>JAWZSL010000003.1:21144012-25944012 GCA_034769285.1 Lutjanus argentimaculatus | reverse complement strand
AACGTTTTACTAGACTTTAGAATTTACAGTCTGTAAAAATAAAATAAATTTTATTTTAAATCAACATAAAATAATATAAATTTATTGGGTTTTTTTATGTACATTATGTGAAGCAACCTCTGAACCTCAAACATTTGAAAGTGAAGTTTTTATAGCATCAAGCTAACCATTACTCAGCATTAATAGTCACATATTTTAACTGAATTTTGGGGTTTTGGTTTAACATTTATGGCGTTGGATGTTCAATGGATGGGTGTGAGTAAAAACTGAATATTTTATAATGTGAAATCTGAATACTTATACGTTGAATCCCCACTAGATGCCGCCGTCGCCATTTCAGTTCACTTTTTTTGACTGCGCAGCATAGACATATAAAGAGTAGACGCCGCGTTGGTTGCTGGGGCGCAAGAAATGCGGCCGCCATCTTCGACCGGTCATCGTACTCCTAGCTGAGTGTTGTGTTGTGTTTCTCTCACCCTGTCTGTGTCTGATCTGTTGACTTTCTTCATCAGTAGGATGTTTTATAAAGTCACCCCGAAACCCAACTCGCGTTTCTTTTGTTTTTTCATGTATTCACCCGCGATTCAGTTTTCACAGCAGCAGAGAAGCTGCATGTGGAGGAGAGTTTATTAAAACAATCCAAACTAACGTGATGCTGAATGACACCAACCAGCTGCTCTTATAAGATTAAACAACTGTATAAGGAGGATTTTACATTAAACAGGAGAGTCTGTGTTTCTGTCAGAAACTGTCAGACCTTCTCACAGCAGAGCGAACAGGTGAGGGAGGAGGAGGAGGGCAGATTGATCACTAATCAATCGCGGATGCCGTCGTTCTATCGGACTGATTAAAAAAATAAAAATGCCAAAATTGGTCATAAACTATACCTGAGTGTCCGCATAAGTGTATGTGTGAAACACTGCAGAGTGTCACATCATGCTGTTCACAGACAGTCTGCTGTCATTAGTTTGACAGAGAGACAGAGAGGGTCGTGTCTAGAAGGGAACCCTAGACCCGCGAAAGATCGCGCGAGTTTGATTATTTTATCAGAAACAACGGAAACAAATCCCGCGAGAGTTTTGCAAATAAAGGGTTCCCTTCTAGACACGATCGAGAGCGGTGCGCTGCTTCAAGAATATACAATCATGTCGTGTACAGACGTTTTTAACGTGGTAAGCCGCCATAAATAAAACAGTGTATTCATTGAGCCACAGAGAGTCACTGAAACACTGATCACTGACCTGCTGTGATGGAAAAAATACTCAGATCTTTTACTTCAGTAAAAGCATGAATGCCACAATGTAAAAATACCTTTATTTTTTCTAAAATTAAGCACTTTAAGATGCACAGTTTTTAAAAAAACTATTTCATTTATTTTCTCTATTTTATTTTTTAAATGCATATCTGTATAATTCAATGTTAAATGACAATAAATATTGTTAAAATGTTTTTGTACTTTCTTTATTTGATTTGACAGTCAGATGTTGATAACATGCAGACGTTGATACAACTACTAGGCTACTTCAGTATATATCACACTAAATCATAACGCAAGTTAGACATTATGATGTTCCTGACCTTTGCTTTCGGAAATTTTCTCTAACTGGACCTCTTTGAATTTTAGTTGAATACCCCTGCTCTATATGATTTATATATATACATTATCATTTTCTGATATATAACTTTTTTATATATATGTATGAATTATATTGATTTAGGCTATATATATTATAATTTTCTCTGATATTATATTGATACTCTATATATGATTTATATATATTCATTTTCTCTGATATATAACTATATAACTATATCTGATATATAACTTATCTATTATATATGTGAATGATATTGATATTCATATATGATTTATTTTATATTTTCATTTTCTCTAATACATAACTTTTGTCTCTCTCTCTCTCTATATATATATGAATTATATTGATACTCTGATTTTTATATATTTTCATTTTCTCTGATATATAACTTCTATCTATTGTTATGTTTTATATAGAAATATAATTGTAATACAATATAATATAATTGTTTATATATGTAAATATTTATATAGTATAGCCTAATCATATATTGTCTCTTCAAATTATTAAAATAGTTGACTTTACTGGCACTATCTGCTTCTCTATCATATATTAGTGTGTGTATATGTGTAATGTGTGTGTTTATAGTGTTTGCAAAATACCTGTCTACAGTCTAGGCTATATCAGAATATTCTATTACTGTTAATCCCACTATGAATATTAAAATACGCCAAACCATTTGTCCTATATCATAGCTACATGTATGACGTTTGCAGCAAAAAAAAAACAAACAAAAAAAAAAAAAACGCGTTAAAATCAGTTTAGTATTCAGAGAGTTAGGATGGATTAAATGCGCTGACATTTCATTGCGCCTGCCAAACAGATATCACTGAATGGAGCGGGTGACCGGTCCAAGATGGCGGCCCCACTGCTCGTCAGCGCCAATAGGCAGTAGCGGTCGATGCGGCGTCTACTCTTTATATGTCTATGCTGCGCAGCAGCAGCACGCAAAGCATCTTGGGATACGGGAGCCCGCGAAGGATAGTAGCGGTGCATCCTCCGAAGCGGCACCCAACGGCTGAGAAGGAGGACACATTTGAAGTGCGAATTTGAAGGATCCTTCGAATTTGGATGAATTGGGACAGGCCTTCGCGCAGTGTTGTGACGTAACTGGCCTTCAAATGCGGCCTTTGAAGGATGCAGACCCTGAATTGGGACACAGCTATGGTCAGATCGTTCTCAACTTTCATGGAAGCCTTTCCAGTACTCCTGACCTGTCTGTTCTCTGGTTGCAAACCCTGCCTGCTTTAGACTCACCTGCCTTGTCTGTTTTCTGGGAAACCACCACAGCCTTCTGTTCCTGACCCAGTGATCTGCCTCTGTTCCTGATTTTTGTCTGCCTGTCTCCATGGCTGTTTGGTGTTTCCCTCCTGTGACGTGGCAGTGTGCCTGGCCTGTCTGCTCACCTGGTCCCAACTTTTCCGTCTGGTCCCCACTACCCTGTGGCTCATCCCTCGTCTGCTCTTCTGTCTGGTCAGTCTGCTCCCTCTGTCCCCTCAGTTTGGCTCTACCCATTCCTCGAGCCTGGACCCCAGAGACTTTGTGTGGGCTCTGAGCCCAAGTTCAGACTGTACCTGTGCATCTTTGTCTGCCTAGTTCCTGTTCAGGCTCTGCTATAATAAAGGTCATTACCAATGCTCCCTCCTGTTTGGTGTACTGCATTTGGGTCCTGAACATATCAGTTACAACCACATGTTTAAAACAATACAATATCCTTAATTATAGTATTGAAAGTATCGAAGCTGTAAAAAAAAAAAAAAATCAAAGCGATCATTCAATTCAGTTGTTCTGAAATTTGGTTTGCAGCAAAACCAGAACATGTTCAGTGACTTTTCTGTACCAGCACTGTGTGCAGGTTGTTCAAAATAAATTGTATTTTTTTGTCTACTTGTATGCTTACATGTTTGAAGTAGGTCTAAAATAAAAATAAAACAAAATAAAAATGTACACAATTATACATTACATACATTTTACCTACGTTTTGTTTGCAATCTATAGGCCTCTACAAATAGTTTACAATGAATAAAATGTGTATCATTATGTAAGTAGAATTGTACTGTTGCAGTTCCTTAAGATGGAGCTCATTAAATTATTTGATATATAATATATCTAGTTACTTTCCATTAATTCTTGATCAGTGTGTCCCATTGCTGTTAAAGCTTCCTCATTAGGGTATTTAAAGCCAGAGGGAATAAAAGAACCTTTTAAAGCTAAACCTTTTAGTGACTCTGGGTTAAGGCCCCTCTCATCGACCCTTTGGTGTCCAACGATATATACTTCCAAGAGCCAGTAATGAGGAATCAGAAATGCATCATTAAGTCTGTAAGAAACTGCCTGTGTGACCGACCTTATCTGTCCCGGCCTGCGTCAAATCCAGTTACCACCAGTGGACAAGGAGTTTGGTGGTTAACTTAACACAGATTGTGGATGACAAGACAGACAGAAACAAAGAGATGTGCAGGTTTTCACTACAGTGTAGCAGCAGATAATCAGATGTGAATCAATGTGTGACATCTTACTTGTGTGATACTTAAATTCCCAGTGTCTTTTCCATTTCCATGTCTCAAATCCACTCTGGTTTTTCCCCGTTCCTTTTAAATGTCAGTCACTGTGTGGGTAGAGTCTGAGTAGAATCTGTGAGAGCCTAATGACATGAAATGTAGACCTTTAAAATCTGCCAACACCCATGGGAAAGTGAAAGCCCAGGTGAGAATGAGAGATGGAAGTAGAGGATGTTCTTGCATCTGCGAGCCCCGCAAGAATGCATATTTTATACATATGGTGGGAATACACATTTGTATGCACACAAACTCTTTGCAGACTCACAGACATACACAGCAATCTGTTTATGCATGGAAAAGAATAATTGAATTCTTTTTTTAAACTCTAACTATCCATATTTATATCCTTTGTCCCTCCCTTCTTTCTCATGCATTATGTCATTATATCAGTGGGTTCCTCCCTCTGTACTGCCAGTCTTCTCTATATGTATTTCCTTTGAGACTCTGATACTCGACTCTAACAAGCACAAAGGCAGGAACAGTATGGCAGCCTGAAGCTCCCTGTAGGCCAACGGCGCCTGAGGTCAGAAACAAAGAAAACATCATGCTTTGTGCAGCCTTGAAAAAGATGAGCAGGAGAATACAAGCACGTCAGCCGACTGAATCATCGAATAATAAATCTGAGATGCTCATGCAGGAAAACAAACAGTAACACACACTTGTCAGATTTTTTTTCCTGTCAGGTAGATTGTAATTCAGGTTGCAGCTGTTGACTGAACAGCGAAGTACAATCATCGATCAAGTTTCTTCACACATACTGAAGCGGACTACCTGTTGCTTTAGTATGAGAGATAACTGTGTACTGTGTATGAGTTTGAAGGATGGGGTCTTCTCTGTTGCCTCTCTACAACCAAAAACACAACAACAAAAATGTACAGAACCGATATTAAACAGTATATTATTCTGCTCTAATGCGAGCTGTAAACATTAGCATGTCTGGCTAACCAGCTCACTGCTAACATGGTGTTATTTCCCAGGCAAGAGAGTACATAGTGAACTTAAGTGACATTACTTTTTTTGGTTACAGGTTGCATTAGAAAAACCCCATTCGGTTCTAGGCTGTGTGGAAGCCAGTGGTGGATGCTATGACATTAAGCTAAGGTTAGCTTTCTCGTCCTGCTCTTTACTGGATTTGGAGAAATTTACACTTCAGCAACCCCAGCCAAACTCGTTACCCAAATAGCATTGCCAAGCACATTGTTTTTTCCTATCCTCAAAGCTTTTACTTTTGTAAAAGCTAAAAAAATGCTGAGGCACTGTGAGGTGTTGTGATACATCAGTCCTGGAGTGAGCAGCAGTCTGGCACACCAGGAGTGCATTTCTCAGCGCCAGTCAACATGCGATTCTGTTTCTCTGCTGTTTTCTAATCACACATAGAGCTGATCTTCATAATAACTTCATGAATTTAAATCTTTAAATCCTCACAGCTTCCCTTCTGCCTGTCTGCTCTGCTCATCTCTGTAGACACAACTGACAAATGTGTGGAATAAGTACATATTTTAAAAAAAACAAATACAGCTAAAAACAGCACTGATTGAAACTCCAGGAAAACAGTAGGAAGAGGAGGAGAGAAATGAAAAGAGTTGGAAATCATGGGATGCATATTTATTATGATTTATATCGTTTATAGTAGATTATGCTATGTGTCCATGCCACATTCACCCACAAAGCGCAGAAGAAACAGAACAGACGTTGAAACTAATGCTGCAGATCGTGAGCCGACCGTGGAGCTCCACTCCGCAGTACGCTCTGTGTGTTCAGCCCAGTTGATTCACATGGTATACTTTGGCTGTACATCTAATCTGTGTTGCTTGTCCAAGTATGTTTTTTATAGAGCAAGCAATCTGGGAACCAGTGGATCAACAGGTGAGAATGGGGTCTTTTTTCCTGACATTTATATTTCGCTTCGGTTTGTCATTGTGATATCATGAACACAGCCATTAATTGCATAATTAAGACACTTTAATGCGCTTCTAGTTTTACGAGTCAGTCAGAGGACACGTTATCAACTAACTCACAGAGTTAGTGTTGATTTGCTACCAGCTATTGCTGATAACATGTAGCCATGCCTGAAGGGGAACCCTATATTTGCAAAATTTGCGAAACTCTCTAGTTTGACTTATTTATGATTTATGACTTATTTATTCATCTGTCTATATATTTTTGTTTTGTGAGTAGCATAAAGAACTACAACTTTTGTTTAAATAAATGACAAATAAATGAACATATTGACATATTTATCCATTTATATGATTTTTATTTTTGCATAGTAGAGTAGCATATATTGTGAAACCCTGTTTTTAGCAATATTGCTTGCTATTGCTTATGTTTGTCTATATGCATAGTCTAAGATGTTTCTGATTGTTTACAGTGCTGCTGTGCTTAACCAAGTGTGCATGCTCAAGAGTTTCACAAATTTAGGGTTCCCTTATAGATACAACCCTAACATCTGCTGGGTACAGCTGTAATTTCAGGCACCAAAATCACTGGTCACCAGCTTGAAATGAGAAACCTGCTGTTTTCTTCCTCTGTCTCATATCAAGGACCCAGTGTTTCAAAAGTTAAGCATTTCTACTGGTAAATCAGCCACTTTTATCATTGTAAACTGCATATGTAGCTGTGCGAGACTGGAGAACTTGACAGGTATCAACAATAACTAAGGGTTTGCTCAGAGATGGAAGGACAGGAAAGGGAATGTGTATGGAAACCACACAGCTGTATGACAGAGAAGTCACTTGTTTAGGCTGTATGGATTCTATTTTTTTATTTTTGCTATTTGCAGTGACTCCTCAAACAGTCATTGCTCTGCAAGACGAAACTGCTGACTACCACCAGGTACATACACACTGCGAACTAGACATAACCCTTGGGAGTTCAGTGCAAGTCAACAACTCAACTTTCAAAAAACTTTCCACGAATAACCACTACCATCAGCAGCAGCGGCGGCGGCAGCCTTGGCATGAATGAATCCCATCCTGAAACTTCTCTGTCGGCAGCTGAATGTGAGCCAGGGTGAATTTTGGAGGCACAGTGTCGAATCACCTCCTCTACTTTAACTGTAACTTCAAAACTGAACTTCAGCTGGTTCCCTTTCTCACTTCATCCACAGGAACTATTGATGCTTATCTTTTCCTTTTCCTTCAGTTCAGTGTCAAAAAGCCCCTGAAGACATCAAACGCTCAGGTCGAAGAAGAAGAGGAAGAAGTGGGAGATAAATCTTAGGTGATATTGTGTATGAGTGTGTGAAGGAGGGGGAGGCAGCAGGAGTAAGTAGAGGGTGCTCTGGGCATCAGAGGAGACTTTAATCATCACTGAGGTGAGGAATGCATGGGAGGGCTCTGAATAGATCTATTGTTCATCTCTGGTGGGTCCGGGCATAAACAAACAGGAAGATGACGACAGGTGCAGGTAATCACGCTGTCTTTTATGGGTTTCTTTCACTCTCTGTCTCCATCTGCCCTCTGGAAATCACTGACTGTACACTCTTAGAAATAAGGGTTCCTGAAGGGTTCTCCCTGAGGGGCTGAGGACAGAACCATTTACTTTTGAAGAACATATTTTGCGGAAAGTGTTTGTCAAGGGTTTCTTCGTAAGACTGACAATTTTCATCCCCAGAACCTCTCCTGGAAAAAAGATTGTTGAAAATTTTGAAGAACTCTTTAGTCAAGGATTCTTTGTACCACAATATAAAAGATTTCTTGATAGAACCTCTTGGGTGGATTCTAGATAAAACCCTTAGATATACATGGGTTCTTATTAGAATCCCCTGAGCTGGTTCTAGATAAAACCCTAGAATATAAGCCCCTGTGTGGGGTTCTAGATAAAAAAGAAAAAAAAAAGGTTCTTTGTAAGTTTAAAGGTTTGCATTAAAAACCCTTTTCATCCAAAGAACCCTTTTGGAAAAAGGAGTTCTCAAGGATTGTTGAAATCCTTGAAGAACTCTTTTGTCAGGGGTTCTTTACACCATGGTATAAACCTTTATGTTGGGTTCTAGGCAGAACTCTCTGAATGGTTTCCAAGTGGAACCTTTATAAAAGATTCTACTAGGAACCAAAAACGGTTCTTCAATGGGGACATATAACTGATTGGTTTCAAACCTGACACATTGCTCGCTAATTGAACCACTTCTGCAGAGAAATTGACATATTTTAGTTGTTCCTACACAGCGCTGAAAAGTTCAACCTTCCTCTGACCTATTAAAACAAATTCCTCCTGACATCTTTATCATTTCCTGAAGAATAAATCTTAAAATATTATATACATCCAGTTTGGCACATGGGTGTAGTTCCTCTCCCTTGGCTCTGTTACTTGACAGTACTCGGAGGAGAAGAGCTCCATTTAAAGCTGTAATCCACTGTCAATTTACAAGAGGAAAAATCCCTCATGGTGAAAAAAATAACAATGGTCTTTTCTTCTGTCTGACAAAGAGAGACGACTGGAAGCTGCAGTGAGGGAAGAGAGGGAGAAAAGTGATGTAGCGTTTCCGAGTTTGGCTTTCTTGGATTTGCTTTTACCCCTGGCCTGGAGAGACACGAGTGAGGTAGAAGAGAAGTGAAGCCTGGTCGGTTCAGACCGTGTCATCTCATTGTTTTGAGGCTATAGCTGAAGGTGATACATTGATGGTTGTTTGAAAGAGTTTTAGTGAAGTGCATAGATTAATTCTGAGTTTGTTTATGCTGGAGGAATGAGTCTAGCCTTCATAAATCCAAGCTACCAAAGTTAGGAGAGGCATGGACATTCACAGTAAAGAGATTGTTTGTTCAGGAGCCCTAGAAACACATTGAGAGGTACTTTGTCACCCACACTGAAGAATACAAGAGACAAATATGTTTATAATATTTCAGAATAGTGTTTAACTCCTTTAAAGGGTCGATTCACCCAAAAGGCAACCATTTTGCTAATTTTCCCTTATTTTATGTCCTTGCAGAAAGTTTGGTTTCTTATGTTACTTTCTGTTTGTAGTGCTCACAGCATTAGAAAATGACATTTAAAAACAACATAAGCAATATTTCTTTCTAGAATTAGTATCTTTTATTTCATTTGAGTGCAAATGAAGGAAATTCAAAGAGTCGGTGTGTACAGTTTAGTGGCATCTAGTGGTGGGCTTGCAGATTGCAACCAGTTTGCCTCACCCTCTGTTTCCAAGTGTGTGTTTCCACAGTGTCCTGTGGAAGAGGACCCACACCCTCTGTAGATATAAGAATAAATGGCTTATTCTAAGGCAATGACTACATGATTCTTATGTTCGGGTGATTACAGACTAATACAAATATAATCATAAATATTAGATTCCATTTCTACCATTTTGGCTGAGGTGGAGATGTTCGTATTAATAGAAAGCAAAAATACAATGAAGTGTAAAGGAAACAGACATAGTGACTAAAGGATGTACATGAAGCATGTGATTTTAGCGCCCAGGGAGACAAACAAATGGTGACAGACAAAAATATCAGATCTGGGTGGACCAGTGAAGAGCCTGTAACCCTCCTCAAATTAAGATGTAAAACAAGCATATATATCATATGCTCATCATTATGTTTTCCACATTGTTTTTTCTCGTTTAAAGTTTGATTGGCATGCTTCTTCTTCTTCTTCTGCCAGTTCCTAATATTTTCACAGTCACACCTCTGTGAGTACTTGTGTGAGCGTGTGTTCTGTTTATTTTTCAAGTCTCCTTTCAGTATGAATGCTGGTTGACTGCTGTCCATGTGAGGAGCTGCACACCTGTGGAGGATCCTCATCAGCAGGTTATATAAGTTGAGAGCAGCAGGTTGTTGCTAGAAAGTTGTAGCTTATTTCCTCGTTATATGTATAAGTGCTGTATTCTCAGTTCCTAGTCGGATTATTTTTCAGCCTCTCTGCAGTTTCAGTCATCATTTTCTTTGGCTGATTCTCTGTTAATTTTGCTTAAAATTTGTGATGGAATGAGATGATGGAAACTATACTGTGTATGACGGACATCTTGTGAGCTTGTTAATTCGTGAGGTTTCAGGAGACCTTGATGTCTTATAAAGAAGCATTTATTGAAGTTCAATCGAGGAGAATAGAGAAGCATCACAAAGTAATCACTGTGTAACTGCCACCCAATTCTGAGGATTCTGTCGAGGAGTATTTAACCTGTATTGTAAATGTATTCTAATTGTAAAGTAATGTTTGCATGCCCCATGCAGTGCCCCCCACTCCAATTCTGTGTCAATCTGTTGGGTCTTTTGTAAAGCACAAATCCATCCATTTATCCTCCTATGGCCTTGGTCTCTCTGGGAGTCAGAGACAGCGTAACGGCTGCCCTGGCCGGCCCAGAGACAAAGACGAGGCAGGTGTTGTTGAAATATGCCTTTAGGATTTATACCTGACCCCAAACTTGACCTGCATGGTTGTATTACTTTTAGCCTAAAGGGAGAAAATTTTCCTTCACACTTAACATTTTTTATTGAAACTATTTTTACCTAAAAATAGTGACTCTGAATTAATGTGGAAGAAAGACATTTCCAAACCTGAGCAACTATTCTGCATGGCCAGAAACATCTGAGTCATGGAAGATGTTTTCTGTTGTTGTTTTCCTTTAATTGTACCGCTGTATTGGAGCAGTAATTGCTTGTTGATTTATTTAAAACAAGCATGCTGAAAATCGAAAGTGTATTTGGAGAATCTTAGTCCCAGTGATATTTGTTTATCCCTGACTGTTGGATGACCACGCTGTGTTTCAGAGTTTCAGAGAGACTCTTGTTTTCAGATGTATTGACTTTGGCAGACATACTGCATGAATGTTGTGTGCATTTGTTTTGTATGCAAAGGGATGAGTAAGGTGGGTGTTTGATAGCATGCAGGTATGTTGTTTAAAAGAATACAGTACAGAAAATGTTTTATTCAGCAAACAATCTGACTTACAGCGTCTCTGTTTTGCTACATTGTCGACTTTTTCCTTTGCTGTTGTCGGTTGGGTGGACGAGCTAATATGGTGCAGTGCTCTTGTGATGAGACTTATTTATTTGAGCTGTGGACAAGACGTGAGAGGAGTTAAGAGAGAAGCGCAATGAGGTGAGAGAAAAAACAAATTCAGACCATTAATCATGACAGCTGATTGTGGTCTGCAACGCGAACATCTCAAATTGCTTTCCTGTCTCTGACATTCTCATTAGCACTGCTCTCTGCTGTCTTTCTTTGTCTTCCTCTTTCCCTCTTGCTTCTGAATGTGCCTTGATTTGGAAAGCAGCAGTGACAGTGAGTTAGATTAACTGTTTCTTCCAGTAAAAAAAAAAAAATCATTGCCTCAAAGTACAATAAATCACCGTCAATAATGGAGCAGTTAAAAAAAAAATAAAAAATTGCACTCGCCTGGCAGGACTTTGAATGTCATCTACATCGCCATTGAAAACTACTGTTGGTGTTAACAAGAAAAAACGTTGATAGTTTTGAACACACACAGTGTACCCCCGGGGCAAGACAAGCCTGGGTGTGAGATTAAACACAGCAATTTGCAAGGCAGGGTAAAATCAAGGCCTGAGCACCATGAGAGGAAAAGAAAATGTGAAAATTGATTCACATTTATTGGAATAAGGCAGTAAGATCTTACAAGTTTTTATGAAAAAACGATAACACTTTATTGTCTGAATGATAATTTTTTTCTTGTGTCAAAGCAGCTCCGTTTGCAACATCACAGAAAACATGAGCAACAACAATACATTTAACATAAAGTTACAATCACAAAAAGTTATAAAGAGAAACAAAATACAGACATTTAACATTACAGTCACAGAGGACGGTATTCAATAGAGTTCTTCAGTCTAAACCGATTCATAAAGTTTCTCCAGAGGTTGCCCTGCAATGTTTGAGCAGATTTTCATTTGGTGGAGCAGTTTTGACTGAAAATCAGTGGACAAACACTTGCATTACAGTACTGTACAACACTTATAATCACAGAGGAAAAAAAAAACAAAAAAACAAAAAACAAAAAAACAAAACAATAAAATAAAACCCGAGGCAGCCAAGAAAATAAATCCTTCGTTTTGTCTTGTCAGTATGGTCTCTCAGTGATAACAGATGGTCATGACACCCAAGTATTTGTAAGAAAATACCTGCTTGATTTTTTTTTTCATTATGGATAACAAAAGGAACTTTATGAGAGTCGCATGATGAGCCAAATACAATCTCTTCTGTTTTCTTTGTGTGAATTTCAAGAGTGTTATTATCACTTCATTCGACCATTTTGTCAACATTTGCTCTGAAGGCAGAAACTGGGCACAAACACAGCTGTCAGTGCAGCCTTGGAGTGCGAGTGACTGCATGTGTGCATCACCAACAACATATTGCAATTAATGATCAGAGGCACAAGTGCAATCTGGACACAGCACAGCGCAAAATGGAAAAGAGGCTGAAGCAGGGTATACATACAAATACATTATAAGCCAGGGGAATCGATCAGCAATATGTGTGTGACCTTGACTGATGACAAATCACATTAGCTGCTCTGATCACAAGCCTCAGACAGTTCAACAGGCTCTGACGAAACTCCAGGGACCGTTTCACAGGAGGTATTTGTGACCACTGCTTACACACCGATTGCATCTCGTGTTTAATTGTGTTTAATTAGTCATTTGAGAAAATTCTCATATTGCAAATCAGCAGTGGTGGTTCCAGACCAGTTTTACTGGGGTGACCATGCTGGGACCAGCTGTTTTGTCAGAGGGGAACATTTGACCTGGGACAGAAGAAGAACAGAACGTTTTTAATTCAGTATATTAAGTACTGGCACACAAAAAATAATGCATTTATTGCTTTATTTGTCATTGTACCCATACAGCAAAATGATGTATTATGTAAGACCACCAATAATAGAAAACAAAACAAAAGGATAAAAGTGTAAAACAAGAACAATACACGTTTTATCAGATTCAGTGAATAACTCCTCATGGTCGTCCGTGTGTGCACAGAAACTCCAGTCTCTCCCCGGCTCTCAGCAGCTGTCTGTCAGCTCTCTGCATCAGCTCTGCCCCGGTCCTCTCTTGCTGAGAGTGCTGCTGTGTCACTGCATCTGTGTGCGCCACCATCTTTACTCAAATACTGTGGTAATGGTGCTTGTATCAATTAAAGTTTTACCAAATTACAATATTGAAAATAAAATAAAACACACTCCTTCAGTCCAAGTTACAGCACATTCTTCGCTGCAACAGTTCTTTATAAAGCTGACACTACAAAGTCTGCTGTACTAGAGGATCTCTGCATCTCAGTCTGTACTTTCCTGTCTAGAATTACATCATTACAGCAACTGTATTCTCTGTTTTGATTTGTTTTGTTTTTTTCTGGCAAACTGATCAATGAATGAGTCGAGATTCAAGGCTTTTGCCCTCCTAGACTCAACAACCTGTGCACCCAGACTGTTATGGTGGACCTGAGGTAAGCTTTCAGCAGCCTTAGTGTAGAAAAACTCTGCTTATTTTGCAGAGTTTGAAGAGATAAAAAAAAAAACACTTCCTCTCATACAGCTGAATGAGCAGCATCAGCCCTACTCTACTAAAAGGTCTCGACACTTCAGTCTGTATTTTCTTTCTAAAGCTGAATGATGTCAGTTCATGCCCCAAGTCATCAATATTTTAACCATTTAATCTAGTAATGAAAACAGAGCTGTCTCTTTCAGAAATGCATTACTTTAGGGGTTCAGATTTTAGATGCTTTAAATTATACACAAGTTTGTCTTTGACAGGTAGAAAAAGCCTGTATGAACCTGGTCTTTACCTCGTTCTGACTCTCTCTGGCCTACACTGAGCTTAGAGT
Source organism: Lutjanus argentimaculatus (assembly GCA_034769285.1). Taxonomy (NCBI): domain Eukaryota; kingdom Metazoa; phylum Chordata; class Actinopteri; order Lutjaniformes; family Lutjanidae; genus Lutjanus; species Lutjanus argentimaculatus. The sequence goes on along the minus strand of JAWZSL010000003.1, from coordinate 25,930,082 downwards.
TCTGCCTTTTTGTTGCTTTGCAGCTGGCTGTATTGCAGCGTCACACTGCTGAAAAATGTTCAACACTTCATCCCACCAGTTATCAAAAAACGACTCCTCTCTGTAGTCATTCACTGTCTAAACCGAAGCTTCGACTAAATCTACAGCTTTTGAAAAGTCAAGTGATGAAGACTGCAGCATATCAGAAGTTTCATTTCTCCAAACACTTTACAGAGCGGAGCAGGATGCACAACAAATTCTGGATCGATCTGTGCCAACAGACTTCGAACCACAACAGATAATTTTTTATCATTGTGCTCTTGGGCTATCTTTTGCAATACTTGCTTAATGGCAGGCAATTTATCCATAATGTCGTGTAGAGGTATAAATTCACATGTGAGAGAAATTCACTTAAATGATGGAGTTATTTTTGTTCCTTTGTGTATCAGTCTATGTATAGCCAGCCTGTTAGGATGAACATGTGACCCACATGAGATCACATATATTTTCTAGAAAGGAAAAAAACTCCTCTGCCTTTGGGACAGCCGTGATTGTAAGCACTAAAAATAGACAGTGGTAGAGTAGACTGTGGGCATTGCAGTGGATATAAAAGACATATTTCACTTTTTCTCTGATTCTAGCTGGGCCCTCAGAATGATGACCCCTCAATGACAGCAGCACTGTCGTATGCTTGGCCTACATGGTTGCTTTTGTATTCTAGACCATGACTTTCCATTATGTGGATCATTCTGTCGGTAAACCCTGCAGCATCTATCCTCTCAGCAGATCCCATATTATTATAGCCTTTATTTATTGTATTATTGGTTGTTTTTTATTTTAGATCTTTTGTTTATCTGCCACGATGCTGAAGACTTTTTAACTTCTTCTGTAATTTTGGTTCAGTTTTTAAGCTGTGATTTTTAAGTCACAGCTTGGATGTTGCAAATTCGGTAAAAAAGTTCACTGAGGAGTCGACCAGAGCGGCTGCGTTGCAGAACACAAAGTATTATTGCTCTGCCAATCTGCCAACACTCGCTCACAGGCTTGTATGCTAATCAGCACCGTATTCAGAATTTTCTTCCACATCTGCATAATTTTTTTTTTGAGTCGGTGCGCTGTTGATTCTGAGTCGCACTGGAAGCTTTGACTCTGGCAGGAACTCTGAAATCTTGGAGGCAACAGACATAAAAAAAAGAGAGATTTTGAAAAACAACAATCTCCTCCTCCACAGACATTTATCTGCACACGGTCAAGACTTAACTTCTTGACCTGCCAGTACATCATTTTTTCTTTGTCAGTTTTTTGGCAAAATCACCACAGAACTTAAGGGTGAATTTTTTCGTCTCTGCACCGGTGACAGACGTGACCAGGGGCATGCATGCAGGGACGTATTTTCAGCAACAATCAAAAGAGGCAGCGTCACACAAGTTAAATCTGAAACTTGCCTGGAAATAAGACAGCAGCATAAACAATATGATCCATATCATCAAGAACATTTAAGCCTGCAAAAACCTTATCTGCTGATTTTGCTGAGAAAAATCTTGAACATAGATGTTCAACATGTTTTGTGGTGTTTCATTCCACATTATTAACGATAGATCATGCTTCAGATTCTGTAGACTCTGTCTGTCCTCACAATCAGCACCGGTGGATTTTCCTCGTGCAGCGCATTTGTTTAATAGTCTGTCTCTGCAAGTTAATTATAGGTTAATACAAGAGACGCACAAGAGCACACCAAGGTTCTGTTTTCATGAACCCTGCAGCACAGCCGGATTGCGGTCAAATGTGGCCCACCCATTGTGTCTGGAGTGTGCCAAATGCACTTTTCATTTCATAGCCAGTGTCCCTTTGCGCACCTGTGGTGCACCTGGCACAGGGTTGACTGAAAATAATTCCTTGTCTCCTCATCTAGGAGCAAAATTGTTGCATTTTTAATCTTCATATTGCAACATAAACATGACCCTGGTAATGATCCAAAAATAAATAAACAACACTGTTTTGTTTCTGGGAAAACCACTACATTATATATAATCTAATCAGAACAATTTCTACTCCATCATGTCGACATGACAATCCACAAACCAACAAAATCCACAATATCTCACAAACTGTCTTCAACTTTGGTATAAACATCCATGTTGACTGAAGGATGAACTGATTACATTTTTGAGGTCTGAGGTCAAAGGTCAAAGGTCACTGTGACCCCACAAAAAACGTTTCTGGCCAATAAATCATGAACTTGCACTTATTATGACAGGATAAAAGGATGAAGTGATGGCATTTTATATCCAAAAGGTCAAAGGTCAACTTCACTGTGACATCATAACGCCCAGGTCTCTGTCAGTCTTTAGGTGAAGGCAGCATGTTTCTCACTACAGAGTAAAATTATTCACTAAAATCACACATGTCAATAAAGTGAGTGGAATTTATATTTCAGGGGCATTCATGTGATGATGGGCTGTTATTATACAAAATAATGACAGCTGTGTAATTACTGTAGGCTACTTATGATTTCATTAAGGATTTTTTTTAAAGAGTTGACATTCAGTTTGTCAAATATGGTGGAAAATAGTCTTAGCACTTACTTTATGTGTAAGCAACAAGACTGTGAACTCGTCATGGTAATCACACACAGTAGACATGGCAGAAAATAGGTTTTTGATTATCTGGAGGAGTGTTTGGAGTCACGACTAAAGCAGGAAAGCAACAAGTTAAGAATTGCTACACTTAAATGTACCTGTAACAAAGAAACCGAGAGATGCACGAACTGCGACAGTGCTGTCATTTTTTTTTTTTTTAAGAGATTGCTTTATACCCCAGTCTCACAAATGATATACAGGCATATACAGTCTATATGTTGGAGCATGCCCTGAGATACACGGACACCCGCTGTGAATCACTTTACTTTCACATTCACCCCGTTGTGTAGCTGCTTGTCTTACAAGGAATACATTTGCTGGAAATGTGTTCTCATATCGTATCTGACAATTCAACTGATGGATGCGGTGACAGAGCCAGCACCGAAAAGAATGGAAAAAAAAAGTAATTCAGCTCTCTGCCTCAGGAAAAACTCTCCAGGAGGTTGAATTTTATCCGTATCTATACATCCCATCCCTATACATTCTCCCTCTTTGCCATGAAAAGTCCAAAATATAAAACTTTCTTACTTACTTACCTCCTGAAATGTAATGAATCAGCGCTCAAAAATCTTGTAATACAAAGTGAAAAGGTATGAAAAGTAAATGATGAAGCTATATGATGTAAAATATCTATTAAAATGTTTTTGTAACACTAAAAAAGTAAATATGAAACTAGTATGACTCCCAAAACTACAATACACACAAAAAGACAAATTTTTTTTAAAAAAGCCCAAAAGTTGACTCACTATCTATCACATCACATTAGCATGACAAGCAGCAACTTTATTAAACTTCATGGGAGACCTTTAAAACAGAAGAAAGAAAATGTATGAGTTTGATGGGAATTTCTGAAATGAGTGCCTCTCCAGCCAATTAGCTTGCACGGCTGAGAGTTTTCCTCTTTGCTAAGCTCCTGACAGCCTGCAGGCTCATGAAATATCATGAAATGAGAATAGCTTAAAATGCAAATCATGTTCTCCGCATATGAAAGGAGGAGAAATGCGTTTTTTGCACCATGAAAGAGGAGACACGACTGGAAACAGGCGGCAGACTGACATTGGAGTGTAGCGGGAGGTTGGGATTGAAGATGTGTTTCTACATTCACCAGTGACCACGAGTCGCTCTGCAGCTCTCCACCCTGAGTGCAAGACTTTATAATCAGTGCGAATGGAAAATGAATGAATGGAGGCCTTAATGACACAACATGTTTGTCATGTGATCGGCTTCGATCAGCTCGTCTGAGCCTTCAGGTCTTGCTGGAGCTGTGCTGTAATTAAGGCTGCAGGTGCCAATCAAACACGCAGTGTGAAACTGTCTGTGTATGTTTGATAACCTCATACATGATTCAGTGAACTTCTTATAGCGAACACACAGGACAAGAAGAGGAAGACATAATGAACACAATGCATCAGATAATCTACAGATTAGTACAGACTGGCTGGCATACTGTAACATAAATATTGTTTCTGTATCTCCAGAATAGATTTAAGAAAACAGCTTTAATTTTAGCTCGATGTGTTAAATTCCAAATGAAGAGCTTATAAATTGGTGCTGATCCAAAATTTATGATTGACTTTTTTCAAAGCCATGATGTTTTTATAACATACATCAGCTAAGTGATTTTATATTCCAGCAACTGTCTGCTGTCTATAAGCAAATTGTATTCGACTGCTATGACACAGAAAGCATTAACTTTAAAAAAAAAAAAAACAGTTTTGTATGTTGTCTTGACTGATGTGTTTGTTGTAACGTTTTCTTTGTTCTTCTTTTTTGTGTCTCCTGTACAAATCAAAAGAATACAAAAAAAATAGGAAATGAAGAAGTTTAATCTTTTAAGTATAGTGAGAATAATCAGCATATTTCAAAGTTTTGCAATTTTTACTTTAGAGGGAAGGAGAAAGGGAAGAAAAAAAGGGGAGAGAAATAAATTGAATTTTAATTTAATACACTCTGCCTTGGAACAGATTATTTAATCACTCCTTCATGCTCTTACTTGGATTTGGACATTTTAAAATGAACATTTAAAACATTTATTAACTTACTCAGTGAAACTGTGATTTGATCTCCTTAATTAACTCTTTTCACCCTTTGTTATGTATCTGAATGTGTGTGTAAATGAGAGAGTTACGCTGTAAATGATCCAGTTCCCTCAGCCTCAGCAGCGTTTCATGAAGCTGCTAAAGGGTAATTTGTACATCAGTATGAGAGGGCCGTGACAAATACATCAGCATTGGATGACCGATGACTGTATATCCTGATTTCCATCAATATGGTTCACCAGTGCAACAGGTGGATAAAAAAAGACAGCAGTTCTTTGCTCCTGGTTTGACAGGCAAAATGTCTGATACATTTGTTTAACTGAGCTTAACTGAGCTTTCCTAACACCTTCAGGAGATTTTCAGACACCTGCGAGTTAAAGCGAGAGGAGTGCAAAATCCAGCACATGCAGACTCCAGCAGCGTTCTTATTATGTTTGTTTAAACCCATTTTGAACCATTTTTGGGAACTTCATTTTTTAATTATGACAGCAGACTCATTGATTTTCCATGCTGTATTTTCCTTGTTTGTAATTCCCATTTTTGTCGTTGCGAGACAAATCAATCTACGATTTTATTTCTTTTTATGTGAGCATATACAACCTTTTATAGACAGTGCATCTGCCAGCCCTTTGAACCATGAACTGTGTCTTTATTTGGGTGTAAAATAAATTTTCTGTGGCATCTGTGTACCACAGGCATCTAAATCTGTAGCACAGTTTTTGTGTTTCAATGCAGATGATCACCAGATGTTTATTCGTTTACAGTTTATGCTTTACAATTACCAACAAATTTACATCTTGAATTTTTATAAGCTGATCATTATTATTATTATTTCAAGTCAATCTTTTTCAAGGGGTCTGATTTTAAGGCAAGGTTTTTACTCAGAATATAGTCTGGTGTTTTCCCACCAGCATTATATTCTTGGCAGTGCATCACTCTTAGAAATAAGGGTTTCACCCCTGGAATGTGATTGGCTGAATCAGGTGCCACCTCATTATTCTCAAGTATGATTGGCTGTCTGTCCAGTGAGAGGCGGGACATCAGTTTCAACCGGCTGTTTTACAGGGATTTTTAAATGTGTTGTTTGTGTTGTAAATTGTTTTCTTTTGTATGTAACTTACTTTCAGCTTTTTTGGGGGTTAATATACTTTACTAGCGAGGTGGCCTGTCCTTTTTTGTAAATTAACAATTTCCTCACCATCGGCACTAAGGATAATTTTACAGCATAGGGTTGTAAGTTAGTAATTAAAGTAGAGGAAATATTAATATAATAAAATAAAATTAATTTTATTAATGCTATTAATGCTAAATTAATGCTATTCCAATGTGTCTGTGCATGCAAATGCATGCAAACATACTTCATGCCACCCCTGCATAAGTTAGTGCCCCACTTGAGCCACCCCAGCCAAAAAGTTTGGATCTGCCCCTGGATCTGACAAACCTGTTTTTAAGACTTTCTGGAGTGCAATCCTGTCAACAGCTCTGCACAAAAAAAACCCCTGTAAATCAATACCTGTGAAATCATTGCATAACCACTGGAATATAACTGTCTTACTGCTTAAACCGGCACCATAAAAGCTTTATTTTGTTTTCATAATCACAAGATGAATCAGCAAACACCACCAAAACTTGCTTGAGATGAGACGTGACCCACCGCTTCAGGTTTTTTAACACATTGAACAAAAATGTTCATCCATAAACAAAAAAAAACTATATAATTTGCAGGCCCAGATGCCAGGGGATCATGCATGTTTTTCTAACATCATAAGCTGTAAATGCATCATCTCATGTTTACCAAAATATAATTAATGTAAACAATCTTTATTGCCCAGCTCTGCAATTTCAACCTGTTTTACATGTCAGCTGCCTCTGCAGGTTTGTGTCAAAACACAGAAAAATTGGCACTTCTGCTGGTGCCAGCAATTTCAACCAGGAACACATCTACTCATCCCTCGATCCAAAAGAAAAAAAGTAAATGGAGCAGGTGTCATTTTCGCTCTGATTGCACCAAATACAGACAAATATTGAGAAAACACACATATTTACATAAACGTGTAGAAGACGAAATGTTTTTCTAATTTTTCTGTCTTTCCGTCCTGTTCCTTCTCACCTCGAGACGTCATGACTCCTGACCTTCAATGTCAATGACAGGAAAGTGCCATTTCTAGGTTTGATCTTCTGGTGATCCTTTGCCTGATTAATGTGATTGATCAATATGAGAGGTTTGAGGTGCCATTTCTGTCCTAAAGCCCCAAGCCTTAAGGGATAAGTCTGCCATCGTGATATTTTTAGAAACAAACCAGACGCTCATGCTTTCTCATACATTTTATTAAGGTGAATGTGATAAGGCATCTCGACTGTACGTGTGAAGGGAGCAGAGCAGCGAACACTTGTGTTTCACAGATTGCATCAGTCTCGTGTTGGCCTTCAAAGCATCGAGGTCTGGTTTCAAAATGCTAATCGCTGTTGTAGGCGATCGGACTGAGAAAAGGTTGATTTTTTTATTTTTTTTTTTTTAGCTTTTCTGAATTCCCTCAGAAGTTTACAGTTTGATAATAGAGGACAAAGCTTTCATCCGACAGCGGCGTGGGCGTGACAACGTGCCAAGTCGCCATACAACAAGCTTTGAGTCATCGTGATGGCCGAATAATCAGGTGGATGAGGAGTGTGGGAGGCAGAAGCAGCCTACGTTCACCTTTGTGGTGACCATAACCAGCTGTTACATAACCATCTTCTTCACCCACTGAAACGTCTTGCGGTTTTCAGAGCAGGAACTGACTGGCAGCTCTTTGAGGTTACCAGTAACCAGGTGTATGAAGTGGGCACTTCCATTAAATCTTATATTAAACAGCTTCTGATTAACGTTTAAAATGATCACACAGGGAATGCACTGTGTTTTCAGTTTATAGTCGACACTCTGAAACTCCTCTGGGCATTTATTCATTCAGAAGCTGCTCCTCTGGCCTGTTTATTAAGTAATTAATTAAAGCACTGCAGAAAACGGTGACTGAGGTTATCATTGTTGTTCTTGTTTCAGGCATCACATTCTCACACAACAAAATAAATGAAGTGCCAGGGAAAATCATCTGCTGTGAAAGGCCACCGGGAAGTGATAAAAGAGAAGCACTTAGTCATTCTTCACATTTATTTACTCTTATAACTGACATTTAAACAAATATTTTTAGTTTTTGTTTATTTCATTTGTTCAGGGATGACATTTCAGGGAGTGAGAGTTACATTTCTATACTAGATGAGGAGGTGAACATTAGAATTCTCCAACATTTCTGTCTCCTCTGTAGCTCTCTGTCTGTAGTGCACAAGGTTAACAGCACTGAGTATTATCCAGTTATCAAAGGCACATGATCAAAGGTTCAGGCCAGGGGCAGCTTTGAGGTTAGAGAAGGGGAAAGAGGAAAAGTGCAGACATAAATATTCTATTGCTATAATCGCCGTGCATTTAAGTCTTTCTGAGGTATTCACTATATCTGTCTCTGCTGTAAAAGATATACCTTCAGGCCGTGATCAGACTGAGCGCCGCTTTTGCAGTGAGAGGCAACGTTTTCCACTTGTTTTCAGTTAATGTGCCTTGAATGCCTCCGATTGAAAAAAAAACAAACAAAAAACTCAGAATAGAAAAGCACCTGTTGTCATTCACTTTTTTCCTCATAGTCCACTTGCGTGAATTGAGAGACGGGCCTTCTGTGGTGGTGGCAGCCAGAGCCTGGAGTCTGTATACACACACAAGTTGCATAGGGATCTATAAATTATGCAAGGGTCCCACCTCCACCCTGTGTCAAAGCAGGCATCAATCGTACTTGTCAACCCTCCAGATTGTCCCATGTTTTTCATTGTCCTCTCACTATTTCCTCCTGGGATCTCAGTTTTCTTGTATTTCTCCTCTAGATTTCTTACCTCAACTTTTCATTATCAACAACCTGTTTCTGACACTGTACAGCGTGTATAAACCCTGCACGACTTATAACAGTCTACTCTTTCCACCCGGATACAATATGGCTACATCATACCAGACTTCCTAAGAAGGATTTCCGTTTCTTAAGGAAGGTTTTACAGGAAAGGGGCATGCATTTTGTAAAATCTGCCATGTCAATTTTCTTTTTTTGGAGCAGGGGGCAAAAAATAAATAAAAGAAAGAAAACAGCTGAATATTAATTTATCCCAGAGATTTATGCAAGTTCACGCTAGAGGAATCATTAAAATTCTTAAACATGAAAGTGCTGTTGCAGTGTAATCATTTTGTTATTTTCATTCTTTAAAAGTCACTAGAATGCTGGTAACAAAGTCTCTGAATCTCTCTCTGTATCTGAATGAGAGGATGAAGTGGCCGTCCTACTGGTCACAAAGAGAGAGAGGAAAAAAACATCATGAGAGAGAATTGCGGGAACAGCAATCAGGTAAACTAGTGTGTTTTCTCCACATCATTATTTGTCAGAAAATAACAGTGATGGGCATCTCTCTCCAACGTAGGCAGCGAGTGCATCTCTGCTTGCAGCCACTACCAGGGCTGTTCTGTGACTTTGTGCCTCACCGACGTGAGAGTGAAATAGAACTATTTATCACGTCTGATAAACATCAACGTGTTTGCAGCTCAGAAAACATAACCGTATTGCATTTGAAAAGCATTCATATGCGCATGCACGAAATGAAACTTGCACTGCAATAACTTAGAACACAATGATTATCTCAGTCAAGGTTTAGTTACAACTTTGGACTAATGCAAGATGGAGAGCAATGAATTGACTTTCACTATTGATTTAATATTAAATTCAAGATGTTGATAAGCTGCAACTAATGCAGTAACACTCTCTGTGCTAATAAATAAATAAAGATAATGGTTATTAATGGCATACTAATCAGGCCTACAGTCCAGTACCACTGAAAGTGCAGTGCCGGTGTTCAGTACCAGGAAGAGGGGACAGCAGCTGCCTGCCAAAACCCACATACAACAACCCGTCACATACAACATACCTGAAAAACTTAGGTCAACATTAACAACAGTTAATTGTCTTAAATAAATTGCTTCTAAATTGTTCCAGTGTGTTTGTGTCACTAAAACACGTGACCCTGATCAGACAGAGCACACTTTTTGCAGTGAGAGGAGTCTTTTTCCACCTGTTTTCTGTAGGCAGTAAGCATTTTGTGCACTCCTAATGCACCCTTGGTGCCCCACGAGAGCCAATAAGAACATCAATGGTCAAAGTTGTCTCATGGACATTTAATTAGTGAGCAAAATGTGATGCAGACTTGCAGTCACAGCAAAGAGGTTAATAATATTCTCAACATGGTTTGTTACAGTGACTGTCAAAACAGTGGTTACATGACCTGAAACAAGCCACAATTTAAGTGTGCGCATTCATGTATTTGTGCCCTCCAGTACTTAAACAAAGCACTACATTTGCAGCTGACTGTGTGATATTGAGGCTGTGGTGTTTTGGCAGGCAGCTGTTCTCCTAAAATTGAATGTGCATGTTCGGGGATGCATGAAGCTGCAGGTGGGAGAAGAACAATATGAAGCATATAAGCGATGAAGGTTGCGCTCTCACACTGGCAAGAACTTCAATCTACTTTCACCCTGGTGGATCCGAGCCTTTAATCAACATGCCTGGTTTATGTCATTACTACATATATCCATTTTAAGCCGCACATCCAGGTTGCAGTGGCTGCATGCTAAGCAGGTTATAAACCCAGTGTCCTTCACTCTGGTCACATCCTCCAGCTCCTCCTGGGGGGATCCTGAGGCGTTCCCAGGCCAGATGGGTTAATCCCTCCAGTGTGTGCTGCGCCTGCCCTTGGGTCGTTTTCCTGTTGGGCATGCCTGGAATACCTCAGCAGGGAAGCAGCCAGGAGGCATCAGGTGCCCAAACCACCTGAACTGGCATCTTTTAACATGAAGGAGGAGTGGTGAGAGCTCCTTACGATATCTGAGCTCATCCCGTTACTAATGATGAGCCAAGGTGCCATGAGAGGGAAACTCATTTGGCCTCTTGAATGCATGATCTCATTATTTCTGTCACTACCCAGACCTCATGACTGGAGGTGAAGGTTGGTGAAGGAGATCCTGGTAAATTGGAAGCTTCTTCTTCACCCAGATTCACCACAACTGTCTGCTGCAAACTTCACCGCTAATCTGCTTGTCACCAATCAATACCCAGATTCTTAAAGGTGTAGTTCACCCAAAAATGTAAATTCAGTCATTACCTACTAATGTGGCATACAATTGACCACACATGTAGAAAAAGTACATCAATATAGAAAAGAGTGAAAAAGACACAAGATGGCAGAACAGCTGTGGAAAAATGGCCAAAAAATGCCAAATTGTATTTTTAAAAAAATAATTAAAGTTTGAATACAGTTACGATCACTCTCACTTAGTGTTGCTTTGAGTGTGGAATGAGCTCATCGTTGCCCCATGTGGCCTGTGTTGTAATAAAAAAAAAACACCTACTATGAATGCAGTTGTCACCATAGATATGTATAGTAAAGGCTAGATGTCTTAAGGAGGATTCTCTAATGGCATCACCGGGCGGCCATCTCACCCCAGGCAAGCTCTCTGGCGGAGTCTGTGGTATGTGAAGGAAAGTGAGTGATCTGCCCAAACGTAGATACTCTTATCTCGCTGAAATCTTGACGGATTTACAAACAGTTTGGTTTCTTACAAACGTTATTAACATGGCCACAATTCTGGATGTTTGACTGGAAGCGTAACATAATTATCCATAAGTGCAGTGTTACAACTACACCTCTGACGTTTATAACAAACCAAACCGTTTGAAAATCGGTAGAAAATTGAGCAAGTTATGGTTATTTAAAAAGTATGCACCACTACAACACAATGTTATGGGTGAGCGAGCTGACTGTGGCAAGATGGCCGCCAGTGCGAACGTGCGATTCCATTAGTCAGCAGCGCGGAGGAGACATCTAGCCTTTACTATACATATCTATGGTTGTCGCCAGCCGTCATCTAACAGTGGGAGTTTTTGGTTCTGTCATCAGGGGGCAGTCATGAGCCCTTTATGTCTTAGTGCACTGTAAAAAGGTGAAGAAGACACTGCATTTGAAAACAGCTACACAACAGTGAGATTTCATCAGAAGCATTTTCAATCATCATGTTCGACAAGAGAAAAGACTATAAGGACTAACTGCCGGCTTTTGCAAATGGACGCCATTAAAGAGCAGCACAGAGCCGCTTCTCTGAGCTTTTCTATGGGAGCCATCTGCCGTCTCCCACTGGGCTAATTTACAACATGCACTGCAAAAGCAATACACTCTCAATAACAGAGTTAGATAAAACAGCAGTGTTTGATTTAAGTGCAAAAATTATTATAGAGTCAGAGGAGCTGTAGTTGCTTCAGAGCTGCTTTCACTGACCATAAAAAGTAATAGAGGTTGCCTCTGCTGCATGGTTTATAAAGGCTTTTGCTCAACAATGCTGGGATCAACAAAAAATACAAAGATAAGTACAAAGAAAGTCTGGAGCTACTGATTTTAAATTTTCCATTTGACAACAATCCAACTTTCTTATTTAACAGAGGAGCAGTGAAGTGAAGCCGCAGAACTTGCTTCTCCCTGGATATCTGAGATCATTCCTGCTCTGGTAGATAATCAGATCACATCAATTTTTTACGCATTCATGTGCAAAACAGGAAACAAATGTGTCTATTATTTCATTCCATTTTGAAACGAAAAAGTGGTGATGGAAAAGACATAAAGTGTGTTGTTGGTTCAGTTCAGTCTGACACGTTTCTGGATCCACCACCTGCAGCATCCGACACATTTTTAATAAGACAGTCATCTCTTCCTTTCCTGGATGTCCACTGATCAGCAGTCAGTTAATTTCCTGTCGGGTGTGGGGTAAACAGAGCACACACTGATGTACACACCTGTACCCACACACACGCACACACAGGAACATAAAACACACTGGAAATGATGCTCTCAGTGACAACATCACAGTGATTACAAGTCAGAAATGATTTTAGTCACGTTATTTTTATGTGCAGCGCTGAATTCTGCTGCAAAAAATAAACATTAAGTAAGGGTGAAACACCATGGGCGCGTAGTTACCTTTTAGACTGAAGGATTACTGAAGACGCCTGCTAATACAGTATGTATGCCTGCATCAATTTTTCACTGCATATTTCCATCCCCAGACAAGCTCAGTCTGCCTGCAGGTTTACACAGCTGACTTCACTTATAGCTGCAGGAATGAACTTCAGCACTGGGTCCCTTCAGTTCAACCAAACAGATCTTTTCACCTCACTGTATATTCAAACTGTGGTAGAAGTGTGAGAAGGTTAAAATCACCTGTAAACAGACCACACTGCATTTTTATTCACCCAAATCTGCCCGGACTCAGAGAAACAGATGCCGGGGTTACAGAAAATTCAAATTTAATGCAAATTAGCACATAGTCTACATTTGCTATTGGTGAAATTCATACTGAAATTAAAGTTTATTTTTGCTAAGAGATCAGTATCATGACCTTGGTGTTTCTTTTGAATTGTGTAATTATTAAAAAGATGACATTAAGTTTTATTCTTTTTCTGCAGTAATATTTTTTTCCTTGTTTGATCAATGGAAAGAAAATGCACAATAGCTGCAGTAGTTCAGTTTTATGGTGGCAGGTCAGCTCAGCAGTAAGAGCTCTGGTCAAAATAACAGCACTAGTCAGATTGAGATAAATGATAAGAAAGAAATTTAATAAAAACATAACACTATACTAATACTGACATAATACAAATACTAACACTATACAAATATATTAAATGAGGATGTGTGTGTAAAAGTAAGCGTGACAAGTGCAGACAGGGTATTGCACATATGTTCAACTCTAAGCTGTCTTCAGTGCAGCCATCTCACAACGCAAGAAGTAACCAGTTCCACTATAGTCGATGTTTTCTTACATACAAAGTGAGAAGAACGTGAACTGAAGTGACAAAATCCAAGTTTATAGCCGACCATGTGACAGCCAGATAATGCCTTGGCCACATTACTTTCAAAGTCATCAGATCACTGTGCTACACTTAGAAAATCTACTGACTGATCAGGAGGGCAGGAGGTCTCACATTACATCTGAGGAATCCTGCGACGAGTCTATCTGCTCTCCAAACTATGTTTTGTCACAAAAATGCTAGAAGTGATGTTAGATTTTTAATACTGAAGCATCAGTGTGCAGCATGTTACTGTTGTCCACATGTTACTGTTGGCGTATCCACACCTGTCTAGGTGGAGCTTATTTGAACTACTTTCTAACTTTATAGCTACTTCTACTTCTTATTCTATATTTGGACTTTTTTGGCTGCTGATCCGGTGCTCCTCCGTCTCTCCTCCCGTCTCTCCCTCTCCTCTCGCAGCCCGTGTCTGCAGCTCTCAGCCAGTCTGCTCTCATTGGCTGTAGCCTGCTGTATGACTCCTCGGGTTGTCCCAGACACAACCAGATATTAAACCTGCTTGATTTGGTCATTGGCGAGGCATCAGTGAGCTTTCACTGAGCTCTGAGTTGAGTCTTTGAACAGTTCACGCGTAGCGATCCTTGCTCACAGGGGTGCATGGCGATTTGCCTCTGATCTGGGGGCTTTTGTCTGGAATCTCCTAAATCTGTTGGCGAGTGGAAACTCTGGGCTAAAATTGTTTAGTGTGAACTCGGCTCTCAGCAGTCAGACAGCTGGACAAGGATGCCGTGTTGGTGTTTGGCACACTTGGCTTGGCACTGACAGCCTAAGCTTTCTTCATACTGCAAGGGACAAGGAAATATCTGAAGAATCTGGCCTTAAATGTCCAACTCATAGTCATATGACATATGACTCATATAACAAATACTGCAATGATCAGTAAAGTGTGCAAAAACCAGCCCACAAAGAAGCAAATATGACTAACAAAAGATTTCATTAAAGACTGTAGACTGTTATTGTCCAATATCTGTGAATCGATGAGGTAAGAAAGACTATAAACTGAACTACTGCTGAAACTCAGGCATATAGCTCATAAATATTTAAGCATCCAGCTGAATCTCTCTTGCATATAAGCAAGTTGACAGGGTTTCAGTGCTCAGGACACATGGCTGTCAGTGACGCATAGCTCATCGTCTTTGTCTGAGCCAGCAGCATCAACACAAATGATAATAGTCCAAATGCAGAACCACTGAGTTTTAAAACAAGTGTCCCCCAGAGAACTGAGTGCACAAATCAAAAATACCTGCTCAGGCTGCTTTAGCAGGCTGGGAGTGCTGTCATTGCTATTCAACAAATGCAAAAAAAAAAAAAAAAAAAAAAAAAAAACCCACAAAGATGCTGGCGAAATAAACAAAGAGAGTCTACAGGGATTTATGTTTGAGCAGCCAGGAAACCCACTGCGTCCTGACGCTGGAGAAATAGGTTAACTTCCGGACTTTTATTCCCATCCAAAGTGGACTAACTAACTATTTTAACACCCCTGTACCAGCAATGAGGAGTGTTAACTTAATTGAAATTGTGTGTGTGGCGCCCTTTAGCTGTTCTAAAATGACTGTAAACCACGGTCTTAATGCTGTAATCCATCAAGCACTGTTGTGATCAAGGTCATTGTAAGAAGTTAAGGAATGTAGTTCTTACACTGTAATTTACATATTTTAGCTTTATAATTATAGGCTATACCAGTTGTTCCCCAACAGTAGTACTTTACTCCAGAGCAACACTATCTCCTACAAATCATGTTTATAATTTTTAATTTTTCCGACTAAATGTTACAATGATTATTTATCACCATAATAAGGAAACACTTTTTCTGAAAAGTACCTGCAAAACATTCCCTGAAAATCTGTCTTCAGGATAAAATCAGGTAGTGATAAGGATTAATTATAGTTATGGTTGAATACTGAAAAAGTGAACTGGACAAGTTTACTAATATTTAACTTAAACCATCGTCTTGTCCTAACCAGAACCAAAATGCTTTTATTGTTCAAACACAACCACACAGGACTCAACACTCTGCCTACACCTGTAAAAATAGGCAGTGAACGTAATGCTGTGGTGTAACTCGACTAATTAAAAGAAACAGAAATTATGATTTGGTTAGATATTATTAAGAATTAAGAGGAATATGAACTCAAACAGGATTACAAAAAATCCTCAAATGGTACATGTTCACAGTGGTGTTTTAGGACGTGAGGGGTTGTGCTGCTTCCCAGCACTGGACACTTGATGGGCGTACTGACCAACAACAGGCTACACCCTCCCACTGGCTGCGCCTGATTGGATGAATGCTCACTTGTGGGCTCCCTGATTTCAAACTGAACCAACATGGCCACTTGTTTGGAAAGTAAAGTTATTTTTAACCAAACTGTATTTCTGAAAACATATTAGACAAGAAATAAGACAGGTAGCTGCTGAATCTGTCGTCCTTTCAGGTCGATAATGGTCAGTTTAAAAGATTTTCATTAGTTTTCAGAGGTTTTGAATCACGCTGGACACCTCTGATTTGCATAAATTAGCTTACACCTCAAATTTATGCAAATCAGGAGTGGCCAACGTGACGCGCCATCTCTCGAAACGCACCACTGTCCCACCAGAATGCATTGCACAGCTGCTTACATAGACAAGATGAATGAGAGGCGTGGAAATGACAGATCCTGTGGACATGCACCTACTCACCACATGTTGCGACTGAGTGTGTGTGAAAACAAATTTGTAAGCAAGCAGATAAGTATATTGTAAATAAAATGAGTGAAACATCCACCTTGTGCTACTGTAATTAATACAAATGCCAACTTAAAACCTACTGAAAGATGAGAGCAAACATAAATATCAACAATTTCATCACTATGTCTCGTATATGGAAAAATGATTGGAACATCAAGGAATAGAGGTCATTTTTATCATTCCAGGTTTGTCAAACGAAATTAGAATTGTAGTTCCTTCAGAACATACACAAAATACAACATACAGATAATTAAGATAGAATAAAATATGAAACAAATTTAAAATATAACAATACATACAGTTATTTACAAAAATATATACACACGTGCACCCAGGAAATAATTCCATGATACATTTTTTTAAATTTTGCATCAGAAAAGATGGTAATGATAATATGGTCATGATGACCAGGTTTATATAATTAACAGTGTTACAAAACACCAAATTCAAATGAACGTGGGTGGTGCCGATGAAGGGCTCCTCTCGCAGGGCTGTGGCGATTATGTCAGATAGAAAAAAGGTTGGGGACCCTGTATAATCTGATACAATTCTGTCCACATGGATAGAAATACATACTGCAGACCAGGAATTCCTCAGCAAGACAGAAGTGTCTGGATTTTAAAACTAATAAAATATTGCTTCCGAGCTGACCCTGATTCAAGTGGTAGTTTTCTGTTGCCTGGGGGCATGCATGTTCTCATCTTCACAGTTGGAGGCTTTACTTTCTGCTTTTGGTTGTTAAATAAAATATAGCTTAGACAGGAAATGGACCAGTGGACCAGTTTATTCTGGGATTAGAAGTATAAAGTTGTTGTCATTGACTCTATCCTACACTGGTGCAGTCTGTCCTTAACTCCCAGAGATCTGGCTGGAATATGGTTTACATATGAGTTTTTACATTAATACAGCTGTACTGCATTTTAGTCTTGCAGTGGAATTTATTTGAAGTGGTGTAGTGTTGTCACAGTACAGTTACTTCAACTGCTTCAGCTACTTTAATGACTTTTAGGTTTCTTCTAGGCTTTTTAAACTGTGCTAAATGTTGCATGCAGCCGTCTGGTACAGTATACAGTACACTAATTCCCATTCCTTAACTTTGCCATTTGGACTGTGTTTATATGAAGTATGACGTTTGCTTGTTGTTTCAGATAATAAATATTTCATAAAGTGAAGTGGGAGAAAAGCAAGAAGTGCAGAAAATGTGAAAAAGACAAATAATAGCTTTGGAGCAAAGCTTTTACTGCAGCTGCAAACTATCTGTTATATCACATTTTGTTTTACCCTCCAGTCTGCAGAGGCGCTTTAAGAAAATGGAGAATCTGAATATGCACAAGCTTGGAGTCTCATATCCGTGTATTTATGCTTCATCTGCTCTGTGCCAGCCACTGAACAAGCGTTCACATCCGTAACTTACAGCTATAATCAGTATCTGTTCATTAACAATGGATCACAGGAATTAAACTGGTATATTAAAAGGTTTGATGAATCAAAAGAGAATTATCACAAACTCTGCAGCCCTCCTCTGCTCTATGAAACATTTTAACAACTTTCAGATCATTCCATTGAATGAACCAAAAGAGTAAAGACTCTTTTGGTTCATTCTCACCACTCGTCTATGGCCGCAGCATGGAGTTGGTGGAGACCAAAAACAGAGCTAAAAGGTGAATTTTGGAGTGAATGTTGAACTTAGAGTCCTCAGTTGGCCAGAAATACAACTCCAAATGAATAATTATGTTGCTCTGTGTATATTGATTGTATAAAGATCATCACAAGTCAAAGTCCTGAAGGCTGCACCACGAAGCAGGTTCAACATAGTCAGGCTTTCTTTGCATGAGCTGGTTCGACAAAACCTAAAACCCCAGTCAGATGTAACAGGTGTCATAATTGTGGTTATCAACTTTCTTTGTGAACCTGGGCACTTTTCCTCAGGCTCTGTGCACGTTCCCCCCCAAAAAAGTCAGGAGGAGCAAGTTGTTATTAAGGTGAGCTATGGAAATATAGGGAACACTGATGCTGCAAATAAGCCAAGAGAGGCCCCTCATGACTTAAAACAAATGGGAGCACATAACCTGCTCCAGGTTTATGTTTGTGTTCTTTGTGACATTGAAAACTCTGGCTTTAGACTCAGGATACCTCACTAAGCCATTAATCTAAATTCACAGTGCACCACTCTGCATTTAAATTCAGTTCAAGTGTGTAAGTATTATCTGCAAAATGTACTTAAAGTATCAAGTACAAGCTTTATTAACTAATGGTGTTATGTATGCTTTTTCATTATGTTAGTAGATGGATTATACTGATATAGTAATATGTAATGTCAATATTTCCCATCAAAATGTAGAAAAGTAGTAGTATAAAGTAGCACAAAAGTGACATACTCAAGTAAAGCACAAAACTGGTTTGAGTAAATGCACTTGGTTACTAACCACCACTAGTCAGCACATCACAAGACACTAATTTTTTTTTTTGCATCCTTCCTAGTAGATAATAATAATAGAGAATAATAGAAGTCTGGGTGTTATTTTTAGTTCAAATGTAGTTTATGATGTTGATTTGAGTCACTGAACAGCATGAAAAATATGAGACAGTTTATATTTGTGCAGTCAGTCAGTGAGAAATGGTGAAGCCCTTTGTCTCTCTTTTTTCTTCTTCTTCTCTCAAGTCTCATAAATTTCAAGCCTCTGCTGATTGCTGTGCTCATGGCCCACATAACCTGGTGATATATCGAGACGTAGTCATTCAGTGTATCAGTCACACTGTCTTACCAGCAGTTAAGATCTTCTGCCTTGCATGACAAACCTGCCACAGAAAATAACTGATGCCCGCTGCTCACTGGAGGCCTGGACTCATGACTTCATGTCTCAGACTCAACATCAAGCGGCTCCTCTGACCATCTTGGATTTTATCAGAATTGTCTGAAGCTGATGTAATATCTTTTGAAGACAAAAATTTCAGGGTTTATAAAATCTTATACTGCTCGATCGAAAGTTATACATCCACAAATGTCACTAGGATTAAGTGGCACTTGAACCATCTGTTGCCTATTGACACGCATTTTTAAAAGATTGAACTGGCTGATCAGAGGATTAAACCAATGACCTTCTATTTATTGGAGACACTGCTAACATTATACAAACATTATGAATATAAAAGACAGATATAAGACAAATATTTTTCAGTTTAATATGGTAGGATATTATTAGCAATGTGTAACAGGCAAAGCAAGTGAGCCATGATTTTCTGTACCAAATTTCAGCGGCAATCCAAGCATTAATTTGTCGAGATATTTTTATCTGAACCAAAGTGTTGGACCACAGACAAGCTGACATTGCTACCCCTTCTGCCATGTTGCTAGTGTATCTACAAACACCAAACTTTTGCTGGTTTCAGCCTTTAAATTTAAGCATTTGCTGATATTCCCTGTTTATTTTACAGTGTGTGACTGGTACTGGAACCACCACAGATGAAGTTTCACCAGATTTAGTCACGAAAATTTACAGGCCGAGGTTTGATGGGTTTGATCCAACCTGTCCCAGTGAGCACCAACTGGGAGTTCAACATTGATCTCTAGTTGCAAACTGGTTGATATTCAGTGTGAATGTCGAAGACCTCTTTTCACCCTCTTTTCAACCAGCTAAAATGCAGTTACAGCATCAACATGTCCAAAACAACAAAAGTCATTTGTCACTGGTTGGTAAAATGTGGTCCATAACATGATTTCAACGCATTTAATGTTTCATATAAAATGTCATAATTATGACCTACATGGGCTGTGTGCTGCCAAGAAGAAGCTTCCAGGACATTGTAATGGGAGAAGGTCTTATTGTCAAAAAAAAAAAGAAAAATAAATACTTAGGCGTATTAGTTACAACTTTGACTATTCTGGAGGTATGTGCACTGGGACATTACATAAAGAGCGACAAAGACACTTCATAAAACAGGAAGGTGTTGTGGCTGACTGGATTAAGCACAGGGCTCTCACCCCAACAGTGGCAAATAATTTTTTCTAGCTTTCAACTGAGAAATTTCTTTGTAGTTTCTAGGCTTTAAAGTGACGACAGTTGCACATTGTAGAAGATGAAAAATGTCACTATTCAAATCCTGGTGAAATCTGGTCTAAATGTCAACATTCAGTAGACGGTGAAAAAGCTTTCACTTTTCTACCATTTTGGAACATTTTTTCACCAGTGACCATGGTCGTCTTTTCAACTGAAAAATGCTCGCTGGGAATGAGTACTGAAGTTTTTTGGATTGACCTTATTGGAAGAATAAAATTTTAGTATTATTTCACCAGAAGATGGAGTGCCTCACGTTTTACCATGGTTGTCTGCACCATTTAATATGATAAGCAGGACTTCCTGGATCTTGCGTGTCACCTGCCACTAAAGAGCACCTGTCGGATCAGCTGTCAGCACCATGCAGCGCTTTCTTCTTGCATTAAGAACTACTCAGTCTAAATGTCAACATGTTGACGGGTGTCGCTGCTGGTGTGATCCCATCTAGTATTTATTTAAATTTAACACATTTGGGTTTTGTATTGTTGACAGCCAAGAAAAAACATTGCAAGACAAGGACAAGGGCTCTTGGTAATGGTCATAAGAATTTTTCCTTATTTTCTGTCATTTCATAGACTAAACAATTAACTGAAAAATAATGACAGAGAGCACAATGAATAATGAAAATAATCATTAGTTGCAGCCCTGAGGACATCAGGATGGAGCAGAAACTCACAAAAAGAGTAATGTACAAACCCTCCTACTTTGCTGCAAGTACAAACAAACAGTTGTATAAATGGTAAATGGTAAATAATAAAGTTAGTCTG
Source organism: Lutjanus argentimaculatus (assembly GCA_034769285.1). Taxonomy (NCBI): domain Eukaryota; kingdom Metazoa; phylum Chordata; class Actinopteri; order Lutjaniformes; family Lutjanidae; genus Lutjanus; species Lutjanus argentimaculatus. The sequence continues at coordinate 25,908,910 of JAWZSL010000003.1, read as the reverse complement.
TTTGGACTGCGGTGGTGTTTGTCTATTAAGTATTGTTCCCCCTTCTTATTTATTATTCATTTACTTATTTTTCAGTATCCTGTCCCATTGGTGTGCGAGTGGAGCTCATTTGTCAGTGAGAAGCTCACTCTGTTAAGGATGTGTGTCGTTAGCCGGGGACGACAGGGCCTTGTTTCACAGCTGAATAAGCCTCTCAGCATGGGATCCAACCCTTGATTAAAAAGTAAACACCCTGTGGAAATCTTACAAATGATGAATAGCTCTGCTCAGAGGCAGTTAATAGCATTTGAGGTGAAGCGGTGCCAAAACGCCTGTGAGGGACAGCATGAAAGTGTTGGATGGCCAACGAAAAACAAACGCCTAAACACATGCTCACAAACACACACTTACATGCATGAATGCATGTATGCACAGGCACACACTTCCTATTACAACACATGTTTTGGTATGTGATAAATCTAAGTCTTTTGTTTCTCCTCCCATCATTTGTCCTGGCAGGAGTTGAGCAGTAATCTGCAGTATTTCAGGCCTGTTGTGTCATTGATGCAAATATTTTCCTCCTACAATTTTGATTTGGACTCCACTGCTGCTCCTGGAAAACATTTCACACATTCCTGCTGGAACAGGGGGATGTGAAAGCTTGTTTCTTAAAGCAATCGGCTTAAATCTCCTCCACGTTTCCAACTTGGCTCCGCAGCATTGAAAGTGGTGAGCGTTCGCCTTCACAGAGGGCTCCGTCTCTTCCTACATCTTTCATGAGGAGGTCTGGTGTTGTATAAGTTCTCCTTCCATCAGCATCATCACTAGTTTGAATTAATGCAGGAAACTGAAGATTTGTTCAACGCTGAAATGCAAATTTGAAGAAGTCAGTCTTCAACTCTGGCGCCACACCTCAGACATAAAAAAGTATCTTTAACATCCACCTAGTCAGAATTTCTTTGCCATCTCTTGTCTTGTCTTACAACTTCTATGATGTGTTCAGAGACCCATAGGAGAACCGAGTGTTCTTCTGTGCACAACTGTGAACAAGGCAAAGCACAATAGGAATGATGTTTAATTTAATTTCAGTAACCCTGTAACCATGTTAACTGACATCCTCAAGTTAAATACATTATACCAAACTAATCACACCTGTTAGAAAAATACTTAAGTAAAAGAACAAAGTATTCTTCTGAAAAATTACTTGGAGTATTAATTACTTTTTAACCACTGATGTTTAATGCATTATTAGTAAACACATTCAATCAAAGGGATTTCTGTTTCTTCAAATCTTCAGTCTAAATGACTCCCAGCTCCTGCAGTGTCTTGCTCACCTCTACAAACCAGCCTGGTCTCATTCCCAACTCGTCACATACCGATGATTTTTACGGCGCCTCAGCAACTCATACGCACATGGAGGACCTGTTAGATTCGAGTCATAAATCGATGACTTTAAAAGGCTTGCAACTTGAATTTACCACCGATGACTTGTAACTTCACTTGGGCTTACTTGACAACCCAAGCCCAACGATTAAAAGGTATGTGCCACCAATAAATTAATTTCCCTTCATTTCCTGAATCAGCTCTTGTTGACACTTTTCATTCTCAGCAAGTCAACACTTAAGTCTCTGCCTTTCAAAGATCAGTTTGTAGAATTTTATTAGCATCTAGCAGTGAGCTTGCAGGTTACATTTTGCCTCACCCTCCCCTTCCGTGCATGTAAGGAGAAACTATGGGAGTTGCAAAATGTGAAAGGCCCTCTCAAGAGTCAGTGTTTGGTTTGTCCATTCTGGGCTACTGTAGAAACACTAATGAAAACATACTTATGAATTTTATATTCCATTTCAGCCATATTCTGCCAATAAAACCCCCTAAATCTTACTCACTGTGACAGACTGTCCTTCTGTTTTTCTTTTATATTATTTGTACTGACAGAATAACAGACATGATTTTAATCACATTCATTCAACCAAGATTCAACATTCAATCTTGACCTTGGAAACAACATTTGAGAGAACAATCTCACCACAAGGTCGATTTAGTAGCTGCCCTGGAGCTTTCAGACACATCTCTCTTCATAAAGGTAAATCCAAAAAAGCATCTATATTGATTTCAATATCATTGATACCTGCTCAGATATTAGATACTAAAGCTGAGGTTATCACTCATCACATCCTATCACAGAGAGCTTATAAATTGGAAGCAACCCACTTGTTTTCTTTCTTAAAGTGGAATGAGAATGTGGATGTGGGTGAATGTGCTGATTTATAATGTGGTGTTTATGGAGGCAGGTGTTTATTAAGAAAATACAAGTTGAGAATCTCTATCCATTTATCTGTTTTCTGAAGCGTTAATATTGTTCAAGGTCATGGAGGACTGGAGCTTTTCCCATTAGGCCACATAATTAAAGCTGTAATTATATTGATGACAAAGGGATTAAAGCTGTAACTAACTTAAAACACCTGAAATAACAAGATTAATGTTCTACTCATCACTTTAAGTCAACAAAAATTCAACAAAAATGATCATACAGGTGAATACAAATTTTATAAGACTGATTGAAGAATTGAAGGAGAAAAAGGCATTTCCATTTAAATGTTTCACTTTCCTCAGAAAGAAAATCTTCCTCTCCTACGCCCTCTGGATTCCCACTGCACCCGAGAAAACACATTTGCATGGCATATCTCCCCCACATGACCCCCTCCATTTCTGTTTTCGGTGGTGGGTCTATACCTCTAAGCGGTTTTATCGTGCTGACACAGCCCTTCGACTTGCTCCACTTGTCTGTATAATAGGGGTGTCACCCCACTGGCAGCATACAGCTAAAGTCTATTATGAAGTATTGTTCCAATACAATTTTCTTAATCTGCGGGCGCCTGTTAGCATTTAGCCGGAATAAGGTGACACACATGCACAGGCTCACAAGCACATGGGCACAGAGAGACAGACAGATGGACAGACAGACATGCTGCACATACAAAATATTGAATTGAATACAAATGATTGTATCCAGAGAGGAAAACATATTGATAAAAGATGGAAATTCACATCCAATGCGACCTGCTGCTGTCAGAGAAAGACAGTAAACCATGTGTTTACTGTACTTGTCATCTATTTAGGAGTACAAAACCAAAAGCAGAGGAGAATGTGTGTGTGTGTTTGTGTGTGAGAACGACAGGAGAGAGGGATTGAGCAGCCTCGTTTCAGTGCATTCATCATCCTGAGTAGATCTGCTTCTGCATTCATTCCTTTTCATTATTTTGGGGATGCTGCTTTGTTCCTGACAGTGATTTTCTCTCTTCATGGCTCCTCTCCTTTTCTCTGGATTAAAGGCTCCCTGACACTCTGTCAATAAAAGCTGCTCTGTGTTTTGCCCAATGCACCTGCCACAAGAGACGGTTTCTATTTCATCAACAAGTCATTCAGGAACCCATCCACCTCCTCCTCCTCTTCCTTCCCCATCTCCTTCTCTCTACTCCTCTGTGTGATATGTGCAGGTGTTTTGGGGAGTTGGGTGTGACACGAAAGATCTTGGTTCAGAATAAAATGCAGGGTCCCAGGTTCGTCCCAGAAGCGGAACTCTATTAGTGGGACAAGCCCGCCAACAAAAAGGGGTCAACCCTGCAGAGACATTAAAATTCTGACTTTGTGCAAAATTGAGAACATTGAAAACTTGCCAGGGAATACGGAAATCAAGGAGGTCAAACAGAAACTCCCTCCAGCTCCACCTGTCAAACCCAAAGTTGTCATTTGAAGTCTTGGCACAGACCAAAGTAGCACTTTAAATGTTCCCTGCAGTCACTTCTTTGGTGTTCTGTTTCTGCAGGGAGTGTGAGACAGTGGGAGACAATGTAAAAGCCCTCCCACCCTCCTATGTACAAACAAGGGCCACAGATTGAAAGAGACACAAATTTGCATCTCTCTGTCATCCTTTTGGCAAAACAATAAATCAAGTTTATTAGTCACATACACAGTTATACACAGTACAGTGTATAATGAAACATGTTCTCTGCATTTGACCCAACCCACCCCAGTAAGGAGCAGTGGGCAGCCACTGTGCAGCATACAGGGACAAACTCCAGTTCTAGGCCGGCACCTTGAAGAGCACTGAGGAAATCAACCTAACATACATGTCTTTAATGGTGGGAGAAACCAGAGCCCCTGGAGAAAAACAACACAACTCAGAGAGAACATGCAAATGCCACACAGAAAGGCCCTCTTGCTCCTCTTTGTGGTCATTTTGTATCTTTCTATGGTTGTTTTGCAGCTCTTTGTGGAAATTTGTCTCTCTGTGATCATTTTCTGACTTTTTATCATCGTTTTACATCTCTTTGTGATCATTTTGCATCACTTTGCCGTTGCTTTGCATCTCTTTTTGGTCATTTTGCATCTCTTTGTGGTCATTTTGCATCAGTCCGTGATCATTTTATGCCAGTCTGTAGTCATTTTGTAATTCTGTAGTCTCTCTGTGGTCATCTCTTTGTGGTTGTTTTGCATCTCTCTCTGGCCATTTTCTTTTCCTTTTTGGTCATTTTGCATCTCTTTGTGGTCATTTGTGTCTCTCTGTGGTCATTTCACACCTTTGTAGCCTATTGATTTTCCAGCAAGAAATGCTAAAAACCTCTTCAAACGGAGGCTCTGGACCAGGCCCCCACGGTTCACGGGCCTGTACCTGGTAGGGCCGCTCAGCAGTTCATCCATGTTTTTCTTCTCTGTAAAGTAGATGTTTTTTCATTTCTTGTCAGAGATATAAAGCAAGACGTAAAATTCACCTGCCAGCCAGACTTAATTGTCTGTCATTATGCTGAGCTGCAGAAACATCAGTCCTACATTTCTCTTCCTGCTCTGAGGGACAGACCAACACAGGAGAAGGGACAGCTCAGTAATAACACATCGTGTTTTCCTTCAGGCTTTTTTCCCCTTTATTGCTTTCCATTTTTGAAGGGGTGTAATGATTCTGATACAGCTATTACAAACACCTCCTCATCAGGCCAATCAGTGGACTTACGCATGCATAATGTTGTTTTTGATTATGTTTTATTGACCATGATCATTTTTTCAAAGCAGTTGTTTAAGGTCTTAAATGTTACAGACTCCCACTGTAGTCGAGGAAATGAGGCAGTGATGATTAGGAGACAAGCTGGGGGCTGATGTGCAGGAGAGGTGATGAGCTGATTGTCAGCAGCTGTGCAGGTGAACAGAGATCCAGGATCCAGGAGAGTGAGAGACAGGACAGGAATGACAGATGGAAAAGCCACTGAACTTTGATTATTTTGCAGATCAGATACTTGCATTAGCCTTTAATTTGGTGTAAATATGATCTCTTCACTTGAATTTGATTTAATGTGTCAGCTAATGGACTGAATATGGCATGCTTGGTTTGTGTTAGTTTTCTTTTCTTTTCTTTTTTTTTTGTGCTTTTTTAAAAACTGTTATTAAAATTAATGTAGCAGACACTTTCCTTAAATTTACATTGAGTGTTTTAACTGCTCGAATAAAAATGTCAGAAAAAAAAATCCTGCCAGTCTTAAACTTTTCTCTACAGTCGAGGATGAAACCACTTTTTGATTGATTGCTGTCTGGATGCTGCTGCATCTTAACTCACTGTGCTGGATCTGACTTTTCCACCTCATCGCCAGTAATGAAAGACGAGGGTGACAAGCGATACCTTTCTCATAACTATACAATGAATATAAAGCTACCACCAGCAGCTGGTTAGCTTAGCTTAGCACAAAGAATGACAAAAGCACTTCTCTCAGTAGTCAGTAAAAATGAAAAAGTGTTTTACATAAAGTTATGTACCTATTTCTTGACTGTGAGCAGTTGCCAGACAACAAGAGACATAATCCCCCAAATGTCTAAATATTCCATGAAGAGGTCATTAATCACAGTAAAACATGCATTGTTAAACTGAGTATTAAAATAATTAAATAACTAAATAAATTACAAAGGTCTTTTGTATGAGATTGGAGCACACTATGATTGGACCATGAAGAAGTGGATTATGTTGCAAAAGCGTCTATGGACAATTTTAAACTCTTTCCATAGTGAGAACTTATCATTCTGGGGCACACAATGTGTGACATGGATTTGAGCTGACCACAGCTGCTGTTCCCGTAAAGGAGGAATCTACCAACTTTTGAATAATATATCATTAATCAATCTGCTGAGAGGTGTCAGCGCAGTCAAAGAACTGTGTTAAATCAGCTGTTTTAGAAAGAACCTTTGAGGAAAATCTGCGGAAAAATCACTTTGTGCCTCTTTTCATTCAAGACCGAGCAGGAAGAAGGTCAGAGTGACTTTTCTCATTGTAATGATCGTAAAGGACGACGTTGACATAATGTTGCCCTTGATGAAGAGCGCCCTCGGAGGCAGGGAAAGCGCCCAGTTCCTTCACTGCTGTTACTGTGCCATTTATCCAGCACGATAAAACTGACACAGTTATTATTCAAGGCACAGCATCAATGGCTTGTGGTAATATGATCCTCAGGAGTCACTCACTCAGGAATAATCTCCTGTTGATCAATGACAGTTACCATGCTAACATGCGCACAGCCTCTGCATTCATAATGCAAACTCTCTTTTACAGGGGACAACACTGTCTCCTTCAAAATACAATCACATACAGTGCAACTAACTTTGCCAGATTCGTTTAGGAGAAAAAGCAATTGCAGCCTATATTACATATACAACACAGGTATTCCCATGACACTGAGAAAGACTACAAGATGTGGTCGAAAGCTCAGGAAAAATGCTATTAAGTCCACCTTGAGCTTTCTGGGGCAATTTCACCTTTTTTTTTCAACACAGGAAGTATGACACACTTATAGTGAAATCATATATATGGAGGGGGTCAGGGTGTGGACTGCAGGGGAACAAACCACAAAAATAAATGGCTGTCTTGGCTTGTTCTTGTTCTCTCAGCTCTACAAAGGGATTTTACCATGTTTCAGCTTAATAAAATAACAACTTAATAAAGTTTAGAAAAGCTTGTTCAATTGTCCCCAAGTGGCCAATATAAATAAGTAAATAAATAAATAAATTAATCGAGTTGCTTACGATTCTCAGATTCTCAGTCAATCTTTTTTTCCCATAATTTCTATGCAGATTTATGAAATTTATGATGGACATTAGCCGGCTCCTGGTTACCAGAAAAGACTTAATCTTGTTGGTCTTACTGCAGTCAAGATATTGGTTGCACTTTTAATCAAATTCAACAAATATCTCCTCCCTTTAGCCCCACAGTCTGTGCATGCTGCAATGTTTCTACACAGTTCTACCTGGCTCTGCAAATGGTATGTAAATAAGGTGGCTTGGACTGAACCACACAGCACTTTTCCAGCCAATCAGCAACAGACGTTCATGCTTGTGCACAGGACAGGAAGAAGAGGAGGGGAGAGAGGGGAAGTGAGTTTGATCACCAGATCATTTTGGGAAGATTTGTAGTCATTCGCTTTACTCGGACGAGTGTGTCTATTCACCTCAAACAGGCAGCTGTAAGCTAATGAGCAACATACTAATAAACAGTGAGCACGGCCAGCAGGCACCAGCTGTGTGTATGTGTGTGTATTTGTATGTGAGTGTCTGACAGCACTCAGCAGAGTTCTTTCTGTTTTGTCCCTCCTGTCTTTCCTCTCTATCCCCTCCTCCCTGTACATTCACAAAGTAAAAATACATTACTCCTCCAGTCAGCAGTCAACATGGACAGAGAGACTACTTAGTGTACAGTAAACAGTTGAGTGCAGTCACCTCCCCCGTTCTGTAAATGGGTCCTCGACTCCTCCGTGGGTCACTGCTGCAGATGGGTTGAGAAGCAGGAATGAAGATAAATCCATTTTTTAATCCCAAAAGTTTGAAACATAAACTCTGAGCTCTCCTCCTGCAAGTCGTCATCAAAGCAAAAGCTCTGGCCTGTCCCCAGCTCCCCCAAAACTCCCCGGCTCTCAGCAGCTGTCTGTCGGCTCTGTGCCTCTCAGCTCCAGCCTGGTCCCCTCCACATTTGCATTTTTAAAGTAATAAAATATTGCTTTCCGTCTTTGATGCTACTGGTAACTTACCTTCAGGCTGCCAACCTGCTGAATTCCGCCCCACTGCTCAGTTGTTTCTGTTGTTTCCTTCCTTGGCAATGTGTGTTCATGAATTTATGAGGCAGAGCTTCTTAAGGAGCACTGAAGGGAGGGGCATGGTTGTGTTCAAATTTCAAACAATGAGTTAAATCACCAAGGAGAACAGTGAATCTTTAAAGGTCTAGTGTGCAAGGTTCACAAGGATTTATTGGCAGAATATGGCAGAAATGGAAAACAATATTCATAAGTATGTTTTCATTAGTGTATAATCACCTGAAACCTTTGAATGAGCTGTTTATATCTGTTGCTCTAACTACAGCCATCTGCATTTTGTGCAAGTTTTGTGGCCACTATAAGTTCTTCTGCACCCTTGGGAGCCAAGAGTGAGAATCTCACACTGGTCCTTTCACCCCCAACCTTCCCCTGTAGTGGTAATCCTGTCTGAATGGCGCTATAGTTGTTGAGATATTTGAATCTGCATGGTGGACCAGTTTACTGACAGTGCTGTCCCTGGAGTCACACCGCTAGTGTCACAAATCAACTCAAGTCAGCAGATTTACAACCCTCCATATTTCTGTACATCAGGACATCCTCTGTTGCCAAGGAGTTGAGTGACGTTTCCCAGAGGAGTTTCTCCTCCTGATCAGCTGCTCCATATATTACCTCTTGCCATCCTGCTGCTGGCTGTAGATTGCCAGCTCCCATGTGTCCCACTCTGATCTTTAATTACTCCAAACATTTGTTATCAGAACTTTAGAAAACTACCAGAACACAGCGTCTGTGCTTGCTGCTGGCATTAAAACTGTGTAAAAAAAGAAAGTGTTTTTTATCATAAACTACCCTGTATTTACTAATCTGAACAGTGCTTTATCTGACAGAGGGGTTATGTTTATTTCATTAGGCCCACTTCACTGTATCTGCCTCCACCTACATGGATGCATGAGGCAGAGTACAGAGTTATTAGCTCTGCACATCCACACTTCAGCTGTAAAACTATGAGCAGCGAGTGAACTTTGTGTCCAACCATCTCAGAACAACAGAGGCAGAATTCAGGACTCCTTAATGACAACATATAATCTATGTAAATGGGCAAAAAAGCAGCGTAGCGTTCTGGATGCATTATGAAATGATTGTGCGGCGCACAACAGGTCAGCAAATGTTCCACTTTATGAAAGCATCAAATGGAGCAATTTGAGATGGGAATTAGTAAAACATACGCTTTTCTTCTCGCCACCTAATTTGTTCATTTCTCAGATCGACGTGACACCGAAGACATGCTGAGTAGGTGTCCAATAAGCACAACCTCAATTTCCCACTGCATTAAAATGTGATGAGTGTGTGAATTAGTTTTACCTCTGTGGAGTCTCGACAATGGAGAAATATCTGTGAGCTCCCTGCCAATAACTCTCTGCTATCATTATTATGTCTGGACAGAAACTCATTCAAACACTTGAACCTTCACCTGACAACATCTAACAACACAACAACAACACTTGTTAACAGGCTTCTAATGCTGATCTTTTACGGACACAATGTTAATGTCATGTTGGACTGTTTTTGAGGGAGACTTTACAAGTACATGCTTATTACAGCTGAGTCATGGTATGAATACACTGGATTTCTTAACTAGGTGGCTCTGGGGATGGAAATGACGGGTGGTCCTTTGGTCCAGACTGAAATATCTTAACAAAAACTGGAAATATTCTTTGCCAGTATTAATGGTTCCCAGTGGATGCATCTTAATGACTTTGGAGTCTTGCACAGCAATATCTATCTCCACTTTGTTTTAGTGCTGTGCCAGCCGTGGAGAAAGGTCTGGCTAAGTACAATATCATTCTGGTATAGAGGAAACAAATGTTTGTATTTCTTTGAAGTCTGTGTAAAGAAAATAATACATGTGTTGTGAGTTTGTCACCCCAAAGAAAAATGTACCATTTACCACCCAGCCAAAACTGAATGACCAAAAAAAATGCTTTGTATATAAAATTAGGACTGAAAATCCTGAAAAAATTAGCAGTTTTTTGTGCTCTGAAATGTTGGGGGCATGTCTGCTCTGCTGTCTCAGCGTCTGATAACACTGCAACCTGAGAATGACCTAGAACATGGGCACTCCGTCAAGCAGCTCTGTTGGACTTGTAAGTCCAGAGTCCAGAACCGGATTCCTGTGCCGGCTTGCTAGGTGCTTGCTCAGATTTGAGGTGGAATTTTTCGCTGTAGATAAAAGTTTTCTTCCCACGCAGAGTGTACAGCGGACGCTAATGTTTTTGTCACCTTTTACCGAGTCAAACTCAAAGTAATGTCGGTACTCCCAAGCAGGGTCGGCTCTACCCAATTTGGTGCCCTCGGCGAGATTACACCCCGGACCACTGTAATCCCTTACTTTACTAGTTACTTGAAAAAAGTAATCGGATTACAGTAACGCATTACTTCTAACACGTTACTGCCCATCAGTGGTCACAACTAGCTTCAACAGTTAATACAACTATAAAACTGAGTGACAGTACATTGGCAACTGTACATGCCAGTTCATACTGATATGTTTGTTGATTGTCATATTTGGCAAATGGCTCATCCTGAGTGTAGTAAACAGAAAACATTGTTTTCATGAGCCAACTCACAAACAGCATGCTCAAATACCCTGAATGTATAATTTGCATGTAAATTATTTCAGCTAATGCCTCAGTGTATCCTAGAAATTAGCTTTGAGGCAGAGGTGGGCAGCTGTGTAAAGATATCTCTGTGTATTTCTGTTATATATCAGTGAAGATGGTTACAGAAACACTTTGTAGGTGAAGATGTTTGATGGTGGTCTGTCTGTGATGTTATTTAGATGCTTAATTGAGTTTTATGAGAATAATTAAAAACATGCAGTAAACATACAGAATGCTCAGCATGCAGATGCAGGTTTATGTGTGAGTTTTAACTTAATTAAAAGATTTCATCATGTTTCAGTCTCTTCAAGTAGATTCATTATAAACTGGGAGGTATTTTATAACTGAAGGTAGCTGGTGAATGTTTGCAGATATGGTTGTGGTTTGAAGTGTCAGTGTTCTAACAAGGGAACATACAACTGAGTGTAATTTACATGTTATTGAGTTAAATGCCATCAAGGATCATTAAGTTTATAAGCCTCAGAGAATCCCAGTAAAGTGGTTTTCTATTGGCTGATTCATTTGCTTTCATTTAGCCATGCTAGTTTAATCAATCAGACAGAAGCATGTGGTAGTTTGGAGAGCCAACACACTGACAACAAACTAATGGCTCCTGCCCAGTAATGATAATGATGTGTATTTAATCTGTATTGGGTATCACAGCACTAGTTGACTGTGACATATGTGTTTAGTTATGCATGAAATTACCCTGATTATAAGATGCACACAAGTAAAAGGAAAATATTCCTGCTCATAATAGCTGAGATTCATTATTGTTTAGGTTTGCATTCATGAAGCAAGACTTAATTCAAACTCATCTACATGTGGTGCAGAGATTTATTTTCTTCTTTACAATGCCGCAGTTTTCTGCATCAGCCAAGGTGATAACAGCAAGATTACAGCACAAACACAGTTAAATATCTTTTTCTCAAAAAAGTAATTACAGTATTTTAAAAAAAAAATCATTCATCTGCAGTAACCATTTCATTTTTGAGAAGAAAGGTTCAACTTTATAGAGAGATTTTGATTTATCACACAAAGGTTGGTGCAGGTTTTCATTCAGCTTTTCAGAATATACTTCCACTTTCAAATTAAAACCAAACAGAAAGGCAGATAAATTTATATTTAAATCAACAATAGCTTCTGTTGCTGCTTCTTTTTGCAGGCAAGACAGGCAAGTCAAGTCAGAGTAAATGTAAAGGCTTTACAGTACAACAGTGTTTCTCAATCCTGGTCCTCAGGCCCCCCTGCCCTGCATGTTTTAGATGTTTCCCTGCTACAACACATCTGATTCAAATGATCAGGTCATTATCAGGCTTCTGTGGAGGCTTGATGATGAGCTGATCATTTCAATCAGGTGTGTTGGAGCAGGGAAACACCTAAAACATGCAGGGCAGGGGGCCTGAGGACCAGGATTGAGAAGCACTGCAGTACAATAAGGCAAATAAATGCATTAGTGCCACATAAAAAAACTATTCAATAGGAAAACATATTGAAAAATAATTAAATTAAGAAAACAATATTTAAAAAATGCAAATGGTAAATAAATACGCTGTACATATTTCTTAATTTGCACATAACAAAACTACTCTGGTTGACGTAAAAATCACTTATATCCAGGCCTCAGCAAATCACAGACAATGTAAAAATGTTAAACAACAAAACAAAACAAAACAAAACAAAACAAAAATAAAACTAGAACTGCAAGCAGTTATGAACGGGGCCAAGCCTCCCGCGCGACTCGGCCCCCGGGCATCGCGGAGCTCACGCAACTCAAATGGCTCTATTTCGTTACCAGGAGGTACACTGTCAAGATCTGCTATCGAACGTGGGGTCGCACAAGGCTGCCCTCTCTCTCCATTCCCCTCATTGCAATGGGAAGAGCGCTGCAAGTGTGAAAGGCTGAATATGTTTGTTGTAAGAAGTCACGCCCACTTTGACCAAACATCACTAAACTTTACAGACGGCCTCGGGAGCGACTCCACATGGCGCTCGCCAAATTTCGTGTGAATCTGAGCGACTTTCATGTCTCTTGATTTTTCTCTGTTTATAGCGCCCCCTATTGGCCAATTTGCATCAAATTTGGCACAGAGCCTCTGGTTGACCTCTGAAACAAGTGACTTGAGTTTCATGTTGATAGCTATTACTTTGACAAAAATATGCAACGGTATGTGTTTTTTAGCTAGCAGAAAAAAATGTTTATTTATAAGTAACGCATTTTTTTGAGTAGCAGAATTCTTTTGATAGCTTTTGATCAGGCAAGTCTGGAGATTGTGTGTGCAAAGTTTCGTGCAGATGGAGCGTAAACCCTAGGAGGAGTTCGAAAAAGTAGGTTTTTGACATGTAGCGACTTACAAAGAGAAATATGCTGTGGGAGTGGGCGTAGCCTATGTCAGAAGATGCTGCTCTATTCAGGGAACACGTGGATATAAAGTTTGTGAAGATGTGATTTGAAATGTGGAAGTTACAGGCCAAAATGCGTTTGGGTCCGTTACAGCGCCACCTAGTGGAGTAGATGGCCAAATTTTGGTATGGTTGGTCTGTGTGCTATTGTATATATACCCTGTAAATTTGACAGCCCTCAGCATAATACTTTAGCTGAAATAAATGTTTCTTGTTTATCTGGTAATAAGCCACGCCCACTTTGACCATTCATGATTACCTTCAAGATATGGCCTCAGGAGTGAGCCAGCATCATGCCCACCAAATTTGGTAAAAATCGGTGTTGCTGTTTAAGAGATATAAATGTCCCATATTTGCAGCGCCCCCTAGCGGCCAACATCAGCCAAATTTTGCTCACACACCCACAGCCACATGCCAACCTAGGATCTCAGACTTGGTGTCATTAGGATTTATTTTGACGGAGATATCCAACTGTTCACGTTTTTATAGCTAGCTATAAAAATTTATTCGTTAATAATTTGCGCATATTTTGACCGAACAAAATTCTTTTGATAACTTTAGATCAGGTCCATTGGAAGACTGTACGTGCCAAATTTCACACAGATCAGACAAAACCCCAAGGAGGAGTTCGAAAAAGTAGGTTTTCCAGTTTTCGCGATTTTGCGGGAAAAAAATTCTAGGCGGAAATGGGCGTGGCCTAGCCCAGGTGACTCAGTACTATTGAGGGAATCTGTGGATATGAGGCTTTTGAATGTGCGACATAGAGTTATAGCCCAAAATGCGTTTCTCTTGTTATAGCGCCCCCTGCTGGCGGACATATGTGATTTTTTGGGCCTGAGGTACGTGCAGGGGTCTGGACCAACCCTCCAAATTGCACTGCCCTCCCATGCACGGTTTAGCCTGCAGCAACACTTTTAGCGGTGGAAAAATAAAAATAATGAAGAAGAAAAATAAAAATCTGAACAATTACAATAGGGTTCCCAGCACCGCTGGTCCTGGGAAACGCGTATGCTTGCATACGCGTCCCCCAGGCCCCGCGGGCTTGGCCCCCTAATGATCCCCTCCAGGTCTACACATGGCAGGGATAATACAGATAAGCTAACATGCTGCATTCAGTACAACAAGTAAAGCCCAGAGACAAAGTATATGTTATGACATTGATCATAAAAGAGCTGCAAACATGTGCTGATATGCCTGTAAAAACACATCAAATGTTTCCATAACACATGGGGAATGTGGCTGCTGGGGAACAGACTGCTCGATTTCTAAAACAGTTTGAGTGGACAAAGTGGACAAGAGGGACATGACCATTTAGCCGAAAGGCATGAGTAAAAAATATTTTTGCTGCTTCTGACTTTTCACTGTAAGTAAATAAAAGAATGCTGCACACACACACACACACACACACACACACACACACACACACACACACACACAAAGAGAGATATCTGTGCTAAATCGAACAAACTGCTTCAACTTCACAAATCCAGCTGCATTTAAGGAGAGCAGCAGCAGTGGACGGAGTAATGCTCAGGCTGAGCTGAAAGGCCTGCAGCTCCTTCTCTTGAGGCATTGTTAATAGGTCAAGGTAGACAAGATGTTGCCTGAGCTGCAAACCCAGAGGAATTTGAGGCGTGCAGCATTACTTTATGTGTAACAGAAGCAGTGAAATGAGAAGTCAGGGGCGATTAACCTTCTTTTTTTGTCCCGTTCCTTGACATCGGCAGCTGCCTGCCCTCAAACACATAAAGAGAGCGCGAAAGAGCATCCAAAGCTTCATAACAGGCGGCAGACTGAGACCAGTAAGAAAACAGAGGAATGCGCACTGTTATGCACTGGAGCAAAATAAAGTAAATATCAGCAACAGGGCGTGACATTTCAAGTTATGTGCTCTCCTCACACAGAACTTAAGAGCTGATTTTGTACAGGAGCTCAAAGGCTTTTGTGCCCTGTATCACACACCGCAGGCTACCTGTCCTCTCATTTCCTCACCTGGCTTTGTGTTGACCTATCAGCCGAGAGGTCAAACCATCTCTCTCATTAGTATTCTTGTGTCTTGGTTACCTAGCAGGTAAATAATTCCTTTTTATTATCCGATGAACAATCAATAACTGAATGCAATTATCTTTTTATCAAAAGTCTCTGTTGTTGGAGGGGACAAACAACAAAAGCTAGTATTAACAATTTTCCTTTACAACCTTTAGTGATGAGTATAACAATGAATTAATAGAAAAAATATTATCTGTTTAATAATAAGTATTAATCCAGAAAAAAAGTGCATATTTTCAGGCAGAGTTTGCACACTGTAACCTCAAGTTGGAGAAAGATGTGAGGAAGAGTTTGCCAGGAAGATTTCTGGGGTCATGATGAGAGGTCACAGCCTTTTGGCAGATCCTCCGCTTAATCTCTTGACATGTGCACGAAGTCTGACCCTGGAGACCCTCGAATACACACACACGCTCATGCACACACACGCTCTCTCCTCAGTATCTCAGATCCCACCGGCATTGTAGAGAAGCAGGAGCAGCAGCATGTTTGGTCTGTATGTTCATGTATTTAAGACACTAAATTTAATTCACTGAGAATTTCCAGATCAATACAATTTGTAGGTGTCATGACCTGACATATGTATGGTGTTATTGAGTTATTGATCAGAGTGTGATTACAGTGTTGACTTCAGCTCACAGTCAAGTGACAGAAATGATGTATATTCTATATTCAGACTGTAAATTTTCTTTTAACTAAAAACATATGATCTAATGTGACGTGAATTATATAACATGATGCATCATGCGTGTTAGATATATCAAAAATATAAATAAGAAGTAAAGAGCACTCTAAGAAATATTTTTCAGTAGTTTTGAAAACCAGAACTGAAATAGTGTTGCATCGATCTGATCTGTTGGATCAGTATTAGTGCCAGTATTGATCGTATTAACTGGATCAGGCATCAGCCAGATGTGACAGATCCATCTTAAATATGATTTCTTCCTTAATGTCATTTCAAAATTCCTGTGTCTGCTATCAGCTTGTCACTGAGTAGCAGCAGGCTGCCAGCTTTAGCACCAAATAATGCATTTCACAATGTTACCTTATACAAAAAGTATCAGAATGATTTCCTGCAGTGATACAAAAAGATCGCCCACCCTGGTGCCCCCATGTTGCTGCAAAGTGTCCTCTGGGATGCCTCTGTGGTAAATAAAACATGATGAAGTGCAAGAAAATGTGATAAAGTGGTGTTTAGAGTGCTGCATTTACTGAAGAGTAATCTGAGTCACATTATAAAAGCAACTGTTTCTGGACACTGGTTCCCCTTTTATTTTTTGTCACCACTGCACCTAAGACAGTCTAAGTCTGTCACTGAGGTATCGTAATCAGTAAAAACAGAGAAAAAGTCGGATGCAGCCTTTCCAGAGCCTTAACCTCTTGTCCAAGAAGCTGCACTGTACAGTTTAAACGCCTAAATATACTCCCAAATGGATCCACACACGGACAGCTGCAGACACCATGGGTGCATAGTAGTTATAAGTGTTCTACTTTATGGAGTCCACTTGGATGATGCATTCCACATATGCGCACATGGTGTTTTTGGGAGCTTGTTGGAAGTACATGGATGTCTGCATGCACAGTTCTGGTTTTCTGAAATTATAGCAGTTCTATTTGTGGGGTCATCTGATTCGTTATCCCAGATGAATATATCTATATAAAGAAGAGGATCACACTCAGGAATACATACTTTGACCAGAGGAGGTCTCTCTGTAGAGTGCAGATCTCTGTCAGCCAACCTGAAAAGAATATTTTGATGCAGCCTCTTTGTAATCACCCACATTTTGATTAGCAACTGTAATTTAATTACATTTTTTCTCAGTATTTGTAGTGGATTATAATTACATTTATTTTAGTATCATATTTAACATTTGTGTGAGTTTTGTTATGGCCAAAAATGTGTTTTGTGAGGTCACAGTGACCTTTGACCACCAAATTATAATAATTTCATCATCGAGTCAAAGTGAAAATTTGTGTCAGTGGAAGAAATTCCCTTGAGGTGTTCTTGAGATATCCCATTCACAAGAATGTTGCTGATGTAGAGGCAGATAAAAAGGTTTTTCAAGGTTTTTCAAAAACTCTGAATCACAGAGGTCCTTCAGCATACTGTCATTAATGTGTACAAAAATTAGGCTGATGGATCCAATTGTATATGAGAATAGCTGCTGACAAGCTCCAGATCCATTGGTCATACACTCGCACACACATGCAAGTGGTCACATGATCCCCTTTAGGCTAAAAAATAAACTTTGACTTGATCGATGTCTGGCAGTAGACAACACAAAATGTTAAATTATAGAAGAGATCTAAAGAGGATTACAGTAACACAGATCTGTGCCCTGGACCTGAGGCACAGCTACCCTCAGGTGGATTTAAAAGGGCTTTATAACCTGGGAAGTAAAACGACAAATGTACTAGTGTTTATTTACAGTAACAACAGTGTCACAAAGTAACTGGAGACAACATTGATTCTTGAGCGGATCGATTATTTGAATTGATTTTGTTGTAATCTGGCTTATCATTATGCAGCCACAGAGCAGCGTTTGAGCTGTCATTCATACTTATAAGCTGAGAATTACAGCTTTCTCTGGCGTCTTTTACGAGCCTCATGCCGATAAAGCTCGACGGCTTAATACAGCTGTGCTCTCAAACACACTGAGATTTACACAAAGGGCAGTAATTCCTAAAGAGGAGATAACAGATTCCTCAAACTTGGTCGTGTATAAGTCTGTTAGGAGTTGAAGATAAATAACCTGTTGAATCAACTGTAATAAAAAGTCTGTAATGTATTTTTTAATAAATCAGGTCAGAGGCTTGCATCTTAAATCTGCATTACAGTAAAAATATGTACTGTGGTTGTGTGATTGGTTGTAGACACATACAAACAGATACACGACAGACATTAAGCTCTGCTGCATCATTCTACAAACCTTTAACACAGAGAGAGACGGGTGAAGAGGAGGGGGGAGCTACAACCTTCATATGACTGATTGATGTGAACGGATGCAGAACAATTCAATTGCATTTATGAGCACTGATTCAACCTGGAGTTTATTTACCATGGTGAGGGATTATAGAAGAAAGACTGTGCCGCTTAAAATGTAATTCATATGGATTGACCGAGCTCGTGGTGAATGCTAAAAAAAGGGGCCAATTTATGATATATTTATATATGCATCATTTTAGATCCTCCAAGGGGGAAAAATATGTAATAAATCACACCAATGCACACACACTGCTCAGTAATAAGGTATTACTGCGTAAATAAATAAGACAGAATCACACTGGCAGGATGCCTGGCAGCACATTCACAGGAGATAATAGCTGCTGATTTGATGAGCATGCTGTCATCAAAAAGTCAACAGTGCATAAAAATATACCAATAACATGAAGATGATTACTTTGGGGATTAAGGGCATTTGCATTTCCACTGGATTGACTCAAACTTGGTTTATATACCTTGTGATCTGTCATGTTAATAACTATTTTGCTTACGTTTTGAAGCATTTGTCTGTGTTTATTTCACTCTCTGTTCAGTTTTTCTAACAATGCATGTATGATCTCTTATAGAAATACCAAACCTTCCTCTCTGATGTGTGAAACAAAGCCGTCACCTGGTAGCTTGACCTCGACCATCCAAGACTGCAACCAACAAAATCATTTTAACTATTGATTTATGTTGACTATTCTTTAACATTAGTAAACACACAGGTGTTACAAGTGATACAAATTAAAGTCCTGTTTCATTTCCATTGGTTCTCCTACCCAATCAGTAGTGACATATTCATACCAGAATTTCACAGTCAAAATGTATCTGGAGCAGCAATTTCTAGGACATTAACGTAAACCAGCAATAACAAATTTTTTTAGCCACTTGCTGTCCTGCTCCCTAGACTGTTTTTTTGTTTGTTTGTTTCATGTTCTTCATTCTTTGTCTCCTGTTTTATTTTGTAACACTTGCCTCTCCTATTGTTTCAGTAACTTCACTTCCTCCCTTTGTGTGTTTCCCGCCTTTGTGCTTGCTGTCCCTCATTTGCCTTCCCTCCTGTGTATTTAGTTTTTTTGTCGCTTGTTTCTCACTTGCACCGTCTGTCAAGCATCCAGGCCTTTCTTACTGTTTTTCCAGTGATTTTGAACCTTGCTTTGTTTTTCCTGCCTTTGGACTTTTGATTCCTGCCTGCTCCCAGTTGGATTTGTTTGCCTGCTTGGAGTGCCCCCTTTGGATTTGATCTTTGCCTGCCTCACCATCTTGTAAGTATTTTCTACTTATTGTGACTGAACTGAGTGAGCTGCTCATGATTAATGAGTACTAATATTGATCTTAAAGCTAGAACAAGGAACTTCATACTGTTGTTTAGAGGCCAACAAAACCGTAGTGTTCCTCCAGAATAACCACAATAGTCAAAAAAATAAATAAATAAAAATAAATAAATAATAGTAATAATAGCTTTAATTATATGGCTGCACTGATTTCATCCATCATCACTGCCATTTTTCTATTGCTACCTATAAGGGATATACAGGATGTCCATAAAGTCTCTTTACAATTTAACAAATTTATTACAAAAGCAAATGAATAGACAAATCTGTGGAAATTATTACAAAATGAAAAGTAGATATTGATGGTTTTTGCCTCATTTAATACACCGCTATATGGGCACAATCAGTTGCACGAAGCACATCAAGACGGTACTCGATTTCTTGCCGTGTTCGCTGTAGCATCGCCTCATCAATGGTGGCAATGGCATCAGTGATCTTTTGCACAAATTGACGGATGTGACGGTGGATGTCTTCCATACTTAATCCTGTAGTTTCACTGAGTCTGTGTATCCGATTTTGTTTCAATAAACCGCAATACACATTGTGCCTTTTCTTGAGGAGTAGTCATTTTTTAGGGGTTTATTTAACAGAACCTATTTCATCAACAGGGTACCTGTTTACACAAATGCAAGTGATGATGGTATACGTGGCCGACAAGGGCAAACGTGCTGCATATACAGAAACGCGCTGCATATAAGAAAGCAAATGCAAAAGGAAAACACTGCATATCCAGTCATACAACGGACGTGCTCCAGGCCTCTAGGGGCAGTGCTGAGCTTCCCAAGACACAGACAATGGACGTATCAGCGTCTGGTATGGAGCAGATGAGGGAGTGAGTGAGGCTATATGAAAAGGTATGTCTTCTTTTTTTAAAAATTTTCTTTCTTTCCTTTTAAAATTTTTTTTTTTTTTTACATTTGGCATTAATCTTTGACAGTATTATGAAAGAGCAGCTGATTTTCATAGCTGACATTAGCATGCTAGAGACTTCTACAAGAGTAGTGTATCCGTAGTAGTTATGTTAACTAACGTTACTGTAACTAACGTTAAGTTACTTTCCGGGAGACCCCAGTGATTTGATTGCATACCTTGATATGTCTGTTGTCTGTCTCTCGGTTGGAAGCTCAGCACTGCCCCTAGAGGCCTGGAGCACTTCCGTAGTATGACTGATATGTAGCCTTTTCTTTTTGCATTTGTTTTCTTATTTGCAGTGCGCTTCTATATTTGCAGCACCTTTCTGTACATGCAGCCCCTTTCTGTATATGCCACGTGTTTGCCCTTGTCGGCCACCGTAGATATAGTTAGATAGATAGCAAGCTAACTAGTCAAGACTATGACATTGCCATTCTTCTCGTAGCCTTTCTCCAACCCACAGAAACAGTGTTTGTTCATTTTTCACAGCCTCTGTCTGTGAATGGAGTTTGTTCTGTTGTGCAAATGGATCTGCCAACATGCAAGCTTCATAGTAGTAGTATGTGATGCAGTTGAGAGCTCTGGAGGGGGATAGTGAGTGGACCTTGAGTGGACCTTGAGTTATATCAGTCATCAGTTAATCAACAGCACTACTAAATTCCTTCACAACTTGCCTTTGAAACTCTACTTGACAGTATGGTATGTATGATGGTCCTATGTATAGGTTAGTATGATCCTCTCCTGCCTGTCTGATCCTAAGAAATGCTCTCATCTCTGCCTGAAGGTGAACTCTTTGCTGAATCAACAAAATCACGTTCAATAGAAGCTTTTCACTCCCTTTCATGCTTCAGTACTTCAGGAGGTGAAGTATGTGTGGCTTAACATGTTGACAACACCATTTATGACTTTTTTTATTAAACCGCTGAGATTCTTTAACTTAAAGTATTTGCTGGGATTTCATTAATGCCATATTCTCATGTCATCGCTGTCTCTGTAGCACTGCAATGATCTCTCCCTAGTACGCCCCGGTCTGTCAACCACAGTTAATAGTGGCTGTAACCTTGTGTAGTAATTCTGATCAGCGGTACCCCACTGATGTTGCAGTGAGAAAAAGCAGCCTCACGGGCAGAGAAACCCACAGAGCCGTGAAAAGAGATGGAGACCACCATGGGTGGTCTCACACACTTGGATGGTGACAGGCGTAGTGAGTAGGAGCACACACATGAACAAACGTGTGCACACACAGAGGTTGGTGGGGATTGAGTTGACAGATTGCCTCCAGAGTCTTAGTAAGAAAATACATTTTCTACGACTTCCATCTCATCGCTGGGAGATGAAAGATGGATGGGGGAAACACAATCAACTGCTTTCTGACAGGAAGAAGAGATGGAAAAAGACAAAAAATGCTCATCCCTTTATACAAAAGCCAAAACACCTGGTGATCAATCAGGAAAAGGCTTTCCATCTGGCTGGTTTTTGTAGTGAGTTTTTTAGGAGAAAGAAATGGTGAAACTGGAACACACACATCAGTGTTGGTGAGGTGCTGACTACTGCAGGTTAGAAGCAGAAAAAGTAATAAATGGAGCGATCTGGGTCAGCCATTGTGACCTTGAGCAGGATGGTGGTTTGAAGTTTTACTTCAGTGCAAACTAAACCTTTTTTATACTCTCTCCAAATGCACTTCACAAGTTGACCTAAGTTTAGTGTAGAGATATCATAATGTGTTAGAAGTGTTCAGATTTTTGTCAGTTCCTTATCAGACCAACCAGAAAAAATGGAACCAAAGTGTTATGATGGTATATGAAGAATTGTAGGTCCAAGAGCAGACTTATATTTGACAAGAAGAGAGCACTCAGAGCAGGCAGTCCAGTCCAATGGACTAAGGCAGGAATGCAGGTCAGTAACAGACAGACGGCAGTAGCGCTGTCTCTGTTTTGATTGCAGTTTACCTTTTTAGCGTCCACTTCCTGTGTTACTGTATGCTGTTTACAAGGTTCATTGTTAGAAGGTAGGTCAACTCAAATTATGCAAATTATTAAGGTTACAATACCCTCTGCTCCAGTTATTTTACATACGTCACCTCCGTCATGTGACATACCCCGAACTGAGATCTATTTCCTAAACTTTACCAAGTAATTTAGAATGCCTAAACCTAACCAAACTGCTGCTGTTTTACAATATTTTCTGTGTTTAGGGACACATGACTTACACCACATCTTGCACTGTATGGTCTTTTGGTGTCCAATATGTCTCCAAAGTCATGGATCTGTTGCTCAAACCAGCCTCCCTTGACCATCATTCATCTTACTGGTCCCTGAAGCAATACCTCTATTAGCACAGATCTTGTTTATACGTTGCTGATTTTGATTTGAAAACCTGGTAACAAGCAGCCACATGCTCTGACACCTGTTCAAGTCTGAGATACTAAAATGATGCTAGTATACCATCACTGTTAAGCTAGTCAGGCAGAGCTTAAAACTGTAGGTTTCTGTTTGGATGGCACTGAAGAGTCAGTTCTTGCATTTTTGGACTATGGAACTGTGATTGGCATGAAGACTTCAGTGTTGAGATGCACAAACCAATCTTGGCTTTTGCAGAAGTCTGATTTATGAGCCAGAGGAATCAGCTCCAGTTTTCTCCTTAGATGTGTTAATCACCATCTTCACACCACACACAGTTCTGATGTATTAAAGCAAGTTGTCTTGCTGGAACAGAAAGTCCTGGAGGCAGATCATCTGAGGGAGGCCTTTGCAAAGAAGTTCACACAGTATAGGGCTTCTGGTCAGTGACTGCTGCCACAGCAGCAGCTGGAGACTTCATGCCATCTGAGGTTAGGTGCTGGGGGCTTTACGGTCCACTCCATCTCTGCAGCCTTGAGTAGTCTGCAGTATTGTAGGAGAGAGGGAAAGAAAAACCAACTGAGCCGTTAAGAGAAGCACAGCCAGAGGAGCAGTTAGCCACCTGGACAAGAGCTGAGGCCCGATAAACCCTCAGCAGGTTCACCTGAGGGAGGAAACACCACTGACGACGTGTTGAGGGCAGAAATCTCCTCTTCTCATTTCTTTCTACACTTATGTAAGAATACTGTACATCAAAGCTTTAGTCATTTATACGAGACATAAGATGGAACAAGAGTGGGAACATTACATTTTGTCCCCTCTCAAACAGTTAAATGTGCTTTATGTGGAGGAGTGGGCATGAAGTGGGTGAACATATACACCACATACCTGCAGTTTCTGATTCTTTACACTGCATACATGAGAAAATCAGAAAAATGTGGGGGAGTTTGCTCTTTGCTCACCACTGATCTCCTCACCCCACTTGCTGTCAAATATAAACTGGAATGAGGCTACATTATGTTAAGTCTGTGAGGCTGTAGAGGGCCGTTTGTTCCCCTTTTCTCCCAGTTCTCCAGACATCATGTTCTGATACAAGGCGAGTGTGGAAATGAGGCAGCTCCCACTCTTCACCCAACATCCCCAGGCCCCAGGTCTGTCAGGAGAATGAGACAGAACAGCCACCAAGTTCAACCACTACTCCTCTTTCACAGCAGCTCCTATTACTCCACATTCCCCGATATCAATAAAACATTGTTACATGACAGTTTCAAGTGTTATATTGAGCGCATGCTGAAAGTTTTCAGGCATAATGTTTCTGTGTTAAATGATTGGCCCAAATGGATTGTAATCTCCTGGCTAATGTACCACACTCTCTACCATTCAGGAGAGTAAATCAAGTCGTGACAAGTAGTGTTCAACTGATAAATCACCATGGCCAATTCGATTTCAGCTAATCACACTTGAACTTACATAATATTATATAAATTATATTTTTCATACATTTATATTTGAAGGCTATATCTGTAGGCCAATAACGTACATGCAACATACACAATATGGTACAGAGATGTCAAAAGCTGCGTTCCATCCAAATGTATTGCAAATATTAAATTTTGAGTATATCAGCCAGAGAAAATGTAAATAAACTCGTCTCCATGCACTACCATTATGCCAATAAGGTGGTGCATCAAGATGGCCAATTCTCCAGTTGGAAAACAATTACAGCATTTCAGAAGAAGAGGGTGCAACAAGATGACGTTATTAAAAGAGTGCCAGTCCAATGTCAAACAGTGAAAGACAATGTAGGATTTTATATCAGAACTTATTCAGAAACAGTTTTTTCTGCTCCCATCATGCAAATTAACTCTTTTTTGAAAAAGGCAAAAACCACACCAGGCAAGTGTAAAAACTTTTCCATTTTTTTCAGTTTCTATCATCAGCCTTTCCTAATATGATATCTCAAAATGTGCAAAAAAAAAAATACACTGATGGAAACACGGCTAAAGATGTGTTTGAAGTGTTTTAGACTTTACATAGTTTGATGTGGCTCTGTGGATGTTAATGTCACATCTGTTAGTAGCTGCTTGGTCATTGGCTCTAAGCTTCAAACTATGACCCTGTAAGTAACCCTCTGGCATCAGTTCTTCACAGTCACGTGTCTGCATTCAGGTTAGTGATGATAAATATGGAATGTCAAGGTAGACTTTCAAATAAAGGCACAAAAACTACATGGTTAGGTTTAGGAATAGATCATAATTTGAGTTAAAAACATAAGTTGCATAATGTACATAACTTGTATATGCTATGTAACTTGCGTATGTTATGTCTTTTGCATTCTTTATACTATGACCTGACCTGCCTCCACAAATGATACTAGAAGGTTACCTGCAGCATCATAAGCATAGAGGCACTGACAAAGCTGCCATATTTGACATTTGGGAGTGAAAAGGGGCTGTTCGATGAGAGACTGTTCAGCTTAAAAGGTCACAATTCTTTAAAACAAAATTTAATGAATCCATTACAAGTTTGCCTATATTCATGTTACACGGTGGAGCCGCAACATCCCAGCCCCACTCATCCCTCTGCTGTCTCTACTGTGACTGAATGTTTAACTGTGTATATACCGCTATCTGATTTCTTTAAAGTTCCAAATATTTACATCAGTTTTTGCATAATGGTTGGTTTGTAATTACAAGTAGTCTTTAATTAAGATGCTCTATTTTCTAATGTACTACTCAACTACTTTAATCAGACTTGGAAATGACAGAATAAGACTTACAAGTCAGGCTGTTATGGCGTAAAAGGTGGATATTCCATTAAATTTGGTTTTGAGACCTTTATCCTTATAAAAAGTATTTGATAGGATGTTTCCATATTGAAATGGTTACTGTCAAGATGCCACATTTGCTCTGTCACTGAGATGATAGGTATCTCAAGCAACTGTTACTGAGAGCGAGCTTCAAAAGAAACACTTCTACACAGTTGGCTGGCTGTTAGCACAATCTTCTAACATTTTATCCACATCTGAGTGTAGGTAAGCTTGCAGAGATTGATGCAGATTGCTGAAAAAAATGAGCAGCAGCAGATAGTCAGGGTGTACAGGCTTGTTAAGAACTTTCTTCACTTCATTTTTTAGAAATGTGAAAAGACAGTGCAGTACGTTGATAAAGAACATTTCTAGGTAGAGAGACAAAAAGTGCACTATTACACCTCCACATGAATTTTTAAAGATAAACAGGATTGTCGGGATTGTAGTTCTTCAGTTCACATTGTTGTTTTGAGCTTCATGTCGAACTAAAGTGACGTCTGTAGAAGGCAGGGCATGCTGAGCCTTTAGGCAGCACAGCATTCAAGAGCGGGGGAAGACTGCAGCTCAAATAACATATTGTATAATTCATGTAGTGTCTGTACCCTCTCACCCTGTACAGCTTAATTATACATACAGTTTTCCCACCCTGCCTCCACCATAAAAAAAAAAACTACAGTATCAGAACCTCTGAGCTGTCGAGTCAAAAGAGATTTAAAGATATGTTTTGAGTGGGTCACATTATCGACGCAACAGATAAACTAAAACCTTTTAAGAACCTGCAGTATGCTGTATCAACAGCATGATGTAAATCCACATGCACAAAGAGTTATCTCCATTAATTTGACTTTTTATTTGCCTTTTATTTGCCAGCTGTGTGGCTTAAGGGATGGAAATGTCAGTCTCAGTCAGTTGGTTCTCAACTTTGTTCCAGACTGTGTTTAACAGCTATTTGATGGATTGCTGTTAAATTTGGTGCAGACATTCATGCAACATCATCTGGTAAAAAAAAAAAAAAAAAAAATTGTCCCTTACTGACACCTGAAAAATGAATGAAATTCCAATCACCCTCAGCTGTACTTCATGCTAATCAGTGTAAGCATTGTCATCACGAGGCGAGGGCTTTATGCTGTTTACAAGCTTCATTATCAGAGGGTAGGTCAGCTCAATTTCTATGAATTATTAATGTTAAAATACCCTCTGCTCCTGGCGGTCTTTTGAGTTGACAAACTGTTAAACTAAACGTCATTCTAAAAGCAGTTGTTATGTCACAGACACATGTTAATTGGCTGGATCCCACGGTTTGGGCTATCTTGATCACAATTCTTTAAAACTTTTGAGGCGTTTTGAGGAGTCTGATGTAATTTGTCTGTGTTTCTTCATATTGTTTTACAACACCACAACTGCAAGCATTTACTTTAAATATGTTAGCCATCTGCTGTCGACTGTGTATCTATCATGCGACTATGGAAGAAATGAATCAATCAGACAGCAGGAGACACTTTTGTTCTCCTATGCAAGATGCACAGCAAAACGTGGGGTTGAGTAGTAGAATGTGAAACCACACCTCTTATCTTAACTGCAGTAGCAGCTTTGGTGACAACAGCTATTCATTAAACAGATTTAAGCACAAGATAAAACATAACATTATGAAGTTATCTGCAGGAAGGATAGATTATGTAATATATAAACCGAAGAATGACCTTGGTCTCCTGCACACACTGCCATCATCCACCAGGTCATCCCAACAGATCATGCATGCGTGACGCTGGATGGTCTATTACTCACTTCTGACTTCCACTTAATTAGAAGGCAAAGACAAGCATCTCTATGATGTACTGCAGCTCAGAATAATTGATGTAGTGTGGCTCCAAACAGTGAGTTGAGGGTTAATCCTCGGTCTGTTGGTGGTGGCAATGGCGCAATCTAAAAGGAGATATTAGTCATTATAAGACTTCATATTAATCGTGGTTTTCATTTGGCTCAGGACAGTCCAATCAGCATTTACATAGCAGAGACATCGTTTGGTTAATTAAAGGAATCAGGGAGTGGAGTTGCTGTGATGTCCCACTGCTTGACAACGAACAGGTTTGACTTTGTGGACTTAACAACTTAACAACTATCTCTTTATACAGGAAATAAAATATATATTATGATAATATGAGTGAATCTAAAGCAGAAAGCAGTTTCCCAAAGGTATGTCAAGCTAAGATAATTGCAAAAACCATTTTACCAACCTTCCTGGGTTTCATGGAGTTTTCCAAAAATATTGTATTTTAACACACTCATAGAATTGATTGTAGATTAACAGCTGACCTCCTACACACTTGTCAAAGTTTAGGAAAGCTCTGGAACATGCAGATTTGATTGTTTTTGTAAATTTATAAGACCACTTATAGACCATTTGTCCAGACCACTGACTCTCAGATGTTAAATGGTGTTTCATGTAAGTGAATGACGGTGCTTCAATTAGAAAATAAAATACAATTAAAACTCACCTAAAGGCGGACTCCATCTGCATTCTTTATCAGCTTTTTCAAGCTGAAGCTCCAACACAGCAGTTAGCAAAAGCAGTGTCATAGGTTACACCTGCCCTCCCCTCACGTCTCTCAACTTAGGGGGTTTATATGTTGCAATGTCATCATGCAGAAACCAAATCAGGTCACTTAGGAAAACATTTTTAGAAAGGCTTAGGGAAAAAAGCAGGTTGACACTAAAACATATGTACATAGACCAAAATTTGAATGTTTGGATTTTAATACACGAGGAGCACTTCTGGGAAGCTACAGAAAGATATAAAAATCTAAAATAAACAAACAAAGCATAGACCTTTAAATCTTGAATCTCTTCCGGCTGAAATGGTGCTTTCTTTAAGGCTACAACAAGGGACTTGATTTTGGAGGCCCCTGTGGACAAAAGTGGTGGTGTTTCCGCCACAAAATAAAACTAAGAAATTAAATTTAAAAATCTAATAAAAATCTCCTCCATTAAAACTCCTAACATACTATTTGCTGTAACTCATAAACAAACACATTTTTCTTTTATCCGATTCAATGGAAAAACCAACAAAGCAGACATTAAGAATAACTAAAGAAAAAGCCAATCAACTGGTCTCTCATGTAGGTCTTAAAGTGGCATCAGGGTTAAATTGAATCAATTTCATGACCGGTTAAAAACTCCTCGTAGAAGCTTTAAAAGCTGTGGACTGTTTAATGTGCACAGCTTCGTTTTCATACTGACTTTTCATACAAGCATTTTTATTCTGCAGTTTGTGATGATATTACCAGGAAATGTGTCATCTCCTCTAACTCTGCCTAACCTGCAGAGTCTCTCTCCCTGTGTACCTTGCTGTTGTGTGTGTGGGTGTGTGTGTGTGTGGTGTGTGTGTGTGTGTGTGTGTGTGTGTGTGTGTGTGTGTGTTGCTTAAGGAGAAGTGTGTGAGAGGTGGAGCAAGGTTCACAGAGGTGGCAGCCATTCAGCTTGATCAGACTTCAATCAACTCTACAAGACTCAGCTCTGCCAGATTCACCCTGACAGATCTTAGTGCCGACTCAGTCGGTCTGTGTTCCAGCCTTGCAAGTTTTATTTACTTTTTCTTGTTTTCTTGATACTAATCCTGTTTCTCTGCTCCCTGCAGTCCCATTTGCTCTACTTCAGCACAGCCCTTGTCTTGTCAGCCTTGCCTCTCAATCTTGGACCTCTTCCACCCTGGACCAGCTCAGCCCCAGTTCTTCCCCCTGGTCTGCTAAACCAGCCACCAGCTCAGTCCTCCATGCTTAGGCTTCCCCTCTATCCAGCTCATATCCATACCATTTAAGCCTGGCAATAAACAATCCTCCTTTATTAAAACTCCAGTCTCTTGCCTCTCTGCCTTGCATTTCAGTTTAACATATTGAGGACCTGGCATTGTCACAGTTACCTTTTCTTGTCATGTTTGCTGTTTACACTAACAATACTACTGGGTAATAAATCATAACAAATCTTAATTTATACAGGGCTTTAACATTAGAATGTGATTTTATATGGTAAACCCCTAAAACATTTCAAGAGTGGAGCAAGTAAAAACCATAATTAAAACAAAATGAAGTAAAAATGGATTAAAAACCAAAGACAAATGGTAATAATAAAAAAATGTTGGCAATAAAGTGGGTGTTAGAGTTAAAGTTTCAAAAAGTAAGTTTTGAGAAGTTACTGATTCAGGCAGCCCTTAGATCCTCAGATGTCTCCAGCTTTTTTTCTGACCAACACAGACCAAACTGTGAATTAAGAATAAAATATTTCTGCCAAAAGCTGCCGTTTACTACCAGATTCCTGAATGTGTTATCATTTCTCATGCTGATTGAGTCCTTTAGGGAGACGTGATGAAGTGTGATGGTCCACCATGACAAGCTGTGACAGTTTCTTCAGATGTCACGTTGCATATTTCTCTCAGGGGATGCAGACATGTTGGTTTCATCAGAAAACGTTATTGACATGTTTAATTATTCATAGATTGCAGACTGCAAGCTATATGGAAGAAAAAGCACAAGTGAGATGCCAAAAAGAGCTTCAACATCAAAGACATTCAATAGAGAACTAACAGACAATAACTGTGAAACCAGTCTGGTAACTAGAAAAATGTTTTTGAACACCCACCTGGTTTGAATGTGAACACAACTTTGTAGAAATGTATTTGTAGCTCTGCAGATAATTCTGAAGTAGTGATAATGTTGGTTCTACTGTAGGAGCACTGAGATGTTTGGGTTACTGAGCTCCTGAGGCTTAATCTCCTGACCCTTCTGTACTTATTGATTTATGACCACTGTGTAATCTCCAGCAGTCTGGGGTACCTGAGGAAGAAAAACCTCCTAAACCTAAAGACGCATGTGAACACCTCTGGCTCGCCCTACCACTGAATCCACAAACATGATGACAGTTAAGATTTTCTGCTGCAAGAGAAGAAAGAAAGTTGCAGATTCACTTCCTCGTGATTTATGTGAGGCAGGGGGACCTTTGGTTCTCTGAGGTAGTGAGGTAACCTTAAAGGTGCTACAATCAACATTTTTTTTGTTAACAATGGAAAATAAATGTATATAATTTGAAAGGAGGAGCTCATAGTGGGAGAATTACCATCCAACTCTGCAGCTCCCCTCAGAGAGTTTTGGCATGTTTCAAGCTCATTGTTTTCTGGCCCACATCTTTATAATTTTGGTTAAGTCTCACCGCTCGCATGGCGTTATTTTCAGCAAGTGGCTGGTTTTAGAGAAAAGGCTCAGCAGTGCAGCAAACAGTTTAGGAGCCTGCAGTGCTTTGCATGTGGGCATCATTTCACTTAAAGAGTAAGTGCACCCTCAAATTCTGCCAGAACCGTCCCTTCCAGCATATATATGAAGAGCAGGAGGGGGTGTATGGGGAGTGAATGATTATTTGCCATGAGGAGCTACTCTCAGGCTCTCTGTGTGTCTGCTGGAAAGACTTGGAGTCTGGCGGTGCTTTTACAGGCACTAGAAGCACATTTATGGTCCTTTGAGAGAGTTGCTGTGTGGGTACCTGTGTTGTAGCTCGGCTAACAGTTCTACAACGAGAGGCTCTAACAGCATGTGCACGGGAAGTATCGGTATGGCCAAGGCTATGTACTATCTATTGCCATTAAGTTGATGTTACTGTTCTGAATAAGCTCTGAATGTAGCGCATTTATTGGTTGGCAAACGTGTTATATGTGATGAATAAATCTTGTGTACTAGGCGCAGTAGTAGGCGTTACCGGTGGGCAGGCATGATTACATTACCTGCCCACTGCACCCACCATCTAAGCGTGTTATTAATACTTTGTCGAACAATGGACGCTACAATTCTAAACAAAGAGATTTGGCTCGGTACAGCAGCAAAATCACAGCACAAAGTAGCAGGAGCAAGGTTTCAAATGTAATGTTGTAGGCCAATTGCAGCCTGACATGAGGTTGCTTGACAAAGGATCCGCTAGAAGGGCAGTTGACCCTTCCTAAGCCCTGTCCCTTTTCGCTTTGTGCTTCAATGACAGTTGAACAAGCCAACAGAATCTCAGTCAAATTTCTTCTTTTCTGTTTTCTGTACTTCTGTGTGCTCTGCGCTGGGCTCGTCTATGTTAAAAAGAAAACCACTTTTTAAAGATGGTTAAAAGATGGGGGATCTATAAAATTGGCCGTAGTCATATCTTAAATTTGCCGATTTTGGCAAAATGCTAGCTAACTGAATACCAGAAACATCCTTTAAACATCATCAGAAGGTTTTCTTTTCAATATAGACAAGCCTAGCACATAGCATATTTACGTACGGGAAACAGGAAAAGAAAAAGGTGACTGTGGTTGCAAAAGGGGCGGGACTCAGGAAGGGTCAGTTGAGCCTTGCAAAATTGGTGTTCCAAGATGGTCCTCTTTTCCCTCGTCATTAACACATCCACATTCTCCTCCTCCATTTCTTTGGATTTTTTTTCCATACATATAAATACCACAAGCAAGGATGTGATTCTTGTTTAGCTTCATTGTTTACCCCTGTTGCAGCGCAGATGGAAGACACGAGCTGATGACATATGCTGATGATGTTTTCCTCTATAGTGAATTGTGTCGTAACCTTCAGTGTGTAGTCTCTGTGCATCAATCTAGATGATAAGATCACTGAAATCTCATAATGAAGGAGGCTTAAAAGAAAAATCCAAAGATCTAATGTTAAAGATCAAATTAAACTCTTTAACGTTTCAGATAATAAGCAGCATTGCTCATATCTTGCAAAATTTCTGTCAAACACCAGAGTCAAGAGTTTACCATGAGAAGTTTCACTGTGGCATCCCCTCTCATAAATGTACAACATGATGTCTCTTTGTTGGCGCTGGTGAAGGCTTGCTAATGCGATCAGCCGGGGCTACGGTCAGCCAGTGTTTCACTATTTGTACTTCACAGGGCAACTGGGTGTAGCATTGAAATCTCAAATTTCAAAACAGACCCTTTGTTTTACCAGGTCATCATCAAGCTCAACATCAACAAGAAGTCCTAGAGCTGTTCCAGTTTTAAACAACATTTTCTTGGCAACCCGGCAAACTTTTAAAAAGGTATTTAAGGTCAAGGTTGTGGTTTATTTCTTCAAGATATTTCAGAGCAGCATCAGAAGAAGTGAGTATAACTGGGTCATTTTTTTCACTTTCCCCACAACATTCTATATTGTTACATGACCAAACTAGAGTGTCTATTAATAAAACCCTCCAGGCACTTGTAAAGGCCATTAATTCAGAGGTGAAGACAAGCACATCGAGTCTGCACCCAAATCAAAAACACTTGCATAAATTCCACCAAATGACTGTGGTACCTTCTTGAAAGGCCGCTGTCATTGCTGTAATGGAGGAATTGTTACCTGTAAGTCAGGCGAGCACGTAATGGAGATGTTTTTTTTTATCCTGGTATCTTAAATCAGATAAGAGACACTGAAATTCTCTTCAGGGTGAGAGGTTTCCAGCCTGGGTGGATTAGCTTCACAGATGAAGCAGCTACAGTAATTTACACTTGAGTATGGTGATGAAAGAGGTTATTTGTTCGTACAAAGCTATTTTCAAGGGTTTGTGTGCATCATAATTTTGATTTGCATAAATGTCACAGTGAATTAGATAACAGCGCTCTTAGTTTGAACAACAAACATATGTGCAAATTGTCCCTGCAGCACAAATATACACTGGCTGAATGCTAACTGAAGTGGTTAATAAAATGAAAGGAAATGAAATATTATTAAATAAATGGGTTTTGGGTGAGCTAAAACAGCACACAGAGCAATTTCATCTGCAACATACAGTAATTTGTCGGATGGTCCCGAAGTGAACTGCCTGTAATTACAGTAAAATCTAATTAGAGGTTACCTAATAGCTTCTGGCAGACCTACTGTTTAGACTACTTCCAATATTTTTCCAGACCTCTCTTTGATCATTATTAGAAGCTTACTGTAATTGCTGCTCAGTCAACTGTTAACATTCAATTAGTGCTAATGATTTTTTGCAGTTTCTTCACCATCATCGCTGACAGAGCCCCATGGACCGATTGGTTAATTTGTAAAAAAAAAAAAAAAAAAAAAAGGTCAAACTAAGAAAATGCACATGAGCCAACGAATACAATAAATTAACTCTGCGTCACAGTGAAGAATGGAGCCTAAATCAAGAGCCACACAATGAAATGATCTGTATTCATTGAATCACACAGCTCAATTCTCCAGCAGCTGACGAGTGGACAGGCTCTTATATGGTTCAGGGTCAGCTTTTTGATCTTGATGTGACTCTCCAATACGGCTAACTATTGACATTTCTCAGTGGCTCCCAGCGGAGACTTATACAGCAGTGAGAGACCGTATCGACCTCTTCATAAGACAGATAAAGACCTGACCAAGGTCACACGGTTACTGTACATGTGTGAATTCTGCTGAAAGCTGGAAGATTTTCAGAGAGATCACTTAAAAGGAAGAGAAGTTTTCAACAAGCACAACAGAGATGTCTGCCATGTATCTGTGTGTCCTGGTTGTGCAGTGATATTGTCACTCCTGCAGTGAGTGAAAACACAATGCACAGAGGATTAATGTGGCTTTATAAAAACTGTCCTTGTACTGGATCCATATACTTTGTTTTTGTCATATACTCAGTTTGCTCATGACAGAACAACAAACAATGACAGCATAGCAGCCACACACACAACTAGAAGAGTGCACTCAGGAGAGTACAAATGCCCGACAGGCAATCGATGGCGAAGCACCTACTGCAATACCACCACAACTGCCAGATGCAACCAGCCGAGATGAGTAAAGTCCTGCCAACATCAGTTTGACCCCCACGTACGTTGTCCCAAACTGAAACAAGGTGTCAAACTAAAGCAGTTGATCACTTACTTAAGAAGAGTGAGAAGTTAGCTGTCAGTTTTTAATGATGTATCATAGAGGCTGATCAGTCCAGTAGTGTTCGAGATAATCTGGGGACAAGCTGCAGGTCGGTTGTGCACACACACACACATGGTCACACACACATGCAAAAGCTATTGCATGATCTCCTACAGATTTACGCCTGTCTGGGATAATAAGAAAAAATACATCACACCACACTCCACACCAGATTAAAAACATTACATGCTGTTGATGTAATATATTAACAGTACAAAATAAGAATAGAAAGTAAGATGCTTTAAATTACAGTAGCAGTGCGATGCTTCTGTAAAGTGCTGATGCAGAATCGGGAGCCATTTAGTAATTAGATGGTTCTGCATTAAGTGCTGTTGAGGAAACTGGACGTTTTAGGTTTGATGGCTCTGAGCCTTTTTCCTCAGGGGTGGGGTATTAAGAGGGGAGTTGTTGGGGTCCATGGGGTCCTGTAGTATTTTTAGACCTTTGTGCCTTGTGCCAGTCTCATAGATGCCAGAGATGGAGGTGAGCTTGCAGCTAATGATTTTTGAAGTCGAGCAAACAAGTAGAATTGCAGCATCAACTCTCTGGACACCCAAAAACTTTTTCGGCTGGCACTGGAAAAAAACTTCAGTGGGCATTTGTGATGATATTAGTCCGGTACATGTTGATCTGAGAGTCATCTTGGTTGGTTTGCTAAAGACTTTCACGCTTGAGACTGAACTTTACTTTCTGTCCCACACCAACTTTTGCTACTTTTAGGCATGAAGTGCATTTTAATCATGACTGTAGTTTTACTTTCCCAAATCAGAAAATACTCATAATCAACTGTTGAGAAAACAATCACAGCACAAAGTCTGTGTACTAACTGTACCAGCAGATGTAGTTTGCCAGGATGTCCTTCAAACATTGATGTTGAGATTTCAGTCTCATCATAATGTCCATTCAGTAGCTGTTCTGAAGCTCTGGATTGAGTTTCTAGGCAAACTCCATCTCCTCCATCTGATGAAAAGTGTACGATAAAATCAAAAGCTCCAGAAGAGCGGTGTGGTGAGTGTGTGTTTCGTCAATCTACTGTTTCCAAGGTCAAGACTGAACTGTCAGCCATTCATGTCATATGAGCTGTTTGATGCTCATGACAGCTGCCAATCTCTCTCAGTGCGTGTTTAAACCAGTAAAATACTGTTACATCTGAGTCTTTTTTCAAAACACAGAAATGGACAGACAAACTATTTTGCAGTCTAGTTATGAACGCTTGTGGGAAATGCATCCTATGGCTCTAAAATAATATGTTGCCATAAAGCTGTCAGTCAAATCCTAGTGCAGACTGGACAACAGAAGACAAAAAAAAAAAAAAAAAAATACAGTCGGGTTCGGTAAAGTGCAGTTTTATTTACTGTCAGTCACCAGAAATTGTTTCCCCGTGTGGGTCCATGTGGAGCTGATGAAGCAGAACGACAGTCGCCAGAACTGTCCAATTAATGAGTTACCTGTCACTCCATGACTTCATGTTTTCTCCTCTTAGTTTGTTTGTGAAAGGTCGGTGTGAAAATGAAAAAAACTGAAACATTATAATTCATCTACTTCGTCTGGTGCAAATGAACCCAACTACAGGTGTGAAAGCTGCCCACAGCTCTCCTTGTTTATTCACCAAAAACCTTCAGGTCGCTTCAGGTTTACAAAACAAATACTTTTGATGATAAACTGTCTAAAAGTGTTGTTATTGTTATATTTGTATGATTTATTGTATCTAGACTTCGAAGATGTGTAAAAGTAGAGAATCCTTTTCAGTGTGGCCAGTCAGAAAGGGTACAAGCTCTGTTGCCTTTCAATATCTGCCAACATGTAGCACAACCTGATTTGTGAGCCCTCAATCAAAAAGTAAGGATTACTCTCCACACACTTAGAAATAAAGGTGCTAACTAGAACCATAAAGGGTTCTTCAGCTTGTCCCCATAGGAGCCTTTTTGGTTCCTGGTAGAACATTTATGGAACACTTTCAGAAAGTTCTTCCTAGAGCCCAAAGCAAAAAGTTACACCTAGAACCATCTGTGAAAGGTTTCACTCAGAACCCCTTATGAGAGGTTCTGCAAAGAACCCCTCTATGGTATAATGGTTCCAGCCAGAACCCTCTCTGGAGCTTCTATCCAGAACCTTTCCACCATCTAAGGGTGATAACAGCGTACCTTTTTATGTTCCGAGGGTTTTATCTAGAACCAACAAAGGCTGAGCAATTAACTGAAATTTTGTTGAAATCACAATATGGACCACTGCTACTATTTCATAGCGCAGGAGATGCAATACTAAAGGGAAAATGTTAAAATGTCAAAATACCATTTTAAAATGAATTCATACTGCAGTGGTGTCCTGCCCTACACGTTATATTTTACAGAAAGCTATGTTTGGTACAGATCCTAAATTAAATTCCCTCTAATACTGCAAATCACAATTCCAATATCAGTCAAAATAATCACAATTTGATATTTTTTTTAAACTTGTTCAAGCCTAGAAGACACACAGGGTCTTCTACAGAAATTACAACATTATTATTATTTCACATTATTATGTACAGACCCCTTGACCAACAGGGTCAAAAGGGTTCTTAATGGAACCCTTACCAAACCTTTTCTTTAAAAAAGTGTTATTCAGAAGCAAATGGTTCTGGATAGAACCTCAGTCCTTTAGGAAGAATCCTTTTGGAACCCTTGTTTCTAAGAGTGCGGAGAACATCAGCTGGGCATTTGTAGAGGTGCTGTGAAGCGTAATGTGCATACCACTTCAACTTCACACCAGTAATGGTAACATCATGCATTCAGATATTATTCTGTTCACACACGAGCCGTCGCCGAGACAGCGTGTCAAAACCAACAGCTGTCAGAACAACAACACATGCGTGTTTCCTATTGTGTGATTGGACTGCAAATGTGCAGCAGAGAGGAAATAGAAAAAAACATTCTGGTACAAACTGTAAACAAAAAGCAGCAAAAGTTGATTCATCACCACATTCTTTTTTTCAGCCAAACCTGCCCTGTCTCAGTATTCAAATCGACTGGTTACAGTTTCCTGTTCAAAGCTTTGCTCCTGGCTTTATATTTGCCACTCTTCACTTTTATCTGCACTCACACTGCAGAAAAATTCACTGCAGTTTAATATTTTATTCTCTTTGCAACATTAACAGCGCGTTTAACAATGCGCCGAAAGCCACCGCTCAGTTATCTTGAGGGCTGTTGGAATGAGAGATAACGATGAGAGACAATTTCAAAAGGGCCAATCAAAAAAGATTCTTGGCAGGGCATACAGGTAAGTTGATGATAGTTGGGTTTTATGAAAACTTTCAGTCTGTGCATTAAAAAAAAAAAAAAAGCAAAATGCAAAAAAGCTCAGTAGAAACAAACTTAGAAACGAATAAATCAAGACGTACATGAAACGTGAATTAAACATCCAGTGACAAGACAAAAATGACAGCAGAAAAAAACATCAGATCAGTGTGGAGCGATAAGGAGACTTGGACTGTAACTATGAACTGTAATCTATGAGCACAAATGTAAATGCCACATTTCCATCATGTTTTCTATACTGTTTCTGTCATTTTAGGTTTGACTGGTACTCATTTACTTACATCATCTTCTTGTACCCTCCGCTGAAATGACACCCGACTGGAAAATTGGTGCCACCGAATGTCAGTCCAACCTGTGGTTAATGATGTGAAACGGTTGCAGGTTGTTTAGGTGTAGGCACAAAAAGTACTTGTTTAGGTTTGTCTGGGTTAAAATAAGTTACATTACATTACGTCATGTTATGCACGTAATGTTAAGACACTTAAAACTTTAGATAACACTGACTATTGGTTTCACACGTGACACAAACCCCAGCCTCTGGGTGAAAGTCCCATGTGTGTTTGAGCCATCCATCCATCTCACTTCCTGCATATACAGACTTTTTCACTCTTTACACTACATGACTTAGACAAGTAGTGCTCACTGCAGAGTCAAATTTAACCTTGTCCAGCTCTACCTTTCTAGATCTAGTGAGGCTACACTAGGGTTAAGGTAAAAATATCAGGGTAAGACAGTCAAACTGGCCTCCTGGACTTCTCTTGGTCCAGTCCTTACCCACTGGTTCTGAGCAGTCTCTCGACGGGTTTACTTTAAAGTCACTTGAGAGCCTGGTGCATCGCATGCAGACGCTGAAGGGTGCCTTGTGTGACTGTATGACTTGCAATGGAGTGTGACGAAGTGAAATTCTATAATGATCTAGGAATGTGAACAAGCTGGTTTATCTCAACGAACCAAGTTTTAATGATTGCATAATAATAGTGGATGTAAACACATTATTTCACATTTCCTTTTGCAGATTTTGCTGAAATTTGGTTAAAATTTGAGCTACATTTGGATGAAAATCTTGCAAATGATAATACTGGAGTAAAAGATGTCACCGACCCTAGAGTATAAATATTTCAAACTTCAATGAGCGGGAGTAAATATTGTAGAGATGGAATCTTCTGTTCTTCATTTATTCAGGTTGATCTTTTGCTTTCTTTTTCCTATTAACTGAGTTCATAGGTTCTTCTTTTTCTCTGTGGATTTTATGGTCTTAGATTAGGTTGACCTGAAAGATAAAAGTTTACAAGTTGTTAAGAGAGAGCAGCCAAGATTTTCACCTAAATGCCTAGAAATATCAGGGATAATTTCATTCAAGTTGTACTACACTGTGCAGTTCAGCAGTGATAGTTGGAGTAGATATACTGAACCAGTTTCACACAATCAGCTGCAGAGTCAGCTGTTTGGGATTGCTCTGTGAATTGAGGCTCAGCTCCCATTTGTTTCAGAATATACAAGAGAAACCAGCTGGGATTAATGTATTGTATATCACAGTTTGAATACAAAACCTGATCCTTTTTTGTCTTTCTAACAAACTACAGGGTTGTAAATATCAGTCAGTGTGATAAATTGATTGAAAAGTTACATCAATTCTATCACCCTTTCAAAATCTTGTGTCTAATTTCATTTTCATAATCTGCTTTGCTGTTGCCAGCTTCACCTCTGGGGCTCCGTCACACTCTGGTGATGATATGGAGGCCATGAATTGTGAGTTTCCTCCTGCAGTAATATCAAGCTCCGTCACATCTCTTGTCAGTGAAGGAGGCAGCCGTCTTCACCGCCCTCAGCCACAGCTCAGGCTCTCAGTCAACTTCTACTGATGATCTGGAGCACAAAGGGTAGGAGCTTCATCCCTCCTGCTCCAACCTGCCAGCAGTAACACCAGCTTCCCTTGTATTTCTCATCTCTGGAGGAAAACCTCCAAACCGACTTCACCGCCCTCAGCCACAACTGGGGAACCCTGTCCATACTCCTGCTCCTGCTTTGTCCTGAGGGGACAGAGGTGCTCAAAAGAGAGAAGAACGGAGGCTAAAGCGGGTAGAAGAGAAGAGGAGAAAGGACTGCTCTAGGTTTTTCTTTTTTTTTCCAGACAAAGAAAATGTAAAGACTGATCAGCAAAGAGCTGGAGGATGGCATCTTTCCACAAAGAAAGAGGTTTAACACCTGACATTCTCTGTTTTTAAATACACATGTAAGTCACTGGGGTAAAGTAAATTTGATTATAAACTGAGTCCTCCAAACTCAATGGCAAAATACATCATTTCTTTGCCTTCTATGGCCAGTGCATGCATACTTACTTTTTATTACGCATTTGTGTTTGTTTGCATGATGACTGTCTCATCCTGGATCCATTTGTAGCTTTGTTTGTGCACGTCCTCAGATATTAACACAATGCATCTGCAAGATGCAATATGGACATGAACGGTAGGAGCAATATGTGGATGTGATGGGGTCATTAGGCACGTTATCAGCGATAGTAATACCAGGAAGTTCTGAAGACAGGCTAATAGACATGATGTGTCATCGCTGCTGCACAGTGACAAATGTGCTTGTCAAAATAGCTGGCGACAGATCAGTACCATGTTAGAACTTGACATGGAAACCTGCAACAATGAATGGAAACACGTGAGAGCAGAGACCATTACGTTTGTGCATGGCAAAAAATGTTGGAAAAACAGAGTAGGGT
The DNA here is from genome assembly GCA_034769285.1 of Lutjanus argentimaculatus. Taxonomy (NCBI): domain Eukaryota; kingdom Metazoa; phylum Chordata; class Actinopteri; order Lutjaniformes; family Lutjanidae; genus Lutjanus; species Lutjanus argentimaculatus. The sequence goes on along the minus strand of JAWZSL010000003.1, from coordinate 25,868,446 downwards.
CTGTGTCAGTGGTGTGTTTTTTTCCACCAGTCATCAGACACCTGAGCTAGCTAAGCAGTTTTATCAATCACCGGTCCACTGAGATCAGTTTTCTGCAAAATAATACAACACACAAGTGTTTTGCATTTAGTTCTATGGGGTCTGAGTTCCCTTCCAGTGGAATCCACCAATAACACACGCAGCACATACATGCATGTGAACAATTACACTCACGACACAGCCGGTTGTCTGTGTGAACTAAAGCAAGTATATGTACAGCCTAAGACATTAAGGTAAATAAGATTTGATTATAGACCAAGTCCTCCAAACTCAACAGCAAAATACCTTATTTGTCACTGCCTTCTCAAACGATAAAGTTGTAGTTGTAGTGTGTCTAGTTTTAGGCTGTATTGAGACCAAATCATGTGTTGCTGCAAAAACACAAGTCCTAATTCATTTGAATGGCAGTAGCCTGTCTAGGCGTGGCAGTGGGGACCTCAGGGGATGCCAAAAAAAATCATAGCAGCCCTGCAGCAAAAAGTTGAAACAGAATCAACTTTTTGGAGAGATACAACCTGACGTCACGCTGTGGTGGCCAATCACATAAGCCCTATGATCAGACTATTCAACAGTCAGCTGTGAGGAGTCTCTATCCAGGTGGAGTGCATTGACCAAACTGTGATAGTCTCCCAGTTGTGTCCTCGCTTGGTTTATTTTGTGTACCCAGCATCAATGTATGCACCTGGCTTGCAGTTTATGCTGGAAAATAGTGATATCAAGAGGCTTCCATGCGCTTGTGTCCATTTGTGTACAGCGCTCGTTGAGCAAGCTAGAGAGTGAATGAAGTCAGGAAGTGGTGAGAGCGAGAAATAAAACTTTATGTTCTGATTGCCTGATCTGGTGTGAACACAGTCTTAAGCATGAAAACTACTTGGTTATGATTAGGGAAAGATTGTAGTCATCATTAACGAAACAAACATCGACCGCCATACTCTTTGTTGTCCCATCCATCCCAGACTCCCTATGTGATTGTGTGGCTCTATAACAACATCTCACTTCTTCCACCTTTGGGAAATAATATGGGGAATATAAATACACTACCACCCAGTCATACGGATCTGAATCTGTAATGGAAAACCTGAATATTTGGTTTAGAAATTAGATTTTGAGTTGCATGTTAATGATTTCTGAAAATGAAAACATAAATTCAGCAGATATCTGATTAGAATGTTTGAAGCTGTCGGACAAACTTGGTTATCTGGCTCTTTGAATTTCCCTTCAGGTCTTCTCCTGTTGCACTGTTGCTCCTCTGGTTTGCCTCGGCCTTTTAGTGGTTATCATTAAATCACTTCTCTTTATTTCAATTTATCGGAAGATTTTGCAAAGCTGTACAGTGACAGTGCCTGCATCATCACTATCATCATACAGACATTATAACCTTCATGAAGATTTACTGCAGGGCTGCATTATTAGCTACATTCATTTTAGCTGGCAACTGTAAATTTTGGGATTACTTTGATCTGACTACTTGAAAAGTAACTCTTTGTTTACTTTGTGCTCTGCAGATGGTGCTACCACCATGATTCATAAGCTGCTCCATCTGGCATGTACAATAACAAACACACCTGCAGTCACAGTGAGAATTTAACTTGCATTGTGTGATTCAAATGTGAAACACTGCAGCCTCTAACCATCAAAATCTACACAGTATGAATAAATTATGACCAACAGGGGGTGGAGGTGTATTTGAGTTGCTGTGCTCTCTGTAAACCTTTGTTGATTTATGCTTGCAAACAAAACACCTAACCTAAAACAGTAATTAGTGATAGTTGCAGGGATGGGTGGAAGGTTGAAACTCCTCGACAGTGACAGGCGTCAGACCTCTCCAGCGCTACCTGACATACTGCTGCTGACAAGCAGAGGGTGTCATTGTTATAAATGGGGCTTGAGTAGATAACCTTTGATCTCACTGAATCAGTGATCAGGCTCACAGAGCGAGCGTACACCTGCCTGTGGCGGAGGACTCTGCCTCCCACAAACCACTCACGGATAACAGGATGCATCGAGGAACGGAGGAAGAGGGTGAGAACAGAAGGTGATAAATGTTGTGTTGGGGGGGAAATGAAGCAGGCGAGGAGGTGTAGAGGGTGACATACACTGAGGTACGAATAGAAGTCAGCATGAGTACATAAAAATCTAGTCTACTTTTTAGTTAGTAGCAAAAATATCAACCCCTCTATGGTTTTCAACTATGGACTGTGGGAATGTGAGTCTGTTGATCGGTCTTTCACTTGACTGAAATATTTCAACAACTGTTGTATGTATTGCTTTGTAATTTTGTACACATATTCATGGTCCCTGGTGGATAAATTATACGACTTGCACCACCAGCAGGTCAAAGCTTTTAATTTCAAGAGAAATATTTCATCTACTAACACAAAATTTTGTACAGATATTCAAGGTTAGCAGACAATATCCCACTGTTAGAGATGAAGTAAAAGGACAAAGGTGTAAAAAGCAAAATTTCCTTCAAGAAAGTTGTAAAATTGTTGATACAAATGACAAATTAACTGTGTCCTAAATACAAAAGTAGCTACAAAAAGCAAGACTAAGCAATAAGGAAACTAAATCTTTAACATAACTGAACAGACATAACATACTGTACCAATGACACGGGGGTTATATTATCTCCTTGAGACACACACGAAGAGGGAGACTGACTAACAGAAACATTAAACATCTAACAAACTGAATGATAATGAAACATTAAATTATCAAGAGAAACTAAAAGCATGAACTTGAACTTAACAAATGATATCAGGGCTAACAAGAGGAGACTTTTAAGTCACTTCCTGTGGGTTTTCTTCAAAATGCCGTCTTTGTCAGGCTTCAGGCTTTTTTTCAGTGGAGGTCAGGAAGACAAAGAAGAGGTAAGTTTTATTGCAGATTAAAGGACCATGTGGCAGAGTGTTAACTAACAATACAATACTAAATAAAGTGTGTAATGTGAAAAAAGTCTGTGTTGAGTCATTTATTTGTTTGAAAAAATGTATGAATGTACAATATGATGGAACAACACACTGGTGTGAAGCCGCCACACCCACTGATTTTGACTTTGCTGTTAGTAAAACTAATGACATACACGTCAGCCTCATCTATACTTTCACGAGCAAGGATCACACAACCAATCAGCTAGTTTGGAAGATTTATTGAACAATGATGGAAATGACTGACGTGAATGGGATTTTATTGGATGCGGTGTGGGGAGGTTTGGAGGTCCGTTTTGGCGCCCGGGCATCAATGAACCCCTAGTGTCCTAGAGGAGAGAGGAGAGAGAAAACAGAGAGGGTGGGAGGGAGGGGATGCAAATGCAGGAGCGAGAGCCTGAGGGGGAGGGTTAGGAACGCTTATATAGGCTGGAGGGCTGTGATTGGTGTGTTTTCCTGCTCCTGAAACTGTGCTTTAACAAGCTTCGATTGTGTTTATGCTGACACACTGAACTATGCTAGTTAACATGATAAACATACCTGCTACATGCAGCCCCACAGAGCTGCTAACATGGCTGTAGTAACGATGTTTTCACATCTGTAGAATGGTTCATTTGGTCTGGACCAAAGAGAAAAAAAGACATTATATTGTGGTATTTTAGTTCCAGTTTGGTTAATGTTCATACTGACCTTTTATAAATAAAACGAGGAGCAACCATCAAGTTACATAGACTGACAGGTAACCCATTGATTGGACAGTTCTGGTGATTGTTATGCTGCAACATCGGGATCAACATGAGGAAATCAAATTCTGGTGACTGAGAAGTTTATGCAGCACTGTAATGCTTCTGATGTGTGTATTTATTTTCTTTGGTGTCACAGAGAGCTCACAAAGAAACAACTGACTATAAGCATTATTAGTACAAAGTGATCACGTTATGATGACTAACAGAGACAGGACGGAAAGGAGGCGTCTTGTACAGTAATGATTCGGGGCTCATTACTGTGGGATCTCTGTCACACACTTTTTAACAGCCTTAATTACCCGACCAAGTACTCAGAGTAGGATACAAGAACAGCAGTTTTAACAGCTCTTGACCTATTAATCTGATGTGCTACTAAATGATTTGCAATAAAACTATACATGGCTTATGCAGATCAATTATAAGATTGCTTCCTGAACAGACAGTGCACATCAAAATAGCTACTGTCAGAGGAAACATCAGAGAGATTCAGTCACGTTGGAGCCTCAGTCAGACCCAAGCCCTTTCTCAATACCAAGTTCGCCAAGTTCAGACTTATGTACTTGCCAGTTCAGACTTAGCAAGTTCGACCTGGGAGTACAGTCTCTCAGGGACAGGAGGATGCAGGACGGTCATTCTGCAATTGGGACGGTAGCATACTTGATGACGTCACCATTTCAGCTCGTCTTCGCTTACCCGTCAGGACGTCGTGACGACGACAACGACGTCCCGTTAACTGGACGACACATCTCCAAAAACTTCGGAGCAAATTTTAAACACTATTGTGATGAATTGACCACAGATTTTAAGTTTTAACATCTACTTTCTCGCATAAAATAATCTTAAAACTACATTTCATGATACTAAAACAGTAGTATTTCAACACTTGTGACTTACAGTTGTGGATCTTCTCCTCTGCCGTTGTTGCTACGAAATGCATTCTGGGATACGCAGCTGCCCCAAATCCACACAAGTCACCATCCGATGCATCCTCGATAAAACGGGTGGCACAAGAACACATCCAGGTATTTGACTGTACTTGGCGAGATGCAGACTTTTGAATTGGAACAGTACTTGGACTGAGACTGATGACGTTTCAGGTTCTATTGCCTGTTATTGTATAATAGACAGCAATTGCCTTTCAAATTTGTTTCGTACCAAATTTAGCTTGCGCTGGTTAGCTACATTTGAAGATTTTAGGGAAGTGCACAGACACCTCTGTAGTGACAAACTTTGCACAAATACATGTCAGTATAGTCAAGGTCATTTGAGGGGACATAAACATAAGAAAAACACATTTTTGAGTGAAAGGAACAAAATAACAATGAGGGCTTTCTTTACAGAAACGAGCAGGGCTGCTGACTGTATTTGACTGCACTGAGCACCACAAAAATAACCAGAGACGTGACCCCCGCTCTCTGATGAAGATTTAAAAGAATTCCATCATAGCATGCAAAATACCATAAAAGTCAGATTGGGGACACCTGCTGTGTGCTAAAACCCATAATCTGTGTTGTATAACACTAAATTAGACATTTTATTACCTTTGCAAGTCATTTGAAGGACACAATTTGATGGTAAAATTAAACTAATTTAGCTGTCATTGTGCTGTGATCTTTGTGGCGCTAAGTCTAACCTTCAAGACAGCCCGGTTAATGGTGGCAACATGGAGATCCCCGACGTGAGGCACATGACTGAGCTGACTCACTAATGTGATGTGACACTTCAACCCACTCCAGTGAGCCTCAGTGCTGGTAGAGAGATGAAAAGTCTAACAAATACAACAACAAGATGAAAGAAACAGTAAGAGCACAGGGGGAAGGTGATGGTGATATTTTAAAAAAAACCTGTAAGCACTAAAAAGAGTGTGACAGATGCAAGAAATAAGCTTCCTGATGAAATCGAGCTGTGACCTTTTCACTTTTCCTCAGTCTGTTAGTCAAATGTCAACTGTGACATGAGGGAGTGAAAATTCACAGAAATGACACTTTGAGAAACACTATTTTGAACTTTGACTGTAACCTCATGCTGCTTATTCAAAGGTTTAGATTTAGAAACATGTCAAGAAACTGAGGTGCACAGAGACGTCCTTTTCTGTCTCTGCATCTGTTCAGCAAACAAAATTGTATTTGGATAGAAGACCAGAAGTGGGCGTGGTTTATAGCAGAAGTCATGTTGTGAAAATTTTTCCAGCATAATATTCACTGACAAAACAATTATTATGCAATATTGGCATATAATTAATTATGAACAAAATTTTATGACCTGTATGAAGCCTCCATCACCTCCCCTTTAACTGGGGAATATTTGTGCATATTGTCTGCTATATGCACACACAATATGCACACTACCTAGATAATTTTTATGGGTATTTACAATTTCTTACTATGCAATTGTATATTGTGGAAGATCTTAATATTTGATGTTACATTTTTAGCTTACTTTCATATTATGCTTATATTTTATATTTGTATTTTATATTTTTAATTTAATTTCTCTATGTAGCTTTGGTATGGCACGCTGAATCTTGTTGTAAATGTACAGTAACAATAAAGGTATTCAAAAATCAGTACCTGAAAAAAATATTCTATAAATTTAAAGATTCTCTTTTGCATTGTAAATCTAAGTATATAAAAGTCAGTATATAAAATGTCCTTCAGCTGAAGGGAATAATATTGGTGTATTAAATCAGTGTTTGATAAAGGTAGATGCAACATTTTTTTTTAACCCTGCTGAGGTAATCATGGAGCTGACCTTTTCTGAATAATAATAAGCACCTTCAGGTAGAAGAAATATGTTTCTATCGCAGTATTTGTGCTGTCCTGAATAATGTATTTGGATCCACCTTTACAAGAAACTCTGGCATCACAATCAATTATTGAAAAGAATATTAGAGTTGGGGTGCAAACAGAGACATATCCTCTTAGTAGGAGAGGATAAAACAATCTCTCTGCTTCAATTTTTACCTTTTCTTCTGTGTTTACTGGAAATTGTATTATTATTTTACCACACACTGTTAAGCTCCCAATGGACAGCTTTTAACAGAGAATTAAAGGTGTCCAATGGGAGCTTAACAGTCCCTCATTAAAAAGTTCTACTGAATCACTACTTAAAACCTTTTTGTGTTGTAGTGGACTATGTAGTGACATGTAGCAACTGTGCTGTAAATGTGTAGTTTATGTGCTACTCATGATACACCGTAGAGTTCTGTAGCAAAGCAGTAGTGTTTCTGGTAGTAATCAAGAAGAGAGTTTTGCTACTTGGTGCTGGCGTTAGAGAATAAACTGTCAAAACACTACTGCTTTACTACACAGGTCAACCCAAGCCTGTGTTCATTTAGATTATCATCTTCAAACGTTATCAACTTATTTGCAGAGTGAAAGTAATGCCATCATAGTAGCATGATACTGAACAGACAAATAGTAGTAAACATGTCCCTTTTCAGGGTTTGTGTACGAATGAAAATACATTCAATAGTGATAGTGACACAATGCTACACATACAGAAAAAAAGTAGTAATTCAATTGGGATTGTAAAGGAATTGGTAGTTTTTATGGAGGAAGATAGCTGTCGAGTCTCCCAGGTCATCAAATTACAGACGCCTTGGATTGGTGGCTTGAAGATTAGATTTTCTAAAGCCTGTAAACCAGAGCCAAGAGGAAGAGCAGAAGTCTAGTTTTCTCCAAGACCACTTGAAGTGCATTATGTTGAAAAGTTATTATGGAACTTTTGCTCAATAAAGCAAACAAAAAACTGCCTAACCCAGCTTTAATCAGCCATTTGCCAGCATCAACCTCTGTCCATTTAAACTGCAGAATCCCTTCCTACATCTCTTCTCCTGCAGAGTTAACTATCACTTCTTCTAAAATTATGCAGACGGAGAGCAGGACTTAATTTGTGCTGGATCATGCCAAAACACAATTTGGACCCTGCCCGACTGGGACCAGCACCAAAAACCTTTTGTAGAGGCTGGCACTTCCTCTGTTACTAATAAAATCTGTGAACTAATTTTCTAAAAATATAACTCTGCATTCTAATGTCCAAATTACGCACTGACTGGGACTAATATTTTGGCAAGCCTGTGTAGCAGGCACCAGCTCAGAGTTTTGTTTTACCCCTGTGGTTAGTAGTGCTTTTTACAGCTTTGAAATGGAAGCTTAAACTTACAATAATTAACACTTGGCCTATGTTTTCCAGAGTATAGAGCATCCGAATGGAAAATGTTGTAAATGTTAAAATATAAATATAAATGTTAATGTATGTAAATGTGGCCTCTCAAGTCACAAACAATATTTGGCAATGCTAAGGACAGACTGGTGAAACATGCTTGCTACCTGAGGCAAAACACCTTCCTGATTCATAATTTGCATGAAGTCAATAAGTTAAATCTTGCAGCAGATGTTGGAATACAACACAACAAAGAGCAAATTGTTTCAAATCATAACTGCTGCAGCAGTTACAGAGCTCCATATAAACAGGCTTATGCCCTTCATGTAGCCTTAACTGTTTTACTGTTGTGTTTTACACACTTCACACGCTTTACACACTGTTTTAGTGCATGTCCTGATCAATACATAAAGATGACCTTATTCTGCTTGAGTGAATACGTTTTCAGCTATTCAGACTGCACAGTGATTTATATAACTGTTACAAAGGTTTTAGAGTGAAGGCCACACACCAGCATGGCATGAATGAACGGCAAATAAAATCTCTTTTTATTTAATAAAAAAATATTTTAAAAAATTACATGCCTGACTATATCCAATATTGACAAAGAGGAGAACTTGTGAGTTTTACTGCTTGGTTCAGGAGCTGAAACTGTACCACAGCCTCTTCAGGACATATTTCAGTGCTGCAACAGCTGGCACCAAGATTGAAGAAGCAGAGGAGTCATTTCAAAGAGGTGACTGACCAGGAGCAGCGGCTCACTGTATGTCTGAGTTAAGATACTGTACGTATAATATGATTTGAAAACAGTTCCAGTAGAGTGCACTGCACATTTGGGAGAGGGGCAACAGGAGAGGGGGCTGGCCAGTTGTAAGTTTAAACAAAGACATTTTCTGTAGAAAACGACATGAATAAACTCTACTCAGCTGAGTCCGTGGCAGTGCCCCTCGTGGCTGAGCCCGTAAATGAATGTCCAGTTATATCTTCAGAGGAATCATATAAAACTGAGTTCTATGAAACAAGCGATCCACCATGCTGAATGTTTTCAATGTGACGTTGTCACCAACATGCAGTTTGATTGGTCTGATATGCACATGTCAGAAGCAAAACTACCTTGGTCCAAATAAACAAAAGCTGCAATATTGTCCAGCATAATTACATTGTTGGTGTGAGAAGTTGCATTAACTGCATACAAGTACAAAAAATATTATCGACATGGAAATTAATCGCACAAAAAAACGCATCTGGTGTGCAAAGGCATTAAGATTACTCTTGTAGTCTTTTTGTCACTATGTGGTTGCCAGGCAACCAGCAGAGCATCCAGGAAGTAACTCAGCCCAGTCAAAACCTAGGCTGCATCTGCAATTTCATACATACATGCTGTCTAGTTGGCTAAAATAGCATGTGAGATTTTCTAGTAAGCCCAAAATCTTAGTATTAAACCAACAGTACACAAAGTGCCTGCATAATTATCCCTCGGTGTAATGCAGTAGTAATGACAAAAACAACAACATAATGGACAAAGGTTAACAGCGACCAAGGCAGCTCTGGCTTCACGTCAGTAATTTAAATGTAAGTAAAAGGGAGCTGAAGCAGTAACGGTTAAAACTGTATTGCCCCTTTTTTACCTGTTTTTGTTGTGAAAGGTTCAAACTGCACCTATGTGGCACATAACCTCCCAAAAAAAAAGCAATTTTGTCATTTTTCCAGAGCCTCACAACTGTCATTTGAGGTTTTTTAAATCCTCAGACAGAGCCAGGTTAGCTGTTTTGCTCTGTTTACAGTCTTTGTGCTAAGCTAAGCTAGTCATTTGCTGGCGATAGATTATATTGCATAAATGAGGGGATGGTGTCACTTTTCTTATATAACTCAGCAAGAAAGCAAACAGGTGTATCCCCAAAATACTAAACAATTCCTTTCCATATAGTCAATGATAAGTCAGTACATTATAAGCAGGAGCTGTAAAGTGCTGGTGTAAGATTCCAGGTTTTATGACTCACTTTGGCAAATTGGAGCAAAATGTAGGTGTGTGGAGATAATGAGCGTTGTACTGCGTTTTTAATTCAAATGTTCTTTGTTTTCTTTTTATTTAAAATGTCAATCTCTGGCCTTTAACTGCTTTTATGCTAAGTCTTTGAAGTATTGTGCTCCCCGATGAAAAATGCTGTTTGCTATTTCCTCGTACCATCCATCAGTCTGTTGATGCATTTTATCTTCCTCTCTCCCTCCGACTCTCTCTCTCTCTCTAGTGATTGTAAGATCAGATAGAATAAACTCTGGAAGCATATGCTGATTTATTCGCCCACCCCTGCTGTTAGCTGCATGCTGTGCCAACAGCACATTACCGGAGAATTACAGTATACGGTAATTACTCATTCACATTCATAAAATTCAGAAATCATCTCTCCCTCTGTGTGAGTTAAATCCATGACTGTGGATTTCTCACTGACATCTCTGAATATCCAAATACTTTACACATAAATAAGATGAGTAATAATGGTCCCAAAATTGTCCTTATCTGAACAGAGAACATAATATGATTGAAAGGCTCTGCTGACCAGATGATTAAGTCCTTGTGAACTAACGTGGGGGCAGAATTTGCATCTGGTCTGATGCAATGGTCTGGCAATTTAGTCAGACTATAAAACATCATGAAAGGAAAGTAAGATAAAACAATTTTAACCAGTCAGATCGTTTCAATATTAAAACTAGGTGTCTGATCTTTGACATATCAATCATCTTTGGCATGTGGTACCACTGAACAGGTGGCAGTTTTAAGTTTATACAAACACAGACAGAGTTTTGTTCATATTCATAGGAGGCTACACTCGATGTTATGCTGATAAAATATTTCACACAGTTGTAAAGTTCTGAGTTTATAAAACCTGTGAAAGATGCAGAATTATTTTTTGGGCCATTAAAGGCTAGCAAGGTTACAAGAATATAGGGTTCATTCGTCGATTGCTTCACAACACAGGCTGTATAATGGGATGCTAATTGTAGCCCATTTCACACGTCTCACAAAAACAAAAGATGATATACAGTAAATGTGAAAACAATGAGTAAATAAAGAATAAGTCATAAAAATATTTTTTCATGGGCGAGTGCTGAGAATGACTTTACTAAACTTAAAAAAAAAAAAAAAAAAAAAAAACCTCTGGAAAAACTGAAAGAAATGTTCTTTCATTGAAAATGGCACATGGAAATAAGATCGTGGTGATCCCACTAACACCAAACAAATGTTGCAATCGCCTAATATTAACTACAAAGTTCTTGCACACCGTGAAGCCTAATTGACAGGTGTCAAAACAGATTTCACAGTGGTGCTTTGGGTTTAAATGCAAACATCAGCATGCTAACGTGCCCACAATGACAATGCAAATATGCAAAGTTGCAGTGAGAAGATGAAACACAACAATCAGCTATCCTACCAACCTGTGACTGGCCAAAGTCTTCTGTCATTGGCTAGAGTTTCTAAAGCATGAAAGCAGAGCTAAGAGGAAGAGCGGAAGTCTTGTTTTCTCTCAGACTTGCCTTTAAGTTTATTATACAATTTCGCCAATGATGCCAAAAATATGTTATGTTAATATGTTAACATTTAGTTTAGGAGAAAACTAGAGAAGCCAGTTATCCTCTGGAGAGCATGGATGTATCAAATTGTGCCCTTCCATCCTGGAGATGTTGAAATATTTCATATTTCATTTGAAAATTTTTGACCTGCTGGTAGTGCTTCAGGAAAGATCAGGAGATCACTGATCATTATAATTTATTCTCTAGGCATTGTGGTTATCTGTACAAAAACCTTGTGGCAATCCATCCAATCTAATCAACTTGTTGAGATATTTCAGTCTGAAACAAAGCGGTGAACTGACAACAGACCGACCATCAGACCCACATTGCTATCCTAATAGTCACACTGTTAGCTTACCTAAAATATTTTGCTTGTAAAAGAATCAAAAAGTTCTGCTTATTGTCACTCATTTCAGCACCACCTTCCAGTTCTTAATTGCTGAAATTGTTTCTCTTCTTCAGGCACTCAGAGGCTTCAGGAGTCTGACTTTTGTACTAAACAGACTGTAAGTGTGGAAAATGATCACTTAATTTGCCAAACTATCAGACTGGTGAAGACTCATATTAGCTTCATTTAAAGTGTGAAATGCATTTTTGCATAAACACAAAACCACATGGCTAATATGAATAGAGGACATGACAAGGACAAAGTGTTCTTTCATATCGGCTGTAAGCATTATATTTAGATATACTTGAAAAAATGTGGTTCTGTCATTAATAATAATAGTATGATTAATTACATTTCCTTCAAGCCTTCAACACAGACTTTATATCAGTTAACTTATTTTTCAACCAACCCTGAACCAAAACAAAGTAAGGACACCAAAACAGTATCAGGGTGAGGGTCAATGCTCTCCTGACAGTCCATCAAACTCCAGCTGACACCTTTAAATTGTGCATATTAACACCTGTCTTCATTCATCTCTGGAGCTGCAGCCTCTTCCCTTGAACTCAGAGTCCGAGTCACATACAGCCAAGTATCAAACTGCCATGTATTTGCACACGAGCTGTACAGCGTGGCAGCTCAGGTCTCCTGGGGTCCAGTTGGTGGAGATCCTGAATCCCCGAAGTATTCAAACTTTCTCTCATGGGAGCTGCTCATCTACTGCTACCTCGATTTTAAAACTTTGGTGTTTTAAAGGTTAGTTCGGATTCATCAAAGTCACATATTAACACAAACAAACAGGCAGCGGCAGACCAGCACTCCCATGTTCTGCAAGGTAAAATTATGGCCAAAGGAGTCTGATGGCTTTGGAGACAGTGATATTTTGCCTATATAACAGCGGTTTCCTGTCACAAAAAGACTGTCTGACAGCATGGTAAAGTGGAGTAGGTCTGGTTACACTTAAACTGATATTGATTTTTTGAGGTGGCCATTTATTGATTTGCTTCCTACCCCAACCAACCACCATCTACTCTAGGTAATACTAAACTAAACTACTGATAAGTGCCTTATACAACTGCACTTCAAAAACCTTTAGTACAGTACTTGAGTAAATATACTTAGTTACTTTACAGCATTGCTTTCTGGCTAAATAAACAGCTGCCCATTTGTCTGCACACACAGCTTTGTTTATATGTGAATTTAAAGTGTTTGCATGCAGGAGAGGAAGAAAGAAATGAAAGCTTTGTTTATGTTACAGTCTTCAAAGGAGTTTTTTTTTTAAAAGTGCAATGGCTGGTTATCCAGAGGACTATTTATTATTTCACTTTGATACTGGACAATATTTATTTAAATGCAGACAAGGAGCTGAATCAAATGGAAGAAGAAATACGATGGAAGCAGAAACAGAGAGACAGAACAGGACTGGTGGAGCTCCTGTGGTCACTGCTCCTCATCTGACTGGGACTTGTTGGTGCCAGACTTTCTCATCTCAACATGTCCACAGATGAAAGTGACCCCAGCTATGTCACCACAACAAATGAATTTAGAGCTGAGATCAACAGTGCTGTGCTGGGGATGGTTTCACAGCAATAGAAGCCTTTCAGGACATGTTTGTTATGTCTGTTCATCTCAGTCATGCTATACAGGATATGAAACTTAAGAGAAATACATGTTTGTTATTACTGCAGATGAATAAAGAGCCAAAGTGAAACCAGAACATCCAGGGTCTGTTCCAGAGGTTTTATATGTTTAGATAAGGATGGTGCTTTTTTGAAAAATTATTTAATTTAGTTATTTATTTAATATCAATGTTTTTTTGTTTTTTTGTTTGTTTTTTTCTGCTGCATTTTAAACCAATAAGCCCTTGGCATTTGCAGGTTAAACATCACAGCTGTAGAAAATTCATAAGGGAGTGTTAGTGAATTTTATAGACAAGAAACATTCATGATTTATGAGTTAAACAACAATAATTTTGTGAGCACAGACAAAAAAAATACAGCTCCCATTTTTTTTGGGCTGTTAACTAGCTTGATTAGCTGGCTGGTCTTCCCCAATCTAGACAATTTAGCCATTTGGGGCAACGTCCAATATTTAGGGACAAGTGGATGTCCGGATAATGGATATCTGGGCCGAGACTTCCTCTTCTGCTGTCTGTTTATACTCGGATGAGATGTGAGAATAGAGTTGGAGGCTAATCCCTATAAACAGATATCTGCATGTGAATGTGGACAAATAAAGAAAAGCTAATAAAAAGCTGAACTGTCGTCAGACAATAGCCGATGGGTTCTGAGTTTCCAATCCATTCCCAGCGGACTGCTTGGAATGACTGACTCTCCAAGCAGACTGTTTACCTGCATGCAACCAGAGCCTGTTCAGATGTGACTGGTTAATACTACTTGGCCTATAAACAAACTACAAACGGACTACAAACACAAACCCACATGCATCATTATACCAAAATCTTGTCCCTTGTCAACAGATATGTTTATAGATATTAAGTTTCCCCATACAGTAAGAACAGCACTTTATGCAGTTAGCTTCAGTAACTAATCCAGGGGGTTACTTTCCTGTGTTTACTTTAATTTGGGCTCAGACATAAGTATTTTAAATGATTTATGAAAAATGTAAGTGAATTTGGAGAGCTCACAGTGCTCGTCCTGAAATATGCTGTTTTCCTAGGTTGCATTTCCCTTATCGCTGTAATTTTTCTTTAAATTCACATCATCCTCAATTGTGAGCCTCATGGAGGAAGCACTGAAAATTGCTGGATGCAGCATCCATACATTACAAGACAAAAAATAAATAAATTGGCAGCACTACCTCCCCTTTGTTTCCCTCATGTGAAAGTATTGTACTCTTATTAAAGCAGCTAATGCACAGATTATTTAACACAGTAATATTTGTGACTGGTTTTATTTGTCCGCTCTGTCCAGTTTATCTCTTACTGCAGCCTCCTCTGAGTATAAACTCAGGCTGTTACAGCACTGACACCACAGCCAGTAATGAGGAGAAAAACAGCAAAGGAAAGGTGTTCCAGGCCAGTAACGTCAAGACAGATCAGTAATTTCACCTTGATGAGGTTTAATGAAAAAAATAGAAAATGACTGATTCTCACAAAAGTGCCTGTGTATCACATTTAACAGTGAAAGTCATGTGACTTTCCTCAAATTGGATCCACAGTTCTGAGCTAAAATGGCCATGACAGGAGGTTACATACCACAAGCTGGGGTAGTGAAGCATGTATGTCTGTGTGTGTGTGCGTGTGTGCGTGTGTGCGTGGTGCGTGGTGTGTGTGTGTGTGTGAGTTTTAGACGTTGCGAGTGAGGATATTTTTGCTTCATTTTTCCAGAAGGCTGTTTGAGAGTGAATACATTTGCTTTTAGTATTCAAGAATAAGCCTGGTGATATTTTATATTTTTCCTATCACCATTAAATCCCATGAAAGACCAAAACCAAATATTATCAGTGTATCCAAAGCCTAATATATCTTATTCTTCTGAGCTTTATTGTTGTCCAAAAACTAATAAAGACTGAGAGCCATAAACAGGGTGGGGAAGTTGAAGAGTAAAGTAAGAGGAATTGTTGGTTTCGGTATTGTGTTTTGGGATTTGTTGACTAAAAGATCAATATAGACAAACACTGTGGAAGCCTGTCCCTTGGATTTTGCATTTTCGTTGTGTCAAGAATAAAATTCCTGAGTGTGTGCTGTACTGACAAAGAAAACTGAGTTCTCTTGCTTGCAGACCTGAGGCGGCAATGTCTGTATGTAGCAGGATGCATTGCATTAGAGCTGTTGTAATGTATCACGGCCCCACACAATGGATATTATTTTTTTGGCCAAAACATAGCATTGGGGACACTAAATTCAAGCTTAAATGTCTGTACTTCTTCCTGCATCCAGTGACATCACTGGATGCAGGAGGAACACAGGATTTTGCTGCATGAAAACTCACCTTTGTCAGACAATACAGCAAACACTGAGGAATTTGTTGCTTCAATTGACTACATGTACCATCAACAGTGACTGGACAGCCACATGAAAAGTGCAGAATTTTCCCTTTGCAGTCAGAATTATGCTAAGAAATTATCCCACCCACCATCTCAGACCGTTATCAGAGGAACTGGCACTGAATTTGTAGAACAGCATAAATATCTTGGAACAGCTATTGATAATGACCTGAAATTTGATGCTAATTCTGATGCGGTCTGAAAGAAAGGACAGCAATATTTGCATGTCCGTAGGGGGCTAAAGTTTTTTTTTTTTTGTTGTTGTTGTTGTTGTTGTTGTTGTTGTTGTTTTTGGGCTTTTGCCTTTATTTCGATAATGACAGCCAAAGACACAGTAGGAAAGGGGTTAGAGAGAGAGGGGATGATGTGCAGCAAATAGGTCCACAGGCAGGAGTCAAACCGGCAGCCGCTGCAGAAGGACTAACAGCCTCAGTACAGGGGGTGCATGCTCTACCAACTGAGCTATGGGGCCCCCGGAAGCTAAGTGTTTTTAATGTAGATAGGAAAATAATGTCCTTGTTTTATCACTCATTTATTGAATCTCTTCTCACTTTTTATATAGTCGCCTGGTATGCTAACCTGAACAACTAAAATGACCTGAGCCATATTGTAACGGTGGTGGGTAAGGTGATAGGTGTCCCACAGACCTCCTGGATGTTTATCTTCAGCCACCGTCAGACAGCACGAATGATCGCTTTCACTATGAGTTTGTAACCATTCCATTAGGTTGTAAGTGGAATAGGACAAAAAACTTGTTCAACTCCTTGTGCAACAACCCTGCAAATTTGCAAATTTTGCAACACATAATTTGGTATGTTACAGAGTGTTCTGTATGTTATATATATACAGGAAACATTTCTGTTCTTCTTGTCTTTGTACTTGTTCCACATGGTATAATAAAATGACTGAAATAAAGGTTAAATTTAGCATAAGAGTTGAGATAAGACATCCCATTTAAGTAGTAACTTAACACTAAATCCACATTTTGAATATTTTAAAGAAATTACATGTCTCTTTATTACACTATCTGTACGTAATGATCCCATTTTATAGTCTTTATTGCAACAAAAGTTAATGTTTTGAATATGTAACTGGGACCTCCTGG
The DNA here is from genome assembly GCA_034769285.1 of Lutjanus argentimaculatus. Lineage (NCBI taxonomy): Eukaryota > Metazoa > Chordata > Actinopteri > Lutjaniformes > Lutjanidae > Lutjanus > Lutjanus argentimaculatus. Next base: position 25,851,502 of record JAWZSL010000003.1, on the reverse strand, counting down.
TATTGGAACATAATCCTGCATCCATGATGCATCACCACCTAGAAATACTGTCTTTATGCCACCATGTTAGCCTGATTCTTGCTTCCAGCTCATTCATTTGGCTGCATACTAAGTCTGCTGCTATTTCAGACCCTGCCACTCCCTCCTGACCTGCAATAACCTCTGTTCCTGTCATTCCCCATCGCCCGACTGCCCCACTCACTGGTCACCTGTTCCCACTTCCCTCATTATCCCTGTAATATATAGTCTGGCCTACTTCCACCTGTTCTACATCAGATTGTCTTCTGTGTGCCTCACTAGGCGTGACTGCCTGTTGCCCTTCGTGATCTTGCGTCTGTATCTGTATCTCAGACAATTCTATTCATTATTTGTCCCAAGTAGGCAATTTGCACTCTAGCAAGTGCAAAACACAGATAACAAAACATTGAGAAACATACAGTATAAACTTACAGTAGCTGACATAAACATGTGCACAGTGGCACTTCCATTTATGCAAGTGAGTCATTCAAGCTCCTCTGAAGCAGTAAGTGTCCACCATAACCCCACAGGGCTCATAATAATGAATAATGATCATTAAATATTGTCAACATTAACTGGCAACATAACCATTATAGAGGTAATATACATCATAATCAACAGACCAGGACTCATCTTCATAATTCTGGGCATCGGCATCACCATGTAGATCAACACTACAAATGTCATCTATCATCATCATCATCACTAAGGTAATGGACTTGTCAACAGCAGCAGTTCTCCTGCCTTTCCTTCATCCCTGTCTCCATTCAAGGCTTATATGAAGACAGGCAATGAAAAAATTCTTGTAGCTGTTTTTGTGGCAATGGGGGAACTTCAGCGTAGACCAGGTGGTAACAGGCTGCACTCTGAATGAAGTGGACACTTGAGCACCTGCTTGTTGAATATGTGATTTAAGCTACTGAACTGTACCCCCATTATCTTACTGGCCATCTTCACAGTCTTAGCACGGGCATTCTTTTCTTTAGTGCCAAGGTTGCAGGTTGCTTTACCAGCAGATAAGAGGGAATGAGACAACCGACTCAATAAAAGCCCTGTAGAACAGTTTCATTAGTGTCTCATCAATCTGGAATTTAGTTGTTTTCCTTGAGCAAAAAGGACAAGTGGCCATTTGTACCAAGATTGAAAAAAATCTGACAGCTGTCACCTGTCGTGGAGGTGTAAAAAAGGTTTTCCAAGTTTACTGTACTACTGGCTGCTCAGTCCAGTAGTATGTGAGATTAGCTGCGTAGAAGCTCCAGGTCTGACGTTCACATGCAAGTGAAGTATTTTCACATGAAACAAAATCGTCAACAACTGGACCATGACCAGTTTCATCACATCAAAGATGGCTAACAAATGTGGCGACACCTGCGAGCTAGTTGAGGCAGTCAACCCCAGCTGCTCCGCCAACCTCCATGACATACCTCATTCTCAATACTACATACCAAACGCACACTTCCAATCTCGCGGTCTATTTAAACTGCTGAACCTCCCATTTCTCTCCCTGCCTGCCAATGCATTGCTGCCCTGCACTAGCGTTGCTGCCTGCTTTAACCCCACCACCACCCCAGCATCCACCTGCAGGCTCCGACTGGGGGGTTCAAGAATTTGCTCATCACTCCGGAGCCTAGACGCCAAAATCAAATCATGTTCTGCTGCTGAATAAACATTCTAAAGTGAATTGTCTGACTGAATTACAGTCATTAGCAAACTGGTTATGTTTGCCTTTCTTTGTTTGCCTGCCTGGTTTCCTGCCTCCTGCCTCCCTTTTTGACTCTGTGTAAACAGTTTTATCCCTGTCTACTCAGTTTTTAGGGTCCAAACCTTTGACGTCACAGATTATTATTTATTGTGTGCTTTATTGAGGTCTGCCTATTTGCAGTGCTCACAGACTGGTCACGTGGAGACTTTAGAGGGGCTAGGGAATGCATTAGTCAAAGAGGGTCCACACAATATGTGTAGTACAAATGTGTGTGTATTTTCATGTCACATTTTAGCGTTTAAACTAATCCGCCTGAGCATTACCACTGATTTACGTATGCACTTTGTGATCCAAACACACACACACACCCACACGCACACCTCTGCTGCTCTTTACCAGCCTGCAGTGAATATTAAAGCAACTGCTGAATAATTACAACATAATTATTCAGCAGTTGCTGAACGCAGCAGGAAAGTGCGGTGTGGCTTTTCACGGATTCCACAAATACGCCAAACTCATTAAAGCATTTTAATCTCACAGGGGAGAGGTGAAGTTAAAATTAAGAAACACTATTAAATGTATTAATTTGCCGGGCTCACACTGAGCCGAGGTTGTGAGGTGGATCTGCTAATGAAAACGGGAGGGAAAACTGTTTTGATTTGACTAATCTCATTTTGCTTATGTGAACAGGCTGTAATGTAACCTGAACTAAAGCTGAAAAAACACAAGGATGAAACGCAAACTCAAAAAAACACACACATGTTGTCCAAATACTGTTTTAAAATCAACTCTTTCTTTCACATCATATTGAAACCAACAGATTTTCTTCACTCATAGCAGATTTTTATCTTGTTATATCATCTTATCTTGTTTGTCAGGGATAAGAAGGACTTTTTCTCTGAGTTAATCAGACGTTTTGGCGGCAGGAACATCCCAGAGGGAGATTATAGGCTTTTCCAAATACAGTAAGTGGTGAAACACTTTAAGTGCACTGAACTCTGAGCAGTGGGTGATTTATAAAGACTGACATATACACGCTCACTCAGTATGTGGCCTTCATCTTCATCTTCTTGTCACTTAAACAAACAATGCGAAAATGAGGAAAGCTGTAATCTCAAGGTTTATTTTGTTTGAACAATCCTCTAAGTGAAGAAGAAGTTAGGAGATAATGAGGTTAAATGTGAACTAGATATTGGCAGCAGTGAATCATCATATTATGGTAATTTATGCTAAAACGACTAGCATTGAAATAATATGCAGTCTGGGGAGTGGCATGGAATAAAAATGGCACGGACCCAGTAAAATCAATGCCTCTGTGCATCTACATCGTCCACATCAATCATGTTCATTGCTTCTATTTTTGTTAGAGATTATCATAGCTCAGTACTGATTGACATAATAAAAGTATGATGTTTACAGCTGCATTTGTTGAGATGTAAACTAGTTCAGCTCTGATCTGCTGTTTGGTGAAACTATTCTGTATTCTCCTGAAGCACAATCAAAACTTGCATCATCATTATCTTAATTAATAATACATATTAACATAATGACATACGATGATCGCTGCCGATTAATAGAAGAATGAATGTGAAGAAGGTTTCACAAATTAGGCTACAGAATGTTTCAGTGGGAAGCTCATTTGATTGCATTTAGATAGTGTTTAGTGTTTGCAGAAATAGATTGCTTGAAGGAATGAAATTAAAGGCAAACTATGCAGGATTTTCCCAAAAAACTGTGCACAGACTCAGACAAAAATAATCCCTCTCAGTCATCACCCACCAGAAGTGGGTCGGTGCCTGTATTTGCAGAGACCCCACCCTCTGCCTGTACCCTCTTATTTTCTTATTATTTTTCAGTTCTAGGGACATTTTACCAACCTTTAACCTTTAAAGTCAATCTGATATTTGAATTCATATTTCAACATTTTTCAAAGGAGGATTTTTGGACATATTTGTGGTAACAGCCTCTACGCCTTGAGCCTCTGAGGACGTTTCCCATGACGGTTGACGTCAAACTTTGTGTTAGCTTTGACACAACTTCATATTGATTATTTCTTTCATGTTACCACTAACTGAGCTGTATTTACAGTAGAAAATATTTCTATTTCTATTGCTTGCTATTGGAGGTCATTCCAGGTGCTTGTTTTTCACTGTTGTGTACATGCAGTCCAGTGTGTAACATCGCTATGACAACCAGTTTTAATGGCATATTTAACAGTGGTTTCAGTGTAGCCATTTTAATTTTAATTGCTACTTGTTACTTTCGATAAGGAGGTTATGTTTTTGGTGCCATTTGTTTGTCTGTTTGTTCATCGCCACAATTCGCCACAATCCTAACAGGCTTTTTTTCTCAAGCTAAGGTGTGGCTATGGAAATGTAAATAGACACACATCATTCAACTAATTATACTAGTCACTCACATCTAAAGGTGAATTGTCTGCAATAAACTCCATCAAAGCTATTAAGGACTTCATGCTTTATGAAAACAAGCAATATTAATGGGCTCGTGCAAGAACATTTTCATATCTTTATCTTATCTTTTCATCTCATTTTCACACAATGAGCTTGTGTGAACATCCCACATCAGATTGATCCAACACTTGTAACGTCAGATAACTGTGCAAATGATCTGCTTTTGTGCTGTTGTACAAACCACATAAGAATGAATCTGAGTGAGTTTTTTTTTTGTTTGTTTGTTTGTTTTTTTTTTGCAGATTTGTATATCATAGGAGAGTGAGATATTGGCCTTAGCAGAGTTCTGAGCTCTCCAAGTGTCCTTCTTGTTTCTTCTGTTTTAATAGTTTTGAAAACGTACTCCAAAAATGTAGCTCAAATATGTTTTTTTTTTCTCTTGTGTGAATGTATTAAAGTTGAAATGTTAATAAAAATGTATAATAAACACAATGGAAATAAATGTTGTGGAACCGTTTGTCTGACCTTAAGGCACCCCATGACACATCCCCAGCCGGTTCTAGACATTCTGCTGCTTTGTTTACGCTCCCACTCTCTAACTCTCCCTGTCATCACAGATCCTGCCCACTCTCTCCTGCCCTGCCATTACCCCTTTCCACCATCCCTCTCACCTGACCTTCACCACCCACTCACTCACCTGCCTTGTATTTGTAGTACTTACCAACTCATCTCCATTGAGTCCCTGTCAGATCGTTTTGTTGCATTCGCCTCGCTTTCCAGTATTTGTTTCTTGGCTGCCTGACCCTGCCTGACCCCCAGACTGATAATTCTCTTCCTGACCCCCATCTGGAGAAGTCTGCCTGTGTTTTGACCATCGTCTAGTTTGCTTCGTTTTGTGGGTTTCTATGGGTTTGTGGGTCTTTTTTTTCAGAGCTGTTACTGCTTGATTCCACTGGGCACGGCTGCGTTGCGTTCCAGCTGCGCCGTAGCCCCCGAGTTGATCATGACAATGCTTGTGATTCTACCAGAAGTGCTCCAGAAGCAGCTCTCCACTCTACTCCACAGAGAATTGACACACTCTATTTTTGATGGATGCAGCCTCAAGCTCCACAGAGCAGATCGAGCTGGACAGGAAGTCACAGGAAGAGCAAAGAGAATCAGATCAATTTTCAAAATAAAATACTGATCATAAAAACAGACAGAAAAGAAACAATTTAACTATGGAGCCTGCTAATCCATGGTAGAAAGACACAAATCTAAGAAAATGACCAATGATTTTGGGTTAGTTAGTTTGTGTCCTGTTTTATTTTCAAGTTCCTGCCTTTCCTACTTTACTGTGACTTGTGACTTTACTTTCTTATTTTTGTGTTTTACCCTCTTTTGATTACAGATTGTTTCCACCTGTTCTCAGGTTTGACTCAAACTTTCCGATTTAAGTGTCTTAATTATTTATTACGTAATCATTTTTTTTATACACTTGTGAAGAAATGAAGACTCGTCTTGCTGTAAACTCAAAAAATGTTAGCTGACTTAGCCCTGATTGCTCACATTAGCACTGGTTCCCACCAGATACCCCTTTTTGTTCATGTTATCGCTGATATTGCTGAATGCCATAAACTCCTGTACACTCAGTGTTGTGTTCTGGCCAGGAGAGAGGATGTCTGGCCACCAACAGCTGTGTCTCTTTCACAGGTTGAGAGGTGAAAAATTGGAAAATAATGATACCAGACTCCAGAGCACTGGGTCCTGTGACCACAGCAGTCTGTACATTAATGGAGGGCTCTAATCGCTAATATACAGGACTGCTTGTTAGGTTGTGGGAAGTAAAGTGATATTACAACAACGCCTCCTCATGTTAGAGATGCAAAACCTTGAATTGAAATTATCTCATTGGATTGGTAGGGAAAAATACTTAAGTATCGTGAGAATGGGATGGACAATGGTCAGAGGTAACTACATTTAATTTCTAATAATGAGCTAAAATAACATAAAAAACACTGTTATGGTTTCAAAAAATCTTAAATGTTCGTACAGTGCCACACAGCTCCTCAACATTTAGATTATTGTAGATCGCACACACACTGTGCATGACTAACATGCAACCGTGGTTATCAACAAGCAGAAACTCATCACCCACAAGTTCTGAAAAGTCCATCTAGCTCAACTGATTGAAAACGCGGACCGGACAGATGGAAATGCAGCCTAAACAGCTACTAATTCTGGCTCATTTGTATCTTTGGAGGAGCACTAAACAGCAACAGCAGAGTGTTTACTGAGAGCAGATTGTTTCTGTAAATGTCCTGCACCCACAGCTCAGCCCAGCGCTGTTCACTGACATAATGAACAGCTGCTGACAAAGGCCTCAGCTGACACACACACCACACACACCACACACCACATGTGTAAACACACACCAGCAGCCAGCAAGGAAAACAGCCAAATTCACCATTACAGCACATAACCATCCAGTAGACTGCACATGAACAACCCAGCTCATGTGTTTACACTAATCATTAACAAAGCATCTTCGCAGTTAACATTTTAATCCACCCAAAACACAAACTGGCACCTGTCATTTTCCTTTTACTTTATTTATTCTTGTACAGTTTGTCACGGTAGCTTATTTCTTAATCCAATGAAAGCTCACAGTGGAAATCCTTTTCATCATTTCATGTTTGTGAGAAGGCAACTCAAGTGAAGCATGCTGCACTTCTGATTGTGTTATTCCATTTGAGAGGTTATAAGAGGTGACATGTGTGACCTGAAACTACCAACGCATTACACTTGGATGTTGTGGAGTGGGTTTGAGATCCTCGCTGTATCATTTTCAGTGCATCTAGGCTGTGTTATACCTGGAATAAAATGCAGTTTAACTGAATATATCCTCTCACCAAGACAAAATGTTTAAGTTGTAGTACAGTAATTTTTTACTGCATTAGTCAGTCTCTCTATTCTTGCACAGTGCATGCAGTTTACAGTGATAACAATGGCAGATACCGCACAAAATTCATAGTATTTGTTGAAATAATGGGTCCTTGATTTAAACACTGAAAGACAAAAGCTGGTTTCTCATTTCTAGCTGGTGATGATTCGTCACCACCCCTTGGCGTACAACTTTTAATAATAGTAATAGTAATACTCCTGTATTTGTTTGTGTCATCTCCTTCATATGTGACTTTCTCTCTCTTTATACCATGTCAACAGCCTGGGGCATCTTATATGGCCAATTGAAGTCATTGAAAGTCTGTTGCATCGCTTTCAGTCACGGGTACAGGTACCATCTGCATCTGTAAGACTCAACGAGGGGCAGTGACAAATTTTTGGTATGTGACAAGTTGGGTGTGTGCCTGCTCTAATCTGTTAATAAAAAATTAAAAGCAAGAGGTTCTGCAACGCATACGTTCTACTCACCCAAAGCAGTGTGTACCAGGCTTTAGAAGTAGGCTAATGCTCGCTTACTTCTATATAGATAACAAGCTAATTAGCAAGACACGCTAACAATTTCAGCTGATGTCAGCTTAGATAAAGATAATTTTTTTTCTTATACTGTTGTTCTCTTGTGTTTTTGGTTTTGGAAAAAGGCAAAAAAAAAAAAAAAAAAAAAGACACTCTTCTCATGACACCCTTACCTACACCCCATGCAATATGTAGAGGCCTGATTACGGTTGCAACCGCAATCAGTTGCTGTTTGAGGGAGGGCTTTGAGAAAGGTTAATTAAGGGCTGGAGTCACATATAACATCTTCCCATCTGCATATGCCTATAATCCACAGAACATATTGTGGTCCTGATGCTATCGAATACTTTAAATCTACGGACAGAATTGATAGGATGTTCACTTTTTGTATACTGTACAAGATGATATTGAAGCTGAGATGTTCTGATCACTAAGACAGGTTCAAGAAGCAGCTTTGTCTTTGCACTGAAATAACAACTGTGTTTTGTGTTAACAACGGCAGCCCAGGATCAACAGACAATCCCTGCAGCTCTCTGGATCACAATCCCACACATGGGTTTGAATTCAGCCCGGCAACGCATTCCACTAGAATGGATCTTAAATGCTGACTAGACAAGGGATTGGACGTTAACACGGCCGGGAGTTCTTGTTAAAGGTCGGTCCTGCTTGGTGGGATCTGAACTGACAGACCTTGGGTGAGGCGCCAACTTCCGGAGCTTTCAGTGGCAGCTGGCGTTGGGATTAATGAGCTGATCCCGATTTCATCATTTCCACTACACAACACAACTGTAAGGAGCTGAGCTTGACTTGACTTAATGCCTAAGTGTGGTGTGTGTGTGAGCGCAGGTGTGCATGGGTATGTGACTGAGTGGACTCAGCAGCGTTAACTACATCAGACAGGTGAGTCATGTGGAAACAACATTATCCTGAGGCAAACTGAGGGGGGACGAATCCCAGTGGGATTTAGACTCATGCATAACTTAGAGAGGAAAGTTTCTAGCACACACAGGTGTCTATCCCTCTCTGTGTGAGAGCCCCCAAAATGCACTCTTGATAGTTCTGTGCTGCTTTAATTTCCACAACAGTTCCAACAATTCACACAAACTGAAAAGAGTCAAGTTTCAGGGACCATTAGGGACCTGCAGCTTTTCCCTTTAGCACAGTAGCTGCTTCAATCACAGCAAATTAGACCAAATAATCTCACTCTGGCTCTCACCCAGGTCTATAAAAAAAACATGTTCTTCATTACTTGAGAGGGGCTTAGTTAATGGGACACCGTTGCAGTTATTTATAATCCATTTGGCGAAAGAATACTCATTAGTGGCTTGCCATTGGAAACGGATCCCACTATGCAGGCCTGCGGTCACGCAGAGTCCCAACTCCATTTACTGTAGACGTATTGATGTCGGGATACTGCAGTTTTCCTCTGATTGCATTCATCAGGGCACAACTCTTAAGGGCTTCGGGGATCAAGAAGGCTAATTTTTTATTATTTCCAAGTACTGATCATTGATCCGTTGTCTATTGAGTTGCTGAACAAATTCTGCTGCTGCGTCAGACGGCCTGCTGAAGCTGATAAAGTCATTGTATATATTTGTGTGTGTGCATGTGTGCCACCAAAACAATGGACTTTGCTTAAGAATGACTAAATCAGCCTACTACCACCTTAAATACATAGCAAGCATTAAAGGATTCCTGTCCAAACAAGATACAGAAAAACTTGCTCATGCTTTCTTTTTCAGCAGGCTGGACTATTGTAACGGTGTCTTCACAGGTCTGGGCACAAAATCAATCAGACAGCTGCAGCTTGTCCAGAGTGCTGCTGCCAGAGTCGTCACCAGCACCAGGAAATTGGAGCATGTTACATTAGTGCTGCACTGGTTCCTGTGTGTCAGAGGATAGATTTTAAAATCCTCTTGCTAGTTTATAAAGCTCTACATGGTCTCTGGCCTAAATATATCTCTGATTTACTTGTATGTTATGAAGCACCCAGACACCTCAGATCATCCGGAGCAGGTTTACTCAGCGTTCCCAGGATCAAAACCAAGCAACATGAAGCAGCCTTTAGCTTCTGTGCTCCCCACCTGTGGAACAAGCTTTCTTAGTACTCGAGGTGAGCTGAAACTGTCAGCTTATTTAAATCGGGGCTTAAAACATTAAAGATTACTGCAGCTTTCCAGAAAAGTAGATAGACAACTTCTTGGTAAAGTAACCTGTAACTATTGTTTCATATTTGTTTGTTTTTGCTTTTGTTTTTATGTCTTTTAAATGAAATTTCTGTGATGTTTTAAATATTTTATTTTTATGGTCCTTAAAAAGCTGCTTAATGTTCTTTTAACTTGATTGCATTTTAATGTATTTCTATGCTCCTGTAAAGCACTTTGAATTGCCTTGTGTCTGAATGGTGATATATAATAAACTTGCCTTGACTTAACTGCAAACAAGTCTGATGCATTTTAAGCCTGTTCAGACCTGGCATTAACATGCATCCTGTCTGATTCAATCACAAATGGACAACTCTAAGTACAAGTGTAAATGCACCCAAGACGCACTGAGGACGCATTAACATCTGATCACTCAGACCACATTCAGAGTTGGTCTGGGCCGGGTTGTGACAACATTCAACGTGTCCTTGGCCACACTGAAGGACCGACTACTCAACTCACGTCCTGTAAGTACATCATTTGGTGCATTGTAATGCAAATTCGGTGTCTGGGCTCTCTTACCTTCAGCAGCACACAATATCCACTGACTCCTTAAAAAAACTGCACTTCTTTGAGAGATGTTGAGTAACATATTCTTATGTATTTGGGCATTCTTATAAATTCAGCAAATGTCTTATTTATTTAGATTATTTCTTTCTTTGAGAAAAAAAAAAGTGCCCATTTGTTCCAGTGTGTTAATGGGTACTACTCTCGGGCTGCCAGTTAAAAACAGCAACACATTTTTCAAACATGTTTATTTGCATACAGAGCAGGGAAGTGAAACGGCTATGGTGAATTCTTAATCATTCATTCCTTTTTGGAAACTTGGCATGAAACACAACACATTAAGTTTTTTCTTTTCTTTAAAAAACATCGTGTTGCTGTGAAGAACAGACAGGAGAGAGGCTCTGTGTTGTGCCGGGACGCACACTTTTACTCTCTCTGATTCATCTCTCTGTCATTAATGCCCTTCTTTGTGTGAAGCATCACTTTTCTACACAGCGTTCATCCTGCACGTAGTTCTGGTGTAAAATCACAGCACACCACTGTTGTCTCTGCCACTGGGCTTCTGACAGCACTGGCAAAACATGAAGCTCACGTAGGCCAACATACAGCTGAACCGAGAGGAACGAGGAGCTGAATCCTCACATTAAACAGCCAAAGGGACAGTAAGAACATCCAACTGACAAAATAGTCCTCGTGTATATTTCCAAATAGAGGGAAGTGAGATCCAATCAAGTGGTTGCATTGTAATGTCAAGTGTGAACTCGTTGTCCACCTGTGATCCAATCACCCCCAAAGCATGTTAATGTCAGATCTAAACAGGCTCTTTGATATTTTTAGTTACAAAATTAGATAAATTAATTAATGTTCACCACCTACTCTGAACCCTCCCTCAAACTTAACAGCCTGTTCACAGATTGAACACGCTATACAGCCCTGTCACCTACAGGTTATGGTTACATGCTGTGCATTTGTTTTGCCGTTTACGCTACGTTAAAATAATAACTGCCTTGATTATTTTGGCATCGTTATGAAGAGAGTGCCACATTTGTGTGATACACACTACTGATAGGGAAGTTGTTTGGGTTGAGTATAGTTGTGGATATTGTAGGAAAGCAAATGAAATGTTTTGTGATAATTTTCTTCTTGGGCAGACCCTTTATTTATCAACAGTTCTTCATTATGTTGAAATGTGATTCAGATGGCATTATGTTTCTTACAAATGTTTGCCATGTTTGCCATTGCAAATTAGCAGTAAATAAATATGATTTCTAGAGGACAGTGTTGACTATTCATTTATACTGTAGATAAGGAAATCACATCTACCTCTGTTGTGTACATTCCAGCTCATTCTGCCTTTCTGTCCATCTTCAGACACATTTCCTCTTTCCTAGGCCTCAATTCCAAACTGGCCCCTACACACTCCCACTCTGTGCAGCTGTGGAAAGTCACTTAAATAAGGGGAAGGGTATGAATTCAACGATACATCATGGATATTTTTATTTAATAAATATTAAAACAATAATCTCATAAACGGTGCTGACAAAGATAAGTGGCAGTGAGAGGCTCATCCATTACATGCATCGCAAAACATATGAAAGGAAAAATTATTTTTAAAAAAACTCACACACATTTATTTGGCTACATCTCTGTTTTGTTGAACATTTTCTTCATCATGACATCTTGTGTGCATGAAAAGTGTTCATAAAATGTCAGTTTAAGGTAAGGTTACTTATTACTTATCCTTTGGATAAGTACAGAACTAACTTTCGCGGCATTTCCACCATCCCGGACACAAAAGAGCTGATGAACCTGAGAGGAGTGTGGTTTGCAAGCCTGCATCGATGCGGACTCGCTGCTGTATTGACCGCACATTGAAGTAAAACAACCCTGAGCCAAACTACGTGGACAAAGAGGAACTTTCTTTGACCGTAAAAGTGTTGTGTGACTACAAGTTCTGTTTCACTGATGTTCTTGTCAATAATGGATTTGTTTTGATGCATCAAAGTTTGCTGGTACATGACAGCTTTGTTCAGCCTGCTGTTCATTCTGCACGTGTTATTTAGCATTAAGCTAACCTGCTGGCAGCACAGCCAGATACAGATTGGTTTTGTAATAATGTAATAAGTTCAAATGCAGTTTAAAGAACAGACCAACTTAAAGAGTCCATGTGTATGTGGCTATGAGCATAAACTGGGAGTATGTGTTTTAATATTGTGGAGTATTTGAGTCTGTACTGTACATTGACACAGACACTGAGTGTACAATGATGGAAAAGAGACAAAAACACATGCTGCTGAAAAAGCTTTAACAAAAAACTGCATTTCTGGGGGAGGATACTATGAACAGCAGTCACATTTGCCTGCTTCCTCATTACAATCTGCTTTTTGTTTAGATTGTTTGGTTTTAAAGGGCCATTTTTAAAACACAGTACATATGGACTAGGCCTGTATTTTCTCCTCTGAGTCCAGATCCCACCACTTCCATCTACACAATCACCTCATTCCCCTCACCTGAACCTCCTCACCAGCTGCATCTCGTTCCCTCATCAGCCACTTATAAGCCGCTTTCACACATGCACTGTAACTCTGCACTGCCCCCAGACATTACGCAGAGAAGCTGCATGTCTGAACCGGACAGTAAATATATTCAACCCTGCCAGCTCCCCAGTCCACAGCTTCTTACTCTTTTCTGCTTGCCTGTATATTGCTTATATTTAGGGCCCGAGCACCGTCCGGTGCGAGGACCCTATTGAAATTGAAGGAATTATTATTAGGGCCCGAGCACCGTCCGGTGCGAGGACCCTATTGAAACTGAAGGAATTATTCTTCTTCTTTTTTTTCCTTGAACTAAATTGCTTATTTGGGGGCTTTATCATATTCAAAACCTCACCAAATTTGGCGGTCGCATCAGTCGTGGTGAAAATTTACGTGTTTTAGGGTTGATGGCAGTGGGCGGTCCAAAATGGTTAGGCCACGCCCCTTAAACAGCAGCCCCTGCGGCTTGTTTAACCAATATGCACGAAAATCAGTACACACATGTATGCCACCCAGACGCACAAAAAAGTCTCTTGCACCCATAGGCTAAACTCAACAGGAAGTCGGCCATTTTGAATTTGGCGGTCATTTTTGGCGTTTTGCACGTGTCGTATTTCAACGAACTCCTCCTACAGGACTAATCAGAACGGCTTCAAAATCGCTCTGTAACATCTAGACTACCTTGTGATCAAAAGTTATTAAAAGATCTGGCACACGTTGAGAGGGGAAACGGCTTTTTGGCGTCGAAGTTTGACGTCTCGCCATGAACCACGAAATTGCTATAACTTTAGCATAAATGGTCCAATCTGCACCACACTTCACATGTTTGATAATAGTCCCGCCCTGAACACACGTATGTGAAAAGATTCCATATTTGTCATACTGCCCCCTACTGGCGACAGGAAATTACATGTTTTACAGTTTGAGGTGCTGCTCTGAGCATGTTGATCATATCTGACTCACATTTGGTCAGCAAGGCCTTAAGACGTTGGTTATGCTATATTGTGAAGATCGTGACTTTTTGTCAAACAGCGTTACGCCCAGAGCGCGGTGAAGTCGATGTTTCACCAAAACACAGGAAAGTGGCCTTAACTTCAGTGTCCTTCGTCATATCTGCCTGGAACTTCACATGTCCGTTAGGGGTCCAGGCCTGAACATGTGATATGAGTTTCGTTGATGGGCGTGGCCAAATGGCTTGGCCACGCCCTTTAAACATCAGCCCCTGCGGCACATTTCACCGACATGCACGAAAATTGGTACACATATGTATGACACCCAGACGCACAAAAAAGCCTCTTGGACCCATTGGCCAAACCCAACAGGAAGTCAGCCATTTCGCTTTTGGCGGCCATTTTTGGCATTTTGCACGTGTTGTATTTTAACAAACTCCTCCTACAGGGTTAATCAGAACGGCTTCAAAATCACTGTGTGCCATCTAGACAACGTTGTGATCAAAAGTTATCAAAAGATTATGCTCTTGTTGAAGGGCGTGGCCGTGAGGTGGCGGCGAACTTTGATGTCTCGCCATGAAACATGAAATTGCTATAACTTTACCATAAATGGTCCGATCTGCACCAAACTTCACATGCTTGATAATAGTCCCGCCCTGAACACGTCTCCATGCAGAAATTTTGTAATTGTCATAGCGCCCCCTGCTGGTGACAGGAAATACCATGTTTTAGACTTTGAGGTGCTGCTCTGAGCACATTGACCATATTCAATTCAAATTTGGTCAGAAAGGCCTTAAGATGTTGGTAATGCTATATTGTGAAGACCATGATGTCTCGTGAAACGGTGCTGCCCTAACAGTGCGGCGTAAGTCGATGTTTCGCCAAAACACAGGAAGTGGACATAACTTCAGTTTACTCAGTGGAATCTTCCTGAATCTTAATATGTTTGTCACTGCTCCCACCCTGAGCATTTGATATTAATTTCATAAGTGGGCGTGGCTAAACAAACCCCTCCTCCTCAAATGATCCGATTGACTTCAAAACTGGTGTGTACCATATAGACGAGTGTGTGATTAAAACTTCTTAACAGAATTAGTCAGTGTAGAACAGTCTGGGTGTGGCATGGCGTCGACTTTTGATGTCTCGCCATGAAACACGAAATTGCTATAACATGGGATTAAATGGTCAAATCTGCTCCAAACTTCACAAGTATGATAAAAGTCCCGGCCTGAACACCTCTACATGTGCTCACGAGTCATAGTCAGAGCGCCACCTAGTGGAGACAGGAAGTAACACCTTATTCCTTCTTACAGTGTACGAAGGGGGTGAAAATTCAGCACCTCGTCTGCAAGTCGGCCTCTGGCGGCATGGTCTTGCCGCAGCAGGCCCTGAGTGGCGCGGTGTCTGCGGTCGCCAGCACCCAGAGTTGCATGGGGGTGCGAGGGCCCGTTCAACGCTGCTTGCAGCTTTAATTAGGGCCCGAGCACCGTCCGGTGCGAGGACCCTATTGAAATTGAAGGAATTATTATTATTATTAGGGCCCGAGCACCGTCCGGTGCGAGGACCCTATTGAATTTCAAGGAATTATTATTATTATTATTCTGGCAAAAGTAAATCGCTTATTTGGGGGCTTTAACATATTCAAAAACTCACCAAATTTGGTAATCGCATCAGTCGTGGTGTAAATTTAGGTGTATTAGGGTTGTCGGCGGCGGGAGGTGCAAAATGGCTAGGCCACGCCCTTAAACATCAGCCCCTGCGGCATATTTTACCGACATGCACGAAAATCGGAACACACATGTATCACACCCAACCGCACAAAAAAGTCTCTTGGACACATAGGCCAAACCCAACAGGAAGTCGGCCATTTTGAATTTCATGGTCATTTTTGGCGTTTCGGACGTTTCATATTTTAACGAACTCCTCCTACAGGATAAATCAGAACGGCTTCAAAATCGCTGTGTACCAACTACACTACTTTGTGATCAAAAGTTATTAAAAGATTGCGCTACCGTTCAAGGGCATGGACGTGAGGTGGCGACGAATTTTGATGTCTCGCCATGAAAAACGAAATTGCTATAACTTTAGCATAAATGGTCTGATCTGCACCAAACTTCACATGCTTGCTAATAGTCCCGCCCTTAACATGTCTATATGAAAATATTCCATAAATGTCATAGCGCCCCCTACTGGCGACAGGAAATGACATGCTTTACAGTTTGAGGTCCTGCTCTGAGCACGTTGACCACATCTGACTCAAATTTGGTCAGTGAGGCCTTAAGACCTTGGTAATGCTATATTGTGAAGATCATGACGTATCGTCAAACGGCGTTGCGCCCAGAGCGCAGCGAAGTCGATGTTTCACCAAAACCCAGGAAAGTGGCCTTAACTTCAGTGTCCTTGGTCATATCTGCCTGAAACTTCACATGTGTGTTAATGGTCCAGGCCTGAACATGTGACATGAGTTTCAATGATGGGCGTGCCCAAATGGCTTGGCCACGCCCTTTAAACATCAGCCCCTGCGGCACACTTCACCGACATGCACGAAAATTGGTACACATATGTATGACACCCAGACGCACAAAAAAGCCTCTTGCACCCATTGGCCAAACCCAACAGGAAGTCAGCCATTTTGGATTTGGCGGCCATCTTTGGCGTTTTGCACGTGTTGTATTTTAATGAACTCCTCCTACAGGATTAATCAAAACAGCTTCAAAATCACTGTGTGCCATCTAGACAAGGTTGTGATCAAAAGTTATAAAAAGATTACGCTCTTGTTGAAGGGTGTGGCCGTGACGTGGCGGCAAAGTTTGATGTCTCGCCATGAAACATGAAATTGCTATATCTTTACCATAAATGCTCCGATCTGCACCAAACTTCACATGCTTCATAATAGTCCTGCCCTGAACACGTCTACGTCCAGAAATTTTGGAATTGTCATAGCGCCCCTGCTAGCGACAAGAAATACCATGTTTTAGACTTTGAGGTGCTGCTCTGAGCACATTGACCATATTCATTCAAATTTGGTCAGAAAGGCCTTAACATGTTGGTAATGCTATATTGTGAAGACCATGATGTCTCGTCAAAGGGTGCCGCCCTGACAGCGCGGCGAAGGTTGATGTTTCGCCAAAACACAGGGAGTGGACATAACTTCAGTTTACTTAGTGGAATCTTCCTGAATCTTAATATGTTTGTCACTGGTCCCGCCCTGAGCATTTGATATTAATTTCATAAGTGGGCGTGGCTAAACAAACCCCTCCTCCTCAAATAATCCGATTGACTTCAAAAGTGGTGTGTACCATATAGATGAGTGTATGATCAAAAGTTATTAAAAGAATTGGTCGGCGTTCAACAGCGTGGCCGTGGCGTGGCGTCAACTTTTGACATCTCGCCATGAAACACGAAATTGCTATAACATGGGATTACATGGTCAAATCTGCTCCAAACTTCACAAGTATGATAAAAGTCCCGGCCTGAACACATCTGCATGACGCTCAGGAGTCATAGTCATAGCGCCACCTATTGGAGAGAGGAAATAACACCGCATTGCTTCCTACAGCGCCCAAAGGGGGTGAAAATTCAGCACCTCGTGTGCCAGTCGGCCTCTGGCCACAAGGTCATGACAGCCGCAGGCCCCGAATGGCGTGGGGGCTGCGGTCGCCAGCACCCCGAGTTGCGTGGGGGTGCGAGGGCCCGTTCAACGCTGCTTGCAGCTTTAATTATTAGGGCCCGAGCACCGTCCGGTGCGAGGACCCTATTGAAACTGAAGGAATTATTTTTCTTCTTATTATTTTTCCTAGAACTAAATCGCTTATTTGGGGGCTTTATCATATTCAAAAACTCCCCAAATTTGGCGGTCGCATCAGTCGTGGTGAAATTTACGTGTATTAGGGTTGATGGCAGTAGGCGGTCCAAAATGGTTAGGCCACGCCCCTTAAACAGCAGCCCCTGCGGCTCGTTTAACCGACATGCACGAAAATCGGTACACCTATGTATGACACCCAGACGCACAAAAAAGTCTCTTGCACCCATAGGCTAAACTCAACAGGAAGTCGGCCATTTTGAATTTGACGGTCATTTTTGGCATTTTCCACGTGTCGTATTTTAACGAACTCCTCCTACAGGATTAATCAGAACGGCTTCAAAATCGCTGTGTAACATCTAAAACTACCTTGTGATCAAAAGTTATTAAAAGATCTGGCACACATTGAGAGGGGAAACGGCTTTTTGGCGTCGAAGTTTGACGTCTCGCCATGTAACACGAAATTGCTATAACTTTAGCATTAATGGTCCGATCTGCACCAAACTTCACATGTTTGATAATAGTCCCGCCCTGAACACACGTATGTGACAAGATTCCATATTTGTCATACTGCCCCCTACTGGCGACAGGAAATTACATGTTTTACAGTTTGAGGTGCTGCTCTGAGCACGTTGATCATATCTGACTCACATTTGGTCAGCAAGGCCTTAAGATGTTGGTAATGCTATATTGTGAAGATCGTGACTTTTTGTCAAACAGCGTTACGCCCAGAGCGCGGCGAAGTCGATGTTTCGCCAAAACGCAGGAAAGTGGCCTTAACTTCAGTGTCCTTCATCATATCTGCCTGAAACTTCACATCAGTGTTAATGGTCCAGGCCTGAACATGTGATATGAGTTTCGTTGATGGGCGTGGCCAAATGCCTTGGCCACGCCCTTTAAACATCAGCCCCTGCGGCACGTTTCACCGACATGTACAAAAATTGGTACACATATGTATGACACCCAGACGCACAAAAAAGCCTCTTGGACCCATTGGCCAAACCCAACAGGAAGTCAGCCATTTTGAATTTGCCCGCCATTTTTGCCGTTTTGCACATGTTGTATTTTAATGAACTCCTCCTACAGGATTAATCAGAACGGCTTCAAAATCACTATGTGCCATCTAGACAACGTTGTGATCAAAAGTTATTAAAAGATTATGCTCTTATTGAAGGGCGTGGCCATGAGGTGGCGGCGAAGTTTGATGTCTCGCCATGAAACATGAAATTGCTATAACTTTACCATAAATGGTCCAATCTGCACCAAACTTGAAATGCTTGATAATAGTCCCGCCCTCAACATGTCTACATGCAGAAATTTTGTAAATGTCATAGCGCCCCCTGCTGGCGACAGGAAATACCATGTTTTAGACTTTGAGGTGCTGCTCTGAGCACATTGACCATATTCAATTCAAATTTGGTCAGAAAGGCCTTAAGATGTTGGTAATGCTATATTGTGAAGACCATGATGTCTCGTCAAACGATGCCGCCCTGACAGCG
The DNA here is from genome assembly GCA_034769285.1 of Lutjanus argentimaculatus. Lineage (NCBI taxonomy): Eukaryota > Metazoa > Chordata > Actinopteri > Lutjaniformes > Lutjanidae > Lutjanus > Lutjanus argentimaculatus. The sequence continues at coordinate 25,832,419 of JAWZSL010000003.1, read as the reverse complement.
CGGCGAAGGTCGATGTTTCGCCAAAACACAGAAAGTGGACATAAATTCAGTTTACTTGGTCAAATCTTCCTGAATCTTAATATGAATGTCACTGCTCCCGTCCTGAGCATATGATATTAATTTCGTAAGTGGGCGTGGCTAAACAAACTCCGCCCCCAGAACTGATCCGATTGACTTCAAAAGTGGTGTGTACCATATACACTAGTTTGTGATTAAAAGTTTTTAAAAGAATTGGTCAGCGTTGAACAGTGTGGGTGTGGCATGGCGTCGACTTTTGATGACTCGCCATGAAACACAAAATTGCTATAACATGGGATTAAATGGTCAAATCTGCTCCAAACTTCACATGTATGATAAAAGTCCTGGCCTGAACACATCTGCATGACGCTCAGGAGTCATAGTCATAGCGCCACCTAGTGGAGACAGGAAGTATCACCGCATTGCTTCCTACAGTGTCCAAAGGGGGTGAAAATTCAGCAGCTCATGTGCCAGTCAGCCTCTGGCCACAAGGTCACGGCGGCCGCAGGCCCCGAATGGCATGGGGGCTGCGGTCGCCAGCACCCCGAGTTGCCGGCAGTCCGAGTTGCGTGGGGGTGCGAGGGCCCGTTCAACGCTGCTTGCAGCTTTAATTATTATTATTTTTCCTAGAACTAAATCGCTTATTTGGGGGCTTTAACATACTCGAAAACGCGCAAATTTTGGCGGTCGCATCAGTCGTGGTGAAAATTTACGTGTATTACGGTCTTCGGCGGTGGGCGGTCCAAAATGGCTAGGCCACGCCCCTTAAACAGCAGCCCATGCCGCTCCTTTAACCGACATGCACGAAAATCGGTACACACACGTATGACACCCAGACGCACAAAAAAGTCTCTTGCACCCATAGGCTAAACCCAACAGGAAGTCAGCCATTTTGAATTTGGAGGCCATTTTTGGCATTTTCCACGTTTTGTATCTTAACAAACTCCTCCTACAGATTTAATCGGATTGACTTCAAAATTTACCTGAGCAAGCCCGACTACCATGTGATCAAACATTATTAAAAGATCTTCATTACGTTGAAGGGCGCGAGCGCTGCGGAAGGTCAAATTTTGATGTCTCGCCATAAAAAACGAGATTGCTATAACTTTGGGGTTAAAGGTCCGATCTGCACCAAACTTTACAAGATCAAGAACAGCCCCGCCCTCAACACGTCTACATCCTCAAATTTTGTAATTGTCATAGCGCCCCCTGCTGGCAACAGGAAATGCCATGTTTTACACTTTGCCGTGCTGCTCTGAGCACGTTGCCCACATCAAACTCTAAATTGGTCAGAAAGGCCTTAACAACTTGGTAATGCTATATTATGAAGACCATCATGTCTCGTCAAACGGTATTGCCGTGACGGAGCGGCAAAGGTCGACATTTTGCCAAAACCCAGTAAATGGCTCTAACTTGAGTGTACTTGGTCGAAACTTCCTGAAACTTCACATGCTTGTAACTGGCCCTGACATGAACATATGATATCAATTTCATAAGGGGGCGTGACTAAATGGATTGGCCACGCCCCTTACACAGCAGCCCCCGCGGCCCGTTTCACCGACATGCACGAAAATTGGTACACACATGTATCACACCCAGACGCACAAAAAAGCCTCTGGGACCCATAGGCTAAAACCAACAGGAAGTCGGCCATTTTTTAATTTCGTGGTAAATTTTGGCCTTTCGCACGCGTTGCCTTGTAAGAGTTCCTGACTACAGGATTCATCAGAACGGCTTCAAAATTGCTGGATACCCTCTAACACTAGCTTGTGAGTAAAAGTTATCAACAGATTTTGCCTCAGTTGAACGGTATGGCCGTCAGGTGGCGGCGAATTTTGATGATTCCCAATGACACAGGAAATTGCTATAAATTTAGCAAAAACGGTCCAGTCTGCACCAAACTTCTCATGTGTGATCATAGTCCCCACCTGAACACCACTACGTGACAATATTCCAGGATTGTCATAGCGCCCCCTGCTGGCGACAGGAAATGACATGTTTTAGAGTTTGACGTACCGCTCCCAGCGTGTTGACCATATCCAAAACAAATCAACTCAGACAGGTCTTCAGACCTTGGCGATGCTATATTGTGAAGATCTTGAGGCCAGGTCAAACGGCGTTGCCCTGAGAGCGTGGCGAAGGTTGATGTTTCGCTACAACACAGAAAGTTGCTTTAAATGCACTGTACCTGGTCAGATCTGCCTGAAACTTAACATGTTTATTGACAGTCAAACTCTGAACAAATAATATGAATTTCGTCAATGGGCGTGGCTAAATGGCTTGCCCACGCCCATTCCTAAAAGTAGCCGCCATAGGACGTCTCACCGATATGCACGAAAATCGGTACACATATGTAGCAGATGCAGGCACACAAAAAAGTCTCTTGGACCCATAGGCTAAACCCAACAGGAAGTCGGCCATTTTGAATTTTGTGGTCAATTTTTCTCTCTCACCATGACACAGGAAAATGCTATAACTTTGCTATAAATGGTCTTATGTGCACCGAAACTTGACAAGTATGATAAAAGTCCCAGCCTGAACACATCTGCATGACGCTCAGGAGTCATAGTCATAGCGCCACCTAGTGGAGACAGGAAGTAACACCGCATTGCTTCCTACAGCGTCCAAAGGGGGTGAAAATTCAGCACCTCGTCTGCCAGTCAGCCTCTGGCCACAAGGTCACGGCGGCAGCAAGTCCCGAGTGGCATGGGGGCTGCGGTCGCCAGCACCCCGAGTTGCCGGCAGTCCGAGTTGCGTGGGGGTGCGAGGGCCCGTTCAACGCTGCTTGCAGCTTTAATTATTAGGGCCCGAGCACCGTCCGGTGCGAGGACCCTATTGAAATTGAAGGAATTATTATTAGGGCCCGAGCACCGTCCGGTGCGAGGACCCTATTGTTTTCCTTAGGATTATTATTATTAGGGGGCCAAGCCCGCGGGGCCTGGGGGACGCGTATGCACAAGCATACGCGTTTCCCAGGACCAGCGGTGCTGGGAACCCTATTGTTTTTGTTCAGATTTTTTATTCTTATTATTATTTTTATACTTCCACGGGTAAAAGTGGTGCTGCAGGCTAAACCGTGCAAGGGAGGGCGGTGCAATTTGGAGGGTTGGTCCAGACCCCTGCACGTACCTCAGGCGCAAAAATTGACATATGTCCGCCAGCAGGTGGCGCTGTAACCAAGGGAAACACCTTTTGCCCTATAACTCCCACACTGTATGACGCACATTCAAAAGCCTCATATCGACAGATTCCCTGAATAGCCCTGATTCACCTGGGCTAGGCCACGCCCATTTCCGCCTATAATTTTTTTTCAGGAAATCCCAAAAACTCAAAAACCTACTTTTTCGAACTACTCATTGGGATTTTGTCCGATCAGTGTGACATTTGGCACGTAAGGTCTTCCGATGGACCTGACCCAAAGTTATCAAAACAATTTTGTTCCGTCAAAATATACGCAAATTATTAAGGAATAAAATTTTCTAGCTACCCAAAAAAAATGCAACAGTTGCTTATCTCGGTAAAAAATAATGCTAAAAAAAATCAAATCTAGCATTTTGGTTGGAAATGGACGGGGGGGGAAAGACCCAAATTTTTTGCCCAGGGCCACTGGGGCCTGCAAATGGGGGAAACTTTATATCCTTAAACAAAACCCCCAAAATTTTTAAACGAAATTCGGGGGGTATAAACCGGGCCACTCTTGAGGCCAAATCTTAAGGAATTTTCCCCGACGGGCCCAAATGGGCGGGGCTTTGACAGATAAACAACAAACATTTATTCATTTCAAGTTTTTAATCTGAGACGGGGAAATTTACGGGGTATAAGGGAATGGGACACAGCCCCACCCATCCCAAAAAATTATTTTTTACTCCACTAGGGCGAAAGTAAGGGATGCAAACGCTTTTTTTGGCCTGTAATTTCCCAAACTTTTTTTAAACACATGTAACAAATTTCAAATCCACTGTTCCCAAAATAGATCCGAAACCTTCAACAAAAGGCCCCCGCCCCTTCCACAACATTTTTCCCTCTTTCAATTTCCCGCTAAAACTTAAAAACCTTTTTTTTCGAACCCTCCTGGGTTTTTACGCCCATCTGAAAACCGAAACTTTGCAACAAAAACCCCAACCCCCGGGCATGCCTCACAAAAGTTATCAAAAGAATTTTGCTACCCCCAAATAATGCCTTATTTTACAAAAAAAACAATTTTTTTTTTCCGCAGCAAAAAAACACAAAACCGTTGCTTATTTTTGCAAAGTAAAACTTTCAACACAAACCCCAGCCCAAACTTTTTCAGGGGGTAACCACAGACTATTGCCCAAATTGCGTAAATTAAAACCCAATAGGGGGGCCTAAAAAAACAGAGAAATATAAAGTGAAAATAAAATTTCACCCGGTTTTTTGAAAAAAACGAAATTTGGGGGCTTTTTTGGGATTCCCCCCCCGAGGCCGGGGGCCGTAAATTTTGAAACGGGGTTTTGGCCCCAAAGTGGGCGTAAAACTTTTTTTAAAACAAACTTTGTTCCCAGGAAAAAATTAACCAAAGGGGCTTCCCAGTGGTTTCCCATTCCCCAAAAAGAGGAATGGAAAAGAGGGGGCGCCTTGTTTAGCCAGGGTTCAAAACTGCAAGCCCTCGGGGACGTCCCTTTCCCGGTACGAAACAAGCCTTTTGGCTTTGTGTGTGCTCCGCGCCCCCGGGGGGCCGATTTCGCGCGGGAGGTTTTGGCCCCCTTTCAAAAACGCTTGCAGTTCATTTTAGGGCCCACACCGCCCGGGTGGAGGACCCTATTTTTTTTCCTTAAATTATTTTTGGGGGGCCAACCCCGGGGGGGCGGGGGACCGCGTATCAAGCACCCCGCGGTTTTCCCGGGACCAGCGGTGGGGGGAACCCTTTTTTTTTGTTGGGATTTTTTTTTTTTCTTATTTTTTTTTTTTTTTCCCCCCCGGAAAAAAGGGTACGAAAAGCCAAACCGTAAGGGGAGGGCGGTGAAATTTTGGGGGGGTTTGGGTTCCAGCCCCCCTGCGGGGACCTCAGACCAAAAATTGCCCAAATGCTCCCAGCGGGGGGCGCTAAAACCCAAAGGGGAAACTTTTTTTGGGCCCCTATAACTCCCACAGTATGTGGGAAACCATTCAAAACCCTCATACCCCCAAATTTTCCCTGATTTCCCCTGAACTCCTGGCTAACCCACCCCCATTTCCGCCTAAATTTTTTTTTCGGGTTTTTCGCAAAAACTCAAAAAACCTATTTTTTTTTTCGAACCCCCCCCCCTTGGGTTTTTTTCCATCAGTGTAAAAATTTGGGCACAAAGTTCGTCCCCGGGAACCTCATCAAAATTTAAACAAAAAAAATTTTTTTTCGGTTTCCAAAAAAACCTCAAATTATAACGAATAAAATTTTCTAGCTAGCAAATAAAAACACAAGAGTTGCATAATTTGGGCAAAATAAACCCTAACGAACCAAGTCTGAGACCCTTTGGGTTTTGTAAAGTGACTGTGGGGCTATGACCCCAAATTTTGCCCCTTTTTCCCGCCACTGGGGGGCACTGAAAAATATGGCAAAGTTACATCTTTTAAAAACGCAGAAAACGTTTTTTCCCAAAATTTGGGGGGCATGATGCGGGGTCACCCCCTGAGGCCAATCGTAAAGGTAATCCCGACTGGTCGGGTGGGCGTGGCTTTTTATAAATAAACAACAAACCATTTTTTCCCACCCCCAAGTATTATGCTGAGGACTGTAAAAATTTCCCAGGGTATAATAGAATAGGACACAGACCACCCATCCCCAAAAATTTGCATCTACTCCCAGGGGGCCGCCGTAAGGGACGAAACCCACTTTTTTGGCCTTTAACTTCCAAAAATTTTAAAATCACCCCTTCAAAAACTTTATATCCACGGGGTTCCCTGAAAAATTTTCCGCATCCTCTACAAAAAGGCCACGCCCACTACTACAGCAAAATTTCCTTTGAAAGTCGTACCCCTAAAAAAACCTATTTTTTTTCAAAACTCCCCCCGGGGGTTTAAACACTCCATCTCCACGAAACTTAAGAAACACCCATTTTCCAACTTCCTGATCAAAAGTTAAAAAAGAATTTTGCTACCCCAAAAAAACGTGGTTTTTTATAAATAAAAATTATTTCTGCAAGCAAAAAAAATCACATACTTTGCATTTTTTTGCCCAAAATAAAAGCTATCGACATGACACCCCCAAGTAACTTGTTTCGGGGGTCAACCAGAGGCTCGTCCCAAATTTGGTGAAAATTTGGGTCAACAGGGGCTAAAAAACTAAAAAAAAATAAAGCGCACAAAATTTGTTCAGTTTTTGCAACGAAATTCAGCGAGCGCCATGGGGATCGCCCCCCCGGGGCCACCGTAAAGTTTTTTGGATTTTTGGGTCAAATGGGCGTGACTTCTACAAAAAACATTTTAAAGCCTTTCACAATGCTTTTCCCCATTACAAAACATTAAGGGAGAGAGAGGGGAAAGCCTTTTCGACCCACGTTCGATACAGATTTTTGGGCGGGGGCCCCCAGTGACGAAAGGGAAACCTTTTTGCGTTGCATGGCCCCCCGCGAGCGGGGGGGCTGACCCGCGGGACCCGGGGCCCCCCTTCATAACGCTTGAAATTTCTATTTTGGGGGGCCAAGCCCGGGGGGCCGGGGGGACGCTATGCACAAGCATACGTTTTCCCAGGACCACCCGGTGCTGGAACCCTATTTTTTTTTTTCGGATTTTTTTTTTTTTTATTATTTTTAGGGGCCAAGCCCGGGGGGCCGGGGACCCCGGAGCAAGCTACCCCCCCCCAACCAGCGTGCGGGGAAAAAACCCTATTTAATTTTTAAATTTTTTTATAGTTCACTATTATTATTTTTTATTTTTCCGTTATAAAACGGTGCTGCGGGCAAAAACCCATGCAAGGGAGGCGGTGCAATTTAGGGGGTTTTGGCCCAACCCCTGCGGGAAACCCTCAGGCGAAAAAATTTAAACATTGTCCCCCAGCGGGGGGCCCCTAAAAAACCAAAGGGGAAACACATTTTGGCCTTTTAACTCCCACACCTTTTAGTCCCCTCATTAAAAAGCCTCATATCCCCCAAATTTTCCCAATTCCCCCTGAATCACCGGGCCCCACCCAAACCCCCTTTTTCCCCCTATAATTTTTTTTTTCGCTACATCGCAAAAAACGGAAAACCTTTTTTTTTTCAAACCCTCCCCCCTTTGGGGGTTTTTGTCCGATCACTGTAAAAATTTAAACTTGTAGGGCCCTTCTAGGACCTGATCTAAATGATAAAAAATTTGTTTCCTCAAAAAGCGCAAATTATTAACGAATAAATTTTTTCTAGCTTCTAAAAAAAAACCCAAAGACGGGGGCATATTCCGGTCAAAAAAATAAAAACTATCCCAAAATTGAGACCCTTTGGGTTTGGCATGTGACTGGGGGTGTGTGACCCAAAATTTGGCGCCCTTTGGCTACTAGGGGCGTTTGAAAATAGGGGAACGCATATCTTTTAAAAACTGAAAAACACCGATTTTTCCCAAATTTGGGTGGGCATGATGCGGGGTCACTCCTGACACCATATTTTAAAAAGGTAACACGCCCTGGTCAAAGTGGGCGGGGCCCTTATTCAAGACAAACAAAAAACATTTTTTTTCAGCTCAAGTTTTTATCCCTGGGGGCATAAAAATTTTCTTTGGTTTTAAATAGAAAAAGGAAAACTTTCCCCCAAAAAAAAACCAAAAATTTGGGTGCATCTACTCCACAGGGGGCCCGCGTAAGGGGACGAAAAATGCTTTTGGGGGGCCTGTAATTTCCCCCCAATTTTTAATCACACTTAAATAAACTTTATACCCCCGTTTTTCCCTACATAATCCGCATTTTTTGACATAGGCCACGCCCACTTCCACAGCAATTTTCCTTTGAAGTAAATTTCCCTTTTTAACAAACCTATTTTTTTTCCCGAACTCCCCCCTAGTTTACGCTCCCCCCTGCAGGAAACTTTGCACACAAAAACCCAAATTTGTGCCTATCAAAAGTTATCAAAAGAATTTTCCCAAAACCCCAAAAAATGGCTAATTAAAAATAAACATTTTTTTCTGCTAGCTAAAAAACACAAAACCCGTTGCATTTTTTTGTCAAAGTAAAAGCTTTCGACATCAAACTCAACCCAAACCCGTTTCAGGGGGCAACCAGGGGCTCTGTCCAAAATTTAGCGCAAATTGGCCGATGGGGGGCGCTAAAAAACAGAGAAAAAATAAAGCAAACACAAAGTTCCCTAAATTTTTGAAACAAAAATTTGGGGGGGCATGAGGTGGAGCCCACTCCTGACCCAGCTGTAAAGTTTAGTAATTTTTGGCAAAGTGGGGGCATGACTTGTTAAAAACAAACACATTCACCCTTTCGCACCCCCAGGGGCCGGGGTCCCATTACAATAAACACAATGAAGGGGCCCTCGCAGCCTGAAAACGGTTGGCTTGCAGGAAACCCCAATTTATGATCACACTTCCCTTTGCATAGCCCCCCCCTTTGGGCCCTCTGTCTGCCCACCTGACTGTCTTGACGTACCTGAGGGGAAAAAGGGGGAAATTGGAGGGGGATTTAAAAAGGGAAACCCTTTTCAAAGTTTAAAAAGTTTTTCATGGCATTTAACCAGTGGGGACAAAAGTGAGTTTTTCATGAGGTTTTTTCTTTTACGTGTGGACATGAACCCCTCCCACCCAAAAATTTTGATGGAACATTTTTCAAAACATGTCTTTCCACTCCTCCCACTGTTATACATGTTTTCCCAAATTTTGGCCAAGTGTAAAACCAAAAGCATGAATTGCCCTTTTAATCAAAAAAAGTGTCTCATGAGATTATTTTAAAAAATTTTTCCTGACAGCTGCATTCTCCAACAATAAAAAAATTAAAATTTTGTCCCCCATAGGATTTCATGCAAATGTTACTTGAAATTTAAAGCCCCATCCACCAAATGATGTTTGGCCCTTTCAGGTTTAAATCTGAACTAAACTCGGGATGTTTAATTTTTTCAGTCACCCCCATTTTTAATGTATTACTATGGAGCGGGAAGGCCCAAAGTACTCTCCTTAAACACACTTGGGGTTTTGGTTTTTGTGCCCTCTGTCCTCCCCTGGGGGACAGTGTGAAGGGATATATCGCTTGCCTCAAAAGGGCCTTCAACACCACCCCACTCCCTTTCCCTGCCTGGTGCCCCAAGCATTTCAAGTTACACAAGGGGTGACTGAGGGGTTGAAAGAACATCCCATCTCTACATCTTTCTCAAAAAACCATTTTGACCAAAATAAAAGGGCTGTTTGGTACCCCTTAAACACTCCAACACAGGATAAAATTTTCAAAAGGGTTTTTGGTAAAATTTTGATTCAAGATTTTAAACAACTTTTTTTTTTTAAAACTCGCCCTTTTTTTTAAAAGCCCCTATCTGCATGAAACAAAGCACAGAAAATCCCAGATGTGTCTCTTTAAAATTTAAATAAAAAGAATTTTGCCCCCTTTTAAAAAATTGAAACTAGTGATAACCAAACATGTATATTTTTTATATTTCATCAGTTAAAAAATGCATTTTTTTGTTTTTTTTGGTTTTTTTTTTATTGCCATAAAAAAAGTGCACAGCGGGCTTATAGCTCTGAGTATTTTGCATCTGAGCCTCATCTACATAAAACTTGCAAAAGGAAAACCCCAGACATGCCCCTATCAAAAAAGTTATCAAAAAATTTTTGCACTTTCCTCTAGAAATTTCTGTAATACGGCAGCAGAAAATCCTTTTTAAAAACAATTTTGGGTATAAAATAAAGGTTTAAGGAGCTAAAAAAAATGGGGGACTTTTTTAATTTGACATATGTAGATTTTCCCATCGCTGAAATTATTTTTCAATTTGTACGGCAATATGTAAAAAAACACAACATACAATTTTTTTTTTCCCAACTGAACAAAAAAAGGATATTTCATAGATTTTTTTTTGGGGTTTTTAAAACCACCCAAAACCCACTTGAAATTTTGGGGAAAATTAACCTGTTATAAGACCTGTTTAAAACATAGTTACCCCACAAAAAAAAAGGGAATACCCATTGTAATAGGACAAAATTGTCGGGGGAAAAGACCCAACAATTACTTTTCCTGACGAGTGCATGAGGAACTTTTGTGGTGTCACAAAAAAAAAAAAAAAAAACCCCAAAATCACTATAAAAAAAAAGTTCAAATAAACCAAACATTTAATAAAAAACAGATCTTCCCTACAATCGGGTCATTAACAGGATCAAAGGGTCCCCCAAACCCAAAAAAAACAAATATTTCCTTTTTAAAGGTGAATTTGTGATCATTTTTTTGGGCAGGGGGGCCCCAATCCTAAATCCTGTTTTTTGTTTTTTTGTTTGCCCCTTTTTGTCGTGTACCCGTAGGGGCCACACTTTTGTTTGTTCCTCCCCGGGGCATCATTTGTCAGTCCAGTTTCCATTTAGCCTGCTCTCTCCTTAAGCCTCACCCCCTTTGGGCCCTTTTTTTTTGGATAAAAAAGCATTTTCAGTGGCTGATGGGCTTTAAACAGTGGATCCCCAAACCCACAGGGGTTTTTGGTCACATTCTTTACGCCCCTTTTGAACGGGTTTTTCTTGTCGTCTGTTTTCCCTTTCCCTTGCTCCTGTAGGGACCACATATTTTGCCTGTTCCCCCCAAGGGCATCTTTTTCGTGCAGCTTCCAATACCGGTTTCCCTGCATTGACCCTCACTGTTTTTTGGCCCCCTGAAATTTTGGGAGTAAGAAAGCAGTTTTCATGGCTAATGGGCATTACAGGGGAATCTCTCATACACAGTTTTTGGTCACATTCTTTACGAAACCTTGAAGGCAGTAAACCCAAATTGTCTCTGCCTTTGCATCTCGTCATTTATTCACACCGTTTTTGGGACTCCCCCTTTGGGCCTTTTTTTGCCCCTCTGGTGCAACCTTTTGTATGCTCAACCGCCCGGGCCCAACGGTTTTGTTCTCCTCCTTTTAAAATAAAAACTCAAAAACAAAATCTCATAAAAGGTCCCGTTTTGGGGGAACAGTCGGGGACACGTCTCACAAAACATGCATTTTAAAAAAGTCATAGAAAAGTAAAAAAATACCAATTTAAAACCCCCTTGCAAATGAAAAAAAATCTATAGAAGCATGTGCATTAATTTAACCCTATGAAAAAAAATCCACCAGGGAAATTTTTTAAAAAAAAAAATTTTCAACTATAAAACAGCCCCAAATTTAAACCAACATTTTATGGCAATGCAAGGATTTTTGCAGGATCCCTTCAAAAACCCAACTTTTTTAAAATACTATATAATAAATTAATATAATAAAAAAAATGAATAAATAAAATTAAATTTTTAAATTTTAAAATTTTTGTACTTGGAAAATTTTTTTGGAAATAAATATATTAAAAAATAAAATATGAAGAATCTAATGTATGGACAGGAGCAAATTTTTGTCAAAAATGTAATAAATAAATTTTAAAAGCATAAATAGATAAAATAAATACATCTTTAAAGGGTTTACACAGAAAAAAATAGAAAATAAATCCTTTAAAAAATTAATAAATAGATAAACAGAAAAAATTTAAAATTAAATTTAAATTTTAAAAATTTGAAAACGTATATTTGTTTTAAAAAAATAGTTTAACAATAAAATTATAAAGAATCAAATGTATGGACCCAGGCACCCGGGAATTTTGTCTAAATAGTAATAAATAAATTTTTAAAGGAAAAAATTCATTCATAGAATAAATAAATGAAAAAACAAAAATATTTTTAAAAATTCATAAATGGGTTTAAAGGGAAGAATAAAAAAGATAATAAATACATAAATACTTTAAAAAATTCAAAAATAATGAGAATAAATAGTGTTGTTCCAATCAAATATACATAAAAAACAGAAAAATCTAGGGAACAAGCACCAGGATAAGAAAAATATGGAATGTGTGCAGGATGGACTTAACATGACAGAGTGGGATGGCCCTTTTTACACAAGGGGGGGACTTTAGTTTTAAAATCTCAAGTGTAAAAGGCCCCAAAATCAGGAATAAATTTTATTGTTTTTTTTTTTTGGGCCTGAAACACTCCAAGACTGAAGGCTTTTTCTTTTCGGTGCTGTCCCCCAAAATAGGGAAATTTGGTTCCCCCACGTGCATGAGGGTCTCCCCATACACTAAAAAAACCCTCATAAGCCCCACTAAAAAGCCCCCCCCCGGTAAAAAGGGGGAACTTTTCCACCTTCAGGGGGAAAAATGTTGCAGGCCCTTTTTAAAACGCATACAAAGGCATTAAATAAAAAATGAAAGTATTTTTGATTTTTTATTTTGGATATCTAAAATTGTAGGCCCTATGTTTTTTAATTTAAATATGATCAATTAGTGTCCCTTTTTCTGTTGAAAGGAAAGTAAAAATTTTTGACTGTAACCAGGTTTGTCAAAAGTTCTAAAGGGACTTTGAAACAACGGAAATTATCATTAAAACACCCTTTAAATTTTTTTTTCCCCTTCCTGATAACTCATTAAATTGATTGACTACGCAGTAAATTTTTTAAAAATGGGCCCAATTTTTATATGATGGTGGTTAAAACGCACTATTAATTATGGTTCAAGGCTGAACAAAAAACTTTACGTTTCCCCAATTCACTACTTTGCACCCCGGGATAATTTTTGCAAAATTATGGGTTTTTTTGGGGATAAAACCCCGACACCACCAGGGGGTTTTTCCCTTCGGGAAAGCAAAAAAGTGTTCGGGGCATTTTGGACGGGGATTTTGGCTTTTACAGTAAATTCCATCCTTTCATATAATTTAAAGTGGGTTGTCGTGTTTAGCCATTTTTTCTGGGGAAAACAGATCAAATCACATCTAACATCCGCATCTTTTTTTAGGTTGCTATGTGGTTTCTAAGCCCAAAATTTTAAAAACCCAACTTGAGAAAGCTTCTGATCTTTTTAAAATGGATCCCCAATTTGTTTTTTCCTTTTTTCCTGAAAATTTTTCATCTATTTCATTTTTTTCCCTAAATAGCGTGGTTTAAAATCCTGAAAATAAGATTTTCTAGGGAATTTTTCCCCCCTTAAAGCTAAAAAAATTTTGGGGGCCACAAGAAAATCTTTTTAAACGAAAACCACTTTTTTTGTCAAAAATTTAAAAGCCTTGCACTTAGGTATTGTGCGGGCCCCCGCTAAAACCAAAAGGGAAACGACGTCTAACCCCCCTGGGTTTTTTTTACTTTTCTTCACCCAACCCCAAACGGGTGTGGCTTTTTTTAAAAGCCGGGCACGGTACATGGGAACTTTGTTTTTCAATTTACTCCCAAATTCCTTTAAATCATCAAAATTCACAAAAAATTTTTTTGGGGATTTGGGTTTTTTTTCATAAAATTTTTACAAGACAAAAAAGTGCCAAGTACCCCCTTTTTCAAGACCATCTGAAAGGGCTAGGTTTTTGATGAGCATGACACGACATTTGGACCGACACTCAACATTTTATTTAAATATGCCTTTTTTGTAAAAAGGTAGGGAAATTTGTATTTTGTGCAAATCGCCCTTTTGGGGAAATTTTTGCCCAAATTTCCTTGTGTTTTAATCTGCACAATATCAGAAAAAATACCTTGTGTAACTTTTTTTAAATTTAGGGGTTTTAAAACCCGTCATTTATTTTTTGGCAAAAATTTTAAAGGGCCCTTCTTTCATCACCCATCCCGGCCCTCACATTGTTTAAAAAACCATTTTTTTCATCCGGGCTTTAAAGTTTGCCCTCCTTTTTTGTTTTTTCTGATGCCTTTTTAGTTGACAGCAAAGTCTTGATTTTTCTGTCGCATATTTCATTAGCTCTATGGGGTTTAAAAAGAAAATTTCCCCTTGGGTTTCCCCTGTTTTGGTCTGGTAAAGGGGCCTTTTCCTTTTACGGGTGGAAGTTGATAAAAATCCCAACAGCTTTTCCAGACCCCATTCCCAAAAGGGGAAAGAAAAATCACACTTTGGTTTAAATTTTGCCTCATCTGCCAGGGATGAAATGTCAGTATTTTTGTGATAAACCATGGGAAATTTCATCTATGATTAAAAATTTGGAATTTTTCAGACGGGGTTTTCTTAAAGATTTATTTTTTCCTCTTTTAGGGGCTGATACGGTAAGAAAAAATTTTTACAAATAGCAAAGCTGGTTTATTGTTTTTTGCTTTAATTTTAAAGCAGCTACACCAGTAGGGCAGTGAGTAAAACTTAAACATCATCGGGATAATTTGACATTCGGGGCAAACACCCTTGTTCCCTCATAAAAACCCAGCTTTAATCAAGGGGGAAACTTCCCTGTGCCTGCTCCACCAAAATAAACAAAAAGAAAAGGTGCGGGATTTTTACCATTAACTTTATCTAAGCACCATTTCCCGAAATCTTGTAAAACCCCTGTGATTTGGAATCATTCAGGGATCCCCCCAAGGGGGAAAAAGGTTTTTTTTGTCTTCAAAATGTTTAATTTTTCTGTTTTGGGAATTCTAAAACACAGGTTTTTCGGGTTTCCAAATCTGGAATAACACCTTTCTGTGGGAAAAACAAATCTTTGTTAGCACTCATTTCCTCGAAAACCTTTCTAATCTTTCAAATTTTCGCTTCGGACAAAGATCACCCCCAAGCATTTTTCTTGAAACCCTAGTGTGCTACGGCTTTTTTCACAAGGTTTTTCCCCAATTTTCTTAAAGCTTCTTTTTAAAATTTAAAACCTTTTTTCAAATCAACTAACCTTTTACACCCTTTAAATTTTCTTTGGCTGCTGTTAGTGACAGAACCATTCTCGAAAAACTTTTTTCAAAAGACACAAACTGTGGTGGTTTCAACTGATTTTCTGAAATAATAAGGCAAGAACAGCTGAAGCAAGTTTTGATAGTGTTTTTCGGGATCTTTTTTTGGTGAAAACGACAAAACCCTCACAACAGCCACATCTGCCCCCTTGCCTTTTTTTTTTACAAAACCACAGCCCTTTATGTATTTTAAATTTCCACTTTGCTTTGCTTTTTTCACTTTTGGGCACATCTCTATATTCTGAAGCAAAACTTGCTAAAACCCCAGGGCCCTTAAAACTCTTTATTTTTTGGGCCCTTTTTTTATAACGATCAGTGATTTTTGTAAATCCAAATTTTTCTTTGTTTTAGTTCTTTTTGGGCCCGGCTCTCTTCAAATTTCATTTAGGGGAAGACCATCCTGACAACTTTGTCCCCAATGGGAACAAAAAAACTTTTCTGGAGCATTTCCCTTTAATCGAAGTTTTGGGGATCGATACACACTTTTTCCCGAGCAGATACTTCTCTGGATGCAAAAACACACTTCCTAACTGTTTAAGGGGCTGTTTGGGGTCCCAAAATTTCCTTTTCTTTTTACTTCATTCTGGCTTTTTTTAAGAGCAAACCCCCTTTCCCTTTTTGGGGTTTGGGGAAAATATGAAAATAATATATACTACACATGCATATGCATCACAACAAACTGAAGTCCAAATTTTGCATTTTCCCGCAACGCAAGAGATCTTTGGGTTTTTATTGATTTACCCCAAACATCGTTTGTATTTCTTCTAAAACGACACTAGTTTTTCCCTTTTTAAGGGAAAAAGGCCCTAGCCTTTTTCAAAAATTTACTGGGTTGATACCCCAAAGGAACTAAAGAGGGGCATCAAAAACGTCAAATGTTGGGGTTTTTTCATTTGAAAGACTTGTTAACTTTACCAGATCTCTTTGCTTTTTTTCAGCTGCATCACATTTTTTGACATTACTTTTTTGCGTCCCCACATCAGGGTTTTTTTTTTTTTGCTGCTGCCCTCTGTTTTTGGGGGACACAGAAATGTTTTGTTACTTGGAGGGCGTGGGGGAAATTTAAAACCCGCAGGGGTCGCTTCTTTTAAAAACTCTTGGGGTGTTTTTTTACTTGGGGATTTTTAACACTGAAACGACCTCATCAGATCATCAGTTTTTAAGGGAGATCACAGTTTTCTATTTATCAATGAAATTTTATGAAACCTCCGACTGTTTTTGTCCCAAACTTTGGGGCCCTTCCCCCCCCAAAACAAACAATGTGGGAAAGAGGGGAAAACCCCGCTGCTGAAACTCCCCAAAAACGTAAAAGTAAAACAATAATCTTCCCATTGGCTGAGCAGGGGACATGACCATCTTTTAAGAAAACAAAGAAAACCCGTATCAAAAATCCTCTGCTGTCACAAAATTTTTCTTTAAAAAATTACATTTTTGGGACCAGTCCAATAAATTTTCATTGCCTTTCAAATTTTGCACTTTCATAAAGGGTTCCATCAATTCTGTCCAACTAAAACTTTCAGATAAAAGGAACAGAACCAAGGAGGGATCCCAAGCCCCGCCTGACCATAAACAAACAAATCCCTTTTTGGGCCCCCTTGCCAAAAAAACGGTTTTCCCCCCCAAGGGTTTAAAATTTGGGAGCCCATTCACAAAAATTTAAAAAATTTTTAACAAAGTCATACTAAACCAGCATTGAGGGTGTAACCTGGGGGTTCTCCCTCCCCCTGATACCCTTTTCCCTTTAAGGGTAGGGAAAAAAAGACACAACTTTAAATTTTTCCAGACAAAAAATTTGGCCCTAAAAAGAAAATAATCTAAATTGCTGCCAAATCGACCATCACTTAAAATTTTACAGCAATAACCCCCTCAATGTCCAAATTATGCGCTGCATCATAAAGGGCCATTTTTCCCCTTTGGGGGAAAAAACAGGGAAAAAATTTAGCCCCCATTGCCAAAATCTGTAACAAACGTACGGGACGGGTTTCCTTCTGCTGGAGCTACTGATAAACACTGTCAAAGTGCTGGTCCCAATACTTCCTTTCAACACTACTGGGTTTCATACATGTGTCCAAATACAGCCATGCGTTGCTGACATTTAAAGTGTTTTGTCCTTTAAACAAGTCTTCACCCCCAAACACTTTTTTTCACCATCTCATTTTCCCTTTATTTTCAAAAGGGGGGTTTTTTTCCCTTTTGATTTAAATTTTCACATCTTTTTTCCCCCTTGTTTTTGATATTTTTAAAGTTCTAGTGCACTATGAAAATTATTTTGGGGAACATACTGATATTCATAATGCCCTTTGGGATAATTTTTTTTTTTTTAATTTAAAACAATCTTTTAAAACCGGGTTCTCTAAACCCAGGAAAACACATTATTAACAGCATATTTTTGGAAGGGAAAACATGTTTTCAGGCCCCCTGGGCACCATTTTGGGCCTCCCCTTTGGGGAGAAACTAATAAACCTTTATGAAGGGAATTTTTGCGGCAATTTAAAAGGTTTTCTAAAGGGGTTTAGGGTATTGAGTTTTTTGGGGGAATAGGATTCAACTGTAGATTATTAATTGCACTTTTTTTCCCGGGGAAATTTTTTCCAAACCCAAATTTTTTTTTCTGTGGCAGGGGTTTCCCCAAAACCCCCAATTTTTCCCAAAATGTGTCAATTTTTAAAAATGCATTCCCGCGTACATTTTTTCTTCACATTCATGGGGAAAATATTTTTGAAGTTTTTAAAATTTATCTCCAATGAACTACGCAATCCCCTTTTTACCAAATTTCTTTTTTTTACATTTAACTACCTGATGCGAACCCCCCAATTTTTATGAAAATACACAGCAAAATATTCTGGGCCCCGTTTTTTAAACCTTTTTTCTAAATTGTTGAATTAAACATCTATGTTTTTGTTTTTTTTTAGCATTTTATTACTTTTTTTTCCTGGTTTCGCTTCTTTATAGACTCAGCGTAAACCGGGGGGAATTTTTTACTTCGGGACATATAATTTATCCCCAAAGACACATGATCAGGGGAACTCATATTTTTTAATACTGATCTGTTTTCTTTAGACTGAACTTCTAAACCCGACATATTTTTGGGGCCCCCTTTTCTGTTTTAAATGTACCTAAACCCCATCATTGAAGCATATTTTTGGAACCCATTTTCTTTTTTACCGGAGCTCTAAACTGTCATCGGGAAACAATTTTTTTTACACTACCCTTTTTAATCTAGCTCTGAACTATTTTTGTCTAAGCTTTTTTTTGTAAAACCCACCTGTTTTTTTTTTACTTCTGAATCCCAAACTACGCAAAATTTTTGTATACTGCTCGTCGTTAAACTTTTTCTCTATACGCTGATTGTAAAAAATTTTTTCTTTTTTCCACTTGTATAAAACCCTTTGCTTTGGGGGTCTTCATTTGTAGGGATACTTACCCAAAAACTACCTGCTTGTTCGTTTGTCTATATTTTCTGTCTTTTGAATACGTAAGGGACTTTCAAAAAATTTTTCATTTCCTAAAACGCGGGCATCACAATTTCTCCCTCTCTTTTCCCCTTCTGACTATCCCTTACAGGGTTTACGAGGGGAAATACATCAGAGCTTTTACTTTTCATATTTTAATTTTTACACAAGGGATTTAAAAATAAAAAAATTTACAAGAGATATTATCTTTCCCCACCCTGCAATGGGGTCATAATGACATGCAAATTTCAAATGGTTTTAAAATAAATCCCTTTTTTTCCATGTTGCCCCAACTTGACTAACTTTTAAACCCTTTTTTGGCAACAAAATGTATAAAAAATCTTTCATTAAACAAATCCCCCAGCAGCCGAATTTCAACCTCTGTACCCAAGTGGGCCCAAAATTTTTTCATGCGGGAAAACATTAAAAATACTGCTGTACAATGTAAAAATCTTGTCCCAACAAGATTACGGTAACCAAAAAATCGGGTTAAACTCTGTTTTAAGTCTTTCCCAAAAAGCCAACGAATAGCTCTATGACTTGACTCTATCCACTAAAAAACATGTGACAGGGGATCGAAAGAAAAAAGTTTTCCACCTGGCTGGGAAAACAATGGGAGTACATGGTTCGGCTGGCCCAAAATCTAAAAAAAACAGCAACAAAAATGTCCTTTTGATTTAAACGGGGACCCAAGCCAAGTTTGGGGGCAGATGGTTTCCCTTTTCACCAATGTCAAAAACCCCTTAAAGTTACATTGCTGGGAAAGTGTCTCAGACACTAAAAAAACGATGATTCAATCATGTCCCTCTGCCCTCTCCCCTATCTGCCTGCTCCCCCCTGCCCCTTTAAACCCTCTCAGACTGCTGCTCACGGCCGTCACAGTAAATGTATCTGACTGCTGCGGGGCATGTGCACTGGTACCATGTATTGCTGGTCCACTTGTTTTAAACAACGGGGCTACAATAACAACCCCTTTAAAACCATGACTTTTAAACAACTTTTCCCCCACATGGGGCATCATACATATACGGGAACCCAAAGGTGGGGCTGTGTGTGTAGAGTGGGGGGTCAAGAGTATCGTAGCTGCAAGGATGCTAGTACCTTTAAAGGGTTTCCAACCCCATCACACCACTTTTCATGGATTTAAACACGGGAAAAAACCCGGACCCTTTTCTTAAGAACCCCCACACATGTTCTTCCTAATGGTCAACCAAAAAAGCATCTGCCTGAAAAAATGGACCTCCCGGAAAGCAAAATCCAGAGGCATGGCACATCTTGCACAGCAGGGGCATAAATTCCCCCTACATCAATATCTCCAAATGAATGTTCCCCCATTTCCCCAATCAAATTTTTGGGTTTCAGAAGACATGCTTTCCCCAGGCAAATCACGTACAAAAATAAAAACCACTACGACCAGCATCACTAATTTATTTGGGGTTTTTCCCCATGTGAGTGTACAAGTCATTAAACCCTTTACTAAAACATTGTCCAGGTTTAGTCGAATCCCCTGTCCCAAAACACACTTTAACACATTAGTCATAACTGCAATGACACCCCTTTGTGGGACACTGCTTTTTTCCTGTTAAAACCAAAACCTTGTGCCCCTGATTAAAGGACCCCGAATAAAAGGCATGGGCAGGTCATGACTCACGTGACCCTGGACATCACACAGCAGCAGCCCAAGCGGGACACCCCTCGTCGCCCCAGGGGCCATGCCCTCCTCTTGTCCCCCCGGGGTATGAATCAAAAAACAAAAAAATTAGGGATCAATTTTCAGTAGCTTACAAGATTCAAAAAAAAAAACACGGGCAACAAAATGCACACATAAACAAGGGAGAAATTTAAAAAAGTGGTTTAAATTTTACTGCAAAAACAAACCCAATAGTCCGGTTTTAGACTCTTAGCTCAATTTCAAATGTGGGACAAAATGAAATAAACCCGTGGGGGCAAAACAAAATATCTTTCACTGAAAAAAATATGCTTTAAAAAAAAAAGATGTCATAAAAAAATAACAAAACCTTTCGGGACCCTCCGGGACCTGCTGGTCCATGGGACCCCTTTAAGGGCAATTATGCCAAGTCCAAAATTTTAAAATGTTAGGGAACTTAAAGGTAATGGTTTAATAAAAAAATGATGCATTCATATTTTTAAAACAACATACTGAAAAAAATTTTTTTATTTGTAAAATGTTTCATACCTTCCCGGGGGTCCTCCCCGGGACTGGGTCAGAAGGAGGTCGCCGAACCCCCTCCCCCTCAGCCAAATGTGGCAACACAGACATCCGGGGTGGGGGAAGCCTTGGCCAAAGGGGCAGTTTCCCTCCTCCCAAGAAAAAAAAAAATTTAAAAACCACCCCTGTAACCTCTTCACATTTTTTTAAAATTTTACACCCTTTCTAACTACAACTTTTCACTCTTTACTTTAAATGTACAACACTTTTAAAAAAATTTTAAAAATTAAATAACCCTTTTAAAAGCAAAGACAGAAACCCCTGGAAAGGACCACCCTCTTTCCCCGGAAAGGGAAAAAGGGTCTCGGCGACGTTCCCTTGCAGTCTTCTAAAATAAAGGGGAAACACAAAAAACAAATTTTAAAAAAATTTTGGGGAAAAATTTCACCCGTTCAAACTAAAATCAAACACATTGCTGTTACTCAAGATTGTCTAAAAACATTAAGCAAAATAAAATCAAATGAAAAAAATTTAAATAATGGGAAGTTACCTCTGGGGCCCGCAACTGCGGGGGAAACAGGAGCAGGAAAAGGAACGGCGCCATCGCCCAACCATCCGAAAATTCCCTGCTAAACCACACGGGGGTTTTGCACGACAAACATTCCCCTTTATTAAACCCCTTTCCCCTTAAAAAAAAAACAGTTGATTTGAAAAAAAATGGGGAAACAAACAGTAGAGGGGAAAGTTTAATTAATAAGTCACGTATTAACAAAAAATGACAAACCTCCTGCGCAAACCCCCCTCTTTTTTTGGCAGCACCGGGCCCCCCGAGCACTGGTCGGGTCCCCCCCTTAAATTTCAAAAAAAAATAATAATCATTAGGGGACCCATTCGATTTTCTTAAATATGTCCCAAACCCCAAAAACTGTAGTAAAAAGCACATTTCCCCTTTCCGCCGGTCCAAAAAGACTGGGCCCCCTCCAAAGGGTTTTAGTGCGGTGGCATGGGGAAACCCCTCCCGTCAAAGACCCCCCCGGGGGGAACGCCCGGGAACAGGGGGCAAGACCTGGCTGGGGCCTGTTGGGTCTGGCTCCCCGGGTCCCTCGTCTCCACTGCTGGAGGCGGGAGACCCAAAAACAACTGCGAAGGATGGCATCCCGCCCCTGGGGGCTGAGGTGCACCCACAAAAATTCATAATATCAGTTTGGGTTTTGAAATTTAAAACAGGGATTTGCCATTTTAAATTCACCATAAAATACAAAAAAGGCCCTACATTAAACTCCTACTATAAAAAAAATTTTTTCTTACCCATCCCCCGCACCCCAGCCCCGGGGGCCCCCCAAAGGGGAAATGGTTTATCTGTGGCCAGGGAGGGGATCCCTTAAAGAAAAAATCAAACATTCACAGAAAAATTTTTGGTTTTAAAACCCTTTTTGGAAAATTGGGAAAATCCTAAGGAAACACTAAAAAAAATCCCTTCAAAAAATTTTTTTTTAAACTTCTTAAATTTCACATTTAAACCTTTTTACAATTAAAGTACACATATTTTTCAATTCATACCATCTGCGCTGCAACGCGAAAGGGACTCCCGGCTCAGAAGCTCCTGCTGGGCCCTCTCGATGTTCCCGGGGGCGGGGGAAATCCAGGAAAACACAAGGGGTGACAAATAAAAAATAAATTGTTTTTTTTAAGATCATGCCTGATGCATTAAAAACGGGCCCCTATCAACATAATAAAAGTAGTATTTAAAAAAAAAACTTGGCCCCTTTGGCCAACGCCTGGAAACCCGCGGTCAGGACCTCCCCCAAACCCCCTGCGGGCCCCCCCGTGGTCCGGCTGGCAGTCCCAATCCCCTTGCCAGGAGCCAACAAAAGACTGCCTCTGGGGTCCGAGGGAGAACGGCGTTTTTCCCAACCCCCATCCCAGCTCCCGCTGGGGGCCCCCGGGGTTGACATAAACCCCAAAAACACCTCCCCTCTGGCATCTGGACAAACCCACACATAGCACGTAATGGGTCCCCGACAATCAAACGAACGGGAAAAAAACAGAAATTTTTTTTTTAAAAACAAAAAATCTACAATTTTTCATCACAAATTTGAATGACGACTAAATACTACAAAAATAATTACCCCTTTTTCTGGGACTTTAGCCCGGGTTTACCAACTTGTGGCTCCTGGCCCCGGGGAAAGGTGAAGTTTGGCCGACCAAAACTGCTTGGGGGTACCCAGTCCCGCGGCCTGTATAGGAAACAAAGACAAACTAAAAAAAGTTTTCTTTACCCACAAAATACAATTTTTTAAAAAAGGTGCAAAAAAAACTTCAAAACCCAAGCAACAATTTACTATATGAACTTAAGAAGGGACTACTTACCCCAACAAAGGTGCTGCGGGCGGGTTGCAGTTTCCACTCCAAGGGGCGCGCAGCCACCTCATCCGGCGGCCCCGGGGGGCGACGGTAACCCTTGCCACGAGGGATCTAAAATGGGGGAGAACAAAAAACACACCCAAAAGTCCCCGCACAACCACATTAAAACAACAAATTTCAACTGATGAAAATGTATTTTTTTGTTTTTCAACTTTGTTAGCCATGTAAAAAAAGAAAAATTTTCCTAGTTTTTTCCCTTAAAGGGACAAAATTTCCCTTGGGACCATAATTTTTAATAAATTTCAAAGCTATAAAACAGTATAAAACATAAAAAACATAACAAAACCCCCACCCCCAAATGCAAATGCTTATTAAAACACCCCTATAGTCCATCATTGCAGTAAAACCCAAACTTTTTAAACCCGGGATCAAAACACATCCTCATACACATACACTTGTGGGTGACAAAATTTCGGGGAAACCGACATGAGGCCCGCGCCGGGGGTGTAGACTTTTAGGCAGGGAAAGAAAAACTCTTTGTTCTCGCTGTGACGTAGAGACCCGCCCACCACGGGAAGTCGCTAAACTGAAACACACACACGAGGGGGGCAGTAAGGAAATTTTTGGTTTTTTTTTTGACCGTTTCCTAGCAACCCCGAAGCAAGCACCACAACATCGAGGCTCGCGTGAAATAGGGGGCCCAACGCAAAAATTTTATATTTCAGTCAATTCAACTATCCCCACCGTAAAAAAATACAATTTTTAAATAAAACATTTGGACAAACCTCAAACTTTCAGAAACAAACACTCAAAAACCCGAAAGGGGGCACAATGAGCCATGCAAATTAAAATCATTTGCAAAAGTGCGGGGTTTAAACGATAAAACTAGCAAACGGGTGGGATGGCTCACTGCTAACCCCTAGCGGGGTTAGCGATAAGCTAAAAAGCGGCTGGCACGAGCTTTACTGGCCCAATCCCAGCGGGTTTCGATAAGCTACAGACAGGTACAAATTTCTCACTGCTAATGCAAACGGTTTTTAGCGATAACAAAAAACTGAAAAACAACACACGACTCTCATTTAAAAAAAATTAATTGGGAAAAAACTTACCTTAAGCTTCCCCTCAACTCTGGGCCAATTTAAAAACCCGAAAAAAAGAAAGACAGAGAGAAACCGAGAGACAAAGAAAAAGAGAAAGAAGACTAAAAAAGGTTTTCAAAGGGGCAAAAAACAAAAAAATTTTTCCCAAAGGAAAAAATTAAAATATCCCAAACGATAAAATCCAAAATTTTCCGGGCGCGACGGGTCCAAAAGTACTCCAAAAACTGTCCAAAAGCTGTCAAAAAGCGAAAAACCCCCGGGAAATCCACAGAACTTTCCAAAAACGACGCGAACAAAACTATGGGGAAAGCCCATAAGTGTTACCCCCACTTAAAACGCTATGGCTCCAATCACAAACAGGGCCAAACCCAAATCGGTGTTCATTTCCACCAAGACGGCAAAAAGAACTTTGGGGCCATCTTTGGGACAGGGGGAGCACCGGGAGCGGAAACCCGGGGCAAAACCCCTTTAGCCTCGACGGGTGACAGTAAAAAACGTCATCCCAAGCAGAAAAAATGTATTAAATTTTCCCTTTTTTAAAAAGGGTAAATGCTTTACACAATATTTTTAAAAATTTCCCCCTTTTCCCCGTCCCACTTCCCCCAAAATTTTAAACACCCTAACCAAAAAACCTGGTTTTTTTTTTATTCTTGAATAGAAAGGGAAAAAAAAACAAACAAGGAGGGGGAAAACTGATACGATCCCTGAAGGTTTCCCCCAAAACCGTGAACGATGGCCAGTCTATTAATAACTCTGTTTTCGATAAATCCATTAAAAACAAAACCATATCTGACGATCAACCAATGCACAGCGAAACGTAACCCTTTAACTGGGGAACGGGGTTTTTGGATCACAGTTTGTACTAAACTAAGTCCCCGTGCTAATTTGTTTTACCCTGTGTACAACAGGGAAAAGGGGGGCGCTGACAGGGGCTTTTTTTTTTTTTTTTTTTTTTTTTAACTTTTAAATTTTAAAAAAGACATGTACAAACACATGGGTTTTCGTCTTTTTTTTTTTAAAGTTTTTAAAAGGGGCACTGCAAAAGGGGGAATGCAGAAAAAAGAGCTAATATGAAAAATAACATATCCATGAAATAAAAAAAAATAAAATCACATAAAAAAAAAAACAAAACAAAATTACTTGGGGTTTTTTTCATAGATCATATTTTTTCAAACAACGAAAAATTTCATTGCATATTTACTTTCATTTTTGTTAAGGGCTTGGTTAAGGCAAAAACTCATTATGGGAACACATTAAAAAAATTTCACCCCTTTTATAATTTACATTTTTGTAGGAAAAATTTTTCCCCAAAGGAAAGGGATATTGTTTAACCCGAAAATTCCATTCATTATTGTTAACAAAACGATAAATAATGTCCTTTTGAGAAAAAAATTCAAGTCGGTTTTTTAAAGTGTAAACACTCATTATATTTATTTAAAAAGTGCTTTAGAAAACTTTCAAATGAAAAAATATATGAAAAGAGGTTTCAATATCATCACAAAATACACAATTTTTTTGTTTTCAAAACCAAAAACTTCAAACCCAAAGGATACACCCCAAATTTAAAAATTTTTAAAATGAATTTCTTTTTCTTTTTGGGTTTAAGGGAAATTTAAAGGGATTTAAGCATAAAGAATAATAAAAATCTTTTGAGAAGACTTGTTTTTTAATTTGGGAAATTTTTAAAAAATAATACAGGAGGGGTTTATTTTCATCAAAAAATCTTTTTAGGGCAATAATACAGAAGAATGGAGAAAAGGGCCCTTGTTTTGGGGGCCCCCCGTTCCCCCAAACAGCAAAACTGATGACTTGCCCCCCGGGGACGAAAAAGAACCCTTTTGCGTTGCGTGGGCTCCGCCCACGCCGGGGGGCCAGTCGCGCGGAGGCTTGGGCCCCCCTTTTAAAACTGCTTTTCAGGGCATTATTATTATAGTTATTATTTTTATTTTTTCCACACATAAAAAATGTTGCTTTTCAGGCTAAAAACCCTCAAGGGGGGGGGCGGTCCCAAATTTGGGGGGGTTTCTCCCCGACCCCTGCACAACTCAGGGGAAAAAAATTTACAAATGTCCGCCCGCAGGGCGCAAACCAAGGGAAACACCTTTTGGGCCCATAACTCCCACACCGTAAAGGGCGCACATTCAAAAAACCCCATATCCCCCAGATTCCCGAATACCTGAACCCGGGCCAGGCCCCCCCCCCATTTCCCCCCATTATTTTTTTTTTGCTAAAAAATCGCAAAAACGCAAACCTAAAATTTTTTTAAACTCCTCCTTTGGGTTTTTTCCTATCAGTGTAAATTTGGCACGGAAGGGCCCTTAAGGGGTCTTTATCTAAATGGGCAAAAGAATTTTGTTTTCCCTCAAAAATGGGGCAAATTAAATTTACAATAAAATTTTTTTTTCCACTATAAAAACAAAAACCTTTTCATATTCGTCAAAATAAATGCTAACAACACCAAGTTCCCCAGATCCGGGTTTCCATGTCACGTTTGGGTATAAACCCAAATTTTTCCCGATGTTGGCCACAGGGGGCCCTTGCAAATATGGGAACTTTTTTTCTCCCTTTAAAAGGGAAAACCGATTTTTTACCCCAAATTTTTTCGCCATGATGCCCCGGTCACTCCTGAGGCCAAAATCTTGAAAAAAAATCCCGACTGTTTAAAAAGGGGGTGGGTTATTACGAGATAAACCCCAAAAAACATTTATTTTAGCTGAAGTTATCTGAGGGCCCGTGACCTTTACAAGGGGATATATAGAATAGGGCACGACCCCCCCTACAAAAATTTGCATCTACTCCCCTAGGGGGGCGCTGTAAAGGCCGGGCCCCAAAACATTTTGGCCTGTAAATTCCACATTTTTTAAACACATTCTCCAAAACTTTTTAAACCACCTGTTCCCAATAGAACCCCCATCTTTTGACATAGACCACGCCCACTCCCACACCATATTTCTCTTTGTAAGTCGCTACACGTCAAAAACCTACTTTTTCAAACTCCTCCTACGGTGTACACTCCATCTGCACGAAACTTTGCACACACAATCTCCAGACTTGCCTCATCCAAAGTTTTCAAAAGAATTTCGCTACTCCAAAAAATGCGGTACTTATAAATAAGCAATTTTTTCTGCTAGCTAAAAAACACATACCGTAGCATATTTTTGTAAAATTAAAAGCTATCAACATGAAACTAAAGTCACTTTTTTCAGAGACAACCACAGGCTCTGTACCAAATTTGGTAAAAATTTGGGCCCAAACAGGGGGCCAAAAACACGGTAATATAAAAGCACACAAAACTTGTTTGAATCCCACAAAATTTTTGCGACCTCACTGGAGTCGCCCCGAGGCCGGCCGGAAAGTTTGTTATGTTTGGCCCAAAGGGGGGCGTATTTTTACAACAAACATTTCACATTCAAATTTGCAGTGCTCCCCCCAAACAGTAAAGGGAAGGGAGAACAGGCCAGCCTTGTTTTCCCCAACGTTTAAGGGCAAACCTCTGCAACTGCCTCCCGGGACAAAACAAGCCATTTCGTTGCTGGCTCCGCTACGCCCGGGGCCGATCGCGCGGGAGGTTTGGGCCCCCCGTTCATAACTGCTTGCATTCTATTTTTTTATTATTAGGGCCCCGCACCGTCCGGTGCGGGGACCCTATTTTTTTCCTTAGGATTATATTATTATTATTTTTTTAATTATTATTTTAATTATTATTATTATTTTTTTTCCTCTGTTTGATCGCATTTTTGGGCTTTAACATACTCAAAAACTCACCAAATTTGACAGCACTTCGTCGGCAAAAATTTGGGTCCGGGAAATCTCAGGAATGCCCGTCGAAAAATGGCAAATGGCCCCCTAAAATTTTCAATGGGCTCCCAGGGGCACCCGTTTGACGAAATCCTCCAAAAATTCGGAGGGTCTGTATCAACCCAAGACGCGCGAAAAGCGCGCTTGGACTTTTTTCAAAAACGAACAGAAGTCCGCCTTTTTGATTTGAAAATTCTGATTTTGGCATTTCGAGGGCCCTAAAAGCTATCTCCTCCTAACGGTTCTTTGGGACGCTTCAAATTTGGCATCTCAACTAAAACCCCGCTTGAGATTAAAAGTTATTAAAAGATCTCGTGTATCTCTAGGGCGTTGCCGGGGCAGGGCGGCGAATTTTTGATTTTTCCCATGAAAACAGAGCGCTAAAATTTTTTGCCATAAATGGCCCGACTGCACCAAAACTTCACACGAGTAATACCCCCCGCCCTGAACACATCAAATGAAAAAATCTTTGAACTCAGGGCCCCCCCTGCGGCGACGGGAAATGCAAGTTTTAAACTTTGAGGTGCTGCTCTACCACTTTGAACATATTCAACCAAATTTGGTAGAAAGGCCTAAGATGTTTGGTAATGCTATTACGAAGCACAGAACCTCGCAAAGGGCGCCGGCCCTGAGGGCGGGCGAAGGCCGCGTCCCCCGGGGGAACCACGAAAGTGCCATAACTTGGGCGTACTTGGTCGAAGCTTTTTTGAAAACTTCACATGTTGTAACGGGGCCCCCCTTGTCATATGATATGAGTTTCGTGAGGGGGGTGGCCTAACCTCGTCCACGCCCTTTAAAACTGCAGCCCCCGCGGCCCTTTGACTGACGTAAAACAAAATTGGGTACGCAAAAGATCACCCCCCAACGCCCAAAAAATCTTTTGGGACCCATACCCTACCCCCAACAGGAAGTCAGCCATTTTGAATTAAATGTTTTTTTCTTGAGTTCCTCAGAGCTATCTCCTCCTACAGGGTTTTCACGGATTCGGCTTCAAATTTGGCATGCCAACTAGACCGCTTGATGATTAAAAGTTATAAAAATCTCTGATCTTGTAAGGCTTTGCCAGGGCGCGCGGCGAAGTTTGAATCTCCCCATAAAACACGAAATTGCAATAATTTTGGGCATACATGCTTTGATCTGCACAAACTCGTATGATTGAAAATATTCCCGCCCTGAACACATCTATTGAAAATAATATTTGAATGTCATGGCGCCCCCTCGGCGACAGGAAATACCACTTTTAAACACTTTGAGGTGCTGCTCTGCCCAAAAATTTTTGGTAAAAAGGGCATTTGATGATTGCACTGCGTATTGTGAAGCCCCAGGAAGTCTCGCAAACGGTCCCCCGCCCTGACGGCGTGGCGAAGGTCGATGCCTCGCCAGGGAACAGAAATTTGCATAACTTACCATAAAGCTCCGATCTGCCCCAAAAACGTCACACTATATAATAATCCCAGCCTGAACCATCTACTGCAACCCACGATCACGGTCATAGCGCCACCTAGCGGGGGCGGGAAGTAACACCGCATTGTTTCCTACAGCGTCCAAAGGGGTAAAAAGTCACACCTCTTTTCCAGCGGCCTCTGGCGACAAGGTCAGGGGCGGCAGCAGGCCCCCGAGGGGCATGGGAGCTGCGGTCGCCAAAACCCCGATTTTCGGGGGGGTGCGGGGGCCCGTTCAACGCTGCTGCAGCTTTAAATTAATTTTTTTTTTTTCCCCTCTGTTTAAACGCTTTTTTGGGGCTTTAACAACCAAAAACTCCCCAAATTTTTGACACCTTTCGTCTTGGCGAAAATTTAGGTGCTCGGGAAATCTCAGGAGCCCGTCGCAAAATGCGAAAGGGCGCCCCCTAAAAAATTTTCAATCGGCTCCCACGGGCAGCCCGTTTGACGAAATCCTCCAAATTTGGAAGGGGTCGTGTATCATCCCAAGACGGCGAAAATGCGCGTTTGGGGACTTTTTTCAAAAACCCAACGGGAAAATTCCGCCATTTTGATTTGAAATTCTGATGTTGGCGTTTTGCGGGGGCCCTCTAAAAGCTATCCCCCCTAACGGTTCGTTGGATCGGCTTCAAATTTGGCATCGCAACTAGAGCTTGATGATTAAAAGTTATTAAAAGATCTCGTGTATCTCGTACGGCTTTTGCCGGGGCAGCGCGGCAAATTTTGTGTTTCGCCATGAAAAACGAGAGCGCAAACTTGCCAAAAGGGTCCGATCTGCACCAAACTTCACACTATAAAATAGTCCCGCCCTGAACCATCTAAAGAAAAAATCTTTGAACGTCGGCCCCCCCCCTGCTGGCGACAAAAATGCAATTTTTTACACTTTGAGGTCTGCTCTGACCACGTTTGAAAAATTTTCAACTAAAATTTTGGTCAAAACCCCTTAAAAATGTTGGAATGCATATTACGAAGCCGAACTCTCGCCAAACGGCCCGCCCTGAGGGCGGGGCAAAGGGCCCGACGTCTCGCCGTAAACCACAAAGTGCCATAACTTGGGCTACTTGGTCGAAGCTTCCCCTGAAACTTCACATGGTTGTAACTGGCCCTCCCTTGATCATATATATAGTTTCTGGGGGGGGGCTGCCTAAGGGTCGTCCACCCCTTTAAAAAACTGCGCCCCCCCCGCGGCCCGTTTGACGACGTGAACGAAATTCGGTAAGCACATTTTTCACACCCAACGCACAAAAAAGCCCCTTTTGGGACCCATGGCTACGCCCCAACGGGAAGTCGCCATTTTAAATTGAATATTCTGATTTTGCGATTTGCGGTGTTCTCCTCAGAGCTACTCCCCTACATGGTCATTGGATGGGCTTAAAATTTGGCATGCGCAACTACACCACTTGAGTTTAAAAATTTATTAAAAGATTGCAGTATCCGTAAGGCGTTACCATGGCAGCGCGGCGAAGTTTGAACCTCCCATAAAAAAACGAAAGTGTAAAACTTGGGCTGTAGGTCCGATCGGCACAAAAACTTGCGTGTATGATCATATCCCGCCTTAACAGGGCAACATTAAAAAATTCCCTCTTTCTCAAAACCCCCCCTGCGGTTAACAGGAAAGACATTTTTAGATTTTTGACGTACGCTCCAAGCGTGTTGACCAAAACCCAACTCAAACTATAAAAACGGGTCCTTCAGCCCTTGGTGATGCTATATTGTGAAGATTTTGGGGCCAGGTCAAAGGCGTTGCCCTGAAGCGCGGCGAAGGTTACGTTTCCCTAAAACACAGGAATTGTTTAAAAAATGCACTGCACCAGTCAGATCTGCCTGAAACTGCACATTTTATTGACAGCCAACTCTGAACAAATATATAATTTTCGTTAAGGCGGGGCTAAAGCCTTGGCCACCCCATTCTTAAAAGTACCGCCATAGGACGTATCACCGATATGAAAACGAAAATCGGTAACATAGAACAACCCCAGGCACAAAAAAAGTCCTTGGACCCATAGGCAAACCCCAACGGGAAGTCAGGCATTTTAATTTTGTGCTCAACCTTCCCGTCTCGCCAGAAACAGGAAAAAGCTATAACTTTGCATAAATGCTTATTTGCCCAAAAACTTCACAATTAAAAAATCCCCCCCTGACAAAATCGCATGACGCCAGGAGTCAAGCATAGCACCACCTATGGAGACAGGAATAACACCGCTTTGCTTCCTACAGCGTCCAAAGGGGGTGAAAAGTCACCCACCTCTCTCCACAGCCTCTGGCGACAAGGTCACGGCGGCAGCGGGCCCCCGAGGGGCATGGGAGTGCGGTCGCCAGCACCCCGAGTTGCCGGCAGCCAAATTTTTGCGGGGGGGTTCGGGGGCCCGTTCAACGCTGCTTGCAGCTTTAAATTATTATTTTTTTTTCCCCCTTTTTTATCGCATTTTTGGGGGCAACCATACTCAAAAACTCACCAATTTGACATGCACATTCGTCTTGGCAAAAATTTAGGTGCTCGGGAAAATCTCGGGAATCCCCCCGCAAAAAATGGCGAAATGGCGCCCCCAAAATTTCATGGGGCCCCCCACGGGCGGCCCGTTTGATAAACCCCTCCAAAAATCGGGGGGTCGTGGGGCATCCCAATACGCAACGAAAATGCCCCGCTTGGACTTTTTTCAAAAACGTACGGGAAGCCGCCATTTTGATTTGAAAATTCTAAATTTGGCGATTTGCGAGGGTCCCAAAAGCTACTCCTCCTAACTTCGTTGGAAATGGGCTTAAAATTTTGGCATTTTGCAACTAGACCGCTTGATGATTAAAATTATTAAAAATCCCGTGTACTCTACGGCTTTGCCGGGCAGCGCGGCGAAGTTTGATGTTTCGCCATGAAAAACGAGAGCGCTATAACTTTGGGCCAAAATGGTCCCATCTGCACCAAACTTCACACTAGTAAAGTCCCCCCCTGAACACATCAAATGAAAAAATTTTTGAACGTCAGGGCCCCCTCTGGCGACAGAAATGCAATGTTTTACACTTTAGGTGCGCCGACCAGTTGAACATATTCAACTAAAATTTGGTCAGAAAGGCCAAAAGATTTTGGGAAAAATGCTATATTACAAAGCCCAGAACGTCTCGTCAAACGCGCCCCCTGGGCGCGGCGAAGGCCCGCCCTCGCCGTGAACCCGAAAGTCCCAAAATAACTTGGGCGTACTTGGTCGAACTTCCTGAAACTTCACAGGGTTGTAACTGGCCCTCCCTTGATCAATGAATGAGTTTCGTGAGGGGCGTGGCCTAACGCTCGCCCCCCCCTTAAAACGCAGCCCCCCCGGCCCTTTTGACTGACTAAAAAAATTTCGGTACGCCATGTATCACCCCAACCACAAAAAAGTCCTTGAACCCATGGCTACCCCAACGGGAATACACCTTTTTTTGAATTGAATGTTTTTTTCTTGAGTTCTCTCAAGCTATCTCCCCACACTTTTCATCGGATGGGCTTAAAATTTTGGCATGCGCAACTAGACCACTTGATAAAAAAAGTTATTAAAAGACTCGTTATCTTGTAAGGGCTTGCCAAAAGGCGCCGCGCGAAGTTTGATACTCCCATGAAACACAAATTGCAATAACTTTGGCATACATGCTTTGATCCCCCACCAAACTTCACATGTATGAAATAGTCCCGCCCTAAACACATCTACATGAAAAATATTTTTGAATGTCATGGGCCCCCCTGCTGGCGACAGGAAAATACCATGTTTTTTAATTTTTGGTTCGCCGACCGCATTGACCATATTAAACCCAAAAATTTTTACAAAAAGGGCCTTTAAAGATTTTTAGAATGTATATTACAAGACCGGGATTCTCATCGAACGGTGCCGCCCTGCGGCAAGGCGAAGTTTGATGCCTCCCATGAAACAAAATTGCTAAAAACTTGGCATACATCTTTGATCGCATCAAACTTCTAGATTGAAAAAGCCCCCCGCCCGAACACATCACATGAAAAAAATATTTGAAGTCATGGGCCCCCTGCGGCGACAGGAAATACCCACTTTTTAAACATTTTGAGGTTTTTCCGACCACAAATTTGTCAAAAAGGCATTATGATGTTTGCACGCGTTATTTGAAGACCGGGAAGTCTCGCAAACGGTCCCCCCCGCCCTGACGGCGGGCGAAGGCATGCCTCGCCAGGGAAACGAAATTGCATAATTTACCAAAAACCCGATCTGCACCAAACGCACACTATGATAAAACCCCACCTAAACGCATCTACGTGCAACTCACGAGCCCGGGTCGTAGCGCCCCCCTAGGGGGGCGGGAATAACGCCGCTTGCCCTGCGGCGCCGAAGGGGCAAAAATTCAGCAGCTCGTCTACCGGGGGGCCGCGGTGGCCGCCCCCCCCCCCATTGGCCAGGGGCAGGGCCCTTTCAACGCGCTTGCAGCTTTAATTAGGGCCCGAGCACCGCCCTGCAGGACCCTATTGAAATTGCCCGATTATTTTTTATTAACTGGCAAAAAAAATCGCTTTTTTTGGGGGCTTTAACATTTTAAAAAAACTCACCAAATTGGTAAACGCATCAGTCGTGGTGAAAATTTTTGGGTGTATTAGGGTTCCTCGGTGGGAGGTCAAAATGGTTGCCACGCCCCTTAAACACAGCCCCTGCGGCAATTTTTTCCCGACTGCACGAAAATCGGAACACACATGTTACACCCAAACGCACAAAAAAGTCCCTTGGACCATGGGCCCAAAACCCCAAACGGAAGCGGCCATTTTAAATTTTTCGGGGCAATTTTTTGGCGATTCGGAAGTTTCATTTTTAAAACGAACTCCTCTTAAGGGTTTAACAAATGGCTTTCAAAATTGCGTGTACCAACACACCACTTTGTATCAAAAGTTACAAAAGATCGCCAAAATCGGAAGGGCAGGGACGTGAGGTGGCGGCAAATTTTGATGTCTCGCCATGAAAAACGAAATTGCATAATTTTAGCATAATTGGTCCGACGCACCAAACTTCACATTTTTAATAGTCCTCCCCCTGAATAAGACCATTAAAAATATTCCTAAATCTCAAGCCCCCCCTCGGGCGACGGGAAATTTACATTTTTTAACAGTTTGGGGTGCTGCTCTGAGCACTTTCACCAATTGACTCAAATTTGGTCAGTGAGCCCAAAACCCTGGTAATGCTATTTTGTGAAGACATGACTTTTGTCAAACCATTGCGCCCAGAGCGCGGCAAAGTCGATGTTTCCCCAAAAACGCGGGAAAAGGGGCCCTTTAAACTTCATGCCCTTTGGCCTACTGCCTGAAACTTAACAGTGGTTTTAATGGTCCGGGCCTGAACAGGGATTTGAGTTTCGATGATGGGCGTGGCCAAGGGCTTGGCCACGCCCTTTAAACATCACCCCTGCGGCACATTTCACCGACAACACAAAAATTTGGCACACAATTATGAAAACCCAACGCACAAAAAAGCCTCTTGAACCCTTTTGGCCAAACCCAACGGGAAGTGGGCCATTTTTGAATTTGGGGGCCATTTTTGGCGTTTTGCAGGGTTTTGTTTTTAAAAACGAACTCCTCCACGGGGTTTAATCAAAAGGGCTTCAAAGTCACTGTGTCCATCTACACAACGTTGTGATCAAAAGTTATCAAAAAGATTATGCTCTTGTTGAAGGGCGGGCCGTGGTGGGGGCAAGTTTGATGTCTCCCTGAAACATGAAATTGCTATAACTTCACCAAAAAAGGTCTTTCTGCCCAAACTTCACATGCTTGAAAATAGTCCCGCCCGAAGACTTTTCCCAGCAGAAATTTTCTAATTGTCAAGCGCCCCCGCGGGCGACAGGACATACCATGTTTTAGACTTTAAAGGTGCCTCTGAGCACTTTGACCTATCAATTTAAAATTTTGGCAGAAAGGCCTTAAGATTTGTCATGCATAATGTGAAGACCAGATTCCGTCAAACGATCGCCCGGACGGCGCGGCGAAGGCGAGTTTCGCCAAAACACGGGAAGTGCACATAACTTCATTTTACTTTGTCGAATCCCCTGAACCTTAAATATGTTTGTCACTGCTCCCCCCCCAGCATTTGATTTTAATTTCAAAAGGGGGGCTGGCTAAAAAAACCCTCCTCCCCCAAATATCCGATTTACTTCAAAACGGGTGTGTACAGTAACAAGTGTGTGATCAAAAGTTATTTCAGAATTGGTCCCGTTCAACAGTGTGGCCCTGGCGTGGGGTTAACTTTGACATCTCGCCATGAAACAACAAATTGCAAAACAGGGTTAAATGGGCAAATCGCTCCAGACTTTTACAAATAAAATAAAATCCCAGCCGAACACATCTACTTTGCTCACGAGTCATAGTCCCCTAGCGCAACCTAGTGGAGACAGGAAATAACACGGCAAATTTTCTTTCCCACAGTTCCAAAGGGGCTAACAATTCGCACCTCGTGTGCCATCACCTCTGGGCCCCAAGGGCAGACGGCCGCACCCCGAAAAGGCGTGGGGGCGCGGCCCCCCACCCAAAGTTTTCTGGCACCCCGAGTTGCGTGGGGGTGGGGAGGGCCCGTTCAACGCGCTTGCAGCTTTTATATTTTTATATTATTATTTTTCCTAGAAATAAATCGCTTTTTTTTGGGGGCTTTAAAAATACTCGAAAACGCGCAAATTTTGGGGGTCCATCAGTCGTGGTGAAAATTTAAAGTTATTACGGTCTTTGGGGGGTGGCGGTCCAAAAGGCAGGCCACGCCCCTTAAAAAAAGCAGCCCCTGCGGCTCGTTTAAAAACCCACATCACGAAAATTTGGGACACACACGTATGACACCCAGGCACAAAAAAAGCCCCGCACCCATAGGCAAACCCCCCCCGGGAAATCAGCCATTTTGAATTTGGGGGGCCATTTTTTGGGATTTTTGACTTTTGATTTTCAACAAACTCCTCCACAAATTTAATTGGATTTACTTCAAAAATTTAAACCCGACAAGCCCGACACCAGGACTAACTTATTTAAAAATCTTTATTGCGTTGAAGGCGCGAGCGCTGCGGAAGGCAAAATTTTGATGTCCCCCCATAAAACAAGAAATTTCATAACTTTGGGGTTTAAAACTCCGATCTGCACCAAACTTCACAAGATCAATAACACCCCCCCGAAAAACGCTACATCCAAATTTTTAAATGTCAAGCGCCCCCCGCTGGCACAGAAATGCCATGTTTTACACTTTTCCGTGCTGCTCTGAGCACGTTTCCCCCAACAAACTCAAATTTGGTCAGAAAGGCCTTTAAAAACTTTGGGAATGCATATTATAAGACCATGATTCTCGTCAAAAGGGATCGCCTGACGGCGCGGCGAAGGTCGACGTTTTTGCCAAAAAAACCCCCTAAGTGGCCCTAACTTCAGTGTCCTTGGGCAAATCTTCCGAAACTTCACATGGTTTAACTGGGCCCGCCCTAACATATGATATAAATTTTATAAGGGGCGTGGGAAAAAGGATTGCCCCGCCCCTTAAACACAGCCCACGCGGCCCCCTTTTCCCCCGACATGCACGAAAATGTACACACATGTATCACACCCAACACAAAAAAAAAGCCCTGGAAAACCCTAGGGGAAAACCAACAGGAATTGGCCATTTTTTTAATTTCGTGGGAAATTTTGGCGTTTTGCACCGTTGCCTTTTAAGAGTTCCTGCCTACAATTTTATCAAACGGGTTCAAAATTTCTGGGTACCCTCTAGACTAGCTTTTTCATTTAAAAAATTACAACAGATTTTGCCTCGTTTTAACGGAATTTGGGGCCCTCAGGGGCGGCGAATTTTTATGATTCCCATGAGACAGGGAAAATTTCAAAAATTAGCAAAAACGTCCCCCAAACGCACCAAACTTTTCTGTGTGATCTAGTCCCCCCCCCAATACCACTACGTAAAATATTCCAGGGTTTCATACCCCCCCCCGTGGCAACAGGAAATGACATGTTTTTGAGTTTTACGACCCTCCAAGCATGTTGACCCTATCCAACCAAACACCAGACAGGGCTTCAGACCTTGGCGATGCTATAATTGTAAGATCTTTAGGCCAGGGCAAACGGGGTTGCCCTACAGCGTGGCAAGGGACGTTTTGCCCAAAAAACGGAAGTTTCTTTAAATGCACTAAACCTGGTCAATCTGCCTGAAACTTTACATGTTTTTTTGACATCCGAACTCTGAACAAATGATAGAATTTCGTTTTAAGGGGGGTGGGAAATGGCTTGGCCACGCCCATTTTCCCAAAAGAGCCGCCCAGGGCGTCTCAAAACCGATATGCACGAAAAACGGTCACAAGTAGCAGACCAGGCACCAAAAAAGTCTCTGGACCCATAGGCTAAACCCCCCCAGGAAAAGTCCCCCTTTTTAATTTTGTGGTCAATTTTTTCTCTCCACCATGACACAGGGGAAAAAGCTATAAATTTGCTAAAATGGCTTATGTCACCCAAAACTTGACAAGTAGGATAAAAGTCCCCCTGAACACATCTCATGACACCAGGATTCATATCAAGCCCACCTATGGAGACTGGAAGTAACACCCCCATTGCTTCCTACAGCATCCAAAGGGGTGAAAATTAGCACCTCCTGCCAGTCAGCCTCTGGCGACAAGGTCACGGGGGGAGCAGGGCCCCGAGTGGCATGGGGCTGCGTCCCAGCACCCCAATTGCCGGGATCCAGTTGCGTGGGGGTCGAGGGCCCTTCAACGCTGCTTCGCTTTAAAAATTCTTTTTTTTCCAGAACTAAATCGCTTATTTGGGGGCTTTAACATACTCAAAACGGCAAATTTTGCGGTCGCATCAGTCGTGGTGAAAATTACGTGTATTAGGGTCTCGGTGGGGGGGGGTCCAAAATGGCTAGGCCACGCCCCTTAAACAGCAGCCCCACGGCTTTTTTAACCGACATGCACGAAAACGGTACAACAACAAGACACCCGACGCACAAAAAAATCTCTTGGGCCCCTAGGCAAACCCAACAGGGAAATCCAGCCATTTTGAATTTGGGGGCCATTTTTGGGCCTTTTCGACCTTTTGCATTTTAACGAACTCCTCCCACACATTTAATCGGATTGACTTCAAAATTTACCTGGCGACTCGACTACCATTGATCAAAACTTATTAAAAGATCTTTATTTCATCGAAAGGGGGCCCAGCGCTGCGGAAGGTCAAATTTTTATGTCCCGCCATAAAAACGAGATTGCTATAACTTTGGGGGAAAGGTCCCATAAAGCACCAAACTTTTCAAAAGGAAATATCCCCACCCTGAACAAGCTACAGCTCAAATTTTGCAATTTTCATAGCCCCCCTGCGGCGACAGGAAAGGGGCCCTGTTTAGACTTTTATGTGCGCTCGACCAGTTTACCATATCCAACCAAATTTGGGCAGAAAGGCCAAACATGGTTTTTTTTGGGAATATTATGAAGATCGCGTCTTGTCAAAGGGTCGCCCGGGCGGAGCGGCGAAGGTCAACGTTTTCGCCAAAAAACAATAAGTGGGCCCAAAAATTTTAGTGTCCTTTCCCTAAACTTTGTGAAACTTTACATGGTTGGGAACTGGCCCCCCTAAAAATAGATATGAATTTCTAAGGGGGCGTGGCTAAATGGGGGTTGGGCCCCGCCCTTAAAACATAGCCCCCCCCCGGCCCTTCAAACCCCGATGCACGAAAAAACGGTACAAACACATGATCCCCCCAGACCCCACAAAAAAGCTTTGGACCCTAGGGTAAACCCAACAGGGAAGTAGCCCCTTTTTTAATTTTGTGGTCAATTTTGCGTTTTCCCCCCCGCCGTATTTTAACGAACCCTCCTACACGATTAATCAAAAGACTTTAAAATCATGTGAAGCTCAGACTACTTTTTGGGTCAAAAGTTATTAAAATCGCGCTATCGTTAAAGGGCATGGCCTTGAAAGGGTGGCGGCAAATTTGATTAAAGCCATAAAACACAAATTGCTAAAACTTTTGCATTTAGTTCTGACCTGCACCAAAATTCACATGTTTGATAATAGCCCCCCCTGAAAACATCAAAAAGACAATTGTTTGTGATTGGCAAGCACCCCCTGCTGGGGAAAAAAGACATGTTTTTGACTTTTGGGGGCTGCTTTCCGCCGTTTACCATATCCAACCACAACTGGGAAGACAGGTCTTCAACCTCGGTAATGAAAATTTTTGAAGATATGATTATCGTCAAACAGCGTTTCCCTGAGAGCGCGGCGAATGTTGAATTTCCTCCCATGAAACACCCGGGAAATTTCTATAACAGAGATTAAAAGGTCACTTCGCTCCAAACTTCACATGTAATAATAATCCCACCTAACACCCCACATGAAAATCACGGCACAGTCATAGCGCCACCTATGGGACAGGAAGTAACACCACATTGCCCCACAGGCCGAAAGGGGGGAAAATTTAGCAAACCCGGCACCCTCAGGGGCCCCGGGCGTGGTCCCGGGCCGCACAGGGCCCCCAGTGCACGGGGGCTGCGGTCCCAGCAACCCGAGTTGCCTGGGGGGGCGAGGGCCCGTTCAAAAAGCTGCTTGCAGCTTTAAATTAGGGCCCAGCACCCTCCGGTGCGGGGACCCATTGAATTTCAAGGGAATATTATTAGGGCCCGGCACCCTCCGGGCGGGACCCCATTGAAACTGAAGGAATTATTTTTCTTCTTTTTTTTTCCCCTTAACAAATTGCTTTTTTGGGGCTTTATCATATTCAAAAACTCACCAAATTTGGGGGTCGCATCATCGTGGGGAAAATTTAGTGTTTTAGGGGTTGATGGCAGTGGGGGGTCCAAAATGGGTTTGGCCCCGCCCCTTAAAAAAAGCAGCCCCTGCGGCTTGTTTAACCAATATGCACAAAATCAGTACACACATGTTGCCCCCCCAGACCCACAAAAAAGTCCTTGCACCCAAGCTAAACTCAACAGGGAAATCGGCCATTTTGAATTTGGGGGCATTTTTGGCGTTTTGCACGTGTCGTTTTCAACGAACTCCTCCTACAGACTAATCAGAAAGGCTTCAAAAATCGCCGTAAAAATCTAACACCTTGTGATCAAAAGTTTTTAAAAAAACGGCACACGTGAGAGGGGAAAAGGGTTTTTTGCGTCGAAGTTTGACGTCTCGCCATGAACCCACGAAATTTTCATAACTTTACATAAATGGTCCCAATCTGCACCACACTTCACCCTGTTTGATAAAAGTCCCGCCCGAAACACGTATGTGAAAAATCCAATTTGTCATACCCCCCTACTGGCCAGAAATTTCATGTTTTTCAGTTTGAGGTGCTGCCTGAGCATGTTTTTATCATATCGACTCACATTTTGGTCAGCAAGGCCTTAAGACGTTGGTTATCTAATTTTGAAGAACGTGACTTTTTGTCAAACACGACGCCCAACCGGTGAAGTCGATGTTTCAAAAAAAACACAGGAAAGTGGCCTTTAAATTCAGTGTCCTTCGTCATATCTGCCCGGGAATTCACATTCCGTTAGGGGGCCAGCCTGAACATGTGAAAGAGTTTTGTTGATGGGCGGGGCCCAAAAGGCTTGGGCCCCGCCCTTTAAAAACACCCCTGCGGCAAATTTTCACCGACATGCACAAAATTGGTACCAAAGTATGACACCCAGACGCACAAAAAAGCCTCTTGGACCCTTGGCCAAACCCAACCCGGAAGTCACCATTTGCGGCGGCCATTTTTGGCATTTTGCACGGTTGTAATTTTTAAAAAACCCTCCAAAAGGGTTAAACAGAACCTTCAAAAACACTGTTGCCCCTAGACAACTTGTGATCAAAAGTTTTTCAAAAAATCTCTTGTTGAAGGGGGGCCGTGAGGGGCGGCGAACTTTGATGTCTCGCCATGAAAATAAATTGCTAAAAACTTTTCCAAAAATGGTCCAATCACACCACACTTTAAAGCTTTAAATAGTCCCCCCCCCTAACACTCCCAGCAGAAATTTTTTTAATTGCAAGCCCCCCTGCTGGGGACAGGAAATACCATTTTTAGACTTTGAGGTCGCTCTGAGCACATTGCCCCTATTCAATTCAAAATTTTGGGCGAAAGGCCCCTTTAAAAAGTTGTAATGCTAATTTGGAAGACCATGATGTCTCGTGAAACGTGCTGCCCTAACATGCGGGGTAAGTCGATGTTTCGCCAAAAAAAGGAAGTGGACATAACTTCAGTTTACTCATGGAATCCCTGAATCTTTAAAATGTTTGTCACTGGGCCCGGCCCCGAGCATTTTTAAAAATTAATTTCAAAGTGGGGGTGGGAAAAAAAACCCCTCCTCCCCAAATGACCAATTGACTTCAAAACTGGTGGACCAATAGACGAGTGTGTGATTAAAACTTCTTTAACAAATTAGTCATGAGAACGTCGGTGTGGCTGGCGTCGACTTTTTATGTCTC
Organism: Lutjanus argentimaculatus; assembly: GCA_034769285.1. Lineage (NCBI taxonomy): Eukaryota > Metazoa > Chordata > Actinopteri > Lutjaniformes > Lutjanidae > Lutjanus > Lutjanus argentimaculatus. The sequence goes on along the minus strand of JAWZSL010000003.1, from coordinate 25,790,895 downwards.
GCCATGAAACACGAAATTGTTATAACGGGGTTTAAAAAGGGCAAATCGCCCAAACTCACAAAGAAAAAAGTCCCGGCCTGAACACCTCTACATGTGCCACGACAAGTCAGAGCCCACCTAGTGGAGACAGGAAGAACACCATTCCTTCTTACGTGAAAAGAAGGGGGTGAAAATTTAGCACCTCGTCGCAAGTCGGCCTCTGGCGGCAAAAGGGCTTGCCGCGCAGGCCCTATGGCGCGGGCTGCGGTCGCCAGCCCCAATTGCATGGGGGGCGAGGGGCCCGTTCAACGCTGCTTGCGCTTTAAAAATTTTTATTATTATTTTATCTGGCAAAAGTAAACGCTTTGGGGGGGGGACTTTTTCATATTCAAAAACTCACCAAATTTGGTTTTCCGCATCACGTGGTGTAAATTTTGGGTATTAGAGTTTCGGGGGTGGGAGGTGCAAAATGGCTAGGCCACGCCCCTTAAACAGCAGCCCCCTGCAGCATATTTTAAACCCACAGCACAAAAACGAAAAAATCGGGTATCACACCCAAACGCACAATAAAATCTCTGGACCCATAGGGCCCAAACCCAAAGCAAGGAAGCCATTTTTTAATTTTGTGGGCATTTTTTGGGGTTCGCATGTTCATATTTTAACAAACTCCTCCTACAGGATCAAACAGAACGGCTTCAAAAACACTGTCTACCATCTACACTACTTTGTATCACAATTTTTTAAAAAGATGCGCATCGTTTACGGGGTGGCCGTCAGGTCGCGGCGAATTTTGATGTCTCGGGCCCTAAAAACGAAATTGCTATAACTTTGGATACATGCTTGGATCTGCACCAAACTTATATCTTTCAAATAGTCCCGCCCGAACACATTTTCAATGACAATAGTTTGCGCTTTTCACAGCGCCCCCTGGGGGCGACAGAAAATGTCATTTTTTAGACTTTGGGGGCGCTAAAGCAAAGTGACATACTCACTAAATCGGTGTGTAAGTGCAAAACAACTTGGCAATTCCTATGACGTGAAACGTGACGTTTCGCGAAGGCAACGCCCCCAGAGCGTGCCAGGGTCGCCGTTTTGAAAAAGCACGTTTTTGTCATTAACTTTTGTGTTAACTTCGATCGCCAAGTCAATTCCCAATTGGTAACATCCTGCCCCCGGATATCTCACATGGTTTGGTCAGTGGCGTGGCCAAACGCCTTGACCACGCCCTTTAAACTGCAGCCCCCCGCCCACGTTTACCGAGGCGCAACCCAAAACGGGGACCACGTCTATCTTTTTCCCGGGCGCCAAAAAAGTCTCTTGGAAACCCTAGGCAAAAACCAACAGGAATCCCCATTTTGAATTTCGTGGTAAAATTTTTGGGGTTTCGCAAAACGCGCCTTGTAAGAAACCTGCCTACTATTCACACAACGGCTTCAAAAATTTCGGCTTTCCCTCAGACAGCTTGTGGTTAAAATTATCAAAAAATTTTGCCCCAGTTGAACGGTAAAGGCCGTCAGGTGGCGCGAATTTTGATGATTCGCCCTGAACAGGAAATTGCAAAATTTAGAAAAAACGTCCAACTGCAACAAAAAATTCTCAAGTTGATCATAGTCCGAAAACCCTGAAAACACAGCCACATGAAATTTCCATGATAGTCTAGCACCCCGCTGGGGACAGGAAATGACATGTTTTTTGAGTTTTTAAAGTACGCCCAAACTGTTGACCATATCCAACTAAAAACTACTCAACAGCTCTTCAACCTTTGGGGATGCTATATGTGAAGATCTGAGGCCAGTCAAAAGGCTTGCCCGAGAGGTGGGGAAGGTTCACGTTTCGCTAAAACACAGGAAGTTTTCTTAAATGCACTCACCTCTCAGATCGCCTGAAACTGCACTTTTTTGACAGTCCAACTCTGAACAATGATATAAATTTTGTCCCAAAGGCGGGCAAATGCCTTGGGCCCCGCCCATCTTAAAAATACCGCCATAGGACGTCTCACCGAAAAGCACGAAAATCGGTAGACAATTACAGACCCAGGCACAAACAAAAAAAGTCTCTTGGACCCATAGGCTAAACCCAACGGAAGTCAGGCATTTTGAATTTTTTGGTAACCTTGCGTCCTGCCATGAAACAGGAAAAGGAAATAACTTTCCTATAAATCCTCATGTGCCCAAAACTTACAAGTAAGAAAAAAAGTCCCCGCCTGAACACATCTGCATGACGTCAGGAGTCATAGTCAAAACCCACCATGGAGACAGGGAATAACACCTCATTCTTCCCACAGCACCAAAGGGGGAAAAGTCAGCACCCATCTGCCATCAGCCCTGCAAAAGGTCACCGCAGCAGGGCCCCGAGTGGGATGGGAGCGCGGTCGCCACACCCCGAGTTTCCGGGAGTCCGAGTTGCTGGGGGCGAGGGGCCCCTTCAACGCTGCTTGCGCTTTTAATTTTTAAAATTTCTTTTTCCCCACAGTCAAGAGGGTAAAAGGGGTCCTTCCATCCGAGATATAAAATCCCGCCACAGAGCATCCTCCTGCTGGCAATTTTTTCACAGCCCGCCACGCAGCTGCCCGTATTGCTTGTGTACAATGATGCATCTAAAAAAAAAAAAGGTCACGATTTAACTTAAAAAATGCTACACTCACAGTCTTCGGGGCTCATGACTCAAATCTTTGACTTTTTGTGGGGACCCCTGATGTAATATAAATTTTAAAGCAAAAACAGCCCATTAGGGGCCCAGCACCGTCCGGTCGAGGGCCCTAATTTAAACTTAAAGGGAATTAAATCTTTTTTCTTTTTTTTTCTTGAACTAAATTGCTTATTTTGGGGGGTTTATCATATTCAAAAAACTCACCAAATTTGGCGGTCGCATCAGTCTGGTGAAAATTTACGTGTTTTAGGGTTGATGGCAGTGGGCGGGGCCAAAATGGTTTTGGCCACGCCCCTTAAAAAGCAGCCCCTGCGGCTTGTTTAACCAATATGCACGAAATCAAACAACTAGCCCCCAGACGCACAAAAAAAATCTCTTGCACCCCTAGGCTAAACTCAAAAGAAGTCCCTTTTGAAATTTTTCGGTCATTTTTTTCATTTTGCACGTCGTATTTTTAACGAACTCCCCTACAGACAACAGAAAGGCTTCAAAATCGCTCTGTAACATCTAAAAATACCTTGGATCAAAAGTTATTAAAAATCTGGCACCGGAGAGGGGGAAAAAGGGTTTTTTTGGGGCGAATTTGACTCCCCATGAACCACGAAATTGCTATAACTTTAGCATAAATGGTCCAATCTGCACCACACTTCACATGTTTGATAATAGTCCCGCCCTGAACACACATATGTGAAAAGATTCCATATTTGTCATACTGCCCCCTACTGGCGACAGGAAATTACATGTTTTACAGTTTGAGGTGCTGCTCTGAGCATGTTGATCATATCTGACTCACATTTGGTCAGCAAGGCCTTAAGATGTTGGTTATGCTATATTGTGAAGATCGTGACTTTTTGTCAAACAGCGTTACGCCCAGAGCGCGGTGAAGTCGATGTTTCGCCAAAACACAGGAAAGTGGCCTTAACTTCAGTGTCCTTCGTCATATCTGCCTGGAACTTCACATGTCCGTTAGGGGTCCAGGCCTGAACATGTGATATGAGTTTCGTTGATGGGCGTGGCCAAATGGCTTGGCCACGCCCTTTAAACATCAGCCCCTGCGGCACATTTCACCGACATGCACGAAAATTGGTACACATATGTATGACACCCAGACGCACAAAAAAGCCTCTTGGACCCATTGGCCAAACCCAACAGGAAGTCAGCCATTTCGCTTTTGGCGGCCATTTTTGGCATTTTGCACGTGTTGTATTTTAACAAACTCCTCCTACAGGGTTAATCAGAACGGCTTCAAAATCACTGTGTGCCATCTAGACAACGTTTGTGATCAAAAGTTATCAAAAGATTATGCTCTTGTTGAAGGGCGTGGCCGTGAGGTGGCGGCGAACTTTGATGTCTCGCCATGAAACATGAAATTGCTATAACTTTACCATAAATGGTCCGATCTCCACCAAACTTCACATGCTTGATAATAGTCCCGCCCTGAACACGTCTCCATGCAGAAATTTTGTAATTGTCATAGCGCCCCCTGCTGGTGACAGGAAATACCATGTTTTAGACTTTGAGGTGCTGCTCTGAGCACATTGACCATATTCAATTCAAATTTGGTCAGAAAGGCCTTAAGATGTTGGTAATGCTATATTGTGAAGACCATGATGTCTCGTGAAACGGTGCTGCCCTAACAGTGCGGCGTAAGTCGATGTTTCGCCAAAACACAGGAAGTGGACATAACTTCAGTTTACTCAGTGGAATCTTCCTGAATCTTAATATGTTTGTCACTGCTCCCACCCTGAGCATTTGAGATTAATTTCATAAGTGGGCGTGGCTAAACAAACCCCTCCTCCTCAAATGATCCGATTGACTTCAAAACTGGTGTGTACCATATAGACGAGTGTGTGATTAAAACTTCTTAACAGAATTAGTCAGTGTAGAACAGTCTGGGTGTGGCATGGCGTCGACTTTTGATGTCTCGCCATGAAACACGAAATTGCTATAACATGGGATTAAATGGTCAAATCTGCTCCAAACTTCACAAGTATGATAAAAGTCCCGGCCTGAACACCTCTACATGTGCTCACGAGTCATAGTCAGAGCGCCACCTAGTGGAGACAGGAAGTAAAAACCTTATTCCTTCTTACAGTGTACGAAGGGGGTGAAAATTCAGCACCTCGTCTGCAAGTCGGCCTCTGGCGGCATGGTCTTGCCGCAGCAGGCCCTGAGTGGCGCGGTGTCTGCGGTCGCCAGCACCCAGAGTTGCATGGGGGTGCGAGGGCCCGTTCAACGCTGCTTGCAGCTTTAATTAAGGTTGAGTCCTCCTCCTGCGCACTCCACCCATGCATCACCCCTCGCCCTAAACCATACAGAGTATTTCCACCATGTGAGCTGAGCTGATTCTCAGGAGATTGTTTGGAGTTCATATGTGAAAATGGCTACAGCGGCCCTGATCCATTGTTCCTCTCCCTCCATCAGTGTTGCTCTGTTGTTTCACGCCATTGTTTTTCTAGCCTGTTACCTGTACCTTCAAATGTGTTACCAGTTTCCTGGAGCCCTGCAGAACCCTGGAACCCCGACATTTATTTCTTGAGAATAAAACATTGATCTGAACCTCTGCCTCCATCGCCTGCATTTGGGTCATATTCCTGTTGTTCTGCTCGTGCCAGTCATGACTCTTTTTTTTTTTAAAACTTCACAGTCAGCTACAATAATGACCCAGACAACATGACCTGGTTACATCCAAACATTTAAGCCATGTTGTAGGATTGATTGGTATAACTTGACCTTTATATAACTGTAATTTTAATATTGAGCACTAATTGTAAACAGTATATTTTTTTAACCCTCATAAATTCAATTAAATATGATTTAATGCAGTACAGTATTCTAGGATATATAGAATAATTATCAGTGCCTGGAGATAACATCACTGACATGAGTGTTTTCCAGACTGGTTAGACCTCTGCTCTGGGTAAGTTGGACCAAGCTACTGTATCTATTAACACAAATTAGAATTACCTTTAGTGGTATACCAGATGTCAAACCGATGCTTGAGCCCAGGGAATTCTGTCCTCGTCATTTTACAATTAGATAGGTGGGATCACCTCAACATCTTATCCTAAGCTCAGGATCTCTGTCATGCCCTGTTTGAAACTGAGTTCTTCCACTACAAAAGAGCTGACAGCCTCTGTAAACTAAATCTAACTCTGTTGACTCTAATTTGTGGTTTTCACAGCAGCAATATTAATCTTCACCTTCAGTGTGAATTATTTCCTTCGTGTCATCGAGCATGAAGGAGTAATTACAGAACTTTGGACTGAACCCAGGGAAGTTACACCTGCCATCAACCAATAAGCACGGCTGCTTCCCATCTTTCTGCTGGTGGAAAACTCGGGTCAAGGCAAGTGATCTCTTGTGAAGCCCTCGATAGCAGTTTGCACGGCTCTGGATCCCATACTATGTGGTGATTGCATGATTTCCCTCACTTCAGGTGAAGTCCATGCATCAGAATGCCCCCCAAGACGGTCCCACTTCACTTTTTACCTGGACCCCAGAGTGATGACCAGTCTTGGGAGAAATTGACTTTCTGCACATCTGAAGAAATTTGAACAGGACACCTGGCTGGACTGATAGACAGTAAACTTCTTTCATGCAAACTATTATATTACTGTATTAACTGGTATTCTAGCTATTTAAAAACTTGGAGAAAGTTCCTGATCTGATTGAGGATTTTCAATGTGCGCGTCCTCAGGCTGCTAAGCAGAGTTGTCCTCTGCAGGGAGTGTGGAGGATGCAGAGGAGGGTGTCGATGTGCCAGGTCCACCAGTGCTCTGCAAAAAACAAATATCAAAGAGTGAGTCATGTTTGGAATACAACATGGTTTACATCAACATAAAATTATATTTTGAATGTATTTACACCAAGAGAAAGTTTGTCCGAACTTTTGACTGGTCCTCCCCTGTCCTGAGAGGAGGTTTATTCAGTCAAATGAGTAAAAACACTTGTGTGAGTGAACTGTGGGTGTGCAATTAACTATTGCAGTTTTTTTCAAATGTGTGCACACAAGTCTAAAAACTCAAAGCTCATGTTTCAGCAACAAGACTGGCTGCTAAACTCGAAGCACAATTTCTTTGTTTTCTCTCAAATATAAACTTTAAATCACATCTTTACACACATCTAAGCATAAATCACATAATTTAGCAGACTTTGTTCACCAGGAAAACACCTGGCTTCAAAATACTCCACCCTTATTATCAGGTGGTCTCACTCACGTCTCATCTGTTCAAACTCAATTGGCAAAACACTTGAATCATGTGTTAAAGCCCAGAAGAGGCTTCAGGTGAGCTCTACTGTGTTGGGGAGAAATGAAGCAGTAGTTATCTGCAAGTATGTTATCTAACGTGATGATCCATTTTTTTAGTACTGATACTCAAATCAAGACTTTCTATCAGTAGTGTCGACACTGTGGGAACTGATCCGCCCACCTCTAGTTGACATATAAGAGATTATCACACTGTACAGCTGTCACTGCGTGTATGCTTCTATGTGCTGTTTGCTGCACCTCTTCTTGACAGCTGCAGTACAACTTCAGGGTTTTGGTTGAAATGTTTGTAGTTTGGTATTTTATACTGTAAATTCAGTGTTTTCACCGGTGCCATAAAACTCCCACAACTGTTGTCTGCAATTTCCTTTCACCTTTGGCTTTTTTTCTGATCCCAGCGTTATCTTGTACATGACTCAGGCAGCGCCTGCATTGTGGGAAACATTCTCCAACATTAGTCATCTGTTGACATGTTTGCTCTTTGGTGTCTGTAGCGCTACATCCGAGAATGAACTCAGCTCTGAAACAAGAAGCTGTCAGAGTGCATTGGCAAACATTTCTCAGGGCAGTAGACATGTTTTTAAAGTTATATTTGAGGTTGGTGGTATTGCACCTTTGGCAGCAGCTGACTGATTCCTTGCATATTCTGCAGAGAATTGACCAGGTCCAAGCGTGGATGGAGCACTAATTTATCCCACAAATTCATCTCATTTATGCCTGCCCGTTCTTCACTCAGGTGCCATTACATAGAAATGTGCACTTGCATAAAAAGAAAGCTTAAACTCACTGATAAACATGCGGTAAGCTGCCATGTGCACAATAAATGTAATGTGACAATTAAGATCCATTATATACTGTAATAAATGGTACCATATGTTCATATGTATGTCAATATATATGACCGGTGCGTTCATCGAGTTCATACAACTGCTATAGAAGTATATCAGAGGAATCTGTGGTATGCAGGTTCTGTTTAGGGCATTCAGAAGCTGAACTCAGTAATTTAATTTCAAAAAGCTTTAAAATAATTTTTTAAAGCTTGTGTGTGGTTCCTTTTATTCCAAGAATTTGAGAAAGGAGTATCAATATTTTGAAACAAGACAGAATACTTCACATGCATTTGTACAACAGGTTTTTGAAACAATTTTATTTGTAAAATACAAATCACTAGAAGACTAAAATAAAAAATCAGAATGGAAGTTAATTAGCTTGTAGAGATTTACCATAAATGTTGCATTATATCAACATTAAACCAGCTCTCAATTGTTTGCAGCCTCTGCAGAACATGCTGTTTTACACCATGCTGTGTGTTAGTATTTTATGTCCATGTAGGCATGTATCAAGAGGTATCATTAACATTAATATTGCATGAACCCCAAGGCCACAGCTTAAATAACAGCATATGAAGAGGTGAGACACAGCGGGATTTAACGGTTATTGTTTGAGGTTTTGACTTTAGGCTGAATCTAAATATGAGCACTAATGGTTTGGTTTTTAGTATATCATTATGGTAGAGTAGATCAGGTATATTGATTACAGTTGTATAAATGTAGGTAAACATGCTAGTTCATTAATGGGCTGATATAAAATACAACCTGTACTAGATGACATTGTTCCCTGGCATTTTTTTTCCATAATTTGACTTGATGTTACACTTTAGACAGCTATGCATTTGAAGCAGCTGTTGCAGGTTGATCATACAGTATATACAACAACAGTAGCTCAGACTATCTTACATACAGTATATGTTGAAACATAAGAGATGGATGCACAGTGCAGCGCTTTGTGTCGACCTATCACTCAACCTGCAACTGAATCAATATGTGACTGTTTCTGCTTGTCAGTACCTTTGACAGCAGTATCAGAGCTGAGAAGTACAAGGTTGTGTGTGTGTGTGTGTGTGTGTGTGTGTGTGTGTGTATTAGTTAACTGGTATATACTACTGTGACAGGGAAGATGATGGATTTCCTTGTTAAACCCCCGCCCACTCCAGCATTCAACTGAAGAAGAAAGATGCCACATTTGCTCATAGGAAAATTACGTTCACAGACTGTTTTCAATCAAAAATGCTGCCAGTTTTTTATCAACATATCAGCACTGAACTCAATCCTGCCTTTATTTATATAGCACTTTTCATACAAACGAGTGCAACACAAAGTGCTTCACACAATAAAAACAATAAAACACACAAACACACACACACACGTAAAGCAAAGACTTTGTAAACTGAGGGAGGTGGGAACTGAGGAAACTGAGGAAGCTGAGGAAACACTATCATAAGTGAGGAAACACCAGAGGCATTATAAAAACTCAAAATAGAAAACAATTTTAAATCAATCAATAAATACATAAATAAATAGGATAAAATAAGATAAAATAAATAAGTAACAAAATAGAAGAATATGCCAGTTAGAAAAACAGATTAATAAAAGTAAATGAATAAATAAATATACAATAATAAATAAATAAATAAAAATAAATAAATAAAGAGCTAAAGTTCAATTAAAAGCCAGGCTAAAAAGGTAGGTCTTGAGTTTGCTTTTAAAAACATCAACACTCTCTGCAGCCCTCAGGTGTTCAGGCAGGCTGTTCCACAGACGTGGACCACAGTGATGAAATGAAGCCTCACCGTGGGTTTTTGTTCTAAAAGGCTGCTACCTGAAGACCTGAGGGTTCTAGAGGGTTCATACGATAAAAGCATATCTGATAAATAAGTAGGACTAAGACCATTAAGAGCTTTAAAAAACAATAAAAGGATCTTAAAATCGATTCTGGAGCACACAGGAAGCCAATGCAGAGACTTTAAAACTGGTGTAATGTGTGCTCTCTTTCTGCTCCTCGTCAGCACATCCAGCTGAGTTTTGTAATAACTGTAACTGAGCAATGTTTTTCTTAGGAAGACCAGGAAGTAGAGCATTACAGTAATCAATTCTGCAGGTAATAAAAGCATCCATCAGTGTCTCTGTGTTGGTTTGGAAGAGAAACGGTCGCACTCTGGCGATGTTCTTAAGATGATAAAATCCAGATTTTGTTATACTTCTAATATGTGGTTCAAAACTAAGATTCGAATCAAAGATAACTCCAAGGTTTTTCACTTGCTGACAGGGTTTTAGTGACAGTTCTTGCAGTTTTGCGCTAAGTTTCTCTCTCTCTGAGCTTCAGGACCAATAATTAAGACCTCAGTTTTGTCCTGGTTGAGTTGAAGAAAGTTTTCTGCCGTCCAGGACTTGATGTCTAAAATACAGTTTAAAAGGGCATCAATTGGCTGTTGTTGTTGCTGTTGTTCATTTTGATCTCATCTGAAAATCATAACTGTCTTTTTGTGATTCCTTCTTTATCTGCTTGTAAAAGGTTAAGATGTTGCTGCTGGGGCAACTAAAACCACTTTTTTTTTATTTAATTTAAAGGTTGTATCCTTGGTTAAACAATTAAAATTTCAAGTCAGGTCCCTGGAGTCAAAGTTAATCATTATGTAGATCTACTTGCATTTAGAATTTCACAGTAAATTAGTCAAAACTGAGCATTTCCACGTCAATTTGAGACAAAAACCAGCAGCTTGTTAAGTGGGCCTATGCTTCAAACTACGAAATATGCAACGTACAGGTAGACTTTCAAAATAAACTCTCAAAAGTATTTGGTTAGGTTTAACAACAGGAAGGAATGAAGGAGAAAAATGGCTTTGGGGAAAAAATGTATAGGTTCCATAAGTTACATAACATAAAAGTAACTTACATACATAATGTAAATCGAAAGTAAATCAACATTAACTATTGGTTTCACATGAGACATGAATACTGGTCTCCTGGGTGACAATCCTGTCTTTGTTTGACCCATAAATCCACCCCACCTCCTTCAAATGTGGACTTTCTCACTCTTTATATTGTGTCATCAGATTCTGATGGCACATGAAAACATCCCGTTAGAAGAGCACCTCCAGAAATAATGCTAAAGGGCCACTGACCAAGCTGCGGTATTTGACTAGTTGGGATTGCAAATGTTTATGTTATTGTCATTATTATCTGCATGTTGTTAAGTACAGTATTGCCATTATTGTGTCTCTATCTCTTCTTTTTTTTTCTTTTTATAACAGTCTTGTGTCAGTCTTCAGTCTGTTTACATGTTTTCGGCCTGTGTATCTCATCACTTTGGCCTTTGAACTTTCCCAGAGCTGCACAGATTGTTTTCATGGTGAACAATCAGTAAATAAAACCCAACTCTGCAGCCAAATCGCCTTTGGGTTGTCTTCACAGAAAAAACAACTTTTTATATTTAAAAAAATAGACTATTGTGTTGTGATGTAGTGAGCAAGGAACTTGTAAATTGGAAGCTACAGAGATGTTTTTGTTATGTTTCTTGAAACTATTAAAATTCATAATTGATACTTTATGAAAACTTCTTGTATTGTTGGAAAAACACAGCCTTTACAGTTAACAAAAACATGACATTAGCATTCTGTGAGGAATCCAGTGGGAACATCTCTCTGCAAGTGAATGAGTTTCTTCAGTCTCTCAGTGAAGAATAATGACCCAGGCGGCTGACACGCTGCCTTCAGACTGATATCTGTTGTTGTAGCTGCTCCAGAGGGCGTGTTGTTCTGCACAAACAAAAACAGTGTACTCATACAGTCAGGGAGACAGTGGTGCGTTCGAGGCTTCTTTATACCTAAAGGATAAGGCGGGTACTGCTATATTTTTTTTATTGTCAAAAAATCCCAAGAAAAGACAAGAAAAACATTGTTTGTCTGTCTGTCAGTACTTTTCTATCTTCCATCCCCTGTGTGACACTCATGCTGCATCATATTGGAGTTATCTTAACTACCAGTATCTGACTTTCATGTTCATGTTTTTTATTGCAACACAGCAAATTGTTCCAATATATCATTGCTGTCCTGTTAAAAACAAATGTGGTGATTTTGAATTTTTTGCTAAAACTAAAGGAAGGAGGAAGGAGGGAATGCTCCTTTATGAGTTGAGACACTTTTCCTATGTCCTAAGCCAAACAAACCATTCACAAAGCCACTGGATCATCTGAAAATGCATTGCCACAAAGCTGAAAGCATGGCTGTTTTTCTCAGCTCCTGAAAGGTTAACATTTTGTAGATAAGTGTTTTTTATTGGACAGTGACAATATGTGACTTCATGCTTAATAATATAAAACCAAACAAATGAAATTACACCCAAATTTAATGGATATTAAGCTCCACGTAAGTTCAGTCAGGAGGACCATCTTATGCCTCATTCATTCATAACTGTCTTTCTCTCCCTGCTCTCTTTACCCACTATTCTCAATCAGTTATCTATGTACGTTCACTCCAAGTAAACCAACCAGATGTAGCCACAGTCTCCATCAGCCAATCATGTCGTTGTGCCAGAACTTTAAATCTGTTCTCCTCTCTGCTGCTTTCAGCTGTCATTTCTGCACAGAATTGTTGCGACCCTCCTCCACCCTGTTCTCCTCCAGTTCTTCTGATCCAGTTCTCACGTTGAACTCATCAGGAGTCCAGTCCTCATCTCATCCAGATCATCAGCCATCCCTTCACCACCACCACCACCACCAGTGTCTAGAGGTTTCTTCACTAATCATGGCTTCACTATCCCCTTTATCTTGATGATGTCACGATGGAGCCTAACTGCCAAAGACTTTTCACATTTCTCTCTAAATCATGCACATGTCAAGTAAACATACTTGTATACTCAAAACGAGTCCCTCCTGATTGAAATAATGTTAACCGGGCTTGCTATCATAAATTCCCAGAACATAAAGGACTTCGTCTTGTCACGTCCCTAGATGGTCACAATGTTGAGTTATTTGGCAGACTTTTAGGGAACATTCAGGATGTTCTGGGAATGATCAGGGGACCATCCCAGCTATTAAAACCATACATCTCCAGAATGTCCCCACTGGTGTAAACAAAATTGTTCCAAGGACGCTTGCAAACAGTCATAATGTAAGGAGACCATTACTATAGGAAGTTCCCTCAAGGTTTCTACACTATGTTCACATAACCTTTGTAGAACCTTTCATGACATTACAGGAGCCTTTAGGGGACTAACCTAGAATGTATTGGTCCTATTTAGGTCCATCACACTGGTAGAGCATTTTCAGAACCTTTCTATTATTTCTCAAGAGCTTTCACAGAACCTTTAGGGAACCCAAATAAACGGATCTTAAAACAACATTGAAACATGTTTACAGTTGGGTGATCCTTTATTAATCCCCGTAGAAAAATTAGGTCCAAGTGTTCATCCTAAGTGTTAGGAGCATGTAAAGGTAATGTGACAAACTCAGACCCATATGTGAACGTTCTGTTTAAAACCTCAATTAATTGTTCTCATATGACCAACAGGGAATCGTATGGGAACATCTTCATTCTAATGTTGCAATGTGACCATAAAATAACCAAACTGGGACGACCTGTTAAGATTCTTTAAGGAACGTCCTCAGTATTTAAGGTTAGGTACATTCCTCACCCTTAAAGAACTTTTAGGGAACATTATGCAATGCCCCTATGACGTCTCCTGCTACGTGGGTAGCCTCTTCCAAATATGACCCCTTTTGTGTTAATCTGACAGAAATTGAACCTGTCGGTCTCATGTCTGGGTAAGATCTCTGCTCACCTTTACATAAAGGTCAAGACGGCAGTCATACCGATCACTTTCAGCACAGCACAAGTCTGAATTGAATGCAGATTAAAGCAAAGGCTGCAGAAGCACAAGTTAAAATATGCAGAAAAAATCATTTTAATAGACTATCCAATACTATGAAAGAGCCCATTTTAAGTTGTTGAGGAGATTCAGTTTGTAAAATCTATTTTCTCCTTGCGGTGCAACTAGAACAAAAGAGGATAAAAAACCCTCACACAGCAACAGTTATAATTAGATCTGCACAGCCTCTTTTATATTTTCAATTTTCATTCATGCAAACTGTTGAATAAATCAGTATCCAGCAAGATGTTTTAGCTCCTGTGTGAACTAATAAGAATTATATGAGAGTTGAAACTTAACTGCCTGTTATTCAATGGATCTTAATTGGATATTATTTAAAAAAACAACAACATCAGAATCCCCCCACTAACTTTAATTATGAATGATGATGGATTAGTGTGAGAGCACCCATCAAGCTCATTAATTAAAGCTTCAACGACAAAATAAATTTTAAAATCCAGCAGTGATGCAGCCTGTGAGAGAAAATAATCTTCCTCCTTGGGATAATAACATTTTTAACTCTTTCTACTCTTTCTCAAGCATCAGGTGCCAAATATTGCTGGAACATTGTGTCTGTAAATGTCCTGTCCTGTCTGAATGAAGCCATAAAAAACATAAATGTTAAGACTAAAATGACATAAAGCTGTAACTTTAACAGATAAAACCAACAATATTATGTATCCATTGTCTGAACAGGGACTATAGGCTTGTGCGACTGGGGCTGGGTATCATTTAAAAAATTATGACACCAGTACCAATACCGGGACCCTTAAAGTCATACTGATGCCAGTGGAGTACTTCACTCGATACTCTGTTTTGAAGGTTCTTCTTTGTGAAGAAGGCTTGCAGTGACCGGCTGGGAACAAAACCATATAAATAGTATTTTTTTTCTAGATCTGGGAACCAAAATGATTGAATGCAGCTACAGAAGTTTCCATACTACTCGGTACAGGGTTATTTCAGTCGATACCCTAAGGTATTGTTCTATACATGATCACACAACTGCCTTGAATTATTTGATGATGTGAACTTTTGCAAGTCATAAACACAGAAATCTTTCCCATCTCCCCCTCTACTTTCCACCCCAGATGACGTGAACGAGCTCATCCACTCCTACTGAATACATCATTCTTCAGAAACCACAATACATACACAGCGTAGTCACATTTTTGAAAATCAGTGAGCTCAGCAACTTCTAGGTCAGGGTGGCAAACGCAGCAGGGGGATTCCTCTCATTAGAGAAGTGCCTGGTGAACCTAAACAAACAAAAAATCAAAATATATTGATCCTCAGAAATCCTTCATGTATTTAAAGCTTGTATCCATGTTTTTAAGATCAATATTAACATCTGCCTGTGCTATTAAATATTCTGTTGCATTGATCCACATGAACTGCAGGGTTCAGAGGTAGACAATATTTGGAAAGTTATAGACGTCACCTTAAAGTCAAGTTTAAAACAAGGTAAGGTAGAAAGATATTAAACCCCATTAAAACTTTTCATCCCCTCCTTCCATTTAGCAGCTTCTCTAAAGTGACATGTTTTAGTCTTGTGGATATGATAATAATACAATACATCTTTGTACTGTGCTTTACAAACAGGGAGGGGCTGCAAGTTTGATCTTTTAAGTGTTTAAAGTGGAGAGGCAATAAAGATATCTGGTTCCTTCTTGGTAAATCTCCAGGATACCATAATGTGCACACTCATCCTGCTTCATCTCCCACTACTGTATGTCATATATCACTCTGTCAAATAAACATGTGACAGGATTTATTGGAGTCTCGCTGTGAACACACGGTGCTACTGAAATAACTTACAGCAGCACTACGCCTCACTGAGAGGCAAACTAGGATCAGTCTATTTGGAGGAGAGTAATAACTCGAGGTGTTTTTGTTTTTGAAGTTTTCATGGGTTGAATGCATTTATTTTTCATAAAGAAAATCAAATAAATTGAATTATATTACCTACTGCCTAATAAAATTAGGTCTCAAAATCATGAAAAAATGAGCAGTCTTCTCTGTTCTGAAACACCTGGGGTGCGTCTGCTCTGCTGTCTCAGTGTCAAACACCACTGCGACCTGAAACATGGAAGCTCTGCCCTATCATCCTGTCCACACCTCTCTTAGCTGGAGCCCATTTTTCTATATTTTTGTGGTCTCAGCTTGATTTGATATTTCCAACCCAATCAATTCTGCCAATCACTTGGGTGCGCAAACACCTACCAATAGGGTTGAATACGAGGAATGTGGCTAATGTGCATTGTGACGGCCCCAGGGCCTTAGTCCTTCTGTGGTACTGTGTGTGTGCTCTGTCTTGCAGGTTCTCAGTTGGGTGTCGTGGCATGTCATCAAGTAACTGGGAACACCTGGCCAGTGTTCCCAGGCTACTTAACCCTGCCTGCGCAGTCACTGTGGGCGTCGGCAATCGCAGTAGCAGTCGTAGCGGATGTGGTTGCGGCCGCGCTCCCGTCGGTCCCCTCCGCCAGCCATGTTACCTCTACTTTTGACGTCTTTGTCTTTTGTTTTGCACTGACAACATGCACCTCACATCATCCAACACACCCATGCACCCTCACACACCACTGATACTGACTTCCACACCCCATTGCAGTATTTATTGTTTAATATATTTAATAAACTTTTGTTAATTGTTGGAGCCACCTGCCTACATTTCCCTCATTTGCTGCAGCCTACGAGCCGGCCGTAACAGCATGTAAATACTGTGCAATGAATACCAAGTTATAGGTATTTTTCTGTTTAGGTATTGCTATAAGTTGAACCTGACGTAGTGTTGTCCATCCATCCATCCATCTTCTTCTGCTTATCCGGGGCCGGGTCACGGGGGCAGCAGTCTAAGCAGGGATGCCCAAACTTCCCTCTCCCTGGACACTTCCTCCAGCTCTTCCGGGGGGATCCCGAGGTGTTCCCAGGCCAGCCGAGCGACATATACATAGTTGTGGCCAATGTATATGTAAATACTGCCACCTCAAGACTGTGTGCTGATAGGGTGTAGCATGTTATAATTTGTAGCAGAGCAGTGTCACATTTTGTTGTGGTTTGTGTCTACCTCCAACAGACGACAGTACATCATCATAATTAAAAAAAATAAAGAGAGTGCAATAAAAAGTGATTTTCTGATGATCATCATCTTGGTGGTATTCTCACTTAATTTGGGCACACTTGTGCAAAACCTTTAAGTGCCCCTATGGTTCAAACAGACACCTGAAGACACCATAATATAATATATCATAAAGAAAGCACAAAAAAGGATGTATACCTGTATGGAGGAAGCTGGCAGGTTTAAAAAAGGATCAAACCACATGAGACACATCTAGTCTTTTTGTCTCAGTTGCCGCTGGACTCACCAGTTGACCTGTCCAGTGTCAACTGGGAAGAGAAAAACTTTCAAAACTCCAAATAGCCTCTCCTCCACCCATAAGGACAAAGCATCAGTGTTCCTCAAAGTGTCTTAAAAGCCACAACTGTCTGAAAAATATGAATAATACAAAAATATAACTCAGATTTATCAATTTAACCTTTAACTGAAATATCAGAACATCCCATGACGGTCAGAGAAAATCAACACAGACACACTTTTGACCCTCTGTTTAGAGGGAAGTGTTTCAAAGGGCTAAACTGAAAAACAGGCGTGCACTGTATTTCATTCCCACATGGTCGCTCCATTTCCCCAGGATGGAGCTGATGGGATCAAAGACAAATCCATCCACTTAAAGCTCAGCAGTTTTTATTTCCACTTAAAACAGCCCAGAAAGTGTGTGTGTGTGTGTGTGTGTGTGTGTGTGTGTGTGTGTGTTTGTTTTTTTTTTTAGGTGCGTGCATGTGTGTGTATGCCAACATGTGTGCAAGTGGAGTGCTCAATTTCTTCATTCTTGTATTTTATACTTCAAGAGCGTGCTAATTAGCTTTCAAGGAGCTGGTATTGATTCAATTAATGATAAAATATACAGAAGATGGGAGAGAGAACCAGCAGCTCGATCACAACATTTAATGAACTAACAAGGGCGCTCTTTCTGTGAATTAGTATGGATCATGTAATATGATTTTAAGAGACTTTATTCATACTTAGAAGTTGAGCTTTTCAGAGAACTCTCTCGAGATTAATCCTCTGATAATGAAAGGAAACGGAGCAGTGTGTTGGTAATGGAAAATATTAGTTCAAACGAAGATGAGGCTGTTAGAGATATTTAACAGTATTGCCAATAACAACCCGAAGAGTGCATTTGTTTAATTTGTTTTATTACATGCTCCCTAAGGCCATGCTGTTATAATTATCCTTGCTAGAGGATCATGCGATCGCTTCTGTGTGTGCGTGAGTGAGTGAGTGAGTGTGAAAGTGAGTGATCATTGGACCTGCATCTTGTCTGGAGCTTATCCCAAATACTACTGGACCGATCAGCCTGATTTTTTTTGTGCACATTCATGACTGTATGCTGAGGGACCACTTGGAAAAAACTTTGAAAAAACTTTTTGGTGACAGCAAAATTATGTTTTCAGGCCATCCGATTCTTGTGAATACGGTATCTCAACAACTCCTTGAGGGAAATTCTTCAAACTTGGTACAATAATAATAATATAAGAACTTTATTTATATAGCACCTTTTAAAAACAGAGTTTACAAAGTGCTTTGACAGACAAAGCAAAAGAGCAGGATACAAAGCCAAAACAATGAGGCCAAACGAAGCGAGACAGAATCTAAAACACAGTAAAAATAAGACAAAAGAGGAAGACAAGCAAACATGTAAGTAAGAATAAATATAAATAAAAGCAATAAGAATCAATAAAATAGAAACCCAAGGATCTAAGGCTGCGGACTGACTCATTAAGGGGTTAACATTTCAGCTATGTAGCTGAGGCCAGACCCATACAGGCTTTAAAAGTGATCAGTAAAACTTAAACACTAAAACACACAGGGAGCCAATGGAGGTAAGGCAGGTAATGTGATGTTGTTGGTTAAAACCAGTAAGAAGCCTAGCTGCTGCGGTCTGAACCAGTTGGAAGTGTGAGAATGATTTTTGATTAATGCCAGAGAGGGGTGAATTACGGTCATGGAGTCTGGAGAATATGAATGAATGGATGACTTTCTCTAGAGCAGAATGTGGCAGCATGGGTTTAATTTTGGAGATGTTGTGGAAATGTTGTTTCAGCTAGAGACAGTGTATGCTGAGGTCATGTTAATGTTGGCAGAAATTCGCAAATCTCCACTGGTTGCATCTAGCATTTGTAGTGGCATTGCTGGAGGTGCTACTGGTGCAGCAGTACCATCTTCTGCCTGGCAGGGATCTGCACTCTACTGAGCGCATTCTTCTAGTTAAGTCTAGTCATTTTCCCTCAGGTTTAACTGGTGTCTTTATGTGCTTAAACTTTGATGCTTAATGTGCCTCAATGGCATCAAGGCGAGGCTGCACATCATGCAAGGTTCTCTTAATGTATGCGGGCTCTATAGCTGAGCAAAACATGCATTAAGGTTTTCCTCCGGCCATCCAAACAGAGGCTTCCCCAAAATCTTCTCAAAATCTTTCCTATGGCAGCTGCTTATTCTTTTTGACTGCTCATTATGGCCACCCCTGCAGAATCTCAGTGAGTGTGGTATCATTAATTTAAAAATAGTTGAGACGCAGGTTTATCATCCATGGCATTTTCAGGATTTCTCTCTGCAGGTAGTTTCCTCAACTTTTGGAAATAATTAGAGTTAAGTGAAAACTGAAAAATAGCCATCAACAACCACATTTCTACAGCCTCATAACTAAACAGCTCCCACTTTGAGAGGAGGAGGAGGATATATAAGCTGAAAGTTGCGGTTATCTCACAAAGGCTCAGTCCTGTATTGGCCTTTCCAATCACACACACGTACTCACCCACTGAAAATTTGTATATTTGTAGCCTGCCAGTCAAGATGCCACTACCAATATGTGTGCAACACAGTATATTAGGAAGTGTCCAGACTGCCTCTGCATCTTCTTTTCTTCAGCAAACAGTGAATTTTCCCACTGTCCACTGTATGTTTCTGACCCTCATGATAACTGGGTTGGATTGCCCCCCCTACTTCTCTGCTACAGCAGTCTTATTTATAAAGAAGAAGGAAGGCCACTGCTGAGTGTATAGGCATTGAGCTCTACCCAATGTGCCCATAGAATCCATTAGAGTGCAGATTTCTGTGTGAGATAAAAGAAGGTTCAAAACATAAGTCCGCACACAGAAACTGCTCCTTTGAGGATTTTTTAATGGTATCACCATGTGTGACGTTTCCGGGCACCAGCCCTTCAGCTGGTACTTTTGTATCTGTTCTTCTGTCCAGCACCCAGTACTCATCGTTTTTGGATGTGCATGCTGTTTTTTGTATCTTCGATAAAAGAAGGTTCCGATGTTGTAAATTGTAAATATGACATGTAATAATTATAAACAAATTCGCTATTGCAGCGGCTTTGCATGTAGCTGTAGGAGCCAGTAGCTCCTTCAAACTGAGCTACTTTTCTCTTTTCTTTTTTTTTTGGCTTTACTGCTGAAACACACATCACCTGGGGTGAATAACATCTTTCGATCATGCAGTCAGATCAGCTGGACACACCCGAGGTGAGCAGAGACAAAAGCCATGCTACAACTGGGACTCAAGGCTGCTCCTGGATAATGTCCAGTCAGGAACATGAAATGCACGAAATGGGACTCAGCCTGGCTCAACAACCAGAGACTGCAGGGCCCACAGAGATATCTGCTCCATACCATCCTGGATCAGGCTGTTGCACCTCAGGGGTGGGTCACACTCTGAGCTGACAGGATGTGAAACGCAAGTCTCGGGCAGGATGAGGGGAGGACTGTGTGTTTACATCTATGATGCTTTGTGCAAAGAACACATTCACAGTTGATGAACAATGTTTCTCAGATCTTGAACTTTTTATCTGAAGATGTCCACCAGATATCATCACCATCTTATTGCTGCTGTTTGCATTCAACCTGATGCAAAAAATGCACTACAGAGTTATTATTGTCTTCAAATGGAACTTGTGACTCAGGAAGTTGTGTCCACGACATGACATCAGAGCTTTCAGTAAACTTCCAGTTCATGATGTTGAGAATATGACACGAAGGGATTCTTCTCTTAAACACGGCGAACACAACCCCGTTTGAAGGTAGCCTGTATGTAGGCTGTATGTATATAAAGTTGCTATATTTTTTTATCAGTTTTTATCCATATTTTTATTCCATTCTGAATTTAATTACCTGTATACATATTTTACTTTGTGTGTATTATGAAGTAACTACAGCTCTAATTTCGTTGTACAATCTGTGTTGTACAATGAAAATAAATAACCTTGAACCCTTGAATATTGTAATAATTATATTATGATAACATTCATTTTCTACATTGCTTGAATTTGAAAGAAACTTCTCAAACAACCTGACCACCACCAGACTATTGTGTCAGAAATTACTGTCTCAATCTGTATCGGTTTGTGGAATTTTTTTCCCTTTTATATCAAAAGAAGCTCTGCAATGAAATGAGAAAACTAACTAAAACTAACGAGAAAATATTACATTATTTATTTATCACTGTTTGAAAAATTCTAATGGCTCAGTAAAACTACCAATAGTTTTGTTCAGCTTACAACATCACTGCGCCACTAAATTATAGTCGTGCTGCAGTACAGCAGCAGTGTGTAACTGACACATGCATTTTCACTGTAAAACTAGTAGAAATCCAATGCATGCTGAATCAGCATTACAGTGCATATCATGTCAACACTGTATTGACGTAAGAGTAATGTTTATGTGGACAAGGCTTTACAAATCATGAAATTTTTATGATGTCCATGCACGCAACTACTCTCAAGCTAAACAAGGTTGTTGGTACAGATTTAGACAGGACAGATGCAGCGTATCAGTGTTGCAGGAATGGTCTGAGAAGTTCCTTTGGATATTTTCATACTTTTTCCCCACTTAAAATCCACCGTAACTGCTTTAAATATAAGCTGATCACAGCAGTTGCTGTTGTCTCTCATTTGAGAGCTACACTAAAAGTCACCATGAGGTCAGTGTTTGATACTCGAAAGACTGATTTTGGGTGCAGTGTCCCTTTAAAGTCAGAACTTTAAAATTAAAAGAAAGGATTATTTCAGGATTCTCATTCAATCTCATTAAGATTTTTTAAAAATGTGACCTCCAAGGTTGGGTAGTAATGGATTACATATAGTCGGAATGACATAATCAGATTTAAAAAAAACAAAACAGCAACTATAATCAGCCTAGATGAAAAATGTGTGATTAGATTATAGTCCAATTGTCAACAATTATTTGCTTAAATTTTGATCACATCTTTGAAATGTGTAAGCTTTAAATTATTTTTTTCATGATGAAAAATCCTCTGTTAACCCATACTGCATCCAAATATAAGTACAGCAGTCCAAATAGCAAGTTGGAGCCATAGACGGTATATTAAATAGGTTGAAATCCTGTTTAATATACAATCTATGGTTGAAGTGAGTTGTTTTCATCCCATCCCCTTCTCCCAAGACTGGAGGAAGCTCAGGCAGGCTGCAGGGACACTGCAGGAGCACAAGACAAACATAACATTGTAATTTGACAATAACAAGCAATGAGTCCTACTGTAAATTGATCAGCTGTTTATAACTGTAATTTATCTGTGATTGTAAAGCTATGCCCCTTATCCTGAAAGCAAAAGCCCACTGCTCTGATAACACTCCTGAGTTAGAGTTCAGTGACTGCCTGTCAAGGAGGAAACCACATCTGTAGCATTGTTCATTCAATCTCTATCATATCATTGTCATTTTATGGTCTAGTACAGTAAACATATTACATATTTATCCTATAAAAAGAAGTATTCAGATAAATATTACATTTTGTAGTCCTTATATTCAGTAAATTACTTTCTTTCAAAGTAATCTAACCCAAGCCTGGTAATCCAAATATAATTACAAATATTTCAAATATTGTAAAAATGATCCAGATTTATGTTTGCAAGTGACTTAGCCAGAATCAGTAAATAATTTTGCCGTGGGAACATCTTAAACCGTCGGGGGGCCTCTGAGGGGTCCCTGCACCCAATCTGGAGAGTCTCTGCCCCACATACTGTAACACTAACGGGCGGACTGTCAAAGAAATCTACTGAATTCACTGAAACACACAGAGACGCCCGTGTGCAGTCGATTAAATTCACTGTGTGTGTTTGTGTGTGAGGGGGGAGCGCACAGAGGACGCTCTGCTGTGCTGCCAGTCCCATCAAAAGAGATCCCTGAGACGCAGATTTGGATGCAACTTGTTGACGTTTGTCTGATCTCCCCCGGAGCGGAGCAGCAGAGTGGATCATCAGCACCGGGAAGCCCCCGTGTGTGTTTCTCCTCTCCGGGAGTTTAACTGTTGATGGAGACAGACAGCTCACAATGAGCTGCGCCTTGGTGCATCAGTTGGAGCTCTGCACTTTTTACACTTTTCGCTCATTCTGGCGATCGAACTCAGGAAAAGCCATTATTGAAGTAACTGCCAAGTCGAGAGCAGGATAAATTCGAGTCGCTCAAGTTTGTGGGACAACTGACAAGACCGGTTTTGAATCCTAAACTGTGTTTCGATACGCTCTTTTTACATGAGATGTGAAGCAGTCGTATTCGCAGCATCAACATCTACAGAAGCTGCGCGCTGCTCCGCTCTGAATGTAACCAGTCCGTCTTTCGTTTGTTTGTACCTGACGTGCGTAAATGAAGGACGGAATTCCCTGCTTGCTTTTCTGCTCCGCTTTTATCAAAGAGAAAGAGGAGAGAAATTCGCTAAAAAAAAGAAAAACATGGTAAGTTTTACGTTTTTTTGCTTTTTAATACACCACCAGTCTGTGTTTGTTACCATTACGCACGGATCTGAGAGCGCAGAACAAATGATCCAAGTCTATACGGAGTCAACACTGAAGTATACTATTTTTTTTTTTACTTTAAAAAGATCCGAACTATGTTCACATGTAAAGATCAAACAGCTCCGCAGCGAATCCTGAAATAATCCCATACACTTAGATGCATCAGAGCACGATAAGGTCACTTCTGATTACCGCCGGCAGTGTGTAAGTCCCGATAGCACCACTTCAGAGACACCATAGGAGGTGAAAATGTCACAAACGTAGGCTGCGATAAGGTCACTATAAGCTGTTGAGTGCCCTATGGGGAACTAACAAGAGCTTTACATGGCCTGAAGGGTGTTACGGGATGCAAGACATCCACTAAAACCTGCATGAAGCCCCAGTGTGCCACAGCTGATTTGCAGGGTGAGTAAACAGCTGGAGGATGCTGAAGGATGTTATCTTGAAAAAAATTAAAAATGCATCAATTTCAGTTCTCAAGGTCATTTTTTTTTTCAGCTTTGTAAAACTTTACAGACCTGTCCTTTAGCTATGATCAGTAATCTTTATGAAAATAATGTGAATTGAATGTAGCAGGGACTTGTTTTTCTTGTTATGTTTGGTTGGACCTCTGAGTTATCAGATTTTGACTGACTGATGCAAGGAGTTAAAAAAATGTGATAAATTTTATTTAATTTCACCATAAGGCTTAAATTCCTGTAAGGTGGCAACTGATAGAGTGTAATGTGCTACACTCTTAGAAATAAAGATACTAAATAGAACCATAAAGGGTCTTTGGGTTGTCTCCAAAAGAACCCCACAAGGAACCTTTTCAGAGTTATACCTATAACCTAACATAGAACCATCTGTGAAAGGTTCCACCCAGAATCCCCTACAGAGTTCCACCTACAACCCTCTCTGGGGGTTTTATCCAGAACCTTTCCACTCTCTAAGGGTGCTAACAAGAACCTACTCAGGGAGTTCTAATGAGAACCCTTTTATTATGGGCAAAGAACTCTGACAAACTTAATGAAAGATTCTTCACATCCTTAAAGAACCTTTTTTTCAAAGGTTCTTGGATGAAAACGATTCTTACCCATCTGAGTTCTATCAGAACTTCACCTGTAGGGTGCCACAAGCCCCCAGGGGTTCCCCAGAGAACTTTTTATATTCCAGGGGTTTTATCTCAAACACACTACAGAGAACCTTTCTATGATGTAATAGTTACACCTAGAACCCACTCTGGGGGTTAGAACCTTCTCCACCTTCTTAAGGGGCTTACAAGAGCCCACTCAGGGGGTTCTACTGAGAACCCTTTTATGTTATGGTACAAAGAACCCTTGACAAAAGAATTTCAGCAGTTATTGAAAAACTCTTTCTTTCAAACAAGGTTCTTTGGATGAAAGGGGTTCTTGAAGGAACCCTTATATGGTACAATGGTTGCACCTAGAACCCTTTCTGGGGGTTTGATCCAGAACCTTTCTACCTTTTCAGAGTGCTAACAAGAGCCCAGCCATGGGGTTCTACCAAAAACCTTTTCATATGCCAAGGGTTTTTATCTAGGACACACTCCGGGGGTTCTACAGAAAACCTTTTAATTTTCAAGGGTTATATCTAGAACACACCACAGGGGTTTCGTCAGAGAATTCACTCAAGGGGTTCTACAGTGAACATTTTTATATTCCTAGGGTTTCATCTAGAACCGATCCAGGGGGTTCTAATGAGAACCGTTTTATATTATGATACAAAGAACTCTTGACAACCCCTTGAAAAAAGAGTCTTTAGGGATTTCAACATTCCTTGATGAACCCTTTCTTCAAAAAAGGGTTCTTCGGAAGCAAATGGCTCTGGGTAGAACCTCAGCCCTTCAGGAAGAACCATATGGAACCCATATTTCTAAGAGTGCACTGTACGGCAGCAGCTTCAGAGAGAATGTGCTGGTTGAAGGTATTTAACCCAGCACAGCCCAGTTGTGTCACATGCTGCTGAATTCATTAATAAACAAATATAGGGCAGGAGAGCGGTGGTGATTATTGGTTATAGGTCAACCATTAAAGCTTATATCGTATGTAAGAAACATTAAAATGCATGTGTGTTGTGGTAATTTGACTTCTTGCTGAATGAGGCGCTTTTGCTTTCATTCGCGTATTCAAATTGGCTCTTTGTGGACAAGAATCTTCATAATTTTACTGCCTCTTTCCGTCTGATCATCTATGCTTTGAAGAATATTTGAATAACATGAGAAGATGCTTCTTTTTGCTGGTGAGGAGGAGAGGTGAGCAGCCCCGGCCAGCATTAAGTCCACTTCAAGTTAGGAAAAAATAGACCTGTCCTCTGTGCTCTCAAGCTTTTCAGAAACCCACCTCGGGCTCTCTTCGCAGAGGTAGAGTGTTGCATTCTCGCTTTAAGTAGCTGACTGATGTGAGAGATACTCAGCAAAATGAAAGAGAATCACCATCACGGTGCTCTGATGATGAAAAGTGTGTTTCAGCACACAATGTCCCTCCATTTCTTTGAGAGACTCACACATGTGGGATTTCCTCTTTTCTTCCTCATCCTCTCACACTCAAGAAGACCTGACTGCCATTAAAATGACATAAACCCATATTCATACCATGTCATCCCCTCTCGCTGCTTAATAATGACAGTGAATTAAAAAATATTTGAAAACAATGAATATTGAGATATGATACTGTTGAATATATCATTTTCATGTACAATGATTGAAGAGTTTTCTGCCCTCATCTGGGGCACGAGAGACCATATCACAAAAAGGACTCATTTGTAGCTCATTATGCAAAGTATGAATTTCTGGTTTAATAATTGATGTAGGGAGAGGCAATTAATGCCTGATGGTTTCAAGAGGGCATCACATGTGCATAGAGGACAGTCGTCTCTAATAATGTCTTTTTACATGTTGGCTAGAGGATACAGGGGTTAAAAAAAAAAAAAAAGAAAAAAGAAAATTAAGTCACCATCACTCTGTCTCCCTCACTTCCCTGGATTTATATTTTTTCTTCACCTAGAAAATCAAGCAGGAACTGAGACCCAGGCCCTTCCACCTGCTTGAACATTTGCTCTTCTGGGCCACAAAACACTGTCCGTCATGTACAAGTGAAGCTGAGAGTCAGGGTTGTATAAGATGATGAGCTGAGGGGAATATAAGGAAAATCAAAACTCTCAATAACGTCATCTTTTAAACTGACCTATAAAGATACACCTACTCCTGTCCCGGAACAGCATTACATATACACATGTATATCAAAGAGTTTGGAGGATGGTATCTTTTGTTAGCTGTCTCCGAACCAAAAATACAGAGGAACAAGTGTAATGGCTTAATTCCACCAGACACAGCTGCGTTGCATTACGGCTGCGCTGCGTCTGGCTGATTTGATTGCATCCATTCTACACAGTACTTGTGATTCCGCTAGTAGAGCTGCAGCGTGTCCCAGCAGCAGCTCTCCCCTCTGCTCTGCTTAAAATACACGCAAAGTCTATTTTTGAGGGATGCTGCATCAATCTGCACAGAGCAGATCGAGCGGACAGGAAGTCAGACACCGCAATGTCATAGAGAATCCGGACAGTTTTCAAAATAAAACACCATATGCAGACTTGCGATCATAAAAACATAAGTTCAAAAAGGAAGGACAGACGACCAAATCAACAAAATCTGAGCAAGTAAACATAATCAGGCAGGCAAAACACTCTGCTTCTGAAACACTTCTGAAATGCAGCTGGTGGCACCTGCAGCCGTGAGGATAACAGATCAAAACTGTGGCAAAGACGTGCTGTGCCAATTGGAATCAATGGGTAAGGAGTGTGGACAGTCCGCTTATCTGCTCTAACTAAGCTGCAATCATTAGCATTTCTAGCTACCTAGCTTACTACCTAAAGTAAAGCTTGCATCGAAGCCCCCAAGGCCACATTATTTTGTGTTGAGTTACATTTTCTTAAAAAGACACCTTCATAATATAACATACACAGTGTTCATCATAGATGTATCATAGAAAACCTAGGCAGGGCACTGCCGCTCAGCCTTGCTTCCAGTTTTGTCCAATGACCACTCACTGTACTGCAGTGAGTAAAATTCCCCACAACCAAAAGAGCATTTTCCCATAAGCCACTATTATAAAAGAGACATATGTAAAACTATTGAAATGCTTTAAAATCTGTGATGTCATCACAATGTAAAGTCTACAGTCCAATTGGAAACTTGTGGGTGGTGCCAGTGGGAGAAACACTACTGTGTATATTCAATGGGCTGCATAGTATGGAAGTAAATCCAGAAGCTAAAAAACTTTTTGGCTCATGTGCCAGCAGAATAATTCTCATTAGACTGAACAGATGCCACCTTTCCATCTGGCATCAGGCTCTTCATAATACATCCATGTGTACTATTTCCCCTGGACGCTATCAGTGTTCAGGCTAACGTTAGCAGCTCTGTTGTATTCTTTATTGGATTTGAACAAGTTTATACATTTAAGCAACCCCAGCTAAACTTGATACCCAATTGTGACCAGCATCAGTTAGCTTGTTCTCTTGTTACATTAAAAATGCAAATATTTAAAGGATTTGTGTATTAGGGTGAGTCAGCTCGAAAAATTAAGAAGTGAAGCAGAAAGCATTTTCCGCTTCTCTTTTCAACATCTCATCAAGCTAATGTTCGTTTAGTTATCTAGCTAGCCACAGGTGATAAACTCTGCCAGGGACAGTTTTCATTTTAGTCAAACAAAATCAACAGTTGTCAGCTAGAATTGAGAAGCCTGCTTTTGTCTACCCCCGTCTGAAATCAAGGACCAGTTGCTTCAAAAATTACAGCGAATTTTGAATGGTTAACCTGCCACTGTTATCAGTGTAAAATGCAGGATGATGGCTCCCAGTAAGACACATACAGAAGCTTCCTCACAGCATCTTCATTGTTATTCACAGTAAGGACCAGCAACATTACCAGCCCTCCCTCTAATGTTCTGCATGTTTGCTTCAGTCTGCCGATGCATGACAGATAATTCACTGCAGGACTGAGCTGAAACTCAGAGAACAAGAAGCAGATGTACAAAGACTTACAGTGTCATTCCACAATTTTAGCTTTGTCACTACTCGGCGTAAACCTTGTAAATTCAAAATGATGTCATGTTTTCAACATAGCAAACACACTAAAACACTTCAGTTAGCACAGTGTCACATCATTACATTGTTTGTCCTGCAGACTGTTTACAGTACCGTGCAGCACGTGAGCTGGCTGAGTAACAGCATCACAGCTGAGCAGATGGTGGGGCAGCGTCTGTGAAGAAGACTTTACCATTCAGCTGTAAAACACCCTGTCTGACTACATAGCTTTGTTGTAGCTCTTTGAAGTATCAGAGAATCATATAATCATGCAGTGGAAATGTAAATATTAGAATAATAACCAGGATATACTGGAAGTGCAATGAGGAAGGAAGATGAGATGAACACCCCACCTATTAACTGGCCCAAATGCTGACATGAACGAGACCAAACAACTGCCAGACATACACTTCTTAAAGTCAGTGAGAGAAGCAATCAGACAGTGTAACAGCAGGTCTCAGTGACTCAGTCTCTGTATGGTCGCTACTAATACACAGGACGAATAGATAAACATGGCAAACTGTACACAGTGTCATTCAATGAAAGCAAGATCGAGCAAACAAGTCAAGATAAAGTCAACATAAAAAGGTTTAAACCGTGGCATCAAAGACTGAACCTAAACAGTACAGGAAGAGCAAATGGAAGAAATAATCATCACATAACACCAATCATTAATGGCATCCAGAACAGAAACCAGTCACCATCACATTATCAGCCAACTAACCATAAAATAAAACCCATAAAAACAGCAGCACCGACACCCAACATGATTCATAAAGAAACAAATGAACATGTAGCAGTATTAATAACTCACTAACATCAGGCTAAAGACTGGCTGACATAAGGCAGTTAATCAGGGAACACAAGTTTAAGTGGACATACCAGCAGCCTCCACCTCTGTGTGGACAACTTTAAACAGTGAGCATGGGAATGACTCAAAGATCCACTTTCACAGAATCTATAGCGATGATATCAAGATGTCGGTCAGTGGATGGATGGTAGCCTACTACAGCCAGGAGTTAAATAACATAAAGCTGCCTTCAGATGATAAGAGATTTGCTCTTCACTCATCATGGGGTTGGAGGCTTGCAGAGGCAAAGTGAAGCCCAAGTATACATCAGATCTGCCTGGCAAAGCCAACGTATATAAACAGCTAAGCTAACTTTACCAATGGATTCATGTCTTTCACAAGTCTGGTAGTCCCATCTGACTGGGGCCCCATTTGACATTTTACCATTCATTACTTTTGCCTGGTATCGTGGTTATGTTTTTATTATTGCGTTACAGTGTTTGAACTTTGAAAGACAGTATGAGTTTTTCTTCCTTCACTCTCTCCCTCCCCTGCTTGTATGTGTCACTTTGTAGTTGGGCACCACTGCTTTCTCTAAAAACAGTGACACAGTGGAGCAGGTGATCATGTCTGGGCACCTTAAAGGTAGAAAAGTTGGATTTATCAGTTGTTCTTTGTAATCATGTTTGTTTTTACCAACCCAAACGTTTTGGCTTGGTAAATTGGGTTGGGTTCACAAGCATGAGTTTCAAAATATGAATACATTTGCAAATGCATGTGAATGTGCTCACAAATGCTCATACTGCCTGGTTCAACCATCCCAGTCTCTATTTCATGTTATGCTTCACGTCTCTCATCAAATCCTCTTGTCACTGTTTATGCTGCTGAGTTTTCTCTTTACACTGGAATTAAAGCAATCCAGAAAATTGAGACTGTATCAGTGATAATCCCAACGGATTTACAGGCAGGATTATTCACGAGGGATTGGACTGTGTGTGAGGAAGCAGTGTTCCACACACAAAATAACATCCCTCTACCCGTCTCTCCTCCTCATCATTTTCTACGCCATTGTTTCTGCAGAGGGTTCAGTCCACTGCACTGTGCCTTCTCAGGACGATGTTAATCATGCTTTGTTTTTATTCTGGATGATTTTAACCTCAAAGATCTTTGTGTTTCTGCCTTCTCCGATCTAAACTTTTGTTGTAATCTTCAATTTTCGCCATTTTCTGCTCTTGTCTGGTTTTTCTTTCCTCACTCTCTTTTCCTCCATTTCCTCACATTATCCTCTTGTATTTTTCCCTGCTGTATCCCTCCATCTCTGACCAATTTACGGTCAGGCTACCCATATAATTAGAGCTGGATCCTAACATTGGGAGCTCCAGATAAAAGTCGTAATTATAGATCATGACAATTTGTCACTTAGCATGAAAATGACTGCAGGGGTCATATCAGAATCCATACGAGCCTGTACTCACAGCCACTCAGGCCATTAGTGGTCAATGCTTCAAGATCGACTACTTGTTGAGTGATGTCTGTTTCCATTACTTGAACCAAGTCGAGGGAGGTGGCTGAGAGGCTGTGATATGTGGACTGAAAGCTTGTAGGGAGAAGATTGGAGAAGTGGAAAATACCACAATGCAGCACAGAAAAATACAGGGTTTTTGGAAGTGTCTGCACTGTAGCACTCACCTGGTTGGATTTGCACAATTTCACTGTTTCTACTTGAGCAATGAATGGAAAGAAGTTCAAATATTAGAGCTTTTGACCCTGTTTTCATGGTATAATTATAAAATATTTAAATTATTAATTCGGCTGAGAAAATTCATGCTAGGGAGCATTATTACTATTCAAAATATAGCAGTCCTAGTCATAATAGCTCTTTTCTATCCAACAAATGTTTCAGTGAGTACTGAACTGGATATGAGTTTTGGCTGCAGCAGATAATGGGAAAAAGTGTTTTTTGTGGGGTAATGCACATTTTTATTTTGCTGAAAAATATGGCAATTGCATAATAAGTAATAGTATAATATAAAATGTATATATAACAATATAGGCCAAACTAGAAGACAAAATGCATCATACAACAACCACTAATATAAACTAGTTTATTCTTAAGTAAGATGTACAAGCAATTTAGAGAGATGAGAGACAGAGAAGAGAAAGAAAGTTTTTTAACGGTCTGTGTGTTCAGCTCTCAGTGCTTTCGTAGCTTCTAACTGAATCTCTGTAAAATATCTGAGGACTTTGATTGTGAAGAAGTTATAGGAGATGATTGCGTGTATCACTGTTTTATAGACGCTCAACTCAGGATAAGCTGTTATCGGTTAAACACACACCTTCAAGCGTGAGAGTTAAACAGAGTCAAGCCAAGCAGCACATGCGTATGAAAAAGGAGCAAAAGAGTCAGAGTAGTTAACATGTAGCTAAGAAGCCTTCATTGCCTCCATCAGAAAAGTGGCCGGATTTACCCTGGAAGGGCCGTTGATGTGCGAGGCCCTGCTCACATGTATGCACATGAATCAGTGACACATTCTAGTTCAACTGCACTATTGCACAATAACCTCGGTGCAATACATTTTTGTCCAGATACAAGTGATTTCGCAGCAGTGCAGCTTCTCGCCTTTAGAGAATTCTGCAGATGAGTAAGTTAAATGTCTATTTATTCACAACTAATGTAATTTTCTAAAATCAGTTTTGTTTCTGTATAGTTGGAGGACAGTTAACTTACTTGTAACTCTCAACAGCACCCTGTTTTCTCTCCAAACCTCGTCCTTTTTAGGGATATTCCCACACTAAGGCTCTGCCGTGAGTCATATAAAATGCGCCTCTTCCGAACTCCGTTAATTAGTCTCTTATCCTCCCTGTTGCCTGCTTTGATGAAAGAAAATAGAACCTTCAAGGATGTCAGCATCAATTTTGACCAAATGAAAAATGTAAAGGTAAAGCAAGCGCACAAAAATTTGCGAAAATAGAACCAGGGTGAGTGTTTTCAAACAAGCAACACATCACTCAGCCTGTTTGCTGACACATGGAGCAGATTAGGACATCCTCATTTTAAAAAAAAAGAAGGAAAGTGAGGCAATTGGGTGTTCATTCCCTCACTCGTTCACATCACTTCCAGTTAGGAAGGTACACTGACACAGTACACAGTAAAGTAGCTCAGGTATATTCACTTTGATTTTCATCTTGTTTGTGTCAGGCATAACGCCTTATAGAGGCGCGAGGCGCTGTACAGGTGTACACTTCACACAGCCCATGCCATGGTTCTGGATCAAGGTGTCACGTTTCTATCACTGCTGATTGGAGCTGGAGCAGATAAATACCTGTGACTCATGCAGAGTCACTTGGCCCAGGAGTGAAAGACCATTTCCCACTGAAGACAAAAGGAAGAGTGTTAGTGTAAAAGGGTCCTGTGCAAACCAGTTAGTGCACTGATAAAAATGTTTTGATTTGTGAAACAGGCGCAAGTGCAATGTTTGAGCAATGGAATCAAACAGGTGCATAATGTCAAATGTAGCTGTAATGAGGACAGAGAGCCTGAATTTAAAAACGCCCTGTCTACTTGTGAGGTTCAAAGAGGCTCAAAGTTTGCTTAATACACATGTGGCCCCTGAGTTATGGTGTTTGTTGCACTTGGTATAAAATACTGGTCAGAGCCAATAGGAGTGGAGTCATTTTTAAAATTTGTTAGGACTACTGTTATATCTCTCTTGTTTAACTCATTAGCATAAAACCATAGACACAGATTTCAAAGTCTCCAGCATCTTTGATTTCAGACAACACTCTGCCCCTCTGTCTCTTGTTTAACTAGTTCATCTTGTTAATTGACAGCTACTTCCTGTCAGAAACTTGATTCTAATTTTGCTCTATACTTTGTCCAAAATCAGAGTCAGAGATGTCAGAACTTCTCTTCTTTTTACAAATGGTCTTCTGCCTGATTTCTCTGGGGTTCTGCAGTGCTATATGGATCCGTCCTGCTTAATTGACAATATAATCAATACAGCATCTCCATGAAAGTTATAGCTGTCCCGCATGACTCACCAACCAGCCTTTGCAGAAATATTCAAAACATGGAACATTTTTGACTGAGCTATGATTAGAAATGTGACAGCTAACACTTTTTTAATCAAATAAAAGAAGCCATTAACTCCTTTCTCCCAGAAAAATACTGTAGTTTTTAATTGTTTTGAACCTATTTTTATGTCAGGAACAAGTTTATTTGTATGGCATGTTTCAAACTAAAAGGAATTTGAAGACAAGGAAATGCATGAGAAAAACAAATGAAATCACAATGAAAAGAAACAACACACATAGCAGTTTCGGTGTTAATATGTTGGTCCCAAGAGTTTCTTAACGCCATCACACATCATTTGGCCACCTGCAGCTCTTTCAGCCCTTTTTAAAAAACAGTGGTTAATCTGTTTCTCCTTAACAGTGTCTCTAAACTGACATTTGTCTGAAAAATCCCAGTGAAAGTACCTGTTATCCAGCTGATATTGCTTCTTAACAATATTTCTGAGTAATTCAAGGCTAGTGGAGCTTTCCATAACACACACAAGGCACCTTTTAAAGAAACTAATTACCTTCAGTAAATCGTGGCTTATTGTTTAATGATAATCCTTTGAAAATGCTTTAATTTAAATTGCATGCCTGGAGTTACAGCCATCATAAGCCTATATACGCTGCACAAAAACTCAGACGTTTGTGTACTTGGCACGAACCATACAGTGGGTTGATAAGATTGTGCAGAAGATCAGATCAGCCCACATGTGAGCGTCTCTACTGAGATCTCTCTGCACTGGATCATCTGCTGCTGAAGCTACAGAACAATCTCTCAGAGCGGCAGCTCTTCCTCCTCACAACATTCGCAGTGCTGCAGGGCTCAATTCTCAGTCCAATTTCAGTGCATGTGTTAACCCTGACCATACGTATGAATCTTAATGTTTCATTTCACTGACATGTTGATGACACTCAAATATTTCTCCTGAAGAAGCCATGCCTCTTAGGTCTGACTTTGAAGATCAAAGAAGTAACATTGTTCTTCTTCTTTTAATTTTAAGACTGGACAGTACAAACTAAATCCCTGAAAAACTTGTGACAGTCAGGATGATCTTCTCATGAGCGCATGAAAATGAACAGGCGCAGAATTCTTTGGATTTAATCAGCCTGATCTCAGGGTTCCCCAGTCATCAAATAACGCATTGCATGCATGTGCTTGAGAAAATTAAAACCACGACTGGTAGTGTTACAGTTTAGGAGTACTGGTTGGTTTCTGGGCATCAAAATATATTTAGTGCAGTTCCCATTCGGAACTGGCCGATTCAGAGGAAATTGCTGCTTGCAGCCTTGTCGAGAACTGAGGTGCGCCTGCTTGTGGCATTCTCAAGAACCTTTCTTCCAATTAACTCTACACTCGACACTCCCCTGGGTCCTCTGAATACACCTGCCAAGTGTGAAGTCGACTGGATGAACGGTTCTTGTGATATGTGAAGAACAGTCAGGAAGGACAGACAGAATTCCTTCCTTTATAGATTAATGACATTTACAGTGCCATCTATCCACCAAATGGTACCAAATTTGTTGTGGTTCAGGAGAAATTATTTTTTTTGTTATAAAAGCCCTGCCCACAGCATTTGAGCAAACTCTGAAGGCCATTATCATAAAAGTGCGTGGAATATAAAAATCTGAAAAAGCAACTTTTTCAGGCTTTATCCAGAGACATTCTGTACCAAATTTGGTGACAATTGTTCAAAATTTCCAAGTAATGAAAAACAGATTTGGACAAAATTGAAAATCAAGCATTATGTTTATGGGTGTGGCTTATATGGATGAAATTTTGTTTCTGAGACTTGCAGTTAAAAAATTACAGGCCAAAATATAAAGTTTGTCGTTATAGCGCCCAATCTGGCCAAATTCCACCAAATTCAACACTGCCCTCCCTTGGTCCTGAGCAATACACCCACCAAGTATGATGCAGATTGAATGGTTCACAAGATATGCGAAGGACGGTCATAGACTCAGACAGAGATTCCTTCCTGTAAAGTTAGATGATGAAGCTGCCATAGTGTGCTACACTGTACTTGATGGAGGCCACTGGGGTGAAACAGCAACATTTTGCTCCCAAACAGGTTCATCCAGCTGTCGATTGTGATCATGGGTCTGAAACTCCTGTTTAATATACAAACATCTCTACAAACTCCCTGGAAAAACTCTGTTTATATATAATTTTGTTTTTAATGACACACATCAGCGATCCGAATGTACGAAATGGATTTAGTATTCAGGTGTGGTGACTGTCTTCAATGTTTCCTCAGGTCTCTTGATCATTTTTATTCCCTATCTCATACACTCCATGTCTTTATTTTCTATGTAAAACAGATTGTTATTTTCAGTCATGTGCTATCTTTATTATTTATTCTGCTTGTACACTTTCTTTGTATCATTATCTCTGTCAGTCTGGGGAAACGAAACCTCTAATACGCTCTCAAGTTGTCCTCTTCAGCACTCTCAAAACAAACATCCGCTGTTGTCTGCTGGATGGATCATTGTTTCCTAACCTCTGTTGTATCTCTGCCCCTTCACTTCTATGACTCATACACACACTCAAACAGATAATAGCCCTCCAGTTTGTCATCATCGCTTCCTATGAAATCATACTGCATAACTTCTTCATTTACACTCATTCTGGATGTCATGATGGTTGTTTAAGCATCAATATCAGCATATCTAAATTTGATGTGACTGATGCATCTCACCACTGCAGTATTTAATTATTATTATACTGACTGGGAAAATGTTCTAAGGGGGCTTTATTACAGACTCTGACAACTTTTAAAAACAACCCAGTATAGAAAAGAAAAAACAGGCAAACAAAGAGGGACAGCATGAGCAGGCAGGGTTATTTTATGTCATGTAAATTGTGTGTGAATATGTTTGATTCTGTGGCTGAGCAGTGATACACATGAAACTACAATTTTATACTTAAACGGTAAACAGTCATGACAGCCATCTTATTTTCAGGGTTAGATATAGGTTGAATGCACGTTCACTGAAGCCTGTGATTGAGATTCTGATCTCCTGTATAAAGGGGTATTAGAATTCCTTATATGGTTTACAGTACATGTGTACTTTGGCCTTTAGGCAAGTTCAAATGCAAGGCAGGGATAGCAGTAGGACAGGGCTTGAATTTGATGATCAAGATTTTCATCATATAAACCCCAATATTTGATATAGTTCATGGCTGACTTTCATTCTGCTAAAGCCTCTCTTTATAGAATCAATCACAATGTTTGTTTAGAATAACTTCTTGGTATAAAAACCCCTGTGTCACATAGATGCAATTTAAGGGACATAAACATGTTGAATGTCTTCCTTCTTCATGACATTACTGTGCAGTACGTGATTCTGGAGTAAGACAGTTGATCATGAGTCTCATTCCCAGGTCATAAAATATAGATGCTGTGGTTTGGGAGCCACCAGTTGATGACCTGCGACTGAAGTTTCAGATTTTCAGAAGTCTAAACAGCCAAGAGAAGGAGCAGAAGTCAGTTTTCTCTCAGAACCCATTAATTACATTATGCTTAAAGGTTATTATGGATTTTTTTTTAACTGACCTACCCCAAGTTTTAATATAAAATGCTGTTTTAAGCTTTGACTGATGTTTACCTGTTGGGCCACAGTTTTAAGAAAATTACAACTTGGATTTATCTAAAACTACTAGTTAGTCCAACCCAGGGGCCTTTCCACTCAAAAGAACCACATTTGAGAATTTTCTCTTTTTTGGATTTGACATCCATAGCTAGTCAAGGGATACTAAGACTAGCCACTGTGAAATTTAATTTTAAAAGGTGCCAAGCCAGTCTCAAATATAAATATAAATATATATATATATATATATATATATATATAACTATATATAATATATTTGTAATATTAATATAATACAATATATATATTATATATTTATTGGCTATATGTGCACATTTTTACAGTTGGAGAGAGTGGAGAATTACTTAAGGCTTGCAAAAGCAATAGATAAAAATTAAAATATTAAAAAATAACATTCATTTCCATATACTTTTTGTCAAAGCCACAGGGAGCCACTGGAAAGGGGCAAAAGAGCCACATGAGGCTGTGGAGCCACAGGTTGCAGACTCCTGGTCCAAACAGTGCTTATATGTCACTGTTGGTTAGATCTGGTTCATCAAAGACTCTATAAAGCAACATGGTGCATAAAATAAACACAGCAGGAATGTCAGACAGGTCAGACCACGTGTATAACTATATATCTTTAAATGTTACAGTTATGGCTTAAAATGACAACCAAAATAAACAAATTTGCCAATTTTACATCTCTGAATCAAAATTCAAGATTCAAGATGTCAAGATCAAGATAGAGGAGATATGCGAGGTTCTGTTTCTATTTTAAGGGAGGATACATACACGGCTATGTAAGATGTTGTACAGCTTGTGCAGAGGATCTTAACTGACTGCATGGTTTGTGTCAAGTATACAAAGGTCTGTGTTTTTGTGTACCGTAAATATGATGGTTATAACTCCAGTCAGCACAGACTCCAAGTTTATATACAGCAAATCATTATGAGTGTTCTGTTAAGAGACGGGCTTGACATCCTGAAGACTCACCAGACACAGTAGATCATACAGAGCTGTTCTAAAGTCTGTCTCTGTAACTGTACATCACTGACGTCCCCGCAGCTCTGCCTGTTCTCAACAATCTTTACTCTGTGTCTTCATACTAAAAGGCTTTGCTGGCAGGAGAGCAGCATCGATATACTGCACATCTCAGTGAATTTCTGTGGGGGCTAAAATATTATGTTTTTAATTATGAACAACCTTAAGTGATTCACTTGAAGTGGTGTATTTCTGGAAAATGGCCCTGATGTCAACATTCTTAATGGATAATTACCTCAGTCACGTAAACAGGATTAATATGGGGAGCTCAAGCACTTTCAGTTGAATTTCTTGCATGAAATCGTTCCCTGAAACAAATGAATCTGCAAAGCACTTCACATCCATTCTGTGTTACTTTGGCAGAAAGTAGCACTGTTTAAAAATGCAAGTCAGTGGGTAAAATTGTGAAATCATAAAAAATGATTCTGTAATTAATTCCTGGATAATAAGAAATGATCTTAAAGAGTTTTTGGGCATCGTTTTACTTAATAAATGTGAGGCAGATTATAGTTAGTCAGCTGAAGTAACACTTACTGTATAGCCTGGATGTCCCACTCCAATAAAATTAATTTAAGGTTAGATATTATATTATTTATAGGTATGAGATTGGGTACAAGGTCAGATGGTTCAATAGAGGTATAATAGAAATATTCAATATAGATAGAATAGAAATGTTGTGCTGATGCAGAACTTGGTGGAGCATGTTGGGGAGATGATCGGTGTCTGTGAGTAAGCACCGTCTGTGAAGACTGAACACCTTCTCACTCCCAACAAATACAGCAGTTTGGTCAGTGGCCCTTCACTTCAGACTATTACGCTGTAGGTACCCCTTTAGCATCAGTATTGGACGTATAGGGCTCTGCAGTTATGTAACTTACTTAGGTTACCTAAAGCATGTAATGTGCGTACATTACGTAACATTTTTTCCACAGTAAAAACTTTTGTTACACCATCACTATGACTCTTTTATGATTCACTTCGATCTACAGGACACAGGTCATTTACTCACTAACATCATTATCTAACCTCTGATGAAGTGTTGGTCACAGACGAACAATTCACATATTGACTGGCCCGGCACTACGGCACCTGTTTTTACCAGATGTGGTTCATATCAGTTAGAAGGATAGACTGGGGGAACTTTGTGAGGGTGATAGAAACAATATCAAAAAGGAAGCAGTTAGATAAAATGTTTGATAGTTTCACTTGAATGCATTAAACACATATTCCCATGAAAGCACATAACGAATACATCCTGGCTCATAAACAGCCTGTCCTTCAGGGCCCAGCCTTGATAATGGAGCATACTACAAGTGACACACAAACAGACAATCATTTAACAGACAAACCTCACGTGTGCTTCCTCCATGGCTCATAAACAGCCTGTGGGTACTTCGAGTGACACACAAACAGCCTATCATTAACAGGTGTGTTATTTGTTTGCACCATCAACACGTGCGCAACAGCATGGAGTGACACATGAGAAAAAAAGAATGACATTATTTATTTCAAAATAATATATTGGTAGGGACAACTTACGTTTTTTAAAAGTTGGGGTGGACACGTCCCCTCTAATCCCTACCAGATCTGTGTCCGAGACCCCACCTCCTCCATACGTGGACTTATACTGTGTCAGCTGACTTTGATGGCACATCAAATCATAACTCCAGTTGACTGCTACCAGAAATGCCACAACAGGGGTACCTACAGCATAGTGGCACTGTCCAACTTGTTTTGGGACTGAGAACAGGCTGGAAGGCGGAATCGGGGCAAAGAAATTTTCCAGGCGTTAATGTGTTACCAAAGAAATTGGTTTGTCAATGGTGAGGTTTAATTTTATTTGTGCTCACAACAGTGGGTGGAAAGCGGATTATTTTATGTGGAAAATGTTATTGTACTGGAGCAATTTCCTATGCGTTGCAAGAATACTGTGAGGATTGGGGAGAAATTCAAACTCTCACAAACCATGCACATTCTGGTTGAATTTGTGTTGACTCCTGCTATCCTGCACAAGATCACAAATTTCATGAGTACCTACAATTTATCATTTGTTTTGTTAATGCACAGCAGACACTAACAACGTGCTACTTGAAAGCTCTTTTATCACCACAGATTTGAACCAGATCTCCATTTGTCCCGTCAGTTTCTCCCTGTCTCTCCAAACACAAACACACATTTGCACACATTCAGCTGTGACAGATAATCTCTGCATCAGCTCATCCCAGGCCCACTCTCAGTGAAGGGCCTCTCAGGTGTCCTAGATTTGTTCTGGACCTGTTCCACTTTCTAAGGGTCATGTACATAGTGTATATATATAAAGTGAGCAGTGTATGACTGTGGAGTGGTGTAAAAAACACTGGTGGGAAGGTTGTCTCTGCAGTAGGAGGCTTTGGTATGTTGTTAAAGTTTATTTTAAGCAGAAATGGATGCAGGAAAAAGATGCTGAGAGCTGCATTTGAAGCAAAATAAATTGGGGGATGTTCATTAACAGAAAAAAAAACATGCTAAGAGGCTAAATTGTCCCGTTTTCAACAATCTGTTCCCTTTCTATCGGCTTACAGAAGAGCTAAGATTATCCCTCCCAGCTTCTATAATGAGTCCTGAGGTTTGCACCCAAAGGTCTGAGCAGGCCGCTGTCACTGTGTCACTGGTTAACTCCATCTCCCCCATACTTGCGCTGCAATTCATTTACCAGCACAGGAATCAGTCACCATAAATCAACACAAACCTATGAAACCCCTTCAGTGTCCTCCACTGCCAGTTCCTCTGAGGATTAATTGGTATTTTATGTCTATGCTTACATTTTGTGTGTGTGTGTGTGTGTGTGGGTGGATGGTTGGTTGGAAGGTGGTGTAGATGGTGCATGTGTGTGTGATTGTACATGTGCATGCTTGTGCACACGTGCAGCCCACGCAGCTGGAGAAAAACACCAACTCTCCACGCTCCCGGGCTCCTGCAAACAATGGAGATGCGATAAACCCCCGAGAAATAATGCAATTTCATTTTACTATTTCCTGAATTATAGCGTGACACGCCAGCATGTTGCAATTCATACACATCAGCCATTCATGAAATCTGCTTCCATTATTCTAGAATAGCATATGCCTACTGGTATTGCTGTTGTTGATTCAGATTTTATGGACTCCATCTACTCCACAGTCTGTTGGGATTGGTTGTACTTTAACCTTTAGGCTGCACTTTGACAGATATCAGTTCTGAAGTCATGGTGACTGTTCAAACATTCCTACTAATCTATATTTTATACTCTCATTTTCCCACACATGATGCAGCCCAGCTATCTATAATTCAGTCTTCAGTCTATAGTCTGTCTTTCAGTCTATAATTCATGGTGCTGAGCAAACTGCATTGTAAAAAATTATTTCTGTTGCTAAATCAAGCAGTAGCATCCTGGACTGCTGCATACTGACTGTACTGATGAGCAAAGGCACCCGAAGGCTTTGGCTACAGCACAGTTAAAAGGCAACTGAATAAAACAATTCAACAATGGTTGTTGTTTGAAGCCACGGGCATAGATGCGGTTTCAGAAGTAAGGGGTGGGGGACGAGGGATGGGAATCAAGAATTGGTTCCAGTTGAGAACCTGTTCCAAATTGTCTGATCCATCAGAATATTGCATGCCTCCGCGCTCCTTTAATTGATGCCGGGCTGTTCTTCTGACGTCAAATTCATGCGTCTGTGCTGCTGGAAACTAATCAGTTAGGAAATAGATAAAGAATGCATCCAATGGGCAGAATCAACAATGGAATTGGTATTAATAAAATCTTATCAATTCCCATCCCTATGGGTGACACTTCATATTGTATTCTATATATGCTAACATACACAAATTTAATGTTACGTAAATCTGTGGCTTGTTAATGCACTAAAACTACTTAAAATCATTTTTAGTTTCCTCCAGATGATACCTTCTCTTCTGCCCTCAGCTAAGAGCTTTAGCCTATGCAGCGAGCTAAACATATGGCTTCAGTAACCACTCGTGAAGCATTCTTCAGTTTACTGATCCATTTTACTTGTAAAACTGTGAGAACAGAAACAGAATAAACAACGCTCAGTTTCCGTGAAAAAACATACATTCACACTTATTTCTGTGTGTAGAATAACCAACCTGAGGTCTTAACATTGGCAATACATAGTACTTTGAATAGCAAGCACAATGCTAAACGATAACATCAGCCATACTGAGTGAATGGCAAACCGCCTTCAATACCACAAAACGCAAAATGAAAGCGCTAACAAACATTCCTGATTAAGCATGTTTGATTTAACTCACAGATTATGCCTTTGACAAGCGCAAAAGTTGAGGAAGTAGCCAGACTCGACCCAGGAGCAACATGTTTTTTGGACTCTGCTGCACTTTCTAGCTCCTGCTTCACACACTCCCTGCTTACAACATACCCCACTAGATTCTCTTAAAGGCACAGTAACCAGACTAGCTGTAGACTGAAATAGCTTAAATCTGTTAGAAAATAAACCTCCAGAAAAGGAGTAAAACAACAACACAAAACTGAGGGACAGAATACTCCCCGTCTGACATCAGGAGATGTCATACCAACCCACACCCACTGTTTTCAAAGGACATGAGGAGTCTTTCAGTTGTGGTTCCTCGGAACCAGCAGGACGACCTCACTGATAGGTCTCAAGTACAGTCTCTGTTCGCCGTTGCGGGTTATCTTGACCTGGATCTTCCTTACCCTTTCATCTTGGCTAGGAAAGGTCTTTGCAACAACACCAAGAGGCCAGTCGTTCCTGTGCTCTTGACCATTTTTAGCAGGACGACATCTCCCACTTGTAGGTTGGGTTTTGGTGTTCTCCATTTGCGACGAGGTTGTAGTCCACTGAGGAACTCCTTCTTCCATCGTCCCCCAGAAGACATTGGCCAGATACTGTACACGTCTCCATTGTGCTCTGAACAGGTCACGGTCCTCAAAGTGGCCTGGGATGACTGGGGGCGTGGCCGCTTTTTGCGTGAGCAGCATGGCAGGAGTGAGAATCTCAGGATACTCCGGGTCAGTGGAAACTGTTGTAAGCGGCCTTGCATTAACAATAGCAGTCACTTCCGACATGAACGTCACCAGCACTTCATGCGTGAGCTTGGCCTTTCCGTGCTGCAGCAGCATTGCATCTAGAATCCGCCGACTGACGCCGATCATGCGCTCCCATGATCCAGCCATGTGGGAGGCGCGTGGGGGATTAAAATGCCACTCACAACCACTATTTCCAAGGTAGGTGTTGATTTTGTCATTGTGACAGCCCCTTTTGTCAATGTGAAGTTCTCTGCAAGCGCTCACCAAATTTGTGCCACAGTCTGATCTGAGCAGCTTAGCAGCGCCCCTGATGGCGAAGAAACGTCGCAGTGCATTGATGAATGACGAAGTGTCCATCGACTCTATTACTTCAATGTGGATGGCACGAGTACTCATGCAGGTGAAGATTACCGCCCATCTCTTAGCTTCTGCCTGACCTGCTCGCGTTTTTCCTGACTGTGACGGGCCAAGGGCCAAAAACATCTAAGCCGACACATGTAAAAGGAGGGTCTGTGCACATTCTGTCTTCTGGCAGGTCTGACATGATCTGTTCTTGTTGTTTGCCTCTCAATCTTCGACATGCAACACAATTAAAGATGACACTGCTGACAGCCCTTTTTTCCGCCCACTATCCAGAAACCCGCAGCTCTGATAGCACCTTCAGAGAAATGTCTGCCCTGGTGGCGTACTTGTGAATGAAAGTGTCTGATTATGAGCTGAGTGACATGGTGTTTACCGGGGAGGAGAATGGGGTGTGTTTCGTCTGCTGTGAGTCGACCCTTTGACAGCCGACCTCCAACTCGGAGGACCCTGTTAGTGTCCATGACTGGATTCATTTTTGCTAAGCGGGCTTTGATTGGGAACAGACTCACCACGTTCCACGTGCCTAATGTCATCTGCATACACCTCACTTTGCACTGCACGGATAATGATGGCTTTGGCCTGCTGGAGCTGTTCTTCAGTGACGTTCTTGTCACACTTGTGCCATCCATGGCATCTGCTCTCAGTGGCAGCCTTGAAACATGTGACGATGTGGAACAGCCTGGCGATGGTCCTTAACAGACGACTCCAGCTGGAGAATCTTTCAAACCTTGCAGCTCCGAGCGTGCCTTTTGACAGGGAGGTAGCACAGGAAACAACCTCTGGACGCAGTTCAGTGTCATGTTCAGGGTTAATGAGGTCAAAGGGCACCTCCTGTGTTTGACCTTGGCTTGAGTCAGTAAGGAAGGGAGGCCCGCTCAGCCATGTAGAGTGGGCAAGATGCTCAGCAGGCAGTCCAACGTGTGGCGTGGTCAGCTGGGTTTAAATGTGTGGGCACATAATGCCTTTGGGGTGAGCCTGAGTGGAGCGCCTGATGCGTTCTACACGATTATGTACATACACATAAAAGCGTCTCTTGTCATTGAAAAATGTAGCCCAGTACTACTTTAGAATCTGTGTAGAAGTTTACTTCATCAAATGTAAAGTCAAGCTCTTCTTGGACCATGTCTGCCACTTCGACAGCCAGCATTTGCGGCACACAGCTCTAACCTGGGAATGGTGATGTCTGGTTTTGGAGCTAGCCTGGCTTTGCCGAGGAGAAAGCCCCCGTCACTATGT
Organism: Lutjanus argentimaculatus; assembly: GCA_034769285.1. NCBI lineage: Eukaryota > Metazoa > Chordata > Actinopteri > Lutjaniformes > Lutjanidae > Lutjanus > Lutjanus argentimaculatus. The sequence continues at coordinate 25,746,213 of JAWZSL010000003.1, read as the reverse complement.
CCATCAGCAGCGGTGAGTTTCAGGTAGGCGACGGCCCCGACTGCTTTTGTGGAAGCATCCACAAAACACATGCATTTCCTTTCTCTGTGTTTTGGACAGTGAGATGGATGTATACATGCGGGAGATTTTGAGCTGTCCCAGGTGCTTTAGAGAGTCTTTCCATTTCTGCCACTTGTCCTGTTGCTCCTTAGGCAGTGGAGTATCCCATTCACTGATGTCTTTGGAGATCTCTCTCAAGATGGAGCGTCCCTCAATGCTGACTGGCACGGCGAACCCAAGCGGGTCGTACAAACTGTTGATGACTGATAACACGCCACGCTTGGTGAAGGGCTTGTCCTGGATCTCCACTCGAAACGAGAACTGATCTGTGGACAAATTCCAGCCCAGTCCGAGGCTGTGTTGGATGGGCGGGGCATGCAGTCCGAGCTCAAGTCCCTGCAGACCCTGTGGCGAGATCCTCGCCCGGGAAGGCGCTGGTGACTACAGGACTGTTGGACAATATCTTGTGGAGACGGATATTGGACTGAGCTAGCATTTTTTGTGCTCTGATGAGGATGTTGATTGCCTCGTCCTCAGAGGCGAATGACTTTAGCCCGTCATCTACATAAAAATGGTGCTCAATGAATTTCCTCACATCGCTGCCGTACTCACTCTCTCCCTCCACAGCGGTTCTCTTGAGTCCATAAATGGCGACTGAGGGAGATGGACAGTTTCCAAACACGTGCACTGTCATTCGAAACTCTTCCACTTCTCCATCCAGGTCGTGATCCCGGAACCAGAGAAAGCGCAGGTAATCACGATGGTCCTCACTGACCATAAAGTTGTGAAACATCTGCTCCACATCAGCCATCACAGCGTATGGTTCGCCTCTGAAACGGAGAAGCACACCTACAAGACTGTTGTTAAGATCTGGGCCTTTAAGCAGCACTTGATTAAGAGACACATTTCCACACTGAGCACTTGAATCAAATACGATTCTGATTTTGCCTGGCTTTTGTGGGTGGTAAATGCCAAAGCTCGGGAGATACCAACATTCTTGGTGTGGCTTGAGAGGAGGGGCCTTTTCTGCGTGTCCTTTGCTGAATGTCTTTTTTCATAAACTCCACGAAATGTTCTTTCATTTCCGGCTTTCTCTTTAGTGTCTTGCGTAGAGACATGAGGGGGGTGAGTGCCTGCTCTCTATTGTTAGGCAAGCGGAGTCGGGGATGACGAAAAGGGAGGGGGGCCACCCAGTTATTTGACTCATCTTTAACAAACCCATGGTGCATAATGTTCAGGAACGACTCATCTTCTGCAGAGAGTGCCAGTTTGTCGTCATCTGCTGTTTGTTTAAAGATGTGTTTGCTCAGCTCATCTTTGGGTTGCATGCTCTCAAAAAGGGGATTGTCTTCCGTGAACTTTACCTTTGTGTAGATTCTGTTTTCACAGGGAGAGAGGAAACTGGGGCGGGCCGTTATCAAGTATGTTTGTCTTGTAGGAGTTCACTGTGGGTCTGTGGGCTCCTGAGAGGCAGACATCTCCAATGATTACCCACCCGAGGTCAAGCTGTTGGGCGTAAGGAGCTTCGTTAGGGCCGTTTATCTGTCGGCGGACCTTGTGAGCCTGAATCACATCTCTGCCCAGCAGGAGAAGAATGTCAGCTGATGGATCGAGTAGTGGTATTTGTGTGGCTACGTGAGAGAGGTGAGGATGTGCGGCTGCAGCTTCAGGGGTGGGTATCTCACTTCTGTTGTCTGGGATCTGGTTACATTCAGTGAGTATGGGTAGTGTTATCGACACATTTCTGTTTATGCCCTCGATAGCAAAGCCATGAGCACGGCGCCCTTGTGTGCTTACTGTTCCTGAGCATGTTTTCATTGTGTATGGGAGGGCCTCACCATGCAGGTTGAACGTGTCGAAAAAGGGGGACCGGGCTAATGACACATTACTCTGATCATCTAAGATCGCGTACATTTCCTTTTCTCATTAGGGGCTGAGCAGGGGTACACATTCACCAGGCAAATTTTAGAACATGACTTCCCCTGTAGTCCTTGTCCACATACCTCAGTGCAGCTAGATGTGGTCACTGTGGGGCATGGGGTATCTGGCTCCCCGCCATGGGCCAATGATAGGGTGTCAGGGCCTGTATCTGTCCATGGGGGTGGCCCAGCGTGCATGGCGGAAGTGTGAGAATCACTGTTGCACTCCACACAGTGAATAACAGCTTTACAGTTTTTAGCTTTGTGTTCTGTTGATGAGAGACACTTGTAGCAGATTGACAGCTCCTTAAGCAGAACTCTCCTCTCATCCAATGTCTTCATTCTGAATCCTCTACATTTGGCGAGAGAATGTGGTTTCTTGTGTACTGGACACTGTTTATCGGGGTCGAGAGGGGGAGCTTTTGGTTCAGTGTTAGCTGCACCGACCTGTGTTTTGTTCGTTGTGACGGGAACTTTGAACCGTGTTTGTCTCACTAGTGTCTTTTCTACTTTCATGTGTACAGGGCCGCAGTTTTGCAGGATGAAGCTGGGGTCTGTTCTCATTTCAGCGTGGTTGTTGACAAACTGGACGAAATAAGAGAAAGGTGGGTAGTGAGCTTCGTGATCTTTTTTATATCTCGACCCTTCTTTGACCCACGCCTCCTGCAGACCACCAGGGAGCTTTCCCACAATCGGGTTTATTCCTCTCGAAGTGTCGAGGAAGCTGAGGCCTGGTAGATACCCTTCATTTTTCGCTGCCTCGAGCTCTTGGAGAAGGTCTGCAAGCTCCTGCAGGAGGTGACTGTCTTTATGGCCAACTTTGGGAAAACCCTCCAAGCGACTGAACAGCGAAGCCTCGATGGCTTCTGGTGAGCCATAATTTCTGTCGAGCCTTTGCCATAAACGTTCAAGACCTTGCCTCGGGGTTGCTAACGTGGACAGCTCTGATCCTCAGAGCATGCTGGAGGGACTCACACCGCTCAGCCATTTGGTAAGTAGGTCAAGCTCTTCGCAGCATTTCAAGTTCAAACCTCCAGTGGTGTTGTGAAACATAGATTTCCATGCTACATAGGTCTCTGGCCTGTTATCAAACACTGTGAGTCCTGCTGTCAGGAGGTCACGACGTGAGAGGAGCACAGCGAGGTCTGATACATCAGTTTGTGGCGTAAAGATGGAGATGGGACATTACATGCTCCAATGTAGCTGGGGGAACGGAATGGCGGTGGCTTGGGTTGTCTGATAGGTTGACAGGGGGTGTGCTCACGTGCATGTGTCATAGCTGTTGGCCCGCTTGGTTCGACATTGATGGTGCTGTTTATGTCCCGCTTTTGTTCTTTATCAGGCTTTGTCTCACCTCCCATATTAGCATCGTTATGAAAGTGAGCGTTTACATATTCTTGAGTGCGGCTGGCAGCCATGGCCATTGTAGCAGGAACCTCTGATGACTCTTCCAACTCTGTTTGGTCCAAAACTGCAGCCTCAAGGACCCTCGCTGCTGCGAGCGCTGCTTTAGCCTCTCCCTCTTGCTTCAGGGCGTTCATAGTAGCTACCAGCCGAGTCTTTTCCATCTCGATGCGTGCCTTTTCGACCTCCATGTCTATTTGGCGCTTGGCGTACTCTGCTCTGGTGCTGGCGGCTTCAGCGTCGGCTCGTGCTTTTGCTACAGCAAGGCAGGCTGACGACCGGCGTGATGGAGCTGAGCTGCACCTCGATCTGACTTCTAGCTGGGAGAGCGGTGGGGTGTCTCCGTGGTTAGACATGTCTGCTTTCACTGGCGTGGAGAGTCTCAGGACCCCGACGATGCACTTGATGTGTAGAAAATCTTTTTACTCTTCTGCCCTCAGCTAAGAGCTTTAGCCTATGCAGCGAGCTAAACATATGGCTTCAGTAACCACTCGTGAAGCATTCTTCAGTTTACTGATCCATTTTACTTGTAAAACTGTGAGAACAGAAACAGAATAAACAACGCTCAGTTTCCGTGAAAAAACATACATTCACACTTATTTCTGTGTGTAGAATAACCAACCTGAGGTCTTAACATTGGCAATACATAGTACTTTGAATAGCAAGCACAATGCTAAACGATAACATCAGCCATACTGAGTGAATGGCAAACCGCCTTCAATACCACAAAACGCAAAATGAAAGCGCTAACAAACATTCCTGATTAAGCATGTTTGATTTAACTCACAGATTATGCCTTTGACAAGCGCAAAAGTTGAGGAAGTAGCCAGACTCGACCCAGGAGCGACATGTTTTTTGGACTCTGCTGCACTTTCTAGCTCCTGCTTCACACACTCCCTGCTTACAACATACCCCACTAGATTCTCTTAAAGGCACAGTAACCAGACTAGCTGTAGACTGAAATAGCTTAAATCTGTTAGAAAATAAACCTCCAGAAAAGGAGTAAAACAACAACACAAAACTGAGGGACAGAATACCTTCTCATAGATGTTTTGCATCTTTCCTAAAAGGAGTGCAGTGCTTTACTGTCTTATGTGACTGATGTTCAATTCTAGCATCTTTCAGTAGAATACTGACTGTAAATGACAATATACTGTATATTCCTTTAACACGAAAAAAAAAAAAAATTAAATTTCAGAGTATTGTCTGCAGCAGGGGTTGACCAATTATTATGGCCGATTATTGGCTACAATATTTAGTATTTTCACTAGAGATGAGAGAGTACACCATTATCTGTGTCTGCATCTGTATCTGCATCTCTTCAACCAGCTAAATTATCTGTATTCGTATCCATACTCAGAACCGGCGGGGCTTAAGCGAGACGTGGCTGTGATTAACCAGAAGTCGTTAATTTAAGCCTGAAATTGATATGGGTTGATCAGAAGTTTAGAATTGAGCTTCAGATCAATGTTTTGATCTCCAGAGTAAGAGAATTATAACAAGTTCTTTATACAGTAAAAGTGAATGAATACATTTCAGTGAATCAATGAACAACACATACAGCATTAGTTTTAGTTTTACTCATACTTCTAAAAAGTACATTATCTCCCACTAATACTTGTTTCAGCGGAGTACTTGCTCAACCATTATTACAATTATCAGATTTTTTTAAAATCTAATTGTCTATAAAATAAATTTAAAAAAATGCATTACTTTGTTGCTGATGCAGCCAACTTGTGTCTATAGTTTCATTCAATGTGCCACCCACAGCATTATGTGACTGTTAATTATACTACTTTATATACTGCTGTTTAGCTTAATCTATAATTAACACATACTAAAGTTGATCTACATGTTGTATTAATAATTTGTGTCTGCAAAGTAACTGAATAAAGTTATCAAATAAATGTAGCCCTGTAGCATAAAAACAACAATATTTGCCTCCAAAATATAGTGGAATGGAGAAGAAAATGTTTTTTTGAAATTTCAACACGAAGGTCTTCATTTTTACTGCAAATGTTCACTACACTCACTGGATATACTGGGTATGTACCATGTATAAGCCTGCCATTAGACACTAGTTTCACGTGGCATTACAGCATCCACTATTTGCATTTTCAAAGTCCCCAGGAAACAACAACAACATCCGAGGTGAACAACCTACACACTGAAAATGGCAAATCAGCATCTGGTTTACTAACGGTATGAAAATGAACAAGCTAACGGCTGTTACCTTTTCTCGAGCGGTGATTTAGACATTTTAATGCCAGCACTCCCCTCTCAATGTGCAAATGTTCCACCAAAACAAGTTCCTTACCAAGGCCAGGGGCAGATCTGGCTCTGCAAGGCTACGCAAATGTATACCAGTTCCAAATAGTGGTTACTGGTCTCTGTGATTACTAATAACCTGTGACGGCCACAGGCCTTAGGCCAGTACTGGTCTTCCTGTGTTCCTGCCTCTGCTCTGTCCTTCCAGATCCTCCCTGATTGCTCTGCCCTGAAAAAAACATATTGGTCAGTCCCTTGTCTGCAGGCATTTTTTGAGGCTGCATGTAGCCCCAACTAAGTTTACCATTAGCTTCTATGTAGCTTCTACGCAGCCTGAGAGACAAAACACTGGGCAATAAATGTGTGCAAAGCATTCCTCTAGCTGCTGCTTGTTATGCTTATTGCTTTGAGCATGTGGCGACTAAGATGAGCCAATCAACATATAGTATTTATCAACTCAGAGCTTCTCTCATCTGTACTGCAGTGACAGGAGAGAAAAACAACAATATCCTGCAGCACAGTGAAGAAATATGCTCAGAGAGACTTTAGAAAATCGATTTGAAACAGTAAAAGTGATCAGTGATCAATCCCAGTGGAATGATTCCCTTGTTTGAAGCTGAACTGGTTATAAACTGGTTCACAACACGATTCCTTGTAAAGCTGCACCACAGATACCCTGACTCATTTATCAATTTACCCCATCACAAATCCCCAACCTCTCATGCTATTGATGTGAACTTCCACCTACACACACACACACACACACACACACACACACACACACACACACTCGCAGACACACAGAGTGCATCCCTGCTCACCTACCGTTTAGTGCACGCTTGAGTAAACACCAGACATTAGCTGACAGCGGAGGTAGCGATGGCTCTACCTCCTCTGAGCTAAATCAATTAGCCGGTCTCCAGTGGGGCCATGCGGCGTTTGCAGGCCTGCCAGGTTCAGAGGGTATTACTGTTTCACCACGGCCAACAAACAGGCTGCCGCACACGCTGCAGCATCTGCTTGGATTTGGCCCAAGACTGAAAGAGATGAATTGGATTTGTAGTGAATGGGTGTGATGCAACTGGGCCAACTGGGCGGGGCCGTGATATCTTATAGAGCTCCAGTTCTGCTCTTCCTCAGACCCACAGGAACACATTCCAAATGTTTTATGCATGCTTTTATTGTGGTCTTGCTTTGTTGTACCTACTTTATGTCATTTTTATTTTGTTTTAAGGATGATAAATGTACATCTCATCTTGTTTGGCTTAGCCATGCACTGCTGTATTAGATCTTTCATTTCAAAGCCAGATGTAGAAGCTAATATATTTCACACAAACTGTATACAGCCCAATTCAGGCAAGGCCTGTTCTTGACTGACAATCTTTTCCTCTCATTCATTCATTATGAAGCTCATTATCTCATTGTGCTGTAAACCAGACCCTTAGGAGATAAGCCTTGTCCTTGACTTGTTTGATGTGTAAACAGATAAGCTATTCAGCCATCGATCAAACATGCTACTGTGCATGTGTGTGAAATAATATGCACCAGGAACATGATACAGTGTGGCAGCTTGCAACAGAGACAAGTGAATGAACAAGTTGCTGTCTACGACAATCTTCTTGCTGTAGCTCGCTGTGTGGTGCACTCAGTATTACAGCACTTGGACTGAGCACTGTGTTTATCAATCTCTTCTCCACTGATGCAATGAAGCGTGACTGTTAGTAGCCATGCTGTGCGCTGCTTCGCCCATCAGTAGTTACAGCGATCTCTAATACATCTGCACATGAAGTTTTCTTCTTAGAATCTACAGCACATGGAAAACAAAAAATATAACAAGTTGTAAAGGGGCACTCCACCCACTTTACACATGATGTTCAGTTTACTTGTCATGAGGAATACACCTTGCCTAGTCTGTTGGCTGGATATGACTTATTCTAGGGTCCACAAGAGGCTGCCTGCAAATCAAGCTGGCATGTGTGTGGTTAGATAAATAAAAGTAAGGTACATATCTCTGGGCTACTCAAAGACATGTGAACAATTGACTGTATGATCTTAATCAATATGGTATTTGTTAATTCTTTTTAAAGCCTCAATGTGCTGTGATTGGCTGCAAAGGGTTACACCAACTCTGCACCTGTCATTTCTCAGTCAAGCCTCACACTGCACTCTGGGCTGCTGGGCCATAGAGGATCTCCTGTTAGCTAAACACAACAAGCAAGGTCTCTCCTGGAGCTAAAATGACATAACGTTAATTGTGAAAATGGCCAATTCCAGAGCGAATGGATGACAACTATTTATATGCTTTCTCAGCCACATGAAGTAATAAAGTTGCGTGTTAATTGTGCAAAACAGCCGATTTACTGTGATGAAAGAACAGAGAAAGAAGAAGCATTACAAGTCTAATCATGGCTCATTTGATAGTTTTTGTGAGGGCTCGAGTGAGAAGTAAAGTACAGAGAAAAGTAGGATCCAGGTTTTATGGGGCATGACTCATGGAGGAGACTGAAGTCCCCCCATCTTTATTTAAGCAACACTAAATTGCTTGAGTACTCCTTTAACATCCACCAGGTGTGCAGTAAAGAAGAGCACAAAATGTTTGTGTTCTCAGTTTAGCATAATGCCGTCACACACACTCATCATCACATTTCTTTGATCTTGAACCGAGATATATGGATGCACTTTGGGTTTTGGCTGTTTAAATCAAGATTCTTCTTTCTCATTGCAATCCATTAAATGTATTTTACAGGATACTGTTTTGCCATAAAAACGCTAATGATCCTGCAGATCTCACCCAGTTCACAAAACTTCAAGACTCAGAAGATGCAGAAGCACATCATAAATTAATGAAACAAATTAAAATGAATAAGTATTATTGTTTAGGTACTCGTTTTTATTTTTTGATGTAACCTGGGGCATAGTGGGGGTAAACTCAGATGAACTGTAAACATAACTGCTCTTCCACTGTCGCAACAAGCAGAGCTAGAAAGAACTTGTTTGAACCTTGATAACAACGTTCTTTGTATTTAAATTGTTGTACATGAGGAGAGTTAGTATACTTAACATCACATTATAACTCTAAAGAGATATTCTTATTGTGCAGCATTATTAAAATTCATAAAAGCTGAACTGCAGATCAGCAGGGCTCAGTGTGTTTCAGCCTGTGTGGATGTTGAGCACGTGTTTGCCTGGGTGGGTATGATCAGTGCTCTGTGCCCTTTTCTTTGCTATGAAACAGTATGTACAGGTCTTCGATGGAGGGCAGCCAGTAGACGTCTACCCTCGCGGCCATTTGAATGTCACGGTGCAGAACAAAGCAGAAGCAAAACATATGTTTTTATTACATATATGTAACCATATGTTTGGAACCTTTAAATGAAAGGTTTTCACATCTGCTGCCCGGGTTCTGTTGGTTTCCCGTCTTTTTAGAAAGTTAAGAAAATGTCACCTGCATCTAAGGTTTAAATTGTCCCTGTTAGACTATCAGCTGTTATAAAATCTCTTGCAGGATATCAGACATCCATACTATGTACATACTTTTTATTCCTCTGTATAAACAATTTATCAGTGACGGGAACTGAACTGACATTCATGGTTCCCAGACAATCATTTCTGATGTTGGTGATCCCCTGACTTTGCCGCGAGTGCCACCAAGAGGTTGACATTTGAGGTTTTGAGTGAAATTTCTCAGCAACTATTGGATGATTGCTTTGAATTTGGCTTTTATGTTGTCCAATACTTTGATTTATGGCCAAATAACAAATGAATGGCATTGCCATTAGTCTCCTCTGTGCTGTGTTTAGTGCTAACCATAAACTGTAAGCAAAGCAAAATAGAGACTTCCTTCAGCCTAACTTCCAGTTTAGCCCTCCCCTAAATTGAATGGGGACAAAATGATTTCATCTTGCGGCTCTTCTAGATTTTCCAAATGGTACTGGATAGAGTGGATCAAATTCTGCTATTGAAATGAGTCATTTTGGGGGACACTCAAAAAAAAAAAAAAAAAGAAATCCTCTATTTTACAGCTGCTTCTTTCACAGTGTATGTCTTTTTGGGCTGAAGTACATCATGCAATGTTTTCATACCCGATTTGCCCACTACATCAAACTGGTTTCCAAGCCTGGAGATGAACTTGCTTATTGGAGCCAGCCTCAAGTGGCCATTTGAGGAACTACAAGGTTTGGCACTTGCTCGACAGCTTCATTTTTCAAATCAATGGTAGCATTGTCATTGTGAGCGGCTAGCATGATGATTTTAGCATTTAGCTCAAATCACCACTGTAGGTATCTACAGTTAATTGTATCTCTAAAACAAATCTACTGTTTATCATTTTAAATGTTTTCTCTATGAGGAGCAAGAAGGGAACTACGTCTAAAATTCGTTAAACACTGATAAATGATAAATAAATCAATCTTGTAACTTGTGCAACATTTATTACTGAGGACGCTCATTAATTTCTGCCCCCCCCCAAATTGTTTTCTCCAAATCATTAAAATCAGTGAATTAAATTTATTTATTTTTCCATTAAGAGAACAAGAGGAGGTTTTTCTTCAATGATTCTCTAAAATTATCACCACTGAGAAGGAACACGGCACACAAGGCTCCAAAACGATCAATACTGAATTTGGTTCATAAAAATGTTAAAGCTCACCTGAGAGTCATTAAACGAATGTGCTAAAGAGACACATTTGTTTTCATCCATTATTTATTATGCCTATTTATTGTCACAGCGGAAACACCATAATCCCCCTCAACAGCCCAGCTGCCAATCAACACTTGAGTTAATGTAGAATTTGACAATACAGAGTTGTATCAGGAACAAACATGCTCTCGGAAATCAGCCTTGACACTCATAATATGCCGGCAGAAGGATGTGTTTACTGTGAAAGAGCAAACATTTGTAATTACTTTGGCAAACAGTGTTGTTTGTTTGTTGGTAGCTTTGTTCCTTAATATTCCAACATCACTTCACAGCTTGTTGATGCATGAAATACAAAAGAGGCCTAAGAAAATAATTAACAACTTTACAAACCTTATCCAAATAACTGAATCTTGTGTGTTTCTCTCCCTAATCCTTTACTTTTAATTGTGCAAAATCTGGCTTTTACAAACACTTCAGTCACTTTGGCTCGTGCAAGGCATTGAAAATCTCTTGGTGCACGTGTGCATAACATTTAGAAGTACGTGTTACTGAAGCATCTACAATTTGTCACAAGGTTCAGTATGTTGCTGTCAAATCTCAGCAGCATTTGCTCTGTGGGTTTTGATACAGTAAAAGGTGATTTCAGCAGTCACAACTGATGGGTTCATTAAATGTGTCACTTTATGTATGTGTTTCTCTTTTTCCTCTGAATTACAAGTGGTCAGTATTCATGCTGCTGCTCTTAAATAAATTAAAGCAAACCTAACATATACAGTAGAAAGAAAGCTCAAGGGGAGGGAACACCCTCTGTGGTGATTAACAGTCATCCGAAGTCCAGATCCCCACTGGGACGTACATAAGACCACATTTCCACATTTCACGTCCGATCTCTTTCATTCTACTTGAAAGTAAGTCCACTCGACGTCCTGTGATAATTCTCTGTTTCTCTTACCTGGAGGCAACATGGTCAGTTTCTCTTTGTACCACTGTGCTCCAGTTTCTGAGCAGCATAACATCAGCAATAATGTGAAACAAGTAGTGATCATATGATACAAGACCAGAAGTCTATCTGGGTCCTTCTAACGCTGGTGACTCACAGCAGCGAAACCAGGAGTGCATTTCACCACAACAGTCAAAAAGTGATTCTGCTCCCTGATAAAGCTGGCCTTCATATTAACCTTGTGAATTTAGCTTTTTAAAGTGTTCCTGGATCAGCAGACCTTCACTTTGTATGGTGATCTACAGGGAGGGCTTTACTCTTGTGTGTGGAATAAAAAAATGTTAAAAAAAGTTTAAAAAATGCAACCATAAAAAGCAGGGATACTATCTCTGATAAATATAGTGGATTGGCAGATTGTGATTGTGATGTTGGGGGGAAAGAATCGGGGGAATTGAAACTCCAGGCGGACAGCAAGGAGAGAAATCAAAACTGTTGGAAAGCATGGGATGCATATTTCATCATCAATCAGATCATTTATATTATATATATTATCTCTATCATTTAGAATAGATTACTCAGTGTGTTTTTATTTTCGGTTCATGATTTAAGGAAAAGTGCAGAAAAAATAGAACAGATGCTAAAATTATCTTGGCAGTTTGCGAGTCGGCCACCCTCACCCTCTCTAAACAGTCCAATTGCCACCGGAAAGAAGTGGGCAGCTCTTTGGGGCACTTCTGGTCTCCAGCCAGTTTCAAACCACTGATGCTGCAATATAGTCAGCAACACAAACCACTAGGACAGCCCCAAAATATACATTTTTATTGAACCATATTTTCCCCACATGTAGAATACAGAGTTCCACCTTGTCTCAACTGCTTGGATTGGTTTTTGTTCAGGGAACTTCTGCTGCTTCTGGATGTCTTTGAGCTTGTCTGCAGCTTTAGTGCTGTGGTGAAAGAAAGCAACAATAGCACTGCTTTTCTGCTGAAGCTCAAGCAAGTCAGGGTGAGCTTTAAAAGAGTCTTTCATCACCAAATTTAAAGTGTGTGCAAAACATGGGTAGTGTGCCCAACCTGCTTTGCGCACAGCAGCAACCATGCTGGCGCCATTATTTGTTACTACAGCCACAATCTTGTCCGTTATGCCCCATTCTTCTGCAGTTCTGGTTAACTGTGCACAAATATTGTCTGCAGTGTGTTGTCCAGGAACAGAGCACGTTTCTAGTACGTATGCCAGCATTTGCCAGTTTTCATCAATGATGTGGCATGAGACTGTTAAATATGCCTCTGTGGAGCTTGATGTCCACATGCCACTGGTAAGCACAACATTGTCCACACCACTCAGTGCCTTTCTAACCTTAGCGCAACAGTCTTCATAAAGAGCTGGTAGTTTCCCCTCCATTAAAGACTTTCTATTTGGAATTTTGTACCGGGGGTCAAGTGTTCTCACAAAATTCCTGAAGCCGTCATCTTCCACCATGGAAAGAGGCTGCAGATCTTCATGATCATTTTCTGCCAGTCTCTTTGTGATCTCCTCTGCTCTTGGGGAATCAGCTAAGTGAAATAATAAAATAAATAAGTCTGTAGCACATCTATGTGTAGTTTAAATACAGTAATCATGCAGTATCCCTTTCACAGTTAACACAAAAGGGTAATAATATTCAATCAATTCTGAGCCAAATTATATTCAGTATATTTGTTTCAATTCCAGTAAATGTATTCATTTAAATAACACATTTCAATGAGATAAATGTATTACATCAAGATCTTAGCATAATTTATACTTTTTGAGTTGGCTAAAGTAACAAATGGACAGTTCCACTTTGTAATGCCGAAGATTACTAAAATATTACTTTCAACACCATTATCTGTACCTGGATATTCTCTGCCATGTTGAAAGGCCTCAGCCAATGACCTCTGCCTCTGGATTGGGGGTCTGGCAACGGGGCCAGAGGGTGGGGGTGGGGGATTTCTCTCCTCCTCTCTCCGTTTCTGTAGCTCCGTGTTTTCTTTTGCATGATTTTTCATATGCTTATATAAATTAGTGGTGTTACCACTGTGCCTTACAGCCTTTTTACAAATTGTACAGCTTGCCGTTGTCTCATTTCCGGCCTGAAAATATAGCCACACGGCGCTCCTCTTCCTCTCTGCCATTCTTCTGCTCCGCATCTCTGTGTGTGCGTTATGCGTGTGCTGGTGGGCGGGCAAACCTGAGCCGGCGGCTTGCTTACTTGCTTGCTTTGCGCTGCTGAGTCATGTGACGGCACAGCAGCAAAGTGTGCCTGCTCCGCGCTGAGACAGAAGCGGCGAGTCCGGCGACCTGGCTGTCACCTCTTTGACGAAACTGAAACTACAGTATTGATCTCATCATGTCAGTATTGATCCGATACCGATAATGACTTGGTATCGATAGTATCGATATTTGGATCGATCCGCCCACCACTAATTCGTACAGTATGGTATGAGAGACAGAAAGCAACTTGAGCAACGTCAACACTTTATGTAAGTGATAATGTACAGCGAAGGGGTCATTATGGCAAAAAAACCCTGACAAAGTGATAATATAAAAAAATCTACAGTCCGTCTACGTTTAAAATTCATGGTTTGTTGTGTTCTTAATCTGTTCATAAATGTAGAAACTATGGGAACTATTTATGTATTTTCTAAGTTTGGTCCCGTGGAGAGACGAAAAAGTCTGGGACCCGCTGGTCTAACATCTGAAGAGCTGCCATGGCAGAAAATATAAATTTACATCACATTACATGTGATGTTAGTTACAATCACATCATGTTTACGTTGGGAATTTATGTGCATGAATACCTTTGTTTCAAAGCAAACTGTTTATAACTGAAATTACATGATTTATATTCATCTTGACCTGATTTCAATGACAGTCTTAGAACAAACATATAAATCAACACAATAACTGGAGGTGTGTAGGTGTTAGGTCCGTATATCAAGTCATAATGGTCCATTTACAGGTCGAGTTTGAGTTTACATGCTGTTCATGTGCATTTATTGCCCTCACTGTGCAGTACTTGTCATGTAGGTGGTTTGTTTGTGTCAGCATGTGTATAGAGTGGGGGAGGGGATGATGGTAAAGTTGAATATAACCGACATTCCTTTCTATTTCTCTCTCTTTTGTCTCGCCTAGGATGAAGATGCTGCAGAGGAGGCTTCATGAAAGTATGACAAAACCTTCTCAGCTGCATGGACACACCAACTGAGAGTTTATCTGACAGTGAGGAGGAGAAGCAAACACATTTAACACTGGGAACCTTAAAAAAAAGCTTTGCTGATCACTGCCTTTCTGCAAAGTTCTATTTAACTGCCAAAAGCTGTATGGATATCGAACCATTATCTCCTGGATGTCTAGGATTTTTCCTCGACTGGTTTTGATGTGGATCATGTAACTGTAATGTTCCAGCTTTCCAGTCTCATCAAAGCCAAGTTTCAGTAGAAACCTCAATTTAGAAGACGTCACGTGGACTCGGGGACAGATAAGAGAGAGACAACAAGCGAACCTGTGTATCTGTCGTCATCTTCTTCCCACATGCAGCTCTCCGCTTGGCATTATTGAAAAGGAGAAGCCCATTAAAGAATTTGATAGATAGGAAGGTTTGGTCTGAAGGTGTTGCTGCCGGCTGGCTGCCGGTTGGAGATGAGATAAGAACACTGGGATGAGAGAAAAGAAGTGTCTGTCTCACAGGAGCTGAATACAAATTAGCCTTCGTCAAATCGATATTGGAGAAGCCAAATGGACGAATTAGTCGGCTTCAATTACAGGAACATAAGTTGTGAACTGAAGTGATGGAATTAGATGTTTGCTAAAGGTTGATATGAAGCAGCATTGTAATACGAGGAATGGGAAATGAAGAGAAATAAAAGGGATAAAAGACAAGATTCTGCATTTTTTTCAGGCAACACCAACAGTGCCAAGCCACTGTACAGCCTCCGTCAGCACCATGCCTGACCTGATCCTTGTGTAGTTTTAGATAACAGGGGTGAGGCTGGTCTAAACCTCAGAGAAAAGATGGAGCTGGATAATAGCTCACTGGACTATTTCAACAACAACTTCACAGAGATCCCTGACACCACTACAACACCACCCTGGAGTGAGGCCACGCTGCTCGGCTTCCAGATCTCCCTGTCTGCGCTGTTAGCGCTCGTCACTTTGGCTACTGTTCTTTCAAACGCTTTCGTCATCGCCACCATCTTTCTCACCAGGAAGCTCCACACGCCAGCCAACTTCCTGATCGGCTCCCTCGCTGTCACCGACCTGCTGGTGTCTATTTTAGTCATGCCGATCAGTATTGTCTACACCGTCAGCAAGACCTGGTCACTGGGGCAGATCGTTTGTGACATCTGGCTCTCGTCTGATATAACCTTCTGCACGGCGTCCATCTTGCACCTGTGTGTGATTGCGCTGGACCGCTACTGGGCCATCACAGATGCACTGGAGTACTCAAAACGCCGCACCATGCGCCGGGCAGCGGTCATGGTCGGGGTGGTGTGGGTGATCTCTATATCGATTTCTATGCCTCCACTCTTCTGGCGGCAGGCCAAAGCCCACGAGGAGCTGACGGAGTGCATGGTGAATACAGATCAGATCTCTTACACCCTATACTCCACCTTTGGCGCCTTCTACGTCCCCACAGTGCTCCTCATCATCCTCTATGGACGGATCTATGTTGCTGCCCGCTCCAGAATCTTCAAGACGCCGTCGGCCTCTGGGAAACGTTTCACCACAGCACAGCTCATCCAGACCTCCGCAGGCTCCTCTCTGTGTTCTCTTAATTCTGCCTCCATCCAGGAAGCACACCTACACTCTGGCAGCGCGGGAGGCGGAGGAGGAGGGGGAGGATCGCCTCTGTTCATGAATAGTGTGAAAGTGAAGCTGGCAGACAGCGTGCTGGAGAGGAAACGTCTGTGTGCGGCCCGTGAGAGGAAAGCAACCAAGACGTTGGGCATCATCCTGGGCGCGTTCATCATCTGCTGGCTTCCGTTCTTTGTCGGCACGCTCGTCATGGCCATTTGTAAAGATTGCTGGTTCGATCCTGTGCTTTTTGATGTTTTCACCTGGCTGGGATACCTGAACTCTCTCATCAATCCAGTTATCTACACCGCATTCAACGATGAGTTCAAACAGGCTTTCCAAAAACTTGTCAAATTCAGACGGTGATCCTGAAAAATGTTACAGTGGATTAAAACTGACATTACCTGGAAAGCAGGGAGCAAAAAAGACAAAGAAAAAGATAATGACGATAATGAGAGGACTGTACACTTAAAGGGAAAATTTGGCACTTTTCAGGTGGATGTCCAGTCAGTGTTGGTGGTAAATGCAGTCAACAGAAAAAATAAATTCCTCATTGTTTGCTATATTGATGAGCAGAGTGCAGTTTGGTTTGCCCAGGAGGCCAGGAGCCTTAATAATAATATTTAACAGATAAAATGAATAATCCTGAAAACGCCTATAACTCATCTTTCTTTTAAATTACATATTGTCAGATGGAATCACTTATTAACTTAATTTATTAACTAAATTCAAGGATTGACGTCGGCCTCTGGGAAACGTTTCACCACAGCACAGTTCATCCAGAGCTTTTAATATATTTACTGTAATAAATCATAATTATATGACAGAGATTAAGGAAACATTCTAAATTGAAATATTTGTTTCAGTTACGCTACAGTTGCGGTGTCCACCTTGAAAATTTCTATTTTGAGCCAAACTAACTGTTTTGGTCTGCCTGTTTCACGTCAGTTAGAGTTCAGATTAATGCCAAATGAATTAGTTTCTGTTTATGAGTTGTAAGAAATCATTAATAGTATTTTATAATGGTTAAATTGAGCAATATGTTAATGGATTCTCAGAGACAGTAGGCTTTTGTTTTCAGGATAACCAGCTTAACTTTACATTTACAGACAACTTACAGTGGAGGACTTGTCATCTCTTGTCATTGTCAAGTGTTATGTTTTGCTCATCTTGCGCTCCAACAGTTTTCCTGCAGCCTGCCTGAGCTTTCTCAAGTCTGGGAAGGAGGGGGCAGGTTGAAACAAGCCGCTTCAATCATAGATGGATATGCATTTGCTGCATATTGCTCCTTTAAGCTCTTTTATTGTGTGTACGCTAATATGCAACATCCCAAGAAAAATCAGAGGGACATTACTGAACATTAACTAATTGGCATAAACAAACAAAAAAATGCCAGTTTGAAGCAATTAATTTTTGAATTAGAAAATGGTCAGCGGGCCACCCAGCACCCTATCGTGGGCCAGATTTGGCCCTCAGCCCTAAGCTGAGTATCACTGAACTACAGGCTATTTCACCATGACATTACAGCCTGGATTTCTCTGAGCAGCCAGGGTGGTGATACATGGCAATATGGGCGTGGGAGTCACAAGCTCATGCGCAATGCACTGGTAGGCACTGCCAGCATGGCTCCACAAACAGGAGAACTCATACTGCACGCGCTGAGAAATGTACTGCTGCAATTAACTACATTTACCTTCAACATTGACTAGACATCCACATGAAAAGTGGTGAATTTTCCCTTTAAATGTTCCATCTTGTGAACACATGCTAATTGTGATATTATTTATTATTTTTTACATCAAACAGCTCTGTGCCATAGCTCCTTAGATTCCTACAGCATATCCTTCATATAGACTAATGCATGCCAAAAAAAGAGAAAATCTTCACCCCTAACAATTGTGGAAATCATCTTAAAAAGATTAAAAAAAAGGGGGATGTGAAGTCTATTTCATGTCACAGGGACTCTGCTGTTATTTCTTGGACAAAAGCAAAGAAAGAGAAAAGGATTTGTGTATCTGTACGGAACGAGCAAACTCAGAGTGACTGGATTTAATCCTGCAGAAATGAAAAGCCATGAAATATATGTTGTCTTTCTCTCTGTGTCATACTGTATCTGCTGCTCACATATAATGTTTCTGTGGTACAGTAAAATACTGCAAACTCTAGAGATTCAGTAAATGTCGCCATATATGCAATTATATTTGAAAGTGGTGTGTCTGTGTGTGTACGTGTGTAGTTACTTTGCTGTAATATATGCGTGTTTGAGGAAGGGAGGACTGTCAAGTGTACGACATTTATACATGCTATTCTCCAGCGAGGCTCGTCTCGTCATTACACAGACTGAAATGGAAACAGCATTTTTCACCCTGAATTTTAAGCAACACCCAATGTCATAGCAACAAATAAACCCTTTCAAAAAATCTAATGAAAACATATGCTCAAGCAAAAAGAACAAGGTCAGGGCAAATGCTCAGATTCATGGTTACTGAGGGCAAAATTGAGAATGATTAATAATCAGTGATTTAATGTATTTGTTTTCTAAATGTAAATGCTGGTTTTATTGTAATGTGAAAGCGTGGCATTGGCACAGATACTGCAGGGAAACTGATTAACTGATTTTAAAAATAACCGTGACAAATATGACACGGCTAATTTCAGTGTCTTTAATAGAGTCTTCATGAAACTGATGTCTTTCATTTTATATCAACAGAGAAATGCTCATTCCTGACGTCAACGGGCTTACAGAATGCAAAAATACACTAATGTTTATGAGAGATGGAACTAAAGCATTGACCATTTTGATATGCAGTGACTAAATGTTGATTTTTCCACATTTGCGACACCTCAGTGTTCTTTTTTCTCCTCTTCATTAACTGATGGCCTGTGGCCACATGAAGTTACTCTGTGGTTATAAAATATTCCATATAGGTGCCCCCCTGTGTCCACCAATCAGAATTCCCATACTGTGAGCCTTTGCCAACACAAGGTTACAGTTCCATAAACATCCGTTCTTTCAGTTCAACAATCTATGAAAACAGCAAACAGTACTGATCGCCCGCTAGCTACTAATATGTTGGGGCTAGGGCTGTGAAAATAACCGCAATACCGTGGTCACATCATGACTTTCGCAGGGTTGAGCTCATTACCGTCATCACAAATTCCACAAATTTTATATTGAAGGATCAATTTCATGTTGAAATCAGACTATTGATCTATTAATACATTTATGGATTAGCTCTGTCACACACAAGTCAGGAACACAACTGCTGATTGGTTGACAGACTCAACCCAAGGCATCTTGGACTGCCTGTGGGTGGCTAACAACATGCTAACATCAACAACTGTTTCAACGTGAAAAAATGGATAAATAACTACAGGAGACATTCGGTGTTGGATTTATCGTGGATTTATTTTACCACATCTTCAAGAAGACTTCAAGGCTGGATTACAAAGCCTCTGAAAGGGATACAACTGCACAAGTGCTGAAGTTGTAAAGGTACAGCGCTAGTGTTAGTGTTAGCTTAACATTAGCCTTTCCTGCTTAGTTTACTTCAGGGCTAACCCGGTCACTGTTTCAGAGGTTGGAAAACATCAGACAAAACTTTTCTTGGTCTTGAGAAGCTGCAGCTTTTATTAACTGACAGACTACAAAGCTGAACTGTACATTTACTGCCAGATTGAGAGCTTAGTGATAAGTTTAAGTTTCTGCTCCACTATGAGCAGCATCGTCACTCACCTGCTGCTCACTCTCCCTCACTTGCACACCACACACTTACGTACTGCCTTATTCCTTAAAGGAGCTGTGCTACACTAATGACAGTATGCTTCAATAAAGTTCAATAAAATGTAATTATTAAGGCAGTCATGGTAAACTGCCATCCTGTAGTAATATTTTGCTTTGTCACCATAGTAAGAAAAAATCATACTGTCCCAGCCCTAGTTAGGCCTACTGAAGTATGAGTTTACTAAGCCTACTCAACCGGCTAAAATGACCCTTACAGAAGAACCAGAAACACAAAAGGTGGACTATGAAAAAACAAGATGGCGATGTGTCTAGAATATGACACATCTGAGGAGGTAACGTACTGCAGTGTTTGCCACCAGTTTTCTCAACTAGCTGAGAAGTTTAGCTTGTTTTTCATCAGGAATGATGCCTTCAGGAAACAAATGCAACAAACACACAAATGCAAACTTAAATAATGTGTAAATGCAAAACACAGTGTTGATAGATGATAAAAATTAAATCTGAATTTTTAATGAAGTTTTCAATCAAATAATTAATGTCTTTTAAATTAATGTTTGACTGGGGAAGACCAGCTGGCTAATCAGGCTAACTAACAGCCCAGTGGTAAACTGGCATTACAGAGCTGAACTGAAGCTGGATATGGATGAAACCAAGTTATGGGAGCTGTATTGTTTTTTACTGTACTGTACTTTATGGTTGTTTAACTTTCTTAAAATCATGAAGCTTTCTTTATCCATCAAAATTTATTATCACTCTCTTCTGAAGTCAATTTTCTATAGGTGTAATGTTTAGCCCAGAAACGGCTTATTGGTTTAAAAGCAGCTAAAAAAAAAAAGGATAACATTAAATAAATAACTAAATTAGACAATTTTTCAAAAAACTACCATCCTTATCTAAACAATAAAGCCTCTGGAACAGACTCAAAATGAGTCTTTAAAATACTTCTTCCACCCACCAAAGACGTGTCTCCCAAACACATTGCAAACTCAAGAAATCATGTTTATTTTGTCAGGGGATGTCTTTCATTCATTGTCGTGTCTGCAGCAGTAACAGCCTGAAAAATTTTGCACCTTAACGTGAGTCTCTTTATTGAATTCTGCATCAGATATAAACAGCAACTTTAAACGCACAAGGCATCCAATGTCAAACTTCTTTTTTTTTTTTTGTCATTCTAATTTTCAGCCAAAACACGAGGCATGCAAGTTTAAAGAAGTATTGGTTTATAGTGGGTCATAAGCACCGTACAGTATTTCACTAAAGATATTATGGTGCAGTGAATGCTGCATATGGTTATGTTTCCCAATTACCTTTTTATGAGTGACAGGCAGAGAGAAATTCTATTAAATTAAGTAATTAACAAGTGATGGGTTGATGGGTTTTAAGAAATTAATAAGTTTGAGGTAGACTATGGAAGAAAAAGTAAAAGAAAACAAACAAAGAGACCTCACTGGTGGTGAATGGGAAATATGTCACCTGAATTGCTACTTTATTTGCTGCAGGTTGATTTAATCTCTCATCTACTATATGAAGAAATAAAAAAAATATCTCATTTATATCCCTGATTTCTGTCAATAACCTAGACACTAAATCTTAAAAGTTGAGACTCTATGAAATCAACAAACCAGGAGTCAAACAGTGCAAGTTGGATAACCTTCACTTGTTTGTCCATTGGATTGTTTTCAAGAAGGACAACTGGAGTGGTCACAGTTCAGTGTTTGCCAGCTGCCTTAAATTTATTGCAGGCAACAGTTCAGGATGCTGGTGGGTGTCAGGAAACTCATATGAGTCAATGACTTTGTCTGTTGTTTGTTCTTTGTTCAGTCCAGAAGGATACAGAGATGATGACATCACTAAATAGAAACTCTGACATGAAATGGTCTCAGTTTGGATGCGCGTATGTTGAGAGATGCAGTGTAGGCTTGTCGTCTGCGATTTAGTCCACAGATGGACATGAGACCAGAGTGAACCCTCACCATCAATAGAAGAAGAACACAGAGTGACCTAATGGACCTCCGCCTGTTTCTGACATCAATTCTGCATGTCCGCCTCTCAGAGTGCCTGCTGTGTATACATATTGTATATACATCTCTGTGATACCATAACCTGCTCTCACTCTGTCTCCACTGGTCCGTAAATGACTGTCTGGATGAAGCAGTGGAGTGGACAGACCATTTTTGAAATCGTCAATGCAATCATGCTGGATCCGACTAAATTAAGTTCACAGGAAATAGAAATGAAGACTAGCATAGCCACTTACAATGTATGTACAATGTATGTATTATCAATGTGCAATTTATTTGTCTGCATTTCCAGTGAGAGCTGAGGTTGAACCTAGGGCCCACTAAAGGCAACTGAAATGTAAGACTCTCATAAGATGCTATAAGCCATGTTTCCAGTACATGGTGTGGTTTGGTTTGACTTGTCACTACTGTTTTTTTTTTTTTGTTTTTTTTTTTTTGGGGGGGGGGGGGGGGGGGGGGGGGGTCCATTGTGGATAGTACCTGGTAGCCTACTGGTACTTTTTTTGTATGACATCATAAAGGTTTCAAGCAAGCTGAGCCAATATAAAAAGGTAGTGAGTGTACGGTGATGAAAGCTGTACAGAGGAAAAAAATGATGAAGCTGTCAGTGTGGCAGTAAAGAATAGTTGAGGTTACAGTTTGTCAGTGAATAAAGGCTGCAGCTTCCCAGGACCAAAGTAAAGACCAAAGTGTGTTGTTTACTGTTTCGGTATGACAATCAGCTCTATCTGCAGTGGAAAACAAGGTGGAGGTACAAAAAGCTAGCAGAGTTGAGTCAAGCTGTGGAAAAATGGCTATAAATGGCTTGACATTTCCTACAGACAGTCATGGTCCCCAGATGATGTACTCTGCTGACTTGTGCTCCCCTGACTTTTCCTCTCGCACCACCATGAAGTTGACATTTGTTGTATTTTCTGGTTTGCCATGAAATCTGCTACTCACATTCATGTTTCCATCAGGTTGAACTGTATGAATTTTGGTGATCCCTTACCTTTTCATCTAGCGCCATCATCAGATTATTTCAATTTGTCCAGTACTTTACAAAACTAAAGACATTCCCATCAACCTCAGCTGTTTGCATACTGTGTGTTTTGCACTAATTCACAAATGCAACCATGCTAAACTAAGATGGTGAACTTTGTAAACATTTACCTGCTAAACATCAACATGTTAGCCTGCCGACCTTAGCATTTAGCTCAAAGAACCCTGTGCTTCATTCCGCTACACAATCTGATTCTAAGCAGGTTTTTAGTGTGTCATGTGTTTACATTAGAGATGCACAAAAAACAAAACAAAGTATCTCAGAGGAGACACTATGCATACTAAATATGGTTGTTTTTGAGTGGGCTGTTGCTGTGATGGATGTATTACAAGATCTGGACACTGGACCGAAGATGGTGCCTGTTCAGTCCAATAAGAATAAGAATGCTTGCCTAGCGCATACACCAAAAAAAAGTTAATAGCTTCCCGGTTTACTTCTGGCAAATGTGGCCCACTGAATATGTGTAGGAGTGTTTCTCCTACTATTAAAAAATTCATAATAGAAAGAGTCATATTTGACCATGTTTGCAGTTTGAGGTGTCCTGTTATCAGGTTTACAGAGATCTCTTTTATCATGGTGGCTTGTAGGGAAAATGTTTTTTGGGCACAGGGGTAATTTTTGCTGTAATACTGCCAGTGACCTCTAGGAAAAAATTGGAGGCAAGGCTGAGCAGCAATGCTGTACCTGTAAGTCTTATTACACATTCATGGTTGGCACACTGTTTTACTTTTATGCAATGGAGGAGCAACTCACAGCTGGAACAATTCAAATAAATTGTAGGTGGTGATAAGCAGCTCAAAACAAAACAAAAAAGATTAAATCTTTGTATCACTGTATCATTTCCAAGAATAAAATCATAAAGCATGTTGCATTTTTGTGTACTAACTGCTATAACAGTATACAATGACAATTATAAATGTAGTACATACTGTACAAATTAGTATGTAAGGTGGGACTTAATATCTTATTTTTATGTGAGAGCAAAGTCTTCTCCATACTGGTTGAACATTAACGTGTAATGGATGTAATTTTAATGTGATTTTTAGGTTCAATAGTCTAAGAGAATTAAATCAGCCTGTGGTCAGACTTGTGGTCTCAGTTGTAACTGCAAAGTAGGACAGAGGTAAGAAGGGGGACAAAATACATTCATACTTTTCCTTTTAGCTACAGCTTTAAATAAATAATCAATTGTCGTTGAAGCTAATGGCTAATGTAACCCTCAGAGTGTCCAATTAATTACACTGTGAATATACCAACCTCTGTGAGGAGAGGCCACATTACCCTCGCGGTGTAACAAAATGAATCCCTCCAAATTTATAGGTGGGTCACATTTAACAGTGTTAGACAAACCTAATTATTCAGTATACAGCGTTAAAGATACCACAATTAGCCCAGCAGCTATTGATTTATGCCTTTGGGAATTACGAACAAATGTCTTTTAATTAATTAGTATGTAGAGCAGATATTGAAACAAATTACATTAAAGGAATACGTATGAGCCGAGAAGACAAAAAAGCATCCTGACAGCTTTGTTGGTTAAGCAAATGCCATGAAATTCCCTACATCTTGGGTTTAAATCAGACTGCATGTGTCTCTCTACATTGTGAACTATTAAATAAAGGCTAAAATGCCAAAAAACTGTATGCTTAAAAAAGAAAGGGAGCCAAAAGTAGTTCTGTCAGTCTGAATCAGCGCGGATTGGAGATGGCTTCAGATAATATTAGGCTGCCTTGAGCAGTGAAACCAAAAGGTCAGGATGCACTTAACCTCATGGGATGGGGACTGTCACTTCTCGACTTGTGTACGGAGTAAAGCTGAAAGGGAGCACAGAGGAAAACAGTTGGAGGAGGGGAAGTGAATGGAAAGAGAGCGACAACCCTGCAAAAAAAACAAAATTATCCCCCTGAGACGGAGTCCAACAGGCACTGTTAACCGAGACAGGCCAAAGGATAATAAGGTGCCACTTTAACATATACATCACATTACTCTGCCAGCTAAACATATCAAATCCAACAGATACAACAACTCCATATCAGCTACTTTTTAAAAAAATAACATTTCTATGGGATTTATTTCTGTGCTGTTGTTCCTGAATAAATTGTGCACTGTGTCACCTCAGTGACTTTGTGTTGTTTAGTTGGAGCAATACAGATCACTCATGTAAATGTATGCAAAGTAATGGTATGCAGCCTGATCCTAAACTGTAGTGTATAATTGGCATGGTTCATTTATTCATAGTGCCTCCTCTGCTTCACTTGAATGACAGCATAACAGCTGCTTGTTGTTTGTTTTGTTGTTGTGGCAATGTTACTCTAAAGCAGCTGCATTTGTTCCTTGATTTTTATATGTTGTTCAAAATGCCTCCTCACATTTACTGTCAGATAGTTTAGTGTCATTATTACCAGTTCAACACAGTTTTCTCTGATGGGAACAATAGCTCAATATACAGACAGAGTTGCAGGGTACATATTACATCAACATGTCAGTGTATTCGACCAACAACCCACACAATCTGTTGGACTACAGGAATTGTGAAAGCCATATAAATTTTTTCCACATTCAAACATGTCTGTGAAGATCCTCAGTCGTCCAGGTTATGGTATTTTCCAGGAGCTGTACGTAAGCAACTGAACTTGCTCTTGAAGTCTAGTTGCCAACAGAGAGCTCCGAGAGAACATGATCAAACAGTAGTTCAAATTGTCAAATAAGGCTAAGAGTAAAGCTAGTGGCTCTGTGAGGCTGTACTTGCACACAGTGGTGCTTTGAGATAAACATTAGCATGCTAACATGCTCACAATGACAACGCTAACAGGTTTATGTTTAGCTGCTACAATGTTTACCATGATCACCATCTTAGCTCAGCATGTTAGCATGCTATCAACCAGGAATGTCAATAGATCTGCAGGTCATAGATATTATCTGGGTATAAATCCAAGTACTGGAGAAAATAAAGTTCATCCTGACGATGGCACTAGATGAAAAATGAAAGATCATCAAAGCTGTTGGGCTTAATTCTGAGGGTGAATAAATGCCTTCCCCATATTCCATAACAGTTGATCCAATAGTTAATCTTCTGAGGATCATAAATGTTCATGACAGTCTATACTATAATTGATAAGCATTTTCAGTAAGGACCAAATGTTATGATCCCTAGAGCTCGCCACGAGCATGGCTAAAAAAGTGACAGTCCTGATACAGTGTTGTTATATTACGAAATGACTGCCATTAAAATAACATGTCATATTATAGTGTTACATACTTACTGCTACTTTCTGCCATCTTGCTAGCTGAGCTACATGTTCACACTGACACCACCATAAGATCTGATATTGTTCACTAGTTCACAGCTGCCTGCCAAGAAGGATTTTGGATCTTTCTTTTTTGTAGCAAACAGGGATATACAGTAAAATTTTAAGAGCAACGGATTTCTTATTTGAAAATGTAAATTAATAACTAGCAACTAATAAACCAAATAACACGTTACATTACTCATTACAACAAAGAAGTAGTCTGAGTACTCTAACACGTTACTTTGTCGGATGTTACCCCCAACACTGAGCCCTTACAGTATAAGTAGAGATCTAATATTCTCATTTCAAATTTCTGAATTTCTCTGTCAGTCAAAATGGCTCTTTAACTGGACTATATCTTTCCCAAAAACCCAGATGCCTAACCCTGATCTCAAAGTGTCAACATCCTGTGAAACACTTTCTTTCTGTAGTCTGAGAGAAACAGTTGCAGTGGGCTAGAAAGAGAGGATACAGTATATAAATTATGTAGCGTTTCCAACATGAGACAGAGTGCTGTCCACAACTGGCTCACATTTTGATTAACAAGCACATATGCAATCTGACAAGCTCCTCTCCTCCTACACACAGTCACTTAGGCTGCACTATATGCATATATTCAACATGGTCTATATACTTTGAGTGTATACACATCCTCATACACTCATAAAAACACCTTTGCTAACACAACATACATGATTGGAAGATAAATGATTTAAGAGGCTGTATGAATATTTTACATTTCATGTCTTGTGTGAGACAGTCCAGTCACATTCATACATACTGTACTGTGAAGGCACAAGAGCAAACATCATGGAGTGGTAATGAAATGGAAAAACATGCTGACTGTTTTGGAACAAAATTAATTATAGTGATACAACACCAATACTACTGCAAGAGAACAATTCTTCTTACATACAGAAACAGTGGAATATTTTACTCCAGGGAGGGAGAAAATGAGAGAATAAATAAAACCGCCCTCGCAACATAAACTGAAGTAATCAATCACCGGTTAATTAAATGCATCTCCCAAAACTCACAGGAAAGCTGCAATATTTGAGTCATAACTGAAATTCATAATGAATAAACTAAGTCAATACAGAAATCAGTGTCATCTGTGTTTACTTGTACCTTTTTTTTTTTTTTTTACAGTTTTCACAATAGAAATGAATAAGTAATGGTGATAGATTGTTTCAAAGATTACTTTGTTCTTTTCCCACTCCTGTGTGTGGACAACAGTTTCTCCACACAAGTCAAGGAGTCATGTTTTATTTATGGAGCCAAAGTAGCAGGAGTCCCTGAAAACATTCGTTTTAAAACTTGCATGAGTTTCAGACACTTTGCTGTAGACCTCTGTCATATGGTAAAAGGTCAGTCTTAGGGTGTCATCTCAGCTACAACACGAAGGAAGTACTACTGTAAGTTTTATAGCAACCTATATGTCCCGACCAAGGCTTTAAGGCTTTGATTTTGACCGAATGTGGAGTAGAGTAAGGTAAGAAAGAGTTAAAATCGGGGAGCACAGGGAGCGTGCCGCTGAGTATTTGCTGATTCCACAAGAAGCTCCAGATTGGACTGAAGGTTAACCAAGCAAGAAAATGGACTCAGAGGCAACAGTGTTGTGCAGAGCTTGGTTGGCAGGCCAAGGGACTGAAAACATGATAAATAGCTGTAGGGGCAGAATTTTTAAGTGAGTAAATCAATGTACGAAATAAGCACAAGTCAAACCATCTGTCTAGTTATCTTCGAGCAATGCAGTCGGCTACTCATTCTTACCAGATCAGTTTTTAGTACCAGATATTGGTTGTTTGGATATTGGAAAAAACATCCACCAAGAATCAAATAAACCCAGAAGCAGGAAGCAGGAGTCAGTGAAGTCTGGTGTGTGGTTTAGATATTTATGACCCCCAACAGCCAAACATTTTGATTCAAACTGAGTGTCTTTGGTTTGAGGCTCTGAATAAGTTACAGGTTGGTTCAATTGCATGGAAGATTTTGGCCTAAATGTACCAAAGATGCCCCAAACCAAAACAATGTTCTTCAAGACCAAACTGAGACTGCCCATTATCCTGACGGCACATTATTCTGAAACCCCAATGGTCCAAAAAAATGTCCCATTGGACTGAAAGCCCATTCGTCTGACAGCCTGTTATCCCAAAAACAAAAGCTACTACTTAGATGGCTTTTCGTCATGTTTCATGTTTCACCTGCCTGAGAGGATGTCACCACACAGAGCAACAGCATCTTGTTACTAAAACCTTTAAGTATTTATAGGTGAAACACCATCATGTTCTGGGTGGAAACACTTCAGTGCTTCAGTTTCAATAAGTCATTAGGTCCTATTTTCAATATGAAACCTTCAATATGTGACATTTTCTATTTATCTTAAATTTCTCCTTTTTTTCTTACATTCCAAATTAGATTAAAAAAACTCTCTTAACTGGACAAACTTGTCAAACATCGCTTGTTTCAGCCTGACAAATGCCACCTGTTCATGAGCAGGTGCACATTTATGAGATTTACCATTGCAATTGCAACGTAAGACTGCCTGTTCCACTCTGTGTGGCAAATGTGATTCACAATAATGTTACCAAAGAGTAAAAAGAAGAATGCAAGTGCTGCTTGAAACCAGCAAGTCTAGCAGTGTCAATATAGTGCTATTAGAGGACCTGAAACAATTAGGAAATATCAATAGTCAGTGGCAGACTGCAGATAAAATTGTTTTATTGTGTGACTTAAAATACAACATCTACAATTCTGTAATAAAAACAGACAAAGAACTATTAACTCTTTAACCACTTAGAGGAATGTAGAGGCCAAATGATTTTCTAGCATTTAGGGACGCTTTTATGGGACTGCATCTCATTTTCTCCACTGAATGGGCACCCTTGAGTGCACTATATCATATTGGCTCAGATACTGGGCCACACTTAAGGCACTTAATAATGTTTTATCTACCATAGTGGCAAGTAAGACGGCACTTTTGCTGCTGTTTGTATCAAACGTGGGGACCCTGGGGGGCCCTGGGGTAGTTTGCCTCCCTTGGAGTCCACCAGTTTCAATAGCACAGGTGTAAATGTACTGTGACAAAAATAAGAGGGAATGGGTTAACATGAGGTTACATGCTTTAAAAAGCCTCTCTAAAGCAAGCTGATCCATGACTAATATGAGAGGTGGTCATAGCAGCATGTAACAGTGATCGTAACATGACGTAACAGTCACTAGACAAGAGGATATTGCAGCCTACAGCAGGTGATGTTACACTGCTGGTGCGATGGAGGATACTGGACAGACACTCCCATAAAGACCCTCAGGCAGCAGCAGCAGAGGATCAAAAGGATTTTCAAACACCTTTCCAAATGTATGTCTCAGGAAATTGGGAGAACCCTGATTTTGCATTAAGTGTATCTTTGTTATATACTAAATTCTCATTAATTTAGGTGTCATATTCAAACTGAAATGTCATTGCGATTTGGTCTGGATCACTTGTAAATGCCAATTAAGAATGAATCTGTTCATGTCAGTGGTTCTTGCATGAGGCCCACTGTTTTTCTAAATTAACTACAATAAAGTGCAACAATAACTTATATACATACTGCATATAAGCAGAACGTTTTTGAGAATATACCATTTATGGGGCACTGAAGCTTCTTCTCCTATCCATTTTCTATCTCTGATTCTTTGAACACTTATCAAAACTTTCTAGCCCCATTTACAATCAATTTGTACCTGTTATCCTTTGAAATGTGTTCCGTAAAAGCAAATCTTCGAGTAGCCTAAATATTCAGCAAGCACTCCCTCAGAGAGCTCTTAGTCCCTCTTTGGCCTCTTTCTCCTCTTTCAAAAGAATCTGTGATACAGCAGTTTAGTCTTGTCTCATGTGCTTTCCACAGTCAGGCGGAAGTCTCACGACGATGATTTATACATTTTTAAAGCAAGAGGAGAGTAGAAAGAACACAAGAGTGAGAAACAGAACGGTTAGAAAATAACACTGCTGCTAGGTGTCTGTCGATCAGAATGTTAACAGAATATGGAGGGGAAGAAATGATGATCACAGACAAGGTAATGGATTAACGTTTTATTGAAATTTTGTCCCCAGGCTCTGGAACAATCTGCCCGAGGAAATTTGGTCAGCCGAGTCAGTGACCTCCTTTAAATTCTTCTTAATATTATATTACATAGTTTTTATTGGAGAGCCTTTCCTGATTTTATCAAAGTTTGAACTGTTTTACACTCTTAAAATGTTTTTATTTTCCTATTTTGCACTGTACTATTTTATTTTAACTGACTTTTGAACCTGTCTGTTTTATTTTACTGTCTTTGTGAAGCACTTTGTAATGTGAATTTTGAAGAGTGCTCTATAAATAAAGATTATTATTATTATTGCTATTACTATTATGTTTGCCAACCTACTTTGCTCTCTGATCGTCTGGTGTTTCCCGTGTTTCTCTGGAAGCTACAGTAGCTACAGGGGGTAAAAGGGATATGACGCCATTGACAGGCAACAAAATGAAATACACCATTACTTTACTTTGTGTTGGACGTCTGGGATAATGTTAAGTATCCAACAAAATGTGTAACACAGGCCCAGTCATTTTGAGACATTTTACAGGAGCAATACCCTATAAGACCCTAACATTCAAAAATTCTGTATTCTATATTAAACAGGTTGAATCCCTATTTAATATACAAGCCCATTTCCAAAAAACATTGTGACATTGGGAAAAACGTAAATAAAAACAGATTGCAATGATTTGCAAAAATGATTCAGTCTTATATCTGTATGTTCAAACGGGTTAACTTAATTGTTTTTTGCAAAATAACACTCACATGAACTACATGTTTCTCCTTAAATGCAGAAATGTTACATATTATACCTTTAAAATCTAATTTTGAAACAACAACATGAAAGTTAGATTAGGACTAAAAGCTAAAACAGATATTACCGCAATGTAACTTTTGTGGTATACCTAAATCTCCAATTTTTATATTTTGTAAATTTTGCACAACTGAGCTGCCTAATATAAGCTGCATTAAAGTTGTACTTTATAATGTCAGTCTTGCAGTTAGTTGTACATTGCCATGACACAATTAGCCTTTGATATTCTCTTCTTTGGGTGCTGGTGAGGTGCTGGACAGGAAAAGGTCAGGATATTAAAGGTGACTAAAGGTCCCCGTAACATTTTGGTCACTGAGGCTTCAGCAATTAGCCGACACATGGCAGGTAAAGCCTTTCATAGAGGAAATGGGCAGTCACTATGGAAGAACAGATTAACCTTACAGACCCCTTTCTGTAAATATAGACGCCTGTTTACTCAGTAAAGGCAGGCATGGGATTAATTTGGGAAAAAAATGCTGAAGATTAATGTCAGCTCCCATAACAACAGAGAGCGATCCGGAAAATGAAAAGACCTTTTTACATACATGCACACGTGTACGTGCACTGACCTGGGAAGACAGGTCACAGATACAGACACACAAAGACAGACAAAGCAAATACGAAAACTGCTGCCATAACAACTCCGCAGTGACAGTGTGTACCGCTCACAACAATGTTAATCATGCTGAGGAGCTGCTGGCTGAGAAAATACAAGGTTTTAAACTGAGAGGACGAAGAAAGAGAAATGGGAGGAGGGACACACATATAGTAACACACACACACAGCCCAGAGGTTGTCTGTTCCAGTCAGTGATCTGTCTAGTTTAGAGCAGATGAACCACAGTTGAACCCAAATGGAATGAGGCATGGCAATCATCTTTATTTAATGAAGAATTCACTGTTAAGTTTATTTAAAGCAGATGTTTTCAGTGACTGTGGATCCAGAGGTGGGCCATGAAACTAATTAAATAATCTTCCAATTATTTTTAACAATATTTTTAATTTCTATTTTTTTTTTCTCTTTAGCTTGAGAGGATGAGCTGGAGGAGCTATCATTTTAATTATAACCTCCAGGTAATTTGAATAACATTTTCCACAAAGTTAGAACTGGTGTCTTATATAAACAGCCACACTAAACCTAATACTGGATTGGATTACCCTTCATTTACAGCTCACAGACCACCAACAGAACACCTGGGACTGTAGTTAAGCAAATACATGGCTGCCTTTATGTTCCTCTGTACTTTATGAAGAGAAGCCGTGAAAAAAAGACATCAGCCCTGTGATCCTTATCTTCCTTTAAAGGAATAGTTCACATTTTTTGAAGTGGGGTTGTATGAGGTATGTGACAATAGTCAGTGTACAGTAGATGGCGTTGGCACAGCCCCTGTTTGGAGTACAGGATCAGCAACAGAACATATTTTGGCCACTTAAAAAAGGTCCAACATTTATGCTATGTTTAGTATATTTTCACCATTTTAACCTGCAGACAGTTTTATTCCAATAGGAAACCGCTGTTACATGAGCCAAATTTGCTCCCTCCAAGCCAACCAAACTTCAGTGGTGAAATTACTTGTTTTACCTAGCATAACACAGGATCTACAGGTCTACCACTGCCTTGATCTGTTCATTCGTTTGTGTTACTATGTGACTTTGAAGTTTTAAAAGGTTCATTCAGACACTGATTTTTGGCAATGGAGATATATTCTAAATATAGTGCAAAACATCTGATGAATGGATTTTTTTAAAGATTTCTTAGGTGGCAAAAAAAAGTTTTCCTGTTGAACCTGTCCACAGCAGTACTTGCTTAGCTTCCATGTTGATACTCCTCTCTGTTTCTCCAAACTGGGGGTGAGTCGACCCATCTACTGTATGTATTGACTATTGGTAATTACCTCATACAACCCAACTTCAAATAATTCTAACTATCCCTTTAACAGGAATAATACGTTAATAATAATAATATATTATATGCATATATGTATGTATATTTTATGGATGCTGATAATAGCCACTTCAGTTGCAGCTTGAATTCAGTTACAATAGGAGTGATGCCATCAGTGGTGGGCTGCATCTGCACCATAATCTGTATGATGCACTGAGTGGACAAGCCAACCACAGTGATTCTCCTACGCTGTCCAGTGCAGCTCCAATAAATACTTCATAGCTCCTGCTCCTTCAGGAAGCTCCTCCAAAGACAGAAAATGCCTTGTTTATCAGACACTGCAGCAGTTTTGTCAATCAAATTCACAATAATGCCTGCAGAGGGTCATGTTTCTTTTGCTTATATATATTTTAACAGTTAACAAGTTGGCTATCTGGCCCAGACAAGTTGGAATGTAGTAAGGTACTGAATTTTAAAAGCTGGGGGAAAAAATCAACTTTACTGCATTAGTTTCACATTTGTGTTGCGGACAACACAACTAAGAGCCTATAGCCATGGTAACGGCTCTCTCATGGATGTACTAAGGAGCACTGGATACTGCATTCAAAGATGGTGCCTCTTTAGTTTGTATAAAAGCTGCTCACTGGGCACACACACAAAAGTCTCCACAGGCTTCCTATACTTCTGGGTTCAGGGCTCTTCTCTGGCCGAGCCAGCTGAGATCATGCATGTCTAAGACTTCCCCCGGTAGAGCTGTGGGATGACCAGATGTCCTGATAAATTCAGGACAGTCCTGAAATATGAACAGATGTCCCAAATCCTAAATGTGGTCCCATTTGTCCTAAAAAATTAACTGTTATAGTAATAGATATTATGAACAAGCTTAAGGAAGAGCTGTCTGTTTGCTGTATGCTGAGATTTGAAGGCAAAAATGGTGACTTGGTGAAAACCGAAAACTGCTGCACTGAATAGTCATTGTGTTCTGTTTTCCAAGTGACAGACAGCTGACTTCATGAACAGGAATAATAAACTTTAGCACTGAGTTTTGCATTTCATACATTCTGCTGTTCATTGACATTGAATGCAATGTAATGGAAGTCACGCCTACCACTGCCACGTCACTGTGGGACCATTCCCAGCCCAAAATCCCCTGTCCCATATGTCACTGCACCCACCTCCTGTAGACCCCCAGCACACATGAACGCAATGAAATTCTAATAATAAAAGGAGTATTTTCGGGGTGTTTGTTTGCTAAAGTAGCTAACTGTAACTGTTACTGTAGCTCTTAGCTGTTGTTAGCCAGCAACAGAACTGGGCTCAGCAGCTTCCCAGTGAACACAACCAGTCACAGAGAAGAAGGCATCCTCCGACAGGGAATACAGTACAGATGTTGTTTACAAAGTTTCCTTATGGAAAGACAGGTTTACTTGTTGCTAAGGTAAGTTAGCTAATCAGTAACTGCTGGTAGATCTGTTAGTCATGACTCAGTCTCGTCGTGCTGGGAGCCAAACTTGCCAAGAAAACCTCAGTTCTGCAGCCCAGTGGTTTTCCACCTGGGGTCCGGAGACCAACAGGGATCCTTGAGTACGTTGTAGGCGGTCCCCAGAAAAGAGAGGAATTGAAAATTTTATCTTGTATCACATTTTTTAGAAGTTTGAACAAGGGAATAATGAGGGTTGGTTGTTTTGATTGATTGCAATTTATATTGATCTTAGTAGATCAATGATTGATTATGAAGTCTTTATTATCTTCAAATCTCAAAAAAAAAAAAAAAACACTTTAAGACAACATCCCCTCAAACTGGGGATCTGTTGTCTAATGTGCATCTATTGAAAAGTTTGGGAACCCCTGCTGTAGCTTTTCCCCTGTCATCAAACTGGCCTCCGTTGGTCTCAGAGGCTGTTTTGTTCTGGCCATGGTCGCTTGGAGCTCTCAGTCTAAGAGTGTGGGACTGCTCTCCCTCCTAATGTTACATTCATGGACTGCTTTAGCTGCATGGTGGGCGGAACAGTGCTTTTGGCTACTGTAAACACCAATCAATGTCTTCAACAAGTCACTCCCTAACAGCCTGTTTTACAGGAAACACGTAAGCAATAAGCACTTCACTCGCCAATTCATGGAACTCTTAGAAAGTTTGTTTTCTTCCAACAAACCCTCAGCGTTAAGGACTAAAAATATTCTGAACTGTCCTGAAAATCTGGTGCTCCCTTCCAGCCAAATTGTGCACTCACACTCACAAAAGCACACACGGGCAGCCCATCTCAACATTACTTTACCTAAAGGGCACCAGAAATCCCAGAAGATTTCTTCACTGCCTAACTTTGCCAGAAAAAATAATTTCATCCCAAGTTCCCATCTTTGCAAAGTGCTGTCTTACAACCATGGGGTGAGATAAAATGGTTAAGTAATTTCCATACTTGCTATATTGCCTGCAAAGTAACAGTGGGACTAATTAGTGAGGAATGGCATAACGAAAAGTCTGGTTTTCTGCACATTTTGAAATAGCCCATTAAGGCCAATTATGCGAATCCATACCTGGCAAGAATCACATTTTTACATTTTCTGACTGTATGCCTTGAGCTGCAATGCACAACCCCAAAAAATTCTCATTGCAGCGATAAAAGGATTGAAGCGTGAATTAACAAGACCCTCATTAGCAAGCTACAACTCCCACACACACAGTAGTACAATTATGTAATTACCCATTCAAAAAGCTGCTTATCTACAGACAGATGATTGATGTAAAAATGCTTCATATTATTATTCCTGTGTTGATGGTTTATGTTTTTTATCCTCAAAACTGCCAATAAACAGAACCATCTTTCCCATCATTCTGAGGTCCTAATGTCAAATTTAAATTCTAACTCCTGCAGGCTGATTTTGAACTTCATTCCAACGATGGAGCCTCTCCAGACTTGAAGCTGCGTTTCTTTTTCTGTGGCGGTCGAGTACATTTATAGGTCAAGTTGGATGCTATCTGATTTGAGACACGAGCACAGCCTTTTATCAATGTGGAAAAGCTGGCCTTTCTGTCAACCTCTGTCTCGGTCTCCAGTCGCCTGTATTCCCCAGATTAGCCCGGGCAGCTGGCTCATTTTCTGACCCGAGAAACGCAGCAGCAGAGAGGAACTGAGCTGAGGCGGGAGGAGAAAGCAGAGGGTGGAGTGTGGAGGAGATAGGATGAAGAAATGTGAGGAAAGAGAGAAAAGACGGTCTGAGATAGTCAGAGGTGCAGAAGAGAGGGGTTGAGTGACCACTGACTGACGGAAACAGAGAGTTATTTCATTTCAGAAGCACTTCTCAGGAGGACTTTATCTCTGACGAAATGTGGTGTCTGAAAGCAAGGAAACAGACAGTTTTAAAAGCTTCAATCATAACCCAGTAGCTCCCCCACACACTTGTGATACTTTCTGAACGACATGAACTAATAATTAATGCTGTTGTGGACTATATCACAAGGGTGATATAGGGCGGAGGTCTTTTAAATTTGTGGGTTTATGTCTAAGGAAAGTTTAATGTCTCTTCATTTGGATGCCTGTGTCTTTAAAATGAGTATATTTCAATTCTTCAGGAGTTGAGCCATGCTAATGCTTTAATCATTTAAGAACTGTTAAAGCATCAGCATGTTTCAACCAGAGTGCTTGTCAGATGTGTTAACAGCATCTGAAACTCCCACCCCCCACATATTTCTGCTGGGAGAACTGGAAGGGCTGCGTCCTTTTCAAAACCAACAATCTTGCAATTATGTTTCATATTGCTTCGAATTGCGTAGAAACCCCTGTAGTGTCATTACCGGAGACGCCCCTCTAGCGTTATGTTTTGATGCAGTGTCGAAGTCAGGTGAGGTATCAGACAGAGCGAGAAAGTCTGCACATGGAGGAGGTGGGGTGGATGGATCAAACAAACAATACTTTTACCCAAGAGACTGGGGATTGTATCCTGTGTGAAATAGTCCTTTTAACTTAGGTGAATTACAAAACACACATACGTTTTTTAACAAGAAAGAATGCATGTAATTAAAAAGACAATATATCTGGTTCTGCTGCAATCTCTTTTTTAACTGTCCATTGTAAGTCTCATGTTATAAATGGAGAGAAATGCTAAGATAACTCTTTACAGAACTTAGTTTCCTTTTAACATCTGAAGAGACAGAAAAGTCCTTGTCATGAGTTATACTAGATTTAATTATCTATCTACCAGATGTTCCACTTTGAAGAGCAGTTAAATCATAAACGGTGTGCTGTGCTCTCAGAGCTTACATCAAAGCATTTATGAAGGACAAAATTCCAGTCAGTAAATAAACAGTCTGCGTGGTGTTAACCAATCAATCACAGCAACTGTTGGTGAGGAAGAAGCTTTTATATTACGCCACTGATATTATTTTTCTTAAAGGGATAGTTTGAATTATTTGAAGTGAGGTTGTGTATTATCCCTCGTCATTATTACAGCATTAGTATTACCCACCCATTAGATGGTGGCACGCCCCCTGTTTACTGGTGTGGGAAGGTAAGAGAGAGGTCCTGCTGTGGACAGGGTCAGCAGCAAAATGCATTTTAGCCTCCTAAAAAAAGGTCCATCTAAAAAAAATAAATCAGTCAAATGTATGCTATATTTAGAATATTTCACCTTGCTGCCAGTCAGCCTTTTCTGACAGGACGCTGCTGTTATATAAGCCAAATATCGCTCTCTCTCTCTTATTCAACCAGACTTATTTTGCAAATACAGTCATTTTACCTCTCAGAATATATCAGTTGCTGCTCTACTGCTGCCATGATTTGTTAGTTAGTTTGTGTTATTGTGTGACTTCACTGAATCTGAGGAATCCTCACAATCATCCACACAATAACACAAAGAAACTAACTGGTGGTAGAGCAGCAGCTCCTGTGTTCTGTGGGGTAAAATTACTGATTTTAACCATGTTCGGAGTCCAATTGGTTTGGAGAGAATTATATTTTCCGGCAGAAGTCTTTTTAGTTTTCTGACATGTAGGTTAAGTGGTGAAAATATTCTAAATACTGTATAGCATACACTTAAACAGATTTTTTTTTAGGTTAGTTTCCTTTAGTTGACTAATATATCTTTTGTTGCCGAGACTATCCACAGCAGTTCATTGCTTAGCTCTCTGACACTGGTACTCCTGCTGCTTCGACAAAATATTGACCACCATCTACTCTCGGTAATCCACTGAATATCTTCAAGTACCTCATATAACCTGCCTTCAAATCTTTAATCTAAGTATCTCTTTCAGCCTTTCCTCTTTTGCTCTCCCTTCCTTGACTCCTTCTTGCACTGACAGCTGCAGCTGTGGCAAGACTTTTCATTCCACTTTCCTACTTATTTTGTGCTGGATAAACCGAGGTAAAGACAAAAAAGAAAAGAAAGGTCTGACCCCCACACAGGGAATTCAGTTACATTGCAGACATGTCCCCCTATGGTGTTACAGCAGTCTGCAGATTTTATCTAGTTATCCTTTTCTCTCGCTGCAGCAGCAGGAGAAATAAGTGCCACTCTACTACAGGAACCCAAACTCCTGAACAAGGGGAACCTCAGCTTGCTCCTTCATTATAAACCAACAAACCAGTGTTAAAACAAACGTTGCATTGAGATGACAGCTGTAGCAGCTGACTGTCAATCCCTTCCAGCAGTAAGAGCAAGTCACACACAGATGACAGCAGGTAGTGTATGAGGTAACTTACAGGTCGGAGAGTTCACCTCGACCCTGTACATACTGCACTGGACAGTAATTGGGGCTTGTCAGAGAGATTATTTCATGTTTGAGAGGATGTTTGTGGGTGCCTGTGCTGCTCTGTGTCTGTCCATGCGGGTATGTGTGGGTGTGCAGATGCTATTATAAAAGCAAAAGTCTAGATATTCAGAGGTTAACATTTGAATACTGCAAAAAAAAAAACTTTTGAAATACAAACAGTTCAAGTTATCGAGCAATTTTTCACAAATTTCATGAGTTATAGTTGAGTGATGATCATATAAAGCTGTTTTAATTAGAGGTTTACAGAGATAAATTCAATATTTTGAGGGTATGCTTATTTGCTTTTATACTGAGACTTAGATGAGAATACTGAACGCTCTAATATCTGTCTGTTACATATGAAGCTGGTTAGTTTAGCTTAGCATGAAGAAGCAGCCAGCCTGGTCCTGTACAAACAAAGCTAACAAAATCTGCCTGCCTGCACTGCTTAAGCTCAGAATTAACATCTTGTTATCTTTATTATGTTTATTTAATCTTGTCTTCTTGTTGT
Source organism: Lutjanus argentimaculatus (assembly GCA_034769285.1). Classification (NCBI taxonomy): domain Eukaryota; kingdom Metazoa; phylum Chordata; class Actinopteri; order Lutjaniformes; family Lutjanidae; genus Lutjanus; species Lutjanus argentimaculatus. Next base: position 25,707,074 of record JAWZSL010000003.1, on the reverse strand, counting down.
AAATTTAATCCATACAAAAAACTGAAGTCTAAAAACAGCAATCTCTAGTTTGTTGTAAAACATGAACGCAAATAAAACATTAGGGCCCTCAGAAGATGATGGACATCTTGCATTGTCACAGGAGGATAAAGAAGCAGCAGCAGACTGGAAACTTGACCTGAATTCTTCCACCATCACTGCCTTAACAAGGAGATTTTTCCAGAGTCTCAGTAAAAAGATCTATTTCCCATGGAAACTCTATGTATGTATTATGTCTATCTTTAACCTTTCTTTTTTTGTCCTTATCTGACAATGGCGGGAGGTAAGCGAAGGTGTTTATAATCAGGATGAAGGAGCAGCTGACTGACATGTGCAGGATGTTCTGAGTTTCATTTCAGAGTCGGTTGCTAAGAACATCTTGTAGGCTGTTTGTCTGAGGAGTGTCCATGTCGTCAGCATCTTTCAGCAAGTACTTGTCTCTGTCACGGCATTGCTCCGATACCCCTGGAAGAATTTCACACAAATTCACGGAGGCCATTGCAGTTATTGATGAGGTCAGCTCTGTCCTGCATGTCACAATCTAACACTTACTATGATTAAACGTTGAACATTAAATAGGCTTGTTATTGGTTATTTTTGTCTTACCTAAAAATAGTGGACAAATGTCAGGTACAGCAGATGTAAACGCAGCCTATTCCCTATTCTATGATCTAAAGTCGGGTCGTGTCACAAGACAGTTCAGACAATGTGAGCTTGCTTTCATCAGTATAATAATTATAATACAATAATAAACTGTTCATCATACAGGTATTTATTAATTACTGTAGCACTGCTTAGTTAACATGCATATCCAACACTGTTGGTGGTCAACTTCTACCAAATCTTACTTTTTAACCCAAGGCAATAAAAGTGTAGCCTGCATGTAGGAAAACTAGTTGTTGCTGCCCTCTGGTTGCTGGGAGGATTAATAATTTCTTTCAGTGATAATGGGTACAATAATAATAAAGTGTTGGCAATTGTTACTAAATAACATTGCTACACTTCAATAATTTAGCTATTTGTGCATTAATATGAGAACTGAAGCAGAAATTTAAAAGTAACACAAAAGTTACTTTTCTTTGTAACTAATCCTTTAATAATAATTAGAGAAATAAGTAATTAGATAACTTTTGAGAAAAGTAATAAGTAACTCTGACTAATTTCTAAATTTCAGTAACTTGCCCAACACTGCCTATCAGTGGCCATACAAGCCTCTCTGGATGGAGGATTCTCTACCACATAACTCCCTCAAACGTCTTCTTGGCTGCTCTGTCCTTAGACACCAGGCGACGGCAGCGTGAGGCAGTCGGTTTCCTAAATTCTTCTGAGGAACCACAACTGGTCAGTTTAAGCTGACTACCTTGTTTTAGTTAAGAACAAGTTAATTTCACCTGCCATTCTTAACGTAAAAAATATATTCAATAAAATTAAGTAAATACTGAGAGAGACCTCTAGCAGCAGAAATGACATGCTGCACCTTTAAAAAGTAGACATAAAGTAAACATAACTTAAGACTAATACAACATATTTATACTAATGTATCATTTTCAAAGTGATTGGTTTCTGATTTTTTAAAGTAAGATCAACTTGTCAAATTTCAGAGTGCATGAAATCTTTCCTCACAAGGAAAAGGCAAACTTCCTCGATGAGATTGATAGATGGCCATTAGTACCCAATGCTGAGCAAATCTTTAGAAAGCTCATTTATCATAAATAAAGGTTCACTGACGCCCATCATTTTTGACATGTGTGATAAGGTTAACTTAGCAATGTAACATTTAATTTCAAGTTCCTGAAATGTCATTAATGACTTTAATTATCCCCAAGAGCAGAAAAATGGTCCCCTCTCAGTTTTATCTCCAGCATTTTTATATGAGTACCATTTCCTTGATACAGTGGTGTGTCTGAGTCAAAGAAACTCACAGAATCTCTCATATGCCTTTGTCTATATTTACATTAATGTAAGTACTGTAAATACAGAGATATCAAATATTGGGCATGTATTAATGATTCATAATATATCATTGATGTGTGCCAAGTGATGTTTCAACTTCAAGGATGTATAAGCTGTTAATTTATCACATTTTGACATTTACAAAGGATTTAGTCTGGGTGGTATTTTTTTAAATGAGAGGTAATATCAGGTGAGGTTAGCAAGGATGTGTTCGTACAAATGGAACAGTAAAAACTGAAATTGACATGTTTGGGAGTGTGACGTTGATGAGTCTGAACCAACACTTAAACAGTTACATAACTGACCAATCGAGGCAACGATGGACCAACAACTCCAGCAACTCCTCCATCTGAAAAGCCTGCAAATATATTCTAAATATAGCGACACTTAAATTGATATTGATTTTTCCACGAAAAAGCCTGGTCTTCCTTCACTGTCAGGGTCAACTCTGTACAAAGCCACCATTGTTCATTCATTAATGACAAACACACAGAACAGAACCACACCTAAACCTGAGGGATTGATGTGGCAGCGTTTCAGTGACCTGATGTCAACCTTCATGACCTCTTCAAAAACACTTCTATACGTTCTTCTGTACTCCTACTCCTATGTTCCCAGAGAGTGAACACTTAATCTCAAACAGTTAGAACACTTAGTCAAGATAAATATCAACATTAAACTCTTGAACACCTTCTTTGTTATCCTGGATTAGTATGGTCATATATCTGCTGAGGGTGGACCTGTGTGTCAGCAAGAAAGATGTGAAAATTAAACTTTGTTTACTGAGGTTTAACAAAGTTTAATATCATAATTTTTTGCAGGATTATGAAAGTAATGCCATGCATATGTTATACTGAAGGTGGACTTTATATGTTTTGCTATAAAAGAGAATGACCGGTGCCTTCACGGAGCATCAACTTCCTACCTGAAACAGAGAGGTAAAGGTAAGTGAATGATAATCCTGCTGGCTGAATGCTCCTATTACTATATTTTGGTCTGACTGGTGGTTTGTTTCAGCCTGCAAGTTGTTCTGTAGCATGGCAGCGATGAACTGCATCCTGGGTCTCCTGGCCCTGCTTGCAGTCTCAGCCTGGACAGAGGCAGGGGTGAGTCTAGAGGCTGGAGCTTTAAGTCAGGTCTTTGTATCTCTCCAGAATAAGAAGACTTGACATTAAGTTATTTTGCCTAGAAGCTTTGACTGCAAACACATTTGTAGCTACAGCAAAAGTTCTTCAGCTTTGCTGAGTTTGCTCAGAATTAATAAGACTGTAGTTTGTATTTTTCTGACCATTTTAGGGACATAAAGGGAAAAAAATAGAGGTGAAAGATTTTTTTTAGATTCACAGTTCAAGAATATAAAATCAAAATGTCAAGAATAAAGTCAAAATGTCAAGGATGAAGTCTAACTTTTGATATTAAAGCCAGGGATAAGAAAAAATATATCAGAAGATGAAGTTTGTTTTTTTTTATTTTGAGAATATAAAGAATTGGCTATTGCTATACAAAACATTTGTCATGGTAACATTTTCTCCTCGGTTGCTTGATAACACAACAGAAATGCTGTCAATTTCTGTTTGCAGATTGTGAAGAAAGATGAAGCTAATAAAAATGATGAAGATGAGGGAGACCTGACGGTCACAGAGCAGCTGGAGAGAGCCAACAACAATCTCAGTAAGACACAAACAACACAACCTGTAAGAATATTATTGGGTCATGTACATACTTTTAAGGAGCCACAAAACCACATTTTTCTAGCTTGGCTATCATTTATTTCAGACTTTATTGAATTATGTGGAGTTTCATGTAGAGACAGTTCAACCCAAAATCAAAAATACCTCCTCTTACCTGTAGCCCAGTGTTTATTCCTCTAGATGTTTTGGTGTGAGTCACCAAGCTTTGGAGATATTGGCAGTGGAGATGTCTGTCTTTTCTTCAGTGTAATGGAACTAAATGTCACTCAGCTTGTGGTGCTCAATGAAATTTCTCACAACAAGGTCTGTGGCCATCTAGTTCCGCTGTATTGGAGAGAAGGCAGACATCTCTACAGCCGACACTGTATCTCCAAGACTCTGCTACTCACACCAAAACAATCTAGAGGATAAATAGCGTTACACGCGGAGGAAGAATAAGTATTTTTGATTTGGCGGAGAACTGTCCCTTTAAGTCAGAGCTGGGTTATATGGTTGAGGTCATCGCAATCTTTTTCACTGCTGATGGTCTGACTTGTACAGGTGGGATTTAGGATTGATCCAATATTAGTTTTGATTTAGCTTTTAACAACAAAAACATAACTTGTTTTCCTACATAGTTGCTATGAAGCTACATGTTTAAATGAATGATTTACATGTTACTCTTTACTATAGAGTCTGAACTCAACCAATCAGGGCCCAGTTTCCCAAGGCGATCGTTCTTAGAGGTTAAAAGCGCTTCTAGACGCATTTCCCAGAGCAGCACTTGTGAGTGCACGCACATGCAGTTAAGAGACGTCTTAATGCTGTCTGTCCGTAATGCTGAAGATGATGCATTTTAAAGTAACTTTTCATATTTAACCTGTCTTAAGAGGTGCTATATATTAAAAATATACACCCATGTGGTGTTAATGTCACAATAAGTGTTTTATACTTGGATTTGTTTCAAAGTTTCATGAATATGCAATCATTTGATGTAAATTTCATAATTTCTGTATTAACATGTGGCAAACAACCTATGTAAAATAACTGAGATAAGATCTGGGATGTCAAAATATTGCATCAGGAAAAAAGCCACTTTAGCCACAAGAGAATATTTAGTGAAAAGAAGGGAAGGAGGAAGGTAGTATGATTTTTGATGCCACTTGCCAATTAAAGTACCTTAATTGCCTTCCTGGGCTGTGTGACTCACTCTACTGCTGCATCTAACCACTGACAGAGTTAGTGAATGGACTAAATCAGGAGCAGACCAGCAGTTGCTGGATAGAGATTGGCTGTTGTGTGACTTTCCGTAGAAGACCAGTGCAGGCATCATATATTTTAAGTTCGATTGACTTTGTTGTCACGACTATTTCTTTCTCTTACACTCTCTGCAGACAGTGACCGTGATGGTATTCAGATACATGGGGACATTGTCGTTCCTCGTCTTCCCACCTAGGAACGCCGACCCCTGCATCCTGCGTGGTTGTATGTGGCCTAAAGCTACAGATGGCAAGGTTTACATTCCCTACGTCATCGCTAACCACTACTGTAAGTCCCTGCACACTACGGCTTGCATGGATACACCTGAAAACTTCCTTTAAAGGACAAGGCTGGTGATATTTTATATTTTTCTTCGATCAGTGATTCCTAAGCAAAGACCAAAAACAACAGTCAATTAATTTAACTAACAAGTATGTATTTCCAAAGCCTGATGTATCTTGTTCCTCTGTGCCAAACAGCCCCATTGTTTTCTAAAACTATTAAAAAGAAACATCAATGAGCCACACTGTTGCACTGGGTGACATTCTCCTTCATTACCATTTACACACACTCTGTAGTTCACTTTTGGCTCAATCCCACACACACCGTCATGATGTGGATTAATCTGCTGCTGAAAATAGTCCCAAATATAAACAGTATTTTCTACAGTGACCAGCTTTAATAGAATATTACTGAGCCTTTTTGAAAATGAAATGTTTGTGACCCATTTTTGATAGACTGACATCTTCAATAGGAACTAATTGGAATGGGAATAAGAGCCTCAGACAGGGTTGGGATATAAGACAATACTGAGACACATTGTTGGTTTTGGATTTGTTCACAGTAAGAAAAATACAGTGTCCCTCTCAGGCTTTCTTTAAAGTGTGGTTTTCATTTTTGTGTTTTCTCCTCCAGCTTCTCAGGAGCTGGATATCATCAAGAGAGGCATCAACTCCTTCTCCTACTCCACCTGCATTCGCTTCTTCCCCGCACCAACCAGAGGGATTACCTCTACATCCAGTCTCTGAATGGGTACGTAGTTTGTTAATTAATTCATTTTAGGTGGTTCACTCCCATGAGTCCATGACAATCTTAACCAGACCAACATACATGTATAGTTTTGGTGAACTGTGAACTGTCCTATCCCTCATCTCTGCAGATGCTACTCATATGTTGGTCGCCAAGGCAACGGCCCAAACAGTGTCTCTGAGCCGTCAGGGCTGCATTTACTACGGAACAGTCCAACATGAACTGCTCCACGCCCTGGGCTTCAACCATGAGCAGTGTCGCTCCGACAGGGACCAGCACATCCGGGTCCTGCTGCAGAACATCATCAAAGGCAAGCTGCAGTCCACTGTCATTGTTTTAATACAAAACATCAACACTGAACTGTGCATTTGGAGATTTGAGTGCATTTTGAGTGCTATATAGTGTTGTGTAATGTCGCTTTTCACGGATTTCACTTGTCACGGGAGAAATTCTTCGTTAAATGAGATGAAACAAGCCTGTGTTTACATTTTCCCAGACAAAGTGAGTAGTAAGTTAACCAGTTAAAAGGAAGCAGGATATTTTTCTTTGGCTAATTTTATTTTTGATGTTATATATTGTGGTTATGGTAGTAGGAAAACTACTGCTTTTGTCCACAGGCCACAAAAATCAACAAAACATGAAAGTTCCTTGCTGTATCTTTAAGTTAAATTTAAATGCAGGACTTTGACTTGTAATAGAGTATTTTACACATTATTATTGCCACCAGTACTTAACTTAAGGATGCTTCTACTTTTTCCACAACTGCAGGTCAGGCGTACAACTTCAATAAGATCAACACTCTGAACCAGGGGACTCCATATGACTACGGCTCTGTCATGCACTACGGCAGGTCAGTTTAACTAAAACTGGAACGATTCTTCTTCATTCTGTAGATTAACTGTCTGGTGCTCTCTGTCACCCATTTGTGGATTCTGCTGTTTTGTGCCTCTGAACTGGTCTGATATTAAAAAAAACACTGAGTGTGGTCCATTAAAAAGGAGCGACAGAAACAGCTTGGTGGCTGTGTTAAAGGAATTACAATGATTGACCCGCTGAGCGCAAGAGGAAAGAAATACAATAACAAAACAACAACCTCTCAACAACCTCATTTTATTCTTGGTATTTTTTTACTGTTCACTCAGTTTTTTGCATTGTTTTTTAGCGTTTCATGTTTGGTTTTGGTAAAGCACTACATAATCAGTGATATATTTTTTTATTTTTGCTACGTAATAATCAATATCACATTTTTAGAATATTTAAAACAAAAATCTCATTCATTTTCTCACTTTTCTGTCTCAGGACGCTAAAGTGTTACCAAGCAAATACACAGTTTCACGTTTTAAAAAGACTTGGCAATTTTCTAAAATAGCTGGGCCCTGTTAAGAAACAGGAGAGAACAGTGCATTTGCTGGGGACTTTTTTTCAATGGACCAATTCACAGTTGGATTACATCTTTTTATGGGCTTTTTGAAATTAAGAACAAAATCTCTGAAATTAAGAACAGTATCCCTGACCAAAGCTCTGTATTGTAGTGTGAGTGCTGTAACATCACTACTTTAACAGGAATATCTAAATGTAAAATGACTGATGACTCTGGTCGTCTCTTCCTTTAAGGCTGGCTTTCTCCAAGGACAACTACAACCCCACCATGGTGGCTGTTCCAAACCCCAATGCCGTGTTTGGCACAGCCAGACAGATGAGCCAGAACGACATCAACCGCATCAACCTGCTGTACTGCAGAAACTAGTGCTCCATTTACACTGATGTTTCTTTGACCAATATTTAATTACTAATGTGAACTTCTGTAGGAGAAGAAGCCTGTCATTACAGTGGGTTCAACATCATACCACCACACTGGGATGAATCGTTTAAAATAACTATGCAGATAATTATTCATTCTGTTGGGTAAATGAAGTTGCATGACAGATCTATCTGATTCACTTTAGTTTCTCGTAGTCTGAATTTATGTGAGTGAAGGATTTTCCTGTTTGCTCTAAGGTGGTGGGAATCACATTTCCAATTTCATTTAATCAATAAATGTTCATCTAAAACATATCTATTTAATGACTCCATGTTTAAAAATCTATTTTCTCATGATAGAAAAATATAATTTCTATATTTTTTTAATTATTTTATTATTTATTATTATCTATTTTTTTTCTTTTATAGTTTTACTGAAAGGCTTTAGTTATTTAGCTAATGTTACTGTAACAGTGTTAATAACAGCAAGTTTGCTGTATTATGTAAACTATAGCCCTTTAATATAATTTCACAAAATTAACTCACAGAGTTTTAGCAAAAGAAATTTTCTTAACTACACACCTTTTGAATTCAAGTTTGGTTCAGTTCAGTATCCAAAATAGAACATCCCCCTAAAGCGTACAGGGAATTTTGAAAAGAAGCACTTTCAGAACCAAAAGAGGACATTTTTGGAACGCCCTGAATATTTGGCAAAGGTCATTTATCACCTTTAAAGAACCTTTAAGGAAAGTTATGCAAGGTCCCCGTAATATCCTCTCCTACACAGATTTACCTCTGCTTTAAGGTCAAGTTGAAATGTATTAAGGCAAGATTCGTGGTCTGTGAGTTTTTCATGTAACCAGACTGTGTGGTCCCAAAGAGCCAGGCTAGCTATTTCCCCTGTTTCCAGTCTTTATGGTAAGCTAATCTAGCCAGCTGTTGGCTTCATCTTTCTCAGTCTTTGTTAAATTATAGATGTTCAAATTTTCTTTTTTCTGAATTCTCATCCATTAAAAAATGCCCTGAAGCAGACTATTTATGCCACTACATGTGGGAAACACTGTTTCCAGTCTTTATGCTGAGCGAGGCTAACCAGTGCGGGCTTCAGCTTTACATTAAACTGACAGACATGAGAATGGTGTGATTTTCTCATCTAAATCTTGGCCCTATACTGTTATCTTTAAATGGATGACCAAATAATATAACTGCAACCCATAGCACTTTCAGTAGTCACTTAACTGTTATGATGCAGTATTGATTCAAATGTGTGCATGTTTCTGTGCATGCAGGTGAGGAATACATGTGTGTGATGACAGCTCCTTCTAAAGTTTCATAACCACCTGACAGATATCAGAGCTCTTAGAGGCTTTTTTTTCACTCCTGCAATCTCTGACATTTCGTCTAGAGCCCTTACAGACAAAAGGCAACAAATATCTGCGGTGAAATCATATTATCACCTCAGTCCCAGTTCAGTGCTCAGGGGAGAAGCTGAAATCTCAGGTTTCCACACAAAGACTTAGCTGGGCAACAATGATTCAGCTAAAGTACAATATTTGATTCAACACAGATTCAGTATGTGCCTGATCCACAACTTGATTTTAAATAGATAGTGTCCACTTCCTGCATTACCTCAGATATGCAGATCCCAAACCTATTACTGTAACATCATCCAGTGCGAGTGTTAAATGTGTGAGGTGTATTCACATTTGTATTCATGTGTGAGCTTTCTGAGAAATAGATAGAAAAACCCAAAAGCTTTTCTTAAAAGGCAGGTCCTTCTGACCCACCACAATCCAGACAAAGACTTTGTGAGAGATGCTGTTTGTGCTCTCAGGGTGATGAAAGAATTAAAGTTGAAAGCTGAAGATCTGGGTGGTTCTCACAAAAACCTTTCCATGACCTGAGTTTATTTCTGATTCTCTACCTACATCTGGATTTTTAAAGTCAGCAAAGTTTTGTACCATTTCAGTCAGTGGTCACAGACTTTTAATGAGTATAACCAGACAAAATACATGCAAGACCTAACAGCCCACACTGTGAGTCTCTAACTTTTTCTGGTGCTGAAATAAATGAGGAGGTCAGATACCAGCGCCAAAGGGGATGTACGACCCGAATCTGAAAAGGCATTAATTGCAACAGCGAGACAGATCTGAGTATGCTGATATGAGTCTACTGAAACAAAGTGTAACAAGTCAGCCAATCAATGGCCATTATGTCTGTTTCAGAGCTGAACAGTTGGCGTAATTGTTCTTAATGAAGTTCTGGATTAGAAGTGACTTGTCTGACATCAACCATAATGACATGTAATGGATGGAAGATAAAAAACAAACTTCCCCTCTGAGGATCCCTACCTTCATATTCCCTCTGTTAACTTCTTGCACCGTACAGGGATCTACCTAAAATTAAGAAAGATTTAAAAAGTTATGATTTACCAGCCCTGTCTCCAAGAAATTACTTTTATATACAACTAAGTTGCACCAGCAAATATGTTTTGAGGGAAACATGATGCAGACCAAATTACATCTTCAATGAATATGTTTCATTTCACTTGTTTTCTACCAGAACAGGCGTTCTTGCAATACTCTATCCAGTCGTTGTAACTACAGTATTATTCAGAAGTCAATAGTGACTTTAACCAAATTAGCCCAGAGTCACGCTCTCTCCTGAGCCTTAACCAAAGAGCTTCTGTTGCACAAGTCTTGAAAAGAAGGAACCCTGAACTCTGCTGTCACAGTCCTGCATTTTGTACGCCCACCATTCAACCCAACCATCTCCTTGCAACTCCAGCACATTTGTACCATACTGTTGCTTTTACTTGAACATCATCCAGACAGGAATTATGTTGTCACCACAACTTTTATTATGAAAACAATTTAGTAATATACAAATGTAATTTTTGGGAGATAGGATTTGAATAATAGACCTGGGAAATGTTTATATGAGTTTTTTGAACCCCCAGCAGCAGAATTTACATCTTGTGGGTTCAAATGCTAAAAATTCAAAATATTCTGTTTTTTTCAACTTCAATTTAATTTGAGAGTGCAAACACCCCTGGGTTTTGATTTTGGTATCAAGATGAGTGCCAACATTTCAAAATTAGCTTTTGAAAAAAAAAATATCAAAACTAAAGGTGTTTGATGTACAATCAGCCTAAATCTTCTGGTTGAATGATCAAAGCTGTCTGAAAGTACAAAGATAAATCAGGCTACAACACAATTGCAAAGGGTAGAGCCCAGGGAAGAGCTATCTGGGGAGCTCTTCAACACTCCAGGGAGAGGAAAAAGAGGCTGAAGATGGAGTAGCATGAGATGTAGGCTGCAGAACACAAGAGTGGGCATCAAACTGCAAGGTGAGTGTAGCTACAGGCAAAAAGAGTATAAGGTCACCTTGGAGAAACTGGAAAGTTAAATCCCAGAGGAGAATGTTCCTGTAGCAGGCAGTACAAGATGTTCTTCCAAGCCCATCAAACAAGCCATCTGCCAGGGCAAGGTGAGGTCACCAGGATGCTATCTCTGTACATGGAGTGAGAGTGCTCCATCTTTCTAAACATAAGCATGTCAACATCCAATAGTTGCTATTAATGTGCATGATAAAATGCTAACGATAGAATGCTGGTAACATGGATGGCTTTTCCTCTTGCCCCAGACCAAATTACATTTTTGCTCCACTAGTTGTGTCCAGCACTTCATAATTTCTTCTGCTGATGAAGATCGTAACAGCTGCTAAATATTCATTGAAGCCACATTTGTTTTGTCAACTTCTGTTTCCAAGGGCGAAAATGAACTTTGAAACTAAACTTTTAAGCCAACATGGATGAGAAGTCCAAAAAAGAATTAAGGTCCAAGGCAGTCTTCTGGCAAAAAGTTTAAAAGCTTTTATTCAGATAGCTTTTTCAAATTCTAAAAACATAGTGCTGGGTTACAACCCACGCGTAGCGGCACAAACACTTCTTCAGGGTGTTTTTTATTAGATGAGAAAGTCCTTGAAGTGCTCACAAAAAAAAAGGACATTTGAACATTTACAACAGATCTTTTTCACAGCAGCTCTATTGATAATGAAATAATATGGTATACACAGATTTAGCCAATAATACTAATTAAGGACCTGTTCCATTTAGTGTAGCAGAGTCTTTCCAGTGAGCCAACAGACACAATAGCAGCACCCTGACTCTGTTTGACCTGAATGGAATGGAACCTTAATTAGTATCATTGATAGCACCTATGTTTACCTTACTATTTCATGTCAGAATGGATGCCGTGAAAAAAGTTCTATTCAACAACGACTAAGAGAGCTGCTGATGAATATCATGTGATTGGACTGACAGCCCCAGAGAAGTGATTAAATGGACCTTGAGACTAGAATGTTTCGTCAGAAAAGGAGCAAACTTGCTGTAAATCATCTGCCCAACAATTTTTATTGTGTAATAACAGCCTGCAACTATTCTTTATCCCGCTCACTAACTCTGATCGGTCTACAGTTTCTCCAACTGGCAGACTGCATTATGCTTTCATGGCTTCAGATTTAACCAAGACACTTAAAGCTACGACAGTTGTTGGCCAAGTGAAAATTTTGACCTTTTGGTGTCACACAATTAAGTCAAGGAATCACCAAAAACGGAAAAATATGTTAGTAATGGAGACCCCCCCCCAAAAAAAAAAAAAAAAAAAAAAATCAAAAATATTGTGCTCTCTAGCAGTACTTGAACATCAAAGTGGTCCCCCTATGAGATGACAATACCATCACTGGCCCAAGGCCAATCTCAGTCTGAGAGCCCTTCTCTAAATCAATCTTCCACACAGCTCATATTTCACAATAAAAGCAGATAAACAGACAGGCCTGCAAGTGTGAGCTTGTGTGCGACAGGTTGTGTCACAATCGATACACATTTATGTGTTATCATTGGGGATCGTGCACCTGTGCTACAACATAGTGATTACTGTCAACCAAGCCATCTTTTCCCTACTAACCCAAGGCTACTCCTTTGTTCTCTCCAGCAATCTTCCTCCATCACAACAAGCTGTCCATTTCTCTCTCCTGTTACCCCTCTCTCTTTCTCTTTCCTGGAAAAGTAAACAAGCTCCTGTTGAGCAGCCACACTCATTAGCCCCATTGGCTGGACAGCTTTCTCATAAAACAAGCTGGTGTTATGGCAACTCACACTTCACTGCCTGTGCTGCACAGCGCGTGTGCGAAATAGGTTCAATCGTTGTAGCAAAGGTTAAAGAATTTAAACCAGGTAAGAACAAATATAATGAAGATACTGAGGAGAAAAAAACGAGAAAATTGTTCTCAGCCAATAAATAAGACTAAGCTATTGGGCTGATTTTTGTGAAAAAAATATTTGATTCATTTATTGAAGAAAAGTAGAAATACAAATCTTCCCTCATATCACTGATATTCTTCATTAAACCAGCTGCCTGTGAAATACTAGTTCATTTATTGCATTTCTTTGTGAATAAAAGGACATATTGTGCTGTCTCACGCACAGTCATCCAACCACCCAACCATGTACGCACACATGCACGCATTAAAAAAATAGCAAACCCATTTTTCTCCCCTACGTTGTTGTATTCACTGCTGGTGCTGCTGAGACAGGAAATGAAAACAGCCGTATCACCCAGTAATAACACCATGTTGACGGCGAATCTCTGACCGTGGATTGAAGAAGAAATGGACACACAATGATTCAGAGAACAGATCACTCTCACAAAAAACTGATCAATACACAACAGTGTACTGCATTGACAACCAGAATAGAAAACAGTCCTACTCTGTTTGTAGCCCACACATGCATTCATTGCTCATGTAAATCTGTGGTTTCTTCTATTATCAGAGATAAAAAACTGTGTTTGCTGTAGAAATGTCAAAAGAACTGGTAAAGTGTAGTTTAAACTCTCTGGATTAAGTGGGAGTTTCTTAATCTTTCAACCTACAGGCAGAAGTGAAGACATTCAACAAGAATAATCCCATTGAGGTTGGTTTACTGCAGCTGAGCATCAAAAGATAATATGGGTGGTTCAGGTTTTTGTCTAATTTCACTGAAAAGAAAATATCATTTTTTGTGGCCAGAGTCAAATCATAATTGCATAGTAATTTCATAAAACAGAATTTCCTACAAACTCCTTGGCCTAAAATGTAATATTTATTGATTTCCTCATATACACCTGCCCTTAGGTAATTGGGAACCAATAGGAATGAACCCTACAGAGTTCAAAAGCATGCAACACTGCCACCATATGGACAGAGTAATGTATTACAACAACATAAAAAGCTAAATGAAGAAGACAACCACATCCCACTGCTGTGTTCTTTATGAAATAACTGAGGACAGATCAACTGAGGGAGCAAAATAAACAAATGAGATCACACCTGAATAAATTAAATGTGGACTTGTGGGCTCAATATATGTGATTTCATCTTTATGGTAATTTATGTTCACAGTAGTTGGAGATGCAAGGATCCACTTGAAAATTGCATTAGTGTTGAGAGGAAAGGTGCATTTGTTTGGAAGTTTCTGTATTTTGACCTTCTTCAGTTATCTGTAACAATGTTTTACACTGTTTGCCTTAAAAATATTATGCTCCACATGGCTGAACATCAAACATGCTACCTTACAAATCCAATGTGACATCATATTATCCAAAATAGATGTTAACTGGAATGTAATGCCATGATAAAGTTTGTATTTCATAATAAGGACAAAAACTCCATATTATCACTAATGCTGTAGTTAGGTTAGGCTTCTTGTATCTTAACATCACCCACCTTAATGTCCAGTAAACTTCTATGTCCACAGAGCAAATCCAGCTTCTTGGTGCCCTTCTCCAACAACTGCAAAAAAAAAAAAAAAAAGAAAAAAAGTTTAGTAATGTGCAAAGCACAGCAGGCCTGAACACATTAGCTAGATTTGACAATATCTTATAGCTTGGAGTTAGCTGCTTATGTGTTAACATTTGGTGCCTACTAACATTTGTATTCTGGATCAAGAAATGTGACACAACTTCATGTTTCTTCAAATATATACCTTTACCAGTGGTGGAAGAAGTGCTCAGATTGTTTACTGAAGTACACGTATAAATACCCTGGTATAAAAATGCTCCATTAGAAAAGTCCTGAATTCAAAATGTTATGTAAGTAACAGTACAAATACATTGTCAGCTAAATGTAAAAAGTAAAACTGCACATTATGCAGAATATGACTCCTTCTACAGTACTTTATTACATGGCTTTGTTAAATTCTCGATTCTGATTGGTCAATTACAGCATTTTAAGGTCTATTATTTTTTTGTATAACAGACCGTCGTTATGAAGAACAGATCGTTGTTATGGAAACTGTTCTGATCATAGACTCTGGAGGACAATAAAATCATTGTTAAACCACTTTGGTACATAACCATGTAAAGAGCAGGATAATGTACAGTGGGCAGGTCGCTATTGTGAAATAAAGACATAAAATCATTTTAAAATTAATATTTTATGTCACTTAAGTATGTGCCAAATATTTTTTTGTCTTTGTGTCGGGGTCCCGCATCATTCTTGAACAGGTCATTATATCACAATAATGGCCTGCTCACTGTACATTATGACTTATTATTTTGTTTTATCACGAATAAATACTTCTAAGAGCATTTAAATGATGTAGTTTTTTTTTGTCAGTGTGTAGCCATTTTTCGGTAGTGTAGTAGCAACACCAGAACTTACCCCGATGGAGAACGTTAAAGTCAATACAACTCATGTATGGCAGACATAAACCGTTGATACACCCTCCCACCAACGGCTGAAGCATTGAACGCAACTCTGCTGCAACGGTGAGCGAGGAAAGATGTGACTGCGCGCCATCTTGAATTTCATAGGCCAGCTATTCATTAAAAAAGATTGACATCCCATAGGAAAAGGTTTCGTTTTTAACCACTTTACACTCACCTGACATCAACATTTTTAATCTTGTTAAGTGGCTAACAAGTCCACACCCATTCTAGTGAATTCATATTCACAACATATTTTACTACATTACTTAATAGCACTTCAGGACAGAGATGACATGTAAACGGTCCTGAGTCAGCGCTGGACACCCCAATCAACCTCTCGTCTTTGGACAGGTTTAGAAGGGAACCTTTGATTTCGGAAACTCTCGCGAGATATGTAGGCGTTTTTTTTTTTTCTTTTTTTCTTCATTGAGCACATTGTACAGAATAATTATATTTTATAATGTGACAACGCTGCGGTAAAATCTGGGTGATGTTAGGGACAGAAAAGATCCTGTTAGGGTTAGGGAAGGATCATGGTTTGTGTTAAACTTTTTTTTACTCTCGCGAGATCTTTCGCGGGTCTGGGGTTACCCTCTAGACATGACCTTCACCTTTGCAGTTAAAACGCTACCTTCGCCGTGTGAAGATACAACACTGCCCTCCTGCGGAACTCCCCAAGTATTACAACCGGCAAAGGACCCACATCTCTGTATCAGGCTGGAGGATACAGCGGCTACCAGAAAGTACAGCCACGGCAGCAGTAAGTTAGACGTTGACCGCGAGCACAAATCTGCATTTTCACAAATAATGAGCAATATCTTTTTAACAACGCTTGAGTTGTGGTGTGCAGCCGCCGCGGAAATAGGATGACACCTTGTTGTGGCTCGGACTCAGTCACATGGTGTTTGGATGGTCAGTCGTGAAAGCCACATCAGTGTGTAGCTACAGACGTGTTAACCAGACATCTGCCGTCTGTTTGTCAGCGTGTGACCACAGTGAACCCACCGACACTGTGCTGACACTGGGGATTCCCATCTCAGCATGCCTCACAAGAGCAAAAAGGAAAAGGTAAAGTGCACTTTTAATTAATTGGTGTCAGCATAATGTAACTCATGTTGTGTTCATGTTTTGTCTTATTGATTCCTCGCTTTTTAGGATTCCTCCAAATCTGGAAGGTCTAAAAAATCTGGAGGTAAAAACGGGCCTGCAGACGACCAGGATGTAAGTAATGCTGAACTTTGCACTGTGCAGAGAGGACTGGCACTGGCTACTTATGAACTTACAAACATATACAATGTGGAAAAATATAAACTAAAGCTGCACAAAGTGTGACCAGCATGAGCAGGGCTGGAGCTAGTAGTATTAAGGACACTGAGGTCATGTCCTTTGCAATTCTTTCTGTTTTAGGAACATGAAGGGAGTTTGAATTCTACATTGATGGCTGTTTTACATGCTAATTCCAGTATTTCTCAGACACAATACTCTTAATTTGATTAGTTTAAGCCTAATAAAATAAAAAAAAAAAGATTGATTATTGCATATCATGTGCAGAGTTGGTGTCAACTGTATTTATTTATGGGTTGAGAAAATTGTCCTGTATCTTCGTCTGAATAATCAGTTGAAAAACCTGCTGGATTATCTGAAAATACATTGTCACAATGCAGAAAATAATCTTCTTAGCTCATGAAAAGTTCATGTTTTGAAAAATACATGTTTTTTTTTGTTTTTTTTTTTGCCAGACAGAGATATATTGGGAAATAAAATCAACAGAAAATAAAACTGGACAGTTAAAGGAATAAATAAAATATTATTTGAACTCAAATAATCAAAACAATTCAACTGAATTAATAGTTTAGTCCATTAATTAAGTCGAATTAATTAATGGTATGAACCATTAATTAATTACTTAAACCAGCTGAATTCCCCACTTGGACATCCGTATCTCTAAATTCCTGGCTACAGCCTTGAGTATAATAATAATAAGGCATGTAATGATACCAAAAATTCAAGTGATACTTTGTGCTAATACCACACTAAAAAGTCAATGAATGAATGATAATTATTGTGATAAATACAAAGAAAAATTACTGCTTTAAAAAATTAAATATCAAATCTGAAGTGTACAGCTTTTTTGTCCAGATAAAGTTTGCTTTTCCTTTTAAGTTGTATTGTATATTGTTTTAAGTGCTTCTCCTTTCCTTCTTTAATGAAATAAAATGAAAGTAATCAGCCATGACCTAAGCATATGCAAAAAATTGGCATGAATTGTCTTGAATGAATGCTTGAATTGTGTATGTGCAATTGCAAAACAAAAACAATGCAGCAATCAGTAGCAGGGCTTTTATCAAGTAAGATAATAGCAATAAAATAACATATTTAACCATGTAATATCACAGTAGATACAAGGTCTAGTAAGGTCTTGCTCCATTTGTTCCATCCCTTATGAGTGTTGTAAAAATACTGCAGGATTCTACAGTGAATACCATAAATCCCTGCTTGTGCTGACTTTAAAACTAAAAATGTTTTTAAAAATGTAAAAATATCTGCATTATGTTTTCTAAACACATATTGGACATCATATACACCAACACTGATACAGACTGATGTGCTAGGCCAATATTGGGCCAATAATATCAGCCGGTCGATATACTGGTCTGGCTCTATTATGTCTGTGCAATTAGAAGACAGTGTATCAGTAGCAGTGCTTTTATAAAATAAAATAATAAAATAATTAACCATTTGATATGGTAGTAGACATGGTCACAGTTTGGTTCAGTGTTGAGACATTCTTTATTTTGTGATATTTGATATATTGTTACAGCCCTACTGGAGACTTTTTTTTGGCCTTTTGGTAGCCAGTGTTTACATACTTATCAAATGATTCACTGTTTTTTTTTTTTTCACATACACACACAGGATATTATGTACAGAACTTCACGTTTACTGTGTTTGATCGTGCTTCTCATGACTAGTTCTTCACAAGTTCCCTTCGAGCTTGTTTTAAAGTTTAAATACCCTTCGTCCTCATGAAATGAAGGCAAAGTTGTTCATGTGATAAACCAGTGTGATCTTATGACTTTATTTTCTCTGAAAATACTTGCATTCAACCCCTACTTCTCCCCATCATGACTTGTTTTGGCCTCGGAGTATAATACGAGGCATTGTGGCGGCTATTTTTGTCCCCATCATTTCTGACGTACATCAGTGTAGCACATCGAGATTGGAAGAGACCTGATTGATTGACTGTTGGACCTGCTGTTTGTTCCTATTGACAGCTTTATCAGTTCCATCTGTGCTCAATTATTCTGTCCGCTGAGGTCCTTCCCAAAACTCTGTCAACAGATGCAGTACAGTATACCGGCTGACTGTGATCAGGTTGCTTCGCTGAGAATCACCCGATCTGATTCGGAAAGGAACTTGACCCTTAACCACAAACACCCTCACCCCCTTCTCCTTCTCCTCTCCTCTCCTCTCCTCTCCTTCTCCTTCTCCTTCTCCTGTCCTCTCCTGTCCTCTCCTCACTTCTCCTCTCCTCTCCTCTCCTCTCCTCTCCTCTCGTGAACTCTCACATTGACACACAAGTAAAGTGATTCCTGTGCCATTTCCTTGGGGCAGGAACTACCTTGCCCTACCCTGCTCCAGTAACGGGAGCCCTTCCTCTGCGACTCTTGTTTCCACAGGGCTCCAATAAGAAAGTGCCTCCTGCAACTCAGCTGATGAGGGTGAAGCAGCCAGGGTCACACTCGGCTGTGAAGAGAGAGAAGAGGTTCAGCACTTCCTCTTTTCCCCTCAGTGCGAACAGAGAGCTGCAGAAACTGCATGCACTGGCAGGTACGCCTCTCTCGATGTACAGTATCTCCATTAGAAGCAATCACTTGTCTTCAAAAGTAACTCCTCCATATTTTCCTCCACTGTAGTAACTCATATACATAATCTTTTACGCTTCTCTTGGAAAATGCTTGATGACCTTTCTCTCGGGCTGCATGTTTGGCCTATATGGATGAAGGGAATCATATTAACAATTCATAGCCTCAGTGGATCCTCATAACCGCCTTTTTAACCTTGAGGTCTTTGCTCGCTACATAATTTATAGCTAAGCAGACTGCCCATCAGCTTTATCTCTAATGCAAATGATGTGCAATCAGCTGCATCTCCACCTGGAAGAAACAGATATTGCCCCCGGAGGGCCCGCTCATGTAAGGTAACTCTGACTCAGCCTGAATGGACAGGAGACCAGAACACAATGGTGGAATGTGGGCCGTCCAAGAATATCTCAGAACAAACTTACACTGTAAACTCTGACATATGTTGGAGCGTCAGGCATCTCAGGCTGGGTTGCAACAACAAATGTTAATTTAATCTAAGAGTTCTAATCAGAGTTTAGCAAAACTAGGTTTAAAATGAGTAAATCCAGATTGAAAATTAAGCAGAGCTCTGTTGCACAATTAACAACTAATCTCTATTTAGTAAATCCAAATTTATTGATGTAAACTGAAATTAAATATTTTAATCAGTATGGAGATGCTTGCTTGCACAAAGTAAATAAAAAATAAGTGTGAGTGCTGTCTTTACTTAGTAAGTATAAAAGAGGTGGAACTGTTTTGGCTCCTCTGTACGCTGTACCAAATGCTACAATTTTTGCTGCAGGCTAAATAGTTAAGTAAATGTTACATTAGCTATGATTACATGGACAGTATTTCTTTAGTGGGACTGGAATCATTCTGATTAGAAATTCCAGAATTGACACTACATAGAGTGATCTGTTAAAACATGTGTTTACGTGGCTTAAAGCATTAATCAGAATCAACCTTTTTGACATTGCCAATCTGGTTCTGCCTACTGTGAGGCGTCTAATCTGCCAGAAATGTAACAGAGAAGGAAGAAAGAAGAGAAGGAAGAAGTGGTTCCACCCAGTAATCTTCAAGATGGACCCACATGGTATCCTGGGACCAATATTAGCGTCTTTAAATCACGATTTCTAACAGAAAAGTTGTATCTGCTACTTAACACTTCTGTTTTGCTGCTGCCATGTTTCTTTCCCTCCCAGAAACTTGTTTGTGACTCTTTACCTACCCCCACTTTGGGCACAAAGGGATTCCAAACAGGGAAAAGCAATCGGAATGAGCGTTTTCAGCTTATTATTTTCCTTGTGAACAAATTCTCAAAACTTTACACGATTTTCTTAACCTGATTGAAAATTCCTTCCTATCCACCAGGTAGGGCCAGTAACCTCTGACTGAGATGTTTACATGAGGCACTTTTGCTCTGATCGGGCAATTATTCTGATTATTTGTAGAATAGTAGGGTCCATGTACACACAGCTATGTTTGCTAGCTACCTTAAAAGTTTAGATGTTGCTAGCTGCTTGCTAGAAAGTTAACATTATTCATTGTTTGCTACCTTGTTAAAAAGTTAGTTAGCCTAGTTAGCCTATTCATGCTGACTCGGCAAAGAAGTTCTAATTTCTACTGTTTTGAGAAAAAACTTGTTGGTCAAGTTAATGGAGCTATATGGCCAAATGATATAAGATTAAAAAACAGACAACAGCATAGTAAGGAAAAAGAGTGGTAGACTGTTTAATGGGTCAGCTGGAGTGAAAGAAAGAAGATATGCATCATAAAACTCAGCTGAGGTGAGTTTGTCCCTTAACTTTCTTTGGGGAACATTATTTTGCTCAATCCATCAAAATCCGTCAAAAAAGGCAGCCGTTTTAAAAGTTAAACCTCCTCAAGTGTAAGTTAAAAGATAATAGTGGATCACGTTTTTTGTTTAGTTTTGGTGCAACAGAAATAAGTTGAATTTAGGTTTAGATTAAAAACTAAACCAATGGTTTTAAGAGATAGTTTAAGGTTTAAATTTATCCTTCCTTAATTTCCAGCTATTTTAAAAGTTAAACCGTAATTTAATCAGGTTTAAATATGAATCCTGATTGGTGCAACCTAGCTTTAGAGTCCTATAAACAGCTCAGTCAATACTGCAATTTAGCTTAAGCCTGACTAAGCAGTATGAGTAACTGTGATGGGAGATTTGGACTTGTTTCAAAGTTATCCTAGTGTTCAACAATCAGCAAACTAACCACAATAACTATAACAAGCCAGCTGGTCCCACTGTCAGTGTTTTAATTTGCTGTGTTGATTATCTCCATTTATATGAATCCCACTGATGCTGATTCTGAGACGAGACAGGGAGGTTGAGGTTTGAACATTTACATCAATCTTTCATGGCTTCTTTGTTTACACACAGCATTACAGGCAGGATCTGAACTAAGTGGTTTCCTGTAAACTATACCCAGCTATGCTTTGTTCTCATACCTGAATGAGCTGACTGACACTACGGACAAACAATAGAGGTGTACAGTCCGCAAGATTTGCCAATTTGAGGGAGACACGGCCACAGTTGTGTGACGATTAGTAAAAAAATAAAAATAATTTGCTTGGAGTTTCATTTGGAGGAACGCTGTATTTCTGTGAGTTTTGACCAGAAGAAGTTGAGGGGAAGAGGGAGGAATAAGAAAATAATCTCCCTGACCCTTCAGACCCGCAGAAACATGCATGAACAGGCAGGAATATGATCACAAATTACACTTCTGACAGCTGAAGGACTGCTCTGTGATTTTAGTCTCTACACTTAAGATGCTGCCAAGACAACTACTTACAGTGACTGCTGTGCTGTATTTGTTGTATGCATGCAGTATGTCTTAGTATCTGTCTAATCTATCTTTTTAATGACAGGAGTAGACACTAATATTTCAGACATGTGAACAAACATCTGATCTGATCTAGTCATATTGTAAAGCAAAAAATGCCAAATATAATCCAGTTCTAGCTTCTCTGAAGTGATGATGTTCTGGTTTTCGGTTTGAAATTTAATCTGATATCTTTGGGTTCATTTGAGGACATCACCTTGGACCAAAGTGCTTTCCAGGGACATAGGGACATAGACATACATTAAAAATAAGACATTAAGGAAACATTTCATTGCATTTAAAAGACAATAAGAACATAAAGCAAAAAACAAGCAGATAAACAGTCATAGATTAGAACATTATAAATGAAAGACAATGAAAAGAAAAAGCAAAAGCAATCAAATAAATTACAGATTACTGTAAAAATAAGTTATGTATCTGTTTTATTGTATTGGAAAGCCTCAGTAAACAATGCTTTAGGCCTTAAATTCACATATTTTGCTTGGGCCTCCCTGCACCAGTGAAACTTTATTTTGTAGGATTAATTTATTTTAAAATTTTCAGAAAGAGTTTGAGTGCCATATTTGTGACACTAACAAACTGTACAATATGTTTCAGAGAAAAAGAATAAAAAAGATTCATTTCTCCTTGTATGATTATATAATGACTTTACCTGATATGATTATACAGTATTATTACTACACTTTTTCTAAAAAAGAAAAAAAAAAAGGCTGGATTGTTTAAAAAAAGAAAAAACTTTAGTTATGTTTTCGGGGGCCTCTTGGGCAGATGTGATATGTTGAGAAAATTCTTTAATTGCAATGTAATGTTATATTTTATGTTTGTTTTCTAACAGATGTTGCTTCACCTCCTTCTGTATGGTATATTTGGTGTTTTATATGTCCATGTGGGCTCGACACTGGTGATATATGTTACACAAATAAACAACTGCTGCAACTGTAGTTCATCAAAATATAACGGCACTGAAAACTGCTATAAAATATCATAAAATATCACTGGCGAGCACATGGAGAGCAGAATCAGGGCACAGACAGAACACAGGCGAGGTCAGGACAATATTTGTAAATGGATTTTTTTTTTGTAACTACAAGAGCAATCCATTTACACAGACATCTCCAAATGGCCAGTCAGTGCCACAGGCTCAGTTTTCTTCTCTCTGTATCTGTATCTGTGTGTGTGTGTGTGTGTGTGTGTGTGTGTGCGTGTGCGTGCACAAGAGAGAGGAAACGTAAGTCTGTAAATGTCTTTGTGATAGTATCAAATGAAATGTCACTGATATCTTGATTATGGATCAAATATGAGACATTTTGTTTCACTTTTTTGTCTTTATTATCAAGTGCCTACAGTTGATGGAGTCTTAGTTGTTGGTGTGGACATAATTTTGTCAGTAGGGCAACAATGCATGTTTGATGAAGAAGGGTAAACAGTGTGTTGTTCCAAGTGTTAGTAAAACATTTAGTGATGGGCTCCTGTTACAGAATAGCTCCGGCACAAATGGTCCAGCCTGTGCTGCCACCTTCTGGCTGAAAATGAGAGAAAATGGTGTATTTTTATGCAATGTCTGTCCTTTTTATTTAACTTAAGTTATTGCCATATGGAAACCTGGTTCTGTATTTTTCTTTGTGTCAGCAAATCCCTTGAAAGGGAACTAAATGTTGCTTGTGAGGACAGGAGCCTTTAAAAACAGATGTCATACATATTGTTTGCTTTTTACGAAGAGTTTCACAGCTGTAGTTTCGCTGTGAGCTATGTTGAACTGCTGATTAATACACATTTGGTACATTAATGAGTATTTACAGCGTTAGGATTGGTGTGTGTGAGCCTGATTCAAAGTAAACTGCAGTGTGTGTGTTCATGGAAAGAAGGAACATGTCACTCAGCACAACAGTGTTGCTTATTGATGTGTTTGTAATTGTGTTAACATTTTTTTTTATCTGTTTAATACAAATAATACAATAGTAATATATACAAATTAAAGCCAGCAATACAATTTAGCACCTTCTAACTCCTTCCTAGACTTTTTCACAGGGCTCTACTATAACTACTGCCCCTTTACCTGGGGCAAGTAAAATGCCATGTGAGGCAAGTAAATTTGGCAACTTACTTACTTGACTGGGAAAAGAGAAAAAAAGAATTAAACAGTTTTTATAACAGATTAATCATGAAAGTAATTTTCATGCTTTCCTGCTTCCTTAATTTTCACATTAATCTGAATATCTTTGTGTTTTAGACTGACAAGACGAGTCATTTAAAGACATCACCCTAGACTTTGAAAAACTGGAATGGACATTTGCCACTATTTTCTGACATTTTACAGGTATTGCAGCCCTAGATTAAACATGACAAATAGCTTTAATCTTTGCTGTTATTTAATAACAGCTAAAAAAAAATTATACAGGGGCAAATGAATACTGACGTCAGGCAAGTAGATTTCTGACCCACTTGTCCGACCGAGTGAAAAAACCATTAATGTTGAACCCTGATTCAAACTTTGAGCTAGAAACTCCATTTCAATCTTAATGTGTCCCGTGGGTTTTATTCAACTTTTAAATCATATTCTTACTTTTTCAAAATATTCAACTTTGAAGTTCTGTTATGATGGTGGTGAATGAGGAAAAAACTTCAAAACCACTCAACTTCAACATCATTCAACTAATTCAAGGCTGATTCAGATGAGCTAATTAGATCCATTTCCACTTTCCAACTCTTCATACACCTTTGTTCTCTTTTTCATGGATTCTTCAAATACTTGTTAGCTAGGCTCCATTCAAACCTTAAAATGTTCCATATCATTCATATATTGTAAGTTTATGTTTATTATTATTGTACATATCTACATGTAAACCCTTCTGGGAGAAGACAACGTTATGGTAGATATTTCATTGTATTGATTTACTATTTATATTCTATTATGTATGTGTGACTTTTTGCTTTGGCAACAATTGATATAAATTGTCATGCCACTAAAGTCAGGCAGTACATGGTATGGGGTCACTCTGAGCACAATTCTACCCCCAGTCACCAACAATTCACTGTATAAAACACCTCATTAATAGCAGATGATCTCATCAACATTCAGTTGCGGGTTATCAATAAAATTTACAAAAGTCCAGTTTTTCTTTTATTTTGTAATACAGCTATTCAAGTGGGTTAACCCTTGTTGTCTCTTGGCTCTCCTACATAAAAAGGACATTCCTGAATGCATAGCATTGAGTTTTGCCGGAGTATAAAATGTTATATGCAGAATATTGAATAGTGAGAGCTTGTGCCTCAAATTATGAGCCAGAGTGTACATTAAACAAATCTATGATCACTCCTCCACATCAATGTTTTCCTCGAGATCAGCCTCCCAGTCTCTCTTGGTAGAGAGAGTATCGTCTGGATGCTACATGCTACACAGATAATATTTGTTTTGGCCTTTTTTGTGGGATTTGTTGACAAAATGAAAATGAAGAACATCATAAACCAACCAGAATAATTTTTTGTCTAATAAAAATCCAGAAGGAGTCCAGAAGGGGTACTTCTGAACTCTTACACACTCCTACTCAGCCTGTCCAACCAGTAGGAAGTAAGTAGCAGCTTTCAGAAAACACGGCCGCCCGCCCGTTGTCATGGCTGTGGAATGTAATGGCACCTCTTGGAGAGTCTTTGGCCCCTCAGTGAGAGAATGCCAAGAGAGTGAAGTGCTTAGTGATACACTTGGCCTTCCTCTCCTCTCCTCTCCTCTCCTCTCCTCTCCTCTCCTCTCCTCTCCTCCTTTCCTTTTCTCCTTGTCGCACCATCGGAGTATTCCAGTGTTGCGTGAAAAAACATGAACTGGTAATTTCAGAACAGGTCTGGACAAATTGACAAACAAAAGCGAGTATGGAAAAATATTCTAAATATTATATAATAAAATATGCCGATAAATTTCTGAATTTCTTAAAATAAATTGATCATACAAGCAGAGTATGTTTTTTCATACCATTTGGAACAGGTAGTCAACGAAGTCAAAAGGTGTAAGGGAGTGCAGGCCAGCGCGAGCTTGATGTTGTCTAAAGCAAGGCAAGAGAAATGGCATCTGAACGCAAACTAGTCCTCAGATCTCCCTCTACACCTGTGATATACATCTAAACAAGTCATCCAGACCTACCAAAATATGGTGCACTGTTGAACTTTACTCCCACCTCATGTTTACAACCTGTTTAAGCATCACAGTACAGTATGTATATTTAATAGTGCACTCTGTCTAAAATCCAGCTCTTACCATATCCTGTTTATATTACAGTATTAATTTTCTCATTGCTGTACACTACCTGCCACTGTATTATATTTTGTTTTTTATGTATTCTATTCTGTTCTTATACTAACTTCTGCAATATTGTAGGTCTTCTGTCTTAAATTCTCATTTTTACTTGCATTATTTTCTTTATATAAAACTGTTTGAACATTGTTGGAGATCGCCTCAGAATCAAGAATTTAACTTGTGCATTTGACAATAAAGAACTTAAAATTTGGTAAGCGGTAGGACAACTGTAACGTGACATACTGTAAATCATGCCCCCCTCATTGATGGGCTTATTAATTAGCTGTTAGATAATAGTCTAGCATTGATCATTGTTGGAAAACAGTACCGTCCCTTTGTTATTAAATGACTGTGAAATGGTACTGAACCCTGCTGTTTTGAAAACCCTGGTGCCTGGTGGTGTGGATGTGGTTTCACTTCATGTGTCTTCTGATAAATCACATGAAACCAAGGAAAGCCACTTCATTATGCAAAGATGAAATGCAGATTGTGCATTTGTTACCTTAAAGTCTGACTTATTTTGGTGTACAGATTCTTGAAATAATTATTCACTAAATGGTCAGTCTGAATATACATAACCCATATCATTGAAGCTGTGATATATGATGTTCTGCTTGTATGATATTGATGATTAAGTCACTCTATAAATTTTCAGCAAAAAGCTGCTTGGAGCTGCAGCAGTTTCCTGCACTGTGTGCCTGTGCATTTAGTTTTCTGTCCTCTCACTTTCATTTCCTGTTTACTGCTAATTTTGTTAAGCATGTGTACGCCACTCCGAATAACATAATGCAGCAAATTCTGCCGCTGCCCCAGATAGTGTATGACTTAATAAACCCTCTCACACAACATATATTATGTAAAGCCACTGAAGATGGTAGCTTCATTTCATTCTTATTTGAGAGTAAAAAGTGTGTAACCATCTATTTTTGTGTCTTTTTAGACTTAAATTGTATATTATATTCAGGATAACACTGCACCAGGGGTTAACAAAAACTTTTTTCATGTCAAGGATCCAAACAGTATATGCACATTAGACCACAGACACCCGGTTTGAGAGGACTTTGTCATAATCTTTTCCACTCCACCTCTCACTACCCTACACTTATTTTTGTCATTTGTCATAAATCTGTGATAAACAAAGTGTTTTTCCATAGGTGTTTCCATAGGTGTTTTCCACTATTCACATTTTAAAAGTTTCGAGTGAATAAAGTCATAGAGCATTATGATGAAAGCATATGATTGCCATACTCATGCTCTATCGGGTCCAATAATTTGTTTCAGCAGTTTTTGATTTGATGCCATTTATTACACAGATTTAGAGCACAATTTACACAATTTTGAACCACTTGAGAACTGATCAAAATGGTCAGAATCCCTCCAGAATACCACATAAAGACCTCAAGAATTTGAGGAACAATGTGTAAATGTTATTAATGTTATTTGGTATAAAAATCTTGACATTGTTTTATTTATTTGTAGGTTTGAGGATAATAGTCTTCTTTCCACCGCAGGGACCAGGGTCTAAGAGGGCTTTCACATGAGAGACCTGCGCCTGAATCTAAGTACACTTGACCCCAAAGTCCAGTGTGTTTGATTAGTGTGAACACTCTATACCGTACCGAGGCATGGATCGCTGACTGGTCCACTTGAAAAATGTGATCTCAAGTATGGTTCATGTCTACATGAGAACGGTTCCCATCAGGTGTGAAAACTAACCATACCAACAACTGCTAGTGGGATCTTTTGCGATTGGCTGGTTTTTATACACCATAGCAACAATAAAAACAAATGTTGTGTTGGGCGATAATATTCAGACATGTAACGTTGCAGTCATACTCACTGTGAAAACTCTCTTAATTAAGTTCAGCCTCCAAAAAGTCCCTGCTCAGAGGGAAGTTTTGGGGGTGGGGCTGCCCCACCTGAGAATTTACAATCAGTCGAGTAGTACACAGCATTTTATTTCAGCCACTGCGTTGTTAGAAACCAAAAGGAATGACCAGTTGGTTGAAAGTAAATCACAGATGGCTCACATGATGTTTGTTAAATACTATAATGCTACATACATTAGCAACATACTAACACCAATTTTTAAAGAAAAAAAATGACAGAATGATGTGTAATAAGGGGAATAGGGCACCTTTTAGTTCCTTGACAAGCAGTTCCTGTGCTAAAAGATTTGGACGCTTTGGGTGGAAACGCAGCTATAGTCAATTCATGATCAAAATAGGATCACTTTAAATTACAATCAATCAAAATGGCCAACCCTTGTTGCTCCAACTTCCAAAAAATGTAATAATAAAAATATTCGATTCCTTCTTTTGCTGCAGACGCTCTACAACCCACTCAAGGACTTCTGCTTAGAAAGCACTGCACTACAGCACACCATACATTTACATGCCTTTTTTAATCCTGTGTAGTGAATAATCACAGTGCAGCTTTATGCTGAATTTCTTTGTTTTTTTGCTGGAGAGCTGTGGAGTTTTAGTCCCCAGTAGTCCTGTCCTCAGCCCCTCATGTGGTTTCTTCTTGTCTCCTTCTGTTCCTCATTGAATCCAAAGATTTGAGGGCCCCTCTGACCCTCTCTGCCACCTCCCTTTGATAAAGAAGCAAGCAGAGATGACAGGAGGAAACAATGAAAGACTTTGAAGATTCAGACAGGGCCTCTCTCTCTCTCAGAGTAAGTTATTTCCAGCTGCTTATCCTAAGTCAGATTATGCTGAAACCCCTGCTAATGGTTAAACGGTGCAAAAGACTTAAGTCAATCTGATCAGTAGCAGGGCCTGAGTGAGGAGGAGGAGGAGGAGCCGGACCAAAAAGATTCCAAAGCATGCCCCGCCCCCGGTGCCTCCTCTCAGCCAAGGTTGTGTCTAGAAGGGAACTTAAGATCTGCAACACTCTCGTGATATTTCTTTGTGTTGTTTATTCATTGTGCATGTTGTAAAAACAAATTATGTTTTATAATGTGACATGCTATGGTCAAGATCTGCTTAGGTTTAGGCACAGAAAATACTTGGTTAGATTAGGGAAAGATCATGGTTTGGGTTAAGATGATCACTCTCTTGAAATCTTTGGTGAGGCTGAGGTTCCCTTTAAGAATTTTTTTTCCCCAGGATGTTTTTTACACTGGTAAAAAAAAACAATCAGTGTACTAACAATAATTAAATAACTCTGCATTATTTAAAGTGGTATTTTACTGTATTTAGAGGAAGTGCACTTATTGCATGTGTATTGTGAATTGTACATTAGTATACTTTTAAAAAGTACTAAATTGCAAAAACGTGTAGTGGTAAAAGTTAACAATACATTTTTTGCTAGATAGTCAAATTTTAAAAAAATGTTACATCGTTTGCTACCTAGCTAAAAATGTAAAAGAAAATTATTGTTTGCTGCCTAGCTTAAAAGATAAAAGAAAGTTACAGTTTTCTAGCTAGCTAAAAAGTTAAAAGAAAAAAAAGTTATAATGTTTGGTAGGTAGCAAGAAAGTTAGTTAGCCTAGTTAGCCTACTCATAATGGCTCTACAGAGAAGCTTTAATTTCTCCTCCTTTTACTTTGAGAAAAACATGTTAGCGAAACATATCACATATCACATCATAAAAGTCAACTGGGGAACTTGATGATTTTGCCCAGTCCATCTCAAAACGGCAGTCATTTTAAAAGTTAAACCTCCTTAAGTTTCAAGTTAACACTGGTTGACAGTTTAAATTAGAGTTTAAAGTTTTGGTCCAACAGAATTAAAATTTAAAGAGAGGTTTAAATGTAATCTTTAGTAATTTTAAGATCTCTTAACTGTTTGGTGCAAGATAATTTTAAGTTAAACCATTATTCAACCAGGTTTAAAGATGAAGCCTTGTTGGCGATACCCAGCCTAAGTGTAGTAACTGTATTTTAAGTTGTTCCACTTTAGCACATTGAAGTATACTATACACTTAAAATTGTGCTTTTCTACAATGTAATCACAACTTATCATCAATCATTAGGACACTTGGAAGTATATTGATGACTAGTCTGACTGCAAGTTCACACAAATATGCTAAAATTTAATATTCTTTAAATTATTTTTCACCAACCTATAACATACCCAACCCACACGACCTACACTAACGGCAGCGAGTAACAGCCAATCAGATCACAACAGGGCGGCTGATGACTTCGCCATCCTTGGAGGAAAAAAAAAAATTGCTCCCTTCTAGACCCGACCCTCAGCCAATCACCTTTCCTCCTCGCGCGGCAGCCGTTGCCCCCATTGCTCCAGAGCAGCCCGGCTCAGCCAATCAGCGTGCTCCTCCGCTGCTTACATCACTAACTAGCCAGTTCCCTCCAGCAGCGGAGAGCTTCATTTTCTGATCTGCTTTTGTGCTAAAATGGAGGCTGGCCTCTCGCCCTGAGTGGATCGCCTTCCTGGTTGAGGTTTAGATGTTGACATGCAATAAATCTGGAGACAGGATGGTTGTGGATGCACCTAATTCCAATGGGCCTTTTCAGCCGGTGGCTCTTATGCACTTCAGAGGTACGTAAGGACAAATTATTCTTCCTGTATTGTCGCTGGGAATTCAGGAACGAGAGAGGGAGAGCTGTCTGTGTGTTGCTGTTCCCCTCCACTGGTTACTGCCTGGTTAGTCAGCATTCACACGACTCAGATAACGTTATTGTGTGTGTGGTTCGGAAAGCAGCTCGTTTGAAAGAGATTGTTATTTGTAGGGCTCGTGTGCATTACTGTGAGACACGGCAGCTACATAAAAATCTGGTTTTACTAGCTAGCTGCTCTCTAGCTGCCCATCCCCCCGCCAAGCTAGTGATGTCAAAGGAAGTGAGGTCATAGCCTAGGGAAGGGTCTTCTCCTTAGTTTTTCATGTGTTTCATTGTAATTGTGTGTTTCCCTGCTCGTATGTGAAGTCAGTAATCTCAGTCGTTGAGGAGAAGCTGTAGAGGAGTCATATTGTCCTCCCTCTTCACCTCCTCCCTAGCTGCTCTCCTCAGCACGGCGTTTTTGTCACACTCCAGTTCATCTGGGCACAAATTGGTCATAGTGTGTAGGCTGTAGACAGCCACTGCTCTGCAGCAGCCAGCAGCCCCCTTCTCCATCTCCATCTCCCCACCCTTCTCCCTTGTTAACCTTCCTGTCAGCGACATGCTTAAGCAATGAAACTGGATTTGAATGTGGTTCTTTTTTTTTTTTTTTTTTTTACTTTGTGCAGCCAGAGGTTTTACAAAAGTCAGTTACAGATATTTTAATTTACGTCTGTTATGCCAATATCACAACAATATCAAGTGCTTAAGTGAGAGTAAGAAACAAGTAAGCAAAAAGAGCACATAAAAGTAAGAAGAAAACAGACCATCTAGGTTCAAACAGGGCTGGGCAGTAAATCAAAATTTCATCTCTCATGATATGAGACCAAAAATCATCTTATATTTTGTGTATTGTGATATAGCATAAGTGCCATTCTTTACTGGTTTTAAAGGCTGCATTATAGTACACAGTGAGCATTTTTCCATTGAAAGGACACTATAAAAAAGTGACTGGTTGTGGTAAAAAGATGTTCACAATTGGTTGTAAAAAAAAAAAAAAAAAATTTCACCGCCTATTTGAAGATGTGGGCCACATTTTACTGGGATTTGAAACAGCGATGTTTTTCATCCTCTACAATGGCAAATAATAGCATGTCGTCACTTCCTCACCAAGAAACACATTTCACCAGGAAAAAAAAAAAAAAAACGCTAGAAAAAAATGGGCACACATAAAACTCAAACCCCAGTTGACTGTCTTGTGTCTTGTGTTTAACCCCCCCATTCACCACATCTTCCTGTTTGTTTACATTTCTTTGTTGCTCTTTGTGCTACGTCCTGATGCTTACAGCCTAGAGTAGTTGAAGCTGTAACCAGTATGCCCTAAGCATGTATGCTTGCTTGTTAGGCTACAGCAAGAAGCGCAAATAATTTATTTTACCTTAATAACTTCTTCTATTACGATGTCCTGGAAGCGTCTTGTTTGCAGTACACAGTTTATTGTTCATATTTATGACATTTTATATGAAACATTGCAACTAGAGATCTACATTGAAATCCCAGTTGGTTCTCACTGGGTACAGCGTTGTAATCTTCTGAACTTACCACCAGACTTTTTTATTTAGCTGTTCTATGTGATGAAGGAATGCACCTCAACCAACTCACAAGGAATTGCAGGCTTGTCTGGTGCTCCAAAGGATAAGGCCATCTTGTAACCTGCCTTTCAAATTCTTTTGAAAAGTCCAAAGTATACTGAAGGACACAGACTAAAGGCAAGAAACTTTATTCAGTGACTGACGCCAATGTGTTTTTGCACCAGCATTAAAATGTTAGTCACTGAATAAACTCTGTTGCCTTTAGTCTGTGTACTCCAGTATACTTTGGACTGTAGCTGCAACTAAGTTATTTTCATTATGTATTAATAGATTAGTGGTTTAGTCAATAAGCTGTCAGAAAATGGTGTAAAATTATAATTGGTGTTTCCCAAAAGCTCAAGGTGATGTTTTCAAATGTTTTGTTTTGTCCACAAACAAAAGATATTTAGTTTAGTGTCGTAGAAGGGATTTGAGAAGCTCAAATCAGAGAATTTGGACATTTTTTTTTCTTTAAAATGGCTCAAAAAGATAAGAAAAAGATAAATTATCAATTGGCGGTTAATTTAATAGTCGATTAATAATCGATTAATCGTTGCAGCCCTACCCTGGACTAATTTTCCAATTCTCTGCTGTGACTAGCTGTTATATTATTTGTCTTTACCCATTTAGTCATTATATCCACATTACTTTTGATTGAAATCTGATTGAATTAACATTTTCTGAAAGCACCCATATTCATCCCTACAATATTGTTGCAATACCTATATCAAGGTATCCAGTCAAAAATATTGTCAAAGTTTATTTTGTCCATATTGCTCAGCCCTAGGTTCAAATCAATTTCCATTAAACTCAAGAAGGCCATCTTCATGATCCAAAGGAATTTTAAACTTAATTCGTCCTTTACTGTGCCAGAGTCACACTTTGACCAACTGAATCTCAAATAAAGAGGAAAAAATAAATAATAAATGAAACAATAAATTACATTTCTCCTTGCATGTTATATTGTTAGGGGGGATTAGGGGCAAAACAAACATAAGAAAACATAAGAAAATTCCCAAATTTAACAGGTGTCAATTTCTGGTACCAAACAAAACCATGTACAGTGCAAAACAAGTGGAAGGAATGGTAGTATTCAGATTATACACAAATGTCTCAAAGTCTCGTCTTAATAATAGATGAGAAAGTCAATTGACCTTGACTATATACTGGTAAATTTATCTTGTTTTGTTTTATTTAGGGGATGTGTCCATTTTTCCATTTAATATATATGATTAACTATCTGCATCCAGTCCTCAATGAAGGCACCTTTGGTTTGTAGCCTGAATGTGATCCTTAATTGTGTATCTTTGTCAACACTGCACCGCTGTCAATATGACCCAGCCATTTCTGTCACTTCACAGCAGTCATGTTTTAGGATTACAGCATCGGGCTCGGCCTCTTAATGTGTGTACAATGTACTCAGTCATGTTTGAAAGGCCCAGCCTGTTACCACTGTACTCGGGTGCAGTCCAGCGTTAGATGAAGCCTTGGGCAATTATTGATTACACTCTATTGAGCCACAGAGGCGACTGCCTTGAATGACAACTCAGTGTTGGGGAACAATCAGACTCTCTCTGCCTCTTTCTCTTTCCCCTCTTTGTTTTGGCTCCATCATTATGACCCTGTTCACACCAAATGTGTCTTGTATCCATTCGACATCGTGTCCAGATTCAGTTTAAATAGATTGCAGTTCATACCGAGCATCTGAATGTGTTTATGTTTAATGTTTGACTGAGCACTTAAGCGATTTTCACTTCCCTTTTTCACATTACATTTTGTACATGGGAAACTGAAACTACTACGAAACCAAAAAATATGGATGTTCTTTTGCACATGCAAATGTATATTTATAGGATTGTGGTGACTCGCTTGAAACTAGAGCTGTGGCAAATAATTGATTAGTCGTCAACGATTAAATTGAACTGATTTCAGCTTCTCAAATGTGAACGTTTTCTGTTTTTTTCCTCCTCTATGACAGTAAACTGAATGACTTAGGATTCTGGACAAAACAAGATATTTGAGAATGTCACCTTGGGATTTGGGAAACACTGATCCAACATTTGTCATTTTGTGGACCGAACAACTCATCGATTTATCAAGAAAATTATTTGCTGAATTGATAATAAAAATGGATAGTTGCAACCCTACCTGAAACCAGCACCCTTGTTATTTATTTTTTATTTTGAAATCGCTTTATTGAACTTTTTATTACATATCCATTGACTCATAACAACACAAATCACAACAATCCATATCATAGCTTGACAAGATACATTAAGCCCAAATACATAAATGGCTGTACACGCAAAATGTTTTAAACTCCTTCAAAAGGTCAGAAGTTTAGGGAACCCACACTACTTGGTGTTGGCATACAAAGTCTTGTTCAAAGTAGAAAAGTAGGAAAGCCTTCTGGACTTTAAAATATCTTAATTGATCACCTTGTCAAGTGTTTGTAAGTTTGTCAAGCTTCAGATGTACTGTAACACTTTCCACCCACCCATAATGGTGGTATCCATGTTTGTTAAGTTTAGACAAACTTAGGGCTTCAACAAATGATTACTTTCATCATCAGTTAATCTAAGGATTATTTTCATGACAAATTGATTGTTTGATCTGTAATAAGTAAAAAAAAAAGAAAAGAAAAGAAAAGTGAAAAATGCTCATCACAATTTCCCAGAACCCATTGTGACATCTTCAAATAGCTTCTTTTGTCCAACCAACAGTCCGAAACCCGATGATTCTTCTTTTCTTTTTCTGTCAAAGAAAAGCAGCAAATCCTAACATTTAAGAGGATGGAACCAGTAAATGGTTGGCATATTTTTGCTTGCAAAATGATAGAAATGGATTTATTATCAAAATAGTTGGCAACCTATTTGCTTTCAATCGGCTGATTGACTAATCATTGCCGCTCTAGACAAATTAACTGCGTCTTTGGGATATTTCTCTGAGCTTCACACACAAAAATAATTAGGTGGCCCTTCAGTGTTGTTTAGAATGCGTTTGCCTTCACACTACACAGAATGAGGCCCTTCATCTCGACATGTCCTCAGTTGTTTTGAATGCATTCATGCCTGTCTGTATTCAGAGCCATGTTCATGTTATCAGAAATTTGGGACACTAAATGAGTCACCATAGATGCAGTTTAGTGAGTGTGAACAGGGTCGCTGAATCTCTTCTTTGGGATGCAGGACATCATCTTAATAACTGCATTATTAGTCACAAGGGAGCCTCCAAATTGCAGTGCAATTTGCAAGTGTGGCAGTGATGCATATCTTTAACTATTCCCAAACAACACCTGGGAAATAATCCACTAACTTTGCTCTGTTGCATAATATCCTCGTTGCATTCTCAGGTGTTTCTTACCAAAACTACTTAAATGAATGAATGTGTCCAACCTAGTTGCTCATATGCCTTCAAAACTGCAACACTGTCCCTCTGCATAGCTATAAATAGTAATCAGTCAATGTTTACATTGATCATGACATACCGTCGATAAAGCAGCTTGCCAAACCAGTCCTAACTCCAGACTAGCAGCTGTTCATTTGACCCATTTACAGAGAAAAGTAGAGACCGTGGTTCCAATGTGACTCCAGTTATTTATTATCTTTGTTTTGAACAGGGGGGGACATTAAGATAAATCTTTCTCTGTTCTCCACAAGGCACGACACTTGCGTGTGTGCATGCGCATGCTTGTTCCACTCCTAAGGCT
This sequence comes from Lutjanus argentimaculatus, assembly GCA_034769285.1. Classification (NCBI taxonomy): domain Eukaryota; kingdom Metazoa; phylum Chordata; class Actinopteri; order Lutjaniformes; family Lutjanidae; genus Lutjanus; species Lutjanus argentimaculatus. The sequence continues at coordinate 25,670,818 of JAWZSL010000003.1, read as the reverse complement.
TCTGTTAGTTACATTAATAGAGGTCACATTGTGGTTAACATCAATTTTGGGATCACAACACTGGGCCTTTATTTGTTACACAACAACCCACTGGGGTATTTTAGGAGTGTACAGAAACTTTATAACACAGGCAGACAGACTTATGTAATGGGAGCAACACAAGTCTGTCATGGTCAGGGGTGCAAGGCATAGCAACACATTCCTGTCCGGCTTCATGTGCCAGTGCAACCAGTACAACATACTTCAGAACACAAACCTTATGCCAAGGAGAGAGATGGTTTGCAAGCAGAATTTAGTGTTGAAAATAGAAGTAAATACTAATAAATAAATAAATGGTCATGTAACAGCTCACTGTGGCTGCTCCTCTAATCCTCCTTCTTACTGTTGCTACTCCAGTTGTCTTTACCAGTCGGCTAGTGCACCTCAGTTGACCCAACATGCCTCATTCTTTAACCATGCTTTGTAAATGGTTCTTATTTGATCTTCCCTACATAATAATAATACTGATAAATGTCTAGAAGAACCTCAGTCTTTTTCTTATGTGTTTTTAATAAGGAGTACTGGCTCTCCTTCGCAGTGTTTTCCTGTTTGTGACAGTGACGGCGCTTTTGGCCATCAAATCTTTATGGAAATGGCCGATAATGGCAGCTCACACACTTACCCTCTCCTCTGGAATTCCCAACCTCTCGCTGTCATCAAGATAAATTGGCCGACTTGAAACTGACACTGCAGAAGTGTGTGAGGGTGTGAGGGTGTGAGTGTGTGTGTGTGTGTGTGTGTGTGTGTGTTTTGTGTGTCTGAGCCAAGTCTCCATTATGTCTGAATAGGATATCTCTCTTCTTACCTAGATTCTGCCTATTTGCAAGAATGTGAAACACTTGCATGTGTGTGTGCCCTTCTCTATTCTGTGCTATGGCCTTTGTCATTCTTTGTGTACATTCATTGGAATTAGGGCATGAGCGAGTAGGTTTAGCTGCCTATTATTTCCTTCTAAGTGTACTGTATCAATGTTTTCCTGCAGGTTTTGCACAGTATACCCTAATTTAGGCACTTTCTTTCATACTTTTTTGTTCAAAATCAGTCCCTCCAGTAAGTTGCACCTCAACACACCTCATGTAACTCAAATTCAACTAATTCCTGTGAATTCTGCACAACCTTGCAATTTTGTCCAATCACTGCAGCTTTTTTGCAAATTTGACCCATCAGTGTAGCTCCCCTTGAGTGCCACCAATCACAACAGTCCCCCATTCTAACATCATACATGTAGGTCAATGAACCGACTCATTGTTTTTCATTTTTTTATTTTGTCACAGGTACTGAAAAGAACACAGTGGTTGACAGTGTTATTGACATTTATCACTGCTCTGTGCACTTGTATATAATTTTGTGCTTGCTGTTTTGACTCCAGAAAGACTTTGCTGTGTTCCGAGTAATGTTACCAAAAATGCTCAGGATTACAAAATAGGCAGAGTGTGGTTTTTCGAATTTCCTAACCTTCAGTACTTGTTGTGGGTCAATATTAGTGTGTTTGCACAGAAAGTGAAGCCACCTCGCACAGAAGCAGAGTGTGTGTTTTTGTTCAGGTCACACAATGCAATATTGTCTTTCTACTCGTGCTAAATACGATGTGGCCTGCAACATCTTGTTAAGCTATAGTTATTTTAAGGTCTTTGTGCTTTTTAAAAATGGTTAGGCCTAATAGCTAAATATCATTGGGCTTCTAGCACTGACTCATGTCACCTCTAAACTATGACAGTCATACACAACAGTCAGTAAAAAAGCACACTCCTACTATATGGAACTATTCATAGAATAATAGATGTGCATTGTGCAGGTCAGGTGTATAATACATTATATATTAAGATTTCACCCAATAATTATAACTATAGCAATATCCCCTTATATGTTTGAAATGAAAATGAAATGGTTCAGATTTCTATGTAAATGTATTTTGTACACTCTGTGGATCTCATGGTTTTGCAACAGCAGGCTGTAGGTTTGGGGTTAGTGTACCTTGTGAACGCTGTTTCTGATTAGGTATTGAGTATCGTTTCAGTCTCAAGTATGGTTTTGCTATCGAGCATTGTGATACTAACCTTGGTATTGGTATCAAAATCAAACTTTTGGTATCGTGACAACAATAGTTCCTTCTTATTACACACCTGTATGACTTTCAGGGGTTGGGGTTAAAATTTTAATGGCAGTTTGTTTAATTGATCATTTACTTTCAGTCTGAAAACAAGATGAAAGGCAAGACAACACAGAGACCAAATTAATTTATCTCTGAATAATGTGACTTTGAACACATTTCTGTATTCATATAGCATGTTTGCAGTGCTTTGTTTGCCTTCATAAATTGGCCATTACAGTTTATCCTTTTTCCTTATTTGAACCCTGCACCAAATTCATAAATCATGATTTGTCTTGCTGCCTGATTTGCTTATCTCATAATTGTTCTGCCCACAGGTTGCAGTACAGTCATGGAAGAGGAATGGAATTCATCTAGTTTTTATCCTTGTGACGTATATGCCATCATGTATAGGCCTATATCTGATCTAATCTAACGTCCTCATCATGTACAGACAGCCCCCGAGTGTCCGTGCCAGGCCGTTGTTAATGCCACACCCGTTACTGATTAGTAATTATAGGTTATAGGGAACATAGCTTCTCCGGCACTGGTATGACATATCGTAGACAATGGATGTTCTGTATATATTTTTATGATTATATTAATTTTCCTCACTGCAATATAAGGTTGTCAAAAGTACTGATACTCTTTTGATACCACGAGTTAAAATGATGTATCCATTAATTCTAAAAACAGAGGTTATAAAAAAAAAAGTGCTCGTTCAAGACCTCAGTTCAGTTTAGTCTTTATTCTCCTGCCTGAAATTTGGCTTGCAGCAAATCCAGACCCTGTTCAGTGACTCTTTCTGTACCAGTACTGTGTACAGGGTGTTAATTTAAAAAACAGAAGAAAAGAATGATTCCATTTTGTGTGCCCAGGGCTTTTTCTTTTTTTTTTTTTCTGTGGCATAGAAAGAGGATTCAGGTATCCAAATCACAGAAGCTGCAATTTCTTAATGAAGGGAAAAATGTGTGACAAAACAGCTTTATACTGAAGTACTGTAGTGCTGCAGAGATGCCCTTGCCTACACATCTCGTTCTCTAGATGTAAAAAAACATGTTTGTTTGGTACAGAGCCCAATAAATCAGTCATGATCAAAACATCATCATGGTTTTAATAGCTTTTTTTCCAGTGAAAATGAAAATTGCAAAAGTAATCATTCCTACTTACCATGAATCAATTCACAGTATATGTCAAAACAATTCCACATCACACCCAAATAATATCATATCATGCAGCCCTAGTGTCATTTCAGCTCTGCTGCACTACCTCACATCTTTCAGTTGCATTGTAACTGTGGATTTTGTTGTACAACATAGAGTAGAATTGAGTTTCAGAGAATACCTGTTCACAAGAGGCCATTGTGGTTGCAGCGGTACAGCAAAGTCTTGATGTAAAGCAGCTGTAGGTGTCATGTTCTGTGTGCATGTGTGTAGGCAGTGATTGCTGTAACATCTTCCTAACCTCATCTTCTCTCAGACACAGAACATACTGTACTAGGTTACCAGCAGAGGCACTAATGAAATCATAAATATGAGTCCTGCAGACTAACCACCTTTGTGGTCGTCTGTTTTGTTGGCACATTGTAAATCACTATCAACCAAATGAGAGCATCTTGATCTGACAGACCTCTTATCTGTGTCACATGCAGCTGCTTCTGTCAGTTAAATTAACCCGCATCTGAGTTTAGCGAAGGAGTACATTGACATTTAGAATTTGCCTATTTTATTACAGCTGCAGCCGGGGATCAAATTTACATCAGATCAGTCAGGGAAGAAACTTGAGATAACAATCTTTTAAAAACATGTCCGTTATTTTATTGGTGACTATCTAATCTATAAAGGGAAGCAAAGGTTATTGTTAAATGTAATTTTAATGATAAACCATAATGCTTTATTTGCATTTTACCATAAACTTGTTTGTGTCTGCAGGAAAAACTATATCGACAAATGTGGCTCTGGCTTTAGAGTTTGCACTACAACACTTTTCACAAGAAAGGTTTGCAAGTGTAAACTAGTTTTAGGCGATTATTTTTTACTGGCCTTAATGCGATAGTTTGATCTTTTGCTAAACTTATTTACTTTCTGTCAGAGAGTTAGATGAAAAGACTGCTACCAACATCACCGCTACTGTGCTTAGGGCAGCAAATGGCGGAGGGAGGACCACCCACATCTCTACCTACTGCATTAATAAACTACAAAGAGACACCCTTGTCCTCGGCCAACATTACTATCTTTCAGAGACCGAAGCAGGCTCAGCCAGATGACTGAAAAACTGGCATGGCAATTTTCAAAGGGTCCCTTGACATCTTACCTCAAGATATCTGATTAAAATGGGTTTTATTTGTACCCAAGTGTCTCCAGTTTACAGAAATGTCCACTTTATGCTAATTCCATGCATTTTTTTGCATGCAGTATAAATATATTATTTTTGCCTATTCTATTTCAATATTTCTGTATACTGTATTGCATATTATACTGGAATTGCATGTATTGGGTTTTGGGTACTAACAAGCAGCTGTTAGTAGCTTCACATTTAAAAGACAGATGAGTTTCAGTTGTCTCTTCTCACTCTGAAAGGAAGAGAATAAGTTGTTCCCCAAAACAACTTGGTTGTTTCCCCAAAATGTTAAATTTTAAACAGAGCATAAAGTGAGTCAAATAAACTGAGATCCAGATTTCATTTTAAAGAAAATGCATTGTGGCATAATGCCAGTTTTTTGGGTAGCTGAGGAACATTTACACATGTTCCTCAAATGGGACTATCAAAGATAAAACCAAACATCATAAAAGAGAAACAAGCTACATCTAAGTCATGTCACATAACTACATAATTATGGTGTCACTGTGTGTTATTACTGCACCACATGAGCAGGTAGGAATGTAGAAATACTGAAATGGACGTTTCCTCTTTGTGTTGTCATGTGTGAAGTGTTGACTCTGGCAGAGATTGTTTGTTTACAAGCTGGTGCTCTCGAGTGCTCAGCTGGAAATGAAGCGAATGAGGAAGTCCTCAAACCACCGTGGACAAGTATAATGATAGACTTAAATAGCTAGGTTTCCTTTTCTATAAAAATGTCTAATTTTTCCCCCAGCTTCCATGTCAAATGGCTAGACTGTGACCATTCACCTAGTTCCCAAATCCTTCATCCTCTTTTCCTTCTCCATCCTGTCTTTTCTCCTCCACTCTGTTGTTCTGTCGTTCTCCCCCCCCTGGGCTCTAACCATCTCAGCCTTTCTCTCAGTGCACTTTAGTCTTCATGACTCATTTGCCAGTCTTCATCACCCTCTTGCTGCTTCTTTTTCTATCACATTGCTGTTTTAACTGTCATCCTTGACAGTTACACCGCCCCCGTCCTTTCTCTTGTGACCCCCTCACTCTTTGAACATGGTTCCATTCTCTGTATTCTCAACCGCTTTATTTCGTCACCACTGTGCAGCCTTGTTACGCATCAGCTCTCTTCTGGTCGTCCCTGGACTCTTTTCTTCCTTTCACCCACCTCACTTCTCTTCTCTCTGTGTCTCCTCAGATGGGGCCCCCGCAGAGCAGGAGAAGCTCTTCATCCAGAAGCTACGACAGTGCTGTGTTCTCTTTGACTTCCTGTCTGACCCGCTGAGCGACCTGAAATGGAAGGAAGTGAAGCGGGCGGCGCTCAGCGAAATGGTGGAGTACATCACCCACAACAGGAATGTCATCACAGAGCCCATCTACCCGGAGGTGGTGCACATGGTCAGTAGAGCCGGAGGGTTTAAGTTTGTGGTTAAGAGCTGAAGATGAGGGTGAAACCTGGGCTGAGAATAGGGGCATGCTGTAGCTGTGGGACAGAGCTGGTAGGAGTTGAACACAGATTATATAACTGAACAGTGGGTTCATGTTTGTGATCAGCTTTTGATCTTGGGCTTTTTGCGGAGGGCAGAAGAGCTGGTTTTTCTTGAGGTGTTCAGATAATCTATTCACTCACACTTTTGTAAAGTATTTGTTCAGTAACTACACTTGCTGTTGCTTTTTCAAATGATTTTTCAAGAGAGAAATTTTATTAAGTATATAAATAAATAAAAGTATGTACTTTATACTTATCTGTAATAATAATATAATAATGATATAACAAAATAAGAAATATGTACGAATATGTGTGTCATACTATAATATATGATGGTGTACATAAGGCTGTTAAGAAATGGGATCTATTAATATGTTAAAATGAAAGAATAATATAAAAATACTGGCAGAAATGAGGAAATTTCAATCTCTCAGCAGCAAAGATATGAGAGGATAGTAAATATGAGGAAAAAAAACTAAGCAATACAATAGAAACCATACAATAAAAAAACACACTAGTGTGAGAACAGGGTACATCAATAAGGACAGTAAAGTATAAACTAAAGTGTAAAAAGTAAGATGCAGCATGCATCAATAAATTAAAAGGTGTGAAATTTTCACAAAAAAAGTCCATATGTACATTTGTTGTGTTGTTGTTATACAATTATAAAGTGTATACAAATAAAGGAGTCCAGAAACAGTGCAGAAACAGTGCAGAGTCCACATGGATAGTTGTGAAGTGTGAGATGTATCAAAAAATAGTGCAAACGGGCAGAGTCGGCATTAATAGTTATGTTAGTTTCCATTCATACTAGCTTGTGTCACAGCTCTATTGAACTGGACTTGACTTTTCTTGAAGAGCCATCACCAGGTCAACACTTTGCTTTATGACCAAATAACTGCAAAACTAATAATATTCCAATTGCGCTGGAGCAGAATCTATTTTTAAAAAAGTAAAACCTGACCTGCTGGTGTTAGAAGTCATTGTAGCATGTATGACATTGAGTGTGTTTACATGGACATGAGTATCCCGGTTATGAGCCTTATCCCGGTTTTGATCTTATTCGGGATACGGCGTTTACATGCACACAGAGAAACCTGGTTATTAATTTCCCTGTATACATGATGAACACCAGTATCCCGGTTTCTGATCACTGTATCTTATTTGCGCCTGCGCCTGTTACGTTTATTGTTTACAACTTGAACCGCGGGAATTTTGATGTAATTTTGACATAATCAGAAAAATGAGACCACTGTGGCTCATTGCGGGCTTGGCGCTATTAAAAACAAACATCACATTACAGATATGGCTCATCCACTTAATTACCAGCAACGGGAGAAGAGAGCGACAGCAAATTTTGAACTTCTCCTCACTTTTGACTGGTGTCTGGCTGTCACTGCCACCGCGCAGGACAAGGGAGCAATGGGTGAAGATACGTAGCCGTGACTGGTGGGATAGGGTCGCAATGATGGAGTTCACCGATTCCGAGTGGAGAGAAAACTTCAGGATGGATCACAAAACTAAAAAGTCGCGCCTGCGCAGACAGTCAGCAGCTGTCAGAAACCGGGATAAGGTGTATACATGCCCCAGTATCCCGTTTTCTTTCGGAGTTCTCCAGGTAGCAAAATCGGGTTTCTTGAAACCAGGATACTGTTATATCCCGGTTTCTGAAATCGGGATATGATGTTTACATGCACAAACACAAAAACGGGATACTTAAAAAACCCGATAATAACCGGGATACTCATGTCCATGTAAACACACTCATTGTCTATCCTTCAATGATGTGTGTCTGATTTGCAGTTGGACTACTTGGACAAGTCTTGCAGGGTTTAAATACTTATGGCCCATAGAATAATGAATAGATAGGAGATATGCACCCTCCTTTCATAGATTATTGCTGGAAGACCTGATGACACCACAGTGGATACTGACACATCAGTGGGCTGAAAGTAGGTGATGTGCGGGTGGTGGTGGCAGACTGGCAGTTGAATAAAATCATGTTGCTGATAAACAGCTTCTCTATTTGAAAGAAGTCATCACAAGATAAAGTTATGTGTGGCAGTATATTTCTTGATTACATATCTAGTCAGTCATAACCACTTTATCTGATATTTAAGTATATGTGTTCAATATGTAGGCCTTTATATCTGTATATGTTTCATAGGCCATGTAATGCTGTCACAGAATATGCAATATGGTGCAGTGGAAATAAAGCTTTGCCTGAGGAGGAAAAATGCATTTGTTATAGTTTAGTATTAGTAAAATTCTTGTTTTTTTAAATAATGATTATTTGATCTGTAATTTTACTAATGATCGATTAAGGAAAGTGCTTATAATTTACAACCCTCATCAGTGCTAAAAAAAAACTGAAATTGAAAAATGGAATCATGACCTTAAAATCTGAAGTCCAATTGAATTGTGAATTTGGAGTATCATGACACTACTACCAACTACTTCTAAGCCAGTATCTTGGTCAAAGTCACTGACAGGAGAAATGAACCTAACATACATGTATTTTGGGGGGAAACTGGAACACCTGGAGAAAACACAGGAAGAACCTTGGTCCTTCTTACAGTGAGGCGACAGTGTGAACCACTTTGCCTCTATATTGCCCACTAGTAAAATCAAACTTATTGAGTATTGGGAGGTTTACACTATTTGTTTATACTCTGCAACATAAGTGTGACTCTGAACATGAAAGCTTTTATATTAAAAGTTAGTGCTTTGCACTGGTGCAAAGGGGTGTGACGAATGTTTGTTTTTCAGCAGACGCAATAGTGATTTGTTTGACATTAGAGGAACATTTGCCTTATCTTTGATTTACAACTAAACTTCTCCAACAAGCAAACCAAAATGATCATGGTGATAGATGTTCTGCTTATCATCTGATCACAATCTTTAGTGTGCAGAGAAACAGAAGTGGAGCTATAAACATGATGAAAACACTGTAGATAGTCTTCTTTCACCATTAATGCCAAACTATTCTCCTCATCATCAAAGGCAACAGCAGTATCGCTATAATCACAGTTGTGACATTTCCATTTACAGTCTCCATTGTGGACTTAATGCACAGTCATCTTCACGGCCTGTTCTGGGTTGAAGTGCAGCACAGCACAGGACAGTGTATCTACCTTTGTAGTCTGTCTTCTTACACAAGGCTCCCAGTGTTTTAGTAGGCCACCTGCACTGTCCCATGATCTGCCTGGCAGGGACCAGCAGCCCACAGGGGAGTCAGTTGACACTGTGAGAGACCAGAAACACAACACACTTGGATTATTGTGGGCCCAAACCCTTGGAGGCCAGTTACAAGGACAAAGTTAACATTAACCTAAAAAAGAAAGCATTATTTTAGAACACCTAAGATAGGGCAGTTCATAGACACCCACAAACACAGCTTAAATGTAGTTAAATGTATTATAGACTCTGGCAACTAGACAGTTATGCTTTGTTTTTCCCTTTTTTGTACTTCCTCACTGATTTGATCAAGAACTGGGGCTAAGAACTGAATAAATGAGCTGTAGTTCTCATATGATACCCATATTTATAATCAACCTTTAAGCAAATGTTCCTCCGACTGTGTGGAGACTTGTCCCAAAGGAGGCCTAACGAACAGAAATGCTGCTGGTACTTAAATTGCAAGGTCTGTCTGCTAAATCCAACAGTTTATGAAAATAACTTACAAATCTGTTGTTTCAAAAATTTCAAGACACTTTATTGATGTGGTTTCACTGTTGGTCCGACCACAGGTCGTGCTGGTAAACATTACGCAAGAGTGAGAACTTCTGAAAGGAAGTCGAGGTCAAGCGGTGTGTTTGTTAAACTTAATCTTTTGTAACCTATGCTGGGTAGAGCTATTGGCACGGCAACCTGAACTATGACTTTGGGTTATTAAAACAGCAAAAGGAAGTTCAGTCCAGTGAAATAAACAGTCATGGTATCATTTTCCTTTTTCTCTTCCTCCAGTTTGCAGTGAACATGTTCAGAACATTGCCTCCATCGTCCAACCCCACTGGAGCGGAGTTTGATCCAGAGGAAGATGAGCCAACACTTGAAGCTGCATGGCCGCACCTCCAGGTTGACCATTAAATCATTCAGTCATCTGCATAACAGTGATAGGTTTATAACTGGTTATTCTCCACCTAGAGGAGCCTCCCAGCCCGGCCTGCCATAATAATTATGTTATCGATTTAGGTTACTATAAATGGACGTAACCTCAATAATTTTTGCTGGCTTTGATATTTCCCGTTGTGTTTATTTACATAAGTTTTGGCTCATTTTGTGGAAAATGTTTAATATTTATTGAATTCAAAATGAAAGATGTCTAAACCCGAGAACAAAAAAAGGGCACCTGGGGCACAAACATATGGGACAGTAGATTAACATATCATTACAAACTAATGTATTACCTTTTATGTGTCATGTAATATATCATTTACATTATGTAATATATCGTTTTTTTTAATTGTTGGACATTTTAAAAAAATGTGAGGACAAGAACTCTATGTTACGTCATGTGCACTTAATATCACACTACGTCATGTGCACACAATATCAATCATAACGAGAGACCCGTGTGACAGCATTTAAAGCACCTTGAGCCTCAGGTGTTTTGATGGGGGGTTTCTATAGGGTGCTGTGGGAAGGCCGGAACAGTTTCTCCACATGAGGTTATTCACGGGGATCGTGCTGGTGTTCCCACAGTGCCAGTTTTTTGCAGTGAGTGTGGCTTCACCTGCATAAGAAGGATAAAGTCTGACTGGAAAAGGGTCGTTGTCTAATCAAATGGTGACCACTCCTCCACAAGTCTGTCCATGGCCCAGAAGTTAATAAAATTATAATTATTATGTGGAATGGGAAAAAAACATCAATTTGGGACAATGGTTGTTAAATCAGGGCTTGAAATGAACTTTTTTTCCCACAGCTGTCCTGAATTCTGTTTTCAACTGTCCCAGATTTAAGCGCAGTTCTTGTTGACACAGCGGGAGAGTCAATTTTATTGATTTTTTTTTTATTTGTGATTTTTTTTTTTTGATTTTCATATCCCAATTCCAATGTCTGAATATTCTTCAGAATTTAAAATTCATTGCTCTTTGAAAGGGTCTACTTGCATTATTATACTACTAAATCATTATGAGTGGCATAAAATTATCTTAGAATGTGCAATGTTATTTGTCACAATTAATTTTGGGACAATATATTGTCCAACAAAAGTATTAATACATATACTTATGTCAGGCCAGTTCACAGCAAACAGGTCTGTAGTGATTCCTTTTCAAGTAAATCTGAAAAGAAAAGAATGAACAGCCTACAATCTGTATATTAATGCTCATTAGCCCATTAAAACTGAGAGAAATTTACAGAAAACAGCATGTCTGTATCAGATTAAAATGGTGTGTTTGGTGAAAGAGCTTTTGTGAACAACCTCAGCATTGAGCAGCTCTCAATTTGCTTTAATTCCTTCCCAGCATTCATTCCTTTTGTATTTTTCTTGTTTCTGTTGCAGCTCGTCTATGAGTTTTTCCTTAGGTTTTTAGAATCACCCGACTTTCAGCCTAACATAGCAAAGAAATACATCGACCAGAAATTTGTTATGCAGGTAAGAAAATATTTTCAGCAAACTCTTGAGACTGTATAATAGAAAAAAAATTACAAGACACATTTTGCTGTCATTACAGAAACACTTCTCCTCTTTTTTATTGTAGCTCCTAGAACTATTTGACAGCGAGGATCCCCGAGAGAGAGACTTCCTCAAAACTACCCTCCACAGGATCTATGGAAAGTTCCTGGGGCTCAGAGCATACATCAGAAAACAGATCAATAACATTTTCTATAGGTCAGTTCAGTTCTCCCACTGCTCTGCTCACTTTTAAACATGTGCACCAAGCTAGATGGTCAACGTACAGTATGACTCATGCGTTTTGTTTATTGCTACTGAAAGAAGTCCCTGTTTGTTCCTACAGGTTTATCTATGAGACAGAGCACCATAATGGTATAGCTGAACTACTGGAAATACTTGGAAGGTAAGGCTTTAGTGAAGCACCTGTAATGTTTGTCATAAATGTAAAATCTTTCTGTTAAATAGATCATGCCAGACTACTTTTCAGTTGTTCTGACTTTTGTACTTGTGTTTGCTTCTTAGCATAATCAATGGATTTGCCTTACCACTAAAAGAAGAGCACAAGATTTTCCTGTTGAAGGTTTTATTGCCTCTGCACAAAGTCAAATCACTCAGTGTCTACCATCCACAGGTACGTTTGTTCCACACGATGTGAAGCATGAGAAGATTGCATATAAATTATTAACAGGGAACATTTTTTGCAAATGTATTTAAATATTCTTGTCCAAACCCGCTCTGAGTTCCCACCACCTCAGCAGGTCATTCTGCAGGTTTAGTGAAAAACTGGTGTTACATGTTCCAGCCAGTCTGTCCCTCAGGCATCAGACCCCCCCTCCCGTGTTACCTTTTAGTTTGCTTGCACGTAAATTCAAATGCTCTGACAGTTTAATGGTTGTATTTGTTTGTGTTTTGCAGCTGGCCTACTGCGTGGTGCAGTTTTTAGAAAAGGACAGCACTCTAACTGAGCCGGTATGTCAAATAAAACTTCAGCTTTAATCATTTTCATCTGTGTGTATAATAATGCTCACCGGGAGTCCTTATTTGATGGTAAATTGATTTAAATATTTGAAGATGGTGTTTTTGGTTTGTTTTGCAAGATGACAAATTGCTAGATAAATGATTTTTATGGCCATTTTTTAGTTGACTTAAGCCACGTTTCCACCACAGGAACATTCCCCAGGGACTAGGGAATTTAGGAGAACTGCATTTCAACCGCAGGGACCAGGGTCTAAATTAAATTTCGATGACATTATTTCACTGCCCCACAAAAGTCTCTGCTGCAAGGGTTGTGCTTTCCAAAAGTACAGGAATTTTTAGGGTAGAGCTTGCAGCGCTGAACATGACTGCTTGAGTAATTGCAGGATTTTATATCAGCCACCATTTTTTTAAAATCTGCAGAAATGAAAGAGTTTGTTTTTGTGTGCGCTCTTTTACATGTCAACATGGAGTTACAGAGGAAAGCATATGACAAATTGACCAACAACAAAGTCCAGGCCTTATTGAACCTTTATACTGAGGACAAAAATCCAGTAGAAATCGGATACAGCAACGACAATGATAAAGTGTATGAGCAAGTTGAACTTTGTTCACATTCAAGTAGTTCCTAGTACTAAAAGTTCCAGGTACTTGGGGTGGAAAAGCGGCTTTAAACTTCTACTTGCAAAGCTGCTCTCTCCTTTATCCTCTCTGATCGGTTTGTTTATCTTTCTTTATCATCCCATCAGGTGGTAATGGCTCTACTAAAGTACTGGCCAAAGACTCACAGTCCCAAGGAAGTGATGTTCCTCAACGAGCTGGAGGAGATCCTGGATGTCATTGAGCCCTCGGAGTTTGTTAAAGTGCAGGAGCCTCTCTTCAGACAGCTGGCCAAGTGTGTGTCTAGCCCACACTTCCAGGTAAGTGATAGATGTGCGATCACATCCGTAGCTTCATAACTCGGGTTATTCAGGTGCAGTGGCCGTGGGTGTCTGTATGTTCCTGACTGAAGTGTTTTGTTTTCTGTAGGTGGCAGAGAGAGCTCTGTACTACTGGAACAACGAGTACATCATGAGTCTGATCAGCGACAACGCTGCAAAGATCCTGCCGATCATGTTCCCTGCTCTGTACCGCAACTCTAAGACCCACTGGAACAAGTAAGACACTCGACTGTGTGACACACGTGTTGTACTAATGTCGGTAAACGCTCTGTACTTCACACTGCATCTAACACCAGTCTGACACAAAAGCTCACTTAGTGATATCTCTCAACTGTGTGTAGATATTTGAGTGTGGTCACAGAATGTACTCTCTCCTGCACATTAGTTGAACACCTCACTAGATGTATAGATCATAGAAAAAGGCTGTTTATCATAACCTGTAATACATTTTTATTGAATCTATTGCTGCATATTGCCTCTTTAATACATTATATCACTGTGCTGCTTTTTCATTCATTAGTCATTCAGTTACTTTAATATCTCAAAACCTATGTTAAGTATAAAGCTAAAACAATTGATACATTTATTTAGCTGATGACCAGAAAAGTAATCTGCAACTATTTTTTCTAATATATTAATCATTTCAGAAAAATTTCAAGCAAAAATGCCAACAAAAAAAAAAAAAAAAATCCCACATATCTCATCGTAAATGGAATATCATTTAGTATTTAGACTGTTGGATAAACAAGACTTTTGAGGGCTGTGTGATATGACCAAAATCTCATATAGGTAATTTCTTATCCAGACAAAAATACATACATATACCACACTTTCTGTAAATTCAATGAATAAACAGTTAATATAAAATTACTGCATGCAAAGGCCCTTTTTTAAACTACATTTTAATACTCAGCTAATAAACGTAACTTAATCATATTTCATTATCATCATCATCATCATCATCATGTATACACTAAAATGGTACATAGAGAATATTTTTGTACTATAGTGACAAACAAAATAAATACAGGCCTAAAATGTGAATATCATATCATCTGTTGACTCTCTTGGTACTGCTCTTGCGTAGGTGGTAAAAGAGGTTAGTGGTGTTTCAGTCAGTTGTGGGGACCGGTTGGGGCATAATTTGCAAGTATGGTTTTCTTGCCCGTGTCAGACTTTTTTATTGCCTCAAACCACAGACAGAAGTCCCCCCTCTTTTAGGTATGACCTCCTTGTTTTATCTCGGCTAGTCAGAGTCTCTCTCCGGTTTGGATTTACCCCATTTTGTGTCACGTTCACTGTCCTTCTTGTTTGTTTTTGTTGCAAATTTCATGCAAATTTCCTGCCCGCATTTGTGCAGGACCGTCATCCAAATGATGGAAAAGTTGTCTGTAAAGTGTGTACTTTGCGATACAACAAAATAAATGATAGAGCATAATATGAAACGATAGGTTTTTTTTTCTATCATCACACAATACATATTGGTATATTGCCTGGTATTAATTTGAAGAGGTCACCTTGAACTCAGCCTGCTTTACATTAAATATAAAATAAAAGCAATAAATGAAAATAGCATGTTTCGCACTGGACATTATTTACTGAAATCATATCAATACAGTGACAACTTCCCTCCTGCCAAAAAATGCACTTAATTTTTATTAAGTTCCTTTAAAGTCTTCCCTACAAACATCATATGGTCTGATCAGACATGGATGTAAATTGGACCTGAACTGGACGGTGGAGACACATAACTGCAAGGCAGTAAATCTAAGTATAATCATTTAATTGATTAAGTAATTTCTTAAGCAAAAAATCCCTACATGTAAACGGAATATCTTTTAGGATTTCAGCTATTAGATAAATAAGATATTTGAAGATATCAACTTGACCTTAAGCTGCTTTACATTGAACATAAAATAAAGTGTATGGCGTAAGAGTTAATAGCTTATTTTGTAATCTTTTTGTTTGTTTATAATTTATAGGTGCTCTATTAGCAAGGTATCAAATATTGTAAATCTATCATATTCATTTTGGTTTGTTGTTTGGTTACAAAAGAGTCCTTTATAATAATGTTGCTTGTGTTCATAGTATGTCTGTATGACTTTTGACCAACTTTTTTTTGTCTGCGTGTGTTCACAGGACCATCCACGGCCTCATCTACAATGCTCTGAAGCTTTTCATGGAGATGAATCAGAAGCTCTTTGATGATTGCACACAGCAGTTCAGGGCTGAGAAAAACAAGTAGGCACCACAGACTCTTCTCCCACTCAATTCATCTCTCTTAAGTTAACAGAAAAAAAAAAAAAAAAAAAAAAATGTCTGAGTGGCACATTATTACAATCGGCCTCAACACTGCAGCTAATGAGTGTTGGGTTTCACATTTATCAGTTGAGTGGAACAGATTTAATGGCATGATGTTTGGTGCTTTGCTCAACAGAGAGAAGGCAAAGTCAAAAGAACGTGAAGAGGCTTGGATCAAGATTGAGAACCTCGCCAAGTCGAATCCACAGGTGAGCATGTGCAGTTTTTGTAACCACACCCGTTTTCCCCTACTACCAAACTGTGTGTGTTCGTAGAACTAATATATAAACTAAGTGTCCTGTGTTTTCCATAAGCCAGTGTTGTTGTTGACTTGTAGTTTCCATCTTATCCTGTTTATGTTTGCCTAGACTATTTATTTGTTCACACTCTGACTTGGTAGTTAATGTTTTCTAAATTATTACACTGCTGGTAAAGATCTTGCTCTAACAGTGTGCTTAGTTGTGGTGAATGGTTCAATCAGACAAAAAATCTCTCAAGAAACATTTGGTTCATTTAAATTAACTATAAACAGGTTAAAGAATCCTGCTTTTTAAATTGCAAAGCTGATTTTAGCATACCTCTGTAGTACAATATTACTTTAGTGTGGATTATAAGGAATAGTTCAATACTTTGGGGAACACAGGGATCGTACACAGTGTTGAAAGTTTGGAAAATGCTTAATTTTAACCATCATGTTTTCAAAGGTAGAAATATGCTTGAATTTGAATATACTCCTCTGAAAAATGATTTTCAACGTAATCTGGTTGTTCATTTACACAATTGCTCAACCAAATACCTTTCATTAATATTTTAAATGAAATGATCCTGTTGTCAAGTCCTCTATTAATCCCTCACTCTGGATCATGATCAAAACATTCAGTTAATAACAAGTTAACAAGTGAATAACTGGTAAAGTAAACATACTTCATTTTTTGCAATTGCATTTATAGTAACAATTTAGATGTGATTATAAAGATGTAAGAGTTTGGAAATTTTAGATTTAGGTAGCTTGAAAGTGCTTGAATTTTACTCTTAAAAATCTGTACAAACCCAGCAGAGAGTTGGATGACAGTGACACCTCTCTAATGTCTTTTTGGTAAATTTTAAGCTACATTCAGCAGCTGCTTAGCTTAGCTTAGCTTAGCTTAGCACAAAGACTTGAAACAGGGGGGCACAGCTAGACTGCCTCTGTCCAAAGGTCACAAAATCCTATTAAATCCCAAATCTTGGCCGGGTGCAGTAACTTCCAGGAGTTTTGTTGCAACCATGAGGTTGCCCAGCAACCAGTGGAGATTTCTGGAAGTCACTGCACACAGCCAAAAAATTGCCCCCCAACAATTGTTTGTACACTTCTTTGGACACATTAAACACGAGATGGTTTGATTAGTGAGCTTTAGAAGTTCTGGTGGGTGGATTTGATCATTTCTGGACAGAGCCAGGCTAGCTATTTCCCCATTTCCAGTCTTTGTGTTAAGCTAAGCCAATGGGCTGCTTGCTTTCAACCACTTAAAGTAGTTACATTAAAGACGTGAGAGTGGTATCTATCTCCTTCGCAACTCTGTGTAGCGGCTAAACCTAAACTTTAAGCCACTAAGGGGCTGTGAAGACAAGCTAACACGCTCACCGTAGCACCACTTAGTAGTGACATAAGTCGGACACCTTGTTCTTGCTTTTAGTGGAGTATTTATTGCTCATTTATTTAGCAGAAGACCTCAGTAATATATAAAGTCTGCTTTGTCAGATAAGAAACATTAGCATGGTCTGATAACCAAAAATGACGCATCGATAATGACTTCTGCATTCATTTTTATATGGCACGAAAGAATGTGTCAGTACCACATTCTCAGCATTGATGACTAAACTCACAGTTCAAGGTGTGCTCATTTGTCATTAGAGATTTAACAGCCTGTAGAAATATCCTTCAGCTAAATCCATTACAGTATCATGAAACTGTCTGAGGAAATAATGACTAAAACATTGACTACGATTATGCCTGCAGTATTGACTAAAATCAACACAGAGTTCCATTGACAAAAGACCATAATGTGACTTTAGTTACAATTTTCAGGAGGTGACTAAGACTAAAACTAAAATCCTTGTCAAAATCAACACTGATTAGTTCCTACCTACAGTATATAAGCACAAAGGTGACACCTACTGGACCAATTTGGTGCCCTACATACGCTGACCTCTAAAAATGGCTCCTTCACACAACAAGATAGCAAATAAGTGTATTTCCAAAATGTGGAACTATTCCTTTAAATGTGCAAGAAAATTAAACTCTTCAAACAAAGAGATTAGTCAACAGTGTGTGCCATCAAAGGAGTTGATGACTTACTGACTGATCGCTTATCATTTTTTGACAGTTGCTTTTTCATATTCAACACTGATTGTAAATCCCAGTAAATCATTGATGAAAACCTTTTCAATCATTTTGATTCACCTCAGCTAAGGTACATTCAACAGATAGCTGCAGTAGATCAGAGTGCTTCTTTTGATCACTTCAGAGCCTCTTGATTCATTCTTCTTTGCATGCGACTGAAAGTCTTTCTCCATCCTTTTGTGTTTTTGTTTTTTGTTTCCCTTTGTTTTCAACATAGTTCTCTATGTATGTTGATTCCTCTGACCTCAATAGTCCTGTAGCAATGGAGACGGATATCCCTTTGATAGAAGATGTTCAGAGGTTAAAAAAGACAGTTGAGGAGGGCGCGACTCAGGTAAACCTGACTTTCTCTCTGCCTCTATTTATCTTTCCTCTTATAATGTGTTTCCCCAAAGCTTGCAAACTCTTTTAATTGAAGCTACTATTACAGTAATTATCATTGTATACTTTCTGTGTAAATTGTACTCTGTTTTTGTCTTGTTTTAAAAAAATCAAATTGCTAATAAACTAAAAACACAGGAACAAATCTGGCCATGGACTAAACACTGGAATCAAGAGCTTTCTCTTTTTGTGTGCCTGCCTCCCCATGCATGTTGTCGTAGTATGGAGCCCCCAAGTGTTCGATGTTAAATGAATAAAGAAATGAGTTTTTTATAATAATAATATGATAAATTGTTAACTCATTTTTATAACTGATGACAACACCACTGTCATTAAGAAGTAAAAATTGAAGGTTCGTAAAGTCCCTTTTATTTCATGTCACATTTCAAAGTGTCATTATCAAAAGTGGCAAGAAATAAAATGAAATGAAATAAAAGTGTCTTTGGGGAAAATGCATTATGAAATTTAATTTTAAAAATTTGCATTTTGAAATAAGAACTTTCATGAGTTAAAACTCTTCTAATATGAGAATAAGAGCTATAATAATGTTTATTAATAATCAGTTGAGTTTGAATAATTAAAGTATATAAGAATTTATGGTTCATATATATTTGACTAAATTTAATCACTCACTATCAATCTGTTATTTCATAATGTCTCACTTATTTAATATTGAACCCTTTGGGACTTCATAAATTTAGTGCAGGGCGTCTGATGTTTTGTATTTAATTTAAAGTTGTGTTAGAGTCAGGCTTTTTCACTTAAGCATAGATTTCATGATCATCCTTGATGGAATACACTCCTAGACTATATGAGCTTCACTCACAGCTCAAGCTATTCCACTAACTCAACACAACCTGTATTTATATAGCACATTTCAAACACAGGGCAACACAGTGTGCTTTACATTAAGTGACAATACAGAGGCAGCAATCATAAAAATGCGAGTGAAGTAGTGAGATAAATATAATATAGTCACGTCTAATCACTCACTCAAATCAGGCTTGAACAAGCTTGTGTGTTTGTGTGGACACACGGAGTACATCAGCGGCCCAGAACAGATGAATGTCAATGACTTTATTAGACAATACAGCCAAACTGAGGACAGGTTAGGGGGAGAGAGAGTGGGGCGTAACATGCATCAGAGGGCCACAGGCGGGAGTAGAACCCATGGCCACAGCAGAGGACTCGCAGCCTCAGCACATAGAGCAACTGTTCTACCAACTGAGCTGCCAGGCCACCAAACCCACTGACTACTGAAGACAGTAAAAGTGGAGGGACCAAGTGTGCACACATCCAGGCAAAAACATTCAGGTGCAAGACAAAAGATATCACTGGAGGATTAATAAGAGAGAAGTCTACACACTGTTAGGCTCCAAATAAATATTTCAGTTCAGTTTTTGATGACATTTTTCTTAAAAGGCAATGTTCTGATCTACAAGAACTTCCTCGGGCTCGACGAAGGAAAATGTTTCTATCTGATCAAACTGTTGCCTTTTAAGAGAATGTCCTAAAAAAGACATTTAAAATATTTATATTATAATCTTGACAGTAGTTATTAGTTCAGTGGTATCAGTTACCATGGTTACTGAGGAGGGATTCCTATAAGCCACAGTAATGGAACACATTTCTCACTTAAATTAGGGAGACTTATTAAAATAACTCATGATGGAATACCCCAGTGGTATGAGTGGCTCTGCACATCATATTTTAACGTTGTTTTCCTCTTTGTTTTCCTCTCTAAATTAGATTTATGTACTGAATTGTGCTCAAGCTGCTGTGCTTCATCTCAGTGATACGATCAAAACAGTTTGATATGTTGACAGGAGATGACGACGCAAGATGATATAATTAAACTTGCCTCATCTCCTCTCAGTTGCAGCATGACCAGCGGAAAGAGCGGCCTATGGTGCGACGCAAATCTGAGTTGCCTCAGGATATCTACACCACAAAAGCCTTGGAGTCCCACCGCAGAGCTGAAGACATGTTGACCACCCACGACGGACTCTAGGTCCCGCCACCTGCCGGCTCTCTTGTTCAACTGCCCCTTCTACCCTCGACAGCCATGGACATCCTCTTCGCCCAGGTGCCAGAGTTACACTGGCGACCCGTGTTGGGCTCTCCATCCCTCCTCCTCCTCTTCCTACCATGAGTTTACCCAGAATCCTCAGTTCTCCTTCATTCCTGCAGAAGCCCTGTATCTGCCTCCCTCAGATTTCTGCTTTCTCAGGTTTTTTTTCTTTATTTGGAGAGGAGTGGGAGTGTGTTTTTTGTGTCCTTTTAGCCCTCGCCACATTCAATGTGTCCCTCCCCATCAGTTCCTCTTACCTTCCTCTCTCCTTCCACCCCCGCTGTGCGCTCACTGTAAATGTGGAACCTGGGAGTATGGACGCCACAACGCTGGTTCCTTCATTCCTTCTCGCAGACGTGTTCACAATGGATGGGACATGGAAACATAGGAACTGACTGACTCACTGTCTAAGGATCGTCTCTTGGTCTCTGCTTGGTTTTCTTTTCTGTCAAAGGGAACAAAAACAGAACCTGTTGGTCGGATGAAAAGACAAGACTTTCCCGTCATCTGTTGTACGTTTTCTTTATTCGTTCGCTCAATCTAATGGACATCTTGTCAGTGCCAAGACCGTTGTGTTCTTTATGTTTGTTTGTTTCATGTTTATATCTGTGACTTTTAACAGGGACACCTGCCTTTGTTTTTCACTGGTGTTTTAAAGACTTTTTTTTTTTTGTTTTAGTTTAGCACGCCAGACCAAACTGAGGCCTGTCCTTAGCCTTGCAATGTCCAGGAAAGATGGCGAGGAAAGTAAAAGTTGTCCTGTGGACATCTTGACACTTTCCACTTTATTGTTTTGTGCCATATGTCGCTCTTTTATATGCTTGCTTACTTATGTTCATTGGCAATATTTGAAAACCAGACCGTAGTAATGCGTAGACAGTTCAAACAATGGTACTCACTGCCTTTTAGCTGTACGATGAACCTGAATGAAAACTGTTTGCCACCTTAGTTGCTGTGGCAAGAAGAGCCCTCAGTGTCATAATGGCAGCATACTGAAAACAAAGAGGAGAGAGCAGCTGTGGGGTGTTTAAAGGGATAGTTTGGATTTTTTTTTCTTTGTGGCACTATGAGATAGCTAGTCATAGTCAGTTTATTACCTACAGTAGATGGCAGCGGCACGTCTCCGATTTGAAGAAGTTGCAGGAGCACTGGTGTATGAAGGTAAACAATGTACTTCTGTTCCCTCCCTGAGGATCATTAACTTTTTAAATCACTTCTCACCTTTTGAAAAAACCTGTTCATTAATTCTAGCACACCATTTTATTGTCAACATGTTCTTTTATTGTTTGTTTTATTATTACTGTTTATCTTTGTTGCTGCTTTTTATTACTGGTAGTGGCAGTTTCCTGCTGGAAATGGCTGTCCGATGGCAAGGTAAAGTGGTAAGAATATTTTTTTTTAATATAGCGTACACTTAAACAGATTTTTTTTTTTTTTCCCTTCATTTTGGACTAAAATCCGTTTTGCCGCTCACCCTGTCTATTGCTTAACTTCCCACACCCATACTCATGCTGCTGCTTCAAACTGATGCTGTGCCATCTACTACAGGTAATGTACTGAGAGTAGAAAGGTGCCTCATACAACCCGACTTCAAATAATCCGTACTATCCCTTTGAAGTTGAGTGGTGGGTTTAATGTATCCTGTAAAAATGAATAGGGATTATTATCTTTGTAAAGGAAATACAATTAGAGATAAGTTTTTGTTGAAGGGGAGAGGAGGCGCAGATGACGATTTTTGGCAGCCGTTACTACGTTAGGACCTTTGATCATGTTTCTTTTTAAAGAGCATGAAGGTGTGTTGGTACTGTATGCTTTAAAGATTTTTAAAGTCCTCTATAATTAAAAATAGAAGTTAATTTATTATCAAACATAAGAGAAAGTAATCTCAGCAGTTATTAACAAACTGATTAACAGACAAAGAGCTACCAAAACAATGACCTCCTTTAAAACTTAAAGGCGTGGCTGCATGTTTGCGCTGCTACCTTTCCTAATTTCAGGTGTTTGGTTTGCAGGTTTATGTCTTATTGTATCCTTCTCAGTGAGGAAGTTGTTTTTAAGGTTGGAAAATATCTTCCAGTCAGTACCATTGTTTAAACTTGAGGAGGTCTGCTAGAGTTCTTCATATTTGATGTGTTGTATTTCTTTGTCTTGTCTCTGGAGGTTAGTAGCGTGGATGTCAGGTTTGGGATTTTTCTTTCTTTTTCTGGCCATTCAGGATGCCCGACGCTGAAACACACTGGTATCAGATGGCCACAAAAATGCCAGATGCTGAAAATAAACTGACATTGTGACTTGGCTTGTTAACTGTATTAATACTGTATTTGCTTGAATGCAAAAAGATGTAAATTAAAACTACCATGTTAAACATGTACCTTTTACCCTGGAGGAATGCCATTCACCAAACTGATCGATTTCTGTTGTCGAGGTCATTGCATTTATGAAACAGTCCTGCTTGCTGGGAGAGATGTTTTATGGATTTTATGAGTTTGACTCGAGAGATGTTTGAGGTTTTATTTTAGTGCTGAAAAAAAACAAGTCACCTGTGATAACGAGATGATTTAAAAATGATTTGGTGGCTTGTTCTGTTTCTGCAGGATCTTTGCAGATCTTTTAATTTTAACATATTATTTCCAAAACATAACTTAAAGTGTCCTTTTGTATGTGACCTGTACTATATGATTCATTTAATATTGTATATATGATTTACCTTGTTTCATGTAGTGTTATATATCTAGATTAATTTTGTACAAATTGTCCCTCTGTACAGAATAAAACATCAATAGCAAGTGAAAGAAGTCAATCTGGCACATACCGTCTTATTTCTTCTGTTCTGGATGTACTTTCAGCGACACGAGGATTCAGAAAATGTTCTTATTTTTATTAAACTCTGCAAAGTTTCCTCCCTCCTCTATATAACTGACAAATGTTCATGCCCGTTGTGTGCTCCTATCACTGTCTTTAGTGGTGTACAACTATATAGAATGAATAAAGAGATTATTTGAATATATATTTTCAACCATGCATCCATTTTGGCTTTACTTTACTAGGACTTACATATGACAGTAAATGAACTAAAGTTCACTACTATTAGAAACGAGGGTATATAGTAACAGAAGAACTATCAAAACCATTTAACAGGGTGTCTATGTATATCAGCAACTTCAGTGTAAGACTTTTTAATGCCACAGTTTAATTAAATTTAAGACCATTTTGGCAAAAAAAATTAAACATGAATTGTGAAAATATGGGTTTACTCTTCAGAGGAAATTTATGTCAGTTTAAAATTATAAGTAAGGCAAAATGACATGAGTAGCATAGAACATTTTCCAAATATGTTAATTAGCAAAAACCTAAGACTAACAGGATAACAGAGGCATTCGAATTCAGCTCTCTGGTTTGGGAATGAATTTTAGATGATCAATACAGATTTTTAAGATCCTCTCAAACAGACTTTAAGACGGTTTAATACTTTGCAAGGCCTTTTATTAGTAAGTGTGGATTTAAGGATTTGTAGCCACCCTGTATAACATTTGGATTAAACATTGATCAGCTACATTAAAACCATTGACAGGTGAAGTGAATCTCATTGATTATCTTGTTACAATGGCGCCTTTTAGTGGGCAGGATATAATATGCAGCAACTAAACAGTCAGTCAAAACTTAAACTTAGAATGGGCAGGTGTGAGGATCTGAGCGACTTAAACAAGGGACAAATTGTGGGCTCCCAAACTTTTTCATGTCAAGGACTCCCACAACATTGCCTTTTTTTTATTTGAAAGTGACATCTGAAGAGCAAACAGGAAGGGAAAGGGGGGTGCAGCAAAGGGCCACAGGCAGGAGTCGAACAAGGGGCCACTACAGAGGACTGATAGCGTTAGTACATGGGATGTGCATTTATTAACCGAGCTACAGGGGCAAATAGTCTTCATAGTCAATTCATGATCAAACTATGACCAGGACTATAAATTACAATCAATCAAAACAGCCAACACATTTTCTTTTCTTGTTGTTCCAACTTCCCAAAAAATGTAATAAAGTTTCAGTATTCTATTCCTCTTTCTGCTGGGCCCCCCCTACAACCCAACAAGGCAACTGGGTCAGAGCATCTCCTAAACAGCAGGTGCTATGTGGTGTTCCCAGTATGCTGTAGTTATTAGGCCTACCTACTATAGCATAACTAGACAGCAGAATAAAGCTAACCCTATCCCTCTATGCAGAGAACTGCTAAGTAGCACATCTCTATACGTAGGAACATTTAAACAGAACAGACCCCTGTCCACTACTGAAAGCACCTACAACTGGCACAGGAGCGTCAGAACTTGACCAATAGAAGAACATGTCCTGATGTTGATGACAAGGTGTTGACTTGACCTTCAAATTTCCCAGATGTCAATCTGTTTGAGCATCTGTGGGATGTGCAGGAACAAGTCTGGTCCATGAAGGCCCAACCTTGCAACTTACAGGACATAAAGCATCTGCTGCTGATGTCTCTGTGCCAGATACCACAGGAGGGTGGTGGGGGACAAGTCCCTGTCAATATCTAGAACACAGGCATTTGTCCACCTCAATAAAAACAAAGCAGCAGAGAACTTAATTTATCATTTTGACAAACCCCTTGTCTGACAGCCTTGCTACATTATATTCTATTATAATTGTTACCTGGTGCCTACATTTTCTATATTCCTTTACATAAATACATTTTCCCTATAAATTTATGCAAAAAAGGCACAATAAAAAAATCACCAGAATGTAGGAAATTTAGTGTTTGATGCTCAAAATTTCCTGAGGAAGAACCTCTGCTTAATATATGCCCCTCAGTATAGCAACAAAATATGCCATGGTGTGCCTCCATGGGTGGCACAAGGGGGCCTACACAATATTAGGCAGGTGGTTTTAGTGTTTTGGCTCACTAATTTGGTTTAACGCTTCACTAGTGTCACCAGAACATATCCCCTTCTGCAGTGGGCTCCTTTGAACACAAGGGGGAGCCAGATACCTGAAAAAGGACATTTACTAACAGCAGCCTTTCATCAAAATGCAGAGAATAATATCTGCAACACAACTTGTTAATGTAGCATTCATCTTGCAGGTCTGAATTATCTGATCTATGACTGCATCCAAAACTGTTCACTAATCATCAACACAAATATCATCCATATCTCAAACAAAGCTACAATTGCAACTGCGATCAAAATGTCAGTCTTACTGACTTCCAGCACTGGTGACGCCACCCCAAAGCTTCCTGTGAAACCATTTTAAGAAGTCTAATACACAATGCATTCTCTGTGGTTTAGGACAGATGTTCACCATCAGTGTTTTCCAGTAATTAATTCTGAAAGTACAGAAACAGAATTCCAAAATGTCATCAAGTTTTGTCTGGAACCGCTCCTCTGACAAAGTCTCATATCAACAGGGTACCTTTGTAACTGCAATAAGCAGTTGAGCTTATGAACACATTCAGGTTCAGAGCTAACATCTGTTCCTCAAACCAGCTTCTTCCATCTTATTCAGGTGATTCATCTTGTGCTTGTGCAGAATTATCGTATAAAATACTGGAAACTCCATCACATTCTGGAACATTTTGTTGAGTGTTCGTAAATTTACATATTTGAACTCTGTAAAACATAATTTTGCACGTTGACAATCAGAGGTGTTGTTTATTCCAGTGTCAGCTGCGATAGGCTCCAGCCCCCAACAACCCTTCAGGGATAAGTGGTTACGGTAAATTAATGAATGAATGGATGGTTTTAGGGCTGTCATGATCATTACATTTTAGCTATCATACAAATAACTGCAATCAATGATTTAATTGTCTTTTTCTGCTTATTGCAGCATAACCTAATACATTTCTGTTTGTTTTTTTGGCTTTGTAAACACAAACTGCACAGGGCAGAGATGTCATAAAAAATCTAAAAATGAAAAATATAAAGACATTACTGACAATGACGTGCCAATGATCAAAAAAAAAAAAGTATGGCTAAAATAGGCTATATTCTTGTCATCCACAGACATATAGTGCCAATTTTAAATGTAAATGATGTTTTTTAAATTTACAGGTAAATGGAAATGATTCTAATGATTATGCTAAATGACTGCGGTCAGCTCAAATAATCCTGATCAGACAATTATGTAATAATTCAGTAATCATTTTTAGCTACCATGACAATATATATACTTTTTAATTTAGCGGAAAAATTACTGGATTAGAAAAATTACTCTAAAAGACACTGAAGTAGAGCTGAAAATAAATGATGAATGATAAAAGTTGGTAATTAATTAACTGTTTCAGTCATATTTCAACCAAAAATGTCAAACATTCTCTGCACTGTAAACTTTAGTAAGCAGTAGTCAAAAAAATCAAGGCAATCAGTTGCCTCAGTTTTGGGTTCATAAACTCGAAAGCTGGAAGATATTAGAGGTTAAATATTTGGATTTAGTATATGTAGTCTTTGATTATAGGAAAATCAAAATTATTGATTAAACCTACTCAATTTTTTTCAGCAAATTCAACTTTCTTTCAGTCCTCTCATTGCAATATTTAAACAGAACTGAATAATTTTAAGTATAAAAACCTATTACTTCATGTTCAGTATAGTTCATATTAATCCAAAATTATGAGTTTAATAAACAATAAAAAAGAAAATTCTATTTAATTTCATATTTTTAAGTTTAAGTTTAGACTGTCAAACTGTTAACCAAATTTTAAGCTTCATAAATGTGATAATTTGCTTCTTGTCTTCTTCTCTTTTTTCTATCATTAAGTTTTGGGCTGTTGGTCAAACAACACAAGAAATCTGAAGATGCTACCTTGGTTGCTCGGCAGTTATAATGGCCTTTTCACCATTTTTTTATACAAAATGATTAATCAGATGAAAAAATTATGAAATTATTATGAAAATAATCATTAGTTGCAGCCCCATGTTGAATTCAAGCATATTCCAGGCAGTGGCCTTAAATCCATCAAGTACTTAAATGACCAGTGAAAGTAAAGTGCTGCATACATACGCTAAATATTTGCAGACATCAATTTCATTAATTTAATTTGACAATAAACACAGACACGTCATCATTGTTTTTCAATGAGCAGATCACATGTGGAAATGATGTGAGTGTGCAAAGAGATGAAGAGTCAGTTCAGATGTGGAGAACAAAAGGGTCAGCCTTTTTTTGATTATAACAACACGTGCTTTATGGATTACTTCCTGTTTCAGTAATGAGAGCGTTTTTGTTGTGGTGTTATTCCTTGTATTTCTACAACAGTTGGCTGTAGTAGCTTATCTCCCGGTGCAGAGAGAGTATTAAATCTGGATGTTATACAAGGTGAAGGTGAAGCCATGAGTCACAAAAGATTGGTGAGCAGAAGCCCAATTGTAAACAAGGGAATGATTTCAGGGAAACCAGACATTTGTTGTTTCCCTGAGGCATTTCCGCAAGATCTGCTGCCTTGTCCCGAGCTGACACTGCTGATGGGAATAAACCTGGGATACATGGCAGGCCTGAAGTACCAATGTTGTAAACTCACTTCTCCTTTACTCCATTAAAGGAAGGTAAGTGAGGAGGAGGGAATGAAAGACTGGAGTTTGATGGTATTTGACAATTTATAGTTAGTTGTTCAGAAGTGCAGTGCAGCAAATGTCAGTATCAACTTTTCACTGTCTACTTGCTACATACATAGGAAGAAAATACAACTTTTAAAACCACCATTTACAACAGTGGATTAAAATGGGGAACACTTTATAAAAACCATCATTAATAACTGTTTAAATTTAAATAGATTTAAATTTAATCTGATTAAAACTGTTAACTAAACTTAAGTTGTGGTTACTCACAGTTATTTCACTGTTAACAATTAAATGATGTTTACTAATGCCATAATTGACATTGTTCAAGATGTTTCTGTAACGCATGCAACAATAAAATAGTTTACAAATATAATCAGAATGTAACTGTTATTGTCTCCTACAATGTAAAAAATCATGGAATTTAGTGGAATCAGCTTATCTTTTTCTCATTTACTTAAAGTGAATATATACGTTTTATTTAATCAAGTTAATTAAACTTAAAATGTCAGAACACATCAGAACTTCTTGTAACTTGAAGTTTTTTGATTTGAAATGATGAGTTCAATCAACTCATTAAAGTAAGTTAAAGAAACACATTAGCAGACTTCCCAGCATGCATTGTTTGAGAGTCAGTGCTCTCCTGAGACCCTTCCTTTGTAAAGTTTGAGGTGTGATGTATATATGTGATGAAAACTCACTGTGGCTCTAACACATTTTAAGATAAGTCATGCTTATTTGTTTTCATGACACTGAAAATACATTGAGCCATGACAAATGTTAGTATTGAATTAGTTAATTAAAAGTTAATAGATAAATGTTAAATGTTATAAATGTTTGTCAGTGAGACTGAAGAGTTGTTGGTCCAACTTTCTATCTTAAACTTACTGAACATACTTTCATGTACAACTGAACTGATAAAGTTTATTTGACTGGAAAAGTTTATCTGTTTGAATTTCCTCAACTTGCCCCAAATTCAGTCAACTTAGAAGTTTAAGGCAGCCTGGAAACACTCCTGATAAAACTTAAAATAAAATAAAATAACAGAAATTACAGGATTACTTCAACAATATTTCTTATAATTTAATTGTTTGTTAACTATAATAACTATTAACCAAGTTCAAGTGTTACCCACTTTTGTGTCAGCCAAATCCACTGAAAAACTAGGCTTCAAATGTTATTATAGAGACTCCTTCTCCTTCCAGTCTGACCCATTGGACCTTATTTTGGAAAAAAAAAACAGTATGTGTGGTAGTCAAAAATGAGAGACAAATAAGTTTTTGATCCTATTTTAATTGTGCCATAGATAACAACTAAGACGTTGAATTCTGCAAGTCAAGAAAGTCGCACTTTGTGTTTGGTCAGACTCTTAATTTGGCAATATTTGGTTGCTCTGGCAGGACAATGTGACCTCATTCTCATCAAAAGCAAGCTCACAAGACACGCATGAGTGCAGCTAAAAATAATAATATGACTAAACTGGAAGTCTCCATCATCCCTATGTTTCAGGAGGTGGCTCAATGAAATGATTTCAGTAATAAGACACATTTTCTAGCTGATATTTTAGTGTACCCTCCCACTTCCAGATGCGTCCTCTGGAATGTCATTGCTGGCTGTTTCTAGGTCCACATTTGTACTAAAAGGGGAGAGAGGTTTTGCAGTTTGGGCCCAGATGCTGTGGAACGACCTGCCTGAGGAGATCTGGGCGGCAAGCTCTGTGTTGTCTTTTAAGTCACTTTTAAAAGCACACTTTTTAAATGGCTTTTAACTGATTTTACAGTTTTACTCTCACTGTGTTTTATAATGTGTTTAGTTTTTCTAGCCTTTAGTTTGTATTTGTTTTGTCTTGAATATGTTCTGTTTTTATGGTACAACACTTTATAACTGTGTTTCAAAACGTGCTATATAAATTAAGTTTATTATTATTATTATTATTATTAAGATGGAACATCATCATCATATTTTTAGCAAATGAAATTCACAAAACTATTTCCAGAGTTGTTGTATGTTTATTCTATGTGAACCCTGCCTTATCCTGTATACTGACTGATATTCTGGCAGTCCCAGTTGTCCAAAAGGTTAACATTTAGACCATACATGAAGAATTTAATTGTTTTAGTCATCTCTTTAGCACTTAATTTTAGAGTTCAAAGTTTACCCATGAAAACCACATAATTACTGACTTTTCTCCTGACTCTGATCTTTATTGCAGTGAACACTGTTAAATATATGCAGGGGCTACTTTCATCTCTTCACATAGTCACGTTTGCCATCGTTATGTAACGAGCCCTGATGTCTGAAGAGTTAATACAATCATATCACATGAATCTCCACACTATAAAGTTTCTTTTTTGGGCTCTGCTATTCATCCCAGCACAGCTGCAGGCCTGAAGGAGAACTTCATGTTCTTGCTTTAAATTACTGACAGAGCATTGTCGGTCTGTAATCACATGATTATTCCGAATAAATGAATATATTCAAAATGATGAATGAATAAAAGCCAGTTCACAAAAACTGCTTCCCATGTCCCACAACCAAAGAACTAAAAATTCAGTTTTTAATTTTGATTTATTCAAATATTAACACACATTATTTTTACATTACATTTAAGATTTTAACTGCAACATGTCATTTTAATAATTGCTTGGACTATCAGTGCTCATCATGGGACTGGTGTTGGAATTAGCTTCGTCTAAAAACACGTGAACAGTACACTGGACGCTGCTTATGCATCTGTCAATGTTTTTTCTCTACTTGTCTCTTACAAAAAAATAAATAAATAAACTTTTCATTAAATAAAACTGCACTTGTGTACATGTGTACTGTCAGTGACAAACTTAGTTTAGTTTTATTTGTAGAGTTAATCATATGACTGTATTTATTTTATGTTATTTGTTTAACAATATAAGTCCCATTGAGGTTTGAAACCTCTTTTGCAAGTGACAGGAAATATAAAAAGCTGCAGACAAAACAATAGAAGCAAAAAAACTAGAAGCCAGAGAAGCAAAACTAAAAACAAATACTAAAATAAAGCTGAAAATAGGCAAAGAACAGACACATAAAACTGCATTTATATACAGTGAGAGTATGTATGGAAATAAATTGTAAACATAAAAACATTTGTGTAAATCTGCTTTGAGTCCTGGGGACACCACACTGAACAGCAGCTGAAGCATTATGCAAAAATGAATGTTACAAATCCATATAATATGCAGCAGAGAGCCTTAATGTGGGTATTTAAATTGTTGTGAAATATGTCAACATAATGCCAAAGTTATAACAGCTAATGTGACGCCGGATGTGTCTTCTGCAGCCTGGTGGGGAATGAGACGTGCTAGAGCAGCTGCCAATCTGCTCTGAGCAGAACGCTTTAATGTGCTGTGACCTCAGTGATAATGAAAGATCATCAAAGCAATTTCTCCTCTCTATCTTTCCACATATTAACCATGACCCAGCGTGAACCTGCAGACAGGGTGTCACTCTGTTATCTCAACCTATCCAAGTGTCTCTGTCTGGGACTAAGAGATTGTTTAACTAGAGAGATTGTCTCACTGCAGGTCTTCAGAGTGTCTCTGTGGTTCTTTTGACAGTTATATTGCCAACATCGTCCACCATAACCATACTGGTGGGCCTGTTATCAGATATTTGCTGTACATGGATGTCTGCCAGTATGACTGTTGTGATTCTGGTGTTTAAACGCGTTATGCAACGATGGAGCTCCAGTGCAGATAAGAACTAAAGTTGCAAAAGTGTTTAATGCAGTGGTGAAAGAAGTATTCAGATCCTTTAGTGAAGTGAAAGTACTGATACCACACTGTGAAAATACAAGTACAAGTAGTAGGCCTGTATTCAACCCCTTACTCATGTAAAAGTATTTAAGTATGAGCAGCAAAATGAACTTAGAGTATCAAAGGTAAAATGGTCCCTCTAAGTATTTTACTAACATGTTTTTGGATTAATATTACTGTGGCATATGAGTTTTTCAGTGGCCTGTACTGATATTTTAGAGCCGTTATAAAAAAAAAGTCATATATACTTCGATTATTCCATACACATTACAATCTAGTATACATGGTTATCTTAGCCAGTAACACCACAATTTAGATGGAGTTTTTATCCATGAATGAAAGAAAAATACTAGGTTGTGCTGTAAATTTCAGAATGTGACTGGTGTTCAAGGGAGAGTGGGGTGCAGCATGTCAGAAACAATATTATTTAACTGCATCGATCTACAGGTAGGTATCACATTGTATCATGTATTGTTATAAGTCAGTTTGAATAGTTAGTTCCAAAAAGTGGAGCCACTTCAGTTGACTAAAAATGGTTTGGTTACAAAAGATCAGATGTACACTAAACCATGGCAATCTGTAAGAAGTGCATTTTGCCATATCGCAGAATACTCTAAAATATTCTGATATTATTTTAGGACCATATCACCCACCCCTACGTTGTTCTACACATTATAAACATAATATATATTTACGGCTGGTGAATAACAGTTTTAGATTAGATTTGTTGTCATGACATAAGAAAGACATGTCAACATTTAGAAAATACGATGATGACTGTGGACATTTCGGCAAACGCATGAGAGTTATAGTAGAGGGCTCAAAACAAACTTTTTCACCACCTTCCCAAAGCTCACAAGGGAGAGCGCCAACATTGTTCCACAGATGTTGTCTGCAGACATTTTTTGTGTACTGGCCTTGTGAGCGCACACATCAGTCAATGCCAATTATCTCAAATTAATCAGCTGACTGATTAATCGGTCATTAACCAATTAATGTGTATATTGTAGATGTTAAAGTTTGAGCTAATTTTAATTACTTTATGTGCTGTTGGGGAGTCTAATCTACAGAAATAAATCATATTCTGTATGGTCATCATTATGTTTATAGTGTAGCTGTCTAATAAAAAACATTTATCTCTAAAAAGTCAACTTTTCATGAGCTCAGAAAAAACAGACCTTCTTTCAGCTAGGTGACAATGCTTTTTCCAGATAATCTAACTACATTTTATTTATAGTTTATATGATTTAAGTATGAGAATTTCACATTACAAATCATCAAATTTGAAGATATGAGGTTTTCTCTGGACAGGAAGGGTATTAAACATGTAATCTGAAAAAGTAACTAGTAACTAAAGCTGTCAGAAGAAAAATACTTGCCTCTGAGATGTAGTGAAGTATAAAGCTGCATATAATGGAAATGCTCAAGTAAAGTACAAGTACCATGAATTTGTACTCAAGTACTTCAGCAAATGTAACTAGTTACATTCCACCACTGCTTTTATGACCCCTACCTACTTAAAGCTCCAGTTGGTAAGTTGATGAAAGTGAAAGTAAACTCCGCGACTTGGTCGGAAATTTCAAGACAATACTCCATCAGGTCTCTTTATGAACCTCTGCCAAGAACCCCACACACACACAGACACACACAGACACACACACGTGCAGGCGCATGCACACAAAGTAGCCATAAACGCACCCACAGACGACGTACCGTTTCCATAGCAACCGGAGACTCCAAAACGATCTCACATCTCTCTCACCATGAAACACACTCTTCTTGTGTGTGTCTGCGTGTGTGGAGGGAAGGAGGGGGGTTGACAGAGGTGAAAGAGGGAGCTGACGGTGTGTATCATCTTGAAATGTCCGACCAAGTCGCGGACTTTACTTTCACTTTGTCAGTTTACTACGACGTGTTGGAGCGGCGATTGGCTGCTCCTCCTGCTCCCTCTACCTGACTGGTGGAGAATCTTCGGTCGCGGTGGATTTCGGCAAATACGATTACAGGCTGTAGGTGGAGCCAGAGGAGTTGGATTTTGTCCTAAATTACCCATTTAATGTCGACTATCAGAATATGGTGACAGTTTCCAGCAAATATGACTGAATAATTGTTACCTACTGTAGCTTTAAGGTAATGGGAGTTGAAAAGAAGCAGCAGTGCTATTTTGGTCATGTACAGAAATACAAAAACATACTGCCAACAAAACTCCAAAAGAAATAATACATTACTGTGAAAAGACAAAAAAACTCAGTTGGAATACTACCTTATATCCTCAGAGAATTTAAAATTACATTAGCTGAATTTGTTGTACGTGTAATGTGCGATACCGAAATTAATTCGTACTGATCCAGGTCAGAGACCGACCTGCTCTCTCAAATCCCACAGCATCTCCTGGGCTTGTGTATCACATTGTATTGTTGCCAAGCTGTCCTCACTTGCCCTACCTGACTCACAGGTGGCTCAGAGCCAAGACTGACAGACTGCTGGAAGGGAAACCTGCCACCATCTGGAACATCACAGGCTGCCAGTAACAGCCACAGCCAGCTCACAGACGAAATGAAATGTTACATCGCCCCACTCGCTATCTGTCTATCTATCCACATATCCATCTGTCTATCAATCAATCAAATATGTTTGCTGAGACATTTTAGCCTCATTTCTTACACAATCTGCACCTGTGTACCTGTGTTGTGTGTGTTATTTTTACTTGTTTGCTTCCTTCATTGCTGCATATGCATTTGAGAGGATAGAAAGGATTGTGCACATAACAGGAGGAGATACGGTCTAAGTTAAATTCCACTGGATTTACTATAGGGTTAATCCTATTTGTAAACTGAGTTTTGATATATGTCTGCAGAGCACAGGTGCGTAACACAAAATAGAGGGTAGTGGATGATGAAAAAAGGGCCATGTGAGTATGTAACAGGAATGACACACAAAATGTACACAAGTATTTATTTTTCCAGCAACTTTTTACTTTTACTCTCAACATCTTAAACAAAAATATCTGTACTTTCTACTGCTTACATTTTCAAATCAGGTTTGTTACTTTAGCTTTAATGCATTTATGAGGAATTACTGATTATTTCTATGCATCATTGTGCACCGTCTTTCCAACATCAAGACTGATTTTAACCTAAATGGCTGGGACAATAACACAAAGAATAGAGGAATCCTTGGTGTAACAGTCAATGCATATCAAGCCTGACAAACGCAACAAGACAAAAACTACATAACAAAAAATGCATAGAAAGACCAAAAACAATGTAAAAGACGTACCAAGATGAAAAATACGAAACAAGACTAAAAACAACATAACAATACAAAAAAGACACAACATGACGCAAAATGACGTAAAAGCTGGCAACTTCTTACTTATATACTTTGAGCACATTTCAGAGTCTGCACCTTTTCACTTTTACCTGAGTAAAGAAGTTGAATCAGTACTTCTGCTTGAGTAAAGAATACGTGTGAATGATTAAAAAATGGCAAGTATATAAAATTAGGTTTTAAAATTGTAAAAAAAAATAAAGTTTGTGAATCAAACCATCAACATAAACCACCATACACTGAACTGAGTTACTGTGATGTTATTAAGAGCGAGTTTGTGAATCATTTCGCTTGTTTATTATGAAGTGCTGGGATACATATGGCCCCAGTGCATCATCAAGGACTGAACGGTTCAACTCCACAAGTCAGTTCTACATAGTTCAGCTTTTTCACATGTTTTCAGCAAGCATTTTCTCACAAGTATAATGTCTTTAGAGGAAAATCTCTGAACTTTCTTTACAGACTTTAATTTAAACGTCCTGCAGACCATCAACTAAATGCATGACAGGGCCAGCAAAGCTGTACAACAAGCTTCAGAACAATTACATGTCATGATGGAGTATGGTTTTCAGTTGACAGGGATCTTTAACGCTGAATTGCAAACATATTGCAGCTTTTCATTTCACAATCCAGTCTGCCTAAGCTATTGCCTAACTCCATAGCTCTATATGTTTGGGAATGCCAGTGGTTCTTACACGCTTCATATTCCTTCAGATACGTGGCAGAAAAACATGTGAAGCAAGAGACTGAAAGAAAAACTGATGCTGTCATAAAGAGTTTTTTATGAGATAAATGTCTTCATTGCTGAGATAAATAAAGTAGTATACAATTCATCTCTGGACTCTGCTCTACTATTATTTCTTTAATGTAAATGATATATTTATCTAGGAAATGAGTCAGTCTGGACGACTTTTTGAGTTCTTGACATTACTTGGCAGCAACTCTGATAAAGCCTGACAACCTTTTGTGCACAACGTGTTACGACATGCTCCAGTATAGACCATTAAGATGGGCCCCAGTGTATGGTAGTGATTTGACATTGGACAGCAACAACATTCGTATTACCCAGCAATCATCAATGTATATCTATTCTGTATAGGGCTCCAACAAATGATTATTTTCATTATCAAGTAATCTGTCGATTATTTTCTTGATTAGTTGTTTGGCCAATAAAATGTCAGAAAATGGTGAAAAATGTTTCCCAAAGCCCAAGATGACAGCCTCACATCCTGTTGACGTCTTATTTTGTCCACAACCCAAAAATGTTCATTTCAGTGTTCAGTGGGAATAAAGAAACCATAAAATATTCACATATGAGAAGCTGAAATCAGAGACTTTGGACATTTTTTTAATTAAAAAAGGACTCAGGA
The DNA here is from genome assembly GCA_034769285.1 of Lutjanus argentimaculatus. Taxonomy (NCBI): domain Eukaryota; kingdom Metazoa; phylum Chordata; class Actinopteri; order Lutjaniformes; family Lutjanidae; genus Lutjanus; species Lutjanus argentimaculatus. The sequence goes on along the minus strand of JAWZSL010000003.1, from coordinate 25,634,151 downwards.
TGATTGTTCAATTATTAAAATAGCTGGTGATTGATTTAATAGTAATTTAATCGTTCTTTATTTTCTGTATAGGACAAAGATGCCCAGAAAAATAAATGATTTGTTAAATTAAATATTTTTAATAGTTAATTTATAGTTTTTATAGTTTATGTACAATAAGCATATAATTTTATTATTGTCGATGAGAATAAAACAGAAAAACATGAGATGGGTTTGCTTTTTCGTAAAGCACCATTTTTAAATTTAATGTAAGTTCTTGTTTGAACACAGGCATACGTATTTCCAAGGTGTCAATCTGAATAAAAGACAAGATGTAACTTTACTGATCCCTGGTAGGGAAAAATCAATTTGACACTGCAACACAGTAGCAGCTCAAGGGGAAAATGTAGTAAAAAATAAAATAAGAATAGAATACAAATAAATAAGATGAGATCAAAGAAGTATACTGTATACAATAAATTGATCTGTCACTTGCAAGGGCCTGATCTCTGCCTATCACATTGTTGGAGGGGCCCACCACCCCCAGTACAACCGCATCGCCTGTACTGTTCTGTATACCCTGTTTTCGAGCAGCTACTAAAATGGAGTGTATGAGCTGCCCAAAAGGTTTAACTGACACTGACCACACTAATCAGGCACCAGTGACAAACAAGCTTTTATGTGGTAAAACTGCAAGATAAGAGGTATAACACGTGCAGCATCTGTCTCCTGAGTAGTCTTGAACCCACTGCTGAAATCATGATGATTTCTATCCCCGTGAAATGAAAGAAAATTAAAAAATAATCCACTAAGAACATGTGCCGTGGCGGTTTGCTCACCTCAGGAGCCTCCGTGAGACGCAGCCAGGCGTTTGAGGTTTCTGGGTTGAAGTCCTGCCTTGATCCTACAGGGGGAGGTGTTACTCTGCAGGGACTGCCCCACGAGCCTGGAATGAAAGAAAGATGTGAGATGGAGGAGAGGGCAGCTGAGGTGAGTGGCGGGGTGGCAGCCGCAGCCTAAAGCTTCACCACAGCCCCAGCAGGGTAATCTAATCAGCTGTTTCAGAGACTCTCTGCATCTCTCTCCCTCCTAGGAGCGAGAAGAGCTCATTCCTTGTTTTGAAGTGATGTGCCTCATATCATTATCTTCAATCGGGTATGTAGAGGTTTAAAAACAACTGATAAACATGGCTGTTTTCTCCCCAGCAGGAAGATATGGTTTACTGTATTTTGTTAGTGGGTGAAACTGACCTTTATATGAGGGATTCTACCTACTTCAGATAATGTTATTATGCTGTTGTTGTGTAGTGAAAAGTTTCCCCTTGCTTACAAACCACTAGTGCACAGTAAATGCTATTAGCATACTGTATTCAATTTAAAGTTGCATTTCTTCTCGGTGCAATTTAATTTTAACCTGCATTCACCACTGCACCCACACCGATACAAAGCTTTAATGATGAGTGGGGATGCTGTTAAAAAGAGAAGAGCATCCTCATGATTTTCAGGCAATACAGTTGATAACTGGCAGCACTCAGTCTTTCAATCACTATGCTCAGCAGGAACAAATGAAGGTTAAAGGTCCAGCGTGTAAGATTTACAGGATTTATTGGCAGAATATGGCAGAAATGGAATATAATATTCATAATAATATAATTGTTGTGTTTTCAGGATCTTAAACCATTTTACATGAAAATTAGCACGTATATGCAGGTTTGTTAAATGCGGCTAAACCCACTAAAATAAGCAATGAAACCCTTTTCCCACTGCCAGTAGACATGTTTTCCTTTGTTTTGTTTTGTTATGTTTTTTTTCTCTGATGTGCGCAAAGACTCATGTCTGTGCAGAAGAGCGGAGAAAAAGAGGTGTTTAAAACTTTCTGTCTATTCTGCTCTCAGCATTTTTGAATCTCTGTGGTTTGAAGTTTAATTTCTTTCCTGCGTTGCTGTTTGTACTTTCAGGTATCTGCTTTATTTTTCTGTTTCATGTTTCGAATAGGAGTTGTGTCAAGTTGCTGATGAAAACAAGAAACATTTCCTGATTCTGTTGCTTCACAATAAAAACTTTTAGATAACAAGAAGATACTTTTATTGTGAAGAATTTATAGGAAGTAAAATTTGTATCCACCATTCAGACTCTTCACTAAAGATGAGCATTTCTTCAGTAAATACACACCTTGAAGGGGGTGCAAACTCTGCTGTGATGGGTTGCTGCGCAAAGTCAAACCGAGTCAGCATATGTGTTAACCTGACACGCCAGATGGTTTGTTACACAGAACCATCTGGGAAGTCGTCCTTATAAAGAAAAGCCTTCAGCGCCGTTCTTTGCTCTTCTTTCAATGAAGAAATACTCTCCAGCTCTGATATAACTGATGCTACTGCAGCATCTACGCTAATCTCTTCAAGAGCCACTGTTGCTTGTTTGAGACAAATCGCTTCCATGGATGCTTCTCGCTGTCGTCACACCGAAAAACACGGCTGTAGCTGCCAGCAGTCTCTCCTAGCACACTGACTGGCCGCACCACTTTTGGTATGGAAAAAAAAGGTTAACCTGAAGCCTGGCAAGATGGATCCTCTCGTGATCTCACAAATCCAGCTGCCTTGCAAGGTAACATATGAGTATGAAAAAGGAGCAAAAGAGGTGACAAGTCTTCGTTGCCTCAACCGAAAAGAGGTGAAAATAGTGTGTCCACCTGAGTGTCATGTTTCTATTACTGCCAATAGGAGCTAGAGCTGATAAATACGTGACTACTATAGAGTCATTTGACCCAGGAGTGAATGCCAATTGTACCCTGTCCAATTGAACACAAAAGCCAGATATTATTAAGTTTTTTGTGCAGTGTAAAAGGACTGTCATTTTTCCAGTAGCCCACAACGGACAAACCAAACACTGTCTCTAGATAAAGCCACGTTTCCCATGTTTGGAAGAGTAGGGTGAGGTGAAGTGTTTGGAATCTGCAAGCTCACCACTAGATGCCACTAAATCCTACACACTGGTCCTTTAAATCTGCAGTACATAATATGTTAGTTGCACAGCTAGCCAGCATATGCTACTGACATAACATCTTACAAAAAGAGGAAGGCAAGAGGCTCAGAAAATAAACCCAATCAAAAACATAATACACCAACAGGAAATCCACTATAGATATTCAGTGATATAATCAACAGCAACGCAGTAAAGAAATTAAGCTGAAGAGGTGATAGAAATAATGTCTTATGCCCCTTTGCCTTCCTAACAACAAATGGCAATTCATTAACTCATTCTGAATCATTTTACACATATGTCTACTTATGACTAAGGTTATCAGAATTATCAATACCACATTACAATATCTGTTAATTAAGGTAGAGAAGATATTAAAGAAAAGACCAAAGTGTTTGTTCAAGACCTCAGTTCAGGTCAATCTTTATTATTCTGCCTGACTTTCTCTGTACCAGAACTGTGTGCAGTTTGTAAATTAAAAAAAAAAAAAAGAAAGATATGATGTATTTGCATAGGATTTTTTTTTATTTTGCCATGATAGCAAAGAGGTATCGAGTATGTTTTTTCATACTAGTATTGTATGTAGGTGATATTTTGAAAACTCTAGTTATAACCCAGTTAGTTTTTGAGGCTGAGCTGCACTGCATCAAAATTGGGAAAATTACAGTATTTTCCAACAGTATCAACTGATAACATTCACGTCCCATGATGAAAGTAGAAATCCCATGATCAGACTGGATCAAATAGTGTTTGGATTGGACAAACAACACACAATTTGTTTAATTGTCTACACTCTGATGGTTTTACATGACAGGCTAAGAGTTAAACTTTTCAAGAATGGATCATATTCATGGTTCATCCAACTTTAAGACCAGAATGGACACCTATACATCTATTAGTCTTCAAGTCACAATGAGGCAGCACTTACCACAAACAGAGCTCCAACAATCAGTTGATCAATGTAGTTGATTGTAAGATAATTAATTGTCAACTATTTTGATAATCGATTCATGGCTTCAGTCATTTTTTAAGCATAATTGTCAAACATTTGCTGGTTACAGCTTCTTAAATGTAAGGATTTTCTGCTTTTCTTGGTCATTTCTGATAGTAACTGAAAAGTTCTTGGGTTTCAGATGAAAAGAAATTGTGATAATCATTTTTCACAATATGACTGCCAGTTATCAAGTTCACAACGTTCCATACTAGTTTACATGATGACAACTGATCTATCTCTGTCAGCTGAGGAAGACTACAGACATATCAGTATTTGCAGGACATACATTTCAGATATATTTGAGGTATTTAAGTAACAGTGACCCAATGACACTGTTTGACCACCAGAGAGCAGTGACAAGTTTACATTTCAGCTGTTAAGTCCTATTCAGCAGCACAAATTTTGGTCACATTTTTTTGACAAATTTATAAGATCCTTAAGAAAAATATTTACTTATGTTATGTTTTTATGTTGAAAAATGTTAAGGTTGATATTGGTATCAACCTCATCGGTTTAGCTAGAGCTGAAAGCTCCAGAAAAAACAAAACAAATCTTGATTGAAGATTTTTTGTCAAACCACTACCAAGGTAATGTTAGTACTCCTGTTTCTTAAACGCAAATGTAAGGTATTAGTTGCTATTGTAATAGTAGCATAGCACACATTTTTTGACTTGTCATAGTAAGAGATGCTCAGGTGTTAATCCTTGCTTCACTCTCAAGGTCATTTTATATTTCTAACAACTTATTACAATAATCCAAAAATGGTTGCAATAGAAAACAAAATCATGCAGGTGGCTTGAAGATTTGCTTCACTCACTACAGTGAGTACACAACAGTTGTCACAATACCAGAACTGTAAACTCTGACACAATACCAGCAAAAAAGCAATACTTGATGCCTCTTTTGATAGCATGACAAATAAACAAAAACAAAAAGAACCCTAGCACAAAAAATGGGAGAAATTTCAGGCAGGATAATAAAGACAGACCTAAACTGAAAACATTTAAGTAATGTAACTTGATTACCTTCAGTTACTTTTGGATTACCTCAATACCAAATATGGTGACATTGTTTAAAGTTTGGTGTTTTATGTTAGTTGTAAAATTTAACAAATTATTTGTCCAGCTATTTCTTCATTTGTTATGTTATTTTGATAATCGATTAATGGCAATTTTCGTCCACTCTATTCATTTCAGTGAATAACAGAAACGCCTCTCTGTTTAACGACGTTAAATTTAACAGCACCACGAACTACGTCCTCCAAAATGCCACTAAAGTTGAAATGAACACCTTTCTACAACAGCTTAAACAAAACTTACATTATAACGAAGGATTTATCACGGGGCTGTCGTGTAAAACGGGGTTAATTTAGCTAAACTTACCTGATAAAGAAGCAACGGACGCTTTTTCAATATGGCGGGATATTCAAACTGTCGCTGCTCTTCTCGCTCTATTCGCGTTGCTAGGTTACTGCTGCACTGCCAACTGTTCCTGTAATAATCGAGCTCACCTGCTATTGGTCGAACTACGTTCCTTCAGGTCAGTTTATGTCGGTAGTTGGTTCCTCACATCAGCTGTCGGCCTTACTTCCAACTGGGAGTTTCCTGTCTCGCTGTGCAGTGACACCCTGAGACCACGGAGCATCACTACACCATCCACCGGGGCCGCAGGCACTGTCGCACTTCAACAAGCTAAGTACTGGCTGCTGATGCTAACAAGTGTGTCACGAGTTGATGTCCTGGGTCAGTGTTTGTGTGCTTTGCTAGTAATAGCTTTTGGCTGTTGGTTGGCACATGTTATGATGCTTTCATGCTGCTGATTAGAAGTGACATTTTAATAGTATTGTGACCGCTGTGTCCAGATTTGGTGTTGGGCGCTTTCTCCCTGCAGGTTTCCTGTTTGCTGTAAAACATTGCTTTTTGCTGAAGAGGGTAACATTGAATTGCATGTAATGTTGTCTTTCTGATTTCTTGTGTTATTGTCATTTCATGGGGAACTCAGCATGTCTTTGTTTTTTTTTTGTATAAGCCAGGTAGTCAGACATTTACATCTTTACACACATTTAACGTATGCATTCAAGTTGATAATGTCAGAAAGGTTTTGAGCTCCTCTTCTGTGGTTCATACTAGTGGCTCTCAAACTTTTTTCAATAATGTACCTCCTGAATATTTTTCAACCAAGGCCCTGTATAAAAAGGTAGAATACAGCGCTGTGCCATAAGTTTCAGCTCATGCTTGATGCTTGATTTAAATCTGTCATTCAGTACCAAAACTGTTTTCATGTTTGAATGTGATTGCATTTGTTCTTCTTCTGAGGCTTCATTGCAGTTGGTACTGTTCAGCAGTTAATGATTGCATTGAAAATAGGAATACCGAATATAAAATGCGGTTTAATCAAACTTACATGTACATTTTTTTATTGAACTTATAATATTATTATTTTAGGAACTATGTGTACTGGTGCATGAATCTTTTTCTTGAGTGTTTTAGCCTTTATTTGGAAGGACAGCTTTAGACAGGAAATGAGGGAGAAAAGAGGGATAGAGCAAAGGACCGCAGGCTGGAACCGAATCAGTGGCCACTGCTGAGGTCCCCGGCCTCTGCTCATGGAGCATGTGCTCCACCAACTGAGCCACCAGTCCACCCAACTGATATATATATTTTTTTTAACTGACATCTAAATTTGGTGGGCCAAATTAAACTTAAAAAAAATACAGAAAAGGCAATTTAACCCAACTTAACAGGAGAACTGATGGCACACACTGCAGTACATTACGTCCTTAGATGTGTCAGATTTTACCCATTTAAACTCCTGCTTCCATTCAATCTAAATTTTCATTGCTGCTTTTTTCATAGCCTGCCTGCCTTTTTTGTTACTGGCTCTTCTGTAAGGGTTGTGTTAGGAGTTTGAGTAGGCTTAGTAAACCCTTACTTATGTAAACCTCAACATATGACAAGTGACAAGTACTGTTTGCCGTTTTCATAGAATGTTGAACTAAAAGGCACAAAGGAATCGGGATGATTGTGGAACTGAAACATTGTGTTAGTAAAACTTCATTAAACTTGGTGCCCACATTTGGCCACCTACATGACAAATGCTTGCAGCGCTGATTGATGTATGCTTGTGGAGTGATGTAGTCAGAGCCTAGATGCCAAATATCAACTCTGTACATACTTTATATTCACATGATCATTATGTTAATAGTAAAAAAAAATGTAATAAAACCTTGATATTCAGGTTAAAAGAGCAGATGGACCATTTCACACAGCAAATGCCATATTGATGGAGTGTGACTGTTGCTTAAGCTGTCATCTACTAACTAAATTTATCACAAGGCGAGATGTGTCAGTGTGGATCTGGCAAACCCTGTAATATATCAACAGCCTTCTCTCGAAATAGTGTCAGAATGTTTGTCATCTTCTTGGTGTGCCCCTAAATATGAATTGTCATAGATGTTTCCATTGATTCTCCTGTCCGTTTGTAGAGGCCTAACAATCTATGTCTCTGGATGCCACCATAGTTTTAAACTATGAAAGCACTAAGTACTAAGAAATAAGTACTATACTAACTCTAATCTAGAGGGTTGGGTCTTGCTTCAAAAGTTGACATAAGCAGTACAAAGAAGAGACATGGTTAAGTTAGAGACACTGAAAGGCATTTTTAATTATTTTGTTCAGTTTTATTATCGTGACTTAATGGCCTAATCCTAAGCAGAGCTGCATGAAATGTATTGGTTGATGACCCCTTCGCACATGGAATAAACAAAGGTTAGCGTTGCTAAATCCTCAGTGAGCTTTTGTTTTGCATTTTCCTCAGTGGGTTCATGCACTAGCATCAGCTGGGACTTTGGGCGTTCAAATCAGAGCAGAATAAATTAGAACAAATTAGAAAAACATTACCAGATGTCTTTGTACGGTATTTACAAACAACTTGGGTGTAATTTTTAATTTCTGTCATTTGGTGCACAAAGGCACTGGGTAGAGTGTCACACTCAATGGAAACAGAAAATTGTGGGGTGGCTGTTTGGGGTGGTTTTGGGTGTAGCTCAGAGCACATTGTGAGTAATCCTGCTAATCAACTGTAGGCTAGTGAGTTCATCCTATGTCAAAAGGAAACCACAGTGCAACTTTAGTGCACATTTTGATAGTATCAATTAAAGAGGGACTCCGCTGTACACACAATACAGATTGTAGCAGAATTTGATGGTGTAGTTACCCTTTAAAGAGCATGCCTCAAAAACTGACCTTTTCAGACCTCTCCAAGGCTCCAGGCCTGCAGCATTGCTGCAGCATTTAACCACTTTTCACAGCAGCCCTGTTGTGCTCAGATCTGGAGTGAACTACTGTCACTGTTATCTTCTTCTCCATCTTAATGCTGTTGGAAAGTTGAAGATTGGAAGTGGCCTCTGGTTCCAGAAGTGTCTTTCCTAATTCTGTATTCCCATTTCACATTTTTCTTTAAATGATATCCTCGAAACATAGGACTCTCCAAGATAATTTAATGACCCTATAGGTTTATGTGATGACCGCCTTTTTAAATTCATCTGGAACAAATTTGATTATCAATTAATAATTTGCCATTTTTCAAAGAAAGGCAAAAAATCCTGAATGTCTTTCTGACATTTTATAGACCAAATGATTAATCAATAAACTGAGAAAATAAATGCTCAATGCAATCTTTAGCTCATGCCTTAACTGAATTTTGAGCCCTGTGATTCAGTGTTTCTTGCTGAAATGCATGCAGATTTAATAAAATGCCCTGAAATTTTTAGGTACTTTCTGGTTTTTATCATAAAACCTCCTCACACAAACTAAAAATTGAAGATATCACCATGGACCCTGAGAAACTTTGATGGCCATTTTTCACTGTCTTATGACCTCTGATACACTACTTGATAAATCAAATAGGTCAATACTATTGACAAATTGTCTTATGTCTGATTAAATGCTTCTCAAAACAAGTTGAACCCACCCTCCCTCTTGCCTGTCACACTGAACAAAGCATTTTTGCTGACAGTATGGATTGTTGTTTACAGCCTTTTTAGAACTCTACACACTGTAGGGCCAAAATCCCAGGAGGGACCAACTCTCATACTGTATTCATAGTGGTTAAGATTGTGTCTTGCCCATTTTAATGTAAATGGAATTTGAAATTGCCCTTTTGCAATGGAATAAAATGGATAATATTTTGCTTAATGCAATAATGTTTGTCTTTTTAACATACCATATGGTTGAATGGTTTGAGTCACCATGGTGTGTATACATATATATATATATATTAATATATAATGTGTGGGATGGTGAAATGGTGACATTTACTGTAGCCTACATGTCCTTGCACAGAAACATTCTTGCGATCATGTAACTAAAGAACATTGCAAAATACTCCAGACTTCCACTAAAGCTAAAGTAAATTATCTCATGAGATTTTGAAGCCCTTTGCTGCATAGTTGAGTAATTCATTCCAGCCTCTCAAATATGCGGACTGTTTGCTTTTCATTGTTTTACTTTATAAGCTGAATATCTTCTTGGGATTTGGACTAAACAAGCAATGTAAAAACATCACCTTGGGCTCTGAGAAACTGTGATGGATATTTCTTACATTTTTGCGAGGTTTTATAGACCAAATGATTAATCAGATAATCAAGAAAAATTAGTGGCAGATTAATTGTTAATAGAAACTTGTTGTGAACAATCTTAAATGAAGAAATACAGAATTTGTAGGCAATGTGATAACAAAATTTGGTGGGAGATATTCAGTTTATCAATGAAATCCCTCAGATAACTTTTCTTTTAATGCCCTTTGTTGAGCGCTCCCAACACTTGTTTTACTGACTTATTTAAGATGAAACTGTTTTGATTTATGCTGTTTTATCATCAAATTTGACTTAAAAACATGTTGCAAATTGCAGACCGCACTCAATTCAGCCATGTCAGGGCCCATTGTTTTATATGAGAATATTTATAAGGACACAGTTTTTAAGTGCTCTACTTTAACAACAAAGTCAACATAAACAACAATAAGGGTACTAATAAAGTATTAACTACTATTGATTCAATCATGGTGGGCAGCTAATGCACAGAGTTTTCAGTACCACAGCAATCCCCTGTCCTCATGATACCTTATATAAAAAAGCTTCCACTGAGTTTCATACAGTGAGGTTCTACACCTGCAGGGAAAAAACTGGATCATTGCATCCCAGTTTGAGATTATGGACACATAACATTGAGTAGTGCAATATTTACTAGACAGAATATTAACTTTTTATTCAGAGAAAATTATTTATTTGTGTGTGAGTTGCTGCTATTAATGTCAATGGCTCAGATCTTACCTATATTGGCTAATTTTTAATAATGTCAAGGGAATAGTGTTATATCAATATATTAAATTACTGTTGTAACACTGCATTCATTTAATTAACTGAATAAAAGTAGTTTTTTATCAAAAAGAAATTATAAACCTATCAAGGATATCTTTATTCTCTCTCTCTCTTAACATTTTCTACAGATGAATTTAGCAGTGCTGGGGAAAATGTTCACCATACTGACTGATGATGATCTGGCATGCACTCCTCCCACATGCAAGCTGTTTTTCTGACATTTCCTCTTTTATAGCATTCATGTCTCCTGCTGATCTCCCCATATGGTTTATATGTTTCAGTAACTGCACATGTTCTGTACTCGGCCTTCACATATCTCACCCATCTCCTCCATCACTTTCCAATCTCAGATGAAAGGGAATGTTAAAGAAGAAGAGCATATCTGAAAGTTACTGATGGCCACTGATAGAAAATGTTGTAATCCGTAATCATGGAAGCCTGCAAACTTTACAAGGCATCTATACGACAAACATCTGAAGATGTGCAACGTTCATGCATACCACTTTATGAATATTGCATGATTGTGGGAGTTTAATGGCATGGCTTGAGCTTTAATTATCAAATTAATGATGAGGCAAGGAGTTCATACTCACACCTCAGTAATGACCATGTTTGCTGAATTATATACACATCCACATCCTACATGTTTCCTACAATCCTACAATTTTAAGTTTGGTTGTGAAAGTTTAACCGAAAGCCAAAGTCGTTGAACTATTCAGATGACCTTCTATAACCTGCAGTGTCTCCCAAAATATGAGGATGTGGGTTAATTTGTGTCTCTTTATTAGGTGCAAAAGGGTACCATTTGCTTTTATGAGCCAAATATCCTGGAGATTTGAATCAGATTTGAGGCAGCTAATGATGGGAAGGAAGGAAAGTTCATTTATCACCAACTGTCTTTTTTTAGTGTTGCGTATAGTTATTAAATGTTTATGTACCCCTTTGAAGAAAAGTTTTCAACAGCGCAGAGGCACACATTCTCTGTAGACTAATTGCTGCAATTTGGCAATGAGATTGCACCTTTATCCAGAATAACAGAGAACATAATAAATCTTCAGTGCATAGGCTACATGTGAAGTCTTGCCCCAAAGCTAACAAGAACATATGGAAAGCTATTATGACTAATAGTACCAAATATGACGGCAGTCTGCATTTGGAACAGAAAATGACTGCGTGTAATAGATGAGCCAGCTTCTTAGGTGGTACAGAAACTGGGGGAATGTTACAGCATTCCCTTTACAGCACAACGTGTAGTCACTGTTGTTTTGTATGTTGATTTCAAAGTAATGAGCACTATTGGCAGTAAACTCCTCATAAAATTCAGCATATTCCTAGACAGCTGTTGAATATGACGCTGCAAGCAAATACCTGGATACTCACTGTGTCTCCAGGTGCGCTCATTTATTGTCCACACCAGATGATGGTCTGGACTCTGAATTTGGTATGGTTGAAAACCGCATCAATAATCCATTGGTAACTGTACCAGAAGCTGGATGTCATACTGAACTTTGAAGGGTGCATTCACACTAACCTGTTTGATCAGTTAAAACAGACCCTAATCCATTTGCCAGGTTAGTGCAGTATGTTTGGGCTGATGTGAAAGCTCTCAGTTGAGTCCTGGTGCAGGCCAAACAAGCAGACCAACATTGCTTGAAAAGGCGTTTCTCAGTCCAGTTCCAAGGAGACCGATGAAGGTACCTTTTTGGATGCTGATATTAACATTCTTCAGAATTTTCATAGTAGTTAGATGTCGGTTGTGACAATAGCCAGAAATAGTTCATGAAGAAATAAAGAAAAAATGGACCACCTCCACCACATTTAAGTGAGTAGTACTGTGTAATATAATTTAAAAAATGAATTCCTATTTTTCATATTATTCAAGATTTTCAGGAACAGAGTCATTTCTGTTAATATTCTTGATCCACTTTTAGCAAATATATTGTTCCTCTTTACACCCATGTTTCTGAGTGTATGCATCATCTCAAACAGGGACGTGCTTCATGCAGTAAAAGCTTGTGTATTTTACATTCTGGGTTTTTTTTTTTTTTTTTTTTGTTTTTGTTTTTTTTTTGTTTTGTTTTGTTTGTTTTTGGGGTTTTTTTTTCTCTCTTCCATATTTGGAGTTTGACACCACTGTTGGAGCAGCCGAACTGCACAGGTTTTTTCCCCACTTGCTAGACATCGTGTCAAAAGTCGCGTTGGTAAAAGTAGAAAATTGTATGCTTCTTATGAAAGCTCACGATTACTTGCAGACATGCTGTGGGGAGACACCACCATAGCAATAGCAGCTTGTTTACTTCTGATACTTCCCTGGATTTGTCTATAGGCTCCATATTGTCTGTGCATTTCAAAGCATCCAGCAGTAAATGGGTAGAAATGGTTAAATGGGAAACACTGTATTTACAGAAATAATTTTCTGTAGTTTATTGGTTTTTTAAATAAAAAAAATAAGCATAGCGTTATTTTATAATTACCCTATTTCTAGTAGATTATTTCTTATTTCACCCTTTTTATTTTACTTCTCCCCTTTATTTTAATGTTTAGTCACAAACTACAACCAGCTCAATTGCAGATGGTGTTCTCTCAATTGATAAAAAAATTTAAAATGCTATATGTGTCGCCAAATCGACTTGGGCAGCCATTAATTTCCCCAGGCAGCCTGCCCAAGTAAAGTCTGTGTGGGAAACACTGACATTCTCAAATAGTGAAACATATGATGTTCTTACTTGTGATCTTGTGAATTGAATTGAATCGATTTGGGAAATCTGAATCAAGACCCAGCCCTAATTGCCCAGGCCTAAGCAAATGTACAGTTTGCCCATGAAAACACTACAGAAAAAGTTCAAGAAGTTCCTGTGTCTTGCCTCTCAGATACTGGGCAAAGTGAAGGGAGAGCCTGTAGGATTGAACCAAACTGGTGTATGAAATGACAAATGGATGCACACCATGCTGCAATGGTGTTGTGGACTTACATAGAAAACATTTGGTGCGGGGGTTTTGATGGACATGCCATACGTCACCGGAGTGTGTTGCCCTGTAGGTATTTCATATGTGTTCTCTGTTTGATATTTATGATGGTGTGCGTAATGGCTATTTTTGATGTTTAGAACATGGCATATTGTTAGTTAGAGGTGGCACGGTGGCTCAGTGGTTAGCCCTGTCACAGCAAGAAGATTCTGTGTTTGATTTCACTGGGTGACTGGTCCCTTTCAGTGTTCATCTCCCAGGGTGTGTGTTTCCTCTGGGTGGCTTCTGGGCACTGCAAACGAAAGATATGCGAGTCAGTTGCAAAGTCTAAAATGCCCATAGGTAGGTAGGTGTATATGTGATTATATCTAGCATTTGTTCTCAATGTACTTGCATGTATCTTGATTCAAAATTAGGCATGGAATATTTATTAGCTATTCACTGTTGGCTTAAGTATTACTAATGAACTCCTCATAGACATGCACATTTTAATTTCAAAGATAGTTTAAACGATGTTCCACTCCTTGATGATCATCTACTCAATGTGTACTCACCCCTATGCCGATGAGAAGATGGGTGTAGATCTTCAGTTCACAAAACAATCCTGGAGTTTCAGCAGAAAACAGGGTTGCCGCCAATGGCAGTGATTGGAGACTAAATGTAAATGTAAAAAAAAAAAACACAAAACAAACACAAAATGTCTCCATCCTGCTCGTGTGGTGTAATCCAAGTGTCCGTGAGCCGCAACATTAAAATTTAACCACAAAAGACGCCATTTACACCATGTTTTTAGCCGAAATGTCAACTGTAGCATGTAGCAGGTAGCATGTAAACATGGTGTTGATGTATCGCGAGACTTCGTATATCTTGCAAGATGGATCGCGAGACTTCGTATATCTCTTAATGGATGCACGTGTGAAAATATCGCGAGGGGTGAGTACATATTGAGTAGATGATCATCAAGGAGTGGAATATCGCTTTAAGTTTTTTTTTTTATTCACACTGCTGAATGATAACACAATCGGCTCACCAAATTGTGTTTTAATAGAGTATTTAAATCTCATTTTTAATACTGCCAAATAGTATTCTCATCTTGGCAGCAATCACTGCAACCTAAATGTCAATGCATGCTTATTATTAAGACTTTACTGTGTCAGAACATCCATTTAATAGGCCACAAGTTACCAAACAGGCATACTATAGTGTGTACTCAATCAATTTCACATGGTTGTCATTGTTTCATTTGTGTCTACTTGCTTACTTAAGTGACACAAGATTGAATCAGATATGTTTTTTAAATGCTTTAAAGTATGTCTGTTCTGGAAGAAGGGATGTGCTAGTGGATAGGATTAACACAGAGGCAGAGTGGCCTTGCCCTTAAAATAATGAAATTCCAGGCCTGGAGTTAAGTGCTGTGGTGCTAATCCTTTTTATGTTGTTTTTATTGTTGGTATACAGTAAAATGTCTTCCACCAACCAGGTAACATAAGGTTAAACATATTACTACAATGGCAGTGTAAACAGGTGTGCCCTGACAAACATTTTTCAGTAGCAGACAGGGTTAGAAATTCAAAATGATCAAATCTGGAAGTGGCTGGAAGATTTCAGACACAAAATACTGATTTACTACTGAGCGGCTGGTGAATTTGAGTGGTTTTTTGTCAGTGGGTGGCAGATCTTCACATTTTAAAAAATCAGTTTTCAAACCTGGTAGCAGAGCCTGTCTTTGCATTATTTTTCACAACACTCCAACATCCAGATGGATATTATAACAACATACTGTATGCACTTAAATGCTAACCAGTGGAGGTGGGAGTTATGTTCTTCAGTTGCATCATCGACATTTAACACAACAACAGAAATGGTGGAGTCGGTGAAGAAGTTGTTAATAAAAAAAAAAGACAGGTCAGTTCGCCAATATGGCAGGTTTTTTGTTTGTTGTTTGTTTTTTTCTAAGGAGCAATATGTAGCAATTGTGCATGCAAAAATGAGTATAGCAGTCCAAATAGCAAGTTGGACACATAGAAAAAAAACAGGTTGAAACTGTATTCAATATACAATCTTTGGTTGAAGCAAGTTGTTTCTGCCTGCCCCTTCCTCCCCTGACTTGGGTGGCTCTGTAGGCTGCAGGAGCGGAGTAACGCACATGCTCCACAGGAGTGGAGCATGTGCGTTACATCGTAAATTGACAAGAACTGACCACAAGTCCTACCACTGTAAGTTGATTAGCTGTTTATTTTATTTGTCAATTACAGTTTTTCTAAATTTAGAATAAAAAAAGCAGTATATCACCTTGCTTACAGTATCACAATATAGTGTAGTATATTGAATCGTAACCCCTGTATTCACGATAAGTGCTGTATCAGCAAATTCTTGCCAATACAGTCCTACTCTGGACCTTATTAACATATTGCTCAATTTAACTGTTATAAACATTTACAAATTCTAAAAGATTCTTAGTAATTTCTTACGATTCATAAACAGACAATCACTCATCATTTTTCCTTGTTCTCTGATTACGTATCATGGTCATTTTATGATAAATTGCAGATTTCTCCTTCAAGTCTATCATCTTTATGCCTTGATGAATACAGTGGTTAAATTCACATTTTTTCTCCTGGTCTTTATTAAAACTAGGTCATTAAAATAATTAGCGATATCAACTGAAATGAAACATTTTATCATCTAAAATCTGTCTAATGACCAATTTAGGCTAATTCCTTATAGACGAGTTATTACTGATATCTGATAAGGCTTCGATTGCCTGTCACAACCAGAATATGGTATAGTACATCAAAAATATGAAAATCTTGTTCAGAGTCTTAAGACACGCAAGGCAGTCCGTAAGTGCTGAAAGATGTGTGGTGCTTCAGAATTCAAATTAAGTTCACAGCAGCAAAGCCGCCTCTCTATGCAATGGAGCCATCACCAGAACAGCAGGGGTATTGAACAGACATTCACTCTAATTATAAATCAACCTCTTGCTGCTCAGCCTGCTCAGATTGCTCACACTGGCCTCCTCTCTCTCTTGCTCTCTCCCAGTCTGTCTGTCTGTCTGTCTGCCTGCCTGTCTCTCGCTCTCTCTCTCTCTCCTCTCTCTCCCTCTCTCTCTCTCACTCCCTCTCTCCCTCCGTCTCTCCGTCTCTTTATCCATCTCTCTTTCCTCTCTCGCCCACGTCTACCCGCAGCCAAATACTTTGTTCATCTAAGGTAAATCTGCACTGGGTAAACAGTCACCACCATAGGGGATACAATTTAGAACACCATTCTGAAAAGTTCTCTGGAACGAACAAAGTGTTCTCCTGTCTGTCAATGGACACACTGTCCGACATGTAATAAATATAACGTTTAAGGTGAAATTACAGCTGATTTTATGTACATTAGAATTACTTGATCTCAGTCCATGCAGACTAAAATGTCACAAGATCAAATGTCTTGGAAGCAGAGAAGAATAATCCCTGCTTTAGACTATATAATCAAGTTAAGATTTCCATTTTTTCCGGTATGTACTTATAGAGCTTTACCTCATGACTCGTTTTCATTTCATCTCCCGCAGTTGTGATGGTATTAATAGGGCACTATGTCACATTCTAAAGTGATTCCTGCTAAGTCCTTTGACCTGAAGGTGCAGATCCGTAACCAGGTCACCATCCCAGTAACCTCAGTGATCGTGCCTGTCATGGCTGATGCCAATGTCTGATGTAATCTGCATGTCTAGTAAATCTGTCCTTAATTACAACAAACATCAGCTGTGCAATGTGGCACCAGGTTCTTATTTTGACCAACAAAGCGAATACTGGCCCTAAAACAATTAATTTCTGTGTGCTACTATGTAGAGCTGCAACCATAAATCAACTATCAATCAGTTACTTGAATAGTCGCCAGCTATTTTGATAATCCATTAATCAGTTTGAGTTAATCAGTAATCACTTTTTTTTTTTAAGAAAAAAAGTCAAAATTCTCTGATTCCAGCTTTTTAAATGTGAAAATTTTCTAGTTTCTTTACTCCTTTATGACAATAAACTGATTATCTTTGGGTTGTGGGCAAAACAAGGCATTTGAGGACATTATCTTGGGCTTTGGGAAACACTGATAGTCATTTTATGGACCAAACAACTAACTGACTTATTAAGAAAATAACATAACTGTAAGAAATGGTTTGTTGAGAACCAACAATATCAACACTAAGGCACTCATACACTACCTGTATCATTGATACTGGATTTCATCTGCTCATGTTGTTTAACTGTATTGTTGCTTTTTACCACAGATTAGTATGTCTTAAACTATTGTAACTATTGTACATATTGTAATGTTTTTATTATTCTAGGGTGTCTGACAACATCTGGCAAAGGCACTACCCATGAAAACTAGTCTTTAACTAACTCGGTTGCATTTACATTTGTTTGAATGTTGATTAATGTACATTGTCCCTTTTCAAAGAAATAAATAAAATGACAGATTAATCAAAATGCAAATAATTACTAGTTATTTTTATTCATATTGTAAATGATTTGCAATGTTGGAGGATGTTTTTTGAAATTGAAAAAATACTAAAATGATTATGGTGTGAGGATCTGTACCAAACAAAAGACCTTTTCTGATATGATGTGTAGGCCAGGACATCTTTGCAGCATGACAATATTAAATTTAAAATGGTGTTTTGACACACATTTCACATTTAACAAATATTACATCTCCTTTGATTGATTGATGAACTGTTAATCCTTACTAGTGTGCATGACTGTCATTTATTGTGATTCTCAGCTGAGGAGTTGTTTCTGTGTTTGTTTTAATCTTTGTCTAATGTGTACCTGTGCTACAGTAAAATTAAGAGCATTCCACAAAAACAAAAGATTTCATCCTTTTTAAGGCGAACATGATCACGAAGAATGGCAACAGAAGGAGTAACACTATGGGTACAAAAGTCACGTTAGCCAATGATAGAGCAGTTAAGCCCCAGGAGTCCGCGTAACTCAAGATGATCCTTGTAGTAAACAAGCTGGCTAGACAATTAAGTCAAAACCAAAGCATCAACACCAAAACAACTACTCTTGTTCAGTTGTGGAACGGGAGCAATTCGAAATACCAGGACATCCTACAGGAAGTGCTGGCTTGCACGTGCATTTGCTGTCATCTTACCCTTTGCCTTTCCAGTTGTCCAAACCACACCCCGAGGTGAAATGAGTCCAGAGGAGTGTGGGGGGCCCTGCATTGTGGTGGCTGAGCTTAGGAAGGATTTAAACACTACTACTTAACGGCTCTTAACCTCACTGACCCTTTTGGGACTAATACAAATCCTGTTGTGCTAGAGAATTACATTAAGCCCTTGCTTTGAACCCAGTCCCCAGTGAGCACATGGACTGGAGCATTTACGATAGATCTTTCAGCTCTCAGCTCCCTAACTTTGTAAGCAATGAACCTTGTGTTTTGGTTATTATTAGACCACACCCCAGTTCTGCACGGGCTATTGAGATTGGAGCAGTTTTAATTGGTGGAGATGGGCCACACAGGATTTATTTTTACATATTTTTCTTTTATAAGTTTTGAAGTTTTCACATCAACATTTACTGCTATTAACTGATCACTATAATGTTAACTCCAAAGAAGCCAAACTACCATTACTGTACATCAGTGGCTATGTCTAGTTGCCTCATAGTCTTTCTACTTGTTTTTTATTGCTGCCTTTCTCTCTTTTATAACTTGCAAACAATATAAATAGGACTGGGGCAACTCATTGACGTAATCTGCGTAATCTTGATTACTGAAATACACCGATTTGCATTCTGCACATCTGTGCATCGCAATGAAGATGGCTGCACCCGGTCAATGCAGGGATTTCCCCAAAGAACAAACTGCAAACGAACAAACGAGACCCAGTGTGGTGCTCTGCAAACTCAGTCAACTGGAAATGGCTTATCACAGAAGTACAACTGTTATGCACGAGCACTTGAAGTAAAAGCATCTCGGGGAGCTTTGTCAAGACGGCAACAACAGCGAAACAGATTAATTTTCCTTTTTGTCCTCATCCATGCGTGATATATATATTGGGATTATCAATACATAGAACGTGTTTCTGTCACTTGGACACTTAAAGTCGCTTAAAATTGATTTTCTAAATATTTCATCATTGCCCTCAAGTATTTTCTGCACTGTTGCCTTTATGCTAATGTAATGTCACACGATGTGTCAGCTAATGTTGTTATTCGTCCATTTTGTACTTTTTGTGCCATATATGAATGAGAAAATGGTTTAAACTAACATGGTAGGTATAAAAAGATATGTGCATATGTCAGTATTAGCAAAAATCTAATATCATCTGTTCCTCATTTCTTATAGTTCAATTGCAATCTACATGTGGGTAAATGGTAAACTTTCTAACTCAAGCAACAGATTTATTTATATACCGGCTTGATATTAGCACAGATAGATCTGGATACAGCAAGTTTTGTGTGTTTATTTTTTTCTTACATTGTGCACCAACCAGCCCCGTAACATAACTGTTTCTGTTATCAGCAGCACCTCGCCCTGATGCTGGTTAAACATTACAAGCACTCAAAAGCCACCTTGCATGACTAAACACCTGCCTCTAGCATCCAGGTGACATTATCTGTGACCGCTTTGTGTTCATGTTTAAAAACGGGTGGTACGCAGACTGCAGGCACAGCGATCAGTTTGTGATCACTTTATCAAACAACCGAAGCAGGCAGCGCTCATTTTCAGGCTGTGGTAGAAGACTAGTGTGGCCTGCTTTAGGTGTTTGAACTGATGAATGATGCACCCCTTCACCAGAGCACATTGAGAACTGGTCAAACTCTATGTATCCAGGCACCCTTATATCTGACTAAATGATATAACATCAGACTGACTGTTCTTGCAGATTAGTCATAGAAATTATAGCCTTGCAAGTTTTCATTTTGTTTCAAGCAGCCAAGAAATGCAAGCATGATGTCTTTAAGTTAATTTGCCTTGCTTGACATTGCATGTCCTGTCATGTGATTTTTACACACATGCACATTAAGATGTTAATGCTGAAACAATATATCGTGCAGCATCTAATCAAGTCTCTATTTCATGAAGTCATCCTATAAACATCCTGGTCTCACCTCATTCACTTGACTGAAACACAGTAAAGCCTGTGCTGCAGGTGCTGGGAGTGTTTTTTTTTTTTTTCTTGGATATGCGTTTTGTTTATTTGCCTTTTCCCTTCTCTTTTTGCTTGCCTCTTAAATGATCTGGAACTCATTTGTTGAATAGGTTTCAATTTTCTCCCACCACCTAATAATTGGTGAGATGGTAGGGTCGTGCTATAACTAGCACCATGACAGCAAATAAATTTCAAACTGTCAAACAGAATCATTCTTTTTCTCTGATTCCTGAACTCAATTTCAGGACACATACAGGTTTTCATTTCATTCATTCATTCATTCATTTCATTCATTTCATTCATTAAATCGTTTTACAGAACTTCCACTAAACGGACAAACATCATTTAATTTAGCAGATATGCAACATTCATTTATCCCATGAATTACAGATTTTTTTAAGGGATAGTTCACCCAAAAATGAAAATTCAGTCATTATCTACTCACCCTCATACTTATTGAAGAATCTCCCAAAGAATCCTGTTGCAGAATCTCCCAAACAATGGAAGTGAATGGTGACCAGTTTTCAAACTTAAAAAACATTTGGAAAAAAAACCAAACATAAAATGCCCTCATACATCCAAGTGTCACATGGTGTGAATAACATTTTTTATTCCACTTGGCATGTCTGGGCTTTTGGAGATGTGGATTACACCAGACAAGCAGTATGGGGGCATTTTATGTTTTTATTCTGTTGTTTTTTCACATTTGAGAACTGGTCACCATTCACTTCAGTTGTCTGAGAGATTCTGCAACGCTGTTAACCTGTTGAACTCTAGAAGTGTTTTGTCAACTAAAAAACTAAATCCAACCTTCAATCAGCTTGAGGGTGAGTAGATAATGTCTTAATTTTTATTTTTGGGTGAACTATTCCTTTAAGAGTGAGGGTGACCTGCATCATTAGAATCAATGTTGAGGAACCAGCAGAAGACACATAGCATTGTGTAACAGTGTGGGTGAGTGTACACCTTCTCCATGGGTCAGCACTGGGCTTGAGTTTGACTGGTGGCAAATGGAGAAAAGCATGGTGCCATTTGACTGCTGTGATCTAAAGGTGCTTTTTAATAATTTAATCATAAATTGACTTGGCCTCCACCAAATTTTACACATTATGATTGTCACCTACAATGTACATTTCATTTTATTTACTACCAGGTAAGACAAAACACAGCTGGTGTGCAAAATTGGTGAAGGTGGGACACCAACAGGCCAGTACTGGAACAACACATTTAAAGCACCTCGTGGATCCTAGGATGAACTCAAACATATGGCAGCTTTTGATACTATTGATTACTATTTACACTATTTCTCTGAGTTTAAATAAAATACATTTATTAGCATATTCTGAGATTTTTATTTTTTCAATGGAGGAAGAGCAATTTTAAGAATTGTTAACTCGGGTTTTTGATGTTTTTGTGGAAAAGAAAACATATCAGACATATATTACTATTCTATTCAGAGTATTTTATATGTATTACAGCATGTTCATTTAGGTACACACTATGGTATAGCTTTTCTGTTACCTAGTGGCTATGAGAGGAATGGTAACAGATACCAGTGACCCAGAATCAGTCACTTGCACTTCTATGGAAGTGCTGAACTCTACAGGTAACAATAATCATCTTTATTTATCATCCACTGTTCAAAACCCAGGTTATAAAGAAAAAAACATGAACATAAAAACCAAAAAATGGTAGAACAAATTCTAGTAATATAAGACAAAGTAAATAAATATGGTTAATGTAAAATAAAGTAAAAGAACTCAAGTAAAATGAGGATAAACTCTAGCCTTATTTCCTCGGGCAGGCTGTTCCTTGCAGAGGATCTCAAGTTACATACAGGCTCATATGGGTCTAACCAGTTGTAAATATAGCAAGTAGTGTGTCCACAAAGAGCCTTAAATGTAATCAGTAAGATAACTCAATCCTAAAACATATTAGGAGCCAGTGTAAGGAGGCTAAAACAGGGGTCACATCTCTTAGCTGACTGTCAGATGTTTACTAGAATGTCACTTGTGTATTTCGTGCATCTTCGTAGATTATGTAATCTTAACCCTGACCCAAGCCCCGACATGACTCTTCTAACATTATCCCCACCCCAAAGATAGACATTCAATATCTGCAGAATGCTTTTCACACGTTCACAAATAGGCAGACAAAACCACAGAAGTATGGTAGATTGTTAGTAACACATTAGAGCTGCATTTTTTGACATTTCCTACCTGTCTAGTGTAACAAGCAACACTAGAGTTAAGAAACTGTGTACTATTGATAGAACGCCATGGAATACTCGAATAAAAGCGAGATGAAACAGCTAAACCAAACATATAAACCCTTCTTCTCCTTTGTTCGTCACAGTCTTCATTCTGTACCCAAGAAACAAATGAATGACAACCTCAAGGAACAGACCTCAATCATCAGTCACATAACTAATGCACTGTAAAGGACGGATTTGCTCTTCTTAAAAGAGTTGGCAATTTCATGAATAATGTTTAGCTAAAATTAATTTTGGCACGAAAAGAAGGCTTACATCTTTTTTATGCCAATAAGGTTTTATTTTTAAAAGCTTTCGATGAGCATGAGCAAAATCTGCTCTACAGAGTGAATGAATGTAATTCATTGATGAGTTTAATGTAATTTCAGTTAAATTAAGTTGTAGGGTTGTTCAGATACCACTATTGGAAATAGAGCTGAACAATTAATTGAAGTTTTGTAGAAATCACAATAAGGTCTACAGCAATTTTCAGATCACAGGAGGTGCAATATTTGGTAAAACCTAATTTTTGTTTGTAAAATTATTGTGGTGCTGCAGAGATCTGCTGGCCTTCACATCAGATTCTAGACAACAGCTTTGTAGGGGTGCAATTAATGATTAATGACTAATGATCATTTTTATGATAAATCGATTAGTTGTTTGGTCCATAAAATGTCAGAAATTGTTGATCAATGTTTACCCAATGTCCAAGATGATGTCCTTAATTATTGTTTTGTCCACAACTCAAAGATATTCAGTTTACTGTCAGAGAGGTAAAGAAACGAGAAAATATTCATAAACATCTTTAAAAGGATGTTCTGCTGCAGGTTAGCAGTAAGCTACACTGTGTCATCTTTAAAGTTTTGTTTGGTTTCTGGTTTTTCAGACACACACAAGTAGAGGCAATGGTGGGGAGAAGAAAATTACCGGGAGAATCACCAACCCTGCTATCTTTCTGATTCAGCTCATTTCAATTGATTTTCGATTTAAATTTATTTAGATTTACTTCATGACACCCCAAGTACTTGGTATTGGCCGGTGCGCAAAGTTTAGGTATTGTGAACTGTATCAGGAAGGAAAAAATAGTATATGAAAGTACTGATGCAAATTATTAGGTTGAACTGTAACACACTTTTTAGAGCAGACTTGGTTGTCAAACAACTCGTGCATTAAACCAGAACTGTTATTTCAGCTGAACTTTAGTGAGTCATGGTGTCCACCATTCTTTGACTCTTCCAGTAAAAGTACCTTGACTATTCCCAAGCCTCTACTGGGAATGCATCACTTCTTCTACAATGTAAGTTGAGACATGACTGATGCAACAGCAAATTACAAAAGCATGTTCTTTTTCAAAAAAAAAAACAAAAAACCCCTCACTGTGTTCTGAGAAATCCTGACTATTTTCTCCAGACAGTAAAAACGATTAGTCATGACTTTGCCCTTTATGTGAAATGTACTGTAAGTAATTCACCATGTAGCTGAAAAAGACCAATGTCACCCAAGTGAACTTTAAGTATGAAAGAAAGATGCTCATTCAGCTTTTTAGGACCAAATGATTGCTAATGTCCCTGTAAACTTTTCTATCAAGTAGGTCAGTGTATTCTTGGCTCATGCTGGCTGTTGCAAATGAATGTGCATACTTCTTTATTTGTTCTTCCTCTCAATTGACAGCATCTAACTCCTGCTAGGAAGGTTTAAAACCACATTCACACAAGTAATTGCTGCAACATACATTTGGCAGTGTTCTTGTTTTCTAAACCCAACTCACAAATGAAAACCTAAACATTTTTGGGTGAAAGGATAATCAACCATGGGCTCTCATTCACTCAGGCTTTACTGGTTACTTCAAGGGCAAGCTGTTGGGCTGACATTCAAGAGTTCTTTTTTTGGCAGGGGAAAGCTGTTTTAGGTTAACAACCCCCCGGATTCTTGGAGAGGGGTCCGTACTGTAGGCTATAGAAAATAGGAAGAGGGCCTCACTGCATAGTTTATGGAAACTTCAGGGAACAATTCACAGTAAATGCAAGAGACATAACAGAGAAAATACGCAGGCTGGAACACAGAAGGGCAATCTTTTCTATCAGTACGCATCAAGCTTCAGCATTTGAAAGGACATTGATTAAAATGTTTAGTGCTTTGATAAACAAAATATGAGCAGAGACATTAATCGAAAGAGAGGGCCAGTAAGAAGAGGGCAAGGGCTTAACATAAGCCAGTTAACAAATGTGTCAGCCCTCACACATGCAGAGCACGTAGGAGCCCTCCACATACGTTCTGCTTCTCATTATGCTTACTTACATGCTTCTCATTATGTTCAGGACATCCTTCCCCCAGGCCTATAGCCTTTTAGCCATTTATGTGTCAACAGAATTACCACGGAGAAGCTTCTCCGTCTCAGATGGACGTTTTCTCCTTCTTTAGCCTTTTTGTTCTGCTCTGATGTGTAACTCCATATGTGATCCTTCCCTAATGCTTCGTGAGCCTTAAAGGTCCCCTATGGTGCCTACGTGTTCCTTCATAAACCTTTTTAAATATGTTGGAACAGTCTGAAAAGATTAAGATTGAATTTTTGTCTTGTGTATCGTCACATATAAATGGCTACATTTGTTTCATATTAAAGATTAGATGCATTTTGTACGGTTGAAATTCACTCCTTCTCTCCTGTCTGCCGCCTTCCAAAAGACTGTGGCTAATCTCAAGGCAGCGAGTGTACGAGTCTGTCCTCAGCTGAACTTTTGGAGGATGCAAATACACAGCTGAGTCCGCTGCTGCTGCGTAGCCTCCCTCCTCTCCCTCTCTCCGTGTCTCTCTCTGCTCAGCATTAGCTTGCTTTGCTCCATTGCCTCCTGCCTGCTCACAGCATGTCAACAAGTAAGATCTGAGATGCGACTGTGTCAAGTTGGACTCATATCAGGTCTAAATGTGTGAGAGGAATGTCATTTGGAATTCACAGCAGAGGACAGAGAGGCAGAGCTGCAGACGGAGACACAGAGG
The DNA here is from genome assembly GCA_034769285.1 of Lutjanus argentimaculatus. Taxonomy (NCBI): domain Eukaryota; kingdom Metazoa; phylum Chordata; class Actinopteri; order Lutjaniformes; family Lutjanidae; genus Lutjanus; species Lutjanus argentimaculatus. The sequence goes on along the minus strand of JAWZSL010000003.1, from coordinate 25,608,462 downwards.
GATGCAGTCAATCAACAGACACACATGCATACAGATGCGCACGCACACACACACTGACGCACACCAATGTTGTATAAACAGCAGGCAAAGCTATCCGGTCATCTCACTCCTAATGAAAAGTGCACTGATGACATGGATGTAAAAAAGGGGCTTTATTTCCGTGGCAACCAGTGCAACGGAAGGAGCAGGAAAACCAAAAATACTGCATTGCGTCATAGCATTAAATCCCAGCGACTTGTGTTTGCATGACCACAGCTACATTATATCTTCACACTACTCCTGGAACAAAGTCCAAACCAAGGATGACGATACTTGCGATGATCCACAAAAGTGATTTAGCCCACAGCTTCATAAGCCACCAGCAAAATTAAAATAATCTGTTGAACCCCACTCGAGTGCAGAGGGCCACAGTCACACATTAGAGCACAAGATGTCTTCTCATCAGTGATTTGTTGCCTTCGCTCTGTAATTATTGTGGAACAAACTGATTGAGAGTAACTGAGGTCCAGATGTTCTTCATGTGTGACATGAGAGGGCATGGAGTGTTTTTGTTCCATCTGTCCGTAAAGTGGAGTTTGATCAAAGAAGTTCTACAGTTATCAACAAAAGTATTAAATAATCTAAATAATAGCTAAATAAAATAGCTTATTCAGAGGAGGGAAGTAACTGAGTACAAATTGTGCTACTTTATTTAAGTAGAGTACTTATTTTTCTGACAAGTTTTTACTTTTACTGATATCACTTTTACTTGATCAGCTCACATGAACCTGGATCCATCAACCTGTACATCAGTACAGGTTACCATACCACATTATTATTAAAACAGAATCATTGTTCCACTCGGGGCTTCAGTGATCCCCCAGATCCACTGCAAACTGCGTCCATGCTTTTACGTCCAGCGAACTTTTACAAACACAAATATGCATACTTTCTACTCCTTACATTTTCAAAATAAGCTTGTCTTTAATTTTAATTCAGTTGATGGGGATTATTAACTTATTTTTGTGCAGCATTGCGCACTGTCTTCACAACATCAAGACCAGTTTCAGCCTAAATGAATTTGATGGGAACAGCTGAGGAGCAGTCCAGAAAGGGCGTAGAAAGAGGGCAGACGACACACAGCAAAGGGCCGCAGGCTGGAATCAAACCAGCGGCTGCTGCAGAGGACTGATAACCTCAGTGCATGGGGTGTACACTCTACCAACTGAGCTACAAGGGTGCCCCAAAAGGCAGTTCCTTGGTGTATCCATCAGTGCATATCATGCAAGACAGACGTAACAATACGAAATGACATAAATGACTTAACAAGATGAAACAGACAAGGAAGGGAGAGCCAATAGAAATGTCAGAGCCTCAGAGGGCTACTTTTTACTTTTATACTTTGAGAACATTTCAAAGCTTGTTCTTTCTCACTTGTGTAAAAAAAAAAAGACCTTGGTAAAAGTAGAAGTACTGATTTAACTTATTTACTCAAGTATCTGTACTTCTACTTGTGCGAAGAGTGTGTGTCTTAGAGCATCTTAGAGCATTGTGGACTTAGCCAGGAAAAACACCAGATTGTTTAATACAGTATGTTGTTGGATAGATAAAAGATTAATGGCAAACTACTGGAGATAAATTTTGCCAAAATTATGAACAGAATACTTTGTTTGGCCATAAAACTCAGGAAACAAGAAGAGATGAATAGAAGTCGCTCCTAAAACAGCATATTTTGGCTCAATCTTCCTCCTCATTTTATAGTTTCATATATAGATACATCATATAAATATATTGCTAAGTTGTAATACACAGTCAGGCATCTCAATCCCATATACATTTGGAACTGCTGTAATAATCGTTATGTTGGGTTTATTTATATATGCATACGCTTTAGTGACATATGAATATAAAAGTGTTATATTACTCACTTGTAAATTGGTCTACTGTTGGAGCTATGCTTTGTATTGCTTTATTTTATTATCATTACTATTATTATTATTGTTGTACTACAGAAGAGTTGCTGATATGTACATAATCTCTTCAATAATTAATTAACGCTGTCCTTTATAACAAATGCTGTGTTGGCCTGTAGTCATGATACATTCAGTGATGTTTTTATAATCAGTTTTTTTGAATGCTCATTTGTAATTCGATTTCATTGTAAAAACTCATTGTTATAAAACCGATGTGATAAGGAAAAAACGTACAATCTGATATGATCATTAGCCTAAACTATCACATAATATCTTAACTATACTTTGAGGAACATGCTGTAAACAGAGATGTCTCACAAGTGACTCAGATGAGCAGAACGTGTCATATAAACAGCAGAATGAGAGTGAGATCTGTCAGCAGCCCTCATTTGAGTTGTGTGGAGTTATTTTAAGCTCATGAAAGGGAAAAAAGCAAAACACTAGAGTGCAATTTATGCATTCATTTAAATTTCATCTTGAAAAAGTTAAATAAAAGAAGCAGCAGTATTGCATAACTGAGTTGTCATGTTTTGGGATATGTATTTCTTCCTTTAGGGGAGTAGAATATTTGTTTCAGAGTTTGAAGCTGATGTTTTTACATGGCTAGGTTAAACAAAGTGCATCCATACAGATGTATTATTCACAGTTTAGTTGTTTCAAATAGGGAAAAATACAGCATGGTATTGGTATTAGCAGATACTCAAGGTTGCGGTATCGTGTTGGGCATGAAAAAGTGGCGACAAGCCAACAACCTAAATTAGCTACTTTTGTGGTGTTAGGTAACGAGTGAAACTGGATACCAACAGTGTACAGCTTTGTTTAAATGAACTATGCTGATTGTTCAATAGGACCACAAAGAATATTAGAATAATGATAATAGTGGCATATTTCAACATTGATCCTCTTTAATAGACCCTACAGACCATAGACCCTTCCTCGTCATTATGATCCAAGTGCTATGATGTGAATATGGCATAAATGCGGCATGCCTGTGGCTCGTCTTCTTGAAACGGTGAATGGTGCATCATAATATAAACCCCAAATCCCAGAAACTTAGTGAAATATCGCAGCTATAAATGACCAGAGCAGGCTCACATTTGGTTGCCAGTACACAGAGTATGTCAACATTCAGCCGCAATCAGCGTGATTCTGCTGGCTACCTGGGAAACCTGGGGGGATCGTTAAGCATGATACTGCAGAGATTTGCTTTCTATGTGAGAAAGAAACTCTCAGTTTTTATGACTCCTGCAGGAGGCAACAGAAACCATGAAAAGCCATTTGTTTTTTTTGGTTTTTTTGAGAAATGTAAGGTTTGAGTGGATTTAAGAAATTCTTGATTTATGACCTATCTGCTTACTCTGTTACAGATGTAAGAAACACATTGTATGGACTGCGTTAAATTACACCTGGCAAAGTGCGGCTGAGATCTAATCACAGTGTGAGCCAGACCACCACTGCAGGTCTGGCAGGGCTTATCACATTCTGATCACTCTTTAGATTCACATTTAAATAGCACTTGAATACCAGGTGTAAATGTGGTCAAGCCAGGTTTTTCCTATTTTCTTCTTCTCATCTGTGGTTTAACTCGCCCTGTCTGTTTTGTTTTATGGGCAAGTTCCTTCTGAAACATAAATAGTCAGTGTGCTTGGAGCAAAATAGCGGGAGTAATAGCTGTGCTTTGAGATGTTGAAATGTAATAAAATGATCAGGACATTGCCACACAATAACAACTCCCAGCCAACTGTAGAAATATACAATATGTGGAAATGTATAAAGCCATATTCACATGGGACAATTACCAGGGGACCACATGTGATTTAGAAATGACCCCACCATGTCTGTGTTTTGTGGGGCACATTCACACGGGATAAGCGAAGCCTGTATTTTACTCAGATTTACTGACATTATCCCCTGGATATGATGTCGAGGCTCTGCGTAACATCAGTGTTTCAGAAGCAGAGCATGTGCTGTTCAGCAGCCACATTAATAATACTGTTTAGAGTTGTTTAATTTCTGCATGTGTTACAACCATAAATATATGTTTGCAGCTAACCTTCTCTGTCATCATCATTTATTTTAAATGTCAGTATCTCACAGCTGCTGTTCCACATATTATGAGCAGGGATCAAGTTCCACACTTGTTCACTTGTCTGACAACAGAAAACATATGTTAAAAGCAATTACGACCCCAAATCGCAAGGATGCTGATTCACACAGCACTCATATTGTCGCATGGCCTGTGTTTGGCAAAATGTGGTAATTTGCTGTGGAATTTTTTTTTTTTTTAATTGAATTAAGATGACAGACAACATCTGCAACTATTGAAAATTATGAGAGGTACCCAGGTAATATTAATCCAGTGGGAATAGGGCTTGTAATTAATTAATAGGTCACTTAGTAGAGTGCAGATCTCCGCCAGGCAGCCCCCCAAAAATATTCAGATGTAACCCCTTCGTAATCACCAGACATTATACATTTGTATGAAATTTGTCATAATAGGGGCATGAATTGTTGTGACTAAAAATGTGTTTTGTGAGCTCACAGTGAACTTTAACCACCAAAATCTAATCAGGTTATCCTTGAGTCCACATGGGCATTTGTGCCAAATATGAAGAAATTCCCTTAAGATGTTCATGACGTATCATGTTCACAAGAATGGGACAGATATAAGGTCACACCACACTGACCTTGACCACCAAAATCTAATCAGTTCATTCTTGAGTCCAAGAGGTCATTTGGTCCTTCAACATGCAGTCATGAATGTTCACCAAAAAAATTAGGCTGATGGATCCAGTAGATTAGCTGTTGACAAGCTGCAGGTCTGTTGATCTCACACACACACACACTCACACACACACATACATGTAAGTAGGGTCCGAAATGAACAAACGCCAAATGCAGGTAGGTTTTTCCTTTGGCATGTAAATTTTTCAGAAGCCTCCCGGCACTTTTGCAGCTAGGGTTGGTACTGCCAAGTGCCAGTTAATGTTAAATCAATCTGTGTTAAATTTGGGTCTGGCTGAGAGAGTGTCTCAGAGTTTAGAGAAAAAGAGAAAGAGAGAGACAGCGGTGTTAGAGCCTGCAGCAGCAGCTTTTATACATTTTATATTTTGGCTGGTTAATAAAAAAGGTTGGGCGGGTAGAATTTTTTTTAATCAACCAAACATTTGGCTGGTGAGCTAAAAAGTTCATTTTGGACCCTTCATGCAAGCGATCACATGATTCCCTCCAGACTTTCACCTGAGAATAATTTTCAGAGTACTGACTCCAAACTAAAGGTAAAGGAGATGCTCCTCCCACCACTGAACTCAACACCGCCTACACATGTCCTCTTAAAGCGAGTGTTCCTCTTCATCCTCTATATGCTTAATATAAGTCTTTATAATGATGCAGTTAATTGCAAATTATTGAGAATTCCCTTAACAGTGAGTATTACCACAAAACTATACATTTTTCAATGATTAGGTATTTTGGGGGTTGCAAATTAAAACTTTCCCCCAATAATACATTTTCTCAAATCTGACCATATAGCATTGATGAGTTTTGTTTGATTGTCCCTCAATATGCTCTCACTAGACCTAAATTGTTCAGCAGTCTGCAGCTCAAACTTCTGAGCTTGCATCTTTCCTTATGGCTCTCTTTTTTTCCCCTTCAGACAGCTCTAACACACTGGCTGGTACGTAGGTAGGTGTTTACTCCTTAAAAAACCTCTCACCTCCCCCACAAACACATTAAATATGGAATCACAAATTGAAAGTGGACTTGTGTTGACTCCTTATGTAACCAGACTGTCAGGATGTGATGATTTTGAACAAAAAGTTTCTCAGTACTGTGTAGGAGGCAAGAGGGCATCGATAACAGCTTTTGCCAGACTGAAACTCATGTTTGGAGAAGTTTTTTTTCTCTCTCTTGTAGACATACTGTACTTTGGAGTGAAGTTTTCTTGGAGAGATACTACATATTCTTTACAGCTCATAAAATACAGTAGGCCTTAGTGTCTTCACCTGTTTGGCCTCATCTTTTGGAAAACAAAATCAAAGAGGCCGTTTTCACTGGGGAAAGAAAAGACAGTAGTTGCATGGTCAAACACTTAAAATGGCCTGTGTTTTTTTATGTTTTTTTTTTTTTACTGACAAGCAACCTCTTGTGGTTCTCTGAATAATGACCGTCCTTTCTCAGAAATAAAAACAGACTTATGTAGCCTAATGATGTTATGGTGCAGTAAAACTGGTCAAAAGCAGTCAGTGTGCTTCAACTGAGGTTCGTATTTTCCTGATTTGATGTAATTTTACATAATTTCAAATGAATTGTTGAATTAATTTGTTAATATTTCATGAGTGAATAAACTTTTACAGAGTGACGAGACTAATAACATATGTGATACAGGCTATTTTGCACAAATATGAATACAGGTCTGCCTTGAGATTTTGGCTTGCCCTTCCGTGTGCCTTGGGCACAAAGTTTGAAAACCACTGGTTTAAACTTATGTTACACAGTTTTAGTCTATCTTGGCTCAGTTGTTGAGTTTCTGTGGGCTCAAATAACATAATTATGATCCTGTAGATATCCAGCAATTCAGCAAAACTAAGCAAGTAAACTAAAGGGGGCACACCTTTTTCCAAGCTTTCTCTGGGGGGAGGTTTACAGTCTCAGACTTAAAAAAAAACCCTGATCTAAGCAATACAGTCGTGTCATAAAAGTATTGAAGTTTTGTACCCAGCCTTATGTTCACCATTACTCTGCATCCTTCATCAAAACCCACGTTACGTGTACAGTCATTCAATAGAAGACATAGTCCTAATTAAATGTGTAGAGTGATACTTTCTTCTTAAGAGCACCGTGCTAATTTTCTCTGGGTTTTGTGAGCACTGTTGGCTTCCTTTCCTCTTGCCCATACAAGCATCTTTTTGTGGACTCCTTGCTTGTCTCTTTCCCAGTTATCTCTGCTTTCAAAGCCTCGGCTAAACATGGGTCCTCTTAACCTCCTTTTTATTGTTCCGGAGCCCTTGTCCAAAACACCTCGCCCCTTGCCTTATTGGCAATTTACAATACAAACAAAATGTGCCCCACTGTTTCCCAGGGTCTTAAACCATATTGCTCTAATTCCCTCTTATTTTGGACGAATCAGGCATTGGTCCCATTCATTCTGGAAGTTCACCTTGAAGGGAACTATAAGCTTATTAACTGGTTGAGGGCCCCATACGTGTGAAAGACTAGGCCTGAATAACCCAGTAGTTTTATACTAGGTGTTGTGTTGTAGACTTCACTCAAATAGGGTAGTGTTTGCCATTAGTGAACGGTTTGAATGGTATTTTTTAGTCTTTGATATGACATTTATTGCTGACTATTTGACAACAACCTATTGTAAAATGGTTCTTCTGTCAGTGATGGATAGTTTATTTCTTTAAACTTCTGTTTTCCAGCTTTGTCTCACAGAAATTCCATTTGAACACAACTAATTTGCAAATGGCAAACATGTTCTGATCAAAATAAAATGCCACCCAGACTAGAGGAGTACACACAGCAGAGTGCAGATGTCTGCCAGGCAACAGGTGATGAAGCAACTCCTGCAATGAACCACAGCTGCCAGTTTTTCATAAGGTGTTCTTGTATGCTGTAATCTCAGTCTTCTTTAAGATGTATAGAATAGTGTAATGGTATTGTAACAGAATATCCTGGGTTCACCTAACTGTAAATAATAAATTTAATAAGAAAATATTAAATGTGACAAAACTTCTCATTTTAAACATTGCTATTTATTTGGAACATTTTATTTATTGAGAACTTCACAAGCAACCAGGTGACTTTACAACATGGATATAGAAATCTACATTCTTGAAGGAAGTCACTAAAACTGAAATTCCCAATATACGGGAGTCTGCTTGTACTAGTGGAAGTCGTGGGTATTGAAAAGGTTAATGTTTTGTTTTGCAGAGTGTTGATGAGATTTCCCTGAATAACTGAATTTAATTTCAACAAGTAACCACTATCATGTTCAATTTTTCAAGTTTATAACAAACAAAATTTCATGAAAATCAGTTAAGTGAGTTAAAAAGCGAGTTACAGATGATTTTGAAGTCTGCATCGCTCATTGTTTACTTTCAGACTTGGAATGCTCTAATATGGCAATTGTGCAGATGCATAGCAGAGACGGTGGCAAAACTACTGGCCAGCCCCCACTGGCCAGTTAAGAGGAGTGAGGAGGAGTATAATGCAGAGCTGTCAATGAAATAGGTTTTTTTAGGGTTTTCAAAAATTGTATTCACAACCACAAGAGGTCCTGGAGCCAGCTTACACATGACAGAGATAATAACATTTTCTATTAAAATAATACAGAAGTATTTCATTTGTTTTCTACCAAAATATTTGTTTTTGCAGTACAGTATCTGCTCCCAGCAACTGAAACATTATTTAACTTTTCTATCATTAACTGGTTATGTATAGGCACTCATGGCACTAACATCCCTAATAATCACAGTCTTGGTTTAATACAGAAAAAAAAAAAAACATCTGCAGTGACCTGAAACACGAGTCACAATGTGTTAACATTTAACCAAAGCCACAATCTTTCCCTGACCGCAGCCATGATGCTTGTGTTGCCTAAACCTAACCACAGGCCAGAACAGAACACAAACCCTGGAGTATGGCGTCAAAGTCCTTTGCTCACCCACCCCAACCTCCTCCTTTTAAGAGGAATATGAATGTAGCTCTTCACACACTAAAAAAAAAAAAAAAACCAAAACATTTTCTGTGAACTCAGTCCAGGCAGAGATTACATTTGTCACCACAACATAATTGGAGAAAACACATTAAAGCTTCTGGAAACCCAAATCCACAACAGCCTTCTAACTATGTAATTTAGGGTCTCATTTACATAATAATAAGCATCTAAAGGTTTTTAGAAATTAGCTTTAATCCAAATTCAAAATATTGGCATTTAAGTTTTTGTACACTTTCTTGATATTGGGTTTGAATTAGGCATGCTTGCGCTCAGACATTTGTCATGAAATTTTGTTGTCCCACTCAAACGGGTGCAACAAAACTTCTCTGCTCCCACTGGTTTAATCTGACTCAACAACAGGGAGCTAAATCCATTATATCACTCCTGACTCTTTTGACAAAGACATTCTTTCTACTTCGCAGAAATCAATATCAGTTTAAGTGTATGCTATATTTAGAACATTTTCACTTCTTTACTTTGCTGTCAAGCAGACATTTCCAACATTGAACTGAAACCATGGCCTGTGCTCAACGCCACCAGTCTCCTAACTGTTATTGTGTGACTTTGGTGTTTTAACATGGTTGTTCGGCTCCGAACTAACATTACTTCCTGTGGATCAAGGCAACGGTAGGCGGCAGACCCTGTCTACACTGGATCACACACAGCAGTAGGGGTGGGAGAAATACTTGATTCTTAGATGTGTTGCAATGCGGACTTGGAAAATTTGGAATCAATTAATAAAAGTCAAACATCAATTTTCTAAATGTTAATTAACATGTTGCTGACAAAGGGAAAAAGGCGGAACTCAGTTGCGACGGCAGTGCAGCACGGTCTACAGCATGCATACGTGACAGGTATCAGCAGTTAACAGGGAGAAATGTGATTTGGTTGCAATCATGTTTTGATTTACTGTCGAAATAATTGTTTGCGAGATGAACATGAATTGTACTGTCAATACTTTTTTACGCCATCACCTAGAGAGTAACGTTAAGATGTGAACAGAGCAGAGCAACGATCGACTCTTACAAATGAGAGCAGCTGAGCGACACACACTGCAGCATTAAACAACTTAAACCACCACTGTGGTGAAGATAATCACTCTTGCTCAATCTGTTGCACCTCAAAACTCCGTTTCCGCTTTGCGTCCTGCACAGCGATGTCTTCCCCCGGTGCAGCAGAGAGGCTGCTCTGCTCTCCCCTGCTGGAGACCTAATGTTAACACCACGGAGCACTTCGCCTCCTCTTCATTTTTTATTTTCATACAGGCAGAGGACTGTATGATGCAAATTGAAGAATTCATTAATTAATGAAGTTAACTTTTTAAAATAAAAAGGCTGAAGACCATGTAATTTCCAGTTAGGTTTCGTGCTGTATTTCAGGGAAACTGGAGCAAGAGACTGAATATAAACAGGGGCACATTTTTAACTCAATCAAGAATATATTCTGAATCAAATCTGACAAAAAGATTCCCACCCTTAAATGTAACGTGCATCATGTTAACTTTGAAATTAGACTGCTGCCTGAGTTTTGGTGAAGATGACTTAGCGTGAGCAGCTGCAGACAGTTACAATCAGACCGGCACTCCCTGACTTAAAAGCTTAAAATGTTGATGCATCAAGATGCATCAAGAATCGTTTTGTCATCAAATCATAGCCCTCTGAATCAGAATTGACTCGAATTGTGTGGTACCAAGAGATTCCCATCCCTACACAGCAGTACATTGCTTAGCTTCCTTGTCGGTACTCTTGAGGGAAATGTCAATCAAACATGATCTGCCACTCCTACCAGTCTTGAGAAATGATCTAAACTGCAAAATGTGCTGTTTTTGAACTAGGTTTTCCAGCAGTTATGAATGTTTATTTTCACTCAGATCTTTGTCAGTGCTTAATGAGAAAATAAACTTTGATTTCATATATGCATTTTTACAATTTAAAGCTACATTTCCAGAGGCTTTAACACTATATGAACATATATTCCAGGAGACAGGGTTGCAATAAATCTTTAATGCCATTCCCCGTCTTGTTACTGCTGCGTCTGTATGCTTGGATGCCCCCGTTCTTTACGTGAGTGGTCAGTGGATCACAGACGCCTAATTATGGCACACAGTGTCCTTAGAAAACAAGGACAGCGAAGCACCACATGCTGTATCCTCAAAAAAACGAGCCACTCAGCCTCTCTCTTCCTGCCTCTCTTGAAGTTGTCTCTCTGTCACTATCTCTTCCTCTCGTACTCGCTCTAACTTAATCTCTCCCTCCCTCTCTCCCTCTCGTCTGAAACGGGACCTGAAATGACCAGCACACGTTCCCACTGGGGGGCTTAGACTGATTCATGTGGGAGCTGCTGCAGAGCTCCGCATTTCTTGTCTTAATATGTCCAGGCAGATGAAAGGGGGAACAGAGTAAACTGATGGCACAGACCAGTGCTGCATTTTCATTCCTTTGAAATGGGAGTGTGATGCCAGGATTCACCAGGGGGTCTTACAAAGCCAAGGCAATAATGAAGAGGAGAGGAGAGGAGGGTTACGGGGGAGGGAAGGAGGAGGTGTGTGGTTGCAGATTGGTGAGAGAGAGGGGAAAATAAGGAAAATGAGACAGATGGGAGGGAGAGGGGGCCATCACTTACAACTGCAGATGACTGTAAACGAAGTAATGCGCAGCAAATAGTTGGTAAAGGGAAAACACTTGAACGCTTTATATTATCAAAATATTATGAAAAATTTCTGAAATAACTGTGAAGGAAACTATTTCTCTTACCTTATATTGAGAATAAATTTAATTTGAACACCTCACAGTAAATCATCTATGTTGGGTTAATAAACTCTCCTATTTTGACTGTGAATAACAAGCATAAGAAAAAAAGTGAAATCTAACAGTAGGCTCCAAATGTTTGCAACTCTGAGTTGCAAAGATTAGTCGATTAATTAATGAGTCAATCGAAAGAAATCTATTTTGATCTGTTAATTGTTTCAGTCATTTTTCAAGCACAATGTCAAACATTTGCTGATTCCAGCTTCTTAAATTTAAGGATGTGCTGCTTTGCTTTGTCATGTATGATAACAAACCAACAATCTGTGGGTTTCTGACTGTTGGTTGGTCAAAAGAAACAATCTGAAAAGTCTGGGAAATTGTGATGAGCATTTTTCACAATTTGTTTATATTTTATACACTAAATGACTACTTGATAAATATTGAAAATGGTCAGCAGATTAATCAACAACGAAAATAATTGACAGCTGCAATTAAACTCTCAAATCATTGTTAAACATTTAAAACACATGATCATGGCCATATTTCTGCTTAACTTAGCACATGTTATTGTCTCCTGCATTCTTACATTCAGATGATGCCTTTGGACAGTGTTATTGCTTCAGTTATTGAGCCGATTCTGCAGCAAGCTAGACAAAATACTTTATGCATGACACAAAACCAGCTAGGCTAGAGAATTTATGAAGAGAAACCTTTCACACTGTTGTGCAGAGAAACCCCCCACAATGAATGTGTTGAGTGTTCAGTTTTTAAACAAAGATAAATGAGGGACAGACAACATTGTGATTTTTTTGTCACATGTTCAAGCCTCCTAATTGAAATAATAAGCTATGTCCACCTCACATATCCAGTCAATATGATCTCAAAGTCAAAAGAATGGAAGCAGATTTAGGCAAGAATAACTTTCTTTTTAATAGAAATTCAACAGTTTATGTTTGATAGTAATAGATAGTAGTAGTAATAGTAATAGAGAAATTGTGTTTCCATCATCTTGAACTGGAAATAATATGCCCACAGCTGATCTGTCTGCCTACTTAAAACTCACACGAACAAGCTTGCTGATCTTTTTCGTTGCCAATGTATCGCAAAATATAACTGCTCCGCTTTCTCTCATTTCAGCTTCTCAGATGTGATGATTGCTTTTGTCTCTTTTTTTAATATATCATTATAAATTCAGTATCTTTCGGCTGGACAAAACAAGACATTTGCAGATGTCACTTTGAACTACTACAAAATTGTAATGGAAATGTATCACTATTTTCTTTTAGGAAAAAAAAAATATTAATCAAAAGAGAAAATAACTGTCAGTTTAATTGATAATATAAATAATTGTCAGTTTCAGCCCTATTAACCACAATACAAAACAAAAAAAATACGTAAAAAATATGCCCTTGACTGTTCTCAACTTGATCAGTGACCTTCAGCTGGAGCTGTGCAATTATGGCCAAAATGATCATCATGATTATTTTGATCAACATTGGGATCAATATTTTTTTTTTTATGATTATTCAGTGATTTTAAGGCCAAAATATTTTTAGTGCACTTTCACATTTAAATAACAGAGTACTGTTTTCACTTTAATGTCGAGCTACATTCCTGCTGCTGTACAAATCTGTCCATCAAAACAAAGCTGCTCCTCATTCACAGGGCGCCTCCTAGAAGCAAAATTGAGGGTGTCACAGTTTCAATTTTAAATTGAAAATGGGTTGAAATCACAAGCAGAATCATCAGTTCTGTCAGTAGTTTTTTTTTTTCCCTCCACCAAACAAAACAACACTTCAAAGATGACACAGCGTACATTACCTTAACCTGCAGCTGCACTCTTATCTTTTTAAAGAGAATTTGAAAATGTAAATGGTGCTTGTCAGGGCATAAAACTGATTATCTGTTATCTTTAGAAATCAGCAATGGCACTTTCACTTTCCTGTTGTTCTCATACGTGCTGTACATCATCACTGTTTCATCGCTCTGTAGGTTGTGCTGTTCTTGAACAAGTTAGTTGTGTTGCTTTGCTGCACCGATACAAATCTCATACACTCTTTTCAATAGGATTTGTTCTCGTTTAACTTGCCCCAAATCTGAAATACTTCCAAACAATGGATGATGATCCATTTTGTGGGACTCGCTCTTCACATTCTGCTCCAGACATTTGATTTTAGTTTTGCCCGCCTGCTCTCTGTTGTATATTGCTCTTCTACTCTGGACTGCAGCCGCAACATCAAGTAAATTTTGCGCATGCTACTGCTGCAGGGTGTCTGGCTTGAGCGCTTGATTTGAATATGCACCAGAGTTTTTTTTTTTTATGAGCAGAGCGCACATTTTAAACTTCACTGTCACAGTCAGTTATGTTCACTTAATTGTGGGAAGCCAGAATCATTCTAAGATTAATATTTGTTAGAATATAAAGCCTAATTGTGCAGCCCTACTTTCAGCTTTGGTTACTTCCAAATGCTGCAAAAAACTAAGTGGAAAAACTATTTACTACTAGTTTAGCAATACTTTTTCAAACCACCGATAAAAGACAAACCAACACAACTAATCACGTTTTACAGAGGATCTTTGTTAATGTTGTCCCTCAACCTGCTCTGCCCTCGGCTTGCCTGAAGATCTCGCCATCAGTGTTTGCTTCACCTTCCTGTCCAGCATCACAAATGCTGCCAGTTGATGTTTGTCCCACTGCTTTAGCGGTATCCCGCAGAGACAACTCAGGGCAGAAAACACATCCTATTAAACACTGTTGAGTGCACAATGACCTTATGAGGACAGCAGTGCTTTGATTCTCCTCCTGGGGATTTGTTTTTTGGTAAACACGTAAACCTCACATTAACCTTTTCAACTCTCCAAACATATACAGAGGGAAAAAAACAACTAATTCTGGTTTGTTTAGAAAAGAAGCACAACACAGTTCTAGCTGGTGCACATTAGTGGCAAACAAACTGGGATAAATGTTGCCGCAGTGTTCCTGCAAAAGATTTACTGTATATATAAAACCTGTGCACTGCAGCAGAATATCTTAAATTAACACAGAAGGCTTTTTAACATCTGCAGTTAAATTTAACATACCAACAACCATCAAAGTCACTGCTTACAAACTGACAAAAGTCAGACAATAAGATCAATAAAGACAATTGTTCACAGCAGCTGTGGATGCTTCAGACATAGAGGCAGAGAGTAAGACAGAGGAATGTGTGTGGTCTGCGTGTGTGTGTGTGTGTGTGTGTGTGTGTCAGAGGTTTTCTCACTCACCCTGTCTTGCCACCATCTGTCCTGAGGACTGGCATCAATGAGTGTACAGACGGGCACTCACTAATAAGCTCAAACAGGCAGCAGTGAAAGAAGCCACATGAGGACATCCGCCGACATGCTCACCATCATCATTACTCGGAGAGTGCAAATAAGGGCACAGACAACTGGAGACGCTGACTCGTGTGAAGACTTGCCAGGAACCCCCATATTCCAGGGAGAATATCTCGGAGAATTGAACAAGTTTTTTGTGAACTTGTTGTGAATAGCAAATAATAAGAATAAAAAGAAGCATTACCTGGTTAAAAATGAGATATAGTCACAGATAAATTGCATGTAGGTTAAACCAAAGGTACACTTCTCACCTTTCCTTCTCTGTTTTTTTTTTCCTACGGAGAAATTTAACAAGATTTTTGCTCTAGTATCAGTACTGTATTTGTCTTAATATATATATATATATATAGAAAATGTTGTTTGGATATTGTTCAAAAGATGAGAAAAAGAAGTTATTAAAGACTTGAGCAGCATTGTAAGAAAAAGGAATAACTAGTTCACTTAAGCCAATCCAAAATATCAGACTTAAGCTGCAGCACTGATATTTTCACACCTGCAGTTGCTGTCCAACCTGTGCCACCTACAGGCCTTTACTCACAACAAACAGTTTGACTCGTCGTAGCAGAAGAAGCACAGGTGTTCCCACTAAGCCTTGACAGTGTGACAGTGACTCAGCATGTGCAGTGCCAAGATTGTAAAACTGACACAGCTAAAAGGAATTCAGACCTCCTTCAGTTCTGTATTCTTGTGGCATTGAAAATTGTGTCTGCCGTTGAAAAAGACTTAATAGAAAGAAAAAGCTGCAGATGTATAAATGCAGATATGCGCCACCTACAGGTAAGGAAAACAGATCCTGCACACATATCAAGTGTTGAATCAAGGTGTGCTCAACTTATCGTATTTGTGGGAATTTAGTAGCTGGATGTTTTGTGCGGTCTGTGTTTATTCACCCCAAACAATTTCCCACCTGTACAGATATAAGTTGTAGCAAGCCAGCAAGGTACGTGTGTAGCAATCAGGCTGCACAGTTAATTGAAATATTATCATAATCACAATATGACCAAGTGCAACATCAAGTCACAGAAAACGCAATTTTTTTCAAGGTAAATGTGTAAGTGTGTGACAAAACAGCTTTATAATAACATACTATAGTGCTACAGAGTTCTCTTCTTCTCCAGATTAGAGCGGCATTAAAAATGATACCGGATACCTCTTTCCATGGCAAAAAGAAAATAAGTCCAAAGCACACAAAATATGATTTTTTGTCTTTTTTTAATAAACCTGAACACAGTGCTAGTACAGTGAACGTCTTTGAACACTTTGCTGCAAGCCAATTTTCAGGACAATAAAGACTGCACTGAGGTATTGGATAACTTAGACCATTTTTTAATAGTGTCTGTACTTTTGATACCATCAGATGTTAGTACTGTATTGTTTTTGAACATGTGGTATTGAGAAAATATAGCTACTATTTGTGTGTGCGTGGGTGTGTGTATAATCGTGAATCATGCTAAATCTGTCAAAAATAATCACAGTATTTTTTTTTCAGCTTTTTATTGTATCATGCGGCCCTAGTAACGACCGTCTTTGTGTGTGTTTGGTCAGAGTCTGGGGAAAACACAATCTCAGAACTCACCAAGAACTTTCTGTTATTTCCCTCCAGTCTGGTGAACAAATCTGCATCTGTTAGTATCAACTTGTGTCTTCCCCTCGACTCTGCATGCAAACACCTCACATCTAAAATTCATTCTCTGTTTTGTCTGAACACGTCTTCAAAGCAGCATTTTCTTTTTAGTGCATTTTAAATTTGCACAGTTATAGATGTTACATCCAGGATACAGTTATGATTAATCGATTAACCCCTAGCAGGAACTGATTTAAAATTTATTAACCAACAATGTATGTTTTGTGCACCGTTTCTCACCAGGTCAGCCTTGTTAGTCTAGAAATGTCAGTAATTGTGCCCCATTTGACATTGTTTTGGCAGAGGCAGAGCAGCTGTTTGTGAGGCTTATTGTTTTATTATTCAGTTCATTTAAATTGTTTGTCCTTCATAATATGATGATTTCACATAGGCCTAACCAATACGCCACTAGAAATGTTTAAATAAAACTCAAACTGAGGAAAAAGTACCTGTTGTATTCTATTAATTATTAATGATTAGTCAATTATCGATTAACATATTCAACTATCGGTTAAGGAAAATGCACAAAACCCTACACATCGTTTGTTACTTGAAAATTTGTTATTTAATGAGCTTGTTTTTACAAGATGAAATGCAGCCCTACTGTCATAACTCCAACAGATCAAGTGTCAGTGTTTTCTCGAGGTTTCTTGAGGTGTTATTTTGCTTCACATCAGACAGACAGACAGTTAAATTAATACTTGGTTATCTAAATTACCCCAGGTTTTATATTTGTAACACTACCATGAACCCTAAAGCTACACAATAGAGACATCACAGTGCAGTCAGAGTCACCAGTGTTATCATGTTACAATGTCTGACAGTCACACAGAAGATGACTATTTCCAAAACACTGTCATAAAACCACCACTGTTGTCTGAAAGAATGAGAAAGGCTTAATGTTTACTGACTTTACAATCCTTTCCTGTTTATCAAAATACTCTGTTTTTTTCATAAATTCTGTAGAAAGAGTGGTTTGGTTAATTTTACAGCTTCACATACTGAACAGGTTGTGCTTGTTGGTTTGACAGAGAAAGAAATATCCAAACTACGGTGCAACTTTGAATCATCACGTGATGTGACTAGCAAGATGAAACAGATTATTATAACACGTTAGTCGACTCCTCATTGGCTCGCCAGTTGCCGAGATACAAACAGCCCACAGGGCAGGCAACGGCAGTTCATTCAAGTTAAGCGTGAACACTAGTGCTCTTTGATTTAGACGGGGTCGTGGAAGGTGAAGCCGAGGATGGGGAAGAGGTAGATTTTTATCCGCTATTCTTTTCAGTGCAAAGAAAGCGATATCAGTGACTTGAAAGAGAACGAGCCAGCGTTGAAACTTATCATAAATCTGTTTTGTGGGTTAGTCTTTATGATATTCCATCAGTTGTGGTCTCTGGAACCCTGCCATCTCAATAAGTAAGCAGCAGAAAAAGGGCTGTTTTCCCAGATCTGCATTGTCCTCAGATGAACCTGGAGCCGCTGCCAAGAATCCAGCCAAGTTTATTGGAGGTAAAAAGTAAGCAGGTTAGAATACATCTCTGGTTTTTAGCCGCAACAACAAAAGAGTAATTCCTCAAAGCAAATTTAGGCACAGCAGGAGAGCCTTTTTTCATGAAAACACTTCTGTTTTCTTGCTGTGAGAAAGTAAAAAGGGTTCAGATAATAGAGTGTTAATACAGTTTCAATGCGGGCAAGAAAAGGAGGGGTGAGGATGTGTGTGTGTGTGTGTGGGGGGGGGGGACTGCCTCGAAGTGAAAGAACTGAAGGACAAAAAGACGACAGATTCGTTAAAATGTCTACCGACAAAGAGAATGGCAGAATGAGGAATGATGAGTCAGCTGTTGAACTCATTACAGCTACAACAGTCATCCTTCTGCCTCCCTGCTTCTAAATGAGTCGCCCTCATAAAGAAGAAGTCTGTCATATCGTGAAGCACACCAGACACATTAGCAAGGGTCCCCATTTATCCAGTGTAAAGTCAAGCATTATGCTTTTCTTAATATGTCACAGTGCTGTGTACACACATTTGAACAAGCAACACAGTGACAGTACCATTGATAATAATATTAACGGGGATTGATCAGTTAAAGGGTAACTTAAGTGTTCTTCAACATGGACCCTATTTTCTGATGTGTTTTTGTGAGTAAGTGACTAATTGGGACAACAGTTTTTGAAATTGGTTCAGTATTGAGCAAGACTGCGGCAGCTGTGAGAAGCAAACCAGGCTGCAGTGTAATCCTTACGGTTAAATTAGAGCTGTCAAAGGGCTAATAAAAGTGCTGACAGGCTTGGATTGTAATTCTGAGTATCAAAAAAGGTCTACCTTTATTTCCATAATGTTATCAAATAGTAAGGTCTTCATTTTTTTAACCAGAAATGCCCAATTTATTGCACTTGCCAAAGGCGCCAAACTCCATTTACAGAAACTGTGATTTTACCATCATAAAACCCAATTTTATTGCACAGAAACCAAATGAAACTCACCATAATTGTCTTGGCTCATCTTTCGACTGCTCCAGCAATCACCAGCTCTGGTTGTCTGGCTGAAACAAACCCTTTCTTCACTGTGTTAGAAGTGAAAATATTGTGGCTGTAAATGCTGTTCCTCCTTGCTGCTTCTCTGATGTCCAGCCTCCCTCTCATTTCTCTCCCAGTATTTTCACACTTGATATTGTGAATTTGGGGTTTATTTTGACCACACCACCAGAGTTGGTGATTGCTGGAGCAGCGGAAAGACGTTTTTGGTGAGTTTTATTTTATTTCTGTAAAGTCTGAATGAACTTTGTTTTACAATAAAAAAAAATTACTGTTTCTGTTAATGGAGTCTGGTGTCTTTGGCACGAGCAATAAAACAGCTGTTTCTTTTTAAAAAGAAAAGGATCTTACTCTTTAACAAGGAGTTAGGAATCCTTTTCATGATGTTGTCAGACACTTATAGCTTAATAATCTCAGTCTGTCAGTGGCAAACAAGTGCTACTTAGATTGCAGCTCATTTTGCAGCTGACCAGCTGCTGCAGTGTCGCTTAATACTGGACTGTTTAAAAATGTTGTCCCCACTTTTCACTTAAATGCAAAAAAAAAAAAAAAAAAAACAAAAAAACATAAGTATTTTTCAACCTCGACCCTCTTTTTCAAAGTTACCATTTACATTCACATAAAAAGTTACAAAATAGTGAAAAATGTTGATAATAATTATAATCAAGCTGACATCTTGGAATTACTTTTGTCTGACCTGCAATAAAAAAACACCCAATTGTATTCAACTTGCAGTGATATGAAACAGAGATATCCAACAAGGTCTCAGTTTTAGATGCTAAAACGTGAATGTTTGGCATTTTTTGCTTGATAAATGAATTAGATACTTCACTGTCAACTGACTAATTGATTAATCGTCCAATCACTTTGATAGGTCAGGTTCCAATTAAAAAATAACACATATTTTAACAGAATTTCCAGAGAATTGGCCAAAGAAAATGTGGATTAATTACTACCCAGACATTAGGTTGGTTGGTTAAGATAAACAATTAAGGCCCAAAAGATCAACAGTCATACCTCAAAGAATGGACTAGCGATGTGGAAAACATGATGGAAATATGACATTCATTTTGTTTTATGTCTTAATTTCAGAAAGGTTTCAATCTCATCACTCCACACAGACCTGATGATGTTTTGGTCTTTTTTTTTTGCTCAGCAGATATTCACACATGCATCATGTACATCCTGATTAACTTGCTGAGTCTGTTTCCATTACATCTTTATGGCGACACCAACTTTTCCACCTCAACCAAGTGCAAAAGCTTCTTTTGAGATACATATAAGTTCTTTAAGAATTTGTTGCCTTTCTGCTCACATTTTAGAAATGCAAATTTAAAATGTGCTTAAGAAGAAGTGGATGGAGAGGAGTCACATGATGCCAGCTGAAAGGGACAGTTCAAAATTCAAAATCCACATTTTTCATCTGCCCTGTAGGGCTATTTATCCATCTAGATAGTTTTGGTGTGAATTGGAGCGTTTGGGAGATATCAACCATAGAGATGTCTGCCTTCTGTCAATATAATGGGACTAGATGGCACTTGGCATGTAGTGCTCAAAGTGTGAAACAATACATTTGAAACTCAACAGCAGTGTCTCTTTCTGGAAATCATGACCTGACTACTCAAGATAATCCACAGACCATTTTGTTAGCAGTTTCATGTGGGAACTATTTTCTTTCTCATGGAAAGAAAGTGATTCCAGTGGATTCTACTGCAGAAAGAAAGTAGTTTTGGTAGATTCTACTGTAGCAAGAGAGTAGTTCCTAGATGAAACTGCTCACAAGAAGGTCTGTGGATTATCTTGAGTAGCCAGGTCATGATTTCTGGAAAGAGACACTGGTGTTGAATTCTTCATTTTTTCTTCCTTTCTTCCTTTCTTTTTGTGCTCCACAAGCAGAGTGCCATTTAGTCCCATTATATTCAAGAGAAAGGAGATAGTCGACAACTGATATCCTCAAATTTGGCAACTCACACCAAAACAATCTAGATGAATACATAGCACTTCAAGGAAAAATATGTATTTATGATTTGCAACTGAACTGCCCCTTTAAAAACAAGACTATTTTAATAGCCTTAATGCCAAAATAAAGATAAAAAGAGTCAAGATACCGAGATTAAATACTAAGTTTGAAAAATCCCTAAAGCTGCTACATCATTTGAGTCCAAATTGACTGCCATCAGCATGTGCCTCACTGACATAGAATGCCATCTTGACTTCTTGGAAGATACCAATCAGAGTTTACGCCAGATTTTGTTTTTCACTGCCAATGTGACTGTTAATATTCCAGAATTCTGCCATTTTGAACAACTGGACATATGTTTTAAATGTTTTAAAGGCCATATTCATGAGGTGTAGTGCTACCTGTTATGTACGGGAGCACACCTGACGCTTTCCCGTGCATACGCAAATTGTTGCTTGTTTCATGTCATTTAGTCACTGTTCCTATGATGGCAAGCTTACATATGTTAGTCAACTATAACTGACCACACAAATATAGACTTTATGAAGACTTTCACTGTCTCTCTTTGTTGTGACTGCATCACATTTTGACTTTTCTCGTCTTATCAGGGCCACATTCTTTAGTGATCATTCGATCTTCAAATACTTACAAAAGCAACTGATTATGCAAACTGTGAATACTCTGTTTCCTCACTTTGAGAAAACAGGCGCAAATTCACAATAGTTGCAACCAGCTACATGCATGCATCCACATGTGCATGAATACACACACACAGACACACATGACCACTTGACATGGCTAAACTATAAGGAATGGTATTAAGTCACACCAGTGGAAAAAGGTACTCTCTGCCAAGTCAAATGATGCCTGCCGCAAGACTTTATGACAACTGGTTCATGAGTTATGAAAGGGGGCATGACTTGAGTAGAGGGGGCGAGGCAAACTGTCACCAATGAAAAATGAACTCCGCTTGGTCCAATGATGACTCCCACAAGTTCCTAAAACAAACAGGTAATGAGTTATGTAGGGGCGTGCCTGAAGTATAGGCTAACCATCACCAATGAAAAAGGAACTCTGCTGAGGCCAGTGATGCCTCCCACAAGAGTTTATGAGAAACGGTTCATGAGTTATGAAGTGGGCGTGGTTAAAGTGAAGAAGGCAGGGGATAAGTCACTCATGATAAATGAACTCTTAAGTCCAATGATTCCTCCGAGTCTATGACTAAAAACTCTATAGTCCTGAACCAATGCATACACAGACAGCTGGGGACCCCCACAGACAACTATTTTGATAATTGACCTGTTGGCTTCAGTAATTTTAAAGAAAAATATAAAGATTCCAGCTATTTTCTGGTTTCTTTTTATGATAATAAACTGAATATCTTTGGGTTGTGGTGTGAGCAACAAATTTGAGGACAACACATTTTTCACCATTTTATGACACAGACCAAACAACTAATCGATTAATTGAGTAAATAATCAACAGATTAATTAAAAATGAAGTTGCAGCTGTTTTTGCTACTTTCTGGTGTCCATTTGGAGGACATGCTATGCGCATGCACAGTAGATTGGCATCTGTGGTGGACCCATGGAAAGGTTGTTGTAACTGTGCAGATGAGTCCAGATGTGGCTCCTACCTCTCCCAAAGCTGTAGTGCTATTGAATGTTCTAATGCAGTGCTTTAATGCAGTGATTCAAATGATCAGCTCATCATCAAGCCTCCACAGAAGTCTGATAATGAGCTGATCATTTGAATCAGGTGTGTTGGAGCAGGGAAACATCTAAAACATGCAGGCCAGTGGTACTTGAGGACCAGGATTGAGAAGCACTGGTCTAATGGAACATCTAGCATCAGCTATTTGCCTAAATGCTGGAACATTCCCATGGCTACAAATGGGCCAATCCATTCATAAGCTCATGCTGTACGCGGATGACAATCCACTCTTTGTTTCTGACCCTCAGTGCTCTCTTCATGCACTTAAAAATTATACATTCATTCTTTTGCCTGTCAGGGTATAAAGTTAATTGGCTTAAATCACTGTCCCTCTGTCTTCAAGCATCGCTTCCAGTTAGGAAGTGGTTTGAGTAACTGATTTCAGGGAGGAAATTTCTGCTGGCCTAATAATGGGCACCTTTGAAAGATGATCCCCTCTCTTTCTGTCTCTGTGGGGAACAGCCATTTTTTTTTAATATTCTGTGTTCAGCAATCTTCAGACATTTCCAGTTAAACTTCCTCTCATTTCTTCTTCCTCTTAGTATTTTAAACAGTTGACAGACTTCGGCTTTCTCTGGAACGAGCAACAACTTAGGCTTAATTTACAAAAATGGTGGACCAGAGTGGGCTGGGGTGGGCTCGGCATCCCCAATCCACTGTGGTATTACTATACCACCACGCTTTTGGCTCGAGGCACCTTGCTCACTTGTCTCTACCTCTTGAGAATGCCCCTCTCCCCCCTACCTGATTTGCATCAAAAGGGGACTTTGTGATGCTCTTCCTCCCATCCACTTTATAACAGTGGTTCTGTCGTAAGAGACTCAGACCCACTGTATCCTTCTGAAGATGCAGTTGATCTGGAAGAGCGTCTCCCTCATGATGAACTTCAAACCCCACTTAAATTTGGCAGCAGGTATCTGGTTAAACCTCAAGCTAAAAATAGACAAAAAAACATTCCTTTGGAAGCAGTGGGCGGAGAAAAGTATTTTTGTCCAGGGAGACTTCTTCGAAGGGGGCTGAACTTAATCTATCACCCTCAGATGGAGAGTGACATTTTGAAGAACTCTAAGAAAATGTCTAGAGAGCTTACAATGAGACTCGTTGATTATAAATAGGGTAAACTGGACTCCATGTGGACAACACAAGGTGCAACTCAAGGACACTCAAGACTGTTGGACGTGTGGAGGGAGCGATGGCCCTTTGGGTTCATATGTTGTGGTCCTACCTAGTAGTGCATGTTTAGCTATCCTTGAAAACAAGGGCTGCCCCTTAATAGTTGACTAAATCGTTAGTCGGTGAGAAGAGTCTTAGTCGACCAAGTTATCATTTATTCTTTAGTAGAAAAGAAAGCACACCTCAATTAGCCTGGGGCAGTCTAATCTCACCTCACTTAGACAGGGGCAGTCTAACTGAGCTGGATGGAGTCCAATTTGAGGACTGGGACATATAACACAGTAATATTACCAAGTTGATGTACAGGCCTGTGACACCAGGGGCGATGAAGACATGGTGAGTTCAGGCGGGTGCAAGAGTCTTGAAGCGGTTAAAGGATAAGTTCGGTTTTTTGACACCTGGACCTTATTGTTAGGATTAAATACGCTCGTAGACTCACCCAGACAATTTTGGTGGAGCTCGGAGCCGTTTTCGAGCAATTTAGATCCAGCCGACGGCGTTTTTTTCTCATGCCATAGTAGCGGACGGGGCCAGAAATCGAAGCCCCTAAATTAGACTTTATCTGCTGCGAAACTCGTGCAATGTCCACAACAACACCACCAGTTCGCCCCCATTCGTGGACGTGCAGTGGTTGCTCGTTCTCTGGCCAGCTGTTCGGCTCTTTCCCTCTGCATTAGGGTGACCAGATGTCCCGCTTTGCGCGTGATTTCACGCATTTTCTGTCTCTTTTCACGCATCACGCAAATTGAGACCATGTCCCGCACAACATCCCCCTCAGGCCCCAGCAATGAGAAGCCGGTGATGTTCCTGCACTCTGGGCTGTTTGTTGTTGTCATAGTAGCACCGCACGTACGGCGCTTAGGCCCGCCCCTAATTTTCTCCCGCGCTACCAACAGCTGAGGTGACAGCTAGTGAATGACACTCGCATCGCGCGTTCTTCTTTGGAAATGGAGGAGGGGGAGACGCCAAACAAGAAGAGACGATGCAGCTACAGGCGGTGTCCCACTTTGTCCCTCACAAACATACCCCTTGTCCCTCTTTTGGTTTATTGGGACCTGATCACCCTACTCTGCATCCTCCTTTCAAATAGCTCCTCGTCGGTGTATTCTGGCTCAAAACGATACGGGCATCCATTATACTCAAAGTCGTCGTCAGACACTTCTACATCGGATAAATATTCCGCCATGCTGCACAAAAATAGCCGTGTTGCCGTGTAGCCTAGCAACAACAGCGTCTCTACTCAGCTGCGTTCCTGCGGCGCACGTCTATGTCACCAAAAGTTACCCATCCTTGTAAAGCCCCGGATGACCATAACAACGAAGTTGAGCTGACATGGTGATAACACTGGCCATTCATTTATAAAATGTAGGTGAAATGAACGAGTTTTGCAGCAGATAATGTCTAATTTAGGGGCTTCGATTTCTGGCCCCGTCCGCTACTATGGCATGAGAAAAAACGCCGTCGGCTGGATCTAAATTGCTCGAAAACGGCTCCGAGCTCCACCAAAATTGTCTGGGTGAGTCTACGAGCGTATTTAATCCTAACAATAAGGTCCAGGTGTCAAAAAACCGAACTTATGCTTTAAGGAGCGAGTTTGTTTCAAGTTAATTTGTAAGTGCATCGTGTTGATAAGTCTGCAAGTATTTGTTTTTGTCAGATTGGAAGTTATTAATTATTCCCATGTTTTGAGCAAGACTGGTGTGGTCAGGTTATAAATGAACAAAATGTTCAGTCTCTGTTGTTTTTCCAGACACATTCAGAATTATCACTGCTTTTGGAGTTGGCATTTATCAGGCGGCTTAAACGTGCAACAGCGACTCATCTGTTGGCTTTAACTAACAGCTACTAGTCTAGACTAAGACAGTCTTTCATTGGGGACAGTCCTAATCAAAGAGTGATGAATTTATTTAGGGCTGAAGCTATTTTCATGATTAATTGATCTGTGGATCATTTTCTCACTTAATTGATAAATGGTTTGGTCCACATGTAAGAAGCAGAGAGAGAGAGACTTTGGACTTTTTTCTCTACAAAATGACTCAACACGATGAATCACTTATCAAAATACAGGGTTTCCCCCAGCAAACATGTTAGGCCCAGTGGCTGGTATCTTTTGACGGGAGCTGGTGGACAAGTGTCTTTCTTGACAGGGGCCTGGTGACACACTGATGGCAGCGTAAAGGTCGGGCCGTACAGTTTATGTGATAACATAATCATGGCTGGAATCATGGAATTGAAAATTTAAAAAAGCCATTACACAGATTTCCTAGGTTCCTACATTTAGTCAGTGCTAAAAGCTGATTGATGAAAA
Organism: Lutjanus argentimaculatus; assembly: GCA_034769285.1. Taxonomy (NCBI): domain Eukaryota; kingdom Metazoa; phylum Chordata; class Actinopteri; order Lutjaniformes; family Lutjanidae; genus Lutjanus; species Lutjanus argentimaculatus. The sequence continues at coordinate 25,582,351 of JAWZSL010000003.1, read as the reverse complement.
TATTATTATGTAGTGTGTTGTTAAACACATGTTTTTAAAAATCAGCAACTAAAGTACAGTTTTACAAAAAAGTCTGGCAATGTACAGTCTTGGAGTGCTGTGATTTCAACAACAACAAAAATTATTAAATCAATAATTTGAGACTTTCTTGATTTGCAACTGCTGGGCCAGCACGGTGGCTCAAACCCTGACTAACTTTTTTTGATATGTGTCAGTAGTCTGCCGTTCATCTGCCAGGGAACACAGTCACCTCTCCCCATATTAGTTAAAATTGTCCTTAGCTATGTTGGATTTCTACTTATACATTTGTATAATTTGATAATCTGCAGTGTTTTAAATTCCTGTGTCCTGACCCCCTTCTGCTTATTTACTGTCTTTGGTATCTGTTTTTGTCAAAGAAAAGAAAGGAAAAATTACTGGTCATAAAAAAACAGGTGCATGGAGAACTTTATTAATCCCAGGGAAAGGAAAAAGGGGAAAAATGATTAGAACAGCCAAATCACATAAAACACCAAAACAAAGAGGTAGGTAAGAACAATACAGCACAATAAAAAAAAACAATAACATTAAATAACAAATTGACTTGTCGATTTTATCTGAGAATAAAGCCTAAAAATAGGACCTTAATCTAAGTAAGTGAGTTTGACAATTGAGGACAACAACATAAATTCTCCTTTCAGATTATATGATTCCCAGTATAAATGGTATTATGGGAAATTTAGTTTAGTTCAGCATTGTGGGTTTAACTTCTTCAATGTGCTGATAAACCGAGACAAACCCAGATATCAACTTACCATTGGACTCCCCGTCATCTGCTGTGTGAGTCATTACCACGACTGTGCAGACAAATGACATCTCCCCTCCCTGTCTGGGTTACGGCCACCCTGCAGTCAAATATGACATGGATTTACTGTAACAGGAGATTAAGGCTTAACCAATATACCATGTGCTCAATAGACCTGGAATGCTTTTGTTGAATAAGCACACCAGACCAGTAAATGGCATTTGGCCAGTAATGGCTAATATGTGTGTCCAGATGTTGAATCCCTGCAGAGCAAAGAGACAGACGCTGAACAGAACACCCTCCAGGTGGTTTTTCAAGTTGCCGATTCAATTTAAGAGCTGTATACTTAGGATTTTACTTTGTCTGTTTTATTTTAGAAACCAATATTTGGATCAGTAATGATTACCTAATACTATATTCATTCGATAATGCAACTGGAATTGTTATTGTCTCTCATAGGGTAAAATAAACCTCATCGATCAATCATGTAATCATCTAACTTTGTAAAATAAGAGACCAAAGATAATGTGTCTATTGTTGAAGTATTATGAACCCACAAATTAAATAAATTCACCTGTTAAAAAAAATGTTTTAAAGATGTTGGCCTGAGCAATGCTGAGCAGACAATTCACTCTCAGCAGAACTAGTTTTATTAGTAGTAGGAGCAGTAATAATAGCAGCAATAGCTTTAATGTGAATATTACTGTGGCAGCAGCAGTAGTAATAGAAGTTACTGTGAAGGTAACAGATGGAATTGTGAAAAGGCAGTGTAATTAGAGATACATGAAAATACATATTAAAGCAACCCTCTCACAAATACACACGTGTCTAGTGCCTGCATTGTCACACAGCCACCAGAGCTGACCTTGATTAGAAGAATTTCAGGAGGGACTGGTCCCGGTACTTATGGTGCATACAGGGTACATGATAGATGGCAGTTAAAGCACCGGTGTGTAGAATCTAGTGGCATTTAGCGGTGAAATAGCAGATTGCAACCCGCTCGCCAGAAAATCGTTAGCCAAGTGTGTAGGAATAACAGTGGCCACAAAAACACGTCAGGACGCATTTAGTTCCAGTGTTTAGTTTTTCTGTTCCGGGCTACTGTAGAAACATGGTGGAGGAACATGGCAAACTCAGAGGAAGAGGACCTGCAGTCCATGTAGATATAAACGACTCATTCTAAAGTAAGAAAAACACAGCGGTTCTTATTTTCAGGTGATTATAAACTAATGAACGCATACTTAGGAATATTATACAGAGCCAGACTTATATGGGATTTTTGTTACTGGTACCGATGCCAAGTCACTGATTACCAGTGCACCAATTACTAATATGGTGGCCGATATACATTTTTGAGCTGGAATAAAATAGACCTTTTCTATGTGGATTGTGCACTGATTTTGCACCCATATGATAATGCAAAGATAAGACTCAGAGGGCTTTTTCTTAATCAAACAATTTTATTAAAGAAGATCATGTATTTTATTCAACATGTTTAATAAATAAATACTGTAGAAATGAACATTGAGGACAAAAAGAATAAATAAAAATAAAATAGTTAAATAAACATCAGTGCTGTTCATTATCAGTCAACTGCAGAATACTTTAATACTTTCAGTCTGTTAGAGGCAGGTTGTAAAACAAGAAGCAGCTTCTCAGCATTTACTCCTGCCAGGAACTTCTTCTTGTCCTAATAAATGTTTCCCATTGTGCTAAATCTAAATCACTCCAAGCATTGATTTCTGCATTTAATGTTCTAGGAAAAAAGTTTTCATATCAGTGCAAATCTGTAAACATACATGCAGTACAGATATATCACATGTGATTTGCATGTTTATGTAAGGCCCTTATTGAGCTGATAGATTGGACGACCAATATATCGGTCAGGCTTTAACATTATATCTATTTCTGCCAATAGATCCTCCTAAACGTTACACACTTAGCCATTAATGACAAAAAGTTCAGCCTTAATGACCTGAAATATAAGGTAATTGTGAGACCTGCAGTTCCCTGCTTTTACTTTTGGCAGAAGATACTGTAGGTGAACAGTGCCAAGCAGTTGTTGAGGAAACCGACAAAACTACCTATTATGTATTTTTTGATCTATTGTTTTATTTTATTTTTTTAACTAATTTAAAGTCTTTCGACGATCAGCATTTTTGCAGAGACACCAGCTTACTAGAGCACATGTTGAAAAAGTTTAACCTGGAATGTTTTCTGGAGCAAAAAGCAGCAGCAGAGCAAGAAGTGTGAGAGATGAAAACTCTTTAAGACTGAGACATCTCTCAGGCAGCCATGCACGATATGGTAAAAAAAACAAAATATAATGGAAACCTCTTATAGTGATGGCATTTTGTTTTTCTTTATTTCTCATGCAGATTACCATCTAATTGATATTTGTGTATTTATTACATGAACATAAAGTAATGAAATGAATAGCTTCACTGTTTTTCCCTCTTTAAGGCCGCACTGTAGGGGGCATTATGTGATTTTTTTTTTTTTTTTTTTTTTTTTTTTGCCTCCATCACTAGTAGACTATTTCTTGTTGTTTTAGTAAATTACACAAGGTGACCTGAGGATTGTCAGGTTTCACTGCTGAATCTCGTTGGCTCGTTTTCTGGGAGTTTGTCATAAGCTTCAAGGAGACAGCATTGTTTACTGAGAGAAAATTGCTTCACGATTTCAATGTGCTCCCACCACCAGCCTCAGTTAGCCAGTTGGAGGCAGCAGGGTTACCTTGAGGTAAAAAAGCTAGAATTACTGTAGTTTTAAAATTGTTTTCCAGGTGTTGTTATGTATGAAAAGACCCAAAAATCAACAGTGTAAGCAGATCACTGAATTACTATAAGCAAATTATTTAAACAGCATTTATATAGAAATCATTCTTGAAAGATTTTTGATCCATATAAGCAGTTGATCAGTAGAACTGTCATCACCATGAGAGGTTTTCAGTGTGTTGAGATTATTTTGACAGATATTGCAATAGTAATATGATGCATAATATGGATTTTTGTATTTTTCTATTGGGGCGGCACGATGGCGCAGTGGTTAGCGCTGCCGCCGCACAGCAAGAAGGTCCTGGTTGGGTTCGAATTCCCGAGCCGGCAGGGCCCTTCTGTGTGGAGTTTGCATGTTCTCCTCGTGTCTGCGTGGGTTCTCTCCGGGTACTCCGGCTTCCTCCCACAGTCCAAAGACATGCAGCATAATAGGTTAATTGGTGACTCTAAATTGCCCGTAGGTGTGAATGTGAGAGTGAGTGGTTGTTTGTCTCTATGTGTCAGCCCTGCGATGAACTGGCGCTTGTCCAGGGTGTACCCTGCCTCTCGCCCAATGTCAGCTGGGATAGGCTCAGCCCCCCGCGACCCTCACGGATAAGCGGTTACAGAAAATGGATGGATGGATGGTATCTTTCTATTGTTAAAAGAAGTCCATATAACATGTAGTTTATGCACACCTGAGGATAAGAAAGGGTAAAACAATAGTGAGCATAGATGGATCATTAAATATTCCTGGCCTTGACCAAACCAAATCTAAGTGACATCACTACTACAACAAAAACAAAAAACAGTTCTGATTCTTCAAATGTTCATTTAGTTTTTCTTGTTAAGTTTATCAAAAACTTGGAAAAACTTTTATAGAGCATTGTGTATAAAAATTAAAATTAAATGCTTTGATATAATCTGTCAACTCACTCAGTTAGTGTTGCTAATATTTATCAGCTTATATATGCTAATACAAATATATAGCTGGATAGGCCAATATTCAGCACTTTTTTGGCCCCGATATTTATCATGCATTCTTGAGAAAAAAAAAAAAAAGTTAAATACATTTTTTGGTCTGTACCAAACAGACATGTGGAAAACAAGATTTGTAGTCCGGGGCATCTCTGCGGCACCACAGTAATTCATTATAATGCTGTTTTGTCACACATTTTCCCTGGATATTGCACTTGGCCATATTGCAATTTCGATAATATTTTGATTAATTGTGCAGCTCTACTCTCAGGCAGAGGATACTGAAAGTAAAAATGACTTGAATCATAATTATCCCCAATGTAATGTCCAAGGAGGAGCCGCATTCAAGCCTAAAGTCCTGAAACATTTTGAGCTAAGTAGAAACTTTGTAGTTCACCTCATTTTTGGATTTATTCAGACTTAAATCACAAGAAGTCTTTCATCCATGCAAAACTTTGATTGGACCTGACAGGAACTGAGACAGAGAGGGTAACATGAGCAAGACATCTGTTATCTTTAGTCAGGCGATTACAACAGATTCATCCAAAACTCCTGTTTCTCATGTTTATGTTCTCAGAATATTATTTATCTTCATTGAATGTTTGTATATGTCCACTGCTTATTTCAGTTATTGTTTAATGTCTCTTCTTCTGTCTGTCTGGGTTTAAGATTACTGTAAATACTGCCCAGTGTGTCAGTATGACTGCTTTCTGATTCGCTGTTTGTTTAGACCCCCTATTGTTTGAAACTCACATGTGCCAGTGCAGCAGACTGAATGTGAGAAGGATTTACTCGTAATATTGCTGTGAGAAGAAGCTTTTAGCCTCTTTCTTAGCTTGTCCTCTGGAAAATTAGTTAGTGGCCTTGTTACTCATGTAGTGTTTATTTCTGTGGGTGGATTCTCATCAGTGTTTGTTGTTGTCCTTCGGCTCCCTGGTGAGCGCAGCGCCTTCTGAAGTGTTTATAGAAGTGTCTGACAGGTGCCTTGAAAAAGGTCCCCTGTAAAATTTCTCAAAGTTTTTTTTTTTTTTTTTTCTAGAGTTTCTCTGAAGTGTTTCCTGGTTTCTTAGAGATAGAATGAGAGTCTGAAACTACTGAGAAAGTGTGGACTGGCTGGGACGTATGCATGAATGTATGTATAGGTGATGATGGACATAGCCAGTGCTTTCAGTAAATATGGTCCAACCCTGTGTCGAAGCCTTAAGCGTATCAGACATATAAGAAGTTTTTTAGTCTCACAGGTGTAACCACAACCTGAAGAGTTTATATACGGCATGACAATATTTACCTACGTTATGAATTAAGAAGAAGGAGAACCACTTTATGTCACATACAATCATACACACAGTTCAATGCAGTGAAATTTGACTTTTGCTGCTTTGCTGAGGAACAGTGGGCAGCCACTGTGCAGCACGTGGAGGCCAGCTCCTTCTCTTAAGCCTATGCTTAGGTCAAGGGCACTGACAGGAGAATTCATCTAGTATCAGAGCTGGGAAGTAACTAAGTAAAGCACTTTGTTACTATACTTAAGTATATTTTTCATGTTCTTTACTTGAGTATTTAGTTTTCTGATAACTTTTCATTTTTGCTCCTTACGTTTTAACACAAGTATCTGTACTATCTACTCTTATATTTTCAAAATGGCTTGGGTTTGGTTTTTTTTTGGGGGTTTTTTTTAATGCATTTGAGGGGAATAATAAGTTATTTTTATTTCGTGCTACTGATGCCACCTTCCCCACATCTAGACTGATCTCAACCTAAATGGATGGGACAATAATACATGACAACCCTTTGATGTATCCATCAGCAACAAGATGAAAACTGTATAAAAGGCATAACATGACAAAACGGACCGAGAGGTAGACTCGACCGGGAGGAGAAAAGTCATCTGGTGAAACTGACTTTTTTAGCACTGCAGGACTGATTGTTACACCCAAAAAGGTATGCTTTGATTCAGAGAACTTTGAGAAAGAGGGAAGAAAAAAAGGCTAACATGCAACTCCACACAGAAAGGCCTGCCCCAGCGATAGACCAGAGTATCTTCTGCTGTGCAGAGGATTGTTGGTCACAATCGGCAGAAAACGTGGCCTGCATATTGAAAAATGTGACCGGATGCATCTTGGTATTTTTGGCATATTGCATTTGACATACTATGTATTGGGACATGCTAAATCTTTTCTTGGCAAACTGAGTAGTATGGTAGTATGGGTATTGGAATGCACCCCTCGTTTACCCTGATTCACTAACCAAGCCAAACCTAACACTAAGTTTAGCTTTGACCTCTTAACCCAGCCCTACGTAATCCTGATTAATCTATTGCAGAGTAGAATAGCACCAGGAAGAGAGATGCAGGAAGACAACAAAAGGGAGAGCACAGGGGGAAAAAAACAAACAGCAAGGAAAGTTGAGTGAGGACAGGGTTGAAGGGAGCCATTGAAGAGTACAGGGAAATAGTGGAGGCAGAGAACACACAGTTTTAGGTTCCTGACCACAGCCTGGAACATGCCAAAATCAAGTCTGCAGGGGCCAGTGATTAGGACATGAAATAAATGTGAAGTTTTAATTCCACAATGATGAACGTGAAAAGCAAAATGAAAGTATGGATCAAATTATGCAATAATATCTTACGCTAGCCTAGATCAGAGGTTTTCAGAGTCTGAGACTGTGGGCTTCCTCTCAGACAAAGCTTTGTTTCGCTCAATTCCTGCGTGTCAAAAGGATCATGTTTATGTTATTTGAACCCATAGACACTCAACAATCCAGCCAAGAGAGTCTAACATTGCTGTTTTACATAACTTCAGACTACACCAAATACATAAAAAATGTCTGTCCAAAGGCATTTATTAGTTTAGTTGTAGAATTTTACTGTTTTCTCCCACTTTACCAAATACCGTATCCCTGAACTGTGTCTTAAACCAAACCACACACATTTAGGCTATTCTATGAGATCTGTGAACTGTCTGATGGCCCGCTGCCCACTCTGAAAACCCCTGGCCTAGATCAATGTAAGATATGCTGCCCCAGTCACCCAAATGTCACAAAAAAAGGCTTTGGGTCAGTTTACACAAAAGCGGATCCCAACCCCTCCTTGGAATATGATATAATGTTCTTTCCTCCTCACATGGATAGGAAACATGTTCAGTATCACTGAAATGTATCATGTGTTTGGCTGTTTTTTTAATATATGGCAAGAAAACCTACACAAGGCTAAAACTGTAAAACTGTCTCAATCATCCTTGAAGGACTAATGTGTATTTAGTGGCATCTAGCAGTGAGGTTGCACATTGCAAGCGGCTGAAATCCCGTCCCTTCACCCATCCTTTTCCATGAGTCAAGAGAACCTGCAGTACAGTGGCTGCCACTTCAATGCAAAGATGTGAAAGGCCTTTTCTAAAGCTAGTGTTTGTCCATTCTGGGCTACGGTAGAAACACAGCAGTGCAACATGGCAGCCTCCATGTGAGTGGACCTGCTTGTGCTGTAGATATAAAGGTTCATTCAAAGCTAAGAAACACAGCTAGTCTTAGTTACATGTTATTTACACACTAATGAAAACACAATAATGAATGTTATATTCCATTTCTGCCAATAAATCCCTCTAAATCCAATATACTGGCAGTGTTGTTCATGAGCACGCTAAAAGAGTAGTGTTCACTGAGCATGGTCATGTTTTTGGAGATCAGTTAACTGAATGGATCTGTTTGCAACTAATGAGCATGAGCGTCATTCACTCCGTAGAGAGATACTGGCGCTCACATCATTAGCTGATTTAAAAAAAAAAGTCTGATACAGTTGCAGCACAGAGAGACAGAGAGAGAAAGGGAGCATGTGAACATGGACAGAAATGTCGACATGATGGTAACAGTGACAAACAGACAGACAGATCTGCGTTATAGATGCTCGTCTCCTCTGTTTCCTCTCCCTCTTCATCTCCTTGCAGTTGTTAAGCATTCTGGTGCTTTCACTTTGAGCTGGAAAGTCAGAATCTCTGAGTTCCTAGTTGAAAATTTCAGCAGTATGTTGGTGTTCAAGTTGGCTGTCTGCCATGATTTAATTCTCAAATTGTTGTAAATTGTTGCTAGTAACTACAGATAGAAGTTATCCTGGCCATTCACATTAATACAAAAAAAAAATGTTGCACACCATTGAGTATGGCATCATTACATAGACATAAAAAAAATGAAGAAATGGGGCTGTAAACTGAACCTTGAGCCTGCTCTTGTGAGATGTGAACTTGCACAACACTGACCTCTGACCCTTTAATTCACCGTATTTACTTTGCTGGATTAGACAAAGGGGTGTGCATGATTAGTCGACTATACAATTTAACGTTGTCCCCCTTGCTAGTCGGCACCAGAGATACTAGTTGGTTAAACTTTTTAGCAATATTTGATTTATGTACAAATCCAGTTAACTTTTACCTCTAATATGTTATACAGTCACCCACCATTAGCCAAGGCTGCAGCTCCAGCAGACAGCAGCCCCTCTCGCCCAGTGTAAATGCCCTAATGTCCTAATGGACAATGTCCCTATTGGCCCTGTATGTTGTTATAAGCAAAGTGGGATGGATGACAGCTTGTGAGACCAGAGAGATTTGTCAGTATTTTGTTAAAAAAGGAAAATAAGGATGAATGTAGGCTGTGTCAGAATAAATTGGCATGTAACCACTCGAATGTCGATGTATAACCACATTCAGCACAGACACGGATATTAATTTGCAAGCAGAGCAGGCTGCTGCTGCTGCTGCTGCTGCTAACGTTAGCCACACTGTGTGGCAGATCTGACAGCTAACATTTACCCACAGACACTGTGATCCTGTTCAGTCCGAAAAGTTGAAATGGTTAATTATTGTCATGTTTTGAAGGATAATGTGCAATGTTCATATCGCACTGCACAAAGTGCCACACATTGCAGCAGCATTTAAAAACCAATTTGGCTACTGCAGCATGAGATTAATGGTTTCAAATTACTCTTAATACACGCAGTGTTTTTTGAACAATTTATAACATTATCAATTAATAAATTGAGCTTGGAGTGTTTTCTTTCTGTTAGACTGGTGGACTAGTTGAAATTAAAGTTTACTTTTAATCTACAGAGAAATTAGTTGCTGAAACCGATTCCAATACTTTGCGTATTGCCTAATACCAAGTATGCTGGTATGATGCCAGTGCGTTTCAAAAATATTTTAACTTGAAAACTGCTAAAGTCTTTGCCATCCTGGGAGGAAAAAGATTGTGTACAGGATGCTCTTGAGAAGTGTTGGGGTCCCATTTTGGGGTTAATAAATTGTGTGGTAGCAGGTTCATGCATGCGGTAGACTCATACTCGCTGATACCAACATCAAAATTCTAGGCAGTGTAAAAATACTGATATTGGTATTGGATCAACCCTAAATATACTATGACATAGGTTAGAGCTTCCATTGCCTCCTGATCAGTCCAATAAAATCTCTGATGGTTGTATTTTTATAAAGTCAGTGTTGATGCTGACAAGCTGAATTGATTGACTAATAGTCGGTGCTCAGCAGGTCTACAACAGGTGTGATATTACAGCTTTTACTGGTAATCTTCACTATGTCTGTCTAATCTTCTCATTTGTGATGCTCATACATTTCCTCTTTCTCTTGACAAATACGAGCTCGACCATCTGTTTGCTTTGCATTTCCCTGTGATAACTTAATAAGGTGCAGCAGATTGAAAAGCTTTAACTCTTAGTGTTTCCTCCAGACCTCATCACTCCAGATCCTGTCTCCGGGTGTCCCGTCTGCTGAGGCACCAGTTTTAGCTCTGACTTGGCCCATGTGCTGAGATTTCGCCATCCATAACTTGTGACATAGTCAATCAAAGTACCTAAAGATTGTAGTTGATATGTTTTGCCAGACAAATTTACAGCTATTAAACACTGATTCGAGGATCTTGAAATGCTCAGTTGCTCACTAAATTAACCCTGGTTTGTTTGACTTAAAAAATTATCCGCTGAGAATTTGAATGTTTTCTATTTTGATCGCCATCAGAAACCTGCACCGCCCTAACCATACTGATTATTCTACACAATGAATGTCCAGTTTTCATCAGGAAAACTATTTACAGCCTTAAAAAATGGTAAATTGCATTTAGCAAATAGAAAGGTTTACCATGAATTGAGGTAGAAAATGATTGGCCACTTGTTCTGTCATTTTATCCTGTTTAAGCAGAACATGAAACTGGGATTACAGGTTTTTTTGAGATCAGTACTAATTATTAGTAAACAAGGAGACTGATAACAGATATTTGGAACCAGTGTAAAGTTTCAGTAAAAATGAAAATCTTAGTGTCAGAATTTAGAACAAAGCAAACTCTGATGCAAAACTTTATTGTAATTGCTCTAATCATGGGTTTAAAATGCTGCAAAAGAGAACTTTTCAAACTTACATTAAAAATAGGTGCAGTGAGCTCCCAGCTGCATTTCTTTTAAATTTAACTGAACATTTAATAGATAAATAAAGGTTTTATAAACCAAATAAAGTTTAAAAAGAAAGCTTGTAAAACTTAAATTTGTATTGAAATTTGAATCCTTCTCTCAGAGTCCCTGTCCTCCTGCGTCCCTCTTTGCCCATGACACAGTAACTTTCAGTGTTGATAAGCTATTAATAGAGACGTGTGACTGATAGTGCTGTGGGTGGGACATTGAGCAAGACCACGAGTGGTTACTGGCTGCATCAGAGCCATGGCACATTTTTAAATTAATTCATTTTACTGCCAGTTGGGGGAAAAGAAACAATTCCAATTCTGAATATTGGAGCATTAATCAGCCAGGCAGATAATCTGTCAGCCCCCACATGAAACTAACCACCTCATTTTGGCACACACCAAAACAGTCAGTACTTCACACATGTAGCTGCCCTGCTACAAGCTAAGCAGGGTCATGAAGCTGACCATTAGGCTGCACAGACATCTAGCTGCCAGTACATTGTCTCATAAAGAATTGCTTTGATGTGAAATGTAATTTAAACAAAGTACAAAGATGTGCACAATTACGTTCAGGAACATTACCACTGGCCGTAGAGACCAGCTGGTTTAACGTCAGTCCGGATGAGGACGGACTGTTTGTTGTGTGAGCTCGGTGAAATTGAGAATGAGGTTCAGTTTTTGATTTGCTGTCTTGTGTATGAGGACTTGAGGGATACACTTTTTACTAAAATTACCTCTATTTATGCTGATTTCTTTTGGCTGGGTGAGTGTGAGAAACTTGAGTTGTGCTTTAGAGAGGGAACCTTTTTTGTTGCAAATTTTATTTGTAAAGCTTGGGAGAGAAGGCAGACTGAGCTATGAATTGGACTGTAATCTTGTATTGAAAGGAAAATGTTTGAGCACTGCAACTGTATTTGGTGTCTTATAAACACATGAGGGTTGAGAACTTATTGTGCATGACACAAAAATAAAAGGAAATCAATCAATCGATCAATTTAGCTGCAACCATCAGACTAGTGTGATGTTTCCAGTTCCAGAAACCTCTGAAGTGGTGAACAGATTCAACAACTTGCAGTTTAAACAATAAAAACTCACCAATTGTTTGTCAAATAGATATTTAAGCTTATAGTGGCACTGGGTAAATGGTCAAGGGTGCAGCTCAGGACTGCAACTAACAGTTAGGCTATTTTCATTATCAGTTAATCTGCAGATTAATTTAACAGCTAATCAATTATTTGTTTAATCTATAAAATGTCAAAAAAAAGTGTGAAAAAGGCTCATCACAATTTCCCAGAAATGACAGAGAAAAGCAGCAAATCCTCACATTTTAAAAAGCTGGAACCAACAACTGTTTGACCTTTTTGCTTGAATTGATTATCAAAATACTTGGCAACCAGTTTTCTTTTGATCGTCTAATAGTTGCTGGTCCAGTTCAGCTACAACTTTTTTTTGTTTTGTTTTGTTTTTGGACTCTGATTACTTCATAGGAAAGTATTTTGAGAAGAAAGTGTTTGTTTAAAGAGGGCAGCTCTTCAAACACCTCTCAAGAAAACCAACAGAGAGTGTTTTCAACATTCTTTAAAGTTTTATGAGTTTTCAGACATCAGCCAGGACACATTTAAAATGATCCTGGCCCCCTTTGCAGAAAAATCTGGGAGATTTCTAACTGCAGCAGAATAAGAATATGTGATGTTTCTTTGGAGCCACAAATACAAATGAAGTAACTCCAGATTCTGATTCATATCCTGACGTGTTTGAGTGCTATTTGAGTCCTGGTGCTGCAGACTGCTGGTGTCCCCACACCCCGGCAGACAGGAAGCTTAATGTGTGTGTGTGTGTGTGTGTGTCAGTGTGCATCTGTGTCTGTGTGTCTGTGTGTTGGTAGTTGACAGATAATGTTACGTTAGTTGACACAGTTGGGCACTTGAGGAAGAGGATTGAGGCCACATGAAAAAATAGTTTAAGCGCTGACATTGTTTTGAAATTTGAGAACAAAAAGAAATCCTACATGTTTCACAAAATTCACATTTTCTCATCTCCAATTTCAGGAACAGTTTCCTCAAAAATCTGACCTTTTTTTCCAAGATTTTTGACTTTTTATTTCAGATGTTTGACTTCATCAGAATTTGTCTTTTTCACAGATTCCTTCCTTTTAACCGGGAACACATTTTTCTCAAATTTTCCAAAAATGTGACATTTTTCATGTGGCTTCAATGATTTTCCTCATCATCTGTCCATCTCTGATTCTTAACTTCTTTTATAGAGACAGACCTTACTCTGATTAATGATATTATTTACTATAAAACAGACAGATGTGATTATAAACATCAGAGGAGTGTATTAACGTCATGTGAATATAACTTCTCACGCAGTTACTGATATCTCTCATGTGAGCTAACATTAGTCCATATGGACTGATATGACATTGCATCCGGACAAACAGTCCACTGTTCACGTGTTGGAGTGTGGATCAGTTGAGGACAGTGTTTAGTTATACAAGACGGTCCTTTAAGTCGAGTGGAGCTTGTCTCGTCTGCTGAAATGTGCTCCGACAAAACAGTCATTGTCACTGCAGCAGAGAGTCTGCAGCAGCACCAACTTCATGCCGTTATCACACATGATTATGGAAGAACATATTAACAATTTCACACATCACACATCACGAGCATTTGGATTGTTAATGTGAACGGTCTGATAATGATAAAAAGAAAAAAAAAATCTGACCCACTCTCTCCAAATAACGCAGTGCTGTCTGTGCCGCACCCTGTCCTGCACCCTTGGCTTTTGGCTGGGGCTCAAAGCTGTGGAGTTGACAGAAGGTAATCCCCACCATGTGAGGCCTCGGCCCCAGTTTGGAGGCGGGGTGTGATTCATTCAAATCTGCCGGTGCTATAAAAAGAGGGGAAGTTGCAAGTAACCCAACTTCAACCCACAGGACCGTGGCACAGCACAGGACCACTCGGGTTGTTATTGTGAGTGATAATGAATACTGTTAAAGCCATTAAAAATGCAATAGTCTGTCTGGTCCTGCTGCCCCGCTTTCTGATGGCAGCAGTCATGTTTTGGCTGCTGGACTTTTTATGCATAAGGAAGAGAGTCTTCTTCAGGATGAAGGAGCAGGAGGGCGATGCCATCGATCCTCCTCTCTGCATATCGGACTCCAACCGTTTCTTTAGCCTGGAGTCCCTCAAGGCAGTGTGGCACGGTCATAAACTGGACTTTCTGAAAGCAGCGCATCTCGGACACGGAGCGCCCAACACCGAAGTAGTTCAGCTGGAAGGTCAGCGGCGCAGCCGCATCCTCGATTACGCAAAGGACAAGAGACCGCTCATCCTCAACTTTGGGAGCTGCACCTGACCACCGTTCATGGCGCGTCTCAAGGCTTTCCAGGGAGTCGTGCAGCAGAACGCAGATATAGCAGACTCTGTAGTTGTGTATATCGAGGAAGCGCACCCCTCCGACGGCTGGATGAGCACTGACGCGCCCTATCAGATCCCCAAACACCGGTGTCTGGAGGACCGGCTGAACGCCGCGCAGCTGATGCACCTGGAGGTGCCCGGCTGCCTGGTGGTGGTCGACAGCATGGAAAACTCCTCCAACGCCGCGTACGGAGCTTATTTCGACAGACTTTATATCCTGCAGGAGGGGAAGATAGTTTACCAGGGGGGCAGAGGACCCGAGGGCTATCGGATCACAGAGCTCAGAGACTGGCTGGATCAATACAGAGAAAAGCTGGGAAAATCCAATAATCTAGTTATTCATGTGTAGATTAATTCTCATCTTTTTAGAGCTGCTACGATGAAAACAAAATGCTGCAGATTTTTCAGTATTATAACTCCAGTTAGATAGATTTCCTCCATCAATAATGGTTTATAAGTGTATTTATTTTTGATGTGGTTGGATCAAAGTACTACAGTAGCTCCTTCATGTCACATTGGACATCTTTACATCCTGTTAGGATCCACACACACACACAGGTTAGTTTGTTCGGACCTTGTTTGTTTGTGAACAAAAGTATTTTATGTGTCAAAAGTTGTGTTTTTATGATTCCTTCTGCCCGTGTAAACGCGCCTGTAAAGCCTCAGTCAGGATGTCGAGATGTGCGCATCACTGTGTTCGTCAGTATTGTTGTGAAGTTCGGTTTTTAAACGGACTCAATCCAGAGAACCGAGACTGATGTTTTTCATACTGGAGATCATGGTGAAGGTGCTGCTGTCTGCCCTGCACGGCGCTACTGTTCACTGTAAATATTGTTCCGTTTTATTGATCTATTTTTCATACAATAAAATGCTTTGATCTACTTCTTCATTGCAGGCCTGTTTTATTTTACATCAAATACTTTAATCTCTTTTATCACTTTATCAAGCTGTATTACTGTTGTCTGCATGCAAGGTGTGGAGCTGGTGTGTTTTAAGTCTCTTTTTGCAATAACAGTGTGCTGTGTATAGATTTTACAGTAATTTGAACCTTCATTCTTTTGTCAAAGAGAGCAATTTCCTGCACTATAAAGCACAACAGGCCTCTCATGGATTCCTCCAGAAATCTCCTTTCTCAAGTGCATTCCCTGAAATTGGTGTGGAGAAGCAGAAAGTATGAAATCACTTTAGAAAGCACAAGATCTCCCAAAAAATCTCCAAACAGAAAAGCTCTTTAAGAACAGCAATTATTGCATCACTGGAGTGCAGAGCTTAAAGTTGAACCAAGAGCAACTTATTCTCTTTGTTTAAAAAAAAAAAAAATTGTCTAGTTTAGTCAGAGCTTTTTAATTGGACATTTTTCTCAACTTGAATTTTTTTTTTTCTAAGTCAGCAGTAATTTGCACATAGCACATCCTCAAGTTTTTTTTCCTCACATGAACTGTATCCTGCAGACACGTCCAGTCTCAATCAGGCTGCAACATCTTGCGTCAGATTAGTGGTCAGACACCTTTTAAACTGTACAGATAGCGATTATAGGTCCGTGGTTAACACTGCGGCAAAAAAGCCGAGCTTTGTCCTGCACAGCCCCTTCCTAAGCCTTTGACCTCTCACAATTAAATGAGGATAATCACACTTGATCCTATTATGCTGAGTGATATATCCACCTATAAGGGTCTAAACACACAAATGTTTTCAAGGCTTAGCGCACCGATCACCCACAGCAGAAGGCATTTAACAGTGCACAGAAGTCCCCTGGGTCACACACTTACAATACTGAAATATCTGCAGCTCTCTGTAGTGATTTAATGCTGAGTTATTGCTCCCTTCAGCCTTCATCATAAACAGACGCTAAGTCACTATGTTAAAAAACAATTACACTCTTTTATAGTTTTCCAGGAAGAGGATTTCATTCAGCTTTATAGTCTGCAGGAAAATCCCTTCAGAGGCTTCAGATACGAGTCACGACGCAGCGTAGACACAACAGGGGGTGAAGCCTCAGTCACAGATGATTCGGGGAAACCTAATACTAACACTGACATAACCTGTGTGTGGACCAACATCTTGTCAGACGCGTTGGTTCCCTGCATCTCCAGCCTTCACAATGCCATTATTCATTGTCAGCTTCTGAATATGAAGCCGTTTCCTCCAGCGAGGATGTAAAGTCACAGCGAGGATCACATAAATCACTGTCGACTCTACAAAACACAGCTTTACAAGCTCAAACATAGTGACTACACAAGGATGCTCTTTGTTGTTAAAGTGGGAAATTTTGCCAGAAAATGAGTGCTTATGAATCCCAGCTTTGAAACAAATTTGAGTCAGCTCCTCTGCTATAAATATAACTTAGTGTTTGAAATTAGTGGCTGCAATAACATAGACAGAACTGAGAGTAAATTTTTGTCAAAGGTCAAGAAAACAGGAGCTTTATTTTTCTTCACATCTGAGACGTGGCAGTAAAATACATTACGTTCTTCCAGTTTTCAGTCCTTGGACATCAGTACTTGTCTCGTCCTTGGCAGATTATGTTTTTGAACAGCAGAACAGCTAGAATAGCACGTGTAGTTTGCAGGAACAAGTCAGCAACCTCTTAAGAACCTTTGTTAGGGGATGAAGTCATTTCCAGTACCTGAGCCCTAAAGCAGTGGTTCCCAGCCTGGATGTTGGGGCCTCCTGAGGGGTCACAGGATAAATCTGAGGGGTCTCAAGAGTGGAGCTGGAGCAAATTCACCGATAAGTCAAACTACAGAAAATTATTCATGAACAATTTTGATAATCAGTTAATAGTTGTAAAGGGAAAGTTCACCACAAAATCAAAAATACATATTTTTCCTCTGGCCTGTAGTGCCAGATATCTATCTAAACCGTTTTTGGTGTGAGCCTTACAGATACTGGCCATATAGATGTCTGCCCTCTCTCCAAAATAATAGAACTAGATGGCACTCACACTTGTGATGCTCAAAGCACCAAAACAATACATTTGAAGACTTTGTTGTGAGCAGTTTCATGTAGGAACTACTTTCTTTCTATGATTGAATCTTCTATGGTAGCTCTACTTTTCTTTCTACTAAAAAGAAAATATTTCCTTGCTGAGTGGCATTTAGTCCTATAAATGAGAGAGGGCAGACATCTCTATGGTTGGCGTCTCCAAAACTCCACAGTTCACACCAAAACAATCCAAGTAAAATGCCATATCTGGCTATAAATCTAGTGACTCACATGCTTTGTCAGGCGCTACTGCTAGAAGTGGTAAAAAGAATTAAACTATTTGGATAATCAGTTAGTGGTTAAAGTAATTTTTCATGCAAAAATGGTTCAGCCTCTCAAATATGGAGTTTTTTTTTTGTTTTGTTTTTTGTTATCATATAAACCTGAATATCTTTGAGTTTTAGATGGACAAAACAAGACATTTGAAGACATTGCCTTTCCTTCTGTCTCTGACAAACTGGGATGGAGGTTTTTCATTATTTTCTGACGTTTTACAGATGTTACAGCCCTGCATTAGAGAAAAAATATGTAAGAATGGAAGTCCACTGCTCTGGAAATACACACTCTGGAGTGTGAATTCAGTGACTACCTGCCCTCTGCACACCAGACTTACAGACACTAAAACATAGTAAAATAAGACAAAACAGTAAAAGAGATAAGAACAGGAAAACAAGAAAAACATGACAATATGAATAAATGAAAATAGAGGGAGGAGATTACAGACACTAAATAATTTGGCGAACATTTGGCAGTAATTTAACTCAGATGTTCCACAATGGAAATTTCAAAGGAGAACATACTGGCTGTAGTGTTGTTGTCAGAGAAGCCAGTATTTCAATTTAGCATGTTTCCTTAATCTCTGATGATGTATCATGGTCATTTTATGATTTAATACCGTAAATGTATTACATATTTCTCATTTAAACATGACAGTAAACTTTAGTCTTTGTCGGTATTTGTACACAGGGAAGTAAAAATTGACTGAGAAAGTAGATTTCACTTGCTCAGCCAGACAAAACCCCCCCCCCATTCATGTTGAACCCTGAATTTGCTAGTTCTGGCTTCTCAAATATGACGATTTCTGGCTTTTCTCTTTGCTATATGTAACTTTATGAGTGTTAAGTGTTTGATTTGGGACTGTTGGAAAATTGCGATGGGAATTTTCACAATTTTCTAGATAGCCAATAGCTTGATAGTTAGTTACAACCCTACACAGGACAATCTGGGATAGGAAATCGTCTTACAGAGCTTGTAAATCCATAATTTGACATCTTCTGGCTTCTAAATATTGGAAAACCAAAGAAATCACCTTGGTTGAACTCATCATAAGGCGATAGATATATGCAGTATGTAGTGGGTCAGAAGCCAAAAGTGTTTGGAGCACGTCTGAGGCATACGTCCAGCAGCATTAGGAAATATGTTCTTGGTGGGACTGCAGGGGGTTTACAGTGACTGTACTGCTCATCTGGAACACATTTAACACATAAACATACTGTATAGTATTTATGTGGAGCTGACAGCTGGCTGAGGGGTACCTGCCTATATGAAATATAACTTGAAGTGTATCCAGTGTGCAACCCTGAAAAGAAAACCCCTACTGGAATTCTTTGAATCTGATCTGGATTCTTTCCATGTGTGATTTTCCATGGATGTTGAGTTTCATCTGTCAGAGGAGAGACGGATGGGAACAAAGGGTTAAGGGTCTCAGGCTGTGGGGGGGTGGTTTGTGGAGGGGGGGACTTAACTTTTGCTGCTCTGTTTTGCTTTATGACTCGGAGGGAGCACAACGGGTCTGCTGAGGTGGGTTTTTTTAGCTTCTCTGCTCAGCTTTGAAGGTGAGGGCCCCTCGCTCCCCAGGGTCATAACTCCTCCACATATGAATGTATGGTGGAGGGGAGCCGGGGCCCCAGCAAGCACACAAAAAGGTTTCAGTGTGTGATTTTTGGTGTTAACATCTAAACATGCTTTAAATAATCTTCTTTATGCTCCTCCTGAGCCTCTTTGTGGACGTTTTTCCAGGAAAACAGACACTGTTAGGAGAACTGCAAGTGCTGTTTATTCAGGAGCTTTTATTGGAGCCTCGGTTACAGCATTGTCACAAGTACTGACTGAATTATCCTCATTAAGAGGCATTTAAGTTGCAGCATCAAGAAAAGACTGTAATCCATATGCAATCCATGCTGATTAACATTCAGTTTAACTCCTTTTACTTATGTAACTGCTGCCAGATATTCACATCTACTGGAGATTCTTAAGGCTAGTTTTTAGGTCAGGGACACGCAGTAACACAGCAGGAGACATTTTCCAATAAAATCAAGTCTGGAGTGAGAAATTGTTGGATGTAGTGCAGAAACAACCCTCCACAGATTGTCACTCAAACGGTGAACTGAAATAGCGACAAAGTGGAAAATGATGTGTTATGTGGGACAAGCAGCACTCATCTTTGACTCCGGTAATGGCTTTTATTGTTGCTCAGGAGAAGACCAGTGAAATGGAAACCAAGAAACACATGGTTACAATGATTTATTGTTGCTTTTATATGTTATATCCTGGATGTAGGTATAAAATTGTACTATTAAACAATTCATAAACCAGAGTTTTGTTCAGGTATTTTAGATATATTATTGATCATTGGAGTGTGTTTTAACACCAAGAATAACAGTTGCTTACCAATCACAATTAAAAACATAACGCAGTGTTTTCAGTGCAGCGAGATGCACCACTTCATGCTGAACTCCTGGATGCGGTCTGCCTCCGTCTGTCTCCTTTTAGATGGATGACACCTTGTGGTCAAACTCTGAGACTACATGATTTTAGATGCTGCATCATCTCTCAAAATGTAAGCCTGAAAGACACCAGGCAAAAAAAAAGTATAAATATATACTTCTGCACTGCCTTGATGGGAAAACAAAATGGCTGACTCTCACTTCAAGAAATTCCAAATATACTAACTTTATCAAGTTTTCCTGGTTTAGGAGAGTTGCCGTGGTCTGTTTTTCTCATTAGCTTTGGCTAAATTCTTGAATGAGAAGTATTTTTTCAAAACACTAAGTTCAAATCTCTGAACAGTTTGTTCAAAACAGATTTGAATTTCTCATCATTCGAGCAAATTGCACGTTTTGGCACGTGTGTGCAAAAGAGTAAGTACAATTTGTACAATAACCACTTGCACATGCCTCACTGATCAAAACCAATTTGTAAACATTCTTTCACTCTCCGACACAGCGTAGCTTACCGACTGTTATATCACACTTGATACATGTACTTAGGTCTTTTTAAAGAACAAAACAAAACCTGATTGTCTAACAATGGCAGAGCTGTCAGTGCTGTTAAAGTTGGAATCAAAAAGCTCAATGCAGTACATGAAAGCATTCAGCTGCACTAAACTGACATTCCTATATAGCACAGTAAGCAGTCTGTTGACAAAAATTAAGAACAAAACAGAGATTTGTATATAAGAAACACAATGACAAAATAACTTTTCATTACGATGGCATTTACTGACACAAAAACTCAGCATCATTGAATGTCACCTTTTGCAAATGTGCAATAGAGTTTTGATGTCCAATAAAACAGTTGTGACAATTGCATGATTACAGTTTAGAGAATGTTAGGACTGTTTCAAAGGATGAGCTAAAGCAAATGAGAAAACCTGTAATCTATCTGTCTACACAGAAATCCTTGCTAAGGCAAAGCCAACACCAACATTTTTTGCAAGATCTTGTGCCAGTTTTTTTTTCTTCTGATGAGTCATTAAAGCTTCAGTGCGTGCAATCCAAGCTTTATGTTGCCTAACGCGACCTCTTCTTGGGACAGTGTGATCTGTACACACTCTGCTTGCTTGGTTGACTCATCCTGCTCTTGGTTTTTCTTGCACTTGTTAGTACAGGGCATGAGGATGCAGTTAGATTTTTTGCCAAGTGAACTTCAGTGGTAAAACAAAAAGCAGACAGGAGAGAAGAGGTCATTAGTTTCTGTCACCACTCTTGCACTCAGCATCCCACTATTTCTGCTGCTTTTATTATTTCACCAGGTAGTTACATAAATGAACAGTATATCCCAGTAAATCCTGTCTGACCGCGCCTTTATCATTCGTATTAGTACATACCGTAGTTTAGTGATAATCACTGGCATAGTTCCACCAACTTTCACCTGATTAGATCTCTAATCAGCCGAAGTAATTGAAACACCTGTGTGAGTCCGCAGGGCCTTTAATACCAACGGATCACAATGCGATATTGGTGAACTATACAAACCAGTGTCAACCTTCAAGAAACACACACAGAGTGAGGTGCAAACCAAATGCATCAACACTAAAATACCATTGGTAGTACCACTGGTAACCCTTTGTTTGTCTGTCAATATTGCCGCCATGAAAAATGTTTATTCCCTCTTAAATTTCAATTTTTATCATTACATACAGACAGTATCATTGTTTGAGAAATAGGATGAAACTACAGGCTGTCTCTTAGGAAGAAGTAGGCCACCTGACGTAACTTACTCAGCTTTATTTCTACATTGAGATCTTCATATTGCAGAGTGATGCAGCTCAAGTCTTAGCGACATGCAGTAGGTAACTTGCACCACTAGGTGGAGACAGAGACCGATATCTGAAACTGTTGCAACATCAGGGACAGTGGAGGAGTGCTGTCAGAGTCACTGTTATCATGTAGGTAGTAATCAGTGAGTTGGCCCTGGGGAGAAATTTATTAAGCATCACAGAGCAGGAGAGCAGATGTTCCACTGATTTCCACACAGGTAGGTGGTGGTGCATACAGCATGCGCATCGCTTGGATTTCACACTGTGAAACATCTGACGCGTTAGACTTGCCAAGCATTGCATCTTGTCTTAACCTGCTTGTTGTGTCAACAGCAGCTCAAACAGATAGACTCAGTATGAATCTGTAGATTTTTAAGAACAAAACAAACAAAATAATATGGTAATTTTATATATTTTATTAAAAGCAATGAACAGACAACCAAAACATTATCTGGCCAAAGTACAACAGCAAAAATTCCTAGACTGGAAGAAATACTGATAAGTTCTGCACAGTTCGAGTCACTGCACCCCCTGTAGAAATGCCACTTTTAAATCATTAAAATTTAACTTACAGCAAAGTCTAAAAGTAAGTCTGTTATGTTACAAGCACAACCCACCACCACAATAACAGAATTTTCTGAAGGGGCTGAAGGGGACTTATCTCTGTGAGAAGAGTGAGAGAAGAGAAAAAAATCTCCCACTCTAAACCCACAATAATCCTCATGTCAGCAGTTGATAAATTTGAATATTTTACATGCATTATGTTCCGCATATTTAACCATATCTTTCCTGGCTGACAGACATACTGTATGATTGTTCTTGTTTGCAGTGGCTGGCCATCTCATGCATGAAGAGACAAACCAATAACGTTTAACAGATGTTGCAGTATTGATTTCAGGGCTCGGAGGTGCACGGTGCATGACCTGTGTAATTCCATCACTGACAATGAGAAGCAGTATGTGAAAGTCTGACAAAATCACTGAGAAACTGAAAGTGAGACTGATCAATAGGTGAAGGTATAAAGATTTTCATGGTATGGATACAAATAGATGATGATGGGAATAGAAAGTGGCATTTCTTGAGGAACTGTGAAATAACCCGAGTCTTTATAGCCGAGTGCACAGCTACATATATATATGTATATGCATATATATAACTTTAACACTAACATCTAAAGTGATACATCTGCAGAGAGAGAAAATTGGATGGTTTTTTGGAATGAGATTACCTCTAGGAACACACTATAAAGTACCTAGTACTTTAGAGTTATGTGCCCTGCAGGATTTGGAAGTACAGCTGTTTGGGTGGCATGTAGTGATAACTAGTTAAACATTTTAACTGCACATACTGTACAAATTCACAATATGTAGTTTAGCGTTTATTAGAAAATGGCATTTACAATATGCTTTATGGAGATGGTTAGGGCTGCAAACAACAATTATTTTTATTGTTTGTTAATCTGCTGATTAATTTCTCAATAAATTTATTGTTTGTTTGTTTTGTAAGTCAGAAAATATGTTTAAAATATCCCACAGATGAAGGTGATCTATTTCAATAGCTTGTTGTATTCAACTAGGGCTGCAACTTGATTATTTTCATTATCAATTAATCTGTAGATCATTCTCTTGATTAATCGATTAGTTGTTTGGTCCATAAAATGTCAGAAAATGGTGAAAAATGTTGACCATTGTTTTCTAAAGCCCCAAGATGATGTCCTCAAATGTCTTGTTTTGTCCACAACTCAAAGATATTCAGTTTACTGTCACAAAGCAATAAACAAATCAGAAAATATTAACATTTGAGAAGCTGAGTTCAGAGAATTTTAACATTTATTCTTGAAAAAATGACTTAAAATGGTTAATCAATTTTCAAAATAGTTGGCAATTAATTTAATACTTGACAACTAATCAATTAATCGACTAATCTTTCCAGCTACACAACCAACAGTCAAAAACCTGAAGAGAATCAGTTTCACGAGACAAAGACAAGCATCAAATCCTTACATTTGAGAAGCTGAAACCAGACAATGTTTGGCACTTTTTTCTTGAAAAATAAACATTAAATACATAATAATAATACATTTAAAAAGTGTTGTCTAATTAAATTTCTATCAGTCAACTAAATGAAGAAATATTGCAGCTGGAGTCATGGTTATAAAATCTCAGTACAATTTGAAAATGTAAACATCAGGGCATAAAATCAATGCTCTGTTGATCTTAAAACAATGCTTAAATTGACAAAGAGAATCAAATTGTGACCACCAAACTGAATCATGGATTTGCAGAATCATGACACCCCTATTAATTACAGATACTGACAGGAAAGTGGTCTGGGTTGTGTGTGCCCTGTTAGTGGTTACTTCATTTGTCTGTTTGTAATATTAATCACATTATTGTATTACAGACTAACGTGTAACAAAGCAGATGAACTATGGTTGTGAAGTCAAAAATGGCCTTAAGAAATACAACACAGTGACATGTTTTTACCATCCACAGAGGTGCTATCTGGTAGAACATCTTTTATAATTTAGTACATTTTTAATGGATAGTTTTTCAACAGTACATTTACAATCCAGTGTCATGTTTGTCCACATAGTCCAGAAGAGTGTACATTCAAAAACATTCCAGTTTAGTCCGGTTTCTCTCACTTTATTAACACAACTGTACAACAGTCATAGTTTTTGCTTCGTGCTATTTTTACACTAAACTCCTTCCAGAGGGAGAGGGGAAGAGGAAGAGATAATTTAATCAGATGGAGGTGTAGTGTCTCCCAAAGCTGGTGAGTCTAATCTTCTCCGGCAGGATGATGTTTACTGAGTGCTCCGGCTCTTCCTGGCTCGCGCCACCGGCCTCTCTCAGCAGGTGTTCCCTTTGCTGCCGAACAAGCTGGCTGTACTTGGCATTAGCCAGCCACGTCTCGCAACGGCCAAAAAATACAATGCCGGTAGTGCCCAGGATAACCAAGCAGGTGAGCAGGGCCAGCATGCCGAAGCAGATGAGCTGACCGTGGGTGACGAGGACGCCAGGGGAGTGGACAGTCTCCTTCAGGGTGATCTTAAGCAGGTCCCTTTCAGGTGGTCTGAGGAGCTTATGGAAGGTGTGAGCAGGGAGGGAGTAGTGCTGCGGCGTCAGCGCGAACACTCTGTGGTCCACAGGCCTGGCACTGACCGGCTTGGACCTGGCCTTCGGCCTGTGCTGCAGGGAACATGTGGGGCCTGTGAACCATTTCTGGCAAACGCACCGGAAGGTTCCATCAGGTTGACCAACGCACGTACCCCTGTTGGCGCAGGGCCTGCCAGCGCAGGGCGACAGGCTGGTGGTGTCGTTACAAGTGAAACCGGTGAAGCCGTGCGGACAGGCGCACGTGAAGGCCAGGCCGTGGTTTGTACAGTTGCCACCATTGAGGCAGGGGTTAGGCTGGCAGCTGTCAACGCTGATCTCACAGTAGTCTCCAGAAAATCCGGGGGGACATAAACAGGAAGAGTAAGCTGCTGAACCATCCACATCCGTGCATGTGCCTCCGTTCTGACAAGGAGAGCTGGAGGACAGAGCAACACAATGTGAATACACAGCAGGGGCAAATAAGGCTCGTTATCTACTGCACAGCTTTACTGCAGCATATTTAATCCTGTGGTTATGAAGCAGCCATCAATGAGGCAACCATCAAATGAGTCCAGTCCTATTTTACAGACAGTTTTCACAAGGTGGAAGTTAATAGAACGCTTTCTAGTCCTAATGTACCGCAATTTGTGGGATCCCCCAGAGGAAGGTCCTGGGGCCATTTATTGTCACATATTAATGAGTTAAAATCTACCTGCTTGTGACCTCTTTTCCATGCTGACAGTGCTGCATTCATTAGGTTGCATTAAACTTTTGTCGCTGTCCAGTGAAAACCATGTATCTCTAAGTGATTTTCAATTTTCCTGAAAAAACGAAGGATTAAAGAACCAGTGTGTAGAATTTAGTGGTATCTAGCAGTGAACCTGTAGATTTCAAACACCTTGTCTGTCCCTCCCCCTGTGACACTAGAGCCAGTGTTTGGTTTGTCCATTCTGGATCACTGTAGAAACGCTTGTGTCTAAAAGAAACCCAAGACTTGCAAAACTGTCATGAGTCAGCACAGTAGCACTCAATGTGACTTATTTTTAAGTTTTTAAAACATATTTTCAGTTTTTAGTTGTAGTTTGGTTAGGTTTAGGAACAAAAAACACTTGGGTAGGTTTAGGAAAAGATCATTGTTTATTGTTAAAATAGACCATTTCACACACATGTTGTCACAGCAACGAGAACTAGCCAGTCACAATACAGGGACTGGTACAAATCTCGCGAGAGTTTTGCAAATCTCACAAATCTTGGGTTCCCTTCTGGATCTGTGCAAACATGGCAGTGCAACATGGGACCTCCATGGAAGAGCTCCATCCTCTCTGAAGATATAAATGGCTCATTCTTATGTAACAAAAACACAACCATCCTTATTTTCCGGTCATTATACATTTATTAAAACATACTTCTCAATATTACATTCCATTGGTGCCATATTCTGCCAATAAACATCCCCATGAATCGTACACACCTAACCTTTTAGTGTCCTTGATAGGTTGACAGAATTTCCCTACTTCTAAATCTAAATAAAACATTTAAGATACCATTGGAATACCTGAAAAATTAATTGTCATAAATTAGAAAACAGCTGTTTTTTATGAGCTCATGAAAAGTTGAAAAAGTTTTGGAGATGATTTTAAGAGGACAGAGACAAAGTGGCAAGCTGCAGCATATTCCAACATGGCTCTCTTATAATAAATGCTCCACAAATTTAGGCAATCCTCTTGGAAGTTGAAATGAAACTAAAAATATCCAGAATTATTAGTTAAGGTAAGCCAGACAGTAATTGCACCAAAAACGACTGTTAATCATTTAGGTTTGTTTTTAGATATCAGCTCTCGGGGGTGGCCATGGCAGTGAAAGCACTTATTTGTCAAGACTAAATTCTTTCCCAGGGAAGCAGCCCTGCTCGATGGTGCAACTTTAATTTTCTCTTTTTTATTTTTGTTTGGGCACAGTTTCAATGGCACTTTCACTGTGGTGCCTCCCTCTGGCTCAGCAGTTCTCCACAACTCAGCAACTCAAAACAAGGGTCAGACAACTTAAAATGATCTAAAATGAGCTTTGCTTTTGTTTGTTTTTTTTTTTTTCTTTTCATAACTATGCATCAAAATAACACTGCTGCAGTCCTTGGAAACTGACCAGGATCCTTAAAGCAACAGTAGCCCGGAGTCTTGATTTGTAAAGATCAACAGATCATTGATTTTGTGCCCTGACACAAGTCATTTATGTTTTCAAATTGTTTTTTAAAAAGATCTATACGGTATCAGGTGTGATATAATAGCCAGTAAGCTACACCATGTCATCTTTGAAGTTGAATTTTCAAATGTTAGGTATCATACTAAGGCCCTGGAGTCATTGAGAGGCCTGCGCTAACTTTTAACATACTGTCATGACATACTGTCTTCTAGAGAGTAGATGCAGCTGTCTTCTACTTTCAGATAAAACAGGGAACAACCTGATAGTGTTGCTATGGTGGCTGAGGTCGGAGAGGCGTTTGTCTTGAACGGAGAAGACATAACTGTAATCTGGCTGACCCTGAGCTTATGTGAACAAAGTTCTGCTCAGCTGTGGTCAGACCTTGTGTATTCATGCTTCCCATGTTTGGAATTGCAGACCAATAGGCTAATTCTATATGCTGTAGATGTGTTGGGTGTGACCTTATTCTCGCGTAGGTTCATCATGACCTTATCTGTGAATGTTTAAAGACTATCCAGGAGGACTGAAACTCCAGAATTTGAAGGGAACATCAGGACAGAACGTGTACTGATTATTTCTTCCTTCTCCTTGGCCAAGTATTATTAAACCAGTTTCAGTGTAAGACATACTGCACTCCTGTGTACTTCCTTCCTTTTGATGTATGGGCAAAAAGATAAAATCCATTACAGAGGTGTTGTTTTTTTTTTCCACCCCAGATGATAATCCACTCAGTATGTACCTATGTGAATCTGATATTAAGATTATGTTTTGGGCTTTTTGCCTTTATTTGGATAGGATAGCTGAAGATATGACGGGAAGGGGGGCAAAGAGTGAGAGGAGACGACACGCAGCAAATGAGCTGCAGGCGGGAGTCAAACCTGCAGCCACTGTAGAGGACTGACAGACTTTGTATATCTCGCGATATTTTCACACGTGCATCCATTAAGAGATATACGAAGTCTCGCGATACATCGATGCCATGTTTACATGCTACCTGGGGGCTACAGTTGACATTTCAGGCTAAAAACATGGGTAAATGGTGTCTTTTGTGGTTAAATTTTAATGTCGCGGCTCACGGACACTTGGATTACACCACACGAGCAGGATGGAGACATTTTGTGTTTGTTTTGTGTTTTTTTTTTTTTTACGTTCACATTTGGTCTCCATTCACTGCCATTATACTGGATTTGGCTGCAACCCTTGTTTTCTGCTGAAACTCCAGGATTGTTTTGTGAACTGAAGATCTTCACCCATCTCACATCGGCATAGGAGTGAGTACATATTGAGTGGATTATCATTCTGGGGTGGAATATCGCTTTAATATCAGATTCAGGGGCGCCCCTATAGCTCAGTTGGTAGGGTGTGCGCCTCATGTACTGAGGCTGTCAGTCCTCTGCAGTGGCCGCAGGTTCGACTCCCGCATGCAACTCATGTTGATGGTCTCAAAGAGATTTGTTTGCCCAAACAACAGTCCAAACTTCTCGCACATTTTACACATATTGTTTAAAATAGTCAAACGCACACCAAACCATTAATGAAGCACATCAAACTGCTCTGATTCCCCTACTACAAGCTTGTTTCAATTCTGGAGCATCAAATGAGGATACAGCAACCAAAGCTGTTATTTTCTGCAACACAATAACTGTCTGGAGAGCACTAAAAGGAATAAAAGGTTAGGCTTTTATTAATAATAGTAATAATAAACAGGTATTCTTTGGTGTTGGCATTTCAAATCTGAAGCCCGCAGTGCGCCATTACAGTGTTTAGCTCTTTACAACTAACTAGCTCAAAGTCCAAAATGCATTTTTGCCTCAATAATGACTTCATTAATCAATTAAATCAATTGCTTTTGCTGATTAATTTTCTCATGATCAGCTAATCAATCAACTTATCATTTCAGCCCTAGAATAATATACATATTAATATTATGATATTGATTTCAGTCATTTCGCCGAGCCCTAATGAAAAAAAATGAAAAGCGTGTAGCTGGTTCTCTGCTGATTAAAAATCAGTACCAGTAAGTATAAAAAGAGTTTTCTCCTCTGCAGTGATGTTCCTGCATCAACATGTGCAGCAGATCTGATCAATGCAGCGATGCTTCACAAAGTGTACTGATGAAAACCCGGGATAAAACCAATCAATATCTCTAATAGTAGCTTGTGTAATTACACAAGATCCTAACATTCTGTCTCTGTGAGTCAAAAGAATAATAGCTCTGGCATACTTTTCAGACATCTCTGGTGTCTCGTAGAGGAGCTGATTAATGAAACCTCATGGAGGCCTTTTAATGGAGATGAATTCTCCTGGTGTACACATGAAGCTGCACTCGTCTCGTTGTGAAAATTAGAATAAGACTCAAATTATTATTATTTTTTTTGTGAGAGGATAAGGCGAACTGTCAGTTCACTGACACTGGGGCAGGAGGCTATTGAATTTCAGGTGTGTTCACATCAAGAACAAGGCAGCCTGATGGAGAGCAAACATGGGGATGTTCAGAGTCTGGGGGCAGCAGCTAGCCATGTCCCCAGAGATGTTTTCATATGTCTGACGGGTAGGGGGGGGGGACTCCTCCGTGGATCAGCCCTGTCTGTAATCCAGCAGTGGAAAGGCCTGACGATGAGGCCATTTCTACAATGAAGCTTAGAAGAACGATCCGCTGTTTTTGTTGTGGACGATTAGTCAATATTGAATTTTACCTAAAAGAAAAAAATCAAGATTAAAAAGTCTAAAATCTAATAATCTGAATTTTAGGTCTTAAATATGTATTTGACAGATCTTAAAAATTGATTGGATCAATTAAATTAACGTTACTTTTATAAAGTTGCATTTTTCTGTTCCAGTGATGTTCCAACATTGAATCAGTGACCACTAATGTGCAGCCTTGTCAGAATTTATTGGAGCACACTCACGAGTGGACTTAACACATGGTAGCTAAACATCAGTCACATAAAAGCAATTAAGGCAGGTGAGCTATTTCAAAATATCACTAAAACCTTAACACTTTTTTGCCAGTCTGGACATAAAATGGGTCTTAAATTGCATGTACAATGGTCTTTAAAAGTAAAATTAGTAAAACACGGTGCACATGTTTACATCCTTCATGTTTCACCATCCAATTGGTTACAGGCGATCATGATGAAGAGAACTGGGTTTTAAGTTTCCGATTATTGACTTTTCTGCATCATTTTATAGTCTTTCAAGAGAGAACTGTGATGCATCTAAGAATCTATTCTCTCTCAAAACAATGCTGATATATTCAGGTGTTCCTCACTAACTCATGAAGTCAAATCTTAACCAACCCCTGGAAATGTTTATCACTTTTAAAGCCATTGAATGACGGTGAATGTGGCTGAACTTGCGGTTTCATGATTACATATTTTACAATAAGAACCTCAACATTTCAATTTACCACAGAAGGAAGACATGCCACACAATGTACCCGGTTAATGATAAATATTGTATAAACATATAATTTCTGTTTATGTATGATGCTTTGTTACAACATACCCAGACTTGTAGAGGTCCAGGGTAACATATACAGGGATTAAGTGGCAGAATATGGCAGAAATAAAATATAATATTCATTGGTATGTTTTCATCAGTGTATAATTACCTGAAACTAAGAATCATTGTGTTTCTGTTCTCCTAGAATGAGCTGTTAATATCTACGGAGGCAGATGTTAGGTCCTCTTCCATGGAGGCTGCCACATTGCACCTCTATGTTTTTTACAGTATTTCAGAATGGACAAACCAAACACTGGTTCTAGATATGGCCTTTTGCAGCCACCGCAGTGTCTCATACATGCTTGGTAGAAAAGAGTGAGACAAGGTGTTGGCAACCTGCAAGCTCACTGCTAGGTGCTACTAAATCCTACACATTGATCCTTTAGCACAAATAAACAGCGCACTTTACACTTTTCTACCATTATTTGTATTCTGCAGTGCCTTCCTGTGGTAATTGGTTCAGCGCATGTGATATCTTTATCAGCACATTTATCACCACCTGAAGGCGAAGTCCCGGTAATTAGGTAATGCTAATATGGTATTTCCCAACGTTACGGAAAAGGAGGACAGCCTGAATGTATCATTAAACTGTGGCCTGGGGAGCAGTGGATTGTGGGATACTGACAGATTGAAAGTACACATCAGTTGTGTCCTGGAAATACTGGCAAAAGAAGGCTGAATTTCTGCTCACATACTGTACAGAGAAGCGTTTGAAATATGACAGCCTTGTGCCGAGATTATGATGTACTCCATTGTGAAATGATGACTTCAAAGAATGCAGCCCTTGAATTGGGATTCAGCTTGTGATGCTGCCCAGGTACACACTTCTAGCTACTGCACAAAGGTGTCTGCTTGTCAACAAGGGGGGGAGCACAATAAACATGGCTGCTGATGTATTTATGACAGGAGGAAGCTGGGGAATTCATTCTCTGAAAATCCTTCTCTCTACATCAGAGGATTCATGTGTTCGACACAAAAGCAAAATTTATGCCCGCAGGAAAATGTGTTTGTTTTGGCTATGTTAGCAGAGTCACACCCTGCTTTCATTGTTCGCAATGTTTTGCAATTGCTCACTCAAAGAAAAAGCTGAAACATGCAGAAATTTACACATTCTACTTTAAATGAATGCACCAACATGATGCTGGGGCTGGAGGCCTGCAGTTCACATTATGCTTAATTTTATATAGATCAACTTATTTTCAAATCTTGTCAGTATCCCCACTGTTCTCAATTATCTTAAAATGTCTATAATAGAACGTTTTATAATAACAATATATTAAATGACAGTGTGAAAACAATGTGGAAGCATCGCTCCTAGAGGTGAAGAGAATTATCATCAGAATCTGCACTTTCACTTGTTTTACCTACAGGAAATTTCAACTCTTTTTTAGTTGCCAGAACCTTACTGTTTTGATTCACTCTCACTGCTCAATTTTTAGCTGCAGCAGTTGTTTTCAGTGAAAAAGCTGTAAAAACCCACTGTACATTACCTGCTTAGCAGCTAACAGTTGACAGACACAGTTAGCAATTAGCTGGTCAACACAGTGGATCATTTAGCAGCTAAAGAACCAGATAATTCCCTCGGAGTTGGTTGAGGCCAAAAAGGGATCTAAAAGAGTGAGTATTGGACTTGCATTTGCCACATTTGCCAGAAACATGACTTCAAATTGCCAACAAGTTTGCCACATCAACAAAAAGTCAATAATATATCAGTGACTACATTTATATGCACAAAATATTCTGGTTTTTGCTCTTATTCTGAAAAAGACGATATTCCTTCTAATGAAATATTAAACTAATTCCTGCTTACAAGAAGATGTGCATACTCCAACCAACTTAATGATAATACAAGCTGTTGGACATTTAATGTCCAACAGCTTGTATTATATTATATAGTATTTATATCAAATCTAAAAACCTGTTGATATCCAAGTCTCTAATAATGTATAAAAATAGGTGCGGTTTTTCTTTGTGCATGTGTCTCAAACCCAGCCTTGCAAACTGTCTAGTTGATTTGTTTATAACACACAGTGTCAAGAGACTGTGTCTCTAACTGTGGTAAAAACCCCAATTGAGAGGCATATTCTAAATGCACTGTATACATGTCCTAAATCCCGAATAATCTAATAACATTTAGGAATATCCAAACAGAATATTCTGTTTAATTGACAGCTTTTATGCAATCTCACAGAGCTACACACCAGAAAAGCCAGTCCTCAGAGAAAAGCTTAATTTCTGATTAGAAACAACAAGCTAGACCCCCATTCAAAAGGAGTTTTCCTTCACCAAGTTGGAAACTTGCCAGTTCCCATATTTCAGCATGCTCATGTTTGTGGACGGATTGTATCAAAGCAAACGCTTCTGCTTGTCTTACAAATGTGCAAACAGCCTCTCGCCTAATGCAAGCCAAAGCAACCAAACTGGCTACATTTAGTGCAGTAAGGAACAAAGACGATGCAATATTTTCTGTGCTAAATGGCCACCATTAGAAGCCACAGTGTCAGGTGGTTCCAGTTGGCTGCCTCTGCATCACGCAGAGAACTGACAGAGGCTGCACCGTGTATTGATTATTGCTCCTAATGATAAACAAATGGAGATGAGGCTGTAAACCATTGATACTATCACTTTACTTAAAATAGAAGCTGAAATAAAATGTGCTGGTACCCATTTGCAAGACAGAGTCCTCTTCTCTGGTGGCAGCTTTCACCCTCATAGCCTTGGGGACAGATGCAGAGGTATCCCCCCTCTCCTGTCTCTATGCAGGTGGCATTACCAGCACAGGGCCTGGATGAGCACAGCCGAGTATCTGTTGTTAAAAAAAAACATGCTGTTTTTAGATCTTGTGTGCTCTCTCTGCCTGTTTTTCCCTCGCGCCTTTGTTTCCACTCTCACTCACTTTCACGCCACAGCATCTTGTCACTGAGAACAAAACTGAGAACATAACCAACTACGTTACACAGTCGAGCGGCTCATATGCTCCAACAGAACAAGAGATGTACTGTGTGCGCTGAGAAGGAGGTCAAACTGAGCCAGAAGCCAAAAATTTTTTCCTTTTTTAATCTTCTCTCTTTGTTTCCTGTTTTGCTCGAGGGGCTGCAAGTAATTTTCATGCAATAATGCTCATTGTAGATATTTTAGGAATTATTACTTAAGTGCTTCATTTAAATGGGAGTGTTTAACATGGAAATGTCACTTTTAGACCACTTTAAAGGGACAGTTTGGATTATTTGAAATGAGGTTGTATGAGGTACTTATCTATAGTCAGTGTGTTACCTACAGTAGATGGCAATAGGTGATTTGAGGGGGAATGACGGGGAAAGCCATCCTCGTCGTCAACCTGCCATCCCCCTCTCCATCCCCTCCTAGCGGAGAGAGTGCAGGGGCAGAGGTCTTTGTTTAGCTGAATCTGTCTCATCTGCTTGACTCATTGATTCTTTATTTAACAGAGGTCTGTGTGAGTTAGTATGGCCCCGATCATGGAAATATCTCTGAAATATCAATAGTCTGTCTGTGATGTGTGTATTGGGAGAGTTTTAAAAAATACAGAACCTGGGTCTATCCCCCCTCTTAAAAATGAACAAATTGCCTACCAGTAGGTGATGGTCAACATGTTCCCAGTTTGGAGCCAGCTCAGGAGCTAGCAATGAACTACTGTGGACGGGGTCAGCAGCAAAACATATTTTAGCCACTTAAAATAGGTACACCACAAAAAAATCAATATCAGTTTAAGTGTATGCTATATGTTGAACATTTCTGCCACTTAACCTTGTTGTCAGCCTTTTCCAATGGAAAACTGCTGATATATAAACCAAATATGGCAAAAAACAGTCATTTTACCTCACAAAACATGGGTGTTGTTGGTCTACATTACCTTGATTTGTTAGTTTGTTTCTGTTATTGTGTGACTTTGGAAAATCCAAACTATTCTTGCAAAACACTCAAGTCATACAATAGCACAAATAAACTAACCGATTGAGGCAGCGGTAGACCACCAACCCCTGTGTTCTGCAAGGTAAAAATACCTGATTTCACCTGTGGAGTTTGGTTGGCTTGGAAAAAGCAATATTTTGCTTAAATAACGGTGGTTTACTGTCAGAAAAGGCTGTCTGACAGCCAGGTAAAATAGTGAAAATATTCTAAATAGCGTACACTTCAAACTGATATCACTTTTTTAGGTGGCTAAAATACGTTTTACTGCTGACCCTGTCCACAGCACTACACTCCATAGCTTCCTCCACTGGTTCCCTCTACTTCTCTACCCCAAAGTGGGACCATGTTGACCGCCATCTACTGTAGATAATACACGGACTATGGATAAATACCACATGCAACCCCTTCAAATAATAAAACCATTTTTTTTTAACATTTAAATTATCACAGACTGGTCATATCATGTTGTCTTGCTCAAGAGCAAAAAACAGCAGTTTATAATTCAGCTTTCATCACTGACCCAGTTTTTTCCATAATGATTCTTTTGGTCTCGGATCTTCTCTACTCACCGTCTAAAAATACAGCTAACTATATTCTCCAGCTTCACTCAGTGGCAACCTGTGTGTCCCCGAGGCTCTGTGACTCACCCTAACCTCTGTTATGTCAGGAGGTGTTGGGAGGCAGATGGAGATATAGCGTCTGGGGGGAGCTTAATGAGACTCACCTTGGTCACACAGGCTGCCCACCCAACCCTCCTCGCAGACACACTGCCATGCCTTCTCACATGAGCCGTGCAGACAGCCAGGGAAGGGCACGCACCGGTCGCAGTTTTCTCCTTGCCACCCAGGTTTGCACCTGAAAGACGGAGGAAAAAAGGGAACAATCCTGAACTATTAATATACCACCCACAGTGCTTTGCAGCTATGCACTTGTCCCCATAATGTCTGCATGCTTTTCAAAGTAAAAAGCTTTTCAAAGTTTGATTTTGCAATAACTGGTTAAATTACCCAAATGGAATACAGTCATTTTGGCTTAAGAGTAGATACAGTAGCATTTGCCCGAAAAAAAAGCATCAAACTGGGCAGCCTTAGAATAACAATGCTCTTTACTGTTCAAACAAAGGGATGATTTGGCAGCTGATTTAACACAGTGCAAGCGCCAAACAAATCTAAAAAAAACAACAACACAAGGATCCAGTTGGCTGGATTGCGATTGCATTTCTCTAAAGGGAGGAACAATTACAGCTCCAGCGATTTATGGAAATAAGGTTGCAGAAAGCCTACAGGCTACAGAGGCTATCATCTCAATCTGAGGTCGTCTCAGTACCTGCACTTCCCTGGCTTCTCACAAAACCCATTTTCTGTGCTGCACCGGGCGCTGCATTCCCAACCTTTGAGAGACAGAAAGAAGGGGACAGCAGCGTGTTTGCATCCAAAATATTAAAAAACACATAAAACATTCAAAGCAATAAAATATTCATGCGTTATACTTTTCTTTCCGCGCAGAGT
Organism: Lutjanus argentimaculatus; assembly: GCA_034769285.1. Classification (NCBI taxonomy): domain Eukaryota; kingdom Metazoa; phylum Chordata; class Actinopteri; order Lutjaniformes; family Lutjanidae; genus Lutjanus; species Lutjanus argentimaculatus. The sequence continues at coordinate 25,546,200 of JAWZSL010000003.1, read as the reverse complement.
CGCTTCAGAAAGAGTTTTTTTTTTCTTTTTCTTTTCATGAATGGACTCAAATCTCTTTGTCTCTGTCAGATAACGTCCCAGAGGGCTGATCTAAAATCTCAAATTACCTTTGGCGATGCCTGTCACGACCAGAATTAAGACCACCGCTGTGAGATGCATCGTAATTTCGAGCGAGACCCCTCTCTTTGTCCTGCAAAAAATACAAAGCAGGTTAAGTCGCTCTGTCTGTGTGAAGAAGCCATATTTTTCTGTCTAACACACATCAAAAGTTCATTTAAGGAAAAGAAAATAAACCTTAAATGGAGAAATCAGGGGGATATCTTAATATAAGGAACTCTCATTATTATATCATAGGAGTTTAAAATGAAATTACTACAAGGGCGTCACACTGAATCACTCCCACTGCAAATGTAAATATTATTGTAATAATCTTGTAATTGACGCACCTGAACCATATGCGTCTGCTCCCATAGATATCCATTACGCACAAGCCGAAAAAGATTTAAAAAAACAAACAAACAAACAAACAAAACGATTTCATTTCAAAATGACCACATTTTACATGGCAAAAATCTCTTTAACTTAAATTATCTTGTGGCATCCGCAAAATTACCTTACCTATGTCATCCCGGCGCTCTGATGCCAAGTCTCTTCGCTCATATTTGACTGAAGTAATTTGACTTTTTCTTTTTTTTTAAAAATCCGAGCGTCGTTGCCGTTGAAAGTGATACTACAGGTGTAGCGGCGGTCCGGCTGCCGGAGGAGAACCTGGACGTTTTGACGGGACTGCTGCATCGTGCAGCGTCCCAGTGCAACACGCTCCTCCCACTTAAAGAGGAGAGGGAGGGAGTGTGCTCACCAGTGTGACCCCCCCACACCCCCTCCGGGTGGGAGAGAGGCGCTACAGTTGGAGAGTTATGGAGCACATTAGGTGGCTGTATTTTATAATCACATTAATTAATTAATGCATCAGCAAAAGTTCTTTTAGTGAGAAAGTGCCTGTAGGTCATTAACACTTCCAACACTGCTTATTTCTGCGTTTTTGCATGTTTTTGCTCATAATTCTTAATTAAAACATGATCCAATTTGAGTCTGCAATGAGTGGAGGAAATATTTAGATCCTTTACTTAAGTAAAACTAGAAATATTACAATGTAAACATACTCCATTGCAAGTAAGAGCCCTGAATTCAAAATCTTACTTAAAGGTATAATATGCAACATTTTCTTTAAAACAAAGTATAGACTCATAAACATAATCCCTCTAAATCATCACTAATGACCCACTAGAAGTGTGTAGTGTGTCTGTATCTGCACAGACTCTGTTATATTTGCTTCTGTATTATTGTCTCATGTTTTGGTATGTTTCTGTGCCTCAGTCTTTGGGCAGCATTCTTGCGATACCTGACCATACTGGAGATCTCGCAGCCTACTGATCGTCTGGGGATTTCTAAATGCAAAATAACTGCTTTGAACGGCAGCGAGAATGGCCGCCAACAAACCTAGACCCCATATGTTTTTTCAATGACACGCTTTACTGGACACAACAAGCTCCCCCTGTTCTCTTCAGTGATAGGTACATGACCTCTGCATGTCACCACACCAGTATGAAGCACTGCCCTGAAGACCTAAATTGTTTTTTGTCCTCAGTCTCTACTTAGTGAAATGTTACAGACTGACTTGTGAGACACATGTACACACAAGCAGAGCAGACTGAGGGCGGATCGAGCCGCATTCACACTAAATCAGAGATTTCAGTTTACTGTCATAGAGGGCTAAAGAAACCAGGATATGTTCACATTTGAGATGCTGAACCCAGTGAATCTGGAAAACAATGACTCAAAATGACTAACCAGTTATCAAGATAGTTGGCAGTTAATTAAATAGTTGACAGCTTATGGATTAATTAACCAATCGTTGCAGCTTGAAAATCCTGCATTCAAAGTCACTTAACTACAGAAGTATTGTCAGCTAAATGTACTTAAAATACTGAAAAGTGAAAGTATTCATATTGCATCATAATTTCCCCTTTCAATGTTACATTATTATACATCATACTGTAGCATTGCATAGCTGAATATTAGCTAATTTAACTGACTAAATCTATGACGATTCACCTCATCTAATAAGATTATATGTTTTTTATCTGGTGGAGTAAAATCTCTGCCTGTAAAATGTAGTGGAGTAGAAATATAGAGTAGCAGAAAATGGGAGTACAAGTACCTCAAAACAAGGGATGCAGAGGTATACCAGTATCAGTGTATACCAAAACCAAAGACTCCTCATTTACTCATAAACGACAAAGAAAAGCAGCAACTCTTTACATTAAAAAAAAAAAACTTTAACCAGCAAATATTTGTCATTTGTGCTTGAAAAATGGCAAAATGATAAACATACAGTTGTTGTTGGCAACAAATTTTCTTTCAGTCAATTAATAGACAAATTACTGCAGCTCTACGGATGAGTGTTATCAAAAAATACTTCAAGTTTTAAAATTTATATCAAGTTTTATGTCTGTCAGGATATAATTCAACTGTATTTTGCGAAATTATAATCAAGCATTTGTTCAACCAAAAAATCTTCCTCTATCTTCAGAGACTGTTTTTGCACTGTGAAAATCTCGTACCATTGTAACCCTACTTAAATTTATACAAAAAGAATAATTAGTTACATCCCACTGATCTCTGCTATCCTTTACCTGATCATATTCACACAAATACATTGCATAAAAAACGCACCATGCCATGAAAAAGCTCATGATCGAGTTCAGATTCACTCTTCCTCCTGTGTTGAAATTATATTGAATGACTTGCCTTTCACAGCGCCTACCTGCTATACATAATAATGCCCTTTTCTATTCTTAGTTCACTTACTGCTGTCCACAATCTCCCCTCATCCTTCCCAAGGGCAGGAATGGTATTTTCCTTCCCACAAAGTATATGGCTTATAGTCTGAGGGCCTAATTATGAGTTCCACTTCGCTCAGACATTATTAGATCAGCAATAAAGATTTGGAAAATGGTGGTCAAGCAACCATCGGGGGAAATCTAGGCTAATTACTCTCTATACGTGTATAAGTAGAAAATGTAATCTGTGTCTTGTGTAGGTGTTAGTGATACAAAACCAGGGTCAGTATATTTCATTATTGGGTGTATTATCAATGACAGCACAGATAAATCCACATAATTCCAGATGTTATCAGTTTTCCTGCTTTCCTCAAGATATTTTTTTCTTACAGAATATGCCATGTTGAGCACACATTTGTGAATAAAACAGGTGTGTGAATCCAGTCTAGACAGCAAGAGCACAAAGGATCCATATATGAATGCAAATAGGCAGCAAATCAATTTTTTCTACATTTAAATGAGGGTAAAGAAAGAACAGAGAATCTCCTTTTTATTCTCACACATAATCAATCGCATTTGCTGGAGAAACGACGAAAACAAGGACACAAACAGCAGCCACACGAGCAGATGTGAGCAGAGGAGAAATGGATAAGTCTCCTCAGATGTGATATAATCTTTTGAGAGGTCCCCGCTCTCATATCCCCCGGTTCAATTTGGCTCGTGTGTTTATTTCAAACCTCCAGAGACGCAGCTCATAGCTGGGGCGTAACATTACAGCGGCGATGTGATTCTCTGCCACGGCTACCGACCAGATCCACATCACTCAGTCCTTTTTAATGAAATGTCTGAGGTTTGTATGTGCTTTATTAAAGTGAAGGAGTCATCCATTGATTTTTTTTTTTTTCCCAGCACTGATCTAATCTGGTATCTGATCTTTTATCTGCTCTGGTCCCGGGTGCTCCAGGTATAAATTGAACATTATGGATCTGAGGATATGAATGTGTGACCGTGTGTGTGTGTCTTGTTGCTTTGTGTCATTTGTGACAGTCTAATGGTTTGAGGTTAAATTTAGTTCCCACGTAGAGAGAACCTGTACTGTTTACCTGTGTGTATATGTACTGTATATTTTGGTCTTAATATATCCATTACAGCTGAGATGATTAGTTAATTCATTAGTCAATTGCAGGAGATGAAAATAGCACCTTCTACCTGCCAAATACAAGGCAAAAGTTGGCTGCAGCTGGTAAAAATGCCACCTGCAACAATTAATCAATCATGAATCGATTATTAAATTAATTGCCAGTTATTTTGAAAATTGTCAAAAAACAGAAAAATGTCAAAATTCCTGATTCCAACTTCTTAAATGTGAATATTTTCTGGTTTTTTTTTTTTGGTTTTTTTTTTTGTTTGTTTGTTTGTTTTTTTTAATCCCTTATGACATAGATTTGAGACGTTACACTGTGGTGTGGGAAACCATGATTTACATTTTTCACTATTTTCTAACAACCAAACAACTAATAGATTAATCAAGATTGAGATTAATCAGCAATTAAAGTTGCGGTTATTTGCAGCCATGTTTTTTTTTTCTATTAAGAAATATTGTTTAGAAAAATGAAGTGTCAGTGATTAAGGTTGCATAATATATTCCACATTTCTAGTAGGCAATTTGAGGAGTGATCTCGGGGGATGTGATCCTCCTCGTGATCCTCCCTCTTGTTAACCTGCCACCCCCTTTATAACAGTATCAGAGAGAGTGCAGGGGCAGAAGGGTTGTTTAACTGGAGATTTGTCTGGTCTACCTGGCGCATTGATCCTTTATCTGACTGAGGTTTGTTCAGGTTAGAATCTATGGCCGCAACCATGGCTCTGAAATATCACTAGTCTGTCAGTAACTGTGCTGTGTATTGATAAATCCATGGTGCTGTCTGTGGTGCTGAAGTAGCAGTAGTACATGTAATTCCACCTTGTTCTCTCAGTCCCATCATTCTGTTTACAGGACCAAAAGAGTTGTTCTTGGTTCGCTATGGGCCATATCCATCTTAAAGAATGAACAAATCACCTACTGCATATTTCCACTGTCAGTTATCACTGACTCAGTGTTTGCCACATCTAACATTTGGGCAGAAAACTTAAGAATTGTAGACATAAAAAAAGAGAGCCTAGTAGAAATGTTCAGTGAGCTTCCACAGTGGCAGGTGAGGATAAATCTCGATTTTAGACCCTGGTCAATTGACTTAATATTGTTAAGTAATTTATCAATCAACAAGAGTAAGAGTCAGCAACCAGGCTATAGGCTCTGTGAGGCTATAGCTAATAACATGCCCACAGTGCTGAAGTCTAGCATGTACAGTGTTTGCCACCTCCTGATTAACACTAAACACAAAGAATACCTGAGACTGATGGAAAACTGTTGACCTGATAATGGATCGGAGGTAGATAGTGCTGTTATGACCGGTTTGGCGGAAACCTGAACGCAGCATAAAGAGTGACTCCCCTCTTTCCCCACACCCAAAGATGACCTCTGCCACAGCAGATGCAGTCCAATGAAAAACAATTTATTTGTCATTCATGGTGGTAGAAAACAGACGTCAGGGTCAGCATGGCCCCAAATAACAAACAAAACAATCTGGGGATTTTCAACTAAATTGCTACCCACAAAAGAAAACAAAAGAAAGACAGGTATCTTGCCTGAAAAAAAGATTATAGAAAATAGGACTTCCCACCCCTACAGCTACCAAGACTGCATTCTTTTTAGAAAGTATTAACATGTTAAAAGAATTGTGACACATTAACTTTAACACCAGTTTTCACTAAATGGTACAGTGGAGTCTGATCGATTCAGCTGGTGTGGCACGGTCTGGTTGGTGGCCAGGAAACAGAGAAGTGACGCTGACACCTGCAGGTGGCATTTTTAAAATAGGCAGTCTCAGTCACCAATCCAACCAACAGTCGACACCAGCATACTGAAAAAAAACACAACACACATTTTACCTTTAAGTAGGGGATATTTAAAAATCAGATATACAAATATATAAATATATGCCTCAGTTGAAGGGAATGATCTCGGTGCATTATATCAATGACTGACTGAGGAAGATGCAGCCTTTTATAACTATGACCTTTTCCACAATGATAATGATCAATACTCACATAGAAGAAATATCAGTTTCCATTGCATTTTTTGTGCTTTCCCAAATAATGGATTCAGATTCAGGTGCATCTCTAATAGGAAGGTAGATGGGTAGAAAGAAGTGCATATCAATAGAGAAATGTAAGCGTAAGGTAACATACTATATATTAGACAATGTGCAACATTATTCAATTTTTATTTGAATGCCATGAGGTAGAACAGACATAACAGATTTGGAAATTAGCCATAGTCAAGGTTATTGAAGGAGCAAAAAAGATGATTTTCATTGAGACAGAAACCAGAGTTCAAAAGGTTCTCTGTTAGAGGGAGTTGAGGTGTTGCAGTGAGTTATTACTTTAGTCAGGAAAGATTTCCTGAATCAGTCCTTGTGACAGCGAAGCTGAGTCAGTCTGTTAGAAAAAGTGCTCCGCTGTCTGTCCAGTAGGTGGTGGAGAGGGTGGTCAGGATTATCCATAATGGATAACAGATTGTTCAGTGTCCTCCTCTCCACCACAGCTTCAGTGGTGTCTGCCTGGTATGAAGCCAATTGTATGTCTGTATGAAATTTCATGACAATCCATCCAGCGGTTGTTGAGATATTTCAGTCTGGACCAAAGTGGCGGACCGACAGACCCACACTGCTATTTCTAGACCCGTGCTGCTAGTGTCTTCAGCTACAGCTTGTCAAATGTGAATATTTGCTGGTTTTCTTAGACTTCTTAGACAGTTAACTATATATTAGTCTGTCAAAAAAACATTTATATATATATATATTATATATAATATTAGTATATAAAATGTGGTATATATTATATTTTACATTTTAGCAAATAATAATATATAAAATAACCATATATATAAAACTTGGGTTCTGGGAAACTGTGAAGGACACTTTTCACTATTTTCTGACATTTTTTAGGCCAAACAGTCAATAAGTGAATCGAAACAATAATCAACAGATGAATAGATAATGAGTTACACTTTTAGTGTCTATATGTGCATTTATATGACAGGTGAAGTTTAAATCTCACAGTGGTCAGACCTCATTTCCACTAATTATGCATCTGCAGGGAAGGGGCATTTCACTGGGATCTCAGTAATTCAGCGGTCTTATTTTTAATCTCTGTGAAGGTTATTCCCACATTAGCAGTTTCCCCTCACCACAGGTGAGGAAACATTACAGGCCACAGAGGCACACTTAGATCAGGTTATTACCACTGTGGATTATTTCATTTCAAGTCTACTGGAGATTGGAAATAATGTGATCTGAATTCTCAGCATGCAGATGCAAAATGTGGGAAAGTCTATCAGCACGCTCTAAAATCTGATTAAAGAAATCCCCTTTCAGTTGACATATATCTGTGGGGTTTGATACAGATCATTTCATTCAAACTCTCAGATGGCACGCGTTGGCTCGCAGGAAATTAATCTTGAGTTCTGAATTCTAAACATAATTAGCTGGATAATAACACGTGAGGCGTCTTCCCAGTTTCCTCCCTGTCTGGTGGCTTTCAGGCGGATCGTTAGGATGCATCATTAGACAGGAGATCATGCCAGGTGGAGCTCAACAGGGCTCACTTACAGGCATGATGCACAGCAGTAAATCTGCCTGTCCACAAATATACCCCGCAGACAAACTCACATGTGCATATACTGTAAAGGACAAAATTACTTTTTTATATAGAACATGTGGTTACACTTTGGATTATAGCCCACAAATTGTGGTGTGAATATTTTGAACATACTCTGGGTCCCAGTGGAACACTTACTCAATACAAGGGAAGAAGTACAGGAAATAAAGTTGTAAATAAATGAGAATTTTAGTAGGACCTGGAAATAATTTACAGCATAGTTACATTAAGTAATTACAGCAGAGGGTTAGGGTTAGGGTTAGCTGTACTGTGTCTTTTTACAACAGCTCTGTCATGGAAATGAATCAAACTGCCACATGCATGACTTATTTTTTCGCCAACATTTTACATTCATATTAAAACTTGATTGAAATATATATTTTATGTAGAATTAATTTTGTGACAAGGATAGCCAGCAACACAACAGAAAAGGGAAAAAACAGGAAACCAAACAGACAATAATGTGCTGGTACATGACAATGATTACATATAACTGTACTTAACCATCAGATTCTTGTCGAGGTGAGGTTGCTTCCTCCAAACACATACCCATTGTTTAAGAAGTCCGATATATCTACCAATCATCTGGGGATTTCTAAAGCCAAGGTAGTAGCTAAAATGGTGGACAGTAGAGCTGCTAACAGACCTGCCCCCTTACACTTTTCTTTGGAGACATGGACACAATGCTCTCCTCCCATTCCCCTCAGTAATAAACACACCGTCCCAACATGAAGCGCCGTCCTTAACACTTTTTTTTTTAATAAACTCACAAATTGTTTCCACCCAGTTAGTAACAGAAGCTGTGAGATTCTCCTCAGTCGCTACTGAGCAAAGTGTTAAGAGACTGACTTGTGGGTCTAATTTTATCGCTACAGCTTCTTTCCAAGCTTAGCCTAATGTTTTGTTCTCCAGTGACAATAATACACATCTTATTAATAAGTTCTCCATATGAAAAAACTTTAAATATAATTCTTTTTTTTAAGTATGTACTTAAAGTAAATTATACCATGACTAATTTCTTTGCAATAATGATATTGTCGCCCCAATTATCCTGTCTTGTCACCCAGTAATGATACCGGGACCCTGTAATTATTAATTAAGTATTCCAGTTGTTCTTAAACACAAAGTTTTTGTCCTCTTAGCCCCCAAAATCTTGCCTTCTTGTAACATACCATATTTCAACACGATTCCGACTTGTCACGTACCAACGAAATCTCACTGCCCTCAGCGCTTGATACTGAGGCAATAGGTGCCCTTTGACTGCTGTATCTAATACAGTCAGACAGGTGTTTTACATGTGATTAACACTGTTAATCACAGGGTCACAGTTTGGTGAGGTTTAGGCGCAAATATACTCGGTTAGGTTTAGAATAAAACCTTGTTTGAGGCTACTATGACTATGAAAGTCATGTGACGTAGTGAAGTCAAAATCAAAGTTTAGCTTTTTAGTCCAATATCACAAATCACAATTTGCTTCAGGGGGCTTTACAATCTGTAGAGTGTGCAACACACGTTTGTCTTACCTGTATTTTTATGTCAGTATCAACCTGCCACAAAGTCTCGATCATGCACGAAGCACATGCATATGTCATCCACGATTACCAGTACGAACTAAACAGTGATGGCAAGATAGTAAGCACAGGTAAAATGAAGAGAAGTGCAGAGCAGAAGGAGAGTATTTCAAGCTGCTGTATTGAAAATGAAGTTTGCGACAGTGAACTGAGTGCCAGTGGCTACTTAAGAAGCTCCACTGAACACAGCACCTGCTACCACTAAACAGTCCAAAGCAGTTAGGTGGTACTTGGAGAGCTCAATATTTTCTGAGGTGGAACATGGCAGAAAAACTTTGAGAAACACTGCTGTAGACCCTCAAAAGAGCAAGGAAAAACTTTTATCAGGTAAAAAAAAATGGAAGAAACCTCAGAGAGAGCCACAGAGGAGGGATTCCCCTCCCAGGATGGACAGATGTGCAATAATGTCGCATGTACAGAACAGAACAGCAAAATCACAAAAAATACAGTATTTGAAGACAACACCTGGTGTCGCCTGCTGGACTCGAGCTATACGACCTCTTCTCCACTATGGAGACATGGAAGAGGACAAGTCACAAAATCACATAAACTACAACAATTTTACATTCAATTATAAAATTTATGAAATAAATATGTAGAGCGGTGTGTGTGCATTTCACGTCATGCTTGTGACACAGGTGTGACAAAGGTCATGTGATGCATATACCATGCATCGTGTATGTAACTTACAACTATGAGTAAAGTTTTGGTTTCACATGGGACACGAACCCCGGTCTCCTGGGTGAACGTCCTGTGTTTGTTTGAGCCATCCTTCTACCCCATCTCCTCCACGTGCAGACTTTCTCCTTCTCTCACTTTCTCCCAGTCTGGGGCATCTTACACAGCTGCAGATGGGTTTACTTGAAAAGCCTGGTGTGTCTGTACCGCCCACATCTGTATGAGTCACCAAGGGCGGTGACATTTCATAGGTATCAGATGAGTTGGAAGTGACACCAGGCTGTATATTTACATATTGTTCTGGTATATGTACCCACTAAGTATTTTATTGATACCATGTATGTACTAAATGATTAAATCTGGGGTAGGCAGTTTATTTTTGGCGTCACTGAGCAAAACGTCACTAATAACCTTTAAGCATAATGTAATTCAAGTGCTCTGAGGGAAAAACAGACCTCTGTTCCTCCTCAAAGCTGTTTTTAGACTTTAAACAATCTAGCCTGTGACAGGAGACTATGGGGAATCACCTGCTGATTAGAGAGCTGATTTCTCATTCCCAAAACGTCAGTATTTGATGACCTGGGGATGATGCAACAATCAACCATTGAGATTCAACAATTATAACAATTGTGTTGCGCCAGAATCGCTTACTGCCCCTTTAAACAGTAATTTGCAGTAATCTGAAGCATTTACGCACGTTTATTTATATCTCAGCACTGATATGAGCATCATCCCCTGTAGAGGAAATTGTGCAAAAGACCAGAAACTAAAACTACTGAGCTGCTGAATCAGACAGATTGTGCAGCAGCTCGTCACTTCAAGGGACTCTTCTGTGGTTGACAGACAGAGGCAATTTTTTTCAGACAATTTGGTCTCTTGACACCAATTTTCATTGTCATGAAGATTTCATAATGCCCCGTGACTGCATGACGGTGTCATTACACGAGCTTCAGTCCTGTCTCTGTGGGTAACAGGCAGACAGATGGAGAGGGGAGATATGTGTAAGAGTGTGTGTGCGTGTGTGTATGTGTATGTGTGTGATATGGAGGCTAATTCTATTTCTTGCCTTCTCAACTTCCAAATACATGCAGTAATTAGTCACAAAGGAGAAACCTGTGTCTGCCTTCAGGGATGACTGGCTTATTTAATTGCATGGCTAGGTGAAAGGTGAAAGATACAATCGTGCTTTCGCTTCCTCAGTGATTTGGCTCCTCGTTTCTTTCGTTTCCGCAGAATGAGTCCTATTACATCAACTTCAGCAGCTGGGATACAGTTGATTACCAGACAGGATACAGGAGATATTGTATCTCCTCCAATGAGGCCTGAAGGCAGTTCAACAAAATGCTCCTATGTACAAAACACTTTGGCTTCTGAAAGATGCTTTTAGTGCCAAACGACAATGACAGGACAGACTACGGTCCAGGTGCACTTGGATAATACATCACTCTCTTTATTGTCAGCATCCCGAGGAGAGAAAAAAGAGATTCTTTCTCTTTTTAGCCCGAGTGCTCCTGCAGGAATCTGGGAGAGTGGCTGGAATAGGGGTGCACATTTCTCTCTTTCAAATGTACCAATTACATGGAAGGTGGTAGAGACGATCCGTCTCCCGCTGACTGGCGGCATAGCATGCATTTTTCCTGGCTCTATCCGGAGGGCTAACTGTTCTGCAGCGTCGGCCTTCAGGGTGCTGGCAGAACTTCAAGCACCTTCAGCTCTGGCTTTCATGCTTGTGCAAAATCTGCTCCAGAATATTCTCGGATGAGAAAAACTGGGAGAGGAATTTTAAAACCACTGGAAACCCAAATCTGCATCGGTTTACTGGCTATGTAATTTAGACTGGATTGCACAGACAAAGATGAATTTAATCTGAGATTAGTTTAATCAGAGTTTAGCATAACTAGGTATAAAATGAGTAAATTCAGATTTAAAATTAAGCAGAGCTCTCTTGGCTAATGTTTGTTTAATTGTTGTTACAAAATTAACAAAAGTTGTTTGCTGCTAGCTAAAAGGTTAACAAAACATTACATTGTTTGCTATCTAGCTAAAAGGTTGGTTAGCCTGGTCAGCCTACTTATGGTGACTCAGCAGACAATTATTTTGCTAAATCCATCCCAAAAAGGCAGCCATTAAAAGTTAAACCTCCTTGTGTGTAAGTGTAAAGTTAATACTGGATCACAGTCTAGATTAAAAAAAAATTAAAAGTTTTGGTACAACAGAATTAAATGTAATTTAGGTTTAGAGTAAAAACTCATCTGAGGTTTAAAGAGGGGTTTAAGAATCTTTCCTCATTTTAAGCTGTTTGGTGCAACATAATTTAAAGTTAAACCATGATTTAATCAGCTTTAAACATTAATCTTTGTTGGTGCAACCCAGTGGCAAAGTTAGAAATTAGTTTTAATCCAAATTTGCAACACTTTTTCTGATATTGGGTTTGAATTGGGGTTGCTAATATTCAGACATTTATTACAAAAATGTTGCCGTTAATTCCAGGAACCAGTCATGAAAAATCCATGTCAGTTGCACCACCAAATGTGTACAAGATAAAACCTCTGCTTCATCTCCCTCTCTGAGTCTGAGCCAGCCCAACAACTGGGAACTGCTGTTCTATCACTTTAGACTCCTTTGACAAAAACAGTCATTTTACCTCACGGAAATCAGTATCAGTTTATATATTCAGAAAGTTTTCACTGCTTTTATTTTCCATCAAACAGCCCTTTCCAGCAGGGAACTGGAGCAGCTATCTATGCTCTGTTCAAGACTCCTTTGAAAAAAACCCTCAAATTTTTCCTTCCAAAACACGGAAGTTACTGGCTTACTGCTGCCTCAATCTGATTTTTGTGAATGCATAATGAGACACTGAACTTTGATATCATATATACATTTTTACTATTTCAAGCCACATTTTCAGGGGCCTCAGCTTCAGTTCCTGCATGAATTAGCAATTTAAAAGTCTAATAACAACACACTGATGGTGCTGTTGATGGTATGGACAATTTCGAAGACTCATGAGCTGTTTGAAGGCTATGAGACATTGTTAGAGTACATATCGATCACAGGGTTCATACTGGGTGATTGATGTCACATAATGTCACTTCCTTCGCCTGCTGTCTTGTTGATGGTCATGTCCTCTAATCAATAATACACACACAAACTGAACAAAGCCGCCTCTGTTTTTTCCCTGAATGTACTCCGACTTACTCACTCCTCCACTATTCCCACAGGACTTATTGTGTAAGGCTCACAGTTTTTGCACTGGTGTTACATCAACTTGGAGCTTTATTCTCTGCAGAAAAGAGTGTGATTAATCTCGTTTTTAAAAGAAAGTTTTTTTGTTTTTTTTTACTTCAAGTCCTTTTTTTGGCCTTTCTCCAAGCAAACTGCTCCTCCAGTCCCAAACTGGAAACCGAGACTCGCTTTGATTTTGTGATGCAACAGAATCCAGAAAGCACCCTCGCACTTCAAATACGACCAGACGGGTCTCTGGCTTTTTGAGCACCCTTTAAAATGTTAGGGAATAAGGACACTCCATTGATTGGAGGTGTGACATATATTCTGTCAAGAGTGTCTAATGTAAAAATGTCAGCCAGAAACATGATCTGACCTAGAGGAGGAACATTTCAGCTCAATTTTTAATCATGTTTGATGCAAACTACCCATGTAACCTCCCAGCATTACCACTGTTAAAATTACCCAATCACATCACAACATTGATCACTGCAACAAATCAGTGCCTGCACAAACAGCAGGCACCTGACGTGTAAGAGCCCATAAACACTAACTCTGATCTGTAGGAGGCGGGAGCTAAATGATGATATTTGTGGAATTTGCCATCTGCTCGGATGTGAGCCTGTGTGTAGAGATGTTAACTAAATTTCATTAATGGAGATAGTGCCGTCCTTATCTCCATGGCAACTGTAGCCTCTCATTGGAGAGCACTAAGGTCGTGGAGGAAGCAGATGGACAAGACTGATAGTTTGTGAGAGAAGAGGAGAATCAAAGAGAGAGAAGAAAGAGGTTGAGAGGAAATGGCTAATATGGAGGAATGACTTGACCTGATGCCACCTTCACCTGATGCCAGGTTATTCCTGTCTCGTTACCATGGGAACAGGAGGAGGATGCTATCTTTTTGGGTGTGTTGCACCTTGCTAAGGGTTTGCATCATCAAGATATAACAAAGACATCACCCTCTCACCCTGAAAGAAAAATAAAAGTGACCCAGACACAGAGGGTTATCAAAGTGTAAATTCACACTGAATCAAATAAGGCAGAAAACTGCTGTGGCACCGCTCTGTATGGGTGCAAAGTAAAAAGTAAATGTAAGAGGATTAGTCACAACACAAATTGATGTCCTGCTTCACTGGCTCCGAGGTCAGAAACTGATTCGCAGAGCATGATTGTGGAAGGAGAATTGTTTTCATCTTTACTATCAAATTTAATTTAAGGTGCTGTAAGTGGCATGCGGAGGTAGTCATGCAGCAAAGGGCCACATGCTGGAATCAAACTCATGGCTAAGGTTGGGTATGTTTGGGTTTGATCTGATACCGGTGCTAAAATGGTACTTTTAAAATGGTACCAGCGCCTAAACAGTGCCTCAACGGATACTTCTTAAGAGGAAGCACAAAATGACAGTCTATGACATTAAAGGACAGCATTTTACATTGCTAAGGCAAATTTGAGTTTGAAATTGAAGAATCTATTAACAGTTTAAAGTATACTTAAAAATATAAATATAAATAAATACTTAAAACTAGAGCTGCACAATTAATTGAAATTTTATTGAAAATGCAATATGGTATACTGCAATTTTCAAATTGCAGGATGCGTGATATTTGTTAAAGGTGAAATGTGTGTCAAAATAACATTTTAAATGAAATATTGTGGTGCTGCAAAGGTGTCCTGGCCAACACAAAATTCTCTAAATGTCAGAAGACATCTTCATTTAGTAGAGATCCCTGAAAAAATAACACACCATATTTATTTTCATGTGTTATTCAAAGAAAATGAGAATAATAATGTAAAAATTATCCTGTCCTCTAATATTGCAAATCATTTCGCTGTTGCAATATCGGCCAAAATAATGACAATTAGATATTCAAAATCACTCAGCTCTCCTTAAAACATAACAAAGTCATATGAAAAATAAAACCTAACCCAAATGCAATAAATTAGCATTTTACATAACAGTTACAGCACTGATAACTGCAAAATAAATAAAAATTCTAGTTCAAACTTAAGCAACTCTTTTGAAGAATATTATCATATTTTCTAACCTGAGGAAAGACTGTTGTCATCATCATCAGTGGTCTCCCTATCATAGATATAAATGGCAAGTCATTATGAGTAGTGTTTCAGATCTATGCTTACATCTCTCTGCTTACAGTGTTTCCCATATGCACTTTTTCCCCTAGGATGGTGAAGTCATGAAGTCCCATGGGTCATGACTCTGCTATCCTGGAAAAAAATGAGTCCTGTGTGCTTCTCCACTTTACACACAGTTGTTTTAAACCATTTGTTGATGGAATCGTTTCAAGTGAAAAACAGGTTCACTTTAGACCATTTAGCTCAACAATTTAACAGTGTTTACTGTGGCTACTACCCAGCAGAAGGCTGCTACCAGGAGAGGGACCGCTGGTAAGAAGAAAGCCTGCGAATCAAGGAAATAAATCATTATTTTCTGCTTGTTTCACAGCAGTTATGCACAAAGCACAAATAACCCACACACATACACACCGCCGCACTTGCCATAACCTTGCTAATCACAGCAACTTCTGATAATGTCTGAATAGACCCACAGCCTGTGTGTGTTTCTTTAAAATCTTGCTGTCGCTTCGCCTCCTCATTATAGCTCGATGGCTAACTTTGCTTCAAGCTTCAGAAGCTGAACACAACTAAGTTATGGGAAGACGTGCAGTGGTGCAGAGACAAAGACCCTTTTAAACCTGGTACAGAAATGTGTCGGAAGTTAATGGGGGACGCACCTAAGAGATAATTGAGTTTTCTCAGCTGAGTGGCACAGTTGGTGGTTGCTGTCAGAGTGACGGTGGGAGGTAGTGGTGACTACACCTTGTGAGCATGTCGGCTCTTCTGCTTTCTCCCCAAACAACAGTGATGTCATGTTTCAGTGTCAACATTGTCATATGAAACTTACCAAAACCCCTGTTACATGACGTTTACTAAAGAACTGACATCCCTTCTTACAAAGGCTGACAAAAGTTTTGTTGAATGCTTTGATTTCTTCCTTTAAAGTCTGTTCTGTCATTTTCAGACAAGTTTGCCGGCGTGTATGTGTGCCTTTTGTGAGCTTGCTTTCCTGTGTGTAGTCTGTATAGGAGTGTCCACGCAGAAGGTGTTGGTCTGTTTAAGTGCTCTCCAAGGCCTTTTGCAGACCTATCTTGAGACCCAAGGCAGAGAGCGAAATTGCACGGGCGCTGGCGCAGGCTGATAGCCAGGCACTGAAGTAAACAAATACCAGAACTGACAGACAGAATAGGTAAATCGCCCACCACACTTGCTGACTGAATCTGTCTGCTTATATATTGGCTTTCCCCAGGCACAGATTAAACACAAGACCTTGCTGCAAACAACTACGGACGCTACATATTGCGATTTATGCACCTGATTGGTCAAGGTCAGTTAATCTGCTGGCAAATATATTAAAACTTTAAATGCAATAACATCATTTTAGCTCTGTCATGCAGCTGGTAGCCCTTTAGCTGTGGTTTTAGTTTATTAATTTGACGCCTGTTCATATGCCTTGGAGGTTCTGCTGCCATTGTTGTGTCCATATGTTTGCCTCTGAATATAATAGAGATTAATGGTGTTGTTATAGTGCTCTGTTTGTTCTCCCCCATTCCTAGTCTTCAGCTTCTATCCATTACCAACCTGCATCCTGCCCGTCCACACACATAAAGAGTATTAACAGACACAGCAGTGTGGGAGGAAGGAAGGCAGACAGACAGCGAGAAAAGACCTGAGCCAACACAACAATAACATGCCTGCAATGATACCCACAGCTCACATCACTCATCCAACCTGCTCCTGCATGACTCATCTCGAATAATCTAACGTCTTCTCACACAGACTATATAAAAGAAATTATTGTTGATCCTGACAAAATCCATAATGTTGTGTAGTACCTCCAGTAGAGGCTGTATTAAAAGCTAAAATAATGCATTATTTCTCCTTGAAGAAAAGGATTTAATATGCGGCCTGCCCTCCTCCTCACCTGATCAAGTCCAAGGCCAAGTGTCTGTCAATCATCCTGATGAGCCGAACACCTTTGAGCAGCATCGTCTTTGCTGAGACTGAGGTAACAGCCCCCATAAAAGCCTCCTGCGGCTGTTGAAGAAGCAGGTGATAAATGCAGGCAATCTGGAATGAATTGCTCAATCTGGTTTAGTGATGGTATGTGATAGCTTCAAGATCACCATTTGTTTTGTCTATGGAGCTGATCAATAACCGCTAAAAGAAACTGAATTGCACATAAAATGTTTTTAGTACTTCTAAGGGTCTTGGCTAAAGCTGCAAACAACAAAACTCAAGAAGGCGGCAAAAACTAAAAGAAGAAAGAAGAAAAGCAGCTTTAAAACAATTAATGTTTGACAAAATATTCCCCAAAATGAGGAGAGGAAACATTGTGCTGTTTAAAGTGACTACAGAATATCTCATGAAACGTACACATTCACACAGCTTTCCTTTAATGTCTCTTCAGTAAGCTAGTTAGACCCCAACTGTCAGTACCTAAAGGTGCAATCAGTAATCAGTAAAGTATTTTATCTGCTCTTCGCACAAATTGACCATCATTTATCAGCAGGGGTTCTCAAGTGTTGCTCATCAATGCTTGTCACTCCTCAGTTAACTCACTGTCCTCTGAGACTTCCAGCTCTCCTAACAGGAAGAGCTGTTGGAGAGCAGGGCAGACTCTGTGTTTTACTGCAAATTTTTTATACAGGCTAAACAAACAAAATTGTTGATTTTGGAACTTTAAATGCACTGGGAACAGGCTTCACATGTCGTCATATTAGAGCCAGGATCACTTGGCAATTTTTTGAGGGCCTGAAGACCAGATGTCAGGGCAGCGAGGCCGTCAAATAAAACAATGGCTGTAAGTCCATGGAAATATAGAATTTGACTTAACTGGTCAGGATGATTTTCATTTTAATACATGCAATACATAAAATAATTTGAAAAAGCTGATTAGCTCCCGATTAGCTGCAGCCATAGCAACAGTTATTCTTCCTGGGGTCCACCCCATACACAAAACTATATACAGTACATTACAGTACACACTCACAAAAAAGACAAAAAAAAAAAAATTAAACCCACCACCACCACCTTAGACCTTAATCTGTTCTAGCCTTGTCTGTGAAACTAGCCCTATATGTTGAGTTTCTTGTCTTACTCATTTGCTAATTTATCAAACTTTCTTAGCCCAGTAGACCTTCTCCTTTCAGAATGAGTTTGATTAAGTTTCCTGGTGGATTTCTGTCAAGCTATTGCCACAAATAGCGGTTCATACCTGCCCCGAAATGTGCTCAGAGTTGATGCTTACTTGATGTTGGCCAAAAGACACTAGCGTTTAAAAACTGTATCGGCAGGAAGGAGGAAGAGGAGAAAATGGTGAAGTCAGCTGGGGCAGTGAGGGCGAAGCATCAATGTCACGGTGGGCCATGGGGCCGATAATTTTTTTGAGGGGCATAAGGCCAAACTGAGGGGGCACTGCAGCCATGGCCTTCATGGCCTCCATGAAATTCCTGCCCTTGCTGGTGTGTGTGTATTATCAGCCTTTGGACAGAGTAAGGCTAACTGTTCCCCTCTGTTTGCAGTGTATGTGTAAACTAGCCGTGTCCCCAACTGTAGCTGTATATTTAGTGTGCATGAGAGTGGTATCAATCTTCTTATCTTATTCTCGCAAAAAAGTGAAAAAAACATTCTTCCCAAAATGTCAAACAATTTCTAATAGTGAAATTAACTTACATTCCAAAATAACTTAGCAGTAGAAGCTAGGAGTTAAATCTAATAGCTAAAGCCTGGATAGTACATACCATGTTTTCCCTCAGTGAAAGATAGTTGTGTAGTCCTCCTCAACTTGACCATAGCTGAAAAATGTCTGTTACACAACATAACGCTTTCACAAGCACACACACACCACCGCCCTCTTCAAAATGAATTTGAGCCACTTGTACTAAAGCCACAGTATTTGAACAGGAAAACAACATTTTACCAACAAACAGCTGACCACTCTCCTCCAACCAATCTACAACTGCAACTTGCCACCAAATTTCATTTGATTGGAGGAATTGTATGAAGAAATAAACTGAGGAACAATACATCAAGAACCACTGGACATAAAATCTTGCATCCTTTAAACTGCCCACCAGATAAAACAGATGAACACAGTTCTTAGAATAAATAAACCAGCACCAGTTTGATTGATATTCCCCTGAGTGCACAATAAAAACAAGCACTTTGAAAATTTAAAAGAAATTGAGATATCTTATCAAAACAACTGTTTGATATTCCTTTGAGTGCATATCTGTTTTCGTGAATGAACCCTTCAGTATCTTCCATCTTATCTTTTCTGTGTTCCTTTTATACCTGCCATAATTATCTGTCTGACAGCAAAGGGCTTTTTTTAAATCAGATGCAGACACAGAAGTGTTGAAATGTTGTCTGGTCTGTCTGCACCTTTCAACGAATGCAATCACATCATCATCATCAATCAACTAATGTACTTGAGTCCTTATTTCACATCTGCCATATTGACATGAAATAGTCGTGTAAACACAGGTGTTGCTACCAAAGATGCTAATTAAGGTCCCGTTCCATTTCTAGTGTAGCAGAGCCTTTCCAGTGAGTCAACATGCTCAGTAGCAGCACCCCGACCCGTTTGACCTAAATGGAACTGAACCTTAATTACTATCATTGGTGACACCTGTGTTTACTCGCTATTTCATGTCAAAATGGCTGCTGTGAAAAAGGTCTATTTCAGTTAGTTTTTATTTCCATGTCATGCCAAACACTTGGCCTATGCCACATGAGATTATAACACCACTATTTAACAAATATCAAACAAATCTGCATGTTCTGGTGATACATTCACAAAAAGAAAAATATACATATATACCAGTAACAAATTCCTGTAAAGAAACACAAATAAATTCTACACTGAATAGCAGAAGTAAGAAAGAAAATGTGATAAATTTTTTCTCATCTCTCTTTACCAAAGGCTAATTTAAATGTCAGTATATTAAGTTTCTCGGCTTATATCACTGAGATGACACATCGAGCAAATTAACTTTTCTTCTTCTTTTCAACAGTGAGTGGGAAAATATCTCAGCTGAGGACATAAAGGTCTTCTTAATTCTCAACACTATATACTGTACCATAACACTTATTATTAGTAGTGCTATAATTTATGTTATTTTATAAGTTTGTCTGATATAAAATAGTTTATAAATTATATATTTATCATGGCTGATAAAGACAATGACAGTTACATTCTGATTCAATTATTAAATTAATAGTTTGTTGTTGCACAAGTCGTTTATAATTTAATATTTTCTAAATGTTTGATAAATATATAAAGCATAAATAATAAACATATATAAACATTATTTGCATTTGTTAACAGTAAATAACTCTAATAATCAATTTACCATTTATAAATGATGGCTATTATAAACTGTACCATACTATGCTAAATATTTTCAGTTGTGGTTATGAACCCTGCAGTCATATCAGCCACAGTGTAAAATATCGACACAATTCCACATTCACATGTTGCTTATGGGCATTTGATGATGATATATTTCTGAACACGCTCATCGTGTATTATTGATTACCTGCTGGGCACTATGACCCTCTTCTTCAAAGGCTGTGCTGAGCTGCCGTGGAGGAGAAATCAAGCAGAGGATAAGATATTCCTCTGCTCGTTTAATTGAATCTCACCTTTCAACAGAAACCTGTAGCTGCCAGCCCAAGGTTAAGGCTGTGTTGATATTGCCTCTGAGCTCGCTCTCACTCACTACAGTCACTCGTTATGAATTATTCACATGCACAGTCACAGCTGAAAAGAGGCCAGCGCACGGGGAGATAAACTCAGCCTGTTAGATCAAGCCACTGTATATAAAGCATTCTGTAGAAAAGCACTTTAGCCTGCAGCGCTTTTGCTGTTATTGGGATGTATTTTGTTTTATGAGCCTACTCAACCAAATCCACAACATACTCAAGAATGAGACATGTCCAGCTTTACATCCAACTTCTCCAGTCCACTGACATTTAAAGATCAGTCATGGCCTTCCTCGAAAATTTTCCATCAATTTCTCCCTCACACACACTGGAACTGGATAATGAGAGTGTCGCTGCTCCTCCAACTGTAACCAACATGATGGACCTAATTTCGTCTGTCGTTTCCCCCTCTCCCATGATGCAACAGGACTACCGTTCTGTCAGCAGCTGAACCAGGGTTATCATTTTAAAGAAAAAGATACAAGCAGCGAAATCGTGGAATAACACGCACCCCTGTATTCATTTTACAGCTTTGACTTTGCACAGAAGATACAAAAAAAGAATTACATGCTTAATTCGAAAACAGAAATGAAACTAACAACATATTAGAGTGTAAGAGACGTGTAGAAGGAGCATCCGCATCCTGCTGCTGTGAAAAAGAAGGGAAACTAGGCCTTAAACAATTTGCAATGTAAAATTGCACTAAATGAAGAACAGACAAAGAGAGAAATGCATAATAACAGAGGTACAGTTTGACCTTGCTCCACTTATTCTGTTTTTGTCGCCGTCTCTTTCTCGTTTCTCTTTCACTAATGATTTCTTTCACCTCTGCTGAAAAGGGAGGGAGAGAAAGAAGAGTGAGAATGGAGCAGATGAATAGATGGAAGCTGAAAAGGAGGTGAGAAGGTACAGGAGGAAGGAGGTTGTTGCATAACACTGTAGAGGGGGGTGATGTTGGTGGAAAAAAAATGTGGATGATGAAAAGGAGCAGATGAATGGGAGAGGGGTGGCAGAAAGGACACAGAGAGGTGGCTGCTGCTGCTTTAAAGTTTGCTTAGTGGAGTGTGGTCAGATCCTATGAACTGCAGTGATAAATCCACAATCCACAATCATCACAGAGGGGGAAAACTCACTTCCAGTATGACCACACTGTAAGACAGGAAAAGTAGATGTGACCAGAGTAAACAATTACACCTCTGCTTGAAGACATGCTCTTTTTATGGTGCCATTTTCCTGAACATTTCTAAGATTTACGAGTAAGTGAAATTGCACTGGGATGGCTGGAAGGACTGCAAAACAAAGCTGGCTCTCACTCTTGCCACAGTATCAGCTTATCAAGGAACATTTTTTGATATGCAATATATTGCAATAATAGCACAGTTCAAGCAGGTCCCCCTCAACCACAGCTGCAAATAAAAGGTAAAAGATATACTACCACCAAGATTTTACCAGGAAGGTGGTATACAGTAAACATGCAGAACTCAACAACTGCTGATCCCAAAACAACACACTATACTCCATTACAACATCATAGCAAGAAGTTATATCTGCCAATTTACAATCAGTTCCCAGCCCCAACCCCAGTTTCATCATTTTCATCTTCAAATGTTTTGTTAACAATCAAAAAACCAAAGATATTCAATTTACAACGGAATAAAACAGAGAAAAACAAATATGAAACAGACAATGCATTTTTGATTGAAAAATGACAAAAAAGATGGCACAGTTGTCAAAATAGTTGTTAATTTTTGAGTCTAATCCATTTGATCTGTAGCTTGAGCCTCTGCCTTTGTTGAAAGTAAGCAGTGTGTATTATCCTCTATTATCATTTCTGAGGAAGCACGCTTCTACGCACGGGTCTTTCATCCCTGCCGATTTCATAGTAGCTTTTAAAAATGTTCTCTGTGGACCACACATCTGTTTTCGGCACTTACTGCACATCTTTTTTAGAAGAGTAACACAAGGTTTGATTAAGGTTGATATACATGCTGGTATATTAAAATACAGGGGGGCTCGGGGGTTCTGAGACCCCTTGACTGACATTCAAAACTCCTCAAAATCCTCACCAGCAGAATTATTTGTCACTTGCAGTTGTCACTAAAATATCTTTTAAAACCTTACTAAATCCAGTATTAATTAGTGAAATTGCAATAAATCTATTTAGACATATGAATATGAATACTTAGAATTTGCCATGAAATACCTGCTTGTTTCTGGGAAGTTCTTCTCCCAAGAATAGTGCTGATGCAAATAATCCAAACGCTATGTCGTTACCGTTACTACCCAAGAAGCAGACTTTTTTTTCTGCTACATCATAGATAGACTTGTTTAAAAATACAGACTTAAAACTTGTATATTGTGCATTAAGATAATATAATACTATATAAGCATAATACTGGAGCACTAGGTAAGGGGAAAACACACAGTTGCCACCAGGTATCTGCATTCAGATGTTTAGTGCAGCTTTGCTACCCAGAGTCTGTTAGTGTTGGCTCATTTGCATTTCATGTGTAGTAGTTTTGCAGTTAGATTTATTGTCAATTTGCAGCTCTAATTGACAACAATAACAGAGTGACATGCTAATATAGATTGACTATGTCTTACTGCAACATTTTTCCACCAAACTGCTCAATGTTCTTCTTTGTAATGGTCTATAATATAAACCAGTTTAAGGAGTTTTGATGCATCATGCAGGCATTGCACATTTAATGCATGACATTAATGGTGCCAAAGCAGGACGGTATTACATGGGCATAATTACCATCCACTACAGTTAGAACCTGCAAGGAACATTACGTGTCTAAGTAATAAGAATCGCAACCAAAAGGGGAAAAAAAACGGTCCAAGAGAGATGAACTTAAGTGCAAGTCTAAGGGCTTACATCCATGATCAGTGTGAGGGTGGGAGCAATAACGTCCCTATTCCCATATGGCAAATATAGAATATCCTGTCCGCCTCGCCATAACGCTGTATTAACAGCTCACTGAGCTTGGCTCTTCCTCAAGAACTTTTTTTTTTTTTTTTTGCCCTCCAGCCCCATGACATCCTCCTGGAGTACTTCAAAGGTGTGCTAGAGTTCAAGAGGCTGGTTCAGATTCAAAGCATTAAGCCAAACAGCATGGTAGCAACTAATGCAGTAAGATGTAATGCTTAATTTGGAAGGTCAACTTGACTGTGTGTGTGTGAGTTTCACTGATTAAAGTCAACACGTTGGCACAGAACTGAAGTGATCTTTATCTTGAAGCTCAAAACAAGAAGCATCACATTGCAGAAATTGTCTGTTAGTTCTTAATAATCTTCCTGAAAAAGAACTTACATATGTAATTTCTTACTAATTAATGAAAATATAAAGACAGTGTCATGTTATACTACTTAAAGACTGAGTTGAAAAGCAGTTACTGATTTTCAGTAGAGCTTCCTTTAAAAGAGTTTGCTTCAAAAAACTGCTGCATTTAAACCCAAGTGTGACGGACACAGAGCCTTGGTCCTTCCTTGGTACTTTGTGTATGCCGTGTTTCGTCAAGGTCCTTGGCTGGTTGGAGCTGAGGCGTGCCTGGTCAGTGTTCCCAGACGACTTAACCTACCTGCCAAGACACAAAAGCCGCAGGTGCCTTTACCAAGCCACGCAGCCCCTCTTTTGTTGTTGTTTACTTTTGTTTCACACATCATCCAACACGTCCATGCATCCTCATAAACCACTGAACCTGACATCCACACTTAATTGCACTTACTATTGCTTAAAACCTCAATAAATTTTAGTTTGTTGGGGCATCCGTTTAGCTCAGTTGGTAGAGCACGCGTCGCATGTACTGAGGCTATTGATCCTCTGCAGGGCACCAGTGCAACTCCCTTTCTTTGCTTCGGCCTGCGAGCTGGCCGTAACAAATTGGGGACTTGTCCGGAAAAATGTAAAAATGTAATGTAAATGTAAAAATGTATTTTTCATCTGTTTACTGTTGGAATTTTTATTTGGCACATATGTCCAATCGTATACCTACTGTAGACATATTCTGTACAGTGACTAAAATAATCTGTACGCTATCCTGAGCAGTTAACTGGAATTAATTAATTGGAAGTGTACCACTTTCTTTACATCCCCAGGAGTTTATGCTGAATTGCATTTTTCCCACAAAACCTCCTATAAAAAAAATATTAAAAACTTATGGAAAAGGTTGACACTGTGTGATCCTAAAAACCTAATGTAGGGTCATTTATAGAACAAGTCCACACTAAGTTTGATCACTGATCACACTGATTGACAGGATGTTTGACATAATAATTCTCAGTTTTCAGCATTATCAGCTTTCATCTATTTTTTTGTCACTTTTTATTGTTTCATGTGAATATTTTCCTTCCAAAATGTCATTTATCCTCCTCAGTTTCTGTGGATTCAATCCTCCAGAAGAAAAAAAAAAAAGAAAAGATCTCAAAGATGACTCATAATGTTGACAGCAACTCAGACTTGGGTTTTTATGTTCCTGTCAGGCTCGTTCTGGCAGTGAAAAAATCTTTTCTTTTTTTTTTCCAAAATGCTAAATGTCTCATTTTGGAGGGCCATCAATTTTGCAAACCCAAATGTTCTGCTCATTTTCCCCTTATTATAACGGCTACCCCAGCGCAGGCTTGTTGGATATAAAGGAATGGATTCGGTTCTCACACATACATCCATCAGATGCATGATGAGCTTGTTGGGTTTTTTATTTCTGACTCTGTAATCATGTTTTCCTCACAGCGAGTGGTGCATATCTTTGGCAGTGCATCCTACTGAGTGGCCTTTTAATGTTTGTGCATGGTAATGCTGAAGAATCCCAGACACTGTTGTTTTTTTTAACAAATTTATGTCATCAAACTAAGCATGGAAAACATATTATTGCCTTGTTGGCAACTTGCCTGTGAATATGAATATGAAGAATCAAGTGAATAAACATTCACTTAACATTAATGTTGATATTAAATACTTTCTAAACCCTTCAAAGGGTTATTTGAACCAATCCCAGCATGAAACAGAAGTAACACAGGTAGGATCCTTCTTGCCAGCCTCCATTACTGCCTTCAATTGAAATTCTGTATTCATCTCATAATCATATACTACACTCTATTATTAATTTGATGTGATTGTCTTTGTATGAATCACAATTGAAGATGAAAGACAGCAAGCTCAAAGTAGAAAATGATAATGATTTGTACTCAGTGTGTCATTTTCTTTGTTATGTCGACGTGTTGTGACCAGAATGAAAAGACTGGTTTGATTGGCGTGCAACCTAATTACTGTATAATCCCTGTAAAGTTGAAACATTTTCACTGTGTTGCTTAGAAACGGCCCGCTTTATGTGTCAAGTACGCCCTGTCAACTCCAATAACTGTATACAGTCAGAGATACTCGTGCAGGTTTTTAATGCATGCACCTTTGTGAAAGGAAAATGTGTCAAAGTTGAAGCCTCAGGGGGACTGGATCACAACCGTCAGCCTTAAATATACGATAAAGGTTAAGTGTGTGACTTGTCTTAAAGGGATAGTTCGTATTCTTTTAAGTGGAGTAGTATGAGGTACTTATCCTTAGACAGTGTATTACCTACAGTAGTAGGCAGTCAAGGTGCTCCCAGTTCAAAGAAGCAGACAATACTCCTGGCCACATAAAAAGAGGCCTAACTAACCTAACCTTACCTTGCCATTAGACAGCCTTTTACTTTGGCACTAACTTTCTCAACCATAGCACTTTGGTATTCTTACGCTGTATTACACTGCAGATCAGCTGTTTGGGTGAGAAAGTTGACAAAATCAGACAGACGTCAAACTTTACTCTCCCAGGGATTTCTAAAATGGAGCATGTGTGTGTTCTTCTGGGCTGTTCAAGCAAACAAGTGTTCTGGTCACCAAATACATTTCATTTCACTTTCTGTAGAGTGATATTGGCCTTAGACAGCTGTGCCTGGTTGCACTGAATGTAGGCATTAAAACTAAAAATACAACTCTGTGTTTGGAATTATCATTTTTCTGGAGAGGATTTGGAAAAACCACCCCAAGACTCCATCTGTAAAACTTCTTCCTCTGTATCTTCTGGTATATAAAGTTCCCTCCTGTCTCTACAGTGAACGGCATTTCATTGTCACTCATTTTTATTTTCTTGCATTTGTTGTCTCTTTCTTAAACCACTGTAACTCTGTTCCAAGCAGCAGACCTGCATGGTAATACAGTTCACAGCACAGGTAGATATGCTTATGGTTAGGAAGTAGTACGGTTGAGCCCAATGCCATCCTTCTTGTAATGCCACTTTGTATCTCAAGAGGCAATAATCCAATGGTAAAGCTCAGGAGTGCAAATGGTGAGTTTACATTCCACAAACTCTCTCTTAGCTTTTATAGTCCAAACAATTAACAATAAACTCACCAAATGTCAAGAAAGGAAATATTCTTACACCTATGTTCCTTTATAAACAGAAAAATACAAGAATATGCTGTCCGAATTCAATTTTTCTGCACTAAGCCTACCCTTATCATCATAAAACACACTTCATTCAAACTCAACAGAAACAAAACAAAACAAAACTCACCAAAACGGTTTGTCTTTCCACTGTTCCAACAATCACAAACTCGTGTTTGGTTGAAATATAAATCCCTCGTTCAGTGAGATAGATGTGAAATTTGTTGCTACAGGTTGTTTTTCCCTGCTTCTGATACCTGACCATCTTCCCCCTTCTCACCTCTCCTACCTGTAAACACTTAAACTGTTTCTACACCAAAAACTAGTGCAGTTTTTGTAAATGCATGTATACCCACTAAAAATTCCCATTGCCAGCAGACAAGTTTGCTTTTATATTTTTTTCCTAATGTGTAACTTTGAATGTCACAAGTGTGCTAGAAAACAGAGTTGCATGTGCATCTAGGTGTCATGTTTCCATTGCTGTCCATCAAAGCTGGAGCTGATAAATACCCATGACAGCTGCAGGGTCATTTGACCCAGGACTGCATGCTAACTGTACCCTTTCCAACTGAAAAGAACAGCCAGATGTTAGTGGGTGTTAGTGGGTTTTTTGTCCGGTGTAAAAGGGTCGTAACACTGTAACCCTGGTGTGCCAAGCTCTCTGTGCAGGCTTGAGTGAGCTAATAGTTGTGCTAATTGCACAGCAAGCTGAGCTAACAAGCAGGTGGCCAATTGTTACATATTTTACCTGCTCAGAGCTCAAGCAGCAAGTTAGACTACAAAATGTTTGTGAGGCAGGGTCTGCAACAGCAAGATGACATGTCATGTAGTGTTTTCTTATGGCTGAGAGGATTTGCTCATTAGAGCTATACCATACACAAACTCTGTCCCCCTCAGGACAGAAATACCACCCAACAAACTGACACCCAAAATTAGACCAGAAACGGTCTGGATTCTTTGCTTCCCAAAAGAACAAATTCAGCTGTCAACTCAAGCAGACACAATATCACATGATTAATATGCCTGCTGCTTTTCTCCATCCAATAGAAGACAGTGTTCATGCAATTAGCGGCTGATTGTACAGTTGGACAGTGTGGGTGTGTGGGAGAGAAGAACTGAAAAAGCAATAAGATATCTAATTAGGTATAAGCCTCAGGAAAGTGAGACATCTGATTAGTGTGTCCTCTTCTTGGTCATGGAGAAGAAATTCAGCATGAATTACAAGAGTGGCCACAGGTAATTTTGTACTGAGCATTAAATTTCACAGGAAAAGCTGAGAAATGACTCAAATTAGTCTACAGATAATCAGTGCTGTACCCGTTAAAACTTGAATTCGCCTCGCCACAAGGCTTGTTTGATGTGAGCCATCAATGAAAGTGTAATCCACAATCTTAGTATTATACCTCTGCTGTGAGAAATAACCACACTCCAGGCTCCAAAGATTCAAAGCAGGTTTACTCTTGCTGGCGAGATAACACATTGCAAATAGATTCCGACATATGAAAACATTGCCATGTTAAAAGGTAATGATGCGAAAAGAAACGTTGCTTGGAAACATGTATTTAGAGTATATCCACATGCAGCTCCTCGCGTGCTTTCAGCTCCACTGCTGCTGTTGTGTTTGTGCGATTGAGTATCACTTACAGATACATCATCACCAATTTGCAGCTGTAGCTCTGCACCACATGAGAATAGTAATCCAGGGGGAGCAATGTGAAATAAATATCTTCATCCTTCATGGATGTTCCTCCTGTCTCAGTGCTGTGATGTTGTGAAAGTACATTATAGATCTTTTTATTTCTCACAGACTTCAGCCTCTAGTGGAGCTCTTTATCTACTCAGATCTCTTCCTTGGCAATTTGCACATGCTTCCTCAGAGTATTCCATGAGTGGATGGCTGCCTGTTTGAAAAGGCTGCGCCCAGTGTGGGTTGAATACTGAAAATCTAGTTAAAAGTACAATTACTGTCATAAAAGATGACTCAAGTTAAAGGGAAAACTACCATTTGAGAAATTGACACAAGCAGGAGTTAAAGCTATTATACAGTATATTAACCTGACACTCCAGATGGTTTGTTGTGTGGGACGTTCTCTGGAGAAACTGTTTGGAAAAGGGCAGGCACTCTTGTATTCATCTCTTGGCAGGTGATTGGTTGAACCATCTGTCTATCACGTATAACACGAGCTAACTTCGACCAGTCAGATCAAACTTTTGCCGAAGCCTGAAAATATTTCTTCTGTCAAGAAAAGCCTCCAGTGTCGTTCTTTGGTCTTCTTTCATTTAAAAAAAAAAATTAGTGATGAGTTGCTTTCATGGACGCTTCTCACTATTGTCACACCTAAACCCACGGACGTATCTGCCAGTAGTCCTTCCTAAGACGCTGACTGACTGCAGCAATTTTGGTGTGGACATAAATGGATAACTTGAAGCCTGGCAAGATGGATTCTCACATGATCTTGTGATCTCTCTTGTTCTGGGTTTTGCTTCGTCATTATCACATTGTGGTGTAAAGACAGGTGGTGCTTATTTTGTCTCCAGGCAGCTAGCAACTTGTGGAGGTGCTCCTTACATGCTCACCTCCTAGCTCATTTCTACTAAACATTAGATACGCATATGGACACAGGATGAGCCCTCTGTCTGTACTCTGTGTATACTTCGTCTGTATTTTGCTTACGGATACGGACAAAAAGGAGCAGTAACATCAGTAGTCATTGGGGAAGTGTAGCAGTGTAGCCAATAGTTCAAGTGACACAGACCAAAGGGCACAACAAAGAAATTTGAAGTGGTGCCCTCTAGTGGATGTATTGCCAAACATACATGTCCAACGTGAAGAATGCATGGAGGTATGTCGGCAGTGACGGTTACATAAATTGAAATGGAAGTATCTATTTTGTACTTAAGGGGGCCATAAATGAGCCTTTTCACTTGATCCCTGCATTTGGAGCAGATGTACCAAGGTGTAAATGACAAATGTAGGAAGCCTGGGAAATATACATAGATGAGTTATAGTATGTTCAGTAGCTACTGACAGTGTGTCCCATCAGGGTGGAAATTGATTCACCCCATATACCAAATTTAGAATAATATCCACAGTTAAATGAATTAACAGCTTTAAGTTCAGGCTGTTCAGTCGGGGAAAAGATGCAGCTGATGGTTCTCAATTTAAAAAGACTGGCTCAGCATAATCTAAAGCTGTATTATACGTTTACAGTCCAGCAGCGTTTATTCCAGCAGTACTTTGTTCACTGAGGTACAAACATCCATCAATTTACGTACAAGCATCTGCACATAAGCACCTGCAAGCAGACTAGATTTAACAAGGTAAAAATGGCAAATGTAGTGATGTAAAAAAAGTAACTTACTGCCTCAAAAATACTTGAGTAAGAGTAAAAGTATGATGTAAAAAAGGAACATGAAAAGTACTCGTTCCTTAAAAAACACTGTGTTTTTAGTAATGTGCAGTACTTATAACTCCTTACCCACCCCTGGCAGCTCAAGACAGGCATGGATGCTGATGTGGGGGGGACTGTCTAGTCTTGGTCACCACAGTTGACTTCATTGCAGGTAGAAACACTGCTGCATCGAATGAGAGTGCAGAAAATACCAACAATAGTGTGACAACATCCACTAATCTTCCTCTGTGGTTCTACACTACAGAGAAGTGAGGTCCAGTTTGGGGGCAGCTCTCCTGAGTCCTGCCTGTCTGTCCCTCTAATAGAGCGGTTACTCTTCCTCACCCTTTTACTTTATCGAGGCAGCATGATGTGCCTCTCTAACAGTAAAACAGCTAGGACTTCCCAAGTGTAATAAAGTTGGCAACAGAGGCTACTAGCTGCCAAATCCTGTCCCTACAAATGGCCTTATAGCCCAGAGGAGCCTATGTTTTATCCCTTTTATCTTCCACCAGTTCCCCCCCAGGGGTGTGTCATCTAAACACTTTAATATGTGTTGTATAAAAAATGAGTGCCAGTGTTATTGAGGACAGACATATCATCATGTTCGCAGATGATTAAATTATGGTGTCCCTGCTCAGTGATGATGAAACTGACCATGGTCCTGCAGTGGTTGAATTTAGTGACTGGTGCAAACACTGTTTTTTTTTTGACATACTAGTTGTATTGCTTTTTCATACATCATCAGACTAATTTTCATAGTCTTCACGGGTCTTTAGACTGCAGTGGAAACACAGACAACAATGGCCCGCAGGAACCTTTTAGTACCTTGGAATGAAGTACCTGGTACTAAAAGTTCCTTTAACATTTGGTGGACACGCTGCTCATGTGTCCAAAATAAAGGAAATGATTATTGACTTTAGAAAGAAGACTCATTCTGTTCTTCCTCTTTTTATTTTTTATCAGGCTGTTGAAGTCATTCAGCAGTATCTTAGTACTATAATTGACAAGAAGTTATCCTTGGAACCAAATACTAATGTTGTTTTTCCAAAGGCGCATTAGTTACATGCACTTTTATCAGACGTTTGAACACCAACTCTTCCTTTATTAGAATGTTTTATTCGTGTTTTATTGAATATGTTTTAACCTTCTCTTTTATTTGCTGGTTTGGGTCACTTACCTTTAAACAGTAACAGATTATAAGGAATTGTCAGATTGGAAATGGCAGGGCAAATCTCAATTAATGTGTACAAAGTCAGAGCTGTGAAGAAGGTCCAGTCAATCAATGCTTGTTGACCATAGTCTACCCTTCATCTGGTTGCAAATATAATCTGCCAAGATACAGGACCAGGTCATCGGTTGCTGCTGCTGTTGGGCTTTTGAACAACACTGTATAATTTCATGTTCTTTGTGTGAAACCGAATTGTTCTGGGCTGATTGGTGTGATAATTGTGTTACTGATGGCTTTGCAAAAATTGCCCCTTGGGGATGATAAAGATTACCTTGACCTTGCATTCCCAGATTCCCCTTGGTTTCTTTGATTTCATCAAAGTGGAGTGAGGCTTGATGATCAGGAGGAAATCCCACCAACACTGCTGTTATGCAATTCATTCCTGGTTCTGCAAACTCGTCTTGAAGTTGGAAACCTCTACCCTGCAGGCTATATCGAAGAGAAGATAGTTTAACATCTTAACATCTGATATGTCCCTTAGCAGGGCAGTCAGTGACAGCAGTCAACAACTTGTTCAGTGTGTCCTTGTTAACACTCAGGATAGACAAGACCTGTTGACAGGGGATTTGCACTACTGCCGTTAGCTGTGTTATGGCTCTGACCCCAGATGCCTTCCTGGATAACGGTAAGGAGGATTTTACGGGTGTCTGGTCAGACTGTGTATTCATCACTCTGACTATTTACAGCTGAAGGAAAAGCTGCCGTATAATTCTTGTGACCGGATCCTCATGCTGTTGAAAAGGTGGCAATGAAGAAAGGAACTGGAGAAGGAAAGGATGGTAGCTCCACCTCTGGCCTCCAGCCAATCATGACCGTGGCCCAGGTGAACCTGCCCACCCTCCTGTTAGTGTTCCCTCACTGAACCATCAAAGCTTTACAATCAACAGTCAGATGGGCTCGTGTTTGCTGTTGCTGACCTTTAAATCCTCTGATTTTGAACCCTTAGATGTCTTAAATCTATATTGTCAGCTTCACAGCAGGAGGTGCAGTTATCAGGCTTCACCTTGTCAGAGGGCAAAGACTGAATGTTCAAGCTTCGCCTTTAGTTAATTAGCTTCACTTTCCATTAAATATCAAGTTGTCAAAAGCAGGAGGGACTTTTAGAGGTCAGTGAAGGGCTTATCTATTGTGCAAAGTGACAGGTTATTAATGAAAACGTTGTTATCAGCTAGAAAGGTTCCTTCAGTTATCATTTAGATCTTATTTTTGTTTTCTTGTATGGTTTCTATTTTCAGGTGGACTGTGCTAATGTACCTCTGGCTTTTAAACAAATTGATCAGTCGGTCCACCACTTTATTCCAGATTGAAATGAGTCGAGTCTTGAAATATTTATTGCCAGATAAAGAAGCTTAAATACAACATCAGGGTGAGCCCGGGCCAAGATAACAAACTAAACAGCCCTATGTAGCAAAAAGAAAGAAAAAAAAATCACATTGCTAATAAATTACCCAAAAAGTTACAATCCCACTCTTAACTTCCTGATAACAGAAGAGAAACAGGAAACAGAGGAGAAATCAAATCAGACACAGCAACAATCTCAACTAAAGGATAAATGAGAACTAACAGAAAAATCACTACTTTGTTGAGCTTCACAGTTAACATGAGCTATAGGCTATGTCATGACAAAATAGCTTCAAAGGTCCCGTAGTGAAGTTCCTCAGCCCTTATATATCCCTAGCTGGGCTGTGATTGGCTGCACAGAGGGCCCACAGAGCCTGAGGAGTAGCACACTCAAGTTAACACTGGCACTTATACGATTGTGCATCTCAACGTGGTGCAAATAGTCACACTCTGGAAACGGCATCAGCCTTAATGTCAAGATTGTAGTTTTGAGTGACGTAATTAGCAAATGTTAGCATGCTAATGCACAAACTGAGATGGAGAATATGGTTAGTCTGACTCAGTTTGCTACAAATGCCCCTTTCAAAATGTACAACTGTACTCTACTCTTGTGTTAACTGGCCATCCTTACAGATCCCTCATAATATTCACTGGTTTGTGCTGATATTCCAAAAACCCTAACCTCTACTTGTGTCTTGCGTACTGCAAACTACACCTGCTGTCTATATTCTGCTCACCATATTGTGTTGAAAGCTCCCAAAACAAATACTGTATTTTGTCAGGCGTCATTCCAGACTGCTGCAGACTGGAACAACCTACAAAAAACACTAAAATGGAAAATTTTATTCCCAAGACAGCCGGTAATACTTACTATTTGTTGCTTTGCCTGTTTGCTTTTGCTGTTTCCTGCTTTGCCTTTTTGTTTTTGCTGTTTGTTGCTGTGCCTGTTGTCTACTATTGTTACCTTGCATGTCTGTCTTGCTGCATGTGTATGCTAGATTTGTTTTTGTTGCTGTATTGCCTAATGTTCCTACCCCCTTTCCTCAAGAGGCTCTTGCCTTTTGCCCAGTGGCCATTATAAATAAGATTTTCTTCTTAATGACTTGCCTGGTTAAATAGAGGTAAAATGAGTAAAAACAAATCAAATTATTTTGTGGGAAGTTAGCCATTTCAATGCCAGGGCTCGTGTCCCCACATGCAAATGTTCCACCAAAACAAGTGACTAATGTTGCGATACCAGACAATCAGAGATCTCACTGCCTACTGATCATCTGAGGATTTCTAAATAATAACTTTAATAACAATAATAACTTTATTTGTATAGCACTTTTCATACAAAAGGAAATGTAGCACAAAGTGCTTTACAATCAAAGATAAAGAAAATAAAGACCCCCCTCCCCCCACCTCTACCCCGCCCACATACATATACACAAGATCACACAAACTCACAAACTCAACACTCACGTTACATCATGATGAACTAAGTACTGAGGAAACGCCATCTTGAGTTAAAAAGAAATGAAATGAGGAAACACAGGAGATAAATTCTAAATAAAACAATAAGAAGACAAATAAAATTGAACAAAATTAAAAATATATATATATATATATATATACATATATATATATATATATATACATATATATATATATATAGTATATAATATATATATATAAATAGAATAGATGGATAAAATGAAATAAAATATCTAAAATTGATTAGATTAAAAATTTAGTTAAAAGCCAGACTAAAAAGGTGGGTCTTAAGTTTGCTTTTAAAAATATTAATATTACATGTCACCCTCAGATCTTCAGGCAGGGTATTCCATAAACGGGGGGCATAGTAATAAAAAGATGCCTCACCGTATGTTTTGGTTCTAACTTTGGGTACTGTTAAAAGGCCACTTCCAGAAGACCTGAGGGCTCTGCTGGGTTCATATGGTAATAGCAAGTTAGATAAATAAGAAGGAGCAAGACCATTAAGAGCTTTATAAACCAATAAAAGAATTTTGAAATCAATTCTAAAACGCACAGGAAGCCAATGCAGAGACTTTAAAATCGGTGTAATATGAGCTCTCTTTCTGGTCTTTGTCAGCATTCGAGCAGCTGAGTTTTGAAGTAATTGTAGTAAATGTAGTAAATGCAAAATAGCTGCTTGTATGGAGCATGCCACTAACAAACCTTGTTTTTAACTAATTGTTTCATACAGTTTTAATAAGGAAAGCTAGGTCATTAGCAGCTTCCACTGGGTTGAGTAGGTTCATCCTGATTAGTTGACACTTACATGCAAATGTAGTGTAGGAAATATAGAAATTTGAGTTACAGTTAAAATAGAAATTCATTTAGCGTAATAAATGTATAACATATACCCACAATTACATAAACATATGAATCAGCAGCTTTAAGTTCAGACAGTTCAAAGTATTTCTGTGAGGGAAAAAAAAGCACAGCTGATGGTCCTCGTTTAAAAGGACTGACTCAGCTTAACCTAAAGTTGTAGTATATTATACATTTACAGTCCAGCAGATTTTCCACCAGTGGTTCGCTCATTTTAAGAGGTACAGACATCACAGACGAGCACCTTGCAAAGAAAATTGAAGCTGCTCTTCTAAATTAGTCTCATGTTTCCAGTAGCTTTTTTTCACTGAAGCTGTCAAAATATGACATGTGATTTCCATAAAATGGCCATCAAGATAATTACACAGACGCCTCCATGTGAATGTTTCCATTTGCTCTATATGTTGCACCCCCCGGTGTTTAATGAGGGTTGATGAGTGTCTATTTATTTAATAGGTGTGATGTTCTCAGTTGTGGGAGGCACTGATGTGAATAAATAACATAATTCTATTAATGTACAGCCATGAATTTGTTTCACTTTAATTTATCAAGTTTGACTGTTTAAATGTTTAAAAGTACCAAACATGACAGGAAGAGAGAACATTTGAGGAGATATTTCATTAAGAGAATCAAAAAGCCGTTTTTACACTTTTTTCATGATGACAGAAGCTCATGATCACCACCATCAAGTTCACAAGCTATTTCTTCTACAGTAGCTTGAGTGCACTTTCTGGTCTCTTGTAATACAGGCTATGATTTGATCCCACCAATTATCAAGCTCAGTGATTTTGAATTTTCATAATTATACTTTAGAGGCGATATAAATGTACCTTGGTTCCTTCATGGTAATTGCTGTAATTCAGAAACTGATGGTTAAAAACCTAAAGTTACCTACATTGCTAGAGCCTGGAATGACAGTTTTATTTATATAGTAAATTTCATTACACATAAATCTAAAGTTGGGGGGGGGGGGTAGCACAAGAAACATAAATAAAATGCTTAAATCAATAAAGCATTCTCTTGACAAAATATGAACACAACTGAATCTTACTGTACAAAAACATAATCCTGGGAGAAAAGTAAAGTTTGCTTTTGAATGTGGAGGCAGCCAAAAGACATCTGCCTGATGACCTGAGAGGCCTGATAACGTTGTAATCAGAGAGCAAGTCAGAAATGTGCTGAGGTGCCAAAGCATTAAGTGCTTTATAGACTGTTGGCAGGATTTTGAAGTTGATTCTGTATTGTATCAGGAGCCAATAAAGTGATTTCAGTAGCAGAGTACTATGTTCAGATTTTGTATTGGTATAAGGACTCTGGCTAATGCATTTTGAATGAGCTGAAGCTTTCCTACTGATTGTTTGGACAAACCTGCAAAACCTGCTCGAGATGAAAGCATGAACCAGTTTCAGACTGTCCATTTGTGAGATGAATGCTTTGAGTTTTGATTTTGGTTTCAAGGTTGCTGGCTTGCTCATTGTGTTCCAGAGACAGCGATTTCAACTGTGGAAAAAAAAAAAAATCTCTCTCTGACTTTTAAGACAAGTTAGAAATATCCCAGTTTTGTCTGTATTCAGCTGTAAAAAAAAAAAATTACTAGTTTGTTTACAGGGCTGAGGTAATCAGAGGACACTGAAATTGACATTAGCATGTGAATGGTAGGATATATTACGTTTCTTTATGATCATGCCAAGTGGCAACATGTATAGATTGAAGAGTAGTGGTCCAAGTAGTGACCTTTGTGGAACCTCAGGGAAAGTCTTGGTTTCTGCAGTTTTAAAGCTACCTGTTGAAGCATAAACGCTCCTTTTGTTCAAGTAGAATGAAAATCAGTTGAGAACTAAAACAGTTCTAGAAAAACTACTTTTCTACCTCATTATGCAATTTTTATAATATACACCTATCTAACAAAATAGCATATCCGATTTATATAATAGTAGCTGCGGTATGTGAAAAATAGTGTCTCGTTAGCTTCCACATCATGGTTTAACATAATGAAATATCTTTAAAAAACATGGGAGAATAGGAAATAAAAGTATATTTCAATTGCTATAAGTAATGCAGCTGGCTGTTTTGCAGTAGCTGCCGTGTAGTTCAAAGATTTTATTCAGAATGTTTTATTCATTCAGAACAACTGAAGTGATCTTACATCTCTTTTTCATATCAAACCTTATCAGGCACACTTCAATGATAATACACAGAGCTAACACACTGTCAATTCATGAGCTCTAATAAAGAAGACTGACTGAAACCTTTATTCTCCTCCATGTATTCTCTTTATCATTTTCATTCCAGGAATGTCCTCATAATCTGCACCATTACAACTTATGGACTTGACTTAAGATGTGTCCGTGTATGCAGAGGATACAGCATAGACTCTTTAGTCAGACAGAGATAATTGGTCCCTCTGTGGCTGCGCACCAGCCGCCATATGCACAGAGAGGCTCTGCTGTAGCCATGGTAACTGAGAGTTGCATTGATATCCCAATTTTATTTGAGCAAACATACATCAATAAAACCATAAAGCCACTAGATCCCTTTGTCTCTCTCTCCCTCTGTTTCTCTGCACTGATGTCATTGTGTCTATCTGTTTTTCTTCTTCTTCTCTTTTTCTGAAAAAGCCTGCTTGAATAACTTCACAAACTAGCCCGACAGAAAGTTCATAATGTAGATTTGAGGTTAAAGCTGAATATTAATGATTTGACTTGATCAATGCAGGTTGCACCGACAGTGGAGCTGAAGGTCAGAGCTGCATAAAATCCTCTGAAGCTGAAGCAGGACGAGGAGAGAGGCTCAGTTACAGCCCCGTTCACTCCTTCACTGAGGTGATTAAAGTTACTGCACTCCTTTTTTTTTTTCAGATAAACTACAAACTAAGAATACCAATGTGTTTCTTTATGGTAATAATGATATGCAATGATTCCTAGGTTGCCCTCTGCGATTATATTCGGAGATTTACAACAATCAGCAGTTAGGGAATATTTATGTTTGAGTCAATTCTGTTTGTACAATGTTCATAAAAGCATCCCAGTTCTTCCTACTTTATAATACCGCTGTTATTTATGACCTTGCAGCACAACACTGTCAGCTCAGGTGTTGATTCATTCGTGAGGCCTCTGGAGGAACGGCAAGCTACAGTGTGATTCACTGCCATGGTGAGTGATGACAGCATAATTTTAAATCAATTACAGGGATATTAGTGGAAACCTGACTGGGTACACAGAGGAATATAACCTCAGATGTCTTGTTTACTATTCAAAATGCTCTCATTTTTACTTTACTGTGTTTAATGTGGGACAACCAGGTGTAAACCAACCATGATGTCACCCAACCACTGGGTTGTGAACTACCCTTTTGAAGCCTCAAGTTTGGCGTCAAGGGAGTCGTCATCTTGGTTTCTTGCAGCCAGAGCGTGTGCAGTACCGAATGAGTTTGGTGGGTGATGTACTGTGAGTTGGGTGGTGCTTGGTTTTGGCTCATCTGTTCAGCAGGAAATAATGGCAACATGGCTGGCTGCAACATTTCTTGTATTACAACTAAACAGTACACTAAAATATGTTTCTGGACACATTTGAGGCGTGAAATAGGCAATGCAGTAACAGAATATTGATCCATATTTGATCAACACTGTGTAGTTTGACAGTTTGATCTGAGTTTCTGGTGGCACTGTTAGAAACTAGAACTACAATGGCGGCTGCCTGGCCACAATCAGGTCATGATCTTTCTTGTATAAAAGCTAAAGCTATAAAAGTAGTTCTTAAACATCTGAAGAGAGAAATGGGCAATATAATGAATAGAATTTTGATCATATTTGATCAGCACTGCCAAGTTTGACAGTTTGTAATTTATGTTTTTTTTACTGAGAGAATTTCATAAATCATTTGTCATTCTGACTTTAAACATGACTTGTTTCAGTTGTTTTGTCTGTACTCAACTATACAGAGAGACAAGGACAAAACAATGAACAACAATCAAAATCAAGCCAACTGTATAAAAGAATCAGCAAGAGTCAAAAACAAACAAGAACAGGCAAAAAGAAAAAAACAAACAAAAATAACAAAAAACAAAAAAAAAGCAAGAGGAAAAAAGAAAAATGAAACAAGAAATAACACACAGGTGAGGAGAGACTTCTTTACATCCTTCATTAACTCACTTTAGACTGTAATACGGAAATTATGTTGTCCATTGTTTACAACCAAGAAATAAATTGCAGGTTTGATTTGACAGTTTGATCTGAGTTCTGTGAGTCCTGTGACTCACTGGACCGACTCACTGAGAATGACCAATCACATGGTAGCCCCCGCCCTAAAGCATACCCCGCTTTATCATCTATTTTACTCTAAATGGGACCAAAATAAACATCATCCTGTACTGAAGAAGACTTTAAAACTAATGACTGAGAAAACTAATTTGGAAACTGTTTACTGAGGTCATAAATTCAGTAAGAAGTAGGGTCATTTTGCCATATGAATAAATACAAACAGGCTTCTTTTTTAAACCAAGTGGATTCGCCCCCTGCTGGTCATTTTAAAGGATGCCGATTTAAGGTACTTCTGCAGCTCTGTTCACTCCAGCTCCGTATTTAATAGATGATGCATGAGAACAACAAACATTTGTGTTAGTTTTGGACCTGACCAATGATATAATGTATACAATGAACCCAGCATAAATGACTTTTAATTAGTACAATATACTACATATAAGACAATAACAGAGGTATGTGGCTCAAACTTTTTTTTTGTCAACAAATACCACAAAAAGACCAACGATGTATAACTCTCCAACTTCCCCAGCCTGCCCATAACACTCAGCTCCAAGTCTACTTGTTCTTTCTGAAGACGTAAATCTCAAGAAATTTGCTTCAAATATAGTGTTTAATTAAAAAACGGCTCACAGTGTGGCTCACTGATGTATTTTTAATAGTTTTGGGACAACAATGGAGATGTAAGGTACAGAAGGTAAAGGTAAATAACTTTATCACATCCACATACAATTTATATCATATCATGTCATATATAGTGAAATGAGTTGTCTGACCCATCCTAAGTATTAGGAGCAGTGAGCAGCCACTGTGCAGCGCTCAGGGGGCCAAGTCCAGTTCTAAGCCAGCACCTTGTTCAAGCGCACTGACAGGAGAAATTAACCTAACATGTGATTGATGTCCAACCCAGAGCACCCAGAGAAAACCCATGCAAACACAAAGAGAACAAAAGGCTCTGCCCGAGCCGGGGTTCAAGCTCAGAGCTAATCACTGAGCCGCCGTGCTGCCATTAAGATATCAATATGATATGAACTACAGTACATCAGGCTCTGTTGCCATATCCTTAAACAACAGCGTGAACAACGTTGTGCAGCTGGAAATTCTGGGTCCCAACATTACCATTAGGTCAGAAGGTTACAGTCACATCATACTGCCCGTAGAAGGCAGTATTCAGGTCTTTTACTTTTACTGTTAAACATAGCAATTCTACACTAAAAAATACTCCCACAAGTGAAAGTCCTGCAATCAAAATCCATTAGAAAAATGTGCTTAAATATTTTTTGACCTGTTGGTTTGACAGCAGAAGCAATTTGAAGATGTCAGTTTGGGCTCTGGGAAGTTGAACTGAGCATTTTTCACTTTTTTTTTTTTTTTTTTTTTTTTAACATTTCAGAGTAAAACAATCAATTAATTATGAAAATGATAAATGGGAAAACATCTATATATCTATTAGTTGCAACTTGCAGCCCCAGAAACTAGATCTGTCAGATAAATATAGTGGAGTTAAAAGAGCAATATGTCTCAGAATTCAGATGGAGGGTATTTTTTACTGTATCAGACTTAAATACAATCATTTAGCACAAGACTTGGGAGGAGATCTGTACAAGTTAATACCACACAGGTATTAACAGTCATCCATGGAAATAATTTGATTGAAACAGTAAAAATGAGATTTTTCAGGACTCTACTGATAATTTCAAAGTTTTAAAAAGGTTCAGTATGAGCTTTATGTTGGAGGAAATGTGTTATGACACATACCTTCAGAGACTGTTCAGTACTGCAGGGATTCTGGCAAGACATAAAGTAGAAGATTGAAAAACTAATGAAAATTTTTATCCCTGTGGATCCTGTGTTGTTTTTACTTGGAGAAACATCCCAAAATGTGGCAGACAAAGACCAAAGCTCTGCGTACTTCTATTGATTGACAGAAAAATGGTAACTATAAATTGGAAGAAAGCGCTTTCACTGATGCAAACTCAATGGACTGAGAGATTGAAACAGGTCTACACAATGAAATATATGACAGCACAACTGCAGATCAAGACTGACGTGTTCGGATGTGAGGAGATTTATTTGGTAAGGGGAAAAAAAGAGATTAAAAAGTCCTCTATCAAGGACAGTTTAATAGAGCTTTGTGTTTCCTGTCACTGACATTGAAGATTAGATAGAACTTAATTAACCCCTGAGGAAATTCTTGGGCTAATGAATGAAGTTATTCAAGACTAGAAAGAATAGAGTATTAAGTGTAAAGTGAAATATACAAATGAAGTATAAATATAATATAAAGTGTATCAGGAATGCAAAGCCGGTGCCTAATACAATACCAACAGCAGAAAGATAAGTAAAAAAGTAGACAAAGATAAATTAAAATTGAAAAGATAGAAGTGGCATTGACACTGACAGTGAAAGTAATATTGTGATAGTGATATTGAAAAGTATCACTATCA
Organism: Lutjanus argentimaculatus; assembly: GCA_034769285.1. NCBI lineage: Eukaryota > Metazoa > Chordata > Actinopteri > Lutjaniformes > Lutjanidae > Lutjanus > Lutjanus argentimaculatus. The sequence continues at coordinate 25,503,911 of JAWZSL010000003.1, read as the reverse complement.
CTATGAAAAGTAAGTAAAAATAAAGTAATTTTAACATAATATATTATACATGATGAAAAGTGAAATCTAAATAAACCTCTGAAATACAAGAACCTCTAAACTGAACTCAAGTGCAAAAGTTGATTGAATTTCCTACTTACCACCTTGGTCCAAGTGAATCGCTTTGACAAATTAGACTCAGATCTGTTTGTTGTTTTTTTTTTTGTTTTTCACGTGTTAACAGCACACATCGGGATTCATACTGACTTTTACATCACTCTTGAGGACTTTACAATGCCAAACACGTTAGACAGTGTGTGGTATCCTGCCCCCGTTACCTGCACTTTCTCAGGGAGATGACACATGTAGTTAAAGTGTCCTTTGACGTCCTGAAAGTTTTGATGAAATCTGTTTCTCTGAAGCCATTCACGACTCCGCACACGTCTAGAGAAGTAGCCGTCGTTGCTGCACAAAAAGCCACAATTATAAGTTTGTCTCTTTGTTCTCATCCTCGTTATCATCTGCTCATGAATTCGCTGGCTTCCACTGCACATCAGCTTATAAATAACACCGTAAATGCCAACTTCAGTGGCTTCCATGTTGTTACTGTTCTTTTGAGCATCTCTTTTTTCTTCTTTGTTTGAATTATAAACTTGATGGTGAAAAATCAGTTGTGTAACACTACAAATCAAATAACTGTACACTGTAAATTACAGGGAACATTATTAGATTTATGGAAAGAATCCTTTGGACCTACCACTGTAAGCTCAGAGGACAAGACAGCAAGCAAAACTTCATTTATGTTGTGCATTTCATTGCAGGTGAAAGCACAATGAGTGTGAGCTACCAAGGAAGTTGCAGCCACAAAGATAATGTAACAATAAAACGTCAGTTAAAACAATTGAAACAAACCCATAAAAAATATATGTGTTAAAAACTATAAAAAGAGGGAATAAACAAATAAATTGTTAGGAGCAGCAACTGACCTGTAAAAGTTAATAAAACATGAATCCATGAATTAAAAACATTAAAAAGTAAGACTAAAATAAAAATAATAATTGAGACCAACAGTTAACCAATAAAATTTAATAAGACATTGGAGCTAAAGCAATTAAAGAAGTAAGAATAAAATAAAATAAAATAAAATGATAACATCAGCTGCTGCTTTCTTGCAAATTATCCACTTTGTCTCTTTAATGCAGATAATGATTATAAAACTAAGTCCCCTCGAGGTGATTATTGTAATTAAAGAGTTAATTAGTGATAAACATGCTCCTTTCCCTTTGTGTGTGTTTCACTCTTTGTAGTAGTGCCAGAAGACACCAGACGCCCCTTGGCCTCATTTATAAAACTGATTTTAGTATCATGTTCGAATCCACCGAGCTGCCATTTAAGACGGTGAGATTAAAGGATAAAATGTCTCAAATCTAATTCGTAGTGTTCAAAATTTAGTTAATCTTGTGATCTTTGAACATGAGAGACTCTTGGTATTCGATACCTGTTTTGAATTTTAATACTGGAATATCTCTTTATTTAAACTGCTCAGAATCACGTTCCCAAGACTCGCTTTTTGTTCTTCTCAGTATAATTTGATTTTCGGAAGTACTACACATGGTATACTATGTAATACAGAGAAAGTGTGCAGTATGTCATCCAAATATCCAGTATCTACTGACAGATTGTTACTGTTGGCTCATGTAAAAAGGAGAAACATTTTTTATAAACTGAAACCTCTCCTTGAATTATTTCCTTATGCAGAGAATTTATGTGCCCGACATGTTTTTTATTATTATAAATGAGGCCCGGGTGCTCTTGATGGTTTGTGCAGCCTAATGAAAATATCCTTAATCTCGACCCTCCCATATGTATTCAAGGTCTGAACGCCGCTGGTTTGCAAAAACAATCAATCTGTCTTCTTTAGATTCTCGTCACAGCGTTATCATTTCCATCTCTGCCGTACTTATTTATCTCATGTGGATCTGCTGCGTGTGATTTCCTTATTGATATTCATGGCTCCTGTTTGGACATATAAATTAACCATTACCAGCTGTACAAGGCAGCAATAAACACTGATGACAATTCTTTCTTCTCCCCTTTTTCACATTTATTCTACCTTCTGCAGGTTGCATTACTTAGTGCTACAACTGGGTTTTTCTTGCTTTTATGCTTTCCTCTGCACTTGATTACCAGAAAGACAGATAGATGTATTTTCCCCCTTCTGAGTGAAAAAATAAAATAAATCACAGTGCCTCTCTGGGTTACTTAAATTGAATGTATTGTGTTCTCTAACATACATACTGCAAAGCACTAATGTAAGCAACATAATGGAGGAAGAGCCGTGGGAGAAGATTAATAAATAGAGAGAAAGGGAAAATGTGTTTTCGGAGCTTTCCGTGCATTTTGCAGCACGTTTTACCCTCCTACAGTACCTTTTTAGCAAATTATCATATACAGTACATCCACACACACGCCTTCACACCAGAAGAATTTTACGCATTTTATAAAACCAGTACTGTGTCACTTTCTACAATATCACTGCACTGCAGATAAATCATACACATATACACACCTGCAGGTGAACAGCCTGTAATTGCACCTCTGGATTCCTCATGTTGTGGTGATTTGGCCTTTGTTTTCAGTGGGTAAATTATCTCAGAGCAGCATGTGTTTGGTCACCCCCCGCACAGTTAGGCGGGTCACATCAGACAGCATATATGATACAATACGATACAAGATTCTTTTTAATCCCCCGGAGGGGAAACTGAATGTCACCAACATAGGACATACAAAAACATACATCTCAAGGCAGCACAAGACAAGAGGAGAGCATAGCAGCAAAACTAAGTCATCATTAATCAGACTGCACCGATATAAGTTAGTAGTTGTAGTAGCAATACCAGGGGTGGAAGTAACTAATTACGACTACAATTTGAATTAATACCCAAACTTTTTATCTGCATTTTAGGAGGCAGTGTGAACCATGATATACAGACAAAAAACAAAAACAGTGCTGCAGCAGGCACTGGTTAGGAAACGCGATCGCTCACCTGAACAGTGCAGAAGTTGGGTGTAATTTAAACTGAAGATTTGGAGAAACAAAAATCCCATTTTATTCGATGTCTGTTATTGATAATTAGGGTTTCTGCAGATTTCAAAAACTTAGATTTAATACTTTTTAAGACCTTTATAAGACATTACAAATGCAATTTAAGACCAATTTCACATCAATTCAGACAAAGAAAGTACAAAAGATTTAGAGATTTCACAACATGTAACATGGTTTGAGACAGTACACTGATGTCCTCAGAGGAGGTGCAGGAGTTAACATCATTGGTACAGAGTGGGTCCATGATGGTTTCATTTTGTAGCTGTTACAGCATGACCAATACAATTTATTTTTCCAAAAACACATTTAAAAGTGAGACTTAAGTCAATACAGCTTCATAAAAGTAACATTAACGTTATTATTTTTACCTTCAGTAGTTTTGCTGTTGAGTTGTTGAGTAATATTTCAGTAAGTTACAGTAACAGTACAGTAACAGATTTTCAGTGCTCTCTCCATCACACAATCTAACTCATTTTCTAAGAGGACTTTATTGTAGCAATAGCATGTAAATTAAAACTAGATACAAGTGATCAATTAATAAAACGATGATCGTGTGTGTAAAGAAATGCAGCTAAAAACAAGACAGTACACACTGAATGAAAGTAATGTAAAAACAAATGCAACTGATACCTCTGAAAACAAGCAAATGTCACAGCATTCATTAGTTTCATTGGTGTCTGGGGCACAAATATAATTTGGTTCTGTGGAGCATCTGTACCATCTGTAACCAGTGATTCAGTGCACTTTTTAAACAACCAAAAACACCAAACAGGTGGTACCCCTCAAACTGCAGTATGGTTGGTAATACTTTTACTGAGAAGTGAATGTGGAATGAATCAGGAGCGACTTCTTAATTAATGAATTATTAATGAGTAATCCCTGACTGTGATTTGAGGACTATGAAGTAAATTATGACCATAACTAAAGAACAGACCATTTTCTTCATGAGTCTGTCCTGATGAACTATGAACCAGCTGTTAATTACTAATGACTTAATTGTTAGTTAGTCTTTTTGTGCCTTTCAAGTAAAGTAATGCATGATACTGAGTAGTTACTAAGTAATCCCTTAACATGAAGTAATGAGGGACTACTCAGTAACATTAATGATTTAATAATTATCAAGTTGTTCTTGATTAATTCCTTCAAATTTCTGTGTACTCTACCATATTGTAGTGTGTTAGTGTATTGATTGAATGCACCTGGTTCTTTCTTTCAAAATCTTTACCAATGAATAGGGAGCAAAGCCTGTTATAGGACCAGCCTTTTTAAGATAAACTTGTAAATCCAGGTGCTATCATCGGCAGTAGTGTTGTTACTCCAACATACAACTGCATAAAAACAAGTCCCTGAGCACAAAACTCTGAGGGAAAACACTGAAAAGCTTCCCGCTAACCTCCAAAAAAACAAACAAACAAAAAACAAACAAAAAAAACCAAAAACCTAGACCTGTACCTTCTTAAAAACTGCAGGAACATTTTCTAACCAGTTTAATTTCACATCAACATGGACACCGAGAAACTGAGGAATGAGCGTATCATCAAACAATACTTTTGCACCTATCAGACTGTGTCAACAAGCAGTGCTAACACAGGTGACTGAGCAGAGAGACACTTCTGCAGCTGAGAAAAATAGATCTAAAATTCTGTTTTACTGTGTGTGACCACTGGAGGGCGCTGTTGCATACATAAACAATGGACGTGTGTAATCTCACTGACAAGTGAAGGGAGTACTCTGCATGTGCACGTGTCTGTACACGCATGTCAGTGTGCATGTGTATATACAATTGTGTACAAAAGTTAATATTTATGTTAATGTGACCTGTAACCTTATATACAGAGCTTCCAGTGTGCTGCCTTGCCATTTGTTTCAATTTGCTGCTACTTACTGTCATTTTTCCCTTTAAATGAAAAAGATGCACCACCACGGGGCTCCCTTTGACATGAAAATGAAAAAATATTGCTTGTCATGGCTGTCAGACTCCATATCCTTGGTCGGACACTGCTGCTGACATTTCCTATAGGTGTCTGTGCTATTGCTTTGGCATTTAGATGGAAGGCTATACACGTCTCTCTGGCACATTGCTGCACAGAAAGAAGAAAAAAAAAAAAAGAGGATGAACCCGGATCACAATCACTGTTTCCATGACAACATCAATGTTGACACCGGGGGAAACGGGGGTCTGCCATTTGTTTGAGTGCTCATTAATAAGAGGAGAAAAAAAAGCAGCATGTGGGGACTGAATGGAAGTGCCTAAAATTGCATTAAAGTTGAATGAGTGAGTGTTGCAGCAATTGGAGGGAAATGGTCTCACGCTGAGTTAAGCAGACAGACTTGCAAGTATTAATGCACACAGACTTGAGTGTGTTTGCCAAGGGAAAGCTCGCAGTGGGTCCTAATGCAATGTGTATACATAAAAACCACAGCAAACAACAATCTCTTGATTTTAGCTGAAAAATAAACCGTCTTGTCTGGAAGAGCCAACAGTTCTTGAGGATGGAAAAACACTCACATATGTGCATAATAACATGTTATTTTCATGCTAATCAACAGAATTGAGTGTTGATCACCCTGAAGGGAGTTTGTGTCACATGTCAATAGATTTGATTTATGGTTATATTGTAATCAATGAAGCTAAAATGCACAGCAGAAAACACCAAATACTGAGCAGTGTTTCCCAATTTGTGAATCTAAAGTGCTACCAAGATGTCAAAGCGTATCTCTGAAGAGTTTATCAGGCAGACGCTTGAAGCGATGAAATGAGGCATCTGATCTTTTTGTTTCATTTGCGGAGGCTTTGAATCAGGACGTACTCAGAGGATATGATGAGTCAGCACAGATCTTATTAGCTCAACCAGAGTGTATTATTCAAAGAGCTAGGGGATGCTTGTGTTGCTGCATCTGATTACATTATTATCATCCTGTTGAATTTGATTTGAGTTTTTGACAACTCAGGCTCCTCTTCAGCAGAGGAAGGTAAACGTCAGGACACAGCTGAAGAGGAGAAATTTTAACTCCTTTTGGCTCAAAACCATCAAAATTAATCCCATATTAACATGCTTACCTGAGACAAATTTTCCTGTTAGATATGAAGTGGGAAGGAGTTGCCAAAGAATGATTTCCCCATTTCAGCTTCATGTGATAGGATACTGAAAGCCTCAAAACTATTGTGTATTTCACAATAGTAAACAATGTATAGAAACAACACTAAGCAGCCCTGCCTTGTTTTTGTCCTAAATGTTGATACTGTATCAACAAAATGCTCACCGATGGTGCTTCTTCTTCTATTGTTTTCAATCAAAATAGACAATCTTGCGATGCATTATCCAGTCAAAGTAATGAAAGTAGTTTTTTGAAAGTAAGCAGTGATGTGAGACATATTATTTAACTGAAATCACAGTCTTTCCTTCATCTTAACCAAAGTGCTTTTTGTTGCAGGAGTGTGGATGCAAACCCTTGACGCCACCCACCCCAACCATCTTCTTGTGAGTCGTGACTGCATTACATAAATGTGTTGGTTTATTCATTCAAAGAAACATCTCTGAAGATAATCCGGGCAGCAGTTACTGTATGTTGTCACTACAATGCAACTATGACAACAATTTCGCAGTACACAAACAACTTCTACAAGACTGGGTTGCACTGAGAGTCATATCTAGAAGGGAACCCCTGACCCACGAAAGATCTTGTGAGATCATTCTTATCCAAATCAAGATCTTTCCTTAGCCCTAACCAAGGCGTTTCTGTCCCTTAACACACAGATCACGTTATGAATCATAATTAGTTTGTACACCGTGCACAATGAAAAAACAATGTGTGCAAATCTGACAAGAATTTTGCAAATCAAGGGTACCCCTCTAGACATGACCTGCACTATAGTCTACAGCCATGATAGCAGCTCTGTGAGGCTGTACTTAGGCACAGTGGTGCTTTGAGCTAAATGCTAACATACTGATGTTTACCAAGTAATGTTGCACTCACCCCCTTATTTAGCCTCTTAGCATACTAACATTTGTTAATTAGTACATTAGTAGTAACTATTTCTGATTAATTAAAAAAAGAAATTAAATTATATATTATTCTTCATTTATCTGACCCTAGTTTAACAGGTGTTACACCATATTCAGTGACCAGTCACATTAACACCAAAACATATCTTACACCTTGTCATTTGTACAATTAGTCGATCAGGTTGTGTGTTGATCAGAGTTGTGATTAAAGGTTTGGATGGGCCGCTGAAGATGTTCATATTTAAAATTGGGCCGTGGTGTTCTTATGTTTGGGAATGGCTGATATAGATGATGATGGCTGTCACTGGTTTATGACCAAATATCTGCAAAACTAAAGTGGGCTCATTGAGGAAATTAAAATTTTGACTTGATGTTGTTGCTAGAGGAAAAGTCAGACGATCACCAAAGTCAGCAGGTTTCATCCTCTCAGGACCATGAATGTCTGTACCACAAGTTCCACTAAAAATCTATCCAATAGTTGTTGAGGTATTCTAGTCTGGGCTAAAGTGGTGGATCAATACACTGCCATCTTCAACATGGATAAAAATAGGTATAATAATGCATTTATAATGTGGATTTTGTCATAGACACTTCCCAGTTAAAGAAATAAAATCAAAGATAACAAAGATAAAAACCCAGATAAAATATCAATCTCCCTGACTTTTGAAATGTGGCTGAGGTACACTTGTAAAACCCTAAGTGGAGGACCTGCAGGCTTGGTTCATAGTGTCTTAGGATCACCTGGTCTCTTTCTCGTAACTTTTCATTTGTATCAGTGCCTCAGCTCCATCCTGCTGCAGGAGTTATAGCTTCTGTAGGGTGTGAAGATTAGTAAAGACAAAATGGATCCCAGAGGAGCGGCTCTGCACATTAGTGATGAGTGACGACCCCTTGGCTAATAGGCAAATTGTAATCAAAGCTGCTACCAGAAGATTTTCAAATTTGATTACTTAGAGGCAAGTAGAGCTCCTCAGAGGTAGTGTTTAACAGCATCACAGTCACAGTAACAGTTTTGGACTTGGATTTGGCATCTACTTAGCAACTTAACTTTATATCACTCAGTTGTTCACAAGGGAAACAATATAGTTTATTGCAACAACTAAACGCCCAGGTTTAGAGGTGAAGAAGTCTTTGTGTATCAGCAAACTTGGTGCCTCAACAGACTGATGCAGGATGTGCAAATATGAGATCTGCAGTACAGTTATACAGTTTATAAATGAAATAGACATGAATTATATCTTCATCAGAGACTGGAGAAGAATTGCAAGCAGAACAGACAGATCTCCTCAATCTGTGGCCTTCCTGACTCTGTATGAGCGGTGTGACACATGCAGGCTTTGGCAGTGGGACATCAATAGCATCCTAAGCAGTGGTCCAGTCTTGCGTAAGCACAGTGCAACTAATTGCTTTGTTGGAGCAAAGGTGAAACCCTGCATCTATTTATAGTCTCTTAATGGAAAGATCAGCAATAAAAGCTAACCTATAAAATGCTCACTAAAGGTTAAAAAAAAGGAGCAAGAGCTAGATTTTCATGCATCTAATTTTTGTTTTTCAAAACTAGTGAAGATACTATAAGAATTTAATTTAGTTCCATTTAGATCTGGCTGTACTGTCATAATTTTCAGGGTACATAAAAAGAATTACGTCTTGAACCTCAGGTGTTGCTCCTTATTAAAAGCTGTTACTGTAACCGTGTGCTCCAGATCTCATCTTTCCAGAGGTTTACTTTGGTCTTCCCAGCAGAGCTCTCTGTCTCTCCATCACCACTCTGTGTGCCTCCTCCTTCAAACTCTCCTTTTTCCATTTTATTAAAGAGGGTACAGCTGTTGGGAGTGGTGTTCTTTCAATGGTTCCGCCATCTGCCATGTAGAGTAGCTTCATACTGTTCACTCGAAGCGAGGCAAGCCTCTTCCTGTTTTGGTTGAGTACCCTCTTTGTGTAGCAATCAGTCCTGCACAGTTTGTGTGAAATTGTACCCGGGGACACATGAAATGAAGACATGGAAAGTAGAACAAAGAATAAAGCAATGTTCTTACTGATGTTTTTCTTTGAGTACATCAATGATGCTAAAATATAAAGATTCATTTGAGAATGGTCTACAGTATAATGTATACGTTCAATATATTTCTTGACGCCTCCAGATGAGGTCATTATTCTGTCCATCCTGTCAGTCTGGTCTTCACCAATACTATGCAATTGTTTTTGACCACCTCATTATACACTGGCCTCTTTATTAGGTACACCATGTCAACAATCTTATGAAATAGGATGTGGCTGTTCAATAAAAGTTACTCTAGTTGAGGGGTTCTCAAAGTGCGGGCCTCAGAAACATTTTGTGCGACCCCTGAATGTGACATGAAATTCATGCACTATATTTTAATAATTTAATTTCATTACTTTCACTGTCAGTAGTGTAAATTTAATAAACTACTCAGCTACTGCATCAAATTGCACCCCTCTAAGAGGCCTCTCTCAGGTTTGGAATGACAACCTGTAGAAAGGTACTGACTGCAGAGCAACTTGTGTCACAGGAATTATGTTTTGTCATCAATGCTAGTACTTTAAAGCTATAATATGTAACATTTTCACATTAAAATGTCTACAAATGCTGGTCATGTGTTTATATTTTGTGGAGGTGTGTACTCACATTTTCCCAAGTTTCCAATAATGTTCAAATGCAGAGAAATCCATAATTCATTTAAACTGATGACAAATCTATTTCGTCCATGAACATGATTTCTGCCTGAGTCATGTCAGATAGAGTTCCATCATCTATCATGGTTGTTGATCCCACACTACTTCACAACGTCATGAAACTACATCTTTTGTTTTGTTATTTTGTAGTTATAAACAACTGATCAACTTACACTGTGGGACTCATTATCGTTTGTTATTGTCAAATTATGTTGCACTTGTCTTGCACACCTGCAGTGTTCCTGCTGCCTGCCTGAGCTTCCTAGAGTCTGGGGAGGAGAGAGCGAAAACAACTCGCTTCAACTATAGATCGTATATTAAATGGATTTCAACCTATTTGATTTACTTTCTATGGCTCAAACTCTCTATTTGGATTGCTGAACTCATCTCGACAGTCACATATATCAGAAAACAGCTCCCAGCAAGGCAACATTAGACTGAACGATGAGTAATAACAAAATGGACATTCAGTCTGAATATAAGTTTATAGCTGAACAGATTTCAGTTTCAGTTATTACAGAAAATGCAAACTAATAAATTCAGTAAAACCTTCTCTAGTTTTGAAGAAAAAAAATCAATGAGTGAAAATGTATCAATGCAATTAGTTGCAATTAGTTGCTCTGTGGTTATGCAAAACTGGAGCACTACTGATGGTGCTATTGATGTCCCACTGCCAAAGCCTACATGTGGCTGCATTGTGCACACACAGAGTCAGAAAAGCCACCGACTAAGTGGATCTGACTGTTCTGTTCTCAGTTCTTCCCATAATATATTTTGTTTTCTTCTGTTCTGTCATTTTCTCTTTTCTTCTCTTCAAAGTATATGAACCTTAATTGTCAAGACAGTTTGTTAATCATCTTTCAGACATAAATACAGATTGTGAATTTAAGTTATTGATAGCAGAGATTCAGGAACTAGGTAGTTCTTCAGGGAGTGATATGCTGAAGTACTATCAACCTGTATTATCCTTTCAATTGGAGAGCTGATGCCTCTTATAGAAGTTGAATTTTTAAAGGCCAGGTGTCTGGACAAGGTAACATCTGCTGGGGAGGCTCCTTTTCATGCAAGCAAGAGGCACCAGATGCTGCTTCTGCACCACACCACCTCCATAGAGATGTTCTGTCTTGAGATGAAATAGATTGTAGGAGTGACAAATTAATAATATCAAGTGTGTCTTGAGGGATGAATTAAAGTTAATGAACGTAGTCTTGTTCATCTCTGTTGAGCATAACACACACAACAACAAACCACTAAAAATACCACGTGTGGCCGATCGATCTGTGGCCACTTTGCTGCCCACAAAGCAGATTTCACGTGGTAGCTGTGGTCAATATCTGTGACCTGGATATCCAGCTGCTTTCCAACCCCATCCTCGTCGATACACAAATTCATTACCAATGATGCCCACAGACACATCACTGGTGATGCAGCTGTTGATCTATTATGCTATTTTAAAAAGGAAAAAATAGAATTGACATTGTCAGAGTATGAATGGTAATGAAAGTAGGTTGGTTGAGATCCAAATGACTATCAGACTCTAACCTCTTTGGGATGTCATTGTGTACTGAGCGAGAGCAGTGAAAGTGTGTCACACTGCAACAGCTTGGGTGCACTGTTGGTGGCCTGGACAACTAGGGCAGACAATTGAAATTGGGCAAAGCCAGAGGACAAAAAAAGCATTGGAAATCTGTTCTACTGAGCCTGACATGGTTCATTTGTGTGTGTCCATTTCAAACGATGGTCTCAGGCTCGAGTCTGTACAGAAAGGATCACCAAAGACTGTGCGAACGAGAGGAAGGAAGGTGATTGACATGGCCACTCTACGGCGCCAACCAAGATCCAGAACAGGCTCAACTCGCCAGGATCGTGGTTCTTGCTCTTCCACTGCGTCTTGTCCTGTATTCTCCGGACCGTACAGTGACCAAGAAGAAGACCCACCGCTTCGTCGCCAATCCTCTCCTTTACTGAAAGGCTCTCTTTCCAGTCTTCACAACTCCACCAGTCCAAGCCCCAAGAGTTCCCTTTCTAGCCTTCAGGGGTCGGTTCCATGCCTCCAGGGGTCGGTTCCATGCCTCCAAGGATCACTGCCAAGTCTTCGAGGATCTCTCCCCAGCTTCCAGAGCTCTTTATCCAGCCTGAGGGGATCTATCTCTAGGTTGAAGAGGCGGTCACTGGGCAGCTTGGACAACTCAAGCCCCAGTGAGAGAAGCACCAGCCCCAGCCTACAGAGCGGCAATGGCAGCTCAAGTGATGATGATGGCAGCTGGGACACTAATAGCTGGAGCTCAGGGGCCACCTGCCTGCTACGACCTTCTGTTAAGCAGGATAGCAGTGAGGCACCAGAGGAATCAGGTGGACAGTCTTGTACCTCTGATCAGGCGTCTGCTACTGCTGAGCCTGAAATCATTTATCAAAATCTCATCTTCTCACGTCCTGCTCCTAAAAGTGAAAGTAAAGGAGGTTGTGCTCCTGAAAGAAATTTCACAGTGCTACGGAAAGATGCAGGAGCCCAAAGTGTCTCCTTGTCTAGCCTAATCAAGAATGCCACCGCAGTCTCATCCCATCAACAGGACGATAAGAACGAGGACAGGCGCAAGTTCTCGCAGTTTCTGAATGAGGTGACAGGCAGGGTGCTGAAAACTAACGGTGGACCTCCTCAGCAACAGTCCACCCTTCGACATCGCTACCCATCTCCTCCACCACCGCCGCCATCAACCCCATCTCATCCATCTCTAACAACCCCACTGCATCCAACGCCAACCAACCTGCCACCACCATCTGCATCTGCAACAAACTTGTGGTACAGCCCGACCAGCTCAAACCTCCAGACCATCAAGGAGTATGATTCGAAGGACATTACCAGCTCCATTCACCAGTGGAGCAAGACATTACCCAGCTGTAAGATCTTGGAGCCTGGGGACGTGTTGAGGAAAGTCAAAGGGGAAAGTCACTCATACCCAGAGCACGACCTGGAGCTATGTACAAAGATACAGGCACAGCCCTCCACTGGGAGACTTTATCTTGAGACAGACATCGACAGAGTCAGACGACTTGATGAACTGGTTGCTAATGGCACCCTGGGGAAAGAAAGGAATGAGAAAGAAGAGAGTATGGAGAGAGGGAAGGAGCAGGAAAACAGGATTCCGTGGGAGAGAAATGGAGGCTTGGGGACGGAGAAAGGGAAGGAGAGGGAGAAGAGAAAAGAGAGCCCGTACTGGGAGAGAGACAGAAGGAAAGAGAAAGGGAAGAAACATGATAAAGGGAGAGAAATGCCTTGCTGGGAGAAAGACAGAAAGACGGAAAGGGGGAGGGAGAGGGAGAAGAAAGTGGTACTTACCAGTTACGAACACCTTCCTCAATCGACTTCCAGTGGACTGAATAACCCCTGTCCTGTCTTCAGCTGGCCAGAGGGATTTCCCAGAATGTCCTACAGGTCTACCTCACTACCCAGACCTGTTAATATCTCTGTGAGTACACTACATCATACATTTAAATAATTGGTTCACCGTTATCACAAAATCCACGTTTTCTCACTTATCTGTGGTGGTCGGGCAATACAGAGAATTTTGTTACCTTTGTTTATGTTCTGAGATATGTTTCCTTGACGGGGCAAGAGAAAATTACATGCAAAAATTTTGACAGCAAAATTTCACTCCAAAAATCAGTGTGATGTATATTGGATGCACTGTAACACACTCCTATCCTCAGACAAGAAGGTGGCTATTGGGCGAAGTATGCAAACTGGTTAGGAGTGAAAAATGTGAAAAGCATATCTGAGCAGAGAAAAACAGCAAGTTATGACTCACACAGATTTTTAAATTATCGAAATTATTCGAATAATTAATTACTCAATTGTGCAAAATAAAGTACAGAATATGTAAAACAATAAATACTCTTTATGTTTACATACTGTAATGCATGCATGAGCTAGCTCTTACCAAAGGCAGACAAAAACAGGAGAAAACTGAGTTTTAAGGATGATAGCCAATCATAGGCCAAATAAATTAACTCTTTATTTGATTTTTCTGTCCATGATCCTTTAAAATGTGAAAAATGTTCATCTTAGGATAGAACGTTAGCTTAGGTTAGGTTAGGTTTAGTTTTTATCGTGCACAATCTGGAAAATTGTTTTTGGCTTCACCACAGTCAACATTGGTTAAGACAATAGTGCAAAGTAGGACAATCTGGTCTTTTGTTTGCAATCATCTAACATGTTGAGTGAAGGATAGGCTACTTAATGTAAAAACTAGCAGTAAAAAAACCTTAAAACTCAGTTTTGTCCCATTTCTTCTGGTTTTGGTCAGAGCTAACTTGTGCATGATTACATGTTTTATGCATAATGTATTGTCTGCTGCAAAAAGAGAGAGATTACATCTTGGTGTATTCTGTTTCTGCCAGGGTACGTCTACATTGCATCCTGCTTACTGCCCCTGTTCTTTGTAAATGAGCCGTTAGAGTGGTTGACAATATTAGTTAGCTTGCTAACTATTCTTTTTTTCTTCAATTTGATCTTTAGCTTAAGGCTTTCTCACTGGCAGGTATTTTTCAATTGTCAGTTGACATCTACAGGTGCTTGCTACCTTTTGAAGGATGTACAGTTGACACATGCGTTTCAACGCACATCCACAACGTCAGATGTTTGCACTCTATTGTCGATATGGATCTGCATAAATCACATTGGAGACCTACTTTGGATTCAAATGGTGAGAAAAGTGACAAGTTTACATGCAGAACTGGGGAGGAATTGCAGGTGATGGCAAATAAACTACAGTATGGCTGAACTAGAAGATTTGGTAAAGACTAGGGAAAGATCATGACAAAATTAACACTTTTACTTTCTGCCTGGCTATATATAAAGTATAACTGCTCCCTGCATTGGCACCAAACATTGTCATTAGATGTAAATCATGAGATCCAATATGTCTAATATCAGTGTAATTCCTAGGGAAACTGGGTTTCAGAACAAATAATACAGTGTATTTTATAGCTCCTGTGAATATTTGGTAGTGTTGGTGTTGGACAGACCATGCTGTTTTTTTTCCTCCTAATGTCTTTCTCTCAACACCTCTGTTGGCAATAGAAAGGTGTAAACCACCATCTGCTACCAGCTCTACTGATATACAGTACTGAGGTGCCAGCTGCTGCTTTTGACCTGATAGAGGCGTTTTTTTGGCCAAAAAAATAAAATCAGATACGTGTGTCTTCAACCCTGCGAACATGCACCAGGTTTTCGTTAACCATGAATTTATCATCATTTCTGGGGTTGAGCAGTAGTTTGCATACTGTCAGTTTAATTACCACACTGTAAACATGGATGTTGTCAATGCCACAAATAGTTGCCCGGTTTTTGTTAGAAATTTTAAAGTGATTGAGTGAGCACTAGAATTAACTCAATTTTTACATACTGACTTTGAACCTTCAACACACATAATCAAGATGAGGACTGTGGATACATGTATGTGGATTTTATTACATCATATGCAGTTATTACATCATCTACAGTTACTTAAACACTAATTTATGTTATTGTAAGGATAATTGGTTTGATCATTTAAAGAAATTATATCAGAGAGGGAACTTACACTATGTGACTGATTCCTCACCATACAGTAAGAGCAGACTTAGATTGCTGGAAATGTGGGCCAAATGAAAAAGATTACTTGAGCCTCTGATGATTTCACTCAATCTTTATTCAAGGCTTTGATATAGTGCATTGCATCACATTCCTCCTTGTTCGCTGAATATTGCCCTTCTTATTAGATGTGAATCATTTATGTTTGGTGTTTTGCTTAATCACCCCCCTTGCCATACAAAACAAAATCAGCAAACATGATTATTCATTAACGTAATGTGAATGGGGAATTATTTTGTACATGCACAGGAATGTGGAGGAACATATCCTCGCTCTTTTCAAACACAGCATTTTCATAGCCAGGATGTTCTCAAAGGAGTGCTATGGTAAAGGTCTATATTACTTCTCATTTAAATGCATTAGCATCTTTCTGCCCCCCAAACATCCAACAGAGAGATAACAAAGAGAAAGTATCGGTCCCTTTGGCATTTGATATTAAAAATACATTCACTCTTATTTACTGCCTGGGTTTCAAACAAATTTCACTATCCTGCCTGGCTGCCTGTGTGAAGGTAGCTAATACATTAATAATTTAAACACTTTCCTCCATCTTTTTTTTTTTTGTGCATTTGAGCCTCAGGCTCAGAAATGCCACTCAGTGCTATGGCCTCTCACACCATTCTGCACTGTTGTACAAATACTCTGCTGATAAATGGGTGGACCTTGACCGATGTCCACTGCGAGGAAGCAGTGCAATGTTTTGGATGCAGCTTCCTGATTAGAATTTATTCACTCGATGGATGGCAGCTCCCTAGCAACTGTTCAGACGATGAGTGGGTGTATGTATTGAAAGGAATACATTTGGTTCCAAGAGAGGAAAGTGCTGTATGGCAGCTTTTCACACAGTTAGTGACCTGAGAGTGGGTCATTCGACAGACAAGTAAAGTAAGTCTTTCAAGTAAGAAAGGAGAGAAAGAGGGAAAAGAATATACTATATGTAATTAATTCTTCATACATTATACACCAGTGAAAAGTTAATCTATACTATAATAAAGTGACAAATTTGCAGTGCACAAAAATAAAAATGTCATGCAATGAAATAACCATGAGACATCCAATAGTAATGTTTGTTTAAGATTGAAGCCCCAGTTCTTGTGATAAGCACTAATATTGTTAATCAATGGCCCCATGGGTCACAAAACCCTCAAATTTGGTGGCCCTAATTGAATATTGTGTAAAAACAATATAGACAAGGCAAATTAATGCAATTTAACACCATATAGTGCAATGCTTTTGTTTACCACTTGCCACTTCCCATTAATTATGATGTATTGTTTCTTGAAGGTGTCTTTTCCAGTGAAAAACAAGCTAGATTTCTTGGAGGAAACTGGCAGCACACCACAGCACATTACATCCGTAGATGTGTCATATTCTAGCCGCTTAGACTACTGCTTCCACTGAGTTTTTCATTGTCTGCCTTCTGTGTTTCTGTTTTTTCTGTTGGATCACGTCAGCAGTTTGAGTAGTGGTCCAGACATATCGATAGCAAGCTAACGATGAGTAGTGCAAAGGAATTTAGTATGTTTGGGATAAATCAATTGGGATGTTTGTGGATCTGTAAAGTTATGTTGGGGAAGTATGAAGGTATGAAGGTCAAATGTAGTTGCCACCAACATGAAATAGTTGGTGGCCACATATGAACTTTTTGTGGCCGTGGGATTTCAGGCCAAAGTGACTGACAAAGTAAGAGACTAGCTTGGGAAGATAATGGAGCATTTGACAGCTAGAGAGCCAGATATTTTCCTCAGGAGATGGTGGAGACAAAAAAACGGAGCTAAAAGAGAGTGAATACTGGGCTTACATTGTCACTGGCAGGAAACATGACTCCAAATCAATGAAGAATGTTAAGACTTGAGAAGACAACAATGTCAGCAATATTTTATCCATGCAGAAAAAGCCTTTTTGCTTTATGGAGCAGCAAACACAGACATACACATACATTGAATGGCTATTGCTAAAAAATGCTGGCCATAAGTATGAATCTAAAATGGTCTGCTTGTAGGAAGTGCCCCATGTATGAGCAGACGGTATCCCATAGCTTGTTGTCGCATAGTGGCCTGGTCACAACAAATTGGAGGAACACGTACACACAAAGCTTACACATACACCCCCTGATGGTTAAACTTATGTCATGTGGACCCTCATATACTCACAGCCTCAGAAAGTATCATTTCGGCTTAATGAGTAATACCAAAGTGAAAATCAGTGATTGACAGTCCTCTCTGATTAAAATTTTAAGTCACATTTTATCACATGCAGAATCACTGATGGACCTTTAACCACACCCAGTGGTGATGTTACAGTGTACTGACACACTTCAGCATCACTACAGCAATGTGACAAGTTTAATCACAGCAAAAACAAGATTCCAGGTGCTTTTACGCTGCTCTGTAATGATGAACAAATAGCATTTTTTGTGTTTGTCAGCTGATCATAATAGAATACGACCATTACAACCATTTCCAATGTAAACTTAAGCCATCATTTTTCAGTGAATGAATGTACATCTATAGTAGCTGCAGATTATCATTCAGTGATGCTTTCCAGGAATGCCAATCCACTCTTCCTCTCTCTCTCTAGGCTTGCCCTCCCCTCACAGAGGGATGCTGGGATGGAGGGATGGACAGAAGGGATTACTGAGCGTTGTCTCATTCAGTAGCTGTATGAGTCATCCTGCTGTATTACTCGCACTGTTTGTAACACCCACACAACACCACGAAGCTGAGCACACACGTGCACACAGACACACACGGCACTCTCACAACCTGTACGGTAAAGCAGTGTACCTGTGACATTCATTATACCTCACTGAATCCTCTACTATAAATTCTGAGGCAGGCTGGAGCTGCATGAAACTTGGCATCACACAAACACCTGCAAACACACAAACTAACCCTCCTGCAGCACTAACACCACACAGAAACAATATCTGACTTCCTGAGTTCATGAACATAAATTGGACAGGGTTTGATCGCTAAAATGCCATAGTAGTAATGTGAAATATTCTTTTAGGTTTTTTGTTCTGGACCTTGGCTGCACACATACGCTGTGCCATGTCAACTCTGGTCCAGGGGACGCACTGAGTAATTGGTTCTGCACCAAAGAATTAAGCCCAAGTGAAAATGTAAATGGTAAACGCTTGTGTGAAATCCATGTCATGCATAATTCATGTGCAACAAACAAATGTGTGCAAACAAGGACTTCTCACATTCTCACATTCATCTCTTCTCGAGTTTTCACATACGTGGACGTGACAGAGCATAACTGAGTGGAGTGGGATGTCACCTCCATCTTGCATGCTATTTTAAACATTGTATGTGTTAAAAGTCCTGTGTGTAAGATTTACAGGAATTTATTGATTGAGTGTGGCAGAAATGGAATATAATCTTCATACTGAATTCCCCCTAAGACTGAATTTCCCCTACAGGGAATCAATAAAGGTACGTTAGCGTATAATCACAAGAGCTAGCTATTATTCTAAACATTTTGATAGCAGTGTATCAATACCAGTACCCTTAAAGTGATACATCCGTTTCACTTTATTTGATTTATGCCTTTGTTTTTTACTTCTACTTCTAAACACTTGATGTGATTTGCTCTAAGCAGCAACCATGAAAATAGTCTTTTTGTCTAGATCTACGTACAAAAAGAACGGACTGCAGGTGGAGATGTTTCTGTACTGAACAACTGAAAACCGATACATAGCCCTAATAATCACCTGAAAATAAGAACAGTTGTGTTTTTGGTCACCCAGTATAGACAAATGAAACACTGGCTTTATTCGGCTTTTCACCTTTTTTTTTTTTTTTTTTGCATGTTTCGTGGCCATAACCGGGAGAGAAGAGGTGGCTGCAATCTGCAAGCAATGTCCAATCATAGATTAGCAACTGTGCGTGGCTACAGTTGCATCCCTCTCTGGCTCGCTCCCTACAGTCTTTTCTCCATGCGTTTCCATGCATGTTGAAGCTGTGTGCGTTGGTTCTCTAAAAAGAACAATACTCGGTGTCACATGAGTTTGTAGGGTGGCATCTTTTTTTGTGGTTTTCCAAAAACATACAACACAGGAGCAAATGTGTGAGGAAGGGATTAAACCTTGTCTTTATCCGCTCTAACGTAACCTGCAAATGTTTATGTCTGGCTAACTAGCTTACCTGTGGCGGCGTAACCTCCAATCTCATAGCCTGAGTATAACTGAGTGGAGCGGGTTGTCATGTTGTATGCTCTTTTAAATGTTGAAAGTGTTAAAGGAATAGTTTTTGAAAGTAGCACAATCTTCTCATCTAATCTGGCAAGAAAGCCCAGGGGTTTATTTTACAATTATTAAGGTTTTTGGAAACAGTTATGTTCTTGCTTTTCCTACTAGAATTTTCCATTTTGTGTCATCCATCTTTTGTGTTTCTCTTCTTTCCTTTCAACAACTATAGTATGTAACTCTGCCTCTCACCCTCGGGCACTTTCTTTCCATTTCTGCAGCACACAGCATTTTTCTTTTGAACTGTTAATCTGTCATTTCTTGCTCTGTCTCTCTCCCTTTCTCTCCCTCCCTCTTTCATTTAATGCTCTCAATAGTGATATAGTGTGTATGCTTAGAGTGAGAAATAATGGATATATTTGTTTGCCGAGACAGACACTCTGAAAGCTCGTTAAACACCAGATAAGAGGTACTTCACAGCATGCAGTGGCAGCGGCGCCCGATAAATCTGCTTGATAAATAAATCTAATCATTTTACCCTCTCTTCTTCTTTTCGTCCTACCAGGAATCTGATGGAGAGATGCAGCCTGACACGAGGTTAGCCACTTTCACTTCTACGTCCTCTCCTCCTCCCGGCAGTGACACTACCACCACCACCACACCTCTCTCTCATCCTTCTTCTTCTTCTTCTCTCCATCACTCCCATAACCCCTCCTCTTCCCATACACCTCCTCCTGCTCCATTCAATTCTCAGCTCCCTCTCTCACTTTCTCTCTCTCTGCCTACCAGCCTGTCTCCAGTCAGAATTAGAGGAGGCTTTTTCTAAATGCATGCCGCTCTGAGGGGATGCACAGGCACATGAATATTCTGATCTTATCTGCTGAAAATGAGGCGAAAAGCGCATAAACGGTAAGGCAAGAAAGAGGAGAAGTGCATGCTTTCTTTTGAGATAAGACTGTAGTTGCTTTGCCTCACTTAAATAGTGCAGTATATATGAAATGATGATTGTTGTGAGTGCTCTTCTGTAGCTGTTCTGCGCCGTCCTGTCCATGTGTTGCATACTGTAGCCTGAGTGCTTTCACAAAAGGGTTGGGTTGACAGCTGTGCATTCAACAGTACAGCTTGTTTGAAGAATATGAATACATGTTGTGCAGTGTGTTCGGGTAAACTGACGCTTTTTTGTCAGTGTAATCTCTGCAGCAAAGGAAGTGAGGTGACTGGAGACTGTTTGCTTTAGTTTAGGCAAATCTGCATTGTTGTTTCTTTTTTTTTTTGTGCTCAGTCAATTCAGCTGTCATTTGGATTTTATTGGCATGAGAATAATGAGGCGCCAAATGTTTTCACAGCCCTCAATTAACTCTCATATTCATTCACTGGGCAAGATGATACCACAGAGAGGCAATTATGGCTGAACAAGCGCATCATGAGAGAGAAAGTTGTTCTCATTAAACCAAATTCCTCACCTTGTATAGATTAGATAGAGAGCAAGAAGAGTAAATCCATATTTTACTTGATGAGTTGAGAAAAGACATGTGATTGCTTTATATTTCAGGGAGTAAATGATGAAGTCTTCTTCTATACTCTGCCTTTAGGTGGCTTTATAATCTGCATGTCAGCGTATTATGATTATAACATCTAGAAGTTAATTGCTTTCACCTCCAGTCTTAACCTCCAGCAAGTGAGGAAACATTGATTTTTGGAGATGATCCCCGCTTCCTGTTACATAATTAAAGCAAACAGCACCTCGGATAAGGTGCTGTCCAGAGGGAAACTTTGGGTCTTTGAAGTGAGTTTCAGACTTCCTGTACAATAGGAAGAGATTTAATTAATCTGACGAAAAAACAAAAGAAAAGGGAATAATGAATGCTAACCCTTTTGGCACTGCAGTGTTGTTTTTTTGCGTTATGACAGCATGTAATTAATGTATCATTACTTCAAAGAGTAATGACATTTGGCAATTATGGCAATTAAATTTAATCCAGCTCTACAAGCTTTACTATAATACTGTACATGGCATAGCAAACAATCCTAGTTGACAAATATTACATTTCCTCAACCAGTTTTGTCAAAAAAGAAGTCATAACAAGTCAGTTTGGAACATTTTTAAGCATAATTCATAACAGTGACATGTTTTCTGGTTACAGAAACAAAACTCTACAGAAATATTTGATCATTCTAACGCCCAAAACGCTTGAATGGATCCAAAAATTAGAATGAATAAGTCTTGAAGGCTGTCCAAACAAATCATCAGCTCCACCAAACCCCAGCAGCAGCACACCACACACTGCTCCTCCTCACTTTTCTGAAATGATTCTTGTCATAGATAATAAGCCAAAGCTCATCACCAAAGGCTGTTTTGCTCTTTACTTGTAAGCTGAATTAGATCGATGCCAACTCAATTGAGATCATCATGCACTGACAAAACATCACAAACTCACTGTCTTCACATGCAGAAGAATGCACAAAATGAAGAGCTCAGAGAAAAGGAGCACAAAAAAGAATAAAAGTCTGATTTTTTGATTGTACCCTTTTAATGGAGATAATTGATACTTTTTGGTAATTATCACATTTTCCATCTTGAGCAAATTTTCCGCTTCACAGACCTGTGTCTGGTAGATTGCTCTAATCACTATACTTCTTTTATTTTTAGATAATTAATATCATCTTCATGAGGTGATTTGCTGAGCCTGCGCAGTCAGACAGAGGAACAGCTTAACTTTCCAAAAAAAAGTGAACACAAATGTCACTGTCAAATGAAATTCAAAGATGAATGGTAAACGCATTAAGGTCTTAAAAATGGACACTGTGCCCCTCAAGTCAAAACTGCTTACTGACAGATGAAAAGGTTATATCTCTTAGACTTGGTTGGGCCAACAAAGATTAATTTAATCTTTCAGGTTGTTTCAAGATATGATATCTACATGCGCAAAACCAGGATACTCCAAAAACACTAGCCAAGTTAGCCTGTGGTTCAGTAATAAATAATAGCCTAGAAGATTTAAAAACAGACAACAGCACAATTTAAAAACAGATACCAGCACAGTGGCTGAAAGAAAAAAAAAGACTGACTGTTTTAATAGATCAACTGGAAGAGATTTATCATAAAACTCTGGGTTGCTGGGTTGAGTCTTTCCCTTAACTTTCTTTGAGGAACTTGATTATTTTGCTCAGTGCAAGGCAGCCATTTCAAGAGTTAAACTTCCTCGAGTGTAAGTTTAAAGATAATTCTGGATCACATTGTACTGTAAATTTGAGCAACAGAATCAAATTTAATCTATGGAGTAGAAACTAAAGTGAGGTTTAAAGAGAGGTTTAAATTGAATCTTTTTTTAATTTGAAGCTAGTTCTTACGTTTGGTGTAACATAATTTAAAGTTAGGTCATGACTTAATCAGCTTTAAAAATGAATCCTTTTTGGTGCAACCCAGCCTTGAAGCTTAACTTCTGTAAACAAGAAAAATATTCTCACTGCCTCAACTCAATGTTCCAAAGAATTCAATGAGTTTCCATGAGTTTCTTTGTGTGCTTGCTGTAGGAGCTCATCAAATTACAGTCATAGCTGTGTGAGTTTAGTTATGGATAAACCAAGGACAGAAAAGTGATTTTAAAAAGCACAAACAGCCGCTCAATAAAAAGCAAGGAGGGAAAAAAAAAAATTGTATTGGCTTCACTCGACTTGCTGTGACTTTTAATTAGGTCTCTACAAATGTTTCAGCGTACCTTCATCAGCTGTATATACCCATGATCCACTTTGCCTGCTGCTCCAGCCCCTGGGAGACATCAGGCTAGCCCACTGGGCCTCACTCAGACTTTGAGGAATATGCCTAAAGAGGCTTTATTTGCTCATCTCTCTCTCGTCTTTCCCTAAGCTAGGCACGTAGCTTCTAAAAGCCGATGCTATACGTAGGCTCCCTTCAGGTTAGCCTGGAGCAGTTTGCCACCTCCCCGCTCTCTCATTCTTCTGTCTAATTATTTCCAAGACGATGAGATCAGAGATTTATGCAGGAGCCATTTGTGAGGGTGGACTACTGTAGCATCTGGAAGTGGCTGATGAGGGATCTGCCTTGGAGCGTACTCAAGGGGTTGGCTTTGTCAGTGTGCACATGTATCCATATTCTCTGCTTTAGACTCCTGTGAGTCACATGTCAAAGTCTTAAGTCTCCTTCTCCATCTTTGACTTCCCACCTCGCCACCCTCGTTGCTCCCTGGACTATTGGTGATACGCCTGTCTGCCACACAGCATTTATACGGCGCCGTCAAAGCCAACAGGACAGGGTCAGCTGAGCAACATAAGCCTCTGGAGTGCATATACAGTAGACTTCAAGTGTCTTTTGAACATAAAGACTATGTACTGTATGTTTTAATGTCACATAATAAATACAGGGGATAGAGCTCTTCAACACACAGTTTTTAACTTGATCCCACTGTCCCCATGCAGGCTATTTCAGCACTGACAAGTTATTTTTTCTTTGTTCTTGCAACTCGTTAATGCATTAGCTTCAGTCCTGATCTCTCTTGTTCAGGGTCATGGTTCAGAGACTGCTCCTATTATATCCACAATAATTTGTTGATACAGCCTCTGCTGCAAAAAAACAAGCTTTTTTTTTACCAGACAAGAGGCTTTTTGTCAAACATAAACAAGCAAACACACTGTAACACTCACACACGAGCTACATTTTGAATAAATCGTGCACCAATTACACCCTTAATAAATACTTCATGGCACCCTGGAGGGTCGTGCATGCTGCTGTATGTTCAGCACACATGCACATAACCCCTGGTCACCTCCTGCAGTGTAATGCATGGTGGATTTCCAGATGTCCAATCTGGGCTGTGATGATAAAGAGAAAAAAGCTTGAAGGTGAAAAGCACAGGGGTCTCTCTTCAAAGGAGAAATTTGCTCGTCATGGCCCTTTGTACCTCTTTGTGCTCTGCAGTGCTGAGCTGAGCTACTGTACAACATTATGCTGTGAAGGGAGAGGCTCCAATAAACTGTAATCTCTAAATTTAGTTTCACAAGTTATGCTCAGTACCTTACAGCGACTATAATCAATACATTTATATGAACTATTGATCTCATGACTGCTTGCACAGGAAAAGTGACAAACCCACAGAGAAATATCACCTGATTCTGCAGTTTCCCTTCAGCTCTAAAGAGATTTTTTTTAGCATCTTTCAGCTTAGTGTTTTGGTTTTTTGGCCCCAACTTTTCTGTTTTAGTTAATTCACATTGTTCTGATCAGCAGAGTCATTTTCTGTAGGCAGCTGTTTGCAGCCAAATACTTCAGGAAACCAACTGTACGCTACGTGTCCAGCGCCAAACAAACAGACAGATTGTATTGGAAAAGGAGGTGTGCTTCAATAATGGGTTTCTCAGCAGAGTACTAAACCCACAATCTAATGAGCATATTCAAAAAGGTAGCACATCTCAAGTTTTCCATTTTTGTGTTTTGGCACAGAGCCCTTATCAGAGCCTTCTTATGAAGCCTCTGTGCCTAAAGGCGTACGCCTTTTTCTTTTGTGATGTGAGCCAAATAAACAAGTGAAATGTGAGTATTTTGTCCCCCTTGACTTGAAAACTTGAGATGTGCTACGTTTTCAAACTTTTGGAGTAGACAAACAGAGAGAGCTGGAGACTAACTATTGAACAAGGGCCAGATAATTTCCTCATTAGTTGGTAGAGACCAAAAACAGAGCTTAAAGAAGAGTAAGTACTGATCTTACATTTATCAAATGACCAGAAATACAGCTTCAAATTAATGTTAATCCATAATTACTGAATGTGTTACTGCAGGTTTAAATTACTATAAATTTTATATCAAGCAGTCCATGGGCGATGTACAAATAAGATCAGATACTTTTCATTGATCCCACTGGAAGAGTGAGGGCAAGAGAGGTACAAGAACAGATATATAACAGAAATATGCAAGTAACTTTTAACAGTCTACAGCCATGCAAGCAGCTCTGTGAGGCTGTAAATTGCTGCAATTTTTGATCAGCATGAAATACAAATTACAGCTAAGGCTGAGGCAAATGTTAGGCAAAGGTTGGCAATTGCCCCAAGCTACCGAGGGCCCCATAAAACGCCTCATAAACCCATGATTAAAACATTTTTTTTAATAATAAGATATAATTAATTATATCTTTCTAAAAAATACATACTCTAAAATGGTATCAGAACAGTTAATTCATCTGTGCCTGAGTGTCTCAGGGCTTCCCCACTTGGACTATTCCATGATCTTACTGCACATCTGTGGAAATGATTTAGAAAGACAGTAGGCCATTTGTGTAATCAAACCGCTTGGCATGGTGTACAGACTGTAAAAAAAATGAGGCACAGCCACCCCAGTAGTGCTAAAAAAGGAGGAAGCAGGAGGATACTAAAAGACAATAACTCACCCCAGTCGCAGCTTGCTCACCCTGCTGCCGTCTGCCAAGAGATACAAAAGTAACTGATGCTGTACCACCAGACTTCAGAACAACTTCTCTCCTGCAGCTGTGAGGCTCCTCAATTCATCCTTTGCACTCCACCATGAATGAAAGTTTATTTTTATGACTTATTATTTATTCAAGAAGTGAAAAAGGAGCAGAACAAGGAATGCGGAGGGCCCCATGCCTGTGTTTGCCTTAGGCCCCAAAATGACTTAGTGTGCCCCTGCTGCTGGTGGTACTGGATGAAATCAAGTTATTACAATTCATGCTTAAGGGGGACATGATTTACTGTGTAAAGACCATAACCAATAGTTGTTGAGATATTTCAGTCTGGACCAAAGTGGAGGACTCATACAGCAAAAAACTGCAATACTACAAGCATTTACTAAATGCAGAATGATGCATAAAAAATAAAATTATAGGGTTACTGAATACAACATACATCAAAGATAAATATGAACAATTAAATCATCAGGAGCAGTTCCTTCATAGATCTTTAAAACACTTCTCTATCTGCATAGTGTTTTATCTTAACAGCCTGCAAGGCGATTACTTCTTGTCCTCCACCAGGCTGGGAGCACAGGTATGTCACGACTGTGTTGTCGTGGCAACCTGAGTGAGGAGCTGAACTCATTCTCTTTCACAGTATTTTAACAATGGAGAAAGTGAGAAATCTTAACTCAGGCTGTGGTCTTAACACGTGTGAATCAGCAGACTGTCTGTTACTTCTGTCTCTGTCTGTGTCTGACTCTTGTTGCTTGTTTGAAAGGTTATGAAGGGGTGAAGAGCTTAGTGAACTGCTGTCCCGAGGCACTGTGTAACTCCAGAGCCATGATATTGTCTGCTTATGTCAGGAAACACAGATAGGAAAAGAGAGAGAAAAGAGATTCGGTCAATATGAAACATAAAATCTTTATCAAGTTTATTAATTTTAGCAGTGTTTTTACTACCAGGCAGTTATTGCAAAAGAGAGTCAAAATTTAAAGAGCTCTCACAGTGGTGCCCTTGGCTAAGAAAGGAATTAAATTTAGGAGGGCTGGAGTTTTTTTTTTTTTTTTTCTTGATGAGAAGGGAAACATCTCTGGAATTAAAGGTGGTGACTTGAACTTCATTTCACCTGATGAATCTAAAGTTGATTATACTGTCCAAGTTGTTGCCCAGAAGGAAATCTGATTTTTTTTTTTTTTTTTTTTTTTTTTTTGCAGTCAAGGCCGACTCTGAAGCTTTACCGATCTGTAGCAGGCACTGAAGGATTTTTTCATACTTTACCCATAAAGAAACGTACACAATGATGAGAGGAGTCTTTTCAGAATGTAATGTTTGTACCTTTATTTTAGTGACAGATAAAAGTGAAATTCAAGGCAAGTGGTTCAGCTGTACCTTCACTGTATAAGCTCCAAATCCTCCATTATACTGTAACTCTCATTCTTACTGTCATCTTCAAACTCCAGAAGTAGAATTCTGAAAAAAAAAAGCTTTGTGAATTGAAGGGGAATTGTGATTTAAAGCTCTTTTTTTTAAAGCTCTGGGGGCATACAGTCTTTCCAGAAAACATTTCTGGTAGATTTTATTTCATACTTCGACATTAATTGTTGAGCTTCTTGGACAGACTTTTTGAGCAGCACAGAAGAAAAGATGGAGTTGGTATTTTAGCCCAGGGCCAATCTCATGCTGACTGCACAATCACTGGTGTATGTGCAGTGATTAGAGTTCTTCACAGGCCTAAAACTGAGACCAGAATCTAGCCCATCCAGTGAACCTGACTGCTACTACCATATTTACACCCAAACACAACCTACAATCAGAATCTATATTCTGTCTTTACTTTATCCATTACCATGTGTCTCTTTTTTTCTTCCCACTGCACAGTTTATATCTACTTGCAAAACATTAGATACAATGAAATACGAACAGCAAATTTTAAAGAGATACAGGAAGAATTTTCTTAATGAATTACAAAACTATAACTCAACCCAAGGTCAACAATGTATGCAGCAAAGTTACATGACTTCAACTGATCTGAAACCTTATGCTTTGTCAAGATACTATGAACTAGAAAAGAAGACCTGCTTTAATTACTCTGAGTGTCTGTTTACACCCAGGTGAGAATAGCCACATGAGAGATATTCAGCTATGTACACCTGTCCCCTAGTTTAGCTAAAAAGAGTGGCAAAATCTCTGCAGAGAGGAGGCTGGGTTGGATGAATTGGTTGAACACAGGACTCTAACTTGGAAGACTGCAGATTTGAGTCCCATGTGAAACTAGAGGTCATTGTTGACGTTTAGTTTAGACTTTGACTTCCTATTTTCATTTTATTTCTATGTTATATTTTCAGTTTGCATTCTCAAGTTGCAGGTTGGTTAGGTTTAGGCAACAAAACTACTTAGGTTTGGTTTAGGAAAAGGTCATGATTTGTCTCTGCCATGCCAACGCCTCCTCATACCTACATCACAGAATAGGTCGATTGGACGTTATCTAAACCACATGACATAAATCACATTACATTACACATGTGGTTTTCATTGTAAAAATGATCAGTTTGGTTAGGTTTAGCCATAAAAACTTCTTAATGCTGTAACTTCATTATGTACGTCAGGTGATGAAAATGATGTCACTCATTTGATGGAAGTGACATATATAACACTAACTTTTAATAACTCCACACTGACTCTTCGTTTCTCAAAGGACTTGAACCCCAGTCACCTGGGTTAGAGTGTCTGTTTGTGTGAGCCATCCATCCACCCAGCCTCCTCCATATGTTGGACTTTTATTGCTCTTAATATGAATCATAATAGGCTGATTGCTTATTTGACCTAGACGGCCATGGCCATGCAGGTGTAAATAACATTTTTGGCTATGGACACCTGGGTGCTTGTCTCTGCCTTGCTAGGCTGTATTCACCCGGCATGAATAGCCACAATGGTTATACAACTGTACACCTTCTGAATTCAACCTTCTCTCTTTTACTGAACTAAGACGAGCTTAACTGGCTCTGTAACTCCTCACAAAACACGCCTTATTCAAACTCGACAGAAAAACTCAGTAAAACTCACCAAAATTGTCATTGTTAGTCTCCACAATCACCATCTCTGGTTTGGTTGAAATAAATCACATTAGATGTTTACAAAGTTTTCCTATCACTCCTCACCCAGTCACCCATAGCACTCGGCTCTGACTGTGGTGGTTGTGTACTGTGCCGCTGGATGAGAGTGGTCGCAGTGCAGCAGCTGCTGCTAAAATAATATATATTGTCCCCAAAAAACAAATCAAATATTTTACTAAACCTGATTAATGTGACAATTAAATAAGGTTAAGTCTCCACAAACATCCACTTTTCACCATTTCATGCTGAGAAAGTAGCATGCAGTCAACTTTGGGAAGCTTGTTTATTTGACAAGACTGCCTTCAGTCTTATTTGGAGGGATTTAATTCAATCATACAGACCAAAAAAGATACTGTGTTAATATGGAGCTTTAAAAAACCTTTATAAGACCTGCTTTAACATAACATAATTTCTGCTGTTAAATACGTTTTTCTTAATGCATAAGCCTTTTAAAGAAACCAAAATTAAAATTTTCTAACTGGCCACCATCAGCCCATCAACTGATTTTCTGGTTTACACTCTCAGAAAACAATTTAGTGCCAGAAAGGTGGGAAGAATTCATAACTTTAGTTATGATAAACCAATGAAGCAATTAACTGGGGGATCTTGTGAGAAGCAAATTAAAAAATCTGACTTTTAGTTTTTAGTATGTTTCAAGGTTCAAAAAAACTATTTCCTAACCTTCCCATAATGCAACTGTAGCTATTTTAACCATCAAACTTCATGCCTCCAGTTTGTAACACTTTCACACTGTGCTTTAAATGTGATCATGTCACTTGAATAATGCTCTCAGAGTTTTCCGTCCAGACCCACAGACAACATTTTCTAATTGTTTTCCTAGGCTGTGTTTAATACTTATTGACAATGACATGTAAAATTATCAGAATCCCCCCCCCCCCCCCCAAGTTAATGGAGTCTCTGTATTATAAATTGCTTCCAAAATAATGGGCAAGTCTGACTTGTTGTTTAACCTCTTTTGTGATGGACCAGACAGATCCATCTTATGTTGTGCTGTGCCAGATGGGATGCAGTCAATGCAAAGATATATGGCACGATGCAGAATAATAAAGGGGGTTTGAATTGGACTATGAGGAGCAGTGAGCTGCCAGTACCACGCTGTAGTGAGTATGGTTTGGCAGCAGTAACTTACAGATGGGGGCTTCAATTTACTCCCAATTTAAAATGTAGTGTGTCTCCTAAAGCTTCCCTATCATTTAGATCAGTCTACTGCCACATGAAGCTTTTCCACTGAGGCAAAAAGGTTTTTATGTCACTTAGCTTAAAGACTGTCTGTGGTGAGATGGTACTGACTCACTTAGTGCTAACTAAAGGAATGAATACACTAATCAGAGGTTCGTTTTATTTTTTTATACTACATCTACATTCCTGAAGTCTATCTTTAAAGCTACTACAAGGAGTTTTAAACTGGTTAAGCAAAACATCTCAAATTAATACTGATGCCTCTATATGATTCGTCTAGATTAACAAATTAATGAGACCATTAAGAAGAATGGTTGGCTATTTTAGTTTACTTGTTTTTAATGACATAATAATATTCCAGTACTTTGAGCTGTGGTAAGATTAACACATCAATTTAAGAATATTCCTTTCAGCTGAAGGATATTTTAATATCTCTACTGTAAAGAGTTTCTATTTCCAATGCAAAACAGAATCTTTCAGTTTATCAAACATTTTTGATCTTTTGATTGTTTATTGTCCCGCAGTTAAAGGGGAGGCAGTGGTGGAGTTCAGTTCGTAAAACTTAGTTTAGTTAAAGATAAAAAATAATAGTTGAAATGTATGTATAGTAAGAGGATGTGGAAATATATTTCATAATGTGCCAATATTAAATCAACTTGGTGCTTTGAAGGTACAGCATTTGCATTGCCATAATTAGGTTAGAAAATAAAGTGTTTGCTCAATTTAACATGACTTTGGTATAAACCATGCCCACGTCTGGTCTTCTATTTGAATACAGATACAGAGACAAATCATTTTTTTTTGGTTTAACAGATACAGATAATGACGTCTTTGGTCTGCACCCACTGATAATGCCCCTTGGAAAACAAAATTTTTTAACTGAAGATACTGAATTAGTCAGATCGAGTTAGTATCTTCCAAAGTTCCATCCATTTTAGCTCCAAATCCACTCTTAAAACCTACCATGGACTTGAAAAAGAGCAGAAGAAGAACCCATCCAGTGGGCCTGAACTGCACAGCACACAACACAGCATGATGTGGGAATGATCCCCTGTGGTGACTCCTGCTGTGGCCCCCCAATGTGATCTCATCTGATCAGGAATGGTGTGAAATATGCCTACAAATTGTCAAAAATTGATTGAATGCTTGCTGTTTGCTCTGAAGCTTGTTACACGAGCGAACAGACACGCTTCTGCTCACACAAATAAAACTTTATTGCTATGACTGACGTGCCGTTTAAAAGGCCAAGGATACATGAAGGAGCTGGAGGGAGTTTGATGAGTCATAGCACAGCAGGGGAAACTATTCATTATCGGTTAATTTATCCCCAGGAGCTTTTTGTGTTGCAAAACAGCATTATGGCTATGACGCCTGATGGGTAATTCAAATATATTTGCTGTTAGGCCCTGAACTGTGTTTGACAACACCCGCAAGAACATGGTCAGGTCTGATACTGTACATCAAATTCCTGATTTATACCCTCCTCACAACCTCAGTTAATCAATGCAAATGTTGTCAATGACGTTTTTAAATGATTTGACTGAACCTCTTAGGTTTTAGTGGCTCAAATAAAACCAATCCTTCAGGCGTAAAAGTTGGAGCGCTTTATAAGTTTTATTAGTTTCAAGGCCAACAAGTTCTTCCCTCTTACCCACTTAAGGTTGAGTCTCTTTTGATATGTAGATAGAAGCTAAAGAAGAGATAAACAGTGCGGGGATCGCTCCTCAGTTGCAGCTTGTGTCTTCAGGCAGCGAACTGTGTTGACTAGTCATCATCAGTGCTCTGGTGACTTAATCCACAGAGCTGTTTTTTGGCCGCTGGTAGTGGAGCATGCACAAGAGACTGTTGTATTTCTGGAGTCTTGCATCAGAAGAAACACACAACTCATGGCTCTCAAGTAAAGCCTCAGCCACTGTGGTAGATCATACCAAGGGAAAAAAACTTAAAAAGTTGTAAAAATAATGTTGCTAATTATCACAATTTCTGCTCATGTTTGGTCTCTTTTGGCTTTCAGGCTGTTTGAGTTTTATCCTTTTGAGTTAGGCAGCAGTTGAGATGCATTTGAGGGAATAATTCGGCTTTATTACAACTCAGATTTGTTTTGATGCTTTGACTGCTTCCAAGTTAATTGCTAAGGTTTGTGAATGCAGCAGTAGCACTAGAAATACTGTAAGTCAAATGGGGCAAGAAACATGGTCAGTCAGACAATCATACCATCCTCCATGTTAGCCTGGAGGACTGTATGATTGGAAGAGAAAACAAAGGCACCCAGCCACAGCTAAGTAGACACTTAATGTAGGTGTCCTGTGTAATGACACCATTTTGGATGTGCTCATCCTGTTTTACCTCCAAATGATGTGGTGCCTTTGCAAAAGATTTGACTTTGAGACAGAAAACCGCTGTTTGCATGTCTTTCCTGAACAACAGTCATTGTTGGTTCCTTTCAACCTTTATGATAGTCTTTTCTTTTCTAGATGTTGTTGTGCGTTACCTGACCTCAAAGCAAAATTTGACCAACATTATAAAAGAAACATCTGTAAAACTGTTGACAGGACACATTGAACTGCAAACAAGTTCAATTATGACACTCTCTACAGTGAATTTTTGATACATGGGTTTTATTTTTTCAAAACTTTTGTCGAGCCAAGAAAAGTGATTTAAAAATCTGTG
This sequence comes from Lutjanus argentimaculatus, assembly GCA_034769285.1. Classification (NCBI taxonomy): domain Eukaryota; kingdom Metazoa; phylum Chordata; class Actinopteri; order Lutjaniformes; family Lutjanidae; genus Lutjanus; species Lutjanus argentimaculatus. Next base: position 25,470,896 of record JAWZSL010000003.1, on the reverse strand, counting down.
ATGTCATCACAATGTAAAGTCTGTGGGCTGAGTTTGAACTTGCAGAGTCAGCTGAAAAACACTACTATGCATATTCAATGAGTCACATACCCTGGGACTAAACCTGGAAATTTTTATGGTGTATGCACCAGGTGAGCAAATCTAACATCTGATCATGTGCACAGTTCTAGGTGACTATTGTATGTAACCACCATAGGAACAGTGGTTACATGACCTGAAATAATGGCCAGTTTAAGCATGCACTTGCATGCATGTGCACATCAAAGGTACATTCCAGTACTTAAATAAATAGCATTGCAGCTCTGAAGCTTAGCTATAGTAACTGGGTCTAACCCCTAACCCTAACCGTAACCCAAAATGTAAAACTATTCTTTTAACAAAATAGTTTTTGTGCCTAAACCAAAGTAAACCTTAGACATAACAGTGGCAGGTCAGAAAAAGTATCATATTTATGTATTTTTTACGGTTTTACAAGACACTGACAAATAAACTTTGTTCACAGGACTTGTTGAAAGTGGTTCAGAAAGCAATACTAAACTCTTGTCTTGTTTACAACATACTTAAAATCAGATGTCTGGTGTCTCTTGCCCCATCAGACTTGCAGCAATGTCACCATTCTCCCTGATGTCTTAGGTTGGTATAGTACCATCATAAGCAGTGGACAGGATGGCCATAACAACAAAAACACCTGCAGAGTTCTCCTCCAAGCTGAGACATGAAGTTTGACTGTTTACAGTGGATGAGGTGATTGTCTCTCTGTGAGCTGCTCACTTAAATAGCAGACTTCAGGAGGGATGGCACTGTGGCCATTAAAGTTTAATATCCTCATTTGGTCACTGTGAATAGTGTATCTGGCAGGCAGTAGCTCTACCTCGCTCACCTCCCATGGCTCATTACTAGTAAATCAACCTGCGGGCACCATAAGGGCTCCCTGTTGTAGATCCAAGATGGATGCTGGCTGGTTGTGACCTTTACTAGGTTTTGCATTAAGGTTTTTTTTTTCTGATTTACACTGGAGTCACTTGCTGCTGGAGCCATTCTCATGAAAGAGAGGAAGTACACACGCTGCAGAGTGGGAGGTGGAAACTGTCTGCTTAAAGTAGGTTAGAGTCTGCAGCATTACAACAACCATTTGCTGTACTCCCTGTAGTGTGCATTGTCTGATCATTATGACAAGTTGTAGCACATGGGGAAAGTTTTTCAGGTAAACAGGGTTTATTCGTGTTTCCATCCACACTATACACTCCTCTTAATGCTTATGAGGGAACATAGTAGAGAGGAAAGTGTGCTTGATTTACATATCTTTTGCTGTTTTGAGTTTCTCTGGAAGTGTAGAGACAGCAGTAAGCCAATCATGAGGTTCTCTGAGGACTTAGATTTGTCTCTTCATATGGATAGTGTTTACCTTGCCAAACAACACCTGACGCACCAAGATGTGCTGCTTATCCCCCTGGGGAAGGTGTTGGGATACAGTGAGGGTACAGTTGGGTACTTCATATGCACTGAGTGCAGGGAGGTGTGTTTATGTTTGTGCATGCAAGGATGGATTCTATACAACCACTCTTCCTTACCGATTCAGCAACTATTTCTGTCCTCTTTCTCCCTCTCTCCCTCTGTGACTTGCAGATAAGAAAATGGCTATAGCAACAGTGTTTCCAGAAACTGCCATTGTTTCCCCAGCCACTGTTGAAGGGAGATTAAAAATAATAAGTAGTGGTGCCATTAGAAATGGTGGCAGGCGACAAAACATTCATTCCAGTTTGTTGTTGAACTGCTACCCTGCCACTCTGCAGGGACTGATAAAAGTTATGCTGCTGGCAACCCCTGTCTCCGATTTATGCATTTATGCTTACTGGGCTCTTGAGGACAAGGCATAGTGGATTTTAAATGGCAAATATATGGACTTCTTGAAACGTTTGCACTCCAATTATAGTGTATATTTGTGGGTATACTACAGTCAGCTAAGCCCCACCCCCTTAGTTACTGTTGCTATGCCAGGCACATAGATGAAGTTTACCTTTAGGCCCCTTTCAGGCAAAGATCCTTCTGCCAGAGAGCTTTTTTAACACCTGGTTAATAGCCTATTTTAACCCAAACTATGATATTTTCCTGAACCTAAGCAAGTAGTTTTGTTGCTGAAATCTAACTAAACTGAAATTAATAAAAGCTGAAGATAATAAGTTAACTAAGTCTAAAATGTATCTTTATACCATGTCACCTGACTTTATAAAGCCTGTCTGCCAGAAGGCCTTTCTAGCATGTAGCTAACAGACTATTTTAAGCCAAACTATGATCTTTTCCTAAACTTAACCAAGTAGTTTCCTTGACTAAGCAAACTAATAAACTGATAAAACAAAAAGATAAAAGTCTAAAATTAATCTTTTATCTGACTTCCTAAAGCCTTTCTACTAGAAAACCCTTTATCTGAGGTATTGACCAACTGATCACAGACATTATTCTTTAATAAATCAGTGTTATGATGAATGCATGTGTGTATTTCCGTTTCCATTCTTTTGTCATGTGTGATGGTGGGGCTTGAACTCAGATCTCCTTTGCTGAAAATGTAATAACCTGCCACCAGCAAACATAGAATGCCAGTCTTGTGTTTTTGATTCCTGTCGGGAGGGAATTGCTGGCAGAAAGCTTTTCTGGGATTTCTGACACAAAGATTGCCTGCCAAAAAGGGCTTTCTGACGGAAAGTTCTGAACGCTAACTTCAGTCAAGGTTTTACGGCACATAATACAGTTTACAGTGGCAGTTTACTACTAAATTTTTTTAGTAATTTTTGATGCAACTGGTCTTCAATTTCTTAGAAAGTTGACAAAACAGGCTTCTCATTTCTGGCTAATTACTGTGCACACCTGAAAAGACAACTGTCCCTATCAGGATTTATCAGGATTATTATTTTGTATTTAACATAACACGGTATACATACTTTGTTAGGGGAGACAAGGGCTAGATTTAAATTCTTTTTCAAACAGTATGTTTCACCTTTAACATTACAAGAGTAAAAGGTTTTAGGGCCAGGACTAACCAATGTGTTTTGCAAATATAACCTTGCACAACAAGTTTTGCCCATGTTGCTGGACTGAAAATCTTCTCAGATGCAATTAAGAAAACAACAGAGCTGGTAATGCTACCCTAAACTCTGATAGTATCCAGCACCGGCTTCCACACAGTGAAAAAATACTGCATAGTGGATGAGTTAGTTGTGAAAGGGCCTTTAACATAACCTGTGACCCAAAAAAAATGTAATTAGCCGATGAAATGCTCCTTGGCCTTGGAAGTAACGCTCCATCAGGTTAGTGCAGTAAGCTAGTCAGCTGGATGTGCTAACGTTTGCAGTTTAGGTGGGAGCAAATAAGCAGTGCTTAATCCATCTGATTACACTTTAGCACTTGTGTTTTTGGTTTTGGAAAGGCTAAAAAAGACACCACTCTCCAAATTTTTAAATACAGAGTATCGCTCTTATTACAGACAAGCGCACGCTGTAGAGAAATCCAAAGCCATGACCCTGCTGATGGGAGGGCTCTTAACAAATGGTCAGTTGTTTTCTGTTAATATATCTTTTCATTTTGACATTTTATGATAACATGATAACATGGCATCAATAGGTAATGGGCACTGATATCAGCAAGACTCATCAAATGCAGCCACAAAAGTAAAGGTGTACAACTGGAAAGGTTTATTCTGGCATTTTATGCTTGCTAGTGTCAGCTTATTAAGTTCTTAGGGCGAAGGAGATGTGAGTTCAAGCCCCAGCACCACAGAGCAATGACGAAGGATGGAAATGGAAACACACACACACACACACATTCATCATAACACTGATTTATTGAGGAATAACCTCTGTGGTCAGCTGGTCAATAACTGACTATTCCATAGGGTGCAGCAGTTTGTGGTGGCTGCATTCAATTACTCTCAACAATCTCTAATGATGAAAAAGGTGGCTCAAGTAATAGAAATATTAATCTTTCTATATTCTGTGTAGTTTTCTATAACAGGGTAACAAGGGTTGGTTGCATTGTGTTCACATTTTGGATTATAGAATATAGGAAATAGATGAAAAGATCTTTGTGCGCTGGTCTTTCAATAGGAAGTGCAAAGTTCAACTGGAGGTGCAATAATTCAAAGTATTGCATGCTATTTAAGTTTGTTTACTGAACTTATCTAATTGATCCCCCAGCTCTGCTTCACCATACCAAACTGGCTCATTTTCTGAATGCACACAAATCTCTGTTTTTCTCTGGAGTCAACAGAACTAAATGTGCTGCTAAATCTGTGGGACTTCAAAGCTGTTTTTCTCTGCTCTCTTGCCAGGGTCATCACAGATAGCCAACTCCTATCTGCCTCCCCAGGCAAGACTTAGAGCTTTGACTGTTGGTTTGTGGTTAGAGTTCAAACTTGGCTTCAACATTCAGCCGACCAGCAGCAGCAGTGGCAACAACTACACACACATGAGAGCCGAGGCAGAGAGAAAAATATGAAAAAGATATATATTGGCAAAACTGCCCTGAAAACACAGAGAAATGGTTGCAAACACTCGAAAAGAAGGTAAGATGAGTCAGTCTGGGAGTGTTTTTAAACTCTTTCATTCATTTTGACTAATGGAAATGGACTCATTGGGAGGTCATGACCATTAAAAAGCCATTAAAACATAATGTGGCATCTATTCATTCCCATCATTCATCCTCACGTCTCTTGTCATGTATCAGTTGATGTCTACATCCAAGTTAACGCTGCATTTTGCCAACAGTGGTCTTTTACATCTGGACGCTGACAAAAAAACATAATACCCTAAAAGAAATAATCAATGGCTGTGAGCGCAGACTTAATTAAACTGGCATTACATAGTGATAAGAGCCCAGAGCAATTTTCACACAGCTCACTGGCTCTTTGCCATGTGATTTTACAACATCACATGCAGCTGTTAGACAATGGAGAGGTTGTAAAGATTTTGTTTTGTTGTAGCGCCAGGCAAGTGGGGTTGAACGTGCAAATCTCAGCATGGTGGATAAACTCTTCAATGACTCGCCTATTTATATATTTGTCTATTGCCTGTCAGTCAAATAAATAGTGTATCATTTTGGAAAATGCACATTTTATGCTTTTTTTTGCAACAGTTCATTCATTTGCCTACAACATCTTGGTAGTATATGTTCAATTCATGTTTAATAAGTGAAAAAAGTAATTCTGTTGGAAGAATGTTGCATATTTATGTATTATCAACCTTTTATATAGGTTTCTACTCCAGTAAGTTATCAAAGTCAATCTAGTGATCACAGTGATCAGTCCAGTACCTACGAGTGGAAGAACATTAATGTTGTTATAATATTATAATAATGTTAAAATATTTGGTACCACTTTACAGACTGCCCTTATAACTGAATTATAAATGGTTTAAAATTAGGTTATTCATTAGGTTATAAATACTTTATTCTGTCCTCAGTGTGTGTCTGTACACAAATTGACAGATAGCTAACAAGTCTGAAGAGAAAGTCGGAGGCTGGAGTAAAGCGGAATGCCCTTTACTGTTGTTGTCATTCTCATCAACAGATTCTTTTTGTAAAACTGAAATGATACAGAAAAATGGCACCAATTACTGGACGCTATTTACACAACATTATACATAAATTTACATAAAATGATACAAATAATAGCTACAGCATGATGTATAAATACCATATTTCAATGGTATGTAAATAGCTGTAAATAACTTGTTGTAAAGACTGTACATAAAGTTCAAAGCTCAAAAACACAAACCGAAAACACACTAGCATAATTGCAGCAGGAAAACTATTGAATAGCTAGTCTAAGCTGGTTCAATGTTCACATGCAGATCAACTAAACATTTAAAAGTGCATATAATGCTCTACAGAATACAAACATGATGTTCCAATAAAATTTTACTTAAAGCGGTGCTTTCCAAGACACAACAGTGGAAGGAAAAGATAAGGTAGCTGTAGCTGCAAGCTGACACATGTCACAACTGAAGCATTTTCCAAAATGAAGTCTCTAAATGGTCACCTAACTGTGTCATGTGACTCAAACAACCAATGAAACAGCAGCAGCAAATAACATGAATAAAATACTGACTTACTCACAAACAACCACTAGGGGGAGAAAATACTGAAATAAAGGCAACATTTTTTGAGAACATGACATACTTAATAAATCAACACATTAGATAATATTTGTACCTCTCAGCTTTAACACATTTTTGTTAATAATTATATTATTACTTAACCACCGCCAGCAAATCTTAATAGTCGGAAAGTTTCATTAACTAACATAGTAAATTAGCAGATTCATACACTAAAATGTTGGTAATATCGTTTACCTTGACATGTTCAGCATGTGTCATTTTGCACTTTACAATAAGACTCCCATCACCAATTATAAAAGGTAGTAATTCGTTAATAAATGATGATGCATTTTACACACAGGGTCCTGTTTGCCACTTATGTTAGCAGCTCATCAATAAGATTAATTAGTAGTAAGCAGTAACTGATCTTATCAAATAATGACCCACACTGATGCATGAAAACTGGGTTATAACTTTCTCATAATTGATTAATGATTTATTAAGTATTGCAAGCTAATTAACAATCTAATTATAAACCATTTATAAATATTTATAAGGATATAGACTTATTGTAAAGTGGGGGCAAATATACAGTATATATCTTACCACAACATATTTGTGTAATGTCTTTAAAGCATATTATCCTACTCTAAAATAGTAACATTCTGGTAATGTTAAAAAACATGCTGCCGAAAACATTTCAAGGACATGAAATTCTCACTTGTATAGAGAACATTATCCAGCCATTAACAAGAACTTTCCAGGAACCAAAATAAAACTTCTTACTGAAACTATTACAACTACATTGTCTAATAACATTTTTGGGATGTTCTTGGAACAAATAAATTCTAGCTGGGTGGCTAAAGGGCAGCTCGCCAGATATGGGATGTGAGCACATGTTTGGGTTTTTAGTCCTTAGGAATGTGCTCTTAATCACTTCTACCACTCAACTTCCTTTTTTAAATATGTATGTATATATATATATATATATATATATATATATATATAATTATATATTTATATATATATATGATAGATAGATAGATAGATAGATGTAGTACTAGATATATGATTTCATCATTATATACATCTATTGTCGATGTAGATTAGTAGGCTTTTCCCATGTGGATAAGCCAGGCTAGCTTCCCCTGCTTCCAGTCTTTATGCTAAGCTAGGCTAACAACATTCAGATCCAGCTCCATACTTAGATAGTTTTTGCTTTCTTGCCTTGACTCTCTCAAATGAGTAATGTGTACTCAGTACAGTGCTATAGAGCCAGGAGGCAATAATCTGAGTTTAACATCAACCCTGGAGGCAGGGGGAAACAGCTTGCCTGGCTTACTAAAAATCAAGAATGTGCCTCTAAAGCCCTCTAATTAACATGTTGTGTGTTTGTTTGATCTGTACACAAACAGTGGTGTGAAAGCTGTTAAATCAGTTACAGGTAGCATCTCTTCTTCAATCTCCTTCTGCCAAGATTTAACATTTTTGTTTCTGCGCTGGTTAAACAAGATAGATACTACTGTATGTATAATTTAATGAGCTTTAGAGGTATTTGTAGGCATACGTTTTTCCACTTAAGACAAAGAAATTGAGAGTGGTAATGATCCTCTTATCTAACTCTCAGCACAAATGTGAATCCCAGATGTCAAACTATGCCTTTTAACAAAAAGATGACGTGAGCAGTATCAATCACTACGCTACACTTTTGTAAAGAAATCTAAGATTATTTTTTCAAGTTGTTGGTCTGTTCCTTTAAGTATCTATTTAGATAGTATCTGACAGTAGTGTTCTTTAACTGTAGCTAACAGCAACACTAGCAAATAAAATCAAATCAAATAAAAACTTTATTTGTCCCACTAGGGGAAATTTGTCTTGGGCAGGGAGTTGTAACAGCTGCCATGTACATGTAAAACATCCATACATCATACACAATATACAATAAAAAAATATACAATAAAATCGTGACAGGCAGACATATCCAAGAGGAGAGAATGGAAAGAAAGTGCGAGGTGCAATAAATAGAATAACATCCTTATAATACAAGTTCAGATAGAAACATACTAAAAACTAAAAAGAGCAAGGGATGTTGGTATAAGCCAGCAGGTGGATGGGATAATAATATCTAACTGTAATGTTACTAATGCTGTATTACTGTTTTTGTATTGCTTTAACACAATACGCTTGAGACTATGTATGCTATCTTTAAGTTAGCCCTCTCTCTTTCTTTTATCTCCCATGTTAGCATTACTGTAAATTCCCCAAAAACAGCATCTTTGGATTTCTTTGCAGATGTTACCTCGAACTCATCTGTCCTGAAGTTAAGTGCCCATTGTTTTTACTCCATTTTTTGTGTCTTTTAATGAGATAAAAACAACAGTTATAAAGATGTTAAGCTCTGAGAGATGAGAAAAGTAGTGTCGGTTGCTAGGCAACAGACATAAAAGTTGAAAAGCAGTGCTGGATTGAGTATTTAAGATTTTCTAACCTGAGATAAGACAGGGTGAAATAGAATAGGATAGGATTCCTAAACCTAGTTAGGATTTATAAATTAATAATAGTGGAAGTAACTTATGACAACTACTCAAATTACTGTAATTTATTTATTTATTAAGTATTTATTTGGCTACTTGTACTTTGATGGGTAGTTTTTTAAGTCTATAATTTTGTTTGTACTTATTACATTACACAGTGTAATCTACTTAGTTACATTTAAAATCATAATTGAGTACTGAGTACAATTTGAATGAATATTCAAACCTTTCATCTGCATTTCTGTAGCTAATAAGACTATCTGATCACAAATGAGCCAATGAAATCCATGATTTGGAGAAAAAGAATTCTCTTTTGATTGAATGCCTGCTATTGATAATGCAGTAAATATCTGCAATGAAAAAGTAGCTATGACTCTTACCATTTTTTTAAAAGAATACTTTGTACTTTTAGTACTGTATTTTTACATGTAGTTGAGTAATATTTCAGTAAGGTAACAGTAGTTCTGCTTGAATATGGATTTTCAGTACTCTTTCAACCACTGATAATACCAAATTGGGGAAAAATACCCTATCCTAGCTTAACTTAAGATAGGGAATTTCTGTAACATGGCCCCTGATGTTTATTTAAGTCCACATTTATTGGTTTATTTTTGCTTTATATACTTACTTCTTTACTGCTTGATGAAGGCTTAATTAGTGGTGATCTTAAACAAAGTGCTTGGACTTAAAAGATAGTCCATCGCCCCACCCACGTATTGACACAAGACAGTCCATAAGTCTTTCTGGGGCCGTCACAGTGGGCACCATTTTCTCCTCCTTTACTGCCAGCTTCCTAATTGAGGCTCTGGGCCGAGGTGAACTTGGAGGTGCACTCACTGCGTCTGCTGGTTGGCAGTGCTGAGCCATCGAACCCCTCCGTGAGCCAAGTATCCATCAGTCTGGCAAAATGCTAAATCCCCCAGAGCGCTCACTGCCCCTGCTCCCCCATCTCTAGCCTTTCATTACCACATCCATTCCCTCAGTCAGTGCTGTCGCTGTGTTTTCATCCCCCACATTCAAACCTGCATCAAACACACAGCTGAAATATTGCTCCCTGTCTGCTATGTTGTTGCTGTTGATGGTGGTGGTGTTGAAACTGGTGCTCTTTCTGTGCTCTTTCACCCTCTTTTAAAGCTTGCTCACACACAAAGCCGCGGTTCATTCTGTATTTTCATCTCTTCTTCTATGAATCACCCGTGGTCTTTGTCTGGAGGCAAAAATCCTCTCCTATTCTTTCAAGATTGGATAGGGGGAGGTGTAATGGAATTCACTATTATACCGATGGGAGCTCCTTTCCCAGCTCTGCTCCCTTCCTGTGAATGGGAAATGATTAGTATTCCTCCTCCATCCATCTCCTCGTCCTCCTCCCCATCGGCCTCGCTGCCTTCCCCCTGCTGGGACCTCTCTCACTCCAAACGGAATTACACTCCAGCTACACTTCATCCCTGTACTCCACCCTCGCACAAACACATATACTTTTTACTTTCTACTATATTTCCTTTTCTTTCTGTCTCTGTTTCCTCTCCTCCTCTCTCTCTCTCTGCTTTGCTGTATGAATCTGACAAAGTTTGACAGCAACAACAGTGAATCAGTGTTTGTGACTTTTCTCTGCTGCATGTTCAGCTCTTTCCACGACCACAAGGATGACCTCCGCAAGCGTCTGTCGTACACCACCCACAAACTAGAGATGGTGGAGACAGAGTTCGATTCCACTCGGCAGTACCTGGAGACGGAGCTGCGCCGGGCCCAGGAGGAACTGGAGAAATTTACAGAGAAACTACGCAGGTGTGTGTGTGTGCACGTGAGCATGACTCTGTGGACATGTGTGCCTTTTCACGTATGCATAAACTGTCAGTTCCCCTTCGAAACTAACGCACCAAAGTCGTACTGTGGCATCAAGGAACTTGATTTTCACATGTACATGAAACAAACTTTCTTCTGTGATGTGTCATCTAAGCACATCTAAAAGTAGAAGTGTTTAGAGCTGTCCCTAGCAGCCACATTCGATGGTGAGGTAAAAAGTGGGACGCCAATAATCATTCAAATGGGGATAACAGCCCACGATTTGGGGCAGTCTTTCCTCAGAGGCATTCAGAGTGTTGCACTCATCTGTACATGTGTACAGGGGCGTATAGTGGAAGGTAAACCCAAGTAAACTCAGTTTATCCACCTCTTTGAAATGAGGCTGAGAGTTTACTCATCTATTTTCAGATTATCTGTATCAATTAATGAGGGGAAACTACAGTTTAGCAGCCACTGTATTTACCACTACTCCCCTATATGCAAAAAGTAACTGGAGGTAGTTGTGTGAGGAACAAAAATTCTGATGGTGTGACGGTAAGTGGTATGACACACGGGTAAAACAAGCTGACTCCATTAGTCCTGTCACAGGACTGCACAGGTTTTTACATCATTTCATATAACAACCACATAAACCCATTCATACACAAATTGATATTATATGGATGTTTTTGAGGTGATCCTTTATGTGTGATGAAAAAATTCAAATTTATGATGAATATTAATATTTTGCTCATATAAACCATTAAGTCTCTTTAACAGCTTTGGAAAATTTGATGTTTTATGGGTATTTTTATGTAAGTAGGACTCCCAGCTAATTACACATTATTGATCAATACATTAGACTGCACTCCAATCAAGGTTTAACACACGCAGAAATTTTATTCTGTCTTTCTGTTAGAGATAACATTCAGAACAGTCCTCATCATTTAAGAAGAAGTTTAGACGCGACAATGACCTTGAAGCCATAATTATCCTGTGATCTTAAGACAACAAAAGTTGTTTTCTTATGATAAATGATCTTATTACCTTGTTTTTCTGTAGATAACAAGATTAATGAAATTATTAAGATGCTATGGCATCTATGTACGTGTATATGCTGTATATGGAACTTGTGTACTGATTGCATGTTGATTGTTATGTTTTTTGATTAGTCCAAAATTTATATTAATTACTTATCAGGTAACCAGACCAGAGATGGTGTGTGGGAATCTCTGCTGCCCTCCAACACACCTGTCATACAATCATACCTTTACTTGTTTACTTTGGGCAATATGCTCTTTAAATTTAAAAAACACACATTGTTTTGACAAGTGTGTAATAAATCTCAACTTATTACTTCAACTTGTAAGAGAAGCTGTGGCCCAGTAAGAAACAAATGAGTGGCCTTCCATCTCTGAGCTTTAATTTAGCAGCATGATGATAACCTGGAGCAATTAGATTATCTGCAAATAGAGTAAACCTTCTGGTCAGACAGAACAGAGTGTTCTCTGTGGCCATGCTATATAAATAATGCGATTAATATGCTGTTTAAATAAACTTAAAATTCCTCCTTAAAACTAAGTCCCAGGCCAAAAAACTTGGAAACTTGGACAAGCAGACAGTATGGCCCCTGGTGTGTGTGCCCAGGGGACTTCATCACTTTGAGTCTTTCAGGCTATTCACAAATTCTGTCTTTTTTCTTGTGATTGGCAGAGCCCACCCCCAACCCACTGCTCCTAACTTTAACCATCTGAATGAATGGTGGAGCTTGTTGAAGACAGAAAGTGCAGCCTGACAGACTCAGGTCTTCTGCCCTTTTTTGAATGAGTAACAGCAACATGTTTCTCATAACGACCACTTTTATTTGTTCTTCATCAATCAGTAAACCACTCTCCTCCGGTGCCACTGTACTCGCTCAAATCTCTTTCAGGTCCTTGTTAAATGATTTGCCTCTGCTTTCTGTCTCCACTGCCCACACTCTCCATATCTGTCTGCTTAATGGAGCCATAAATGCTGGTTTATCAACACTCTGTTAGGCCTGAGAGCTAATGTGAAAATGTGATACTGAACTGTGAGGTGACAGGATAAAACACCAGGAGCAAGTTAACAAATAAAGAGTCGAGGTGCTGTTCCACTGGATTGTAAATGGTAAATGAACTTGCATTTATAGTGCTTTTCTCGTCTTCCGACCACTCAGAGCTCTTTACACTACATGTCCCATTCACCCATTCACACACACACACATTCATGCACTAATGGCAGAGGCTGCCATGCAAGGTGCCTCCTGAGAACTCATTCACACACTATCAGGAGCAATTGGGAGCAGTAATACTTTATATGAATGGGTGTGCGTGGGACTGTCATAACCATGTCATGACACTTGTCATGAACATGAAGGAGCCTATGAATGTTCATGACTGTTGGCATTAAGTGTCATGCAGGCAATTATGTCACTTTTAGTTTTAATACAAAGTTGACTTTGCTCGAGGTGTATTTGTTATGACAACTTGAATTAACCAAGAAAACATAACCTGTCAATGTCTCATGACAAGTTCATGACATGGTTATGACAGTGTAATGACAGTCTTATGCACACCCCTTCAAATAAAGTGTCACCGAAACTTATGACGAAATACAGCACAAAAGGAAAACAGGGAATTTAAATATAAAAATAAAGAAAAAGACACTTAAAAGCTAAACATGTTCAGCTGCAGAATCAGCGCTGTGGGTCTCCTTATCCATGTTTACTGATTTCCTATCATAAAATATTTAAGGATTTAAAGTTTTTTATGATCACACACCATATTTTTTTCTTGGAATCTCCTGCTGTGGTGCTTAAACATATCATCAACCCTTTTTACTGTTTTGGCTCAGCAGATTTTTATCCTGAGTGATCTTCAAATCTGAGTCAGAACTTAAAATATCCCGCAAATCCCCTCGAGACTCTCCGTCAGTGCCCTGATCTAGTAATTTATTTATTTCTCTGTCTAAATTTATGCAGAGATTACTGGTGCTTATTTGGCAGTATGAGCAGTAAAATACTCTTTAGTCATTGTATGTTGCGATTTGCATTTTGAACAGGCCGTAAGTCTTTTTCTGTCCTTTCAGGATCCAGAGCAGCTATGCAGCTCTTCAGAGGATCAACCAGGATTTGGAGGACAAGATGCACAGGACGGTAAGAGACTCCTGCTGGGGTGTTTTCAACCTCATGTTGCTGAAACTTTTCATTTTAGTTTGAAACAAACATCTGCAGCTCAAACTCATACCATAACCAAAATCATATCCCATACCAAACCTCAGTGTTACTTGATTCTTTTTAAATCCTGCGATCTTTACCTGATATATGTGCTTTTGCAGCAAGATATTTGAGCACTTCCACACTTTTATATCTCAAAATGTCCCTTACAAACACAGTCCTCTCTTGTTGATGGAAGTAAAAGCTGAGGTACAGGGTTAAAAGGTAATATGTCTTTTATTAACCAGTAACTGGGGCAGTGGTGGCTGAAAGATTTAAGAAGCAAGCTTGTGACTGTAAGGTCATTGGTTCAATCTCCTGGACCGGCAGGATAAATCTGGGTGGGAAAAATGAAAGCAGCAGGGCCCTTAACCCCAGCTGCTCCAGTGAGCTGCTCAGTGGTCGGCAGTTTCCAGGTATGAGTGTGTAACTGTGTGAATGTGATCAGCACGAGGAAAGAAAAAGGTGAAAAGAAAAAAGTGAAACCATTTGCTGCCATTCAGTCTTGTGCTATATGAAAAACAACGTTGAAAAGTACCTTTATTACATTGGCCTCCAAAGTTTTGAACAGTGTTGGAACCACATTGTACTGTTCTAAGAAAATAATCATCAAAATCATGTAATCTAAAACCCTTTATTGTACATAAACACAAGTGTATTTTTGAGTATTTTGTTAGCCAGGGATTCAGTTTGATTCATGGCCAGTTCTGGAAGAATTTTTAAAACAGATTTTCAAAATTATATGTGTCAAGCATGTGTCAAAAAGTGTCTTCACATGTGGTATGTGTTACTAAGTATTAAAGCAAAATGTAAGACAGATGCACACACCTGTAAATGATAAGCGCATTCTCCTTTAAGAGTCTTTCTCTACAGTGCTGTAGAAGTTTTAGGCTCATAGTTGCATATTTCCATTTTAACACTTTAATATGTTCTGCATTAAAATGTCTAAAAATGCTGTTGTTTTCATTGTTTCCAACAATGTTCAAATGCCTAAAAAAATCTGTAACTTATTCAAAGTAACAGCGCGTTTCTTGTTCGACGTTGCTAGTTAATAGCTGGATGCTATAACTTGTGGGAAAACGTGGGATACGTTGGATACATCACTGAGTGCAGAAGAAAGTTGGCAAACATTACTAAACATAAAGTGAATAAAACTTTAATATTACCTTGTCTGTGTACATGGTTTATGCCTGAGACATGTCAGATGGATTTTCATCTGGAATGATGGTTGTTTATTGTGCGTTTAAGCTACATTATACTTCTACTTCACGACATTTTACTGGGATATAGTGTAATATTTTTAAAAATCAATAAGACTGTTATAGTTTCTTTGCAGAGTAAGATTTTGATCTAAAACATCTGATAAGATTATAAAATATGACTAAATCCCAACAGTATGTTGAGTTGGCAAAATTAGCTACTATGATGCTGCTTACACATTAATGTATCAGTACCGATAATACATTTATAGATTATGCAATATAATATTCTGAAAAGGTCCATTCTGCATAATTACTGCTTTTACTTTTGATACTTTGTGTGCACTTTGCTGATAATACTTCTGCACTTTTACTTAAGTGCAATTCTGAGTTCTGGGCTACTTTTACTTACATACATGATGTGAGTCGTTCACCACTCAGAAGGGATCACAGACTTAAACTGGCGTCCTTCCAGCTTCTCCAACCTTCAGGCCACCACTTGCTCGTAGAGCCTTCACTGCTGTGTGGCTACATTTTCAGCCTCACTCACTGAGCTTTCACATTTCCTGACTGCTGTGGTTGTTGTGTATTGATATTATCAGGAAGTGCAGAATCCTAATGGTGTTGTCTGTACGACCACAGAGAAACTCATAAAAGATGTATGAAGGTGACGGATTTGTGAACTCAGCCTCAGCCACATACTTGTACACACACACGGAAAAACTGTTCTCACACATACACACACAGCTAAACAGCTCATGACCTAAAGCTTGACCTGGAATCATTTATTGGAGAACATGAAGTCCTGTAGTTACTAGGAAACCACTACTTACATTTCACTTTTCTATGAAATGACACCAGTTGTTGAGCGAAAGATAGCCAAGAAAAAGTTGTTGTCTTGGCAGCAACTGTTTTGTGCAGTCTGCACTTTGTTCTCTGAACAATTTATGATCTTTTCAGTTCAATCCCAGAGAAAATAGAATAAATTGAATCTAAAAAACACAGCAGGTCACTTTTGAAAAAAAGCTTGAAAAGAAAATATGGCCTACAGTCATGCAGGAGATTTACTAGCTGGAAATGTATTTTTACCATTTTCCATCTAACGATATCCTCAGTAATCTCCTGTTCTCAAGTCATATGCCTTTCAGTTTTAGTATTTCAACCTTATTTCTGAGAAATCATGTTTTTCCATCATTTTGGTAAGGTGGATGGTTCTAAATATGACAAAGCCCAAGAGTCTCAGCTATTATAGCTTTAAGAGGACAGTCAGAGATGGGAATTACAGCTGTAGCAAATGTTAAACTTTATGGAACTAAACACTGCAGGATAGTCACTGAATCATCAAAAAACTGATCCAAAACTTGACAGATAACACATTTGAACTGATGATTTTACTGGAAGTTTCTTCAAAGTGTAGCTCATCATTCAGCCCTTCATCATCAGAAACCTCACAGATTTCACATGAAGCAATTTGATGTTTCTTGCCAAAATGGTCATAGTTTTCTTCTTCCCATATTTTTTATGTACAAAAGCTTGTGGCTTTGACTTTTGTTTTTTTAATCAAGGAAACAGATATTTTGCAATCCTCAATGAACATATGTGTTCATTAACCACGTCATTTCATTTGTTGTCCCACAATATCTGCTCATAGTGTCTAACATTTTTCGTGGTTGTGTTTAGGCACTCAGCACTTGATTAAGGGAAAGATCCTGGTCATCCTGAGAAAAATCAACAGTGACATGAAGCATGAGACATAAACTGTTTAAATTGTCTGTTAAATGAAACCACAGTCTTTCCCTAAGCTTAACCAAGAGCTTTTGTAGCCGGTCTTTCTTACTTAAGACTCAAACTAGAGATTTTCTGTGAAGTGCACCAATGGCCAATCATTGAAAACTATATAGCAAGCAGGGAAAGCTACCATAAAAGTTGCAGCCACAAGAACAATGTGGATAGTGTAAAGACTAAACATTCAACATAACTAAACACAATTAAAACATACACATAAATAATAAAAATTAAATTAAAAACATTAAGAAAATTGGAATAAAAATACTCAAATAATTTAAGTTCAGCAGCTGACCAGTAATAATATCATAAACTAAAATAATAACAATAAGACCAACAGTTGACCAATAAAAATATTAAGATGTGAGTTAAAGGAACAAAATAAATATGAAACTTTCTTCCAGACGTACCCAAACACATGCCTCCCACTTGGAAACTCTTTTACACTTTAGATATACACTGTAGCCAGACGAAAGCATCTGCATAATGCGTGTAATGTAATTTCAATCTGCACCCACACACTCAAACATAGATCGATGATTGTATTAAGTGTTTGGAACCCTGCTGAGAAGCCTTGGCCTCTTTTGAAAGGGAAAATAACTAGAAAAGTGCCAGACTGGAGAGGCAAGCGAGACAAAATACAGATAAATACACAAGCTTCAGATCTTCCAATGCAATGATCATGATAAATGATGAATAGTGTTAAACTGTGGTCTAATGCAACAAGATAATGCAAGAGTGATGATGACATTTACTCTCTCTGTTCTCTCTGTCTCTTGTCTAAGAAATGAGAAATCTACTATAATCGATTTGAACACACCTGTTTAGCAGCAGAACCGCTCTCATCTCTCTCAAAGCAATTACATGATCAAAGACAGGCAGCGCAATCAATGTCCAAAGTAATTGGTCTTACCTGCCATGCAGCCCTGTTAGAAAACTATTACAGCTAACCGCTGTTCTGGTCACCTCAGCAGCAGCTGTCCAATCACATCAGGTTGAGAGGTTCCTCAGGCACTTTCCCCCTCGCAGCCTCAGCTCTAGGATTTATCAGCCAGAAGATGAGCCGGCTCCACAGCGAGATCCATCCTTATGTGACTTACAGTATCTTGATTAAAGTGGATTGTAATCTCATCACCAGTTTGATCTGTAGGGCTTGTCTGAGCCACACACATTAATGGAGGAGGGCAAGTCAATACTGACCCGGAGCGAGTTAAATAGTGAGCAACAGTCAACTGATTTTTAATGGTGCGTTCTACTTTCCTGTCCATTTAAAACTACAAATGTGTTAAAGGAATCATTCGACATCGTAGTACATACGCTTAGTGCACTTTCATGCTAAGAGTTAGATAAGAAAGTTTATCTCCCTCTAAAAAATAAATAAATTAGGGACTGGAGACAGTTAGCTTAGCGAAACCTATAATGAAAAGTGGAAAGCAGGAGAAACAGCATGGGAGTAACATGCTGTAAGTATGTCAAGATGAACAGCAGTTGCTGTTTTCATTGTAACCTTCCAGTAATGACACGTCTCCTCGGCTGTTGTTCACCAAGAAATAGGTAACATTTACAGTGTGTAATTCCCTGTAAAAGCACAAATTGTCATTTTTACATTCCAGTTTTTTTCATGGATTTAACAAATGACATATAACTTGTTTTGTGCTCTTTAGAGATGCTGGTAGGCAGATTTTTTAAACTTTTTAAGCTTCCAGTCTTTATGCTAAGCTAAGCTAATCGACTCCATAACTGACACATAAATGTGAGAGTTGTATCAATCTCTCACCTCACTCTTGAAGAGGTGATGAATGCACATTTCCCAAAATGTTAAACTTTTCTTTTGAAGGGTTAGTTCACCCAAATTATAAAATGGACAGTAACTTAATATTTGTCCCAGTTTTCAGCCCAGTGGTCCTGAGGGACAATTATATTACATTATGTTTCATTATACTTTAATCAAGTATTGTAGTTGTCTAATCTACAGGCCCTGCACACACAGGTGTCTTCAAGTTACTCAGGCCACTAAACTCCAGTCAGGTTGAGGTTGGGTGGAACTACCCTGATTATTGGATGATTTCACCAAACTCAACTTACACCAGTGATAATACAGTCTTGTGGACAACATAAGCTATGTGGGAGGAAGACTGTGGGTGTGTGGTGACAATGACCATATACCTTAACCATATTTTAATCGTTATAACCACAACTTTAACAACCCAGTAGTTGACATGCACAAATGTTACAGGAATATCTTTTTTAAATTCTGGGCTTTATTAAAAAAAAAACATTTGAAACTACTTACTACTACCAAACTACCAAATAAAAAGTCTCAATACAAACTGCTGACAGCCTGTTCTGTGAGTTAATTTTTCAATCCTTCGAGAAATACACACCAAATTACAGTTACATCCATTGTAGGATGGAAGCAAAAATCGCAGACTTACATTTCAAGACGTGGACAAATAAAACCCAAACTACCTGAATAACAAATTACTTTAGATGTTGATTCTGATGGTTGTCACAGATAGAGTAGTCATATAATAAACAGCACTTGATCCCAGGTTGAGTAATTGTACAAACAAGAAATCTATCGCACCGTCCCAAATATTAGATTGACCCTGATTATGAGACATAAAAGTAAAATATAAGATATTTGCATGATGTAAAGCAGATACACGCTCACATGCTCCCTGTCAGGCATCTGGACTCAGTCAAAATGGTTTTCCCTGATTCTCTTTTTGAGGTCCTCATCATTTGTAACACCAGTTTTTCATGGCTGCTTGACAGATGATTCAGTCTCTCAACTCGTTTTCACTCATCAGGAATTTATTTCCTCTGTTGCAATAAAACACACTGCATGCGCCGTCAAAATCCCACATAAGTTTAAGTGGTCTCTCTTAACACTTTTAGGGCTGTAAATTGTAAAAGACACTATAAACGGACTTGAAGAAACTCACTATCCCAGCAATATAAAGGTTAAAAACAACTGATAATGCAACACTATCTGTAGGAGCCCACGTTACAACAGTACTCTTTACAGTCTGGGTGAAAATGTGTGCGCCAAACAACGCACATCAATGTCCATGTTTTTTGTATACATGCACACGTGTTTGAAATCTATAGATAGTAAAGGACAAAATCATTTTAAGCTGGAGTTTATTGTGTTTATTTATTTTTATAGAAAATTTAGCCCATAGCAAAAGACTTTGGCCAATCACAGGTCGGTAAGATATAAGTGATTGTTGAGTCTCATTCCCAAAGTGTCTGTAAAAAAATAGATCACGTATGTGTCCAGTTAGTAACCATTTAAACTATTCCCATCCCTACAAGATACCGTGATGAGTAATTTGTCATTTGGGTGCACTGACCCTTTAAAGTAAACGCAAGCTACTGTGAATAGCTATATTTTGCTTTGCAGTAGATAATGGAGATTTGCTGGATGAATTTTTCTGTGAACTCATGCGTGGTGGTGGACCAGTGAGGCGTGAGAATCGCAATAAATCATGGCAGACATGAAATACGGTGCTGTATGTTCAGAAGATTTACAGCAGCATCTGTCCTGCAGTATTTTCAGCCTATTATTTGTGATGTTCCAATGTAATCCTTCTTGCTTTGTCATCCCATGAATAGACCGAGAGCCTAAAATGTCTCTGCATCATGGATCATTCGTCTCATACAGTACACACACATCAACACGCATTCTAGTCATGTGAAAATGATTTTGAAAACTGTTGGCTTTTCAAAGGGATTGTCTGTCTAGCACTGAGCCTTGGTGGAGCAAATCGGTCTTCATGGCAGGAGACAGTATGGGATTTTCTTTTTTTTTTTTAGAGGCAGGCCTCATTGGGATTGCCATTTCTTTTGATGTCATGTCATGCAACGGCGTTTCAAGGGGGAAATATGTTCCTTTGTAGAACACAGTCCAGGCAGGCAGGCAGCGACAAAAGCAGCTCCAATCAAATCAGACATGTAATTAAAAGTTCTGAGAGGCTTGAGCTGACAAGGTCAAGTGAAAAACAGCAAAGAATAAAAGTATTTCATAAAGAGCAAAGCAAAGAGATTAACACCTGGAAGAACTGACAGATGCGCGTTGTGATGACATTGGAGTTATTGTACTCAAATTGTGTTGTGATCTGTAGATAAACTGTCCTGCAGATGAAGCTGTTTGTATAGAGGAAATAATACATCATGTCTTTACCTAAAAAAAAAAAGAAGAAAATTACATTGCTGAAATATAACTCTGGCAATGTCAGAGATGGACTAGTTATAGCTTTGTGCCTGTGAGACTGTTTAGGAAGAGTTCAAATTAATGTATGAGACTCCTCTGAGACGCTGCTGGTGCAGCAGAAAAACACATATTTGCATACAATTGTTAGTCAGGTAGTCTGTGGTACCCAAAATATAACAAACAGACTACATTAGAATATTGAAAGTTGGTGCCCTGGTAGCTCAGATGATTGAGCACATGCCCCATATGCAGAGACTGAGTCCTCAGCAGCGGCCGTGGGTGCATTTCGGGCATG
The DNA here is from genome assembly GCA_034769285.1 of Lutjanus argentimaculatus. Lineage (NCBI taxonomy): Eukaryota > Metazoa > Chordata > Actinopteri > Lutjaniformes > Lutjanidae > Lutjanus > Lutjanus argentimaculatus. Next base: position 25,449,761 of record JAWZSL010000003.1, on the reverse strand, counting down.
CAGCCCTTTGCTGCACAAATTAAATAATAAAATTAAATAAAATGCATGATCTAGGTGTGCTTTCCAAGTATTACCTTGTGCTTGTATGTTGTGGAGCTAAAATCCATACGGTTCTCTGCATGCATCTATTCTTTGTTGGTTAAAAAAGTTTTCACATGTCATGTAAACTAATTAAGGGGCCGGTTTCACAAAGGTATTTTAGACTAGTCTGCTGTGTTAAATTAGTCTTAATTTTAATCATAGACCCCAAGGCTGACTCAAGCTTAAGACTCATGTTACCATGGTAACAATCAGTGCTACCAATTGATCAGAAGCTCTCAACAACAAAAGAGGAAAACATGGTTCATAATTTGTGATTTGTTAACATGGCTGTGGAGAGAGCAATGATTTCTCTGCGTCTCTGCATCTGTGTCTGATGAAATCTTTGGTTTTGTTGAAATATTGTTGATTTGCCATGAAAACTATTTATTTAATGCTATGTCATGTTACAACTGTAGCTCACACTGTTACAAGTGAGACTCACATGCACTTCAATTATAATATTGGACAGTGTCCAATTTTGGTTTACTTCCTCATGACTTGTTTCCTCTATTGAACAACTTTAAGTGGTTTATGATAGAAAACAAATGCAAGTTGTTTGCCTGAAAATATTACATATATAGGTTGAAAAAAATCTGAGTAAGCAAGCAAAAAGTGAAAAATTGTGGTGACTCTCCCCTGTTTTATCTTATTTTTTAACCCTATTAAAACTATACTCCTGCAAGCTGCCCCAAATGTCAGCACAGGCACTGGGGAAATCTTTCTGTTGCAGATGAAACACCTCTGCACTCTGTCTCATAGGAATGAGCATATCTTGATAACCAAAAAAAAAAAAAAAAAAAGAACAGTTCGAATAACTCATGGAGTTTTTTTGTTCATGTATATTCTGTGTGTTTATTTAGTAAAATTTCAATACTTTTATCAATGATATGTTTATTAACTTACATAACCGCTTAACTTAGGTTGTACAGATTTGATGGATATGAAGCTTTTGAGATACTCAAGGAAATAACATCAACATAAGCAAAAATAGCAGTGTAGGACAGAACGTTTCTATTGCAGAGTAACAGTCACAATTCTGTTACAAGAAGTTTGAGTGAGTTGGAGCGTCAGTTGTACAGGAGCTGTCCATGGTGCTGAAATTCATTGTGTCTCTCAATCCTTATGAGAGTCTTTGGCAGGTTCAGCAAACTAACAGCCGCCTGGGAACTGGCAGTTAGACCAAGATTGCCCTCCAAACAATGGTAATGTCCACTTCATTAGGAAGTGTCGCCACTAAACACTGTCCTGCTGTGAATTACTCATTTAATCAATAATCAGGTGATATAGTGTCATTCATCAATCATCTTAGAGATCCTATGGTTGTCATTAGGAAACATTAAAATGGAAATGTCATTAAGTCATTCCCACGATGTTAATCCTGCTAATCCTCAATCTTGAGTGTGTCCTTACAAGTAACAATGTGCTAACTGATGTACTTTTATTTCTAGTATGTGTAATTATGGAACTACTACACTACATTTATTTATTTAGTATTCCCAAGTTACTTTGCAGATTCAGATTCATAATACAAAATATAATCAACAAATAAATCATGAAGTATTACTGTAAGTTAAGATAATATAAGATAAACTGTACTTAAGCTGTAAATCAGGAGGTCCCGGAGCACAGAGAGGGTGCTGATCCAGTGAGTCGGGAAAGAGAGAAATAAGTCACTGAACGCATCAAAGAATCCACAGTGCCTCTAGCCACTAGCTGTCAAAACTAAACAAACCCAAACACAACTGTCATGTGGAGACCAAGTCTGTAAAGTGGAATTAGAGAAGTTTAAAAGTTACAAATCCAAACTAATGGATGTGTTTTGTCTGTCTATCAACCTCCTCTGCTTCATTTCAGTACAATGAACAGCACCTCACCTACATAAGCACCCCCTAATTTAGCCCCTAGATGTTTCACCATTTCAAAGCATGAACACCAACTTCCTTTGCTGCGAGGCTTACAGTAATCACCAGAGATCATTAAATATTACACAAAATGTATTTACAAATTTTAATAGTGACAAAGGAGGAGCCGGATCCTGTTCTGGCAGGATCCAGCACAAATTAAGCCCTGAGGATAAGACTTTATTGATCCCAGGGGGGAATTCCCAAGCTACCCAGCAGTATATAGAGTAATTAATTTCAATTAATTAAAATTATAGCTCCGCCTTTACCACCTGCAACAGTAGAGTGATGTTTACATATTTTTGCATCAATAATTTGACTGTTTTTCACAGTTGCTAAAACCCTAAACTCCATTCTCTGAACCAAACTCTCACTGTCCCAAACCCATTTATCGAATCATTCAGTCTTTTGGCAAAACTTTAAACACATTCTACTTAAATGATGTGATTAAACCAGTTGAACTAGAACGGAATCTGGATATATGAGTTGTTCAACATCAACCACTCCAACAGTGATTCATAAAGTAAATGAATCTTCCAGCATACCCCCCTTCACTCAACTCAATAGAATAGATTTTTCTCAACATGGTGGTCAAATTTCTAATGCTGAAACCTTTTACTAAGGAAAATCTCCTACAGGCAGTGGAGGTGTGTAGAGTCTTGTCAAGACGGGTTCTGGCACACTATAGGGTTTTTCTGTAGTAAGTTGTATATATATGCATTTTTTATATTTTTCTTTGTAAAAAGTTTACAAATGCACGCACATTCAAACGTGCTAAATACCAGGTTCTGAACAGGAATACATGTCAAAAAGGGAGAATGCAAATGCATTTTATAATGAAAATGTTTTTCAATAGCTACATGCCTAGTGTTTTTCATTTTATGATGTAGTGTGTAATGGCTGCTCAGTAGTAATGTAGTTTGGACATTTGGTTTTGTGTTAACAGTTTTGAGAAAGAGGTGGAATTTTACAAGAAATGTGTTTTAGATATTGTGAAAGACTGTAATACAATAATATAATACATATAATTCTGCATAATGAGTACTTTTGAGTACTTTAAAGTGGCTATAAGGAATATTTTTTATAATAATGTTTCAAATGAAGTGTGTAAATTGTTGCTCATTGTGATGAATCTGCAGCTCCCTTTGGCTTTACGGAGTTTTATAGTTTCAGCTCGTTCTTTGACTGTCCAGGCTAGAAACTTTACTGTTTTGATTCACTCTCACACTCTCATAGCATTGTTTTCAGCTGTTTTCAGAAAGAAAGCACTAGAAACTCGTCCTACACCGCCCACTCAGCACCAAACAGCAGACGGACACAGTTAGAGACAATACCAGCTGTAGCTGGTCAGCTTAATGGAGCATTTAGCAGGGAAAGAGACAGATATTTCCCTCATGAGTAACTAAGCAAAAAGAGAGTGAAAACTGGACTGACACTCACCAGGTGAGGGCCAAGTACGACTCCAAATCATTGATAATTTTGCTTTATGATTGCTGGATGTGCATGTCCAACATATCAACTTTCAAAGATGATAATGTGTCAAAATTCTGTTTGCAACTTCTTTCCACTAACTCTAAGTGGCCAAACAAATCAGGTACTGCAGCTGCAAGTATATTTTGATGGTAATACTTCTGTAATACTTTGTAGCATTGCTACTCGTACTTCCGTAACAGCACTGCTTTTAGTCTGAGGCTTGTAGAGGAGAACAAGTCCACTCTGCTCACTTCTTGATTAATTCTTCTTTCACCATCCAGCAAAACGCTGTGTCCTAACTGATCCTCCCCATGATGGAGGAGTTATCAGTGATCTTTTGAAAGAAACATGATGAGGTATCGGATCTAAAATTTCTAAAGTTAAAGGGCAGTTCACTCCAAAATCAAAAATGCATGTTTTTCTCTTTTTTCTCCCTTGAAAACATATTATACTAATACTGGGTTTTAGTATATTGTCAATAATTATCTGTTATTATACTGGTCTCCACATATGGTTTCCCAAAGGAGGAGTCAGAGTTTTTGACAAATACATACTGTATATTTGCTTATAATTAAATTGCCAACATTTATTAAATGTCTGTATATGGCTTATAAATGGTTAATAGGTGAGCTTAAGGTGTTGCCATATGTGGTGTCACTGTTTTAAACGAATCAAACAAATCTCATTCAGAGTGGAAAAAAACAAAGTGTCAAAAACAGCAGCATATATTAATGCAAAGCAAAATAATACTAACAAAGCATAATAATTATAAAACAAAATAATAATCACTCAGTTAAGCACAAGTGTATTTTAAAGACATCACTGTGGACTTGGACTTGGTCATTTGTCATTATTTTCATATTTGATAGGGTAAATAAACAATATCTCAACAGAAAGTTTGATCAATAGAATAATCAATAATGAAAAATGATTCTTAGTTCCAACTCAAAGCATCTCCCCAAACAGCTGCACGTTTCACCTCTGTTGTTGGTTGCAGCACTTTTCCATCCAGATGTATTAATCTATCGCTTGTCATCACCAATCAGAATTATTTATGTGTTTATTCATGAATCACAGCAGCTCAGTCTAATCTCTGGGGTCGCTGATTGGTTCTTTCTTGGCCAAGCCTCTATAAAAAAAGCATTAAGATGATCAATAATATTTGATTCAGGATCGATGCATTTTAGCTGCTTAGTTTATCATGCATGGCAACAACAGAGCAGTAATTGTTTGAGCAGCTGACAACTAAATCTAAAACAGGGAAACATGGATGATATGAATGGAATGGAGAATTATGAGAATCTGAAGAGAATATGAATGTTTTAGGTAATAAATATGTTTGTTTCAACAGGGAGTGTGTGGCTGGTGAACAGAGTAGTCATAAAAATCTGAGGCAGAGAAGCATTTATTCTAGTTTTCATTGTCACAGACTCCCATAAGAATGTCCAAATAGCAAATAATGTCTTCTTCATCTGTGTTTACCAGTGTGCAGTCAGGGACGTGTGTGTTGTGTCCGTGTATGAATGTGTTGATCTGTATGTGTGTCCCTCTCTATATGTTGTTTCTCTGCTCTTCACTGAGCAGCGACGAGGCCTGCAGTGCACTAATTAGTGCCATTAACACGACAGCCATTAATCATAAATCTTCAATGAAAAGTGTGAATTACACATCGGGGAGAAGCACCACAGTGAAACCCAGCAGATGTGATGTGCGTAATTATTTACTCCTGATTCTTTCTGGAGCAGAAGAATAAGTCGAGCTGTGAATCAGCAGCTAGTTGTGCAAAACTATCAGGACTAATTTATGATTGTGTCGTTACCAAAGATTATATTCTTACATTACAGTTGGCCAGTGGTTCCTATTAACTTAAGAACACATTATGAAAATGCAAAGTTTGTTTTTGTTTTGTCTCAGTGACTACAGAAGTGGATAAACTCAGCATAACTTTTAATTAATTCTCGGTCAGTTCTGTTAACTTGTAATACTGCAGTTGCGAGCAGGGAGTATTTGCACATGAGACGTGTTTAAGGTTTGTTAACGAAAACTTCAGATCCAGAGATTTAACTGGGGTGTCTGCACAGAGAGTGTTTCAGTCGTCCAACTCACGTGCATCTGATGGAACAGACGCTTCTGTTTTCATCAGTCCAGCTGTCTGCACACGGTGCATAATGACTCGAGTATCACTTGGATAAATGCAACCTGAAGCATGTAACTACAGTGGCTGCGTATTGGGCTCTGACTACTTTACCTGAGTACATCCAGCGTAAACACTTAAGACTGAATGTGCTGCTGCAGCAGATCAAACTGACATTGAGTTTGTCCTACTAACAAATATTAAGTATGAAGAATCATCAAGTATTCTATGTCAATCCAAAACCTTATATATCTTAATAATCTGTGCCATAGGTGTTGTTCAGAACCCTTTACATCAGAGAGCACAGTGGTGAGACGTACATTTACTTATTCAATTCTTGTCCTTTAATTGAGTATTTTGTTTCCATGTCGCTTTATACTTCATACTTTATACTCCACTACATTGCCATTTTTAGCCCACTTCATTCATCTGACAGCTTTAGTTACTAGTAACTTTACAAATCAAGATTTTTACACCCAGAGCATAGATAGTTTGTTAAATATGATGTTTTGTTATGAATTAAACTAGTCAACAGTTCATGCAAGTACAGCTGAAACAATAAGTCAGTTCATTATTTATTAATTATTTGTCCGGTGAAAACATTTCATTGTACCAGCTCAGAATTTGCTACTGTTATTTTGAATTATTTTAATGATTTTAATGTATTTTTAATCATTTTGAGAAACACTGTGAAGGTGTCACTTTGGTCTCCTGGAAATTGTGCTGGCATTTCTCACTATTTTCAGAATGTTTCCAAACCAAACAATCAACCGATTAATGGAGAAAATAATCAGCTGCTTAATTAATAATTAAAAACAATCATTAGTTGCAGTCAAAATGAGCTCGACCTCAATAACTACAACAGTAAAATCTTGCTGTTAGATTAATGCATAAGTAACAATGATCTATTAATATAATACATAATAATTCAACAGTCACATGGGACGTTTTTCTGCATTGGCTATTTTTACTTAAAACACTTGTGCGCCTGAGGACAAAAGTGGTGGCTTTTCCTTTGCCATAACCACAAAATATAACGTCAAAAATAAATTTATCTAAATAAAAAAACTTTCCTGCTCTATTTTAACTGCCTAACATACTACCCACTGTTACTCTGCTTGGGAAAATGTAAACACAGGCTCAATTTATCGAGTTTGCGTCTGATATAAATGTCTTATTCTAAGGTAATGAAAACACAATGATTCTTATTTTCAGGTTCTACACTAATAATACCATACTTGTGAATATTATATTCCATTTCTGCCACATTCTACCAATAAATCCCTTTAAATCTTACAAACTGGACCTTTAAGCAAGTCCATATTTCCTTATTTTTTTCTTTAACATTTCCCAACAACCTTGCTTATAAATGCAATGCTTTTTTAATCGCGCAAGATCAAGGAAAAGTGTCCAAACGATCTGCGTTCACACCCGCATCAATAATATGACCTTGACCCCCAAAACTAATCAATTGAAGCAGATGTTGATTGTGATGGATTGTACTACAGGATTTGGACAGGATTTGGACCTACTGGTCATCTGAAAGGTAAAAAACCAACTCGCTCTATGCTTTAGAAAATAGTCACCAGTTATGTGAGATATATGTGATTTGTAGCCACCACACTGGTGCTGGCTGTAAGCTTTGGTGTCATCTCCATCAGACACAAACTGAGGCTTATTTGCAGTACATATAGCCAGTTTCACACAGGAAGTTGAATCACTTTGAATCTGCCAGCACTTTTCTCCCGCCTCCACTCTGTCCATCGAGGTGACCGACTTTTTCCCGGTTTCTGAAAACTCACAAGACTCAGAATCTGCTTTGTTCTGGGAGGTGGTTATCTTCAGAGTCTCCATTTGAAAATCCTCTTTAATGAGGTTAGAAAATCTAATTTGTTTCTTTTCTCTTTTTTTTTTCCCTCCCCACAAAAATAAGACTGTATTTAACTGGAGTGGAGTTTTCTGCTCTCCTCCGTGAACCGCAGTCTTCAGTAATTGCATCTCGTGGGATTTAGGCTTCATTTGTTGTCCAGTGAGGAGGCTGAATCTCCTGCAGAATACGTAAAACAAATTGGGGCCATCGTGGAAAAACTGACATTTTTCACTTTTTATACACTGTGCACTCAATTCAACAAACCCTCCCAATCGATAATTGAAACGAGCTCCACAGATTTAGTTTTGTTGTTGTTATTATTGTTTTATTTCACTGCAGATCTGCATTATGCAGGAGAAGACTGGCCCTTTGTAAGATGAGTCAGGATTTAAATGCGTTTCAGATGTCGTGGTCACCTCGTTGCTGAGTAATTAGAAGAAAGTTGCATTCATTTATTGTCAAAAGACAAAGAAAAGCAGGCAGTGAGTCTCTGAGCTGCTTTGTGTTGAGAAACAATATCCACTGGGTCAAGATATGATATGAAATTTGCATATTAATTTTCCTTGATGCTGTTCTCGTATATGTGTGGCACCAACTGATAAGAACGTCTTGGTGACAGCCTGTGTATCCAACACCGTGTGACTGCAGGAGATAGCAAAAAATCAGTGCGCACAGCTGTGATTCCTCCGCTGGCCATAACGCTGTAATTAAAATTACACTTCCTCCTTCTCAGCACCGTACAGTACGAGATCATGTTCATCATATCAAAGCCTATTAAGATGGTCTCTGTTCATTTTTAATCTATAGGTGGACTCTATCCAATTTTGCCTCTAATCATGCGCAAGTGGAGCATCAGTATGTTAGAAGATGCAAGAGATTACGGCACATATGAGAGTTATCAAAGTCAGCAGCTATAGTGAGGGGAAATAAAAGATAACTTCTGGCTTCAAAATGACAGATTATTTTTGAACATGTGCAACGCTGTTTTCACACTTTTTTCTCACACTTAAGGTCATGTTAGCTGGCAGTAAATCATAAATCACAAGTTTAAAAATACATATAAGAGATATTTCAGAAATGACAGGAATAAGGTATTAAAGATGAACCTGCTTGTTACACTTTTGCATTAAAGTGAAACACTGAAAGAGGCAGTTCTGTGCTCTTTTACTAATATTAAAGCGGCAGTACTCAATATTTTTACATGAACAACTTTAGTAAAACTTGGGTCTTATTTTTGTAGTTTTAGCCCTCACCCTATCAGTGATAATAACATTATACTCAAAAGTAATGGACCTTTTTCACAGCAGCCATTTTGAAATGAAATAGTATTGTAAACACAGGTGTCACCAATGACACTAATCAAAGTCCTGTTCCATTCAGGTCAAACAGAGTCAGGGTGCTGCTATTGTGCATGTTGGCTCACTGGGAAGGCTCTGCTACACTAAATGGGATGGGACCTTACTTTGTGTCATTGGTAACAACTGTGTTAATTCTACTGTTTAATATGGCTGCCATGAAAAAGGTCCATTGCTGAGATTTGGGAAGGCCAAGACACTTTTTAGACCAGCACAAATCAATATTTTTGTATCAGCAATGGATCAGCAAATGATAATGTGTAATAAGAAAAGTGTTGCTTCCAGCAGAGAATTAAACCCCGACTTTGCTCTTGCCCTGAGCTCTACAGAGCATTTTAGTGTCTTTTAGCTCAATTTTTTGGCTTCCTGGCCTGCAGCGTTACCGTTTTAATTCACTCTCACCGCTCTTATCACCGTCCGTTTCATCTGCAGTTGTTTTCAGCAAAGAAAGCTTTGACAAACTCGCTGTACACTACCTGCTCATGACCAAATGGCAGACAGACAAGAGTAGCAACTAGCTTGTGAACATAGGGGAAGATTTAGCAGCTAAAGAGCTGGATATTTCCCTCAGGCATTGATGGAGACCAAACACACAGCTAAAAGAAAGCGATTACTGGACATACAAACAACTCCAAATGAATGATAATGTTCTACATGTCTGTTTTAGCATGGTAGCCATGCCAACCTATAGGGTACCTCCAGAATTTCTGACTTTTTAAAGACCCTTTAATACCACTTAAATTAAATTTAATGGCAATTTCGTGACCATACCAAAGTATTTAAGATATAATAGAAAATCAGTATGGATTTTAAGCCCTAGAAAACAATTACTTACCCAGTACTTGAATTTTCTGAGTCATTATAACACTCACATATTCATATTGCCTGGAATAGGTTTAACCTTCTTGTATTTTGCATTCTGCTGCCACTGTAAAAACAGCACTTTTAGGTTCTTTTTCATGATCGCTTTTAAAATATATATTATTTTCAAAAAAGAATAAATTCAGAACAGGATTAGAATTTAATATTTTAAAGTTAACTAAATGTTTCCAGAGCAGCAACATTAACGTTTACGACAGCAGAGTCATAAAACTGCATGAAGTTTAGAGAGAATGAAGAACACAAACATCAGTCAGTATCTTCATGCTGCCCTCCGTCCTCCTCTGTTGTGATTTACCTCCTGCAGGTTTGCATTTGATGTTACAGTGTTCACATAATCCTACAAAAGGACCAGAAAAAATACACTGCAGAGCCTGTGGTTACCCTGAACCTAATAAGATGATAATATGTAATTTGTTTCGACTTTTTTACTATGTAAAGGAGCGGAGTACTTCTCCCCCCACTGTATATGTGTTACACTACTCACAAGTTTGTATGCACTGTATGAAAGATCTGTTGCAACACCAAAAGTAGTGATTATATCTTTTAATGTGCAAATTTGATTAAAAACTGATCAACTTCTCTTCTGTGGGTTTGTGTTCAAGTCATCTTTACAGTTGATGTCCAGTTTTGCCCTTTTGACACACAAAACCTTAATATAAGTAGTTTTATTTCCATTCATCATCTAAGCTATAGAAGGTTAGACCACACAGGTCGTTTACAGTCTTGTATTGTGAAGACATGAGTCAGAATGCAGCAAAGCATTAAACTACAGTGCTATTATTATATTCTACGACTGAGTGAGAAAAGATATTGTGTTTGAGCCAATAAAACACTGTTTTAACAGGGACAGAACAGTTGCAGTTACATATCTGAGCTTGAAAATGTCCTAATGTTCTCATCCGCACAGTCAGCATCGCAAAATATGAATAGAAATCCAGAGTAATGAGAAAGAGAAGGCGTGCCAGTGAGCTGCATGTCTCGACAGCAGATTAATGAGGCCTTAACAGAATTGGATTTGAATATCAATGCTGGCCTATTGCTTAAACTGACATTAATTGCCACCTATTAGATTGGCTGTGCACCCCTGTATTTCAAAACAATCACTGCCATTGAGAGATTAGAAGAGAGCAGGGTGGGAGGCCAAGTGAGTGCTCAGAGCTGTGTCATTTGTCAGCTGCTGCTGTGTGACAGCTTTCACAATCGTACGTGTGTATGTGTGTGTGTGTGGTGTGTGTGACAGAAAAACAAAACAAAACACAATTTACTACCCAAAAGAACCCGCTTCTGGCCCCTAGAGGCTGCCATGTTAACTGCAGCTCACAATATAACTTGTTCTGGAGCTTTTGACTGAACAACATCAGTTTCATCACCCTTGTGTTCATCTACACACTGAGTTTGCTATGAACTTTATGTTTGGAGTTTCTGTGAGTCTGAGCACCTGCAGGACTGTTATCTCTCTGTTCATCATGATAATACACTGCATATAATATGTCATATCAAGGTATTGTGGTTCTCATGTTGAAAGAAAGTTACATTTTAAGAAAATCTCTTCCAGCATGAAAGCTTAAACATTTGAGAACATAATATTTTATTTGACAATTTCAAGGATTTTTTTTCTATTGACAAGCAAAAATATCATATCAGGGAGGAGAAAGACACAAATCTAACTTTTTAGTCTGTTCTGAATCCTGTAAAACAGTAAATACTGTAACATTTCAGTTTTGAGATAATACTGTAATAAATAGTGTAATATTATTTTTATGTATCACCACGTTTTAACCAGTCAAGCCTATTGCCATGTTTTTAAACTTCTCACAACCGCGACCTGCACACTCTTACTTTGTATTTCTCTACACACTGTAAGGGGGATTTGACAGACTGCTACGACCTGCAAGGCGAGGTCACATGACTGAAGGAGTTGCCAAGCTATGTATTATATTATTTCTCCAGCCAGACTTTCTAACTGCTGTCTTTTGCTGGGAATCAGACCTACAAATTAAAAAATTGTACAGAGAGTTTTGCGAAATGTGGGACTTTAATGTAGAAATGATTAATTCAATTATACTGCAGGGATCATTAATTATGGTTAAATTATGTTAAATAGAAATATACAGTGATTAGTCAATCAATTAGATGATTGAGGAAAATTAGTTGATAACTGATTAATCAGTAATTTTTCAAGCAAAAATGTCAAACATTTGCAGGTTCTTAAATGTGAGGATTTGCTGATTTTTTGTCATTTATGTCAGTAAATCTTTGGGCTTTTCACCTTTTTCGCTTTTTTTTTAACATTTAATTGACTAAACAGTCAGTCAACTAGAAGAGTTCACTCAGTAAAGTGCAGGCAACCGATGGTGAAGCACCTACTGCAATATCACCATAACTGGCAGATGCAATCAGTGGAGTTCCACCAACATTAACATGACCTACACATACGCTGTCCTGAGCTGAAAGACGATTTCAACCTGAAGCAGCTGTTGATCACTTGCAGCCCCTAAAGGGCCAGTTAACAAGAGTGAGCATTCAGCTGTCAGTGGTTATGGTTTACCTACTTTTTACATGTAAGGTGTATTTCTTCGCTCAGTACAAATAGAATATTAGCCTACTGATGCCTTCAGTCGTCTCTGTCTGTTACGTGACTCTCGCCTTGCACACTCTTTGCAACGGCACTGAACACTGACACTGAACATAAATCGTGGTGCGGAATCACAAAATGTGGACATTATTCTAAGGGATACTGAGCTGATCCAACAGCTTTTCTATAGACTTGGAAAGCCTCCTCCTTACATCTCATTGATGCTCGATTGCAACACAGTCTGAATTTAGAAAGTCAGCCTTTTCTCTTAGTGCCCCAAATTCTTGTAATGACCTTCAACACTTTACAAAAATCTTCTGAAAACCCACTTGTTCACCAAGGCTTATGGCATCTAGCTTCACACATGCCTGGCAGTCACTGCTGTTCTGATATTGTTTTGATTTCTTTCTTTCTTCTTCCTCTGCTATCAAATGGACAATTTAAAACCATGACCACAAACTTCCCAGCTTCATATTGTGACTGTTTTAACAGATTTTTCTTTATTCTCATCTGTGTTTTGGCCTATTTATCTCAACTTGTCTGTAACACAATATCATTGTAAATGAGGACAATGATTCAAAGATTCTTCAAGTTTTGAAATTGAGACTGTGATGCCACTTAAAAAAGAGGGCCACCATAAAATCATTAGGAATAATCCCCTCGGCACCATGAATGTCTGTGCTGAATTGCAGAACAATGTATATATAGTTGTCAAGATGAAACGATGCAGACAGACAGGAAGACGGACCAGCCAACCAGCAGACATCAGCATCATTAGGCGCCTCTGTTAGTGGGGCTAAAATGTCACTCCAGTAGAGTCATTTTGCATTTCTTTGACAGTAATCACTGAAAATAGAACGAGTGTTTCATTTGTCTTTCTCTCTCTCTTTATTTTTCCTCTCTCCTTTCTCTTTCTCTTTCTCTTAGTCCCAGAGTAATTGATATGATATGAGCGCTGGCAAGTGTAATCTTCTTTTAATTAAGACCTGCTGCTGGCTCTGGCTTCAGACTGATAGTGACTTAAGGCTCTCTCCCTCTCATTTTTCTTCCCCTCCTCTATCATCTTGTTTTTCTTTTCTCGCTCCTCCAACTTTGGCTCCCTCGTCTTTCTCTTGTTATCTGAACACTCAACTCTTTCCTTTAACCCTTAACTTTCCTGCCCCTCTTCTTATCATCTACTCTGTCTTACCACTTACGCTTGTTGTTTTCTTTTTTTCTCTCTCCTGTCGATTTTCTCTCACACTGCAGTCCCACCACCATGAAGAGGAAAAGAGAGCCCTCAGCCGGGAAATCATCGTCCTCAACAACCATCTCATGGAAGCAAAGATCACCATCAATAAACTCAGAGAGGACAATGTGAGTACCCAGGCCTGTGCCATGTTATAAGGGCTCCCACTTGTACAATGTCTGAACTTTTTCCTGTGATGAGGCTCCAGTTGAGGACATGCCCAGCTTAGATTTCCTCTGCAGGTCCACAAATTAAGCAGTAGCCTGGAGCATATAGGGCCACAGATGTCTGGAGCCCTGGGGTGTTTGCTTTCCTTGGCTTGTTAGTAATCCAGTCTTGTTAGGGCTGAAAAAAAAAAACAAAAAACAGTTGGCTTGGGAGAATAAAATGACAACTCTTCAAAAAGCTGTTTTTTCCTAATGGAAACATGTTCTCCTGTCACACTGGCTTTTCTGTGAACCCACTATTGCTAAAAGTCTCATATCCACTGTATTTCTGCAAAACAACCATAAAGAGACACAAAACAACCACAAAGAGATGCAAAATTACCAAGAAGAGATTGCAAAACAACCATAGCAACATAAAACAACCATAAAGAAACACAAAACAACCACAAAGAGATGCAAAATGACCAAATGCAGATGAAAAACACCCACAAAGAGACACAAAATGACTAAAAAGATACACAAGACAACCACAAAGAGATGCAAAACAACAAAAAAGTGACACAAAACAATCACAATAAAACTCAAAATAACCACAAAGAGACACAAAACGACCACTAAGAGATGGAAAACAACCACAAAGAAGCAAAACAACCACTCTGAGAATCAAATGACTGAAATGGCAGTTCTTCAAAAGGCTGTTTTTCCGGATGGAAACAGTTTCTCCTGTCACACTGGCAGCCTTCTCTGTGAACCCACTATTGCTAAAAGTCTCATATCCACTGTATTTGTGCACCATCCTGGATATTTGTGCTTCAAGGAGCCACAGCAGATAGAGGAATTAACTCTAAGCCACTGGGTGTTTTATAGTGATTATACTGAAATCAATGGGCATCCTCAGGGCTGCCAGAATTTGGAGCCGGGGCTGCGTGGCTCTGAGCTCAGGGGCATGTGGCAATCGGGTGCCTCACTTTCTTTGAAGTGATTTTTACTGGTTTTTCGATGGGGGGGCTCCAGGTTAGGTTAGATTTTCTCTCTTAAGTCCATGGCAGTTTTTAGCACTTCTGAGCTATAGAGTATTTTGACAATCCCCTCAGATCCAACCAGGCTGATTGGAGTCAAGGTTCATTTTAAGTGGGAGGAGAATTTGTCCCTTCAGAGCCAGTAGCGACAGAGCAAGGATTTCCTCCAGAGAGCAAGCTTTAAATTTACTGCTTATAACGTGGGATAAAATAAATAACCTTTTAAATGTGTCATGATGCCTTAGACCTGACAGGAAAAAAAATCCACCATATTGAATCAAATGTATTACAGTTGTATTACTTTTGAGTGATAGAACGATTCAATCAATAATAGGTTATTACCATGCATGGCTCACTAAAGAGGTCTACCAGACCCAGGGGCCCAAGGGCCAGATCCTCTGTTTGAAGTGACTGTTAACATTTCTAAACAACTACAAAAAAGAAAAACCTCAAAACAACCCCAAAGACAAACAAAGAGATGCAAAACAACACAGAGATGTAAAATGACTTAAAAGGGAAGCAAAAACACCACTGCGAGTCGCTAAATAACCACAAAGAGAAGAAAAAAGACTGTAAAGACAAGCAAAACAAACCATAGAGAGACGCAAAACAACCACAAAGAGGTGCAAAATGATCCCAGAGAGGGAAATGATCATAAAGAGATACAAAATGACCACTACAACCTCATGAATACGCAGAAAGACATAAATGGCATACAAAACAACCACAAAGATACGCAAAGCAACCATAAAGAGATGCAAAATTACCACAGGGAGACACAAAACAACCAGACACAAAATTACCATCAACAAAAGAAAAAAACACCACAAAGACAAGCAAAACAACCATAGAAAGACACAAAACAACCACAGAGAGATGCAAAACGATCCCAGAGAGACGCAAAACAACCAAAGAGACCCTAAAACAAACATAAGAGACACAAAATGACATGAAAAAAAGAAACAAAATTACTACAGAGAAATGCACAACTGTCAAAGAGAGAAGCAAAACAATCCCAGAGAGATGCAAAACAACCATAAAGAGATGCAGAAGAACCACAAAGAGACACAAAAAAAACACAGAGATGCAAAATAATCACAAGGAGACTCAAAATACAAGAGAAGCAAAATGACCATAAAGAGACTCAAAACAACCACGAGAGATGAAAATGTTATAGAGAAACGCAAAATAACCACAAAGAGGTGCAAAACCACCGCAGAAAGACACCAAAAGTACTACACTACAGACACTACAACCTCATGAATACACAAGACAAGATAAATGACATGCAAAATAACTACAATGAGACACAAAACAGCTGCAGCTTTGTCGTTTGTAGTCATTTTGTATCTCTTTCAGTCTGGGTCTCACAATCTGTCCGTACTTATTGCTCATTATTAGACTGCATGAATAGCAAGTTTATACAAAGCCTCAAGAAACTGTTATTATTCCATTCACATAGTCACAGCTAAGACAGAAAACACCTTTTTTGCCCTCATTTGAAATATATACAGTATGTTACGACCTGACAAAAACTGTCTCGCCACCCACTGTTGGCTGACATTCCCTGGAGAAACACAACTCACAACTCATGTTAACTAAGACATCAGCAAGGTCTCAAAGGTTCATTTGAACATCCACAAAACCGCAGGGAGCCTAAATGTCCCCTGGCAACAAAATGAAAAGAAATACAGTGATTTAAAAAGCGGTCACTGCTAACTGGCGTGGGAGTTGAGACTGTCAAAGGGAACAGGCTTTGATGTTACGGGAAGTATTGTCAGGGCGATGGTGTGATAGAGGCACAGGGAGGCTACAGTCCAGCCACAACTGACCTTTATGATGGATGAAATTAAAGAAAATGAATTAAACCATCTAAACACCCCCACAAACACATGCATTCAGAAACACAACAAACAATTAAACCCAACATCTGCTGTGCCAGTAGACCACCCTCATTCTGCTCTGAAATTTAAGTTAAAAAAAAAAAAAAAATCGCAAAGCCATCCATTATAGGACGAAAGCACAGAGAAAGAGATAAATAATGCTGCACCAGCTCACCCTCGGCTGCAAGGTGCAGATAAAGTGAATGCACTGTTTCAGACAACTCTAATAAAATTAGCACAGACTGCACTGGACAGATAGAAGATATATTTGACATAAAAAATACATGTCACCCTGGTGAAATAATATAGCCAAGGTGTGAACAATACGTGCTAACTAATTAAACTCCACCAGCTTCAATGGATGAATTTGTTCATCTGATTTGGCAGGTCACTAAATCAAGGAATTTCCTATCTAGTAGGCTAGTTGTCCCAATTTTTCAACAGAATACAGCCCATTATGTACACTACACATTATATGCTGTACTATACATTTCTCATTATAAAATAATTGCTACCCCAGTCATGCCACGCTTCTTGTTTTGTTCCCTCATGACCCATAATTAATTTATAAAAACCTCATAAATACTAAATTGATACATTTTATTGTTAGAGTTGTTGTTGCTATAGTACCATGGTAACATTACATTACTGTATAATTATTTCCTCCAGAAGTCTCCCATAATTACCAAATAATTAAACCACAATTAGAAGGCGGTAATCTAAAGTGTTACAGATTTTACTCAGCGGGTGTTCGAACATAATCCCCCTCGGTCAGCAGCTTAGTTGAACCATCAGGCTGCTGAATTGAGTGAGATTTGAGAAGAGTGAATTTTAGCAACTGAGAATAATTTTTCTGCCTGTTACAGGACCTGTACAGGAAAGACTGCAACCTGGCAGCCCAGCTGCTGCAGTGCTCCAAGTCGCACTACAGAGCTCACAAGATGTCTGAGGTGAGTTCCTCCTAACACTGCTGCTGCTGCTGCTGCTGCTGCTACAGTGTAACCGCATCGATGAGTCAATTCAAATCTGTGCTGCAACAAAAAGCTCTGCTCACTTTGGCTTTAAAATCAACTTCAAACCATCTAAGAAAAACATACTCAAGTGGCAAAATGTTACATTTGCTTAAGTTAAATTGCAGAGATAGAGATAGATACAAGTATTAGTTTTCTACTTCCTCCACAACAGCAAAGAGCTGAAGATTGTCAAAACTGAGCCGCTTGATCAGGGGCTGTAAGGACAGGACACTAAGGTCATATCTTTTGTATTCTTTCTGGGAATTCAGCTTTAGCAACCTCAGGGGGAATTAAAGAAAAGATAACTGACTGTTGAGTCTCACTCCCAGGTCGTCAAATGCCAATGTTTTCGGTTAGAAAAGCGTCCCTAACACAGCAAAATAGCAAGAAAATAAGAAAATACAGGCAGAGGGCAGAGTCTCTGCAGATAGAGACACCCCAACACACTTATTTTTATGTCAGTCTATATACATTTTCTCAAGGTGGATATTGTACATGCTGTCTCCAGTGCATTTGGACTGGATATACACAAAGTTGACTACTTTTAGGCTGACAAAAAACAAAGAAATACAGAACAAAGACTGGAGTAGGATATTGTTACCTATATGATACCTTACTTTGGGGAATATAAACATCTGACCTTTTTTGATTTAAGAGAAAGAAAAATCAAACACTTTCCACTGTTTTAAAGGTCCAGTGTTGTAAGATTTACAGGGATTAATTGGCAGAACATGACAGAAATGGAATATAATATTCATGTTTTCATTAGTGTACAGTCACCTGAATTGTTGTGTTTTCATTCATTTAGAACAAACTATTTATACCTACACTGGATGCAGGTCCTTTTCCATAGAACTTGCCATGTTGCACTGTCATGCTTCTATAATAGCCCTGAATGGGGAAAAAAACAAAAACAAAAAACAAAACTGTCTCTAGATACGGCTTTTCATATATTTTTATTATTTCAAATTTCGCAGCCATCATAATAAGGTTGTCAAAAGTGTTGATATGTCAAAACTTTTCCAATAGCACATGATTAAAATCAATACAATACTACATTTGAGAGTATCGAAAGTACCAAAGCTATAAAAAAGAAAAGATTAAGTGCTTATTCAAGACTTCACTTCATTTTAGTCATTATTGTCCTGCCTGGCATTTGGCTTTCAGAAAAGCACAATCAAACTGTTCAGTGACTTTTTCTGCATTATGTGCTGGTTGTTAATTTAAAAAAAAAAAAAAAGAAAAGAAAAAGAATTATCCTACTTTGTGTGCCAAGAACTTTTTTCTTTTTGTTGTGTTGTCAAAAAAGGTGTTGAGTATTTTTTTTTTTTAATATATTAGTATTGTATCAAAGTTTAAAATTGTAGTAGACAATCTTATACAACCCTACACCATAGGTTCTCCTGTGGTGGTTCTCCTATTGCTTGGAAGGGAGAGTGAGATAAGATGTTCGCAATCTGCAAGCTCATCACTAGATGCAACTAAATCCTACACACTGATCCTTTAAACAACATAGCCAATAGTATAGCAATATAGTCTGAAAGGAGAAAAGTTTCCTGTTTTAAATAAGGAAATATCTGATCAAAGAATAAGTAAATAAGCAAAGAAACTGGTCTAGTATTCACAATCCAATTTCAATACAGTTTTCTATACTCAACACATTTCAGTTGGCACTCAGAAAGTACTGAGGTTTGATACCTAACCCACAAGCTCTCAGCATTTCTCCACCAGATTCATGGCTGTTTAGACATGCTTTAAATAGCATTTAGAGCCTCATGTTGGGGAACATACTTTACAAAAAATATAACTGTTAACTGAATGCATAAAACATCCGAATAATGCTAATTTAGGGGGGCAGAGTGCATTACGGAGAGCGTGGACTCATGACCTCAGCATTACTAAAATCCTGGCTATGGCCATGGACTTCACATAAAAGACCACATCATCCATCACTGAACTTATGCTGCATATAATTAGTGTGCTAATAAAATATTCTTGATGCATAACTTCTGTAATGGAGAGAGGTTTTCCATGTTGTGTTGGTGTACCATTAAAAGCCTTGGTGAGTGGTTTTCACAACAATACAGAGTCACAGTGCTCATGGCCTCTTTAGTCAGACTGATGAAGGTCTCCTGTCTGAAGTGCCATCTGTCTGCATCCTGGCTGTGCATAATGAATGGATGAATGAATGAAAGCCTGGCCCGAGACAACACCTGATGCACAAAAGAGTAAAAGTTATACTCTCCAACAGGGCTGCAAATTGACTGAGAAATATTGTATACAAATACATATCACTAGTTAACATTAATATTATCAGTAATCATATCATATGGTTGTACTCCTTATATGAAACAGAACAATAACTAATTCACAAGTAACATGGTATAGCAGTGAATGCTAAAAACAAGATGTAATGCTGGCAGAAGAAGAAACAGTCAAAGTCAGCAAACTGACTCACTGATGTCTGTTATAAAAACCCTGAAATAAATAATACGGTACTATAATACTATGGATAACTTGCTCCACTCTGCAATACATGAACAATGCTGCACCTTTTAAGTCTTCTGTAGATCATCAGCTGCTGAGGATGTAGATCATCAGCTGCTGAGGATGTTTACTCTTAGTTGTAGCTGTATCTTCATTCTTTTAGCATTACAGCCATCTTATGCATATTTAAGACCCTTTTACAGGCTTTGGTTTTAAAACAAGTCACCTAGAAAAACTAAAAGTAAGCTGGAGGCAAAATTTTCAACCAGCTCAAAGTTTTCAGGGTACCCCCAGGGGTTCTCCAAGTTTTTAAATGACATTTTAAGAGCATAAAGCAATATACTGACATAACACTGACAGTTATTTATGCCGTTAACGTATTTATTTAATTCTACAAAAGGACAAGAATGAACTTGGAAATGAAATTCAATACTTTGAAAAAGAAATTCACTACATTTAAGGCCCTATTTTGAGAATAATAATTTCAATGCTTTTTTAATACTCTAAAGACTCTGCAGGTACCCTGGTTTGAGCCTAAGTATGAGCTTATGTTGGTCAGGTGCACCTGATAAAATTTGCGAGTGACAGTTGTTTTTTAAACTAACAAAATCCACACTTGTAAGCTTGAAATAAGAGCTTGATTTTGTTTGCTTCTGTGCCAAACAGAGGACCCATTTTTGAAAGATTACTGCAAATTTTGGAGTGCTAAATCTGCCACTGTTAGGACTGTAAACTGCATATGTGCCATGTGAAAATGTAAAACTTAACAGGCAGCAGTAACTAAGGGTGGAGAGACTCAGCAAATGCACTGACTTAACTTATTTTATTACTTAATAAAGCTGAATTAAAATTTTCATTTGTAAGAGGAAGAATGTGTTTTTCTCATAGTTACATAGTGTCACTTTAAATAATAAAAAAGGCCATTAAACATGGAAAGGTAAAATTTCTTCTAAAAGTGGTGCATTTTGAGGAAATAGATTGCACAGAGTGGTTGTGAATTGCTAGAATGACTAAAGTGCCAGTTCCATCATACACCATTAAACCACTTATCTCAATAAATGGAGCAAGACCTGTAGACGTGTATGCTGTCACGTGGATTAAAACTGCAAAACTGTGTGACTGTTAATTAAGATTTGCCTCAGATAGCAGCTAATGCTGAGCTAGCTTACTTAGAGCACACACTGTATATTATCTTGTGCTCCCCCCCAACAGCCTCACCTACTTTCCATCTCAATTCCCTCTGGGAGAGGCAGCAGCTGCTAAAAATAGCCCGACTTAAAAGATGCAGGTTATTTTATGCCGAGGCGAGCTTCTATTTCTTAACAAAGCCAAGTCAGTATTTTATCTTTTTTTTCCTATTCCCAGCTGGAGACCCGGAGCACTGGTTTAATTTGAATCTAAGCTGTTCCCTGTGGAACTGATATGTGTTTGATGGTAGACAGAATAAAGAGACACTGAGTAAAAAGACTGAGAGAGAGGGAATGAGGGCTTTTTGGTTGAGAAGGCAGTGGAGCAAGAAGAGAAAGATGAAAGGATAGAGAAAGGGAGGAAAAAAGAGAGAACTCAGTATGGCAGAAACAGTTCCTACTGACCCTGACCAGCTTTAACAGGCACAAAGAACCAGTCTGTAATTGACAGGAACAGTTTTCTTCAAACAGGAGCCAATCAAACAGATTATGTGTCTGTTTGTGTGAGTCAGACAGCAAGACAGGGAGAGCCGGAGAAACAGATGACAGAGAGGACACAAAGTCAAAAACATATGTTTTATGAATGTCCCATTAGCTTATAAGTCAAGATAAACAACAGGGCTGCAGCTAACAATTATTTTCATCATTGATTTATCATTCATTTCATTTATCACAAATAATCAAATATGAGAATTTAGATTTTTTTCTTTGAAAAACTGAACAAACTGATAAATTGATTATCAAACTAGTCACCGATTAATTTAATAGTTGACAACTAATCAATTAATTGACGGACTGTTGCGACTCTAAGAAACAACAGAGTGAGTTGTAGAAAAAGAAAAACGGTTGTGTTGGGAGAAAAGGAAATGAAACAAATAAATAAATATACAAAGTTTGTGTTCAGCAATTTTCTGACAAGTTCATTAGAGGGGCCAAGTAGTGCAACTCCCCTGAGATACATGAACTAGTCTGGACTGTGTGAGCATTGCAAGAATAGATTACTTTCTAAACCAGAACTATAGATTAAAGTCCATGAGGAATGGCTCTAAAAATACATTCATTGCAAACACAGAACACAAAGAATAAGTTTGAGGAAGAGATTCAAGTTGATTGTATAAATAATTAAGTAAAGACTGTTGAGGAATTCTTTTTTAGAGATATTTTGCGGCTAAAAGTTGAACACTGACTCAGCAGCTGTCACAGCTGTAACACTGATGTAGACTTTCATGATGAATGATGCAATGCAGCTTCTATTGCATTCTCACAGTTCTTATTATAAGCATGGAGACAAAGCAAGCAGGCTTTTAGCACATCAACTATGAGGCCAAGCAGCACCTTGAAACATTTCACGGATTAAGGTCTCTCCTGGCTCGTTCATCACAAACACTGATCGACAGACATCAACGAAACTTTAACTACTTTTAACGCATCCCTGTATTGCTCTAAATCTTCATCTGACATCACTGATTATGACTTTATTTTTCAAAAATCTAGCAATGCATCTTGAAAAGCATCCTTGGCAACCTTGAGAAGTCAAAAATACTTGAAAGACTTCAAAACCAAAGTGGGAGTTTGGCGGTCCTCGCCCGCAAAAAAAATCATAGAATATGTTTTGTTTTTATTTTCCATCTTCATCAAACTAATTTTGTCTCTTTGCATGTCTGTCTTCCTTGTTTTAGCTGCCCCTGGATTTCCAGGAACGCATCAGTTCCCACATGGAGAAACATAATCGGGGTAGTGGAGCATCCATGGCAATGTGCCACTCCAATTACTCTGACGCTGTGCCCACATCCATAATTGCCAAGGTCCTGGAAAAGCCTGAACCTGGAAGCAGTTGCCCTGTCACACGCTCACCCAGCCCGCAGCCGCAGGATGGAGACTTTCTGACAGGAACAGGAAGCACTGATCACCTGAACCGCCGCATTTCGTACAAGACATCTGACTTGTACTGCAGCGATACGGCGCTCTACTGCCCAGAGCGATGGCAGGATACAGAGCGCAGGCAGAGCGTCGACCTCCACGGCACCAGCTTGCTCCAGCTTCATGCTCAGAACTCCACTGACAGCAACCCAGATGAAGAGGCCTACCACTCTGGAAGTTTCTCTCACCATGAGCCTCCATCCTCCTTCCACCACCACGATGAGTTCGGCACTGGTAGCCTCCCAGCCTCAAGTTCCTACTCTAGTTTCAGCCTTGCGTCAGACGAGAAGGGAGGAGTTAGTGGAGGTTGTGGGCGCACTGCCAGCAGCACCTTATCCTCTTCCCATCAGGGTCTCTATATGGACTGGCGAGATGGTGGCAGTGGGGACTATGGGCGCAAAAGCATGTCCTCTTATGATAAAGATAGCCCAAGCTTCCCCAAGTCCCTCAGCATCCAGCACATGGTGACCCCCAGGAGCCCACAGAAGGGCAGCTCACCAGCGTACACGAGGACAGCGTCATGCTTCAGTGAACCATACCATTCCAGTACCCCCCGCCTGGCCTCCTCTCACAGCATGGGGTCCACAACGGGACTAGGCCAGGCTCGCGGAGGCGCTCTGGACAGCCGAGGTGACATCCAGGTGTCTGAGGACGACCTGAGCAGCCGCTGGAGACAGCTCAGCGTGGAAGACATCAACACGTTCTCATCTTCCTACCGTGACATCACAGGCCGGGTCTCTCCGTACAGTTTCTCTGAGCGCCACTTTGCCATGGGCCCCTCTAGTAAGGTCAAGGGGTCTATCTACAGCAGCTTCCAAGAAGGAGATGACGTCTTCCACAGCCCGTGCTGGACCAGTGTTTTGCTGTGGGTTCCCCTTCGCCCAGCCGCAGTCAGAAACCAATGGAGCATCGTAAGCAGGAGAAAACTTCAGTGTTGTATAGAGCCAAGGATGACAGTCAGGACTCCGAGTGCAGTCTGTTCCTCTCAGGGAGCTCTAAAGAGAAGGAGAGCAGTGGGGGAGCAACGGCAGCAAGCAGCTCCAAGAAGGACTACGTAAATCTGAGCGCAGACAGCTCAGCTGAGTCCTTACACCAAAGCTCCCTCGAAGCCTCAAGTCTTCAACACTACCCCACGCCCAGGCCGACTGTCCGGCCTCGCCCTAGCTCCAGCTCCGCTCTCAGTGTCGGCCCCGCACTCCCAAAGAAGACCTCTCCAAGATACCAAAAATTTGGCAGCACGGGACTGACGAGGAAGGACAGTTTGACCAAGGCACAGCTATATGGTACACTGCTGAACTGAGCCGAGAGAGCGAGAGCTTTTCATTTTATGCATGATGATGATGATGATGATGATGATGATGATGATGATTCCTAACTTACTGTACTGTACTGTACTGTATGTCTCAAACGTTCCCTGCAGCAAACTCATACTTGGTGTGATGGGGTATTAAGATGTTGTTGTTTTATGTATCTCTTAGCCAAGGCACGTTTCACGCAGTCTGCAACACTTTTTCTATTGTATGTCATGCAATGGTGTAGCTACCTGAGACCAGCTATTCACTAGGTTTTTGTTTCAATGATAAGGACGATAAGTAGAGCCGCCGGGGTAAAACTACGTTGTTTAAGGGTGTGTTTACACCAACCTTGTTTAGTCCGGTTGAATTGAACCCTGGAGCGTTTACCCCCTTGGTGCGGTTTGTTTGGGTTGGTGTGAATACCAAACTCTAACTCTGTTCTGGACCAAGCAATTACTTCCTGGTCCGTCTCAAAGGGGTGGTCTTGGACCATGATCAAGTGAACACTGGTGTGTTTATCCCCTTGGTGTGGTTTGGTTCAAACTCTAGTCAGTACCAAACAGCCACTCTCGATCCACCTCGACAGGGATAGCTGTCAAGTGACTTTGGAGTGGATTATTTCTGGTGTGAACACCATTCAAACCAACTACAGAGGCATCCCAGTGTATGTGTCACTTCACTGATTAATAAAACGTTTTATCTTCCTGTTTTGGTGACGGGTATACTAGTAGCACATTTGCTTCCAAAATGTGGACTGGCAAGGGATAAACCTGGACTCACAATGAAGTGAGCCTGCATAATTAAATTATTTAATACCCGCTGTCTTATGGCTTAATTCTACCAGCGCTGCATTATGGCTGTGCCACTTTCACCACAGCTAATTGTGGCCATTCAACACAGTGCTTGTGATTCCATCAAAAGCGCCGCAGCGCGTACCAGAAGCAGCTCTCTGCTCTGCTCCACTTCAAATATGAACTGAGTCTATTTTTGACGGATGCCATGTCAAGCTGCACAGAGCAGACCAAGCTGACAGGAAGTCAGACATAGAAAATCATCAGAGAATCTGGCCAATTTTCAAAATGAAAGAGCTCGTGCAGGCTCGCGATCATAAAAACAGTCAGAAAAACTATTTAACTTTGTAATCTATTTATCCAGTGGAAAAGCACAAAAAGCAAGGAAAGGGGACCAAATTGACTAAATCTGAAAACATAATCAGGCGGGCTAAATGCTTTGCTTCTGAAATGCTGCTGGTGGGACAGGCAGCTGTGTGGAGAACAGATTAAAACCATGGCGCCGACATGCTGTGCTTAGTGGAATCAAGGGGTTACAAGATGGTCATATGTGTGGTCCTCTAAAGTCTGCTGATCTGCGCTCCAGATCAACACCAACCTGAACAGAACCTGACAGTGCTCCATGATGTATGATATCCAGGTAGAGATGGGGTCATTTGTTGTCTTTTTACACGCTGACTGTATGACCAATAATTGAACATTTCCACCACATGACTTGTGTTTACAATTTCTGGACCATTTGAGTTTTGCCTTTGTTAATGCAAACAAAACCAGTTGGAAAATTGAAACAATGTATCATCCTTGCATTGGTTTGATTCAGGAACTGGCCCTTTTAGGTGTGAACCCGCCCTAAGAAACACAACACAAACCCGGTGTCATGAACATACTGTGCTATTTGCTCTTTTTTTGGTGTTAAGTACTGTTAGTAAAACCAGCGAAAGACCATTAACTCCTGCTCTAATATATACAGTATAGATAATGGACTAAAGCTTCTGTGATGGGGTGACTTAATTACACGTTTGCGAGAGGGAAGTTTATCCATTATGTATAGTGGACCCTGCTGACTGCAAGCTGTTAAAAAGATTTATTCATTCTCTTCTATTTTCTCCAAATGCATGCTGTCTAATGCATATAAATAAGATGGAAAAAACACATTTCCAGCTAAATTGTTTCTCATATGGCCATTATCTGTAAACACCATTTAATAAAAAGGATGTCATATTAACATTATTAATTGGCTAAACAGGAGATACTAAAAAATATGCATTTTATTCAAATGCCTTGTACAAAATTTAGATTGTGAGAGTTCATTCCTGATGCTAGATTTCACATTTTTTAATCAGAAAGTAAAATATCCCTGATTTTGTTTGTTGAAATTATAGCTCTAAAAATATATAAAAGGCTATTAAATAATTATATTACTCTGCCAGATGAAATGGCGAAAAGTGTACACAATAAGTAGAAATGATTAAACAGGACTGCAAGATTTTTAGCATTACTCAGCTGGAATTTTTCTTATTTTTGTATCAAAATGAAATGATACCAGGACACTTGTGAACTTGCCTTAATCCTGTTCAGAGGACAGAATGGTCTCCTTTACAGCATCTAACAACTGTGTACATACTGTATATCTGCCATATTGTTACTGTACGTATACACACTACTGTTGTCGTTCTTCCTGTCAGACATAACACACAAACAACCAGTTTCTTGGAAAAGGATTAAGTCTGTTCTTAACATTACTTTTTCAGTGGAGATCTCCATTGAAATTCGTTTTATTTTGAAGACAATAAGGCTTAATCCCTCTCTGAAAATCTGGCACACACACAACCAAATTTCTACCCTGATACAAACTCTTAAACACTGTTGGCACTAGTTGCACAAACCAAAACAAAAAGTGCTGGATCTTCTAGTTTTCAGGGGAGATTAATTGGTAAATTCTCCAGGCAAGCTGGCAGTTCTGCAATGTAATGCACAAAAAGGTTCATAGAAAAGTGCATTGAGAAGGTAGTGAAAAAACTGACTGATTAAAGATGAAAATGTACATCAGTGTGTTGTTTTTAAACCAGCATGCTCAAATTAGGCTGTTTTAGAGAAAACACTGTGAAAATAGACCAAGTGTGTATATAAACGTACATAGAAAATGGCAAAGACATGCTGTCCTGTTGGTGAATAAAACAAATTCAAATATGAGCCTGACTTATATTAAAGACAGAGTTGCAGAGAAGTTGTCCTGCTGCCCCACAATCATGCAAACATCTGCTACTCTTACTAGTTTAAATGAAGACAAAACAACAATGCTCCAACATCTGTGTGCCCTTTGGCGTGATAGATCTTTCTTGAAGGACTTCTTCCTACCTGCATGGCTCTATAGATCTGAGAGGAATGGGGACAGGGATAAGCTACATAATGGCTCAGCTTTGCCCTCGAGTTAGTCACGAATAGATTTTTCTGGAAGGCCATGCTTCTACCTCTCCCATTCCTGCAGATCTGGGAATTGGCTTAAGGCTGTTTTTAAAGATTTTAAAACTGCATCTCTTCTTTTTGACCTTGTAGTGTTCATGATGAAGGTGAAACTGCTCCACACAGGCCACAAAAGGTCTCCAATCACATTTTCATTTAATACAATGAAAAGTATCTCCAGGGTTGAAAAGTTTTGGAATGAAATTTAAACAATGTACAGAGAGACTGAGAAGATATATGGTATTTTTGTTGTGGACATAATGTATAAAAAGAGATATAGATACTGCATACACAATTGTTATTACACTATGACTATTTTTTATCCAGTTTCAGTTGATATTTATCGAATGTTTTGACCCTGAATGAAGAGGCTGAAGCGGTTCTGTCCTGTCCTACCTCCAGCCCTGTTCCAGGAACAACAGGCCAGCTGTCTAAATGTCAACATGTTTGTCTGTCTGATGCATGGTTATATATTTTTGCTGTATGTTTATTTACTTAATAAAGATGGGTGTTGGGAAATACATCATGGTTGTTTTGCATTGCTTATTTCAAGAACTTCAAAGCTTAGAAATGTCACAAGTTCCTCAACTGAAGGCACTTGTCTGCATTTGCTAGACATTATTCAGCTTTGCCAAACTTTACTTAAGCTAAGATCAGTATTTTACAACCTGGACCATATTTTCCATGTTTTTGTGTCCAAGTTGCCAGTGGGAGCAACACATTTTGAAACTGGTCCAGTAGTGAGCGAGTCCGCTGCAGCTTAAGAAGCCAAAGTACGTCCACTAAAAGTGTATGTTTTTTGCCCCTGACAGGCTCAGATTGTTTTAAGCATTTGACAATATTACTGAAGTGACTGCGATAGAGATATATCTTTTTGTTAAAGATTAAGTTCCCTTTTGTTTAACCAGAAACAGATGATTTATCGCTCTCGCCAAAGCTACCAGACTCGATTTACAGAAAAAGTTATTTTAAAACACACTTTGTTCAAACTCGACAGAAGCAAAATAAAACTCACCAAAAACATCTTGGATAGACTTTAAAATGTTCCAACAATCACCAACTCTGTTTTTTTTGGGGTGAAATAAATCCTTTATTCACCACATTAGATGTGAAAATATTCTGGCTGTACACAGTGTTTCTCCCCACTGCTTATCTGATGTCTGACTTTCCTCTCTTTCCTCTCCTGATATTTTCACATCTAATGTGGTGAATTTAGGGTTTATTTTGACTGAACCAGAGTAGGTATTTGTGGGAGTAGTGGAATGATGAGCCAAAACGTTTTTGGAGAGATTTATTTTGTTTCTGGTGAGACTGAATGAAGATGATGATAAAATTACAGTTTCTGTAAAAAGAATTTGGGCAAGTTTTGGCGAGAACAATAAAACAGCTGTTTCCGGTTAAACAAAACATATCTTTACTCTGTAAAAAAGGTATATCTTTGTAGCAATTCTTTCCATAATGTTGTCAGACACTACAGACACAGCGCTCTCACTCATTTATCTCATTCTAAATTCCTGGCATGTTTTTTTGATGTCCTGGCAAATTTTCCATTTCATTTAGGTGTGTTTTGTGTCTGTTATTCTTGTCTTTTGCCATTACCAAACTCTTTTTTTTATTCCTTTTAGTAGTCTATAGGTTTCTGTTGGGTTTTACTGATTCCAAGGGCTCTTTTGAAATCTGGTGACAGGGAGAGGATTCCCCTGAAACTGTCAGAATTAGATGTGCTGCTAAGATTGATTTTGGCATTAATTTTCCTCAAAGATTCCCACTGTCATAAACACTCAATTTAACACTCAATATATACTGAGCAGGCACCAATGAGAAGATTCATGAGGTAAGTTCGAAGCCAACAGTTTGGTGACTTACCTGTTGAACACCAAAGAGAGCTCGCCATCTGCGAAGATGTCTTTCCTGAGAAGGCCCTTCAACGGTCACCTGGGGTTTCCTCCATTGCTGGTCTTGAGTTTTTGAGGCCAAATCGTTTCACGCTCCAGTCTGTTTTTGATCTTCTGTATCTTAATGCTAAAAAACAGAATGACTACTACAAAAAGCAGTAGCTTTCACTGTTGAGCACATGCAAATTATTATTCAGATCCACAAATCACTTAGTGGTCCTTTAAGACAATACAGATGTGAATTTAACTATTAGTAACTACAGTATAAACCACAGGGGCTGGAAACAGTATTGAGCCATTAGAATTTCCCTCAGCGGCAAACAGCAAAGTGTATTTTAAGGACTGCTCTACAAGATACTGAATAAAGATCACAAGCATCTGTGTGCACTTCACCGCTCTCTTGTTGACTGGCAGGATTTTGGAAGAACCTGGCAATGTTTTGACAGATGTCTGCATATTTTTTTAGTTCTCCGGTTGTCTCCCTGTGATGCTCTAAGCTGTCAGTGTGAAAAGAAATGTCATATCAGAGCCAGCGAGAACAAAAAAGGCATAGAGGAAAGTGATGTGTATGCAGAATGTGGAATGAAAAACACCACTGATTAGAAAATGCCCAAAGAGATTTTTTCTTTTCTTTTCGTTTTGACAAAAACTTCAAGAACATGATGATGGTGATGAAGTCCCAAGCTGTTTTTGGAGTGGAAAGCTGACTATAAAAACATTAAAGTCCTGTGTATGTGTGTGTATGTGTGTGTGCAGCTAGACATTTCCCACCGCCTACCACTTTAGATAAAACTTGTAACAATATTTCACTCTTTGAATTGTAAGGAAACTTTCTTTGATATCACACAGTGTAACTTTCCCTGATTTGAAGATGTTAAAACAATGTGAGATGGGTCAAATACGAATAACATGCTTACAGTGAGATTTACACCAAAGTAACAGTTGTTGTTCATATCAGTGGGAATTATGAAGACGTGGGTGGTTTTTAAACAAAATGAAGGCATCTCAGACAATAGTATAAAAAACTGTTTTTCGCAGCGTCAGTAGATAGTAGATTAGCTGACTTCCAGCATTTTTTGGCAAGTGCTTATCATCTTATGCCAAGAGATTAAGGGAGATAAAGTCTTAAAAATGGTTCTGCATGAGTTTTCAGTTTAATATAGTCCTTCCTTGGCCAATCTGCTACTTCTTGTAAGTTTTAAGTCTGTATATTTGCTTGTTGATTCACAGTCTTCAGTGCCAGACCTTGATCTCACCAGCCCAGTCGCAGGTGGCCACGGTAGCAGGCAGGATGGGGTGCTGGGACACACACAGGCAGGGCTGGCTGTGGGCATGCAGGGTGTGTAGAGAACGAGCGTTGTGGTAATCGTAGAAGTGAGCGGAGCCGGTGGAGCTTCCTGAGGCCAAGATAGTTCCATCCAGAGAGAACTCACACTGTACCGCATATCCTTCCACCTGGAACGAGGATATACGCATTAGTCCTGATGTATTAAACCTTCCACCAAAAATCATGTTAACACCAGCATAATATAATGTCAGCATAATAACTGGACTGCTATCCAGTTGATTACAGACTTATGTGACTTAAACAATAGAAAATCATGCTTGTGATCAGAAAGTTGTTGATTTGATCTGCGAAAGAGCAGTGCTGTGTTGTATTATTCACAACCAGGTGGCCTTGAGCAAGGCACTTAATCCTCCACTGTTCCAGGAGAATGGTTATAACTTAGCACCTTCCAGATGTCAGTATGTCAGAGTATGTAACTGTGGATCAGGGTGCGCTTGGAAAAATGTAGTCATAATCAATATTGGGCATCAATATCAATATTCAATGGAATAACAGACAATCTTATATGGTCATCTATAAACTGTTTCTCAGTTGAATTTCCAGGAAGTATACCATATCACAAATCCATATCCTATATTGATAAGGCAATATAAAATTACATAATTAAAGCTGCAATAAGGAATTTGTTACCTCATGTCACTCCGCTACGCCCCTCCAACCGAATGATGTGCCGAACATGCACGCTCATTTGTGTGCTAACCCTGATTGGTTGTTTGATTCAGGGCCATTGAAAAAAAAAAAAGAAAAAAAAAAAAAGAAAGAAAAAAAGAATACAAATGGGCGGGTGCTCACAGACATACTACATTAAAGGAATCCTGCAATTACATATTTAACTGACAAATTAAATCAGAAACAGTCTATATAGTAATAAATACAACCTCCTTTCCAGCATTTAAAGATGCAATGGTATTGTTTTGCAAGTGGCTCCCCATGTCTGTTGATTGCAGAAATTAAATTAAAACTTTAGAGGTAGAGGCCTCATATTACTTTCAGACAGAGTTTTGACACAGAACAACTCATTTGGAAGGGATATCTTCAGGACCAGTATGGACAGGAGGGAAGTTTACAACAACCATTTTAAGTTAGACTAAAAAGACCTGAACCTCTTCTTTGTTTGAAAGTATTTTGATCACAACAGCCAGTCATCATCAAAAGATGACTGATGACTGTTGCTTTAAGGCTGTAATAAAGTATTTATGCCTTATTTACTGATACACTGACGGCTTGCTAACACATACTGTACGCTGTTAGAAGTGTTTGCTTCAAAGTTGAATGTATAATAAAGAAAACAAGAAAAAACGGTTCAGAAATGAAATGTCTTTGTGTTTTCTGGCATGTTATGTTCTGTTCTGTTGATTTGAAATGTTGTGTTTCGCACCTCAAAGCTGCCAACAATGGGAAAAAATAGTACCTGGAACATGAGGTACCAGTTTGTTTATGGATTTCTTTTGAATTGACAAACAAGATGCAGCAGTATCAGTTCTACATGATTTCAGTAATATTTGACAGACATTCTGCTCTGTTTGTGTCCCTCAATGGAAATATTGTATTGTACTTGTGTGTTTTGTTTAGGGGGGAGGGGGCTGTAGAGGAAACACTGCAGGCTATGGATCCACATGTCAACTATGTGCTGTGGTGGTTACGTTGACTGTTTCATCTGTGTGTATAGGTCTATTCTACTGCCTTTCCACAGATTTGTGTGAATGAGGGATGTTGCTGAAGTTGTTGTGAATGTACATTCTGTATTGATCAGGCCTGCGAACCCCCAGCCCACCCTCGAGGCCACAGTTGTTACTGACCTTGTGTCCTTCGTATCGCCGCCTCTTGTTCATTCTATAGGGCTGCTGGGAGGAGAACACTGCCATGTAGTTCCCATTGGTCTGGGCAACAAAGGACTCCTCCAGTGGGTGGAGAGCCAAGCTCGGGCACGTGTACCGCTCCTGGTGGCCAAATGAGTAGAGGGAAAAATCCAGATGGGAAATGAATTCATTATTTGACCTTTTCTTGCTGTTACTAACCATGAAGTCAGGCTGCATGTCAACTAGACCATTATTTTGAAAAAGTCAAATGTTCAGACATGGAGCAGGTGGACAAAGAAACATAAATTCTTCATAATAGAATGCAATCTAGGATTGCAATTAACAATTATTTTCATTATAGAATTATCTGTCGATAATTTTCTTGATTAACCAATTGGATGTTTGGTCCATAAAATGTCAGAAAATAGTGAAAAATGACAATGAACCATTTCCCCAAAGCCCAAGATGATGTCCTAAAATGTCCTGTTTTGTCCACAACACAATGGTATTCAGTTTTACTGTCATAGAGGATTAAAGAAACTGGAAACTATTCAAAATCTGAGAAGCTGAAAAATGACTCAAAATGATTAATTGATTATCAAAGTAGTTGGTGATTATTTTAACAGTTGACGACAAATCGATTAATTGACTAATCAAATGACCTGCTGCTGCCAGACTACAATATTAACGCTCTCAGACCTCAGTGCCTCTTTTCACACTGTATACCACCACATCCTTCTGGAGTGCCTGGAGCACTGGGTGGGAACCTCAGGCACTGCGCCTCAATGCTTCACCTCTTTCCATGAAGGATCTTTTCAGTTTCCTTTCGTGGACGGTCATTGTCCGCCCCTGCCCCCTTCTTATATGTTGTCCAGCAGGGTTCACTGTTTAGCTAATATTTTTTTTCTTTGTGGATGTTACTCTTAAGCCACATTATGAAAAAACACAGCATTTCGTATCACTGTTATGCTGACGACACACAGTTGTACGTCCTTCTGAGACCTGGCAGCTCTGATTCGCTACAACGCTCGTTTGACTACCTACATTATATCAAGTATTGGATAGCTAGCAACTTCTTAAAATTGAACTGAGTAAGACAGAAATTTACATTTTTGGCTCCCTCATTATTGTTAAAAATGGAATTTAAGACCTAGAACCATGCTCTGGTTAAGTCAAACTCTTTGCAAACTTATTTGACCCTGTTTTTAAATTTGACAAGCAAACAAACACTGTTGTTAATTCATCTTTTTTACCATTACCGGACTATTGCAACGCACTGTATCTTGTAGGCAAGGCAAGGCAAGGCAAGGCAAGGCATCTTTATTTATATAGCGCATTTCATACCAATAGGCAACTCAATGTGCTTTACATAAAGACAGAACATTTAACAGTAAGAGCAGAAAATGTAAAAAGAAAACATTAAAAAAATTTAAAAATTAGAAATTTAAATATTAAAAATACAGTTAAAAGAAAGAAAGAGAAAAGAATATAGGAAGTACAAGAAAGAGTGCAAATCCAAAAATTATAACTCTTAAGAGCTCAGCCATACGCACATGAAAAGAGAAATGTTTTTAACCTGGATTTAAAAGTGCTTACAGTTGGGGCTGATTTCAGTTCTGCTGGTAGTTTATTCCAGTTGTGTGCAGCATAACAGCTAAATGCTGCTTCACCATGTCTAGTTTGTACTCTGTGCTCCACTATCTTGACCTGAGTCAGTAGATCTCAGAGCTCTACTGGGTTTATACTCTACTAACATGTCCCTTCATGTATTCTGGACCTAAACCATTCAGTGATTTGTAGACCAGTAGCAGAACTTTAAAATCTATTCTGTTAGCTGACTGGGAGCCAGTGTAAAGACTTAAGAACAGGGGTGATGTGCTCTGATCTCTTTGTTCTGGTTAAAACTCGAGCGGCTGCGTTCTGAATGAGCTGCAGTTGTTTAATACTTTTTTGGGGGAGTCCAGTCAGAAGACCATTACAATAGTCAAGTCTGTTGGAGATGAAAGCATGAATCAGCTTCTCCTGATCTTTTTTGGACATGAAGCCCCTAATTCTTGCTATATTCTTCAGTTGGTAAAAGGCTGTTTTGGTGACTGATTTGATATGACTGTTAAAGGTTAGGTCTGAGTCTATCAACACGCCAAGGTTCCGGACCTGGTCTTTAGTTTCTAGTGACAGTGACTCAAGGTGTTTACTGACAGCAACCCTCTTCTCTTTATTGCCAAAAACAATTACCTCTGTTTTTTCTTGATTTAACTGAAGGAAATTTTGGTTCATCCAATTTTTAACTTGCTCTAAACAGTGACACAATGACTCTAAAGGACTGCAGTCATCTGGGGACAGTGCAAGATATATCTGTGTGTCATCTGCGTAACTATGATAGTTGATATTAGAATTCTGCAGAATTTGACCCAGAGGCAGCATATATAGGCTGAATAGAAGGGGTCCAAGAACTGACCCCTGAGGAACTCCACATGTCATAGCAACTTGATCAGATTGATAACTTCCAATGGTCACAAAGTAACTCCGCTCCTCCAAGTAGGACTTGAACCATTTTAGGACTGTTCCGCTGAGTCCTGCCCAGGTTTCCAACCTGTTCAGCAGTATACTGTGATCCACAGTGTCAAACGCCGCACTGAGATCCAACAGGACCAGAACTGACACCTTGCCTGAGTCAGTGTTCAACCTTATGTCATTTAACACTCTAATAAGAGCTGTTTCTGTACTATGGTGAGGTCGGAAGCCTGACTGAAATTTGTCAAAAAGACCACTGGAGTTCAAGAAGTTACTAAGTTGATTAAAAACCACTTTCTCAACGATCTTTGCTATAAAAGGAAGATTTGAGATAGGTCTGTAGTTGGTTAATATGGAAGTATCCAACGTTCTCTTTTTTAAGAGTGGCTTGATGGCAGCTACTTTTAGGGGTTTAGGAAACGTGCCTGATTGAAGTGAGCAGTTTATTATTTGCTGCAGATCTGTTTGGACAGAGCTTACAACAGTTTTAAAAAAGTCAGATGGCAGATGGCATTGTGTAGTCAGATTCTCCTCTGTCATGCCTTCAGCTGCTGCAAAATGTTGCTGCATACCTGCTGAATGTCATATTACGTACATTTTAATGTCATTTGCATTGGTTCCCAGTGAAATTTGGAGTGGACTGCAAGGTTTTACTTTTTGTTTTTTGGGCTTTGAATGTGCAAGTTCCAGCTTATCTCAGTGATCTGTTACAACCTTACAGCCTGCCTACAACACTGTAATCATCAGATAAGCTGCTGCTTTCCATCCCATTGTTGGTTGAGGCATAAATTTGACCGTGCTTTTTCTGTAGCAGGTCCCACATTGTGGAATTGCCTCCCCCTACATGTCTGATCTGCCCCACCATTAAATGCTCCAAGTCCAGGCTAAATACCCACTTATTTTCTCTGGCTTTCTAATGTGTTCTATGTATGCCAATATGTGTCTTTGTGTTTCTTTGTTATTGTGTTTTCTTTTTTCTTTTTTTTTACTGTGTAAAGCACTTTGGTCAACTGCAGATGGTTTTTAACCTGCGCTATGTAAATAAACTCACTTGACTTAATTGTTGCAGCTCTAAGGCAAACAATCTACTATGGTCATACTGGAGTACATTATACAGCGTTACACACTGTTCCTGTTACTGTGTCCAGCCTTTCTTACATATTAAGAGTAGTATGAAGAATTTACAAGACTCTTGAGACTCCAATATGCAGAAACACTGATTCAGGGATGAGAATTTATTCAATACAAAAAGCAACAACCTTATTAGAATCATTTTTTTTTTAAATAGGTGGCACTCAGTCAAGCACACCTTTCCTCCACCACCATGTAACTGTCAAAATATGCCAGTTCT
Organism: Lutjanus argentimaculatus; assembly: GCA_034769285.1. Lineage (NCBI taxonomy): Eukaryota > Metazoa > Chordata > Actinopteri > Lutjaniformes > Lutjanidae > Lutjanus > Lutjanus argentimaculatus. Next base: position 25,413,130 of record JAWZSL010000003.1, on the reverse strand, counting down.
ATGTACCTCATTACCAACATGCTGCACATCAGGAGGTTCACACATTTCCAGGAATATAACTTTAAATGGTAAATGTGATTCACCTACTAAAAGCCTTTCAGCTGATTATTTCAACATCATCTGCCAATCAGAGCTATATTTATTCAGAGGCTATTTTTTCCTCATTTGCACACAGATTTCCTTACATGGTAGATCTGGTTGGAGACCTTGGCTGCGGTCTGGTAGTCCCAGGCGATGAGGGTGCGGTCCGCAGAGTCTCTGCTCACGCAGTCTGAGCTTGTTATGAAGTCCACACCACCTCTCAGAAACAGGATGTCCAAGGTCTGCTGGATCCCTGCTTTGTACACCTTCACCACCTGCATGCACGCACACGCACATGTGCACGCGCACGCACACACACACACAGTGAAGAAATGCTCTTCAGTCATAAGATGTAGTGGGAAATTTTCAGATAGTTATTTAAACCACGTTCAATACATTCAGTTCACTGTAAATTACTGTAGAAGCCATCCATTTTATAGCCATTTTATAACACAACACTTTTCTTGTTTGAAAACATATTGTTCAGCTCAGCAGAGCAATTAACATGAAGGAGGGGAACATCTAGACCTCTGCCCTTAAGGCGGGATGACAAGACAATTACTAGTTTGTTGGTAGTCCTTGCCTGTAAAGACATATTGTCAGTCACACAGTGTGTCCAACACTGTAACACTGATGCATTAAGGTAAGACAGTATCCTACAATGTCATATTATACATTTATTGACATTTAATGAAATAAAGACGCACGGTGGTGCAGTGGTTTGCACGGGTGCCTCACAGTAAGAAGGTCCTGAGCTCAAATCCCCCAGCCGACTGGGGGGCTGGGGAGTTTGTGGCTGGGGCAGGCCCTTTCGGTGTGGAGTTTGCATGTTCTCCTCATACCCCCGTCTCTCCGGGTACTCCAGCTTCCTCCCACAGTCCAAAGACATGCAGGTTAATTAGGTTAATTAGTGAAACTAAATTGCCCGTAGGTGTGAATGTGAGTGTGAGTGGTTGTCTGTCTCTATGCGTCGGCCTTTCAATGAACTGGTGACTTGTCCAGGGTGTACCCTGCCTCTTGTCCACTGTCAGCCAGGATAGGCTCCAGCCCCCCAATGACCCTTCAAAGATAAGCGTTTAAGGACAATGAATGAGTGAATGAGGCTGTTTAGGGCAGTGGTTCTCAAATAGGGGTAGCATTCCACCAGGAGGTCTGTGAAAAGGTTTCAGATTAATTTATTTATTTACCATGATATAAAAAAATCATTTATTTATTTTTACAAATGACTTCATTATCACTTGCATTTATATTTATGAATATAATTTATGAATTAGCAATCATTACTTAATTACATGGAAATGAGCATGGAAATTTACATGGAAAATTATGAGACCAAAACAGCGTTAGTTCAGGTAAGATTATTCCAAAACTTAATCTATAATGACAGAATACCCCTAAGAGAACTCAGCACTAACAGGTTGTTATTCGTATCTGAGTGAAACTCAGTTGCAATGCTTAGTCAATTAATCAATTAGTCGACTGACATAACATCAATTTGCAACTATTTTCATTGTTTCAGTTAAGTGTTATCCCCTCCAGCTGTGTGCATGTGTGAGTGTTAAATCTGTGTGTCTTTTAGAACCTGTAGCAGCTCAGATTTGAAGCTAAATCAAAGATAGTGGTTTGATATGAAACTACATGACCTAAGGCATCTATTGGTATCAACCATGTCATGCCAGTTCGTCAGCATAACATAACACTCTGAAGTTTGGCGAAATTTTGGCAAAAACTGGCCCAAGAATCTCCCCTTTACAGACATTTTAAATGATTCAAACCCCCCTGCAGTTTGGGGACAAAAACATGCTCTTTTTGCATGCTTTAAAAATATGTTATTTTCACCTATTCTAAAAATGGTGTATTGGAATATTTCTGTATACCGGGGTCCCTAAACATTGTTGGAATAACATAAATTGGGTCTGAGTGGAAAAGTGAAGCTGGATTCAATGAGCCCAGTTGTATTCATGTATGATGATGTTAGTCCACACAGTAGCCACTTCATTGTAGTGACACATTTTTTTCACCTTGAACAACATGATACTGGCTACTTGTTAGAATTAAATTCAGTTTCTGAGGGCAATCTGATCAGCTCTATGCCAAAACATTAACCTTCTGGATAACCACAACTTCCACTGGGAAATGCAGGCTCTGACCTATGAATAGACAATACCAAGTGAAAATTATTCAAAATTTCAGCTTTTTTGAGTTTCTCCAGAGATGTAGATTTCTATACCTTTTATATAATTGTAAAGCCACACAGTTTCTTGGAATGTTCTAAATAAATAACACTGTTTAAATTGAGAATTTTGGATGTATTTGTTTATTGTTTCCTAATTAAGTTAATACAGTAAGGCAAACCCAGGACACTCATTTCCAATACCATCACACTATTCTATCTCTTTTAAAGAAAACTGACACTATATTATAGCACAAAAACCTTATTCAAAACATTGCAAATCTCTGCTAGTTGCATCTGGCAGTTGCAGTGGCATTACAATAGGTGGTTCAACATCTGTTGTCGTCTACTGTCCACTGAGTACACTCTTAGTTTTAATCATTTTTTTCTTTGTCCTATATGAACCAAATGATTAATTGACTGAGGGGATATTGTTGGCCTATATGGACTTACAGTATATTGACAAAATGTTTTGAATATTTTAACCAGTTTAGGCTAAACATGACTAAATAAGAGAGGGCATCTTTCACACTCATAGTCAATTGTGATCTGGACTACGGCAGGCTGAATGTATTTCCCATTCTAAGAGAAGATACATTTATTTACACCTTTCTTTCTTTTCTAGCTCTTTCTTAAAAGATTAGATTTTCACAGGGTGTTCAGGGTGATTAGGTTTAATTCAAGCACAGGCAGTGCAACTTTACCTGCTCTCCTCCTGCTTTGTAACTTGAACCAAACTTTAAACTCTTGTTCTCATCAGTGAGTTTTAACATAATGTGGTGGACAAATCTCACACTGCATGCATGACCTGCATGTTCAACCTCATGAGTCCATTTGGAAAGACTTGAAGCTAATGGGTTAATGTTGTGCCTGTAGGTCTCTCATCCCTTTTATCTAGTGGGGTAATTTCACTCCAGAGCAAGAAACACACAGCCCAGGGCTAAGACTGACAGGCAGCTGGGACGCTACAGCAGTAACTACCTATTTGCTGAGGACTGGTCTACACTCACTCTTCAATTCACATTGGCACCTACTGTCAGAGGCAATCCCCACTGTATTAAATCTGAGACCCTGCAGGGAAACGAGTCAGTTCACTGTGGGGAAAAAATCCACGTGAGCACTCATATTCTGAGGAAGTGAATAGGATTATCATATAAAACAGTCCATTAAGCTTGATAGCAATATTAGGTTGCAGTTTCACAGGAACGATTTATGTGCCTCGAATGAAATTAAAATTTGCTTTGAACAATTAGTGAGATAATCTTTAGTGTTACTTCTGTGCATGCTGCAGTATTATCCTTTTAATGAAATATAGAATGGGTCACTGTGTTGACGAGTCCCTTGTTTGTAGTAGTATGGGTGTGCGTAGGAGGGAGATGTGTATAAGGAGCATGTGTTCAAGGCCTACCTGCCTTAGATTTATGAAAAAGGTCAAACACTAGTTGGTGAACTGGAGTCAATAAAAATGATAAATCTGCTTTAAGGAGGTTAATAAGTTTGACCTTGCAGCTGCGAGAGTCCCAGGCCTTGACGACTGAACTGTAACCTCCGCACAGGAATACCTCTGGATTCCTGGGATGCAGGACTGCACACGTCACCTTGAACTGGTTGTCCAATTTCACCACCTGCTGCCCTACAGACAGAAGAAATAAGAGGGAGTACCAGATAAAAGAACAAGCTCAATGCTTTCTCCTGAAATGATAAATCTTTACATCTTCGGTCAGGAGTGAATTCTTGGATTACAAGCAACTAAACTGAAGTATGATGGAAATTAGATATGTTTAATATATTTTGTGCTAAAAGTTGAGGTCGTTATATTGAGAGCATTTTGAAAAATTTGCTCTCATACACTGAATGCAATTACTTTCAATAATTATAAGCAATAAAGTATATTATTTTTCTCATCAAACTCTAATCAAATAACCTCCAACAACGAGGAGGAAACCGTGTTTACATTGGGGATGTCTGGTACTTAAATACAGTCAAAGTTGATGGATAAGGTTTCCCAGAAGTCGGGTTTTTAATGTTAAGATGTTGACCATATTGTCATCCCCTTCTTGCTGCTGCTGTTTACAATCAACCAGGTGCAAATTAAAAAAAAAACGCACAACAGAATTACTACGTGGCCGTATATGTATATATGTATATATGTGTATATATAACCTTGATATCCTAAAATGTGAGTGCATGCAGTGAGTATGTTGCCTACTCAGCTCTAAGAAACTCGTTTCCAGCTCAACTCTGACCCCTGGCTGGTTTCTGTCCTCTCTGGGCTTCAACACTTCCCTGAGCCGCCAAGGCTGGCAAAGTAATCACCTTATTGCAGTTCAATCTCTGCCCAGAGAGTATCCCTCCTTCTGCTGCACACATCTGTCTAAACAAACCAATGTACCATGCATCAATTAGTTGGTAAGTGTTGTTAAGCTTATTTGATGTATGTGTTCAAAATACAGGCATCTAGCAGCAAGTATGTCTTTCTATATATTTCAGAAGAATAAAAAGGTTCAGACTATTAAACTGATGCAATAAGGCAAACTGTTGCTTGATTAGATATTTTGTCTTTCTCGCTGCCAAGACTAAACTAAACACAACATAAATTTCAACTACATTTCCTCTGAGATGTAAATTCTGCTGAAACTTCTCTCTAGTTTATTAATTGAATGCACTGCAAGGATCCAATCCTCCTTGTGAGGCGCCCATTAGATTCCTGTGCAGTAAAGATTGTGTGTAATTAAATTGTGCCGTCGCCTTTGCTTATAAACAGTGATTCGAAAAACAAGCTCAGTGATAAAAGATCCAGTAAATCTTGCTGTTAAGTTGCTGCCAAAGATAGTGTTCCCAACTTGGTGCACTTTCTGAAAATCATGAAGGGATGATGTTAAAGTAACAGGATGAGAAGCCTCAAGCTGTGATCATCTCAGGTCAGACGCAGGGTGTGAGCTTCTTTACAGGCTACATCCATCAGTATTTGATCACGTCTTTCTGTCACCAAAAAAAAACTTCACGTAATGTCACACAGGACCACAAACAGCTTCTTGTGATGAAAGGAAACTTTTATTTTTATCACTGGATGCCCCAGAACAGTCCAACAACCGAACCTGTCTCTGACTCATTTTAATGATGGTGGCTGACAGGACTGACCAGAAATGTGAACGATTTTTTAAATGCAGGTTACAGCGTGTTTGTGAGAGCATGTCTAGGTGATTTCCAGACAGCAGCACACTGTTTTTTCTTGGGAACCAACATGGGCATGTTATATTTTACAGGTTTTTGTGTATTGTGCAACAGCCTCTGTTGAGAACATCTTTGATCACAATGGTTCCACTCAAAACTGGTGGTGGGCTGGTTCACTAGATAGCACCAAGTTTTCCAAGGATCTTGAACAGAACCGCTTCAAGAACCAAAGCTTATTTGGTGGGAAAGTGCCCCCAGAGTTCAATCTAGAACCAAACAAAAAGGATTATATCTCAAGCCATCTGTGACAGGCTTCACCCAGAATCCCCTATGAGAGGTTCTACAGAGAACCCTTCTATGATATAATGATTCCACACAAAAACACTCTCTGGGGGTTCTATCCAGAACCTTTACCCCTTCTCAGGGTGCTAACAAGAATCCACCCAGGGGGTTCTATGGCGAACCCTTTTATATTCCAGGGGTTTTAATTTGAACACACCCAGGGGAGTTCAACCCAAGAACCCTTTATATTCCATAGGGTTTTATCAAGAACCCACCCTGAGGGTTCTACCCAGAACCCTTTTATATTATGGTACAAAGAACTCGTGATGAAAGAGTTCTTCAAGAATTTCAATGATCCTTCCAATGATCCTTCCAGGGTTCTTTGGATGAAAAGGGCACTTAATGGAACCATTACAAAGACCTGTTACAAACCCTTTCTTCAAAAAAGCGTTCTTTTTTTTTTCTTCTGGGTAGAACGTTCAGGAAAAACCCTTTTCAAATCCTTACTTCTAAGGTGTGTGCTTGATTTAAATATCACTCAAGACAAAAAGATGATCCAAGCTAACAAAGACATGGTAGATGTAGTGAAGAGAAACCAGACTATAAAACACTGTTTTGGCTAGAGGCAGCTTTATCTAAATCAATTAAAAAATGTCATACTTAAAAACAAAACAAAAACACTGAGGGGCTTAAATATAATTAAGCCTGACAGGGTGCGACCAAAAATTAGTTTCTTGGGAAAATGATGAAGAAGGCTACGCGAGGAACCAAGCCAGACTATGAGCCAGCAGCTCTTGTCAAAGGCTATGCAAAGTAGAACACCTCAGGGTTCAGCGGCTCCTCATTAATTCATCGAACAAACAACAAAGACCCCATCCAAAACAGTCCTAGGCAGTTAGCCCACAACAAAAATGCACTTCATTACACACTTGTTCCAGGACATTCCTACCCAGTCTTTTTTAGTGAGTCACAGCTAATAAACTGCAGAAAAAAATGGACTTTCTTTCACTTAATGGTGGACTAGCGCGCTCCCAAATTTCGATTGCATTGATCCAAAGTTTTAACAGGCAATTTCATCGGGCTCACGCTTTCCACTTAATTGGCTTACCCATGGCGATACGGAGAAGATCTGTCATTGAGATTTAAAACTCATGTTTGGCAAGACAATGAGAAATCAACATTCTCCTCATAATAAATAGGACCTCGTCATGTTTTAATTAAGCAAGATTAATTAGCCTGCTTGAGAGGGGAGATAAGGGAAGACTGCAATGATCTGTCCCTCCCTCACGATAGTTTACTTTGTAGTCCTGAAAGAAAGAACTGTGATCGTGCTGCGGAGCTGACACACACAGTGGATGACTACAGTGCCGAGGAGGACATTAAGGATGATAGGGACGGTGGGGGTGAGACCCTAAGAGCAGAGGGAAGCTGGGATGAAATGGATATTCTGCCTCATTATCGGATCCACCAAAGCAGGGTGCTGTCACTCTGACATAAGCACAGGTTAGAGGCACATTACTTAGTTTTGCCGAACCATATCCACAAAATGTTTTTGGAAATAGGCTTAATAAACTATATTTGCAACATTTTTGATGTTTGAAAAATACTTTACATTTAAAAAGTGCATCTAAATCTTTAAAAAAACTGAATGATAATTTATTAAATTCATCTTCATTAGGAATTTAATGTGCTTCCTTTTGATACTGTACAGAGTGTTCTAAGATTTAGTCTGAAAGTTTTACAACATGAGAGAAACAAGCAGCAAAAAACGATTGAAATTTAGATTGATGGAAACATACATACCTGTTATCGCATGACTAAGAGTCCAAAATTACGTCTTGGGTGTAGAGCTGCTGCAATTATTGTTGAAATGATCAGATTATGGATTCATGGATTGGTGGATCAAAGGAAAATTTGTTGCCAACTATTTGATGAATGACCATTTTAGTCACTTTTCAAGAAAACTGTTGAGCATTTGCTGGTTTCAGCCTCTTAAATGCTGTTTTTCGTTGTCATTTATGACAGTAAATGAAAGTAAATGAGTCTTTGGGTTTTGGACTGTTTGTTGGACAAATGAAGTAATCATGTTGCGCTCCAGTAAAGTGAAAAGAATAGAGGTGAAACAGATTGAAAATTTCATATCACAATTACAGTGACCAAAATTATCATTGGCATTCAGTATTATCATGGTATTGTTGTATCATTTATGTTTTACATTTAAAAACTCTCAATGATTTAAAGTGGCATCATGTCCTTTGCCATGTCAGTGTTTTCACTGAGCCAAAAACAAAACAAAAAATACATTACTGCTGCGTCTGCGCCTGGGAGAATATTGCTTACTTTGGTTTATGCTGACAGTATATGTACAGCAAAGCATGGCAATCAATCAACGTTTTAATGAAAATTAAAATTTGATTATACTAATCGTAAGGAATTTTATCGTGAAACCAGTAATTGTTTCATCCCCATGAAAAATGAGAATCTCCATCCTCTGGAGGCCCTGAGATGTGGTTGAATATAGGCTTGCCGCAGTAGTCAGTGTTACTGGTGATGCACAATGTTCAGGCAGACACTTAAGTTGCCCATCGCCTCCACCATCGAAGTGTGTTATTAATACTTAGTTGGACAACAGATGCTACAATTATAAACTCTGTTCTGCTCTGTACAGCAGCAGTACAGTCGCAGCACGAAGCCGAAGTGACAGCCTGACATGAGGTTGCTTGACAACTGGATATGGTTGTGTACACTGAAACCTGGATGGGCAATTATTCAGAGCCTCAGCATCGCCAAACAGTCCTGAGGTGCAGGCAGGCATAAAAGTGAGTATTCTGTTCTTCAATACAATACTATGAAGGCGTTAGCTGGTGCTAATTTGTCAAAACTCAGGCTGACTTGGCTAAACCAAGCCTTGACTAGTCATGTGTTACATTTGATTCTTCAGTTTACACATTTTTGTTCTGCAATGATGGTTACACCATTGTTAGACTATGGAGCTGTGATTTGTAAAGATCAACAGATCATTGGTTGTATGCCCTGACAACTGTCATTTACAATTTCATATTCTTCTTAAAAAAGTCTATATGTTATTACAGGTGGTAAGCTAAACTGTGTCCACTTTTAAGTGTTTTTTTTTTCTTTGGACACACACTAGATCCTGCAAAGATTTTAATTATTGAAACTGAAACATCAAAATTATGTCAGGATGTGTCAAATATGTGAAAGAAGCAAGGGGAAAGCTCATACAATTTAAGATACTGCATAGATATGATCACAAACCATTGAGTAATTTGTGTAAGAAATGTAGAACTGAAATAGTAACTTTCATTTTAAGTAGTTGTTTTGGTTCAGAAATCCTTTTGACTCCAAAGTTGTGTTTACAGGGGGACCAGTGTGCATTTTCTGTAATGACTGTGGGTATAATAATAGTAGATTGTTAGTTATTTTAAGACACTGGAAGGAAACAAAGGCTCCAGAGCTGAAAGAATGGGTTAATGCAGCGGTCTGCAACCTGAGGCTCCAGAGCCACATGTGGCTTTTTAACCCCTCTTCAGTGGATCCCTGTGACTTTGGCAAAAAAAATATGGAAATGAATATAAGAAGAATAATAAATTGTCTCAACTAAAGGTCAGCAAAACCTTTAAAACAATATTTTAAAACACTGAGTTTGAGTAGCGGTCAAAACTCAAAAATCTATTGCAGTACATTGCCTTGAACTTTTCAGTTGTTTCAGCTATTTTTTTTACAGTGTAAAGTGATTCTTACATTTTCCAACTGTAAAAATATGTAGCCTCTACACCAAATTTTAAAAGAGTGTAATATTTCATCAACTAAAATGTGCGTCATAGCCTGTGTCTATGGTTCGGTGCCTTTTCCTCTTTGATTGTGGCTAGTCCTCTTGAGTCTCCATAAGCCTGCTAAGGAAGCCAAAAAAAGTATTCAGGGAAAAGAGAGAATTCAGCTCCAGACAGATTTTTTTCTGCCCTTTTGATCGTAAAGGTTGCAGACCCCTGGGTTAACGCAATGATGGAAATAGCATGTTCAAATGTAGTATAAATGTATGCTTGGTAGAATAATCAGGAGTATCTCCCTGGGACTGATCCTGGGCTTCAATAAAATGAAAGATAGGCCTAAATGAACATGAATTTGCTCTGTGGTTATGTGAGCCTGTAGTATGGTGTATGAAGATAAATGTATGACATGTTTTCCCTATGTTGTTTTTTCCTTCTGGATTTACGTGCTGGACTTCCTTTATAGTATAAAAATGTGCCATGTGTTCCTGTATGCCAGAAACAATAATATATGTATGACATGCGGCAAGCCATTCAAAAACTAATAAAAACTGAAAATCCAAGAAATAGATGGCTGTTTCCAATCGATTTTCAATTAAATATTGAAATTATGACACCCTTAGCCTTGACAGTGTTACTTTTCAACCTATCAAGTACAGTTGTTGAGGTCAGTGTGGAGGATGTTTGATAGACCTGGCAACTTGAAACTTAATAATGAACCAACCCTCTAAGCATTCATTTTGTTCAAAGTAAAGGGAAGGTCTAAAGATCTAACGTTAAAGATCAAAGCAAGAACTCTAACGTTACATCATTACACATATCCTTTCTTGTAAAATGTCCAAGTTTATTAACTGGTGTAAAAATCTCTTCACCGTGGCATCCCTGGCTGAAAGCTTTAGAAACACAAAGAAAGGGGACCTTATGTTCATGGTTATTTAGTCAGGCTGCTGTTTGCAAGGTCAAGAATGACCCTTCAAAGCTCAGCTGAAATCAAAAGGAAACACAGTGTGGCAGCATCAAGCCTTCAGCATATGAAATGATTACATATTGTCACGGCAAGCACGTACAGACATGACTAACCTCCTACACAAAGTGAAGTCTATATTTAGGATGTGTTTATCTATTGCAACAGCAAATAAAATTAAAGCTTGAATCTGTTTCAATGATCTTGTATACCCTTGATATGCGTAAAAGGAGAGTATGAAGTCTGCATACTTGGGTTTTTGTCACTTTATCACTCTTGTTTCCTATCAAGGGCTGCTGATGACTAAAGTGTTGCAAACTACACTTAATATCCTGCAGATATTCATTCGGGTATGAAGCATCATTCCTAAAGGGGACAAGAAGATGGGACGCTTGAAAAGTAAAAATAGATTCAAGTATTAAGCAGCTCCAAAAGACCAAATGCGCTGACTTCTGGAAACATCTCCCACTTCCTCTTGGATGCTTTTTAATCCTATCATCACAGTAGCATATTCTGTATATATTATAAATCTACTCATGTCTTACTGTTTTCAGTATATATTATTAAATATTACTACAGCATGATGTAAAGGTAATGGCCACCTTTAATTTCTTTTTAAGACAATCGTCAGTTGTTTTTTCTATCAAATAACAGGTAAAACTTGTGTTAACCAGCAGGTTACTACTGTAGAATGAAGCATTCTAAGTAGGTCAATATGCATATATTTTTGCCGGTGGCATTTTGGAGTAAAGGCTTCTGTGTGTGCTGCTACGTGCATTGTCTCCTGGTGTGCAGTTGCCGCCCTGAACATGTGAATGATGTGCTAACAAGGTGAAATGAAAAATATCTAAGAAAAAACACTAATAACAAACATGCTGCTAGCATCATCTTAAATGGATCAGTTGTTACAAAATTCAAACTCTTGGATCATTCTCATAAATGCCAAACTAGGTTAAGATTTGGTTTGGAGACAAATTTCCTGAAAGAGAAAATATGTTTTCCTGGTAAATAATTAAAATGTTACATAGAAGATAACGGAGTATAGGCCTATCGATTTTAGTTCCTTAAAGTTAAAATGACTTTATTTTGGAGCATTTGGGCTGTTATTAAATATTTAGAGACTTTTTTCCTCAAAAATGTAACAACAGTAAAAGCTCATCTCACTTCAGGATATTGTGGTGGAAACATTGGGTGTACATGACAAAAACCTAGTAAAAATGCTAACATTTTTTGGACAAGCGCATGTGAATTTTGTTGGAAGAAGAAGAACACTTTTCCCACATGGTTTGCATGGTTGGCCCAGATATGTACTGATGTGTTACGTTTTAAAACAAACTATTTTCTGTGGGTTGACCCAAAGTCTCAACCCCCCGATGTGACTCATTATTGTGCTCTTGCACTACTGGCACAGCCTCAAATTGCCCGTAGGTGTGACTGTGAGTGTGAATGGTTGTCTGTGTCTATCTGTCAGCCCAGTGATTGACTGGGTGTAGCTGGCCTCTCGCACAATGTCAGCTGGGATCAGCTCCAGCCCCCTGCCAGCCTCTGAGGGGTAAGCAGGTATGAATGGATGGATTGACTTAGACTAATGGCACACAGTCTTGGAGATAATATTTCCAAAAGGGTTCCTCCTGAAGGACTGAGGTTCTACAAACTATTATTATTTATTTATTTCCTGAAGAACACTTTTTTGAAGAAAAGGTTTGTCAAAGGTTCAACTAAGAACCCTTTTCACCCATATATAAAAGGGTTCTTGGGAGAACCCTCTGAGCATGTTATAGATAAAACCCTAAGAATATAAAACATTCTGAGTAAAACCCACTGGGTGGAACCCAGACTGGGTTCTTGATAAAACCCATGGAATATAAAAAGGTTCCTTGTAGGACCCAGAGTGGGTTCTTGATGACACCTTTAGAAGGTGGAAAGATTCACCATTGAACATTCAGAGAGGGTTCTGAGTGGCACCATTACACCATAGAATGGCTGGAACCTCGTATAGGGAGTTCTGAGTGAAACCTTTCACAGATGGTTGTGTTCTAGGTAGAACTCTCTGAAAAGGTTCTAACAGGAACTAAAAAGGTTCTTCTATGAGGAAAGTCAAAAAACCCTTTATGGTTCTAGTTAATGTCTTTATTTCTAAGAATGTGTGTAGCTTACAGCTCATTCTTTAAAAAATAATGCACTGCAATATCTTACAACTCAACTATTGTTGAAGCCTTTAGCTACATTCATCAGATATGATTCTGCAGAGCCAGAGTGAGGTGGAAAGGCCATGCACAAACCCACTCCAGTACTGGCACAGTCTTTGTGTATTACTGGTTTTTGGAAAGCAAGGACAATCTTGTTTCTGCCAGCGCCTGAAGGGATTTGGGCGGAGAACTCAAGTTCTGCATACACACACATGAACTGACACATCAACCTGTAGCAGCCCGTGGGTATATGGGCATATTTTCCTCCACCAATCAGCTTTTCCAAGGACAGCCGTGAAAGCGCTGGACAACAGCTGCCACTTCACACTAATGCCCTCCAGATGAAATTCATTTATTCCACTCACCAACTCCTGCTCTCTCAGTTTCTCTTTCTGTGAATTTATTCTGCCTCTTTTCATTTCTTTCTCTTGCATTCCACCTCTTCTCCACCTTTCTCTTTCTGGTTATGCCTCTTAACCTGCTCTCCCTCCCTATATCCTCCTCTCCTGCTCTACTATTGCTATTCAGCTGTGACAGCCTGTCTGCAGCCCACTGGGAGTGGATATAAGATTGTACAAATTAAATTGGACACAGGAACAACTGCAAAGATGGCTAAGGAAAATGGGCCCACACACCATTCTGAATGTGCAGGTTCCTCTATAATTCCATTTCTCTGTAAACATAGCAATTGGTGCAGCATTTGGTTAGGTTATGCAGCGGTGAAATAGGGGGTCAGGTGTCCTAGGAGACTCTCATGATCATTAAAAAGGGGCCTGCACACATCTCCAAAGAGAGCTCAATTGGACAGAATAGGCCCAGCTGCCTGCCTTGTTAGAGTTAAGAGGCTCTGAATTACTGTGAAGAGCGTAAAGATCACATTCATCCTGATTACAGTCTGACGTGGCAAACACTCAGCTCCCTCAGTATCCCATCACTCTGGGTAGATCTAGTGTTAAAGGGATAGTTTGGATTATTTGATGAGGGGTTGTATGAGGTACTTATTAATAGTCAGTGTATTAGCTACAGTAGATGCCAGTCGGCTTGCCCCCATTTAAGAGAAGCCGAGAGGAGTACCAGCACAAAAGTTAAGCAATGAATTGCTGTGGACAGGTCAGCAACGAAAAGCAGAATATGTCCTGGCATTGTCTTGCTGAAATAAGCAGGGACATCCCTGAAAAAGGTGTTGTCTGGATGGCAGCATATGTTGCTTCAAAACTTGTATGTACCTTTCAGCCTTAATGAGCCCTTCACAGATGTGGCAGTTATTCATGCCATGAGCACCAACACACCCCCATACCACCCTGAGCTCATGTAGTTTTTTTTAATGCAGTGCCATCTGAGGGGTCCAAGGTCACAGGACCAATGCTGGTTTTAAGCCTGGCCTCCTACATGCAGAGATTTCTCTAGATTTTCTGAATCTTTTACTGATATTATGGACCGCAGATGGTGAAATGCCTAAATTCCTAGCAGTTTTGTGCTGAGAAACATTCTTAAACTGTTGGACTATTTGCTGCCATAGTCTCCAAGTTTTTGCCCCATTCGTCCTTGTGAATGACTGAGCATTCAAGGATGCCCCTTTCATACCCAATCATGATACTATCAGCTATTGCCAATTAACCTGTTTACCTTTTCAGTGTTTTTTAAGCATTCCACAACTTATCCAGTCTTTTGTTGCTGCTGTCCCAACTTTTCTAAATCATAGTACAGACATTAAATTCTTATCTTATATATTATATTTACAAAAAACAATAAAATTTGGCTTTTTGAACATTGTCTTTATACTGTATTCTACTGAATACAAGGCAGAGAGTATTCTGTTTAATTTATGCTTTACACCGCATCCCAACTTTTTAGGAATTAGGGTTGTATTTCACTACTTTACTTTGTAGTCAGACCGCCTTTTCTGATGGGAAACCACAGTTATATAAGCCAAATATCGTTTCTATAGCGGACTAGCAACTCTTGAGCTCTGAGAGGTAAAATTACTAATTTTGCCTCTGGAGTTTGGTTGGTTGGGGGACAGTGATATCTGGCTTATATAACAGCAGTTTCCCATCACATAAGGCTGTTTTATGGAAAAGTAAATGGGTAAAAATATTCTGAATGTACCATACACTCTACCAACTAATGCAGATTGTTTTAGGCTGACCTTTTTTGAAGTGGCTTACACACTTTTTGCTGCTGACCCTGTCCACAGCAGTACTTTGCTTAGCTTCTGTGGCTGATACTTTTCTTTGTTTCTCCAAACTGGGGGCATGTTGAACACCATCTAATGCGGCTAATACACTGACTATCTGGCTGAAAGATTTTGAAAAAATATCTAATTGCTATTATTTTGAAAGATATTGTAATTGCAATGTGATTTGCTATATTAGAGGGAATAATCATTTTTATATTATTCTTCTCCTTTTCATTGAAAAACAGTAAAATGACTATGGTGAAATGATGTTATACAGGGATCTGTACCGAACAAAGATGTTTTCTGAAGTCTTTAAAATGTGATGTGTAGGATATCTCTGCAACACAACAGTATTTCATTTAAAAAGGTATTTCACCACTTTTGCCTTTAACAAATGTCGTGCCTCCTGTGATTTGAAAATTGCAGTAGACCATATTGCAATTGTAATCAATCGTTCAGCCCTACATCATATGACCCCACATCAAATAATTCAAACTATCTCTCTAACACACATACTGCCTGAATGTTGAGAGCTTCATTAGTATTTCAGATATCACTGTCACAATTGTGCCAGCCCCGTTATGAGTCATATGTGTCAGAAATATAAATATCTTACCAAGTTGTTAACGATGAGGTGAATTATGTATGCGACTTGGCCTCTGTGTTCTTTTCACTGCTTGAATACTGTATGATTGGTTTTAAAGTGTCAGTCCAGAGGTCTTAGCTGTAACGCAATCAATTGCACTACAGTTGTGCAGAAACTGGGCTGGAATTCCCAACTCCCATATTAATATGCAACTAAATTACATTTTCTTCATCTCTTGCTGGAATATGAATGCGTGCTTATTGCTCTGTAGTGTCAGCGCATATCTGTACACCCACATCCTCGGAAACAATACATTTTATTCCATTTTCGTACAACTAAATAATAATAGTAGTAACAAAATAAAAAGAATAATAAATTATCAGAGAAGAATGTTACAGGATTGATGTTCAAGGGCTCTTGGGATGTCTGACATTACCTCAAAGCTGTTAGTTTGAAACCATGAGGACATCCTACAGTGCTGAGCAAGCTGCCAGTGGCTACTGAAGTATAAGACCAAAATAAACATTTGTTTGTTTATGGTTGTGGTTTATGACGTTCCAGTGTAAGGTCATGGTGGCTGCTCCTGTGGTGATGTATCCATTATTGATCCCCTTCCCGGAGCTGCCTGTGTGTTTAATGGGCTGGCCAAGCTATTATCCGTAGGCTTTATTGGCAGTATTGACAGACATGCTGAGAGGGGAAGTGCAAACGGCAGCAAGTCATCACAGCGATGTGTTGACCCAAGAGATGTAGTTGCCACAGGGGCTTCAAAACAATGTCTATTGTATGTAGGCTCATTCTGTTGAGCCTCTTTGAGGTCTTTCCCTACATACTATATGAACAATGAAACATACTCCATTAAATGATGGCAAATGGACATGACAAGGGACAAATATCTATACAGGAATTTGAAACTCTTCAATCTGTTCAATTCAAGCAGAAATTTAAGGTTTTTTTTCCATGAATACCCAACATTTTTATTTCAACTTTGCATAAATTCATGAATTGTCTCAGATGAAAGAAATGAGTTAAGTGGAGATTAAGCACTCTCCCTGTTGTACATTGTCTGGATAAGTTGATCTCATCTCATCTATCATGCTTGTTAAATGTACGTTCAGCTGGAAAGCAAAGGATTTCTGAAGCAAACCAAATTATTGATCAGTTGCAAATGTCACCTTGAAAGTGGTGTATGATCACACAAAATGGGCAGCAAACACAATGAGCCAGCAGACTGTATTCTTTATAAGCATGTGCTGTACAAACACATCTGTGTGTGACGTGTGTGTGTGTGTGTGTGTGTGTGTGTGAGTGTGTGTGTGTGTATGTCAGAACTGTGCCAAATTCCTTAAACAAAATCCACAATTTGAATAAAGTGATTCATTGAATCAAATGAGTTAGTCTTTTTTATTAGACTAAGTCAACTTTCTTTCTTGCTTGAATATAACTCGTCAGGTTCATCAACATGGTAATACAGATGCGTGCCTCACTTTGTGTGCAGCAAGTGGGAGAGCAATTTTAGACTGCAGTGAAAATGCTGTTTTTGATAAGGCTTGACACCAACCAATGAAGCACATTGTTTTGTTGGATAAAATCATGCCCTGAATTATGGATATGATTACATCTATCTTGTTTTCTTAAATTTAGATTTTTGGACTTGACAACACTAGTTATTGTAAATCTCACAAGTTAGAAACCACCCTATACAAGCTTCAAACTACTCGATACAGCCCTATGGGATTACAGCGAGAAAGTGAAAGAAAGACTAAGTGTTGTCCCATTTTAGGGACGATCTCCATTGAAGCGGATGTGTGACCTCATTTAGAGGATCGACCTCCTTCCTAAATGAGACAATAGTGTCACTGCAGATTTTCAGGTCTTTACAGCGAAAAAATGTCACTGCAATTGATTATGTCACAATTTAAAAGTGTCTGGACCTAAGTGGATTTTAGGATACTACAGACTTAAAGGGATAGTTTGGATTATTTGAAGTGGTTTTGTATAAGTAACCAGGACCAGCAACAAAAGGTAGTGTAGCCAGTTAAAAAGATCCTAAAAAACATGAGTATCAGTAAAAGAGTATGCCATATTTAGAATATTTTCACCACTTTACTTTGCAAAGTGAAGCACTGTAAATATTCTAAAAATAGTGTTTATTTAAATGGATATTGTTTTTTTTTTTTTTTTTAGGCAAACCTTTTTTAAGTGGCTAAAATACATTTTGCTTAGTTTCTGTGCTGGTGCTCCTCTCTGCTTCACCAAACTGGGGGTGTGTCGACTGGCATCTACTGTAGATAATGCACTGACTATCAATTAAGTACCTCGTACAGCTCCAGTTCAAATAATCTGAACTATCACTTTAAGGGAAATACTGCTTTCCTTTTTCTTGTTTTTGCTTGTTTTTTTGTTTTTTTATTTAAATCTTGGAAAAGAAGGCACCATTTCTTGGCTGCACTTGGAGGAGTGTTTGGAATGGGATATCTGACCAGTTATGATGTATTTGCTAGAGAAATGCAGATTTCGAAGGCTGGCCCTGAAATGGGTCACGACTACAGGGAGTAGCAGCTTTGCAATTTATACACAGGTTTTATTTTACAACAGATTTTGGGTCCCTAGGCAATTTAAAGTCAAGTTTTGTTTCTCCACAACATCAGCAATATGCTTGGCAAAACAATATTTGTTAAAAAGCAGCTCAAACTGAATTCAAATCAAGTAAATATGATACAGTATTCCTCGATATAGGTTATTCTAGTTTAGTGTACCTTTGTGTGGTTTGTTATGTGACATTGTGCTCATCGTACCTACAGAAAGAAATGTTGCTGCTGCTCACCTGTTTCTACGTCTGTGATCACAGCCGAGTTGTCAAATGAGCCAGTGAGAAGGTGTCGCCCGCAGGGGGTCCAACTGGCATCACGCACAGCTCCCGAATGGCAGGTGTAAACCCTCAGGCATCGCCCGCTCTCTGCTCCATCCCACACCTGCCAGGCATGGGCACATCGCATCAAGCCAAAGTCACAAATACACCAAGACTATAGCGACAAAGTCATTTTACTGACTGTGCACAGTTCTGGAAGGAAGCTTTTATATAAGTACTGCATGCAATACACAGTATGCGCTATAGCAGTGTTTCTCAAACTACACCGTGTACCACCTCAGAAATATTAGCCTCCCTAGGTACCACCATTAATTATTACTAAGGGTTAAAATAGAGTAGTGTAGGCCTACCCTTTTCTACTATAGACAGCTCATGTAGGAGGCAGGTTTATTCCTAATAAGAAGGTTACTTATTGTTGACTGCTGTCAGCCACAGCCACACTGCAAGGGAACTGGCACTTGCACTCTTCCACAAAGCTCTCATACAATGCAAAGGGCAGCCCTTTACACACATGTACATTCATTTTCAGTCTCCTCAGTTTACCTCCACTTTATAGCTTGCCATCACAATTCAGCTCATAACTAATCATGGATGGTGCTACATGCATGAATATAAACATGTAGCAGCCTGATATTGAAACAAAAATATTACAGGAAAGCAATCTCATTTGAAATTTTGTCACATTTTGATTATGATTTAAATGTATTCATTTTACTTAATTATTTTTTTCCTTAAATTCCTCCTTGTATCACTAGTGGGAGGGAGTACCACCGCTGGTGAGAATCTAGTTGCTATAAAACAGCGGTTTTCAAATTGGGGTCCAGGAACCAACACAGGTCCTTGAGTGGGTTGTAGGGGTCCCCAGCAAAAGGAGGAATAGAGTATTTTAGTTTTATCTAGAGCTGAGCAGTTAATCCAAATTCTATCAAAACGGCTATATGGCCTGTTTGCCAAAAAGGCAAAATGCCTGTCATAATATTATTTTAAATTACATATTGTTGTGATGCAAAGATGTCCTGGCCTACAAATCATATCATTGCAACTGCAATATCGGTCAAAATAATCTCAATTAGATTTTCTTTTAAATCTCATACAACCCTTTTTTTCAGGTTTTTTAGAAGTTTGAGCAATGGATAAAGTATGAAGACTTAATTATCTTCAAACCTAATAACAGGGCCGCAACTAACGATTATTTTCATTGTTGATTAATCTGTTGACCATTTTCTCGATTACTCGATTTGTTATTTGGTCCATAAAATTTCAGAAAATGTTGAAAAATGTCAATCACTGCTTCCCAAAGCCCAACATGATGTCCTCAAATGTCTTGTTTTGCCTACAGCTCAGAGATATTGAGTTAACTGTCATAGAGGAGTAAAGAAATCCAAAAATACTCAGATTTAATAAGCTGAAATCAGAGAATTTTGACTGTATCTCTTTATCCTCTCATATTGGGGGTCTGTGGTCTAATGTGCATCTTTTGTGGGGGTCCTTGACATGAAAAAGTTTGGGAAACCCTGATGTAGAACAGCTTGAACTGTCAGGAACTGATTAATGAGTCTAAATTGTCAAATACAGAAGAGTTTATATCAGTAATTAGTGCAGTCTTTGTAAGTCGCTTTGACTCGTCACATCACTGACACACAAAAGAAATGAAAGAAAAAAGGTAGTGTAGGTTTGCAACATGTTAAAAGTTGATGCTGGCCCCTGCAGCCTTTACACTTCAAACAAACACCAGATGAAATGAACATGACAGAGAGAAGCGGTGAAAAAGAGGCGACATCAGACGTCACTGACACACTACGCTTCAAACATGCAAGAGGAAAGGACCTGCATGCTTTGTACAAAATTTCAAGGCAGTTTACTGAGAATCAAACTGTCCAGGCCTGCTTTGGCGGCCACTGCTGTCGCCCACTGAAATGAGGAAACAAAGTTTTTCTGCCATGCATTTGCAAATGATAAATGTAATGTGTCCTCTGGCCTTGAAAATTTTTCCTGTGAATGAGAATTGCGACTGTGAATGCAGTCTGTCTCTTTTTCAAAGCTGACAAAGATATCATCTAAGCTTTCCTCGTCTAAATTCAATTGTTATGAAACAAAATGGAATTACTCTGCAAAGTGCCGCTGGATAGATTGGCATAATACGTACACAAATCAGGCTTATTTGCTGGATTTAAACGCAAAAACAACCTTTATAATTAATTAATCAAGCTAATTACCTTTGAGTGTGCCTGTATATCAATTCCCCGGGGGGTCTAATGGCTTTAATGGTTTCATATTGTCAGAGGTTTCACAGATTACAGACAGAGCAGAAGAGAAAAAGCACCCAGCTGCCTTCTGATGGTTGTGACTGCCATGGCTACACTATCTGAAAGCTCACTGGTTTGAAATGTGATATCATGGCGCAAATAACGAGGCCTAAAAAAGCGACAGTGATTTATGAATGAGGTGTTGATCTGCCAGATTGTTCTATTGTTGATTTTGGCTTTGTTGGGGTGTTTTTGCACTGTGCTTTGAGATCACTTGGCACACAGGCTGGTCAATATTGTGACATGCTTTTAATCACATGTCCTGTTGATGAAGAGTGTGATTTTCTCTCAGACGTGGCAAAAAGAGAAAAAAAAGAACGAATCTCCCTTGAAGCCCAGCCTGAAATCCAGTGGGTGGCCTGGTCTGGTGCCCATTGAGGTGAGGTACATTACACTAATGATGAAGTACTTTTTGCTTCCCCAGCATTGACAGGGCCACAGAGGAACTTTGAAGATCTGGTGTGCACTGCAGATCTCTCTCTGCCTCTCCCTCTGTGTTTCATTATTAAAGATGACTCCTTCATACGGCATAAGAAACACATTGAGAAGTTCTGTACCACAGCTCCCGCAGGACATAGACGGAGGGGGAAGAACGATGGACAAGGGCAGAGTGACATATCAATCCGGCAGGCAGTGGTTTAACAAACAGAATGCTAGAGATGCCTCCAGGGTGAAAAAAATATACCAGACAGTCGCACTGTTAATTGCAAAAAGCTAAATATTGAAGCGCGCCATTTATTACAAATATTCTCGCTCATTGTGCAACAGGATATGCTGCTCCTCTGTATGATTTTAGGGTTAGGGAAAACACTGCCATCTCAAGGCGACATGAAAATCTGTTAAACAGCAACTGATAGTCACAAAACATTCAACTCCACACAGACTTTTCTCTATAACAAGTCTGACAAAGTGGCGTGTTGCTTAAGCCCCATTTCCAATGCATGACAGCACTAATGATATTCACCATAACAACACTATTCAATGCACACACAATAGCAATAATCCCGTACAATGCGGGACCTCAGCATGGGTGAAAATGAGCGCTTGTTTATTTGCATCCCCTTTAATTTCACCGGCCACTTAACAGACACGCAGAGCAGATCCTTGCAGATGACTCATTGGGGTAATCTGCTTCCTAAATGACTCTCGGTAATTAAAACTAAATTGGTATTCGTGTTATCAACTTAAAACTGCTGCCTTACACCTGCCGTAGCCATGGTGACAACAGCTGCAAACAGGCTGGAATAATAATAGTCTGAGTCTCTGCCTCTGAGGAGCTGACAGACAGGATGGAGGAGGAGGAGGAGGAGGAGGAAGAGGAGGAGAAGGAGGAAGCCTGAAGGGTGTTGGTGAAGAAACACAAAGCACAAAGAGGAAAGTGTTAAGACTTCATAGAGTGTGTCCCCTCTCTGTCTTCACATAGAGAAAAGAATAGCTGCTGTCAGAGTGCTGAAAGACATAATCGATATAGTTGTACAGTATGTCGATAAGTGAGCAATAATGTACGACAAGAAGCCATTAAAACAAGAAAATAAATAACATCACATAAACAGAGTGACATTTTCACATGTGTGCCAGTATATCAGGATACCCTGACAGTGGTGGAAGAAGAACTCAGATCTTTTACTTGAGTAGTAGTAGCACAGTGTAGAAATGTAATACAAGTTACAAATAAAGATCCTGTGGTAAAAATCTTGCCTAAGTACAAGCACAAAAGCATCAAACTAAAATTACTAAAATTAAAAGTACTCAATCTACAGAATGGCCCATTTCAGAATAATATGTATATATAATATCACTGGATTATAATTATTGAAACACTGAAGATCTAGTGTGTAAGAATTAGGGGGATTATTGGCAGAATATGGCAGAAATGGAACATAACATTTATATGTATGTTTTCATTAGTGTATAACCACCTAAAATATCACTGTTGTTACCTCAGAACGAGCCCTTTAACCCTACAAAGAGCACAGGTCCTCTTCCACAGAGGCAACCATAGTGCATTGGACATTGATCCACGTAGCAATCAATAATACGTAGTCTGATGTTTTTATAAAGTAAATTAAAGCCCTTTAAATTAAATTTAAGCAAAATATTGTGGCGCAAATCCATTAATTAATTAGTAATTAAAAGGTTCTACAAAGATATCCAGTAGTCCCCATATTTATTTTGTCTCCTTTGTCTTCTGTGACTTAGATGCACAGGCGGAGCTTGTGCTGATCCATGAACCTGCTGTAAAATAACATGAGACAGTTTAGTTTATTTTCATTATTGATTAATCTGTTTAAGTATTACTGCTATGGTTACCTGCAGCTTATTATTCTGGATCATTATGTGATCTTAATGAACACCTGCCAGTCAAACAATGTTCTTGATGACCACGGCATAAAAAAAAAATCATTATTACGTGACCAGAAATTTCTATTGCTGCAATAAATAACTGTAATCAAAAAATATCCCTATTCTCTGCCACTTATTAAACATAAAATGAAAGGCAAATGAGAGGTACAGCTGCTTATCTGGAAAAAGCAGATTACTTTAAAATAATTATCATTTTGTTGAAATAAACCTTAGCTCTTACCATTTTAAAACATTTATGCATGTCATCTTCTTAAGTGAAGGAATTCTTATAAGTTTCAATTTTATTTTAGGACTGAATAATAATGAGGATTATTTCACGATCAGGATTATCCGGAGAATAAAATCTCCATATCATCTCATAATCCTGCAATTCTGGGAAAAAAAATTGACCTGTTGGAAATCATCCTTTGAAATGGAGCAAAATGGCTCAGCAGACATGTGCACAGATAAGTAAGGGTATTTCATATGCTCCTCTATCTCTTGGTTTCACAGACTGAGAAGAGAAATCCTTGCATACAAACAACCAAGTCTTCTCCTCCCCTCCTCTCCACCATCTGTTCCAAACCGCCCTTTCCAGGTGCCAAAAGAGGAGGCTGCCATACTGCTGCACTTGTATGATTATGCAAATGGTCTCATGCATATTTAAATTATTAATTATTCAGAGTCCTCTTAGGATATATAGGTGGGGTACGTGGTTTCGCACTGGGATAGAAATATTTAGCCACTGGCAGACACCTGCATGACTTGACCTTTACGGTAGGGAAATAAGGGATTGTTTCCTGGTGTGAAATACAGAAAAGGAGGGGGAGGAAAGAGACTGAGAAAGAAAGAGGTAAGAAATCCCATGGGTCTTGACATACATTCAACTGACAGTGACAGATATGATTCTAAAGAAAGTGGTTTGTGGTACATCTATAAACTGAGGCAGCAGGGCAGATATTATCTCACTGCCTGTTACGCTGTGCCAATTACACTGAATGTCAGGTGAGTGATTATCCCCTTAGACCTGCCTGATGCGCTTCAACACCTGCCTGAAACTATGCTGACAAATGGATTTTCTTCCGATGAAAAAAAAAAAAAACTGTTCCAGACCACCACGTATATATGGACACTGATGGTTATATTATTATTATTATGAGTCTGTGAGAGCAACGGTGGCCAGTTTGACGACAGGAAAAACTGTTCCAAGGTGGTTTTCATGCTGGCTTTGGCTCCTGGCAAAGGGCTGTTTCATCTAATTAGGTGGTTAGCTCCAGGACTTACTAAGCTAACTAGCTAACACCAGCTACAGATAACAGCAGACAGGCAGTTAGCCTATTTTAGCAACGAGAAAACTAGCTGTACATTGTCATCAAACTGGCCATATAATATTTAACAACATATTTATATCGAATGGTACCATTTTACTTGAGGTCAAAGAAAATATTCATGACACACTTACAATGCTCTCATGACAGCCAGTGTCAAAACCAACCACATATGACAGTGTAAAGTAATGTTATAACATAAAGCTGAATAGTTTCATTGACAGGTTATGTTGTCTTGGTTAATGTCAAGCTGACATTATTTGCTTGATTAATTTCAAGTTGTCATAATAAAGGTGTCAAAAACAATGTCAATTTTGCAGTAAAAGGTGCATATTTGACCAAATGACACTTAATAAAAACAGTCATAAACATTCATGAAGACACCTATATGTTCAAAACAGGTGTCATGCCATGGTTATGACATTCACCTTCAAATAAAGTGTTACAGTCAGTTTAAATAAAATGAGAATTATGAAAGCCTACATTGTTGGAAAATTATGCTACAGTGACACTGAATCCCGTCTTTGTTGATTTCATAGAGTTCAAAGCTAAGTATTGTTGTGCATCATTTCTGGTGGTCAGTGAGTCTTATTGTAGCAATCATACCTTGAAAGTCTTGTCCATGGAGGCAGACAGCAGCAAATGACTGAGATGAGGCACAGGACACCACTGCACTGTGTTGACTGGGCCCTGGTGGCCTCCCAGGCTCATCAGAAGCCTCCTTGGTACCCCTGCAGCACCACGCTTCTGAGCAAGATATGGCTTCACTCTCGACGACACTTCTGAAAGGATTTGGTTTTCCCTGGTTTGATTCCCTGCGACTTGCTCTGCTGGGTACTTTGGGTCGACTGTCTCTACTGAAGTGGCAAGTCTCTGTCTCTTGGGGATGTACGGTCTGACACCAGATGGGACAGTGTGATGTCTTTTTGCTGGTTTCAACCCATCACCCGAGCTTTGTGGCAAGTCAGGAAGAGTCTGCAGTAGTGAGATCTTCCCCTGAGTCGCATGTAAACCCAGAGAAGCTGTAGTATCTCCAAAATGTTTTTCTTGTGTTGCAACATTGCTGCAATATTTTCTTTCCCAGTCAAAACAGGTCTGTGGCTGTGAATGTCGGTGTTGTGAAGAAGTGTTTCGTTCTGAGACACTTCCATGATATCCAATATCGACCTGTCAGGGTCAGGTGTGAAGCTGTGAGGGCCTGGTGTCACCTCAGAGGAATTACACACCCTGACTTCTTCTTGTTTTTGTTCACAAGATTGAGTCTGCGCAGAGGCTGGTGCTCCCTCCTCCGTTTGATTGAGAGAATCATCCTCGATTCTGAATCCTCGTAGGCCACTAATGAGGACATCTCCTCATGATGACTCTGATTGAAAACAAAGGGACAACAGGTGGGATGTCAGTGGTAGTAATCCATTAGAAGCCCAATGGTGACACCTTGTGGTTGCTTGGATTTCTGCACCTAAAAGTAGCATTCTGACTTGGCACTTTTTTTTTGACATTTTGATTACAAATAAAAAGAAAAACCAGTTACAAACAACACAAATCCAAAACAGACAAAACCATGAAACCATAAACATAAATAAATATTTGCTTTACTTGCTCAGGAGATCCTTGCATCACCAAACCTTCTTGACAGGACTTCTCCATTCTACTTACAATGTTCATGTTTGTACTGGTGTTATATCTTGAACAATCAAAGGACTTCTTAAACTAAATTTATATGACTATATTATATATATAGGCCTAGTATTTTACAAGTGCCCAGGGTCTGTCTAAACCATTATCTCTATAAAGCCCTTGCAGAGCTGAGGCTGCACGTTCCATCATTATCATTTGTTTGTGTTACTGAAGATTTCAATTCACCCATTTTAACTCCCACAAAACACGCTTCTGGGCATTGTGACACATTCACATATAATATTAAATAAATATTTTGGACTCTTTCCCAAAACTGTCTTATTTCAGCAAAACATATTTGACACAACACATCTGAGGCCGGTGTCATACATTGAAATATGGGTTTGCTAAAAACTTCGACATTAAATAACTTGACCTGGCACATGTTTACAAATGTTTTGTTGGGAATTTATTGTCATTAGCAGGGTGAAATGTCTAGTAGCCAGCTCCATGGAGCAGCCAGGGACACTGGTGGACAAATATGACGCTGGAGCTTATGCAATGTGTAACGTTAGCTAGGCTATGTCTCAAGTGCCACCGATATAACGTTAGCAGAGTTAGCTAACCCGTGTTGTTTGCATTTCTGACACAAAGCCTAACATAGCGTACAAAGAAAAGATTACGTTACCCGGTAAATCTGCCTTTAACTGTTGTACCAGCAACTTTAAACCATCAATATCCGACGTTTTGAACGTTGAAACTGTCACAAATCCCGCAAAATCATTTGCGGTACTGTGGAGTTTCAGAATAAAAGTAATGTTTCGATTTGTCCACTCGCGTTCGAAGGCTTCCTGCGCACAATAGCTTTTATTTTGAAAGAAGGCGGGAAAAAGTTGCGGCTGTTGCATTCCTCCGACACGTATTGTATCAAATGTCTTTAAATCGAGTTTACCTTGTGAGGTTCCTGCCAGATTAAGCTGAAAAGATATATTTGAAACATCTGTGTATTAGATGTGATTAACAGGGTTTCCGGTATGACAGCTTTGAACTGATTAATCAATAGTGGAACCCTTGAAGAGCCTGTTTGCCTGGGAAGAATTTGTACCAAACACCATCTCACACGGGCGGATCGGCTGATGCAAGTTAAATGAGTGAGCTGTCAGCTGTGTGTGAAGGATACTCTACGGTATGTTGTATGGTCACTGTATTTATCATGTATTAAATCGACTACTCGCTTATAATGTAATTCAAATGATGTAATCATTTATAAAAAACGGCAGCATGATGTAAATCTGGAGACCGCATCAGACGAATAGCTAGCTCTACAGCTATACCAAGTTAGCTTTGGCAGGTTCACATAAGGGAATTTTCTCAGCTGCTGATGCTAGAGCAGATAAGGCTTCAGTAATTCTGTTAACCATCTGTTAACCACATGTTAATCAGAATATGTAACTTTAAGTTATGCGGTTATATTAGGTCAGGAATTATGTTTAACTTATTTATTATTTTACCTAGCAAGTGTGAAGAAGATGACGGACTGTCAGGGAGACGGGGAAGGAGCCAGGAGTCCAGTGGAACTCTACGAGACACTGACAGCGCAAGGAGACAAAGTCAGAGCCTTGAAGACAGCTAAAGCTGAGAAAGTAAGTGCTTTTACTACCATGTAATACAAAACCGTTTTATAGGTTAGTTATCAAAGGGTTGATAGGTTTAAGTTATTATTTTTTTCTTGCCTGTTTTTTCATGCCTGTCAGACTAGTCTGACTAGTCTGACAGGCATGAACTGATAAAGCTTCTTGGATGAGAAGCGAAACATAAGACTTTAAACAAGTGCAGTTGCTTTCGATTTAATCTTTTCCTGAGTCTTATTGATGGTTTTAGTTTTAATCGCCCAGATTTTGAGATTTCTGACACTACACCACTACAACGTGATGGAACACAATTTCGTTCCTTGGGCACACAGTTGAGCCACAAGGCAATATCAATTTGTGTGTCATCAGAGATTTTGCTATGCTGTATATACCATGATAACTATCCCTTTAATATTTCTGGGGGTGTTAGGCCCATTGTGATCAATGGTCCAGTGAACTGGACTGTTTTATGGTCAGACTTAATTTATATAGCCTACAAGTCTTTGCAACCGTGTGATGTACATTCCTGTGTGGTTATTTTACTCTTTAAGAATCTGTTAATTAATTTTCCAGAAAATGTATTATATAACATATATATCAATATTGTGATATTCTCTTACCTACATTGTGATATCCGTGTAGCCCCCCCATAGGGACCATTTCTCCGGTAGAAAGTATTGAAATGATCAAGTCTATGGATTATCCACAGTTACCACTTCATTGTTTCTAGAAATACACGTGGGTGTCAAATTATTTAGTGCTATAAAAACACGAAGGAAATTCCATTAACCTCCGTCGTATTATTGGGATGTGAAAATCTCAGAAACTGATACATTAGCTGAAACCTAATTTCCATCAACATCTGTGTGCTACTGTTTCAATGCCAGGGCTTGCCTCCACCAAAACAAGTTACCATTGTGGTTGATTTAAAGAAATACAAACAAGGCAGAACATTTTTCCCCCCTATAATGATAATGGCTTCAGCCGAACCTTTCTCCAGTGCTGACACAGCGCTAAAACAAAGTGTGGAGACAGATCTGGCCTTGCAAGACTAGATAAAACCAAAATTATCTGCATGGTTATGTAATTTGGGTGAACTGGCCCTTTGAATATAATGAGAATAGCTTTTACAGTGCCACTTGATTCTGTTAGGATTGTATTTGAGTGATCTGAGAGCACTGTTTTTACTCTCCAGTCTGAAATTGAAGCTGCCATCCAGTTGCTGCTAAAATTGAAAGTGGACTACAAACAGATGACAGGTCAGGACTACAAAGCAGGCTGTCCGCCCCCAGAACACTGTGTTGCCCCTGACAATGGGCCATCACCAGATGGTGCTGACGACGAAGACACAGTTGACCCATGGAATGTTTCTACAACCAGCGCCAAGGGAGTCGATTATGACAAACTCATAGGTAAAATCCAAATGAACTTCAAGTGTGTCACTGAAAGAGCTGTAGTTTTATAGCAAATGTCTATTTTTAGTTTTTGACTCAATTAAAATATAAATGTCCGTGCCATAGGGGTAATTTAACCTGTACAACAACTGAATAATTAACCTTGTGATGTGCGTTTCTGTAGTGAGGTTTGGCAGCAGTAAAATTGACCAGGAGCTGGTGGACAGAATAGAAAAGGTTTCGGGACAGAGACCTCATCACTTTCTACGAAGAGGGATCTTCTTTTCACACAGGTCAGTATTTTAGGATCTGAAAATGTTAATCTCTTCTGCCCTCAGCTAAGAGCTTTAGCCTATGCAGCGAGCTAAACATATGGCTTCAGTAACCACTCGTGAAGCATTCTTCAGTTTACTGATCCATTTTACTTGTAAAACTGTGAGAACAGAAACAGAATAAACAACGCTCAGTTTCCGTGTAAAAACATACATTCACACTTATTTCTGTGTGTAAAATAACCAACCTGAGGTCTTAACATTGGCAATACATAGTACTTTGAATAGCAAGCACAATGCTAAACGATAACATCAGCCATACTGAGTGAATGGCGTACCGCCTTCAATACCACAAAACGCAAAATGAAAGCGCTAACAAACATTCCTAATTAAGCATGTTTGATTTAACTCACAGATTATGCCTTTGACAAGCGCAAAAGTTGAGGAAGTAGCCAGACTCGACCCAGGAGCGACATGTTTTTTGGACTCTGCTGCACTTTCTAGCTCCTGCTTAACACACTCCCTGCTTACAACATACACCACTAGATTCTCTTAAAGGCACAGTAACCAGACTAGCTGTAGACTGAAATAGCTTAAATCTGTTAGAAAATAAACCTCCAGAAAAGGAGTAAAACAATAACACAAAACTGAGGGACAGAATACTCCCCGTCTGACATCAGAAGATGTCATACCAACCCACACCCACTGTTTTCAAAGGACATGAGGAGTCTTTCAGTTGTGGTTCCTCGGAACCAGCAGGACGACCTCACTGATAGGTCTCAAGTACAGTCTCTGTTCGCCGTTGCGGGTTATCTTGACCTGGATCTTCCTTACCCTTTCATCTTGGCTAGGAAAGGTCTTTGCAACAACACCAAGAGGCCAATCATTCCTGTGCTCTTGACCATCTTTTAGCAGGACGACATCTCCTACTTGTAGGTTGGGTTTAGGTGTTCTCCATTTGCGACGAGGTTGTAGTCCACTGAGGAACTCCTTCTTCCATCGTCCCCAGAAAACATTGGCCAGATACTGTACTCGTCTCCATTGTGCTCTGAACAGGTCACGGTCCTCAAAGTGGCCTGGGATGACTGGGAGCGTGGCCGCTTTTTGCGTGAGCAGCATGGCAGGAGTGAGAATCTCAGGATGCTCCGGGTCAGTGGAAACTGTTGTAAGCGGCCTTGCATTAACAATAGCAGTCACTTCCGACATGAACGTCACCAGCACTTCATGCGTGAGCTTGGCCTTTCCGTGCTGCAGCAGCATTGCATCTAGAATCCGCCGACTGACGCCGATCATGCGCTCCCATGATACAGCCATGTGGGAGGTGTGTGGGGGATTAAAATGCCACTCACAACCACTATTTCCAAGGTAGGTGTTGATTTTGTCATTGTGACAGCCCCTTTTGTCAATGTGAAGTTCTCTGCAAGCGCTCACCAAATTTGTGCCACAGTCTGATCTGAGCAGCTTAGCAGCGCCTCTGATGGCGAAGAAACGTCGCAGTGCATTGATGAATGACGAAGTGTCCATCGACTCTATTACTTCAATGTGGATGGCACGAGTACTCATGCAGGTGAAGATTACCGCCCATCTCTTAGCTTCTGCCTGACCTGCTCGCGTCTTCCTGACTGTGACGGGCCAAGGGCCAAAAACATCTAAGCCGACACATGTAAAAGGAGGGTCTGTGCACATTCTGTCTTCTGGCAGGTCTGACATGATCTGTTCTTGTTGTTTGCCTCTCAATCTGCGACATGCAACACAATTAAAGATGACACTGCTGACAGCCCTTTTTCCGCCCACTATCCAGAAACCCGCAGCTCTGATAGCACCTTCAGAGAAATGTCTGCCCTGGTGGCGTACTTGAGAATGAAAGTGTCTGATTATGAGCTGAGTGACATGGTGTTTACCGGGGAGGAGAATGGGGTGTGTTTCGTCTGCTGTGAGTCGACCCTTTGACAGCCGACCTCCAACTCGGAGGACCCTGTTAGTGTCCATGACTGGATTCAGTTTGCTAAGCGGGCTTTGATTGGGAACAGACTCACCACGTTCCACGTGCCTAATGTCATCTGCATACACCTCACTTTGCACTGCATGGATAATGATGGCTTTGGCCTGCTGGAGCTGTTCTTCAGTGACGTTCTTGTCACACTTGTGCCATCCATGGCATCTGCTCTCAGTGGCAGCCTTGAAACATGTGACGATGTGGAACAGCCTGGCGATGGTCCTTAACAGACGACTCCAGCTGGAGAATCTTTCAAACCTTGCAGCTCCGAGCGTGCCTTTTGACAGGGAGGTAGCACAGGAAACAACCTCTGGACGCAGTTCAGTGTCATGTTCAGGGTTAATGAGGTCAAAGGGCACCTCCTGTGTTTGACCTTGGCTTGAGTCAGTAAGGAAGGGAGGCCCGCTCAGCCATGTAGAGTGGGCAAGATGCTCAGCAGGCAGTCCACGTGTGGCGTGGTCAGCTGGGTTTAAATGTGTGGGCACATAATGCCATTGGTGAGCCTGAGTGGAGCGCCTGATGCGTTCTACACGATTATGTACATACACATAAAAGCGTCTCTTGTCATTGAAAATGTAGCCCAGTACTACTTTAGAATCTGTGTAGAAGTTTACTTCATCAAATGTAAAGTCAAGCTCTTCTTGGACCATGTCTGCCACTTCGACAGCCAGCACTGCGGCACACAGCTCTAACCTGGGAATGGTGATGCCTGGTTTTGGAGCTAGCCTGGCTTTGCCGAGGAGAAAGCCCCCGTCACTATGTCCATCAGCAGCGGTGAGTTTCAGGTAGGCGACGGCCCCGACTGCTTTTGTGGATGCATCACAAAACACATGCATTTCCTTTCTCTGTGTTTTGGACAGTGAGATGGATGTATACATGCGGGAGATTTTGAGCTGTCCCAGGTGCTTTAGAGAGTCTTTCCATTTCTGCCACTTGTCCTGTTGCTCCTTAGGCAGTGGAGTATCCCATTCACTGATGTCTTTGGAGATCTCTCTCAAGATGGAGCGTCCCTCAATGCTGACTGGCACGGCGAACCCAAGCGGGTCGTACAAACTGTTGATGACTGATAACACGCCACGCTTGGTGAAGGGCTTGTCCTGGATCTCCACTCGAAACGAGAACTGATCTGTGGACAAATTCCAGCCCAGTCCGAGGCTGTGTTGGATGGGTGGGGCATGCAGTCCGAGCTCAAGTCCCTGCAGACCTGTGGCGAGATCCTCGCCCGGGAAGGCGCTGGTGACTACAGGACTGTTGGACAATATCTTGTGGAGACGGATATTGGACTGAGCTAGCATTTTTTGTGCTCTGATGAGGATGTCGATTGCCTCGTCCTCAGAGGCGAATGACTTTAGCCCGTCATCTACATAAAAATGGTGCTCAATGAATTTCCTCACATCACTGCCGTACTCACTCTCTCCCTCCACAGCGGTTCTCTTGAGTCCATAAATGGTGACTGAGGGAGATGGACAGTTTCCAAACACGTGCACTGTCATTCGAAACTCTTCCACTTCTCCATCCAGGTCGTGATCCCGGAACCAGAGAAAGCGCAGGTAATCACGATGGTCCTCACTGACCATAAAGTTGTGAAACATCTGCTCCACATCAGCCATCACAGCGTATGGTTCGCCTCTGAAACGGAGAAGCACACCTACAAGACTGTTGTTAAGATCTGGGCCTTTAAGCAGCACTTGATTAAGAGACACATTTCCACACTGAGCTCTTGAATCAAATACGATTCTGATTTTGCCTGGCTTTTGTGGGTGGTAAATGCCAAAGCTTGGGAGATACCAACATTCTTGGTGTGGTTTGAGAGGAGGGGCCTTTTCTGCGTGTCCTTTGCTGAATGTCTTTTTCATAAACTCCACGAAATGTTCTTTCATTTCTGGCTTTCTCTTTAGTGTCTTGCGTAGAGACATGAGGCGGGTGAGTGCCTGCTCTCTATTGTTAGGCAAGCGGAGTCGGGGATGACGAAAAGGAGGGGGGCCACCCAGTTATTTGCCTCATCTTTAACAAACCCATGGTGCATAATGTTCAGGAATGACTCATCTTCTGCAGAGAGTGCCAGTTTGTCGTCATCTGCTGTTTGTTTAAAAATGTGTTTGCTCAGCTCATCTTTGGGTTGCATGCTCTCAAAAAGGGGATTGTCTTCCGTGAACTTTACCTTTGTGTAGATTCTGTTTTCACAGGGAGAGAGGAAACTGGGGCGGCCGTTATCAAGTATGTTTGTCTTGTAGGAGTTCACTGTGGGTCTGTGGGCTCCTGAGAGGCAGACATCTCCAATAATTACCCACCCGAGGTCAAGCTGTTGGGCGTAAGGAGCTTCGTTAGTGCCGTTTATCTGTCGGCGGACCTTGTGAGCCTGAATCACATCTCTGCCCAGCAGGAGAAGAATGTCAGCTGATGGATCGAGTAGTGGTATTTGTGTGGCTACATGAGAGAGGTGAGGATGTGCGGCTGCAGCTTCAGGGGTGGGTATCTCACTTCTGTTGTCTGGGATCTGGTTACATTCAGTGAGTATGGGTAGTGTTATCGACACATTTCTGTTTATGCCCTCGATAGCAAAGCCATGAGCTCGGCGCCCTTGTGTGCTTACTGTTCCTGAGCATGTTTTTCATTGTGTATGGGAGGGCCTCACCATGCAGGTTGAACACGTCGAAAAAGGGGGACCGGGCTAATGACACATTACTCTGATCATCTAAGATCGCGTACATTTTCCTTTTCTCATTGGGGGCTGAGCAGGGATACACATTCACCAGGCAAATTTTAGAACATGACTTCCCCTGTAGTCCTTGTCCACATACCTCAGTGCAGCTAGATGTGGTCACTGTGGGGCATGGGGTGTCTGGCTCCCCGCCATGGGCCAATGGTAGGGTGTCAGGGCCTGTATCTGTCCATGGGGGTGGTCCAGCATGCATGGCGGAAGTGTGAGAATCACTGTTGCACTCCACACAGTGAATAACAGCTTTACAGTTTTTTAGCTTTGTGTTCTGTTGATGAGAGACACTTGTAGCAGATTGACAGCTCCTTAAGCAGACCTCTCCTCTCATCCAATGTCTTCATTCTGAATCCTCTACATTTGGCGAGAGAATGTGGTTTCTTGTGTACTGGACACTGTTTATCGGGGTCGAGAGGGGGAGCTTTTGGTTCAGTGTTAGCTGCACCGACCTGTGTTTTGTTCGTTGTGACGGGAACTTTGAACCGTGTTTGTCTCACTAGTGTCTTTTCTGCTTTCATGTGTACAGGCCGCAGTTTTGCAGGATGAAGCTGGGGTCTGTTCTCATTTCAGCATGGTTGTTGACAAACTGGACGAAATAAGAGAAAGGTGGGTAGTGAGCTTCGTGATCTTTTTTATATCTCGACCCTTCTTTGACCCACGCCTCCTGCAGACCACCAGGGAGCTTTCCCACAATCGGGTTTATTCCTCTCGAAGTGTCGAGGAAGCTGAGGCCTGGTAGATACCCTTCATTTTTTCGCCGCCTCGAGCTCTTGGAGAAGGTCTGCAAGCTCCTGCAGGAGGTGACTGTCTTTATGGCCAACTTTGGGAAAACCCTCCAAGCGACTGAACAGCGAAGCCTCGATGGCTTCTGGTGAGCCATAATTTCTGTCGAGCCTTTGCCATAAACGTTCAAGACCTGCCTCGGGGTTGCTAACGTGGACAGCTCTGATCCTCAGAGCATGCTGGAGGGACTCACCGCTCAGCCATTTGGTAAGTAGGTCAAGCTCTTCGCAGCATTTCAAGTTCAAACCTCCAGTGGCGTTGTGAAACATAGATTTCCATGCTACATAGGTCTCTGGCCTGTTATCAAACACTGTGAGTCCTGCTGTCAGGAGGTCACGACGTGAGAGGAGCACAGCGAGGTCTGATACATCAGTTTGTTGGCGTGAAGATGGAGATGGGACATTACATGTTCCAATGTAGCTGGGGGAACGGAATGGCGGTGGCTTGGGTTGTCTGATAGGTTGACAGCTGAGGGTGTGCTCACATGCATGTGTCATAGCTGTTGGCCCGCTTGGCTCGACATTGATGGTGCTGTTTATGTCCCGCTTTTGTTCTTTATCAGGCTTTGTCTCACCTTCCATATTAGCATCGTTATGAAAGTGAGTGTTTACATATTCTTGAGTGCGGCTGGCAGCCATGGCTATTGTAGCAGGAACCTCTGGTGACTCTTCCAACTCTGTTTGGTCCAATACTGCAGCCTCAAGGACCCTCGCTGCTGCGAGCGCTGCTTTAGCCTCTCCCTCTTGCTTCAGGGCGTTCATAGTAGCTACCAGCCGAGTCTTTTCCATCTCGATGCGTGCCTTTTCGACCTCCATGTCTATTTGGCGCTTGGCGTACTCTGCTCTGGTGCTGGCGGCTTCAGCGTCGGCTCGTGCTTTTGCTACAGCAAGGCAGGCTGATGACCGGCGTGATGAAGCTGAGCTACACTTCGATCTGACTTCTAGCTGGGAGAGCGGTGGGGTGTCTCCGTGGTTAGACATGTCTGCTTTCACTGGCGTGGAGAGTCTCAGGACCCCGACGATGCACTTGATGTGTAGAAAATCTTTTTACTCTTCTGCCCTCAGCTAAGAGCTTTAGCCTATGCAGCGAGCTAAACATATGGCTTCAGTAACCACTCGTGAAGCATTCTTCAGTTTACTGATCCATTTTACTTGTAAAACTGTGAGAACAGAAACAGAATAAACAACGCTCAGTTTCCGTGTAAAAACATACATTCACACTTATTTCTGTGTGTAAAATAACCAACCTGAGGTCTTAACATTGGCAATACATAGTACTTTGAATAGCAAGCACAAT
The DNA here is from genome assembly GCA_034769285.1 of Lutjanus argentimaculatus. NCBI lineage: Eukaryota > Metazoa > Chordata > Actinopteri > Lutjaniformes > Lutjanidae > Lutjanus > Lutjanus argentimaculatus. The sequence goes on along the minus strand of JAWZSL010000003.1, from coordinate 25,377,160 downwards.
GCTAAACGATAACATCAGCCATACTGAGTGAATGGCGTACCGCCTTCAATACCACAAAACGCAAAATGAAAGCGCTAACAAACATTCCTAATTAAGCATGTTTGATTTAACTCACAGATTATGCCTTTGACAAGCGCAAAAGTTGAGGAAGTAGCCAGACTCGACCCAGGAGCGACATGTTTTTTGGACTCTGCTGCACTTTCTAGCTCCTGCTTAACACACTCCCTGCTTACAACATACACCACTAGATTCTCTTAAAGGCACAGTAACCAGACTAGCTGTAGACTGAAATAGCTTAAATCTGTTAGAAAATAAACCTCCAGAAAAGGAGTAAAACAATAACACAAAACTGAGGGACAGAATATAATCAGTGAGACATCTTCAAGTTTTCTAGTTTCTAATTCCTGACTTTGAGTGTATGGGTGTTTGACAAATAATTGTGTGGCACATCATCTCTAGTCATCATCCTTGAGATTTCCTATTAAATAAGAAAAGATACTGATAAGAAGGTGAGAGTTTATGCAAGAATGATATTAAATCGCTTTCCTTTTATTTCTGGCAGAGATATGCATCAAGTACTGGATGCGTATGAGAAGAAGAAGTCCTTCTACCTTTACACTGGCAGAGGTCCGTCCTCAGAGGCCATGCACGTTGGTCACCTCATCCCCTTCATCTTCACCAAGTGAGTTCTCCTTCTATAATGTATTAATAGCACGAAGCTGTTTAACTAAAAGCAGCTTTAAGTGTTAAATCTCAAATTATGATCCAAATCTTTCACCTGTACAGCTCATTTTACATTAATCCTGTTGTTCATGAAACGTACTTCCTTGTTGCAGGTGGTTGCAGGATGTATTTGACATCCCCCTTGTGATCCAGTTGACTGATGATGAGAAGTACCTGTGGAAGGATCTAACAGTAGAAGAATGCCACCACTTTGCTGTGGAAAATGCCAAAGACATAATCGCCTGTGGCTTTGATGTCAACAAGACCTTCATCTTCTCTGACCTTGACTACATGGGGTAAGATATGACAAGAAAAGTGACATTCATATCCCTGTTTGGCAGATTGTCCTGCTGAGGCTTCCTAGGCACCCCTTACAAGATAAAGAATATACTGGGGACGCCCTGATGTATGAGGAATAATCTGACATTTAATTTCCATTTTAATTAGCATGTCTATAGTCTTAGTTATGTGAAAGAACAACACAGGAGAAATGTATTAGAAAAAATATTAGACATATATTAAATATATTTGTGACCATCTCAAAACATAATACCCATAAAACAATGCAGTTGACATCAGTTCAATTAGCTGCAAGTAAAACTACATAAGCAAAATATCAAAGTCAACTGAATTTGAAGTTCATTTCAGAACACATATCAAGAAAGTGTTTCACTCTTAGTGCAGACATAAGCAAAAATAATATGCAATTTGGCAGGCTGTATTGCTTCGTTGGCAAGACACTGCAGGCATATAAGACAGGTTTCTCCACACATCTTTCAGCAAAATGCAGCTGAATCAGGTGCTTCGGACCTTTTATCAGACTTCCAGGGGAAAAAAGCGACTGGAGCACACTGACTGAATAAGACACAGTAGTGTTGAAATGTTGCACATTTAGTCTGACTCTGATGAGGACACAGTTAATCTGTTTGCACAATTAAAGGCTGTAAATTAATCAGTGTGCTGAAGTCCTTTTTGTTCCCTGGAGGCAGATAAGACCTTTCAGCTGCACATGTACAATTAAATAAGCCATATTGAAGATGCCCGTCATCGTAGTTCGTTGTTTTTTTGTTTGCATTTACTTCATTTGTTTCCATCGCCAATCCTTCTAAAAATCTGTCTGTCTTCGTAACTACCAATGTTGATTTTATTTTAAATCTACTTCTTTATATACTGACTATTTAAATGAATAAATATCAAAACCTTTAAGGGAGAGAATCACTGTCCTCAAATGGATAGAAGCTTCGTCCAATTTATTAAGGATTAACCTGAATCAGCATAGAATCTAAATTGTTTTGTTTTTTTAAAAAATGTTTTAATGTCAATTTCACTTTACTTTCTGCAGAGCATGCCCTGAATTCTACAGGAATGTGGTGAAGATCCAGAAGCATGTGACTTTCAACCAGGTCAAAGGCATCTTTGGCTTTACCGACAGTGATTGTATTGGTAAGACAACTGAAAAAGCTTTAATGGTTAAAAAAAATGTTTAGTGCAGTACAAGCATCCTCCATTTATTTTTTGCCTCATATGTGAGTGCAGTGTACTGCAACTGACTGTGTTTTTGTAGGCCAATCTGGAAGTTAGTGTTGCTCTGCTTCCCTTGACAAAGATCCAGCTGTGTGGAAAACAAAAGTTTATGATACTGACACATATTGTTCAGCAAGATAATCTTGAAAAAATGAACACCGCTTTTTTGTTTTTTTGTATAAGTATAAATGCAATTACCAGTAGTAAAAATCTAACATTAGGCTATAAACAAACTACACCACAGTCACATAACTTCAGTGTGTGGCATGATGATGTTTAATGTCCTTGACAACCTCCATAGTCTCATTCAGACACTTGTTAGTAACAGTTGTTTTAAGACACTTAAAAGCTTAATTTATTATTGACGTATTTTATGTTTAATCCATTCAGGAAAAATCAGCTTCCCAGCTATCCAGGCAGCACCGTCCTTCAGTAACTCTTTTCCGCACATCTTTGGAAGCAGAAAGGATATCCAGTGTCTCATCCCCTGTGCCATTGACCAGGTAATAATAGATAATAGACCACAGTAATTATAGATATACTACCTGCTAGTGTCGTATTTTACAATCATGTGTGTTTGTATCTGTGCTCTCGCTCATCCAGGACCCTTACTTCAGGATGACCCGTGATGTAGCTCCGAGGATCGGCTATCCCAAACCCGCCCTGCTGCACTCCACCTTCTTCCCGGCCCTGCAGGGGGCACAGACCAAGATGAGCGCCAGCGACCCCAACTCCTCCATCTTCCTCACAGACACACCCAAGCAGATCAAAAACAAGGTGCTTCTATCGCTAACAGGGTTATTATAGTGTAGTTTTGTATTTTTCATTAGATTTTATTTTTAGTTTGTTTTCATTTTTTTGTACAACTCCTTTTATTGGGTTTTCAAGTTAAAGTCAGTTTAACATATAATAAAAATAAGGAAAAGTGCTTTAGTGCAGGTATAACAATAACATTAAAAAATCGTTTAATAATAACAAATTAATTAAAAAAAAACTGTGAGAAAACAGATGTAAAAAAATCATTTTTTTTTACATGTGAGTTATACAGTCTTTCTTTTTAATTCAGTTTAGTTTCAGTTTCCAGTGTGGATTAATGGGGGTATTTGTCAGGAGGCAAGATTTAAAAAGTTCAGAATATGTATTACAATACAAAAAAACACTTTTTGAAGGCATCCCAGTCTCAATAACAGCTGCCTCATACTTGTTGACACATTTGACCAAATTGACAAAGACTTTTGTGTATAATTTGTGTACAATTATTTTTTTTCAGTTAGTTTTTTTTCCTTAAGTCTAGTTTTTATTTTTATTTCCACTAACTAAAATGTGTTTTACACCTAGGTTTTAGTTTTTTAGTTTAGTTTTAGTTCACTATTATGACTGTACTAGTTATTTTGATCAGTAGTCACTGGTCACATTTATATTGCTCATGATTCCTGTCTGACTGGTCTGACCTGTGGAACCATTGCTCACAGATCAACAAACATGCATTTTCTGGAGGGAAAGACACAGTGGAAGAGCACAAAAAGTACGGAGGAAACCCAGACGTTGATGTCTCCTACATGTACTTGACCTTCTTCCTGGAGGACGATGAGCAGCTGGAGAAGATCAGACAGGTGAGGCTGTGGAGATCAGAGAAAACAAATAGTATCATCCAAACTGTATTTTTCTTTTGCTAATCACAGTTTTGTTTTCCTTATTCTTTCTGCAACTTTGATAACTTTGTTGAACTCTTAATCTCATACTCTGTTCATCATCCTTCTCTGATGCCTCATCCTCAACTTCCTTTCTCCTCATTCAATCTCCTCTCTACAGGACTACGCAAGTGGAGCTCTCCTAACAGGAGAACTGAAGAAGATTTTGATAGAGACTCTGCAGCCAATGATTGCCCAGCATCAAGAGCGACGCAAACAAGTCACAGACGAGACAGTCAAGCAGTTCATGACACCACGGCCTTTAAATTTTTAACTGTAGTCTGCTTGAGCAAGTGATATATCAACAGTCATTGTGTCAATAAGAGGAAATAATTAATCACTTTTTCCATTGAAGATTATTGTAATATGTAACAGGAAGATGATGCCGGACTGGGGAAAAATCAAAATGTAAATTGCTGGAGCAGTGGTGTGCTTCTCTGTGTCAAACTCAGCATGGCGTTGCCCACGCCTTCATGCTAATCGTCATGCTACTTCTGCTTCACACTGCACCAACTGTACACATGTATCTTCATGAAATGTTTGTGTCTGCAGCGCCACTGTAACGTCACATGAACCCTACCCCTCGCTCTGAAATCAGCTCAGGATGAATGATGATTAAAACCGTGTACAAATTTAAATCATTGCAAAAATCTGCTGCTTAGTGACCAACAAGAACCCAAGCTGCATACCCCCTCTGAAAAATGTTGGGTTAAGAAGTCTTATTTTACTTGGAAATTGGCTTTTGAACAATAACTGTCACTCTGTAGTTATCAAAAGCATTTGTATTGTACATGGTGTGAACAGATAATCATAATAAGAGATGTATTATGACACAATAATACAAATAAGTAGGGTATCAGGGTCTTTCTCAAGGGAACTAAAGCAAATGTTATGTTATCAGCAAAAGGGACTTGACTCAAGGTAACTCTTTCTCTAAACATGGTATAAGTGAAGAACTTTCAATCATTTTATATCCAAACTAAAAATTAAACTGTGCTTGAACAAAAAACTTTTGAAAACACATTTTATGTGAAACTTGAATATGTATTCTATTAATTAAGTGTATTATTGTACATGCATATAATATCTACAATATGTCTACAGTCACACAGCTAAAGTATCAGTTTAGAGGGACAACTCAAACACTCACAGCAGATTATCAGCACATCAAAGGGCCATCCACACCAAAAAAATACAACTATAAAAAATAGTGTTGTAAAAATCGTTCTAACTCAAGATGGAGGAGTCCGGACTGCAGCTTTATAGTTTTGGTGTTGACTCCTCCATCCATTTATGACACACTACAGTACGCTACAATACAACACAATATGATACAAGATACTTTCTTAATCCCGCAGAAGGGAAACTGAATGTCACTGAAAGGCCCAGAACTCCCTTTTCATGGGCAATGGTACTTGGTTTCTGCTGTGAATTTCTAACTTCTGACACACCTTGACCATGTCCGTGGGGAACACCAGTAAAACCTGAGAAAAAGACATATGGTGTTAGATATTAATCCCATCTGAAAACTCACACCTACAACACCAGTAAGTCAGCAGAACAGTCCTTGTGCATGCTAGTTATTAGGTATGAAACACCCCATTAGGCAGATATACAGTATATTTTACCCACCACTGTGTTGGATTTACAGTCAAAATTTGAGTCTTGACAGATTTTGTGCCTAAAATTGCTACCTTATTTTGCATTGTCTCATCACGGGATCAAATAGAGACTTGACATTTAACATCAACATACATATTATTACCCCAAAATTAGCATTATATTTTTGTGTATGACAAAAATTCCAAAGAAAATAATAAATTATTCAATTAATTAAATACTTTCTTTAAACTATAGTTAATATAGAATAAGCATGATTTTGTTATAGATTGTTACAGACTATTTTACCCCTAAAAATGAAAAGCATAATGGAGATGGGTTTGCCTTTTTGAGGAATATATAGCAAATTGCACCATTTTTAAATTAATGAGTTCATCTTTTAACACAGGTATATTTTCAAAGTGTCAATCTGAGTCATTTGTAAGGGTCATTCTTCATCAGCACATTGTTGGAGGGTCTGCTCTGCTCTCTCTATGGGTCCCCAAACCTCATGGGCCTTGGTGCAACTGCACCGCCTCTACTGTATATTTACACCCCTGGTAATAGTCCATTCCAGCATTTTTTCTAGACCAGGTCTCTGCAACCTGAGGCTCAGGGCCCCATGTGGCTCTTAAGCCCCTCTCCAGTGGCTCCCTGGGACATTTTTTTTTTATGACAGTTAAAAGATTCAAGTTTATCTAAAGAAGAATAGTAAAAAATCTCAACAGTGATTTTTACATTTTCCACGGTAAAAATATGTAGCCTACACACCAAATTTAAAAGTGTTAATATCCTGTCATCTAAAATGTGTGTCACAATCTGCGTCTATTTTATTTTTGAATTTTTGATTGTGGGTAGTCTTCTTGAATCTCCATAAGCTGAATAGGGATGCAAAATAATGTCTTCAGGGAAAAGAGACAGTGTTGCTGCTCCAGCCAAACTTTTTTTTTTTTTTTTTTTTTTTTGGCCTAAAAAGGCTCTTTTGATTGTAAAGTTTGCAGACCCCTGATCGAGACACTGGAAAGGTTTTTGCACTTATGCATACCAAAGCCCATACAAAGGGTGACAGAATGTGCATCAAAACAAATATAAAAAAACACACCAGATACGTGTGTGCAAATATACTTAAAAAAGTTTTGTATACTATACTCTACTGAACCGTCGATTGATCTTGACAGTAAAGGAGTGAACTCTGTTAATGATAGTTTCTTCTGCCACTGTGGTTGCACCGGCTGCAGCAACCAATGACTGTGAGGGGCGGACAGCAGCCGCTAGGGGAGTTGTCCACGTCCGAGTAATCCCATTGGTCTGTCTTCAAAATGGGCAAACACGCTTCTTCTTCTTCTTCTACGTCTACGCCTCTTCACGCGGTACAGAAATAGAAAAGGCTTGGCAAAAAAGAGAGCTCTGCTAGTAGTGGTAGTGAGGACACATCAGCAAAAGTTTACAGTCAGTCAGTTTGCTCAGCATCATCACCGTCTGAGAACTGTTGAGGGAGATCATAGAGAGAAATAACCTTCCTGGCTGAACACCAAGCCGGGGTTTGTAAATAACGAAATTTAGGCTGACTCTGGGATATTTGTAACTATCCACCAAGGGTTTGTTCATTGATTATATTTAGCTGCCGAGCTAGCTGGACAAACTTTCAAACGTTAGACTATTGAGGGAATGGCATTGGACTTTGCTGCGGGCTGCGTAGGAGGTAAGTTTTTTTAGCTAGTATTGACGTTAGCTAGCCACGTTAGCCGGGTTAACAAGTTGAAGCTAACGGCGGTCGTGTCTAAAAGGAAATCACGGACCCGCGAAAGATCTCGCGAGAGTGATCGTTTTAACCCAAAACACGATCTCTCTCGCTCTCTGTCTATATCTTTAACAGATGTTTTGTCCCTAACCATAAGCAAATCTTAACAATGGCACTGTTTCAGTATAAAACACAGCAAATTGGTGTATACAGTGTCCGCAATAAGGATGCAACGCGTACAAATCTCGCGAGAGTTCCGCAAATTTAGGGTTACCTTCAAGTTTCTAGCATTAACCAGAATTCCTTTTTTTCCTCAGCGTCAAGCAACGTGTGGACAGCTCCAGCACAGTTAGTAATTAGTCCGCAGCTGCCACGTATGAGAAACATTATAAGCAAACAGTGGTGACATATTGGATACTGAAAATCAAAGCTTTAGCAGTTTTTCCCCCCCTCTAAACATATGCGGAAATACCGGATATAAGTTAAACTTAGTGGAGTCTCATTCCTTACCCGTTACTCACACACAGGCGTGATGCTTATAATTCTGTTGTCATTCAGGAAATAGTTGGCTTGTTTCACGTGAATTAAACTCACCACCTCCAGCTGAGCCAAAATAGAAAACAAAAACAAAAATAGCTTTGTTTTATGGCGTGAAAACATTCCTGCACCACAAGTATCAGGAAATGGCCCTTTCTTTTTTTGTGATTATTATCAGACAGTCTCCTCCATCCTGCATTGTGTAAAAACCTTCATCATTCCTCTTGAGGGAGTAACCCTCCAGGCAAACTTACAAAACGAGTTCAGTGCTTCTTGTTTGAACAGAGGTGTGTTTCCACCCTTGGGAATCTTGTCAGCTGTTTTGTCATTGCCCAAGGCCAGGTGTCCCAAACTTTAGCACATCCTTGACCCAACATAATCTCACCACAGAGGACAGGCCCTGATGTGATATGTTTAGTTCAGGGTTTTATTGTATTTACTGTAATTGAGGGCCTGAGGCTTAATTTTAATTTTAATTAAGCAGATCCTTATTTATAGGAATGCACAATAGGCTTTGGGGCAGATAATGGGGAATTTATATCATTATTTATTATTCTGATAATGAAATTATAACAGGTAAATATCAGCTATAGTAATAGTCAGTTTGACAGATTATGTCAAAGCATTTAATTCTTAGGCAAACTGTTCTATAAAGGCCAAAGTATATTCGTGAAAACATTAATTTATTGTTGATCTTGAGAAACAGGTAATTATTGGTTGTTGTATTGGCTAAAAAAATGCATATGATGATCCCTAATTGTTTAGCATGACAATGAATCTCTGGACCTCAGTTTTGGGGCTCATTGCATTAGACTGATGATGTTAATGTTATATTGATGATTCTATATATTGCCTTTAAACTACACTAGATTCAGTCCAGCGCCGCCATGGACTAGTCTGTTAGTCATTTACTGATTCATACATGCCATGTCCTAGTTAAAAAGTGAAGCAATAACAGAGGGTTCAAGTGTGATTAGTAACCAGTAACAACTATGACAGTCACATTAAGACTGCAACATAACTCTATGAACATCCATGCAATAGCGCTATGACACTGTTTGAATAATTCATTTGAAAAGCTTTTTGATTTCCACTGTTTGCATTCATCATTATTAATATCAGTAGTGACAAATAAATGATTTGTCAGGTGAGTCATCACAGTTCAGGTTTGTGTGCACAAGTTTTAAGGTCACTGACAAGGCTGCAGATGTGTGGGAAGAGTGAGCAAGATTCATTACGAATCCTAAAGACTTGTTTAACGGTTTGCCACAAACATAAAATCATGTTATACAAATACTAACATACTGTCTTTTACAATGGAGTGTTAAATTTGAAGATTATATACCTCTAGTGATTGAATACCTGTTGGCTAACAGGTATGACATGATACCATCAGGAGTTACTGTTGTATTATTGATTTCTGGCTCATTGGCATAAGTCAAGGTCAGGGCGCTGTTACGCTTTCATCACTGGGTCCAGTGCAGTGACCAGCTGATTACATTGCTCAGTCTCTGGTGGATGGGCTGTTTGCTCTTCTGAGATGAGCAACCTGATCTGAAGCCACTCTCTTCCCCAATATCAAACTGTATTTGCAATAACAGTGACGCCACTGTTATTGATTGATAATTGGGCTATATGGTATTTCTACCATTTAGCTTTAATTGTTCGTAATTAATCGATATTTTATTATATTATTTAAAATCCCATCTCTTGTTTTCCAGGTGCTGCTGGTGTTTTGGTGGGACATCCATTTGACACTGTGAAGGTGGGTGTCTGTTCCATCTTTTTCACTCTTTACTCATGTTAGGCAATGACGTGCTCTAGTACTTTGCAATTAAAATGTTTCGAGTCAGACAACTCTATTGGCCGCCTGAATGTGAATGCATGTAACCTCAAGTTAAACAGTCAGCTTATAATTGAAATTACAACAGAGCAGGAAGAATGATTACCGTAGGTTTGTTTTTCTTGTCAGTTTGTCAAAATATTAACTTAGTAGATCATGATTTCTTGTTTATTTCATTTTTTCTAAACAGATCATTTATACATGCACCTTAAAAATTGCCCATTTATATGTCAGTATTTGTCAGCAACCAAGTGCAATTTATTTATCCTTTATTTAGCCAGGAAGGTTGAGATACAAGATCTCTTCTGCCAGGGAGTCCTGGTCAAGACAGTAGCATAAGCAGTTCTGCATAAAAAACAATTTCAAATGTTAGAAGAAATATAGTACATAAATACATTACAAGAGCATTAGCAAAAGAACAGAGGAATATAGGTTATACCAGTGATATCCATAACACATTCCACCTGAAATCAAGGATTGTTTCCTTCCAGGCAGTTTGGCAATGTACTCTAGGAAAGGAGCTCTATTAAGGTAATGTGTGTTGTGCAGGTAATTCCATGCCCAGGGTGCATTAAAGGAAAAAGCAGTTTTATCAAGCTTTGAATGGAGCCTGGGGACATTTAGAAGAATCCAATTAGTAGATCTAGTGCTATAGTTGCTGGTATAAATGGATAAACAGCTGGAGATTCAAGTAAGTAGTTTACCAACAATATCTTGGCAAGAAATAGCAACATGTGTATTTGTCTGATCTGGTATTAAGGAAGAGTCATATAAATTGCAGTGTTAAGGGCGTGAGCCTGCATGTGTTATAAAACACAATGCAATGCAGAATTCAGTCTCTTATATAGGGATGAAGTTGCGTGCATATAAATCACACGACCATAGTCTAATACAGATAAAATACAGAAAGAGATGAGTACATCCAATAGATTGTGAAAGAGATCAACTTTACCTTCTTTATATTGTTGTCTGCCAGCAAACAAGTCAGCAGTTTTGTTCCAGTTAATAGTTGGTTGTATATTTAGCTTTTTATCAGTGTACAGAGAAGTTCATAACAAAGATGTGTACTTAAGTCCTCTTAGATTTTAATGAAATTGTCACTTAGGTCATCATTGGCTATTTAGGGACATTGGTTTCAGTTACTGGCTACTTCCCAATCCTACACATTCATTGTTTTCAACCAACCGCAGAGTCATAGGAAGTATCATTGGTACTAACTTGTCTATGCAGTACTTCTTTGGCTGAAAGGGATAGTTCAGGTTTTTTAAAGTGGGCTTGTATGAGGCACATATCTATAGTCAGTGTGTTATTCTCTTCAAAGGTACCAGACTCCTTCGGCAAAAACTGTAATTTTACCTCACAGAACACGGTCTACCACTGCCATCATCGGTTAGTTTGTTTGTGTTATTGTGTGACTTTGGTGAGTATGACCCACGCTTAAAAACACTGCAATAACACAATAAAATAAACTAACTGATGAAAGCAGTGGTAGACCAGCTTTCCTTTACCTCCCGTGTTCTGTGTGGTAAAATGATTGATTTTGCCAGTGCAGTTTGGTTGGTTTGGAAAGAGATATTTGATAATTGGCTCATATAATGGTGGTTTCCTGTGAGGAAAAAAGGCTAGCTGATGGCAAGGTAAAGTGGTGAAAATATTCTAAATATAGAGAACACAGTTAAACTGATAATGGATTTTTTAGATGGGCCTTTTTTAATTGCCTAAGATATGTTTTACTGCTGACCCTGACCACAGCAGTATGTTGCTTAACTTCCTACACTGGTACCCCTGCTGCTTCTCCAGACTGTAGGCGCATTGACTACCATCTATTATAAGTAATACACTGACTATGGATAGAAGCATCTAATACAACCTGAATTATGCCTTTAAAGCTACGTGTTAAAGTCAAAATGCAGTTTAAAAAATGCTTTCACATCATGTGTAGTTTTCTGATGTCTCATTTTATGAGTTCTGTTAATTAACCTGAGTTTTCATGTAAGGCCTTAAACTTGAGATTGCATTCAAATAACTGTCATAAATGAGTCACTTAATTTCTTTTAAAAGGCAACATACAGAGATGGTGAATGGTTTGGTTGTAGCTCTTGTGTACCTTGCTTTTAATGTCCTTTCTCCCTGAGCTGGTGTCTGGGGGAGGCTGTCTTTAACAGCAGCAGTGTCACTGTGTTGTAGATGAGAGAGAGAAATAAACAACCTCTCCATGGAAATGTGACCTAGTAAGTATGGTCAAGGTCTTTTTCTCCCTCTCACTCAATGTCTTGTCTTGAGATATAGAAATGTAACGCAAAGAAGACATTTTGTTTTTTGTACTTTTTTTTACTTAATTCTCGGTAGATTTTTTCCTCCCTCATGTTGCACCCCCGTAAGCATCCATTTTTACCCTGAAAAGACCCTTTTGAAAGCACTGTTGCCTGCTTGTCTCCCTTTAAACCTCTATTACAATATGTGCTTTGTAGTTTTTTGTGGTCTTATTGGTCTGTTATACGACTCTAACACGAGGGCTGTCGTTCACAGGTGAGGCTTCAGGTTCAAAATGTGGACAAACCTCTGTACCGTGGGACATTTCACTGCTTTCAGTCAATCATACGCCAGGAGTCGGTAAGGAGTTTTGTTTGTTTTGTGAATGCCTCTGAATGCTTTACAACTTTGAAATCAAACTTTTCCGAAGGCTGTCGAGTAATGTGCCTCGTTTTCACCATGTGCTGCCCACTGTGCCAACATGGAGGCTGGTGGTCACTGTCCTCATTTAAGTGTCCAGTTACAGTCTCATCTCTAAACACAGGCATCAGCCAGCATGTTCCTAACATGGGGTGTTAGGGGTGAAAGAGGGGAGGCGGTGCGTCTGTTAGCCAGGGTCAGAGAGGACCTTAGTCCCGCGTGGGCTAAATAAAGCTTTGGACATGGTGCCATTTGAGCTAAGCAGAGTATTCATGGTCTCAGTGAATCTCTCATGGCTCTTTTACAAGAGAGATTCCTCCCACACTACCGTATTACAGTACAATATTAAAGCAAGAGGTTCTCAGAATTTGATTAATTTGAAAGTTTATCGTTTAATCAGCTCCTTGTTTTTTTAGCTGTCATAATTGAGGATGTATGTGACAAACAATACTGGCACACTGGAGGCTTAAAAAGGGTCCGCAGGCTAGAAGAGCATTTGACTGTGCATGTTTTTGTTTTAGATTCAAATATTTCACATTCCAGCACAGCCACTGTGATAGCCTCAAGGCTTCAAAACTTGCCATGTCAAACAGTTTGCATTTATAATTTATGGTATCTGTCTTTATCTGGTATCTGTAGCACAGCTACTGTTAATAACTGTTTTTACAACACAAAGCCCTTGAGATTATCTGTCACCTTAAGACTTTCTTTATTTTGCAATGCATTACACATCTCTTGTTACTACATTACTTGATAATTTTAGAAGCTCAAAAAATTTACTTACCAAACAAAAATGATGTCTATATATGTAACTCTTTATTTTGCAATGCATTACAAGCTGGATGTCAAGAGTTAAAAAACAAAAACAAAATGTGTCACATGCCTACAACCTGGCTGAGCCAATATCTGACTTATTTTATTTCTTTATCTAAAAAGTGAACTTTTCAGTCAGTTAATTATTCACTATGAAAGTAATGTAGTTAAAGTTTCGAGCACTTCCAAAATCCAAGTACTTTTTAAACCACGGAAACACCACATTAAAATTGACCTGTCATACCTGCTGGAAGAGCTTGTGATGCAGCACATGATCCAAATAATCTATCTTTGTGTCTGCAGGCGTTCGGTCTGTACAAAGGCATCGGCTCTCCGATGATGGGCCTGACCTTCATCAATGCCATTGTTTTTGGTGTCCAAGGCAACGCCATGCGCAAGCTCGGCAGGGACACGCCTCTCAACCAGTTCCTGGCAGGAGCCTCTGCCGGAGCCATCCAGTGTGTCATTTGCTGTCCAATGGAGCTGGCCAAGACACGCATGCAGCTGCAGGGGACTGGAGAGAAGAAGTCAAAGAAGAAGGTGTATAAGAACTCCCTGGACTGTCTGGTGAGAATCTACAATCGGGAGGGAATCCGAGGTATCAACCGCGGCATGGTGACCACCCTGCTGCGTGAGACTCCTGGTTTTGGTGTGTACTTTCTCGCTTACGACACTCTAACACGCTCCCTGGGCTGCGAGCCAGAAGACCCCTACATGATCCCCAAGCTGTTGTTTGCTGGTGGAATGTCTGGCATCGCTTCCTGGATCTCCACCTATCCCGTGGACGTGATAAAGTCGCGTCTTCAGGCGGACGGAGTCGGCGGCGTCAACCAGTACAGCGGCATTATGGACTGTGTGAGACAGAGCTTACAGAAGGAGGGGTGGAGGGTGTTCACACGTGGGCTTACGTCCACTTTGCTGCGTGCATTTCCAGTGAATGCCACCACATTCGCCACTGTGACTTTATTTTTAATGTATAATGCGCCAGGGAGAAGAATGCAGCATTCAGGACTCGGAGCCACAGTCTGTGCAGCTGCAGCCGCTGCAGACGCAGACACAACCAACCAGCATGTGAGCCGTCCTGCAGCAGTGAGCATTACTACAGTTAGCAGCACGTCTGTCGAGAACAGATGGAAACTGCCTACGATCCGTTACCTGGTGTCCACACGTGGTATTTAAATAATATATATTTTAAGATAAAAGCTGCACTTGTAAATATGGTCTGTTTTTAAAAGGTTTTGTACACATTTGCTTTGAGTTTTAAGTAATTGAGGAAACTTGACGGTTACAAGAGTTACTGTAACGCACTGCACAGTGACACGTTACAGACTAAAATTTAGAGTCAAAAAACCCACTTCAGGTCATAATGAAATATATCTAGAAATTATGTTAGCAAGCAGTCTCCACTGTTTACCCTCTTCACAACAACTATATTGACATAAAACAACAGGGTAAACACAAGTGTTACCAATGATACAAATTAAGGAGCTGTTAGGAACGGAACCACTTAGTATCATCGGTAACATGTGTGTTTACCCTTCTATTTTATATCAATGTAATTGTGAAAAAGGTTTATTAGACATGCCAATCAAAATTACCAGAAAAAGTCTACAAAGTTTGGCATACATGTGTACGTTAATGCTGTTCTTTTTTTGCAAACTTCAATCTCTGAAATGAATGCTGAATAATTTTAAAGATTTAATTTATTATTTTTAAGCGGTTCATCAATCCCACATTATTCTCTCTATGGTGTTCAGGTCAAGTCACCCCTGTTCTATTTATATAATCTGAACACAGCATTTCTACATCTTATTGTAATGGTTACAAATACAAAGAAAGCCTTGTACATGTAAGTGTAAATGTATATTTATGTAGATATTGTATTCTTCTGAGGTTACAACTGTGTATTTAGTTCAACTTTACTATGAGAAGTCAAGGGAATTCGATCCAAGTTGTGGGATCGAGTTTTAATCGAGTGTTGCACAGTATGATTTTTAAAAAACCATATTGCGATTATTTTTGACAGATATTGCGATATGGCTCATGATTATTGGGAATGATCATTTTTGCATCACAGCTTTCATTTTCACAGGAAGGAAAACCCTATTATAATCATGACGATGTGACATTTGTTGGGGTCTGTACCAAACAAACATGTTTTCTTACATCTGGAGAACAAGATTTGTAGACCAGAGTGTCTCTGCAGCACTACAGTACTTCATTATAATGTTGTTTTGTCGCATGGTTTTCCTTTATTGAAAAAGTTGCAGCTTCTGCGATTTGGATATTGCACTTAGCCATATTGTGATTTTCATATTTTCAGTTAATTGTGCAGCCCTATGTCGGTTCCTTGTCTACTTACATTATCTGCCTTAAATTCTTAAGTTCATAATAAAATTAGAGATGTTGACCCATTGCGGTATGACACACACTGTTTAGATACAAAAGTTGTATAAAATGCTTAATTATGTGAAACAGTCACTGTTTAAAACCAAATCTGATGTGTTTTTTAATCTTTTTGTTCTGGACATCAGACGGTGTCCAAAGAAAGCACCTTATGGTATGATGTTAAGCACATGTGCGGTTAAAAACCATTATAAAACAAATATTTCACTTTACGATAGATCTTATGTTTTGTATTTCCCATTGAGCCCAGATTCTGTTACAGTATCATGTAAAAACCAACTGCCTGTTAAAAATCAACAGACTTTTAAAAAAGCAAAAAAAAAAAAAAAAAAAAAATTGGCATGTAAAGGTTCAGCACCAAACAATCTATTTTGCCAGTGGTTCTGCTTTTCTGGTCAGAGCGTCCTCGGCTTCCTTCTCAATATTAACCAGGATGGTCATTATACAACAAGACAGTGTTCCTCTCAGCACTTGACCCTAATGCTCATGAATGAAAATGTTAACATTAAGAAACTGCAGGTTAACACCTAACTGCAACTGACGTATGTATCTAAATGTTACTTTTTTTGTTCTTTTTTTTTCGTAGACTGCACACATCTTCACGTCTACATCTGCAGTTCTGAATGGATGCTGCTATTACTTTTCTTTCTAAAGTGCAGGTCTGAAACTGCTTTTGGGTTGTCCAAAGACCTAATGATGTACATACTGTGAATTTGTTGGTTTTTTTTGCTTTCCTGTCATCCTTTATATGTATAAAGGTGTGAAATCTCTCTAAGCTTTAGATCCATCTTGATTATGATCTTGTATTTTTCTGTTTGCCTTCATTTCTCTATTTTGTAAAGTACATTTATCTAGGTGTTTCTGACTGTACCGGTGGATGATAACAACTTTGTAAAAGTGCTGCCTTAACTGTCTGATATTGCCTTTGTGTTCTGTAGTTATTTGTGTCCATTATCTTGCACCAAAGCAGCATGCACACTGTAGTTCTCTGAGAGAAAGGTGAAATAAAAGCCACTTTTTTTTCTCATGTTTTTTTTTTGAAAGACAGTTCTTGGTACAACTATTACCCCAATATGTTTATATATTTATCAGTTTTACTTTAAAGGGTATTATCTATATTTTTCAACCTGTTTCTTCATGTTTTTGTGTCTAATTGACTAATGGGGACAACATTTTTTGGAACTGGTCTAGCATTAAGCAAGACTGCCAATGGAAAGGATCCCTACAGACTTAGAATAAGATCTTTTTGTTTAACCAGTCAGCCGTACATAAACTATTCCCATAGAGCGAAGGAACACTTCACCTCTTCTCTCGTTCTCCAAGTCTTTATAACAGTGGTTACTGGACAATCAACATGCTGTCATGATTTGGATTAGTTATACCATTGTTTATCTAACTGTCTAGGTTTTTGTGTGTGCCATGTACTTCAGTATGTTACCTTTAGTGTTTTTTATTTACCATCAACCTGCCAGGGACTGCAGATGAAAATTAGCCTGTATGGCTAAATCTGGCATATTTTAAAGATGGACTTAGGTGCTCATGTTGATTAATGAGCATTGTCCCTTCTTAAATAAAATAAAATGCCAATTTATCGCTCTCGCCAAAGCCACCAGACTCCATTTAAAGAAACAGTAATTTGATCATCAAAAAATACACTTCACTTACACTTGACAGATACAAAATAAAACTCACCAAAGTGTCTTGGCTTGTCTTTCTGCTGCTCCAACAATCAGCAGCTCTGGTTTGGATGAAATAAACACTTACTCACAGAGGTAGGTGTAAAAAACATTCTGTCTGTATTGAAGCTGGTTCTTACAACTTTTCTTGATGTTTGACCTCCCTCTTGCTCTTCTCCCAGTATTTGCACATTTAACACAGTGAATTAAAGGGATAGTTCACCCAAAAATGAAAATTCAGTCATTATCTATTCACCCTCATGCTCATCGAAGGTTGGGTTTATTTTGTTAGTTCACTGCATAAGTTTAACAGGAAAACAGCACTGCAGAATCTCCCAAATAATGTAACTAAATGGTGACCAGTTTTCAAACAAAATACAACTGAAAAAAAAAAACAATATGCCTCCATACTGCTCATCTGGCGTAATCCAAGTCTCCTAAAGTCCCGACACGCCATTTGCACACCATCACACCACACACACCCAGTTCAGACAGTGTGCATGTGCACATGAACGTGGCTCCAAGTTAAGGATCTACAGTGAAGACTCAGGCTAAAAACATGGTGTAAACATTTTCAAGTCAGCTTCGCATGTTGGGGCTTTAGGTGATTTAGCTTACACCAGATGAGCAGTATGGAGGCATTTTATGGGGGTTTTTTTTCTGTTGTTTTTTTAAGCAAGAGCAATAAATCGTCTGTTTCTGGTTAAACAAAAATGATCTTACTCCATAACAAAAAGGTTTGTCCTTGTGGCAATCAATTCTATGATGTTGTCAGACACTTAGAATAACAATCTGAGCCTGTCAGTGGCAAAAAAGCACTTTTAGTGGACCTACTTTGATAGTGCACAATGTTTGCAGCTGACAGCTGCAGCAGTCTCACTCAATGCTGAACAGTTTTATAAATTGTTGTCCCCATTAGTCACTGATACACAAAAACTAATACAGAAATCACCCTTTAATAAGCTGTCAGACTCCCCACAACCCCAAACAGGACAAATGGAGAATGAATGAGTTGTTTTAAGTGAGTCATGTCAGTAAAACTGGAAATGCCCCTGATTCTTAAGGTTTTGTTAAAGAAAGACAGACTGGCCTCTAGTGGTTATAAATGGGTATCACAGATTTTAATACATTTGGGGTTTGACGCTGACTCATTCAAATCTTTCATGGGGAACAAAAATTCTTCCCAACACGATCATGTACAAAAATATCACTGTTTATTAAAGAAATTTGACAAGGACTGTAAACAAATATATCCATTATTTTGACAAAAACAATAAGTTACTCAAGTGTCAATCAAATATTGATTGTGTTCTTATGATCACAGTATTGCCTTAACACCGTCAGAATTAGTGCCAGTACATCAGTCTCAAGGGAAACATTTCTCACTTAAATAATAAAAAATACAGCATAAACCAAAGAGTTTGCTTTATATCAAGAAAGCTATGGTGTTATATAACATACAAACTGAGTTTAGTGGGATTCCCCTTCAACTTTTAGTGCAAGAAGGTTGAACCAATATCCTGAGGCTCTTCTCTCATTGAGAGATCAGATGGATGAGTTACTTCAGGTAGCACAGAGACAGTCCCTGGTGAGACTGAAAACAAAGACGTGCAGCCAGAAGAAGAGAAGGACAAGTAAAGACATATCTGGAAGAAGTAGTGCAGGAATAAATGAAGTGATGAATACAGAGATGGGCAGAAATAGATCTCAGTTTGTGTTTTCTCTCTCACATTGCTAGCTGGTTTTTGCTCCTTTTGTTGTGTTCATGAGGAAAGAGTCACAGGAGTATCTCAGGAAGCGGTAGACCTCCTCCGCTCTGGATCGACTCATAGCAGCCTCCCTTCTCTATGGCTTCAACTGAGCTGCAGGAGGAACAAAGAGTGAGACTGTCAATAGACAAAACCATGTCATGACCATGTTAAGTCTTCATGAATGTTGTGACTGTTTTTGTTCAGTCAGTTATGTCACTGTTTGAGATGTCTTTGTTATGACAACTTGACATTTACTGAGACAAAAATGTCTTTTTGATATGACAACTTGACGTTAACCAAGACAAAATGTTTTTGTTATGACAACTTAAACATTATCGGAACTTACAGAGACTGTTTAGTTTTATGTTTTAACGTTACATTGAACTGTGATATGTGCTTTGTTGACACTGCACTGACACTCATGAGACCATTATAACTAAAAAGGTATATTTTGGATGCATCATAAAGATGAAATTAAGTTTTTATTACTCGATCAAATGCCTTTGTAGCAGTCATGAATAATTTCCTGGACTTCAACTAAAGTGGTAGTTTTTGGATTGTCATAAAGATGTCATTAACTTAGTTAACTGATGAAAGACAGCGGTTAGGTAATTTACTTGTCGCTAGACTAGGCTGTCTGCTGTAATCTGTAGCTGGTGAGTATTGAGGTGGTTTTCTGGCTGGGTTTCCTAGCAACCCAGGGCCGAGTCAGCTAATTAGACGGCTAGCTCCATGGCTAACCGAGTTAACTAGCCAACACCAGATACAGATAACAGCTGGCAGCGGTTAGCCTACTTAAGCAACACGTAAACTAGCTAACCACCGTCTGTCCATCAGCTAGCTCTGAGCAAAATCATCATGGTACTGTACTCTGACATCAAACTGACCTTATAATATTTACTGACATCTTAATGACAAGTCAAGATGGTACCACTTTACTTAAAGTAAGGAAAATATTCATGACACACTTGGTCAAATGGTTTCATGATGGATTAGAAATAGAAATAGAAAATACTTTGTCTACCACAAACTAAAGTTTCTACACAAATAAACAGTTTCGTCAATGTCAAGTTGTCATAACAAAGACATTATTATTTGAACCCCAAGAAGACTAGCTGATAAAACAAATAAAACTAAACAAATTGGCTTGATGAATGTCAAGTTGTCATAACAAGGACATTTTTTGTCTCAATGAATGTAAAGTTGTCATAACAAAGACATCTCAACAAATGTCAACTTTGCATTAAAAGTGACATAATTGACAATGACACTTAATGATAACTGTCACAAGCATTCATAAAGTCAAGGCAACTTTATTTATATAGCACATTTCATACGACAAGTAACAGATAATAGAGTATTACATATAAAAACAAGCAGAACATGATAAAAACAAACAAGATAAGAAGGTATTATTATTATCATTATTCTTAGAAGGGAGATAATAATAATACTAATTGCCAAAACAAATAAAAAATACACCTAACTAAAAGCTTGCGAAAAAAGATACGTTTTTAGTTGGCTTTTAAAAGAGAACACTGTTGTGGCAGACCGTAGTTCATGTGGAAGAGAATTCCAGAGAGTTGGACCATAATGACTGAAAGCACCATGAGCTGATTTAGAGTTGATTTTAGGTACAGTGAGGAGACCTTTATTTGATGATCTAAGGGATCTCTCTGGTGTGTACTCAGTGAGCATGTCAACAACATAGGAAGGAGCCAGACCATTAAAACATTTAAAAACAAGAAGTATTTTAAAATCAATTCTTTGTTTTACTGGGATAAAGACTCCTCCATGTTCATGACCAAAGTCATGACTTGGTTATGACAGTGTAATGACAGTCTTATGCACAATCCTTTCAAATAAAGTGTTACTGGAGAGTTTACACTGTTATATTGTTCATGTTTTTCCACCACACACACACACGCATGCACACATGCACACTCACCCTCACACTCACACACACACTTCCTTTACCTGTTGATGAGTTGGGCAATGCACTTGAAGTTGTGGCTCATGTTGAGGGCGTGGACATAGTTGACGGAGGGCAGGCTCAGGTACAGCTGCAGGGCCTGCTGCCTGTGCTGACCTTTGACCTCCAACGGTACAGCGATGCCCTGACCTTTACGCTGCTCCAGCCGTGCCAGGTCTGCCAGCAAGCAAGCACTATTTTCAGCACCGTCGCTCCACAGCAAGCGCACGCCAGTCCGCACCAGCGCTGTCAAAGTGCTGTCGTAGTAACGGGTTCGCTGAAAGGGACGGGATGCCTCACCTAAGACAAGAATAAATATCATTAAGACAAATAAAGACAAATCCTGTCTCTGGTATTTGTTTATCTACTGGGTGGTTTGAGCCTTCTGTTTATATAGAACATTCATGGATGCATTCTGTAGAGTTTTCAGGGTTACTGCAAGTTTCAACAAGTTAAATTTAAGACTATTTAAGCACATGCACAGTTTGCATTGGCGTTTATTGGATCAGTGTTGGTTTTGTTTTTTCAGGTCAGTTGTTACATTGTGATCAATACAATTTTTTCCCAAAAACACATTTAAAAGCGAGACAAAGTTAAATCCAACTTTAGCAAATTAACTTTAACTTCATATATCCTGCTTCATTTTAAAGCCTAAAATTCAAACTATTGGATTTTGGACCTGCAGAAACACTGGTTTTAAGCATGAGTGATTGTTCTTATTCATATCAGCCAGAGCTCCCTCCACCATCTCCAGTTGGTAAAAATGCTGCTGTTCGGCTCATAACTGGGACAAAGAGGTGTGATCACTTCACCCCTGTGCTTGCCTCCCTACACTGGCTCCCTGTTAATTTTCAGACTGATTTTTAAAATTCTATTGCTCACTTTTAGAGCTGTAAAGAGCCTTAATCCTAAAATCACTCCTGATTCATTGTCTTGGTATGTACCCCGTGACCACTGAGATCTGCGGATGGAGCCCTGATTACACCCAGGTCACGGCTTGTGACCAAGGGCGATCAGACTTTTGCTATTAGAGCACGCTATGTAACTCTGCCTACTGAACTGAGACACACTCTGACAAGTCTTTAACTTCTTTTAAATGTTCTCTTAAAACTTTTCTCTTTGTGAAAGCTTTGCTTTTGGAAACGTTTGATGTGCGTTTCGTTTATTCCTTTTTATTTGATCTTGCTTGTTTTAATATTTTTCCTTCCTCTGTGCTCATGTTCCTTGGCCTTATTTTTATTTTATCTGCCTTGTCTGATTTTATTTTCTTTTGTAAAGTACTTTGTAACATGGTTAATAAAAGTGCTATGTAAATAAAGTTTATTATTATTATATTATTCTTGAGTAATCAGATCAATGGGCTGACTGACCTGGCTTGGTTCGGTCTTTCTCCACTATTAGAACAAACGCGCTCAAACAATCCCTGCAGGCTGGTCACTCTCTCAGCCAATCGTTTCCGGTTCTGCATTGCGGCCAGATCTGATTGGCTGCGACGCTCCACTGCCATGCGGTTGCTGATGATGAAGTAGCTGCAGTCCAGCGAGCAGATGTGGACGGTGGCTGCGTGTCTCTGACGCAGGCTGGTCATCAGCTCCACTCCGCTGCTGATGCAGCGACTGTCAGCCAGGATGTAAACAGGTCCGGATGGAGCAGGAGCCTCACTGACTGATGAAGCCTGCACGGTCGACTTCTGAGGCACTGAGGAGCTGGCAGGGGGGGCCTGGCCACAGGAAAACAAAACATCAGTGTAGTTTATTTAAGCTTTTACTGACTTGTTGTAAGTTTAGAGACCATATATTTTACTTTAACCCATACTGTATGACCTGTGGGGACAGGTGTCATCTTGTTTACCTGGGGTTGCTTCTTGGAGGATAAGTCTGACTTTTCAAAGTCAAGTTCATCTGAGAGCAAATGCTGATTTTCTAACCTCTGGCGGAACCTGCAGGAGAAAGAAAACAATGCTCTAGTGCCTGATGAATGTGTTTGAACTGCAGTAATCATTTCTGCAGGAGAGGGTCTTACATATTTCTTCTTTAAAAAGTAGGAGAATTTTATTATCCTTCAGTTTATCAGAAAAATTCAGAATCTCCTAATCTAAAGATACTGGGTTTTCACTAGACAGGAAGGGTATGAAAAATTCAAAAGTAACTAGTAACTAAGGTATCTAAAAACTGAACTAAAATGTGGTGGAGTAAAAAGTACAATATTTCCATCTGAGATGTAGTGGAGTAGTATGAGAACTTTGTTACCTCTCATTTTGCTGCTCCTCATTCACTGAGCGTGTCTGTGCTATGCTCAGCTGTGAGACCTTGGGTGCGATGGTTGAAGATGAGGAAGAGGAGGGGGGTTTCTGCTGCTGGTGAGGCATGCTGGGCTCTTGATGTACCACCTTTGGCCGTAAGGGGGCAGCAACACCACCTCCTTTTATGAGACTCTTCTTGCCAACATTCCCTGTCTCCTCCTCCTCCTCGCTGGAATCATTGATGCGTATGACACGGGTGCGTTTAGTTTTCATCCCGGCACTCTGCTCTGATGGAGCTGAAACTGTGGTTTTAGCGCCGGGTCCAGCTCTCGCTTTGGCTTTGTGTAGGAAAACACGCCGTCTGGTGGCGTACTGCCTCTTCCCATCCACATAAGAGACCTCAGGCAAGAGTTCGATGTCTTCACCCTCTTCCTCGCTGCTCTCCACTTCCTCCACCTCACTGCCCACCACAAAGCTGTCCTCGGCATATGTCTCATCCATCTCGGGCACCTGGTGCAAGAGATTAAGAACACAGAGTGGAATTAATAATTAGAGTAAACCTTAAATAAAATATTCTTTTTAATGGTGCATTGTATGGAAACTAATTTAATAAGAAGGAAGAGATCCTGTTAGTCATGTAATGAGAGACATACTGGGAATCTTTCTCAATATAACAACTTAGTATCTCAAAATAATGAGAAACTCAAAATAATGCGTTACTTATCTAAATACACAACCCAAATTCCAAAAAAGTTGGGATGCTGTATAAAACACACACAAACACAGAATGCAATGATTTGCAGATTATTTTCAATCTATATTCAACTGGATTCAGTACAAAGACAAGATATGTCATGTTCAAACTGATTCACTTCATTGTTTTTTGCAAATATACACTCATTTTGAATTTGATGCCTGTCGCACATTCCAAAAAGGTTGGGACAGCGTCATGTTTACCCCTGTGATACATCATCTTGTCTTTTGACACTCAGTGAGCGTTTGGGAACTGAGGAGACTAATTGCTGTACTTTTCAAAGTGAAATTCTCTCTCATTCTTGCTCGATATATGACTTCAGGTCCTCAGTAGTCCGGGGTCTGTGTTGGTGTATTTTGTGCTTCATAGTGCCGCACATATTTTCAATGGGGACAGGTTCAGGGACGTTCCTGGAAAATATGTCCTCTGGATGGCAGCATATGTTGCTCCAAAACCTGTTGGTACCTTTCAGCATTAATGGGGTCTTCACAGATGTGACAGTTACCCATAATGCCATGGGCACTAACAAGCCCCGATAAAATCACAGATCATGGCTTTTGAATTTAGTGTTGGTGTCAATCTAGACTGTTCTGTTTCTCTTCAGCCCAGAGGTCACAACATCCATGATTTCCAAAAACAATCTAAAATGTGGACTCATCAGACCACAGCACACGTTTCCACTTTGCGTCAGTCCATCTCAGATGAGCTCAGCCACCAGAGAAGTCTGTCTGTCTGGTTATTGTTGATATATGGCTTTTGCTTTGCATGATATCAGCGATGGACTTTGTTAACCAACAACAGTTTTCAGAAGTGTTCCCGAGCCCATGTAGTATATTTTACACAATTATGTGGGTTTTTAAAGCTGTTACTAATGCAGTGCCACCTAAAAAGGTCAACAGGCATTCAGTGTGTTTTTGACTTTGCCCCTTTCATGCAGAGATTTCTCTGGATTCTCTGAATCTTTTAATGACATTATGGATTGTAGATGGTGAAATCAAAATTACTGGCAGTTCTGTGCTGAGAAACATTGCTCTTAAAACTGTTGGACTATTTACCCATGCAGAAGGTTTCTCATTATTTTGTGATACTAACTCATTATTTTGAGATGAACTCATTAGTTCGAAAAAAATTTATGGGATCTTCTTTTTTCCACTGCACAGGCAGAAATGGGCTTCCAGAGCACTGAATAAAGAAGAGGTGAGAACAAAATACACAGTATACCTGGGAAAATATGTCCATGTTGTGTTGATTTCTGTAGGACATTTTGAACTTGCCCTGGACTGCAGGGCTTCTCACAGACTTCAGGTAAACACCCTGCATCTCTGACTCTGACACAAAGAACAGACAAAACGTTACAGCAAAGTTCCTTTTGCCTGTTTAAGCTCAAACATTTGATAAATACAATAAAATCACATTTTTTGGAATAAGCATGGTGTCGTACCGTTCAGTCCCTGTGAGAGGTGCGTGTTGTCGACCACAAAGCCTTCAAGAGAATGATTCTGTTCTTCTCCATCCTCTTCATCAGACGACACATCTGCCCCGTCTTCTTCCTCCGACAGCTCTGCTTCTTCGTCCAGGAACTCACGCCCTTTTCGACGCACGGCATGCTGAGAAAGGAACGATTTGGAAAATGTCACAGTTGTCGGATGCTGAAGGTATCCATGCGACTGACGGATATTTATAAACTTGACATTTTTTATGTAAGGAGGAAGTGTCATTTTTGGGAAACTGCTCTGAAATGTGTTGGGGCTGTAGACATGACAAATTAAAATTTTTTTTACATTTGCCTGTCAATCAATACATGCTTATGAAAACATCAGAAATAGATGACATCATTCAGAGTCAGAACCACCTGTTGCCTCACAGACCTTGGCTTTGTCCTGATGAACTTGTTGCCTCTCAGCTGCCACGGCTCTGCGTGTGAACACCGAATCATTCTGGAAATCATCATCAGAAACAGCCTCGCCCTCCATTTCATCGGTCTGGAGACCAATGAGGAGAACACATTAGTCAAATACTGTACACTGTTAATGGTTTGTGATGCTGCATATTATCAAAGCATGAGGAATTATTATAAGTGATGCATGGAGTGAAAGTATTTAAGTCAAATCAGTTGTGTTAAACAGGTTGACACATTTTACTGCTAATGAAGAAAATCTTACTGTATTAAGTGCAGCTACACGTCTCCTGTTCACTACCACCGGGGAGTCCACGTCACTGCAGATTTTTGACTGGCAGAGACAAAACATGTGACATTTCACACACAAAATCATACATTCTGTGTCTGTACACGTTTGTCAATATTTCTGATATGAATTTCTTATAGATTGTCAAAATATGTTTTGCAAAGACATTTCAGGAGCTAAAAATGCTCCTTCACTGCTTGCGAGCCGGTTGCCATGACAACTGCAGGTACCTTGGAAATGATGGACAGAGACAGCCTGAGCCGTCTGAATCAGATATCTGATTCACAGGTCACGACTGCTGTTTTTGGACCACAGCATAAAGGTTAACTCATGATTTTTATTGCCTGTATATCTGTAATGTAGGCACAAAGATTGTTAATTTAAGTGGACATCTCTTTACATGTCTCTATCGGAGCCGTTCTTCACTTTGTCATATTTAATAATTAAACACTTATTTGTTTATTTTGTTGCTGTTTTGTTTGAAAAATTGAAGCAATGAAGAAGTCTGAAGTAGTTTGATTACAACATTTGTATAATTAATTTAGTTCATTTGAGTACTCCTTAACGCTTTTGTTTTGAAGGTATCTTGCATTAATATCAATATGTTTGTTACATTTTTTTTTTACATATTTTTGCGTGACGTCACAGTGAGAAAATAAAAAGTAAGAAAATATACAAACATGTAATAAATAGTTTATCAAACATGTACAATCAGTATGTAAACATGTAATGTAAAATTTATTTTTCGACTACAATCACTTTCATTCTCTGGTTCTAGGTTTCTCTGGTTTCTTTTTGTGATGTAAATTGAATATGTTCAGACTTTGAAAACATCACTATGAGTGCTGAAGAAGAGTATTTTTCATAATCTTCTGATATTTTACAGACTGCATGGTTAATTTTAATTTCTTTTAAACCCCTATTTAACCAGGTAAATCCCGCCAAGATCAACTATCTCATGTTCAAGGGAGACCTGGCCAAAGCAGCAGTATTTAAAAGGTCGCAGACAACAACAATAACCACAGTAAAGCATAAAAGAATCGAGAAAACCATCAGAAGATGAATAAAATATTGAAAATAATCATTAGTTTCAGCCACAACAGGCCTTGCTCACCACTTCCGGGGACGACAGTGGGTTGATCTTGTTCTGGTGTCTTCTTTTATGAACTACAACTTCATCCTCACTGTCACTGATGCTTTCCACTGAGAAGAAGGTGAGAGACAGAAAATGAAATGCATGGATCTGGAGCAGGGCTAAAGAAGGTAAGAAACGGTAACTTTAGGAATGATATTTTTTAAATAGGGATGCATGATATTTTCAAACTTATTTTGGCTGGTTGCTGTTGCCAATATACGCATATATTGTTTTGAACCTAATTGCAGAGAACATCCCCTACTGTAGTGGAATTAACACATTATTATGTCTTCTCTTATTGTGTTGGCCTATTGGCAGATACAGACATAAAATACAATGCTTTTCAGATCAGAATAACGACCCTTAAGACAGGCAATTAAATTTGTAGTGTCAAAAGAATGAGTTGTAACTCCTTCTTGCATGACCACTGCTGAGCAACGATTACAGATGGCAACTTTGCTATTCATTTTGGAAACTGTTCACTGTAAACATATTCACCTTGTGTGCGCATCATCTTATTGGCTTGTAATATCAGCAAATATATTAATCAGGGCGAAAACGATGACATGCTAATGCTCTCGTGCATCCCTATTTTTAAGGCTAAACAAACCTGCATGAGGAGGTGAGTCGGCCACACAAACAGACTCCTGATGTGAGCTGTTTTCCACACCTGGCGCTCTCTCTGCCTCTGCGATGTGACCCTCCAGTCGTCTCCGCTTTAACCTGAGAGTAAAGATGGGCTGCGAGGCCTAGTATGACCAGCCATGATCTCCCTCCTAGCTCCTGGTGATGTGATTGGAGATGGGAGCGCACCACCTTTAGACGTTAAAGGTGAGCAAGAGGAGAGGATGTTCCTCTCTTCCTGTGCTCTGACAGCATCTGTGGTGTAGATAACTTGGATTCACTGGACTGTAGAGGCACTCTGGGCATATGGAAGTTGTTATAGGGAGTGGATGAGTTGGAGATGGTCTGTTTTTTGGGCCGTGGAGAGGTACATGAGGTGGGAACATCCTCTACTTCCTCCTCTTCAGAGTCCTCTAGTGAATAGCCGAGGTCAAAGTTGACAGAGAAGAGGTCATGGACACTGTCGAATGACTCAGAATTATGTGGCACTGTTGGAGATTTACAATCAGCTGTGCTTGAATTGTCTGTTACTTGTTTATTTGCTGTTTCTGTATGTGTAGTATGTATTATCTTAGTAGTGCTTTGGTTGCTTGTGTCCTGAGGTTTCGGAGTTATGTGGTCTGGGCGTGATAAATCATCTGTGAGTGCTGTTTTTGTTGGGGAGTGCTCATGTAAAGAATTGGACAACTTTTTTGTGTTATTAGAAATGTCTCCAGCACTGGGGGATGTCCTGGGTGTCACGCCCGGAGTGGAGATGTCTGGGATAGTCATCTGCAGGAAGACTTCATCATCCCCAAACAGATCCATGCTGTCGTCCATCTGAGGGTCCACGTTGTCTCTCATGCCACCATCTGTTAGGTCTGGCGTTTCCTGATTCCTCATATCATCCCAACAACTCTCTTTTTCCTTTGTCATTCTCTCATTCTTACTTTTTATTTCCTTATCAACCCATTCCAACCCAGTCTCCCTGTTGTTATCTCTTATATCATGATCATCATTCAGTTCTTGTTCTTCCCCAAAAACTTCATCCCAGGTCGGACTTCCCAGCCGCTGCTCCTGACGAGGCCGATCATCATGTATTTTACTGTCCTCTTTACCCACTAGGGGCTCATCTTGCTCCATCCTCTGGGAGTTATTGTCAGCGTCACTCATCATCACTTCATCATCATCATCATCATCATCATCACATCATCATCCACATTGAGGGTGAAGCTGACCTGGAATGGCTGTTGAGGCCACTGAGGAGAGGGAGGAGGTGATGGAGCAGCAGCCATGTCGGCCTCGAAATCTTCAGCCGGTGAAGGCGGAGATCGGGACAGGAGCTCCGCTACATTAGCCAGGATGACCTTCAGACTCTCATCTCTTCCTGGGCAGAGTTTAGCAGAGAAGGGCGGAGGTGCTGAATCCCATTTAGGGAGGTAGAACATGGCCTGAAGTTCAACATCTTCATCTTCGTCAATTTTTGTAATTAGCTGTGAGAGTTTGTCTGAATTTACATTCTCATTAATAACGACACAGTCATCATCATCCATGTCAACTTCTGGACAGTCATTGATTGAGGGACAAGGACAAATAGCCTCTGGTCCTGGGAGATCCATGACTTCATCGTAAGGTGCCTCAGGATCAGGTGGAACAGGAGGTCTTTGTTTTTTCACAGCCAATGGCGTCTCTGCTTCCTCGTCTATGAATTCCAGATCAGACAAGGTCGAGAAAGATGGTTTGGGTTTGTTGTTGGTAGTTTTAGTGCAGCTCTTCTGTCTCTTTTGTCTGCTGTTCACATGGCTGTCTGCTTTGTGGAGGTAAGGAAGAAGCTCCTGCTCGTAATGACATTCACCCTGAACATAAACACAAACACAGAGGAATTGTATATGAAAACATCTCTCTTCAGCAGAACCAAGGTCAGGGAGCTGTAAGCAGCCGCTTGTCAACACATGTGGTGCTCATGGCAGCCAGTTTACCAATCAAAGACCTTGTCAATTCATGTTCATACAGTAAACTAATCAGGACGTGTCCTATAACAAAATCTCCATGGTAACGTAGCACATGTAAATGCTGCAGGCAGTAGCTCCTTCAAACTTTGCTACATTTTTGATTTAATCAGTTTTTTTCACCTGTATTGTTGAAACATGTATCGTGTGTGACAGAAATACTCGTAGGCATTGGAAAAAGAAGCGTGAGGTTTGGATTAAAGATCAGCAGACTCTAAGATCATCAATAATTTACATGCAGCATATTTTGACCATCCAAGCAGATCAGCTAGACGCACCGCCGCGGACCACCCCAGGAGGAGAAGAGGGTGAGCCGGGATAAGGAGCCATGCTAACTCAGCTCGGACTTAGAGTCGCTCTGGCTAGGGTTGTAACAATACATCGATCTAGATCAATTCAATGTTCTATGATCCAATATTATCGATGCAAAGTGACAATATTGATCTGTATCGTCATTTTTAAGATACAACTTTATTTTGAAGAGAGAGAAACTGGCGTATCTCATCTTCCAGAGACTTTCTCCACCACAACAGCCGGAATTGAGCTGTTGCACTTAATAAAGTGAGAATCATTTGAATGGGAACAAATGGCCCAAAGAGTGTATCAAAGACCCTCTTACGCAGAGGAAACTGGTCATAGCTCCCATGATAAAGGGGCTGTTTCCACTGCCGTTATAAAGCTATGTCCATATGCAGGAAAGTGAGCTTTGGTAAGACCCTGCTGTATCATTACACTAACTCTTTTACATCGATGATGCTTTGTGCTCAAACACAGTCACAGTTGATGGACAATGTTTCCCAGATGTTGAACTTTTTATGTGAAGATGTCAACCATATTGTCATATTATCATCATCATTATTTTGTTGCTGCTGTTGACATTCAACCAGAATTATTTCATGTGTGTGTCTACGTTTATGTGTATAAATTATTATCTATTTGATACTTTCTCCTACTCTGATCTGAATTAAATTATCTGTATATCTAGCATGTGCAAGTATATTATGAAGGGACAACACTTGTTTCGTTGTGCAACCCTATGTTGTTCAATGAAAATAAATTACCTTGATGTTACACTGCAGTCACACATGGAACACATACAAAAATCTGAGGTTATGTTTCTTATTTATTTGTTCTTCTAAAACATCAAGGAAAACAAATAATCAGACATTATTCCCCAGAATTATAACATTAATAAACAAATGCCACTATAAACCTGCCCAAAATGAAAACATTTTCCCATCTGTTTCTCCTTGCATCTCATATATGAGCACCCACACATCATAATCACCCATCACCTGTCATCTGTGCAAACCATATGACACGGAAATGATTCATCTAGAGTGGTATCCTGCCTGGGCTGACAGGGTGCCATCGAACCTGTGACCAGCTGCTCAGTGAACAGAAAAGAAAGAAGCCTAATGGTGAGTGAGAAAAGGCATGAGTGTATTTGGGAGCAAAAAATGTGTTTTTTTTTTCCTAGAAGGAAGGCAATAAAATCAGATGAGGAGACCTTACGTCACTGTATTAAATAAAGATTCACACTTATTAAAAGTGGGAGAGATCTGAATGGGAACAAATGGCCCCAAGCGTTGTTAAAAATGGGAAACTACTAATCAAAGACCCTCTTACTCTGAGGGAAAGTGGTCATAGCTCACATGAAAAAGTGCCTGTTTCCGCCACTGTTATAAAACTGCATTCATGCAGGCAGTTGAGCTTTGGTAAGACCTGCTGTGTCATTACACTCACAAGTCGAGATGTACTGTACGATGTCATCTGCCCACTGTGCAACCTATTCAACTCCTACTAATTAGGTTTTTATTAGTGTATAAGCACCTGAAAATAAGACTTGTTGTGTTTTTGTTGCCTTAGAATGTGCCATTTATATCTACAGATATCTGTAAAGTAAAAATCAAACCATTTCTGTCTGCCACAGCCCTGGTGGAAGTTAGTCATGCCCTGATTTCATCCTGTCTTGATTATTTAACTCTCTCCACTCAGCACTTAGTAAAAAAAACCCAAATTGTTACCACCAAGTCTTCACTGGAACTACAAGAAGAATTACCCCAACTTTTAGTATCCATACAATGAAATTATTTAAATCACCTGTAGGGCCTCAAACAGAGTGACTCCAACCTATAAGTCTGACCTAATAAGCCCAAATGTACAAGGCCACACACTTTGATTGTCAAAGTTCTTCTGGCAGATTTGCAGCCAAGCCTGACCGTGCATTTACCGTCATGACACTCAAACTGTGAATTGAATCATTGTTCACAATCCACACACAGCGACTTCCGTATTTCTTTTAAACATCAACTAAAATATGCACTTTGTTAAACTGGCTTTTAAATGACTTGTATGACTTATTGATTTTATTTTCACGTATATGGTTTTCTGGAAAAAGGTTGTTACATTTTGAGACTATAACAACCAAAATGTCTATGTTCAAGAAACAGATTTTTTTTTTCTCAAAAATGCTTCTAAGACTTTATTCCCTGCTTATGGTGTCCCTCCCTTTGATATTCCCTAATATCAAAAACAAAACTAGGAGTCTACAGTCATGCTTAGAGTAAATGCTAACATGCTGATGTGCAGCAGGGATAATATTTAGCATGATCCTAAACTTTTGTTTGTGCCAACTGGCAGAGTGAAATACATACAATACTGCACTGAATGCTGCGTTGGTCTGTGCTGCTCAGATGAGGTGTGTTTTATGTGTAGAGGTGCTCAGAGATGAGAACTTAAAAACGAACAAATTGGACAGACGTCTACAAGGCATCCTCAGATTTGTAAAATCAGAAAAACATGTCTGTCATCTATTTATGTAGTATTTGAGACGTTTGCTTCATGTGTCTGTTAGTTCCTTTTTTTTTTTAATTTTGTTTATTTTGCTCATTTCTCTGTATTTTTCACAAAACAGATGGTACACTACTAGAAACAACTTACTAGCATACTTATACTGCCAGTAGGGGTGTAAGTCACAAGTTTCATCATCATGCTTCATTATTATATTGATTCTTTGGGCAACCATATGATATTTACAGATACCACAAAGTTTGATTAAATTCAATTCAGCGGCCTGCAACCGATATCAGACGAATCCATTAAAGATAATTATTACATTCATGTCAACTCAGGAAAAGCAGCTAAATTATGACTTGACAATTTTATGACTGAACTCTTTCAGACATTTGTGACACAGACACACCATTGGAATTTTAAAATAAACGTGAATCTTAAAGATTACAACATGGATCAGTATTTTCACTTTGCATTGATAATATTGGATCATTGATTTGATATATTAATCCAAATCGATGTATTGTTACACCCCTAGCTGCTAGCTGGCTGACATTACTTGTCAGTGTGACCTGTAATTGACACTGACACCCTGTCCCCGACTCGTGGAGTTGTCCCTAATGAGGAAAGTTCAGGTTATGAGGTGATACCAAAATTTCTCTTCTGTGTCTTGAGCTGAAAAAGTTTAGGAACCCCTGGCTTAGCATGTTTGCATGCTAACAATTGGAAATTAACACTATAGCTACAGCCGAGGCTGATGGGAATGTTGTCAGTTTTGCAGGTATTTGGTCATAAACCAAAGCAGAGGACAAAATTAAAATTTTGACCTGATGGTGGTGCTAGATGAAACGGAGACCAAAGTGATCACAATTCGTCCTGAGGGGAACATCAAGGCGTCTACCGAACGTCATGACAATCCATCCAATAGCTGTTGAGCGATTCCAGTCTGGATGTCAGTCTGACATTTTGGAGGCAAAAAGGATGTTGCACGTACTGTTTTTTAAAATTTACTTTCGATTAACTGTGTAACTAAGTTGGCCTCCACAGGTTTTGTAATGTTGTAACTGCAGGAAGAGAGTTTCTGTTCTCACTGTGTGCCTTTATGAAATCATTCCCATTCTTGATTAGCAGGTTTCTACTTTGGTGCCAGTATGAAGGGTAGTGTATCATTTGTGGTTTTTATAGTTCACTTGTTCGCTCACGTCTATCACACCTAATCAGCACACCATTGTGGTCCTGATTAGTTAGTTTGCCAATTTACTTATGCAACAGATTTTAAAATGTTCAGCTAGTAGCAGATGGATACACAGAATTTCAGCGAATTCTCTGAGTGTTTTATTCTACCACAATAAGGCGGTACAATGGCAGTAAGGTGTTGTAAAGATTGTAGAGCATATAGCCACTTTGTGTTTACAACTAAGGACACATGTAAACATACTGTATGTAAACTCATGCTCCATTTGGACATCTCGAAAAGCACAAGTGTTGACAGATTTACCATCTTAAATAACTCCATGACTGAAGTCAGTGCAAAGTTTAGTGTGAACATCAAATGAAAAACTAATGAACAACACCTGAACAATTATTTCTACGTCCTTTATTCCTTTAATTATTCAACACCTGGAGGTTAACACTGAGCAGCCTGCAGGCGTCACACTCTGTGCAGTGGGAGCTGTAATTAATGCTTCAACACTCAGCACTTCTCAATGAGGGCAGAATACTTTGGACAGGCGAGGCTTCCCCCGCAGAAATGTGATCTATTTACATATCTGAACTGAACACAATACAAACTATAACTATCAATCATGTTTCCCTGTAGATTAAAATGCTTTTAATTGGCTGCCAGGAGCTGTGTTGACGTCATTAGAGACCTAATTCATGTTGCAACAAACAAACAAACAATCTGTTGGAAAAGAAAACTACTTAGCAGCCGTTATGTTTTGAAAACTAACGCATGCAACTGGAAATTGCTGTTTAGCTACTTGTAACTGCACTTCTCCCCACCTACTAGGTCCTTTGACACCTTATGCACCACGTTTACACCTGGTCTTAAATGGGATCTGTAACCAGACACATGATCCAGATTGTTGTACGGATTGCATTTACACCCACATAAAATCTGAACACAGTGCAAGACAGACTACCTCCAGATGTGATCTGATCTGATCACATTCTGATCAAGACAGATTCACACTTTGTAATATAACGTGTTTTTTCCTTATCGGGACAACTTATCTGGAAAACGATGACATTTTGATACTAGGTGTAAATGGGGCAATGGATTTATTGATACTTATATTATGGCTGATAAGTAAATAACAGTGTTTCTGAATTTCGGTGTGGATGAAAAAGAAACTCAGAATATTTTTATTTTGTTTATATTTTCTATTTGATCAGATTTTGAGGAGAAAAAAGTAAATTATTAAATAGAATGATGTGCAAGAGTATTGAATTCGCTTTTTAATTTCCATTTTATTTATCCAATTAAAAATTCATTTTTTATTAATAATTTAAAGTCCCTCTCTGAATGTATAAATAATGTGTTATGTAAATTACTAGTGCTTGCATGTAAAATTTAAATTGAAAAGTTTCAATTTTAGTGAAACTATCAAATTTTTTGTGTTTTTCTTAGCTGCTAATAATTTAAAAATATTGGTCCTGTATTCAAAGTTAATCATTTTTTGAATCATTTTCTTACTAATAATTTAAAGGCCCAATCTGTATTTTTTTACATTTTACTAATCCATTTAAATTCGAATTATTTGCTCCAATATATGTTTTTTGTAAATTACAAACATAAGCACACAGAAAACTAGATAGTTTGATTAGGTAAAACATAAACAGATAAAACAAAAATCAGGATACTGTTTCTCTCAGCTGACTGTAAATAAACATGCAGGCCTGTTTACACAATATTTTTTCAAGTAAACAGGGTTTTAGCAGCATCGTAAAATGTAAATAACTTTTTTTTTTGTTATGTAGTAATTGTTGGTGACACCTGTTCTGTTCTGGAGAGATGTCAGCTTCCACAGGTGTTTAGGGCTTAATTCTCTTCGGCTGCGTCACTATCACGGTGTGACAGGTCTAAATGTCAATGATAAAAAAATGAAATATAAAGTGAAAGTGAATCCACATCAGCCACAAACAGAAATGAGCTGCAGGTTTCAACAGAAAGTTTTACTGACACAACATGTTCTCAATGATGTTATTGTACTGCAGTGAGTATTATGAAATATTGTGAAAGTGCAGTATAACCATAAATCTGAGAGATAAATCTTTTTTTCAGGGTAATCCATCCCATCTTATACAAATGCTTCAAACTCTTGTGTCCCTAAGATGCAGCCTTGTTCATAGCTGTCCACTTTGCACAGAGACCAAGACCGCAGCGCGTCCTCTAAACACCACAGTCCTGATGGAAAACGGAACAGAGGGTTTTATGTATTCAAGGATTTAGGAGGGAATACAACATCATGTTCCTCCCTCAACGATATATTTTAATAATAATATGTTGTTTCTTTTGTCTTTTGCCACCCTTTCTCGACCCACTTGAACTAGATTCAAACAGGATTAACCTTAACCCCAAGAGCACAATTAATTAATGATCAGATTAAGGCGATCTAGAGACGTCGCAGACTGAAATAAACTTGATGATGAGGATGGAGAGAGGGAGCCCGCTGCGGAGGCTGGAGGGGTCAGAGGGTTTGTGTCGCTTCAGACTGCGCGATGAAGGAAGCAGCAAAGTGGAAACTGTTGATGATCTCATTGCTCCACAATAATCACACAAATTTGATGCTCATGAACACACACAAAGAACGCAGCGTCCGTACTCATCAGTCTACATGACTTTGTTTCCAAACATGCAACAGCTCTCAGATTGGAAGGCGATGATTGACAGGACCAACACCAGCTGCACCAATGTGTGTGTGCTTCAGGCTGATGTGCGTGTAATGTTTTTTTTTTTTTGTTTTTTTTTTTAAGATTATTTTTTGGGCTTTTTTTTTTTGCCTTTAATCTGATAGGACAGCTGAAGTTGTGACAGGAAGGGGGGCAGAGAGAGTGGGAATGACACGCAGAAAATGAGCCACAGGCGGGAGTCGAACCTGCGGCCACTGCAGAGGACTGACAGCCTCGGTACATGGGGCGCACGCCCTACCAACTGAGCTATAGGGGCGCCCCTGCATGTAATGTTAAAAGAAATTTTAAAAAATTTTTAAAAAAGAGAGTAAAAATTGAATTTTGCCAAGAGGGAAAAATAAAGTGCTAACAGTTAATTCAGATGATGCTCTACTGAAAAAAGGCAAACTTAACTGATTGAAGAGATTTGGGCAACAGTTGCTAAGCAGTTGCTACACAACAAAAACAGCTAAAATTACTGGCTGCAAACAACATGAACTCGCATGGAAATCTCAACTTATTTGGCCCCGTTATGAAGTGGTGGAAAGTACAGTAACCTGAGTTTTTTAAATGTTTTAATTTAAAAGCTGTAGTTACTTTACAAGTCAAGATTTAACATAGAAAACATGAAAAACATTTAGCACATTATGCATTATGTTATAAAAATTGAGTTATGCAATTAGTCTATTAATTAATTAGTTGATTTATCAGTTGTCAAAAAATTAGGCAGCGACTATTTTGATAAATGGTTGACCATTTACATCATTGCTAAAGGAAAAAAAAAGCCAATTTGCTGCTTTTCCTCATCTTAAATTGCAGTAAACTGAATTATTTTGAGGTTTGGACTGTTGACCTCTGTTTAATTGTGACTGTAATATAGAATAAATACACTGATCAAGAAAATAACAAGCAGATAAATCGATAATGAAAAAAAAAAAAATTATTTCCATCCAACATTACACTACTCAACCAACGACCTGCTCATTCCTCACCAGGGTGGTGTTCTATACCAACCAGAAATTCAACTTTATGACTTAGTACCATAAATACGTATTTGTCCTTTCAGTAAAGAAACGTGAACACTTCCTCCACCACTGCTGATGGAAATGCAAGAATCAGTGATGAAGATAAAACAATGATCTGAGGTTAGAAGAAGAGCACAAAACTACTTCTGATGTCAGCCAGTGATACCAGACAAGTCAGGCTTGAACATGTTCAAACTAGGACTGCAACTAACGATTATTTTTTATTGCAGATTAATCTGTTGATTATTTTCTTGTTTAACTGAGTATTTGTTTGGTCTATTAAACGTCAGAAAATAGTGAAAAATGATGATGAAGATAGAATCAGAGGTTTTGACTTTTATGTCCTAAAAAATATCACAAACCAATTAATTGGTTATCAAAATAATTGCTGATTAATTTAATTATCAATTAATAATCAATTAATTGTTGCAGCTCTACTTCAATGTCAACAACAAGCAAGAATTTAATGTGAGACACAACACTTCGACTTTATTTGTCCAAAACAAACCTGAAGCTTCTGTCTTAATGGTTAAGTTTTTCATGTTTCAATTAATTCTGTAATTGAAGCAAAATGGTGCAGTAAATGTGCATAAAAGCAGTCATGTACTTTGTATAATGAGAAACTGCCACTGTCTTGCATTCAAAATAACTCAACCACATCAAACTTTAACTATTCAGCATGAAATATCAATTATACACACTAATAATAATAGTTGTGAAGCCTGTAATTTAATGTCACTTTAAACACTTTCCTATTTGTCTTCTTCTTTTATCGTTTCTTTGCATCTGTTTCGTGATCTCCCGCTCGCTCCCCTCCTCAACCCTGTTTGCTATACATGTAGGTCATCATGGCCCGACCTACTTCCAGCTTCCTGGCTTTATGTAACAGTTCAGAGAAGCGTTACATAATCACAGGAGAAGAGGCCCGCCTGCCTGCCTCCCTGCTCTGTGTGCCCCCATCATCATCGAGAGCAAGAGGCAGCACAAAGGAAAACACAGCGGGGTTTTGAACTCACCCAGACAGAAAATTGCCTCAAATAAGATTCATGGTTTTTGGAATGAAAAGCTACTTAAGGAAGGAGCATGTGTGGGCAAAATGTATAAGAAATATACAGTTTGGTCTTGATTAAGTGCTCTATATTTCTGTTTTCCCCTTGTTGGCCTCTTTGCGTAAAGACGAGTGTGGACCAGCAGCAACAGGCTGCACAAAGTGTGGATGTCTTCTGTATATGGGCTGTAATAAATTAAATTCATGGCCATTAAATGAAGACTTCATGTTTATCAAACTGTTTAGGATTTGTCAAATTAAAAGGAAAAACAAGACAACACTGTAGGGGTAAACAAATGTGTTGTGGTCTTAAAAACATGTTTGAACCACTGAAATGAAGTGTATTTCTGTGTGGCTGGGGGGAAAAAACAGACGTTATTTAATCATTTTTTTCCTGGAAATGTTGACTAAGTTATAATTTAATTACTTCTTTCTAGGAGAATTTTGTTTTTGGTCCAATTTGTTTGTGTCTCAGACACTGGGAGCAGATTGTAATTTAATTTGGTGGAAAGTTAAGCAATGGCTTCTTTTTTTTGTTCTTGCAGATCTGGTTGAAGCATACTATCTCAAATATTTGTCTATATCCTGATACTAAAGCACTCACTTGAATTATAAAAAGACACTGACTAGCCCCATTTATGCATAACTTGATGCAGATCCACATTAAAAATGTCTAAACAATTTTTTGATGAATAAAATAACAGATTTAGAGGATGTGCAGCTTTGGTGGAGGTGGTGTGATGTGACTGAGTACACTGACTCAAATACTGTATTTATGTATATATTTTATTTTAAGGTACACGCTCATAACCCTGTTTCCATTCTCTTTAAACTTCTTCACTACATTTCAGATGCACATAATCCACACCACGATATCTATTTGACAGCGGCAGTTCCTCAGTACTTTTCAGATTAAGATTTAAACATTAAAAAAATAGATTTTTTTTATGAAATGATGCACTGTTACACATTAAATTACTCAAGTATATATATGCATTAGCAATAATAATATTAGCATAATTCTATAACACTGAGAGATGTCATTCTGCCGCATAATAATACTTCTTGGATAAAACCTCTGATACTTAAAGTAAATTTTGAAGATATCTACTTGAGTATGATTACAGTAGAACCACAGGACTTTTACTTGAAACTTGAAAGAGTATTTCTACACTGTTGATCTGTTGGTAGGAACTGAATATAATTTTCATGGGTATGTTTTTATTAGTGTATAATGACCTGAAAATAAGAAATGTTGTCTTCCGTTACCTTAGAATGAGCCATTTATATCTACAGAGGGCGTAGGTCATGTTGCACTGCCATGTTTCCACAGTAGCCCAGAACAGACAAACCAAGCAGTGGCTCTAGATACGACCTTTCTTTTTTTTTTTTTTTTTTTTTTTGAGTTTCACTGCCATCATAGATTATTCTACACACTTGGAAGGGGAGGGTGAGGCAATCTGCAAGCTCACTGCTTGATGCCACTAAATTTTACACACTCGTCCTTTAGAGGGCGATTAATTCATTTTTGAAGGTTTTGAGGTTTTGAGTTTTTATATCATTCTGTAGCTTCTGTTGAGTATGAAGTGTGTTTTACAGACAAGCTTATCTTAGTTTGGTAAAAGAGAAACTTGAATTCAGAAGGTGTTCAGTTTAAGAACATTTTCTTACTTGACATTTTTGACTATAAAAGCTAAGAGCTTGTGTCATCGTCGTATATATTCTCCCAGAGTTTATATTCTCCCGAGAGGTTTGGACTCCTTTCTTGCATGTGTGAAGAGGAGGGGGGCACAGGGAGGGCATCAGAGCTGTAACCTATGTCACTGCTTTTGGGCTGGCTGAGTCGGCATTTCCATTTGAAAAACCTGGAAACTATGCAGTCGGCCTTTAAGTAAAAAATCTGATATGAGGAGGTGCAGTACTGTACGTCCACTCTGAGTGCTTTTAACTTAAGTATTATGAGATATTTTGACTACCAAATAAACATGCAGCTTCACCTGCTGAAAATATAACAGAATGCCCTGAAGAAAAACTGCCAGTAAAACATGGGTGATTTATGATGAAGCAAACATGGCCAAACAGTAAAGTTAAAGCAGTTAGACCTACTGATTGAACAGAGTGTGCAAAAAACTGCAGTGTTGCCAACTTGGTGACTTTCTCTCTAGATTTAGCGACTTTTCAGAAATACAAAAACTATATTTCTACAAAGCAACTAGCCATAAGGGGAAAGGTGAGAAATATATTGTTGCTTTCAGGTGCAATTCCTGTATCTTCATATTTTGACAAATTTATTTTATTTTTTTTTAAAAAGAAATGCTATTGGTCACTCTTTATGTCTGTGGGTTTTACAAAGTTTTAAACATTGAAAGTATTAAAAAGAGCTAATAACTTTGACTAAGCAGCATTCAATATAATATTCATATATATTATATAGTAATTAATTCCCATGCATGCTGCTCACACTAAGGGTAGAAACACACTGCACGCTGAAGCGCTATGAAGCATTGCGATAAGTCAATTTTGGAGCAAGCAGCAGCTGAACACATCGGAGGCGCACTAATCAGCGACAACACGTGACTCTGCTCCTCATTCCTGCTGGTTTATAATCACAAATAAAGCTGAACTTCATAAAAACTTCATGAATTTAAAGCTTTTCATGTGTTCCTGAATAAAAAGCAGACCCTCCTGCTCTGCTAATCTTTTTCTCTCTGTAGAACTGACAAATGTGTGGAATAAGATGGACAGATTTTCACATTTCATCATGTAAATCATGAAAAACACATTTTATCACTTACCAGAATCAGATCAGCTGACAAATATGTGATGGCCCTGTTGTGAGTTTGTGATTATTTGGCTAAAGATTTCTCCATCTACCTTTTATATGGCTTGATCTCAACCAACTCAACCACTAAGCTTTCTGCAGATGAAAGCATAATGACATCATCAATGCATAAATGAGTGCATGACTACCTTTTTGGAGATGGAGCGGGCTACTTTCAGTGGTAAAGCTGGCAACACCAGCAGAGTGACACTAACATATACAGCATAAATACAACAGGAAGGGACAGCGTAGTTTTTATTACTTGTGGAGATTAAACGCTGTTGCATTATGTTGTCTTTTTACATGTCTGCCTGATAAAATGTTTGAACTTTATTTTTCCTTTGTTCTCTGCATGTTTCGTGACCTGAATTCATCCCTGGTGGTGGGTAAGACATTAACTGCCATCTCACCCAGTAATCCAGTTTTGTTTTTACAGGTGGGATAAATCTCTCCTTCCCAAGTATGGTCAAGACTCACGCTGCGGAGGAAAAATGAGTAAAAAAAGCCCACTTGCTGGCTCAGCCAATAGCCAGTTTTACCATAATCTCTGACCCAATTTGAAGGATTTGGACAAATTCAGGGGTGTTATCGATGGCACAATCTTGTGAAATAGCAGATGGTGGGAGCAGGAGGCCTGGAACCCTCTTAGAACAGATATTTGGAGGTGATTAGGTGTGCAATGGGAGGGGGATTGGCAAAATGTAAACAAGGTCAGGCGGAGAGTAGAGTCTTGTGGCTAAGTTACAAGTCTGATTTTGGTTATAAAACCACACCATGGCAACAAAGTGCCATTTGTAGAGTATATTTCCTGCTAGAGACGTTCTGTCCTGTCGATTCAACATGATAACAACTGTTGTGTGACTAATTCTAGTAGATCTGATGTTCTTGCTGATATAACTGACCCATTCAAGTTACCAGAAAAACAAGATTGCCATCAATTAGCAGCTCAAACCATGAACCAAGCTCATATTAGGTCAGCAAAAGTGACAGATGAGTTATGAGCTGAGTAAACATCCAGCCTTTGTTTTGTATGACTGAGGGAGAAAAACTAGTTCACCTGTCTGTAAAAATACAGACTTTTACATAAGTAAAGGTACATCTTGCTCTAAAATAACATTTTCAGCACTACGTGCTCAGATTACATATCCATGGTACTATTTTGGTCATTTCTTTTATCAGTTTTTTGGTTAAATCTAATTTGAGAGGAAGAACACCAAAGGAGGAGCAGCCAGAAATATCCCGGTGAAGATAAATTAATTAAAAAAAGCCGAACTAAAACCACAATTTTCACCATGGAGCCTATTTATCATGCCAGGAATTTGCCTTCCAGGTCAAAATGATGAATGTAGTAACTCACAATCATGTGTTCACATGCAACTCAGCTGACTCTCTTCCGTCTAGTGAGTTTATAGTTTGGTCTTCTCTTGCGTAAACACAGACTGCTGTCTTTTTATGCAACAAAGCATCATTTATGTAAGATGTTTGAGGTTCAGTTCGACAGAATTAATACACAGCTATATTATCATACATTAACCTCCTGTTCTCACCTCGTTTTCTTCTCTCATGTTGTCTATGAGCTCCATCACCTTAACGAAGTGCTGGCAGCGGAGCGAATGATCAACAGCGTGGGTAGGAAACGCTTTGTGCTGCCAGTGTCTCCATTCCCACAAAGACAGCTCTCTGGAGGGGGGTCCACTTGTGGAAACTTGTTCCTTTAGGACATGAAATGACATCATAAAAATATAACATGTTAGTCAGAAAGTCATAATATATTCAAGCCAGTAACAAAAAGACACAAAGAGCGAATATAGGAGGATTCTTTCACATATTACATTTGAATTTCCATCCTTGGGGTTACGATTTAGCCACCTGAAATCACAGTTCATTTTAAAGGAATACTTCAGATTTTTATAATCAGTGTATGATCAGTAGATGGCTGTCCAAATGCCCCCAGTTTGGAGAAGCAGAGAGACATATCAGCATGGAAGCTAAGCAATGTAGTGTTGTGGACAGGCTCAGCAGCAAAATGTATTTTAGCCACCTAAAAAAAACATCTCTATCAATTTAAGCGTATGCTATACCTAGAATATTTTTACCACCTTTTGTCACCAAATTATCACTCTCGTTGAAGCCACTTTACTTTGCCATCAGACAGCCTCTTCATATGGGAAACTGCCATAATAAGAGCCAAATTTTGCTCTCTCCAAACAAATTAAACTCCACAGGCAAAATCAGTAATTTTACCTCACAGAACACAGGAGCTGCTGGCCTACTGCTGCCTTGATCAGTTAGTTTTTGTTATTTTGTGTCTTTGGTGAATCCAGACTATCCCTTTAAAACACTAAAGTCACACAGTTAAAATGACTGTTTTTGCCAAAGGAGTTTGGTTTGTTTGCAGAGAGCTACATCAGGCACATGTAACAGCAGTTCCCTGTCA
Source organism: Lutjanus argentimaculatus (assembly GCA_034769285.1). Classification (NCBI taxonomy): domain Eukaryota; kingdom Metazoa; phylum Chordata; class Actinopteri; order Lutjaniformes; family Lutjanidae; genus Lutjanus; species Lutjanus argentimaculatus. Next base: position 25,333,261 of record JAWZSL010000003.1, on the reverse strand, counting down.
GAAAAGACTGTCTGATGGCAAAGTAAAGCAGTGAAAATATTGCAAACATAATGTGCACTTAAAGTAATTAGACGGTAGAGCTGTAATGATTAATCGATTAATCAATTATCAATCGATTGTTAAATTAATTGCCAACTACTCTTCTTTACTCCTCTATGACAGTAAACTGAATATCTTTGGGTTGTGGACAAAACAAGATATTTTAGGACATCATTTTGGGCTTTAGGAAACAGTGATCAACACTTTTATTGACTATACAACTAATCCATTAACCAAGAAAATAATGAACAGACTAATCAACAATGAAAATAATCATTAGTTGCAACCCTATTTGGTGGGTATTTTTTAGGTGGCTAAAATACATTTTGCTGCTGACCCTGTCCACAGCCGTACATTGCTCACCGGTACTCCTGCTGCTTCTCCAAATTCTGGTCTCAAAATGAGCTCACAACTTGCTTTATCTTTCATGTCTTCCATTGTCTGGTACTTTTCAGACTTGCACAAGAAAGAAAGAAACAAAGAAAAAAGAAAGAAACCTGAGGTGGTGGATGACGGGTAGGGACACGAAGTGTGACTGTTTCAGGGTTGGATGAGCTTCGTCCTCCTCCAGCCTCATGGTGGACGCCCAGTGGGAATATTCAGCACTGCTCAGAAACCCGTCTGACGTTGCACTGCCCTGCCGAACTAACACATCAGACACACACCAGCTCAGAAACCCATTTCTCCTTCTCCATTTTGAATAGTGAAAATATGCTTCTGCCTCGTCACTCACTCAGGTTTTGAGGGTGGACGAGTGAGGCCCGTCCCTCAGAGTGGGACCGTCGGCCAATGACAGACCGCCTACTGTTTTCCCGGTGGTCAAACTGGCCACATGTTATGTGCATCTTATGCAGGGTGGGATTCACCCCTGAGGTATCATGCGGGGACTGTTGGGGTACATGTGGAAGCTGCTTTTTTTGCCGATGATGGACTTGTACACACTGCGCTTGTTGCTCTGGCTCTGGTTGTACGTCTGAGGAACACAAAGGACAAAAGTTTGGTTAAGTTGGGTTTGTGGATTTGCCTCGGGAAACGTTAAGGTCATCAAACTTTTGATTTGAGGGTCCGTGGCTCACCACTCACCCTCTCCTCTCGTCCCTCAGCCAGGATGACAACAATGCGTCCCTGCCTCTTACGTCCGGTTACGTCCCATCCGCTGCACCATGCGGATGGGGTTCTTCTGAGCGTCAAAGCAGACAATGAGGTCTACCTCTCCGATATCCAGCCCCTCCTCCCCGACACAGGTGGACACCAGCGTGTTGAAGCCTCCCTGACGGAACCTGTGCACCACCTACAACACAAGGAGCAGAATTAAAGCTATAAATCAGGGGTCGGCAAAAACATGTCCCAAGGGCCAGAACTGTCCCACCAAAAGGGTCCAGTCTAGCCCAGTGGATGAGTTTGCAAAGTGTAAAAATTGTAGAGATGAGATTTTCAGAATATACTTGTACTTCTTTCCATTAAAAGAAAGGGAAACATTTGAAGATGTTGTCATTTATAGGTTGTTATGCAGTGGTTTTACTGGGACGGCACACTTGAGATAAAATTGGGCTATATGTGGCTCAGGAACTAAAAATGAGTTTGACACACCTGCAAAATAGTGAAAGTAATCTAATCTTTCCACCTTGCGTTGTAATCCTAAACACAAGTGCCTGACATGTAAACATGTACCTCTGCTAGCAACTTAAATTGAGGTTACTGGGTACATGTTCCAAACAAAACGCCACTGTTATAACATATTAATGATCAGGTTTATTTTAAGTAAATGATGTCTGTACAGCACGCAATGTACATTTACATCTACAGAAAGTGTCATTCCTGCATTATTCATGTGGAGGAAATGGCACAGAATGTCTGCACAGAAACTTCAGTGCTAAGCAACCAGCAGCAAAATGATAGTAGAAGATACTATATGGGCTCAGGAACACTTCGGAAAACAGCTGTCAGTAAACACAGTTTACAGTAGACCTATTTTTAAAGTAGACTTTTGACATCTTAGTCACAATTCTTAGAAGCACTATTATGGAAATCAGAAATCAGTCATTACTACTAAAAACAAATAATTTTCCTGATTTATGTGATACATCAAAGCAGATCAGAATAAAGGTTTCACACTCTCCTCTTTTAGTTTATTGGGAAATATAGTGATATAGTTGATAGAGCCCAGTATTTAGCATGATGTAATTGTTCTTGAGAATTTAGCTATCATATAAACTTATATTTCTAAATTTACTATATGTGCCCCACAGTACTGTAAATCTGCCATGGATTTTAAAAGGCATACAGTTTTTACCTCCAGTTGCTCCTTTTGGGTGAAGCCTTTGACTCCCTTCCCTGCTGAAGCTTGGCCCATAAAGGTCATGACCCTTATCTGCGGAGCATGGCGGTTCAACATGTCTGCGATCTCCTGTACGCTCTCACGGAACGTTGAAAAGATCATCACGCGCGTGCTTACCTCCCGAGGAGCCGAATCTTGACATTAATGAGACAGAAGAGAAACATGAGCTGATTTCTTACGGTGCTTTAACACACGGTATGCTGGTTTGTTCTGTGATCCTCTCTGAATTTGATGTGCCAAGTTTAAACATATTCTGATCAAAAATGATAAGATCTGATCTGGACACTGTGGCATTATTAATTCACCAGGATTTTTTTTTTTTGGCTTTTGCCTTTATTTCTGATAGAGACAGCTGAAGATATGACAGGAAATGGGGTAGAGAGAGAAGGGATGACATGCAGCAAATGGGCCGCAGGCAGAAGTCAAACGGCTGCCGCTGCAGAGGACCAACAGCCTCAGTACAGGGGGCGCACGCTCCACAAACCAAACTATAAGGGCACCCCTTCACCAGGATTTTTTAATGTTCCATCGTTAATGTAAGCAGCATAGCAATGAGGTTAAACAGCTTTAACACAATGCTAGATGCTTTCTCTTTGCTGTAGTTATGACATAAAAACAATTATACATTTCAGCTTTAACTCAGAACAGTAATTGCATGTATGAGTCACATATCACTTGCACGGCTATAATAAGAAAATCACCAGTATTGTCTGCTGAGCTCTCAGCCCACAGTCTGAAATGCTGCAGCACCACCTCCTCCAGTTTCTTCAGTTTTGGGTGGCTGTAAATGAACGGCTCATCTGGACCTGGAAGTGTTAATCATAGAGGATGTTAGTGTGATAGAGGCTATGAATTCTTTGATATATTTTAAAGCATCGTGTAAATTAAGACATTTTGTTTTCAAGTTGCAGAAATGGTGAAATCAGAAAATCATAAATCAATTAATTGTTGTGAAGAATTTAACCGATTAAAAATAATTAATTCGATAGTTGATTGATGGTCTACAAATGCAGCACCTCATCTGACATTGTTTTGTCCAGTGGAACCATTTGTTGAATGAAGAAACTCAAACTTAAAATGAGGAAAAAAAAATGTTTTGTAACTTATGAATCGATTGTTTTCAACTATCAGTTAAGGAAAATGCTCAAAATTTGCAACCCTAATTGATACAGAGATTTGTTTTATAGCCAACATAAAATATAGATTGTTAAAATTTAGAGAATGAGCAAGCAAGAAGACTAAAGATACACCTCTAATTAATGTACGTCTATTTGTGTTATAAAAGTGCCAAACAATGTTCAACATGTTATCCAGTGTTATTCAACAGAGCTGTGTGAAAAATAAAAGTAATATAGAGGGAAATTAATGATACACAGTCAGAAATATGTCATAGGTTGCCTTCATCTATGCAGCTGATCTGCTGTTAACAAGGCATTGTCTTATCTGGTCACAGAGTAGCCTACACTCCAGTACTTCTATGCATCAGGACAAACTGACACAATATTTTTCATACAAATAAAATAATGTATTAATGTATTATATGTGCTGAATTACAAGAGGGGGTGAATAATTGAGAATATGTCATTGACTGTGCTCCACAAAGTTTGTTGTTTTATTCAACAACTCTAAAGGGAATCTGGTGCTGATTTGCCGCCACATCAAATTACTGGCATGCAGGTTTTGCTCTGGAGGACAGGAATCTGATCTCAATGAGGATAACAACCATGCATTAAAACACCAGGGATCAAACAATTTATTATCTGGGAAACATATCCAGATACAGATCCCATTTTAAGAGCAGATGTAAATGGGGTGAAAATGCTTCATCCAACTACACAAGGAAGGCTCAGATACATGACTGATATGTTATGAGTGAGTGCTCAGGTACCAGCAGACGGCTTCACAAACATGGCTTCCATCTCATGATAAAGATCCATGAAGGTTGGAGTCCTCTGCAGCTCATTTCTGGCTCGGGACATCTCTGAATCAAACAAAGCATGGAGAGGGCTCGAATCAAACACTCGTTTTACAAATCACACACAGACATTACGTACTATTGAGTGTACAGTACATGCACCCAGGGGCACTGATGGACGATCTGGGATTTAAGGATGTGAATAAGAAAATAAAGTGAAAGCCTGCAGGTAAAGTGACTGACCTCTGGATCCGTCCATGATTCCCTGGATGTAATAGAAGAGCGAGCGGAGCCCCATCTGCATCAGAAGCTCATAGCCGTGGTACAGGCTGATGCAAAGGGCAAAGTCGCCCTCCAGCATTCCCTGCTGAGGACCCTGTAGAGAGCAAGAAAGCATGTGAGGACATAAGACTTCTACTAGAATACATTATGATACATTATATGTCTTACTGTCATTTGCGAATAAAATGTTGTTTTTTGTAAATAATGTCTGTAGTGTCTAAACAGAAAATGCACTTGTTTTTATTCCACTTCTATACAGTGCTCTAAGCACTGAGAAAATATAGTAAAAATCCAATTATGTAAATGGGTCATATTCATAAATATTTACAGATTGTCTAGACCTCTCCGTGTGATTGATTATTTTCTAGAGACTTAACCACATCTTTATGGAACCCTGAAACTGACAAAACTCCAATCAGTTTGTAAAAAAGTAAACAAAAAGCTTTTAATTTTTCCTTTACCAACAATCTTTACATCATTAAAAAATAAATGCAGTTAAATTGTGAGGTATTGTGTTTTTTACTCCATGCTTTCTTTTTCCTTGTCAAAATGCCTACATTACCCCCAACGCAACTCAACCACTGACAGTTGGGATAGAGATTTGGATGTGTTACACTCATAGCAGCTAATGTAGCCTCATAGCACGAGCTTCAAGCAGAGAAAAGGAGCTGGCTAGTTGAGGTCTGGTAAGCTAACTTCTGTCTAACTCCATACCCCAGATGTCTGTCATTTTCAGACTTGTAGTTTTCGGCTACAACCGACACTGACTCGAGTGCCATCACTTCAGACAATTTATCAGATTCACTCTGAAGCCACAAAAGGATTTTACACCTTTTTTTTTACTCCTGCAGAAGCACTCCTCATGATCAGTAAAGAGACTTCGATTTGTAAAATCGAACTGAAAACAAAGGCTAAATACATACATAAAACACCAGCTTTTTAAGCCAGCTACCTAGCTGAGGCTAACTTTCTTAATAAAATGACACAAGCCAGGGTAACACTTTATTATAAACATCATTAATAAATTGTGAATCAATAGAGAATTAAATTGAAGTTAATAGTTATTTTACTGTTAAAAACAATATTAAGTATTTGTTAATGATTATTAAATGATTTGAAAACCTTTAAGAAATCATTACAGAGAGATTGACCAGATATTTGTAACACTTTGTTACCGTTTAATAAGAAGTTTGTAAACTGTCTATAAGTATTTGGATGGCTAGTATGAAGTTGCAACTGATAATTAAAATACCTTACGTACTTAGGTATGTAATTTAGGTCAATAACATACTTATTTTAGCCCAATAAGCATGATCTGTCCTATCTGTCCTATACCTAAGCGGTTTTGTTGCCCCTCATTTTGAAAGTCTACCCAGACATTGCATTTTTATTATTGCAATCCTGACCACAGAGCCCTACGTGTACGGGGTTAGTGTCATTTGTGGACTTTCTGGATCTATATACCACATCACCTGACTTTGGTGGCACATCAAATCATAATGTTAGAGGGACACCACCAGAAATTATGCTAGAAAGGTAACTACCACAACATACTTTGAAGCATAGGGTCACTGACAAAGCTGCTGTATTTGATGAGTTGGAAGTCAGAACATGTTGTCTATAAACATTATCTGGATGCCCATTATAAATCTGCAAATAATGTTTATAAAACTTAACAACTGCTTAATAAATGGTTTATAAAGCCTATATAAATATTATTTCAATGTCTGTTGGACAGTAAAATAACTTGTCTGATAACCTTTTACTACATTTTGTCAGTTCAGTGGCTCCATACATCTTTAAAAAGAGCGCCAGTAATATCTCATCATGTCAAATTGCATGCTATAGCCTACAGCATTTGACACAAAATCGCTCAGTGATTCATGAAACAGAGTCCGTGCCTTGATGTATGGCGGTGGGTTCTTCCGAAACTGGTCCCTGGCGAGGATGAGCCGGTACTTGCTGAGAGTCCGCAGGTCGTTGTGTGCCATCACCTTGTTTTGGACCAGACGAGACATGAACTTCTCCAGCACCTGGCAGGAAGAGTGACAAAGAAATACACAGGTCATTGATAATGGGCCATTTACTGTGTTTAAGTGGTAATAATGCATCAGACTGACAAGCCAGAAAGTTCATCCACACACACATAAACACGTACATACCCTCTGTGACCACTTTGCGATACACAGGTGTTGCCTCTATTGGCAAACAGACTTGCAGAGACTGAACAGAAGTCTTGCTTCAACAAGAGGCACATAATAACACCAAAATATGTTGAATTCTTTGTTCCTGCTGTCCTCGTTTCTTTATAATGGGAGGAGAGATGGGAGCAGTTTTTCAAACAGACAATTTCAACAATATCTATTCATCCTCACGACTGCAGATAATGGGAGGTAGGGTCATTACAATTTCAATTTCAGCTGTGAGGAACAAACTGCTCCAGAAACCCGACAGGATAAAAGGATGCTTTGAAAGAGTATGACGTCTGCACTCTGGAATCAATTGATTTTTTTTAAAAAAGAAAGATTTTGTAACAGATAACAAGCAATTTAGTTGTTTTGATTTGTAAATGGTCTAGGTGTTATGAAATGGAAACAAAGCTTAATTCTTATTATGTGCAAAGTAGGTCAAATGATGTCAGTCTAGCCTATATTTACATGAATCTTGCATTTTTCACATTCATACTTTTATAATATAAATAGTTTTATAATAATATAGGCTATATTAAATGGATATATTATATATAAAAATCCATTTTACATTTAATATGGTATTTAAAAAAAACTTTGACATTCACCCCTGGTATAAAAAGTGATAATAATAATTGAGAATATTATAATTATAATAATAATCTCAAAGTATGAGATTAAATAGAGAGCATATTACATATATCCAAAATACCTTAACATGTTTAATTTTTACTTTTTGGGGGGCAATCGAGCACTGCAATTAACGAAGTAAGAAAAAAAAAACATAAAACCTTCACAGCTGCATGTGATATGAAAAAGACAGAAAGAAAGTAGGAAAACAAAGAAAATCTCATTCAAACTGATCAATTAGAGTGGTAAATGGAAAAAAAAAATATTTAAGCCTTTGACAGTTATTACAATTATTACAGCCTTTTTATTATCTATTAAAAATATATTACTTTTGTCAGGCAATCTAACATTGTAATCAACAAAATATGAAAAAGCACAAAACCTTCACTGTAGTGCTGCAGGTGGCATAAAAAAGTCAGAAAGAAAGACGGAAAATGGAAAAATAAATGTGGTAAAATAATGTAAAATTTAAATTAAATAGATATATATGAATCAACAGTGGTAGAAGTAGCTGCATTTACTCCAACAACTTTCTTGACATATAAAAACAGTCAGACTGAAACATGTGACCACACAGTAAGAACTGAACGATCAGTCAATTAATCAATTAGTGGACGACTATTAAATGAATCACCAACTATTTTGACAATTAAATAATCATTTTGAGTTGTTGTTGTTGTTGTTGTTTTATTTAAGAAAATATGTCCAAATTCTCTGATTTCAGCTTCTCAAATATGTGTATTTTTTGTTTTCTTTACTCCAGGTATAACAGTAAACTGAATATCTTTGGGTTGTGGACAAAACAAGACACGTGAGGACATCACTTTGGCTTTGGGAAACACTGATCAACATTTCCTGACATTTTATGGACCAAACAACTAATCCATGAATCGAGAAAATGATCCACGGGTCAGTAATCATTAATTGTATACAGTAATAATTCAAATGGCTTTCTCTCTTATATGGAAAGAAAATTTCAATGAAACTTTCCTCCTGAAGTGGAAACTGAGCCGTTCACCCCACTTCTGCTAAATCTCAGCCTGCTTCTCTGAAGTGAAATGCGAGTGTGCTTCACACGGCTTACGAAGACAAAAGCAAAAGGTTAAATAACAACCCTTAATTCCCCTAACCTTTCAGAAAACATCAACAGCTAGATCAACTCACCCTCAACGTTCTTTCATGAGAGTGTAAGGAGGCCAGTCCATCTGGTCTGGACCGAGCTTCATCACATATGATATGTTTTAAACTGGAAAACAGGGACTTAACTGGTGATTGCGACAGAAGATTTATTGAGGAGGAGTAATAAAGCCAGCTCACAATAAAACTATTAACAAACCCTTATTAGCTGAAATGATGCCAGGTCTTTTAAATCGATCAGTGAAAATATTGTTTTTATTTTCGTTTATACACTGTGCAGAGGTTTGAGATTATAAGAGTTTACTCATTTAAAAGGTAGAGCTGAATATTGGATATAAAAGAGGATTATTAGACCAAATGGGTTGTTTTTCTAAACTGCAATACTGACAGTTTGCGTACTCGTCCTTGTACATTCTGTACACTGTATGTTTCTGTAGTGGTGATGTTTTTTTTTTCCAAAAGATGATTCAATCACAGTTGTAACAGACGTAGAAAATGTTGGACCACTGATGGGAGTGCTAATATTGCACCGGATAAATAAAGACAGACCAGATGGGCTGTTGGTTTTTCAATAAATGGTGACCTAAGAGGGTGAAAAAAGGAGAGAAACTCAGGTTAGGTGATGAGGCTAACAGCCTTCTTCATCCTTATCCTCGACCATCAGCACCAGATGCTACTGCAGTAACAGCCAGAAAGGACCAGATTTTTTAATGGGTGATGACAATGTTGAGACACATCCTGCCTTGATGTTTCCACCGAGGGGCAACAAATGAAATGCCCTCGTCCGTATTTTGGCTGCTTCGTTTTCTTTAAATTAATAAATCATTTGGACTAGAAAGTGTCAAAAATGACTATAGCCCAAAGTGATGGTTGCTTATATTTGAGAGGGATGGGTGAGAACAAAGAAGAGGTGTGATTCAAACCTGCAGCGTAACAAGCACATCCGCCTCAGACCTATTTGATGGATTACCATTAAATCTGGTGCAGACGTTCCCAGTCTTCAGAGGTTGACCCCTACTGTCTTTGGTTATCCCTCGACTTTCCATCTAGTACCACCAACTACACTTCTACTTGTCCAACAACACTTCATGACAGGATTAAAGTGAACATTTTACCATTTAATGACCATACACTGTCAATTCTAGACTATCGATTAATTATTGGTTAATACATTTTCAATCAGTTAAATTAATTAAACAGATAGTTCACCCAGAAATGAAAATTCAGTCATTATCTATTCACCTTCAAGCCGACTGAAGGTTGGGTTTAGTCTTATGTCCACAAGACACTGCTTTAGTTTCACTTAAAAACAGCGTATAGGAACATTTTAAGTGAACGGTGACCAGTTTTCAAATGGAAAAAACAGCTGAAAAAAGGCCTAAATGCCTCCATACTGCTTGTCTGGTGTAATCCAAGTCTCCTAAAGCACAGACATGATGTTCACTTGTGCACACACACCATCACACTACACACAGTGCGCATGTGGCTCCAAGCTAGGAATCTATAGTGAAGATTTAGGCTACAAACATGGTGTAAATGACGTCTTTCATGTCAACTTGGCATGTTGGGGCTTTAGGACACTTGGATTACACCAGATGAGCAGTATGGTGCAGTTTACATGCTTTTTCCATTTGAAAACTGGTTCCCATTCACTTAAATTGTTTGGGAGATTCTGCAATGCTGCTTTCCCGTAAAGCTCCAACAGTGTTTTGTGGACTAAAGAACTAAACCTGACTTTCAATCACCATGAGGGTGAGCAGATAATGACTGAATTTAATTTTTGGGTGAGCCATCCCTTTAATGATTAATCATTAACATCCCTGATAGTAGCTAATTTTTTCAGGATCAAGGGGAACTGGAACCAGAATAAAACCATATAAAGTATTGAACCATATTATCATTCTCACTCACTGAGCCTATTCAAAACCAATGGCAGAAGAAAATGTGAGCACAGATTACTCCCAATCCTTTCACCACCCATATAAAAATCAGAGCCATTGTACACTAGACACATCTTTTCCAAACATTCTGACACTAAAATAGCATTTTTAGACAGACAAATTAGGAGACAATTAACTGTTAGACACCTGCCTCTGTCTCAGTGACACATTTTTGTGAGATTTGGCAACACAAATATTAACAATATTAATATTAATATTAACAATATTAAGCATTAAGATAGCAGATTAAGCTAGCGGATAAAAACAGGACACAAAATATTATTACATAACATGACATAACATTAGATATTGAACTTAATCTGCTTTCATCCATCCACACTATGTTCACAACACTTCTGACCATGCCCAGTTAGAAGAGACAAGAAGTGTATACCATTATATCGTTAGTGCAGCTTGTAATGCACCACCTTGTTAAAGTGTAGAGCATGTTTGCTTGGACTAATCAAAGTGTGACCAGGTCAAACGTGGACACTATAGAGACTGACCCTTGTAATACAAATAACATCATTTACAATTGCACTGTTAGGCCAACTTAACTTTACGATTAGTGGTAGGGATCAACGAGGAACAAAGTTGTCTCTACATTGTTTATCCATCCATCCATTTTGTTTTCTGGTGCAACAATCACAGCCTCATTAATCTTTAGTGCTGTTTATGTATTTTCTGGAAATGTAGTAGTTAAAAAATTGACAATTTTGAATCAATACAACACAGTAACATGCAGTTTTCTGTAGTGTGTATACTGTTGGTATACCGCAGGTCTGTGTGGTCGTGTCGACGTGTCAGAGAGAAGCAGACAGCGCTCAGAGAAAGGACCTCAAGCCGGTGACACAGTAAAACCTCTCTCTCTACTGTAGTTAATTGACAGGTGGAGCTCAATGAGGGAATGTGTGCGCAGCGGTCTGGACCAGATTATGAGATTACACAGAACCAGATTAGTGAGGTTGCTGTTTTTGTCTGGCTGGAATGTGGAGGGAAATGTGCAGAATGTGCAGGTCGAGTTCAAGTTCTAGGTTCCTGCAACATCATCTACACCTGTCCAATACTTTCACCTGCAATGATGATTCATTATTAATTAATCTGATGATTTTTTTCTTGATCAGAGGATTATTTATTTAGTCTATAAAACATTAGAAAACAGTGAAATATGGCCATCCTAATATCTGAGAGCACAAAGTGCTGTTATTTAATGTCTTGTTTTGTCCAACAAGACCCCTGCCCCACCCCTGAAAAAAAAAAAATCAATTTACTATATTGTAAGACCAAGAAAATAAATTATTTAAATGATAAATAGATTATCAAAATAGTTCCCGATTAATTTTCTTTCAATCAACTAATCATTGGTCTACTTTTATCACATCATGAGGCATATTTATCCTTCATCTACCATAGCGGTCACTGCTATGAGACCATTTATTTGCCAGTTTGTTTATATTATTCATTTGCGTACATAGCATTCTCTTCATTTATTCAGAGGGGTACATTACATCAGAAAAGCATTAAATGTCCCACACTTTCTATTAAAGCTGAAACAATTATTCGATTAGTTGATTAAAAAAAATATTTTGATCTTCAATTAATTATTTCAGTCCCTTTTCAAGAAAAAAATGTCCAACATTTACTGGATCCAGCTTTTTAAATATGAGGATTTGCTGCTTTTCTTTGTCATTTATGAAAGTAAATGCACAGTCTTTCAGTTTTGGACTGTTGGTTAGATGAAAGAAGCAATCTCAAGGAAATTTTTTTTGACATTTTATAGACTAAATGATTAATCATGAAAATAACCAGCAGATAAATGGGCAACAAAAATAACCATTAGTTGCACAACATCTGCTATTGTCCTGTATAAAGTATTGGAACAGCTCAGGTTAATTTGAATCAGAAAAGATTGCTGTTTTAATGTGCAAACAGGGAGGCAATTACTGTTCTTCCCCTGAAAATAATGCAAAATCATTTCAGGTAATGGCAGATGGAAGGAGGACTTCAAAAGAGTAAAAAGCAACAAAAGGGGGTAAAATCACTTTCCAAAACACTACCATGAAGAATGTCACACAGTTACAATGGCCCCAAACATGATGATGATGCACTGATTTTAAAAATAGCACAAGATGAGGTTGGGCAGGGGGTTCAGGTCTCATAAAAATAGTGAAACAAACATGACGTGAATGTTAGACTTGGATTATTCCCAAAGCCAGTAAGATTATTAAAAAGAGGAGAGGAGAGGATGTGTGCCAAATGACAACATCGTGGACAGCAGCCTCACTGAGCATGCTCAGCAGGGGCCAACAGTTGATTGGTTAAGGGGCATGGAGCTAAGTGACGTGGAGAATCAGTGAAAAAGCCAGTCTGTAGGCAGCTATTAATAACAGAAGACCCTACAATAAGCTGAACTCACACTCCTGCATGTAAACAATGGACAGACTTACTGACATATGGGTGTGTTTGCATGGTGAAGCTAATCCTTGTCATCACTGGTACTTATGAAGAGAGACAAACAAGTTGCTCAAATGAAGAGTGGAAATTCCAATATGGTTTATCACGTGATAAATGATGAAACCCCCTATTATTGCTGTGAGGGTGCTCATTTAATTTCAGAAGGGTATCATAAATCCAAATGCAATCACTGTGTGGGTGTGGGGATTTAAAAAGACAACACATAAGTACAAAGACAATCCAGCAATGATAGATAAATGCTGAGGTCCACACTACAGTCAGGCAGGGGGTTTATTAGATCACCCCTCCTTTGTAGAGTGTTGATGGGTGTATGTGTGTCAAGTGTCTACGTGTGTCTGTGTTTGCATTTGTGCATTGACATGGAGACTCCCCCACACAGACTATAGGGGATTATATAATGGCCTCTCTCTCTACGTGCGTGTTGAAGGGTGCAACATGGTGGTTGGTAGCAGCATCACAGAGCAGAGGAAATCCTGCTTAGTCTGTCCCCTAGCGCACAAGTTCACATTTGTTTATTATCCTCACAGGGGAAATATTTGTTCACAGCCAAACACAATAAAAGAGAAATTATTAATATAATAAAACATGAAAGAAATTTAAGAATACAAGAGATAATTATTTAAAAAGCCTTATCGTTCCTCTTTTTAAAGGTCTTCTGGCGTTTGTGTCCTCATAGTTTATTGCATATTTTACACTATATTGTAGTGGGTCTATGTTTCCTCTCATGTCACACTCGAGGACAGTCATGGTCATCACACAGACACATGTGTGTACACACACACACACACACACACACACACTGAAGCCACTCCCTGTTGCCCTCCACCACTGCGTGTCCTGTTGTCAAGACATTCATCAATTTCTTAAAGGGTCGGGATGCAAATAATCACGTGTCACTGTTACAAACAGGATGTTACACATAAATGAGCTCAAGCTGTCACTGTGACTAAAGAAAGCACCTTTTATTCAGTGTAAGAAGACAGTGACAAGGTGAAAAGTTAATTACTGGTATTAATTGTGCGGACAGAGAATTTTTTGATTTAATGTAAAATAAAAGTTAAAATATATTTTATTTTTAATATATTATTGTGTATATTGTAAAATTTAAAAAGGGGTATGTACCCTACTATACAACAACTAGACAAGGCAAAGAAACTTAATTTGCACAGCAACTTTATTATTCAATTAATTGATTATTTGTCAACAACTAAATTAATCACCAACTATTTTGATAACTGATTGACATTTTTTTTTTACTGTTTTTTAACTTATGGACCAAAAAACTAATCGAGTAATCAAGAAGATAATCGACAGATTAATCAAAGAAAACAAGTTGCAATGCTAGAAATGAAAAATGCCAATAAGTGTCCTCAAATATCTTGTTTTGTCCACAACCCGAAGATATTCAGTTCACTGTCAGAGAGGGACAATATTCACATTTGAGAGACTGAAATCAAGGGATTTGTACATTTTTCTTAAAAAAGTAATGACTAATGGATGATCACATTAGTTGGTGATTAATTTATTAATCAATTAAGAATTGATTAGTTGATTAATCATTGCAGCTCTCGCCCTAATTCACATAACGCGAGGAGAAAAATTAAAACGACAAAGAATTAATATTTCAAAAACAACAAAATCAATAAAATAACATAAGAAGTGAAGATGAAGTAGACCAGAAATACAGTTTTTAGAGTTAAAACAATTAGTCAATTAGTGGATTAGTCACTTAACAGAAAGTTAATCCTCAACTAATTTGATAACCAATTAATCTTTAAATTTATGTGTAGAGATGTAGCAAATATTGTGATATTGCAATTAAAAAAAACATCTCAATACTGCCCTGGACTGTGACAATATCTACCATGATATTACATGGTTAAGTATTTTATTCATTTTTTTTTTTATTGTTATTTGAAATAACTGTACATACATAATTGAAACATTCATTCCAAATTTTTTGCACATGATTAGGCTATGGCTGGCTGACTTATTTATTTAAACACAGAAAGAAGATGCACTAGGAAAAACAAATTCCATACAATCAAAAAATGCTGCACGCATTGTATTTATTATTTAATTAGACATTTTTTCAAGCGTTTTTCTTTCTGTTTTTTTAAAAAATCGTGGACTTTTGATCATGGTATAATCATACCTTGGGTTTTTTTTTTGGTATCATTACATCCGACTTATTTGTCAAAAACAAATTTGAATCCAGTCTCTCAAACAGAAAAATTTGCTACTTTTCTCTGTTTATAGGCCTAATTGTAAACAGAACATTTTAGAGTTTTGTTCATATAAAAAAAAAATGCAATTCGTCGTTGTCACTCCGGGACGTTTTGATGGACATTTTTCACAATCTAAATGATAACTTAATTAATCAAGAAAATAATCCAAAAGACGAGTTATTCAGGAAAACATGACAACAACAACGCACGTGGAAACTAACGCTAAGATGTTTTTGGAGACTGTGACGCTGCTGACGCCCTTTGTTACCGTTGCCATCTTGGCCTCTTTTGGGATTAAATGTTAGATGAAATACGTGATGTGTACCCGGGAGGGTCTCGGGTATCTTATCTTGCCGGGCGGGCGGCAGGAAGGGGAGGGGCTGGTGGGGTTGTGTCACGTGGTCCGCCCTCATCATCCCCTGTAAACATCGCGTTCACCTCCGGCTACAAAGAGGACTCGTCACGCTGCTCCGCGCAGTCGAAGAGGACGACTCCTTTCTTGTTGTTTTTTTTTTTTTTAGCGATTACAAAGTACATCCCGCGGGGGGAAAAATGGTTCATTTAAGTCAGATATGACGCTGCGAATGTGAACATGGGTAAATACGTCGAGGAAAGGTCGGTAGAGGCTGATTTGTTGGCCACAAAGTAACGTCGGTCTAATCCGGACGAGCAACTCGCCGAGGTCCGAATAGAGAAGACAGATCAGCGTTATTTTACCGGTTTGTTCATTTTTATTTTTAGTGAACAATTTATTTTTTCTCGGTGAGCAGCAGCACACCGGGTCTTTACGTGCAGAAATGGACCGAGGTGGCTGTCAAATGAATGGCGGGGCGGCGGTGACCGCGCCGGGCCCGAGCAGCCCGGGATGATCACGCTGGAGGACCTGGAGTCTTTCTCTGAGGACCAGCTGTCAGACTCGGGCAACGGCAGCCTGGAAGAAGGAGCCGAAACCATGGAAGAGGACGAGGACCGACTGCTGCATTACTGGCAGGACGTAGCCAGGGGACACCAAGTGGAAGTTTCTCAAGGTAAACAATAATAAACAACACTACTAAAGGAAAATAACCGTCAAACTTTTCCTTGTTTGCAAACTTTCTTTTTTTTTTTTTGGATATACATAAATTAAAGTTAGGCCTGAAGTTAAAATAAAAACAACCAGACATATTTCACTTTAGTTAAGATAACTTAGGCTCAACTTTCTCAACGCATACCACCATGTACCATGACCTAGTTTCCACTGAGGCTCAAATAATATATAGAAAGAGCTGTGCCCCACTGACTGTCACACAATAACTCAATAAATAAGAAATAATTATTTATGTGTGCAGTTCTGACTTGAATTTACAATTACACGCCAAAAACATACCGTGCAATACATACAGCATTGTTATTACACTGTTATATATTAATTGAAGCTCCATGCATTTCTACCTAATTTTTCATCCATTCTCGTATTTTTATTCATAGTGTATTTTATATATTTATATATTACTATTGTAGATAAGACGCATGCACCTTACACACTTCTGATTGTACATATAGTTTTTGTTATATTAACTATTTTATATATTGTAGTAGAATCTATATATTTTTACATACTTATTATAATTCTCAATGCATATATTTTTTTTCTATTCTTGAACGCGTTGACCCATCAACAGTTTCCCTCCGGGAATCAACAAAGTATTTCTGATTCTGGATTTGATATGGACAACACATTCCCTGCACCTCAGGCAAACATGCAACTATAAAACTGTAAAGTTATTAAACAAGATAATGCATTAAATTCAAGGCCAAACATTGGAGCATGGAGACAGCTTGTAATTTAAAGGGTCAAACTGCAGCACTTGCAACAACAACAACAACAACAACAAGAGGAGTTGTGTTTTCTCAAGTGTGGTCATGGGACCTCGCTCAGAAAGACAAGAAATAGTGACGAATCATCATTATTGTAGTGACTAAAGGGCTGCAAAAAAATCAGTGAGCACATAGCAGATTGCAAGGGTAGTTTTTCCTGTAAATAGTTTGATGATAATAATAGAATCCTAATATTATATTAGGTGCTCTTCATTGCATTTACTCCTATGTACTTTATATGTATTACTGTTGTTTTTATTCTAATATTACGGTAATTTTTGGAGTAATCTCTGGCACAAAAATTTCCTTTGGGATTAATAAACTTCCATCTCATGTGATCTTATAGGCCTAATTCTGCTAATAAAAATATTATCAGTTGAGTTTTTTTGCCCCCTTTTATTGAAAAGGAGTCTATTGTCAGTTTCTTTCAGTGGAAACAACTGGCAAAGTCCTCTGTCACACTTAAGGTTGTTGCACAGAAAGCATGAAATCACAGTACAGTGAGGTGCTGGCAATAAGAATTAAATTTATATGCACAGACAAATAATAGCAAAAAACAGTTTCTTCTTGTAGGTTTAAATATTGTAAGAGGACAGTGCAATATCATAGTCACAGAATAATAGGTGTATTACTGTGGAATACAGTCTTAACACTAAAGCAGTAATACTATGGATAATATAGTAATACTCAAATTTGTGAAGGTAACAAGCTCAATAGAAAGTAAATGGTAAAATAGAATAATGGACATTCATCTGGTTTTTGTGAGCTATACAAAATGCCTGGCTGTCAGATAAAAATGAAACTAAACATGGGGCGATTTTTAATTTTGTGAGATCACTGTGCCTGCCATTTTTGCCAGGGGTATTGCCTCTCATGAAGTGAATGGCTTAGCAGTGTCTCTCATATTTCTTGGAATATGGATTATCTGTAATTCGAAACTGGCTTTACAGTTTATTGAATGATTTGATTATTTCAACCTCAAGTTGAATAAGCAAAAAAATGCACTATTTACAGTTGCATCCAAAGAAGCGCTGCTTTGTTTTGCCAAAGAATAATCTAACAAACAAATTAGGCTGTGATAAACACTGAGCGCTTCATATCTTTATAGGTTTGCGTGCATGCGCGTGATCTATTTGCAAGCTGTCTGGAATGTGGTCAGGACACTGGGTTAAACTGCAACCCCTGAACTGGAAAGATGGCCTCCAACACACCACTCCCGTGTCTGAGTCTGACTGAGCATGCAGTTGAGCTGTCCCTCAAGCAGTACCATTGTAGCAAAAAAGGTGCAAAGACATATGATCTAAATTGGTTTCTCTTTTCACTGTGAAACCACATAAACAAAAGAGAAAACAAAGAATTGATTTCAGTCGCTGGTATTTGCATGGCTTAATCTCTAAAGTCTGTTACCATCCCAACATTTTCTCTGGAAAATTGTTAGCAAATATGCTTCAAGACTACATGAAGTAAATTGTAGTTTTTCTGTGCCTTCAATCAATTATCAATTTTATCGACTTGTAGCTTCAGGAGTCTGATTCTTACCATATAAGTCCAGATGTTGTGCTCAGCTAAAGACAACAACAACCGCAGTTGTTTTGAACTCTGGAACCTTCAGAGTCACTGCTAATCATAGATCTTGGATACGCAGACCAGAACAATGGACCCATTGAGATTACCTAAACTTCAACATTTTAATTCCTGCTTCACAGTAATAAAATTTCTATTTTCAAAACACACGTCAGATGTGTGTTTTTGTGCCTTGTAGGGCAAGAAACATTCGCCTAAACGAAGTGAATAATATCAAAGCCCTCTTTATTAGTTCAATTTGTGTATGGTAATACTTGTTAGCCATGGGTTCCCTTGTTGGCTTGTGTGCCCTTAAAATGAAGCAATGTCTACGTGTGAAACCTCACATCACCAGTTTAAGCTGGTTGTAAGTCATGAGCAGTTCGATCAAAGTAATTTTTTTACTCTAAAATTGTTTAGTTAAATAATTGTTAGATGTTTGGACTGCCAGTATAGGAATTATTAAAATAAAAGTCAGGGGAAAAACATAATTTTGTGTTGAAGATTTTTTTTATTCTCTCCTATTCCTTTAAGAGGTTCTCACCCCAAGTTGGGAACTGCCAGGTTAGGCTATTTGTCAAACTGGATTCCCACTGAGAATCCAGTAACACAGACTGGCACGTCCTCCTCCCTCTGCCCTCAGACCACAGCACTAATTGAGGACTTAGAACAAAATCACTTGCTGGGGCTTTCTGACTCAGGGGGCAGGGATTAGCTACCTTGCCTGCACTGGTACTGCGTTAGCGGCCGCTAAGTCCTGGACCACAATACTGTAGCTAAGAACATGGGCCAAGGCCACTGTAAACTCCTTTTCTCTAATTGGGATGGAGTCAGATGGACAGGGCAGAGGTGGGAGCTCTGTGTTGCTAGTAGTTGGAGCTATTTGATTGGCTAACATTAGCTAATGCTACACATGTAACTTAAATTTCACTGTAGCTGCCAACTAATTGTTTTTGCAGTCCAGCATTGTAAAAAAAATTATGATACCACTTATATTGTTTGAACGGTATCAATGGCTCCAGGAAACAACAAATGTGGAGCACTTAAGACCCATCTGCTGTGGCAAACCCTTCTAATATTTATGCAATAGAGGTAATAGCAATTGGAGATACTTGTTTACAAGCAGGACAAGAAGGAATCAGTGGTATAAAAGCTGAACTGCAGTGACGAAGCAAAGGGTAAAACAGAAAATGGCTAGGTTTTTTCACTAGTTTGTTACTGTTGGTACTGTAAAATGGCCTTTACACACTGTATGATATTCATGCCTTTCATGCCTCATTTTCACGAGGTCAGAGGAGAAGATACCATCAACTGATGAGGATGCATGAAAGGCTTCTAACTTATGAAACAAAGTGGAATGGTGTGTTGTGTATTTAACTTAACACTAGAGCTGCAACGTTTACCATTAAATTAACTGGGGACTATTCTGATATTTAATAACTGACAATTGTTTTGAGTTGAAATGTCCAAATTCTCTGATTTCAGCCTCTCAAATGTGAATGTTTTCTGCTTTTTATTTCCTCCATTACAGTTAAACTGAATATCCTTGGGCTTGGGACAATACAAGGCATTTGAGGATGTCAAACGAACATTTCATGAACCAAACTGACTTTATCTTAGTCAGCCTTCATAAATATTGACAATAAAAAGTGTCACACAGCCAGGAAACCAAAACCAAAATAAACACCAGTGCTCTTGTGCCAAATAACACAAACCCTAGTTAATTGCATTCCGCTCTTTCTACCCCAATAATCTGTTGTGACATTTTCCTATTTTCTAAGCGCGTTTGACACAGATTCATGAAAACAAGAACAAGCATGTTTGTGTAGTTTGTTCCCATCGACGTATAGCAGGCCAATCAACACATCAGACTTTCCCAGCATTGGTTGGTAGTTTATAATGGCATGCAAAAAAAACAAACAAAAAAAAAAACAACACACATTATTATTATTGTCTGTGAAGCATCATGGTTCAACTTAATGAAGCCAGTCAACTGACATCTAATAGGATTCAGTCTTGACATATTTAAAACATGTTTGTCTCCTTATGGAGCTTCCCTACCAGGTTGACATAATTCATAGTTAGTACACAGGTGATTATTGACATTAGTGCAGTAGCTCACATACTTCTACACACCTGTTTAACTGTGATGCCTAACGTTGCATTATGTAACTTTTTAGACGGAAGAAAAGCATGTATAGAATGCACACTCCCCACTTACTATAGCTGAACTCTAACCCTAGTTCTGGGTGTGTCACTCAGCGCTAAATCAATGTCTACCACAGCTGATAAAATCTGAACATTGAACTATTTTAATGTTAAATGTTAAAGTTATTTAATGTACGTTAAAGTATGTGCGTCTGTCATGTCCTTAAAAAAATGAGTATTTTTGTCTGTGCTGCTGCTGCAGAATTTAACTACCTGTATAATAAACACACTTTGTGTATTACATCTATGCTAATTTAATAATAATATGCATTTGCTGGTTCCAGCCTCTTAAATTTAAGGATTTGCTGCTTTTATTTACTTGTCATTTTGGCAATAAATGAAGAGTCTTTGGGTTTTGGACTGTTGCTTGAACAAAAAGAGCAACCTGAAGATGTCACTTTGGGCTTTGAAAAACTGTTATGAAAATGTTTTCACTATTTTTTTTACATTTCATAGACTAAATTTATAGATTAATGAATTGTTAGCTGTAGCCCCAGTGTAGAGTATGACAGTCAGAATGAAAAGTCTGAAGCTCATGGGAAGTGTGGTTGTTGAAGGCAGATTATTTACCTCAAGATTTTGTGTCATCTTGATGGATAAAGAAAATTGCGGACCAGAGGCTTGTAGTGCGGGGGCCAGACTGACAGTGGAACTTGACTTGACAGCCGTTTATTGATTAGAGAGCTCGGGTACAAAAACAAGTGCATGTGTAGACCGTGTGAAGAACAGTCAACACTGAGCAACTCTACAGGTGCTGCCATAGAAACTGATGAGTTTGCCTGAGTGTGCGTGCAGTACGTGACTTATATCAGTGTAGATAACCATGTCGTGGTTTAAGCTGGGCTGTGTATCTCTTCCTCTTCTCTCTTACTGAAGACACACACTGGGAGGTAATACTTTCTTGTCAAATATACATGGTCATTATCCATGCTGAGCCACTCCTGATCAGTGACTTAGAGTTTAACTTTAATTCCAGAGATCCAAACCTTAGCTTTGGTCGTTGTCAAAGGATTGATCACCTAAATATCACAGATCCCTCTGACCCAGTTGTCTTCCATCGTATTGATTGACAAAATGTGATTGAATTGGGTTCACCTCGAGTGCCCTGCGTCTGACGGTTTGACAGTGGAACATAATGCCATTATTTAATCTGACAACATCATTAAAAATATTTGACCCATAGGTCAAATATGCAACAGTATTGCAAAAGCATTGGCTGCTGCTGTAGTCCCTCTGTGTTAATACCAGTCTATACCTGGCCCTGGGCAGCTTTAGCCAGTGTTCCCTCCATCAGCTCCGATAAACATTACACTCTGCGACAACCTGGCACAGCGCTCTGCCCATCTGGCAGCCTTTTCTCACACAAACTAACAACAGTGCCTGCCAGGAGATTACTGGAAGTGAGGACGTTTTATAGAGATTTGAGACAGGAGACTGCAAGTGTTGATATGATGTGAGTGGGAAAAAGTTGTATTGGAAGTGTCTGTACTGCTTTAATGTATGTTAATCACTTTAACATGCAGGCCCAAAACAAAAAGTATCACGAAAAGAGGCGTAAATGCATCTTGGGCGTGGCTAAAAACAGTATGCAGCCAACGTTAGCATTTTAAAAACAAGCAAGTGAGTACCAGTGTTTGTTTTCACTCATGTAAACAATACTTTATTTTGGGGCCACTGTTTAAACTAACCATGTATTGTTTGTTTGTCTGTTGACAGATATGGCAGAGCCCATTCAACAGCTAACAAGCAACAACCAAGGACGCAGTCACAGACAACACGTCCCCTTCACCCTCCTCGCACGCAAAGAGAAGGTATCCATCTGACTTGTGTGACTTACCACATCAAATAATCCATGTTCTTTCAGCTTGTGCAACTCCATCTTTCTTTAAAGTTTCATGTTCTATTAAAAAATGGGAAAGCTATCAAATGGGTTAGAAGTGACCTACTTTAAAGTAGATAAGTGTGTCTTCACCAGAGACTAGACCTGGAAATTAAGACCCAACAACTCAAACTTTGAAGATTAGCAGTAAAAAACCTTAGTCTACTCTACAGGTCACTCTAATGGCAAGATGGTCAAACTGGAATTTATGATTTAAAAAAACAAAAAAAACAACAACTTTGAGTGACATGAATCAATAAGGATACAGAAATAACTCCATGATGAGATTAAACATTTTCTTGAAGGAACAGTCTGTGCAGTGCCCTTTTTTGCTACCATCACAGTTAAATCTGATTGAACTGGTTGTTGGTTAATTTCAGGTCAGATGTTGCCATGAACATGTCTGTGTCTTAAAGTATGACAGCACAGATTATAATACATTTTAATGTAATATAATCAATCAAAATGCACAAATACAAATGAATTTTATAATATTGGGCTGCACAAAACATCTCTAAAAACCCTAAAAGCCTTGGATTGTACATACAACAGAAACAGCAAATAAGTCAGGCCTCTCAACAGACATTGACAGTATCATTATCAGTCTATGATCACACGCAGATCTTCTGGGTGAGTGTGGGTCAGCTATTTACAGTATTTTCGAACAAGATGATCATGTCACCCAATACAATAAGCCGTCTAAACTCCTTAGGGGACCGTATAAATAAAGAGGGCTAATTGGTTTAACTTGAGTTAATTAGTTCATTAAAACTTGGCTGGAGACTCAGGTTAAACAAAGGACAATCATGACACCCTATTCTTAGAGCAGGTTTCAGTGCCTACAGCACGTTGACAGCAAGAAGACTTCAAACTGTAGGTCATACATCTGAGCTGTAGTTGAAGGCAATTTCTGAATGAGATGTTAAGATAAAAATATATTTACAAAGAAATGATGATGTATCTGTGTAAATATTTCAGATTTTTTCCTCATACCCATAGTGCTATTTATCCATCTAGATGGGCGTGAGGTGCCAAGTTTTGGAGGTATAAACTGTAGAGATGTTTGCTTTCTCTCGAATATAATTGAATTAGATGGCACTCGGATTATGGTGCTCAGAGCAACAAAAAATACATTTGAAAAACAATGTTTCCTTCCAGAAATCATGACCTTGTTACTCAATATAATCCTTATTGTAAGCAATTTAGTAGCAACAATGTACAGTGAAATACACCCTGACAGGGTGATGCAGGTCCCCAACACGAAACAAGTCATTTCACAGTAATGACCCGCTCACTGTATATGATCCTCCATGGCTGAGCTGTGATGTTAAACCACTGCGCTAGCAAGCACAGTGGCACAGCGGATGTAGTTTGGTAGAAGAAAACAGTTCCTACATGAAACTGCTCACACCAAGATCTATGGATATCTTGAGTACCCAGTCATGATTTTTGAAAAAAGACATTGCTGTCAAGTTTTTCAATGTATTTGAGAACCACAAGCTGAGTACCATGTAGTTCAAGAGAGGGCAGGTATCTCTACAGCAAAACTCAGGAACTCATCAAAACACCAACAAAACAATCTAGTTGGATAAACAGTACTAATGAAACATATCTATTTTTGATTTAGGGGTGAACTGTCCATTTAATTGAATGCACTTCTATAATATAGCTGATATAGCTGACTGAACAAGATAAAAATCACAGATGCACCAGTAATAATTACATTGCACCACCTCCCCTTGTAAGATGTATTCCGTCTTAAAAGGAGCTCTGTAAATGTCTCACACACTTGTCATAAGACGTGTCACTCTCTGAGTACACACGCACAAGGCCAAAACACTCCACATCTTGAATGATTTTAATAGCAAGTACCAGACATTGTGTGGGATGTATTTTTAACACAGTGTGTAGACAGCAAAGCTTTCCGGTCATTAATCAGAACATTTGCTGGCATCCTCAGTGCCATTCTCCTGCTATTACGGCAAAAAGAAAACAGTTTCATGAGAAGACCCCCTTCGGCTTAACACGGTTTTCACGAAGTAAAGTTTTAACTCATTCTTCTCTTGTCTTTCGTCATCTTTATTTTTCCAGTGTGGGGAGCTGCTGTATGAGAAACGGCAATATGAAAAGGGCCACTGGGCTTGTATAACAATGCGTGAGGACACTTACGAACAGAGCATCTGCTATGGCTTTATGAGGATAATGAGATACATCTGCCAGCAGAACTCCTTAGGTAAGTCCGCAAGCAAGGGACCATTTAACACACACAGTCAGGCTCTGGGCTCTTAAATTCCCACCCTTGTCTTTTATTT
Source organism: Lutjanus argentimaculatus (assembly GCA_034769285.1). NCBI lineage: Eukaryota > Metazoa > Chordata > Actinopteri > Lutjaniformes > Lutjanidae > Lutjanus > Lutjanus argentimaculatus. The sequence continues at coordinate 25,308,269 of JAWZSL010000003.1, read as the reverse complement.
GCTGATGATCATCTCCAAACCAATCATGCCAATTGCCATTTCCTTTACATCTCTAGGTGACTACCTGGGCATGACACTCCCCATCGTTACAGTAGTGCGCACAGATGAGAACCATTCTGTGATCTCCCATGACGTCACTGTGGCTTATTTCCTTCCCGCTGAGCATCAGGCCCAGCCCCCACAACCTACTGACAGCGAGATCGTCATAGAGATCTGGCCCACCACTACTGTATACACAAGGTCAGTAGATAATGAAGTAAAAAATACCGCTTATATTATTCCTGAACCAACTTTCTCTTCTTATTTGCACCAACAGATAACTACTGCATTTACATGCACAAAATATTCTGGTCAGTATTGCTACTAAACTGTTTACATGGCTTATGAAAATGAATATTCCACCAATATTCCATTAGAGCTGCACAATTAATCAAATATTATCGAAATTGCAATAGGGCCAAGAGTTATATCCAAATAGCAGAAACTGAAATTTTTCAATAAATCTGTGACAAAACAGCATTATAATGTAAAGTACTATAGTGCTGCAGAGGTGCTCTGGCCTACCACACTTGTTTTCCAGATGTAAGAAACTATGTTTGTTTGGTACAGACACCAATGAATATCACATCATCCTGATTTTTATGTTTTCTTTCAGTACACAAGTTAAAACTGTGAATCAAAAATGAACAGTGAACAATGTATCATAGTCATGCATATCCATTTAAGGCAGAAGAAGAAATAATCATTCCCACTAATCGGAATCATGTTGTATTCACAATATTTGTCAAAATAATCACAATATGATTTTTTTAACATAACGTGCAGCCCAGGTTTACTTTACATGCTGCTGTGCATATTTTGAGTAACATAATGACGTACTTCCTATGGCTTATATTATAAATAATATCCAAAGTAAGGCTCTTGATGATTAATAATTAATCATAAATAATAATTGATTAATCACAGTTTAAAAACGTGTAAAATGTATTGTGTAATGTTTCTCCATTGTTTTCTTTGATAAACAAGAGCGACTGTTTAAAGTGAGAGGGCCTTAAGTTTTATTATTCTGTTCATTTAAGTGGTTTGTGCTTCATGATTTAATGTTTCACATAAATAATGTGCTGCTAGAGCTGTTTAAATAAAACTTTAAATAAAAATAAGATGTGCATAATTTCGGTAATGATTAATCGATTATAAATTGTTAGCGTTTTCAACTATTGGAAAAGGAAAATGCACAAATTTGCAAGCATAATCCATATCAAAACACTTAAAAGTAGGTGTTTTTCTCCTTTCCAGAAAATGTGGCCTTCTCTTTAGTGCATGCTTCTCCACCCTAGCCTTGCAAACTGACTGGTTACTGTTTACAAGCGACCATAAAACAGGCAAGAGGCTGCATGCCTCAAATTGCAGTAAAAACCCTAATTAAGCTGTGAACAAAGATTGCTACTAAAACGTGAATAATTCAGGCATGCGTATCTCACATGCCTGAATCAGAAATTGTTAAGGCCTAATTAGAAATATCCTTTTAGAATATGCTGTTTACATAACCCTTGTCAAAGTAGGAATGCTGTCATATCTGGAGTAATGGCAGAAAATTAGAGTGCTTGTACACATAGTCATTAATTAACATTAATACTGGTCTGCTTGGTTTTGACATGGAAATTTGATGCCTCATACACTCGCTCTGCTCCCTGCTTCTTCCAGGCCCTTTACCGGTCCCACCAATGAAGTGACCATCATTGATCAGATCACTGCCATGGCTGAGCTTCTAGACTCTCCCGGTCTGTGCATCCATGACTCGGTCATCGTGGCCGGCTATACCAACCCCGCTCACAGCCACCGTCAGAATGAGATTTGGTTTCTAGAGCGACCCTGAGCGACGAGAGGATTAAGCAGCATCCTATCTGTGACCCTTGAGCCTCATAAAGACTCCCTTTACACTGCCGCAGCCCAGCTACAGCCTCAGATGCAACATCCTCTTTTATGCGCCGCCTCTACCTAAAACAATCACCAGCCCAGCACACTCCAAATCAGTCAGGGCCTGAAAAAAAAAAGAAAAATCAGCCCTTACTTTACCCTCAGTGAATTCTCATCTATGTTCATTTAGAACGATCCTCATTTCACCGATCAGAACTGAACTCAACTACTGCCATACTCTCATGGACGCAATCCTGATGCTAAAGGTGAAGCATAGCATTCATCTCCTGCTCATTCATTGAAGTGGCTACAAAACCCCTTCCTAAGCACAGTGCCCTCTTATTGAAACAGTTCTAACGCTTGACGCTCTGTGAATGTGTTGAGTGACCATTGAGTGCTGTCAGAAAACATGCAACAGCCTGTCTGTCTTTACACAACAGAAGCAGTTCCAGTAGACATACAGCCTTATCTATAAGCTCTGTTTCCATTTGTTGCACAGCTATAGTGTCCTGCCATGTGGGGTAAAGGTCAATGCACAACAGAAAAAAAAATAGCTTCTCTGTCATTCTCAAGCTTGCTGAGGTGATTCCAGCCATCACTTTCTTTATCTCTGTACTTACATAATTCACGACAGGTTACAAGTCTATGTGAAGCCATTCACTCTGGATTAATAGTTCTCTTTATTCAACAAGTGCAATATTTACTGGATAACCAACACTTGACAAGCCAGTTTTTACAGTTGCTGGGCTGCTAACCTGACCCAATCTAAGGGTGTGTCAGTGGCTGGTAATGGAGGGTTGGGGAGGGGGTCTGCAGCATGCAACAAAGCCAAATAAGTAGGGTTGGGTTCAAGAATCAATTCCTTAAGAAGCTGTTCGAAAGGAATCATGAAGACATTTTAATTTTGATTCTCCTCATAGATTGCCACACAAAGTTCACTTGCACTAGATTCAAATTAAGCCATGCGATGCACACACCATCTGTGTATCAGCCTGGCTATCTGTGCATCTAGCGAGTTCAAGGAGCAATATGAAACAACTGCATGTCCAAAAATGAGCGCAGCAGTCCAAATAGCAAGTTGGAGCCATAAACTGTATATTAAATAGGTTGAATCCCTATTTAATATATGATCTATGGTTGTTCCCCCATCCCCACTCCAGACGTGAAGAAACTCAGGCAGGCTGCAGGAGTGCAAGACCACTGCAATTTAATTTTATTGTTAAATTGACAAAAACAAGTGACGACGAGTCCTAAACTGTAAGCTGATCATAACAGTGAATTGTGACTGCCTGTCTGCATTAATTTGGCACTAATTTGAACTCCAGTTAACATGAACCAGGCAAACAAAAACAGTTGTTCTGGTCCGGCATAGAAATTTCAAAGGAGGACACGGCGGTTGTATCGCTGTTGTTGGAGAGCAAGTATTTCAGCTATTTCAGCTCAGCATGTTTACTTAATCTCTGTTGACGTGGCATGGTCATTTTATTTCTCCCATGCATGTCTTCCTGTTGCCTAATGCATTTGTCTTATTAAATCGCAAGTCTTGCATTATTCTTAATTAACCTACTGAGCCGTCGCTAAGTTGCTTGAATAGCTCAAAGAATTGGAATCAAGAATTCTAAAGAACCTGAATCAGAATCTTTAAAATCCAAATGATACCCAACCCTACTGATAAGACAACATCCACACCAGAACTGGTGGTTTCAACCATAGATAAGCTCAACAATAGGTGACGCTAACTTTAGAAAACACCAATGAACATGAACATGTTTATAGGTGTTTGTGCATGAATGTACAGGTACAGGGAGAAGGTAAGACAACTGTCACACTTCTACAAACCAAACACTGAAAAACTCACTTATTTTACTGCTGGATGACAATCATATACTACTTACAATATTATATACATACATCGTTTCATTCCTCATGTTTCAAGTCCATTCTCAGTACACATAAGAATAATTACCTCTGTACCTCTTTCTTAATGCTCTTTCTACTTGCTACTCTGTGAAAATGTTAGTGCATTCGCTCATTCAAATACCACTGCTGCTAAGTAGAGACAATGCAACTGAGAAAAGAGCACAGAGAATATCTCTACTGTGATGATTATAGTCTCTTTTTTAAATAGAAGATACATATTGTTTTAGTCAAAAATGCTTTTAATGTTCTATCACCAATCTAAGGAGAGTCTATAAAGTCAGAGTGAAAGAAGTATGTATGTTTATCTCATATGCAACATATGCAAAGTGATATGCATCAAACCACCTGGAGTTCTCAGCAATGTAGGAATGTTTCTGCTTCGATGCCAGAGAAATACAACTGGTAATGAACTAGCCAAATCATCACTGTGTGAGGATTTTTATGAAGACAGGGGCTTCCTATGAAATGCTTAGGCGAGCAGTTAATAAGGCATATTGAATATGTGTAAAATTAAGTGAAATTTTGCTCAGATTGTGCAAATGTTGATTTCATCAAAGTTAAGAAAGTTAGCATTGGGTTGGGAAGGTTGCCCAGTCTTAAAAATCTCACAGTTTCATTAAGACACCAAATCCAAAGAATTTATTTTGCATTAAATGATTGTAGAGTCGACATGATGACAGCTGTAGTGTGTAAGCAGCACTTGGAAAGCCATGATACATGCTGGTTGGTTTTCCCTTTAAGAACCTGGTTATATGGGAACATCAAGCGTGATAATTTAACTTTTTTCCTTTCTCTTCGCTCTTTTTTTTTTTTTTTTTTTTTTTTAGTATTTTGCAAACGTGTGCTGTACTGTGAAAATTCAAGTGCAACAACAAGAGCTACTGTGGTCTTCTTTGTTCAATAAAAATGTGCTTGTCTCCTGTCTTTTGAAATGTACAGTGACGCTGAGTTTTATTGGGTTCATATGCACAAGACACAAGTTATACACAGTTCTGAAAGTATTAATGCAGAAATGTGTTTCGGTAAATGATGCCCAGAGGAGCTTAATGATCCCTCATGTGCTATCTGACTAATTGGGAAAGTCAAATCATTTCGTAGTAGAGCTGCAACGATTAATCAATTAGTCCAGGGGTCAGAAACCTGCAGCTCCAGACCTGCATGCTGCTCTTTTGCCCCTCTGCAGTGGCTCCCGCTGGCTTTGACAAAAATTGTATGGAAATGAATAACGGTTATTTTTTAAAACATTCTGAATTTCATTTTGTCATTGTGTTACTGAAGTGATTATTACATTCTACAATAGTAAAAATGCAAGAAAACTTTCCAAGGAGAATAGAGAATTTAATAGCTGTAGTAGATTTTCTGGCCAAAAATGGTTCTTTTGATGGAAAAGATCGCAGACCCCTGGATAGGTTGAGTGAAAGAAAATTAGTTGCCAACTATTTTGATAGTCATTTAAGTGTTTCGGTCCTTTTTCAAGCAAAAATCTCAAACATTTGCTGAGTCCAGCTTCTTAATGTGAGGATTTGCTGCTTTTCTCTACATTTATGAAAGTAAATTAAGAGTTTTGAGGTTTTGGACTGTTTAATGGACAAAAGAAGCAATCTTAAGGCATCTCTTAATGTAGGTTTAATTGCTAATTTAATTTACCAATTTTATGTAATTTTATAGACAATTAATAGTTAGTTGCGTCTAACTCCATAGGCTCTTATTGAAACCCACCCCAAGTTTTGATTAGCCATGGGAATCTCAAGGTGCCTCACAATTCACTTGATTCCAATTCAGAGGGATACAAAGTGACTATAAAACTTTTATCGATTTATTTTTTTCTCATTGTGTGACTTCTTGCTACATACACAACACATTTGTAATGATCCATATTAGTTCAGCTAGACACAACATGCACAAACTGCGGCTCTTGTCCAGGTCCCTTTTCCCTTCTACTTCATAAAAGCCAAAATGCTTTCAGCTTTTCAACCTTTCAAGTCGATTATTGTCGGTTCTGCATCGACTCATAATCTTTCAAGAGAGAATTTAAGAATTGATTTTTTTCCCCACCCCTAGTTTTGATATGTGGAATATACTTATAGTTTACAGATTATTCTTAATAATGCAACATCTGGGCAGTTTTGTATGAGAAAAAATAAGTTTCACTTTCATGCTCGGCATTAGGGCTGAACTTATCAAAATATTATCAAAATCACAATATGGACAAGTGCAATATCCAAATCGCAGAAGCTGCAATTTTATGATAAAGGTCAAATGTGTCACAAAATCTCAGTAAATGTAGCACGACTTATGAGGCCAGCTTTCAAATCATATTCTCCAGACGTAAAGGGAGCAGGGGAGCAAGGGACACCACACCCCCAAAAAAATCCACACCATTTTTATAGATTTTTGCAAAAATTACTATTCACACTAAAATTGTGACTCATAACCCAGTATCTGACAAAGCAATCACAATGTGATTTTCTTGCATATTGTTCAGCCCTGCACTGAATTAAAACAGATGAGACCAGTGTAATTGGCTATTTTTCTGACTCTGTGCTTTGAACTAGCTAATAAGTACTGTATTCATAGTACAGAATATCCCTAGGGGGTAATCCTTCCTTTTTATGGTATGAAATGTGGCGAACAAAAGGGTTCACACCCTACTTTGTTCTGAAACATATAGCGTAACCCATTTCACGAGTAGAACTGGAGTTCAATTACTGGAGCGTAGTAACATGAGTTGTAACAAGAGCATCAGAGACTGTAAGTATATCACAGCGCAGCCTATTGCATGATGCAGAATATAGAGACTGATGGAGATACAAGCTGATGGACTTAACATAAAGAACGTAATTATTAACAACTTATCTTCCTAATAAATATGAAAATAGAACTTGTGTGTTTAAGCATTTGTTCCTTTGAGTGTACAGATTCTTTCTCACTTAGTCATGAACTTCAGCACATTTGTTAAAAGAAATAAAAGAGAATTCTCCTGGGAGAAATTTAATTTAAGTGGAATGCCAGTAAAACTGAAGCCCTAAATGACACCATCAGTTTCCATTACAACACAACACTGGGTGTAAACTCTGACTGATATCTCAGCACTGGCTTGGAAAACAGTGGCCTAGATGTTCACTGACATACACGCATTGTCTATAAAACCTCTGTCCACGATCTGTCAAAACCACAAAGCTGAGACTCGAGAATGCAGGCTGTTTTAGTGGTTATATGAACTCTAATGTCTGTGATAAAATGGGCCAAAATCTGAAGGAAAAGCACCAAAACTTGTCTGCATGACTGGTTCATTTTTCTAATTTGCTCAACAATCATTAAATTCCGCCTCAATGACTGTTGTGATGCTTATTTTACACCTGAGAACAGTTATCACTATTTTGTGGACTGTCTCGTCAAATTAAGGGAGGGCAGTGGGACATGGAGGTTAAAAAGCGGGCTGCAGACAGTGTCCGGTCTGGTCAGGGGGTTAATATGAAGAGAAGGTGAAAAATGAAAGTCAAAGCAATTAAAGAACAAGTAAGAAAAGCGCTATTATTTTTTTAAAATCTGAAAGGAGGGAAGAAAATACATACAATGACCTACAGCAGCTAATATGCAAAGTCTCAACTTTCCAATGCAGGTGTCACATTCCAGCTGTCCAGCCGGTCGAGACAGATGAACTGTTGCTGCACACAGACAGTGAAGCAACCCATGACAAGCAGAGAGAGCCTGTTAATAATCCAGAACCACTCAGTCCGGCAGCACTGAAAGCCAGACCACCGAGTGTGACAGGATGCTGCTTTCAAGACAAATCAATCCATTTCAGATTAACTGACCCGTAAGAGCCACACCGCATCAAGAGAGACATGAAGCTGAGAAGAGGATTACAGCTGTGAAATTTTTACAACTGAAACAAACAGCGACCACAAGGTGGCAGCAAAGCACCAAAAAACAAATGTCATAAGAGAGACATGATGATGAAACCGAACTAAACATGATCAATGAAGGAAAGTTTGAATATAAACATAACTTTTCTGAGCTTGAATGTGCTTGTCTGCTTTGTGTATTTATTAGTGATATGAATTAATAAAAACTGACTTAATAATGAATTTATATAGTAGTTAAAGGGATAGTTCTGATTTTATGAAGTGATGTTGTATGAAGTACTTATCAATAGTCAGTGCATTAGCTACAGTAGATGTTGGTCAGTCGGCACATCTAAAGTTTGGGAAAGCAGAGGGGAGCACCAGCACAGAAATTTGTGATATTTTCACCGCTTCATCTTGCCGTCAAACAGCCTTTTCTGACGGGAAATCACTGTGACGCAAGACAAATATCACTCTCTCCAAACTCCATGAGCAAAATCAGTATTTGTACATCTCGCAGGAACACAGGAGTTGCTGCTTCAGTTTGTTTGTTTGTCTGTGATATTTGGCTTATTTAACAGCAGTTTCCCATCAGAAAAAGATGTCTGACAGCAAAGTAAAGCAGTGAAAATATTCTAATAACGTAAACTCAAACTGGTATTGATTTTTTTTTTAGGTGGACTGTTTTAAAGTGGCTGAAATAGTGGCTGAAAGTTTTGTTGCTGTCTCTGTCCACAGCAGTACATTGCTTAGCTTCCGTAGTGATACTCCTCTCTGCTTCTCCAAACAGGGGGTATGCCAGCCGGCATCTACTGTAGCAAATACACTGACTATTGATAAACACCTCATACAACCCCATATTAAATAATTCATACTATCCCTATAATAGTTTTGGCAACAACAAGAAAGAAATTCATTTTTATTGCTTGACACTAAAAAGTGACCTTCTTCACATCCATCTGTTACATCAGGTGTGTATTTGTAGGAAAAAATTAAATCTCTAAAGTCAGGGAGGAGTTTTGCAGAATAGCTTGTTCCTACCTCCAGGTACCGCGCCTGGTGAGCGGAGAGGATGTCTCCCAGTGGAACCACCACTTTCTCCACACTACGCTGATGAGAATGGGCCTGAATGTCCGGGCTCTCATCTGAACGCAGCTCAATGTGGGAGATGAGCAAGTTAGAGATCACCGACTGTATCGACTGCAAGGATGAATGAGATGTGAAAAAAGTTAAATGGAGAGTTTTTTTTAATTTTTAGGTCACACTAGACTAGAGAGAGAAAATGATTTACAGACCCGGATACTGTATATTGTTCTTACCTTTGTATCTCCTCCTGGAGTTGCACTGAGGGCCAGGATGCGGAATTGCAGAGTCTGACTGCCGAGCTGTCTGACCACCTGAGGAACAAGGAGAGGAGTGAATATACAACATTGTTAAGACTTTTTTTGAATAGTTAAAATTGTTAACTAACTAAAAGTATGAGGGCTGGGCAATATATCAATAACACAACATGAGGCTAGATATCAGATATCAGATATCTTAGATTCTGAATATTGTTATAATGTAACATGACTTGGGTTTAAATGTTGCATTACGGTAAAGTGGTGTAATTTTCGGAACTCACCAGACTGTTCTAGCTGTTCTATTATTTGCCTATTTAGTCATTATATAACCACATTACTGATGATTATTTATCAAAAATCTCATGGTTGATATTTTGTGAAAGTGCCAACAGAAATCCTTACAATACTGCTGCAAAATCAGTAAAATTGTTTGGTCAAAAATACTGTGATATTGGATTTTGTCCATATCGCTCAGCCCTTTTCTACAAGATCATCATGTTTGCACTATTTAAGAATTCATGGTGTGTTATTTTGAAGAAATTTATATTGAGTTATATATCGTATATCATGGAATAGCCTGAAAATATGGAATTATTCATTCCAAACAATAAAGCCCTAAAAAGTATCTGAATGCAAACCTAAAGAGACATGCCCTGCTAGAAAACAGAACTTGCGCATTTCTGCCACAATGACAGGTCAACAAGATGATGCTTAAATTTGGCAAACGTGGTGCGAGTATGTCTGTTGTGTGGAGGTTTTTTGAAGTGTCTGAAACAGAGACAGCAGCTTCCATTCCACCATATTTTTAAAAGCAAAACAATACTAATATTCTATAGTATCAAAACTACCAAAGCTATATAAAAAAAGATCTAAGTGCTCATTCAAAACCTCAGTTAAGTTCAGTCTTTATTGTCCTGCCTGAAATTTGGCTTGCAGCAAAACCAGACAGTGTTCAGGGACTTTTTCTGACCAGCACTGCATTCAGGGTGTTCATTAAAAAAAAAAAAAAAAAAAAAGTCCCATTTTGTGTGCCTGGGACCTTTTTCTTTTTGCCATGGTATCAGAAGAGGTATTGAGTATCATTTTTTTTATACTAGTATTGTATCAAAGTTTAAAATTCTGTGACAACTCCATAACCAACTTTCAAGTTTTTACTGACTGTCCTTTTGCAAGTTTTATTTATTTGCTGGTAAACTTTTATGATCTGCTTGTTAAGAAGTTGCTGCCTTGTGTGAACCACTTTCTAACATCAGTTTAGAAAAGTGCTCTATAAATAAAGATTATTATTATTATTATTATTATTATTATTATTATGTAACTGGATTGAATGTCAAGCTGTGGTCATCAGAGTCAGGTTTGTGTACCTGACAGTAGGCATGGTTTCCCAGGCCTTGTGGGCTTCATCGATCACCACACACTTGACCTGCTGAGCCGGGCAGGAATCTCTGGACAGATCGTTCACCATGACCTGAGGAGTGAGGAAGAAGACACGCTTGGTTCTCCACACCTCCTGTCTCTGCTTGGCTGCTGTGCTGCCTGCCGACGATAAAGGAGATAGACTATTGTTAATAAAGGATAAAAAAAAGAAGAGATTATTTTTGTGTAATGATTCGGTACCTGTCAGCTCAGCCATATGTGCCTGTGGGATCCCCATCACGTTGTAACAGGCCTCAATCTGCTGGGCCACCAGAGGTTTGGTGGGAGCCATGAAGACAATCTTCCCTGATGGATACCAGCGGTAGAAGTTGTACATGACCACAGAGGCTATGAAAGTCTTTCCCAGACCAGTGGGGAGACACACCAGTGTGTTCTGAAACAGGGCAGCCTCTGATATCTTCAGCTGGTACTCCCTGATGGGATAGTTGGTGGGGTAGATCCATACCTTAGCCGAGGAGCTGTCAAAGCCGGGGAGGTCTGGATATGTCTGCCCACTTGAGGGGCTGGAAGAGAAGGCAGTGTTCTCTGTTCCTACTTGGTTGTCATATTGAAAAGAGCTCGCATTTTCAAGTTGAAGGCTCTTTTCAGCCTCGTAGACAGCCACCACCATCAGATCATCGTCATCTTCATCTTCATAAGCAGGATTAGGCTCTTCTGCTGCGTCTGCGGACCCCTGACCTATTTCAGCCCACAGAGGATTTCGAGGAGGGTTTGTTTTCACTACCTGTGAAGCGTTGCTTTGGGTCGGTTTGCGCCGTCCAGCGGCTTTCTTGCCATCTTTTTTCGGTGGAACGACTTTAGGTTGAGAAACGGATCCACCCCAAGTCTGGAACAAAGTCCTCTGATTTGAACCACTGCTCATTTTAACTGGTCGTGGCGCAAAACTTTGAGAAAAAGTGCCATGTGTCGAGCAGCAACATTGCAAACATGAATATACAAACACACTGCCACTTCCGCCCGCGTTTTATCAAAATAAAAGATGACATACATAACGACGGTTTCACTCCAGAGATATGTCAGTTACTTGAAAACAATTTTAGTTGTAAAAATCATCACTTTATTGTAATGACGCGAATCTATCCAACTAGGAGCTAAACCGGTACCCGTACGTGATTAACTTTCATAAGGAGGCTTTTATTTTTTCAGCGTGACACCGGAACCAAATCAAGAGTTCGAGTTCATCTCCCGCTCTCCAGGCAACGCCGTCCTGTTACCATAGCAATGGACAAGAGCCGATTGGAGAAGATACTCGCCTGTTTTCAGGTAATTATGTGATCTAATTAGCCCCCTTTAATTTGCAAAGCATCTTTATACCTGCATTAATTCACTGTCAATTGGTTTTTTTTTGCTACTTCTGACTGTTTAGCATCTTTTGCTAACTCTGGAAGGCTGCTAATGCTAAGAGTAGCTAGTTGTTAGCATTAGCGAAAGTGTCAGTTAGTAGGCTACCAACATCAGGTTTCATCAAGGAAACTAAAACAGAAGAAGAATTTTATGCTCTGCTTGGTGCCAGATTTTGGTGCCAGTTCTATTGAAGCGTGTGGGAGACATCCAACATTTTTCGTATTCGTTTATTTAATGTTAGTCTCTAAATAGTATCCAGAGATGATTAAATGCGTACTTTACAGGACTAATAGGGAGTCCAAAAATGCTCAGCACGATCAAATAAAAACTGTAAGTGAAGTGTCCTTTGACTGAGTTTAGAATAAATAACGATTGTTTACAAAATCTGTATTGTCCCCTCCCTGTTCTTTTTTCCCTTTCTTTTGATCTGAGAACTGTTTTATTGTGATTGACAGGGCTAATAATAGCTAGTTTTATGGGACTATCACGATTTTTTTTTAGATCAAATATTTATTATCATTTCAAGAGGTGTAGATTAACAATCTGTAAAACAGCAATATCTAAAAGTAATAACATTAAACTCTACATTTACAAGGACTGATCAGTAAAGTGTAACATAAAAATCACAGACTCATAAAAAGCATTCAAAGCACTATCAAAATGCAAATGAATATACATGCTAAGACATACAATTAACCATACTAATGTACATACAAACAGCTACACACAGCTTTCCATGGCGTACCCTTAAAGGGCTAGCACATATACTCATACATACGTACATACTTATATAAACCTACGTACACCTATATATTGCAGTAAGGAATATCACATATTTAAATGAAATGTTTACTGACCTCTGATTATTACTTGTGCAGTGGTAGATTTTAAACTAACCCTTAGCTATAAAGCAATAATTCAATCTGATATTAAGCAAAGTCTACAGGGGACAAGTTACTGTTACTATTGTTACTCTAACTTTGTCTCCTCTGTAGGCATATGCACGTGGATACTTGGTGAGAAACGAAATCCGCCGTGCACAAGAAGACTTTGAAGACATTGTGACAGAGATTGATGGAGGCTTGACCCATTTACAGTGGCGGAAGACTGTTATTCCCATTCCCCACTTCACAGACACTGTAAGTAGCTAACATTATGATGTGTGATTCATTCAGCTTCTTTAATCTTTTCTCATGCTTTTGCTCATGTATCATCAGGACAGCCTGTTTTTACAATGCAGCAACTCTGCCAGCCAGCCCTCAAATCCAGGACTAGATGTCTGTGCCAGTCCTCAGAGCCCATCAGCAGCACCCTCATCAGAGGAGAGAGATCATCATGCCCTGCTAGAGAAGATAGAGGCAGAGAGAGATGATTCACAAACCAAAAGACAGGACAATTGCTCCAGCAGCAATGCTATAATGGACAGAGAGGGTCAGAAAGAAAGCAGTCTTGGGGATAAAGATGGAGGGGTGATGGAGAGCACAGGAGATTCCACCACTGTCTGGAGCAGTTTGGAGCTGGACATGAACTATGATCACTCTCACAAAGGTGAGAATTTTACACATGAGAGTAGTGATCCCAGCTCACTCATTCAATAAAATGGTTAAAATGGAGAAATAGCTTTGCATACAAATACAATACAATTAATTTATCTCACCACATTTGTAGGTTTTTCACTTGTGTAGGAAAATAAGCAAAAAATGAAAGAGAAATAACACAAACAATATATATCTGTATGTACCTGCGTTCGGGATTTACATGAAATTTGACTTTTTTGTAAAACACATGTTGAACTTTTAAGTCATTTTGAATTTGTCATCGCTCCTTCAGGTTCCCGGCAGTACTGCTTGGCCCAGGATGTGCCCTGTACCCCAGAGGCCCTGCGTCTCCATAGAAACACCCTGACCATGGAGCTGCTCTGGCTTCAACAGGCCATTGACAGCAGGAAAAAGGTGTGAGAGAGGAAGGCAGAGATGAGTGTTTCCCTACATTTATTCAGCAGTGGCAGTCTGCTGCTGTAAGAAAATTGTCTGATGCAAGGCTCAATTTATTTACTGTAGTGACCTCAAAATTAAGTTGGTACAGTGGGTCCAAAAAGCACCAGTTCTCCCAGAAAAATACCTGCATTGTAACTATCCATATCTGAATAATAGTCATTGTATATGCAGCATCAGCACCCACTTTTTGAGTACAATCAACATGTCCTGAACCCGTAATATTTTTTCCTACAGTCTGTACTGTGTATTGAGTACATAAGTATTGAGTACATAAGTCTGTAAGCTCTTACTTTACTTGTTCAGTTTCATGTACCTTTTGCACAATTTGTTGGTGCTATCATGCTAAACTTTATTTCCATAAAATAACTTTTATCAGTTGCTTCTTCAGTTATTGGTAATGACTGATAATAATTTTTAGATGGAGGGTGTGAACTTTTTTCGGCTTCTGAAGGGGGGCATGCCATAAAAAGTTTGGGAACCACTGACTTAAGGGATAGTTTGGATTTTTTGAAGCAGGGTTTTATGAGGTACTTATTCATAGTCAATGAAGTACCTACAGTAGATCGGAGTTGGCACAGCTCCAGTTTGAAGAAGCAGCAAGAGCACTGATGTAGAAAGCTAAGCAATGTACTGCTATGGACAGGGTCAGCAGTAAAATGTATTTAAGCCTCCTACAGAAAAGCAAACCACAAAAAATCAATGTCAGTTTAAGTGTAAACTCTATTTAGAATATTTTCAGACAGACAGCCTTTTCCTATGGGAAACTGTCGTTAAAAAAGCCAGATATCACTCTTCAAAACAACTTCATACAACCCCACCTCAAAATATCTGAATTATCCCTTTAATGTTAACTGAACTCAGAGAGAGGAGGATTTACTCATGCACTCTAGTGTACAGAAAATTTTAATTGATGAGGAAAACCTCAGAAGAATCGCACAGAAACTAAGTATATGAATGTAATCATTTCTATAAGTATATAATCCAAAAATTTTAATAGGTTTGTTGTCATGCACTGGAAGTTAGCTTACCTAACCATTCAGATTACAAGGTATGTAAGATAAAATAGAATTACAGTAACATAATAATAACAACAATAAAATATGTAGTATAAAGTGTATGAGGAGTAAACGCAAAACAACAGTGCCTAATGGAATAACTATAGAATTAACATAAGTTGAGTAATAAAATAAGCTAAAATAAACCAAAATAGAATTTTAATTGAAAATGTGGTTTTGGCCAGCAACATTGAAAGTAATATTGGCAGTGATATTGAAAGGTAATAAAAAGCATTGTTCCAACTAATATGAATGTAATATCGCACATGATATCAGACCAATATTGTACCTTAAAATAATAATGAAAAAGTTACAGCAATATTGCACATGATAGTGAAGGTAATATTGCACAATATTAAATTAACATTAATATCGTACCTGATACATGAAGATAATAATAATGAAAAGTCATATTGTACATGATAATGAACATGTTATCTTAAATGCAATATTGTATATCAAAAGTAGTAATGAAAAATAATTTTGCACATAATCAGTTCAATATCGCACCAAATTGAAAAGTAATATTGCATATCATATTGAAAAAAGTAATACAGCAGTAAAGAAATACTGCACAGAATATTCTTGTTATTGTTCAGTGTTCCATGTTTAATGTTTAATGATTGTTTTTCCTGTTTTTCTTCTCCTCTCCAGTACTTGTCACTGAAGGATCGGCTGAGCGTATCCTGACATCAGAAGTAATCTGAACTGGACTTGATAATGTGAGACTGATGCCTGTCTGCAACTCAAGTGGCATCTGTTTAAATTATTTTATACTTACACAAATACAAAAACGCAGTGAATAAATTGTGTTTAGTCAGTATTCATCATGTGTTTAAAGAAACCATTGTGAATGTTATTTGCTAATATAAAAAAAATAATAAATACATTATATTTTTCTAAAAAGCCTTCTTTCTAGTGCTCTTGTTGCCTCTGCAGTGGTTTTGCTGATATTGTCCTCACAGCATCAGTTGTGTGAGGTTGTTGCTTTTGTGTAGGAGGAACGTTCATTCAGGCACAATTCAGTGGAGGGTCCTTGGCTCTAAGCAAGTTTGTTGTATGACTCACAGAAGCTCAAATTTCCCTTTTGGATCACAATGAATGAGCTCTCACTCATCACACAAGAAAATTATCCTACAGATATTCACAAGTGTCTCCTGTGAAGCTGCTGTTTTCTGTTGGTATTAATGACATTAAAGAGCACCCCCGCAAAGACACTTTTAAAGGCTTAAAAAAAACAAAAAAGAATATGAATTGTGTTTTCCTGCTCTTGAAGTCTTCGTTTTATTTTAAACATTATATTTAAAAGGGGTCACTTTTAAGACGTTTTAGTAATGTTTCTGTCACCTGCCAGTTCTTTCACTTGCTCAGTAATCCTACTATGCATGACAGATCTGATAATTATTTTTTGGGAAAAAACAGACAACTGGGTGTTGAGGTTATCTTATTGATTCAGCTTTCAACACAGCAACCCACCCATTCTCTCTTCCTCCGCCTGTCTCTTTTGTTGTGGTTGCTGCCGATGCTTTGGCCCACAAAGCCAGTCATTGCTGTCACGCTGCCATAGCAACCAGGAAATACTCACCACCGTCAGTGAAGTAGTGTGTGTGTTTTTAGGGGGATAGAGAGAGCAGAACGTGGCGAGTGGGAGTCCAGACAGACCACAACAACAGAAGGGACTGATTTTCACCTTTGCCTTCAATTCAACGATTTCCTTGCTTCATCTTCCAGCAGGCTTGTGAGTGACTGAGCAGTGTCTGTATGGATCAAATATCATGGAATATGTGCTTGTGTGAGTGTGTGGTTGTTGAATAAGTGTGATCCAAAGAATGAATGTATGAAGATGGTTAGGAAATTAGTAAAATTATATACGTGGAGAGAATAGTGTGGTGTGTGAGGCTCTAAAACACTTAATAGCCTTTTAAAATGTGTGTCTGTGACAGTAACAGCTGGCTCAGAGATGGCTGCCAGCACTGCAGCCACCGCTCTGCCTCCAGTGAAGAGCGTGGTGGTGTACAGGAATGGAGACCCCTTCTACAATGGACGAAGGTTTGTGGTCAACCAGCGACAGGTGGCCACCATGGAGGCCTTTCTGACAGAAGTGACTCAGAGCATCGGAGCGTCACTGGCCATCAGGACCCTGTACACCCCCAGACAGGGCCACAGGGTTACAGACCTCGAGGATCTTCAGACAGGAGCCCAGTATGTTGCTGCTGGCTTTGAAAGGTTCAAGAAACTGGAGTGAGTACAAAAGCCATTTAATTTAAAGATATCAAGAGTCATTTTAAAGGGATAGTTTGGATTATTTGTAGAAGGGTTGTGCGAGCTACTTATAGTCAGTGCATTACCTACAGCAGATGCCAGTCAGCACACCCCCAGTTTAGAGAAGCAACAGGTGAACCAGTGCAGGAATCTAGGCATTGTATTGCTGTGGACAGGCTCAGCAGCAAAATGTATTTTAGCCACTTAAAAAATCAATATCAGTTGAAGTGCATGCGATATTTAGAATATTTTCACAGCTTTACTTTGCTGTCCGACAGCCTTTTCTGACGGGAAACCACCATCATATAATCCAAAGTGTTTCCTCCAAACCAACCAAAGTTCATAGGTGAAATCAGTAACTTTACCTCACACTTTAAGGGAGTTCCTGGTCTACCACTGCCTCGATCTGTTATTTTGTGTAGTAGTATTGCGTGACTTTGGTGTTTTAAAAGGATAGTTCGGATACACCAAAGTCACACAAAAACACAAACAAACAGATAGAAGCAGCAGTAGACCAGTAACTCCTGTGTTAAAATGAATTATTTTGTCTATGAAGTTTGGCTGGTTTTGAGAGAGCGATATTTGACTCGTATAACTGCAGTTTCCAACTGGAAAGAGATCATGAATTTTTAAGGTGGACCTTTTTTATTTAGTTAAAATATCTTTTGTTGCTGACCCCATCCACAGCGGTTGATTATTTAGTTTCTGTTCTGTTCTGGCGCTCCTCTCTGCTTCTTCAAAGTGGGGGCATGCTGAATGCCATACACTGACTATCTATAAGTACTTTATACAACCCCACTTCAAATCATCTGAACTATCCCTTTAATGTACAGTTGCTCTGAAAGGAGGCTTTCCATCTCTAAAATTACAGTAAATTCATTTAAAATGAATCCTAACGTACCTTTTGTTGTCATATTGTTGTTTTCATGCACAGTTACCTGAACACAGGAATTAAAAAGCAGCCTGCTGCCCGTGAAGAAACCCAGGTAGGCTTTCATTTTGTCATGTGAACAGCTTACTTGCACACTTGATCACTCATTAATCGCAGTCTAACCAGGAGGAATGCACCACCAGGCCTCTTTGTACTCATATCAAGTTTATCCATTTGAGCTGCTGCCAAATCAAACAGGAAAATGACTGCAGGATTTTACATTAACCGAGACAAGCTCATATTCGCTCATAATTGTGACGACACATTCTAATGTTAGCATTTCTTACATTAGTGTGTGTGTGTGTGCATGGGTCACCCTTTGGGCTTACCATGCCATTGATGTCAGTGGTTGTCATGCAAATTACCGAAAACAATGGGCTAATAATTGTGGTGTCCATAAAGCAGTCACTAAGGCCACGCAGGGTGCCCTTTTAAGGGTCTCGTGCGACATTAGATTCAATAATTACAGCTGGATATTGTCAGAGCAGTGAATCAGAGGCTGTGATCGTTTTCATCAAGAAAATTTCTCTGAATGAATCTGAACCCAACTCTTTTCTCTGTAGCTATTTGATTTGAAACTTTTAATTGCAATAAAAGGCAGGGAGGGCATCATGGAGGACTGAAACTGCCAAAATCAAAAATAAATGACTAAATAAATAGAGGTAAAATGGCTGATTTCGCCTATTTTCGCCTAGGTTTGGTTGGTTTTAAGAGAGCGGTATTTGGCTTGTATAACAGTGGTTCAGAAAAGGCTGTCTGATTAGAACAGTCTGAATAAATCTGTATTTCTTTTTTATTTTACTTCTATATTTATTTACCTTTGTATTAAGTCCCAATGTATTTACTTGCCATTCAATTTTCTATTTCATTTATTAATTTATTTATTCAATTTTAAATGTTTTATTTATGCATTTATTTCTGTTATTCCACTTTGAATTTTCACTCTATTTATTTCCCCAACCTTATTTATTTCTGTATTTTCTTTTTACATTTCTTTATGCATTACTGCCTCATTACACAAATGAGGGGTCTGCCATACACAGTGTGTCATGGGGTCAACATTTTGCCTCTTGGTTGATCAATATCAGAGATCAGATCGACATGTCAACTTAATATATACCTATGCAGAGCTTTGACCCACAGCCTGCCAACAACGCCAGAATGCAGACTGACAGACTGTACAACTCAAAAAAATCAGAAGCACACACCACCGCTCTAAAAAATCTCGCTGACAACACCAGACCTACATTCATTTTTAATATTTTTTGTTGCATTTAATGGCATATTAATTTATCTATTGAGTCATTTGTTTATTTTCATTTTGGCAGTCTCATTAATGAACAGGGCATGGTGGTGATAATGATGATACTAATATGCAGGCAGAAGCTCCCTTAACGTTCACACAAAATTGATGTCACACACAAGTACACACACAAAGCCACTCATGCTGACAAGTGCTGGCTTTGTATTCTGACCAGCTGGCAGGGATGACCGCTTGGTTTTCAGAAGCTGAGAGTGCTCTCTCTCAGTCTGAATCCATCAGTGTTACTTTTCTGAAAAACATAAAAAGGAGTGGAGAATAACTGTGTGTGCCTTGGGTGTCTGCCATTTGGAAAGCCGAGTCTTTGGTTTTAAAGTCTCACATGCCTGTGTTGTGGTTGCTGTGGAGCAATGCAGGAAGTGTGCCCGTCTGTGAGTTGTGTTTGATCCCGCTGGTGAAACAAAGACTTATGCTTTCACACAGTGTTATCAGGGCTATGTGCATGTCTGGGCAGGCCTAATGCCCTTATTCACAGCCCCACGCCTCCTTTCTCTGCTGTAAACGCATTAAACGTCTGCCACTTTAAAGGAAAAACAATAAAGGGACATTATCAATGTCTGGTTTGTTCTGAGTTGATTGATTTAGTCCAGCTATGTTATCAGAGGCACGGACACTGGCTCCAGATTTCATTGATATGGGTCAACATGGGTAACAGTTTTGAGAGGCGCCCTCAGATCAGACACGGCGTGTGAATGTGCCACCGGAGAAGTCTTGGAGTGATGTTAGTTTCCATGGCTGCAGCACTCGAGCTTGACATGAGCAGAATAGTTAGTCGGTCATTACACTTCTGGAATAACTGATTTAGCTGTGATGGACGTGCTCTGTAATTGACGTGAAGGACGTGGATGACGTAAAACCGATGTGGGAATTTTTAGTATTGCTGAGAAAATGAAAACATGATGTTTTGCAGCACCATGAACCTGATTTTCTGAATGTCTTCTGCAGGCCAAAGTAACCCAGAGGCCAAATGTTTCAGCCAAATGGAGGAAGTTTATACCTATACCTTGCATTTTACAGTGAGTCAGACATACTACATTCAAACACACAATCATAATTATCCCTAGTGAATTTTGTTTCATATTTTTTAAATGCACTTTAAAAATGCATTTTAGAGTTCAGCCAGATGTTATATGAGGCCTCAGCAATCTGATTTGGTAAATCAAATAGGTATCTTTCAAATTTCCTGTGTTTTTAGCCCTTTTTAGCTATTCTAGCTAAAAAACTAGCTAGCTTATGCCAGCGTGATAAGGATGGAAATGTCAGTTGGCCAGTTATGGTCCAGACTGAAGTACCTCAACTACAGGACAGATTGCCATGAAATTTGACATTAAAGGTCCAGAGAGGACAAATATTGCTGACTTTGATGATCATCTTGATTTTTCCTGTAGCACCACTTGTAGAAGCCCATTAATGCCAGTGTGATGGAAAAAAAAAAGATCCTGTAAGTAATTAGAACGACAAGATATCCCAAAATAATGAGTCAATATCTCTAAATAATGGCTTTATTATCTCAAAATAATGAGAAACTCTCAAAATAATGTCTATTATGAGAAAGTTTCTCACCATTTTGAGGTACAGAGTTGTTATTTTGAGATAGTACGTCTTTATTTTGAGAAAATTTCTCATTATAATGACTAACAGGATGTTTTTTTTTTCATCACATCAAAACTATTAGCAAAGCTTTTCATACAGACAGTGATGGATCCCAGAGGATGGGAGGATATATGCAAATGTTACCATACAAACATGGCAAAGTAAGATGTGTTTACATTTCAAGTACAGCCTCACAGCCACTAGCATGGCTGTAGAGCAAGGAAACGCTGTCCAGGGAATTATAAAAAGACTGTAACTTTGGAAAGTCTCTTGACTTGTCTAGACTGCTGAAATCTCAAAGCTTTGGCTGAACTTTAGAATGTATTTCTCCACATAACATGGATTAACGTGGACTTTTCAAGCACTTTCAAGGCACCTAAACCAAAAATTTCATCACTCTTGAAGCCTTTATAATCACATCTAAATTGTTACCATGAATACAATTGCAAATTCCGTTATACCCACAGCAATCAGTGTAGCTTGTCACTTTGTTTATTTTACCAGCTTTTCATACGATCTTTGATTCGACTGATTGTTTAATGATTGTTATTTTCGAGAGTAAGGGATCAACAGAGGACTGATTTAGCTATGCATGACAAATATGATGAGGGGAATATTTCGTGTAAAACATAAAAGATTTTTGGTGCACAGGAGTGATTGTGTAGCTAAAACACCAGATTAGGTTGAAATCAAGCATTTTTCAAAGGAGTTAATTCAAATTCAAGCACATTCCTAACCTTGAAAACAGATGAAAAATTACATTGACCAGTAACTGTTATAGTTTATATATGGGCATGTATTATTTAAGACAGAATTTTATTTTAGAAATCTTTTAAAAATGTGACCCTTGTGATTCTATCTGTTCAGTGTTTTCCGTAATGGAGATCTCTTGTGTCCACCGTTCCGATTCATCATTCCTCGGAGCATGCGGCAGGACCTGGAGCAGATCCTGAGTCTGGTCACAGAGAAGGTCAGCTTACGAACCGGTGCAGTGCGCAGGTCAGTGACACTGACAGACAGTCACCTATATATACAGTACATACACTCTGTAGAATATAAATAGAGAGAGAAAGCCAGTAAATATAATATAAAGCCCTGTGCTTTGTTAGGTTGTGTTCTCTGGAAGGAATGACTGTGTCCTCAGCTGTGGAGCTGGAGACCGGCCACTACTATGTTGCCGTGGGAACCGAGAGGTTCAAGAAACTTCCATATGTGGAGCTGTTGGTTTCAAAAGCTACAGAGAGGTATTGTTATGCAAGGTCCTCTGTGAGTGTGTGTAAAGATGTGTGTTTATGTACATCTGTGCTGGCTGTTCTGCTTTCTAAAATAAAACAGTGACTCTCAGAAGTGAGAGAAAATGAACAAAACATTTCTGTGCACTTTTATCTTTTTATCACTTTTTTCACATTCCAGTGTTTTCTTTTAATATTTTGTAGATATTACCCAGGAAAGAGAAGGCTAAGGAGAAACGAGGTACGTTCAGTTAATAGTGTAATTTACTTATGTTCGTGTCTTAAAACAGTCTTAAATCATTACTCTGCAGCCTACAGTTTATTTTCAACATGTCAGGTCTGAGTGACGGCTGTCTGTGAGTGTCATGTGTGTTTCTCTTAGAACAGGAAAGCAGGAAGCGGTCCAGAAGACCAGTACAGCGACTCAGCTCTCCTCGACTCCCCAGAGGTAAAAAAAAAAAAAAAAAACAGTCCTACACTGTCTTGTCTTCACACTACAAGGGCTATATTGGGACTGTTAATTTGTTTGCTGTGTGGTGCCTAACACATTCAATACACCAGTGAGACAAACCATCTTGTAATGGGATCACACCAGCCACGACACACGTCAACATGAGTACTCAGTAGTCATTATTACATTATTACATGAGTCCTCAGCACTCATAAGTCGAACCACACCCATCTTCGAACTCTGCCTTCTTTTTTTGTCTCTTAAGATCATATTTTGGGCTTTTAGCCTTTATTTAACAGGACTACACACCTGTAAAGTTTGTTGTCTGCATCTTACACAACTGTGACTCTATCACATGGATAAAATTTGTCCACGGACGTATTGAACATCCTCCAGAGTACTCAGAAATCAGAAATACTTTATTGATTCCTGGGGGAATTTGATTGTGTTACAGTTGCTCACATTCAAGAATACTATATATAAGTATATACAAATTATAGGAATAGATATAGAAATAGTATGTAAAAATGTAAAAAAGTATGTGGGGGCTGCCACACTGAATGCTCTGTCACCTACAATTGCAGGCTGGTGTGGGGGTGGAGAGCAGGCCTGTGTCTGACAGTCGTTGGTTCTGGGATGGGATATAGGGGTGGAGAAGGTCAGAGAGGTACTGGGGGGCAAAGACCATGGAGGGACTTGTAGGTGAGGAGGAGGACTTTGTGGTGGATAAGGGACTTGACTGGAAGCCAGTGAAGTTGGAGGGTGGGGGTGATGTGCTGCCAGGGGTTGATGCAGGTGAGAACCCTGGCAGCTGAGTTCTGCACATACTGGTGTCTGTCCAGGGCCTCGCTGGGTACCCCAGACAGGACTCCATTGCAATAGTCCAGATGGGAGGTGATGAAGGCATGAATGAAGGTCTCAGCCACGGAGTCGGAAACGGTTTTAAGGTGGTAGAAAGCAGATTCAGTGACGGATTTGACATGAGAGTGGGAAGGCGGAGCAGCGCCTTAGGGGCCACAACCATGAGCCCTGTTTTGTTACTGTTGAGTTTGAGTAGGTCTGATGACATCCATGATTTTTTTCATGCAGGCAGCTGACAAGAGAGACTATGGGGGGAGTTGGGTGGATGGTTTTGTGCTGAGATACAGTTTTCACAGACAGAGTCAAAAGGGGAAAACAGTGCCATAAGCTGTCGTGGATGGTCATTATATTTATTCAGTTGTATCACATGAATTTCAGTCCGATGGTCGCAGGGTGAAGTCGACAGGAGATGAAGCCCCAGCAGCCACACAGCAGAGGAGCAGGAGAGGACAGGGACCAGATGAGACCTCTGCGTTCTTTGCCAGGCCGGTCAAGATCCGCAACAACAACAGACGACAGCCAAGACCACCACTCAGCAATGGATCTGGTTAGTAACCCTAACTGTATATTTCTCATTTTAAACCTAACTTCCTCACGTTCACAGTGAGTTTAATTAATTGTGTGTTAATCATCATAACAGCAGCAGCTTTTTGACGTCTGTTTATCACAGTCCTGCCCAGCGTGTTTAAAACAGTAAGACGTAAGAGAAGAGAGGAGGTACGAGGAGCCGAGGAGGTACATGAGGATGAAAACACAGTTACAGAGCTTCCTGTTGATCAGGTACAGTCCTCTCAGTGTCCGCATAACTGAATAGTATGAAGCTATATCACTGAAATAGGTAAATAACAATGACAAATGTTTAGACCAGAGCTAAATCTAAATCTGTCATCTTCTATCTAAAGAGAGTTGCAGAAATAGTGGAGGATGAGGAACCAAACAACCAAAACGATCCTCTGCACAACACACAGCAGGTAAGCATGAATTAAACATTTTTTTTCTTCATGTCCCCTGTGAATCTGTTGGCTTCTTATCTAAGTGACGAAATGGAAAAAAAACGTCTTTCACTTTCATTCACTCTCATGTACAGTGCAGGTAATTTTTTTTGTCAGGATGGATGGATGTCATTTGCATTATAGTGTCCTTTGGTAGATTAGAGTCTACACAGTTGAACATTTAATAATGAATGTTGAATATGTGATATACAGATGGGTGACAAATCAAAGGAAAAGCAAAAAAAAAAAAAGGGTCTTTGTAAGGTGTTTTTCCAGCATGAGCCACCAGAACAGTTTTGGTCTCTTTACTGAAAGTATGAACAAAGATATTTACTCATTCATCGTGTTGATGGTAGTTGATGCTGTCTAACACATCAAACCACAGATCTGGAGACTGTAAAGGCCATAATGTAGCATATAATTTACTTAATTATCACACTTTTTAAAACAGGGCCTTGAAGGTTTGGAAATTAATTGCTAAATAATCAATCATTAATAATTAATATAATACAAAATTGATGCTTTTTTCTCATTTTTTCTGTTTTTCTAAAATCTAGTTTAAGTTTTCTTATTTAAAAAAAACCTCCACCAGACAAAACAATATCAAATGAGAGACAATAACTGCCATTTCTAGACTATCGATTAATTATCAATTAATACATTTTTAACCGGTTAAATTCTTATTTATCAATTAATGGTTAATCATTAACATCCCTAATCCCTTGTGATTTCTATGGAAGCATCAGCATTAAAAAAATGTTACTTGCATAATCGGTAACATGTTTTACAATATTTCTCTTTATGATGTTGATTTATCTGTTTTCTCTTATCTTAATAGTTATTTTATTTTATTACATTTTATTGATCTGATTTTAAATAACTGTAATGCTGAATTGTAATTTTGCTTTTCCCATGTAAGGCACTTCATAAATTTGTTTTGAAAGGTGTTAAATAAGTTAGATATACAGTAAATTGTTATATTATGTAAGTTTATTATGCAAGCTGATTATATTACCTTTGTTAAGAGCTGCCTTTGTTGTGTTTAACCACTAAATTATTCAGGTTTTTCCTTTAATGAGTCACACATCTCTACTTTTTATCTGAAAATAGAAAAGGAAAAATGTTAACCAGCTCATCTTTTAACAACTGACCTAAACCAGTCCAGAAGGTCTTGTTCTATCTGTAATACATTTAATGTTTCCTCCCCTTATGTATTTCTCTGGCATAAAGACATGTGATACTGTGTTTTTCTCAAGAGAGAAGTACAAATTATCAAGAGGGAGCAGCACAATGAGGCAGAACACCTACACAAACACAATGGAAAGCAGGTACAGTATGTGTGAGTGGGTTGTAACTTTTATATAATCATAATACACGTGTCCTAATAAAAAGGTTCACTTAACTTTTGGTGTATAAATGGGTTCAGAATATAATATTTTTGTCCTGTACAAGGCTGAAGAACGTGGTGTGAAACAGACAGAAAATTCTGCTGCTGAAATACTGGTACAGCACACACACAGACAACTGTTAGAACATTTTGTAACAGCTTCCAGTCAGTGCTACAAAAATATAGTCTGCAATCAATGTGTCTGCTCTTTCTAAAGGAGCCGGAGCTGAATCAGACGTACTCAAAGTCGAGGCCTTCGTCATCCACCTCTCAGGGAAAAAACAGGGAAGAAAAGGCGAGTTTGCCCACCACACATCCTAAAACAGTGCATGACAGTTCCTGTTGGCATCACCATAACCAGACACAATGAAACTGTTTAATTGCTTTTTCTTCTACGCTCTTTTATTAATTTGCTCTAACAGGAGAGCCCACAGGACGCCTCGTTGATTACAGCAGAACAAAACCATCATCAGGAGGAGGTCACATCATAACAGTCTGACTGCAGCCACACGCACAGCGATTACTGCACATGGTGAAATGAATGTTTGATTAAATTGGTAGAACTTTAGCTGTGGTAATGAGCCAAGAAGTGACAACATTAATTTATGTTGGAAGAGTCAAAAATGTGAAGAAGCCCAGACAAAATCAGAACAAACGCTATGGGACACACAGCTCTAGTACAACACACTGCAATCCACAGCAACAATAACTCCATAAAGTCAGTCAAAACAGAACTTTTCTGACACCATATGCTGAACAAACGTGGTGTTTGATGTATTGTTCAGCTGTTTATGATACTGTGTCTTCCCTGTTCTTCAATTCTGATGCAGAGATTCAATGATGCAATTTGTGTGTGAGACTATTAGGACAAAAAATGAGAGGAGGAAGATTTTTTTAAATTTCAAGAACTGAGTCAAAATGTTGAGAATAAAGTTGAAATACCTTTTTGATTTTATTCTTGATACATTTCAACTTTATTCTCAAAATGCAAAATGTTGAAAATAAAGTGAAATACATTTTTAAGCTTATTCTCAACTATTTGACTTTTTCAACATTTCAACTTCATTCTCAAAGTGCAAAAAAGTCGATAAAGATGCGTCACTTTCTTCATTTTAAGAATATAATTGAGATGCCAAGAACAAGGTTGAAATGCCATTTTGACTTTATTCTTGAAAATATATTTCAACTTTATTCTCAAAATCCAAAAAGTTGAAATGTTGAGAATAAAGTTGAACCTTCTGTATGAGGGCAAGGCATAAAAAATATGCCAGAGGAAGATTTATTTAGTTGTTCTTTTCATTTACATTTTAACAAAAAAGTTGAAATGTTGAAAATAAACTTAAAACACCATTTTGATGTTGTACTTGGAAAGGTTTTTCAACTTTATTCTTGACATTTTAACTTTCTTTCTCAACATTTCGACTCAAAGTACAAAAGTACAGTATTGAAATGTTGAGAATAAAGACTTTATTCTCGAAATGTATTTCAGCTTTATTCTTGACATTTAAACTTTACTCTCAAAATGCAAAAGTCAGAATGTCTAGAATAAAGTTGAAATGTTGAGAATAAATTCAAACTTTCTGTGCAAGATTTATTAATTTACTTTTCACTTAAAGAAGAAAGTTGAAATACCATGGTACTTCAACTTTCTTCTCCATATCTTGATTAATTTTCAAAATGCAAAATAAAAATTCCTCCTCCTCTCATTTAATTCCCGTTCTCATGTCTGAATACTCTTTCGTACCTATAGAATATGTACATAAAACACAATATTTTGGAACATTTCGAACCTGAATGTATTTTGATTTGCAGAAATCAATGATTGAGATCATAAAGAGTTTTGTTTTGCCAAGAATTTATTAATAAAATATCAGTCGCATCACAAGCTGAATAGATGCAACAAACACAAAGTCATCTGTACATTGTTTTGTGTCAATTAAATACTGTGAGAATAAAAATATATATTGCTATGTACAATACTCTTATTTCTGAAGTCTGTGTTGTTTACAGAGTGTACAACAAGGTCACTCACTGTTAACAGCTGAGTCTTTGTTACTCCTGTTTCACAAAGAACTTGAGAAAGTAACAGTGGTATATCTACCTCAGTCAAACACCGTGGACACAGGGCAGCAGGGGAAGAAAATAAGTTTGAAAAATGGCTTTATGCTCGAGCTGAACAGCAATTTGTCCTCTCCTGTGTCCCGCTCTTCCCACAGTGGACAGAAGGCAGCCGCAGTAAACTGTCCCCGTTAAACCAGGAGGTTAGATCTAATTGGTCCATTTCAAACCCCCGGCCTTATTTATATGCGGTCTCTATAGCATTTATGCAGATGCCAGTCACATGGCGGGGCAGCAGAGTGCTTAAAAGTCAAAGTTAACAACCAGTTACTTCTATGCAAGCACCATAAATCTAGTCTAGCCTTGAGGTGAACCCTGCGTGAACCCACTTCCCCCTCCAGCTTGGTCTGAGAGTTTCTGGACAGGTCTTTTCAAGCTCACGCTGAGTTCATTTAGGCGCAATTCTCC
Source organism: Lutjanus argentimaculatus (assembly GCA_034769285.1). NCBI lineage: Eukaryota > Metazoa > Chordata > Actinopteri > Lutjaniformes > Lutjanidae > Lutjanus > Lutjanus argentimaculatus. Next base: position 25,279,852 of record JAWZSL010000003.1, on the reverse strand, counting down.
CACCACAACCCTTGCTCTAAAGCAGTCGCTGCCTGAATCTAAATTGCCCCCTGTAGTCCTGCTCCAGCTCTGCTTTGGCCTTCTCTTCTTCCCCCAGCTGAGGATTCACTTTAAGGTGCAGGAGAATCTGCTTCAATCCTGGTCTCTGTTAGTTTACGACCTGGGTCATATTCTGCTGCCTCCCAGAGTCTTTGTCATCAATGGAGCTTATAACACACAGAGTGATGCCAGCCATGGTCAGGAACATTCCCGCGACAGCCTCTGCACAGAGTGAGGTGTGTGGGGGAAGATATGAAAGAAAATGAGAGTTTAAAAAAAGCACATCTTAAAATACAGAACACAACCAGTACAGTGTTTTTCAAAAAGAGGAGAAAAGCACAGGAGGGAATTAACTGCTCAATGGCGTCTTGGTATGCCAGTAAAGTAATCTCTTGCTTATGCAACGGTTTTGAATTGGTCCCTGAAGTCTCTGAACATGTTCCAGTAGCCCAATAATTGATCCTTGTAGCATTTTAGCATGGTAGATTTGTCCTTGTGCATCAACATCAATATCACATGCTGTGTGGCTGCTCTGGCACCAAACAGAAAGCTAGTGTATGAGCATCAAGAAAATGAGTCACTCACGTTTGCCTCCAAACTCTTCACCCAATAACTTCCCTGTGAGCAGAGTGCAGAGGAAGGTGAGAGAGTTGGCCACAGGAACAGCGAGCGATAACTCTGATGAGAAAAAGTGAGAGAACTGGATTTATTATTCTGCTACCAAATGAACAAGCAAACCTGTGTGTGTCCTGCTGCTGCACACAGATGATGTAAATCTCTGTACAACATAGAAAATGATTAGAAGAGTATGTTATGGTCTCAATGAAGACTAATGGTTTGTTTAAAAGGTGGGTACCTTATTTTGGTGGCATGTTTTTGAGGTTTTTATATCAATCTGTAGCTTCCCAGTAGTGTCCTCTAGTGTATTCAAATCTGAACATTCACATACTGGTCAAAGTATGACAAGTTCTAGGGTCAAAATTCTATTTTTCCAAGCCCTTATGAATATGATTTCGCACGTGACCTAACGTAGGTTTCATAGGTTTTTCGAGCTAAAATGTCCAATATTTGCATGATCCAGATCCTCAAATGTGAAGATTTGCTGTTATTCCTTGTCTTACATCATATTACCAAGAATAAAGTCAAAATGTCAAGAATAAAATCAAAATGGTGAGAATAAATCTGAAATTATAGCTGCTGTGCAGCAATGGTCGGGGCCGGGCAATTTTAGGCAAAATTAGGCAATTCTGAGCAACAAGCAGAGTGTAGGAAGATGAAAAAAAGGTGGCATTCTAATGTGCATTTTACATCAGTTGAGGCTTGAACTCACAATTTCTGGAACAATAGACTCTGCATATTGACTGATAGCTAAGCCAAATAAACAGGGAAAAGAGACAAGGGATAACAGGGAAACGTGTTGATAAAGAGTATTTGTCTCTTCCCAAAACTCCCTGAATCATAATTATTTAAATCTTAACAGTCTCTAATCCACATAGCATGATACCTGAACATAAGGCTTTCACATTTGAAAGTCCATCCTGCCTTAGCTGAGGCTCGAACTCACGACTTCTGACACTGAAGTCCGCCTTTTATCTCACTGAGCTAAATGGCAAGTGACAGTTCATGTGTGGCTTCACAAATTGACTAAGCCAAGGATCAGGGTGCCAGGCAGCAGCCATCCATGCCATGGAAAAGCACATTTCAAAGTGAAAGTTCCAAAGCTGTAGCACATATGGTTGATTTGTTGTGAATTTTCAAAGTTTTGAAATTTAGAGGCTTGCTGTAGCGCCACCATCAGGATTATTGTCTTGTGTTTCCAGTTGAGGACATCTGGCATGGGACTGGACCTTTGTGAAAAGTTTGGGTAGATTTCTCATATGGAAATGTTGTACAAGCTGAGGCTTGAACTCACAACCTTCAACACCAAGAACCATCCTCTATCTCACTGAGCTAATTGACAAATGGAAACACAATTTGTAGCTTCACAAATTGACTAAGCCAGTCACCTGTGTGCAAGACAGCAGCTGTTAGCATGTAAAGGCAGATTTCAAATGGCTGTCAAAAATTCAGTTATTGAGACAAAAATTCCAAAATACACAAATTGCATCTAGACAGCATGGAGATGTTGGTCATTAGTTTTTAACAATGATTTATTGGCTCCAAAAGTGAAAAACTGATGTTTAAAAATGCCATTTTTGTATTGACTCCAATTGTTCGCATGAGAGTGAAATTCAAAATGCTGTAAAAAAAAATCAGTTTTTGAGATAAAATTCTGATATTTTCCAAACATCATCTACCATGACTCCAAAATTTTGTCATTTTTTTTTCATGAACATTGAAAATGTATTTAGCAAGAATTTGCAAGTATATGTTTATAATACCGTTTACAGTCAAACATTTTGATGCACTGTAGGCTCAATTTTTGATAAATCAAAAATCTGTGTGGATCGTTTGTGTAGGACAGTCTGAAGATGCTCTGTAGCAAGTTTGGTGCCAATTGAGCAATAATTGTGGGAGGAGATAGGTTTAATAAGTTTTACAGTTTTTGAAAAAAACAGAGCGATGGACTTCATAATTTGCAATAGGTTTAAATGTACAAAAGTTTCTTCAGTATCGGGGCTACATTTTGGTGAAAGTTGTAAATCTGTAGCACATATGGTTGATTTATTATGAATTTTCAAAATTTTGAACTTTAGAGGCTTGCTGTAGCGCCACCATCAGGACTATTGGCCTGTTTTTGCAGCTGAGGCAATCTGACATGGGACTGGACCTTTGTGCAAAGTTTGGTCATTTTTCGTGCATGGGAAGTAGGATTTCCTCGGAAGAAGAAGAAAGAAGAAAGAAAGAAAGAAAGAAGAACATGCAGGATTACAATAGGGTCCTGGCAGCTTAGGCTGCCCGGCACCTAATAACATTTGGACTTTATTTTCAAAAAACTTTAATCTTGACATTTGTACTGTTTTTCTCTCAACATTCTGACTTATTCTCAAAATACCAAAAAAAGTGATAATAAATGGTTGTTGTTTTTTTTTTTTTTTTTTTTATTTTGAGAATAACATCAAAATGTCAGTTCTGACTTACATCATACTAAACTGAATATCTTTGGGCTCTATACTGTTAGTCAGACTAAAAAAACATTTTTAAACATCAGCTTGGGCTCTAGGGAATTGTGATTGACATTTTTCCTGTTTTGACATTTTAAAGATTAAAAGATTCATAATCAGCAGATCAACCAATAATAAAAATAACTTAGTTGTGATACTAGATCAGCTGCAGTATTTGACCTCTCTTGACATGATGCCCATACAAGAATCTTCTCAGTATTGTTTGAACTGGATTATATTTACAACCCTGATTCCAAAATAGTTTGGATGCTGTGTAAAATGGAATGCAATCATTTCCAAATGAACTGTGTTTACTGATGACAGCTTTACAAAGTGTTCCATGTAATAATATCCTTCACACAATCATAATGTATGTTTCACAAAGTTTTGAACCTCGCTCCATCCTTACTTGTGAATAATTGAGTCTTTCATATCCAATTATGATAGTATCACCTGTTACCAGTTAACCTGCTCACCTGTTGAATGTTCCAAACAGGTTTTTTTTTTTTTAGCATTTTACAAATTTCCTCCTCTTTTGTTTCCCCTGTCCCAGTGTTTCTGAAATGTGTTGCAAGCATAAATCTCAGAATAGGCACATATTTACAAAAATCAATAGACAGTGAGTTAAAACGTTAAATATATTCTCTTTGTACTATTTTCAATTGAGTATATATAAAAATAAAGAAAAAAAAGTTTGACCAGCATGCTGACTTGTATGGTAAAAATACACAGTTTAAGCTTGAAGTCATGATGTTGGCTTCCATCATTCACAGAAGACATTCTGACACATCATAGCAGAAAAAGCACAGGTCCTAATTATGAAATTAATGATGACTGAATTTAGCTGCTTCAGTGTCAGAGTCCTGTTATTGTGCATGCTGCCTCACTGTCACGTTGTCATGACTTTCCGGGACACTTGAATATAATGGAACGATTGTTAATGTTATTAGTAATACCTGTGCTTTCCCTGCTATGACAAGTCACATCTGCTCTGAAGACATTTAGCTTTGTCATAACAGGAAACACACAGGTGTGATTCATAATATCAATGACAACTGCATTACACTTAGCTTGTTACTTCCAGACCTCTGGTACTGTGCACGCTGGCTCACTGGGATAATTTACTGGCACATTTACTGGAACTTCTGATCTATCATTAATATTATTAGCTACAACCGTTCTCTTCCTGCTATGACGTGTTAAAATATCAGCTGCGATATTTTTATAGGCCTTTTTCACACAGGTGTTATCAATAACACTAATCAAAGTTCTTTTCCATTCAGGTCAAACAGAGTGAGGGTGCTGCTGTTGTGCACACTGGCTCACTGGAAAGGCTCTGTACTGTTTACCTACTGTTTCATATCAATGTTAGGGGTGTGAGAAAATATCGATGCACTTGCGTATTGTAATATTATGTTGCTATAAATTCCTGCTTTTAGTTATTAAAAAAATGTCTGTTTGTTTTGGTAAAATATGTTAGAGTATTACTGATGTGTCTTCACTTGTCTATTGCACTGATTTGGCAATAAGTAAGGGATCGATGATGACATGTGACCAGTTTAAACCAGGTGACGGAGAGCTCAGCTGCTGTGGGAGGAATTTGTGATAAAAAAATATCTGGGGAAAAAAAAAAAGTGTTTGTAAGCTCCTGCAGCTTAACGACAATCTTAGCTGCTGAAAAGATGTTTAAAATGACAACACACCGGTCATCTATGTTGGGACACTTTGCCACATATAATCCTCAGACTCTGAAACTAATCTTTACAATATTAATAAGAAATGATGTCTAAATTATTTTATTTTAATCCCTCTGACATGACACACCCACCTCCACCTCCCTGTCCTGAATTACACCCATTCTCATCTGGTCAACCTCCTTGCCAATCAACTAAACCCACTCAGTCCTATAGAAGCTGCAGACAGTGATAATGTTGAGTGTGAAGTGAGGTCTCACCTGTGGTGGAGAGCGTATAATAGTAGACCAAAGACCCACTCTGGTTCAGCAGAAATGGGACCAGGTACTGGGCACCAAAACAAGGGGAAAAGGTGCAATTAAAACAAACTGTAAGGAAGAGTAATAATTCAAACGAGAGCAGATTGAGGACTTGCCTTGAGGTTTAGGAACAGAAACTTGACCTCAGCCAGCAGCTGTGAGGCTCTGCTGTCTGAGCCACAGTCTCGATCCCCTCTGCTCCTCTCTTCAGCAGAGGGTTGGTGCAGCCCCACAGCACCGACACCAGCAGGAGACTCAGCAGCTCCACTGAGACACGACACAACCATCCTGTCACTTTACTAATATATGCTGCTAGCACTGCTACATGACAGGTCTGTTTTAAAACTGACCACGCCACCAGATAAAACAGGACAAACAGGAGAACAGTGCAGCTTGTACCTGAGCTGAATGTTTTGTTAGCTTACTTCCTTAGCATTAGCGCTAACATTTTAGCTGTAGTTGGCTAGTTTTGTGCTATTCATGCTAAAGAGAAAACAGATACGTAGGAATATATATTCGATATCAAAATACAAAAGCTGTCTTTAAAATGTTGCCACATATGATGATTTGAGAGGATAAATTAGCTAGCTCGTTAGCCGCTTACCTGCGGTCACCATCACGTAAACAGTCACCGTGAAGCTGCATTCAAGACTGTTCTCCAGTTGTTAGTTTAACATTATTAAAATGGACGATTAATACACCTTTTGAACCAACTTATTATTTATTAAAGTTAACCTAGAAGATAAAGTAAAATGAAATCCAAGAAGGGAACGATTTTATGACGACAGTCTCATTGTTACACTGGAACATTTTGCAGCGTTTCGATTCTCGTCATCTTGAATGCAGCTTTTAGTTTTTTTTAGGGTTTTTCAAATAGTATGGTACCAAAATGTACCAGCTGAGGGCGCAATAACTTCCACCAGAAACATTTAGGATCATTCATTTACCTCAACTTCTTTTCTTTTCTTTTCTTTTCTTTTCTTTTTTTTCTTTTCTTTTCTTTGCTCACTAAGCTTTTTAATTGTAGGAACTTAAATTTTACGAACTGCAATGCAATTCAAAAACATTTAATAATGTAACATGTACAGCAAATGCATTCAATAGATTAAGCAGGTTAATAATAAAATAATCATTTAAAAAAATACAGATTAAGCATTCATTGATGAGGTCAATTTCAGAGACTTGTATAGAGTTGAAATTCATTATACTAGCATTAGGTCCAATTTTGTCTCATCTAATAACACAACAACCACCATTTTCAGGATTATACATTTACCTCTTTTCTTTCCTGCCTTTCTCATTTATGTTTGGATTTCATCAATTTCAGGGACATAAGTTGTATTTTATTATAGTGGCATGTGAAGATCGGTGGGAGTCTTAACATATTATGGTGTATGGCTTAAAAATGGTTAAAATAAGCAAAACACTGCTTATTAGGTCTAATTTAGTGTCTTCTAATAATACACCAAAAGTAATACTGATATGATCTACAGATGGCATTGCTGTGTTACCATTCAGTGACTTGTTTCCAGAGCAACATGAGAGCATGAAACAAAGAGATGTTCCTGATTTATTTTTTGTGGGTGGAACTGGGTGTATGGAGAATTTTGTTCTTAGTTTGGACATTTTTGATCGGTCAAATATATTCAGAACATTATTTCTACACTCTGAACAGGGCATAAATCATTTGTTAGAATATACTCAATCAAAATCTCAAACTTCCTCACAGTTTCATTAATTTTGTCCTCTAATGACACTTCATTATAACAAGCAGGTGAGGCACAATTAGAAATATTAAATTTTATTTTCATCTCATTTCATTTAAAGAACCACAAACAATACAAATACAAGGAGAAACAAAAATAAAGTGCAAAATCCTTTGGTGTCAAACTAAAGGGCTGACACTCAGATGTCTCACAGATTATCTCTGTGGTCTCTTCATTATACAAGGTTAAAAAAATAATAAAAATACACTGACATTTTATATATTTCTTAATGTTCAGAAGACAAAGACAGTATGGTACAAGGTTAACCAGATTTAGGAGGGAAAATTGTTAATTCTGCAAAATGAACCTCAAAGAAATCCTCTTTCATACTGTCTTTGTCCTCTCTGAAGTTTATACTAATTTTACATTTACTCATGAACCAAAGTGGTCCTCTTTAATACAGAAATGTACACACTTAAGAGCAACGTGGTCAAGCCATTACAGTCTTTACTACACATTTTCTTCATTGTATTAGTAGTGATGGGAAAAGTACAAACAATAAGAACCTTATGCATCTATACACTGAACACTGACAGTAGCCAAAAAGCAATTCTTCACAACAAAGTCTCAGTTTTCCGTCATGCATCCTTCATGTAATCCATTGTGTCTGTTTAGGTACCATTTTGTTCATGATGTGTGTTATTTTTCACATCAAAAGGACTGTCTTTTTGTCCATGTAGTCACCAGCAGTGGCTCAGCTGGTGGAGATACTGACGGTGACAGCACTAACGTCACAGATTGAGTTTCCACAGGATTCAGTCAGCACACAGTATGCGGTCGGGGATGAAGACAACACATCAGTCAATGCCTGCTGTGAGACTAAACCGCAGTCTTGTTGCTATGTGTTTTCTAATGACGGGACATCATGTATGGTGACTGCAGTGGATCCACTGTTTGTGCTGAACTGCTCTATGTGGTTCTCCTCCACACTGTTCAGCTCCGCCCTGGGCAGCTGGAAGCCGTTCTCTGAGGCCGGGTTTGAATTGGTGATGCTGCCCGACACTGAGCTGACTCCCACCGGGCTCAGCGGCATGCTGCTCTGAACGGTGGATTGTGACATCTTCTGACGAGGTTTGGAGCCTCCGCTGGCCCCCAGGACTCTGGATACATGTGTCCGCCTGCAAACAATAAAACCTTCATGTTAAAATTCACTCACATACTATTACTACAGACATTTTACCCAAAAGTATGGGTCAGCCTCACACAATTTGCACTCAGTGTGTTCTGAATAAGAAAAAAAGTCTTAAGGAACCATATGCAGGGACCGTTCTGTTCCTAAAAAGGAATTGTATTTCAAAAATTGGACACAGTGAGCTGTTCATTTGTCATTATTTGGGTGCCTTTTTTTTAGGAGTTTCTAAAACTCAAAGATTCAAGTTTATCTAAAGAGGAAAAGTAGATTATCTCAACAAAAGATTATAAGTTGATAAAACTTTTTTAAAAAACTAAAGAGTTTGAGTTTTTCTAACTTTTTTGTTTTTACAGTGAAGAAAAAAAATCACTAGGTAATTTTGTGCCACTTATTGTCAGGTTTAATGATTACCTTGTACACATTCACTGTACTTTATCCAACTACATGTCTCATATAAAACATGGTTTATGGTTGATTGTGGAAAGCACTGAACCCTTCATGTGGACATCAGACAAGAAGACATAAATACATTTTTTAAACATGTGCAGCAATGGGAAATTGTGGCATCACAAGACACAAGACTTTTGGTATGTTATAAAGGACATATTTATGAATTGCTGAAAAGGTTTCTGTTGCCCTTTGTGTGGGGTTGGGTCATACAATGCCTGAACTGTATGTAGCAGGCTGTTATTTAGCAAAATGGCATATTATGTTCAATAATTGTTTCTCCATAAGGAATATGTCAGGTATTCCTTCCAGTTTTCTAATCTAATTTTGCTCGTAGGTCTCTTACTTCAGCCACCAAACGTACCACCCACAACAGGCATCAAAAATGGCCAAATAAAAAGGGAAAATGTTGTGCAACAGTGGATAATTTTACCTCTAAAAACGATTTAAATAACAATCTGTAACCAAAAAGGGAAGGTCTGACACATGGACACCTCTGATGTGTGATGACTGTGATGACATGTTGCTGTGAGAAAAGAGGCTGTGAACTGCAAAAATATGTTGAAATGAATTATTGTTTATATTTAGATAACACAGACAGAGCCTGTGAAGAAGGCTAAGAACAGCAGCAGCAGGTGTCTGGTCCTGTTTGAAGTGGATAAAAATAGCAAAACTGTTTGTGAAAAAAAGGCCTGACTGTTTCACGGCTCGTGACATTCACTATGCAGGAATTGTCCTGTCACACAGGAATGCGGCCCTACCTGTTGTATGTCTTCAGGACGATGAGCAGAAAGGCGAGGATGATGATGATGCCGATGACGATGACAGCGATCATCGCCCCAGAACCTGAGAGACACAGAAACAGAGAGGACGAGGAATGAGTGATTAACATGTTGAAAGGATGTTTTTCAGTCTTCCGTCTCCCCTAAAATTTGCATGTTACATTTCACACATTCCCTCTGCTCCATTTAGTGCAACTTATTTTGTGTATCCTGCAGAAGTAGTGTGTAGTAGCTTAGCAACGGCATCACTCACTGACAAACAGAACACAGCAAATATTTCCTATTAAATGTATGGGTGCCACTCCTGTGCAAACCATCTAGATTAGACTGCATGACGCAATCGAATGTTATTTATGAGGCCTGGCTTATCATTTCATCTTTTTTTTTGTATTGTCTCTGCCATAGTGGACATTCTTAAGGTGTGATGTGACCTCTTTCAATAGGGTGTGTTTTATCGATATCCAATTTCAGAGAACATGAAAGAGAAAACACAACATAAACACAATGCAGACAGCACACGCACACAACACACACACAGAGTCATGTTTGCATCACTTCAGAGGACATTACACTGACATACAGTCTTTTCTTGGAGACTTACCCTGACTCTAACTACGACCACCACTTATCTAACCTTAAGAGTTTAACATTAAACAATAAAAAACGTTGATCACACATCCTGCACTTGGGGTCATACACTAATTTCGCATCCAATAGAATACTTTCCCGCTTCTCTTTTTCATGACGCTGTCAGAAGCGTGGTGCATGAATGCGCTAAGAGTGGTGTTCATTGAACGTGCTCAGATTTGTTGTGAACGGTGAACTGAACGGATCAGTTTGGAAATCAATGAATGCAAATGTGAGCATTGCAATAACAGTGCTCACATTGTCACTGAGCATGCGAATACCTAAATGTCGGCGTGATATAAAAACTTGGTTGATCATGCTGCATGAAGTGTATGAACTACGTTACAGACTGGAGATTGTGTACAGTGAGAAACAGACTGATAGATCTGTATTATATTTACTCTTCTCCTCTGTCTCATCTCCCCTATGAGGCGTTCAATTTGCCCTGGAAAGTCATAATTTCAAGTCCCCAACTTCAACAGTATGCTGGTGTTCAAGTTTGCTGCAGTGTAAAACATTCTCAAATTGTTGTTAATTAACTAGATAGCTAAATATGAGTAATCCTGGGACTTCAAATTCAAACATGAATATCATACACCACTCAGTATGACATCTTTATAAAAAGTCCAGCATCCCTGGTAGGAGTTCTATTTAAATTTAGATTTAAAAAAAAAACAAAAACAGTTGTGTTCCCGGGGCCTTGTGTTTCTGTAAAGGGGTAACTGATTATTGTAGAACAGCTCAACTTCATAACTTCATTCACTGATTTGGTGGAAACCGATCATATTTTATAGAGACAATATTTTCTGGTTTTCCTGCTGATGTCATCCAGCTGTTCAGCTTCAGCTCTCAGTGACTGACAGTTTCCTCATTGACAGACCAGGACCAACATAGCCTCTAATATCGACAGGGGATCCAAGCGATTTATGTGAGATTCCTGGAGGAAAGATAGTATTACTTGTTGCTAAAGTAGTGAACAGCTAACTGTAGTTACCTGCCACAATCTAGTTGGCTCATTTAGCCATGTGTCTAGCTAGCTGACTTAGCCCTGGTGTGCCAGCAGCCGAACCCGCCAAGAAAATCAGCACATTACTATAACCTATTCCTGTAGTGAACTTGGCGTCTGTCAGTCTCAGAGGCTGTGTTCAGTCCTGGCCCAGCCGTGTTCACTGGGAGTGTTCCAGTCTGGAAAGAGTCAGCTAACATGGGCCACTATAGCCATCTGTTCTCATCTCATACCGACAGGTCGGTGTCTGAATGGGTTTACATTCAAGTCCCTTGCATCTCTTTCAGCTGCTAACAGGTATCGTGCACATCTGTACGAGTCACTGAGGTGCAGCGACAAATTGTTAGCATGTGAGGAGAAGGGAATGAAAACAGGCTGCATGGCTGGGGGGGTTTAACGTGCATTCAGCGATATTGGCAACAGCAAAAGCCAATATCCAGGACAAATCCCTCCCTAGCTGCCTCACTCACACACACACACACACACACACACACACACACACACACACACACACACACACACACACACACACACACACACACACACCTTGAGATATCCTTACTCTGGATGAGTATTTGTTCTCTGGACTTTGTGATAGCAGTTGAGTTTGAAGTTACTGTAGTGTTGGTCACAGGTGAGACAGTTGAGGCTTGCATCTTCAGCAATACCTGCACAGACAAACACACAAACAAATGCACAAGAAAAAAAAAATGCATTAATCAACAAAATATTCTCTGAAACCATGATTAACAATTTCTGCTACAGTTATTCTGCAGATTAAGGAAGCAGACAAGAAAAGAATGAAGAAGTACTATGAGATTTGAAGATTGAAATAAGATAAACAGCAGATATAAACCAAAGGAATGAGGATCCTCAGCAGAATATTATGTCTGAAGCACTAATCAGTGAACACTTCACTATCACAGGACTGATGTGCTGGCCAGATTACAGCTATCGTTAAGAGCTTTTTTAAGTCCAGCTCACAGTGTGCATTTTTATAAAAAATCAAAGCAGATCGTGTGCTGAGACATAGTTGAACAAGTTTGTGTTTGGTCTTTGTCAGCTGGCTTTAAGATCAGCGGGTTCACATAGTAACAGGTTCATACGTCATTGTCACGTCTGTGAAAGCTTGACAAAAACAATTGTGGTTTTAGAGTCAAGCCAGAACAGGAGTTCAGATATGTGTGACATGCACATTACAGCGCTGCAGTGCTGTGCTGCAGTTCTTTTTTTGGGGTTGAACTCATTATATGTCATTAACCCCAACTTCCTATGTGCATATACACACATTTACACAGCCTATCAAATCATTATCTTTCTAAATTAATGGCCATGTTTCAAGTGTCCAAGGATTTAAACAATGAATTCATAGGTTGTTGAAGGGGAGAAATTATTTTCTGCTGTAGGGTAAAAAGTGTGTCTGGTGATATGTCAGATTTTTCAACAAATTCCATGAAAAGCCCAAAACCAACAATGATTTCATCATAATAAAAAGTATTATCTGTATCTTTCATTTACAATGAACATGGGCGTACTACTACATGATATAAAACAACATAAACTGTTCTCTGGTGAAAATAGATCAACAAATCCATGTTAATTCACTGCTGAAAACTGTCCCTAACAATTCCACTATTTATAAAACTCCTATAAGCCACTTATTACATGGTAACATACATAAAATTATTCTATAGATTTAAAAAATATTTTAATGCCCCCACAGAGTCTGTGATTAGAACTGTTTCCATAGCAACTGTCTGTTCTTCATAGCAACGGTCTGTTATACATAGCAACCGTCTGCTATAAAGAAATAACAGACCCTGGAATGTTGTAAATGACCAATCAAAATCAAGTATTTAACAAAGTCATGTGGAGGGATTGGGCAGTTGTAAAGTATTGAAGGACAGACTAACTCACTGTAGGTTTGGGTATTTTCATGGAATTTGTTCACAATAAGAAAAATATAAGACCATACTTATGCTTTAAAAATTTCCTCCTCTGGTTCCACGCACTATCAGGGGTTTTGATTGGCTCTCTTGTTTGAATTTGCACCACCTCTCATCTACCAATCAAATCAAAGCACATTGCTCTACCTGAGGCTGCCATGCCTGTGACCAGTCGACCACATCAAGACAGATGGTTTTAGTGCTGGAAACTCAATAATACTTCCCTTATAAGAAGTAATCTAAAAGTAACAAATGTAATAAGTTACATTACTTTGATGATGTATTTAAAATAGTTACATTACATATTACATTTTAACAGGGCAACTTGTAATTTGTAACCTATTACATTTCAAAATAAACCTTCTTAAAAGTGTGGGTAACCCTGCTGAATCCTACAGTATATTAGAACTTTATCATGATGAACACGTTCTAATACAAAGATGTTTAATTTAATCATGCTACATCAATGATACATATTCTCAGGTGTTATGTTGCTTCAGGCAGATTATCAGTGCACCCTTATTATGTTTTTATCTTTTCTCTTGATCTAATCTACTGTGTTGCAACTGTTATGCGTCATGTGGAGATCCTCTGTCATGTAGGAGGATCCCTGATACTGTTCAGGAAACAATCCACACACAGCTGTAGGTCAGGGCTGTCCCTGTAACTGATAACTTCCCCTGAGTCGCATCAGCTCAGACAGATCAGTGATACAAACTCCACATGAAATAATTACACCTGCAGTCACTTAAAGTTCAATAAAAACTCAAATAAATCATGAGTACATGATTTAGAAATGCCAATCATACTTCAGTTTCCTCTTTCATACCCAATAAACGTCATCACGGGAGTTCCTCGTCCTCTTTTGACGTAGTGCGACGTAAAATAAAGAGTTGATAATGAGTCATTCAAGCCTGGCTCAGAGACGTGGTCATTAATTAGGAAAGCTTAATAATCAGGAGGATGTTTAATTGGCTTAATCACCTGATTTGTTGCCCTAGAATATGAAAGAACAATGAAATGAGTAAATACTTTTTGCAGGCAGTTTTGTAAATGTGCAGTCAGTTATCTTTTTGTGTTTATCCACTTCTGATTCCCTTTTAACAGCTTCAGTGATTAATCTTAAAGTCATGCAATGTGTTAACTATGATCATTTTGTTAAACTGTCAGAGAAATGACAGGACTTACAATTGCGTTGGACATCTCATTTTGGAGCAAACATTTTTAATCATAGGAGACAGACGGAGGAAGAGGCATTAAACCGTTTTCACAATAAAGACATGACGTGACGTTTCACTGTGTCTGCTGGGACTGAAGTACAGCAGCACAATCAGAACAGGTGCCTAAAGCGGACAAAATTTGCATGAGCTATAAAAAGCTGGAAACCCTGGCACAAGGAACAGACACGTACACACACCAAACGCCCATCCCTCGCTTCTCTAGGTGAGATTAACTGCTTAACTCTGTTGAATCCATTCAAATTCCCAAGATAGTATGCAAAACCTTTACCTCTACAGCATCACTGCCCGTGAAGATACCGGTGAACATCTTTACCTTTATAAACCAGCAGTTAACTTAATGAGAGGTGGCTGACAGACACAAGACCGCTGTCAGCTGGTAAGAAACCACTGAAGAAAGTAAGAAACCATTAATTAAAAATAAGAGATGAAAGAGATACAACTACTCACAAGGCAGAATAAAATATTACAAACTTCACTATAACATTTCAGGTATGTAGCTGGTGCTGTTACAAAGAACCTGTTATTATAAATTAAAAGGTGGGAGTTCAGTAGCTGCTGAGAGATTACGCTGACTCACTCTCTTCTCTCATTTACACACACACACACACACACACACTTACAGTAGACTAATTATTTGCTGCCACAAATGCGACCACTGTTCAAGGAATAGTTTGACATTTTGGAAAATATGCTATGTCATTTCTTTTAGAGAGTTAGATGAGAAGACTGATACTGCTCTCATGTCTCATGTAAAAAAAAAAAAAAAAAAGCAGATAGCAGGGTACAGAAGTATCCAAATCTGCCTACCAGCACCGCTAAAGATCACCAGTTAACATATATTTCATTTATTGGATCCAAACAAAGAGCATTAAAATGACAAGTTGCTGTTTTTATGGTGTCTTTCTGAGCAGTTCTTGACTGGAAGCAGTAACTTACTGGAGTTTCTGTTCTTTGTCTGGCAACTGCTAACTGTGACTTGTTACAGCTTTACTTTTTATACAGATTAAATGAGATATAACTTAATTTGTGCTGGTAGGAAGATTTAGTTACCTTCGGACAGGGTCAGTCTAGCTGTTGGTTTCTTGTTGAGAGGGGAACCCTCGTGAAAGAGCTCACAAGAATGATCATTTTAACCCAAACCATGGTCTTTCTGTAACCTTCAAAACCAAGAGCTTTTTGTCCCTAAACCTGCCCAGATCCCAGAGTTGTCACTTTATAAAACATAATAAGTTTGTACGTGCACAACGCCTTCAAATCTAGCTTCCACAAATTAAGGGTTCCCTTCTAAACACAACCTGTTTCCAGTGTTTATGCTTAGCTATACTGTGTTTTCCAAAATGTCAGACAATTGACCGATTCTTAAGTCCCGCCCCTTTTTGCTCCAATAGCAACTGATCAGGCTTAGTACCCACCGGAACCTCCTACAACTTTCTCCTTTCATTTTTCCTGTACTAAGATATGTGCTAGTTTGTCTATGTTGAAAAGAAAACCTAATTTTGAAGATGGTTAAATTATGATGCTGGTGGACCTGTAAGCAACATATATGACATCTAAAGTTAGCTAACACTAGCTAACTAGCTAGGAAAAATATATGTCAACTATTTAGTTAGTTAACTAGAGTTCTGGTAACATAGCTGTCAGATGTAACTAGCTAACTAAGGACTTATGTAGATTAGATATCTAGGTAGCATTTTTCTAACATTAGGTAACTTAAGATGTGACTGCATGACGACACATTTTCTTTTCAACTTAGAGGAGTCTAGCACATATCTTTATTTTAACTAGTAAAAAAGAATAGAATCTGTTTTTTGTTGGTTTTTTTTTGTTTTTGTTTTTTTTCAGAGGATATGAGATTAGATTCTCCTTTTCATATGATATCTGGATACTGTGTGTCAGCATGTAATTTTGGACAAATACAGTGGCCTGTGTACATAACCTTGACCATTAATGGAGCGTAAAAGTTTACATTTCACCTCCAAGCTGTCCATATCCTGGAGGCACTGCGAAAGGACCATTTACAATGCCATATATGTGACACTCACCATCACCTGTGTCACCTCATTGACATTGATGTACAGAGACAAAGAGCACAACAACCCTTGCCTGTAAAACATTCTCCACAAACTCATACTCCTTCTCATTGAGATGTGATGGAAAACCGAATCAGAATTACATGTTGAATGTTATTAAAGATGCTGACAATAGGGACTTTAAGCTTGTACCGATACTCGTGTCTTATCCAGCTTTCTAGCTCAGCAGCAAACATTACACAACCAGCTCTCCCAGTGTTGACATACCATTAAACCCAGAGATTAGTAATGACATATATCAAGTTTGCTGTTTGCAGAGGTGACAGCTTCTGATAAGTGGCTAACTGATCATTATGCTGTAAAAGGTTGGCAGGACCTTTGCTTTGGTAACATGATGGAGAATACAGTATACAGCAGATGTTGGCAAGGTTATGTAACTCAATTTTATTGCTATCCCCAAATTTTAGACTCACAATTTTGCCTCTGATTTTAGAGACTTTTACCTGAATTTTTAGTCACAGTCAGCTGTTTGCAGTAAATATACAGTAAATATGAATGCATGAAGACACAGGTTTAACAGGCTAAATGGAGCATTTAATTATAAAATCCAAACAGAGAGCAGACAATCACTCTCTCTGGTGCTCCCATGTTCAAAAAGAAAGAAAAAACAAACAAACACTGCCTTGTAGAGTGACCCATGTCCAACACAATATGATAAAGTGCCTTCTAGAGCAGGGCTGCACAATTAATCACAATAAAATTGCAATATGGCTAAGTGCAACATCCAAATCACAGAGCCAAAGCCAATTTTTTTTTTTTGAAAAAGGAAAAAAGTCTGAGAAAACAGCATTTTAATGAGGCACTGTACTGCTGCACAGATAACTTCTAAAAATCTTGTTCTCCAGATGAAAGACAACATGTTTGTTTGGTACAGTCCTCAGTAAATATCACATCATCACAATTAACACACAATAAAATGCCCTCTAGAGAGCCCTTCCAGTGGGGAAAATGTGGTGAAGTGCCCTCTATAGTTTCCTTCCAGTAGAAAACATACGGGCATCACAACTTTTGGCATACCGGTGCTCCACTGCGTACAGGTGGTGACCTTTTTTATTTTTTTGCCCCCAGATAGCCTGAGTCCACCACTGGTCAGGGTAATTTCTCATGAAGAAAAGTATGAAGAAGAAAAAGATTATGCTGACTGATTAACTGTTTTCTTTTTTATAACAAAAGTACACCTATGATCACATGAAAACATTTTCTTGTGACTACAAGATAGCTTTATCATTACTATTTACTTAAACTGGGAGTACGGGGGTCCTCCCCGACTTAATTTCCTGCATTCTGGAGAATATTTATGCACCAATTTGTGCCTTATCTGCATCCATTTGGATGGAGGAAATGTCCTTGTTTGATATAAGAAAACACATAATTCAAGTGCCAGGTGATAATTCAAAATATAACACAAGCTACTGCTCTCAGGCAGGCGGTTTGTCAAAAAAAAAGTTCTCTGTTACTTTTATTCTTTTATTGTAGGGGACAAATGGAGGTGTTCTAAATATTAAGGGGGACGTTTCCTCTGCATCTTCCCTGAAGTCTACATATGTAAGTTTGACAGAACAAGCTATCCTATGAGGAAACAACACTTCAATATACATCACCTCAAGCCAGCTGAAACAAGCCTCTAAAGGTTAGTTTTGACTGGATCAATCAAGCTAATTCGATCTTGACTTTGAGCTGCTCATCTTTGTGTGCTGTGTCACAGTCATAGCAGCAGTGCTGCCTCTGCAGAGGGCATCACTGCTGACGATTACACTACATGTACCAGCTAAAGAAGAGATGAGGTTAAAGCAAACAGATCTTTATTGTCCCTGGAGGGGAATTTGTTTTCACAGCCTGAACATGTTCTAGCAAGCCTAGATTATTAAA
This sequence comes from Lutjanus argentimaculatus, assembly GCA_034769285.1. Lineage (NCBI taxonomy): Eukaryota > Metazoa > Chordata > Actinopteri > Lutjaniformes > Lutjanidae > Lutjanus > Lutjanus argentimaculatus. The sequence goes on along the minus strand of JAWZSL010000003.1, from coordinate 25,261,810 downwards.
AGCTTAATTATCTGTAAACATCAAACTGTTGCAGACAAAATGTTGTGCTAAACATTCAATTCATCTATTGACTAAATCACTCTGATTAGGAAATTTCCGGCCTCTTAACGGCACGTACAGAGATGTATTAGGCAATTGCAGCCCTGGTACATGTCATCATTTCATCCATCGTGGGTGGGTGTGTCACCTCCCACAGAATGGGCTGTATTGACAGACGTGTGTAATACATAAGACTGATTGCAGGCGAGGTTTAGGTGTAGTTTTGGCATGGGAGAAGTCACGTAAGGATCGAGACAGCCCAGTGAGAAAACACCTACAGTTAACACACCTCATACTCCAATAGGCAAATAAATCTCAGTTTAGTCACCATCTCACAGCCAGTTCATGACTTCATGACTTCGACCAGACTTCCTGGAAAACTTGGCACTGCCTAAATGGCACATACCGTGGCTTCACTTAATGGCGCACACTGCCAAAACTGTTACGCACGACCATAAGCTAATTAATACATGTTTGAAAGATGTTCCTTTAAAGCATGTGCTAAAAAAAGAATCAGCTCACTTTATTGGTCAATTACATTTTCACGCACAAAATGTTTCCATTGCATTCAACTCACTCCTAGATTTTAGGGTGGGAGAGGTGGTCTGTCTACATTATATAATCAATACGGAAAATGGTTTCACTAAACATTGATATTAGTTGAAAACTCTGATCTGATCTGCACAGTCAGCCAGTAGAAAATGCTTGGATGCAGTGAGAATTTTTTTGTTTTTTGTTTGTTTGTTTAGTTTTTTTTTTCAGTTTTAAGTCGCAATTTAAGTAGGTTTAGATAACTAAACTACTTGGTTGGATTTAGTACAAGATCATAAATACTGTATAATAAGATAGCATTGCCTTAGGGTTTCACATGGGACCTGCACAGTGGCCTTCTGGCATAAAGTCCTAAAGGCAAACTTCTCACTCGTGTGAGCCACTTCAAAATATGATGAACGAGGCACAATCTGCGAGAGTTTTGCAAATCTAGGGTTACCATGTAGACACAACCATTTAGTTTGGTGCAGTAACTTCCTGGTGTCTCCACTAAACGCAACTGCTCAGCGTCCAGGAGTTCAGCCCAGTCTCCTGAAGTCACCTGGTTTCAAAATTAAAAAGTGGGATTTTTACTGATGTATTAAAGCTGGAAAAATCCCTTGAGCTTCTGTTAACCACAGATCTTAGTTCAGGCATCTAACCAAAAACCCAGCTGATCAGAGGTGCTAATATGCTAACACATTTCCAGGTTTTATGACTCATTCTTGCACCATTCCTCTCCTACATCAGAAAGCGATAAGCGGATTTCCTGTAAGGTCGGACTACTCCTCAAACACATTAGCTTCTGTAAATCAATCATCACTAATCAGTATATTTATCCACAGAGTAGAAATGCCATAAGCAAATTGCATTCTTTACTGTCACAAGGGAAATTCAAATTTGAGTGCTAGTAAAGGCCAGTGGTTTGGTCAAGGACAATGGTGGGAAATAGATCACAATGTGAGAAAAATCCCGGTTAAACTCCAAATGAACATTTCAACTTTGAAACCCTGCACAAAAATGTAGATTTGGACACAGGATCTTCTTCCTGTAACGCCACAGTGCTCATCACTGGCCTGCTTCTGCGTCAAAGATATCATCGATATCTATACGTAGACTTGACATGTATGTAAACTTTTTATGCTTTTAGGCAAAGGAATTAGACCTAATCTGATCACTCTGTTCTGCCGTCAGCATCAACTTCCTCATCTGCCTGCTGTGATAATAGTTTGTTTGTTGTTCCACAAATTGCAGCTGTTCAAGAGCACTGAAAATTCAATATCCCTTGAGTCAACAAATCACTTATTGGTATGTTCAGAGAGCAGAGAACAGGAACAATTTAGTTTCCTCTTTTTCTTATACGAGGAGAAAGAAGATGACACTGTTGACTGACTCGACTGTTTCCCCTCTGCACATGTTCTACCACACATCGAGTACATCGCACACACACCCATAAACACATTCAATGCATGACCTTCATCAAATGACGGTCGGAGTCAATATTTGAGCAGTCAATTTGAAGCAGGTTAATATGACACAGGTGGAGACGAAGAGCGAGGACAGTCACAGCAGAGAGGTCATCTGTATCACGTCAGATGTAAAGTCCCCCTTAATGTTTGTTTTCCAGATGTCACATTAAAGAGGGATTCAACTATGACTTTTATCGATCTCCATCAGTCACCACAGGATTTGCAGCAGCACTGACAGCTCTTCGGCACAGCGTACAGAGGCCTGTTATTGATGTAAATTATGAAGTAACATCAAGGATCTAAAAACTAGCTAATTAAAATAAGAAGTGTGCTATAAAGAGGTAATATATCATGAGCTCATAGTGTGAGAGTGAGCTTTGATAGCCAGAAAATCACAGAGGAAGTATTGTTACAGGGAAAGTTTGGATTTTTTGAAGTGCAGTATGAAGTACTTATGCATAGTCAGTGTGTTACCTACAGTAGATGGCGGTCCGCACGCTTCCGAATTAGGAGAAGCAGCAGGAATACTTGTGTAGGAAGCTAAGCAATGTACTGGTCAGCGGCAAAATTAATTTTAGCAACTTAAAAAATCTACATCAATTTAAGGTAAGTTCGCTATAGTTATATTTATATTTTCACCACCTTACTTTTCGGTCAAACAGCCGAGCCGGAAAATTGCTGGCATACAAGACAAATATCGCTTTTCTTCAAACCAAACAAACTTCATGGGCAAAATCATTGCCCATCAATTTTACCTCACAGAAAACACAGTTGCTGGTCTACTGTTGCCTCAGTTTGTTTGTGCTAATGTGTGAAGTCGCACAGTGACACAAACAAACTAACAGATCGAGGCAGCAGTAAACCAGCAACTCCTGTAGCTAATGCACCCACTATCGATAAGGACCTCATACAGCCCCTCTTCAAATAATCTGAACTAACCCTTTAAGTCACTGGACTTCATTAATATACTCACAGTGTACTTGTGAGAGTACAGGCTACATTAGCCCTAAAATATCTACAAATCATGAAGGGAAAAAGTGTAAATTTCAATGTGCAACTTTCATCTGAGAACCAAGCTGAGTTAGAAAAAGTCTGACGTTTAGGAAATACTTTTAAAATTACAAAATCACACAATAGGGTTAAGTCAGAACATGAAAACTACTTTGTCACTGAAAAGGCAGCTTTGATTGGATCAAACAATCACATAAAGTGTTCAGCTGGTTTATTCACTACTTTGAGAGCCTTAAAAATTCATAAAGGTTTTCTAGGTTTATTTACTATAGTCAGAGGCTGATTTGTACTTCAAATGACCAGTGTGTCGGATTTAGTGGTATCGAGCCTTCTGATTGCAAACACCTTGCCTCACCCTCCTCTTTCAAGCCTGTAGAAGGAACTATGGTGACTGATAAACTCATCACCAGAAGATAGAAACAGGATATTAGAGACCAGTGAAAATATACCTTATATATTCTATTTATGCAATATTCTGCCAGCAAATCTTACATACTGGACATTTAAACTAAATATGCCTGTCAAGGACATCTATGTGACTGTTTTGCACTATGGTGTCACAAGAACACAAGATTGAACTGAAATGGCTTTGTGATTATGGATTTTGAGTGGACGCAACTTATTTATAGGTCTGGTGGAATCTGATTAATCTCCTTTCATGTGGATATTACCATGACAGAAACCTGCTCAGATAATTCCCCAGGAAGAATATTCTGATTTCCCATGAGTCTTATAATCCAATAATAGGGCTAATACTTTAAATACCACATTAAATGACATCATGTTAGACAGAATAAGGTCATCTAGTGGAGCTGGGTTTCTTTTTAAGTTGACCTCTTCATTGTATTACATTTAACACACTGATTTTCATTTGCTAATAAGAGATTTCTACTCTTCAGTTAGAGTTTAGATCCGGACAAAATTTTCAAGTAAAAGGTGCAGACTGAACTTGGCTTGCTGGTATACACAGTACTCTTTCTAAGGCTGGATAATAAAGCATATTTTCAAACAATGCTTATCAGAGTTGAACATGATAACAAAAGAAAGCACAAACAGTAATAGCACTGTGCTTATCGTCTTTAGAGCCGGCCAGAGGATAATTGTCTTTTTCATGTGAAAATCATCAGCTCATTTCAGCCTCTTAGCCTGAGAAGTGGTGATCCAGTTACAGCCTCATTATAGCTGAGCTCATATACTCATAATTCCATAAAATGAAGATATTTTATTAAAGAACACTGATATACTTGCATGTTCTTTAGGATTTTTATTCTCTTTTGGGAACTAAATTTGCCTTTTTGTCTTTTAACTTTAAATGTCAAAATAAATAAATAAAAACGTATTAATACAAAGACAAAATTTACGCAAGCATCAAAAGTAAGAGTACTCATTCAGCAGTAAAATGGTCCTTGTCAGTGTTTTAATATATATTGTGTTTTTGGACAAATGTCACTGCAGTATTAATGTGTATGATGCATTTTATGGCTGTTGATGTTTAAGGTTTAACTAATTTTGATTACCGAATACTGTTAGGTAGTTTAATCTACAGCAATGCATCATATTCTGTAAGATCTTTCGATAAGATGTGTAAAAAGTCAACTTCTCATGAGCTCATGCTGTTTTCAGCTTTGTGACGATTCATCTTTCAACTAATCCAACAGGGTTTTTAAATAATTTATTTAGTTTAAGAAGTAGGAGAATTTTCTCAACCCATAAAGGAACACTTATCTGGAAAATTTAATTTCAATTTGGAGAAAATTTGGAGATAAATGCTTGTCTGTTGACTAGAGCTGCCAGACAAATGTAGGGGACTGAAATGTACAATTGCAAATAGTAGAGTAGAAGTATAAAGTAAAATAAAATAAATTGCATAAATGCTCAAGTAAAGTACAAGTACCTCAATTCTTTACTGAAGTACAGTACTTAAGTAAATGTACTTACACCAGGATTTCTGCAGGTTTCGACAAGACTTTTTAACTTTTTAAGACCATTATGAATGCAATTTAAGACCTATTTCACGCCCACACTGGTATAAAAATAAAGTGAAGGATATGAAGAAAAATCAGTGGCAGAATTACAACATTCAAATGATCATGACTACACAGAACTGTGTGTATGCAAGAGTAACAGTAGCAGTAGTGGTTATTGGTTATTGGTTGTTGCCTTTATTTTGTAGTTGTTAAAGTGTGATCAATCAAACTAATGTTACTGTCAAAATCGTACTGACCACAATCCCAGAGACATTTCAAAGTGATACAAACTAACTTTAAGTCAAGCTGGTTAGGTGTAGCTGGAATCCAAACAGACATTAACCTTTACAAGAATGAACCTGATTTAATAAGTGAAGAGAACAGGTTAGTCTTCTATTTTTAGAACTACACAGACAACTCCCCTGCTTAAATGACCACTAATTATTGTTTATAAATCTTAAAGAAAGCTACTATTACAAAATTCCACTTGCATTAGATGGAAACTAACTGCTGAGCTCTGAATTAGCGCAGCAGTTCAGTCATATTTTCCTACAACGTAGTGGCAACTGATGAGACGATAAGTGGAGCTGTTCCATCAAACAGTCACTTATCATCAATAAGAGATAGACGGGCAGATAGAGCTGATGGGAACTGAAATTGAATCTTCCAAACTCAGACGTAAATCAGTGTTGTTCCACTGGTTCAACAGTAGATTTATAAATCTGTGGGCTTGTTGGAATGTGAGCTATTCCCTTTCACCTGGGACTCACCTGCCGTCCCGCCATGTTGTCCGGGAGAACCCCCAGTCTCACACACACGCAGACACACACACTCAAACACACAGTCAGAAAAGACTGACATAAAACACTCACTGAAAAGTCTTTCTCAGCCACAAGAGAAAAGGTTTAAATTAAAACAAAAAGATAAAGAAGGAGTTAAAAGCAGCTTACCTAACCGTCCCCTCTTTGATTCTCCAGATGGGAGCCTGAGCAGCGCAGATCCCCCCTCCCTCAGATGGCTGAGGGGGGCATAGTCCACAGGTGGACTGACAATCACAGCAGGTCTGCTCCAACAGAGGAATTTAAGTCCCTGGCGCTGCTGAAGTTCCACAGGTACAAACAAACGGGATAGACACAGAGCACGGACAAAAGAGTTTAAAAACAAGCAGGGATGTCTGTGTGTGTCTGTGTGCGTGATTTCTGTGTGAATCAGAGTGTTTCTGTGAGGAGGAGGAGGAGGAGAGTGAAGAGAAGAAGGAGGAGGAGGCTCCACGCTTGCTCACTTGTTGCTGCTCCTCGCTGAGAGTAATAATCTCAGGCAGCTGGTTTTTCAGGTCCTTCCGCCTGGCCCTTAGGCGTGCCGCGGTGCCCGATGATCAAAAAGCGAGGCTCCTCTCCAGACTTGTCTGCTCAGCTCGGCTCATACTACCGCTGCCTCTCAAAGTCAGACTGGCTGCATCTCACAGGACATGAAGTGCAGAGGGTGGGACTCAAAGGAGATTCAAATAACACAAAATAACATCTCATATGTTAAAATCCCATGTATATCCTATATGGGTGTGCATGCATATAGTGAACACTAGTGTGTATAGTGTGCCCTTTTTGTCTCTTCATATCATGGTTAATGAGACCAAAAGTCCAATCATTACCTTTTCTTTATGGAGAATAATAAGACTGCATGTGTGCGCATGTTTTGTATGAGAGTGTAGACATAGTATTCAAAGTTATCACAAACCCATTCATCTTTGCACGCACATGTTTTATGTATGTAGTTGAAAATTAACTATGTGAATTACAGTACTTGTCCAAAGGGTGCAGGGTGTGTTTGTTGAAAAGATACAGTATGCAACAGCCTTTTCTTTTCTTTCTTTTACCATAAGACAATATACAGAGTCCCTAAGGCAGTGGTTCTAAAACTTTTTCTGGCATGACTACCCTTCAAAAACTGAAAAAAGTTGTCAGACAAATGGGTTTCCAGTCCAATGAAACCTTTTCAGACTATTGGGGTTTTGGAACAATGGGCCATCAGAACAATGACATGGTACTGGTATTCTTTATCATGATCACCTTAGTTTAGCATATTGTTAGTTTAGTATGCTAACATGCGCTAGTAGCACTAAACACAACATACAGCTGAGGTTTATGGTAATGTCATTAGTTTTTCAAGTCGGAAACCACTCATCCTCTGGGGACAACAAATATCTATAACTTACCAAATGTCATGGTGAGATATTTCAGTCTGGACCAAAGTCGTATGGTAACCATACCATCCCTTGCGCCATCCCGCTACAACATGTCTAAAAAGTCACTACATTTTGAGCCTGGGGTCATTTAAGAATGTCATAATTTTAGTCATTAACAATGACAGGGGGAGCTCCAGATAAAAAAGGATCCAAGTTGACTTTTGTTTGCTAATTTTGCTATCTACAGTGACCCATCAGTGGGGTCCACCTCACAGTTTGAGAAACGCTGCCCTAAGGGGACACGAGGGAGGGGGGAAAAGTTAGATAAATAAATTGGTATAAAAATGTTGTAGGTGGAAAAAAAACACTTTTGCGTTTTCTTGCAAAACTTTTGCAATTGCTCCAAAGATATATTTTGATTGGAAAAAAGTGCTTGCACGTATGGAGAAGAAAGAGCAAACCAGGTCATTTTGTGTTTATTTTATTAGCAACTTCTGTAAGCTTAATGTTACTCTGCATGCCAACTAGCTTACATTTGCATACAAACTTTTCTGTCTATATCGTTAGCTTTAATGATATTTAATTATCTTTTATACAACCTACTGAAGGTGTGAAATTTTTTCTACCTGTGTGGAAAATGAGTGTTCATTTGCACCCTGGTGAGAATAGGCACAAGGCAGCTATTCGGCTATTTACACCTGACCCTGCTTAGTCTAGATATAAATAGCGAAAAATTTGATGTGAACTAGAGGTGAGCCACAATGGCTATTTACAACCCAGGTGCAAATAGGATTGTTGGCTGCAGACACCTGGGTGCCTGTCCCTGCCATGCTAGGTTATACCATCTACGGTGTAAATTGCCACATTGGTGATTTCACCCCAGGTGCAAATACCATTTGTCTTATTTCTTCCCCACCCATTTATATTTTTTTCACTCATCTATTTTTTCCTCCCTCATGTTCCCTTAGGTAACAATGAGCTCCATTCAAAGGCTTGGCAACATTTGTGAGAAATTTGTCCACTGAATGAGAAAAATGTCATTACTGGCAATCATTTACCCATCTTCGCAACTGTCTTACTGTTGTATTGTAGTACACATACCCAACTGTAAAAACACCCGTCGTGGTAGTCTTTCCCCAAACAGTGCCAACAAGTCTACGGGATCTCGCCTCACATTACCTCCAGGGGATAGGTGGTGCCCAGACTATAAAGAAATCAGTGTTTTGCCTTTGTGAGAAAGTGTAACTAAACTTCATTTGGGCAGACACACATTGTTCTGCTTCACCCAATGGCCTGCATACGTGCAAATTGCTGGTGTCCCCATGTCTCTACGTTCAGCTGTGGTGGAAGACCATTACATAAGTCTGAAAGCTGCAGGTCAAGTTTCATAGAGAAGAATACATCTTTCGTAATGGAATTCCAGCATTGTGTTGGTTTTGGTCGAGTGCAAATGGTGTAAACACCCTCTGTGCAAAATATGTTTGAGTTTACTAAGAGCGAAAAAAAAACAAAAAAAACAGGGGATCAGCATTTATTTACTTATTTGGTTTAAGACTTCAATGTTAGAATTTTATTGTGTTTCTTCTCAGTTGGTTATTTGGCACTTTCTTCATCTTCTATTTTATTTTTGTAAATCTGTCTACTCCATCAATTTATTCAGCTTTCTTTGGGATTTTTGTTACAGAAGACAATACTGTCTCGTGTACAGTATATGCTTTGATGGTGTCCCACAATAAGGACAGCATTAGCATTTTCATTTAATTAAATGAAGACCCGAATCTCCTTTTACTGAACTCTTTATTTGAATGAAACGACAGGGTCTAGTCTCCTTAGTTTTTCAATTTTCCTGTGATATCAAGTTTTAATATAAAAGTAGTGGGAAAATGGTCTAAAATAATTAAACTATGGTATTTTGAATCTTATACGACAGGTTTGTGTCAACCAGAACAAGCCTATGGACTAACGAATAAAATGATATTCGCTACCTGTGAGTGAGAATTAAGTTAATTGTTCTCCAGATGCCCACAAACTTCAAGATGATTGTTTTCAACAAGACTAGCTAACGTCTCTGTGAGGCTGCACAAATGCTAATGTTAGCATGATGCTAACATGCTCACAATGAAAATGCTTATACGCAGATGCAAAGCAGGTATAATCTTTGGGGACTACACATTTTTCCAACAGCCCATTATTCCGAAATCCCAATAGTTCGAAAAATGTCCCATTGGACCAGAAGTCCATTTGTTCGACAGCCCATTGTCCTGAAAACTTGCAAGTAGAGTGTGCTCTTTGCTCTGAAGGGCCATTGCTTCAGCACACTCTACTTGCAGTTGTTAGTTCAGTGACTACAAGCTCTGTCCTGTGCTGAATTGGCCATGGGTTTGCTCTCTGGCCTTAACACCAAAAACATTTCAGGGGAGTTTAATGTTGCAGACAAATGACTAATGTTGGAATATAACCATGGGAGTTTTACCTCAGTTGATATGCGCCCCATCACCTGAGTCTTTATTTGTATGCTGATCAAAAACAAAGCTGTCTTAATAGCCAACAGTCTTTTTGTCATCTTGGTTGTTCCGACAAAATCAAACGCATTTGACATGAGCTATTAGATATTAGGGTGAGGGTTATTTTTGGAGTATTGGGCACTTGTTGGTGGGATAACGGGCTGTTGGACAAATGGGCTGCCCGTTGCTCCGAAAATAAGGACAATACCCCTGCTGACTGAGCACCATTGACAGGGCCAGCAGTCACTAAATGAACCAAATTTTCAGAGCAATGGGCCTTTGGAGCAGTGCATTTGTTTTCTGGATAATGTACTGTCAGACAAATGGGCTTTTGGTTCAATGGGACATTTTTGGGACCACTGGGGTTTCGGAATAAGTGGCCATCATCGCAGCAATGGCATGGAAGCATAACATTTACCATGATCACCGTAATTTAGCATATTAGCATCCTAATGTGCAAATAGCACTAAACACAAGATACGGCTGATGTCTATAGGAATGTAATTTGTCTTTCAAACGTAACTATCATCCTCTGAGGACCACATACTGTATGTCTGTAGCTTACCAAATTCCATGGCTATCAATTTAATGGTTGTCCCTAGAGCCATGCTGCTATAGCATGTCCAAAAATTCACTAGATTAAGAATCTGAGGTTATGTAAGAATGTCCTTTCTTAGAAACCACAAACATTAAATTGCCATTCTAATCTTTTGATAATTTCCCTTAATTACATTTTACCATCGAAACAGATAAGAAAAGTGAATTGTATCTGTACTTATCCTGACAACATTTACAGGGGCAGTCAACCTTTACTCACTCTTCCTGAGCAAGATAAAAATGTTTACACCCACTGTACTTAGCTCTTTATTGCATTAGTAGACTTGGATATAAAAGCAGAGGTAAATGTTTGAATTCAGTCAGAATAAACCCATTATACACCATCTGTTGAGTCCACTGTGTGAACTCCTTATTGTCAGCTAGTGACTAATGCATCACTTAAGATTCCTGTTTGAGCAACAGAAAAGTCCGAGCTCTGTAATTCTGGAGAGTACCTTGAGAGGAATCTGGAGTTACTGGCCCCATTAACACCCACGAGGGCCACCTGAACCTGATCTGTTCCTCTTAGGTGCACACGCATCTTCACGTTCAACAGTGAGGGTCATTGTGAAGAGGAATTCCCCACTCCAGCCAGTGTGAAAAGAGGGCTTTTTGTGTCATGGAGAGGACAGAGTATGCCTCATCTCACAGCTGTCCTCTGTAAATTTAAAACACTGACAGATATCTAGTGTTTTTATATCCAGACCAGATACGTCAGCAGTGACACAAGTAAACTTACAACTTTGGATTCTCTGCATGCCTGCTTCTCCATATTAAATATGTAGTGTTTTGTATAGGTAAGGAAGCACTAAAATAGACTTTCTTTTAGAATAATAAGTTTTTTTTTGTTTTGTTCTGTTTTTTGTTTTTCTTTTACTTAGATCAATATCTTTAGTTGCAAAACATCCTGTTGAGCCAGGTACTGTTTTGGCTTTGTTTTTCTTCTCCCCTCACATAATAATGTCTGTCAGAGGGGAATGGATGAGAGAAATCTATTGTTACTGTATTCATGAGCAGTCATCTGTCATTTCTCCATTACTGACATGAGGAAACTGCAGCTGTGAAATTCAATAGGCTCCTGAACTATAGGTCATGGCTGTATTGCCACACAGTCGCTTCACTTTTCCTGTTATAGATTTCATGTTCGATTTCGCTCACTGAAAGAATCATTAACTCAAACTTGCTGTTAGCGTCTTTACCACTGAAACACAGTGCTGATTGGACAGAGTATTAACTGTTGGTTGGTCCTTGAGGGAAATCAGAGGTGCAAAGTGCAAGTGGTAATACCACATCCCATTCTAGCATTATATAAAGCAGGATTTAAGTACACATCATTGACATTATAAAGGCCTTTCTGTGTTTTATAGGCTTTATAGCCATATGGCCTATGTGGAACACAAGTCCAAACCACTGGGAATTCAAACATTTTGATTCACTGTCATACATTGTGAAATCTTTTGAAAAGAAATCAGCAAAGGAGTGGAGAATTAAGGATGGATGAATGGATGATAAAGACACTGGAACAATGTTGCATGTGCCTGTGTATAGTATAAAGAAATTTATGTCGTTTAATTTTTATATCTGCAGTATTTATCTAATATTGTTGCCATATTGTTTGTAACATCCTACCATTACAGTTGAGTCATAGAACTAAAGCAGCTGTTTTTCCCAAAAGATGGCAATCAACAACGAGAGTCTGTAGCCATGTTAACAGCTCTATAGGCTGTTTACTGTGAGGTGCCTAGATTTCTGAAATGATAACCTTATAAAACTTATAAAATTAAGTACAAAGTTACTTTGTAAAATGCATCAGAAAATCATAGTTTGCAGCAAAATGTCTTCTCCAGTCTTATAATATTACACTATTAGATAAAATACTTTAGTTAACAGATTCCCATTGCATGTTTTGTATTTTATGTCAAAAACCTTGTTTTAAGTAATAAACTGGCAGGCTCTGGAAAGAATCTTATCTTTACCTTTCCTCCTCTATCTCCGTCACTCTTCTTCTTTTTCCAGTCTTCTTTAAAACGCAGTTAAAAACAGGAACATTTCCAGGGACAGCAAGGCAGTCTCCAACACTAACATGCTGAGGTCAGCAGGGAACAAAATGCACTTTAAACGTTAAGGTCTACCAGCCACTAACATAAATGTTCATACTCACCAGTGACTCAGTAGTTGGATACATCATAGTTTTGTGTGTGAAATCTAGCAGTCACTTCCATGTTTACTGTGGCTACTGGCTTGTGCTATCTTCTCACCCTGGATGTTAGGCTAATTTAATGTTTAACATATTCGCCATCTTAGTTTAGCGTGTTAGCTAACAGCACATGTTACTAGCATGACTAAACAGTAGGAAGGCTGGTTGGCAAAACTTACATTTTTGGTGACATTTCCATCTGTAACGTCTCTTCTGCCCATCTGGATCAAAAAAATATTCTGTTAGTTGCTTAAAAAAAAAAAAAAATTAGTTGGAAAACTAATTCAAAGAATATGGTAGCCAGGAGCGACATCTTTTATGCTCATTTTGTAGAACACAAAACTACTAAAACAGGAGAAAATACCATTAGTAGACCTTTTTCATGGCAGCAATTTTAATATGAAATAGTAGGGGTACTAATTAAAGACAAGTTCTTGTAGTAGAGCCTTTCCACTGTGTTAACATGTACAACTGACCCTAAGTCCCACCCTTTTTTGCTCCAGTAACAAGCTTACTATCCAGCTGAACCTCGGTCAACTTAGATATGCCATGCTTAAAAGAAAACCAAATTTTGAAGATGGCTGGAGGACCTGTAAAAGCGACATACAGTCACATTGTAAGTTAGCTAATGCTAGCAAAACACTTGCTAAGTATCTAGTTAATTTACATCAACGGTCAGCAAGGTAGCATTAGCTAGCTAAGAGAAAGTTTAACGAAGTTCAGCCAGGTATGAGGCTTGCTCGACTGTCATTGGAGGATAGCACAAAAAAGGGGCGGGCCTTGGGAAACTCTGTTTGACCTGGATGGAACAGAACCGTAGTATCACTGGTAACACCTGTGTTCACACTACAATTTCATGTTAAAATGGCTGCCGTGAAAAACTCTATTAGTACTACTCATCCTGATCATATAAATGTTGCCACACAAGTTTCAAATCTTTTTTATAATGTAACAGAAAGAATATTTAATGATTAAGATGAACAAAAAGATAATGTAAATGTCTTTAAAACAGCTGTTAAGTGTTGTTTTGTTTTTACTTTTCACAAAAATTGATGCTGAACGATAAATGGGTAAACTAGGGCTAGTGCTAAAAGTGCGTTAGCCTCCAATAAACATATTACTTTCTTAATGTGGAATAAATTAGCTATATAACCTACATACCCTCAGCTTTACCCTAGTTTGGAAATATAGCTAGAGATTCCTTTTCTGTGCCTCTATTTACATCCCATATACCTTTAAGTAAAGAACCACCTAAAATAAACAACACTAAACATGGCTTTTAAGAATGGGTCTTTATGTATTTCTCTATGTGAAACAAATGGCTATTATACTACACAAATAGAAGCGGATACTGTAAGAGACAGAGACCATCTCCGAGAAATAAGTACAGAACATGAAAATACACATACCGGTATTATAGAACTGTAAATTATTGCTTGTTTTGCTACTTTGTTTTCTGGATTCCTACAATACAAGACACAATATTCATATTTCAACAGAAACAGTACAACAGTGACAAACGGTATTATTGACCTTTTTAGTAGACGTTCCCCAGAAATAAAAGAAACATTCAAACAGAGTCCATGTTGAACACAACACAATGACAGTTGGTTTTTGATCGAGCATCTTCAGGACTTATTGTTACACATTTTTGTATTATTATTATTTTTTTTTGTATTGTTTTTCCATTACAACATTGCCAAGAGAAGCCGTAACAAACTGCACACTGGGACTGGTCTCAGCAACAAAAAAAGAAAAAGAAAAAAAACAAACACTTGGCATATGTACATAAATATACATTTTCATTTCAACTGTGACCAAAATGCACCCAGTTTTAAACACCATGACCACAGAGAGTAAAAAAATCGTCACGAGTGTCTTCCTCCTGCTGCTTCCTCTTTATCATAAATCCACCTCAGTAGTTCCACCAATCTGCTGTCTGCTCAGATAACTGTGACAGCTTTACTGTCGTGCCAGTAAAACTGCACTCTGCCAACACAGTGCATTTCAAACAACTTTCTCAGAAGATAAGATGAATGTATCTTGTGGACAAACACGAAAACAAAGACATTGATTTTTGTTTTGCAGTGTCATCCTTTCTCATTTAAACCCTATAAACTGTACTTACATTAGTACACACTCCCATAAATCCAAAAAGGCCTGAAATTCATCCAGAGGTTCACACTAGCAAAAAGGAAGTGGAGTGTCTCACTCACTGCAATATGCTGGTGAAAAGGCTAACCAGGTGTTCAGCTTTGAGATAAAAGAGAAAAAACACAAGAAAGAAACAGAGAAGAAATGCAATGTGCTTCCTACTTTGTCTCAATAAAGACTATTTTATGTGAAGGAAACAAAAACATTGACGATAAAGTGCTCACATGCAGACGGACTTGTCTTTTGCTTACTAATATTGTTACATAGCAAAATAAGTCTTTTTAGATTTCATGCTGCCTAATGACAAAGAAGGTTTAGACTCACCGCTGACACCCATAAGCCCTGTTAGGAACATTTTGTTCATGTTGCTTCTAAAGCACTGAAATATTTCAGTAAATAAGGTAGTGAAACACTGATATGAACGGGGAGAATTAACCAAAAAAAGTTGAGTGGTGTGGGGATTTGTTCATGTTCCCACTGAACTATATACTGCAAAAAAGTATGTGTGCTAATATGAAAAAAAAAAAAAAAATACTGCAGTTGTGTTGGGAAAATATGCCTTAAACAATATATATCAGTGTCTCTGAGTAAGAAAAATCACTTTATGTTGTCGTGACAGTATGAGGTGAGTGAATGCTTTGGTTGATATCTCATGAGGCTACCTAATTTTCCCTTTTCTCAAGCAAAATGCTTTCAGGTAAAACTACAAAATCTAAAAGGACTATTTCCACAAATCTACCGCTCAGCTATTTACAGCGAGAAAGCAAAGCAGCGCAGTATTCAGGTGCGCAGCAGGAGACGGTCGAGAGCCCCGCAACTTGCTTGGAGATATCGAGAGATACTCAGTGCAAAACAAGCAGTAGTAGGTTTCAGAAGAAAACCTGACACATAGAAAGTGGATCAAACAACATAACCAAGATTGTAAAGATGTGAAATTACAAGAATCAGAAAAAGAAAATCAACATCCCAAACCCCTTGAAGAAAATGAGGGGGATGAACTGTCTCTGATCCATCAAATTCCAACAAAAGACTGTCAATCTTACAAAAAAACAATTTTTTCCCGTCTAAGACGTCACTTTAAACTCTGCACGGGGATATGCACTTGAAGCATCACACAATTTCCCTGTCATCACGAACAACAATTTAAAAAAAAAACAACAACACCTCAGCTCCTCATCTACAGAAGTAACTAAGCATGCAAAAAGTGTTGGGGGTATCAAATACATAGTAAGAATACACATCTAGTAGTTTTAGCAAAAAACAACACCTCTCCAAATAAAAAAAGAGACAAAACAAGCAAAAAAAGGAGTCAAACAACCACCACAACTTTTGTTAGTCACATATGGCGCTTCGTGCTGTGTGTGTGATGTTAAATAGGTTCCTTTTTCTTGATATATCTTGTTAGTATTTGTGTTTCTGTACGTATTTTTTGTAATACAGTATATACATGCAGACAGGAGCGGGAACATCACACACTCAATCTTGATGCAAGCTGAAGCGACAAACCAGCTGATATGAAAATGGATGAAAAAGAAGAAAAAATAGACATACTGTATATATTTATAACCTGAAAACACAATTTATTGTAAAAAAAAAGAAAGAAAAATGTCTGTTTGGAGGTATTGCACATACCTCAACTGAACTGTTGTACACGCGACTGTGAGACGAAGGGAGAGGTACAAGCTAACAAGCTAACGAACTAGCAAGCTACCGAGCAGGACTAGCAATGAGAGCTGAGTGTGTGTGTGTGTGTGTGTGTGTGGTAAGTGACAGGTGCCTGCGTTGGGACAGGTATTTCCACCCCTCTTGCTGAAAACGAGGGTTGCTGGTGGGGTGGAGGCAAAAAGCGTGCCCGCCACTCCCCACGCTGTCCGCAGAATGTGATGAGTGTGTGTGTGATTCTCATCCATCCCCTTCAAGCCGCCTCATTCCATCGCCACGCTCCCCACAAACACCGTCTTTGAGCAATGTTTGTTGGTTTGTTTTTGCTTGTAGTTGAACTGAAATGAGGGGCATCGACGCTCTCTGTGAGTGCAGAGACGAGAGAGAGAGGGCAGGTGTGTTGCGGGTTTTTTCAAGGGTGCAGTCGGTCGGGGACCGCGCCGGTGTCAGGGAGGGGAAGGGGGTCTCTCTAGTTGAAGACTTTGGGGGGTCCGTCGGGACGTCTGGTCTGGACAATCTGCTGCTTTGGCCGTGCCGCCTCGTCCTCCTCCGTCTCGCTCTCACATACGTGGACGACCACACTGGGGGTTGACTCTGTCCCCGCGTGGAGCTCGTACTTTTCACCTGGAAGAGAGGAGGGAGAAGGGATGGAAAGAGGGAAGGGAAGGGTGGAAAGGAGAGCAGGGATTAAAAAAATAATTCTACATGAAATATCTCTATTTGAGATAAAAGACTAAAGAGGCAGAAAGAGGTGGTGAAAAGTAACTTGGTACATTTATTCGAGTTCTATACTTGTTTTATTTATATCGAAGTCAACAAAAGATCAAAACCAACAATAAATTTCATCCCACTAACAAGTAGAGCTGCAATGATTAATTGATTGTGAACTGCTAAATAAATTAATTGCCAACTATTGAGCTAATCAATTTAAAGTTTAAGCAACTTTTTTTTTTTTTTGAGTAAAAGCTTCTTAAATTTGAATATTTTCTGGTTTCTTTACTCCTTTATGACAGTAAACTGAATATATCTGGGCTGTGCAAAAACATGTTATTTATTACTTTTTATTACTTTCAGCATCATTGCCAATACTATTACTCTATACATCCATGTTTACATATTTTACTAAATACTTTACTTACTACTCTTTACTACTTTATTGTTATGCTATTAGGCTCTGTTTTTGAATTTTCTGCTTTTCTGCAATATATATTTAT
This sequence comes from Lutjanus argentimaculatus, assembly GCA_034769285.1. Lineage (NCBI taxonomy): Eukaryota > Metazoa > Chordata > Actinopteri > Lutjaniformes > Lutjanidae > Lutjanus > Lutjanus argentimaculatus. Next base: position 25,244,283 of record JAWZSL010000003.1, on the reverse strand, counting down.
TACTCTACTGTTTTTGTTCTCATGTGTTTTCTGAGCAATTTCTGGCACAAGGATCGACTTTAGGATTAATAAAGTTCTATCTTAAATACCGAATGCAGGATCACAGTGAGACAAGCTTGCACAGCTCTGGTTGTGATAATTTGGCTAAGGAGTTTATTAATTATTACGTTGCTATTTATTATACACTGAGGATATTTTTAAAGCACAAAATAGTCTTCTGTTTGTCTCTCCATGGCACTGAAAATCATCACTCAGGTGGAAGGACGAGGCTTCAAGAGCAAACAAAAAGACTTTTCTTTGCAATAGTCCTGCCCATTTGTCCAGATGCCACACTCCTCGGCGGCCTTAGATTGAAAACATACACTTGCGAGATTGTATCACAGTTGCCATGGAGATGAGATCAGACAGCCGGAAGACAGGAGGAAATTGGTCTAGTAGCTTTTCACTGTGGTGCCAAACAGAGGGATGGACAGTGAATAGAGTCCTGCTGTTACCTCAGAGAGTTGACAGAGGGAGTCAGCGCGCTGTGCTGCAGCCCTGCACTAATCTGATTTCACATGCCAGGATGTGAGGCGAGGAACAAAGCCATTTCCTGATGCCTCGATGTTGCTATGGTAATGGCAGATTGTGTCAAAAGTGATCCTCTGGGCTGGACAGCGTGTGTGTGGAAAGTTTAATCATGTTTTTGTTGATAATAAAAGAAGATAACAGTGTTCAAGTGAATGCTAAGAAGCAATGTTTTCCAATGCATCAGCACGAGCAGACCCACATACACACACATGGGCAGACACTGCGGACATGACACACCTTTTCTTCTGTGTTAGGGTGACATTTTCTAAAGGTTGCTGCAATCTAAAATCTTGTCGACAAGGCAGACAGTTGCGACATTATCTCTGAGCAGAGAAGCTGCCAGGGAGTGAGGCTGCTGGAAAAGATCTTAAAACCTTCCGAATCTAACTGTGCTGAGCTGCCTACACATTTCATACAGTTGCTAAAATTGTAATAGGATGAGAACCGCAAAAAGAGCTATTTGGGGTGCAGTGAAACTGATCCACATTATAATCCTTACACTGGTTAATTGCGTAGTGTTATTTCATGATTCCCAATTTCAATTTCAGATAATTTCAGATTACCTTCTTGAGTGTTTGCCCCTCAGACAATACATAATTTACAATGCTAATGGCAGCTGATTTAGCATGTAAATCTAAGTAATTTCTGAAACAGTGGGTCCTTGATTTCAGTCAGAGACAGACAAAAGCAGGCTTCTCGATTCTAGACTACAAGTGTCAGTTTTGTCCATAGATTGCATATAAAGATGGATGACCCATTACATAATCATTACGTCAACCAAACTTATCAGAGAAGTGAACACTTGAACATACAGCAGTGCAGAACTACCTAAAATGATGAAGAAATCTCTGGGAAAAATTAATTTGACGTGTACTTGGATGTTTTAGTTTGGCCATGTCCCATCTGCTAACATGGAGGGTGCAGGATTTATAACCTACACCGCAGCCAGCCAACAGGGGGCACCACTGACATAAATAAAAGATAAAGGACACATCTCCACCTCCTCCCACTGTAAAAAACTGAAGCCAAGATATCCTGGGTACTAGCTGGTGACGTTATTTGAAGCTAGAGTCAGTGCAGTAGTGATCATGGTTGGAGTTGCGCTTCTGAGTTACTGCCCATACATCCATCTGACTCAATCGTGAGCAGGAGTTGGTTATCAATCATGATGTGAAACATGGTTTTTATTGGATCAAATAATTTATTAAAACAAAACTTATCAGAAAAATGAACACATGGCCAAATATCGATAAAACTACCTTAAATGACAGGAACCACTTGGCTTCTGAGTGCACCTATGACACGTGCATGCACACGTGCGCACACTTAAATTATGACTCATTTCAGGTCACATAACCACTGCTCCTGCGTGGCAAGTGTAGGCTACATAGTCAACTATAACTGACCACTCGATCAAATGCTGACTGACTTTATGAACAGTTTCATCATGTTGAGACTATTACATGGCACTTAGGCTACATCAATGCTCTTTTTCTCTCTCTGCAGCAAGTCTGTATCACACTTTTTTCATTAATATAGAAAACACTGGAAAAAGGCACCTCTCATTGCATAAAATGTGCTCTGTCTGATTGGGCTGTACATTTTAGTGATGATTTGATATTCAATGCTTAAAAAAAACTAATTATGTGCATTGCAATAACCTGATGCTAATGTTGTTGGTAAATGATGTGCTCCTTGGCCATGGAAGTAATGTTTGTTGGCTATATTGTAGGTAGTAAGCTAGTTAGCTAGACATGCTAACAACTGTTTGCTTCCTCTGATGTATTGCAGAGCAGAGCTAGTTTGTTTTGTGTGGGAAAGGAAAAATGTAAATTATAAAGTCCTATTTAATTCTAACTGCAAACAAGACTTCAGGACAGGCTGTTCAGGAGAGGCTGTTTGGCAACTGCAACAGTTGCCAAACACTGTAGTGTAAACTTACCCAAACTAAAAAACTAAAAAGTCCAAATACATGTCAAATATATTTTTGCCAAAGATGGTTTCTGACATTTTAGGCAGTTCTTATCACGCTGATGTTTGCTGAAGTGTTCATTTTTCTGGTAAGGTTTGATTTTATTAAGTTATAATCCTATAAAAGGAGATTACACTTAATAATTGACAGATGAGCCTTGGTTGTGACTGAGTCGAATGGGGCTCCAACCAGGATTACTTCAGCAGACTCTGGATCCAAATGACAGCACCAATGCAAAATGGCCGCGTTCGTATCCAGGATATTTTGGCTTCATTTCTGTATAGTGGAAGAAAGGGGAGACGTGCCACCTGTCTTTACTTACTTCAACGTGTGGAAAATTCCAAAGTTTGACATTGTTCCTGGTTACAGTTCCAGGTCGCTGTTTATGTTAAATAAATGCTCAAATTACAATTTGTAAATGTATACACACACAAAGGTTGGCATTGATGCGTATTTCCTAAGAGATGCCAGACTAGAACAAATGGGGGTAAAACACCCTTGACACTGACGGATGGCAGCCAGCACTGTGGATTTAATTTATGGCTTTCAAGCTGATTCATTATTTTTGTTTTATGTTGCTGCCTGACCAAGACTGTGTGCACAGTAACACTGGAGCAGGAAATCTTAGGCTGACAGCCATTTCACACGGAAAGATCGATTTTAAAATGCCACTCAATTCATAATGACATTATATAGGCATGTAATAGCAGTCTTACATAAAAATGCATCTGTGATCAGGTAAATTAGACATAATACACCTTCCCAGACATGACTGAGAAGCCCTCAGTAAAAGTCAAGAATATAACAGTGATGATTCAACAATGTCCACCTCAATTACTTTGTGAAATTGCTTCCTAGACTCATAACCTTCTATAACACTCTTGTGAGGAGCGTGAAATGATTTCCTGTTTCTATCTGGGTGACTGTTCAGAGATGACTGCCTCAAATGAGATTTTTTTTTATACCTTCATTACACATGGTTTCCTCTGTGTGGTATCTGTGTGTGTTTATGTCTGTGTCTGTGTTTATGTGTATACTGCACAGGCTTGTTGAACTTTGTCACTGAGTACAGACCAGGTCCTAGCTTGGCTACTGCACACAGCAGGTCGTAGTTGATGACGGGCGTAGCGTCTTCGCTCTGGCTCCAGCCCACGGGTGGCGAGGCAGGTGGGGAGATCAGGAACTGTTTGACAGGCTGGGGAGGGGCCAGGTACGACTTGTCAATGTCCTCGTCACCATTCTGGATCTATCAAAGAGGAGATAGCAATTGATAAAGGCTGTGGCACTTAAAGTAGAAATCAAAGTGATATGAGGTGGATCGAGCTGAATTCCTTTAGAAAAACATTTTATGTAACTTATTCTGATCTGTACACCTGTCTCATGGTTCACTGGTTCAACACACTGGACAGTGGACATAGTTGCAACCTAACTTCTTGCCATATTGAATGTGAAAAATGATAAGATAAGTCTGGATCTTTATACAGACAAACTGATGATACTTTTTTTTTTTTAAACTTTGAACAATAGCAAAAAGCTCTGAGCTGTGCTAAATTGACCCTTTCTAAGTCCCACCCGACTTTGGCGTCCGGCAGACTTGACCTCGTTCAACTTTCTCCTTTGCTGTTTCTTGGACTTGTTATGTGCTAGACTCGTCAATCTTGAAAATAAAACCAAGTTTTGATAAAGATTAAAAGATGTTGCTGGCAGACCTGTAAAAGTGACATAAACTCACATCTTAAGTTAGCTAATGTCAGCAAAACATTAGCCAACTAGCTACCTAATGATTGATGTAGATTAGCTAGCTAGTTATCTAGTGTTTTGCTAACATTAGCTAACATCAGATGTTTTGTTTTTGTTTTATCAGACATTTCGCGAACATTAACAAACTTAAGATGTGACCATATGTCAATTTTACAGGTCCCCCAACAACCATCTTCAGAATTTCGTTTTCTTTTCAACATAGACGGGCTTTTATACGTAGCATATCTAATGGTGTGTTCCAGTTGAACTAGTAAGTCAGAATTTCCAAGTTGTTGTTGAAGTCAGATTTCCGACCGCAACAGCCGAAGAAACTGACCTCAAAATCCAAGATGGCCACTCTGCACATAAACAGTAGCGAAAGCTGTTTTTAGCACTTTTGTGTCTTTTTTAAGTGTGTGGATATGTTGCTATGGTGTTTGTTTGCATAAAACACTGCATAATGCGTTGTTATTAAGCACAAAAAAGTCTTTTTTTCCGGCAGGCAATATTTTCACATTAACCCTTTCTGACTTCGCCATTCTGGAAAAAAACTGGGTATCAAGTTTGCTCAGCTATTATAGAACCCAATAGTGTGGTTCCAGAAGTGAAAATCCCATTCATATTTTCAATATTACCATAATTTCTATACATAAACAACACAAGCTATGACATCTTACAACACTGTTATTAATAGTATAAACACTATAATAACAACAAAAGTTGAATTCAGAAAAAGCTGTATCATTCGCAATGATTTGCAAACGATAATCTCCATGGTAAGCCCAAGCAAAGCACATTATTTTCACTGTTTCAGTCTTTAGTCTCAAATTGTGGGGTCCTTCCCATGAAGAGATTTTGGATTTTTGATAGCTGCCAATTGCCATAATTACAATACCTACATGTGGCATCTGTCTGTTGTAAAATCCTTAATCCTCTTACATCCAAGTACTGAGAGGTGCAGCAGGGTTTGGGGCTGGTGATGTATTTGTGATAAAATAAGCATCAATTATAAGTTGACTCATGGTTTCCCAGGATAAAAGGAATTTGATGATTTGCAGGCCAAATTCTGTTTTAAAATGAGTTTAAACATTTCAGTGGGTTGTCTGGAGTTGATACACATTGAAACATTAGATGTCTAATATTTTGCCTGTCAACAAAATTTACTGCACTTTTTAACAAAACAACTAGACGTCTTTCCACCTACAACCTATTATGATTTTATTATCTTTTGATTTTATCAGTTTTGTCACTGTACTGAAGATATATGATCTTCTTATTTTGTGTTTGTACTAGAAACTCACTTCACTTCATTTTTATTTTCCTTTCTACCGCAGAGGCACCAGACTGACACACAAATACAAACAGATTCAATGGAAGAGAAATCAAGAATTTATGTGTTCTGGTGTTCAATCATGTGGCTGATGAGGTTTGACAGGAGGGTTGGTGGGTTGAGAGTGCAGTCAGGTGTGGCTCAGAGAAGGGAGTCAAAAAAATGGAATAAAAAACAGAGGAAGTGACAGGACTTGAGGTTTTTTTTGTCCCTGCTGTGTGTGTGCATGTTGCAGTGAATTATGAACTATAGCATAACTTTCCATGTAAATAAGCACTGCTCCTCCTCAGACGCTGCATGTCCCAGGCCCCCTGCCTGCCCTTTCCCAGACCCTTCAACTGGAACTCACTTGGGCAAAGTAGAGTTTGAGCTTCTTGCCATTGAACTCGGACTCATGCAGCTCGATGCGAGCTCGGGCAGCGGCCTCTGGGGTGCTGAAGTTGATCCGGATTCTCCGGAAGCTTTTGAACATCTGGAAAGTCGCCTGTTCGTCGTAGATCCTAAACAACGCCTCAAACCTCTCCTGTGGAAGATAAAAAGAGAAAAAGAACAAATGTGATAAGAGATGGATTTGAAGACATTTGCATATTAAACAACTGTCTTATTGCTATTGATGAAGTGTCTAATGCAAACATATCATGACTGTTTTATTGCCAAGGCCTATTATCAACTAATCTGTGTTCATGTTTCGATTAATTCTTTACTTCCCTGAAAGAAAACCATGAAAAGCATCTCTTACAATTCTCTAGAGCCCACAGTGACATCTTCATATTGTTTGTTTTGTTTTACAAACAGTGCAAAACCAAAGATAAACAATTTAGACAGATACAAAAAAGTAAACAAATCCCCACTTTTGAGAAGCTATAACCAGCAAATCGTTGGCACATTTGCCTAATAAATTACTTAAACAATTGTTGATTAGTGGTTGTTTTCTGGTAAAATGTCTCCTGGAGCAGCTCAGTCAATACTATGTTCTATTTAACATGCTTTATTTTGTAAATAAACTTTCTGTTTCTATAGAAAATGATGTAATGTCTGCATTATTTTCAGATTTTTAGTAAAAAGATGCAACATTTCAGGGTGCCCTAGAATTTTGTGGCATAAGTTATTCACCGACACCTCTGTCTGAGCATCAGACGTGACTCTAACTGCTCTGCCCCCATTTCATTTGCTATCAGCTTAATGGGGAAATTAGATTTCCAACTTCCTGTCTTTTCCCTGCAATTTTCTCTGATGCTGTCTGCCTCGGTCCACTTTTCTCACTTTCGCTGTCTCGTTTTTTTTCTCTCCTTTCTCTAGTCACCCCGCTGCTCCTCCTTATGCACCACACTTTGTCTTTAACTATATCCATATGATATATTCCTACATCTCCTCTGTTTTTTTCACCCAGTCCTCTCTACGGGCATCAAATTGGCCTCCTCAGCTGCGAACTCAATCAAACGGCTCAGTGGGAGGGCGAAAGGAAGAGGAAAAAGGCCGCCGGGAGGGCTGGTTTCTGAGTAATCGGTAGCTCTATTCTTTATCTCCTAGCCGACCATCTCCTAACATCGGCGGAAACATGACTCTGAAACTAAGTCTTCTTTCCAAGAATCAAAGTGGGTGAAGGACTGAATGTACCACTGGTGATGATAGAGGATTGACATAAACAGAACAGGCCTGATAAAGACAGACTAAAGTTTGGCAAGTCCTGTTTGTTCTTCTCAAGTTATCCTGCAGAAATGACACACTTGTACTTATCACACAACAATTTCACAAGTTTGCATGAAAAGTTTGCGTAAAGACAAACACACCGTACTACAGAAATGATCAAACTGCTGCCTTCTCCCATTCCTTTTAATTCATTCATGTGCTCCCAGTCCTGAGAGCCACATGTACAATCAGTGGCATAAATATCAATCAGTAAGTGTCCCTGTCAAATCTGTCCATAGTTCTGTTATCGTGTGAGAGCTTTTTGTCACAAAATATTTTGTTTTTCAGGCAGTGGGAAACATAAGACTGAAATAGTGCCACAACTTTTCCCTTGTTGGGCTGACACAGCAGCTCTCACCAGGATGGGAAAGGTGTGTGTTACCTGGAGGCACACAGGCAGCATGTCAGCTGTGAGATCTGCCTCTGCACATTAGTGACAGCTTGTTGATGGCAGACACCAGGTATCTGTAAACTCAGCACACTCTATCTGTGTGTCCTGTCTCCTTTTGACGAATCCATAAAACACTCTGGCACATGCACATCTGGTGTTATCTTGTTTGACATTTTGTGTTCTCAAAAAATCTCTTTCTATTTGATAATGTTAACATTTATAAGGATTAATGCTGTAGAACTACAAGCAAAGAGACTACAAAGGCTTTTATGTGCTGAAGTAGGAACAGACAGTTCTGATATTTAGCATTTTTACGATTCTCACACTCAGTGTTCATTTCATCCAACAAGATAAATAAATTAAAAAATGTGCTACTCTGACTCTGATGCAGTCGCCTCTTCGTGTCTGTTGTCATCACTCTTTGGTCTCACTCTGTGTCCCGCCCACAACACGATCTGATTGGTTGAATGTTGAAAAGTTCTGTTTCAATTAAACAAATACTTGCCAGCAAACATGAGTCATCTGCCAGATGTGCAGATCATGTTCAATATCTTAAAGTTTGACTACGACCCCTCTTGGATGTTTACGTGCAGTTCAACATCTGAACATCTTGCAAGGAGATTTCTGGACATCTGGACAATCAAAACTTCAACATGAAATTAATGGAACATTTTTCACTTCAGATTAAACAAATAATGACTATGTCTAATTTATTGACAACATATTTACTGTTGTTATTGGAATGAGAGAGCATGAGAGAGCGTTTTATGTGCTAAAACAGGTCTAACCCTCCTGTGGACAACACTGGACACGAGGACGACGTAATGAAAAGACGTCATAAAATCTTTAATTGTGGCTCCTCAGTGGACGTCTTTTCAACTTACAACAGGACATTCAAAAGAGTAAAATGCATTTCAACAAAGTTCTGTCTCAGAGTTTTTCTATTGTTGTTCTAATTTTTGACATCGAGTCTTTTTTACTGTGGTTCAAAATATTGGTTATCTGTTTTCTTGATTTCTAATATTCGGTATCAGCCCTGAAAAAATAAACAAATGAGTCGATCCCAAATATGGACTGCTTTCAGAGGGAAACATTACTATTGTACATTGCTATAGGGCTGCAACTAACAATGATAACAATTGTTTTAAAGTAATCTTTTCTTGTTTAATTGATTTTTGGTCCATAAAACATTGGCAAACCCCTCAAAATGCTCATCAAAATGAATCTAAATCATCTCTGACTTGCTGCCTTTTAATAGGATAATCAGTTTACTGTAATGTACAACAAGAAAAAAGCAGAATATCCTCACATTTGAGGACTGGGAATCATCAAATGTTTGTCATTTTTGCATGGACTTGAGTCCTTTAACACTAAATTGCAATATGTTATGCCTGAAAGTAAAGTAAAATAAGTATAAAATGTAAAAAATTACACAATGGAAGAATACAGCTGTATATTATCATTCTGTGCATCAACTAATTACAATCACTTTTTAGCAGTGAAAAATTTATTTATTTTAGTGCTGTCAAGGAAATAAGAGGAGATGTAACACTATTTACCTTCCTCAGTCCATTGTGATCACTAAACTATTAAATATATTCTCAAAGCCTATAGCATTATTTGATGATGACTAATTACAACGTTACTGTTTTGCAGTCCTTAATGAATATCTGTTTCCCTACAGCTAAGTGCCAGGTACTTTCAGCAGTTGTTGATATGAGAATCTGCTGTAAAAACACAGGGTGTATTCTGCCTCTCTGCGGAGAAATCACATCATCATCCTGTCTGACACATGCAGAGTTGTTAATGACTGAGCAAGCTGTGAACCACAGTTATGCTGCAGTGTGGTGTACACTGTGGTAAAACAATTTGCATTTAAAGAATAAGCAGATTAACGCTTTTACTCATAATCCTCCCTCCCTCCCTCCATTCTTGTTTTATTTCCAGTTCTTCTCCCCATGTAAGTGCATCTGGTCTTCCCGTGCTAAATGCCTCGGGGTAGCTGGCTAAACTTCAGAGCTGACTTCACCTCCAGGCTCCGTGATACCATTTTTAGTCAGGTTTCTAGTTCACCATACAAGGTGCATTCTAATGAAGCAGGGAAAAAGAGGTCGAGTCAGGAATGTGTGAATATCTTGACTCCTTTTATGCATTTTGCGGAGAATTGCAGACAAACTTAACGATTAAAATGCTGCAATCCCGAAAAGCCAGAGGAGAGGCAAGAGTGTGACTCACCACGATAAAAGGAGACAGCCAAGTGTTAAGTGTGCTCATTTAAAATTGATTCTTTCACCCCCACAGACAACAAAGTCAACTACAAATAGCTTCCTTTCCTTAATTATAAACAGCAGAAGAAACAAGTCAGACCGCTGTATTAAAGAGATTGAAGGGTCACCTCTGCAAACCAGATCTGTGATTTAATCAGTCTCTTGTGAGCCCTTTAACTTCACAGAATTGAAATAAAACATCACTAGAGCAGCCCTTTAATGACAGTCTTTCTTCTGTCTCTCTGTTTATGAGGTTTCCTGGTGTTTTGTTTCCCTGTTGATGCCACAACAACCAGGACAAAATACATAGTCTCTTTGCACTGGCCACTTTGTACAGACCCCGAAAAACTGATGATAATCATCCTCTAAATGAAATAATACTTGCACCTGTAAACATTTGCACATTTTTTTTCTATTTACCCTATAATTATTCTTTGTAGCTCATATTATCATTACCGTTCTTGTTTTGTTTTTTTTCATCCTATGCCTTGTTATTTTTACAATTTTTGTTTTTGATCTGTGCCTTATTATTGCCCCCCGACCCTTTGTTTAACTTGTAAATAATTAAAATTCTTAGGACTTTTTTTTTTTTTAATTTTGATATGGCAATCGTGTCATCTGTATGAGCAAGCAGTGGCTTATTTGAAGTCTAGCACATACAGAGCAACATTAGAATTCAGTTGAAATCGCATTTATTGTAAGTAAACCTGGGTTGGCTTCCATATCAGTCCCTGAACAATACTTTTTTTGCTACCAAATAATAACAAAAAAATAAATTACATTACACAGGACAATTACTTTCTTTAAAGGAAGAAACTGTTAAAATTTGGGAGCAGCTGGAGGAACTGTTTTTACTCAACCTGGATAACTGGACTAAAATGAAAAAGCTGATGGATTACCTTCACAGGATTGTGCTATCGAATGGCAAGGCATTTTTTGATATTCGATAATATTAAAGCAAGTTGATCGGTGCCAAAATATCAATAGGCCTGATTGTAAGAATAAATATTAAAATCAATAAATAAATATTCACTTTTAGCTCTGTCAAGCAAATATCTGTCTCTTTAGCTGCTAAATGCTTCACTGTGTTCTCTGGCCAAAATTTGTCTCTCTGTCCATAGTGCTGGGAAAGTAATGTACACCTGGTTTATCAGAGCTTCTTTTTTTTATAACTGAAAACAGCTGCATTTTACATCTGGAAAGGGCATGTTAAGAACAGTGAGAGTGAACCAAAACGGTTATGTTGCAGGCTATAAAACCAAACCAAAAAAATAGCTAAAAGGTACGCAAAGTATTTTTTTCTATTGCTAATTTCAAAATATTGATAATGGTGGAATGTACTTTTCTTTATTTAAGAACAAATATGAGGTACTTGAGAATTTCCATTTCCTGCTAGTTTCTACTTCTACTCCACTGCATCTCATATGGCAATATTGTGCATTTTACATACATGTGATAACTTTAGTTGGTAGTTACTTTTTATATTAACAAACACATTTTAGGTAAATAATTGGCAAATTTGGGGAAAAAGCCTGTGTCCCTGCATGGGAATGATTTTGGCCAAGACTCTTAGTTCATGTTTAAAACAACGAACAAAAAACAACAACAACAACAACAACAACAGCAACAACAACAACAACAACAACAACAAATCAATCCTACTAAAATTCTGTAGTATTTTACAATAACCAGTTATTGCTTGTTTGCAGACTTTACTGATGAATCGTGATTAGCTTGAGGAAAGACAACAAAGCACTTGTTTGACCTATCTGCAGAGAGCACTTAAGTTCTTATTCAAACCGTGAATTTTCCATGAGCCTTAGCCAGCTACTATGACTCATGTCATCAAACTCCATGTGGGATAACCGATAAGGTAGTGTTTCTCATACACACACACACATAAACATGCACACACACACACACACACACACACACACACACATACAGTGGGTACTTCCTTAACCTAAATTGATGTTTTGGCATGAGCAGAGATGTGGGAAAGCTCTAAGATCATGTTCCATAATAGCACGTACTGTTTGTTTTTAACCCTGCACACCGAGGCCGATACACCAACGCCACGGCTGATTGGTGCATAACAAGTGAGCGTGCTTGATCACTAATTTATGTAGTCTCTATGAGCGGACATCCTGGGGGAATGAGAGGAGGAAGAGGAGGGGAAACGAGGAAGAGGAGGGGGGTGTTCAGTTACACAGGGCTGAAAAGTGGCCTGCTCATCTGCCATCTCAATGTTCCCTGCCGTGACCCACTCCCTTTGTTCCCTTTGTGCATGTGTGTGTGTGTAAGCATGTGTGTGATGTGCGCAATGTGTTCAGGATTCTTCACTGCGTTTCTACTATTAGTCAGCTGCCATTTCTGTAGGTATCGGCACACATACTGTACACACATGCATGGTAAAATAATGTGACAGCAGCAGCATTAGTATCTAAGCACAACTGAAGGACAACTGTTCGCTTGTCAGCAGAGATAGACTGGTTTTAAACGCACAAAACACACTCAGACGCAGATACACAGCTTGATCCAGCACCTGCTACTACTGTATTTGCAGATAGTGAGAGCTGTAGGACAACAGGTGAGAGGAGAACAGAACAGCATGTTCTCGTTTTTCATTCTCAACAAGCCAGATGACAACACCTATTGAAGAAGCTGCATGAAAATATGATTTATCTCACACATAGTAGCTAGGTAACCGAAAAGACAAAACTGGATTATATGTGGAGGAAAGATACACAGTTTAAACAGCAACCCCATGATTCATTCTCACATTAAAGTCTGTGTTTTACTCACAGGCTTTGTTTATCTAACAAGAGAAATCTGATGTGTTTAGGGGTGGAGAGACAGTCGAGAGGCGAGGGTGTGAAGTCACAGCTCTCAAATAGCACACAACTTGGCTTGATTGAAACGGCAAGTGCTGTCGTTGTTATTGCTGACCACGTTTCTCCATGTCACCCTTACATAACAGCCAGGGTGAATCTCGACAGGTTAAATTCCCTTCCTTTCCTGTCCTACATTGTCTCCTTGTATCTGCCCCACAACTGAGCTAACCTGGAGCCCATTGCACCAAATTTGCGAAATTACATCTTTTCCTCCTCCGTTAATTTGGACACGTCACTAATCAAACTGACTGACCATTCCTAAGTCCCGCCCCTTTTTGCTCAGTGCTCTGGTGGAACCTTGTTCAAATTTGTTTCCCAGACTTAGATATGCAATGTGCTAGCCTTGCCTATAATGAAAACAGGGCTCAACAATTAATTGAAATTTTATGAAAATAACAACATGGCCTACAGCAATTTTTCAACTGCAGGAAGTGCAGTATTTGTTAAAGGCAAAATGTGTGTCAGAATACCAAGTTTAATTAAACATTGTGTGAACTTCTGGAAGGCGGCATGTCAGAAAAAGTTTGGGAACCACTGAGTCAGCATGATGTTAGCAAAATGCTAACTAACTAGATAGTTCACAATTGATTAGATTAGCTAGACAGATAGCATTGTGCTATCATTAGCTATCAGATTTAACTAGCTGGCTAAAGATTGAGAGGCATTTGCGAAATTAGCTTTTGCTACGAAGCACAACCCAAGCTAGCAATTATTAATGTAGATTAGCTACCTATTTAGCTAGTGTTTTGCTAACATTAGCTTTTGCTAACATTAACTTTAGATGGGACTATATGTTGCTTTTACAGGTCCCATATTTAAACATCTTTTAAACCCCTTCCTAATTTTTTTTTTTTCCAACATAGACAATTTAAGCACATAGCATATATAAGAACAGGAAACATGAAAGGAGAAAGTTGACCAAGGTTTCAAAAGGGTTGGGGCCAAGGAAGGCTCTTAATCCCATGCGAATCTGCCATGTTTAATATAATTTAATAATATAATTTATTTAGAAAACTTCACTGCAAAATTAACAAACACAGAGAGCCTGTGTAATATTATATTACTTTTATTGTGTTGCTATTGTATTTTTATTGGTTTTTAAATTTTATTTTGCAAGTTTTTTTGTCTCCTCTGCGCCTTTTCACAGCCTCTTTCCTGGAATTTGGGTGCAAACTCAGGCTCATCTTGCTACACTGCATGAAAGAGCCAGCTCAGATCCATCAAAAGAGCCAGGAGAGGTTTCCTGACCTCCTGTTTGTCCTTCTAAATCACAGGAAGTCCCCAGGTAAATACTAGTCCCCTGTGAATAGGGTTATATTTCCTGCTGCATGAGTACAACGATCACCACAGTTGACTGTAAACAAAGTTCACAGGCTCACAAAGTTTGATAGCTAACAAAATGAAGCAGAAAGTGAAGGGAAAATCCAGAGGAAATGCAAATGAGCTTCTGCTAATTCTGCAAATCTTTTAAGTGCAAAAATAAACAGTTGAACTCCAGTGCATCATTATCATGTAGTATGACTCTTAACTATATTGTTGATATATGAAGCGAAGTGAAATAAACTTGTGAGTCTGTGTCCTCAGGTGACGGTTGTAGCAGAGCCCTCATGCCCTGAGGTGGAAAAAGAAAAATAGAGATCGAGAGAGAAGAGAACACAACATACAAAAAGCCTGAACAAAAAGAGGCAGAAAGCAGCCCTGAACAATAAAAACCCAACGTGGAGAGATGTAAAAGCTTGCTTGTGAACTGCAGCCAATGTGGCGGTGGCTGCAGGGCCATCCTTCAGCAGATTGCCTCTTGGGTAATGAGGCAGTTATGTTACTGACGGTAATGGAAAGGCTGTCATCGTGGTGGCAACAGGACATGTCTGTGGGCATGACTCACAGGGAGGCTGCGAGCATGGAGTCGGCTAGTGGTCCTGACACACAATCATCTGAACAAAAGATCAGTCGGCTTAGGGATGAGGCGCGGGGTTATTGGGCGATGTCGACAGGGCTTCATCTGGGGCAAAGTCAGGCGGCAGAACAATAAACAGCCGTGATTGAAAGAACAGCGCAGACGGAGGCAAACAGGAAAGATAAAGCTGAAGAATGAAAGAAGTATTTACAGTATGTCTACTTCACACATATTCCACGTAATGAATCAGTCGAGTGGCGGAATTAGGTGTAACCCTGTGACAGATGACTGTGACTTAAGTGTTTCCCATCTTATGTAAAGGAGGGATCACGTTTCTTCAATGTGTAGGGATCAGTAACAATTAGCAGAGCTACAGGTCCATCCTGTCCTGTTAGCACGGTAAACAGAACGACGGGTAAACATGCAGAGAATCCAATTTCAGTTGCACTGAAATGTCCACACAAATACTAGAGTTTGAATGAGTTCTCAATGAAAGCTTCAACATGCTGTCGATTTCCAGTGTTATCGTAGTCAACTCCTTGTGCAGTTTAGATATGTAAATGAGGCTCATGTATGAAAAGTTTGTTCTCTGTCACTGGTGAGAATGAATTCACAACATCAGCTGAAACTTGTTGACATGTCCCATCAGTTTGATCATTTTTGATCAGCCATGTGCCTGAAAATTCACAAAACATACAAAAATGCAAGCAAAATTTTAATTTCACAGCAAAAGTTTTTGCACTATTGGAGTGGAATTGGCCCTTCTTAAGTTCCCTTTTCACTCTGTGCTCCAATGAGCAAGCTTGATACCAAGTGGAACCTCGGTCAACTTTCTTCTTTCCTGTACTTAGATGCGTAGATATGCTATGTGCTAGGCTTATCTATGTTGAAAAAGAAAAGTAAATATTGAAGATGGCTTAGCAAATGTTTTTTAAACATCGGTTAACTTCAGATGTGATGATACACGTGACTTTCACAGGTCTCCCAGCAACATCTTTTAACCATCTTCAAAATTTGCTTCTTTTTTTTTGTCGCATAGCTATGCACAGGAAACATGAACAAAGTTGACTGAGGTTCCAAAGGGGTTGGTCAACTGAACAACTGAGAACAGCATGTAGAGATCTAATATAGATGGTTACACTGTACAATAGTATTATAAGAAGACAAAAACAAAAAAAAAAAAAAACATTCACCAGAGAAATCAACCAATAGCTGATTAATTGGTTGACATAAAAATGAATCAAGTAATTGTGTATTTTTGCATTTTTTAAGAAAAAAGCAAAAAAATAAAATAAAATTGACAAATCGATTATTTTCTCAATTAATCACTGAGTTGTTTGGTCCATAAAAAGTCAGAAAATTGAGGAAAGTGTCTGTGTTTCCCAAAACACAAAATGGTGTCCTCAAATATCTTGTTTTGTCCACAACCCAAAGATGTTCAGTTTACTGTAACAGAGGACTTAAGAAAACAAGAAAATATTCACATTTGAGATGGTACAATCAGAGAATTTGGATATTTTTCCAAAAAAAGACTCAAGACTCAAAAATCAAAATAGCCTAGTTAGCGATTAACTTTAATAGTTGACAACTAATTGATTAAACAACTAATCATTGCAGCTCTTAAGCAAAAATGCCCTAATTTCACAAGTTTGGGCTTATCAAATATACATATTTGCTTGTTTTCTTAGTCTTTTATGATAGCGAACTGAATACTTTTGGGATTGGGCCTGTCATTTTCAATTTGAAAATGTGATGGTCATTTTTTCACAGTTTTTTAGGACAGCAACCAATGGTTGTTTGATTTACAGTATATCTACTAACCACTGGTTGCCGTCCTCATTCTGTATCTACAAGCATGCTTAGTCTGCAGCCGTAGTATTTAAATTCACTGACTGGGTCACAATGATCTATTTTGATCTGGATTCTCATTTAAGCTAGTACAGTATTTAAATCGCATTGGCACTCAGATACAAAAATCCACGACTGTAATCCACAAGCTACTTCAATTCTATGTTGAATTACACCATTTGGCGTTTTGGATCAAAATGAAAAGATTAACTGAGCCTAATTGGGACATAAAGAAGGGTTATTCAGTGTTTCTTTTTTTCATTTGGCGAATCACTCATCTTTCTGTGCGACACGTGCATGGCTTTAGCACAATCTAATCCAGACCCTCGTGCTTGAATGGGATTTGGGTGAAAACCAACAAACTAGGCCACGGAGCCTCGGGGTGAGTCAGTGCCATGTTACACTAAAAATAGACCATGTTGGAATAATTAAGAAAATTCATTTCTTTAAGTGTGTGGACCATCATTTTTAATTACCGTCCTCCCTAAAGGGCCAAACTGGAACCAGTCTAATGAGGTCGACCGAGGGAGGCAGATTGTGGAGATAACAGACGGATGGCTGGATGATAAATCTCATACCTGCATGCATGTCTGTTCCAGCACATTTCTGCTTATCACATTCCATATTTTTTTCCATTACACTCCCATGAAAACAGAGCCAACTTTCCATTGCAATCAAGTCTGTTAGCAGTTACAACTATCACTTGTAACAAGAAAAAAAAAAAAAGAAAAGTAGGCTATTATGTCTAAAACACAGCAGACCTTTCAGGTGCCAAACATTATTATTAGCACTGTTGAAAGCAAAACAAATAAAATATGAAGATGTTTCTAACACAGAACCACACACATCTAGCGCTGGGTATCGGTAGTCCATACCTTTAAGGTGTCGGTTGAAATAATTCTGTACCAAGTACTACTACTTGGCTACGGGTTTCGTTTGGTGCGCTGTTGGCTGGTTGGAACTAAAACTTTGTGGAATAGTTCAGACATGCCTGAGTTAGGCATAATTTAGTTTTCTGCAGTCAGTTCACTGCTAATTAGGCTAGCCATTATGCTAGCTGTCTGAGGCTAATTTGCTACTAATACAACATACTAAGTGATAGTTAATTGCTGTTGTATTTACTGCTTGTACTTTTACTGTGTGTTCAGACAAAATGTGAAACAAATTTTAGCACTACTTGATGTGAATCAATGCGCATTCAAAATATTTTAACCTGAGCAAAATATTTCTGAATTTACAGAGATGAGATGAAAGGGGAAAGAGACAGGGGGAAAATAACAGAATAAGTCAGAATTTCTGTTGCAATAGCTCGCTTAAAACTAACATCTGTACAATAAATGTAAACACAAACTGGCTAATGATCAAATTCATGCAAATAATGACTTTGAACATTCGCTTCACTTTCTGTCTGAACACACTTTGGGGCAAGTCTTATACCTATACCAAAAACTGATTGACACATTTGAACCAATCGTTTGGGAGAAACCGTAATCCGGACAGCATTCACATTCAATTTGGACAAAGTGCCTTTGTTTGTGTCTATGAGACCTTCAGAACATTTCTGTAATATTGCTGGCAGGGAATCATTTTATAGAAGCGAACGTATTCATCTCCCCACCATGTAGCGTCCTGCCTGAAATCCTCCCATCTCTCACTTTTCTGAATGTTCTGAATGTGAGATTGGTCAGATTTTATTGCCCATGACCAGGAAACATTAATTTGTGACATTACTAATAGAAAATTATAGGTAACTGCTTATACTGTTTGGCTAACTGTTTATTCTTGTGAGTACTGGATTAATTATTGTGCTGTACCTCTTGTAGGGATTAACTGTGGGAGATTAACTAATCTTTCACTCGTGATGCTTTGTTTCTTCCTGGCATAAGGGACAACAAAACTAGTTTGAAAGCCATGCCATTGGTCTTATGATTGTCTATGGTATTTCATCTTTTTCTGATTTGTAATAACTATCATCGAATTTGTTGACAAGTACAGTTTTTTCCTGTTTCACAATTGCCTCTAGTGAAAACTTTAAAGTTCCTCTCCTGGCCTCAGCCTTAATTGGAAGTGTGTTTAGACTGCTGCATAGTTGTGGACCTGCACGCCCAATGAGGACAGAAGAAATAAACGAATGTTGTCTTGAAAGTCAATGCCAGAAATAGCCAAGTTATTTTTAATTCTACTACAAAAACATCTGCTTATGTATTTAAATTGCCTGACAATTTATTGCTTCAGAGGTCTTACAGAGTTATTAAAAGACTTTGGAACAACAAAAGTATTTAACTTTCTTAATCTGTGTTGAGTAATACAAATATGTTTTTGGCATATGTACACAGCCTGCTCAGGGATGTTACACCACCTCTGGCTCCACACTGAGGCTGGAAGTTTGTGGTGAGTGGTTTAACACTAGGAATGACTGTAAATTACAGATAGCTCACTGACTACTTAGGATGAGGTAATGTGCTGCCACAAAAAACTCAATAGCAGTGGATAAACGCTGAGGTTGTGTGTGTGTGTGTGTGGTGACCCAACACTCACAGGGTTCTGTCAAAGCAGCCATTAACATTAGCATAACAGCAAATCCTCCGTATTACAGAACAACAAAAACAAGTCCTGATTAATAGCTTTGTGCTCATTGTGAGGGCTGCACAAGCACCGGGGAGACATGTGAATAGGGCGAGTGTTATTACAGTGGGATCAATAGCTGGAGTGGGGAGTGGTATCGACAGGGGCCGACGCTGCGGCGCTACACTGCCGCTCCCTCGGGGACAGCGTGTCCACGGCAGGGAGACTGAAATCAGTTTACGGCATGAGGGGACACATTAATCCTATTACCACCAATCTGGTCGTTATAGTTTTTATTGAGGCAGGAGCTTTTCCTAGTCAGCAGCACTTAGGCCTCGGCTGACACACAAATGAACACGTACACATTTTCCTTACATCACACACTTTCAACACGAAAGTATGTCCACACAGTCTCCCACGCAGATTCACACACTTTAGAGGCGATGGTAATCCAAAGAGTTACACAACATTACATAAGGTGGCTAAGAGATACTACAGCTCTTACCTTAGGCCACCAATGCAGCATATGGACAGATGATCTGTGACTTTGCAATCAGTGCATCATCACCTCGGTGGTGACGCAAGAACCAGTTCTGGTGATGATCGAGCATTACTGGAGCAAAGGTGAACGAGGCTGCACAGCTTGCAAAGTGTAATGCATGGCATATTTTAGTATCAGACAGCAGGGCAGTGTGGGAAATAAAGGGCATTTACTTTACCATATGCTGTACTTTATACTTTATTATACTGTTTTTTACATGTAATTTACTGCTCTGCATTTATTTCAAAGCTTTAGCTACAAGTAGAGATGTTCGGATAATGTTTTTCCTTTCTGATAACAATTATGATACCTGATGTTTGAGCATTGACTGATACAGAATACCGATCTGATATTAACAGTGCTGATACCAGAAAAAATACATACAATACAAAATACGGTTGTATACAGCTGTCTACAACAAACCCTGTATGGATGCAATATGGTTGCTATCATTGTTGTATGGTATAGCTCAGATTAAACCCTTTGTAAAACATTTATACATACAGAATATGAACGCCATAGAACATCCTTGGGGGTAAAAAAGTGTACCCTGATACTTCCCAACAGTGTCCCGTTTCAGGGTTAATAAATTACATGGTATCGGCACACACTTACATACTTACCAATACCAATATCAGAATCGAAAAATGCCTCCAATACTGCCTAAAAGGCTGGTATCCGTATCAGACCAACCCTAGCTACTAGTTACTTTGCCATTTCAGATTATTAAAACAAAATATGATCAATTAATAAATGATGATGTATTATTATTTATTACATTTACCAAGCAGTATATAAAGTAGATAAAATGAGTCATACTTCACCAGCTATGACATTATAATGCTACATTAATGCATTAATATATATAATCAAATAATATATAATATATTCTGAAACTTTTGATAACAATGAGAAGAACTCTTGCAACTGTCTCACTTATAGCTGAATCATTTTACTTTGTTACAGCATTTAAGGTTGGACAGACCTTTAGTTCTTCATTGTTTTCAAGACTCACATTCAGCCCCCAGTGGACATAAGTGGCAGTGTTTTCACCGCAATAACCACTAAATATAACCTCAAAAATAAAATTATCCAAAGAAAAACCTTGTGCTGCTTCTTTTTAACTGGCAAATGTACTGCTTACTGTAGCTTTGCTGGGGAACATGTAAACATAGACTCTTCCGGTCTGCATGTCATAAATCGTTTCATCTTTTAACCGGCGGCAGGCATGAAGAATAACTTAAATAGCCAGTCTTCTCTCTGATGGTTTTGTTTGTTTATGTTCATATGAGGCATTAGTATTAAACTGAGACTGTCTCATAGCCAGATGAAAACTCCATGTAGTATGTTTAAGTAGATAATTTCTTCTTTACTGCTTGAGAAATAAAAACAGTTTTTTCGATTATTCTGTAAAATGACCCAAAAAAAGTGAATAATGCTCTTTACAAGTTCCCAGAGCCGAATGTGATGTCTTCAAATTGCTTGTTTTGTCTAATTCCAACATCCAAACATTAATGATACCCAATTTACAATTATGTAAAACTGATAAAAGCTGAAAATTCTTGTTTTTATTAACTGAGGCCAGCCAGTGTTTGCCATTTCTAAATGATAAATGACTTAAATAAATGACTAAACCAATATCAAAATTGTAGCTGATTAATTTTCTGAGGTTCACTGATTGATTTATTGCTTCACTGCTTTACACAACATTAATAAAGTTCACCTTTAGCTGCTGCAGACACAATGGTCTGAGGCCCTACTGTATTCTTTTAAGGTCACTGTGGCTATTTTAGGCACTAAAATGTCTTTGTCTTTCTCGAGCTGCTTGCGTTGGACTGGAAATTCTATTGGAAATTCTGACAGGAAAATTATGTTCGACCAGCGATTTCAATAACAAAGGCCTATCATTGTGTGACGCTGTTTCCTCGTCCTTCTCCTTGGCGAGTGAATTGTGGGCCTCTACATTCCACCACGAGGCCTTTTTCTTTGCTTCTAATCTTATCACTTCATAGTCATGTCGTCTTGGCCACACGGTAACCAGACACCCCACCCAGGAGACTGTCCTTTGTTCTACGTCACCCTAACGGACGCAGCGCTAACCTTTAGCTGACACCTGAGCCCCGGCACTTCTCTAGTGTTTCAGGCCAACGTGAGCTGCCCATCTCCACCTGCCTAGTGCCCAGACTGGGGGAGCAGGCACACCTGAGCCCACTGCTCTGGCCCGGGATCGCTCAACCTTGCCAAGACGCAGATCTGGTTTCCCACCAGCACTGAACATGATACTGTCACCGTCTACATCCATCCTCTCTGTCCTGCCTCTGCTCCTCTGCCTCTTGCCTTCACCTCAAACAGCTGGTCACAACAGTGTTTTTAAACGCTGGGCCTGGTTCATACAGTATTAAAATTCAGACCTGATTTATGTTTGATGAGTTTGGAGTAAGAGGTCTGTCTGTGTCCTTTCTCTAAATAATAAAACATCTCAGGGAAAATGAGTTACTAACTAAACAGACAATGATTGATAATAGCAGATACTCAATTGAGACAGGTAATAAATCTGTCAAGGACTTGGCTGGGATGATACTTAAATTTGATTGTAATGTAGGAAATATGAGCACGGATGTCCTCTAACTGAAACCATTAGACGATTAACTGATTAGGTAATCTACAGAAAGTGAATCTGAAATTATTATTATTATTCTGAAATATTTTGTCATTTTTCAAGCAAAAATGCCAAATACATCCTAGATCAAGCCTCTCAATTGACCCTTCCTAAGTCTCCCCTTTTCATTCTGTTAGCAGGTGAGCAAGCTAGGTACCTCAGTCAATTGTCTCGTTTCCTGTACGGGCTATCAGCTTCTCTATGCTGACAAGAAAAACAAATTTTGAGAGATGTTGTTGAGGGACCTGTGACAGTAAAAGTAGTCACATATTAAGCTAGTTAATGTGCTTTTGATTTTGATCCATTTAGCTCATTTTGATTAATTTTCAATTTAGAATCAAAAACGTGACACTCCTTGACAAAAGTATGTGGCGTTCACAGATCATCCCCCAGCAACATTTTAAATCATCTTCAAAATTTGGTTTTCTTTTCAACAGACTAGTCTTGCACATAGCACATTTAAGTACAGGAAACAGGAAAGGAAAAAGCTGACTGAGGTTCCCAGAAGTGCAGGAAGGGTCACTTGTGAGGATTTTTAGCATTTCTTTGTGTTATATAATATTATATTGAGTATCTTTGGATTTTAGACTGGTGGTTGGACAAAAAAAGCAACTAGAGGGCATCACCTCGGGCTGTAGGAAACTGTGATGGCCATTTCTGACATCTTACAGGCCGAATGATAAATCAAGAAAATATTTAACCTTTACTCTCTATACAGCCATTAATTCAGTGCACCTACGTTTGAAAAGATTTATGAAATAGTACAAAATATTCCCCATGTTTTTAAGTTATATAAAATGATACAGTGACACATTGTTTTGTACCTTTCTTTGTTGCCTAGTTGCTCAAAATAATCGGGACAAATCAAAGGGAATGGCAACATGTTATATAAGACTGTACATCAAAAAAGACAGTGGGAAACAATGAAAACATCACAGACGTCAGCAAATCACTCCAGTTTTGTTGAACTACAAATAACAGATTAGTCATCAAATCTCTCCCTCCTTCCTCCTGACAAGCATAATTTCTGTGACGATAAAGCCTGAGAACTGACACATGACACAGTGACAGACAGAGAGACAGGCAGCAGGACAAACGGAAAGTGACCCAGGTGGACGGAAACTTCTCCAGGCGTCCTCGCCAGCAAAGAGTGTATGTGTGTGGTGTGTGTGTGTGTGTGTGTGTGTTTGCTGACAGAGGTGTTCATTGGTGTGTGAGTCCGCTGACTCACTGTTGTGGTTGGAGTGTGTGACTGTGTCAGTGTTACTATAGTCTTCTGTGTGTGGGAGAGCAAGCTTAAATTGAAAATAGCTGTCCTTTGCAGCTTGCAGTGCAGTCTCTGTCGTGTTTTAAAGGGATGGTTTGGATAGTTTGTCTACAGTAGATGGCCGTCGACATGCACCCAGTATGGAGGTGTGTGTCAACGTTGCAGCCCTTTGTTGCTGACCCTGTGGACAGACTCAGTAACAGAGGGCTGCAACTAATCATTATTTTCATTGTTGATTAATCGGTTAATTATTTTCTTGATTAACTGATTAGGTGTTTGGTCTATAAAATGAAATGGTGAAAAGTGTTGATTTGTCTGTTTCCCAGAACTAAGATGACATCCTCAAATGTCTTGTTTTGCCCACAACCCAAAGATAATCAGTTTACTGCCATTAATGAGTAAAGAAACCAGAAAATAATCACATTTAAGAAGCTTTCTTAGAAAACTAATTCAATAATTGATTTTTTTTTTTTTTTAATCATTGCAACTCTGCTATATTAGAATATTTTCACTGCTTTACTTTCCCATAAGACAGCTTATTCTGCCAGGAAACTGACACTATATAAATGACAAAAAACATATTGTTCTCCTCAAACCAACAAAATTCCAGAGGCGAAATCGGTAATTTTACCTCACAGAACACAGGAATTGCATGTCTACTGTACCACCGCCTCGATCTGTTAGTATGCTTGTGTTATTGTTAGACTTTGGTGTTTTAAAAGAATAGTTAGGATTCACTGGAGTCACACAGTAACACAAATTAACTAACAGATTGAAGCAGTGGGTATATAAGCAACTCCCCTGCTCTTTGAGGTAAAATTGCTGATTTTGTCTATGGAGTTTCGTCGGTTTGGAAAGACTGACCTTTGGCTTATATAAAGGCAGTCTACCGTCAAAAAAGACTGTCTGACAGCAAAGTTAAGTGGTGAAAATATTCTAAATATAATCTAAATATAGCATACACTGAAACTGATGTTGACCTTTTTAAGTGGCTAAAACGCTTTCTGTTGCTGACCCTGTCCACAGCAGCACATTGATTAGCTTCCGTGCCGGTGCTTATCTCTTCTTGTCCAATCTGGTCGTGTGTTGACCACTGATAAAATAGTTAAATAATCCAAACGATCCCTTTAATAAAACGTCTCTGTATTATAAAGATAGATAGGTCATAATATCCACATTTCTTCCAGTGCTTCCTAATTAAAACAAATTTAATTCAGTGACAGGCTGAAGAGAGGCACTTATCGAGAGAAAGGTTGACAGGCTGATAAATAATTTACATATTTAGACTAGAAAAAAGCAAATAAACAGACAACCATCAAACTGGCGAGTAAATAAATAAATCAGATGTAAATGCCAGTGTCAAATCAGGCATGCGAGGTAACTGTAAAGGCTTGCGTCATGCTCTGTGTTCAGTAATACATTCACAGCCTGCCAACGTGCTGTGACCTTCACCATGCGTCCTGGGCTATCATCTGCTGATGCTGGTAGATTTTCCAGGTAATTATAGTGTTGTGACGAACACACACATACTACAGTGTCTGCCCACAGCTCTGGCCTCACTGAACCTTTCAACAACAATAGCCCTTCTGTTTTCTCCAAAATGGACACAAAGCACTTTGCCATGAAAGCCTACTGTACCAGCAGCTCTGCCATTTATTACAACAACAACCTGCCCTGTCCACAGCCTCTGTGTTTGGCTCATTAATGATGTAACCAGCAGGGATTGAGCCAAGGCGTGGGCAAGCCATTTCAACCGTGTCAAAACAATGGCTCCAAAACACCACAGCCAGTCACACAGTGGCATCTCCACTAATTAAAAACCCCACCATTCACTGATTTTCTTCATGTCGCCCATTCAAGCACCACTGCCATCCCCTAATCTTTATGTGAAGTGTCTATAAATAGCCACAATCCACATATTAGTTCACCCAAAGTGCTTTACAACAGAACAGGAGTCTTATGATTTCTCATCTTCAGATTTGGAGATATTAATAAAAACAACAGGGGCCGCAGACGGGCTCAGATCTTGTTGAATGATAATAAAAACACGAGCAGGGGCTGACAGGGAGGTGAGCTCAATCAGAGGCTGCTCCCCACGTGCCCTGCTTTAATCTGCCCTCTCCCCTGGCGCTCTCCATCGCTCCCTGTGTGCCAGAAACCAGGATTAGTGGTGTTCTTTGTGTCATTCGAAAGTCAGCCCTCTGTCTGCTCTTTTAATTGTGACACAGACCCCCATTTTCTTTGCGTGAGTCCAGGAGAGGTGGAATGATAAAAGATGCCTGACAAGACGCTTTAGTGAAGACTGGCCTGTCCACTGGCTGTATTAACCAGGTTTCATTGACCAAAGTACATCATGAAGAAGTAAATGATTAATGTAGGGATGCAACTACTGATTGTTTTAGTGCTGCCTTCCTCCAATGGTCGATTAAACCTGTAGTCGGTGAGGAGAGTCTTTAGGCTCGTTTATGTCCCCTTTATGTACAAAAATAGATTTGTGAGTTTCAAACAATGTATGCATGAATGTTAAGCAATGCATCCACTAGAGGACGCTGCTCAGAGTCAAAAGTTACCCCAAAGAAGAAAGAGAAGAATCAAAGATCAAAAGTCAAAAACATAGCATCGCTGGAGGAGGTTGGAGTAATGTTCCTCTTGAGAAAGAGGCAAAAACAGAGGCTGTGTGGCCATTAAATACATTGCAACATGTTGACAGATTTTTTTTTCACTAACTAATTAATGTCAAACATCATTTTCAATAACAATTTTTAACAAACATCTTCATCCTTTCTTGAACTACTGGCTACGCTGCCCCCCAAGACTCAGTTTTGTCTGTATCCATGAGCTTTCAGAAAACATGCAGAAATACGGACAAAATGAATGCAGAGTATGAACAGAAGTCTACGTCCATATCTAACATTCAGTGGAAATGAGCCAGTAGTTGACCATGTTTTCATTTATCCATTAGTTGCATTAAAAAAACGTTCCCTTCAGGAGCTGCGCCTCCTCATTTAGCTTGGAGAACTGTTGTAATACAGACCTTTTCTCTTGTAACACTGAAGTCACCAGCACACTGCTGCTAACTGTGCTGCAGCTGCCATTAGCTAGTTAGCTCAGTTAGCAGTCTTATTGGACTGGGACACAGCGTCTGAGACCAATGGAGGCCCGTTTGATGGCCAGGAACACAGTACCAAGAGGATTTACAGTGACTTTGACCAGACTAGCATGTTAATTTCTAAGTGAACATCATCCGTCATGTTAAGAAGTCTATTTGATTTGTGAAGTTGGAAATTATTGATCCCTGTGTTTTGGGCAACAAGACTTAAAGCTATAAATATGTTATATATATTTTGTTAAGTTGTGTACTTACATTATCCCAAATGTTTCCAACAATATTCAAACAGAGAAATCCGTAATTTATTCAAGGTATCGGTGCATTTCCTGCTAGCTGTTGCTAGTTGTCATAACTTCAGGGAAAACACAGGATAAGTCAGAGTGAGGAGGGAATTCGGCGCAAGTGAATAAATGTAATGTGAATAAAACTTAAATATTGCCTCATTCATGAATATGATTTCTGCCTGAGTCATGTCTGATAGATTTTCATCAACTATGGTGGTTGTTTAAAAGGAAAAAAAAGAACTTCCATGATCCCACGCCACTTCTCAACGTCATCAAACTACATTTTTTGTTATTTTTTTCAAATATGAGACACCTAGCAGCAGAATTTAAATACTGTGCGTTTTAATAATTAAATTAATATCATAAACTAGTGATGGCTAGTCAACTAATGGCTTAAACTAACAACTACCAGTCAACTTGGAAAATGTTTAGTGGTTGGCAGAATCTGCTGATTATTTTCAAATTTAATCGATTTATCGTTTGTCGATAAAATGTTAATGCTATAAAATTGCTTTCAAAACCCAAAGACTCCTCATTTACTGTCATAAATGACAAGGAAAAGCAGCAAATCCTTACATGTAAGAAGCTGCAACCAGCAGATGTTTGACAGTTTTGCATGAAAAATGACTGAAATAATTAATAGATTATCAAAATAGCTGGCCACAAATTAGTAAACATTGCAGCTCTAGACAGTTGAGATTGGAGTTTCAACTCACTAGCACAAATCCTGTATTGCAAATGAATTCGCAGTATATCATGATCAGGAGTATCATACAGCAGAAACCCTGCACAGTAAACACCTCTGAGGTTTCACCGCATACGCTGACAGCTATATTTCTGTTCTGAGTCCCTAAGAAATCTTAAAGATGGTCATTGCTGTCCTGTAATTACAGGACAACTGCACGGTGACACATCGGTGTCTTTCACCTGAGCTGCTCTGCAGTGGTCAGAAAGTGTAATGACGAGAGTTTGGAACAGACGCAGCTGCTGCCTGGCCCGCTGGGGGAATGCAGACCACAGGGTGGGTCGGTGGCTGACATGCATTGTTTAAAATATGCAGGAAATTGTTCAGTAACATCAAATTACATTCGCATGCCGTTCTTATGCCGTGCAATTCATGCTATCACAGACACAAGGAGCAGGACATTTCATATACATAATCCCCATGGCAGCTACTGTAAGGTGAGTAAGACACACAGAGTTGCAAAAAAGTGACGAAATGTGGCTGACCAAGGTGCTGTGGGGATTAGGGTGGGGTGACTGGGTGCTTAAAACCTGCAATTGCTGCTTTTGGGTGCAAGAAATAGCTGAATTCAGCCTCCAGCAGACCAGAGCAGATCAGCCTTGAAGTGCCAGAAAGAAAAAGCTCTGTTGTGTACCCACGCCAGAAAATGTCCCTCCACCTTTACACTGGCTGCCTGCATTGAACTATGTGTGTGATCATGGTTTTAGGTGATAAAATTCGTGTCTTGGTTTTATTCTTCCTCCTCATCCTGCGTCTCTGTTCCATCTCTTTTGTGATGAGTCAAATCAGACAAGCAGACAAGCAGCCAGCAGGTGAGGGAATATATTCTGACATGGAATTTCCAAGGGGTTTAGTGGGTGAGCCAAGCTTTGGCAGACCATCTGTGTGGCCTTTTAAGCCCCAAAACTGGCACGTTGCGGTGCCAAAGGTGGGCTCACTTTGAACAAATTTAAGTGCAACTGCTTCCCTGTGAGATGACTGACAGGCAGCAGATCGAATACCTCCTGCGCCTGCCCTGAGGACGAGTCAATAAAATATGACTGTAGGGAGTCTTTAGGTTGGTCAAGTTTATAGTGAACTAAATGTACTTTGCTACGTCCATTTTAAACAGAACTACTGTAGAACCAGAATCCATCCACCTGATAGGTGTGACATATAGAGGTGCTGATTAAACATCAGAAATTACTGCACAGATGTACTTTGGACTGGCCACAATGAAAAGCTGCTCTAAAATGTGCAGTTTTATCTTGAAAATAATGTTTTATTCATTAGGCACTTAACTATGGCTGTGGCTATGGATACGAAATTTTGTCAGCAACTAAGGATTATTTTAATTGTTGATTAATCTCATCTAATTTAATTATTTTCTTGATTAATCAATAAGTTGTTTGGTTTTTAAACTGACAGAAAATGAATGGTAAAAAATGTTGATCAGTGTTTCTCAAAGCCCAAGATGATGCCCTCAAAAGTCTTGATTTGTCCAAATCCGAAATATTTCAGTTTACTGTCAAAAAAGAGTAAAGAAACCAGAACATATTCACATTTGAGAAGTGATTAATCCAACAGTTGACAACTAATCAATTAATCATTGTAACTCTAACCCTAACCAATCACTCCTCACGCTTAAACCCAACCAACCCAACCAACAAAGGTAACGAGTACTAGCCAATCAGAGGCAGAGTAGGGTGGGTCATTAATATGGGCACCTGGGAAAAAAAAAACTGCATCTGTAACCTGCATGAAATAGCCACAGTTCAGTGCCTAACAAATGACTTCTTTTGATATCAAATTGCACATTTTAGAGTGACTTTTTTATTGTAACCAGTCCAAGACACACCTGTGCAATAATCCTGCTGTTTAATCAGCATCTCTATATGCCACTCCTGTCAGGTGGATGGATTATCTTGGCAAAGGAGAAGTGCTCACAACCAGATCTTCACAGATTTGTGAACAGAATTTGCACAGAAAAAGTCTGTTAAATGATTTTCTACTTCAACTCATGAAAAATGGGAGCAAAAACAAATGTGTTGCGTTCATATTTCCCGTGATTACATTCCCTACACTGCATTTTTAAAGCTGGATTATTTATCCTATAGTATTTAGCTTTAATGTGATATCTGTACAATATTTCTCTGAAAATGTTAAGTTACGGCTATTTTTTCTGTATCCTATCTAACCTGTGGTGCACCTGCAATGCTGCTGGGATGAGGAGAGAGCAGAGATAAAGAGAGGGAGAAGAGGGTCTGTCCGCCACTGCGTCTAAAACTGCCTCACTTCTTTTCTCTGCATGTGCCCTGCATGGACAATTCACCTCATCACACCCTCCCGTTCAACTTGCGCATCATCTCACGCTCTAAAACTCACATACACACACGCACAATAATTGGTGCATGAAGAATATACTTTTTTTATGCGTGTGTGCGACCAGTTCTTGCCGGTCTATCTACCCATTTCTGCAATTCATCCGGCGTCAATCACTGTGCCGTGTGCGCGGCGCAGCGCGGAACGTGCGTCTTGGCGAGCCGCGGCTCCCATTGATAAAAATCCTCGTCTGGGAGCGAGAGAGAGGGCTGCATTCAACGTCACCAAGAAGACATGCATGCACTTCTACAGAGGCAGCATGCAAACTGCTGCACAATCACACCACAAGGGCACACCACCAGAATGATCAACTGCAAGGTGCTTTTTTTTTTTTTTTTTTGTTAGGTGGAAACCGTACCTGCATTTTGTCTGATGTAAACACCTCAATGTCTACTTCGCAGGCGATGATGGTCACCATCTCCAGTTTCATATTTATCGATGGCATTCCCTTCGTGGTTGGGAGAAGAAAAAAGTCAAAATGGAGTAAAAGCGAGCTGTCTCTTCCTTTCACGCAGGTCGCAGAGACAGAGAGAGAGAGTGCGTCAGGTCCCGAAACTCGAGGTTACGTCCTGTTCTGGTTCTGGTTTGACCTGCTGGGAGAGTTGCTGCTGGACTCCTCACCGCACTGACGAGAGTGATGCTGCAGCAGCCGAGCACCCTCTCCTCTCTCTCTCTCTCTCTCTCTCACACACACTCTCTCTCTCTCTTTCCCCCCCCTCCCCTCCTTCCTCTCCTCCCCTCCCCTCTGGCTCCACATTGACGTCATCACCATCCTCACGTTCGTCGTGTTTTACGCCACTACAGTGTCTGACGAACCGTGTACTGCTGCAGAATCCACGGGCCGGTTTATTCCGCTTTTTCTCGCATTTTTGTGTCAGTTTCATGTTCACGGAAAAAAAAAAAAGTGTCACATCCGTTTTGAAAAAACTCAGTTCAGTTCATCATCATCCGACAAACTGTACCAGAGTCACCCTGACTCACCCCAGCATTCCGACACAGAGCCAGTTATTTACATTAGATACCTCTGAATGCTGCTCAGTGTATATATAGTACAATGAACACTGCACTGCAGGGGGTGGACACGATACCAGGGACATCTCATGTACAGTCAGTCAAGTCTTATGTAAAAGCTGTTACAGAGATGGTGTGAAGGCAGTTTAGATGGCATAGTTGCAGTGAAACGTGGACAAAATGATAAAAAAAAACCTTACAATAATGAAAACTTCTGTATTTTAAAAATCACCAAGTGAAATCAACTTCCATATGACACAATCATGTCAGTAACTGAACATTACAAGGTCATACTTCTTGGTTTACTGCTTTAAACCAGTATAGGGCTGTAACTATTAATCACAGATTAATCTGCCAATTATTTTTTTCACGTAATAAGACAGTCAAGATTTTTTCAGAAAATGAAAAAAAAAAAAAGTAGTTGCAGTAGTAATAATACATTACGTGGTACTGGATCATTTTACAGACTTGTCAATATCTGACACCACATTTTAGGCAGTATCAGAGGGATTTTCCAATACTGGTATCTAATGTGTGGGTCAGGACCCCAACAGGGGATTTAATGATGATTACTGGAATAGGACAGAGAGAAACAGAAACAGAAAGCTATGTATGTTTAATCTTTTTTTTCCCCTTGTTCTTTTCTTTTTGTGAAACACTATGATCTATTGTCTCTTTGGGGCCCCAAAAAAGTAGTCAAATAAAAACCATTCTTCGATTCAACTGCCCACAACTTAAAGACATGCACCATGTAATGGGTGGTCGCAGATGTCGAAGATATTACTTTGTATTAGGGATCACAAGCAAAAAACAAATCACTGCATTACACTGTACTGCACTGTTTTTTTTTTCTTTCTCCAGTATGGCTTGTAGAAACTATAATTGATAATATCCTCATGATGAAAATAAAATCTGAGCTATATTTGAAATTTTATTTTACCCTAAAGTATTGTTATGTATAAATCATGAGCTCAAATTACTGGCTCACAGACGGATATTCACAGCACTGTTTGCTCCTGTCAAAGCTAATTGCATAACCATGCCTGTCAGCTGCATGCTCCAGAGTTACTGCTGCCTGCAGTCGACATGGTTAATGGCTTCACGGGCTTCAGAATAACAGACAAACAACATGGTTATATGATGGTCACGGTGGAGCCGTTGTCTCTCTACATGCTGTTAGCAGACAAAGAAAATTAATAGACATCTAATTTGGGCCTTAGAGTCCTCAGGGCAGAGGCCTTGTTGATCCTAGAAAGCCTCAGATACACTGTATGAAAACTTTAGAGGAACTTCTCAGTGAGCTGTACTGTACTTTAAGTGCTGACTTGTTGATTGGAGATTAACTGTACCGTGGCTCTTTATCACTCACACAATAAAGCAGCTGATGAAGGCGACTGTAGCTCTGCTGCCACAGCTCCTTCCCCTCTTAATTATGATGATACAGAGCGAGTTTCCACTTGAGCTGAACACCAATCATTTAAAAAATTCCCACAGACATTAGGCCATTGCATAATATTCCTAACAAAACATGTCTTCTTTCCATCACTCAGATCATCCCTCCCTCCGTTTCATAATAATGATTGCCCGGCCGGCCGAGACAGCTAAGTCCCCTATAAGCCATTAATATTAAGGCTCTAGGCGGTGAAGGCTATTTATGTCTGTGTGTGTCAGGCATTGTCCATGCCGTGCAGACGGAGAACATGAGTGAGATACGTGAGGATGACTGTGACATTCCTCCACCAGACAGCATCAGTCAGTCAGCCAGTCTGGAACAACCGAAACGCCAAAAGCATCGCATATCAGACACTGTAACATGCTGGCCTGAGTCTCAACAACATCGCCGGCTGCTTCATCTGCTGGGAGTGGATCTGTTTTATTCTTTCAAGAGTGAGCAGTATAGAAGATGTTACTTGACAGGTCTAGATATTTTTTCAAAATCACCCCCACAGCTCATTAATCACAAGCTCAGAAGTGATAAAGCAGTGTGCCTGTGTCGCCTTTTCTTTTATATCCACTCTGTTTTCTGCAATCTAATGTAGTCTTAGCTCGCCAAACCTTGTGATCATTTATTTATGCCTTGTTGGAAAATTCTCTTTTCACTTGCCCCTATTTACAAAGCTTTGGTCAACAGAAGAAAGATGGTAGAGATTCACTGTCTTGCTGAAGGAAACTTTAGATTTACTGATGCAGAGTCCTCAAAGCCATCCTGCCTGTGCTAAACCTCACATTTAGACTAATTTAGTCAAATCTAACATGATCTAGTCTCCCTGTTCGGCTCTACTGCACTGTATAGCAGTGATTCACAACCAGGAGTAGACCTACTTATACACCAGGGTGACTTGAGTTGCCATGGGATATGTGGAAAGATTGTGAAGTTGCTCAGCTAATGAAAAAATAAATAAATAAGGATTTAATAAAACAAATATGTCCATATAATTTGTTTAGGAGGAAAATAAACACACAAATGGATTACCAAATTGGATTATGCTGGTCTTTAGTAGCCTGAGAACCAGACAAATCTGCAAACTTGCTTGTTCAGATATGTCTGGACCCCCTCCCATGACATTTCCACCCATCCTGGATCTCCTCAGGATAATCAAAACTGTTTATTTAATACTGGGCGGGTTTGTTACGCTAACTGACACAGCAGTCTCACCAGTCCGGATTTGAAAAGTTACATGTCAGAAGCTTCACACACTTCAAGCACAACACAGCAGGCTCATTAAACTCGGATCAAACTCTCAAACTAGGCAGTGCTGATCGAGGTTCTGTTGCTGCACAGCCTATTTTCTTCCCCAATTGTTTTCAGAAACATTTTTTAGTGTACTGATTAGCTGTCATTTGAGAAAGTTTAAGACCAGGCTGCCATTTTTTTCCAAGCACCGCCGCAACTTGCATGTGTCGCTCTTGTGCTATGTCACACATTCTGTTGCTCTTATTGGTTATTGGTTTATTCAAATGGCAGAGGCATTGTGGTCTGCACCCCTTTGGAAATGGAACATGCACTGAGGGATTCATAATGCAGGTCTGGGTCTTCAGTAACTTTACTTCCATAATAACAAGCTAGCTACGATAAGACTGCACAGTTCACACTTCCCCCTGTGTCAGTTGTAACACCTGAAAACCTGTGAGCTGTGATTAAGACTGCATGAACAAACAAGCGAGCAGAGAAGTCATAATAGCTATTACAGTGAAGTATTTAGCTTAAAGTAAGGGATAAAACTTTGAAATAGTTTGCTAAAAGATGATTAAAATATTCAGTTTCTACCACTTTAAATGCTGTGCAAGTAATGGACAAAATGGTACTTAATGTTAATGGATATAAATCACTGAAATAGCAAAAAATGGATAAATGGTTTAAACAGATGAAACTATTGAATAAATGGTTAAAAGGCTAATGGATAAGCTAAAACCTATGGATAAAGGGTTCAAAAAGTTTGTTAAAAATAATGGATAGGTAATGAATAAATGGTTGAAAAAGTCAAAAGTACTGAATAAGTAGTTAACTTATAGTAGTAAATAAAATTGAAACGCCTAAAAGTAATGGATAAAGGGTTGACTGATGTTAATGGATATAAAATAATGGATGAATGGCTAAAAGTGTGAATACTTGGTTGAAATTGCTTGCTGAAAGAAATGGATAAATGATTAAAACATCCAGATTCTGCCACTCCATGTGCTTGAATGTGGACTGACATTAACATTGACCATTTCACTGTGTGAAAAAAACAACCTGTAACATTATCACACACTTTTACATGAAAAAAAAATTGTTAAACAACAGCCATTTTAAAGTCAAGGTGAAATGAAAAATGCCTTTAACCTTTTCAGAGCACATTCCTGTTCATATTTTGCACCTATTTAACATTATATGCAAAAAAGTACAAAAGAACAATTTCTTTGTATTCTTATATTAAAATCCAATCATGTTTTCTTCCTGTAAAACAAAATGACGCATGTCTACGCAGGCTTAAACCAACCAATTTCAGCCAGTAGTGTCATGACATCCACCCATCAATCAATCTTCAATTTTTAGCGACAGAGCTAAGATTCATTAGTTAGCTAGCTATCAACAGCAAGATACATTGGGTTAGGACACCCCCACTTTTCAACTTGCATATTAAGTTCCTCCCAGCATTATGTTCCACTTTCCCATCCTGTTTCAATCCAAAAAGTGTCACGATGCGGTAGTCAGATACTCTCAAAATGCAGTTTCAAGTGGACTTTAAAATCAGTTCAAACAAGAATGACGGGTGGTGGTGATGAAAGGTTCATTGAGCTCATCTCACACAGCAGTGGAGGTATGTCTGAAAAAAGAAAAAAGGTTGGGAGGGGCTGCTGTAAAGCACTTATCTCTGAGATATGGCGCATTGGATGTATACTTGTATGTTTTTGGTTACGATTAAAGCACTGAGTGTCGATGCATTCCTCTGATCCCTTTTGTCGCTGCTGATAAGTCAGACGGATCGCTGTGGATGATGAAGCACTTTTCTTCCTCTCTGGCCTCATTCTGCAGCCCTCCTCCTCTTCTTTCTCCTCCTCCTCCTCCTCCTCCTTCTCCTCATTCTCAATTCTCTGCTCCTCATTCACAATTCCCTCTGTTAGATCTCAGCCAGCACGCCCCAAAACA
This sequence comes from Lutjanus argentimaculatus, assembly GCA_034769285.1. Classification (NCBI taxonomy): domain Eukaryota; kingdom Metazoa; phylum Chordata; class Actinopteri; order Lutjaniformes; family Lutjanidae; genus Lutjanus; species Lutjanus argentimaculatus. The sequence goes on along the minus strand of JAWZSL010000003.1, from coordinate 25,208,513 downwards.
AGACTCCATGAAGGAAAATGAAACACATTCTTTATCCATTTCAAATAAGAAGAGCGACAGCTCTTTTCTTACAAAATTCAGATGATTATGACCTTTCAGATGCTGCCACCTTGTAAAACTTGTTAATAACAATATGAATAAGTGTTTTATTTATATACCAGTAATTATTTTAAATAGGAGGATGGCTGATATGTTATTTCTGGAATACATTTACATTTTCTTACAAAATGAACTGCAGTGTATATGCATGCTAAAATGCAACCCGTACCTTTTCTTTTTTTCATCTAACATTGGCGAGAAAGCAAATGAATGTATTCACCAAAATGTTAAACTTTTCTTCAAGGATAATCCAGATGTTTCGGCTATTTACTGAGCAGTGATGCAGTGAAAGCCACAGTGAAGTCACCTGTTCTTATACTTTGTATGTTTGTTGCATACACACAAATAAAAATACAAAGGAGATGTTTAGACTTTTGCTCTGATTGTTGTTTTTCATCTGACCCGTATCTTCACGTGCATGTAAAAATAAACAAATATACTGCATGCAGCATAAATTCACAGTAAGGCTCACAGATAATCGAACAGCAGAAATCGAGGTATTGCAGAGTCTCTAGCGCGCATGGTGCACTCTTTATAAAAGATGAGAAGAGGAGGAGGCAGAGAGGCAGCAGAGATGCTCAAAGGGTGAGACGCTGTGTCTCAGACTCACTGACGAGCAGAATTTGTATTCTGAAGTGGAGCTCTGCAGAGGAGCAGGAGGGAAGAAATCAGGGCAGTGGATCATCGCAGTGGGCTCGTATACGCATGCCCCTAATATACACGTGTATGTTCAATCACGCTTGAGCACCCAATACCAAACAATACAACATATAAACAAAACATGCATGCAAATATATACTGTATTTCTGCAGTGAATTCAGACTGAATACATTAGAAAACATGTATTCACTACAAGAATGCACCCAAAATAGAAATGCATGAAAAAATGACGAGTATGACAACAGTTCTCGCAGACACACAAGTGATTTGAGCTTTTTTTTTCTTTGTGTGTGTGTGTGAGACTGCAGAAAAATGGAAGGAATGAAAACAAACTCAGGCACTGCAGGCATGCAGATAGGCTGTAGCTGCACTATCCTCATGATCTTCACACATACACACTCAGACACACACGCTCATGCTTCATCCATTCTCTGCCAACCCCTTGTTACACCAGGCTACCTCGCTTGGCCCAGCCAAACCAAACGCCAGTGCCAGCGCCAGCGCCAATGCAGCTGCTGTAATCTAGGCCAAGCTATTTATAAAGCAAGCAGCCAAGTACAGGCGCAGGGAGCCAGGGGGAGACAGAGGGATGGGAGGATAAAAGAGTGTCTACAGGGCAGAGAGACAGATCTACAGAGTGTAGGTGAGAAAGAGCGGGGGAGAACAGAGGAGTGCGGAGAGGCGGGCTGGCGTACAGGGAATAAAAGTAGTGAGAGGGTGAGTGAAAATAGAAAGAGAGGTCCTGTCAGGTGCAAAAGGACAGCATGAATACCCGAACAGACATCAGCCATCAACTGCAAATGACACAACACAAGTAGCCTTGATAAACATGCTTCAAAAGCCTGAGATTTGTTTTTTATCTGCTGGTTTGAGTTGTGCAGATGAGCTGACAGGATGAAATGTGAGGGAGGGATTGTAGCTGCTGCTGCAGCGTTTAGTTTAGTGATTTAGATGTGAAAAATGTTGACAGATAAGTTTTACATGACTTCTGGCAATCAAGCTTTAATTAATAGTGATAGACAACTCCCAGAGGCCAACTCTCACTGTAACTCTTTTCTCCTAATTAACAAAAATGAGCTGGTTATCAGGGGAAATTTGTACATGCAACTGTGCAAGGACATCATCCAATATGTGAAAATCTTGCTACTATTATTATTAATATCATTATTATTATTATTATTATCATGACATTGCGATTGTACATAATCACAAAATGTTTGCAATGTAAACAGTAATGTCAACTGAGAAATTCTGTCTGTTGTCTGAGCTCTTCTCAGTGTTTAAAGTGGGCGGGGCTCAGATGGAAACAGGTGATGTCACTTACTTCTGAGCACCAATCAGGATTCAGCAACATTTGAATCAAAATGTGATGATAGTTGTTTGTTTATGTTGCCAGTCCACTGACAGTCAAATCTGATCAAACTACACCCTCACAATCCCAATTAAGCAGATTAGCTGATTTGTTTGAGTGTTTAAGTCTTGATAAATAATGCCCACGGATGTTTTCCTCCAAACTCTCAATATGAATGAATGAGCAGTTTTTGGTTATAGAGAAAAACTTACAGTCTGAAAGTTTTCAAACTTTAACTTTAGGGTTTATGTGGTGAAATTCAGATGACTTCTGCAATTTATGGTCAAGTTGTCATATGACTTAAAGGTCCAGTGTGTAAGATTTCTGGACTTTTATGGGCAGAAAATGTCATAAATATAATATAATGTTCAAAGTAGATTTTCATTAGTCACCTGAAAACAAAGATCGTTGCATTTTTGTTACCGTTTATATCTGCAGGGGGTGCGAGGGGTCCTCCTCCACAAAGGCCGCCATGTTATGCCGCCATGTTCCTATGGTAGCTCAGAACGGAAGAAAAACAAAACACTGGCTCTGGAGAGGACCTCTCATTTCGTGCAAGTTTGGCAGCAAAAGTAGGTTTGCCTGTGTGCTTGGATGGGGAGAACTGTTTGCAACCTGCAGGCTCACCGCCAGATCTTACATGAGTTCCAGGAAAATAGTGGAGGGCATTTTTCACTGTTCACTATCTGGCATTTTATGGACTAAATTAAGTTAATTCATTCATACCGTCAGCTATTAAATTAATCACCAACTATTTTGATCATCAATCATTTTTTATGAAATACTATCCAAATTCTCTGATTTCAACTTCTAAAATGTGGACAAAAAATACATGAGGATGGATGTCATCATCGGATTTGGGAAATACTAATTTAACATTTTACATTTTTCATTGGTGACATTTTTCACCATTTTCTAACATTTTACGGACCAAACAAATAACTGATTAATCAAGAAAATGACTGAGAGAGAGTGGTCGATTATGAAAATAATCTTTAGTTGCAGCCCTAAAACAGTTGAAGCCATGTCCAGTGTATCAATGCATTCTGACCAAACACCAAGTTTAAAAAACCTTGACTGTGAAGCCCCTGTAGCTCAGTTGGTAAAACTGCTGCACGTCTCTCTCTCCCCCCTCCCCAATTTCCTGTCTATCTAAGCTATCCTGTCAATTAAAGGCCAAAAGCCCACAACAACATAGAGTACATATGATGCCTGTTTCATAGTTATTTGTTGAATATATTCTACGGTGAGAAAACTCTCTAAACTGCTGTGAGAATACCTTTCATTAACATTAATATGTAAATTAGTAAATAAATAAAATAACATTATGCGGAGTGGAGTTTCACAAACAGCACCAGAAACACTGTCCAAACACGACTGGCACGGCATGGTATAGTATGTTTTTGGTTCACGGCCCACATCTGGTGGGCAACCAGCAGCTGTTCAGTGTTTTAACCCAGTCCAGCAGCTTAGGAGCTGGAGAGATGAGCTGCTGTACGTCTGTGTGAGCGGGACAGAGACAGCGACAGAGGGAGAGGAGGGGGATGAGGTGCACAGTGCGACACGTGCCGATGGTTCCACTGATTGCTTTGCTTTAAAATCAGGTCAAATCTTTGGATGGGTTATGTGGACTCTCCGACCCTCACGCAGGCACTGCCGCCGCTGCTTGAATACCAGACACAACAAAAAGGAGGGGGGAAAGAAGCGGGCGGGGAAGGACCCGAGGCGGTCTCAGAGCTTCGAAGACAACACAGCACTCTGAGAAGTGGGTGCCATTTTCTGAAGAAGGCAAACAAAGAGGGAGAAAGAAATCTATCTATCTATCCTCTTCACCAGGGGAAAGGAAGGGCTCGCTATTCTTTCACTTCAAAAAGATCTAATTTAAAGCCAAGGGATCCTCATGGCAACTGAGATGAGAAGAAGTGGTGAAATGATGCGATGAGACTGAAAACTTTAAAGGATGATGAAGCAAACTGAATGACAGGCCAAGGAGGGTTATTCTATAACTTTCAGATCTGTTTCAGAAAAACTACTGAAAACTACAACAACAGATACTGATACAGAGACTCTACAGATCACAGACGGCAACACTTTATTTGAAGGGGTGTGCATAAGCCTGTCATTACACTGCCATAACCATGTCACACATGAAGGAGTCTTTATGAATGTTTATGCCTGTTGTCATTAAGTGTCATTGGGCCAATTATATTATTTTTAATTAAAAAGATGTCTATATTATGACAAGTTAATAACAACAATAAATAATAATAAACTTAATTTATACAGTGCCTTTCCAAAACAGGTTTTGGAAGCTGCTTTACAGGTTAAAAACAGCAAACAATAGGAATCATGTAGGTACTAATCATAAAACAATAAGAGCACTGGCATCATCAATAAACAATATATAAGCAATAAACAACAAATGCAACAAAAAACAATAAATAAAAAAGGAAATAAAACTAAGCCCCAACCTCCTTAGTTATTGTTGCTCATGGTGGCAGATTTAACATGAAATTGGGAGTCATTATTGAAACTGGAAGTCTTTGATTCCACAGAGAAATAAACAAGAGCAGCATCTAATTTCTAGCTGACAATGGTGGATTTTGTCGGTTAAAATGATGACTACTGCTAGCTGATTTCACAAGTGTAACTGGCTGATGTGAGCTAATGCTGATGCTTGAACTCCTTGCTGAGCTGAGAAGTCCGTCCTCAGCTGACTTTTTAATGTTTCCATCTGGCACATTTTAAAACAAGAACCCTGTGAAAGTGCATTAAGTATGAAAAGTTATGGCTGTACATGATGCAATGTTAATACTAAAAGACTGAGGCTAAAGCCAGCTCTCAGCAAACATTATTCAGATGGTCAAATATGACACATATGTATATGACAGACAACAGAAATACACTCATTAATGTGGGATAAAGAAGAGCAATTAGTTCAGCTGACCTTGATACAGTCACTCAGCCAGACCAGTCAGTCCATGGTCCCCCCAGGGTAAAAGCTAAGCTAACCCGACTTAGACCTAAGAGGTCGAGCCAGAGAGATGCATCGTCACCAGCCCACTTTGATTCTGCACCAGCCCACATCCTCCACCTCAAATCTTCCACATATCAAGTGCAGATGCAGTTATATTCAACAAGTTTGGCTGGAGGAAACATTACTGCAGCTTGTTAGCTAGCATTAGTTGACTGGACACGCTAACATCAGTTACATTTCCTCACTCATGTGCTCTTGTGTCTCTTGAGCCCCATGCATACTGCTTCCACATGTAGGGAAAATGCAAAGCTTGACAGGCCTGTGTGTGTTTGATTCCTTTTATCTCTGGGCTGAATCAGCTAATTAGGCGGCTAGCTCCGCGCTGACTGAACTAACTAGCTACACACCAGCTACAGGTAACAGCAGGTTAGCCTACTTTAGCTAAAGTAAAGCTAACCACTATCTGTCCATCAGCTAATTCTGACAAGACATGTCTGTCTTGGTTAAAGTCAAGCTGTCTTAACAAAGACATCTCAAACAATGTCAACTTTGCATTATAAATGATATAACTGACACTTAATGAGACAGTCACAGTTCATGACAGGTGTCATGACATAGCAATGAAAGTGTAATGACAGTCTTACGAACACTCCTTCAAATAAAGGGCTACCTCATGGCCCCTAGATAAACTTGGGTATAGAGCATCAGTAGGCAAAATGATGGAGACAGCAAGAGGCAGAGAGTGAGATGCACACAGGGACAGACTTAAATGACAGGGAACAAAAGCACTCATGGGAGAAATTAACAAAATGAAAGATCTAAACAGGAATAAACAAAGTAAAAACTGAATCAGGGAGAGTCACATCCCCAATTGCATTTTGTTTTTCCGGCAAAGTAACAACAGTGAAAAACAAGTGCTGAGAGAAAACTCAACAACAGACTGTCAATAGTCCTTTTCTGTAAATGACAACAGGCAGAAATTGATTTGGATGCCAGTCTTCCCACCTCTCTCCCCACAAATAACTCCGAGAAGCAGCCTCACAGCCTCGCAGGAGGCCGAGCTTTACAGACTCACAACATAAAGACGTCAACAAGCTTCTGTAAGTAAACAGAGAGGTAAAAGAAAAGAAATAAAGGCTGGAGCTAGGAGATCAGTACAACATATAACCAACGGACTCTCTGTGAAGAAAATAAAAACATCCATTTTTAAATGAGAAGTGACAATCTCCACAAGGCAACAGATGATGAAGCACAAGTACTGCAATGCTGATGCAACCAGTGGAGATTTTTTTTTCTTTTGTATAGTATACTGCAAGTTTTCTTGTGCAGATAAGTATAAAGCGTTTAATAAGTGTTAAGTGTTTTTGTATAGTATAGTCTTAGTTTTCATGAAGATGCATATGTATTGCAACAGAGCCTCCCGGTTCGACATAACTGTTAAAACTAGATAAGGAAACAATGAATGTGCCAAAAAGCCCAAACTTTTAAACATTTATTCAGAATATTCAGTTATTTATTTAGATTGTTACAAGCAACCAGGTAGCTTCATAAAAATATACTAGATAATAGAAATCTACATTTTTGAGAGAAACTCACAAAGCCTGAAATTCAGAACAATTTACTCTTGATGATGTTGCCTAGTCATAGATCTGAGCCTACATTTAGGAAGGTTAATGTTTTGGCATAGAGCTGATTAGATCGCTCCCAGAAACTGGCTTTAATTCAAACAAGTAACCAGCATCATATTCAAGTTTCAAAAAATAGTCACTATAATAAAATGGTTACTGTGGGAACTGACATCAGCACACATGAATACAAATGGGCTCATTGACTCTCATTGAGTCTCAGCTTTCCAGTCATAGCCAATTTATGATATTCTAATGCTGTTTACAGACCCCAGTAAGCAGAAATAGTCACCATTTTTAGAAAATGTGACGACAACACATTTATACTGCATGCAATAAACTGCACGTATTGAGCATGTTTCTAAAGGGGAGACTCTTAAATACCCATAAAACCCAGTTTCATTCAGATATCTTGAGGTGAGGGGTAAAGGGACCCCTTTGAAAATGGCCATGCCAGTTTTTCACTTGCCAAAATGTAACATAACTTTAATATAAAGTATTATTTAGCCACTGTTGGGACAACCATTATGTTCTCCCATTGGCACTTTTGGCTGCATCGAGTTAAACCATGTTGCACTGATTTACATTTCCATTACCTCTTATGACATGGCAAGCTGTGCCGAGTCACGCCCCAAGATGGACCATCTCCAGAGTTGGGCCAAAGTGCGCCCGACCCACCTCCGAGTGGGTTGTGGTGATGTTTTGCCGACCTCAGCCAACCTGTGACAACCCCACTCAAACCAGCATATGTTGCAAGACTCAGCTTGTGTCTGGGTAGAGAGACCAAAGACTCAGTACTTTTGTAGTTTCTAACTGAATCTCTGTGGTCTGAAGTTTTGTTTCTCTCCTGCGTCACTGTTTGTACTTTCAGGTATCTACTTTCTTTCACTGTTTCATGTTCACTTTCCGCTGGATGGGAGTCAGACTTTTTAAACCTCCAGCTGACAGCTCTGTGTCTCCCTCCAGTCTTCCACTCCCAACAAAGAACCAGCACGTAGTTTGTGTATTTTGAGTCTTCTGTGAGTAGATAACAAGTCCTTTAAGGAAGTTAAACTAGATTTGTGCCTAGACATTTTTAACAGACTTGCTGATTTTAAACTTGAAATTTTGAGCTGTAAATTTCACATTGCAAATATAACCAGTACCTTGTTGATACAAGCACTTTAAGTAGCAATTGTAGGAGTGAGATGCCCTTTTGTTTTGAACCACCTTTTCTTCTGTTTTTTTCAGTTTAGGTTGGACATTTGTCATTTATTTACATTTTGTTCATTTTCAGGTAAGCTTAGGGTTAATTCTGAAAGCTTTGCTTGGGCACCGCTCATCTCTGAACTAAAATAAAAACTGATATTTTGAACTTTGCTTACTTGTGCTGCTGGCCTTTCTTAGGAATGGGAAGAACAAGTCATGTTATGTCTAGGACTCCCTTACACCAGGGGCATAACACTGCTGATGAAAACACAACATTTCCTAATTTTGCTGCTTCATAATAAGTGTTTAAATAACAAAATAATGGTAGCTCTGTGGTAATGGAAATGCAAATCCCTGCCATGCTGGGCAGATGCCCCAAGTCAAACTGAGTCAAGCCAAACCAGCACATGTGTACGGAAAAGTGGTACATGACATAGTTGGTACCAGTGGATGCCTTAGGTCATCTTTTTGCAAGTGATACCAGTACCCTCACTCTAAGCTTTAAAACCGAGCCATGAAAGATGAACAGATAATGATAGTAACAATCAAACTCACACACACACACACACGACCAAACATCTCCTCCAAGCTTAGCATGATGGAGATAAATATATCTTTAAAGTACAAATAGAACATGGACAGACAGACAGACAGATCCAAAAGTGGAGTGGTACTTATAAATCATTAAAATCTGATAAACTAAACTTTCGCTTCCTGTGAGTTTATTTCAGCTCCTTAATTTTACACATTCAACTCAAGCAATCATCTGCAGAACGTCTCTCTATTTCATGGACTGTATTACGCCTCAAATTTATGGGAGGCCATTTATACTTGGCATCAGTTAAATAACAGATCATACTCTGTTGTTGTATTGTGGACTGCTATTCTTGAAAGCGCCCACAGAACATTTCTTTTTTTGGACTGATTGAACCAGGAAATAATCTTGATTTAAATAGAATCACAGGAGCACGACAAAGAACAAACAACACGGTGGCTTTCACTGCATCCGAAATCTTATAGTTTCATAATCAGCTCCTGTGTGGTGGGCGAGGATGGAGTGAGGCGAGCCGTCTCTTTTATCAAAGGAACTGTACACAAACCGATCATGATTACATATCAAAGAGGAGAGATGTATTTCCCTGAAGCTCTAACGCTGAAGGTGTGGGAGCGGTGTTGCATGAGTATCAATATTAGAAAAAAACAACACTATTTTATCATAATGAGGATATGAGGATGTTTGTCTTTAAATATGTTTGAGGTTTAGAAAGTAGGTTACAATATGACATAATAGACTTATGTAACTGGATTTGATTAGCTGTGAAGTGATTTTTCAAAAGCATCAGGGAATTAAATCACATTAATATATTCAAGAGACACACAGTGTATTATTATTACTGTAACTGCAAATACAGAAACCCAGGGATCAGCCTCCCTGTAGAATATACAAAAGAGCAACTAAGAATGGCTGAGACAAATAAAAAGTTTATTTGAAAAGTTGTGAATTCCTTTTGAAATGAAGAAAAATAAAGGCTATATAAGAAAGAAGGGCTTTTTTCCTGTAGGAGGGTTTTTAGGGGCAGTCTTCCTTATCTGAATCAAGGGTCTAAGGATAGAGGGTGTCATACGCTGTACAGACTGTAAAGCCCCTTCAGACGAATTGTGATTTGCGACTATGTAAATAAAACTGACTTGACTTAAAAGTAACAATAAAATGTAAGGAAATAACTACAAATCACAAGTACTGAGAAACCAAGGTGATGTCTTCAAGCTACTTGTTTTGTCCAACTCACACAGAGATATTACTGATACAAAAATGAGAAGAGCAGCAGTCCTCACATTTGAGCAGCTGGAAGTCAGCAAATGTTTGACACTTTGATTAATGGGTTAAATGATTAATTGATTATCCAGAATTGTTGGCATATAACTGATCGACTATTTGGCACAATGAAAAATGATCATCTTCCTGTCATGGTTGTGTTTCGTTGGTCATTTCCTGTTTTATTTTGTAGTATTGGTTTCCCTTGTGTGTCCTTGTTGCTTTTACTTCCTGTCTTTGTCCTTTCCCGCCCTTGGTTGATTACTGATTTGGTTCACCTGTTGTTGTCCACCCACCTGTGTTTGATTACCTCCCTGTTTATTTAGTCCCTGTGTTTCTCTTTGTCTTTGTCAGTTCATCTTGTTGTACTGTGGTGTTAAGTTCTGGTGTCTTTCCAGTGTTGCTTCCAGTGTTTTTTCCAGTGATTTATGTACCTTTTTGGATTTCTTGGATTTTGCTTGTTTTTGGTTTTGTCTTTTGGATCCCTTCAGTTCAAGTAAGCCTGAGTTTGTGTTTTGTTACCTTTTGTTTTTCATTAAATCTCCTGCAAACTGTGCCCTCCCGTCCAGTCTGCATTTTTGGGTCCAACTCTAGTGATTTTCTAGTGACTTAACACCCCCACGTAACAGAACGAACTGACCAAGAAATGGACCCAGCGGACTTTTCTGTTTGTGAGGAGCTAAAGAAGGCCTACTCTGAATTTGAGCAACTGAACTGTGCCATTACAGGTTGCACGGATTTTAAGCGGAGAATTTTTGTTTATTCCTTGATGGAAAAGACTTTTTTATCAAGGCCCAAAATTTTGTTTTTCCCTCAAATAATCTATAACCTGACAGTGATTGCAGACCTAAAGCGAGAATTACAGGCTGAGTTGGATTCTACCTGCAATTCTGAGCTCAGCAAGGACTCGCTAACCCACCAGCCACCTGCGAAGCCTGCTCCTCTGCCAGCCAGTCCTCTGCCTGAACCTGCCCCGGACTCATCACCTGTGAAGCCCCCCAGGCGCAAGCGTGGCTCTCGCCGACGTCATGCCCCTCAGCTGCCCAGCGTCCCCGAACCCCAGCTGCCCAGCGTCCCCGAACCCCAGCTGCCCAGCGTCACGGAGGTTCTGCTGCCCAGCGTCACGGAGGTTCTGCTGCCCAGCGTCACGGAGGTTCTGCTGCCCAGCGTCACGGAGGTTCTGCTGCCCAGCGTCACGGAGGTTCTGCTGCCCAGCGCCACGGAGGTTCTGCTGCCCAGCAACCTAGTCTTCGTCTCTCCTATCCCGGTGGGACCGTCGCCACCACCTCCTGTCCCGGTGGGACCGTCGCCACCACCTCCTGTCCCGGTGGGACCGTCGCCACCACCTCCTGTCCCGGTGGGACCGTCGCCACCACCTCCTGTTCCGGTGGGACCGTCGCCACCATTGCCTGCCCTGGTGGGGTCACCACAGCCATCTCATGTTCCGGCTGGGTCGCCGCCATCATCACACGCTCCGGTGGGGTCACCGCAGCCATCTCCCCTTCCGGCTGGGTCACCGCCACCATCTCCTGTCCCGGTGGGACCGCCGCCACCACCTCCTCTTCCGGTGGGGCCGTCGCCATCATCCCCTGTCCCGGTGGGACCGCCGCCACCACCTCCTGTTCCGGTGGGGCCGTCGCCATCATCCCCTGTCCCGGTGGGACCGCCGCCACCATTTTCTGTTCCGGTGGGGCCGTCGCCATCATCTCCTGTCCCGGTGGGACCGCCGCCACCATTTTCTGTTCCGGTGGGGCCGTCGCCATCATCTCCAGTCCCGGTGGGACCGCCGCCACCATCTCCTCTTCCGGTGGGGCCGTCGCCACCATTGCCTGCCCTGGTGGGGTCACCACAGCCATCTCCTGTTCCGGCTGGGTCGCCGCCACCATCTCCTGTCCCGGTGGGACCGCCGCCACCATTTCCTGTTCCGGTGGGGCCGTCGCCATCATCTCCAGTCCCGGTGGGACCGCCGCCACCACCGCCTCTTCCGGTGGGGCCGTCGCCATCATCTCCAGTCCCGGTGGGACCGCCGCCACCATCTCCTCTTCCGGTGGGGCCGTCGCCACCATTGCCTGCCCTGGTGGGGTCACCACAGCCATCTCCTGTTCCGGCTGGGTCGCCGCCACCATCTCCTGTCCCGGTGGGACCGCCGCCACCATTTCCTGTTCCGGTGGGGCCGTCGCCATCATCTCCAGTCCCGGTGGGACCGCCGCCACCACCGCCTCTTCCGGTGGGGCCGTCGCCATCATCTCCAGTCCCGGTGGGACCGCCGCCACCACCTCCTCTTCCGGTGGGGCCGTCGCCATCATCTCCAGTCCCGGTGGGACCGCCGCCACCACCTCCTCTTCCGGTGGGGCCGTCGCCATCATCTCCTGTTCCGGTGGGACCGTCGCCATCATCGCCTGCCCCGGTGGGGTCACTGCAGCCATCTCATGTTCCGGCTGGGTCACCGCCACCATCTCCGGTTCTGGCTGGGCCGCAGCCATCTCCTGTTCCGGCTGGGCCGCAGCCACCGTCTCCTGTTCCGGTGGGGTCATCGCAGCCACCATCTCCTGTTCCGGCTGGGTCACCGCCACCATCTCCTGTTCTGGCTGGGCCGCAGCCTCCTCCTGTTCTGGCTGGGCCGCAGCCATCATCTCCTATTCCGGTGGGGTCACCGCAGCCATCATCCCCTGTTTCGGCTGGGTCACCGCCACCATCTCCTGTTCTGGTGGGTCCGCCACCTCCAGTTCCTGCTCTGGCTGGGCCGTCGCCGCCGCAGCCACCTCCAGTTCCTGCTCTGGCTGGGCCGTCGCCGCCGCAGCCACCTCCAGTTCCTGCTCAGGCTGGGCCATCTACGTCATCGCCACAGCCTCTTCCTGTTCCTGCTCAGGCTGGGCCGCCTACGTCGCCGCAGCAGCCATCGCCTGTTCCTGCTCCGGCTGGGACGCCGCCGCAGCAGCCATCGCCAGTTTCTGCTCCGGCTGGGTCGCCGCAGCCGCAGCCACCGCCACCGCCTGTTCCTGTTCCGGCTGGGCTGTCTACGTCGCCGCCACAGCCACCGCCTCTTCCGCTTCCTGTTCCAGCTGGGCTGTCTACGTCGCCGCCGCAGCCATCGCCAGTTCCTGTTCTGGCTGGGCCGTCTTCGCTTCTGCAGGCTCCTCCAATCCCGGCTGGGCCACAGTCACCTTCAGAAGGGTCCCACCTTCGCCTATGCCGCTGGCCCCCTGTTTCTCTGCTAGCGGGGGCTGGCCTTCGTCTTCGCCTTCGCCGCCGGCCTCCTGCACGTCTTCCCCAGGGATCCCGCCTTCACCGCCGGCCTCCTGCACGTTTTCCCAAGGGGCTTCACCTTCGCCTGTCAGCCGCCACTGGGGTCCCGCCGCCTTCGCCGTCGGCCGCCAGAGGGGTCCCGCCTTCGTCTCCGCCAGCGCCGGCGGCCTTCAGAGGGTCCCGCCTTCGTCTCCGCCAGCGCCGGCGGCCTTCAGAGGGGTCCCGCCTTCGTCTCCGCCAGCGCCGGCGGCCTTCAGAGGGGTCCCGCCTTCGTCTTCGCCAGCGCCGCCGGCCTTCAGAGGGGTCTCGCCTTCGCCTGTGGCCTCCTGCTCGTCCTCCCGACGGGTCTCGCCTTCGTCTTCGCCTGTGGCCTCCTGCTCGGCCCCCTGAGGGGTCTCGCCTTCGTCTTCGCCTGTGGCCTCCTGCTCGTCCTCCCGACGGGTTCCGCCTTCGTCTTCGCCTGTGGCCTCCTGCTCGTCCTCCCGACGGGTTCCGCCTTCGTCTGTGGCCTCCTGCTCGTCCTTCCAACGGGTTCCGCCTTCGCCTGTGGCCTCCTGCTCGTCCTCCCGACGGGTCTCGCCTTCGTCTTCGCCAGTGGCCTCCTGCTCGTCCTCCCGACGGGTTCTGCCTTCGTCTTCGCCTGTGGCGTCCTGCTCGGCCCCCTGAGGGGTCTCGCCATCGCCGCCGGCCTCCTGCTCGGCTCTGCTCCCCTGGGTGGACTTCAGGCCGTCCGCCTGAGGTTTCTGGTTCTGCCCCTGCCCTGCCTTCAGGCCGTCCGCCTGAAGTCTCCGGCTCCGCCTCTGCCCTGCCTCCAGGCCGCCCGCCTGAGGTCTCCGGCTCCGCCCCTGCCCTGCCTCCAGGCCGCCCGCCTGAGGTCTCCGGTTCCGCCTCTATCCTGCCTCCAGGCCGCCCGCCTGAGGCTTCGACCAGGCCCCTGCCCTGCCACGGGTTTACAGACTTATGGACCCTGCCTTTTGTTGTTGCCAGGCTGTGTGCCTGAGCTTAGTGACGCTTTTTGTTTTGTCCCTCCTCCAGGCCCCCTCCACCCACCCAGCTCCTTGTGGACTTGAGTGACTTTGTTTTGGACTTTGTTTTTGGGACGTCTGGGATCCGTCCCTTGAGGGGGGGGTACTGTCATGGTTGTGTTTCGTTGGTCATTTCCTGTTTTATTTTGTAGTATTGGTTTCCCTTGTGTGTCCTTGTTGCTTTTACTTCCTGTCTTTGTCCTTTCCCGCCCTTGGTTGATTACTGATTTGGTTCACCTGTTGTTGTCCACCCACCTGTGTTTGATTACCTCCCTGTTTATTTAGTCCCTGTGTTTCTCTTTGTCTTTGTCAGTTCGTCTTGTTGTACTGTGGTGTTAAGTTCTGGTGTCTTTCCAGTGTTGCTTCCAGTGTTTTTTCCAGTGATTTATGTACCTTTTTGGATTTCTTGGATTTTGCTTGTTTTTGGTTTTGTCTTTTGGATCCCTTCAGTTCAAGTAAGCCTGAGTTTGTGTTTTGTTACCTTTTGTTTTTCATTAAATCTCCTGCAAACTGTGCCCTCCCGTCCAGTCTGCATTTTTGGGTCCAACTCTAGTGATTTTCTAGTGACTTAACACCCCCACGTAACACTTCCTCCTTCTTTTTAAAATTAACATTGACTAATGTGTATGATAGAACAAAACTACACAGAAATAAACAATGTATATCTCCTTTTAATTTAGCTGAATCTATTCTGTTTGTGTTGATTCTGGATTTTATTTTGATGCCAGTGTTGATGGATTTGCAGCCATTCGGCCAACAGTTTGTTGGTGTTCTTTTCACAAGGATAGAGATATCGTCAGTGTGGAATTGTGAAATTCCAGATATCTTAATCCATTAATTAACAAATTAATTGTTCATACCATAATTAGTGTGGCACTGAAAAAAGACACAGGCACACAGGTGTTCTGGCTGATCAGACTTGTGCTCAGGTCGAAGGTGGGTGAATTATGAATTACATGAAGGCAACGGACTCCACATAAGAATAAGAATAGACCATTTTTTGCATTGTTTGCAGTATTGTTGGTACATGTGATATTTTGTTAATGCGCCACACAGTGCTGTCAGATCGAAATGGCAAATGCGGCATGTTGCCAGGCTGTTTTACAAACCTCACTGCAATGAAGTCGGAAACAAGTCTGACTGGCACTGACCAGTATGTCATTGATTGGGTTTGTAAAAGGGTTGCAACTAACAATTATTTTCATAGTTGATTTATCTGTCAATTATTTTCTCGATTAATCAACTAGTTGTTTGGTCTATAAAATATCTGAAATATCCGGTAGTGTCAACTTGTGTTTCCCAAAACCCAAGGTGACGTCCTCAAATGTTTTGTTTTGCTCACAACCCAGAGATACAATATGATGTGATCAAACATGAAAATGGTTGGCCATTAATTTAATAATTGATTAATCCCTTAATAATCGATTAATCCTTGCAGTTCTAGTTTGGAGCACACCCTGTTATAAAGGTGTAGTTTGTTCTGTCCTAATAGTTAAAACAGAAGAGTGAGGAAGATGTCAATCATCCACCCGTACCAGATCTGCAAAGATTCATTGATTAATCGATCAAAAGAGAATTAGTTGCCAACTATTTTAGATAAATACTTTATCGTTTCAGTCATTTTTCTAGCAAAAATGCCAAACATTTCCAACTTCTTAAATTTAATGATTTGCTGCTTTATTGTTATTTATGATAGTAAATGAAGAGTCTTTGGGTTTTGGACAGTTGGTTGGACAAAAGAAGCACTTTAAAGACATCACTTTGGGCTCTGAGAAATTCTGATGAGCATTTTTCACAATTTTTTGACATTCTATAGAGAAAACAGTTAATCCATTAATTGCAAAAACAATGGATAATGAAAGTATCACTAAATGCAGCCCAGTCCTGAGAGGAGAGTGAATCAGCCAAAATAATTAAAATCAACTGTGTAGGTGTGTAAAGCCTTTTTAACTTGAAGTACTTCTGCACAGGCATAAAGACATTTAATTAATAGAAATGTTCAACCTCCGCAGAAAAACAGTATGTAAATACAAAAATTACAGATAATACAGATATTCTGTCACACAATCATGTCAGCACTTATGTATGCAGCCTAAGTAAAGGCTCAGATTTTAATGTAAAACTGGTAGTTTCAACTTCACATACTCATCGAAATGCAAGGACCAATGTACTGTGGTTTAACAGAGAAAAATGGAAAACTGTTATTGCAAAAGAAAACACTGTCATCTTGTCAAAAATACTTGCACCATGAGTGCTACAATAGCTCAATTCAACCAAACTGGGCTTTCCATTGTTGTCTGCTTCTCTTAAATTGCTTTTTGCTTTCTCCTGTTTGATAAATAAAGGCAAAACAAGCGCGGCAGGTCGGTGAGACAACCCCGGTCAGTGTACCAGAATAATATCCAGGCCGCAGCAGGAGCAGGGGCCAGCGGCACTCACTCACTCTGCACTGCATCATGTCTGACCTTCAGCCTGCCAAGCACCCGCTCCCTCACGTTCACCCCCCGGGACCGACACCCAAAAATAGACCGTAGTCTGACACATGCAAACATATCACCACCACGCGCATGCATGCACACTGTATGTACATGCATGGTGTGTGCACATAGTAACACACACACACTGACACTCACTTTACATCTCACTTTTCACATCCTCCATCACGCTATCTTTAGTCCCTGATGTGTTTTCAGAGCTCCACTCTGCTCTGGGCTTGTCGTACTTTATCGCCCGATATGTATGAGTCACACTATCAAACACATTTGACTGAAGTGGGACAGCTGTGTCAAACAAAGTAGTTCAACTTTTCACATACTTACACAGCTCCATCGCTGCTGTGCTGCTAATGCATCGGAACAGTCTGGAATTTGTTTGCTGGGATTCTGCAGTAAAGATGCTGGACATGTTATCTAACGGCTACTGCAATAGTTTTGGTTTTATGTGCTCATATACTGTATACTGTACATCTATGAGATTTCTGCCACCACCCCCATTACAGTGGAGGTTTCAAGCTCTGAAAATTCACTTTCTGGAGGCCATGTTCTCGTTAGGGCTCCACGATATGGTAAAAAAAGTCATATTGCGATAATTTTTGACTGAAATTGCGATCGTGTTACGCAGTATGATTAGTGGGAATGATCATTTTTCCACTGCAATTTTCACTTTAACTGAACAACAAAAAAAACTAAACAAAAAACATGTTTTCTTACATATGGAGAACAAGAGAATTAAAATACAATTACTAATCAAAATGTTGGTGATTGAAAAGCGGTTACAACCAAATTGATTGATTCAAAGTGCACTCTTCTAGTTTACTGTAAGGACACAGTTTCTGGAAAAAACAGAAGGTGATGCTGTTAGGTAGGCCAAAGAATCGATTTTTGGTCTTGACCAAAATAGTTCTGAAAACTGTCAAGTACCCTCTTTTGCCCTCACCATGAGTGTAGGTGCACAGCTATGCAGTCAGATAAACACACTTCCAATAAAAGTTAAAAATAAAAGTTGGCATCAGAAGTGTTTACTTATGCAGTCATAGCCCCTTCTCCCATTTATAGACTTATAAATTTAATTGGCATTTGAAAGGACCACAAATTAAGTCATAGAATCAGCTGTATTATTCTTAATATTTAATTTATATGATGAAGCATAGTGTGCGTTTTGTTGCTCTTATGTGTTACCAGCTAAGCACACTGAGTGCTTCGATTAATTAATTAACAAGCACAAAGCGCAATTAATTCAAACATTTCTGATTATTAACGCATTAGACTAACACAACTCTGTTTCTGCCGCCAGCTTTGTGTGCAAATACTTGTAAATACAAAAGACTGAACAAGGAAGACGCAAGGTGTCAGTTTGTTCCTGTATAACCTGTAGAAGGAAATGACAAAGTTGAACTTTTACTTGTTACTGTGGCTGGAAATGAGGTTGATGAGAGCGCTGAGGGTGACTCAAACCAGTTGTGGGTCATAAAACCGAAACAATGAACTGAAAGACACTGAAATGCTCTGTAGAGCTGAGAGGAACTGCAGAGTTTGTTACTGTGAGTGACCCTCTTCACATTACACTTCAATCACACACTGTTAATACAGAAATGCTGATTTAGTGCAGCTTTAAGCTGACATAATTAATTTAGTATCATCTTAAAACAGTACAGGGCAGCAACTTAAAGACATTCTGTTTGGTTTTCTATTTCCTGTAAGATACAAATATTTTGCTTGGTGTTGTATTAAGCTTTCAGCTGGGGCTTGCTTGATTGCACTGGTTATGGATTGAGGAGAGCTCAGTCTGACAGCAGCAGGAGCAGCGATGAAAGCTTTGCTCTGTGCTGATTAGGCCTGATATACACTGGGCTCGATGAGGGACGACTTATAATGGCTTCTCTGACCTTACTCTTGACAACCACTTTGCCTCCTTACTTTGCCCACTCACACTTCTGTGTCTGACTCCCTCACTCCTCGCACACACTTGTTTTCTGTGGGGGCTTCAGATAATGAATCATGTCAAAATTAGAAGCCCGCTGGCTGCAGCTGTGTTCACTCTATGTAATGCTGGGAATCATATTTCTATGCTGAATGTTGATCATGCCTCAGGCCTCGATGAGAACCAGTCTGCGGAAAATCAGAGGTAAAGGCGACTCAGCATTTTCCAAGTCAAATCTGAAATGACAGTTTCAGTGCAATTTCATTTGCATGGGTGAATTTTTTTTCTTTGATTTGGTTTAGTTCATGACAACATTGTAATAATTCATAAAAAAAAAACATATGTCAGACCTGGTTAGGAATAGAACGATGTAGGCTAGTTCTGGTCTTATTTACGTCATTGTCCGTGGTGATTACACAGCTCAAGTCAAAAGTACGTCTCAGATATTTGTTTTCAAGTCCCAAGTAAAGTCCCAAGTCCCGAACTTTAAGTTTTGAGTCCCAAACAAGTCGCTCTCTTCATCAAATGTAATGCCATTTTTTAAATAGAATTTTTAAAATCTGTGTATGTAGAATGAATGAGATACTGTTAAGGATGGATAATGGATAATTGTACAGAATAATTGCACACATGCTGCAATACACACATTGTGTGCAGCATTTTTTTTATCATAATGCTACACACCACATGTACATTACAACATGTGTGCAATTATCCATATATACTGAATATCCACATATCAATATATGTATCTGTATAAGGCGTATATAGTATAAATAGTCTGTGTGTATGGTTTATTTTTATATTTTACTTTACTTTATTTTATTTGTATTCTATTTACCATTCATTCCATTCTCTACCTGTGCTTTTGATCCCTGAGCTGCTGTATTGAGTGAAATTCTCTGGTGTGGGATCAGTAAGATTTATCTTATCTTATCTTAGTTTACGCGGTGCACTTAAATGCACCATGAAGTCCCTGTGTGTGTCAAACAGCGACACAGACAGCAGAGGACAGAAGCAGTGCGCCCGCAGATGACCCCAGAAAGACTCTCGGCATGTTTTTTTTATTACATGACTAATTTGGTACAAACATTTACCCGCCAGTGTGGCGGATAGCTGGGAAATCTATTTGCATTTGGCAGTTGGTGGGTGTTTTAATTGGACCCTGTTAGTAGATTCGGGATATAAAGGGCAATTAATTGATTCATGGCTTTTTAAATGTAGAATAAACAGGATTTGTCAGTTGCTGTTTGTAAATGCACCAGAAAGATAGTTGATTGTTGAGACTCATTTTCAGGACATCAAATACAGATGTTTTGGGTTGGTAAAGTGTCACAAGCACAACAAAATAGTAAGAAAATAAGAGGGTACAGGCGGAGGTCTCAGATGAAGGTGCCACCACAAACTGGTGGGAGGTGGGTGATGATTGAGATTGATTATTTTTGTACATGTCTATGCATGATTTTTGGGAAAATCCTGCATGGTTTGCCTTTAAATAACATACCTTAATATTTGAGCTTAGGCAAGGTATTTGGGTAGTATTTTCAGTCAAAAGGTTCATGTTTGAGTAAAGTCATAAAGTTAAAGTCATCAAATTTGTGAATCGAGTCCAAGTTGTGTGACTCGGGTCCACACCGATGGAACATAGGAACTTAAAAACTGAATCACAAGTAAAACTGATCAATACTTATTTTCCATGAAGAAAAATGAAATGAAGGACATATTCTGTCAAGTTTTCCTAAAGACAGCCATATGTTTGGTTTATCTTTTAGATACATAAAAGTACGTGTCATTCGCTAAATAATTCTGAGAGTATGCATCCAAACGTTTTTGAGAATTTCACATAAAATAAATAGTGTGCCACTACTGTTAGCTTAAATGTTGCATTTGTATGTAATAATGACACATGGAAAATGAAAAACAGTATTTTTCATTTATCATTATTTTAGTCTTTTTTTTAATCTTTTCAATGTTATTGTCTAACCAGTGATGTCTATACTTTGAGTAGTTCAAGGTGATCATCAGTCAAACCCAATCTCTGCAGTCCTCTGATTGGATGATTGGATGATTGATACAGCTCCTATGGAAGAGTTGTGATGCTACCCACATACTGATGAAGACTGAACAGATCTAAAGATGTAATCAACTAAATACGCTCAACAAAAATATAAATGCAACACTTTTGTTCATTTCTCTCAAATTTTGCTCACAAAAACTCAGTCAGTGAGGACTTCTGCTTTGCCAGAATAATCCACCCACCTGACAGGTGTGGTATATAGAGATGATGATTAAACAGCAGAATTATTGCACAAGTTGAAATAGTCAACATGAGAGACCACTCTGAAATGTGCAGTTGTACCTTGAAAAAAAACATTTCTTAGGTTCTGAACTGTGGCCATTTCACAAAGGGCTACAGATACCAATTCTTTTTCATGACCCGTCCTACTCTGCCTCTGACTGACTCGTACTTGTTGCCATCATTGGTTAGGTTGGTTATGTTTATGCATAAGTGATGATTAGTTAAGGTTAGGGTAAGAATATCGGGGTAAACCAATCAGAGGCAAAGTAGGGCGGGTCATGACTTTGCTCATCTGAGAAAAAAAAAAAAGATAAAATTGAGATAAGATAAGATAGAACTTTATTAATCCCAAAGGGAATTCTTGTGTCAGAGATTGCTCAAAAATTACAGTAACATAAGAATAAAAAACATCAGAAAAGAATAGAGTATTATATATAAAGTAGAATATAAAATATAAAATGTAAAAGGACTAAATGATGAATAACAGTGCCTATTCAAATAACAACGAAGTAACATAAGTTGAAAAGCAGCAGTGACAGTAATATTGGCAGAGATACTGAGGTATTAAAAAAATAGCATTGCCCCTGATCATGAACATAAAATGGCACGAAACATAGTATCAAACATAATATTTTACATGATAATATTAAGAAAAAAATAGGGTTAAACTGCATTATATTAAATGTGATATTGTACATGATACATGATAATAATAATGAAAAGTATCATGTACAATTACCAATCTAAAATACCAAATTTAGTATCTTTAACCCTATGTGAAATAGCCACAGTTCAGTGTCTGATAAAGGTCTTTTTTTAAGATCAAACTGCATATTTTAGATTGACTTTTTATTGTGAATAGTCCAGGACACACCTGTGCAATAATCACGCTGTTTAATCGACATCTCTATATGCCACATCTGTCAGGTGGATGGATTATCTTGGCAAAGGAGAAATGCTCACTAACACGGGTTTTAACAAATTTGTGAACAAAATCAAGTCTTACATTTTTTTACTTAAACTTATGAAAAACGGGAGCAAAAACAAAAGTGTTGTTGAGTGTTGAGTGACTTGGGCTCTGCGAGACATCATTAAGTGTAGTGGCACAGCCCTGTTTTAATCATGAGAATTAATTTTAATCAGTAAATGAATAATACACCCACTCATTTCAGCGCCAAGGTGGGCTGATCTGAGCAGACCTCAGCTGAACTTCCTAAAGAAACAGGAAGCACTTTTAAGGCGTCGCTCCATTTCATCTAAAAGCTGGTCAGGGGAACAAAATAGTGCAGATAAAGGAGAAAAGTGTGCCACTAGGTTTTACTTTCTTTTCACTAATGCAGAAGAAAGGAAAAGGCTTTTACAGCTAGCTAAGAGCTTCTTATAAATATGAGGGCACATGTCTGTCTGTCTCTCCTCCTTCTGCCTCTAAAAGAAAGAGCACAGTGTGATTACAGAAGCAGCCCATCCTCCTGCATGCAGGCCTTTGAGAACAGAAACAGAAGGTAATGTCGGTGTTGGGAGGGAGCCAAGAGCCCAAAGACACAAAAATGTAGGTTGCCATGTCCCTGTTCCTCTCTGAGAGGGCACAGACACACGAGTTTAGAGATGTCAAGTTTTTAGCAGTTTGGAAAATGAAGACATTTAGTGATTTTAGAACAAGTTACAGACTGTGTGAGGTACTCATAGAAATAAGGATTCCAAAATGGTTCTTTCTGAATGGCTGAGGTTCTACCCAGAACCATTTGTTTCTGAGGAACCCTTTTTTGAAGAAAGAGTTTGTCTAGAATTTAAAACCCTTGAAATAAAAAAAAAGTTCTCTGTAGAATCCCCTGCGTGGGTCCTGTATAAAACCCTTGAAATATAAAAAGGTCCTTGTAAAACTCCCTGGGTTCTAGATAAAACCCTTGAAATATGAAAGGGTTCTCTGTAGAACCCCCTGGGTGGTTCTAGATGAAACAAATTTAAAAAAGGTTTTGTATAAAACTCATGTTTGTGTTTTAGATGAAACACTTGAAATTTGAAAAGGTTTTTGGTAGAAACCCCCTGGATGGGTTCTCACTGGCACCCTTAGAAGGTGGAAAGGTTCTGGATAGACCCTCAGGAGTGGGTTCTGGGCGGAACCATTACACAATAGACAGTTCTATAAAGAATCTCTCATAGGAAGTTCTGAGTGATCCCTTTCACAGAAGGTTCTAGGTATAACCCTTTAGGCTGGGTTCTTGGTAGAACTCTCTGGAAGGAATGAAACTGTTATTAAGGTTCTCACATGAACCAAAAAGGGTTCTCTTATGAGGACAAGCTGAAGAACCCTTTATGGTTCTTGTTAGAACCATAATGTCTAAGAGTGTGTGTGTGCAGCAGTGCTACAAGCCAAAAACAACCCCATAAGTTCCCATTCTCGGCTTTGAAAATATCACAAGCAGCCTGTTCTTTTATTTCATACCTCATCCTGCATCCTGTCCTCATTTTTGAAAGTTTAAACAAATGTCAAAAGTTCTATTTTTAGTGGAGCTCATTTAATTGAGCAGGATGGAGAACAATCTATTGACATGCTCTGACTGAAGGGGTGCGTGGGTGGCATTTCCACTTAAAAGCGGGAGTGTGAATTGTAATGAAGTGAGGAGGCAAAAAAAAAAAACAGCAGGGAGGGAAGGGGGCAGACTCCACCGCTGGGAGCAATGGGTGTACAAACAGCTCCCTCACAAAGCAGGAGTGATTCATTTAAAGGGATTTTGTGTATGTGCCGCATTTAGCCTCTCTGCTTTGCATTTACATACAGAGAGAGGATAAATAAAGAAAACGCTTAGGAGGGAGACAGCAGGGGGAATATTACAAGAACAGAGAAAGGAGAGGAAAGTTAACAAACAAGTGATCAGAAAGAAGAGAGAAACGTGTCATGGAGAAAATGGTTTTCAGAGACATACAGTAGAGATAAAAACAGACTTGACAGAGGCTGATGCCAGCTGGATGGATGGAGGGACGGTAGGACAGCGTAATTGGATTAGAGGGGCAGAAAATTAAAAGTATCTTTTTTGCATCCTCCTCCACAAAACAGGATCCAGTGATCCCAAATATTCTTGTCCTGAGGAGCTGTGACAGAGAGACTCTTCACATCCCAGAGAGGCCAAGAAACAGGGGTGTCAAATGAACAGCCAGAGCTGGCCTGCCAAATGTTCCAATCTGGCCCGCTGGATGACTTTACGAAGTGCAAAAAACTGCAGAGTGGAATACAATTTTCTGAAAAAACAATGAATACGTATTGTGGTCAGATTCAGGACAAAATAATCTGTATCAGACGTCTATCTCACAACAGTATTGGTGGAAATCTAATGCTATAGCACCGCCAAAACTTTTGGTTTGTAAATGGTTTGCAATCAGCAGATAATTTGATCATCTTCCTCTTTAAATTCCACTTTAGTTGGTGTTGTATGGTGATGCCAGCACCATGTGTTATCCAGAAAACTCGTAACTCCAGAAATTTCCGACCTCCTACCAGAAAAAGTTCAATGGAACGCTAAACACAAAGTTGGAGTTTCTACTGGAAAACTCTAA
Organism: Lutjanus argentimaculatus; assembly: GCA_034769285.1. NCBI lineage: Eukaryota > Metazoa > Chordata > Actinopteri > Lutjaniformes > Lutjanidae > Lutjanus > Lutjanus argentimaculatus. Next base: position 25,184,256 of record JAWZSL010000003.1, on the reverse strand, counting down.
TAAATCTGCCTTGAAGAAGCAGTTTGTCTGATATCACACAACAATGGCAACACCCATGGAGGCCTAAAATAATACAAATTATCATAACCAGTTCTGAATGTAAATTGATATAAAAATATGTGGTCAATGTTATTATGTGCCGTAAAATAAAATATATAATAGTGTTATAGCTAACTCATGTTGTTTTTCCTGCTCTGCACCATTTATGCAAGGAAGGTGAAAAGAATTTCTAGGTCTCGACAAGCTGTTTCATAAAGAAGCCAAATGCTATATTTGTGGTCAGGTCCAAAGTATATACCTGTTCTGTGTATTTATAGATCCACTCTGGTCTGTAAATTGTAATGCACATTAGTGACAGTAGACTTTATTTATTAATTTATGTGCTCACACTGTACGTGTAAAATCTAAAATAAAACGGCCTGTCAGCCCATGCTGACCGTGGGCATATTGACAATTGTCAATAAAGATTTATTTGAAAGCTCCGAGGCAGGAAGAAGTTTGTTTGCTGGCAATAATGTTAACAAGACAGAGACGTGCTGCCTTGATTATCTGTGCCATCCTGTGTGCCCTAACTTCTAAAATAAAAGAGATGCAGTATGGCTTGTCCATTTTTGCACAGAGGCTTGGAGGTAAGCTAGCCATATTGTTTTGACTTGTGGCACTGCTTCAACTGTGCGAGAACCTGGCATTGGCCGACCAGAATTTGTCAGGAAATCATCTAAACATCCGACGGGAGCAGTTGATCGGTCTTCACTCCCCCGTGTATACTGCACAGCAAAACAACGCCCAGTGAAGCTGAAATCTGGTCTGACTCCACAGTAAGTCGTGCTGCTAAAACATCAGATTAGAAAAAGGCTCAAATTGCACGTACTTACACTTCTTACCTTCTTACTTATTTATAGGTTATTATGTAATGGTTTTACTGGTCTGGTTCACATGGGATCACATTGGGCTGTATGTGGCTCATGAACTAAAATTAATCTGACACTCATGGCTTCAGAGAATATCTACAGTATATATCTCAATGGACACAAATGTAACTGTATGTGTGGGCTTTTGTATGAGGCTGCTGCCACATCTATAGAGCATACGTGGGCATGAATAACACACTGCTGCATAATGATAAAACGAGTGTGGTGATGACAGGCTGGCTCATGATTCTGTGCAAGTCATATTGTAATCCTCTGCATTGCATTCATGTTCCCTGGCAAATAAATAACAGCATCGGGATGTGTGTATGAGTGTGAGTGTGTGTGTGTGAGTGTGTGTGTGTGTGTGTGTGTGTGTGAGCAATCAGCAGTGCAGCTTGAGACCGTGACAGGACTTCGATAGACAGGAGCAAAAGCTGTGGATGACATCATGCACTTGTTGCCAGGCTTTGAATCTGGATGCGCTGACACATCCAGCTGGATGACTCAAACACACACACACACACTGATGCACCAACCCACACACACACACACACACACACACACACACACACACACAGCTCTAAAATCTGACCCAGAAAGTGAGTTCACTCCTTCTCACCCTATGTGCGTCCTCTTCGAACACGGCTTCATGGACACTGCATGCGAAGAGCGCTGTGGGGAGGTCACTGAGATCCATCATCTCCTCCGCCATGGCATCCTGATCGGCCTCCCCAAACACCATGTCCTCCTCCTCCTCCTCTTCCTCCTCAGGGTCGCTGCTGTAGGCCTCTGAGCCGTTGCTCCATGCCTTGGAGCTCTCTCGCAACATGCTGAAGCCTTTTAGGAGGCAGCTGACAGGCAGGTGGGACCACAGAGGCTGGAACTGAGGAGAGTGAGGAGAGGATAAGAGATTGGACGTTAGGAGATAATTTAGCTCATTTAACATATTACTTATTGCATTTTAATCACTTATTATTGGTTGTATGAATTCAAATAATGAATTTATGACAGAAACATATGAAATAACATGCCTCTCAGACAGTTACAGAAGGAAAAATTACATGAAGAGAGAAAAGAATAGGAACAAACTAAAAAAAAGAAACAAATAGAAAACAAAGAGGAAAAAGGTGGATGTTTCGTGCTCAGATCTACTTGAAGGTACATATTCCTGATTACAACATACTTTCTTTCATGCTGGTGACAGTAAGAAAATCTACCACACACTCACAGTCAAAAGTGTTTAGAGAACGAGTCACTCATTTCAATGATGTCTGGAGGCACCACATTAAACATTTAAATGTGCAAAAACAACACTATCTATAAACTTTACTCTCACTTTGAAAAATAAAAAAATACTTGTACAACAAACTAGGACTAAAACAACAATTATTCTCATAATGAATTAATCTGAGATTAATTGATAAAGATTATTTTCATGATTAATAATTACCCATTTAGTCTATAAAACATAAAAAAAATGTCAAAAATGCTCTTCACAATTTCTGTGAAATCCTCACATCCTTTCTTTTCTAAAACCAACAGTCCAAAACCCAAAGAATCTTCATTTACTATCACAAGTGACAAATAAAATCAGCAAATACTTGCATTTAAGAAGCTGGAACCAGCAAGTGTGACATTTTTGCTTAAAAAAAATGACTGAAACCATTAATTGATTATCAAATAGCTCGTGACTAATCTTCCTTTGATGAACTAATTGATTGATCGAGGAATCATCGCAGCTCTACAACAAACCTAGGTGTTGCCAAACCTTTTTCCTGTCAAGGACCCCCACAATAGATGCACCTCAGACCACAGATCCCCAGTTTGAAAGGATTTTGTTTTAAGGAATCCACTGAGTTATTATTTTATTTTTACATTTTAAGATAATAAAGTCTTCATAGTCAATCAGTGATCAAACTAGGATCACTAGAAATCACAATCAATCAAAACTGCCAGCCATATTTTTTCTATTGTTGTTTCAATTTCAAAAAAATGTGATAAAAGTTAAAATATTACATTTCTTCTTTTTGCTGGGGACCCCCATACAATCCATTCAAGGACCCCTGTTTGTCCCTGGACATCAGTTTGAAACCACAATTATAGATTAAATCATAACCTATCACTGCAAGTACTGATTCTATTCGTTTTTGATTAATCTGCTGATCTTGATTAATTGATTAACTGTCTCAGAAAAAAGTGATCCACAAATCCAGAAAATCCAGAGAAATTCAGTTCACTGTCATAGACGACTAAGAAAATCAGTTAATACTCACTTTTAAAAGGATGGATGGAAGCAGTAATTCTTTTCATTGCTTCGAAATGACTTAAATAGTACTAGTATCTAACCGTGTTTAAAATGGAAAAGGGAAGGAAGCAACAAGTGTGAAAACATGAAAACACTGATCATAAAAAAAGAAAAAGGGTTATGATGCCCCAAGCGTGAAACGCCCAACATTATTCTGGACATAAAGCGCCATCTAGTGGAAGATTTAAGCGAACGACCCTCATCATCAATGTTTTCATCACAATACCAGCTGAAAACCAAATTAATCTCAAATGTTTCTGAGAAACACTGTATGAATGTTGATTTGAAACCCAAAAGTGTATCATGTTGTGATGTAACCTCTGTGGAAAGTCGTGCAAATGCAAATGCAGTGACATCAGTAACATCACATGTCCTCAGTGTAAATGGCCGTGCAGGGTTATGACATCAATATTTACATGGCGTGCACTCAGAGGAAACCCCTGGATATTACGTAAAGGGCTGAAATAAAATTGCAGCAGCTGTTTTTATTTTAAAAGTAAAACATTACCTCGTGTAACCACTGTTTTCAAGTCAAACACTGTTTTTAAACTGGATCAAAGAGGAAATTCATACGCAAGTTAGTAATGAGTCATGCCTGTGCGTGCACAGATGAATTTACTATTTTAATTTCCCTTTGTAGTCAGTTCAAATGCGAAAATTATCTGTACAACTCACCTCACAAGTGTCAGTGGCTGCAGCCGGAACGAGCCATCTCAAGTGGACTAACAGCGGGATTTTCAGCGAGTTTGTTAAAAGCTGCTCTGATATTTTCAGAGACTGTTGTTGTCAGACGCGTCCCTGTTTGTTATTACTGGATTATATTGGACTCTGTCTGATGCAGCCTACTCCAGCGTCAGGACCCGCAGGTGAGACCAATCAGATGCCAGCTGAGGCTCCCAGCAGCCAATCAGGCTGCAGAAGGGGGAGGATGCTGCGCGTCAAGATTGGTGGCGACCGAGCAGCAGCAAAGTGGCACACAGAGAGGTCTGCAGCTGTACAGCTGAGCTTTAATTTGACAAGGACGTCCTGGAGAGACACATCAGACAGTCTGCCTGAGGACCAATCAGCTGTACTGTGTACACATAATGAGGGGGTCACACCTCTACAGATATTTAATGGTTTTAAATATAGTTCAGTTCTCTGGATCCACCTGTTGCACGCACAAAATAAAGCACTTCAATTTTGAGCAGTTTAAAGTTTTTTTTTTTTTTTTTTTTCTATGATTGATTTTTCAAGCGACATGAGCTTGAAAAAGAAGCCCGGTTTCAAACAGAAGCCAGGTCAGATGGATCTTTCAAGCACCAAATTGCCTACTGGACCATAGGATTATAATAAATCCACAAACACTGCCAAATTAATTCAAGTGTTATTTTATGGATGGCAACAGAATGAAGAAATATAGCTTTCATAGACTATGGTGTCACTCTCCATCTGTCATTTTAAAGCGCTGGTTCTCAACCTTTTAACCCCCAAGGTCCCTATGTCTATGGCTGGTAAAGCTTATTATATTTAAACTAAGAAAAGGATAAAAGTGATTAGAAAACAACATTTGCCATTGTTTATTCATTTATGATGTCTAAAATCTAAGGAGAATGAGGTGGTGGTTGCAGCAAACCAGCGTGGACACTGAGAACTTTTGGTTGCCGTTAAAATTCAGTGGGAGGAGAAATATGAGAAGATATACATATAGCACCAAAAGAGGTTCCCCCTTGATTACAAGCCTTAGAATCACTGTTGGGTTCTGTTTAGCACCTCTTTATTGAAGCGATATAGTGCTATATGGCATCTACAATGATTCTTTATAATCCCTTTAAAGGGATAGTTCACCCAAAAATGAAAATTCAGTCATTATCTACTCACCCTCATGCCAACTGAAGGTTGGGTTTAGTTTTTACACCACAAAACAATATTGGAGTTTCACAGGAAAACAGCATTGCAGAATCTCCTTAACAATGGAAGTGAATGATGACCAGTTTTTAAATGTAAAAAAACAACAGAATTAAAACAAAATGCCTCCATACTGCTCATCTGGTGTAATCCAAGTCTCCTAAAGTCCCAACATGCCCTGTTGACTAAAAAATATTATTCATACCATGTTATTAGCCTGAAGCTTCACTGTACATCCTTAGCTTGGAGCCACGTTCACGAGCATGTGCACACTGTCTGAACCGGGTGTGTGTGGTGTGATGGTGTGCAAACAGAATGTCGGGACGTTAGGAGACTTGGATTATACCGGACAAGCAGTGTGGAGGCATTTATGTTGGTTTTTTCCAGTTGTTTTTTACATTTGAAAACTGTCACCATTCATTTACACTGTTTGGAGATTCTGCAACACAGTTTTCCTGTGAAATTCCAGCAGCGTTTGCGGACTAACAAAATAAACGCGACCCTTACTCAGCTTGAGGGTTAGCAGATAATGACTGAATTTTCATTTATGGGTGAACGATCCCTTTAGAGGTGCATGGTACATAGCACAAAAAAGGGTTCCCTTGTGATTGCAAGCCAAAGAATAACTTTTATTTAATGTAATACAGCAGTATGTTAGGACATCTGTTTTTTGCACTTTTCATCAAACAAACAGACAGATGGTGGTGAGTGACATCAGTGTGATTTAAGTTGAAGAAAATTAGGTTTAACCACCAAATCTAAATGCTAAACTGGTTGGCTCATCTTACACTCATTTTTAAAACTATATTTATGGAAAAAGAAAAATGTCTGTGATCAACATGTAAACATCCTTGAAAACTTTGATGCAAGTTTCAGCCCATTTTGACCAACAAAACACACAAGGCTCCAAATGACGCCAAATGCACCAAAACTAGGTTACATTAACTTTATATGACACCAGACAAAATTTACAATGGAAAAAGTTTGAATTTTACAGCATCAGTTAAATGTTTTAAAAAAGGTAGCAGGCAGTTTTAATATCAAAACGGCTTCAGATGTTTTACACAGTGATAATAATGTTGAGTTAAAACACATAGAACAAACCAGGCCATATACACAAAATACCCAAGTAGTGAATACTGCAGACAGGCTCTCTGCTTTATTAACACTGTAGAAATGCATTGCCACATACAGTATTTAGAGGTGGAATGGATCAAATTTATGCCGCCACTAATTAATTATGGAGTATTTTATCATGGAACGATGAATAGACATTTTGCTTATTGCTGCATTATGTCTAAACTTGTAAAAATGAGATGGTTACACTTGAAGAACATTGTTCTACAAAAACAATGTACTACAAAAAATACAAGTATTGTACAGCAGCAACATTAACTGCATTCTTTGTTTTATTTGTCATCAGAAATGTCAGATTAAAGGGTATGGAAGACTGAAACTGCCAAAATCCAACATAAATGACTAAATAAATAAACTGATACAACATTAAATGCACCAGAAATCTATAAATAAATGCAGAAATGTATTAAATTTCTACTTTAATTTACCTTTGTATTACTTCCCCTATTTATTTCATTTTCCATTTGGATTTTTCCTGCATTTCCCCATTTATTGGCCCAAACTTATTTATTTATGTATTTGATTTTTACATTTCTTTATCCCTTTCTGCTACATTATGCAAATGAGGGGGCTGCCATTCAAAGTGGGTCATGGGGTCAACTTTTTGCCTATTGGTGAATCCACATCAGATTATAGATCGACCGTAAAATATTATAACACAGAAATAAACCAATAAAGAAATGAATTTTAAACTAATAAATAAAATAGGAGATAAACTGAGAAAGTAAATAAGTAGGGGAATTACAATTTACAAAGGTACATAAATATGAAAGCTATTTAAAACAATAATATCAATTTATATGACAGGTTAGAAATTAGTAATTAGCTATATTTATTTTCAAAATTATTTTGTGCATTTTATAGCATATTAATTTATTTATTGAGTCATTTATTCAATTCAATTCTCCTCCCTAAAAGGTGCCAAAATGAACAGTATTTAAATTATTTTAGCCAAAAGCAAAATTTTGACTTTCTACAGTAGATTACCCGTTTATACTTCAGAGAACACATATGACTACTTGTACCATTTATCAGTAATTTCAAGATGCAAGCATGATTACAGTTTTCTCTTTATAACTTCACTCACTTCATCTACCCGGGTTATGTGCCATCTTACAGTAATTTATCCAGTGTGCAGCTACTTCCTAAGACTAAAACCAAAGTTGAAAATTAATAAATACAATAAATTACAACAACTGTACCCTTTGTTTGGTCACATCAGAAAAAGCAGTAATACGAGCAGTACTTCATGCCTGCAACATCAGCAGTAATAAGAGGCAGAAAACGGAGTGAAACCTGCTCATATTAGACAGATATTTAAGTTAAAATGTTCATTGGCAAGTTATCTGAAAAAGTCTGCAGCTACATTATTTTACATCGTTGGTAACAACCTGGATTTGAGGAGTAAGTCAATGGAAGAACAGATTCCCATTAATGAGCAAATGTGAGCAAAACTGCTTAACAGTCGTGGAAGTGAGTCCCTCCATCTCAAAGCAAACAAAGAGTTCAGGCAGTAAGCTTCAAGGCACAACACTGTCTCTGCTGCTGTATTTCTGAGTTTGTGAATCCACCACAACAGGCAGCAGCTTCTGGTTTCTTCCCTTCATTTTTGGAATGAATACAGTTGACATCAAAAAAAGGAATGTTTCTCAAGGTCACGTTTTGGTTTAGAGATTTCAGAAAAGAATGCACATGGAGAGGAGTGTGCAAGGCAGAGTGAGAGGACATCTAAAACACCCAGTGGACACCCCCGACTGGGCAGGAGTTTGGTCTTGTGCATATACGAAAACAAAAAATGGAATATACCCATTTTGGCCTTTCAAGGTCCTTGGAAGGTGTAGGGAAAAGGGGAATAAACCCAAAAGAAATACTTGGTTTTAATCTTTCTTTAGGTCAGCCCGGTCATGAGATGCTTCAGGGATCTAGAGGCGACTGTGGATTTTTCCAGTTTGTCAGGTAGAGGAGCAGGAGCCACTCCGTCATTGTTGACAAGAGCTCCATACGAGAAAGAACCATTAAAGTCAAACCAGGCCTTTGTCATGAATAGTTGGGACACCTGGTGATGGAAATGACAGAAAAGATCAGGTTCAACTGTGAGTTAAAATGACCATGAAAAATGCGGAATATTATAACAAGTACTTCTGTTGTAATTTGGCAGTATATAAATAAAACTGACTTGACTTGGACCTTATGTTTAGTGTTTAAAGATAGACTAGGCAGGTTTAACAATTTCAAATAGTAGCAAAAGCTGATGGTCACTATTTCAGAAATGCTGAGTGTTGTGTTTCTGTATCTGTTGTCTGGGATTTTAACACCCAGTCCTATTAATGAATCAGTCTGTTGTGGCCACACTTTTTAAAAATTGCTTATTTTTTATGTAAGTCAAGTCAAATCGCTTTAAATACATTTATATAGCTCCAAATCATAACAGAAGTTTACTTACGGGTCTTTTCATATAGAGCAGGTCTAGATCATACTCTTTATATTATTTCAAAGTGACAACTATTCCCACTAAGAGCAAGCACTAAACATACACACATATGTACAATATCTTGCCCTGTTAAGCCTTAAATATCAACAGATACAATTACAAGTATTTATTTAAGGTTTATACAAACCATTGGTCATATCCATGGTGACATACGGCTCAAAGGTCTTCATGCTTTTCCTGGTTTTAGTGATGAGAAAGACCCCCAAGAAACAGAATGCAGATCTGTACAAAACACGTAATAATCAGTAACAGCCTTCATTCAAAATAATGCTGCAAATTTCAACTGCTGTTTACAATATTTCAATTTATGTAATCACATATTTCCATCAAATGTCTGTTTCCTAACTTTTTTAGAGTTTAGCTATTGGATTACACACAATTTAATAGGCCTCACAGGAGACATTTTGACCTGTAGCAGGGAAACACAGGTGTTAGTGGATCCACACCATTAGCAAACCAGTGGAGCACTAAGTAAGCAGAGTCTGCACACGATGTAAACGGTGTCTCAGCTGAAAGCAGCTTATATGCTTACCTTGACCACATGGACAAATCAAGGGAGATTTTTAATACAGAGAACAGATGAATGTCATTCAGACTGAGAGAAAATCATATTGTGAACATTACTGTCCATGCAGGCAATTATTTGCCAACTGTGAAAGCTACTGTGGCTTTTGCCCTGAAGACCAACACTGTTGTTAGTTTCACAGTGGCTGCCGCCAGCTGACAGACTGCACTCCATTTAAACAGGTTTCCCGGCCCTTGCCGTTACGTGCTAAGCTGTGCACCGGCGCACTGCAATGGTGCAGAGCTGATAATAACATAAATAATGATTCCACAGTGTGTCTCAGTATGTCATGGGCGACAGTGCACAATACCAGGCTCCTGAAACCGAAACAGCTAAATGCTAAATAAATTCTGTGATTTTCTTACTGTGTCACTCCAAAATGTTTTTGTGAGAAAGGCCTATGATGGTTGATCACTCACCCCAACAAAAACATGCAGATGTGAAGGACGTCTTCTTTATTAAACTCTAAGTAAAACACAGCTCCTGAAAACAAGAAAAGAAGAAATCTTTGATGAGTTTTACGTTGTGACTCTCAAGATGTGGAGAAGGAGCAAAGGAATAGTTTGCAGGCTCCAGACCACCACTTTTTTTCTATTGTACCAGGCATATTTGGATGCACAGGTCAGTCCAGGTCCAACTGAAAACTATCAGGAGCAAAGAATCCCATAACTCACCAGCTACCACGGCAAAGATGGTGGAGAGGATGTAGTTGATGCTGGCGATCAGTGAGGAGTCATGCAGCTTACAAGCTTGGGAGAGAAATCTTAGACAAGAACACATTAAAAACACACATAAAAACTTAATTTTGTTCATTTATAAAGAATAATAATGTCTGATAGAGCTGCAATGATGAATCAGTTATTAAATTTATCGCTGACTATTTTGATAATCAAGTAATCAGTTTCAGTAGTTTTTTAAAGAATAAAAGTCAAAATTCTACGATTTCAGCTTCTTAATTGTGAATAATTTTTGTTTTTTTTACTTCTCTATGACAATAAAATTAACATCTTTGGGTTGTGAGACATTTGTGTGCATCATTTTGGGCTTTGGGAAACACATTTATCACGATTTTCTGATATGTAAAACAAAAAAAAAGGAAATAATCAACTAAGTAATCAACTATGAAAATGATCGTTAGTTGCAGCCCTAATCTCTGACATCACTCACGACCGTCCGCAGCTACTAAGCTAACCAGACTCTCCTCGGTTTTCATTAAATCACCTATGATGTTCCTGTCACTCACCTGGCCTGGAAGACTACTGAAGCCACCATGCACACAAACATGACGCTGAAGATCGGGTAGTCAAGCTGCATGGTGCCCTCGATGGTGAGAATCAACATGCCTGACACCGCCTTCACTGTAATGACTGTGACAGAGCCTGTGCACCAAAATCAAAAGCACAGTTAAATATGAACAAACAGCTTGGGTACCTTTTGAACACTAAAAAAATGTATATTCTAATAAATCATGTAATAGCTTGAGTCTATAGATGGCATGAAGTTGACTGGCTTTAATACCAGAGACTCACCCAGAGAGCGACCAGCAGCAGAATAATAACGAGGTAGTTAGCACAGCGCCGTTTGTAGAAGTATAAAAGTAGGCAGAACGTGATGATCTCCAGGAGCTGTTAACGAGGGTTATAGCAACAATAAACACAAAATTAATATCAAATAAACAAAACAGGAAGGCACTGATCAATCAGATTCAATAATGATACAATTAATCTGAATAACAACACAGGTCAAGAAGGCTGGGATAGCTGCTGTGTTTAATGTAAGTTTGTGGAAGACAATTGTATCTAAAAGGTGACGACCAAATGATTAAAAACAACTACAGAGACATGAGCTACAGAGAAGCCCTGCAGTAGATACCAATTTAGTAAAGCTCATAATGTTTGATTATGGTTGAGACTGATAGAGGATTTGATGGTCATCTTTACAGCTGCAGCTTACAGTGTTATCAAGGAAATACTGAACAGAATATCACTCAGGCCCTGTTTACACCTGACATTAACAAGCTGGATGATGTGGTCACAAGTGGACAGCTCTGAGTACATCAGTTCACAATGTGTCTCACATGCGTCACGAGCGACTACCTCTGATAAGATCTCACCTCCCAGCTCTACATGCAAATAAACTCACATAATATATGATGGCAAAAAAATGGGTGTGTGTTAGTACCCATGGCATCATGGGTAACTGTTACACCTGTGAAGGCCCCACTAATGCTGAAAGGTACATACGGGTTTTGGAGCAACATATGCTGCCATCCAGACGTCTTTTTCAAAGACGTCCCTGCTTGTTTCAGCAAGACTATGTCAAGACATATTCCGCATGTGTTACAACAGTGTGGCTTCATAGTAAAAGGGTGCAGGTACTAGACTGACCATCGAAAATGTGTGGTGCATTATGAAGCTTAAAATCTGTCAACAGAGACCCTGGACATTTGAGCACCGGCAGTCGTATATCAAGTAAGAATGAGAAAGAATTTCACTTTCAAAACTTTCAAGCTTTCAATTAGTGTCCTCAGTTCCCAAGTGCTTACTGAGTGTTGTCAAAAGAAAAGGTGATGTACCCCACTGGTAAATATACCCCTGTCGCAACTTTTTTGGAACATGTTACAGGCATCAAATTCAAAATGAGTGTATATTTGCAAAAAACAATGAAGTTTGAATATTAAATATCTTGTCTTTGTATTGTATTCAATTGAATATAGGTTGGAGAGTGTGACAGTCAGCTTGCAAATAATTGCATTCTGTTTTTATTTACATTTCGCACAGCATCCAAACCCTTTTTAGAATCAGGATTGTACAAGAGGGCCCAAATAATTAAGGCTTTGTTGTAAACAGTGTTTCACAAAGTTCATAAAGTTTCTCCTATCTCAACAACTCATGAAACCAAAACCACAGTTAATGCTGCACAACAAAATTACAATATTTGTAAAATCTGACATGCTTAACAACAATAAAACCTTTTTTTATACATGTATTGTACATGGTGAAATCAGTTGAAACAGTGTGTTAAAACAGCTGCTAAGCATCAGGTAAAACACACTTTAAGACACAAAGTAGCTACCAGTTAACCGATGCCACGACAACCAGTGTCCCAGAACGCATTTGCATATACACTGCTAAAAGAATGTGGCCATATGCAGCCCAGACCACCTCTGAATGTGGTTTGAGTGATCAGATCTCAGTGCGTGTTGGGTGCATTCACGTCTGTACTTAGAAATGTCTACTTGTGATCAGATCACCCAAAATGCATGTTAATAACAGTGGTCCAGAAACAGTCCAGTGTCTGTGTATTTACTGTGTTTATTTAGGGTTTTAGAAACTTTTAAAACCCCTTGCCACATTAAATAATGATGCAATTTGTGCCTGATGAATCAGCAATTCAGGGAGTGACCGTCCTGTCTCTAAAGATGTCTTTAAATGTTATAAATATGGTGATTCTCAAATCAAAGATGACACACCCGGGTACTGGATATTCCACCTAACGTGACTCACTTGTACAAGTTCCTTTGTAACAGTTGTAATTGTTGAGTTAGTCACTGTCTAAATGCCTGGTGTGTCAATCACAACCTCCAATTATATAGGTTGTACAAGACACATATTTTCCCAAATATGGGGAAAGTTTACTGAAAAGAGGACCAGCACTCACAAACAGACCTTCACCAACACTGACTGACAGCACATTTTCTTATCAACATTACAGCCACAAAACTGACCACTGAGTTGATTTAACACCTCTAACAGTCTCAGCAATAACATCACATGAGAGTCACCAAACCTGTATTGCAGGGCTGCTGTATTATTATTAAAGGTGTTGTATTTACAGAACATAAATAAGTGCCATGGGTGTGTTGATGAGCTGTGGCTTTTTTTTTCCTTTTTTTTTTTTTTTTACATTCAAAGCTTCTATTGAGGTTTTCGGATAATGGATGTTTGTCTTCATATTTTGATTATACCCCCCCCCCCCCCCCCCCCCCCCAAAAAAAAAAAAATCAAACAAAATCCTCAATTTGAATAAAGTGATTAATCAGATTAAATGAGTAAAGGGCTTTGGCAGGACGCTGGCCAGTGCTGGAATGATGTGCTTGTTTGGTGAGAGATAAAATGCTGCATGTGGGTTTTGTCAACAACATCTTGACAATTTCTAATACTTTGCTATTAGCTTAACAAGCATGATGTGGCTGTGGGATTAAATGACAGCAAATTGTGGTAGCATTGTTTTATCACACCTTTTCTGCCTCTTTTATGACAGCAGTAGCCTAATCTTTATCTGCAACTGTGCAGAAATACTCGGTTTAGACAGAATTAATTAACAAAAAAAAGTTGTGCAGCATTCAAATGTTGATTTAAATTCAAATGCAAACTTCATGAATAAAACTTTGAACTATTTGGTGCAGCCAAAGTAGATAGTAAATTCTGTAGGACTACAGATAAAGGAACATTTCTAACCATGCTGTTTCTAACATTTGGCTGCAACACCAGAATCAATTGTTTTTATCTGTTTAGTGCGCGTGGAGTGGATATTAAGCACTGTTGATTTGAAAGCAGGGATTAACTGAGACAACTGTGTATTGAGCTTTGTGCTTCTAAAGTTTTTTAGTAAATGAAAATATCTTACCATATACAAAAGGACAGGCCATCCTACAAGGTGCTTCACAACATTCTCTGCTCTGAGTTTTTCATGAGAGTTTGGTCCAAATGCTACAAAGAGGTATGTTCCTCCTATGGTTAATATACAACCCAGGAAGGACAGCCCATAGCGCTCTGAAATAACATACAGGGTAAAAATGGCATGAGTTCAGTTCCAGTGAAGAAGGAGACGTGTCAGGACATTTAATATAACATGAAATAATAACAAGACGATTAGATGTCACAGTAAAACTCAAACAGAGTACTTTTTATGACACAAAGAGAACAATTTCACTTTCACTCACTCTTACAAAATTACATCAACTAAATATGGCCTGTAGAAAGATGAATTTTATGGCTGCTACTTCAGTCATTATACTGTAGCAGCTGAGCTGGCAGTATGTAGATAATGATGATGATTAAACATTTGCATACAATTGTAAGTTGCATGTTATTTGCATGTGAGTGTCACTGCAGACAAATCTTCAGTAATACATGCTGTAGTATGCTGAACTTACTTGCAAAGTCCTTTGGCTTAGATTTCTCGCGCAGAAAAATGAGGCCCAAAATTGAACTCGCTGAAGAACGAGAAGCAAAACAAGATGTTAACACAAAATTTCCTTTTAATATGTCTTGTGTTATTAAATTGAGACTACAACCACCTGTTTCAACCTGTTTCTGTATCAATGATTAGCAATTTATCTTTGAACTATTAAAATATTAGGGAACATGAATCAATACTCACTAAGGGCAGACACAGCATTGAGAGGAGCTATGAGAGCGAGGGGAGCGAAGGCATAGGAAACAAAGTTGGCTCCCTCCCCAATGCAGGTCAGTACAAATCCAAACCACCAGGTTTTAGTGCGGTAGAAGGCACGCGGGTCCTTGGTTCCCGCTAATGTCACATGGCTGTATTTCTGTGAATGAGAGGCATTCAGGTAAAACACAGAAACTTAGGCAAACACAACATCTACTGGAGTATACTTAACTTAAGCAAAGTAAACATATAAAGCAGGTTTAAACCAAACGAACAGGGCAAGATGGTTTTCTAAGAGAGATATTGTAAATCAGAAGTAAAGACAGGATGGGCAATAGTATCATGAAAAGTACTGTAACTGTAACTGTATATTACTTATTAAGGCTGATAACAACAATGTAATCAGACTGTTTGTTGAACTCCTCTTTCATATCAGGAAAGCACAAACACTACACATCTTCCACTACAGATTGAAAACTTATCTGTTCAGACTGTGTTTTGGCCCATGAAGAAAAAAAAACTAAATGTAACACTTGAAGCATTTCATCTTTTGTGATGAAGTTTATGTACTTGCATGATTCCTGCAATTTTGTGCTGTATCCAAATGGTTGAATGCACTTATTGTATGTCACTTTAGATGAAAGTCTCAGCCAAATAAATGTAATGCAATATAAATGTAAAGGGTTATTCTAAAATGGTGACCCTGATGCTATGTTGACACAAACAGAAATTAAAGAGAACAAAAACTATCTGGTATAGGAAACATTTACTTTTAATTCTAAACTAATGCTTTATTATTATGAATGGGTATCAAGAACCAGTACTGGTTCCTAACTGGTCAGTGTTGAAATATCGATAAGATCCTGGGCAAACAATACTGTCATCAGTGCTTACATAATGTTACACAAACAGATGACAGGGCAAGACATGTGTTGGCTCACTTTCTTAAGTCTGATGAAAATGTAGCTATGTGCAATAACTCAGGAAACAATTTAACTTGGTTTTTGTGCAAGTAATAATAATAATAAAATAACCTTTTGATGTCATGTCTTCTTAATTTTCTATAGTTGGCATTAATAAGATCCTGACGATACCCATCCCTTATTATCCAGGTGCTCTGACATCAAAATAAGTACATTTAAGGAATTATTTGTGGAGGACAGAGCTGAATACTGTACCTGAATAGTTAAGGAGATGCTGACGAGCACATTTCCAAAAATAGCAAGTAGAGTCCCAATGAGATTATCCTAAAGAGGAAAAACATGAACATTGAATAAATTCAGTTATCTTAAATACAATTCTACAAACCATACACATGTAAAGCTTTTGCTGTGGCTTCATATTGAGTGAAAAAGATGATAACTCATGTATTTCCATTCACATTGTACAGTATATCTGTGGCAGGTCAATGATGAATGTTCAATTAAATAAAAGGACATTTGTTTTTCTTTGTTTACTATCGGCATTTAAGTTATAGCACCCTGATGAAGCATCTTAAAGTTTTCTTATAATATTAAACAATGATAAAATACAATTTGAGTGGTTTGGCTCCTGTTACGACAAGAAAAAGCACAACTAAAGTCTAAACAGACAATTAAGAAGTAAAGTGAAGTGTCTCACCGTGTAGGAGTCTCCGTCGGCTCTGATGGTGTCCATCCTGTTCGCCTTCAAAGGCTGTTTATTAATTATCAGCAGTAGCCAGACGTTCATACATCAGATATTTCATCTTGTCGATGTGGCATTATGTGTTTATCACAAGTTTTTCTGTGTTTATCTGACACTACGCTGACGAAGACACCATCTTTGGGACGAGTAGCATCTCACTTCCGGGTTGATTCCACCTATTTCAGGGTGCGTCTTGACGCAGGGCAGTTACGCTCGAATCACGTGACCGCGGACAGTGACGAGTTTTTATGTACAAAATTGATGATTAAGATAATATAACGCATAATTCATGTATGTAACGTTCGCTTAGTATGACTAAATCTGTGAATTAACTTACAAATGTATTCCTCAGTTTCTAATGCGTTTCCTATTGTTTACCGTTTTGTCAAATCTTTATTAAGCTATTGTCTGATGACAAACAAACACAGCAGGATAAATCAAAAAGAAAAGGGATCACAAAGAGAAACAAAGCAAAACAAACTAATGAAAATCATAAATACTTCTATATATTAAAAAAAAATCGATATAAATTTAATTAACTTGGGGAGAGTCCCTGGTTACTCGTCTTTTTCATTTTTAAAGGGTTTAAAACGGTTTTTTTAATTCCATAAAAAGGCAACTTTAAAAACTTAATATCGTATTCAAAAACAGGTGTTACATTATTTGTAACTCATATATTTAACAATATGTTTAGCAATATTACAGGTGTAGAAAATATTTTCCTGAGATAGTTTTAATCAAATATGTATATATTACTATTCAAATTAAACCCTGTCCTTAAGAATTCACTTAATGGACAAATATCATTAATTATTTTGAAGTGAACTTCCTTCATTTCAGATAACAAAGGAAATGACAAATATCTAGTTCAGTCTTTGACAGCATCCACCCTTGAAATAAAACATTTCTTCTAATCTATTTGTTGTTGTGAAGCCTGTAGTCTGCAGTACCACTGGAGGACAATAGGCTGTACCATTGAGCTCGAATTGATCCATGAGCATTAGGAGAAAGGTATTGACCAATTTAATTAGTACTCAGATGCAGTGGCAGACTGGGTCTGGGGTTCCTTTTTAAACATCGCCGTAAAAATCGACCTTGGTCCGAAATAAAAGCCGCAATATCGCAAAATCAGTGTAGTAACTCTATAAAAAAATTGATTAGGGTTAACCAATGGTTCACTGGCATGTCAGTTTTTCTTTCTTTTTATTTTTCTTTTGTATCGTGTGTTTCTTACAGTCGTCCAGAAGATGGTGCTATTTAATTTAAAAGTTACGCTCCGCCCATCGAACACCCAGTTCCGCCCACATAGAGTGGGGATTGGATTGACAGTTATTTTGACCAATCGTTTGACTGAGTGCTGTTGGGTAACTTTTCGATCAACCAATCACGAAGGAGTTCAGTGAAAAAGAGACCTGCAACTGTACCGTCTTTGTGTTGACATCTGCGGAGGATTGAGAGGTAATATAAATATTTTCAATATTTAATGCGTATCTGTACTTACTTAAACGTCGATCTCTGGTGTAGGGTGGTGTAGCTAAGATTTTACAGTCTGGTTATCAATTGTGATCTCACTGCAGCCGAAGCCGGCGCTTTCTTTTCCATCAGCTCGCACCTGCTGCTGTGCCACTGTCGGTGCAAGCTAACAGCTAGGTCTCATTGTTAGCGGCGCTAGCTAACGTAGCATGGTTTTGTAAGATAAATTTGAAAGGAAACCTTGTTTGTAAGCGATTCAAATATATGTTTGCGGTATAGTTTGTGTTGCAACGATAGTGAAGGATCATGATATTATAGTCATAGGTGCGAAAAGCACGTCGTTGTCTGGAACAAAGCTATCGTTAGCTTACAAAAGCTAACGGCGATAGTCTGCTGCTAGCTTTGCAGCTAACTTCCTACCTAACGGTAGTCCATCTGTTCAGAACGGCAATCGATCATCTCTTAATCATCTCGGCACGATTAAGGCTTCTGATTTACGACTGTCCTGTATAAATCAACCATTAAGCATCAGGGTTCCTTTTTCTCCGGGTGGGTATTCTCATCCGGCTAACTTGGCGAAGTCCTGATAGTGAGCTCGAACGAGCTAAAATGCATTTTGCCAATGTCTTCAAAATGTTTCGCTTAATCTCAATGGATGTAATGTGAAAGGCCAACGTTTTTTTTTTTTTTGTTCCGTTGGTCCTGTTCGTAACCATACTTCTGGTTCTGTCTTCGTTTCTTAGTGTTTGAATGGATATTACCAGGTGCACGGAGAAATGGGTAAAACAAGACAAGGTTACTGTAACCATGGAGCCCTCATTTCATAAATCATGACATTCATTCACAGCTGACGTTACTTAAAATCATCCAGTGATACAGATGTGATGTTATTGGGGTGAAGAATCTCCCAAAGCCCGTCAGTGTTTGGTTGTTGATGGTCTTTGGTGCAAGTGCATTCACTGCCCCCAACAGCAAAGTGACCAACTGACATAGAGGTTTTAAACGATTGTTTCAAAAAGGAGTTAATTCATTCAAGTGAGTGGAATTATCATTTGGAATGGACCTCTGGGTTTTATATTTTAACACTGTGGCTAAAAGCTTTTTTGACAAATTTGTATGATGAGAGTTGCAGCAATGAGTTATTAATGAAAACAAAATTAACTTCAAAATATTCTGATGATCGATTAGACCTGATCGTTTCAGTTATTTTTCAACCAGAAATGTCCAACATTTGCTGGTCCCAGCTTCTTAAATGTAAGGATGTGCTGCTTTTCTGTGTCGTTTATGAAATTAATGAAGATTCTTTTGGTTTGAACTGTTAATCATGAAAATAATTGCTAAAAGAATTGATAATAAAAAATAATCATTAGCTGCAGCCCTAATATTTTGCTCCAAATGGTGCAAACATAATTTTTGTTTGTTTGACTGGTTGGTTGTCTTCAGCACACACAACCCACACCTCATCATTTTCATTGTTTCTTTTGGGAATACTTTGTGATTTGTTTTTTCATTGATTACACTATTTTAGACGTTCTAGTTTCAACCATTTCACTTTAAAATCACTATCAATTTCATTGTGACTCGGCCGTTGTATGTTACATTATGATGGATTTATCTAATTTCTGTCCCTCTTTGTTCAGGAGAGGCCTCCAACATCCTCCATGATGCTGTCTAGCAAGAAGTCAGACGCTGGTTCCTCTTCCTCCTCCTCCTCCTCTTCTGCGGAGCAGTGGGAGGGGACAGGGCCCCGGCTTCTGATGCGCAGACTGGTCCATCAGCCTCAGCTGCAGGCCCGATGGATGTAAAGAAGAAGGAGAGGTCGTCCCCTAGTGGGGAACCTGGAGGAGCCCCTATGACCCACCAAGCGGGCCCTGGGGGGGTAGACCAAGACTCAGCAGAAGTTCGCAGAACGAGTCGTCGCAAGCGAGCAAAAGTAAACATTTTAGGGTTCTGCTCCCTCCCTGCAGGCTCAGGGAGGCGAGAATGCTGCTAGAAATGATGAGTGAAAATTAGACTTTAGATGCAATATCGTTCAGTATCTTAAGTCACTGGTGAGGGATGTGTGCCTCAAAGGAAATGAGAAACAGAAGTAATTTGTCAGTGTCTGCAGCACCATTCATGGCATTTGTTTCTTTAGCCCAGAAAGGTCTGGGCACTCTTAAGAGACACTGGAGCAAACCAACTAATCCTGGCTTCTAATGCTGGTTTTAATGATGCTTTTATTGTGCCTACTGTTGCAGGTGGAGTACCGCGAGATGGACGAAAGCCTGGCCAATCTGTCGGAGGATGAATATTACTCCGAGGAGGAGAGGAATGCCAAGGCAGAAAAAGAGAGAAAGCAGGTCATCCCCCCACCAGCTCCACCAGTAGAGGAAGAGAATGACAGTGAACCAGAGGAACCATCTGGTGAGTGTGAAACTTGATGCATCATATCAAAGCAATTAAATGAAGGTAATGTTTTTGTTGAGCAGAAAAACTTAAACATTGTTATTCAAAGTTCTGGTGAAAAGCATTTTTCTCTCCTTCTTTTCCACTGTAACAGAGGCTGTGTTTTTCACAATATGATGGTCTTTCAGTCCTTCTTCTATTTGATTTTTTCATGCTCTTTCTTTCGGTCTTCAGTGGATCCTAAATGACACTCAGTGCTGTTAATTGCATATAAAATAGTGATATGTTTATCGTAGGTGTGGAAGGCGCTGCTTTCCAGAGCCGTCTTCCTCATGACCGCATGACATCCCAGGAGGCTGCCTGCTTTCCTGACATCATCAGCGGTCCCCAGCAGACTCAGAAGGTCTTTCTCTACATCCGCAACCGTACAGTAAGTGCTGATGTAAATGTATTACTGTGTATTCAAAACAGACTAGGGGATCATTGTTTTAAACATATGTTCTTCTATATCTCATCCAGCTCCAACTGTGGCTAGACAACCCTAAGATCCAGCTGACCTTTGAGGCCACAGCACAACAGCTTGAAGCTCCATACAACAGTGAGACATTAAATTTAACATTATTTTTATTTAGATTTTTTTTTTTTTTTTGCATTTTAACTTCTTTGTTTTTAAGGAGATTGCAGACATGCAGGAGTTAACATCTGATTGCTTTTATTCTCTTTACAGGTGATGCTGTGCTGGTCCACAGGATACATAGCTACTTAGAAAGGCATGGTCTCATTAACTTTGGCATTTATAAGCGGGTCAAGCCTTTACCAAGTGAGTTCACTTCATTCTTCCCTCTAGTGAAATAAAACTAGCCATTAGCCAAATAGTGGTGTATTGGTATCAATTTAATACAACATCTGCTTGCCGTTGCAGCTAAGAAAACTGGAAAGGTTATTGTCATCGGTGGAGGTGTGTCTGGTTTAGCTGCAGCCAGGCAGCTGCAGAGCTTTGGGATGGATGTTACAGTGCTGGAGGCCAGGGTAGGTCACCAACATGGTTTCTATTCTGTTCTACATCTGTTGTTTCAGTTATATTTGTGGATTGTGTCACATTTTCTTAACCAGCTATAGGTATACATCATTTAACGATTGTAAACTTTTACTTTACTGTTATAATTAATAACATTGTGATTTTAGTGCCACTCTCTCTATTAAATGGTATACACAAGTTTACATGAGAACATATCAAGTCACCTAAACTTGCCTTGCTTTTTGTGAAGTTCATGATGGCCACAAGTTTACTGTAGAAAATGCTGACTTAAATTTTCCACGCAGGACCGTGTTGGAGGCAGAGTGGCCACATTTAGGAAGGGCAACTATGTTGCTGATCTGGGAGCCATGGTGGTGACTGGGCTGGGTAAGATTCAGACTCAGCATCCTAAACCGTGGTGTCTAAAGGTTGTACTAAATAGTTAAAAGCTTTGTTCATAACATTGACAGTGAAATTCTATATCAACACTTGAATGCTGCACAGCTATTTTTGTTGTTGTTGCAATGTTACAGATAAAGATTAGGCTACACTAATATTATTAATGTTCCATTTGTAGAATTAGATTCCAGTGGTGGCTATGCAGGATTGTTTCTGTGTTGGAAAGTCTGAAAGTCAGAATTTATTGAAAAAAAGATGGCTGTAATCAATTCGAAAACCAGCACCATATGTTACATTTTTCCTATAATCACAATCACAAAACATCTATTTTGACTTTAATAAAAAAAGGACTAAGATACACCTGCTTTTAACTATGTGTTCACATATGCATCTGTACACATCATGGCTGCCTCACATTCTGCTTCCATTTGGAGCGATGGTTGCGCACATCCTCAGATTTTAACTCTACACGTATGTGAATGCAAATGTGTCGTTAAGCAGCAAGTACAGCTCCAGTCTAACTCATTTAATCCGGCTTTATTCAAGTTGACTGTTTTGCATCATAAAATATGATGACAGATGTAAGAAATGATATTTAGTACAGCTTCTTTAAGTGTTTACATTTTCGATCAGCTTGTATGAGTCATAATTGGATAGAAAAGTCACATATGCACTTAATTCCCAATGACACATGATTGCTTCTAACATAGTCAAGTATACAGAAATTCTACAGTTACTAAAATGTACCTGTAGATGGTGATGTTGTCCATGTTTATGCTGTGTCATCATGAGTTTTGTGTGTGTGTCCTTGTTCAGGAGGGAATCCCATGGCAGTGATCAGTAAGCAGGTTAACATGGAGCTGGCCAAGATCAAACAGAAGTGTCCGCTGTATGAAGCCAATGGCCAGGCTGTGAGTATAATGAAATGTCTTAATTAGTAAACTGAGTTGCCTCTCGTGCATTTGCCTGCCATAGCAAGGCTTCTCTGAGTAATCTTATATTAAACAATCCTGAGATATATTATGCATCATTAAATATTTACAGTAGTTGTAAAAAGGTTTCATTTCTGTTGATTGTCTTTTGGTTTTTTTTTTGGTTTTTTTTTGTTTTTTGTTTTTGTTTTTTTTTGCAAAAATCCCAGGTTTTCTCATAAAGTCGAGACATGACTTGATAGATGGCAAGAGGATAATGGGAGCATGGGCATGCATGAACAAAAATATCTGCCTGCTTCTGTCATACTGACATGCTTAGCTGTGCATTAAGTAGAGCTACAGCGGTTAGTAGATTAATTAGTTAGTCTGTCTGATTAATCATTTCAGTCATTTTTCAAGCAAAAATGTCAAAACATTTGCTGGTTTCAGCTTCTTAAATGTGAGGATTTGCTGTTTTTATATGTCAGCAAAGAGTCTTTTGATTTTTCACCTTTGGCTGGACAAAAGAAGCAATTTGAAGACATCATTTGGGCTCAGGAAAATTGTGATGAGGATTTTTTGTGGAAATCTGCAGATTAATCTGTAATGGAAATAATTGTAAGCTGCAGCCCGAGCATGAGATCAAGTTCACTTACAAACAGTGAGCCTCAAAAGTAATCTTCCATCAGGAGAGTGTAACTACAGCTGCATTAGGTATGTGTATCCAAATTACACTTTTGAAACCAGGGTCTTGTGTTGTTTACTTCTTTTAACAGAAGATGTTTATGGATGCACAAGAGGTCCCTCTTAGCACGGAAGTGCTCTGTGTCTGAGTTTATAGCTCTCTCCAAGCCTGTTGTCCTGAGGCAGGGATCTGGCTTTCCATGAGCCACAAAAACACAGTGAACGAACGGTGGACCCATTTTACTGCTTACCCTTGCGTGTCATCAACAACAGCTCCCAGTTCCCCTCAGAAAAGAGCAGAGCAGAAAACAGATGCCTAATGTAATTAGATTGGAAATAAACTGCGTTTTTCCCTCTCTTTTTTTTTCTATCCATCAGGTGGCAGCAACAGTAGTAGGATGTTTAGGTTCACGTTCAGGGCACTTCCACTAAAGTTGAGACTATAGCCAGCAGGGCTCTTGAAGTGTCCTCATCATGTGTAACTGGTTTCCTCTTCTGCAGGAAAAGGCAAATTAAGTGTACATGTTTTGCTTTTGTACAAACCTGTTTGAGGTTAAAGTTGTGTTTACCTAATATGTTCTGTCTCTCTCCTCCCCCCTCCCTTCTTGTCTTCTCAACCCCTTCCATGCTCATCTTTTGGTGCACTTCTAAAGGGTGAACGGTGCACAAGTGTATGTATTAGTTCATTTATTTAATATATTCCTTCCATAACTTTGAATCACTTTTGTAACAGTCAACATTTCAGCTTCATCCATTTAGATGTTACCACTTAGTCATTATTGTCATCCATGTAGGAGATAAAGAGAGAAGCAACAGCTCATTAAACCTTCATCTTGTAAAATACATATTACAAAATAATAATAAAAAAATATTATATTATTTATTATTTGCCAATTTTATTCAAGAGAAGATCCAAACAAGAGTCAACAAGAATTTGTTTCATTCTTAAAATGTAGTTCTGTTAAGATCTCCTAAAAGTCTTCTCAGAAGTTGCAAACAAGAACAAAATAATATAATGACATTAGTATATGTAAGTATGAAATGTACCAGTTGTACTACTTTTTGTGCTTATGCTTTAATTGAGTCCTGGCATGCTTTTTCTCAGGGTTTTTGCAGGTCCTTCAAATATCTACAATCCATTAATTTACTAATTATAAGCCTTAAAATGTCTGGTTAGATTACAATTTAAGTTACTTAAAGTAACAATTTAAGTTACTTTAAATTGTTACTTAAAAGTAACCATTTAAGTTACGTTTAATGACTTCAGTCTCACTTGTAAATGTTTTTTTTGGGGAAAATGTATTGATCACGCTGTAACAACTATAAAACAAAACCAGCATGGGCTCTGATTTTTTTTCTAAATATTCTTCATTCTTTTTTTGCATGTGCATAAGTTGAAAGTTGCATTCATAGTGGTCTTAAAAAGTCTTAAATTTAAATTGTTGAAACCTGCAGAAACCTTACTGTTTATTTTTTAGTGTATTTTTCTATAGATTCCACCCCTGTTGTTGTTACTGTGACTGATAGACCAGTGTCCTCCTGGTGTTGTTGTATGATTGCGTATGTGTGTCCAGGTGCCAAAAGAAAAAGATGAGATGGTAGAGCAAGAGTTCAACAGACTGCTGGAGGCCACCTCCTACCTCAGCCACCAGCTGGATTTCAATTTCCTCAACAACAAGCCTGTTTCTTTGGGACAGGCCCTGGAGGTGGTTATACAGTGAGTATGGTGTACAGTAGATGGCGGGTGGTGACAGATGTTTCCTACACACATGTAACCCAAAGAAGAGATGTAAGCACTTACATACTCAGACACTCTAACCCTAATCTTGTGTCTGTGTGTGTGCAGGCTGCAGGAGAAGCATGTAAAAGACGAGCAGATAGAACACTGGAAGAAGATTGTAAAGACTCAGGAAGAGCTCCGAGATCTTCTCAACAAGGTGAGCACAAGTTTAGATTTTCTTAAACAAATTTCATAATGCTGTTAACTTGGTGTACTTAACTTGCAAACCAAGTAATAAAGAAACATTGCTTAAAATAATATACCTTAATGTACTATTTCCACCAGAAGATTTTATTGGTGTGAATGACTGATATCTCTCTTATGTCTGTAAGCAAAACATGAAGCTAGAGCTAGCAGGAAATTATATTAAATTGACATAAAGACTGGAAGGAGGGCGAGGTAGCTGGCTTGGTTTACCAGTACCTCTAAAGGTTACTTATTAACAAATGGATGTGCCTCTGTGTGTCATCTTGGGATCTTGAAGTCGGCACCAGAAAAACTAGTCATAAACTAATTCTTAATATTTAATTAACATATAACACCAGCTGACTGTTGCGTCTAACATTTTACCCAGCCATTGGTCAGGGCTGCAGCAACCCCCACCTCTCCATGCAAATGCTCTGATGTAAACCAGCATGGTGGAAAGTGGAACAAAGATGCCATGACAAGATGCTGACATGGTTTGACAGTATTTTGATCTAGAAAATGGAAGACAGGATGTATGTAGGCTGTGTCAGAATAAATTGGCCACTAACCACTTGACCAGAGCTATATATAACCACAGTCAGCACTGGCATGTTGCGTAAAATGCTATGTGATTAATTGTTTTAAATGGCTTTTAAATACATGTAATATTTTTTCAGAGAATGTTTAACCTTGTTGAGTAAATTCTTCTAAATGTTGACTGTTTTCTGAGTGTTTAGACGAGTCAGCTAGTCTAAATATAAATTTCTGGTAAACTGACAGGGAAATTAGTCATTAGGATCATCTTTAGTATTAAGTCCTGCCCAAGTTTGGCGAACATCTGTCAACTTGCTTGTCAGTTATGTTTGCGAAGAGAGGCCAATAGATGGGATACATTTAAAGTAAATTTCTGGCAGGGCAGTGGCAGTCTGAACAAAAAGAAAAAACAAAAAACACTACTGGTTTCAGTGACCTGCCAAAAGTCAGGTAGGCAAGACAGGGAACACTAACAAGTTGACCCTTAAGAAGCCAATTAAAAGGGATACATTTTAAGTTAAGTCAAGTATATTTATAAAGCACATTTAGACCACTTTGTTGAATATTCATGTCCTATCTTCTTTACAGATTTACAGGTTCCTGTTTTCTTTCCTCTCATCCACCATCATCTCATGACTTCTTTCCTCTTATGGCACCTTTCAGATGGTGAGCACTAAGGAACGGGTTAAAGAGCTCCATCAGCAGTATAAAGAGGCCAGTGAAGTCAAACCACCCAGAGATATCACAGCTGAGTTCCTGGTGAAGAGCAAGCACCGCGACCTCACCGCACTCTGCAAAGTGAGTTCAAACACTGTTTCAGAAAAAGAAAAGAGAAATGTCATCATCAAAAAGCTGAAGAAGAAAGATACAGTAGAGCTCTTACACTTCCTACAGATATTTACAAGCTGTGGGCTGTTATTCAGACTGGTTGTTGTCCAGAAGAGATTCCTCTCTGACACTTTCATTACTTCCTCAGTTCTGTTGGATCAGGCAGAAGTCAGGCTGCAAGACTTAAAATACTTTAGTCAAAGCAGTTAAAAGCTAACTGTTTCCAACTGTGTTTGTGGTGCTGTGGGTATTACATAGTGTCTGTGTTTTCAGTGGGTGTAATTTGAACTACTTTAAAGCAATATTAGATTTCCTGGGTTCGATTAGGTGTACCTGCAGGTCAGAAGGCCAAGCAGAACAATTTGCAGGACAGAAACTTTGCTTATAGTCATCCCTCAGAAAAATACTTGGTAATAGTATTGTAATACAGAATTAGTAGCATATAAATTGGATATTTTATGGACCACTAGGTCAGGGTGGATGCCTCACAGAATTTTAATGCCGTGCTCTCCAAGTAAACCAGACAGCCCTGTGTTTAAGTGGTTTAATGCCTCGGTAGGATGTATTATTAGAGTGAGTACTGCAGTTTTATTTTTGGTCCAGATAAATCACCTCCACTACTGCTCTGTGTGTATTTTAGACGGAGGTTTAAGTTGGTTTAAACACAGCTGGTGTCTGAAATGGATTTGTCTGCGACCCATCCGCTGTCTGAGAAACCACTTCAAGGTCTTTGAATCACGGTCTGACTGGCTTTATGTCTGTGGATGTACAGACACACTTTCAGCAAGGCGGAATGAGCATTTAGGAGTGAGTGTGTGTGTGTGTTCATGACATGCATGACTACACCAATATAACAAGATTTTAAGGGCAGTGAGGAGAGATGGCTGTGTCAGGATATTTTCCGGTATCCTTTCCATTTTAGTATTTTCCCAGGTCGGCCTAGTAGCTCGGAGGCATCATTAGGACGTTTGAGTCAGTGTAGCTGTGTTCCAGGGCATGGCGTGGTAGGTGGTATTACCAGACTGTGAGCTGCTGCTTAGTTGGTTCTATTGTGGTGAACTGATGAACAGGTTGAGTCAGCCCTTCTGTTAAAACTGCTTGTCCTTTCTACATGACCTGAAACCCTCTGGGTGTGTACCTGGAACACACATGCACAAGCATGCAACACACACTTACCTCGTTAAAGACATCATCAGCTCCGACAGTCTGATATTTTCATGATAAATATAACTTTTGAGTATTAATTGTAATAATTGTAAGTGTAGAATGGTTAAATATTAGCACATTAGCAATATCATAACATTAAAATAAGTATTATATAGTGCTGTAGGGATTATTCAATAGAAAGATAATTAGTTGGCAACTATTTTGATAGTCAATTAATTGTTTCAGACATTTTTCAAGCAAAAATGTCGAACATTTGTGTTTCCAGCTTCTTAAATGTGAGTATTTGCTGGTTTGTTTGTTTTTTGTCATTTATAATAGTAAATTAAGAATATTTGGGCTGTTATTTGGACAAAAGAAGCAATTTTTAAGATGTGACCTTGAGCTCTGGGAAATAGTAATGAGCATTTTTCACAATTTTTGGACATTTAATAGACTTAACTATTAATAATGGAATGGATCAATCAGATTAATCAATAATGAAAATAATTGTTAGTTTCATCATTGTCTTTATTGTCAGTTGTAGTTGAACATTGTTAAAATGAACACATTCTCCTGCTGCCTTGTCTCTGTGTAGGAGTATGATGAGTTGGTGGAGCAGCAGGTAAAACTGGAGGAGAAGCTGCAGGAGCTGGAGGCCAATCCACCCAGGTAACCAATCTGTTCTGAAGTTTCAGCATAATCTCACCTGCTTCTACTCCTCTATAATATTTTTTAACATCTCACTTTATGATAACTATTAGAGAGGAATGAGGGTGTAGTGGCCAGAATGAAATTGCGGTTGTTTTTATTTGTTCACCCACCTTTTCTTAGCACTGAAGCATTATTTTGTTTAATTGTTCGACCTATTTGATCACAATTTATTGTTAGCTGGAACTGTATACCTTGACAGTATATGTCATTACTGGACAACAGTCAAAATAAACCATAGTATAATTTTTTGTCTTAAGTAGCACATTTTGTCATTAGAAATGTCCAAGCCTACCTCTCTGATATTTTGGCTCTATTTGGTGAAGGGTTGCTGTGTCCCTGGGCAAGCCAAAGTCACTTTTCCCCCCAATCGGTAAAACTTGTATATTTGAGAACATACCGACAATCAACAAAACTGATATTTGGAACTGATATACATTGCCAGTAAAAATGAAAATCTTGGTGTCAAAATTTAGAATAACACAAACTCCAGTGCAAAACTTCATTGAAATGCCTTTAAGCATTTTTAATGAAATAGAACTTTTCAACATTATCTTAAAACAAAAAAAAGCAGGGAGATGCCAGCAGCACTTCTTAAAGTTAAGTGAAAACTGTAATAATAAATAAACAAAATAGCTCCCTGAGGTTTTATAAAATAAATAAAAAATACTGAAATTTGTACTGAAATGTCTTAGAGCAGGGTAAATTAATTATTGCTGCAGTATAGAAATGCTTTTCTCTGTTCCCGGTTGCCTTTCGGTGGCACAGCAGCCTTCAGTGTTGATAGGCTGACTCATGATTTGTAACCAGATCGTGTTCTTGGCTGGACATTAAGTGAGAACACAGACTACAGACAGAGTGAGGCAGCCACATCAGAGCCAAAGGAGCACATTTTTAAATTAAGTTATTGCCAGTTGGATTAAAAAAAAATCTGATAATTGCAAAAGTGCTGAATATTGGATCTGATAATTTTATAAGCCAATAATTGGCCAACCCTGATTGATAGAAACATTCCTAATCAAATAATTAACATTTCACTGAGATACTGTTGTTTTACACCTCTGAGCTCTCAGTAAAAACCAATACAGTGAAGTCTGAATTGGTTGGTTTCAGTTTCTATCACGTGGGATGTTGAGGACTATTCACATCTTGGCAATGCCAAACCTGTTTACATACGCAGTGAGAAATTTCTCAAATGTCTAATATATTCCTGATCGAACATGGCCATAAAGCTCTTATTTGAATCTAGCTGGGAACAGATGCAGCAGCCGGTTGGTGGTCTAGTTTGGATCGGTACATTAGCCTGTGATTTAACTGTTCCTGTAGATCTCTGGAGGACTTCTTTTATTAATAGTTCTTATTAAGATCTATCCAGGCTGAGTATGTGCTTCACGTTAGTAAGTCCTCAGTGGTTATGAGAAGTAATTGCTTGTTGGACCCCTGCAGCCCTTAGCAACACATGTTTACTTGTGTGTATCCTGTGGCAATTTGCCTGTTTTTTCAATTTTCAGTTAATGTTGCGTTCACTTATGTGTTATTACTGAAGCGCCAGTTTGAGTTCAGCTCTTTGTGCATGAGTAAACCTGTCCCTCTGGTGTGTGAATAGCTGTCAGTATACATCACCGTGTCTCTTTACTTCCCTTCTTTTCCCACAGTGATGTTTACCTGTCATCCAGGGATCGGCAGATCCTTGACTGGCACTTTGCCAATTTGGAGTTTGCCAACGCTACGCCCCTCTCCACCCTCTCTCTGAAGCATTGGGATCAGGTATATACATGCACCCAGTTTAACGTGTCATAGCATTTGTATGTGTAGTCCTAACAATGGTCTTGCATTGCAGAGACCCTCAGGCGTCTTACAGTCCCATGTGTGTAATAAGTTATTGCTGTGAAATACTTAAGCTCTTCTGTTTTATCACATTAGGATGTTCATCGTGCTACTGGGATAACAAGTTATTAATTTATCCACAGGACGATGACTTTGAGTTCACTGGCAGCCACCTGACAGTAAGGAACGGTTACTCTTGTGTTCCTGTGGCGCTGGCTGAGGGCTTGGACATCAAACTAAACACAGCAGTGCGGCAGGTCCGATACACAGCCTCTGGTACGTGCACAGGACCGTTTCACTGCAGATTTCATAATGCAGTGTTCATATAAATATATCAGGGTGTCAGATAGTCATTCATCTGTTTGTTCTCCAGGCTGTGAGGTTATAGCAGTCAACACTCGCTCCACCACCCAGACCTTCATCTACAAATGTGACGCTGTGCTTTGCACGCTGCCCCTCGGCGTGTTGAAGCAGCAGCCTCCTGCTGTGCAGTTTGTTCCCCCACTCCCTGAGTGGAAGACGTCCGCCATACAGAGGATGGGCTTCGGCAACCTCAACAAGGTTGTACTTCTAAATAAGCATATGCTCCTTTAAAAATACACGATTTTTCCTCTTACCTGTGGTGCTTTTTATCCATCTAGATTGTTTTGGTGTGAGTTGTAGAGTTTGGGAGATATCAGCTGTAGAGATATCTGCCTTCTATTGAGTATAATGCCATGAGATAGCACTTGGTCTGTGGGGCCTAATGTGACAAAAACACATTTGAAAAACTCAACAGTAATGTTTCTTTACAGAAATCCTGACCTAGTTACTTAATCCACAGGCAGTTTCATGTAGGAACTGCTTTCTTTAAGACGGAAAGTTCTTACTTGTTCCTACTTCTAGGAACTACTTTCTTTCTTAAAGAAAGAAGAACTATTTCTGTGAAGAGACATTACTGTTCAGTTTTTAAACCAGCCAGTTCACCAAACAACAAGGTCTCATTCTGATTTGTCCAGATTCTAGTGGTAAAACATGTTTGACTTAGTCAAGATGGCCTTGAGTACATTGACGTTTAAGTGGGAAGCCGGAGATTTTAACACCAAACCCTCTACAGGATAATGTGTGCTACGGCTAAATGATTTTGAAAAAATGATACAATGATACAATTGGCAACATTAGAGGAATGATAATTTTTACATAATTATTCAACTTTCTCCTTTTAAAAAAATAGTAATATGATTATGGTGTAACTTTTGCGGGGATCTGTGCCAAAGAAAGGTACATTTCCACATCTGTAGAATAGGATATGTAGGCCAGGACATCTCTGCAGCACGACAATATTTAATTTAAAATAGTATATTGACACATATTTTTCCTTTAACAAATATTGCACCTCCTTTTGTGCAGACCAGTGCAAAATCCCCAGTCTTGAAATGAGCCATCGTGTTTACATCAGAGTTCAAGTCGGGTCTTAAATCATGCAGTGTGTTTCCGGCAGCACTGAGGATTTGGTTCCTCAGGGAGACCTCCTGCTACTGTGAAAGCTGCAGTGTCCTTATGCTAAGAGTGTGACCTTCAGTGGTGGGGAGCCAAAAAAACTGAGTATTCATGATTTGATTGTGTGCCTTGCAGGTTCATATATTATTGTCCAAGTCAGCAGCATCCTGCATGAACAGGATCCCCTTCCTCCTTCCTGTTGTTTTTGTCACAGATAAATCACAGTATGTATTGGTAGCAAGCTCAGAAGACAAGGATTTCCCTGTTTTCTCTAAACTACTAAGGTGATAACTCTTTATCATCCAACATCTCAGGCCAGATGTAGGAGGGCGAGTAGGACTGAGAGGGTGGTTTTCTGTTTCCTAAGTACAGGAGGGGAGAGGCAGTCAGAGCCTGTTGGCGTGCAAATGAACGATGCTTTCTGCCTGTGTGTGAGTAATCCGGTCAGAGTGCTCATTTTACGTCACTCCTGACCTACCAGCTCTCTCTTGCACTCTCTCCCTGTTTCTGTGCATCATCTGCAGCAGAGTAGTTTATCTCCTAATTCTGCTGCAGCACACAGAAGAATACTGCATTATTATGCAATCTCAGCTGCTACTGATGCTCTATGTCCAGCAGAGGGCGCTCTGCCATTCACACATTCACAACTAATGTGCTGAGCCTGCAATGTACTTCACAGGCAGTTGAGCTTTTGGTTAAAATAAGCAATGTGATTGTTGTGTGACTGTTTTTATTTTGTGCTCCTCCCTGTGTGAAGGTGGTGTTGTGTTTTGACCGCGTGTTCTGGGATCCCAGTGTCAACCTGTTCGGTCATGTCGGCTCCACCACAGCAAGTCGGGGCGAACTCTTCCTCTTCTGGAACCTCTACAAAGGTGACAAGAGATTCCTGTTTTGTTTCACATTGTGGTTTTAATAATGCGATGCAGTGATGTGGTATTTAGATATATTTCTTGGTAATATGTGCCCTTTGCTTCTCTAATACATCCACAACAAATTGTGCCTGTGCTCTTTTCAGCTCCAATCCTGCTCGCTCTGATGGCTGGTGAGGCCGCCGGCATCATGGAGAACATCAGTGATGATGTGATTGTTGGACGCTGCCTGGCCATTCTCAAAGGAATATTTGGCAGCAGTGCTGTACCACAGGTACATGACTCTTGCAAGAGTTCAGATTTTTTTAAGTGGAGTTGTATGAGGTATTTATCTATGGTCAGTGTATTACCTACAGTAGATGGTGGTCAGGGGGTTAATGTGTGACTTCAGTAAAACTGAACTAAACCTTTATGACACCAAAGTCACTCAGTAACACAAACATATTAACCTATCAAGGCAGCAGTAGTCCAGCAACTCCTGTATCCTGTGAGGTAAAATTACTGTTTTTGTTTGTTTTTGTTTATTTTGATAGCCCTTTTTTAGGAGGCTAAAATACATTTTGCTGCTGACCACCATCTCCTGTAGCTGACTAGATAAGCACCTCATACAACCCCAGTTCAAAAAAATCACACACCATTATTCCTCTCAAACACAATGCCCACACGATTTGACACAGTTGACAGTTTTGTTCACATACAACTTCATTATATTTGTTGTTTACAGAAATCTAGTGGTGGGTTTTATTTTTTAAGCTCCATCATTAGTGTTCTCTCTGGTTTTTCCACTACTTTAAGTGGAATGTCAAATTCGTTCCTGAATCGACCCCCACAACCAGCACAACTTTACACAGCGAGCACATGTGAAAGGCACTCATAAGTGGAGTCGTATCCAAACCACTCGTCATTATAAATCATTTGCTTATGGTTTCAAATGGGATAAAATCATATGCATGGAGGCCAGCGTTTGGATCTGTTTGCCATCCAGCTGTTTACAGGTCCCTCCAATATCATCATGGAAACTCCTCAAAAAAAGTATGTGTTGTTGTTTGTTGTCATGGCAGCCAAAGGAAACTGTGGTCACTCGATGGCGTGCAGACCCCTGGGCGCGGGGCTCCTACTCGTATGTCGCAGCAGGTTCTTCGGGTAACGACTACGACCTCATGGCCCAACCCATCACACCTGGACCTGCTATTCCAGGAGCCTCACAGGTAACCACACAAATACTGAAGAATCCTGAGTCTGTGTTCGGGTGAGAATGTGACTTTATAAGTGTGTATGTATGTGTGTATGTATGTTTGTGTGTGTGGTGTGTGTAGTGTGTGAGTGTGAGAGAGAGAAAGCGAGGGAGAGAAGGCATCCCAGCCTGACCACAATATTTAACCAAACCAAAGCAGAGCAGTTTATTCCCCACACAGATGTTTTTTTGGCTGTTTTGATGTCGGCATGCTGATTGATGTGAACAAGTCATATTTATGCGTTGCCTGATGACTTCTGGCAGTTAACTACCACACTTTTTCCTCACTCATCAATCCCCTATTTTCTTTTAATGCCTCCTTATGTGGGGACAATCCAGCATCGGTCTGAGTTTTTTTTTCTCTCCTTTTCCCCTCAGCCTGTCCCTCGTCTCTTCTTCTCCGGGGAGCACACGATCAGAAATTACCCAGCTACAGTGCATGGCGCCCTGCTCAGTGGGCTCCGTGAGGCTGGACGCATTGCAGATCAGTTCCTGGGTGCCATGTACACACTTCCCCGTCAGGCCACTCCCACGGCTGCCAGCAATCCTCAGCAGGCTCAGCCCACCCCCAGCGTCTGAAATAGCCTCTCCTAGTTGCTGCCAATTCTGGACTATCAGACAAACTACAACATTTTTTGAGAAAATCAAAAGTTTACCAACAAGCTGTTGATATTTCAGTATGTGAGAGATCTTGGAAGTCCAAGACACACCTTTGTTCAAGTAATGACACTTGGAGGATTTATTTTCTGGCTTTACATATGATGTGAAATTGAGATTCCTGAACTTAAGTTTTCAGTTTCTCAGACTTTTTATTTTCCAGAAAAACATGGAGACGGATGTAAACTACTACAAAGACTGGGTGAAAGAATGTCTTAAAAACAAAAGCATGGCATTACGTTTGGTACTGGGAGTGATTCAGTGTATTCAATTTCATGTGGAGCATGTTTGCAAATATCCCAACATCTATTTATGTGCCCTTGTCTAAATACTAAATAAACACACAGCCTAGAAGCAGGTAACATATAATACAGATGACCAACTCAGTAGCACAGTCTCAGTCCACTAAAACTGTTCTGCTTATCTAAGCAAAAGACATTTCCTTCTGGTGTCATTCCAGAGGCCTTGTCTCAGTTGTCTTAAAACTGTGTACTGTAGCTGTTATGCCTCCTAAATTTACTTTCTATCATTTAGGCTGCAGAGCGTAGTGAAAATAGTTTGTATTAAAAGCTAAAGTAAAGACAGATATGTTGAAAGAATTGTTAATGTTTCTGTTTGCATAGCAGTTTAAGTATTTTATTATGGTTGTCATCACATACTTTTTTATATTGTCAGTTGTTTTGTTATTAAAAGAAGACAAATAGCATCTTGAAATCTGCGTTTTTCTTAACGGTGAGACAATGTTGAAGATATGCAAACTAATTTTTCAGATGTTTAACAGAATAAGGAGTCAAATAAGGGTCAAACACATCCCTTTCGACCTATTGTATGTTATATTCAACTGAGTATAGTACAAAGACAAGTTATTTAATGTTCAAATTGATTAACTATTGTTTTTTTTTTTGTAAATATACACTCATTCTTGAATTTAATGCCTGCAACATGTTTCAAAAAGGTTGGGACAATAAAAAACTGGGAAAGTTGTGTAATCCCACCACCTGTTTAACAGTTTAATTAGTAACATGACAGTATCATGTTTGGGTGTTAAAGGAACATATTTGAAATCCATCATATCATTAAAAGATTCAGAGAATCTGGAGAAATTTCTGCCCTTAAGGGGCAAGGCTGAAAGCTAACATTCAATGCCTGTGAGGTTTTGGAGCAACATATGCTGCCATCCATCCATTATAGGGATGTCTCTGCTTATATCAGAAAAACAATGCCAAGACACATTCTGCGTGTGCTGCGGCAGCATGGCTTCAAAGTAAAAGAATTTGAGTACTACACTAGCCTGCCTGCAGTCCAGACCTGTCTTCAGACAACAGAGGTCCTGGATTGTTGAGCACCTGAAGCTGTGTGTCAAGCAAGAATGAGGAAGAATTTCACTTTCAAAACTTCCTCAGTTGGTGTCTACAGTTCCCAAATGTGTTGCAGGCATCAATTCAGAATGAGTGCATATCTGCAAAAAAAAAAAATATAATAAAAAATAAATCAGTTTGAACATTAAATATATTGTCTTTGTACTGTATTCAATAAAATGTAGGTCATAAAGGATTTGCACATTGCATTTTGTTTTTATTCACATTGTACATAGCGTCCCAACTTTTTTGGAGTTGGGGCTGTACATGCATGTACAAGCGTAACATGGCTGCTTCTGCTTTGACCCTCTAGTGACCCTCGTTCATTGCAGGTCTGGCTGCTTCCCATGGTCTGTGGTCCTGCATGTGTGCGTATGTCTGTGTGAGAGGGAGAGACGAGGGTCCCTGGCAGCCGCTCCACATAGTGGGGGATCTGATGAATGAGGGGGGAGATTAAAATGGTCAACCATGAGCTATGAGCTTTTTCTGTGGAGTTGTATTTCAGGGCTCTGTGCCCCTCTGTTTCCATGCACTCTTGAGCGTCACAGGCCTTGTTTTCCCCCAGAGATGCGGTTATTATTATCGTGACCAAAGGAGATGTTTGATGTAACAACAGTAATTTGAGCTGGGGTTTTGGACAGCAGTACCCGGGTATTTTCACCTCCCTGGTAAACCATAGGCTCAGAGCAGTGTGTAACTGTTGACTGGTGAGGTTATTTTTCATAATAGCCTCAAGCCCACATCAACTGATTACTTGATAGAGAGACAGAGACACAGAAAGTCAAATAACTAGTTATAAAAATCCTTTGGATGAGAGACCACAGCGTGTCTGAGCACATCTGATGTGATTCATAGGTGTGGGGTGGAATGTACACTTACGCAGGTACAAACACCTCCCACATGCTGCTATGTGTATTTTGAACATCATCCATAATAGTCAAGAATGTGATAATCCAGAAATTACATAATCACTGTACAGTAGTTTCATTATTTTTGGCTAATCTGCTAGCATAGGTCAATTGTTTTGTGATGGATTCCCATGAAACTATGCAATATAAATTTCCCCAGAGGATGAATCCTACTGCCTTTGGTGATCCCCTGACTTTTTCTCCCTGACATTCATGTGCTCCTCGGGATGAATTGTTATAACTGATGATCCCTAAACCTTCAATCTAACATCATAATCAGGTCCAAATCTTATTTTATCCAATACTTTGACCTGCAAACCCCATGACATTTCCATCAGCCTCAGCTGTACTTGGCATTTACTGCCAGTTAGCAAATGTTAGCTTGCTAACAAACTAAACTATGATTGTGAACATGGTAAACAACATACCTGTTAAACATCAGTATTTTACCTGGCAACCCCGGCAACATAGGACCCTAGGAACATAGGACCTTGTGAACTTAGGACACTGTTAACACTGGGGCTCTGAGAACATGGAACGCTGAGAACATGGAACACTGGGAACATAGGACTCTGGGAACTCAGGGAAATGGAATTGGAAATGTTAATGTTTATCTCTTTTCGAAATGACATAAACTCCCATGTAACATGCTGGCTACATATCAAGCTAGTATTACTTCTAAATTTATTCAACGCTGCAGGCTCAACCTCTGCAGTGACACTTTTGGATGTACTCACACTATCGACCCCCCTCAGTCTTTCCTGTAACACCTGTTGTAGGCAGTGAAGCCTCTTTTCTCACTCCTCCATCTTCCTCCTCCTACACTCCGCCTGGAGTGCAACTGAGTCATTTCCATGGTTGACTTCACAGCACTAATTCAGGTCAGGCATCAGCGCTGAGGCTCAGGAGTACCAGGGTCCAAACAGGCACCACTGTGTTAGGGTAGCACCTCCCTGCATCTGAACTTAGGACAGATTAAACCACACAGGCAGGAGACAGTGTTAACCCCTGACTCTCAACCACTTTGACTCATGACACCCCACAAACAAACCAACGCCTGCTCATGATGCTTTTCTGTAGCACTGAATGGTGACATTCGATAGCAAATGATGATTTTTATTTTTCTTGTGCCTCTTTACTCGATTTAAATGTGAAAGAAGCCTGGAAACTGCAAGCATGTGTGATTCACAATAGGGCTTTTCACAGCAGACATTTTAACTCATCACAGTAGGTAAAAGCACAGCTGTTACTGATAACAACTGCTTTGTTCTATTCAAGCATGCACAAGATCAAGACCCTGAAACTGAGGCAGCTGACTGGAATTTGAGTATTTTGCTTTTCATACTGTGACATATCTTTTCTGAAAAAGGCCTCTGTGATCAATACTGTGTCCTTTAAATAAAAAAAAAAGTACATCACTGTATATATGTACATATGTGGTGGAAGTAACTAAGAACATACTCTCAGATAGGCTACTGCTTTTTATAATTTTGATTGTGCTTACTTTACGAGTATTTTCATTTAGTGCTACTTTATACTTCTAAACATAACGTGTAAAATAAGGCCTACATGTCAATGGCATCAGTATATATGCATACTGTATGTTCCAGACAAACAAAAGTCAGCTAAAAACACATCACAACAAATTGCATCCCATCATAGTTGTTCAGGTTGGTTATTAACATTGAGGTTATTGTTAATGTGTTTTTATTAGTAGTAGTAGGTTTTAGTTGTTTTTTTTCATGGGGATATTTGCATTTTACTTAAGTACATGCATGTTACAACTAATTACTAAGTTAAATATAACTAAAATCTATATAAAGTTGTTAAAAATAGCTCCATCTCGATCAACCACCCTCAAATGATATTACTCAAAAAATGAATACACAATATATCTTTCGCAGAGGCCTTTTTTCTAGACGAGTACTTTTATTTGGAAACTAAGTACATTTTGCTGCTAAACATTTTTACGGTGCGTGATCTGAGCACTTCTTCCCCCAATGAAATGAAATAACACACATTGCAACTCCCTACAATCATCTTGTCACCCAATGAAGCATAGGTTTTTGGGGGTAAGTGCACTTCAAAACACTTGCAGAAATTAAATCTTATTTCTATTCCAAATAAGGGTAGCAAAATTAAGCAAAAAATTCGAAAGTGCATGGGTTAACAAGAAATGAAGCCCAAATTTAGCCGGTTAATTTGATTTTGGATTAAAGGGAATTCTTTCACCTTGTTGGCAGATTATTTCAACTGTGCTGAAGGAGTATTGTTTCAGAAATTCAGTTGTCTTAATCTATGTTTATATAGTTGTATATAAAGATTAATATAAAGTAGGATATCAATAGTGTAAACCTTTTCATTTTCAAAATGTTTCCCACTAACAGTGGACCAGAATGCAATGCAGTTGAGCACCAGGACTCACTTATTCTCAACCAGAGCATTTTGATCTTTTGCTCCATCACTCTCTCCAACCCATCCAGGCGCAGAGGACGGCCACCCACCCTAGAGCCTGTTTCTACTCGGGGTTTCTGCCTCTGATAATTTCCACCACTGTCCCTTAGGGTTTGCGCTTAGTGGGAATTGTTGGGCCTCTGTAAAAAAATATTATCAAGAGTACAGCTAGATCTGCTCTGTATGAAAAGTTCCCTAAGATTAACTTTGTTAAATAAATTGACTTGACTTCTCCATCTACACATAAAGGCCTCACGGCTGAATTCAACACATTCAGGCTTGTTCCATGGAAATGTAAGAAAATACCAGGCAGTTTGAGGTTAATTGGATGAAATGAAAAAGCTTCACCAGAAAAACTCTCCTGGGATGCACTGAGCATTACTGCGGGATAATAAAATACCTGATGTTGAGAGGTTGGTTATTTTCACATGATTTATCAGACTAGATTGTGAAGATTATATGATTAGTTAACCCACAGTTACAGGAGCAGGAGTGCTGGCTTTCACAAAGTGAGGCGTAGCTGTTTAAGACAAAGTTGTGTGTGCTGACTTTGCATTCCACAACAGCTTGTGGTTTTCTTCTTTGTACCTGACCAATTTGCCTCATTTGTCTGCCTGCTTATTTTGCATACCGTAAGCTGCTCCGTTCAAACCAGCAGATTGGACACACACGTACGCAGAGGGTGCACTGCTATGAAATCAAAACTTGCTGAGCTTGTTCAGCAAAAAAGCATTAAAAGAGATTAACATACATGGTTGAGTTTTACACACCATCAGCAATGTGCACACACACACTGACATGGAGACGTGTTACAAACAGGTTGGTTTTTATTTTTATTGGAATACATATGGTTTGCTGTACAGTTGGCAGCTTCAAGAGACCTACATGCAGAGTGCGCCAGCCACAGTAAGGTTAAAACATGCACAATGTATTAAGTCTAAAACAGGAAAAAAAAACACAGCCTCCCCACTCACTCCACCTGGTTTTGCTGACACACTTGAGAAGCAATAATAAATCATAAAAACCCTTTTGATCTGATTTCATTACACAGTTTTGTGTTTGACACCTCTGTCTGTCAGTCTCCTTCTTCTGCACACAAAATGAACTTATAAACTCTCGGCAATAAAAAACAAAACAGTTGATTGTACAGGCCTGAAATTCTTGTATCTGTGCATGTATGTGTGTAAGAGAGATGAGATCCAGCTATGTGTTCTTTTTTTAATTCCTATTGGGTTATTTGTGTGCGTTTACAGTATATATACACGTGTTTTCTGGGGCCTGCACGCTTCTTTCTTTGGCAGCACTTACAAACATACAGCACAGAAGATGTACAAACCCTGAATTTATGAGCGAGGGAGCAGCAAAGAGGCAGCAGGGGCTGAATGGTCCCGATAAAAACGGGACGACACATGGTGAACCACTCAGTGTCGCAGACCTGCTCAGCTCTGATAAAATGCACATCGCTCTCATTCTTCAATGACTATGACACAACCCCGTCTTCTCTTTCTCATTCTCTCTGATCCACGGTGTGCCATCATGTCTCCAGGTTGTGAGAAATGTCTCGCATTAAAATAACAAACACACAATACAGGAAGAAGTACTCTCCAGGAGTGTAATAACAATGAGGAAGATACATTATCTTGCAAAAAATATCATTCTTAAAATCAAGATGGACAAATACTTAATATATTTCAATAATAAGGCCCACTTT
This sequence comes from Lutjanus argentimaculatus, assembly GCA_034769285.1. Lineage (NCBI taxonomy): Eukaryota > Metazoa > Chordata > Actinopteri > Lutjaniformes > Lutjanidae > Lutjanus > Lutjanus argentimaculatus. The sequence continues at coordinate 25,143,346 of JAWZSL010000003.1, read as the reverse complement.
ACAAAATTACAAGATTTTCCTTAAATAAAATCTATCCGATATAGCTTCCAAAATAAGACATCTTTTGTTTAACAAAGAAATAAAAACATACATAAGCAGAAAACAAAAAAGAAGAAAACCCTCAAATTGATTATTTCCCCTTAATTTCAGTATTTTAGAGACAGGGTGTCCATCTGGGGAAACGCTGGCACTGTCTCTATCTGTAAACTGGAAATACTGTGGAATGATTTTGGCACAATGTTAGAAGGCTGAGATGCAGGCGTACTGTAACAGGGTGCCATACCTCAAAACATATGTTCAAAAATGATTCATTCACTGAGCGCACGCCAATTTCCTTTCCTTTAACTGGTGAGATGATTCTTAAATACTCTAATTTGGCTGGTGCAAAAACACACATTTAACATATCTGACTGGGGGTACATTCAGCAAACAGCTACTGAAACAGAGTTTAAGTACAATTCTGGGACACAAAAGAGGAAACTTTTTGACAAAGGAGGAATAAGGGGGCATTAGTCGTTTGAGGTCTTAAAGTTAAGTGCTGGTTAAGTGCAGATTACAGCCTACGCCACCCAATGACACCATGACCCTGGCTTCACAATGGAGGCCTTTGAGGACAAGGGCCTGCTCGCTGCCCGAGAGCCATTTCTGCCCCACCACTCCAATCTTCACTAAGTACATTCTAGTCTACTTTATGAAAAGGAAAAAACAATGACTTGTAAATAACGGATGTTTATACATACACCAGCAGAGCTTAAGAGGATTTCTGTTAACTCTTTCATTGGTATTTAAGCAGGAAAGCGGAAGCAGCTTTTCTTTTCTTTCCGCTCCTGAACTACATCTTGTCCTTAGAGGAATTTTCAATCATATCTCTCACAGCCATGTCCTAAATATTCTGCTCCAGCAGCAGCAGCAGCAGCATCATACCCATTCTCCACTTCAACAAATGTTCGGCAAAACTACCATCATTCAGGGAGGAGTGGAAGTGACAAAAGCTCTGTAAGACCCCCAGCTGGTTCTTTATGACACCATACAGGCCATACAAGTCATGAAACCTGTAAAGTCTTCACTTGAGACCCAGATGACCAGTCAGTACATTCCACCATGTCAACACTATACAGGCTCTTGCCACTGGAAGCAATGCATAAGACCTATAACATGTGGGTTAGTGGGCATGTAGCCCAAAGACGCATATAAATAGAACCTTCATATGGGGCCGTATTACAGAAACTTCCTTTCGTTAACTTATATTAAGACAGGAGTTTTCCCAATTTGGTACTATAGAAGCATATCCTAACAAGTTTTAGGAATCCTATCTTATCTTGCTTCACCCTACCTTATCTCAGGAACTGATAAATACTCAATCTGACATCACTTATTACCTTTATTAAACAGGATGGGCTAACATAGCACAATCTCCGTAGTATCTAGAATCTATAGTGTAAAAGCAATAAAAGAGCAGTTATATGGGTTAAACAAGTCAGATGACACTACTGTTAGCTACTCTTGGCAAACACAACCATTAGCTATAACAAATGCTACCTTTAGCCATAGGCATATATACATAGATGGCGCACTGGCCTTTGGATCAATGTCTACATCAACATCGTCGCCATATCAGACAGGACAAGACTGACCTATGAACAAATCAATGTAAATGCAGGAGCTGATTATTTTCTGGATAAAAAGCAGTATGGTGTTTATTTCTCAACTAGTTTCAATGAGTCATGTTATATTGAACGTTTTATGTAGATCAGGACACCTTGAAAACATGCAGGTTCCTCATTTACATGGATTTGCTCACAGGTAAGTCTTGCCCTGTCCGATATGGCTGCAACGTTGATGTTAGCAGCAGTCAGTGGGGTGTCTATGAATAAGATGTCTGTGACTTCAGCTGTTAGCAGACACTACTTTAAGATACTGTTAGCTCATATTACTGTTAGCTACTGTTAGCAAACTCTACTGTGAACTACTGTTAGTGAATACCACCATTAGCTACTGTTATCTAGTTAGTAAGTTAGGTACTACTACAGGTGGAATAGTGAAATTAAAGCGAGTTTAATGATTAACCTAAAATTCGGAAAATTTATTTGAGATTTTGGGAAATTAGGATGCTTGTGTAATGCACATTTCCTGTCTCCAGTTACAATAGGAGTAGTGACTAACCCTTTTCTGAATCAGGTCCGAACTCAAATTACCATGGTTACCAAACAGTTAAGATAGGATCTGCAAGTTAAGTTTCTGTAGTACGGCTCCAGATGACCAGTACCTTCCACCATGCCAAAACTACAGGCTCCCACCACTGGAAGACGTGGATAAGACCTCTAACATGTGGGTAGTGGGCATGTAGCTCAAAACACGTGTAGATAAGCCTCAACAGGTCTTCAACCTGGCACACAGAGTCCAGCTAGGTTTCAATGGACGGAGTGAACATACAGTTGGGTGTTAGTGTACTTTGGGGCCTTGTAAGGAAGAAAGGTAGCATGCATAGCTGAGGATGCAGTTTCAACTTTGCCCTTTAAGAAGCCCTGCTTTCTTTGAAGCTGGTCTCCAGGAGGGAAACCCTCAAACGCGTCATAAAACCTAGAGTTTCCGACAGCTGGGCTCTTGCTGGGCTCTTGCTGGGACTCCCCCCCTCCGACTCAAATTCTTGCAACAGGGTAAGAGAAAGTGAAAGAGAAATGAATGATAGAAGTTGCACAATATAGTTGTAGCAAGGACGGGTGAAACTGAGGGATTGTCTGCATATACAGGGCGGAGGGAAACAGGTGAAAAAATATGTTTCTGGGGGCAGTAAGGCAGGATAAGGGTTGAGGAGGTGTCTTGCATCACCATGTTGCTATATACAGTAATCCAGACCCACGGTGATGTCAGCCTCGACTATTAAAAAACAATCTCCAGCCATGCATGCCAACACACGTGCACATTTGTCATTCAGCACCTTCTTACTCAGGGATTGGCAGCAGCTTACAACACACCAGTTCACATGTCGAGCTTTAAAACGGGAGCCCTCATTGACATATTAATAACAACACACACCGATGGACGACCACACCACGTGTATCTCTGGCAGCATGAGCGCAGGCAAAACTGGACACTCGATATCCTTGTCTGTTTTAATTATCCCTAAAGTGGACATCGCCACTGCCAAGCTGTCCGTCTTCCTCCCTCCTGTATTTAGAAGCCCTGAGTCAAGACGTAAAGACAGGATTAGATGCAGCCCTGACCTCTGACCTTTTAGCTGTCCAGGGAGCTGCCCATCACTGTCTGGTGACAGGCCTCTGGTCTTCAAGAAAACAACTCTCTGAACCAACAACACATATCACCACTCTTTAGGACTCAGCTTCCCTTTAGGAAATGAGATTCCAAGGAAGATGTAGAGAAACAGGAAGAAGGAGGCAGAGAGGAACGTGGGAGGGAGGGACTTCTGACTTCTCTAAAATACTAAAAGGAAAATTGGAATCGGTTGAAAAGATGGCATTCCCTCTTGGTAGATGAGAAGAGTGGTAGTAGAAACAGCAACAGACAAAGCACACAAAGACTATATGATCAAGTCTTGGCTCTGAGAAGTACTTCTAGTCTGGTTTTGCTCTATCATAAAGCCGGCAGTGGCCATGAAGAGGCCACATGGCAATCCTTTCCGAGGCTGCTCTGCACCCTGTGACTCTGACAGACAAGTCCAAAGGACATAGCTTTTTGGGCGGTGCGGTCTATATTCTTTAAAAGGATACTTTGAAGTTAGGTTAGAAAAAAAATAGCTTTTTCTCAGGGAACCTTGTTTTGACATCCCTCAGGGAGGAGTTCCCTCGGAAACCTCTTTTTACGCTTAAACCAAAATACTTTTACAACGTTCCATACAACAATCCTCTGAATGTAAAAAATATACAGTTAAAAAAAGAACCCCACAATTAGTATTGCATGTAATATCTGCACAAGTCTGAATTTCTTGGAACAATCTACCTCTACTACTGTATCTCAAGGCACAGATGAACATACTGTAGATGTTTCTAACAAAGGGGGAAACTAATGGAAATGAACATTCTGAAGGTAAACAAACATTTTAGTTTGGACAGTCATCACCTCTGACCTGCACGTACAGCATGACGACTGACGTAGTTACAGACATTGCATGAGGGGGACAGTTTATTGGTTGCATATAATCTCCTGCTTGCATAAACAGTAAAGTGACAAAGCGGCAACAGACTGGGCTCCTGCCACCGGGCAGACCTCTTCACAATAAAAGAACCTGTATACACATATGGAACTAATAAATATTACAGCTAGATGGCAGCTGGTAGAATACAGAAACAGACTGAAACAGGCCATCCCCCAGCAGGGTCTGACTCGACGCAGCATTGAAATCCATAACAGCAGAGGAACCAGACGGAGACCGGGCTTTAAAAGTCCTTCAAGTTCTTCAACAGATCCCACGTGTCCCGAGTCGTCACAGTTATGGTTACATGACAAAGAATGCAGTCGTGTTGGATCGGTGCATCAAGCCATCAAGCAATTTGTCATTCTCAGCTGCATTCAATAGCAACATTCATAGATTTTGTTGTGGGATCAAAGTTGAGACTGCAATGAATCGCATGTTTCAGATCTTAAATCCAGCAGGAGCCTGTCGAAAGACTCAAATGTTAAAGAAAAGTTTGACAATGTCACTGAGGTTTCTGTCATAGATATGCACCATTTACCTACATGAAAATATTTTATTACTGGCCACTACTAGAAATCGGTTTCTATGGCACCCCCATTGCTGCAGTGGCCCCCGCCAATGAGAGATTGCTCCAACATACCAACCACAAGTTGATATTCTATGATGTAACAAAATAATACACCTCTATAGAAATAAGAAATGGAGATAAGCTGGGACGATTCGCACGGCGAACCCAGTCACACACACAAGCTGGACTTTCAGTTCCTTGTGGGTAGAAGTCTTGTGTCTTCCTATGACTGGCTGGCGTGTACACAGTATTTACAGCAGCACTGAAAACATGTCCGTCCTGCCAGGCCAGGTTTGCTGGTAATCCAAAGTCCAATGTTCAGTTAAAACTCCATTTTGCTATGGCTCTCTCTCAAAATACATGAATGAGGACAATTGCAACAGCTGTAAGACAAAGCACCATGGAAATTGTAGCATGGTTTGAGGTTAAAACAATGCCCCCCCAATTATTCCTTTTTCTCTACATGTGCATTGCATTTCATTGCGTGCAAACTACGATTTTTTGTCTTGACATGGTTGAGCAGAAAGGGAAAAGGATAATGCAGAACAGGAAGCGAATTACAAAGAGTCAAAATAAGTGGTGAAAATGGTAAAAAGCATAAATAAGGTCCCGGTCTGTCAGAATATGTGTGTGCGTGTGTGCTCCTTAAAATGCAGCAAACCAGCAATCCTTTAAGCAGAGTGCATGCTGAGTCACAATCTTTTAAGTGCTCTTCGGTTATTACTTAGAAACATGCAAATGTTTGCTCAACATTGAAGATCCCAAATTAAATCCAGTTTGAGGGTGCATGCCGGAACACGGTGACACGGGTTAAAAATAAACCAAAACATTAAAATGGGCATGTGTTTTCTGGTTGTTTGTATGGTTTTGCTTACACGTGTGTGAGAAAATCAGAAAAAAGCACATATGGAGTCAAAGCAAATATGAGTTCAGAAAGAAAAAGTGAATATCATGGTTTGAGTCAAAGCAAAGATGGTAATTCGCTTCCTGTTTTTGGTCACATTTAAGGTAAAGATCCTTTAGTTTGTGAAGAAGTCTGCATGAAGATCCAGCGCAATGAGATGAAGATGCGTCTTAAACATCGTACTGCTGTTGGTTGATTGGGTTGTTTGTTCAGTGATGAAGATTGGTTGAAAGTCAACATTTCCAGCTTCACTGTGGCGACTGTAATGGTCCTCTGAGAAAGACATTCTCAATGTTTTTGAGTCCTTCTTCCTCTAACTCTCTTTAAACCCTCTCTGGCACGCAGGAAAATCTCCAGCCGTCCCCAGCATGCCAGCCTCTCCCTTGTCAAGTTTTCGGGATTACACTATAATACATCCAACACAAGAAGCAGAAGAGGATACATGGGGCTGGTGAGGCGACCTCCAAGACACTGTACAGGCGCTGTCTTTCCATTTATGCCTCTTTTGGGACAGAATAAGTTCCGGATAGGAAGAGCCGTTCACGTCTCAGCGTACACTCAGGGTCAGAGTAAGGATGTCTGCGGTTTTTTGTTCTATATGGCTGCAACTGCTGTTTTTCTTTTCTTTGCTTGCTATAAAAGCTGTAGATGTTGACTTTTGGAGACGGTGCAGCCACTAGTTGATGGGAGACTGATGTTTGGCCCTCCTTGTGCCATTGAGAGATTAATGGAGTGCTGTTAAGAAAAAATGAAGAGAAAAATCTTACTTAATCCTTCATTTTTAACACAACATTCATCTTTTTTAGATACATGATTGGTCCTAATTTCCAAATAATTTCCAAGAACGTTTTCCAGAAGGAACAAAGTAATTTGGTACTAATTATAGTGAAAATTGATGTTCAATTGGTACACGTCCAATTAAAATTATTACAATTAATTTCCAGCAAACATCTGAGTCTTTTAGTCAGTACAAAGCAGGTCAGCTGAACATGTAAAAATGTAAAATTTGTTGGTATGTAAGTCAACACGTACAAAGACGAATGGAAGTGAGAAATAATGCCCATTGAGGCGTCTATTATCAGGAATTAATGGACAGCTGGCGGGCCTCCGGTGAGTCGATAAATGGTCATAAATTAAACATAAATTAATGATTATGGACACCTTAAGAGTCATTATCCAGCTTATACCATGGCCATTTGCCCAAAAAAAAAAAAAAAAATCAGACTATTAATTTATATTTTCATACATTATGCATTCAAAATCAAAGGCTCTTTACAATGTCCATTCCTGCTCTTTGGCTTGAACATGCTGACAAGATTTAAAGTCAGTAACACTAAATAACAAATGAACAAAACAATAAATTAATATTTACTTGTGCCTGGAGCTTTTCTTTCAAGAAAATCCTAAATTTCTCCAAATTAGTGCTAAATTAAATAATTCTTTCCAGGAAAATGTGAAGAATCAGGAAAATATTCCAAAATCATGGACAACAAAGAATTTTTCTACAGCAGTGGTTCTCAACCTTTCTGAGCTGCGACCCCCAAAATAAGCAAATTAGTGTTTGCGACCTCCCATCATCCCAAGATTGCTCAGGAATTTATGTAAAACACATGAAAGCTCACAAACTCATATTTCTGAGTGCTTGTCCCTAATGCTGAATGTCTCTTAGGGTCTGACATCACTGAGAGCTGCTTCCTGTCTCTCATTCTGTGCTGCTGGTCTCTACAACCATCTGGCGACCCCCAGAAATGATCTTGCAACCCCTAGTTTGAGAACCACTGTTGTATAGTCCAGTTCAACCAGAACTGCCTTGCTCAAGGACGCCTCGGTTGAGTGGATATTACACTACAAACATTACATCACAAACTATTACAGGCACTGAACCTGCAGCGTCCCACTTGGGGTCCCTCTACTTAATGAATGTAATTAATGAATATTTACTTGGGTTTAAATGGAGCTTTTCTTTCAAAAAATTCCAAATTTCCTCTTATTACTGCTGAATTACATAGTTCTTTTCATGAGACTGCTGAGGAATCATGAAAATATTTGAATTACAGACAACAACTACAGAACAGTTCACCTGCCTCAGCAGGGTGGATGTAATCTGTTATATACAGTGAACCTGGGATTTCCCACTGGGGGTCCCTCTACTCATTAAACCACCATATTTCTGCCATCATGATGGATGTCCTAAACCCAATGCTGTCAGTGTCAGGTCAGCTTAATACTGAAAATTTGATTTGAAACCCCCTTAAGAGATGTGACATGATTGCAACAGGGGTAATTAACATCAGCTTCCTTTAATTAAAATTTCAGAGTCAGAGGAAAAGAAAAGACAAGATCCTGCCCTCTCCTACCTGTCTTTTTGCTGCTCAGACCCAGATGGTCTAATGATGTTCAGACTGGCGATGACTCCACAGTCTGCTCCCTGCGCCGCTCCTCCCCTCGGCTCTGGCCCCCGACCCTTGACCCCGACTGGACCACAGGTCCCCTCTGGGGGAGGCCCCTGCTGCCTTGGACGGCCGGTCATAAGAGCTCCCCAGGTGGTGAGACTCACTGCTGGGTAGCTGCCGCCTCCAGGAGGCTGGGCTGTGGCTCGGGTTTGGACTGGGCTCTGCGCTATCGGCAGCCTGGAAGGGTCAGAAAATTAGATAAAGAAAGATTATTAACAGTCTGAATTAGAGTTGTCACAATACCAGAATTTTAAACTTAGATACAAAATTAGTAGAAAAACATTATACTCAATACCAGGTGCAGATAAGCCAAACACAGGCTCCCATAACCCTTGTTCTTCTCCTTTTTCAATACTTGAATAAATAATAATCCATAAAAATAAACTTTTATTCATGGTGGAGTGCAGAGGATGAATTGAGTCTCAATGGTGGCATGGCAGTGGATACTTCTGTATCTCTTGCCAGACAGCAGCATGGTGAACAGGCTGTGGCTGGGGTAGGCACTGACTTTTAAAAAAAAGTATCTTTACTCCTTTTTTCAGCACTGCTGCAGTAGATTTGCTTAATTCTTCAGCCTGTACACCAGGCGTGGGATGTGTGAAGTGTGCGCTTGCACAGGGCCTCGTGCCTGACACAAACGGGATGAAAATCAAAAGTGAATACACTCCAGCTCCACAGCATGCATAATGGATTACTTTATTGTGATAGTGGACCTTCCTAACTGGATGCGATGCAAACAAAAGAGCGAACAAACAGCTGATTCCTTTGTGTTTCTTTATTTTTTCCAATAAAATTGTCCTAATCTGCTCCGTGTATCAGTGACCAGGCTGAGTGACATTTTTGCTTGTTTGAAAAAAAAAACACTCGCTCTGGTTCTAACTTAATGACGTTTTGAGCGATTGCTTCACCTCCAAAATATTTTAGCTGGTTTATACTGTGCTACATACATATTTTTCTGGTCAATGCTGACATCCTTGAACTTTCCATTTCCTGACATCAAAGCAGTCAACAGGGAGGACGAGGGACTAAGTAACAAGGTTGAGAAGAGGCACCTTTCACATGATCCACAGCAACCTATTTATGGGAATATCCCCAAAAAGGACAAGGTTTGGTGGGAAAACAGGGAGCTGTTGGGAGTTACAAGAAAGCCAACTGTCATCCAGCTATATTAAAACAAGGCTGACCTAAGAACATTACATTAATTATGACTTAATATCAGACACTTGATTTACTCATCCGCAGATGGAGAAATCACAAGCAACGCTGTTGCAACAAAATCTTAACCAAGTTCATGAGGCGTGTTATGGAGGCCTTGGTAGTTTGAGGCCTAAGGCAATTGCCAAACTTCGTCTATTGGTAAATCTCCCCCTACTCAATACTTCTTTTGATAAAATGGCAAATTAAACATGAATTTTTTTTTCTCTTTTTTAAATTAACAACATGCACACAATCCTGGTACAGATAAAGTCTGGTTTTGTTATGCTGCAAGCCAAATGTTAGGCAGGATAGTAAAGAGTGAGCTGAACTGAGACAAGTGGTATTGAAAAAGTATTAATACACAGTCTAAATCAGCAGTTGTAGCAAGTCCTTGGTCAATAAGTAGATTGGTTTGGCACTGGCTTGATTAGAAATACAAACAACAGAGTTCAGTTTATTCAAGCCCATATTCTGGAGTTGTGTATAGGAGCTCTGGGCATTTTGTTTGGACTAAATGTGGGCATTAAATACATGCTGTTTATGTTAACTGGTGTGTGACAAGGAAAGTCTGCCATGTGGACTTCTGCCAGGGGAAAAATCCCCAACCAAAAACCCCAAACATACCCCAAGCTGAGAGATTTATAATTTGGTGGGCTGACTAGAAAACAAACCCCAAGTTACTAGTCTGTGGTGGCCATAACGGCACGTCCCCTCTCATAACCTCAGTAGCCCTGTTCGAAGAAAGCGAGAGTTAGATGACGATGCAGTTCCTAAAGCACACAGAAACAGCACCCCACTCCTGTAATTTCAGCTTTAAAAAAGCACCATAATTAGTGACATTTGGTGGGTTGGAGTTGGCTTCTCATTCAGTTTTAGAATGCATTCTCGCTAATTGGCTTTAATGGAGCCCTGCTGGACTGCCTTTCTCGTCTCCAGGGGTAACAGACAGGAAATCAGTCACCAGCGAACCCTGCCAAGTGGGCGTGTTCAGTGTGGTCACTTCCTGCTCCAGACACGAGGGGAGGAAACGGCAGAGTGGCATATTCTCCTTCTATGGTAAGCCACAGCTGCAAGACTGGGGGCTTTCACAAGGTTGCCATGTAATGCAGTTTCAGTGTTCCTCCTCAGCCCAACAGGAGGCTTGTACGATGTTCAACACATTGTAGCAGACATATGATGTGAAAATGCACTATCATAACAATAAAGATTTGGCACATATTAACTAAAAGTTAAAAGAAAAGCTTGACAATGACAATGACACGATGCCCCACAGAGCTTAACAGTTTTTAAAAGATGTGTGGCCTCAGTAGAAGGAAAATTAGTAACTTCAGTGACTGCCAACACAGAGCTTTTTCCCCATGTGGCTGAAAGTTAATTTAAGAAAATATTTGGGGGCGAGAGGAACGCCAGCCTGTAATAAATGCTGGTAAGTAAGTTGATGTGCCACAGCAGAGGAAATCTACTGGGAACAGCAAGTGCTGCTGCTGCCGCCATCGCAGACCTGCTCCTGCAGATCACATCAGAACGCCTTCAGCTTGGAAAACCCACTTTTATAGGCTGTTATAATCAGAAACACTAAATCAGGGCTGACAGCACAGCATGATGATTCGACATAATAAAAAAAGAAAAGGTGTGACTAAGAAAAGCAGTGTGTTAGGTACATATCTCACTCCAGGTTTTATATGTCAAATGAACACATAGTCATGCTCCATGATACTTAAAGGGATAGTTTGAATTTTTGAAGTGGGGTTGTATGAGGTTTCTTATCGATATTCAGTGTATTATTAACAGTACTTGGTGGTCCGACTAGTCCCCAGTTTGGAGAAGCAGCGAGGAGTACCAGCACGGAGGTTAGACATGGTTCCCCCTTCCTCCAGCCCACAAAATTATTTTATTTAATGATTTTTTCTGGTTGTTTCACACTTCTTTATATACAACTGAAATAAAAACAAAATTCTGCACTTGACAAAAGCACATATAAATTAAAACTGTTTATCAGGGGTATTAATGACCAATTAGAAGTGACTGAGTTCATGTTCAGTGCATCACTAACTAAGAAAATATTGGCCTCTGTAAGAGATGACAATACCAGCAGTGGCCCCAAGGCAACCTCTGCTTTAAAGGAATAGTTTTGACATTTTGGAAAAATATTTGCTTGCAGAGAATTTCATAAGAATCATTCATCTCATCTAACTCTTGGCAAGAAAGTGAATAAGCCAAGAATAAAAAAACAACAACTTAATAATCATTGTTACCTGATACTGTTGTATATGAGGGTCACCGCTCAGTGTTTTCTTTTCCAAATGTTGAACTGTTCCTCAAAGGTGTTTTAGGCTTTATATACAGATACTTAATCTCTACAAACCCTTCATTCAGCTCATCCACTTAAAAAATAGGCTCTCTGTTTAAGAATGATCAATTCAGTTTTAGAGAGTTCACTTTGAAAACCAAACAGACACTGTGAGAATACTCTGCTCTCTAATACAGAATGAAGGTCAGCAGCAGATTTAAGCAATAACACGAGTAGCGTGTCAGAGCTTCTGCAGAACAAATTATATCCCTGCTTTAAATCTGTCTGCCCTTGGTCTCTCGCCCAATTTTGAGGAATGATGTTGTCTTGCCAATCCAAGCTCTTAAATCACCTCCCAAGCAAGACAATACTCTTAACACTCCAGGTGAAATGTTTCGGAAAAGGTGAAATTTGTGTTTCATTTGCCCAGATGATGATCTGTTTATTGGTTATGATTTATAAAAGCCATTCTTTTTATTGCTTTTCAATGGGTCATTCGCATGGTGTCTATGCTCTGATGTTCTACTACTAAAAACATCCCACAGTTCAATTTCAGCTTCTGCACAGACTGTTATTCCTCAGGGCTTTTTCTGCGTGGGTCACATCAGGCGAACGGTGAATAATAGAGCAGCTCTGATCCCACACTTTACCTTGCTGCCACTGGTTTTTGACTCAACAAAGGATGTTTTGGTATCTCGCTCATCGGCCATATCGGCCCCGCTGTCCTCAGCCAAACATAAGTTCACGGCTCATTCATGTACAGGCTGAAGTTTCCTGCTGCTACAGCACAGAGGCATTACTACAGTGCTGCTCTGTTCTGTACTCTGAGGTGAGGAGTGACTGCTAAAGAAAGACAGCACTCCCCATTTTTACACTGACCTGTGAGGTTTATTTGTGTCAGAATTGGCCTTCAGGTGTGTTTAAGACCAAGTCCTGTATGATCGTCCTGTTCTGTTCAATGTGTCCATTATCAGAGCCTTAACACGACCAAGGGTGCTTTTCATTGTGCTAACTTATACTTTATCGCGTTTTCTCTCCTCCCACGACCGGAAATTATTACCCCTCCACCATCACTGAGGATCTTCTCATCTCTAAAATGCAAGTTGAAGAGATGAGGAGAGAGGAGGTTTTCTGAGGAATTCAGAGTGAAAAAACACAGGTGCATCCTATACAGAAGTTTTTTTTTTATCAAGTGGCGTGACATATAAATGGCACACCTAAGTCACTGAAGACTGACACGAGCTAAGATACGAGGACTCCGGCAAAACAATGCTTTGAGCTAAGTGCTATCGTTAGCTAATGCTAACATGATCAAAGTGATGATGCTTAAGTACTGATGTTTAGCAGCTATAATGTTTACAATGTTCAACATCTTAGTTTGGCATGTTAGCATAATCATTTTTGCTAATTAGTGCTTAGCACAGGTTATAGCTGAGGTTAACAGTAATATAATCAGTTTTCCAAGTATTTGCTCAAGTTGTCAGACAAATTAAAATTAGACAAATTACTTGATAATGGCACTAGATAAATGTTAAGGGACCAGCTGGAGAATCATCTATACCATAATTCATGGCAATCCATCCAGAGGGATGGGAATCACAAACTGGTTCCAGTTGAAACCTAGTTTCAAATTGTCCCATCCATCGTATGCCTCTGAGCTCAACAATTCTGAGTCACATGCATACCTTTTTTCTACTCTGTTTTTACATTGTGTTCAGATTCAGAGGAGAAAAATCTGTGCTGACGCTGAAAACCTGTTGTCATGTTAGAGCCTTCTTACAGTATATTAATTTTTTAAATGAAACTTTAAAATTTTATGCACACAATATTGAATCAAATTTTCCCTGTGGTATTGACAATGGTATTGAATATCAACATTTTTCAAGGTGTTTTTTCAAGTGTTGTGACAACACTACTCTGGACACCCTGACTGTCTGCACAAAATGTTGGAGCAATCAGTTTTGAGATTTTTCATTCTGATCTCATGTGGTGGACTGCTATGCCACTAGACTGTCTTTTTATATTGCTTCATGTTCCTTTTACACTTTGTCTTGATGTTTTATGTAAGGCACCTTGAATTGTCTTGTTGTTGAAATGTGCTACACAAATAAACTCACTTAGCTTATAGCAGCAAAAGCTCCACTTTGGACAAATGACAGGCGACAGTTAAGGTTTAACAGCATTAATTATGGATTTGGACCATGAAGATATGACCATGACCTTTCACTAGATGAAAAGATGTCATTCTCCGTCCCATAGAGGTTTGAATAAATGACATCCAAATAATTTATACATGAGGTTTAAAATAGAAAGCTAATCAATAAGCTATCAGTTTGCTCGGGTCGCTGCAGGGTACTTTAAGGAATTGGGAGTGTTGTCTCCTCCTTAATGGCTATTGATCAATAGTGTCTCACCGGTCAGTAAGCTGATTTTTAGTCGGCTCTACTCTCATTACTGGGAACTGGGAAGCCTTTGATGTGAATGATCATAAAAAGAAATTAAAGTCATGAAGACAGGGGATTTTAATCTCTAACAAAAATACCCATTATCAACCAATCTTATTATGTTCAAAGAGAATTTAGGAGGAGTAAATGTCTAAAACAATGCATCATATCACAGAAAAAAAACAGCTGCTATTACATGTACACTACAACTTTAAGGGATCAAGGTTTAGTCAAAGATATAGGAGTACTAGAAGAGTACAAAGATCAATGGGACATCAGTTACTGATGACTGGCTGCATTCCTCTTCCATCAACCCATCTGCTTCCATCTACAAACTTGTAATAACACAAACCTCTTCTATCAACCTTTGACACTGCAATCACAATCTAATCCCAGCTTCCCACTGTCCTAACAACAGCTGTATTTATCCAAACCTCTTGGGAATGGACGGCGTTCAGACCGCTGAAATGTTCTGGAAATCCAAACCAAAGATGATCGGCTGTGCTCCAAGACATGCTTCAAAGCCCAATTATGAATTGAAGTATGTTTTTATTGCACTGTAGCAATTTCGATCATAATTGCTATCCAAATGGAGTGACCAGTTCATGCATCAAATATCAGGATGAACAAGGTTTTGTCGTACCGCAGAGTCAACCAAGCGGATTAGGGAAATTCCCATAGCGAAGTGCACATCTGACAAAAAAAAACTAAAGGAGTGACAACAAAAAGGACAGCTCATCAGCAGTGCTGATTTACCACATCACAGACAGGGCTTATTTTCAGGGCTCTATGGTGACCAGGCCATCAAGGTTGAGTGATGCAGGATGGGGTCAGAAAGACAAGAGACTTCTGAACTGAATCAAGAAAATAATAGATGGTCGCTGTCCTGAAAATGCAGAGTTAGGGTCAAGGCCAGCGTTGGGGTCAAGGCAGAACTGATGTGGGCAATGACCCTGACAGATACCCTCAAATACCTGACTTGAAGCCACCTTGCTCATATCAGGGCTTGGATGACAAATTCAATGGCGGGATGGAAGCAAGAGATCATCGCAAAACGAAGGTGGCTGTCCCCTTAATGCTCTTTCTACCAGCCTATATCTCTACAGACGGGGGGCGTCAAGGGTCAAAGCTCAATGTTATGCAGAGCTCATTGAGGCTAATGAGAGGGAGGAGCCCTGCAGGAAATTACAGTCCATGTTTGTTGCTATGTTTATATGCAATAGCTGGTCTGGCTGAAGGTTTGAGACCTTTTCTTTATTGTCTTTGCTGTGACTGGAGCCTGTTGGTGTGTATTCATATGATACTTTGCTGATAAGCGAAGAACGTGAAGAACAACTTGTCCAGTTATGATCTCAGGCTGTACAAGGCTGTACAGCTCAGTATTACACTGTCAAATGTATGGCTGTCATTTGATTTTTTTCATACCACTGCTCATATAATATGAGTTTTGGTACAGATACCAACATGATACTTTTCTCAATACAATACTTGGGTTTTTTATGCTTTTATTTGACAGGACAGCTGAAGATATGACAGGAAAGGGAAGGGAAGCGAGTGGGGAATGCCATGCAGCAAAAGGCCGCAGGTGAGAGTCAAACCCACGGCTGTTGCAGAGGACTCACAGCCTCAGTACACGGGGCACACGCTCCACCTGCTGAGCTACCTGGCCACCAATAACTTACTTTTTTTGAGAAATATTAACACAGTAAATTGTGCTTAACTCATTTAACAAAAGCAGCCAGTTTTTACATGTACAAGTGACACTCGTGCCATAACTTTGTGTAAATTAAACAGCAGAAACGTATTTTGAATTAAATTAAGCACTGATCAGAGAACAAGGAACAAACCTGGGCAGACATTCAATGTTATCTTTTTGGCACTAGGTCTGCACAATATAAGGAAAATCTGTAATAACGTTCAATATTGTGATCAATATGACTTGTGATAAATTAACAAATACTTAAGTGTACATGTTAGCTTGATTCCTCTATTTTGCCCGGTAGCTGTGTTGTCTCTCCTGAATCCAAAATAATTCCAAATAGCAGCCACATTTTGCTTGCTCTTCTGTACTTCCTCAGCCATTCAGTTCAGTGACAGTTCTCAGAGGAAGAGAGCCCATGAAGCAAAAAACTGCTCAGAGCAATCACAACACTGCATGACTTTGGTGCAGAACCCAACCATGACCCTGTATCCTCCTGAGGTCCTGACCTGTTCAATTACCCTTCAATGCATTATTTCCAAAAGAAGATCCCTTAAATTATCACTCTAGTAGTACAGCTACAGAAATAACAGTGGTACACCACCACCACTCGTGCTTTGTATACTGTGTGAAACCAAAAAAATAATTTAGAAGCCTCTCTAGAATTATATTCTACAGCAGATCTCTGTGAGCTGTATGAATGCAGGACAAAAACACTTTAACTCCAAATAACTTTTTGCTGTAGATCGCAAATGTGACCTAAGATGATGGATGAGACAGTAGACACTTTGCATGTGTGTGCCTGTCTCCTTGGCAACGTCCAGTTTATTTATAGGGGAAAAAAACAGATCTTACCCAAAGGCCTCTAGTCCAACCTAGTTTGTCAAATTGACAGACTGACATGTTATTGTAGCCATGGAGCCCACTCTATAAGCACTACTACAGCCATTTGACAAGTTAATACTGTAGTAGTTTTCACCTCATCTTTCTGATGACTTGTATAAACTTTTACACTTGATCAATTAAAGTGTAGATATGCACACAATCTCACATCTTGGACAGAAATTTGTTGTTTACAATGTAGTTCCATTATGTGTCAGGTGTAAATGAAAATATCTCAAAATAACATACAGTTTGCGCAAAAAGCACGTCTGTGGATCACAAACAAATTATGTGGAGGTAAGTATTTAAACGGTTATCTTCAGTAATGTTTGCAGAGAATAGCAGTGCAGCCTGGCAGGGGCACAGATTGTAATGTGGAGGCACATTTTAATACAAAAAAGCTATTTTCTTCTCCTTGAGGTTTCCTAACCTTCTTTTCCCCCTGTTGAGGTCTTTTTCATTTCCATCCACCCTCTTTTTTTTGTCCCACCCTTTTCTCTTTTGTGCTTACTGGGGCAGCAGGAGTGGGGCCTACAGAAGTGCTGTGCTAAGCTTGAAGTCGCAGAGCCTGGCGTCAGGGAAAAATACAAGCTGAGCTCTCATGCAAAGTGGACACACCAGGAGCTCAGCCCTGCGGTTGTACTTTTCTGGACTTTTATCATCAAGACAAAACTATGTGCAGAGCGCTGCAAATAATACCTTCACCTGCATAGCAATGCAGGTTTATTTAAAAGCCACATTCTTCAGTAGCAGCTCAGGTGTTGTCTTATTCAAGAAATTTACAGGCACAAGACACAGGGACCACTTTTCCAAGACGCTGTAAGTGATTTAGTACGAAGCTGTCTCCTATGATCCACAGGTAATACATCTGACTTTCAATGGAAACAAAACCCTATAAAAATATGCTTCAACTTTCTGTCAAAACTAAACTCAACTCTGCTGCATCAATAACTTAACTCAAAACAAACCATCACCTTTGCACATGTGTATGTACAATATTTCCTATATTATTATATCTGTAGTTTATTATAGTACATTATTTATATGAGATATTTATATACACACGTATATATTCTATAGATATATACTCTCTTCTTATGTTTATGTATAGTACTGTGTATTTAGTGCTTCCATGCAATGCCTGGATAACCTGCTGCTGCCATTCTTTATATAAAGCATCTTCTGGTACTTCAACTGATCATGAAAATTTGACATAACTTTTGAACAACTTTTGCTGTCTTGATTATCTTTTTTAAACTTTCTGAGTTTTGATATCACTGAAAACTACACTTGCAAATTTACAGTATGGCTGCAAGTTACAATTATCTTCATTGGCAATTAATTTATAGTTCATTTTCACATTAACCAATTAATTGTTTGGTGAATAAAATGTTAGAAAAGGTGAAATGTCAATCAGTGTTTCCCAAAGCCCATAATGATATGTATCTATCTATAGGGTATACTAAGGCTTTTTTGTGCTTTCATGTATTTAAAATACATGAGAGCAGCAAGTTGTTTGTCTTACCTGTGGTTGTTGTGTGTATGATCGGCCCCAGGACTGAGAGGTAACAGGTGCATGGGGTATGACCCTTCCCACACCTCCTGACTCTGTGGTGGGAGACTGTGAGCGTTTG
Organism: Lutjanus argentimaculatus; assembly: GCA_034769285.1. Classification (NCBI taxonomy): domain Eukaryota; kingdom Metazoa; phylum Chordata; class Actinopteri; order Lutjaniformes; family Lutjanidae; genus Lutjanus; species Lutjanus argentimaculatus. The sequence goes on along the minus strand of JAWZSL010000003.1, from coordinate 25,125,122 downwards.
CCTCGGCGAAGTCCTGGTTCCTCAACTTCTCTGGTGTTAGTAACCACACTGTTGATCCTACGCATGTACACCTGGGACAGAAGTAACACAAAGAGCTACATTATGCAGCTGTTAAGTTGTTTACTCCTATCCTCTAATAAATCTCCTAATTTATTCTTCCTTTTAGTGTAAGGAATGTATAAATTCTCATACATTTATTCATCATCTCACCTCTGCAGGGGATGGCTTGACTCCCTTCTGGGCCTCAACATTCCCACCAGCTCCTGTTCCGCTGTTTATCGTTTCTTCTGTATCGAAGGTGGTTGCCCGGTAAGCCCTCCATGTTGTCGCAGCTTCTGCTTCATCCTCTGACCCACCATCAGTCATCGTCCTCGTACCCCCTCTTCCCTGGCCCATCTCATCCACAGGCGTGGTGCCCCGGTTCCTCCAGGTGCTTCTCACAGTCACATTCTTCATGTCTGGTAAACTGTCTTCTGTGGAGTGCTGGCTTTGTCTTTGGCGTCTCCAGCTGGTGACCGTGGTGGTGCTACTGCTGCTGCTGCTTTCGAAGCCTGACTCCGTGTCGTTAAAGTCTGCGGAGGTCGTGTCCGGGGACTGGAGGCTGAAGTTGCTGCGTTGGCAGCACAGGTGGCTAGTGGTGGTCTCCACTCTGGAAGTGTTGTGGAGTTTGGACCTTGATGAGGAATCATTGTGGTCATCCACCCCACAGTCCTGGTCCTGACACGGCCGCAAGGTGATCTCACTTTTGGGAATGGAGATCTCGTACGGGACGGAGATGCTGCCATGGTGCTCACTGCTGGGGCCTGGAAATAAAGAAAAATATAAAGTATTTTCTAAACAAAACATTTCATTGAAATAGAATTTATTAAAGTTGATATGAGATGAAAAATGCCTTGTTAACCCTTTTAGATCACATCCCCGGTAATGGTGTGCACCTGTTTAACAACCCTCAACTTTTAGCAGCGCAGAGCTAAGATTCATTAGCTAGCCAGCAACAGCACGGTCCATCGGGTTATAACATGTCCACTTTTCAAAGATCAAATCAAATTCCTCCCATCTGTCTACGCCTCTTTACCTGGAAATACCTAGAAATGTAATTTCATCTAGAATTTAACAGGAAATACAGATATAGATTCATAGAAATTACTGAAATGCAGCATCTTTCATCATTTTAGCAATGCTAGCAGCAGCATGAATAGTAATGTCAATATTTGTTTAGAACTTTAGATTATGATCAAAAACCAGCAAAACTACGGACATTTCCATCAACCTAAGAGGTACTTTGTGTGAAATGCTTCCGGAGTTAGCATTTAAAGGTTAGCATTGACATGCAAAACTTAGATGGTGAGCATGATAAGCATTATACCTGCTAAACATCAGCGTGACCATGCTAACATCAGCATTTAGCTAGCATTTAGCAAGTTCAGCCTCACAGAGCTACAATGGCTTGTTATTCATCCAGTTTACAACCCAGATGAACCAGCATTTGGAGAGTATCTAGCTTACATATCATGACACATTTCAGAGTGAAACAGGAGAGGTTGGTGGGGTATAATATGTAAACAAACTGATTTTTGATGTTGTTAAATAGGCGCACAATATGAAAGGGTTATAAAAAGGCATTTTTCATTTCATCTCGACTTTGAATTAAATTTTATCATGGCCTCTGAACCATTGACTGCCATTCTTGATATATAGCACCTTGTGGCAGGCCTACTTCAACTGATCCATGAAAACAGAAAATCACTTTTCAACAACTTTTGCTGTTTTAATTATCTTTAACTTTCTTGCAAACTTTTCTTAACTTTCAAATGAATAAAAAGAGAAACTACAACACTACAGCAAAAGGAAGTTTGAAAATGAGATGCAATGCACTTCCAGTTAATATGCAATTTTACTGCTTGGTAAATAACTCCTTTTCCAAAATTATCTGTCCAAAAGTGTTGAACATGTTGGCTTGCACCATGCCAAGACCAGATTTCTGAAAACAGAGCTTCAGCTGGTAGTGTTTGAATGGTCACATTGCATTACAATGATGTTAAGTTCTTCCTTATGTGAATAACTGAAGATGCGTTTCATTGTTACAGATCTGTCTTTTGAATTATTAGAACTTACCTATGAGGATGTTACTGGTGGAGGTGTGGCGTTCTTTGACTGGTAAGGGTTCACTGGACACACTGCTGCTGCGACTGCTGGTTCTGGAGGAGCTTGGGTCATTGGGGTAGATCGTTATACTACTGGTCATTTTACTAGTGGTGGTCACGATGGGTTTGGTGGAGATTTTGGGTTTGCCATTTGTAGACAAAGGCTCTGAAATCATCACTTCCTTCCTGTCGATCTCGACAATTGCAGGCTTGATGACAGCTTTCGACCTGAGTGCCTCGCGCGGGCTGCACACTCTCTGGATCTCGATCCCTGATGCAGTGTGCATGGGCCCCTGCTGGCCTCCCTCAGTTCTGCTGTGAAGCTCCTCATCAAACGAGCTCCTGGTTGAAGAACCTTCAGAATGCGAGTCATGAACATGGGAGTATCTAGGATATCTGGAGGCTGCAGTCCTACTGCTTGCGGTTGAAGTGGCCATCTCAGTTACAGGCTCTGGTTCGGAGGGCCTTGAACCAGTAGATTCTGTTTCGGAGGCAGATGAATGACCCTCTGATCCCTGGTCATTGGACAGCAGTGGAGTGACCTTGGATCTGTAGGCTGTGTAGGATCCATTGGCTTTGGACAGGGTGGAGGCAACAGATACAGAGACAGATTCCTGAACTTGATCTGCTGATTCATGATCTGAGGCAGATGCTGTATCCTTCTCTAAAGCAGAGATACTGTTGATGTTACTAGAACTTTCAGGCACTACATCAGAGTTGTTTGATTCGCTATCACTACCAACATACAGTTTTGAGAACTTTTCTACTCGGCTCTTTTTAGTCTCCCCATCAATCTGTTTGTGCGTTGTCCTCATTGGCTTCTGGTCATTGGCTGCTGGAGGGTAGCGACTAAGAACAGACGCTTTTTTAACATCACTAGAAGGCATGTTTACAGAGCTGAGAGGTGCTCCTCTTGTCTTTTCCTCAGTTCCTCGTCCGTATCTCTTATTCCGTTATCAGATGACATTGCAGTAGTTGGGGTTTTGGGTGTCCTTCTCTTGTGAGCAGGACTGAGAGCTCTCCTCACAGACTTTGGAGAGCTCTCTTCTGAGTGGCTCAGCTCTTTGCTCCTCAGCTTGGTCTCTCTCTTATGCTGAGGAGAGAGCTCCCTGTTCCTGTGTTTGGGGGAACTTGGTTCTGAGACAGTTGCAGCACTTCTATATTTGGGCTTCTCCTGTCTGAAACCTCCCTTCACAAGAATCTCTTCATTTTCAGCTTTGCCGTTCTCCAGAACCTTAGCGGGACTGTTAGGGCAAATGTTAGTGCTTCCATTGCCGTGTTTATCCACGTTACTGGTTCCATTTCTTCCAATTCCACCTTTTCCGCACAGCTGTGTCCTGAGCTGTTCCACCTGCTCGCTTAGTTGGCGAGCCCGGTTTCTTTCCATCTGAAACTTCTCGTGAAGTTCGCCATTTTTGGACTCTGAGCTCTTTAGATCCTCCTCCACTATCTCTAGCTGTTTAAGTCGGTTCTTCAGCCTCTCTACTTCCTGTGTCAGCTCCTTTACTTTGTTGTCCTCCTCCTGCGAGCCCTCGATTCCAATGTTCTTCTCATTCTCAGATTTGTTCACAAGACCGATGTTGTCATCAGTCATCTTCAAGTAGTCAAGGCTCTTCTTGCGTCCTGTCAGTTTGCTGGTGAGGAGCCCTGTGGATGAAAGTTCGTCCTCAATTCGTGACCTAATGAAATCAGCACGACCAGGGTCAGCCGACATACCAAGGCGGTTCTTCTGGTGCTCCAATTTTTCTGTCAGCTTTAGAATGATCTTCTCGTCCTCTCTCTGTTTTTCTAGTAGCCTTTTACGCTCGCTCACAAAGGTCTGGGTGAATCCCTTGAGTTTTTCGAGCTCCATTGCCAAAGCCTGCTCTGCTCTTTCCAGCTTTGTTTCAGACCCCTCCATCTCCTTTAAACGTGCTTTGAGGGCCTCCAACTCAGATGAGAGCTTCTTAGTCAGGTTCTTCTCCTCATTGAGGCTCAGGCAGAGCTGGCTGCACTCAGACTTGCTTTTCCCAAAAGCTTCTTCCAGTTTTTCCAGTTCGGCCATCCTCCGTTGTAGACGTTCAATCTCTGCCCTCAGGTCCTTTGTAAGGCTTTCTTCCTCTTCCAGTTTCTCTCTGACTGTGCGGCAGAGGTCCTCAGCTTTGCGTACCTCCTCATCCTTACCCTGGATCTTTAAGAGACATTTTCTCAGGACCTCCACATCCCCAAGCAGGGATGAGTTGCTGCCTTCTGCCTGGATGATTTTGTCCTGCAGAGGACAGAGAACCAACCATTAATCTTTTCATGCAATGGATTTCTGTTAGGGGTGCACAATAGTACTGGCATGTCATTGGTTTTGGCAAATTAAAATGAAATACTGGTAATGGCCTGAAGTGCATTTTTTGCCAATATGACAGGCTGATAAGATAATTCCTTGATATGCAAATGTGACACAGTTTGTCTGCAGAGTGGAGTTTTTTTTAAGTGTCTAAAACTGATAGCAAAGTTGCTATTTGCAGTGACTATTCAGTGCTGGTCATGCAAGGAGGAGTCATTTTAAGAGCCATCATCCCGATCAGTATAATGAATTTGTGAAGAATAAAGAAAAAGCATTCGAAAAGCACTGTATTTTATGTCTGGGTCATCACAATAAAAGTAAGAGTAATACTATGTTAATTCCACTACAGGAAAAACTTGATGTTCTCTGCAGTTAGGTGGAAGAAAATATGTGCATATATCTGCATCAGCAATCAGCCAAAATGAGTTGGAAAATGGATGTCAGCGAAAATCCAACATCGTGTGTCCCTACTTTCTGTTCCACCTCTTTCCACTCATTGCTTCTGAAATGTACACACAAACAAACTCACTGTCAAAGGTCAAGCGGTACTGACCTGTAGGTCAAGCAGCTCATCCTCAGCCTTCTGCAGCTTGTTGGTTGTATCTTCCAGTTCATCCAGTCTTCGGCCGAGACTCTGTAGCTTGTGTCCGCAGGTGGCGGTGCGTCATGTCTTTATGGTCAGACATGGCTACAAATTCCTTTGTGTTATATCTGTTGCTTGTTTTGTTGTTCAGATTATTTGATGACGTTTTGGGAGGTCCACATTTGTGTGGTAGTAATATCCCTTAGGTCCCTTGGGTTCTTGGGGAAATCCTCTTTTCTCTCTGCGGTTAGTCTTTGTTTTTGTGACTGTCACTTTAAGACTTTGAAGTTCCCTCAGAGTGGTGTTTAGAAGACGAATCTGTCATCTGTAGGAGGGAGAGAGGAAATAACACTTAGTCATCCATAATTTGTCAATGACAGTCATTTGCATCCTTAAAAGGTAGCCTGGTAAGTGAGGAAAAGGATACACTAATTGCTGTGACACAAACCAGGACAAGACTCAATGAGGCACCAATGCCTGTACAATAAAACACACACCAACGCACACAATTGGCAATGCAAAACATTTCAGAAATTACAAATACAACCAGGAATCACCACAAAGTTAGGTGACATCAAGGGCTGCGGCTATTGATTACTTCCACTATCGATAAATCTGTCAACCATTTTCTCAATTAATCTTAATTTTTTTTGTCCATAAAATGCCACAAAATGGTGAAAAGTGTTGATCACTGTTTCCCAAAGCCTAAGGTGATGTCCTCAAATGTCATATTTTGTCAACAAACCAAAGGTATTCAGTTTACTGTCATTACAGGCCAAAAGAAAACAGACAATATTTATATTAAAGAAGCTGAAATCTGAGACTTTGGACACTTTTTCTTATGAAATAACTCAAAATGATTAATCGATTATCAAAATAGTTGGCGATAAATTTAATAGTTGACAACTAATCGATTAAACAATTAATCGACTAATTGTTGCACCTCTACTGACATCCTTTCATTACATTATTTCTGGCAAAGGTACCATTCATCATCATGACAATCAAGTGTGCCATAATATACAAACTGCACCTCTCTTCCTTTTTGCCAATGAACCACCATGTATTTCACCTTGCCTGTCCTTTAAAGGAGATGGGGGTGGCACTGCTTACTTGTGTGTACGGGAGTATGGTGGTTTCAACACGCCTGCACAGGCTCGGACACACAGACACACACACTGCTGTTGTATCCAGCATCGATTTATTCTTGCCTGCCTGCTTCTGCTGACAGCAGCACATCTCAATAACACCGGCCTCCTTCTCATACCCCCATCTGCACACATACCTGGCCGTCACCGTGGCAACCGCTACATCACATCCCGTCACAACACCACACCATTCATGGTCACTTGGGGAATTAAACTGGCTCTAATCAGACATGTAAGAAACCCCATAATTACCAATGTGAATGCTGAAGCTGTGTTGTCCTTTGCCTTGTTAGACAGTATAATTATGCCTTTATGTATGTTTCTGTAGCCATTACAATGTGGTTGTACCAATCTGTGGACCTAGCATGGCTCTATGTGATGAGAACAGAGATCATTAGCAAACTACAGAGTGCCTGTCAGCACGACCTCTATAAATCGAACAGCTTCTGTCTCATGCATGATTCAGGTAGCGGGCTTTCCTTCCCTCTCTAAATCCTATTACTTCCCTTCCCCCCGTCATTCTGCCGAGCTTCCCCCACTGGACCGCAAGGAAAAAAATCGACCTGAGGGTAGGACATAACATCTGCACACATCATCACTTACTGACCCCCTGACAGCCAGCTCCATGCCGCCTCTTTCCCTCGTCTACACCATTATGTTCAAAGATTGCCTTTCTAAAAGCTACAAACCACTTTATTCAAAGACTACTGTAGTTCTCCTTTACATTAAACAACTTTTACTGCTGTAAAAACATCAACCAATCCAATAAATTTGCTCAATCTTTTTATCTGTGTGCGTACATGGTATACAACAAGGTATAACTTGTCATTATGGTTTACTCCAGCATAGTTTCATATATTTTCTATCGTTTCATTTGGTGTAAAAAGCCCACACCACTCTTCCCACAATTCATTAAATATCTTGTTGAACATTAAACCAAGGCAATAAGCTTTGAAAGTCAATATGGCAACGATTACTTTATGACAAAGCACAATGTGAATTCAAAGCGTTTAGCTGCAGTGTTTTAATTATTCTTTACTTTGATGAGGTCTAGTGGTTTGGTAATCTTCTCAATTGAGTGCAAGACTTTAAGGAAATACTGGAATGTACATAGGCTGAAGAGGGAGAAGGAAAAAAAAGACAAATGGAAGAAAATTTTGGAGAGAAAAGTGCTAGCCTAGCTGTCCACTTGAATGCCAAAACACCTTAGTCAATAAAGTCATTTTGTGTTGCATTAGCTTTGCCCAGCTGTGGCTTGTTAAGAGAGCTGTAGACCAATTTTTCTTTGTTGTCTCGAGGTGGTTGCAGTGATCCAAACCTGTCTTGACTGATCCTGTTCCAGTGGAATAAAAAATACTGCGAAAAATTCCCACATATCCATTAAAAGCAGAGAGCGCTCACTGGTTCAATTCTTCATGACAGCTCTCACACTGCACTCTGCAGGTCAGGGAAATTGTAACCACTGAAAGGGACACCAAAACTACACATATTTTTTTCTTGTTTTTACAAACACCAATTCCAAAAAAGTTGGGATCTTGTGTAAAAATGTAAATAAAAACAGAATGTGACAATTTTCAAAAACTTTTCAACCTATATTCAATTGAAGTCTCTGAAAAGGTATTGTCTGGATGGCAGCCTATGTTGCTCCAAACCCTACCTTTAAGCATTAATGCGATCTTCACAGATCAGATAGTTAGCCATGCCATGGGTAGTCAGACACCCCCATACACAATCTGTATGGCCCTTCTCATCGGCCCAGGGGACACAACATCAAAAACAAGTATGAAATGTAGACTCATCAGACCACAGCACACTTTTTCAGTTTGCGTCAGTTCATCTCAGATGAGCTCGGGGCCTGGTGAAGTCAGCGGCGTTTCTGGATGTTGTTGACTTATGGCTTTCACTTTGCACGGTAGAGTCTTAACTTGCATTCGTAGATACAGCGAAAAACTGTGTACTGTATTCAATTAATTAAAGTTGGCAAGTATTTGCAAATCAGTGAATTCTGGTTTTACTTTTACACAACTTTTTTGGAATCAAGGTTTTTAATTTGGTGATCCTACTATCCTGATCTGCTAAATAATGAAACATCTCTCACGTTCAGTCTTTATTATTTTATATTCCAGATTATCTTAGGGTTGGATTTTAGGCTCTAACATGATTTCCCTAATTCAACAACTTTGAGAGCAGCTCTGGTTGAGCCTTGTCCTGGTTAATAATGGTGTTTCGCTAGGTCCAGCTACTCCTGTCTTGGCAGGCTGCCTACCTCTCCTTTCATTCTCCCTTTATTTCTTTGCCAGCTCTCTACCTCCCTCCCCTCATCTCTCCCCTCCATCTCTCTTAGACACGCACACCAGCACGGCCAAGGGGGCGCTTTTAAGGGGCGGCGGTGCGTGCAAAGCGACTCTGGCAAGGGCCCGCCTCTGCCAAACCAATCAACATACCTGATTCACTTATCGCAGGGCTGGGGCCTCATTAGCTACATTCAGGACAAGACAGGAGGGAATTAGAAGCGCGATGGGTGAGATAGAAAGGAGGAGAGAAGAAAGAAGATGCAAGGCGGTAGAGGGAAAGGGAAGGGCAAGAGATAGAGGTGAAGAAATGATGGAAGAGTGCAGGACATCAGTATTTAGACCATGGATTTCTTTCATTTAGGACCATGACCCACATAGATAAGTGCTCACAAACCCTGATATGACTGTCTTCCTTTGATTTTCCACACTTGGACATATATGAATCAGGAAGATGTTCCTCAGATTATTCGTCAGAGGTGGGACCAAGTCATTGCCTTAGAAGTCTCAAGCCTCTGCACTCAAGTCCTAAGTCAGTACTGAAGTGTCAATTCAAGTCAAGAGTTATGAACAAGTTATAATACACTCTTCATGAAATGTAATGCCATTTAACACAGAGACTCGACCTACAATTCTTCGTGTCACTTCAGATGTTGTAGACAGTTGGAATTTGTTGCGTCTCCATCTGTCATTTTAGTGTGGTCATCATTCATTGGCTTAAAGTCCATGTCTTTTTTGATTTTGTCAAGTTGCAATTTCGTGACATGAATCTGACTTGATTCCAAGTCACGTGACTACAGTCCACACCTCTGTTGCAGACTGTGGCAAGAAAAGCAAAAGGTGTGGAGCTGTTTGGTCAAGAAAAGGGTTTGAAAATGTGGAAAAGGAAGCAAAGAAGTATTCTGAACTCAAACTGAGGTTTCATTGCCCCGTTCTGTGCGTTGTTTGATAATCGTGGAAAACCTGGAGGGGGGTAGGAGCTGTGAGGCAGGGAAACTGACCCCTTTTATGCAAAAACATTCCTAATGACAGACTAACCAGGGCACTGCCAGTCCCTCACACTGCCTTGTCTGCTCTTAACCAGGCCACTGACAGGCTCCCCCTAGCCCATTCCTAACCAGGGCATTGTCTGGGTTTTATGGCCAGGGCCCAGTGAGTATATAAAATGTTGCTAAGGTTTTGCTTTAGTCTATTCCTGAGCATTGATGGATCAGGACAATTTGGAGTCCAGAAATTCCAGGGATTGCTTTCTTAACAGCTTCCTACAATTGTCTTTGCCATGGCTGCATTGTCCTAACTGTGTGGTAAACCTGTGTGAATATCGTGACCATATGACCCATGTCTGAGAGCAGGTTGTCATCTGAGCTTAGATAGCACCCGTAACAAAACTCAGAGCCCATATACATTAAAGAGAACCAGAAAACAGCTTCAACCAACCCTGGCTGACTACACTGTTTGACTCTGGCACCTCCACTTCCTGAAATATGGACAGGAAGTTCCCTACTTGACCTTACGATAACTTCTACACTCCTACCGCTGCACTTACGAGAAGCAGGGCAATGAGACTGTTGATCAGCAGCGAGAGTGTGGCTGCCAGAAGACAGTTAGCTTGAACGACCTCTACCTGAATAAGTCTTTGAGGCTGTGTGGTTGGAGAGTGAAGACAGTTTGGGGGTGAACTGACCGAGGAGGAGGGTGAAGAAAGCAAGGTAGATCCAGAAACAATACTAGTAGCAAAAGGGGGAAACGTGGGGAAGTAACACAAGGATATAACACAAGGTTAGATTACCATCCAGTCAAAGCAGGCAACTGCCCCGGGGGCCCCAGAACCTCAGGCGTTCTGATAACTCCAGATTCAACATGTGGCAATTAGTTAGTGGTAATTTAATTAATTGAAGCATGTTAAAACTGAAAAACAGGGTCCTTACGGCAATGCCTTAATTATAACCAGTTTAATTAAAATCTAGTTTTAAGGGCTTTATGATTTTTGTATCAGTCGTGCCTGCATGGTACATTTTAACAAACTTTTGCTTGACTGGGTTACAACAAAGCACATAAAGGCCCACGGCTAATTTTGCTTTGGGACCCCATTTTTGAGTTAATACCGCCCTGATGCATAGCATCCATAACCAGCTGCACAGCTGCAGTTTAGAGCTGCAATGATGAGTAGATTAATTGATTAGCTGCCGACTATTAAATTAATTGCCAATTATTTCGATAATTCCCTTTTTTTTCTTTTTTTCTTTTTTGTTAGAAAAAAATGTCCAAACTCTCTAATCTCAGATTCTCAAATGTGATATTTTCAGGTTTCTTTAGTCCTCTATGACAGTATATCGAATATCTTTGGGTTGTGGGTAAAACAACATTTGAGGACATCACCATGGGCTTTGGATACAATGACCAAACATTTTCAGACATTTTATGACAAATAATCAATTTATAGAGAAAATGACCGACTGATTAATCGTTAGTTGCAGCTCTTCTGCGGTTCCAGTTAACCCTGTGTCTGCTATCAGCAAAAGAAGTAACAGCAGCAGCTTTGAGCTGAAAATGTAGATGCCAATATGTGTCCACTTTAGGCAAGCAATGGAATAGCTTTGGCAATGCTGACACTTCAAGGAGTGTTACAACTGGAGATTATGGTTTTAAATATATACAGTATATTTTGTTAACTGTAGATCATTTTCTGGGCTAGTGGAGACGGTACAGGTTAAAAAACGAAGCTAAAACTGCAGCAGCTGTTGCCGTCTTTGCTTGCAGGGGGCAACATCGACACATTTACATCTGTCCATCACTGGTTGTTGTTTTTTTTTTTTTTTTTTTGTTTTGTTGTTGTTTTGTTTTTTTTTTGAGGGACATTTTTGTCATTTTATTTTGCTAATTCAGTGGTCTTCTCATCTAACGTGATGACTTAAGGATTTATTTCGACCAAATCAGAGTTAGTGCTTGTTAATAGAGTGGAAAGAATAGCCAAGAGGGTTTTGGTCAGTTTCATTTTATTCTTCTGTTAAGTTCAAGTCTTTTACAATTAGTTAACACAGCAATTCCGCTTGTCTTAGATGCAGAAGGTGTACAGTTGTATTTTTCTGTTTAATAAGGAAAATATGTGTAAGAATATTTAATTTCTTGACACTGTGAGTTTATTTTGTTTATTTATTGGATGTAGTAAACAAACATAACATAGCAAAATCTCTCTTGCCTGCTAAATGTGAATTTATGAGCTTGTGAATGTGTAAGTGACTTACACGCCTAAGTGTAACTCACTTACACATTCACTAAAAAAGACGACTGACATGCATTGAAAAATGCAGCTGGAGAGCCGGACAGTGATGCATTGGAAAGGACGAGGAAGAACAAAGAAACAGACAACTGGAGGGGCTTCATTTTGCATTGGACCAACAACACTTAACAGAGTTGGAAGTGAAACTTTGTTGAAGAGGTCCATCCACTCTGCTTGCTCTCGCTCTCAAACACACACATGTACACACACACACACACACACACACACACACACACACACACACACACACACACACACACACACACACACACACACACACACACCAAGGTTACAATCATACACCATATCATTAGGGCTTTAGCCACTCTCTTCCTGCCTGCCTGTTGCCTTCAGTACATTCTGTTCTCTCCTGAAAGAGAGAAGGAAGGAAAGAAAAAAATTCCCCTCTCTATTGCACTTGACATTAGGTTGGAACTTATGGGTTTGAAGCTCTTCTGCCTCATAAATGGTAGTTAATAAAGGGCCCGAGTCCAATCAAAATGCCTAAACCACATCTTCGTGTAGGGGGTTACTGCCAGTTTGCATATGTGAATGTGTGACAAATACTTGTGTGTGTGTGCGTGTGTGAGGAGGGACGAGTGCAGTGGATGGATGCTGGCGCAGCACTGGAAGCCACAAGATGGTGGAGACCTGATGCTTGGGCTGCATTTTTCCGTTTTTCCAAGAAAGAGAAAACCGGCATCCCATAATGTTCAGTTTGTCGTTTCCTGTGCTGTCATGTTACTTTTTTCTCCATTTTTTTTCACGTCTTCTGGAAAAATGGTAAAGAAATGAAAGGCAGTGTTGCATTTCAGCAGAAAAATGGATAAGGAACTAAGGGTCATGTCGCTGGTTCATTAGAACAAGCTGAAGTCAGATGGGAATACCTTCTCCCTTTGGATTTTTCCTTAAGATCCTGGGTGAAATAACCGCTGACAGTATTAGTATTGAAGTGTGGTGAAATAGTGGGTAAACAAAACTTTGTTTCTGGTAACAAAATAGATTTGTTTATGGGAGAGGACATGTAAGTTAACCACAATACCACTGTAACGACAAAGCAGATGCTGTATGCTTGTCACTCAATGTTAAGATATTCCTTAGTGACGTTATTTGCCTTTTCTCTTTCTTTTCTTCTCCTCCACCAGTTGTTTCTCCTCTAGACTGAAAGCAAAATAAAGATTGAGTTGTTACGTCAAGGTTGCTTCATTTCTCTTGGGGGTCTTTCTTCCCAGGCCTGACTGGAAATGCTCAGCATGGACACTCAGCTTCATTTCAGTTTGGATTTCCTGTCATTTGTTAACAGTCCGAACTAATTTTACAATTTAAGAGAACAAGTTGCTCTTTATGGTTTTGAACACATGCAGGGAGTCACAAAACCAAAACAAGAGAGAGAGAAGGAAGAAAAGAGGAAAATGAAGACAGCAGTGCAAGAAAAAAGTCTATTGTTGCGAAAGTTGTGCTACATAATTCAAAGCCATTTAGTTTACCCTTCAATTTAGGGTAAACAATCTTCATAGATAGTCCTCTGTGATAGTAAAATAGTAAAATGTTAAGTTTTCTGACATTTTAAAGACAACTAATCGATTAAATTAAGAAAATAATCACCTGATTTACTGATAATGAAAATTAGCATTAATTTCAGAGGTGAGGGACTCGAGTCACATGACTTGAATCAGATTTAAGTCATAAATTTGAGGACTTGAGACTTGCTTGATTAACATTAATTTAAAAAAAAAAAAGACTTAACTTTGACTTGGCATGCATGACTTGAGTCTTGACTTAGACTTGAGACAGATTAGATGACTCGAGAGAACTTGACTTTTTAAAATAGAGTTTTTTTTGGATACTGAGAAGTTATATTTTGCCTTTGAAACATGATTGGGTGATCTCTCGTGCAATCCAGGGTGTAGTTGGATAAACTACGGTTTATCCACCTCTGCATTTACCGCTACATCCCTGAGTGCAATGTGCCTAAAACAGACAACCTACTGGAAGCAGCAGGCCAGCAGAGGTCAATGCCAGAGGCAGCTGACACAGAGGGGGCTAGTCCAAATAATAACATTTGGATTCAAGGATTATATTGTCAATGACGGTAGTCAGGACAGAACAGTGGTATACAAGGTCTGCACCTCAAAAATCAGTGACACGACACATCCAACCTTATCCGTCAATACAAAACCCCCAGGTATATGTCAAGTCAAGTCAAGTTTTATTTATATAGCCAAATATCACAAGTAGCCTCAGGGAGCTTTATAATCTGTACAGTTTGCCACACCTGCTGTCCTGTAGACCCTTTAGAGAGAAAAGGGAAAAAAACAAATGAATGTGTCTTTCAGCCATCTTACTGGCAGGTCAAATGTTAGCTAGAGAGCTAATGTTATGTTTAAGCTTTGTTACATTTGGCTTCTGTTTTTACTTTAGAGCCATTTAGAGCTACAAATGTGTATGCAGGCTGCAACATTTTTAAGGAATGTTGTAAATAAAACTTAAATGTTCATGACCATGGGCGGACGTGTCTGACCCATGTATGGAGGCTGTTACTCCTCTGCAGCAGCCCTGGTTCGACTCCCCCCTTCGCCCTTTGCTGCTGTCATCCCCCCTCTCTCTGCCCCGTTCCTGTCTACTCCTGCTATCCGTCCAATAAAGGCAAAAATGCCAAAAAAAAAAAAAACTTAAAAAAAAAAAAAATGTTCATGACCATTGCCTTGTATCTAATTTAAATGTGGGACCTGAGGGAGGATCATCAGAATTTCATATGACTTGACTTGTCTTGCTTGACATGAGCAGAGACTCAACTTGACTAGCTTGATTCTCACCACAGTAACTTGGGACTTGTTTGAGACTTGCACGTGTGGCTTACTCCTATCTTTGGTTACACACCTAATAAAAATAAAGAGTCCCTAGGATGCTCTTACATATGTGGTAATAACTGGAAATTGCACAGAAGACAGAAAATGTGCATCATCAACTGCTAAATGGATACAGGTGCAGGATAAAAAGGGCATACAGAGGAAAGTAGAGGTTATTCCATACACATCAATTTGCAAGTTAAATCTCAGTCACAATGCGCTATTCTTATGCATCCCAAAAAGAAAGTGAGATAAAGTCACATTTTACGCACCTTTAGGCCAGTGAGGTCAAAGGTGAAGCTCAGTGTGAAGCTCATAATAACAAACATTTATGTGAGCATCATGGCCAATTTTATTTTGAAAGCTTGGCTGGAAAGTAAAGAGTCCTCTCTCCGGTCTTAGCCCAGTAACCCAGAGTCTTTTCTAGGTCTGTCCTCCCGTCCTCCCCTCCTCCCTTGTCTGTCTACACCAAGAGTCTTGTTGCTGGGGCTTAAAACCTGCACCCTGCTTATGCGAGAGGGCATGATAAGAAGATGAGAGAGGGAAAATATTCGGAGGGGGATGAGAAATGCCAGAGAAGGTTGGAAGAGAGGGTAAGACAGACCTGGCAGGGCGAGACAGAAAAGCCAGAGGACTTACAGCATCAAGACTGGGATGGTTCTACACATGCATTAAATTTTTGGCTTCTCTGTTTATGACCTAATTGCAGATGTAACTTTGAAGAGGTTGAACCAAACCGAAAGCCCTCAGAGCTTTTTGGCTTGGCTTGGTGGCATAACAGTAAATTAGAGCATGTTCTTGATCAGATATCAGCACTACACACAGGATTACATGGACCAGTCACAGCTGCTGTGACCAAGGAGCAGAGCAGAGGAAGGATATTAGATGCTCTATTTAAAACAGCAGCACCCGAAAATACTAGCCTGTCAGTTGCTGGGTAGTCCTCGGGCAGATCTAGATGAACAATATGTAATCAGTTCTGACAGAAATACAGAATATCACAGAGCAGACAGGGGAAGACTCAGTGTATTAGATGGATGCTAATCTGACTAATAATAATGATGAACTGACTAATCATTTCAGCTCCAATGGCAGCTGATGCTACAGATTAGAAGTCTTCATGGGTCCAATTCATTCCTAGTAATCAAGGCATGACCCGGTATGAATTACTTTTTAGTCTAATCAGGTTGGGTAAGGTCCTGTTGTTTTGCTGCTGATCAGGCCTGTGTGTTGAGTGATAAATTGATTAACTCTATATATAAAATACTGAAAATGCCCAGGGTGACATCTTCAAAAGCATTGTTTTGTTTGACTTAAAAGTCCAAAACCCCAAAGATGTTCAGTTTGAAATGACATGAAAATGGAGAAAAGCAGCATACACTGAGAAGCTAAAAGTAAGGATTCTTTTTGGAATTTCTGCTTGACAAATGCAGATTATTTTCCAGTGAACTGACTAATGGATTAATTGACTAGTCAGTTCAGCTCTAGTGTCAATATGTCTAATACCCAAGTAGATTCAACTCGACACACAATCAGCTCTGATCACGCAGTGAGTCATTATCTTTGCAGAGAAAAATGTGCCTGCAGTCCAAACCTTTTGATCCTTGAAGACTTTTTGACCCTCGACGAGCTGTACTACAGATGTGTGAGAGGTGTTCTCATTAATCTCTTCCTCCTATTCTTTTTAAATGTTCTGCACAATGCAACACATTCTGATGCTTGCTTTTTCACTTTTTTTTTTTTTGCATTTTTTGCAGTAAGCTTTAGAACATCTGCAAATATTCAGTATTTCCAAAGAAGTCAGAAGTTAGTCACAGTTATCAGCCACCATCAAGTTCAAACATATTTTCACAAACTTATGTGTCCATTCTCGGACCATTACTAAAATGTTCACTCGCTGACTCTCTTAAACTGCAATAAATATATATTTAAATGCACAAAATACTTTCTGGGGCTCACTTGCACAAGTACTTCAAACAAACAAAAGTTTGGCCATACTCTTGTCACTGGTATAAACACGCAGATTTATGCCCCGTGTGATTTGCAGTCATGTTTCCATGAAATATTTCCCAACTCTTCTGCAGCATGTCCTCAGCCTGCTGCCCCCGGTGTTTGGGGTCAGAGGTCACTGACACTGGAAACATGCAAACACTCCACACAAAACACTGGGGCAAACAGGAGTGAGGTCCTGATTAGGGAAGCAGATTGTGTTTCTTTTGTGATGTAGCTCAGCCAAACCGAGGGAAGGCGATGTGGGGAAAAAGAGTGGAGATTTGTTTCTAAATAGTGCAGATAACAAAAAACACATGGATACTTCAAATATGGGAGACAGAATAAAATGTTTATGATCAGACATAGAAAATCTCTGACAAATTAGTTATTTAGGGATTGCACACATATGATAAGACAGGATCATGAGTGAAATAAATGCACTAAATCAATCATGCTCAGTGAGTAATGAGGGACAGTCATGTGTCCATAAAAGCCATGTGCAAGCAGAAAATCTTATTAAAGCAGCAACGATGAAAAAACTGTCATTTTACTTGCAATACACTTTATTTAAGATACAATGTTTAAGTTTTTGGTCCTTCATGTGGTAAAGATCCAAGTCTTTGTGAAGGGTGTAAGAACGAAGCGTAAACAGAGTTCATTGCAAGTAAAAGGACAACATGTTGACGGTCTTCTCTCTTCTCTTGCCTCTGGATATTTTCTCCTGCACACCTGTCTACAAGAAACTTAACTGAACTGTGTGGATGATGCTTTACAGCCAACATGTAGAAATAATACTTGTTCACACATGGAAAAAACAAGAATAACGAATATTTGTCAAAGCCAATAAAGTCAGACTTGAAGGGTCAGTAAACTCAAATGACTTATGAACAGTTTTTCTTGTGTAATTTGCTATCTTGTGGACTGAAACCACTGGAAGTCCCCGTTGTGAAGTGATAGACAAGAAGACTCCAGTAAGAGACGAAACTGTCCTACCACAGTATGACATTAATACGCGCTGTCAGCGGACTGGATGATCCGAGAAGTGAGTGTGAGAGAGAAATAAACATTGGGTCACTTAACAACAAGCCAATGTCTTACAATGTAATGACTTTAATAGAAATCCTGCATATAAAGCCAATGCAATGTAATGTAAGGCAATATAAAACACTGATCAGGTGATGGAGTGTCCGTACACTGTGTGTTAACTCTGAAAGACTTTTTGATTGATGGCCATGTTTCAACCATACCACTTTCTCCATAGACTCAGAACCTTCGGAGTGAATAGCCAGATTATTTTTTTCTGTTTTTCAAAGCAGTGATTCAGGATGTCGTGCTGTTCTGCAGTACAGCCTGGTTCAGCAGCCTAGCTGTGAAATTTGAAACTAAACTATATTATTAAATAAATTGGCCAATCTATGGGACACTCCTTTCAAGCAACTCACAACAAGAGCATGCTCAGACTTGCTAACAGCATCTCTTTCTACTCTTTGCATGTTTTAAACAGAGAGCACCAACTTCTGCCCTCCAACAGGCGACTGATTCAGAGTCCCTTCGTTTCGACACAACAGGCTGAGGAATTCTTTTATACACAAGTCTATCCTGCTGTTGTGTGTTTGTTTGTGGTGTTATAAGTTTGTGGAAAGTGTCAGATGTGTACTGTATGTTTAATCTGTGTGTAATCTTCTGAACGTAGCTGCCCAAGGATGCTACATGAATTTCAGTGTTTATTGACAATAAAGTCGTATCATATTGTATTGTACCATATCAGGCAAAAAGGAGAGTTTGTTTAACTACTCCATTACGCTAACATACCACAACCGATATTAGTTTTCTGCAGATATATCCACATCAACATATGCTATTTTGGCTGATGTTACAGAGAAAATGTTGTGCACAGTGTTGCTAATCACTAAGTTTGTCCATTAGAGGCCACTGAAAAGTTTATGTGTGTGGAGACACATTATCTGCTACTAGCATAAGAGGCTGGACCTCTAACCGAACTGTTGGAAATTGAGTTGTATTGTGGGTAATGTGAGCACCAGGTTTTTAATGAACAATGTGTTGAATAAAAGAGAAGAATATCTCTGGTTCTGCTATGCTGATTTTAATACTTTTTTGAAACTGTCTCTCATGAGGCCAACAATGTTAGAGGTGCCAATGCTAAATCAGTAGAGTACTCTTAAAGCCATCCTTACCAAAATGTTTATGTTATGCATTCATGAATATAGTTTAATCTCAATTCTTTAAACCAACATCGATTCGAAATCCTTAACATGCCCAGAAAATATGGAAATCTGAACATCCATCACTCATCTATAATTCCATGACAACTTGACAAACCCCATCTGATGAGGAAGATCTTGTGATGATTATCTCATTATCTTCAAAGAGCAAAACATGTATTGCATGTGCAGTTGAATTATTCAACTGCAGAGAAACTCTTTGACCTCTGAGCATTAACACAGTGTTTTCTGTCAGGACCGACACTGGCCACCTATTTAAAGCGAAGCTTAACAGCTGTTCCGGCACTCTCAGGTATCAGCAGACGTCAGCAAAAGCTTTATATGACTGAATGAGTGCACGCAGATAGGTGCAGTTGTGCGCAATGATGAACTGCTCAGGAAGGAATGTGTGTGTGTCACCGTTTCATACTGATAAGAGAACATGAAAACATCACAACAAGATGACACTTGTTAGAGTCAACACTCGGTACCTCGCAGTCTGTGTGAATAAGTATGAGTCAGACAGACTGAGGAGAGGCAGACAGACAAAGGTTAAGAGAGAGTTACGGAGTGATAAGAACAGAAAACGACAGGCAGACAGATAAATCAGCCTTATCATTTATTTGTCTCTTTGTTTGAGAGTTTCTCAAAAACCTAGAACAAAAATCAGTGGAAAGTGGTTTGTTTTTGGTCTGATCTAGCTCTGGGATTGTTTAAAACTGCAAGAGTGGATTTCTCTCAAATTAACAAACTCACAATGACAAATTTTAAGGATTAGATAAACAGACACACTCAGTGCTTACTAGCTGAACTTGAAATTGTAAAACCTGACATTAGGCGATTCTCACACTCTATTGAACAAACATTTACAAAAGCAACGCTTCATTTGCAGTCAGGAAATAACAGAGCCACACACTGTCTGCAGAGAATCATCTGCAAAGAGCGTCTGCAGACACTCAAAATGTGAGAAATGTAACTGCACACCAGGTGCCACAGAGCGAACAAATGCATTTACAGGCTTATCAGAGTTGTGAGGTGAGATTTATGGTGAAATGCTACCTCACATCCGTTTTTCTACATACTCATCCCAGATGGACTGAGTTAAAGAATGGAAAGGGCCGAAAGGCACATAACACTGGGGTTTCGTTCCAGAATTTTTCAATACAGGTACAGACAGCAACACCTTGGATTTGATACTGGTTCCTTACAACCTTTTAAACAAAAAGAAAATTACCTTATTAAAGTAAACTGCACACTTCAAAAGATGAAGCTGTTCAAGGACCAGCTGGAGAAACTGATTAAACTGACTAAAATGATTAAACTAATGGAATATCTGTCATTAACATTAATAACAAACAGTAATCTGTCTAAACTAAAGAAGAAGAAGGGAATGGCTGTGAGGGTGATGTTTGTGGTACCGGGAAATAGTATACATATCAAAAAAAGTCGCTAAATGTAACGTTAACATATTGTTTTTCCTGTATGCCTCAACATGTAACGTTAGACAGTCAATCACCAGCATTATTAAATCTTGATACAAGATCTTATCTCTCTTTTGTTCATCCACACACACACTGCCAGGTTTACGCAACACTCATATGCATTGTGTTGATGGAAAAATAGATCAGGAATATTTGCACATACCGAAGGAAAACTGCACACGGCACAGAAAGTTTGGCTGCTCATTTGCCCCTGGACACTTTGAATTATGCGACCAGAGATTCTATAGACAGACGCCTCTGTGTTGCATGAATGCTGTCATCATGCTGGCGTGATGCTGACATGCTGTTTGCGGTCTAGACAAGGGGTTAGATATGAAAATGTGGTACTGAATGACAAGACATTTTTCAATACTCGATGGTAGGGATGACACGATAATCAGTTTCACAATCGACCATGATAAAATTCCAGATGAAGTGTATTACTGTTTCATATGTTAATTATATAACAACTTTGTTTGATTACCACACTTTAAAAACTCAGGGTAAACACTGCCGAGGATCAACCAAAGTTAGAAACAGTCTCTCAGAAGCAGGCGCAGCATGCAGTTTGTTTTGCATCAGTGAAAACCATGACATTATGAAGGACATGATGACATTTCAAATTGTCGAGAGGTTTTCAGATAAAACTTGAAATGAAATTATTTCAGTCTGAGTATCACTACTTTTTTTTTAATACATTTTCAGCACATTTTAACAATACCACGATAACACAGGTAACTGTCACAATATCGTGATATGAAATTTTCATACTAATTTGCAATTGTCTTTTTTTAAACTCACTTATGTATACCTCACCTGTAAAAAAAATATTTGTTTATTTTGTTTAATCTGTTTTAATATCTGACTGAATTTTTATTTATTTATTAAATCTCATTTTGATGTTTTCTTTATATTTGACTAGAAGCACTTTTCCTGTTTTCACTGTATGTTTATATGTTTAACTTTGAAAACCCCAAGAGTTGTCAAATAAGTGATTCAAATGTAAGGATTGTGGTGTATTTGTATTTGACACTTTTCCCTCGCAATTTAAGAAATTGCTCATGTATGAAATTGAACTGGGAGGTCAAAAATTATGTATTTTGTCATTTCTTCCAGTAAAGGTCAGCCATCTTATTACTATTCATTCTTTTCTTTCCTCACCTTTTCTGTTTGTCTCCTAGTTGCTATCATCTGTCACCATCGACGCCCGTCTGTTCTTGTCACCTATACCTTTAAATATCACCCCAACCCCCCTTTTCTGCATTCCCTCCGTTTCCTTCCCTTGCCCTTCATCCCCATTCCTCTGCCTTCCTGCTGCACTTACACGTCCTTCCCACTGTACCTAAGGGAGGAGGAGATGACAAGGGATCATCAACCTCTCTGGTGATGATGGACAGGGAATTTAACCACACTACCCCCACCAATGGCTGACGACAACTGCCTACAAACCTTTGTCAATGACACATCAATAGCTCTTAACGTACAGCCCTGCAACCTTCTGCCTGGCTGCTTGGCATCCTGCTCATTCACTGCTTTCCCATCCTTGCACAGAGTACACACACTTACACACACACACACACACACACACACACACAGAGTTTGGTTGGCAGAGCTTGGCAGTGCTTCATCAGCCTGAGCCTTGGCATTAGCTGCCTGCTGCGGCTGAATGGAGACCTCAGTGGCTCTCTGATGAGGAAGAAACAGAACAGACAGAGAGAGAGAGCGAAAGAGAGAGAGAGAGAGAGAGAGGTAGCAGCAGGAAAGCTTAATCGAAGCAAATGTGCAGAACAAAATGCATTCAATACTGCGAGGTAAGCGAAGAAGAAAGATAGAGAGAGAGAAAAAACAGACAAGGAGGAAGAGGAGAGAGGGTGAGAAGAGGGGAGTGACTCCACAGAATGCAGAGCAGGTAGCTGCCAGAGTGATTACTGCAGCAGAATGCAGCACTGGCTACAGGATGGAGGGAGGGAGGAGAGACAGAGAGGTGGCAGGAGGTGAAATGATGAAAATGTACATCAGAGAAGAGATAGAGGCACACAGTTATTACAGGCTGTCCTATTGCTGTGAGTAAACAAAGAAGATAGACTGTAGATGTATGCTAAGGCAAGTAAAAAACAACATAAGCTGAGCTGCTCATTTCCTTTTACATCAACCACACAAAGGTGCCACATGCACTTAAAATGACATTTACACTGTAAACCCCAATTCATTCAGGACACAAAATTTTAGTGTTAAGTCTGCGCCAAACACTCAGTGCCTCATGACATTGCTGGTTTTTGTAGCAGAGTGGAAATATGCTATGTTCACATTGGAAAGAATTCAAAATATACCCTGGCCTCAGGAAAAACATGGTGTATGCTAAAGCCTGACTGATACTGGATTTTCAGGGCAGATGCCGATACCGATATTAAGGAGTAAAATATATTTATCTTTCTGTCAATATTCTTTACAACTTGAATTAAGCAAAGGGGATCAAATGCATATAAAATGCTGCTTAAACTAAAAAATGAAGAAAAATAAGAAGAATCTTTATTAAGAAAAAAAATTGCACAACATATACGCTGACACTGATATAAACAGACCGATACTAATTTAGACCAATATAGCTGTGCTAGGCCAATATTGGGCTGATAATATCGGCCAACTGATATATTGGTCTGGCTCCGGTGGACACAGTGGGTTATTTCTCAGTAACAGACCATGACAGGTGGTTGCTGTGGACGGTGTTCCGAGATAGACTCTCTGTCTAATAAGCAAGATAATGGACAGTGACCGGGTCATTATTGCAAAATAAACCCCAACATGTGTGTTCAGGACTTGAATCATCCTGAATAATGAGACACTCACTGTACATTATCACATTATCTATCCAAGTGTGTGTAAATATCAGACTGTTCCTTTTAATATGAGTCAGTGACATCCCGTTTTCAAAGAATCAGTCTCCTGATCATGAGAAACCTAAATAAGAGTGTGACGTGCCTTTACTAGCAGGACACTGACATGAAGCTCCTTTTCCTGTTTCACTGTCGGTTTTCATGGTCTTTGTTAGTTCCGGACTATTTAGGATGAATTCAGCTCAGGCAGGATGTGAACCAGCATCCGCAATAATAAACGCATGTAAATGCAGCTCAGTGAAGACGCACAGATCACGCCTTGGCCACATATTGACCTTAAACTACTGTGCGTGTGAACAGACCGCCGAGTAGACAGGGCAAGACAGTGACACATGTACTGTCTCTGCTGACTAACCCTGATAACACACACACACACACACACACACACACACACACACACACACCACAGCTGCTTGTCCCTGAAAGCTGTGTGAATGTTTATGCGTACGAGCGCACTGACCCATATGTTACAGAGTATATACAGGACAGTATATATTGTATGTGTGCCACTCCTGTGTGACTTCAGGCTACAGGGAAGGAAGTACGGCGCCGGCGTTTGTGCCCAACAGGAAACAGACTCACAAAGAGCAGAGGAGGGGCGGAAGCTTAGTGTGGAGAAAGAGGAGGAGGAGAGGAGGAGGGGAGAGGAAGGGGGAAATGGTGGGCAAAGGTGGAGGATGATGAGGAGGAGAAGACGGGACGTGGAGGAGTGAAGGAAGCTCAATATTTCAAATTCAGAACATTATCAAATCTGTGAATTGATTTTGTCTTGACTCTAGGTTTTTCTTTTTAATTTCGTCATTTCACCAGCACTAAATGCCATTATAAGAAAAAGGGAATCAATAAATCTGTAGGGAGTGTTAAACATTTTTAGAAAAAGGACTTACTCCCTTTCTTTCCACTAGTTAAGCAAAAAAGATCTACATACCTCAAGGAGGCAATCAGCTTAGCTTAGCATTATGCTAATCTTTTTCTCCCTGCTGATAGAAGCACAGGGAAACAGCTGGCTTGGGCCCCCCCAAGCTGACCAGATGAAAAGGTGAGCAATGAAGTTGTCAATATGGCAGTAAATGTACAGTGTAGATTGCAGTTTATCAGTTAATACAGGCTGTGGCTGCGTGTGTAGTTTCCCAACTTCAGGAATAGCATCACTATGAGCCTCGATCAGCTCCACCTACATTGAAGGAATAGTGCGGTCGCTGGAAAAACAAAATAAAGTACCAAAACCAAGGAGAGTCGAGTCGAGCCATACTATGCAGTGGAAATGTTTTAGTCGTTTGTACAGATTGAACAAACAAGATACAACGTGTGAGCTTTGGGGGAGCTGGTAGGCGTATTTTTGAACTTTGGTAAAAGCCTGGCTAACTGTTTCTCCATGTTTCCAGCCTTTAAATTAAACTAAGCTAATAACTTCCTGGCTCCACCTCCATACTCAACAAACAGACATGAAAGTGGTATCAGTCTTCTTATCTCAATCTTGGACAGAAAATGTTATAAGCAACCGTATTTCTCAAAACGTTTAACTGTTCCTTTGAGTGACCTAATATAAACCTTAGGGTAATATCTAAGTCTTTAACAGCAAAAAATTCTCTTATTGCTGGATTTACTGGACATTTTGATTTGACAAATTAAGGTCTTTTATTCAAATTAACTTGATGACTTTTGCAGACTTTCTGTGACCCAGAGATACCCAGAATATGTGCAGAAACAAATCAACATTAACTAAAACACAGGAAGACACAACTTACATTTTAGATGCATCCTTCTCTTTTTCACATGTTAAGCTCCTCTTCCCAAACTCTCCATCCTGTGGTTAAAAACACATAAGCAGGGCATGAGGTTAGTAAAACTGGACTTACTGGTCATAATATCAAGACACATACACACACACCATCTTTCACCATTGTTATGCTTGGCAGTTGGCAAGGCCCCGAGCCTGCGGCCGGGCTGACAATGCACTCACTGTAGGGGAGATCGTTCACAGTCAAGCTAACGGGCTAAGAATGAGCTAACTGCTCAGATATGGGACGCATTCTGAGGCTTTGCAATAGACTCATGCATGAGCAGACAAGCAGTGTTTGGCCACGACAACAGAAGGCCCTATTCAGTTCTCTGGGGAGGCACTGGTACACACACAAACACACACGCACCATTATCATAATCATCATCATCTTAGAAGCTCTCATCTGCTTCAAAACGTGCACACACACACACAGACACACCAGAGACAAGAAGCACACACACGGGCAGAAAACAACCCAGACTTGGAGCATTCCACTACAGTAGCATTCCATATGTTTGGTTAAGCACAGAGAATCCAGATTTAAGACTGGAGTCTGGACTGAATTTAAAGGATGAGAGAGGGAAGTGGAGGGAGGAGGGGGAGAAATGAGGAAGGAGGAGGACGAGGAGGAGGGTGCTGAAGGAGAAAGGGAACATTCCTGTGAACTGTAAGCAGCAACAGGACACTCCGGCACAGAAAACATACATTAAAGAACAAACCACCAAACTCATCTTTATGTCAAGATGCGCTCAGAATGATGGAAAGTCTGAACATCTATAATTTAATGACAACTCAGCAAACTCACTCTGCTTATAATGAACACAGTGTGAGATGTTTTAAAGCTCCAGAACAAGCAAGTACAGAGCCTCGAGTTGAAATTATTTTATAACTTGTACATTGAGACTTTTATTGTAACAAGAAAAGAAGAAGAAATGGAGAAAAGAGACGATTAAGACTGGAATAAAA
This sequence comes from Lutjanus argentimaculatus, assembly GCA_034769285.1. Classification (NCBI taxonomy): domain Eukaryota; kingdom Metazoa; phylum Chordata; class Actinopteri; order Lutjaniformes; family Lutjanidae; genus Lutjanus; species Lutjanus argentimaculatus. The sequence continues at coordinate 25,099,172 of JAWZSL010000003.1, read as the reverse complement.
GCATGTAGAGCTGCAGCTAACAATTATTTTCATTAGCCTTACTCTCCTGATTATTTAGTCAATTAAAACTGATGAATCGTTTAGTCTATAAAATGTCATAAAATAGCGGAAAATGCAGCTGATGTGTCAAATTTCCATGACTTAACAACAAGCTTACTGCAAATTGACTAGGGCTACAACTTTTGATTATTTTCATCAGGGCCACTGTTGGTCATTTGGGTACCCTACGCACACTTGTTTTGTGGTGTAGATGTTTCATAGGTATAATGCAGATCAATCTATTTGTTCCTCATTGTTGACTCAAGTCTGCACCAGAATTACACCACAGAATTACAGAGAAACATTACACTTCATTATCAAGGAAAATATTTATATCACGTCAACACTTATGTCCATGTTCACATGCTCCCTGTCTTTGACTCGTCCTGAGCTCACAATGGAGTTGCAATGATCAGTCAATTAATTGATTTGTTGATCCAAAGAAAATTACTTGACAACAACATAATTAATTGATTAATCGCGAAAATATCTGGCAGATTAATAGATAATGAAAAAAATCAGTAGTTGAAGGCACAGTTGGCAACTAATTTTCTTTCGATCGACTAATTAATTAATTCACTAATTGTTGCAACTTTAGTGCTGACCACATGTTAACAACGTATTGTTAACACATTACTTCAGATGTCATTTTCTCATGTTTTTGGCCTCTTTGGCCTTCCATACTGGTGATGTCTTCAAAGGGATTGTTTATAGTCCAAAGCCAAAAGATCTCCAATTTACCACCATAAAAGACTAAGAAAATCTCAAAATCCTAACATTTGCGCAACTGAAACCACTGGATTTTAGGCCTAAAAAAAGACTTAAAATAAGAATTGTTGTTTTTTTCATCTTTCATCTTAGAATGAACCATTTATATCTACAGAGGACATGGAACCTTTTCCATGACTGCAATACTGCACCGTCATGTTCCTACAGTTGCCCAGAGTGGACAAACCAATCACTGACTCTAAATGGGCCTTTAGCATTTTGTACAGGATTCACATTCACAGACTCACAGATGTCAGATGTTTGGCCTCTTTGGCCTCCCATAACATGATTGTTGACTGTCCAAAACGCAAAAATCTTTTACACTACCATTTACCAACACAAAAGATTAAAAACATCTGCAAATCCTCACATTTGACCAACTGGAACCACTGGATTTTAGGCTTTAATCAATTATCAGTTTTCTGTTGACTGACTAATTGTTCCAGCTTTTCAACCATTAAATACTGAAGTTTCTATTTCATGTCATCTGCAAACTATTCAGACAGAGGGCTCTCTCTTGACTTAGACTAAACTAACTAAGGAAGCAGAGGCAAGTGATGTGCTCAAAGACACTTCGATCATGTAAGTAGCTCAGGATAGACAGAGAGAATCAGTGTCTCCGTTGCTGCTGTCACTCTGAACTCCTCTGTGTCGTCCTCTCTGTTTGATCCTACACATCTTCTCTTTACCAGAAGGAGACAGGCCTGCTACTCTGCTCTGCTCTGCTCTGGACTATGTCATTTTAAATTCATGAAAGCAGCTCATGACACCAGCACACAGGTTTTGCTGAATCATCTGACTTTCTCACGCTTCTTCACTGCACTGAACCAGAAGTGTAATTCTGCTGCGTGCAAAGCCAGCATCATTTGGGTGCTGTGTGATCAATAAATCCTCATTTCAATTAAAACATGTGATTTTACAAATGAGATTCAACACATTCTTAGCGATCCAGAAGACGCCAAATACCCTGGTGACCAGAGACCACATGTTTGTCTGTGTTTGTATGTGTTTCTGTGTGTGTGTGTGTGTGTGTGTAGAGGGGGTCCGGGCTATTCATTCAGACAGTTAGCCAACCCGTAACCAAACGAAACAGAAAACAGCTGTCTCCTTCTCATCCCCTCACTCCCACTCACGCACACAGCATGTCAGGTTGGGGAGGATTCATTACGTTACTCAGCAGAATAAACTGAAACAGTGTGAGGTTGTACTTCCTCCAGAGTCTGTATCTGACTCCAACCAGTCGTCAGCTCAGTTAATACTTTTCTTCCCCGAAGCAAGTGTCATTCCTAGCACACTGCATCAAATTTACACATACTTATGTGTCATGAACAGAACTTATGAACTCATACAGCAGTTGAAGTGATAATGATTAATGATGAGCACATTTTCCAGTATCTACATACATCAAGATTTGGTTTAAAATAATAAAACCATGTCCCACTGGACACCAAACTCTTCCATGAGTATAACAACTTCTTTTGTCATTTTTAACTTGAGCTTGCTCAGAGTAATTCATTTATACAACCGAAATATCTACTGATAATGCACTGCATATAGATAAATGATAATATCTTGATCTTGATTTTTATCTCTGTCAGTGTTACACCTAGAGGAAATCATGCATTTGATCTTATGAATGTATGATCAAGGAGCTCCCATGGTTGCAGTGAATCACGTTTTTGGAAAAACATTAAAAGTCCTATTTTACTGACTGCTCTGTTTTTATTACCAGCCACTAATTCCTCACTCCTCTTAACGGGCCTGCAGAGCCACAAGTCATCAACAACTAAAAACAAGGTTTACCTACTAGTCTGTAGCAGGTCACATTTTGGACTTTGTCATGGCTCAGAAATTCATGTCCATAAAAAGGTTTGGTCTCACCTTAAATTGAAGCATCTGTGGATTAATTCCATACCTGATATCTTATGATCCACTTAAGTTACAATACAAGATGAATAAATCACTGTTTTAGCGATCGTTGCTGGTATCTTGACTGTAAAATAGGTAGTGAAAAAGAAACCGCTGATGAATGTCACCACTGTGCATCTGCACCGTCACAATATTGGAGCATTCAAATGCCGCTGGTCAACAAATGGGAGATGCAGACTTCACTACAAGCTTGACTGAATTCTGAAATAATTTTCATGAAATTTGGTTTATTATAAACCTGAAAAAATTAAAATGATAGTGGTTAATTGTTGTAATTGAATTCAGCCACAGCTTCCACTGGAACATGCAGGCTCCAACCAATGAACAGTCAGCATCAAGTGTAAACTGTTCAGAATTTCCACTTTTGTTTATTTAGAAATGTAGACTGCTATATCTAACATATTACTGTAAAGCAATACAACACACACTTTATCAAACTTTGCTCATCTAGATAGAAACTGCACTATACTCTGCTATACAAAAAAATTTAGCTGCTGGTTGCATCTGGACGTTGTGGTAGTATTAGAGTAGATGCTTCACCATCTGATGCCTGGTGGGAACCTTTTATGCTGAATTTGAACTTTTGTCTAAAATGTTTTCTGTATTTTTGATGTGTACAGATATCTAATAGAAACAACCACTTTTAAATTTTATTTGAAGGCAGATCCTAATTTAAATCAAATATCAGTGCATCCTTAAAATAAATTCAATAAATCGGTGTGCCGTGAAGAGGTACTAAGAGCATTTTTGGTTCTAGACCAAATTTAAACCATAGTTTTCTTTCACGACTCTTCTGGTTATAATATTGTATTGTTTTGACCTGAAATATCATTTGTGCCCTGTCCTTTTTCACAACAAACATATTAGCGTGCTCTGCATTGTACTAAATGAAGAAGCTTTCTGTTCCTGAACAATCTGTGTCGATACATGATGTGATTATCTGTCAGAAACAAGTCAACCTGAATGTGACTAAGATGTTTCCATATATTTGTGGATCGTGATGAATTTATTTACAAAAGTCCAGTTGGTCATAATACTACAAATCAATGTGATATACCTCACCTGAAAAAATACAAACTCTGAATGCACTAAAAACAGCACAAAGTGCTCCACTCCATTTTTATTCTACATAAGCATTTTATCATGTAATGTATCTTTGAGCACAACTGCATCACACATACAATGGAAAGCTGTTGATAAGTTATCATCAGTGTGTGCTTTTCAGCGCTTAGGCTTCCACTTTCCAAACAAATACAGTAGATGAGAGGCCACACACACCCACATACAAACATGCATGCACAGAGTCCACTTTGGCACAGATGCTTTAAACTTTAAACTTTAAACATTGGTCTGACTGACCAACAGCATAAAAAAATACTATCAATTTAATTTGGGCATGCACAGGTGCTCATTTAAAGGGATAGTTTGGATTACTTTAAGTTATATGAGGTACGATAGTCAGTGTATTACCTATAGTAGATGGCAGTCAACTTGCGCCCAGGCTGGAGAAGCAGCAGGAGTACCAGCATGGAAGATAAGCAGCATCAGCAGCAAAACATATTGTAGCCACTTAAAAAAACATCATTATCAGTTTAAGTGTGCACTATATTTAGAATATTTTCACCGCTTTACCTTCCCATCAGACAGCCTTTTCCAACAGGAAACTGCCATCAATTAAGCCACATATCACTCTGTCCTGTTCAACTAGACTCCTCAGGGAAAATCAGTCATTTTACCTCACAGAACACAGGAGCTGATGGGCTCCTGCTGCCTCGATCAGTTTGTCTGTTTGTGTTATTGTGTGACATCGGTGAATCCCTTTTACAACACCAAAGGCTCACAACAAACTAACAGTTCAAGGCGGTGGTAGACCAGCACCTCCTGTGTTCTGCGAGGTAAAATGACTGATTTTGCCAATGGAGTTTGGTTGTTTTGGAGAAAGCGATATATGGCTTATATAACATGTCTTCCCATTGGAAAAGGCCATTTGACCACAAGGTAAAGTGGTGAAAATGTTCTTTATATAGCATACACTAAAGCTGATATTGACTTTTTAAGGTGAGCCTTTTTTAGGTAGCTAAAACATGTTTTGCAGCAGTACACTGCTTAGCTTCCTACAGTGGTACTCTGCTGCTTCTCCAAACTGGGGGTATGCCGTCTAATTCGCTGACTATCCTTAAACAACCCCACTTTAAATAATCGGAATTATCCCTTTAAGTTTAACTTTAACACGATTTTTGAACTTCCAACCCTCTAACATATTGTTTCACTGAATCCTTCCAAGGAGAAAGAACTCTGTACTTGTCTATTACGATTGGGATACAATAGAATACGAAATCTTATTGTCCAGGGAAATTCATTATCATCAATGATATCATTATATTATTCATTATATAATCTATGTGTCGAATGCAGTTTCTCAGCAAATGAGCATTCAAATGCAGCGGAAATAGGGTGTCAAAAGAAAAAGGGGCAGAGGAACCATGTCGGGTAAAACATAAACAAGGGAGAATGAAAGAAGGGGGAAGAGAGAGATCATGTTCAATTTCCTCCACTGGAGAACATTTCAAGGCCTGAAACTCCATCCTGGGTTCCACTGGCCAGGCGGGCCTCGTTTGCATGGGAGCCCATTTCCTGTGTGTGATTAGCAGAGGGGAGAGTGTGTGTGTGTGTGTGTGTGTGTACGTGTGTGTGTGTGTGTGCACTGGGGGTTGCAGTTCAGAGAGGTCTGGCGTTGTTTTGTCTGCTCGGGGAGGAAAGGAATGCCCAAATCAAACACAGTGAACAGGACAAGGGAAAAAGAGGAAGAAAGAATGAGCAGATACACAGTGAGGAGAAAGATGAGGAGAGACAGGAAGCAGAAAGTAGCTGACAGAAGGAGCTCACTAAAGAAAGGAGGAGGGAACACCAGAGAAGAATAGAGCAGGAGATCAATTTTTCATTCGCTGCCACTGAAGACTATGAACAGCATTCCTCCTGCTGCTATTTGCATTCCAGCTGAGCGTCAAGGTGGGGTAAGAATTTAGTCTTCAAGCTGATGAGCTGTCAGATGGAAAACCATCCACGTCTTTAACTTAACTGTGAACCTGCAAAACCTGTCCTAATATCTAATGACTTACAGCACTCCAGCCCTCCCTGTTCTTCAAACAACAGCTGAGGCTTTCACACACTTACTACTGCTGACTACACAGATTAGTGTCGATGATTTTTCATTTATACAACAACAGTGACGTGACAACTATGCATTGTCAGAACACCCCTGTTGACTTACACAGCTCAACAATACAGAAACATCCTGGCATGTAAACAAGGCAAAACATGAGGAGTCTTTAAAAGGTCAGATCCACTATTTTGAATAAATGGGACTTAAGACAGACCTGCCTGATGAAATTCAAAGCATTTTACATTCTCAATTAAATCATTAGGGGTCTGATTTTTAAATGATGGTGGTCTGACAGTTTTAGACAACAGCAACATAGGCAGTGGTGGTGGCCTAAAGTTCAGAGAAGCAAGCTTGTGTTCATCAGTTCAACCTCCGGACTGGCAAGATAAATCTGAGCGGGAAAAGTGAAAAATCTGCTTGACGATGATAACGTTATATCCAACCTGTCTGAGCGGCCGCCTCAGTCTCACTCAATATTAAACATCCATCCTGCATCCATTGCAGATATCTTCATCGGTTGGACAGGACGACTTAACGCAGTGGAATTATTTTACCCCACAGAAAAAAACAAAGAGCGCTCATTCAGCCAGTTTTGGGGGGGCTGAAATGTCCCCTGAAGTAAACAGCATACTGACTCACAAAAGAACAACAACAACCCAAGAATGAAGTCATACAAATTTTGTGTTTTTTTTAAAAATACATACATATATGTTTTCTCTAAATTTGAGGGTTTCATGTTCAGTTTTGGTGAATATTTTATCGTCTAGTTCCAGTTTTGTATATTTACATTTAACTACCTTTAGGACAACAAATAAAGAAAGACAGAATTTAGTATTTATTTAATTGTGCATTCCTTGTTTTGTGCATAAGGTGTTAAAATACCTTCATGGTGGGAAAAAAATTAAGTCACCTGATTAAATTAAGGTTGCGTAAGGTTGCGTTAGGGGAAATCAGACTCATGACCCTGGTATTTCTAAAATCCAGGTTACAGCCCCGTACAGACAGGATACACCTAAAAAATAACTAGAAACTTTTAACTTAAGTGTCTCATTTCCTCACAGTTTCAAAGTTCAGTTCCCAAACACTTCCTTGTGTTGTGTGTACGTGTGTGTGTGTGTGAGCTGGACCCTGCCCATGCAGCAGTGAGCCATTCCTTGACTGGCAGAGCAGAATTGATAGGCCGCTATTGTTTCCTTTTAAGGTCAATTGTGTCTCAAACGCTTGGCATGGCCGGGAGTGCAGATGCAGCTGGCTGGCAGGAGAGATAAAGCACTAATTTAACTGCATTCTTCTGCGCAGTCCACACCTACAGAGAGAAAATAGGAGGGGAGGCAAAGAAAGAGATGGAATGAGACGGAGAGGCTGAGAGTATTTAAGATAAGTAGCGATGAGAGAGGCAAATGGGAAAGATTTTCAGAGGTTTAGACGGAGAGAAGCAAAAAAATGTATGACCAGAGGGTGAAAACAAGGAGGTAAAAACTACAGCGAGTTTGTCCAAGTGGGTGGGCGAGAGTCACTCTCCGCCACGGGCATCGAGCTCTGATGTAGCCTTGTTTGCCCTGGCAGTGAAAACACGCCACCACATGTGGTAGGTCTGTCTGTCAAGTCCGCAAGAGGAGGGTATACGCATTAGAGCTGCAACTAACAGTTGTTTTCATTATCCATTAATATTTGATTATTTTTTCCATTAATTGATTAGTTGTTTGGTCCATAAAATGTCAGAAAATGGTGAAAAACTGTTTCTGAAAGCCCAAGGCAATGTCTTCAAATATCTTGTTTTGTTCACATGCCAAAGATATTCTGTTTGAAAGAGGAGTAAAGAAACCAGAAAATATTCACATTTGAGAAGATGAAATCTGAGAATTTGGACATTGTTTTCTTAAAACATTACTCAAAACAATTAAATAAAAAAAATAATACACTAATCTAAATAGGTGGCAATTAATTTAATTGTCAGTTAATAATTGATATATTGTTGCAGCTCTAATAAACATCAATTCCCTGTTGATTAATCAGAAATTTTAATTTAGCCTAGCTGCTAGCCTAAACGTAAGAAAGCATTTCCAAAATTGAGCACAATTCATTAATTGATAAGACTAAACACTGTCCAGAAAAATACTGCATGTATTAAGAGCCATTTGAAGCTCACATTCTTCAATAATCATATTGTATTTTAAATGCTGCTGAAATGTTTGGCACATTTCGGCATCAACAACTCAATAAATGCATTATCTTTTCAGACCGAGCAGGATCACACACATCTGCTGGTGACGTTAGATGTCACAAACTGTGGCTACCACGAGCCAGCAGCCTCCCCACAAACGTTGAAAATCATATTGCAATTGCAATATCAGTCAAAATAATTGAATTAGACTCTTTTTTTTAATTGCTCATCCTTGTCAAGTGATTATACGCCAGTTTATTTTGACACAGCCTACGTACAACCTATCTTTTTTTCTAGACCAAAATAGTGACAAACCACGCTGGTTTAACAAAAATGTCTGATGGCTCTGTCTGTCTACCTTGGTGAATTACAAACATCTTTAACGCATCGAGGGGGGTTGCTCTCTGGCGGGTGGTAGCGTAACATCTGAGAGGAAATATTTAACTAGCATTGTACGTTAATAAATTGTTAATAATTAATACATACATATCAACCCACATAGAGATCTAAACTTCTCACAGGGTAACAAACTGTGTTGACAATCCCATGGCCTCAAGTTCATTCCACAGCCAGATATGCTTGAACAGTAAACTGCACCCACTTACTGTAAGTTGCTCTGAATAAAGACATCAGCTAAATGTCTGAAATGTTTAAATATTCTGCTGAAGAGGGAAGTGGAGAGGAGGAGGAGGAGGAGTGGGGCCCGGATGGCCAGACCAGCTTAGCTTCACAAATAAACCCAGACGCTGGGAGAAAGAGAGGCAGCCTGCTGAAGGCTGGATCATAAAATATGCCTGGTATTCCACAATGTTCCACAGTGCACAAATGAGCCACTCAGGAGTGTTATGGGATTCCTGCATGTGAGGCTCCTGTGTCTCAATGTGTCCACATGCACACACACATTTACCCACACAAACACAAAACTCAACTGTGGGTGAGCCAGCGTTTCAATGCTACACCAGTTTAAAATGTGTTACCCAATGATGAGTGCACACTGACTAATAAAACAAACACAACAGAAATGAAAGCAGAGAATAAATTACATTTTGGGTAAATAGTGTCTTTTGTTATGTATTCATCCAAATGTTAGCTGACTTTCAGTGACGCACAGAAAGAGGAAGAGAAAAGAGGTACAGGACAGATGAAGGGACCACCAGGGGGGAGCCAGTGACTCGCTCACAGTCTGAATCGCTGTGTGTTTCTCTGCTTCACTCTGAGCAACTGTGTGTTATCACTGTGAATGATTCAGTGTGTTTAGGTTAACACAGAGACGTTCCATTGATTCAGACTATAAACTCCAGCAAAAGTACTGAAACGATTAGTCAGTTAATCGATAACTCAAGCAAATATTTAATGTTTACAGGCTCTCAAATGTGAAAGTTTTCTGTTTTTCTTTTTCTTGCATGTTACCAAAGACTTCTGGAAACTCAATAATGAAAATAACTCTTGGTTAACTGCAGCCTTAAAGGTACGTCTCCACAGGATTGGTCATTCCCACGCTTCCCATTCATTGTTTGGTGGCACAGTGGTATCTTCTGAGAGAGAGGGTGTCACCTTGGCTGCTCCTCATGTTCATGAAGTTAAGGTCGAAGCTACTTAATGCAAATCAGGGGCTTGGTGCTTCTGGAAACTTCCGAAAAACTTTTAACTTTAAGCAGCTGCATGGCTTATTTCTCCCTAAAATGTTTTCAGAAATGCATGTCGGTGAACTATTATAATATACACAATAACTAACTACATAAGATAAGAGAGAACATCCACACAAGTTGTCATGTTGGTCCAGTTTGAGATCTGGGAGCAGACAGCCCACGAGTGAGCATTTGTCCAACAAGGTGGTGTTTTCAACACCACCTTGAAAATTGGGCAATTTTTCATCATTTGACAAATCAGTTCAAATAAATAATCATTAGTGAAGCATCCTGCTTGCCTGGTGGCCCTTTATTGAATGTCATACTTCCTTCTCTCGTCCATTGTTTCCTGTCTGTCTCTATACAGGGTTCGTAAAGCTTTTCAAGAGTAAAATTCAGGCACTTTTCAAGCACTCTCAATGTACCTAAACTAAAAAAAATTCTATACTCTTAAAGCCTTTATCGTCAGATTTAAATTGTGACAGAATGGAAAAAAAAAAAAAAACAAACAGAAAAACACCCAAACAGAAAAACTCCTCCTTTGCATTTCAGCGCCCACGTCAGTCTTTATAGCTCCACTTTTTGGCTGCAATGCTATTAATTGTCCAACAAAGGGGAAAGAAATGTTCGGTTCAGCTCTACTTAGCCACACTTCTTCTTTCCTACTACTACTACAAAAATCTTGGACATGAAAGGGTTTCACTCTTGAAGTAAAAGCTGCACTTTAGCCAGTCTATTTTTATGGTCTCGCCATGGCTTGCATTGTGCTGCTTCACTTCCCCTGGTCGGGACAGCTAGCATGAGAAGGAGCTCCAAAAGCAATGTTGGCATTTACGGGAAAACCAGCCAACCCAGCCCTCAGCTGCCTTTTACAAAAGGCAGCAGTGCAGAGATCTCCTCCAAAATAAAACCAAAGCAGAGAAGAGAAGAGGGGCGAAAAGGGTACAGAGGAGGGGAAGGAGAAGCTGAAAATAGCCTAGCAGTCGGGGTCTGCATGCATCAGCACCACAATGATGAAAGCTCCTAAAACCAGACTTGCTTATACATGGATGGATGGACGAACAGAGGGAGGGATGTCTGTGGGGAAGAAGAAAAACACCTAACCATGAGGGTATTAAATGAGGGTGAAAATAAAGGACAAACAGAAAATAAGTCTTGTACATGAAAAAACGTGGTGAAAAGTTGCTGAAAATTCAGTGCAAGTGTCCACAAAGCAATCTGAAAAATAAAGTTAAGCAGAAAAGGAGCACAAAAGACAAAACAGGCAAGGACGAGAGAAACAGAAGAGGGGGAAGTGAGCAATCGTCAGGTCGCCTTGGCGTCTGAGCATTCCTCTCTCTGAGAACATGTATATTTTCTGATCACAAGAAAAATAATCTGCAGGAGGAATTTTATTTTGAGAGCCGCCCTGTAGATCCAAGGATTAGAGCAGGTCAGACAGGAGTGTATGAGAGTGAGAGTGTGTATCGCCCTCATACAGTCAAGGTGGAGGTGCAAGAGGATCACTCGACGGATCATTTGCAAAAGGAAGAGCACGTGAGGATCCGAACCCGGACTGTTCGAGTCACATATGATCAAATGAACAAACAACCACACCCACGCAGACACACACAGCTGCACTGTACATCAACAAAGTGAATTTACGAACGACACTTTTGGAGATGTTGACACAAGTAACACTAGTGCAAAGTCTGTCTTTCTTTTCCTGAACTTCTCAGTCTGTTCCCTCATTTTTTTACTCAACTTCTTCTTCCTTTAGGAGTTAATTAAAAAAACACCTCTAAAACTCACAAATTGACACATTAGGTTTGCTTAACCCATGCAAAAAAAAAAAAACAGTGTAAACACAATAATTTGCTATTTTACAGGGGACTATTTCGTGGTCTAGACTAGTAACTTCCTGATGTCTCTGCTGGTTGCCTGGCAACTAGTCAGAGGAAAGAAGGGAGAAAGCGTGTCAGTCCAAACTGTTACATACAGTATTAATTTTCAGCAAATAAATTATACTCTAATTTCCCTGCCTTTAAAAGACTATCTCCTACGCAATCATTTAGTTACATGAATTTCATGTTATGTTCCTTGCAGCAGTCTTTGACTATCTGTTACACTGAGTAAGTGCTCCTTGGCATAGATTCTTCAAGTCTATACAGAGGGATGAGGGATGAGCAACATGTTTCAAAAAGTTCCTTTCTTCATTTGGTGTTCTGATGCTGGTGGTGGAGAATTGTGTTTCTCCATTACATGTTCAATTGGGTTGAGATCTCTTGACTCACGTCGTTTTCAAACGCAACAAACCCTTCGATAACAGCCGATACTTTGGTACCAAGTTGATGCCATAATTCTGAAAATGCAACAGTACTCTTTTTTTTTTTTTACAGTGCCATAATGTCAGCAATGAACAACAACACAGTGACGTACTGCTGCAGCGACAGCTCCACCTCCAAAAAAATATTATTATATTATTTACTATTGTTGTTTTTTACCGTGGTATCAAATTGGGTAGCGAGAATGATGGAATTTCACCGGTATTTCTATCAACTACCTTCTTCTTGGTATCGTGGCATCCTAATCTAGAGACTCCGATCATTTTCATAGTCATCTAGCAACAATTTGGTCTGCAGGTCTCTCCTTCCTCGTCACATTAGAGGTGGTTCCACAATCTAGATTTTCCTACTGAGATCAAAACATAAGAGACATCAGACACATCAAAGCAAAAGACAGAGACAGCAGGCACATTTGATGTTGTCTCTCTCTGGGCCTCACCCAAAACAGCAGCACCAGAGACGGGATTGTGAGCACCCACCACAGTTAATTGTTTGCTCTTTTATCAGTTTAGTTTAGTTGAGTGTCATTTTGATTTAAGACGTAGTAATCACAATTTTTTACAACAAAAACGGAATTTGCTGCTGCAAGATCCAGAGATGAAGAATTAAATATAGACGTTTTGGCCGGTTAGAAATAGTTTTCTACCCCAACCTGAGACCTCACGATGAACCCGACCTTTGCTGAGCACTGGACTGGTACCGCCACCGTGAACTCCTGCCAACCACTGTCACGTCAGTCTAGTAGCTTTCCGACTGCAAATAACAGGCTAAAACATCATAAATTCTAGGGGACCGAGGCAGTAACTATAATCCTACGGAAGAGAGGTTGAAAGAGACATATTACAGCTCTCAGCATATAAACACTCATTAAATTGTAGTGATGGTACCCAAGACATACAAACCGTGCCGCTGGGTGAAGGACTTTGGTTCAACATTTAGCCTTTTAAGGATATTATTGAGGTTGTTGAGGGGTTAGACATCTGTATCAGTGTGTAGGTGGCATGAGGTGGTGTTTTTCTACCACCTGTGTGAGCAGCTTTTTTAACCTGGTATGTGTAGTCTTCCACCACAAGCATCACGAGACTGATAGGAAGTAGAGCGTGATGTTCACCTTTCTTCTCCTCCCTTGATCATTGCCTGTCTGGCTGCCCAGCCAGATCTCTAGGAAGAAGAATGCATCTCGAACCAGACTGGAATGGCTCCTGAAATATGCCAAATATGCCCCTGACCCCCTCCTTTCCTGAAGACGTAGGTCTGCTGCTTGCTAGCCCACCCTCCTTTCCTTCTGGTCCCCCCAACCCACAGACATTCCTGTGCTGTACGCCGCACTGAACGCGCGCAGACTTACAATCACAGATGACCCACTCACATAGAAAATGTTAAGGACATTAATAACACAAGTTTCCACCCAGCTGACCCAGACATGCCTTTTAAGGGTAAGCGGTTCAGATTTCTCTTTTCATTAACTTCCAAAAATACTCCTGGACCAGGCTGGGAGAAGGGGGGAGTGACAGGAAAAAGAGAGGTTGGTGGTGGTGGGGGGGGTCTCCTCTTTAGCGAGGCGAAATGAGAGCGAGACAAGATAACAATCAGAAGGAGAGAAGGAAATATTGGCCCGTTGAGGAGGAGAACACCTAAAAAAATAAAAGTGCGGCTGAGGAATTTACAAGAAATGTCTTAACTTTAGCTCTCCCCTGTTAAAACGTCCCATGCTCCACTCCCTCCCGCCCTCTCCCTGCCTCGCTGTGCCTCCTACATGCTTTTGAAGTCTGTTTCCTTTGCACTTCTTTCCTATTTTCTTCCAGGATCGACGAGGTAGCCATTTTTTGAGGAGCCTGTACAGTGTAGGAACAAAACAGGCGCACAGGGAACCTTCTGTTAAAACAACTTATTGGAGGCTGAAATGTCCAACAGAAACCTGAATCCCACACAGGAACCAGTTGGAAAAAAATAAAAATGCCAAACCTAGAGGAAACTTGTGTTTCAGGTCAACCTGACAGCATGTAAAACACAAACACAGTAGCTGAGTGACCCACATTATTAGTCAATGTGGTCCAAACTCCAGCTCCAGCCATGTGGGGCAGCTGGCTGGCCTGACCTGGCCAGGCCGCCGATTAAACATTTGAGGACTTATCACCTGCAGCTATCAGGTTATATCTAACAGCCATAAATACATTCTTGGCAGGAGTGATTAGCTAAATAAACTGACACTCAGCACAGAGGGCCGAGGGTGTGAGAACAAGAGACAGCTTGCAAAACAGACAAGGAGTCGCTATTCACATGTAAGAATCTAAAAATCATAGATATCTGTTGTTGAGAGATACTCATCAATAGACAGTGTATTAATTACAGTAGACAGTGGCCAGCACACCCTCAGTTTGGAAATGCAGAGAGGAGTACCAGCACAGTAGCGAAGTCATGTACTTCTGTGAACAGGGTCAGCAACAAAAGGTGTTTTAGCCACTTAAAAAAGTCCACCTAAATAAATCAGCTTAAGTGCACTATTTAGTGTAATATTTAAAATATTTTCACCACTTTCCTTTACCATCAGACAGACTTTTCTACCAGGAAACTGCCATTACATAAGCCAAATATCGCTCTCTCCAAGCCAACCAAACTCCACAGGCGAAATCATGAACTTTACTTTGCAGAACATGGGAGTTGCTGGTCTACTACTGCCTTGATCTGGTAGTTTGTTTGTGTTATTGTGTGATTTTGGTGGATCTGTGTTATTGTGTGACTCTGATGTTTTAAAAGGTTAGATCAAACAAACTGACATATCGAGGCAGTGGTAGACCAGCAACTTGGTTGTTGTGAGAGGTAAAATCACTGATTTCGCCAATGGAGTTTGGTTGGCTTTGAAAGAGCAACATTTGGCTTCCATAATGGTGATTTCCCATCAGAAAAGGCTGTCTGACGGCAAAGTAAAGTGATAAAAAATACTCTAAATATACTGTACACTTAAACTGGTACTGATATTCTTAGGTGGACCTTTTTTAAAATGGCTAAAATACCCTGTCCACAGTGGGCCATCGCTTAGCTTCAGTGGTGGTACTCCTCCAAACACATCATCTACTGTAGTTAAAACAGTGACTATCATTAAGTACCTCATAGAACCCCACTTACATCCAAACTATCCCTTTAAACTGAAACCAGGTTGCATCTGTGATAGATAATGTTATTGTTGGCAAAAGCAAGACAAAGAGAGACAGACACGAGACTTCAAAAGATGACTCACATGAGAAACCTTTAGAGTAAAGTCTGAAGACTAAACTGACTGATTCACAGATATTTTGACCTCAGATTCAAACCTATGGAAGTGGAAGCAGCAGCAAAGCTGGAAAAATGTCAAAAATATGTGAATGATCAATCAAAACTAATAAATTACATTCTGGTATAAATGCATCTGTCTCTGCTCCTGTGTGATAAGGAAATGGTGGACACTCGAGAAGCCAAAATGAAGACCAGATGTTGTTTTTTTTTTTATTCTTCAGTTACCATAGCTTGAGAACCATCACATGGCCAACAGCAGGGCAGCTGCCTGGTTCTGGGGGGCTGTAGGGGGGTGATGGGTGTTCATAAATTAAAAGTCCTGAAATATTGTGCTAGGAGGCAGTTTGGAAGTCTGGTACAGGTCTGCATTACAACCAATGGATAACAGTGAACAGGAGCAATGAAGACATCTGTTTCGAGCCAGTGCATCCAGTGTCTGAGCCAGATTTATAATTTGTCATAAAAAGATGCCCAGAACTGCATTTGTTATCAAGATTCTGCTAATGCTCCTGGTTTTGTGTTCCAACAGCCACATGTTTTAGCTTAGTTTAAGCAGAGGTTTTACAGTTTTTAACTTCTCAGTCAACATACCATGATAAGGTAAGGTAAATATAGTAACAGGAGGGCCGCACAGTACATATGCTGTCATACTATCCTCTTGGTTTTGTGCACCTCCAGCTACATAGAGCAAAAGGATTTACAAAAATAGCTGGGCATGTACATTTATAGCTCTCTATTGAGCTGTGAGGATTTCTCCATAATGACAAAGGGAAAGGAAATGTCCTTCTGCCAGAATTGCTAAGCTGACTGGCTTACTGGCTTGTCATACATAAAAGAATAGAAGGAAATGGAAATGTGTCACTAAGGGTATCAAGCAGCGCTGAGGGAGCAGAGGTCTCTGAGTAAAGTTTCAATAAATGTTTCAAAGACACACGTTTTTCCTCAAACTAGATGACTCATTAATGTCAGCCTATGTGCCTCTCTGTGGCAGAGCTTCGATACAAACAATCTATGAACCTCAGCTTTTGGCTTCCACCAAATATTTGTTCCAACTGGAGTACAAAGTTGATCATTTAACAACAGCCTAATTTGCCCAAAACATTCCTATTTCATAACCACCTGCTCACGTAACAGGTTTGACAACCGTCCAGTAACTCAATAAAATCTTTTACAGGTCAGTGCAGCAGAGATGACAGAGATGGCTGACTGACAGGTGAACTACGAGTCAGGGTTACACAGTCTTACAATGTTTCTGACCATTATGACGCAAATTACAAAATACAAGATAGCCAGGAAGGCTTACATTAAGGTAAAACTGCAGGTAAACCACATTGTATTTCATGTAGGATTGGCCAATATGACAATATATGCCATGATAACGGGCTGGGTGATATGGTGGTATATACCGCGTGATGGCAGAAATGCGTCCACCGGAAGAGATTTAGCATTTCCACCGCAGCTCTCAGGGCCAAATTCTCATGCAATCTCACAAATCCAGGTATTTCACAAGTTATCATGATTTGGGCAGCGGGATTGCTTACGGTGTTGCCGTGAAAGGGACAGTTGGTGGCCGTAATGCATCTCTAAGCTGGTTTGCAAACCACCGCAGGAGAGAGTGACAAGAAAACATGGAGGAGGAGAGTGGAATTGTAAACAGACAGCAGGAGGCATTGCAAGATGAAGGATAAGCACTTGTTCCTAAAAGGGCTGCCACTTCTGTCTTGAGGACATGGTTTCTATTTTGAAAGAATGTAAGATTCACAGTTTTGAATCTTTTGTTTTCAACTAAAGTGTTTTCTCATGTGAGGCAGTTGTTTTTGTATGTATGGAAGCTCTTATTAAAGATGAAAATAATCAAATACGATGAGGTATGGTAGGGTTATTTTAAACCACTTTTTTTTACCTCTATTTGAAAGGTATTGAATTCACTGGATGCCAAAAAAAAAAGAAGATATTGCTGTCCGGTTATTTTATCCATCAACAGCTTCTGAATAGATGTTCCAGAAACATCGCTACAAATCAATGTAAAGTTACATATATGTATTTTAAGCACATTTCCCACCCAAAGAGCCATATCACGTTTTTAAAATTTTCTTTGTTAAAGTGTATCTCATCAACCCCTAAGGCATAATATGGCAGTTTACTTTTATCCAAATCTGACACACTGATAAAATCCAAAAATTTAAATGATTAGGAAACAGGTCAAGTGATTATCTCATTCAATCTCGGTAACGGCCAGTGTTTTGGGGATTCTGGCGTAGCCATCGGATTTCTAGATAACGGATATCTGGGCCGAGACTTCCTCTTTCGTGCAACAGTCATTGATTACAGCCCGATTAGCAACTTGAGACGTGAGAGTCAGAGAGAGTTGGAATTGAGAAGCAATGTTTACAACCAGATTATTTCACAAGTAGCCAGTTAAAAAGAATGCAGATACATTTTTAAAAAGCTAATGATTCCAAGATTGCATTTCAGTCGATGTGTCCTGCCTTTTTCGCTCTCCAAACAGACGGTTTATCTGCATGCAAAGCCTGCTCAAACGCGACTGGTCACCACTACTTGGACTATAAACAGACTGCAAACAACAAGAACTCTTCTGAATGAGTTTAAGTCAATGGACACTGCCATTGTCTATCGCACAACTAAGTTACGGACCCATCAATGATATCATCATCCATCACAATATTTCACTGTGGACATCGTCATATACCAATTTCACCCAGCCCTACTCCAATTACAAAAACTTTGTCCCTTGTTTCACAGATTCTGCTTTGATATCACCTGTTTTGATGCAGAAAGTCTACAGCATACTGGAAACAACACGGTCACGTGCACCTGCAGCTTTCGTTGGAGCAGATCTCCCGTGATGAGACTGTTGGTTCAGAGTCACCCGCTGCAGCACAGCAGAGTGATGAGGCCTCAGTGAGTGACCACGCCACCACACAACACAGAAAGCCCACCAGAGCAGCTGGTAATGAGGAGGCTGTTTGGCACGCTTTGGAGGACTAACGAGGGGGATTCATTCACACTCACACACAAACACGCAGAAGAAGTTGCATGAACAGAATCCATTCTTGCTTTGACGTTGAATTCTTGAAGAGTGAGAGCACATATCTGTTGCTGTGTGTGTGTGTGTCAGTGTGTGTGTTAATGAGAGCCTGAGCGAGGCGTGTGAACACTTGGAGCTGGGATGAACTTCTGGCTACTACTCGCTGAGTGATTGACACTCTCAGACTCTAGTATCCGATGACAGATCGACATGGCTGGGAACAGCACCGAGGAAAAGTGCTCTGGCACGCAGACAGCATGCACACACACACACACACACAACGACCCCGCGAATACACACACAGAGTTCAAGTAGTTTGAACTCCAGCTGAAATCACAGAGCCCGGCCCTGTCACTGGTCCTACACTGATAAAGAAAGCTGGCAGGGAAAAGAGGGGAGGGAGGAGAGGGGAGAGGAGTGGGAGAAAAGGAGGAAGAGGGGAAATCACTGTGTACAGTAGAGGAGAGAGACAAAATAGAAAGAGGTGATGGGGAAAGAAAAAGTTCAAGGCAAGAAAAGGTCTAGAAAACAAGAGTGATGGCTGCACTTACAGTGTTGCAACCAATTACTATTTTTATTGTAGTTTCATGCAGTGGTTTTCAAACTGTGGTCCAGGAACCAACATGGGTCCTTAGGTGGGTTGTAGGGAGTCCACATCATGCACATCAGGAGGAATAGAATATTTTAACTTTTACCACATTTTTTGGAAGTTGGAACTACAGGGGAAGAAATAGGGTTACTCAGAGGGAATTCCTTAAGACAAAATCCTCTCAAACTGGGGATCAGGTCTAATGCACATCTATTAGGGGGGTCCTTGATATGAAAAAGTTTCAACAAGAAAAAAGTGCAAGTTCCTATAAAACAGAAAAAAGCAGCTCTTACTCTTAAAATCTGACAAACTGAAAGCAGAGAATGTTTGGTATTTTTGCTTAGTAAGTTCAATCTTTGGCTGATTGTTGTTGATTAATTTCCTGCTGATTTCAGCAACACCAATCCAGAGATCACCAACACAAAAGAGCCTAAATAAACAAACAAGCCGTTGTTTAAGATGCTAGAAAAGCAACATAGTGCATAGATAAGCACAGCAGAAATGTCAGATAGGTCTGACCGCCACATTTAACTATATATCTTAACAATACATAAAATTTGCTGACTTTACATATCTGTGCAATTCAAATCAACTGCTAGTTGCTGCTGGAAGTGTTTGTTGTGGCTGGAGACAGCGTCTATACATACACGGTCTTATTTAGGCGTCTTTATGGCATTAAGCCATCCTCCAGCACGTCTGCAAATAGACAGACAGCAGCTCCAGCTGGCCTGCGTATTGTCAACAGCAGCAGCCTCTGTCCCGGATACTGAGCCCATTATTGCATTATCACCAAACACACACACACACATACACACACAGTGACAAAGGATATACACTTACAACACAGGCTGTGTGTGGGCTTTAATACAACGCTCGAAGAGACCATGATTCATCTGTACTATTTTGAGGAGCCCTGAGTCTGGCTACCACTAATAATAACCAACACCAACACCATCCGGTCAAAATTCTATTTGAGTTACCCATTACAGCTTATTAGGATGTATAGGTTACGCTGCAAAGGACACACTTGTGCTCTTGTTGATGACTTTTCTTTGACTGTTTATTCCTTGGAGAATGAAAATTTTAATTTTATTTGATTTGAATATTTAAAGGTACTACAAGGAGTTTTTTCACTGGTTATGAAATAGTCTCAGTTTACTACTAATGCCTCAATATGACCAACATAAGCAAATGAGACCATCATCATGAAGATTGGATATTTATATTTAGTTATTCTTAATGGCTGCCACCCGGTCAGATTCTCCTTGAAATCAGATGAAACAAGCCTGTGTTTACATTTTCTCTAGCAAAGTTACAGTGAGTAGTAGTGATGTCAAAAATATCGATAAATATCTATACTGAATATTTGAAATGCTTTCAATACTCATTTTTTGTAGTATCGATCCCCCAGTGCCAGCTGCATTTTCTCGCTGTCTCTTCTCTCCGACAGCAAGTCGACACACACCGCCGCCGTGCCCACATAGTCCCACTTACCCCTCACTGTCTCACTCACGGACAGTGCTGTCTTCTGCTTGTCACATTTGCTTTACGTGTCGTCATGTTATAGCCTTGTTATATTTACCTTTATCTTATTTGTATCATCTGAATACATCGCCTTAAATTCTTAGGCCAATCATAATTTTTCACAATGCTTTGATATTTCATGGACAAAACAATTACATTATTAATCAAGAATATACTGTCAGATTAACTGCAAATGAAAATAGCAAGGGCTGCAACCAACTTTTATTTTCATTGTGATTACTCTGTTGATTATTTTCTCGATTAATGAATTGGTTGTTTGGTCAGAAAATAGTGAAAAATGTCGCTCAGTGTTTCCCAAAGCTCAAGGGGACATCAAATGTCTCGTTTTGTCCACAACCCAAAGATATTTGGTTTACTGTCATAGATGATGAAAGAAACCAGATATATTTTTTTTAAAGTTACTCCAATTTAGTTCAACCGATTATTGGATTATCAAAATAGTTTGCAATTTGTTTAATAGTTGACAAATACTTGGTTCATTATTGCAGCTCAAAAATAATTGTTCACTGTGTGTATTTTGATAATTACCGGGTTAATGACTGAAATAATACAAGACTATTTCTTAATATGTATTTACATCCAGCAATTTACATCCACTTGCATCAAATGACGTCAGTGCACTACATTAACAGCAGGGGCTCTGGTGCATAAACCTTGATGTGCCGAGTGGCAGTAATACTACCACCGACAGGCTGGGCTCGACATTCCCAGCGGTTTGATTCTCCCAGGCAGAAAACCTCAATATTTTAATTTAATCCCCAGAGCAGTCATTTAGCCACTCCGTAATCCCCAGGTCCAGTGCTTAGTCTGATAATTACCCTTATTGGACACCCATAATGATTAGTTTTTGGTTTCACCCAAAGCAGTGCAGGCAGTTTCATAGGGCGGTCGTGGCGTTCTGCGGAGTGGAAAACCAATCATGCGTGGTATAGCCCAGGTCGTAAAAGGAGAGAAGAGAGAGGGGTATGATTATTACTTTGCATGGCAGGCGACAACTCCTGGACAGGACACGGTGCAGACTCTGTCTTTGTTTAACTTTCACTTGTTGGCATCAAGATCACTTTAAAGGGATAGTTCAGATTACTTAATGTGGGGGTGTATGAGATCACCAGCACAGAGGCTCATCAATGAACACCTGTGGACGGGTCAGCAATAAAAGGTATGTTAGGCGATTTTAAAAAGTCCATCTAAAAAAGTCAATATCAGCGAACCCTATATTTAGAATATTTTCACAGCTTTACTTTTCTATCAGAAAGCTTTTTCCAATAGTAAACCACCATTATATAAGCCAAATATCACTCTCTCCAAACCAACCAAACTCCATGGGTGAAATGGGTAATTTTACCTTGCAGAACATGAGAGTTCCCACTTTACCACTTGGTTAGTTTGTTTTGGTTATTGTGTGACAGTGGTGTTTAAAATGTCACACAATAACACAAACAAACTAACTGGCCAGCAACAGGGCTGGGCAGTATGGACTACAAATTATATCACAGTATAATTTAAAGCATGGACGGTAATGGTATTTTGGTATTTGAGGTATTTTAATAACATTTAATGTGCAAAACTGGAATAAATTACAAAACAAAACCACTTCTTATGTCTATATCAAGTATTACCACCACTTATAACCACGGTCATCTGACATGATTTGCACTCACATTATCATTTTCTGCTTGTCTGACTTTTTAAACCAAACCATTTCCATATGATAGCAGTTGCACAGGTTTTTTTTTTTCCCCAAATTCCCTCTTCCCCTTTTGCTGTGTGAACTGTAGTGAATTGTTGCAAACAAGCTGAAACCAGAGCTGTTAATTTAGCTTAGTTTTCCATACATCTTCACATTTGGCAAAGCTCTGATGCTATTGGTTCTTTTATTTGTGCTTTTCATGTTTTGTTGTAACTTATTATAATGTTGCTTTTTGGTCAAGAAAATTGCGGGCTGTACCATGGTGTTATGGTATAGCCAAAATTCATACCACAAGGCAAATGTATACCAGTGTACTTTCTAAATCTTCACCTCCCACTCTTTACCAAGAACGCCAGTGTTCTGTGAGGTAAAATGACTGATCTCACCAATGGATTTTGGTTGGTTTGGAGAAAGCTATATTTGGCTTATATAATGACAGTTTCCCATCAGAAAAGGCTGTCTGACGGCAAAGCAGTGCTCCTCTCTGCTTCTCCAAACCAGGGGTGTGCCAACCGCCATCTACAGTAAGTAATACACTGACTATTGATAAGTGGCTCATTCAAGCCCACATTAAATAATCTCAGCTAAAGAATCATAAAACAAGTAGTGGTGATGGCGGTGGCTCTCCTACTGTGTTAATAACCATAATTGCACTGAGAACTCATGTTGAGGTACTGGGATGAAAAGTCAGAAGGGGGCATCCACTGGGAATCATCCCTCCTGAGAGCCAATGAAACCAACCTTAACTTGGAGCACAATTTTCCCAAGACTGTAATGCATGGATCAAGCATAATCAGGGAAAATTTAGACATCTCACTCTTCACTTTGCTGCCACTCTCATCTAATTTTCCCTTTGCATTTCTCCCAACATTTCCAAAGTGACAGCACAAAATGCAGACATTCCCTCCACATGCGGTGTCATAATCCCCCCCCACCCCCCAAAAAAATACCATAGGAAACCCTTTTCGCACATGACAAGCTGCCTGATGCAAGTGCCTGTGCACAGTCCAGGAGGAAAAGTGGCCTCACAGCAGCACAAGCTGGTAGCCCAGCTGGTATAATCTACAGCTGGCTGGGAGGGCGAGCCTTACTGGAAAGTCATCAGTGATTTCTTTTTTTTTTTTTTTGTCTCCTTCGTGCCTGAAACAGGTCAAGGCAGGTCCCTCCATCTCCTTCCCTCCCTGTGCTGCTCTTTATGAGCCCCACCTGGCAGATTAGTATTCCACCACTACAACTACCTTTTCTGCTGTTGACACACACACACACACACACTCTTCTATTACTGTTGGGGTGAGGCAGCACAGGGCACATACTGTTCAGACTCTGGGTTACATGCTTGCATGTGCAGCCTACACATTCCACCCTCACGTGAAGGAAAACAAACACGCATATACTTAAAACAGAACAGACACATCTTGCAGCACTGTTTGTTGATTTAGCAAATCACCAAAGTAGGGCTGCAGTTCTGATTACTTATTGTTTGATGTGTCAACTTTGCTTATAATGCGAGAAAATTGTGAAAAATGTCACCCACAGCTTGACATTTTCAAATTGCTTGTTTTGTCTGATGAACAGTCCAAAACCACATAAAATTCTACTACAGTCAGCTAAGCTAAATAATTTGGCTGATAAGCAACGATGATACCAGCCTAGCTTCCGTTTTTCTAGGCATACCACAAATGACAACACAACATTTTGATGCAACACAACAGACAAACACTGTGCACTGCATCAGTGAATGTTATCTTATTTGCAGATAGGCTGATTGCAATCAACAATATTGCCCAATAAATCTGTGCATCTAATTACATCTAATAAACTGAGATAAGCAATAAATCATAACATTTGACAAGCTAGAATCAGAGAATATTAGACATTTCTCCTTGATAAATTACTTAAATAATTAATCAATGAATTAAAGTGTTGTTAATTATTTTTTTCTCTATTAATTACTAATTTTCAGGACTAGTTTTCAGACTAAATTTCAACACTAGATTCAAGTTTCTGCGGGGCCACATTGCGTTTGTCCACTAGGAGTGGCACGATATTATTGTATATTAGAATATTTTATTATATTATTTAAAAATGTTGATATCATGTTAATAAACACATGATGATATGATAATATGTAAATAATCCTGCACCTCTTAAACACACTATGCTCTTAAATTAGTCACCATTATGGTTACAGACTCTCTCCACCTCTCTACATTCATGTTTTTTGATTGGTATTGTGACAGCAGTGTTTATCCACCATCCTAATGCTCACCCCTGCACACAGGAACATGTAATCAACTAATGTATCATAACAGGTTCAGGTGTCAATATGTCTTAATTAACAGTGAATTCATTCAGCATATTAAAGACATGAGGTGTTCCTGATGTAAAATCACTATAACATCCTCTCAGTGTGTTGTGTATGTCCACCACTGGTCTATTTTGTGTGAATGTAATGTCCTTATGGTGACTATGGTGCTCAGCTGTGATTTTATAGTGCTCAAAGTGTGATTAAGCTAAACCCAAAACACTATTTAGGCCAGACATTATACTGTACTGTGTGTGTGCCATATGTCATATCTACCACATATCATACAGTACACAGTATCTCCTTCCTGTAAACATAAACTCTAAATATAGGTTATTAACGTGTACATGTAAACACGGTGTTCATGCTTCCCTACATCTTGAATGTTTGTGTTGTCACTTTTGGACTATAAAGTTAAACGGTAAGATACCCTGTCTTCATTTACGTGGGGTGTTTGATGTCCACATTTGAGGGATCACTGCCGTATCGGCTGATATATTGAAACAGGTTTGGTTTTTTTTTTGGTTTTTTTTATCCCTATCGGCCCCAAAAATCCAGTATTGTCCAGGCTCTACTTGATATGCTGCCTCATATGACCGATACTAAATGTCAGCAAAGGAAACTGAAACATTTTGCCTTCATGCCTAAGAAATACCCTTAAATTCCGACTTGGGAAACAGGGGAATTACAGTTTGATTAGGCAAGTTGCACTTTGAAACATGCACACAAGACAGTATCCTCATGAGCGACCAAAACACGGACTAGGTGAATGTCAGGAGCAGGCACAAGCAGCCAATACTTTAATGTTTTTATCAACCAAATATTGACCTATAACAGCTATATTGGTCTATATCAGTACCAGCGTAAATGTGGTCTAATATTTGCCAATAAGAAAACTTTTTTTTGGACACGTAATAACTCATGATATTTCATCCCTTTTCATCCCCTGTTTAATATTTATGTCTATTAAAAAACACCAGTGAAAGTTTACCCCGATGTCATTTTTGGCAATAATAATTTACTCCCTAATATCGGTATCAGCACAGACCTCAAAAAATCCAGTATTGGTCAGGCTGTAATCTTGTCTACCACATATCACACAGTATCTCCTTTCTGTAAACATCAACTCTACTAGGCTGTTAGTGTGTATGGGTAAACACAATGTTCATGCTTCCCTATGTCCTGAAGGAAAAGAGGGCCTTAAGTCTTAAAATGCTAGTTTGTGTGGCTGATACTGAGTGTCAACACAGAAAACTGTAACATTTTGACTTAATGAATTAAAAAATACCTTTATATTCCCACAGTTACATTTTTACTAGGATCCTTACCAGTGGCCAAAACATAGAGACACATGCTTATCAGGAGCATGTCCAAGCAGGAAACACTGACTGTTGAATACTTCAATCAACCTCACGCTCTGAACTATCGCTTATAACCAGCTACAGCAGGAGATATGAAAAAAAAGCCTGTCGTTATTAAGTGCGCAGCCACAAGCGAGGAGTCGCAAACATGTAACAATTATACCACCAAATACACTGTAGCCTAAAATCTGCGGTGTGCGCAGAAAATCTGATGTACGCAGCGCTACAGTTTAACCACCTGAGGTTTTCTCCGCAGTCCTGGATGCTTCATTTTGGCTTGAAAACGAGCAGAGCAGCAAGAGGAGGAGGAGGAGGAGGAGGAGGAGGAGGCGAGGAACAAGGAGGAGGAGGAGAGGAGGGTTGAAAACTTGCCGCAGTTCAGACTTCTGCAGTCCCGACTGACTGGGTCCAACTCAGGAAGCCGCTGTCTGAACCCGACCAATGTCCCCCGATCCAAACCCCAAAAACACACACCGAAACATTAAGATAAAGTTTACCTCAGCCGCTCCACCGCCGGCTCACAAAAACGCGACGGTAAATCCACAACTTCTCATGCGGACGGCAGGACTCGCTGCTGCTGCTGCTGCTGCTGCCGACACGGCGAAGACAAGTTCATCCACATATTCTCACATTCAACCAGCAGCAGAAGAGAGTTGGAGGCGACGGGACAGCCGGAGGGAATGCGTCTTTGGTTTCCCCCCTCTCCCCTGAATCACTTTAGTCGGTCCTTTCCTCTCGGATATTCCCCTCCCTGGCTCGTTTTGAGATCAAACCATCACATTCCAGCGCGTCCTTAACAATGAAAAAAGGTGGGTTTTCCTTTTCTGCTGCCGGAGGACCCACCCCTCGGGATGACTCTGCCCGGTCTGACCGCAAAGAGAACGCCCTTCCCGGCTGCGAGGTCCCGCCTCTCTCCCCTTACAGTACATAACATACGCAAGCCGGGTTACTGAAGAGGAATGAATCCAAGCAGAGGTTTAGTGGATAATCCGAATATTTTAATATACTACTCTGAGTTAAAAATACATCTCTCTCTCTCTGCACACAGACAACAACATGTTTGAATTGAACAGCTTAGTATACACTTAGGGGAGACTGGGGACGGTTGTAACACTTTTTTACATTTCTCTCAGTTAGGCAGACTATTTGGACTACACCAACCACGTTTTTATTTATTAAACTTGTGCCTGTCTGCTGATTACCCATACCATTTAAACATGATTACATATGACATATAATTCACAATATGTATTTGAAAGGAATAAGTCAGATGAACTCGATCAGAATTTAACAGATTAAAAATGTGTTAACTGATAATTAATCCTTAGTCCAAAAATGGCGGTACTTGTGCCTCATTTGACACTGTTTTGTCTGGCTGAGCCATTTCTGGAATAAGGAATCGTAACATTAAAATGAGAAAAAGAGAGAAAAGAACAAGAAAAAAAAGAGGGAAGAAATATGTTTTATATCTTATTAAGTATTAATGATTAATCAATCAGTCGATTGTTAGCATTTTCAACTACTGATTAAAGAAAATGCACAGAATTTGCATCCCTATTTGCAACTAATTAAAAATACATTAAATTCACTAATTAGCTTAACAATATACAGTGTTACTTATTTAGTAGTATTTATTAAATAATTTTTAGAGTTTTGTCTGTTTATGCATGCAGATGATAAGGATGCTGTTTAATCTCTATATTTATGTGTGCAACAGGAAGAATGGAATAATCTGCAATGCAACAAACTTTTATTAACCAGGTCCTTATTGTACAAAACTGCCTCTTTAAAAAAAAAACAACAACAACCAAAAAACGTTTTTTGTCACACTCCAGTGTGTGAACTATCCTTATAAAACTTCATTTACCTCACGATGCCATGTTGAAAAAAGCAATAAACATTTATTTGGGTGAATTATCCTGTAATCTGCCCAACAATGACTTGTTTATGTTGGTAATTACTGTTGTGTGGTCTGTTTTGATATGGCTGCAACCATGTTGCAACCATCCCCGCTGTGCCAGCTATGATAGAACATCATGACATTATGTGCTAGCTCAACACACTGACATTCACACATGCTAAATACTTAGTAAACAAAACAATGAGTCAAATAAATACATTTTGATTAATTCATAAAAAATGTCAGGACAGTTTGACAAAAATACAGCTCAAAAATACTTTCATACGTCAAAAAAAAAATTTTGTTTTTTGTTGTTTGTCTAACTGAGCATGTGCTGTATGACTATCATCACACTACCATGTTTCTGATTGGAGGAATAAGACCTGTTGCAACCATCCCCAATCTACCCCTGATACATCATGAGCCTGTTTAGAGTAATACCATTGGAGATATAAAGCACCATTAACAACACACTTATTTTAAGCTTCCCATTATGTATCCCAGTTATAAGTCCCTATTGCAATATTAAAAAGTAGTTATACAAGAATTATGTACCAATAAACCCAATGAGTAACACCTGTAGTAATGTTATAGGAGTCTTAAATCAAGCAAAAGGGGTGAAAAATACTGATAAGATTACTATAAATGTATTTTCCAGTAGCATAGACATATTATAAATCCCAATTGCATTGTTATAGAGCTTTTTCTTTGTTTGCATGTGCTGTAATGCATATAAAATGTCCAGGAACTGCAAATTGACTATTCTGGGTAAATGTGCAAATAGCCACAATTGTTGGTTCTGTGTTCTGGCAAGGGTTCTCCAAGTTTGTATTTAAGAAGCAGCCTAAAATACACTATATTTACAAAAGTATCAGGACACCCCTCCAAATCATTGAATTCAGGTGTTCCAATCACTATCCATGGCCACAGGTGTATAAAATCAAGCACCTAGGCATGCAGACTGCTTCTACAAACCTTTGTGGAAGAATGGGTCGCTCTCAGGAGCTCACAGAATTCAAGCGTGGTACTGTGATAGGTTGCCACCTGTGCAAAGTCCATTCGTGAAATTTCCTCACTACTAAATATTCCACGGTCAACTGTTAGTGGTATTATAACAAAGTGGAAACAATTGGGAACAACAGCAACTCAGCCACGCAGTGGTAGGTCATGCGAAATCACAGAGCGGGGTCAGCACATGTTGAGGCGCAAAGTGTGCAGAAATCGCCAACTTTCCACAGAGTCAATAGCTACAGACCTCCAAACTTTGTGTGGCCTTCAAATTATCTCAAGAACAGTGCATAGAGAGCTTCATGGATTGGGTTTCCATGGCCGAGCAGCTGCATCCAAGCCATACATCACCAAGTGCAATGCAAAGCATCAGCTGCAGTGGTGTAAAGCACGCCGCCACTGGACTCTGGAGCAGTGGAGATGTGTTCTCTGGAGTGACAAATCACGCTTCTCTTTCTGGCAATCAGATGGACGAATCTGGGTTTGGAGGTTGCCAGGAGAACAGTGCTTGTCCGACTGCATTGTGCCAAGTGTAAAGTTTGGTGGAGGGGGATTATGGTGTGAGGTTGTTTTTCAGGGGTTGGGTTTGGCCCCTTAGTTCCTTAGCTTCAGCATACCAAGACATTTTAGACAATTTCATGCCCCCAACTTTGTGGGAACAGTTTGAGGATGGCCTCTTCCTGTTCCAACATGACTATGCACCAGTGCACAAAGCAAGGTTCATAAAGACATGGATGAGTGAGTTTGGTGTGGAGGAACTTGACTGGCCTGCACAGAGTCCTGACCTCAGCCTGATAGAACACCTTTGGGATGAATTAGAGCAGAGACTGCGAGCCAGGCCTTCTCGTCCTACATCAGTGCCTGACCTCGCAAATGCGCTTCTGGAAGAATGGTCAAAAATTCCCACAAATACACTCCTAAACCTTGTGGAAAGCCTTCCCAGAAGAGTTGAAGCTGTCATAGCTGCAAAGGGTGGGCCAACTCCATATTAAGCCCAACAGATTAAGAATGGGATGTCATTAAAGTTCATGTGCGTGTAAAGGCAGATGTCCTGATACTTTTGGCAATATAGTGTATGTGCAACTGAGACCCTTACCATCACACACTAAATTAGGGATGTAACAATACCAAAAACTTGGACTATTAAAACCAGCATTTATGCTTACTAAATCTAGTTACTCTTGCTTCTAATACTTTAGAAATTATAAATTGATGTTATAACAATGTTTTTTATTTTTTACCATCTGATCTGATTTTTACCATCTGTAATGAATTTCCCCTTGGGGATCAATAAAGTATTTCGTATTCGTATTCATATTCGTATTCGTATCTGTTATGAGTTTTTCTGTCCCTATGTATTTTTTTCTTTGGTTGTGTAATGTCATGTTATGACCCTCTAGAAAATTAGATATAAACTCCTCAAGACCCCACTTCAGGAAAATTTGTTTTAAAGGACCAGTGTGTAGGATTTAGTGGCCTCTAGTGGTGAGCTTGGAGATTGCAAACACCACATTTCACCCCCTTGTTCCAAGTGTGTAGGAGAAACTACAGTGGCCACAAAACTTGCAAAAAACTTGAGAGGTCATATCAAGAACCAATGCTTGGTTTGTCCATTCTGGGCTACTGTAGAAACATGACTGTGCAGCATGGCATCCTCCATGGAGGAGTACTTGTGTCCTCTGTAGATATACATAGTTCATTCTAAGGTAAAAAAAAAAAAAGAAAAAAAAAAAAAAAAGAACACAATAAATTTTATTTTATGGTGATTAGACACTAATGAAAACATACATAAGAATCTTATAATCAATTTCTGCCATATTCTGCCGATTAATGGCCATAAATCTCACACATTGGACCTTTAAGCTATTTAGAAAATCAGATGATTGTTGTGGCAAATACATTAAGTGACCATAGAGTCATTTAATCCAGTCTAACTGTTTTTTCTCAGTCTTTGGCCCTGTGATGGTGGATAATGTTGGAGAGTTGCTTGGTTGTTCAGCAGCTTGAACCTTGCTTGGGTCCAGACCTTCGAATCCCCCGACTCCAACGAGCTGACCGATTCTTGAAGATGGAAATGGAGTGTAACAAGTTGACAGTTCAGTCAGATATCAGGCAAGCTTGAACCAGGTTGTGTTACATCATTTTCTTACCCTGAGTTCAAACCCAGTGCAGCTGAGACTGCCTGACCTTCAAGACAGACAATCTGTGCTGTCACTCAGTGCAACCCCTCTGCTATCACTGTACCAGGGTATGAAATACCCCCTAGTTTTCACTGCTGCCACCGAGCCTGCTAATGTCAAGTGCACTGCAATCATGCAGCATAATAACTGTAACAGAGTCATATTGTTTGCTCTGTATATTGCTGCATGATTATGGTGGGGCAATAAATTCTTCACTGTGGGTTTATTGCCTTTCAGTGATGTAACTGTGGTTTCAATAAGATGATAAAATAGCTCCTCCTAACTCTTATGAATGCGATAGGCAGCCAGCCAAACAGGTGGAGTCTAGCCCACAGAGATACACAAACCCACACACACTCTCACACAGTTTGTGTCTCTATCATTTGAACAGTTCAGACTGATTATTGTGAAATGCCGCTTTATTCAGCAGCATAGGACGACAAACACTGCCGTCATTTTAACATTCTGCTGCATTATCAAAAACAAAATCTACACCGCCTGGTTGCTATTCAAAAGGTAACACAAGCAGCACATTGTTGTTCTCTGTAAAGGGAGAGGCTTAAAAATACAGTTATATGTTGTTAAAAGCATCACACGTCAGTGACCTTGACCGTTTCTTCTGTGACTTAAACAGCCGTGTAATTAAAACAGTCGTTCATGTTGATTCCCACAGTCGAGTCTTTCTTTCCCCCTGGTTAAAGGCCATACCACTCTAATCATATCATTTGACATCATAATGGGCAAGGCGGGGTATAAATAATGTCATGGTGTTTTTCTCTCCAGGTGAGGAAAAGGCCAAAGATACCAAGTAATCAAAGAGAGCCAAAGGCATAATCAGACGAGCCCAGACACCACAGCAGGAAAGCCAAGTGCAGGTGTATGTAATTAATCTGTGTGCATACATATTTCTGTATAAACTATATGTCTGTCTGTATAGTTCTAATGTTAAAGGGACAGTTCACCCCAAAATCTAGATTGCTGTGGTTTAAGTGGTTGAATTTTTGGAGATATTGGCCATAGAGAAGTCTGCTCTCTCCTGAATATCGTGGAATTAGATTGCACCCAGATTTTTGGTGTTCATGGTACTAAAAAATACTTTTTTGTGACCGAGTTTTTATTGTGTTTTTTTTTTTTTTTCCTTTTTTCATTCATTTTGGCAGTAACAATGCATATAAAAGTAACAAAACAGAAATATTTAACTTGCTTTGCGCATCTACTCAAGTTGGCTGATCTACTAAATGTGCATGAATGTATGTAAATGAATAAATGAATGTACATTACTTTCCATTCACTTATTGGAATAAAGACAAACAAAAATAAATAAGTAAATTAAATAAGTGATACACAGACTCAGCAGGAGAACCCAAAATAAGGACATAGTGTGCTATGTCAGAGTCAGCGCATTTAAACAGAATTAAATCACAACTTATTAAAAAGAAAATAAAGTTTTAACCTCCATCTAAACTGCCAATGATCTGAAATTTTACTTTGCTCACTCTTTACCCCCTTCCTCTCTTCCCTTCCTCTCCTCCCCGTGCCTGAGTTCTTAGTTATTTTAGGCTATAAAGTTATATTTGAGTTTTACACAGTTATTAAATTCCCTTCACTTATCAATTTTTAAAATATGATACAGAAATGAGCATATTCTGGGTTACTACATACCCCATTTTACCAAATTAACATAACCATGGCATATCTTGTGTCAGTTGAAACATTCCATATATTTAATGGTAATCTAGATAAAATGTTGGAACTGTTTTCTTTTTACTGAACTACACTCACCAACCATATCAGCGTGCAGAAAGAAGCGTGCATCTACTCATGGAGAAGAGGCTTGTGCTTGTGACAGCACAGGATATAGTAAACATTAATGGCATCCTCCTCAGCTGTGCCGTAACGTTAGCACCACTGAGCTAGCTAGCGCAGTGATGTGGTAGGCATGTGTAGTTCAGTAGAGAGAAAATAGTTCCTACATCTAATGTATCTTTTTGGCGATTTGAGCACCACAAGCCGAGTGCCATAGTTCCACATAATTATCCCTTGGATGGTTTATACTGGGGGATACAGTCATTTGATATGCCCTCGGGGGAGGGGCATTACGTGGATGCACTTTATATCATGAAAAAAAACTGAGGGGAAGATGGATCAAGTACTCAGGTCATGTGTCTTCATGCCAACATTCAAAAATATACTGATCATTTGTATCTAAATCCAAAATGTACACAGACAAACATATTGGCCATGGTGTAAGTGTTGTTATTTTTTCCATGTTCATTATATTTTTGGCCAATTTTACTTTACTACTTTGTATCCTGGAGGATTTATTGCCCAGATAAGGGTATAAAACAGGGATAATAACTCACAGATATACTAAGTTTTGAGGCCTTTACTCTGCACATACTATGTAATTTTTTTTTTTTTAAAAAGTGAAACGTTGATTACGCTTTATTTTACTCTTAAATGTGTATTCACCAGTGTTAGCATATTTTTGCATTTTCTTGTTTCCTCCGCTTCCATTGCTGATATGATATTGCTGGTGTAGAGGCACCACAGATGGCATTCATAGCTAATTAATTGTTTATAAAGTGCATTGTAGGTGGCACATGAACCATTTAAAAGGGGAGCAAATGTTACAGTTAGAAATGGCAATAGATCTCTGGAGTTACAGAGGGTAATTTTTTTTAGTCTAGATACATTGGAAAATAACAATTAATCAAGGCAGACATTTCTATGACTGACATCTCCAGAGCCTAGCAACTCACCTCAAAACAGTCTGGATGGATAAATAGCAGCACAGGTAATAGGGAAAATATGCATTTTCGATTTTGGGGTCAACTGTCCCTTTAATGTCTCTTACAAGATAAGGTCACAGTGTGAGAGAAAAAGGTGGAAGAGAATATGATCTTATCCCTCAGTTTTCAGAGCTACTGGTCTGCTCTATACATTAAAACAACTCCTGATCTACAAAGAAGCAAAGCGCAAAAAAATCCAACAAGGCAATAGAAACTGTGAGATGACATATAAGTAAAGACAGGCATGGAAAAAGTCTCTTTTTTATAAGGACGTGTATCGCTCATGTTTCATCCGTCTTGAGAGGGTTGGCTCGTGTATAGACAAGTTTCTGTCAGTTTGGGAATTTGCCTTAATACATCAAATGATATAAATGCAGATGCATAATACAGACTGTAATCTAATGCATAAAGATGGTGTTGCAGGGAATGTAATCTCCCACAGCACACACAGGCATGCTGATTCAGGAAGAGCCGTGTTCAAGCCAACATCCTTCCTAATCACAAACATCCTTCACCACCCAGCAACATTAGCTTGTTTGTTCCAGTGAGAATTTGTTGATGAACAGCACAAATTATAATCAAATTATCTCACTGACTGTCTTTCAGAAAGAAGCTCCCGTGATTTTGCTATTTGTAGTTCACATTTTGGGTGTTTTATCTTATCCAGAGTGACTTGCAGTGGCTGCAACAGCAGACTAATCTCTAATAATCCTGCACAGATCACCAAAATTACAACCAGCCAACAGTGCAGAGTGCAAGGATCAGGTCAATAGTCACCTGACAATATTCTTTTGACTACAAAATGAGCATGTAAGAAATAAAATTAGACCAGAGTGGGAGGATTTAATGCCACAATGTCGCTCATAGTGGAGCTTTCCTACTTTATGTCCTTTTTACAGCAGGGATAAGGATTAATGTGCTTAATTCGTCCGCTGTCCTCTCAGAGTGGGTTATGGCCAGTATTTAAACAGATGTAACCCTGATGGATCAAAATGTGGGGCAGCTCTTCGTGTAGGGAAACATGCACTTATCCACTGCCATCAAGCACTGACAACATTGTGCAACATTGTGTAAACTAAAATCAGTGCAGGCATGCACTTGATATGTTTGAAAGGAGCCCTTTGAAAGACTGCTTCACTTATACAATCCTGTAATGTCATAAAATTTCATAAAATCATGACAGTATTTTCAGCTTAAATCACTAATGAAGAACATTGATATAACTGAATATCTGAGGTATTGAAGGCATAATATGTAACATTTATACATTAAAATGTCTAAAAACAAGACGTATGTTATATATTTTGTTATTTTGTTGTGTGTGTGTACTTGCATTATGCAGATGTTTCCAACAATGTTCAAACCACTGACTTTAACATCTTTGCTTCCTCCGACTGTACAAAAATGAAGCCAAAATATCCTGGATACAAGGGCTGCAATCTCATACTGGTGACATAAATTGGAGTATGTGCAGTGGTGATCAGGGTTGGAGCTACAGTATCGAGGTCTCGTCCAACTCAGTTGCAAGCAGGGCACAGCTGTCATGTCATGTTCAGCACTTGAACATACATACCTAAAATGACAGAAACTATCTTTGGGAAAGATTTATTTGACATTTACTTTGATTTACTACTAAAATCTACTAAAATGGAGGGGGTGAGATTTATTACTTTTACTGCAGCCAGCCACCACGGGGCAATCGATATGTTTTGGCTTCATTTTTAGGGTGTTGTCATGTTGTCCATCTTTATATGTGTCAATGGTTCAAACATATCAGACGTATAATAAAACCTTGACAGAGCTTTGCCTCTCAGCCTTGCTTCCAGCGGCCAGTCACAGCATGGCAGTGAAAAATTCCCTGCGGCCCAAAAAGCATTTTTCCATAAGCCACCATTATTTAAGAGACATCTGTAGAACTGTTGACTGTTCCTCAAGCTGTAAACAAGGTCAATTATGACTCTTTCTATGATGAATTTTTGAGCCATAAGGGTCAAAGTCTATGGACTGAGCAAGAACACGTGGGCAGGCCACCACGTGAAACACTACACTTATACAAAGGAAGATAGAAAACTTGCACCAGCTGAGCAATTCTCATTGGACTAAATGGACCCCATCTTTGTCATCATCGATGCCTGCCTGAATCATGTCAGATAGATTTTCATCAGCTACCATCACACGCTTCTTCGCAATTTCATTAGTCTGTTTTTGTTATTGTTTTGATGGAGAAACCCCTATCGGCAGAAATTACATACAGTGCCTTTAATTTGGAAATAAACAGTATGTCCCATGAGAGAGCGAGATCTCCAAATCCTTTGATAGGAATGAAAAAATCATGTCTTACTGTCAGGTCTTATATTATCTTCAAATACAGATGCTTCGGCCTGTCTAGCTCACCCTCCCACAGCCCTCTCTGTCTCACTGCAGGGGGACATTCCTCAAACTTCAGCCTCTGGCATGCAGTAAATCTGCTAGAGAGAGAGACCTTACACTCTCTGGTCTGCCAAGAACCCTCTGCCAGGCAGGACGTGCAGCCAAACACTACCTGTTTATCAGTTCTCAGCCACATACTTTCTCCCTGATCCTCATAAGTGGCCTGAGCGAACAGCCACGGCCTTCCCCTTGGTAAAATATCCTAGTAGGGCGTTTCATGTCTGCCAGAGGCAAAGTGCCACGGATCAAGGTGAGGTGAAGGAGCAACTGTAAAAAGGTGTTAATGGGACAAGAGGAGCTCCACACAGGCAGCTCCCACCCTTCCTGCCTCCTGAGGAATGCATGACTCTGACTTCTCACTATATAGCTCTTCAAGGGCGATAGCAAGCTACCCTATTAAAAAAGGGTCCTGGCAGCATTCCCTCTCTGTGTCTCTGCACACCTGGACTGAAAGTACAACCACCTTGGAAGGAGGGATTCCTTGAACTAACCTGTGCAGCAGTGCAGAACATCAGGGATCACCTGCATGAATATGTATCTGATGATTTTATGTTTTTCTGGGCTGTTCAGAGGCAATGTAGAGGAGTATTTGAGAAAAAGAATGAAGTGGCATGCAGGCCAAAGGGAGAGGCAGGTGTACAGTCTTTGGAAGAATTTGTGAAATGTATCATACTGCCACTGCAACATGGGATGTCTATATTTGAACCCAACTGTTACTAAACACGAGACAGTAATAAATTGCATGTTGGTTCAACTTAAAAACACAGGATTCCCTTAAAAATGTGAGTTTGACTGAACTAGGTAAGTCGGTTCATGAGTTGTGAAAATGTAATTTGAGTTCAGTTAAGTTCAGTGAACTTGAGAAAACAAGTTCAGTTACATATTTAAAATGAATAAATCGTTACCCGCCCACACCTTTACCACCTGCACCTCACTCTCACCACTCTCAAGAGCATCATTGTTGTGATTTGTTCCACAGAACCATCTGGGAAGTCATCCTTAGAAACTGTTTGGAAAAGGGCAGGCACTTATAAAACAAACAAACAAACAAACAAACAAACAAAAAAAAAAAAAAAACCGTGGCAGGTGATTGGAT
Organism: Lutjanus argentimaculatus; assembly: GCA_034769285.1. Taxonomy (NCBI): domain Eukaryota; kingdom Metazoa; phylum Chordata; class Actinopteri; order Lutjaniformes; family Lutjanidae; genus Lutjanus; species Lutjanus argentimaculatus. The sequence continues at coordinate 25,061,939 of JAWZSL010000003.1, read as the reverse complement.
GAACCATCGTGTTCATTTAACACGGGGTAACTTCAACCACTCAGATCGAACTCTTGCCGAAGCTGGTCAGAGAGAGCGCCACTTTTGGTGCAGACACAAACGGATAACTTGAAGCCTGGCAAGATGGATTCTTGTGTGATGTTGTGATGTCATGATCTCATGAATCCAGTTGCCTCGCAAGGTAAGCAGGCAGTTGAAGCAGTGAAGCAGTGAAGAATCCCTAAAATCTCAAAATGCATGCCAGCTGTCCAGCATCAAATAACAGACAGGAAAATTTAGGAACTAGCTGGTGAACATAGTGGAGCATTTAGCAGTTGAAGAGTGAGATATTTCCTCCTGAAGATGGTGGAGAACAAACACGAAGCTAAAAAAGAGTGAATTTTGGATTACTCCTCTGGGTGAACAACTGTTTATTAGCAAGACCACTAGAGTATAAACTTAAAATGTGCTTATGTCAGGGTTGTATTTACAACTTGTTTGCCCTAAATGGCCGAAGACAAGCAGTAAAGTTAAATTTGCTAGATCTTCCTTTATTACATGGGCCTTATGAATGGTAATAAAACTGTATCTGCTGGATGAACAACTGTTTATCAACAAGCTCTGTATATCAGCTTAAAATCTGATAACATGCCAGTTTTGTGTTTATACTTTTCTCAATTGTTCCCAAGTGCACAAAAGATCTTGCAGATATAAGTTTAATCAACAACTTTTTAGTCACACAGACAACAATTTCAGTTAGCTTAGCTTAGCATAAAACTGGAAACCAGCGCATAGCATATTACAAAAAAACAGGAAAAAGAGCAAGTTGACTGAGGTACCAAGCAGACTCAACTGTCATTGGAGCACAGAGCAAAAAGGGGTGTGACTTTGGAAGGGTCTTTTGTTTTAAACACTCAGCAGTACACTCATTGAACTCATCATTTCAACACACACAACTTCAAGTTAGAATAATGTTTATGAGTTAAAGATGTGTCTGACAACTTTTTGAAACGTGACACATATCCAATACTGTATTTTGAACCAAACCACATCTCACATAAGCTGCTCTCCACTTCATGACCGAGACAAATCTCACTCACTTGCTGTGGAATCCATTGAATCCACACCCAAACCACGAGCAACAAGATGTATCGTGAAAAGACTTTTCTTTTTTTTTTTAAACAGTGTAAGCCTGTATACCCAGCAATGGCACAGCACGTCTGGCAGTCATGCAGGGCACAACCACCAAAAAGCTCTGCTCTCTTGTTCCGCCGCCAAGCCATAATAACAGCAATAAGGTTGGGGAGGCTCGTTAACCTTAATCTAGGAATTACACTGTGGCACCAGCAAGGAGAAGAGGACGTGTTGTGTTGTGTGCTTGTACATAGGAGCTGGAATTAAACATTTACCACAGAGGGGGGGCTGGTGCTGCTTTGAACTACACACAGAGAGAGTGAGAGTGGTGGTTCATGCAGTTCACACAGTGCTGAATGGAGCCTCACCTGGATTTAAGTCACTCCACCACTGTAAACTGTTTGAAGCAGGAGAATTCCTTTGCCTCTCCTGCCCCCTTGTGGTTAAAACGCATTACTGCTTTTATTTGCCTCAACAGCTGAGAACACGTTTGAAGTGACACGGGTTTACATGAACCACATTAGAAATCTATAGGTTAAAGTTTTCTATATTATATATTGTTATCAAACGGCTTTGTTAAATAGTCAAATCTCATTTGTCAATTGCTGCATTCTAAATTCTGTTTTTTCTGAATAACAGACCATTGCTTGGGATGTAGTTCTGCTCATAGGCTCTGGAGTAGCCGTAAAATCATAACAAAATCATTTTAAATTAATATATTGTGTCAAGTTATTGATTTCTGTCCAATGAGCGAGATAATGTACAGTGAGCAGCTTATTATGAAATAAACCCCTCCTAATGAGGATACCCATGGTAAATTACATTAAATTAGTATCCTTTTGCATATAATTGAATTGCTGGCAAGTATAATGCTGCACAGAGCCTCACAGCAGTGGTAGTAAGTAGTATTTAGGTCTTTTACTCTGTACTATTACCACACTGTGAAAATACTTCACTGCAAGCAAAAGTCCTGCATTCAAAGCAATAAAATGTACTTAAAAGTATGAAAAATAAAAGCACTCATTGTGCAGTAAAATGCTCCCTGTAACTACTTTAAATAGGCCTACTGTTGGGTATTGATCTATGTACAACAATGCATCGTATTTTACAAGATCATCATGTGTTTGTAGTGTCACTGTCCTGACAGAACCAAGTCTCTAAAAACCCAGCTTTCCACAGTGTCAGAATAACAGCCCCTTTGCAGCTTAATGACAACACATTTTCCTTCTAATCCATGACGGTTTTTAAAAAAAGTTTATTTAGCTCAGATTGAAGAGGATTTTTTTTTTAACCCCTAAAGGAACACTTAATCTTGGAATCTTGGATCTCGGGGATTGTTTTCACTGGACAGGAAGGATATGAAAAACTGTAATCTGAAAAGTAACCGGTAACTAAAGCAGTAAACAAAGGCACAATATTTGTCTCAAGTAAAATAAATTGTACTCAAGTAAAGTACAAGTACCTCAAATTTGTACTTAAATACAGTACTTGAGTAAATGCACATTCCACCACTGCCTCACTGTAATGTTTACCCAGAAGATCTTTGTTAGCAGCCTACTAGCTTTTTAATTGAATTCTGTTATTAAATCTACCAGACTTAAGCCTGGAGGAGATCATGCGATTGCTTGCATGCATGCATGTGTGATCAACAGACCTGGAGCTTATTCACAGCTAGTCGTGCGTACTACTGGACTGATCAGCCTAATTCTTTTGTTGCACATTCTGACTGTATGCTGAAGGACCTCTGTGATTCTTGATTCAAAGGTTAAAGGTCATCGTGAGCTCACTAAACATGTTGTTGGCCATGACTCCAGATTACAAACTGCCAAGACCACCTACTATCCGAACAGGATCTGTGGTGTGAGACGCTTCCTGTGAATCCCTCCGGAAGACCACACAGTCTCTGACATCTCGTCACGCCTAACTGATATCTTGACATGGATGAAAGATCACCACCTTCAATTTAACTTCTCCAGGACTGAGCTCCTTGTCATCCCAGCCCGTCCCTCTATACAACAAGAGATCAGTCTCCAACTCGAATCCACCAAGCTTACACCTACAAGGTCTGCCCACAACTTGGGCATCATGATTTATGACCAACTAACCCTCAAGGTCCATGTGGCCTCGATTGCTAGGTAATGCTATTTTTCCTTGGACAATATCAGAAAGATAAGACCCTACCTATCCAAGTGCAGCACCTGCAGCACCTGGTTCAGGCTCTTCACTTGTGCAACTGAAACAGCTCTTACCTACCTGAACTCCTCATCCAGGTCTATGCCTCTTCCTGCTCACTTTGCTCTGACAATGAAAGACGCCTGATTCAACCATGGCAAGAGGGCCCAAAGTTGCTAGCTAGACTCTTCCATTTTGTGACTCCCTGATGGTTGAACGAGCTACTAAACTATGTTTGATTGGCAGAGTCCCTCTCAGTCTTTGTGAGAAGACTGAAGACCCAGCTCTTTCATGAATACCTTTGCACTTGATTGACTGCCAAGATCCAACGCATCTTATGCACTCTATGCACATTGCCAGTGGCACTGCTTGTAGGCACCAACGTCCTATCAGACTTGAACTTTGCTTCATGGCGCGTATTCATGTTGCTCTCTCCTGACTAGATCCTTGCTTGTGTTGTGTTAGCTCTCAGAGGTACGTTGCTTTGGATAAAAGCGTCTGCTAAATTAAACTGTAAGATTGAACACTAAAAATTGTAACTCATACTCATTGAAATTGTGACTCATACACTAATTATGACAAAATTTCACACATCATGTATTAAATTACAGTTTCTAATCAAAACATTTTCCCCGAAAGCAGTTAAGTGGCAGTTTTGTGTGTTATGTAATGTTCACAGACATGCAGACGCAGAGGGAGAAAAAGCTGAGGGGAGCAGCCAAGAGAAGTTCTTCAGAAACTTGAAACCTGTTTCAGAGCAGCAGCCAAGCCCCAGTTAAGACATTATCTAGTTCTTATATGCATCATATCCAGTAAAATACTTTAATCTCCATAGCTTTTGTTGAATTTTGAGGTAGTTGTGAATTTGTATTTTAAGATAATGATTGAACACATTCTATGCGTATTTTCAGTGTAAATTATCAAATCAGTGTTTCATCCTTGCGCACGCAAGAATGCGTATTGTAGTGTGCCGACATCAGGAAGCAGCTTGGGGACAGTGGAGTGGGTGCCCCTCAAAATGTCTGTCCCTGATGGACTATGAAGAACGATTAAAGCATACCAATGTCATCAAACAAATCTGTATTCGGTGATTAGCTTTCATCATTTGGACTAATTGCCCCACTCATGACTCACTGAGGAGATAGAAACTTGTTTAATCAGAGGTCTGACAGATTGAAGATTTTTTAGACAGATTTTGGTTCCAATTTGGGGCAAATTGAAGTTGGTCTTGGTGATAATTGTAGAGGGGAAAAGTGTGTCTTTAATGCCCAGGAGTGAGTTGTGTTTTTTCTCCCTATTTCCCACAATACTGCTGTGATGATGACTTATTTTAGCTTTATAATACCTTAACATTGTGTGATATTTGAACAAAAGCCTTGAAACATTGACATTTCTTCTGCTCATTTATATTCTCAAGGCAAATGAAAGTGATTTTCCTGGCTCATTATGTTCCCAGAAGAGTGTTTTGATTACGTCACTTTGTTTTATTAGTCTTGTCTCCACTTGCTCAGAACAATTAAACTATGAACAGGGAAGCAAAGACTAACTGTAAAACTTCAAGACTGCCAAAATGGGTGTCTTCATTTTCATTTTGACGGACAAGAGGACACATGGGGATATATGGAGGTGGATATGCATGTTGCACCATGGGGGGCTTTCCAAAGAAAAATGGAAGTTTACACCGCCTTTATCTTGAAGCACTCCCACTTCTGACACATGAACACACACACCCACGCCCATTCAGTTAAACCGTACAATACAGCTACTGAGACATTCAGTGGTCACATCTTGACACGTACTGGAGGAGAGGAAGCACTCTGGTGAGTCAACAGCCTGTAATTTGCTTTGTTTTTCTTTTAAAACAACTATGACATATCAAGGCAAGCAGATAAAATCAAGCCTGTTTTAAACTGTGAAGCTGATTTGTGAGCTCTGACTTGAATGTTAATAATTAACTAAAAACACTATAGAGAGGAAAACTTACTTTTAATAAACAGGTACAAGTAAAGGTACATCTGAATGCTTTTGAAAAACAGCTCTCAGACTAACTGTAACTCACTAAGGTTACAATGTAGAGTCTTTTGTTGATTTAATGGACAAAAAAGTGTAATCTATACAATTCAACAACACCTTCCAAAATTATCGCTCAGTTGAATTAGCAGCTCTATGAAGCAGTTTCAACAAAGAACATTATACCCCTCATGAAGGCAGGTTTTTTAGCAGAATAGTTGTATTAGACTGGATGAGTTTTACCGAATTAAAATAAAATGGCAACTGCACTTTTGACTAAAAGAGCTACTAGAATGCTTGTATGGAAGCCCATTTCTGCTCGTAGACAAAAATCTCCATGTTAAGTCATAATTTTGAGATTAAAGTAAAAAAAAAAAAAAAAAAATAGATAAAAGTATTACTTTTTGACTTCATAACCTATAATGTTGACTTTTCATCTTGTAATTATTACTTTTTATCTCATAATTTAGACTTGACAGCTTATAATTATGACTTTATCTTATAATTTGGCATTTTAAAAAATCTCATAATTCTGATTTTATACCGCTGAGTGTATTTCTTTGACTAGAGGAGCCATCAGAACGCTTTCTCATTTTGCCTGTGAAATTAATTACTATCCCTATGTTATGTCGATGTCTGTTAAGGTTCTCAGTCATCCAGGTCATGGTATTTGTAGCAAGGTTTGTTGTAGGCAACTGGACTTGATAGAGTTCTTGAAGACATTTCGCCTCTCATCCAAGAAGCTTCTTCAGTTCTGACTGACTGGTTTAGGAGTTCAGGTGTTAAACCTCTGTGTGGTCTTTAACACCTAGAGGGGCATGTGTCTCCTGTGCCCACCCTTCCATTGTGTGGACCTTGGGTTTCACCTGGGGGGAGGTGTAAATGAGAGTCGTTAAGGTCCCTGCCATCATGTGACTTGTTGGAGTCACATGATTTCAGGTGGGTATCAAACTGTCTGGGGAGTGATCTTAAAACTGCTTTGTATGTAGCAGATAAATTATGTCTTAGACCACCTCCTCTGTTGAGAGATGGCCTTTCCAGGTTAACAAAAATAGCTTCTTTTACTCCTCTCTCAAACCATCTGTCTTCCCTGGCCAAAATATGGACGTTGCCATCTTCAAAAGAGTGACCTTAAGCTTTCAGATGTAGATGGACTGTTGAGTCCTGACCTGAGGAACTGGCTCTCCTGTGTTGAGCCATGCGCTTATGCAGCGGTTGTTTTGTCTCCCCGATGTACAGGTCTGTGCACTCCTCACTACACTGGACGGCATACACTACATTTTCCCGCTTGTGTCTGGGTGTTCTGTCCTTGGGGTGGACAAGCTTTTGCCTCAGGGTGTTGCTGGGCTTGAAATGAACAGGAATGTGATGTTTGTTAAAAATCCTCCTGGGAATAACAATGTTTTTCCTTTTGATGTTGTTTTCCTCTCTCTCTCAGACCTGTTTCTATGTTATGTCATAATTATTTAATAAGTAAAAGTTATGAGGTTAAATTATTACTTTTTAACTCAGAATTTTGACTTTCTATTCCACAATTGAGTTTTTCTCAGAATCTGAAGTCATGATTATGAGATAAAAAGTTGAAATTATGGGATAAAATTATTACATAAAAAGTAATAAATAATTATGAGATAAAATTATGGCTTTTAGTTCATAACTCAGACTTTTCATCTCATAATTCTGACTTTTTATCTCAGAATTATGACTTAACTTGGGGATATTTTTTCTTTTACTGGCATTAATTGTTTTCCATAATGTTGTGATAGGACATTACTCTGATTTTGATGTGTTTTGTCTCAAACAGACAGAAATGCTGGTCTCAACTACAGAACGAGTCGCTGAAACAGGAACCTCTGGTCTGGGCTCTCAAGCTTTTAATGGCTCAACGTTCCTGGACTCTGAGTTCCGTTACGTCCTCTTCCCAGTCGTCTATGGCATCATCTTCATCCTTGGCCTCTTCGCCAACCTCTATGTGCTATTCGTCCTGCGCCGCCTCCGTGAGGCCAAGACCATGGGCGAAATCCGCATCTACATGACAAACTTGACCATTGCTGATCTCCTTTTTGTCTGTGCTCTTCCCTTCTGGATTGGCTACTATAGTCGCAACGGTCACTGGGTCTACGAAGACATCATGTGCCGGCTGACTGGCTCGCTCTTCTTCATCAACACCTACTGCTCCATCCTCTTTCTTGGAGCCATCAGCGTCAACCGATACTGGGCAGTCACCCGGCCTCTGGATGCGGCCTCTTCAGACCACAGGCGTCGTGGGATCATTGTGTGCGTTGTCATCTGGATGGTGACCTTGGCGATGGCTTTTCCATTTCTGATAAATCCAGGGACCAACCAAGACACCATGAACAACCTCACTCGCTGTTTTGAGGGGTATCAGAATGAAACTGACTCAGATAAAAAACAGGTGGCTGCCACTCATTTTGCAATCATTGGACTGTTTTTTTTTTGTCTTTTTTCTTGTTGTGGTGTGTAATTTCCTTATCGCTCGAGCGTTGCTCTCTCAAAATTCTCCTGGGTCTGAACTCAAGTCTTCAACAATCATGTCTAGAAAATGCAGCAGGACTGCATCCTCCTCCAAAAGGCCCAGAGGGCTGAAGCGCAGGGCTCTGCAGATGTTGTTGGCAGTAGTGGGAGTGTTTGTTCTGTGCTTCCTGCCCCACCATGTAATTCAAGGCCCCTGGACACTGTCTGTGTTGCAGATAGAAAAGGGCTGGGGCCATGTAACGTGGGACCAGAAAACCCGTCAGGCGCTCAATGATGCACATCAGATCACCTTGGTTCTTATGGGCCTCAACTGCATTTTGGATCCCATTGTTTACTGTTTTGCCACAAGAAAGTTCAGAAGGTTCATTATGGCCCACATTAAAAAGATAAGAAAGGGAGAAGGGTGTTCACAGACAGCCACCTCACATCTCTCCATGGACAGCAAGAATCAGAGCCAAAGACTCAAGAGCGAGCCCCAAGAGCCTGAAATGGATTGATTTAAACATGTGCAATATTCATAGAAAATGTAGATATATGCTGAAAAGACTCTCACGTGGCCACTGATAAAAGATCACTGAATATACAGTATTGTTGCACCTTTATATTGTTGTCTTGACACAGGGTTCCACAAAAAAATTAATTTAATCTAAGATTAGTTCTAATCAGAGTTCATCAAAACTAGGTTAAAAATGAGTAAATCTAGATTCAAAATCAAGCAGAGAACTGTTGTACGATTAAAAGATAAACAGCTCTCTGTTTAGTAAATCTAAGTGTAGTCATGTAAACCAAAATTAATTAAAAAATTAAATAGAGTTTAATCAATATAGATGTGCTTGCTCCCCTAAATTAAAATAATAAAAATAAATTTGAGTGCTGTTGGGACCTAGTAAGTTTAAAAGAGGTGTGAAAACTGCGAAACTGCGAAACTGTGAAACTGCGAAACTGCGAATCTGTGAAAAGTTTCCTTCCCTCTGGTTGCATTGTTTCCTTGCTAGCTAAAAAGTCTTAAAAAGTTAACAAAACGTTAAATTGTTTGTAAGCTAGCTAAAGGCTAACAAAACATTACAAAACATAAGTTCAAGTTAACCCATGATTTAATTAGTGCTACAAATGACTCTGCTGCTTTCATTAACGTGATCTCACTTATTATCTAGACATTTGATCTCACATTACTGGAAGTGCTGCAGCCTGACTTGCACCAGCTCTTCTGCTCTTCCTGTGTGCACTTAAAGCTGAAAAGCAGAAGTTTCACAACGAGAAGTACATTAACAAAACATTTCTAACTCTGTAGGAGGACACAGAGTTTGCACACAAAATCAAATGAAAAAATACTAAGCACATTTCTTAGTCCTTCTATGGGTTTTGCTCTGCCTAAAGCAGGGCACTGAAAATGGTAGACAAGTCAAGGACAATAGACATATTTACAGAGCCTAGCCCATCTCTTTATAGGTGTTTAGACTGGGGCTTCTCACTAGATTACACACACACACAGCAAAATATGTGATAATGAGATTCCTATCAGATAACTTACAGTTTTAGCCTTGCCTAGACAAGTTATATCCGATATTGCAAAACCAGGGAACAGAAGTAATAATGCTTGAGCTACGTGTCCCCCTCTGCAATCCAATATTGTGACATCACTGTAGAAAACCCCGTGATTCATTGTGACAAAGTAAGCCAAAACTTATATCATCATTATTATTCAGTTATCTGCTGTATATGCACCGCACTGTATTTCTTATATACTGTGAACTTACCAGCTCTTGGAAAGTAGATTTATTATGCATTTTTCTATTCAGTTGAACTGTTTTTGTTATCTTGTATTATACATGTAATGTATTATTTAAAAGTGTGTTTAGTGGGTTTTTTTGATATCCCAAAAGGAAAAGATGTTGGTTTCACTTCATGTAACAAACTCTTTATAATAAAATTTATTTGTGTGTTTAGTTTGTTGTATCATAATGATTAAAGTTGATTTAAAAAAGTCAATTTCAAGCATACCAACAGGCGGGGAGACACCTACCCATCAACAGTACATTGATTTGAGACACACAGAAAATTTTAGCTAATTACATATTTTATTAACTTTTATACACATACACACACACACACACACACACACACACGGGGGTGGGGGGGTGGGGGTGGGGTGGCTCATGTGAACAGTTGCACCCAGTTAGAGTTTCAGATCTTTGAGTTTGACCACATTCAGATTGTGATGAAAAACTTCTGTGAAATTAGATTAAATCAAACAAACAAAACCAATGAAAACCACACGCAGACAAACTATATATGTGAAACCTTATTTGTTAGGTAGTAGATGTGAGATCTACATGCAGATATTACCCAACCTCGGTCTGCACTTCCTCTTTTTTTTATTGCACATCTCCACCCTCTGACGGATGTTCATGACAGACTTGAGTACACATTATCCCCACTCATGTTGTTGGGGTCCAGATCGGTGTAAGCTTGGTTGGTGCTTGTGTAATTCATGTACACGTCTGTGTCGCAGTCGGTCTTTGGCAAACCTCCCCTGGTGTGCAGAAAATTGTGATCAGACTGTTAATATACACATCCCTCTGACTCAGCTGGCTTACAGCATGTGAACAAATTGCTTTGCATACATTTTTTCTTGTAGAAACTTACTTTGGTGGCTTTTCAGGTTCGGGAAAACCTTTAAGAAAAGATTAAGATTAAAATCATCCACAGAACATTTGCTCAAAATTTGACCCAACAGGAAATGCTCTATGTGCGTAGGTGTTCTTTACCTTTAGCTGGAGTGTTGGAGGTCGTGAAAGTGTAACCAAGTCTTTCCCGGTTCAGCCAGAAAAGAGCAGCAAGGCAGATGATCAAGGCCAGGAGAGAGAGGACGAAGGCAGCTATTCCTAATTTCTCACCGACTATTGTAAGTCAAGGAAACAGCAGAGAATTGCAGGTGAAAGGCTTTCAAGAGTAATTCTGGAATTTGTAGACCTATTTTTTTTGTGTGCATATTTTGGAGTATAAATGACTAATAGAAACAAAAGGTTTTAGAATTCAGAAGATTATACCTCACCTGTCAGCACTGAAACAGGCTGCTATGACTACACTGTAATCCTGGGGAGCAAATGTGCCCAGCTCAGATTTGAAATGATCCCACAGTGATGACCTTTTCAGACAGCGCCATCAGACAGGGGGACTGAAGCTGTTATATTGTTCTGTTCAAATCCACCAGACTCCTTTGACAAAAACAATTTTACCACAGAACAACTCCCATTTGCTGTGAGGTAAAATTACTGCTTTTGCCAATGGACCGTGGTAGCTTTGAACAGAGCAATATAGCGTCTATTTCTGTTACCAAAAACCAAAAATCCTTACCCCTGAGCAGCCATCACAGCCCATTCAGCAGCTGCTAGCTGAAGCGATCGACTAATTCCAAAACTTTCATACCAACTAGTTTATCAGACCCCAAAATATGTTTTAAAAAGGTCCAGGTTTTAAAAGACCAGAATTATCCTTTAACTGTCACAGAAAACTGATAAACAGCTGAAAAAACATGCCTGTGAAGGTTCTCAGTCATCCAGGTCATGGTATTTGTAGAAAAGGTTGTCATAGGCAACTGGACTTGGTTGAGTTCTAAAGGATGTTCTACCTCTCATTCAAGAGACCTCTTCAGTTATGAACTGAAGAAAACACGATGACTCTTATGTTCAGGTGATTACACACTAATGAAAACACACTTGTGAATATAATATTCTATTTCTGCCCTATATACACACTGGACTAACTATATATAATGGAGTGGAACAACATTAGCAAATTAACTGGATTCATGTTTTTGACACCTGATCAAAGTCCAGTATTTACTCTCCTTTGTTGATCTGTTTTCACCAATTCCTGAGGCAAATACGATAGACTACCTGTCCCTTTAGCCTCTAAACGCTGGACAATGTTCACCAGCTAGTTTATATCTGGTAGCAAACAGTAAAGTTGTTTTCTGGACAGCTAAACAATGAGCTATAAAGAGAGCTGAGGAGAACTTCAGAGTTTTCACTACCAGCTACCCCTTTCTCATACAAGTAGTCATGTCTGTAACTAAAGTGGATCCTTAACAAAAATGTTTATATTTTGTTCATGAGAAAAAATATACAGTATATCAATAGTAAAGTATCAAGACTGGTATCAACCTCAAAATCCAGTATCATGATAGATTTTTTCATTGGCTTTTATGCCTTAAATTGATAAGACAGCTGAAGATATGACAGGAAATGGGGAGAGAGAGTCGGGGAATGACACACAGCAAAGGGCCACAGGCGGGAGTCGAACCCACGGCTGCTGCAGAGGACCAACAGCCTCTATACATGGGGTGCACGCTCTACCAACTAAACTACCCAGGTGCCTCACATGTGAGGTAATCTTAAAACAAAATCTCACTCTCACTGCACAGACTGATCAAGATCTTACACTGTGTTTATTCATGCAAATCAAAACAAACCACAAACCTGTTGTGTGCATGGAGATGATGAAGACCGTGTGTTTAGAGCTCATGTTCTGAAATGACCCGTCCATGGCGTGGCAACGGTAAGTCCCACTCTCCTCTGGCTCGGTGAGGGTCAGATCGCTACCATTGTTCACTGATTTCCAGGTCTGATTAAGGCCATCCAGGCGTTGCAAGGACCAGGTGAGAGATTTTTGTACAGTGGAAGCGGTGCAGTGCAGGTGGACTTCTTGACCTGCCGCAACTGGGTAGTCTGGTGTGGCCACCAGCTGCAGAAGAAGGGGCTTTTCTGGGGACAAATGGAGGATGACGGATGGAGCGAGGAGAGAGTAGAATTAAAATAGTTACAGACAGAAGATATTGTTTTGTACACATTATCAACCTCAGTAGTGGTGTTGTTCTACAGATGGCAATGTCTGATTTGTGGGTCAGTGTATCCAACTGTAAAATATTTCAGCAACTAACCACTGATGGATTACCGTGAAATTTAACATTAAAGAAATTAAAGGTCCCCAGAAAATGAAGCTTAATGACTTTAATGATCCTCTGACTTTTCTTCCGGCACCACCATTAGGTTGATATTTTTTTAAATTTATAGATTGTTATCACTTTGGTGATGATCCCTTAACTTTCCTGCTAAAACATTATAAGGTAACAGATATTCTATGGGATTTTTGCATTGTCTGTTCAACGTCCTCTGCATGGGTTTCCTGTACTTTAAATGATGAACATCACAGCATCTTCAAAAAGTGGTGGAAATGTTGAGACAGCACACTGGCAATGTTTAAAAATAGTGCTAATGACATCACTCTGGAATTTCACTTCCTAGGTCGCTACAATGTCACATGCACAAGTTGCAAAAGTTACACTGCAACTATGTTCCCCACAATGACTTGGTGTTAGAGCTGCCTGCAAAGTGAAAGGAGCTACAATCAACAAATAACTGCAACACTTTCTTTTTAGTCCCATTTTCACAAGTTCACAATGAAAAAGAACTTTTTCTTATCAAACAAAAGTTTTTTTTTTTTATTATTAGTTTTTTTATTGAAATCTTTTAATTCAACTAGTAAAAAATGGGGGCAAAAACAAGTGTTTTGTTTATATTTTTGTTGAGTGCATTTCTGTGCGACTGTGCTCTGAGCTGTGCTGAATCTCTGGCTCTCCGTGGGGCGACATGTTGGTCTCCTGTAGTTTGTGTTTCGCTACAAATTGAATGATCTCTCAGGCTTGGGGCATGAGCTGATCTTACATGTCCACCAACATGAGGAGGGTGTTCCCTTAGACAGAAAGAGCGATCCTTAAGTTGCTCCAGACTGGCCGGCATGGCAGCTCCATTACTGTCGCCAGTTTGAATGGGTGAATGAGAGGAAAAATTTAAATTGCTTTGAGTGCTTTAGCAGCGCAGTCCATTTACCATTTCAGGCACCCCTCAGTAAGTAAAAGTCCCATTCATTTTTCCTACAGACCGTGTTACTTGCCTCACAGTTGGAGCACTTCTATGACTTGGAACTTGGATCAGCATGAAACTCTCCTGGTTAAATCACCAGCACAAAAGATTAAGAACTCCATTAGACAATATTTGGTTCTTTGATGTAAAAAAAAAGTTCCATTTCGGAGAGGAATCAGTTGATTGAATGAGTCAAGCCTGGTGTGCTCCGGCTTGGCAGGAATGAAAACCTGCAGCAACATGGCTCTTTGTAGAACAGTTAGGACACACCTGCCTAAGAGAGTCCTGTACTTCTATGTTAAAGGGACAGTGATTTGTGTCAGCTGTTTTCCCCTTCCCCTGTGTTTCTTGTGGTTCCTTTTTTTGTCTCTCTCTGTGTCTGGGTGTGGCTCTCATCAGTCCTGCTGCCAATCTGTCTGCACACCAGAAAGCCATCCACTAATCAGCCCCGGCAGTACAAATACCCCGGCTCTGCAGGCCAGTCCCTGCCAGATCGTTCAGTCCATCTTTGTGGTACTAAGCCATGGCCTAGTTGCTGATTCTTTGTTTTTTTTTTCTTGTGGATTTGGGTAGCTTGCCTTTACCTTATTTCCCTGTGCCTCAGATCCATACTCACTGGCCACCTGTTTGCCTGCTACTTCAGCCTGCCTACCAGTGTCCAGCCCTGCTCAGCCTGCCTGCCTTGTTTAACCTGAGAGCCCTGGATCAGCCCAAACCGTCAACTTGTTTTCATTGAAAATAAATCCACTTCAAACTGAGCTGCTGTCTGAGTCCTGCTTTTGGGTCCAGTTTTCACAACACAACACAAATAATAATAATAATAATAACAATTATTACTACTACTGTTATTTTGAGTTCTCTCGAAATATAATGGGACTAAATGGCTCTTGTCTTATGGGGCTCAAACCACCAAAAACAAACAAACAAACAAAAGACACATCAAAAAATTCAAAAACAAGTGTACCTTTCCAAAAGTCTGATCTGAAATCCATATACCTTGTTGTGAGCAGCTTCATGTAGTAACGACTTATTTCTTTTAGCAGTAGATTCTACCAGAACAAAAAAAGCAGTTCCTACATGAAACTGCTCACAACAAGGTATATGGATCATCTTGTGTGGCAAGGTCATGATTTTTCTAAAGAGACTTTGGTTTTGAATTTTTCAAATATATTTTTTTGGTGCTTTAAGCACCACAAGCTGAGTGCCATTTAGTCCCATTATGTTGGAGAGAAGGCAGACATTTCTATGGCTGATATCTCCGAAACTCTGCAACGCACATAAAAAAAAAATCTAGATGAATAAAGAGCATTACAGGCCAGGGGACAAATATGTGGAGTGAACTGTCCCTTTAAAAAACATTGAGAAAATTGTTTAAAGGGGCTATAATCTAACACTGACAGGAAGCACTGGAAATAGGTTCTGCAGGTATCTGGTTTGTATCAGATAAGATAACTAGTGGCCATGATGAATTAGCTGAGGTTAGCTAACGTTAGCTGAAAGGCTATGCTTACCTATTCAGGAGAAAATTAGTCTTGAAATACCTCTGGGCTCTAAGTTTGTCTTTCAAATCTCGAATTTTTACCCGTGTTTTACGATGTCTCTGATCATGGAGCTTTCTTGAAAGATTCCTTAAGGGTTTTTAGCTCAGATATAGTCTTTCTCAGCTGATCCAGTTTGATCCAGGGTATCAAAATGGGCAATAGGCAGAATCACACAGGCCAAACAAAAAAGACCTGCTGCACCGGAATGGAAATTTCAAAGGAGAACATAGCTGCTGGATCATTGTTGTCAGAGAAGCCAGTGTTTCAGCTTAATGTTTCCTTAATATCTGATGTCATATCATGATCGTTTTATGATTTAACACCTTTTCACACTAGACACGTTTTCTTTTCATGCGATTAATCCACAAGCTTTCACATCAAGAAGAATTTTGTTGACTGATTTTGTTTTTTCACATTTGAACAATCAAACTGCAACTGTTGTTGACAATGTCACATTTAAAACACCCATCTTGGCAGATGTTTTTTTTTTTTTTTTTTTATTTTTTTTACATGTTTCACCAAACTTTGTTTTATA
Organism: Lutjanus argentimaculatus; assembly: GCA_034769285.1. Lineage (NCBI taxonomy): Eukaryota > Metazoa > Chordata > Actinopteri > Lutjaniformes > Lutjanidae > Lutjanus > Lutjanus argentimaculatus. The sequence goes on along the minus strand of JAWZSL010000003.1, from coordinate 25,046,148 downwards.
TGATAAAAGAAGGAATACTACAGAGACTTGAAATACGTCCTGAAGCAGCTGTGGTGCAGTTTCACCCCTGAACCAGTTTCTCCTATCTTTCTCAATATTGGTTGTACCCATATGATATTCTTTCTTCTTTTTATTAAGTAAAAGGAGCACTAAGTCACGCTCACATGATCATATTTCAAAAAAAAAAAAAAAAAGTTAGCTTGAGATGTGCTGCCTTTTCAATTTTTTGGAATATACTCACTGGATTTTGGGTCTACCACTCCACTGAGACATTGTTGAAGCACACCCTCCTTTTCTTTTCTTTTCTTTTCTTTTCTGTTCACTTAATGTTGAATATAAATTTTTTCCACGTGCAATGTATTTTAGGTGTAATCATTTATTTCCAAAATAATGATGTGAAAAGTCAGGCGGGTCAAAAATTTCGCCTCAAAAATATTTATTTTTGTCTACCGTTGATCTGTAAAGGCCTTTACTACAGTAAATATCTTACACATTTCTCAAAATCCATACAAGAAGACAGAATGAAGAACAACACTTTGTACTTAATCCCTCTATACCTATTAAACATCACCATGTTAGCATTGCCATTGTGAGGATTTTATCATGCTAACATTGAGCATTTAGCTCAAAAAAATCGGTGTACACAGTCTAAACATAACCCTCCTGTAGACTATTTGTTTCATTTAATTGTAAGAATCAAATTCTGTATTACCTTCTGCAGTCGGTGAAGTTCTGAAAATTTCAGTTAGAGAAGTTAACTCTATAGGCTGCTGAGTGCTATTCCAGGATTTCACTGTAAGGACAATAAGAAGCACAAAAAAAAAATGTAAACCTGCACTCTGGATTCTGTTATCACATTTGTTAATAAAAAATGTCCTTACCTGTGCTCGCACTCAAAAAGAACAGGAGAAAAAAATTAAGCAGCATGTTGATTTGAGATGAACAAAAAGCACCACACTCTCTTCAGGCAAACAGATGTGACAATGAATATTAATAATCAAAGCACAGGTGAGAATGGAGGAACTGAAGGAAAGGGAAGTTTCAAGTTCCTTTTTCAAACAAAACAACTATACACAAATATAATCATTCCCCAGTTTTTATACAAGGCAAGCAGCAGAATACTTTGCTAAAAAGGAAAAGGAGAAACTATCAATACATAAAAAACATAGACAGGCCCCTAGCCAAACCAATCAAATAATAACTGTAACCCAACTACAAAAAGCACACATTAGCATAAAGAGAATCATAATTAAACCTAATCTCACCCATGAAAGCCTTCAGTTTGTAACATTTAAAAACCGTCAATCAATTCATGACCTGCAGGAAAAACAGTTAACCAGACTCCACAGAACTTTTAATGGTTTTTTAAATTTCAGAGCTGGCGGGCAAATCTATCAGACTCTCGACACACTCGGTTTCGAACGTTTCATATCTCCGACAGTGGTCACCTTCAGGCTCAGGCTGTGATGACAGCTGAGATTGTTGCTGTTGGACACTTTGACATCAGACCTCGCACCTGAGGCAAACTCTCACCAGCTGCCAGAGCAGGTCAGGAGAAGCAAGTGGGTTTTATATACGTTCTGCAAAAAGCACAGAAATTTAAGACCAATACATCAGACTGTTTTAAGTCCCTAATTTGTGGTTTGGTTGTATGTAATTGCATTATATTGTTGGTTGTTGCTGCTACTTGCTACACAACATCAGCGTTATAAAACACTGAATATTTCATTACCCAAACCGTAACCTATTACCACTATATGGTGAGCTTCAAGCAAAATATCACTTAAACTTGTGTGTACTTTTAACCGTGATGGTGACTGGGTAGACTTGTGTTTATTTAACAGATTTTTGTCAACACAGTGCAAGTGGGGACATGTTTTGGTATCTTTCTTTGAGCCCCGTATTCCTGGCATTAAAGTTGCAGCCAGCGATTCTAGAGAAAGATCAAGTCAATTCTTGAGTTGGAAGTGCACTTACTTTGGATTGGCAGCATGAAGATGTTTTGATTGTTGAGTCTCATTCAAAGGTTGTGAAATACTTTGGTTACGGGAATGAGAATCAAGCCAGTCAGACAGGGACAGTACGGAAGCTAAGTAATGTACTGCTGTGGACAGGGTCAGCTGCAAAAGGTATTTTCACCAGCTAAAAAAAAACTATTTTCACCAATTTACTTTGCTACAAGACATCCTTTTCAGTAAACTGCAGTTATTGAAGCCAAATAGCATCTCACCAAACCAACCAAACTCCACAGGCAAAGTCAGTAATTTTAGATCACAGAAACAGGAGTTGTTGGTCCAATTGGTTAGTTTGTTTGTATTTTTGTGTGACTTCAGTGAATCCAAACTATCCTTACAAAACACAAAATAACACAATAACACAAACAAACAAATTGAGGCAGTGGCAGGTCATGAACTCCTGTGCTCTGGGAGGTAAAATGGATTATTTCTCCAATGGGGTTTGGTTGGTTTGGAGAGAGCAATATTTGGCTTATACATATAACATTGATTTCCAGCCTTGCTGACCCTGTCCACAGTAGTTCATTGCTCAGCTTCATGATGGCTACCTTCTACTGTAGGTAATACACCGACTATGTATTAATATCTCACAGCCTCACCTTAAAAAATCTGAACTATCCCTTTAGGGGTTACCATGGAACTTTTGCCCAATGGCATGCAAAAAAACTGCCTACTCCAGTTTTAATCCTTTCAGTTTCTCTTGCATCATCAAACTTTGCTAAAACAAATCCACAACAGCTGTTTGTCACTGCAGAACAAAACCTGTCTATAGGGAGAAAGGGAGCGGCTTCACATCACAAAGTAGTGAAAGACATATTTCAAAACTGTTACTGAAGCAAAGGCAATAGCAGCATGTAGAAGACTCAATTACAAGTAAAACATATGCATTCAAGCGGTGAAGTTTTATCAGCAAAAAGTGTTAAAAGTGAAGTTGCATAAGATGGATCTCCAAAACTCAGCAACTCACACCAAACAATCTAGATAATAGATATGTATTTTTGATTTTTGGGTGAACTGTCCCTCTACAGCTCACTTTAGAATCATATTGCAGCCATGGTTACAGTTTAAAACAATGATTCCTCTTTGTTGTTCCCCTATTTAAAAGCACAACTCATCGGAAGTATGTTTTTAGTTTCCATACATAACAAAAAGACAACAACCTGAAACCTGGTTTCATTTCCCGTTGGTCACTGTAAAATTTTGAAATTGACATGATGAAGAAATTAGAGAAAATTTAGCTATATTTCCATACAAAAAGTCACATTATGTTTGGTTTTCTGTTCTCTCTTTGATCCATGCATGCTTGCTTTCTTAGAATGTGAAAAATGTTCATAAATAAAAAGTCATTAGTAAAAAGTCACATGAATCACATTACTAAATGGCATTAATGCTAATTGTTTTAGATCAGCTTCAAATGTGGATGTTGATTATACTGAGTAATTGTGTTATTTGTAGAAGGTGAAGTTGTAGAAGCGAAATTCACTGCAAGTATATTTTGATCACTCTTCTGAGATCATCTCCCACCCTGTTTCCTGAAATATGTTCTTTATTCTTTCACAGTAAAAGAGAGATGGTGTTAGGGTGTTTCTGTGCCCAATGTGTGACTTCCTCTTAATGAAGTTGTGTACACCAGAGGGGACAGGGGAACCTCTCTCTCTCTCTGTCTCTCTCTGAGAGGAAGATAGATGGTGATACTGTATAATTATCTATGTCTGTCCTCGTGTGTGTGGGATGTGTGTATGCATGTGAGTGTGTCTTTTCCCCAAGTCATTATTCTTCATTATTCTTCTATTATTCATTATTCATTCATTATTCTGCCTGTACCGCTGGCTACAGTCATGCCCGTTGGTTTGCACTGCAGACATGACTGTGGCCCCCTGCCAGTAGATGACAGCAGGATGAACTCTGTGTGATGTGCGCATGTGCTTATACACACATGTAATATACTGTCCTGTATGTTTATGTTTGTTTTTATTGACTTAGACAGATGCAGATAACATATTTCATGTTATAACCTGTTGCCTGCCTCAATGAATATTGACTGTATTGATCTCAAGGGGGCAGTATTCGCCTAGTGACTGAAAAAGTTGATTTGAACCTAGTGGACAGGGTGGGGAACAGTCATTATTTGACAGTTTTCCTTTGATTAATAATGCCAAACAAAAAGAGATAAATCTATATTCCTCCAGTAAGTGTGTCTACAATATCAGGGTGTTGTGGAAAGAGAAAATTAAAATTAATTGGGAAAGTCCTGGGGAATTCAACTATCCAGCAGCAAAGAAAAAAACACCATGCACATTCTCATTAAACAAAATAAAGAAATCAATAACAACAAATAAACAGCTGTGATTGGATTATGGATCAATGTGGTCCCTGCAAAGAGCAGATGTCTAACATGCTTTAAAAAAAAAAAAAAAAAGCAGAGATCCAAGGTCTGAATTATCTCTAAATCAGTGCTCAGAGGAGATTTGATCGTAGATTTATTGGTTGGGGAGAGAAAACAAAGTAAATAACTTCTGGCGAACAGCAGACACACTGGTCACAAGAGACAATTACAGGTTAATGATTAGTGCTAAAACCTAATGTAGCAAAATTAGAGGAAGAGCTCTGACGTCAACAAAACAGACTCAGTAATGTCAATTGCACAGCAATACCTTTGTGAAGTTTGCTATCTTCTGCTTTCTTCCAACAAAAAGTGAAGTTCACACAAACACCACCTTAAAAGGCTCTATTTGGCCAAACTAAAAATTAACATAACTTGGCAAGAAAAACATGCAAATCAGTATAAGAGAAAGAGAAAAGCAGAGCATGGTCCACAGCCATTTTAAATACAGCTGAGCCAGGAGGTACAGATGTTCCACATCTGAATGACCCTGGTCTCCACTTGCCTATAAGCAGCCTGGAGTGTAACATGATATAAGACACACACACACCATAACAAAGGGTCATCACAGCTAACATTAGCTAATTACTGTAAACATGATTTTTTTGGGTTATTAGTTGTTTTTTGGGTTATTAGTTGTTTTTGTGAGCAAACATAACATTAGTTCTTCATGATTCTTTCCTGCGACTTTAATGATGCTGTTGAACTGGTTTAAATAAAGTAGATCTGGCAAATTTAATGTCACTTAGAATGAATAGCATTAATGCTGGTTAATTTAGGAAATGAAAGAAAATGAATTCATTCCTGAAACACTTTTCTAATAACATCTTTGAGCTTGGTAGTGAGGCAGTGATTTTTAAAGTGGGGACCTTGGCTGAACCCCCTGAGGGCCTCCACAGCGTGCCAAAAAAAAAAAAAAAAAAAAAAAAAAAATTTAAACTTGCATGTATGATGCAGAGTACAAAAAGTGCACGTAAGAATTGATACAAGTGCCCCAACTGTGTTCTTTGCTTCGAGACCCTCTCAAATGAGTGTTTAAAACAGTCAATACTTAAAACAAGAGCACCCTCCAGAGCCTGAAAAGTCACCTTTGGGTTTTTAAAGGTATCTTGCAAAAAGGGTGGCCCTGTCCATAAGCTGTTGCTATTTGAGGCACCTTGGTGTGGAACATTTGGGAACCCCTGGTGTATGGTGTCAAATATTTTAAGTCAAAAGGCTCAAGTCAAAGTGAAGTCACAAATCCTTAGTTGTTAAAGTCCAAGTTGAGTTGCAAGTCTTTTGTGATTTTGTCAGGTTGAGTCTATGGTCATCATGTTTGTGACTAAAAGCTGTTAAAACTGAAAAGTTTTCCATTTTCCTGAGCTGCTAGTGGCCCCTAAATCCGTTTCTTCTCAGTGAGCACTTTGACTGAGCCCATATAGTAATCAACCACCGGGTGGTGCTCACTACTCAGTGTTTCCAGCCCTTGCTGTTTGTTCATGCTTCAAAGCCTCAGACTGTACAGTAGCCTTCATTTCAGGCTTTTTCCTGTGATCCCCAACCATCAGTCTGCAATCTCAGCTGCTTGATATGAGGGGCCAGAGGTCAGGTTCCTATAAACTGTAGAACTAAGGAGGAATTGATCAGACAGGAATTGATCAGACAGGTTTTTCAGTGCACCAGAGGATTAGAAATTGTCACTTTACAGCAGAAATACTGAGTGTATTTTTGTAAAATACACATTTTTTGTCTGGTTTTTATATTCAGACAGTGTAATATTATTCAGATTTGTAATCACAGTCAGTTTGGTTTTAGATTATGTAATACATCTCAAGGTATTAGAAGACTGTTTTCTGGTTTATAGGTTAATTTGCTTTAAATTAATTCATGCTTTCATCTGCAGCAGAATCAGATGCCTTTAGTGTCAGCGTGATTGTCTCTGGCTCTGGGGTGTTTTTTAGTTCACACTTGAATCGCTGTTTTCCCTCGTCTTGTGCTTTCAGTACGTCTGTGTGTTCTGAGCATTAGGCCTATGGGGGGTTACAGCCACTTTGTTAAAAGGAGGAAAATTAATTATTATGTCATTGAGAGGAGAAAACATGAGATTCAGCCAGAGATTTCCTCTTGGAGACAGTTGTTCTTGATGACCCAAATGAAATATGAAGGCATTGTGCGTGTGTGTGTGTGTGTGTGTGTGTGTGTGTGTGTGTGTGAGCAGGAAGACGAAGGAGTGCACTCATCCCTGCATCATTTTTTGATGGATAAGTTTCCTCCCTCCTCTCGTCACGCGTTGGTTGTCACGGCGATGACGAGTGGCTTCCTTCTGCTTTTCTGGCGGGTGGTGGGATGTGACAGTCGTACGGGCAGCTGCCAGCATGCGTCTCACTGCTCTCTTCTATCTACAGACTCCCCCATTGCCTCTATTACCCTCCATCTCCCAGTTCAAATGATAAACTCCTCACTTATTTTACCAGTCCGCTTCTGAACGATCCACAACCAGGGTTAGAGGGTTAGTTTACACATGTATTCCCGTACAATTGCTGATTACTTATTAAAAATGGAGTCAGTAACCTAATCCAAGTGCCACAATGTTTAGCTTAATATAATGTTTTATGTTCGTTGTAGGTTTATGAATTGTTTGTCCAGCTATTCTATCCTTTGTTGTGTGCAAATGCATGTTTAGATGAATAGCGGTAATTATGCATATGTAATGCAGGCCTACACACTCAAACTTAACTGTCATAAATTTATTCCGATCTGGGGCTTGTGTTTTGACCAACACACCATCGTGGTCACCAGAATCACCACCTACAGTCCCAAAATATTTTTTAGAAGTAGTATTGACAGGGTAGCAAGCTAGCTGGATTTCTGTTTAGCTCTCTGTGCAGTTAACATTGGTGATTGGTTTGTGCAGCAAATGTTAGCGGTTGATCTGTGTAACTAACTTTGGTCTATGTAGCTAATGTATGTAAATGGTCTGTGTAGGTAACACTGGTGCCTGGTCGATGTAGCTAATGTTAGCATGTGGTCTTTTTAGCAAATGTTTGCAGTTAGTCTGTGTAGGTAATATTACTTAATGGTCTGTGTATGTTATCATATGAGTTTAGAGTATTTTCCCAGCTGAAGCAATAACTTCCCTTGTACTGTGATATTGTTCCTCTTTTCTGATTTAATGACAAAATAATGGTGAAATTTCTACCCATTTAACACATTATTTCACCAGAGGCCATGATAATGAGTTGACTGCAAATTTAGCTGGTTTCACTGGGGCCAATGTGGTGCTGTGAGACTTGTGAAGTGAAGTGTAATGTATTTTAAAATGGTAATCCTGCTAATAATCTCCATTTTTACAAAATGTATCTGTAATCTTATTATGTCTTTTTAATTTGTAACTGTATTTGACCACAGATACCTTTTTTTGCGACTGAATTACGTAATCCTGTTACATGTATCTGTTACTCCCCAAGCCTGTTCACAACAGGCTTAAATCTTAAACTATGAATATCATTTCTTTCTCCGCCATCTCCCCCAGCTGACCTGCGCGGTGCTTCAGAAATAATAACAGCATTGAGAACCAGCAACAGCAGTGACAAGAGCTATTACAACACCATGCAACACAACAACAGAGGACAGACAGCACTAAACTCCAGATGGGCGCTTCCTGTGCCAGGCAGGAAATGGCACTGAGCTCCCTCGCCATCATATTTCATTTTAGCAGAGAACAGAGATGATCATCACTTCATCTTCGGCACATCCGTCCCCCAACGGGTGAGCTGTAAATTCATTTCAGTCTTTTTGTTCTCCGTCGCTGCGTGGATCCCACTTGGGTTGTTGTCATCATTGGCGAGAAATGCCGGGCATCCGAACTCCAATATTTTGCCTCGGAGCCTTTCCTGCGCCTGCTGTGGCGTCTCTCTGGGTGGAATAGAGATGATTCCATCACGGCTGACCACACACAGATGCATGTGACTGCATGACATGTGTGCTCATGTATACAACACAGACGCTCTGTTACAATCCTGACAAATTAACTGTGTCCCACGTTATTTGGGGCACTCCACTGATTTTACTCATGAAGGTCAGACTCGTCATGTGAATTCAATTCAGTCTGTGAAAACAGTTGTATGATGTCTTTTGTGCCTCTGGAGGAGCTTTTTAAAGTCTGATAAAATAACCCTGGTGATGTTTTCAAGGTTATTTTGAGTTTGAGAAACAGCATTTTGAGAGGATCTGGCTTCCGTATTGTGGCATATTTCAGAGAGGGACAGGATACGCAGGCAGGACACATCATGTTTTGTTTTACAGGAAGAAAACAAGACTGGATTTTGATACACGAATACAAAGATATTGATTTTTCTTTGTATTTTTTGTATATATTATTAAATAAACACAATCAAAAAGGTCTTTTTCATTTTATCTTGACTTTAAATTCTTAACAAGAGGCCTGTGTTACAAACCAAAGGCAGGATGAAGACATTTACCACGGAATTGTAGGAACTAACTTTAAAAAAAAAAAAAAATCTAAAATCATTACTAGACACTTAAATTTTTTCATCTTCAACCTCTTTGACCATCCTTTTTAAAATACAGTTAAAATCACTGAATTAAAATTGAGCCAGTTTGGGCATGTTTTTACCTGCTACTTCAACTAAATAATAAAAAAAGAAGAGGTAAAGAAGAAGTATAAAAGAATAGCATTTGTTTTTTTGTTTTGTTTTTTACAGAGGGTCTAAACTTTAGATCCCCATACTGAAGATATGGTTCTTTTGACTCAGTGTGGGACACAACAACCTCAAGTTTTACCTTAACCTCAACAGTAACAGTAACAAATATATTGTTAGTTTAAAATGATGTGCTCATGACATTCAAAACCTCAAAGAATACAGTATTAACAATCAGTAACAACTAATGACATGTCGATTTAGTAGATTATAACAGCAATAATATATATAATAGCAAACCATTTTTAGTTTGAGTAAATAACAGGACAAAAATAATCGTAACCTTGTCTTTGGTGGTTTTCTACCCATGTGTCCTGGGTAAAGTAAACCAGTGATTGCACTGGTGCAATATTAACATGAATTTGTTGATTTTTAGTGTTTTTAGTTGTGAGTGCCCAAACTTTTTATGAAGTACAATATTACATTGCTGGAGTGCCCATTTAAAGCATTATTTGTGCTGTCTCTCCTTTATTAGTTAAGTCACATTATGGTGGATTGCAAACAGGAAATGCTGAGGTAGAGAGAGACAGCGGTGTAACATGCAACATGCAAGATCCATGGTCAGAATCAAACCAGAGGATGTTGTAATCACAGTCAGTGTGTTTCTCTGGAAGTATGTTAAGTTACTTTTCACTGAATGCCCATTTAAAAAGTAATAATATCACTTTACTTATCACTCGTATAAAAAGTAATACCGTTACTCGTTATATTACTAAATGATTTTTGCACCTTATTGCAGCCTTGTTGAACTGCTAATCCAGTGAACTATTATCACCCAGAAAACCTTTGTTATTAGGTGTCCAGATGTCAACTGTGGTGGTAAAAATGTCACCTTAGACAAAAACAAATTGTGTAACGCAGTAATGCAGTGTTACGTGGATTAGTGACAGTGATTTAATCACTGTTTTGAAAATTGTAGGCCCTTGCACTTCTCATTACTTGGTAATGTAATAATGTTACAGTAACAAGTTACTGTGTAATGTGTTACTGCCAAACCCTGATTACACTGTATGTTATGCATTACGACAGACACAACCATTACAGAATTTCTTAATGGTTCTTGTGGTGTAAAGAACAAATATGTCTTTTTGAGATCTCTTGTGTGCTATATCTCTTTTTTGAGAAAGCACTTGCCAACATGGCAGTGTAAATATGTCCTATTAACCAAAATAGAGCCAAAATTCCAGTCAGGTCAATTCTATTCATGTAGCCCAAAATTACAAATCACAAATTTGCCTCAAAAGAAAGGCTTTACAATCTGCACAAACAGACTGTTTTTCTTTATCCTTGGCTCAGATAAGGAAAAACTCTCTGCATAAAAGGAACAAACTCAGGAGGAGCTACAGAGCACGGATTGCTCTTCCAGGACAGGCAGACATGCAATAGATGAGGTATGAACAGAGTAAACAGAAATAACAATGGTAACAAGAACCTTCAAAGAACGAAGAGTCTGCAAAGGAGGAAAAAAAAACATTAAAGGCTTTATAACAGCTGAAAAAGACATCAATTCAATATGTATGTGCATGTGTTGTTTACTTCTATGGATGCACATACAGTATGCGTGTGTGAGGGGATGAAGTGAGTATGTGTGCATGCGAGTATGCATGTGTGTGTGTGTGTGTGTGTGTGTGTGTGAGTGCATCATCCCTGTGCTGCGCAGTGCAGATGATGTGCTCAGTTCTGCTGTGTAGGCCCTGTGTTGAACAGATGTCGCGGACGCTGATACTGTCCCTGCGCTGAGCGGGAACAAATTACAGGACGACACACACACACACACACACACACACGCTGCAAATATAACCTTCAGATTACAGATGGCCCCTATCAGAGGCCGCCGGCTGGATTTGCAAGATGTAAATACTGAGGGGGTAATCCAGCACGGGGCAGAGGGGGTTATAAGCATGGGGCAGGACTGGCACAGATGGTGGATGTGTGTGTGTGTATGTGTGTGTGTCATAGAGAGAATGTTAAGCATGCTGAGGCACTGACATTGGGATTATGGTAGTCTGTTTTTGATGTGCCACAGATGGACCTGTAGTGTTTTGTTCTCGACACTAAATGCAGGTGGATAATAGCCCTCAACATGAAACACACCTGATTCTGTTTCGCCTCCTCTTTACCCATGTTGCATCATGGCAAAAGGTTGTGAACTTCCATTTTTAGTTAATGGGAGGCCTTCGCTTAGAGTGACCTTGAGTAGCATGTGAGCAGTAAGCCGAGTAAGAGAATGCGAGCATGAGTGCTTTGACTTTCAACCTTGATTTCCCTGTGGTGTTTGGCGAATGATATCAGACAGAGACGGAGGAAGAAACGCAAACTGGGAGAGAGAAAAAGGGAGCAACAGTGCTGTCATATGAATGAGGCCTCGTTTAATTCTTTGACTCGCAGAGGTCACAAGCCAATCGAGCTGCCACGCTATGATACGGCGCGCCATCCTGGGGAACATTTTCTCCTGCACATCCTTTTTCATTTCACCTCCTCCCCTCCTTCCTCCCCTTCTCCCGTCTCTTACATCCTTTTTGTCCTTGCCATAATTTCATCTCTTTGCACGTCATTAGCAAGCTGGCGCCTAATGAATTTCTTATCTCTCTGAATTCAGTGGCTGTTGTGATAACGTTTATTGTGTTCAGTTTTACTATTCCCCACATCGGAGGCAGCGGTGTGTGTGTGTGTGTGAAAGAGGGGAAAAGAAACAGAAACAGTGAGATAGGCAAATATTTAGACAGAAAGACAGAGGCAGAGACAAAGAGAGCTCTCACCAGTGGTGGCATTTTCGGTGTTGCATCATCTCATATTTAAGTTTAAAATGTGAACATAAAGTGAAAGTATTAAAGGGACAGTTTGGATTATTTGATGTACAGTTGTTAATGATAGTCAGCGTACAACTTACAACAGATCCAACGTCCCCGCTTTGGAGAAGCGATTAACTGCTGTGGATGGAGTCAGGAACAAAAGGTATTTTAACCACTTAAAAAAGGTCTACCTAAAAAAAAAAAGAATCTATATCAGTTTAAGTTTACGCTATATTAAGAATATTTTTTACCACTTTATTCTGATGTCAGAAAGCCTTTTTCTGACAGGAAACCACTATTACATAACCCAGATATGACACTCTCTAAACCAGACTCCATTAGCAACATCAGTAATTTTACCTCACAGAATGATCGACCGCTGCCTTGATCTGTTTGTTTGTTTGTGTTATTGTGTGACTTCTGTAAACCCAAACTAAAACACATAAGTCATACAATAGCACAAACTTGACTCTGGACAAAAAAATTCACTAAGACACACTCCCATGTGGCTTTGGTCTTAAATGGAAAAGGGTATAATTGACACTTACTCCTGGTTCAAGTGACTTTGCAGAGGTCATGGGTATTTATCGGCCCTAGCTTTGATTGGTGGTAATGGAAACATTGCACACGCTTTTTTTTTTTCACCCCTTTTCCAGCAGAAGCAATGAAAGCTTGACGCCTCTATCTGTGTCTCTTTTCCCCCTTTTCCATGTACACATGTGCTGCTTGGCTTGGCCTGGTATGACTTGGTGCGTCAGCCCAACACAGCAGAGTCTTCACCCTGCTGGATGGTGTGTAATTAAGCGATGACGAGCTTGTCTTGTGTTGAGCAGCTGTAATGTGGAGGATAAACACAATCATTTCCTAGAACTTCTTCCCCTGATATTTTGTTGTCTCAAAGCATTTCTTATGAAACAGCAAAATCAGGAAATGTTGGGTTTTCATCAGCAGTAACTTAATATGACTCTTATACAACTGAAAGCAAACATGAAGAAGTAAATACAGCAAATAAGAAACTACAAACAGCAGCACAGGAGACAAACCAAACTTTAAACCACAGAGATTTAGTTAGAAGCTACAAAAGCGCTGAGAGCTGACCACACAGACACTTTTAAAAACCTCTTTCTCTCTGCTCTCCTGCACAAATGAATTCAGTCCCGCCTTTTGAGCGCATGTCAGAAAAAACAGAAAGGGGCAAACTTGTATACTGGCAGTGGAAAAAGGATCAGTTGTCTATTTTGACCCAGTTTAGCCACCTTTAAAAAGCCTGTACAAATGTGCTAATTTTGGTGTCAAAGTAGTATAATTTTACCTCACAAAACATAGGAGGTGCTGGTCTTCTGTTAGTTTGTTTGTGTTATTGTGTGACTTCTGCAAATCTGAGCAACAGCAACAGTTGGGAGGACAGCCGGCATCCACAGGAGTCACATGTGAGACAGCGAGAGAGGCAGAGCTCAGGACACGCACTGCAAGCTGCTGCAGGAGAGAGTGAGACACGCTTCGTGGGAAAGCGGAGCGGTGAACATGCACTTCACCCCTCATTCAGTTAAGTCTCACTTACTTAATCTACCTTTGAACTGCTGGATGTGAAAAGCAGTGCTGGTCCACACAGTGAGCCAAAGACACTGGCAGCAGCTATGCACTGAGTAGGGGGAGAGCCTTCTGTATTATTTCTTTCTGCTTTTGTTTGCTCCTTTGATTTCTTTCGCATGTATATTTTGTTTTATTTGCAGTGTTAATGGAATTATTTTGGCTCCACCTGGTAGATATTAGAAATTTATTATTCACCTTTGCATTGGTTGTCTGTATGCGTCTTGGGTCGATATAATTCCCCAGTAGGAATTATTGAAATTTCCTTTTAAAGCCACACTCCATACATGTAACGGTAGACCAGCAACTCCTGTGATCTGTAAGGTAAAATGGCTGAATTTACCTGTGGAGTATGGTTGGTTTGAAGATATTTGGCTTATATGAATGTGGTTTCCCATCAGAGAGGCTGTCTGATGGCAAAGTAAATTTGTAAAAACAGTCTAAATTAAATGATACTGATTTTTTTTAGGTGGACCTTTTTTAAGTAGCTAAAATACGTTTTGTTGCCTGACCCTGTCCACAGCAGTACAATGCTTAGCTTCCATACTTGTACTCCTCTCTGTTTCTCCAAACTAGGAGTGCGCTGACAGGATTCTATTGCAGGTAATTTACTGACTATGACTATTGACAAGTACCTCATACAACCACACATCAAATAATCTGAACTATCCCTTTAAGTTTAAAACATGGACATAAAGTGAAAGTATAAAAAATGGGTTTAAGTGTGTGTAGAAATGGCTGGTAGTGCAGAATGACAGAATGAGGAGAGGAGATGGAAAAAAGAAAAAAAACACACACAAAGGAGTGGGTAAAGCTCTTTGAAACCAGAGAAAAGAGCCTTGAAAGCAAAAAAAGAAAGAAAAAAGAAAAAGAAAGTCACTGATTGGAAACTGATACAGCGAGGGAGTGGAGAAGAAGAAGCTTAGAGATGATTAAACAAGGAGAGGAAAAAGGATGTGCAGCAGATCGAAGGACAGAGCAGTGGCAGATGGGAGTGTTCTGGTCTGCTACTAATGTTCCTCGGAAGAATTAAAGTCCAGGAAGAGGTTAGCACACACACAGCAGCTCATATACACACACACGTGCACACTGTCAGCTCAGTATAGGTGTTAGCGAGGGCCCCTGTAAACATCAGCAACCCCCTACTAGCTTTCCCTCGGCAGTAGTTAGTGACTTAGCGACCCATGCAACCCACCGCACACCAGCATCAGCCCCCATAGCAGCGCATGGTCGATCCAAAGTGTCACCTCGCTAAATACGGGCACACACACACACACATACATACCGCTCGATGAAAGTGTTAAGCACATTCTTCTGACACCTTTCCTGATAACAGAAAGCATGCGGGGTGCGATGTGAGGAAGAGAGCAGGATGGAGAAGAGGAGAGGGAGACTGGATGAAGAGCTAATAGCAGCTGTGTCACGCTGTCAGCATTAGTGTAATGTGGTGTCAAAACAAGGCCTTGTTGAACACTGGAGCTGTATTTTTAATGCATACTACTACAGTAGCACTATTGTGACTTGGGAATATGATTTCTCGTACAATAACATCACGCTTTATGTGATGGTGAGCATGTGGCCAGTCATCCACGGCTGTAAATAAAGGTAATTTTCTCTTTTTCACATTCAAAGGCTGGGAAAAAAATCTAATTAAGTGAAATAATTCAAGGAAACTGTAGCCTTGATTTGGCTTTTTCTTACATAAGGAAAAGTTACATAACTCCCTTCTAAAGTCTGACAATTTAATGCTGCTTTACATGAGCAAACATTTCATACCTTATGAAACTTTGCTTACAACTTGTTTGCATTTTCTTTTGAGCATCTTCTGTTAAACTTGGTGCAAACGTAGTACATCACATTAAAGTTATTCTGAGATACGTCCGACTTCAAAATCGTCTTCCTTCTGTTCGTTGCCACCTGCTGCAGTTCCAGTTCTTCATTGTGCACTTTTCACCAAATAATTCTTACTCACAACGTTTCCTAGAACTAGCAGATGGTGTTCATGGAAATACTATGAAAAATTGAGTTTATTACTTAAACATATTTGTTTATAACTGGTATACCGCAGGTGACAGGACTCAAAAGCGTGACTCAGACAGATCTTAATTCAAAATTTTTTGCTTGC
Organism: Lutjanus argentimaculatus; assembly: GCA_034769285.1. Classification (NCBI taxonomy): domain Eukaryota; kingdom Metazoa; phylum Chordata; class Actinopteri; order Lutjaniformes; family Lutjanidae; genus Lutjanus; species Lutjanus argentimaculatus. Next base: position 25,030,543 of record JAWZSL010000003.1, on the reverse strand, counting down.
CAAAAAAAAAAAGAGTTGGGTACACTGGTAAGCAGTCAGCACTCACAACACTACCAATACAAAAGGCCTGGACACTTAACACAAAGATACTGAGACAAACTCAAGTAAAGTACAAGTACCTTGAATTTGTACTTAATCACAGTACTTGAGTAAATGTTCTTAGTTACATTCCACCACTAGCGCTCTCTCACCTACAAATTCCACCCAGTGCACACATGCTGAGACCCAGAAACCAACCACATATGCGGGATCTGGAACATTCAATTAAATACAGCTTTTCTCCAGAAATATGAACCATGTGAGCACAATATAAACTAATATAACTGAGGCCATAAAACAAAGGCCCAATACAAGTTACAGTCACAAGAATATGCACTGATGTTGGGCCCACCTTTGTTGATATGTAATACAACTTCTTGTGGCGTGTGGAGATTGTGGAAGAACCCAGGAGCGGAAGCGGCACAGGTTTGAACAATGATTTATTTACAAAGGTGCGAGTGTGTCCAAAAATCCAACAAGTGCAAAAAATCCAAAAACAAAGGGAGAGTGCTGGGGCTGTGAGGGCAACAGGAGGCACTGGAAGAAAAAGGAGGAGAGACACAGGTAAGACAAAAATCACAAGCGTTCACTAGAGGTTGTAGAACGTTACCAAAATCTGGAAAAGGAGCCAAGTTGATACCACGGAGGTTATCTGGATACTCTGGCGCTGAGGAGTGTCTCTGCTGGCCTTAAGAAGAGAGGCTGATTGTGAAGCAGCAACAGGTGAGTCCAATCACTCCTCAACGCCGCGGGGGAAGGGTGCCTCAGGGAGAACAAAGGTAAGTTACCCAAAAACAACACAAACCCGGAAACGGTGCTACCAAAATAAAAGCCCAAAAATACAAACCACCACACTTCTGTTGCAATAATCTATGATTAATTAAATTCAACCAGTTGACACAGAGTGAATTTAGGCCTTTTGGGGCCCAACTGTGGGCAGTTGCCTTCACATTGCTGCAAGTACAAAGACTGCTACAGTAATAACTTAAAACTGACAGAATAGTCTGTTTAATGCATCCACGATAATACAAGCTTTATGTGTCAGTTTCTGAGGACAGCACAAAAGTGATATTAAAATATTCTAAATCTAATTTTTTTTTTGCGTGCTATTGATATTTTATAAAGAGAAAATAAAATGTTGATAGTATTTAAGTCCAGACACAGCAAAAACAGTGTTTTTTCTGCACTGGTCAATTTTGCTTCCTCTTCTTCATTGCTGTCTTTCTGTCAGACTAGGGCAAAAGAAAATGTCCAAAACACACATTTAGGTGTTTAATTTGGCCTATACAATTAAACATTTTGTATTTAGGTTATAAGGTTTAGGATGCTAAGGATTTGATCAGCAATTGTGTCTGTAAATAGTTTTCCAAACATTCCAGTTTTATTCCCGTCTACATTCTGAAAATTTTTAACAAGGGGTTTGTTCATAAATCATTCATTACCTGATTTTATGACATTTAATTCATGAAACCATTGCAAAATTTTATATTTTTGTGGATGCTGACAGTATTTTCTAATTTATGTGACGTTAAAAAAGAGAGACACCTAAAATCTCTTCTTTCAAAACCTTGTTTTTATGTTCAGATTTGTGTTCTGGGAATGTATGCAAATTAGCACATATTTAATCAGATAATGCATAATTTTCATAACTAAACATACATTTTTAGAAAACTTGTAACATGGAAATTGTCTTAATGTAAGTAATCAGCTCGGGAACTTTCATGGTTTTACCTATTTTTTACCCTATTCCCTGAGGGTAAAACTGTACTTATACCCAATTTTATCCTTAAAATAGGACATCATCCTTGGTGATGGAGTAAACCACACTTCTTCAGTGGGTTAAAAGATGAAATAAAAAAGATAAAAATCACTCTAATGCTAGAACTACTGGACTTTTTAAACTTTTTTCTACTGTCATCATGTTTGTGCAACCATTGTGAAATTTGCCCGAACACTGTCTCTGCAGCATCTGCTCTTTGAAAACACCAGTACTCAGTACATGGCAGATTAGTCTCCAAGTACCTTAAAAGCACACTAAATTATTCTTCAATACTTCAAGGATCAGAGGATACATTACCAGTGCTTTAGCCAGAGTGTCCAACAAATTGAGCTCTTGTGCTCTGACCTCTTTGAAGGGAAGAAAGAAAGAAAATGTTACTCATCGATCGATATGTTGAAGGACAACAGGCAATGAGTGTGAAGAGAAGTGACACATGCACACATGTGCGTAAATCTCTCTAAAGTGAAGGTCAGGAGGAGGTACTGTAAGCTGTGTGTTTAGAAATTATTTTAACCCAAGTTAAGGCTATGAGGAAAGGTGAGGATGTCTTTGGAGGAGCTACCACTGACTTTCAAGATTTCATTTGATGCCACAACTCCACTTTGAAGGATTTTTCGTCTAGCCTCAGAAGAAAGGACTCATTTGAGGATGCAGAAATGGATGAATTAAAGCAAGTCTTGAGCCTGTAATAAGCACTTTTTTGTTATTTTTCACTATCAGAGGCAGGAATAGGATATGCATGCAAGTTAACCTTCAAGTCTCAAGGGAGTCCTAAGTTACTGTGGGGAGAGTCCAGCAAGGCGAGCCGAATTTCTACTGTAAATCAAACAAGTCCACAAGTCATATGAAATTCTGATGATCTACCCTAGTTTCTACATTTAAATCAATTTAAGACAGTGGTCATAAGTAGTTAAGTTTTATTTTCATAAAGATTACTGATATCTGACATTTTGTAACAAGCTTCAGAAATGAAGATGGGGCTCTGAAATTATAATACAGGCTCAAGGCCTTTTCACAAGGTGAATTTTTGTTTGTTTTTTGGACCAAGGTGAATTTTTGTTCATGTTGGAAGTTTCACACGTCTGACCAACCAAACTGCATGTTGGTGACAACGTCACACTCAAATCATTCAACATGGTGGACTGCTGGTTTCACACGTTTCACAGAGCTCAGTTTTATGTCATAGAACAAGAAAAAACATCATTTCAAAGACAGCACGTGGAGAGGAATAGCAAATAAGCTTCAGTATGATGGTGTGTATATCAAGCTTCAACAATTTACGAAAATATCTGTGTTTAAACTTCCAACCGACCCCCCACCTGTTGGAATATGTACGAACCAAATGCGCACTACGCACAGCTGAAACTCTTTACACGTCATATAATAAATCTTACCTACTGCTAGCATTGCTCTGGGTCAATCGACTCTCCTCTGCCTCTTCAGACTTGATGCCATCCTGAAATACATTCTGAAGCAGCTTTGGTACAGTTTCAGCTCATGAAGTGAGCAGTGAAACTCAACAAGTTTTCTCTTTCTCAATATTGGGTGTACCCAGGTATGTCATTTTTTTTCTTTTACAACTCAGAAGATAGAAAATGACCTTGTTGCTACCGCTGCTTCTGCTTGAAGTGTCCATGATTTTGTGACGGTGCATAGATTTACTTTCCAGTGGAACCATGGAATGTGGATATGTGTGGTGGCCTGGGTTTGGAAGGTTTGAATGTGAAAAAATCGTAAATGAAATTCAGCATTTCGTTCATTTTTCCATTTCATCCACGCCTTAATAGCTCTAAATGGCTCTGTGAAAACATAAACCAAGTCAAAGGGAGCTTAAACTTAACATGAACTTTCGAACCATTATTTGAACAGCCAGTAAGTTTGCATCTACATGCAAATGTTTAATTAAAAATTCAAGTTCTGTTGTTCGTCATCTGTTAAATGCACAATTCTGCTGCTAAACAATAACAAAGGATGTAGTTATGTGTTCGTGAGGTAGTGTGAGATTGTGGGAGTTGATATCTTCAATTTTAAACAACCACCATAGCAGATAAGCATTTATCTGACATGACTCAGGCTTCACCTTCCATCTAGTAATTTCCTTTCTCACTCTGATGTGTTCGACATATAATGTGTTTTCCCTGAAGTTGTAGCAGCTAGCAACAAATTAGCAATGGCTAGCAGGAAATGCACCATTACATTGAATTAAATTACAAATGTATGTGTGCTTATGGACACAGGTCATGTCAGTCATCCTTTATGAAAGTTTTGCATACAGATTTCCATCTCATCCACATCGTCCTCTGTCCTCTTGCAAGAGGAGTTCACACACCTCTCTTCAGTTCTGCTCCAGCACCTCAGACAGCCATTGTACACGGGGTAGCGAGTCTACACAAGGACCCAGAAGCTTCATTACACTCCCAGTCTCATCACAGTACACACAGCCAGGAAGCAGCCACCGTGTTGTTCGGCACTGCAGTGCTTGCCAACTGTCCACATGTCCTGGGCAGGGCTGAAGTGGGCGCGGCCTGCAGAGAGACGCTTAACTGCCTCAGCAGGAACATCAGGGGCGCAATTCTGCTCGCTGTCCCCGCGCATATGGCCCTGTTTTTCATTTTTGGGTGTACACGGTGGAAAGGAGGGGAGAGAGAAGGAGCTGAGCAATGGATGAGGAGGAAGTGACAGAAAGACAGAAGCAAGACAGAAGGATGGGTTGAAAGAGAAAGATGGCCAGACAAAGAAAGACTGAGAGAAGAGAGAGACAAGGATGGAAAACCAGAGTGGCAAGAAATGAGTAATTGAGGGAGATAGAGAGAAAAGGGTTGAGAGGGTGTGAAATGCGAGAAGAGAGTTTAATTTGTTTTTTCGGCAGTGTCGTGCCGTCACAGAAATGTGTTTACCAGCCCCTACTTTGCCATTAGTGACACTCGGGCGCTCCTGTAGAAGAAACCAAATAGGTTCATAACTGCCTCATGTATCCTCCAAATGTCCCCATAGCTCTCCGTCTGTTGGACTGTGTCCGTCCGTATGTCTCCTCTTCTCACTTCATCCATCCCCCTCTCTGTCTCGCTCTGACTCCCGTCTACTCTCTTTTTGTTTTGTTTTTTTCTCTTGTTCTTGTCTCTTCCCTCCTTGTGCTCGGTCTTTCTCCAAGTTTGAACCGCTGCCTGTTGTCATGATAGAAGGCTGACCCAGAAGTGCCACGGTGCAATGAGGGGTGGAGGGGTGGAGAGCATGCAAATGAGACAGAGCAGGACAGATGCAGACACTGTGTCCCTTTTTAGGGGCTACCGCCATGTGACAGATGTGGCCTCCCAAGTTCTAGCGTCGCAAAATGAGATGGTCTACAGAAGATTCATCGTAGCATTAATAGTTTCTACCCTTCAACTCTCAGGAAGTAGTCCATGCCAACATGTAAAATAGTCAATTCTGTTTCTACCAGGAGGTTGCACTCAAAAGGCCTTCACAGAGATTTAAAGACTATGCTAGCAGTTCTGTGAGACTGTACTTGGAGCAAAATGCTCACTCAGAATGACAGTGGTGATGTTTAACATGCATATTCTTTGCCGTCTCACTTTAGCATGCTAACATTTGCTAATTAGCACTAAACACAAAGTACAGCTGAGGCTTATTTGAATGTCATTAGGTTTGCAGGTGTTCGGTCATAAACAAAGTCATTACAATTCATCCTGAGGGGAACATGACTGTCTGCACCCAATTTTATGGCAAGCCATCCAATAATATTTCACTAAAAACGATAGTTCAACAACTATTTGATGGATTGCACCAGGAAAAGTCAGGGGATCATGAAAGTCATTAGCACTGATGCTCTCGCGGTCTGTTATGACTGATTCTCATTCCCAACTTGTCAAATACTGACATTTTGTTATGCCCAAAGTTAGCCGTTAGCAGCTGTATATGCTGCACTGGGCTTTCAAGTGACTTCAATTAAAACTCATCCGCAGCTATATGAGATGCACAAAGCTTACTTACGAATAATCTTAAGGACATTTTCATTAATGTATAATCAGCTGAAAATAAGAATGAGTTGTTATATCTATAGACGCAGTCATCTTCTGTGGAGGCGTTTGTACAGTAGCCCAGAACAGACAAACAAAACACTCACACTGCAAATGACAATATTCAGTCACAGTCCCACCTGTTCGCAACAGGAAATTACAAGTTTTTTATTATGATGTTCTCCTCATAGCAGATTTACCATCGTAAATCGCTGCAGTTTGCAGCTTGCAGCTTGCAGGTATTGTCGTTGTCATCCCTAGAACCAAGCAGCTAGCGTGGCTATAATAAGAGGTAAACCAGCTTGTCCAATACCACATTATGGAGCAAATGCAATGTGCATAAATGATTGCAAAAGTATATATATAGTGATTACAAGCATGTCAAGGTTGGTCAGAAGAAAAAACATAAGCATTTCTACAGTGGTGACACAACCCACCTGAATTTATGTTGCAGGAAGTGATGAAATTGTCACTTCTTTTCTCACCTTGCTGAACATCTGTCTTTAGTCCCAACCCTGTCCCTGTGACAAATCAAAACACAAAACACAGTGGTGACAACTGTTTAGCCTGAACAGATAAATTTTTATCGCTGTTCGCACAACACCTTTTATGTCTTGTTTTTTCTTTAATTACTGAGGCATTGCCGCTCCGTCTATCCTTTGACACTGTCAGTCACCTTCATCCTTCACACAGTAGTACCTCTGACTTCACAGCACTTTTGTCTTTCAACTTGGCTGCTTTTATCTCCTTTGCCTGCATAATAGCCCTTGGATCTATCTTGCTGCCATCTCTCTGCAGGTCCTGTATTATGCCCTTTAGCAGCCTGCAAGGGCCGCTCTGTGTCTCTGCCAGCCCGTCGGCTTGCTCTCTCCTAACCCAAACCGAGCTTGTACAGCCTGCTTTCACAACAAAAGCCGCTCTATCTTCACTTCCTCAAGGCTGGAAGCGACATTATGTGAGGAGCTTACAGTAAATCCAAAATATACCCAAAAATCGAATGACACAAATGACTTGTGCACAAAGACAAAGAAGATGAAAACAGATAATCTAACTTGACTGACAAAAGACTACCAGACTGCATTATAATACGTTATGAAAACACTCAAAATGCATCACACTGTGCCTTTAGTAATGTATAATTATGATTGTAAGCACTCATAAATGTTCAGGCTTCTTTATAAGAATAATCATAACACAATATAAAGCATTTGATAATGACTTATGAGGTTGATTATGATAATACTTCATTATTTCCAATCACTCACTGACATTTTTTTGGCAAGGATAATAGTGCATTATACTTCTCATAGCTGTAATACGTTATTACCATTTTAATGCACTATAATTAGTGGTCATTCAGTGCCACACTGAAGAGGTCATTCAATTATAATGCATTATAATTACATTATAATGCATTATAATTATGTAATTATATAAATATTATATAATTTAATTATAATTAAGAATTGACCTCATAAGTCATTCTAAAACTCTTTATAATTGATTACTGTTGCAAAGCATTGTGAATATTAACTGTGCTTTTAACTATAATTATACATTGCTATAAACACTGCATAATGCACTGCATAGATATGGGTGTCATAATGTGTTATGATTATTGTTATAAAACATTATGAATACTTATGAGTGTGAGTGTATGAGTATGAGTGAGTATTATGAGTGCTTACAACGATATCATACTTTGCCGTAAGCACAGTATAACACATTCTAAGTATGTTTATAGTGCATTATAGACATGGCTGTCATAATATGTTAGAATTATTGTTTTAAAGAATAATGAATGTTCTTGACTGTACTAATACATTGCTATAAGCATAGCATAATGAAGTATAAGTAGGGCATGATAAAGGGTTATGATTAGTGTTGTAAATGATTATGAAAATTTATGACTGCTTATAACTAAGCACATTTGTAAGCGCATTGTAAGTATATTTATAATGCATTATAATTTATTATAACATGGGCTTCATAGAAAGTGTTGCAGAAATCTTCAGCATATTGGAGATAACACTATTGTTTTCCTTCCTGCTTTGTGCTTGCTTGGTTTTCAGGATAACACTCCTGACTTCTCCAGCACGGCAGTGAACCAGCCTGTCAGGCAGCCCGGAGGTGAAAGGTGTCACTACACTGACTCTCGCTGGGGCTGCTGCTGCTAAACTCTTTAAAGGTGTTAACATCTACTCATATTCTGGTGTCAGACCTGCCACAGAGCGCCGCTCAAAGAGCGAGACAGAAAATACCCTTTGTTAATATTTTAGCAGCTCAAACAGTTGGAGATCAGCCAGAGTGACAGATACAGGTATGGCAAATTGAATCCAAGGGTCAATACATGGACCTAATTGTGCTAGTCGGAGGTCTTCTTTTGAGTGAACATTCGACATTGCTGTGTTGACTTAAAAGTGTTGACTTAAGGGATGGGGGAACGAGATAGACAAAGACAAAGAGAGCATGAAATATGGTGGAAAATCATCAAAGGAAAAAAAAATCTGTTCTGTGGGTGTATGTCGCCATCTGTATCTCTGTATGCATGTGAGTTTGTCTGCAAGAGTCTATGAAGTACTGTGCTTGTGCATGCGCGCCTGTGTGTGTGTGCGGGTGTGTTTGTGTGTGTCTTGGGAGCAGCTTGTGAATGGGAGGATTTAGGAGGGAAAAGTTGGAGCAGAAAGCTGCTGGAGGTAATCTTGTGGCCTACAGCTGATAACAGCTTTCCACCTGGAGCCTCTTAACAAACGCCTGGACCACCATCAATCAACCAAATGTCCTTCACAGAGTGGGAGAGAGAAAAAGAAAGAGTTTGAACTTTAGAGAAGACTAATGACGTAATGCAGAATGTAACAATACTCTACATATAACTAGGACAATTAAATAATCAGCAAGCATGCAATATTTTGAGATTTTCACACAGACTTAAATGGGTACACCAGTGATTTTACATGGCAAAGTCGAGTGACTAGTCACATGAAGTGCCACACAGCCTGTGAAAATAGCTGTGTAAGGTCTTCTGTGGTCCTTGAGGGAGCTTTATCGAGTATGAGAAAATTACTTAAGTGACATCCCTTGAGTATCTCAGCTTGGGCTTGAAAATTACAAATTTCTGACACAAAGCCTCTGTCACAAATTGGCTGTGTGGAGAAAAAAATGAGGGGTTATCTGGTTGCTTTTTTTTTCCTTGTTCAAATCTGCTGCTCATAAAGGCATAACTATGCTTCAAATTAAGTGCTTACTGGATCACTGAAGAGTGCCTGACGCCCCCTCCCCCACCAATCCTCTCTAATGTCAGGATCTGGGGGGCCATGTCCTACAATTTTTTACAACTTTCCAAATCTGTGAATCTGACGATCACACCAACTTTATGCAGTGATTGGCAAGGTGTGAGAGTGGGCAGGGTGTGGACTCTCTCAAGCTGCAAAATCATGAATGCCTTTGAGGAGTGTCCAAAAGTGTCTGCCTGTTATCCCATTTGTACAATTTTTTCTCTTCTCTATTATCGCCCAATGTGATCTCATGGGAATAGCGTATAAATAGCACACCACTTTTAAAGCTGGTATAGGCAGTTTATTTTTGCTGTCATCAGGCAAAAATTCTTTATTAACCATTAAGCATAATGTAATTTGAGTGATCTGAGAGAAAATTAGACTTCTGCTCCTCCTCTTGTCTCTATTTTCAGATTTTTTGAAAATCTAGCTCATTATTGGAGACCTTGGCGTTCACAGGTCAGTAAGATAGTTGATTGTTGGCTCTCTTTCCCAAAGCATAAGTATTTCACAACCTGGAAATAAGACTCAACTATCAAGATGTCTGTGAAGGTTCTCAGTCATCCAGGTCATGGTATTCATAGCAAGGTTTGTCGTAGGCAACTGGACTTGATAGAGTTCTTGAAGACGTTTCGCCTCTCATCCAAGAAGCTTCTTCAGTTCTGACTGACTGGTTTGGGAGTTCAGGTATTAAACCTCTGTGTGGTCGTTAACACCTAGAGGGAGGAGGTGGTCTAAGACATAAGTTATCTGCCACATACAATGCAGTCTTACGATCACTCCCCAGACAGTTGGATACCCACCTGAAATCATGTGACTCCAACAAGTCACATGGTGGCAGGGACCTTAACGACTCTCATTCACACCTCCTCCCAGGTGAAACCCAAGGTCCACACAATGGAAGGGTGGGCACTTGAGACACATGCCCCTCTAGGTGTTAATGACCACACAGAGGTTTAACACCTGAACTCCCAAACCAGTCAGTCAGAACTGAAGAAGCTTCTTGGATGAGAGGCAAAACGTCTTCAAGAACTCTATCAAGTCCAGTTGCCTACGACAAACCTTGCTGCAAACTCAACTATCAACTTTCTCCAGAATCACTTACTGCTACTTTAAGGACATTTTTGTCAAGTCTACACATTTTAAACTTTTTGCATGTCATTTGCCAGGTTTCATCCCACTTTTGAGTGTGGCCATCCAGAACTGCTATGAAGTTTTTTCAACTCAGTTCATTTTAAGCATAGACTTTTTTCAGTTTGTTGGGTGTAGTTACAAGTGCAACAAAGAACACTTCTGACCACACGTCACTTATGTGTAATACTGGGTGTTGCCAAACCATTGGGTTGCACGAGGCAAGTCGTGTGGTGTGTGTAACGTCATGTAACTTTTCATAACGTTTTAGTTTCACAAGGGAACCAAACTGCTGTCTCCTGGGTATACATCACGTGTTTGTCTGAGCCATCCATTCACCTTACCTCTTCCACATCTCCCTCCCTCTTCCTACTATAACGAAAGCCCACTACATCTCATACAGCCACAGATGGGTTTACATTGAAGTAATCTGAAAGCCTGGTGCATCTCTTTCGGACACTAACGGGCACTGTGAACTTCTGTGTGAGTTGCAGCGGGACAATGACAAAACAGGCTCATATTACTGGGTGTCAAAGATGAAACACAAACGACAATGAAACACTGTTCTACTCTTACTTTTTATGTCCCCTGACGTGTAATACGAAATTGCTGCAGATCTCTTTTTAACTCTGCCTGGTCTAATGCAACACTGGAAATGCATGCAGACAAATCTTAAGTTTTACCACCAGAGTTGATTTGAATGCATGTGGTGGCACACCAAATGGACTAACTTTGTGTGTGAGTTTGCGTGTGTTTGTGTGCACATCTGTCCGTCTGTCTGGTCCCAGCCTAATGGGCCTCCAGCCCTTGATTGCTGACAGAAAATCAATGACCCACTCGGTAGGCCCAATACTGCTACCTCTGTGCATAGAAAGAGGAGGAGGGAGGGATAAAGGCTGGTGGACGGTTGACCCACTGCAAACACTATGGATTCATGTCTGTGGCTTATGACAGAGTTGTCACACATCTCCTTTCACTGACTCTTGATTTCCATTGTGAGCTCTAATCTTTCTGGGTTCTCATGCTCGCACACAAGCTTGTGGACTCAGACGCAACACACAGATTAGTACACCAGATGCACAATGCCATTTCTATTTCTGAAAAGCATTAGGCCAGAGACTTCCAGCATAACAGTTCGCAATGGGGTCAGGTTAACCAGATTACTCACAACTTTAGAGAGTCATTAGAGGAGTATGTTAGAGAACAGTACAGACGGACAAAAATGATGGAAATGGAGAGAGGAGATCAACAGAATTAAACAGTACATGTGCAGATTGTGCACAGTCCCATGGTGCATTCTGGCAGTCAAACATGGTTCTTTCTGAATCTGAGACAGGGAGCGTGGGGGCTGTGCGAAAATCTGCAGTGAAGGTGTGAGGACTCAAAGTTAAATTTGAATTTTAAGATAAGAAAAATGAAACTTTAATGATCCCTGTAGGGGAATTAGTTTGGTGCAGCAGCAAAAGTAATATGATTCAACAGCAAAAAGTGACTCTATAGAACATATTACATAAGCAATAATATAGCAGAGAAAATAGAAAATGAAAAAGCAATGAAAAACATCACAAGTTAAGTAAAGAACACGAGTCGACTGAGCTACTGTTATTGCATTTACTTATATTTTTCATATAGACAGCTAGGGATTTTCAGCTCAAATTGATTTTGACATCAGAAAAATTGTGCTTTATGCAACATATATATAATAAATAAGATGTAATTACTGAGATTCAGAGTTTATTCTGCATCTTGGAAACAATCATGTCATATTATCCTCATCAACAGATAAAGAAAAAACTCCATCTGCTGATGAGGCTCATGTAATATGTATGAAAGACCCAAAACAGCTACTAAATGGACCTAAAGTGATTAGTGGCATGAACATTTATTCTTGAAATTTGAATTCTTAAAACAAGGTACATTTTAGTAGCTTTTACTTGTGCAAACTCCATCTCATGGAGGCTGTGAGATGTGGTTGAAACCAAGTAAATGATTCTTGATTTAGGATTTTAATTTATCATAATGTAATGTACTACAAAACTGTCCCCCCAAGAAAAACAACATAATCACAAGTTTTAGTAAAGGTCAAACAACAATATATGTTTATTTTCACTGTTGTAGAGTCACAAAGGTCCAAAAGTGACGGTTGACAGGGTGGTTTGATGGGTCAACAAAATGTCAAACTGTGGTGCAAGAGACCACTGTTTGCTTCCTGTTTCCTGCTAATCTAACCTAACCACAAAGAGTTTTGGGAAATACACTTATTTGTTTTCTTATTACCTGTACATGAAGGGTATCTTGGTGAATTGCTGTGCACATGTGCAGGAACACACAGACAGCATTGTTGCTGCGGTGCTATTACTACTGGCCCAGGCTTTCTACAAGAATTTTCAGAAGCATTTTGAAAAGAAGAGTTGTTACCAATAGAAAATGAGAGAGCACAGCAGAAAAATACTGCCCTTCACATTTTGTATGTCTGTGATATATTCTACAAATATAGACCTTGAAACTGTTGTCAAAGTTGCCATGTTATAGGTGTGATGTCGCTATGACTATCGACAGATCATTTTCACTGTCTGTTTTTGCTGAGAACACTGTGCTTCATGGAAAAAAGACTCTGAATCTCTAGTTGAAGTGTTGCTGCATCCACACAATGACACACAAGTGAGCTTTGCTGCTGCTCTACACTGTTAATATATGCACCAAAACTAAAAAGGCAAGAGGTTCCACAACACACACATGCTGCTTAGGCAGGAATTGTGGCCCAGGTGTTAGATGGAGAAGGACAATACCACTCACAAACAATAACAATACCAATCATATCTGTATAGTAGGTATATAGATGGGAGTCTAGCAATCCCTATGGACTCCCATATTATGCCCAACTTAAAGCAGATATAGCAGATTTACAGCTTGGTACAAGTAACAGTTTTGGTCCTCCATAGCTAATTTCCTCATTCATGACAACAGATGGCTAGCTGCTAGGTAGCTGCTTCATTCAGTTACCTCAGCCCCACTCACTCCACTCGCTCCTCCTCTTTGCCCATTTCTTGGGAGCTAGCCAAGTCAGGCACTGCCAAGATGATGACCACAGAGCCACCACACCGTGAGCTTCAAGATGGCTCTTCAGAAATGTGTGACATCACAAATGTTCTGTCCACTAATTATGACTGTCTATGGCTGTTTCCACTCTGTGGCTGGCTCCGTATACACCAATACTGGTCAGACGTGAGAGTGGTATCAATCTTATGATCTAACTCTCCGTGAAAGAAAAAGAAGCGTATTTCCCATTTATTTTTGCAGAGGTGATTTGTAATGGTGCTCGAGGGCACTGACAAATGGTATCATCCTTCTGATAGAGGCATCAGATCAGAAAATCAGAACCAGCGGGATCAGGATGGACTGCATTTAGTTCTTGAGTAATGGAACAACATGGAATTGAACAGAGGAGAAGTGAACTGAGCATAATGAAATGGAACATGCTGGAGTGGATAGAGGCAGGGGAACCAAACTGAAACAGAGGGAACAGAATTGAGCAAAATGGGACAGTATAGATTGGAATACAGTAGAACAGAGTGGATCAGAACAACACAATAGAACAAAATGAATTAAAAACTAAAACAACACAATTCAAGAACCTAGAACACTGCAGGCCAGAAGCAAATCGAATCAAGCAGTGCACAGGAGGTCAGCGGACTCCCTCTGCAAGCTCTGCCTCTCACTGCTGTGTGGATTTCCCTGCGAAATGCTGGATCACATGGTAATCTCAGTTTAATACACAAATCCCCAACCCCAATCCAATCAAACCTAATACCCCCGCTGGGCCAGGCAGGCCAGGGCCCACCTACTCTCCATCCCTCCGTCATCTCATCCGCTGCCATCGCTCCACGTTTATAAGAGTTGGAATATCCTTGTCAACTGCTGTATATTTATGAAAGGATTTGGGTGTTTGGCACGAGAGAGGGCGTGCAAGTGAAAAGGCTTTTGTGGAGATGATTCACTCTTAAAAATAACCACTTTTTATTGAGGGGTTTGGATGAAATGGGTGTGAACATTCAATACTACAACACTCAGATCAAAAGATAAATGTAGAGCCTGAATTTATTCACGCGAACGTGCACACACAGACTTAGCAGAGGAAATACACAGACAGATAGTGTGTGTGTGTGTGTGTGTGTGTGTGTGTGTGTGTGTGTGTGTGTATGTGTGTGTAAGTGTGTATCTGTGTGCGTGTAATGCCCAGCCGGCGGTGTTTAATGCTGTCCCAGAGGGTTTTAATCCAGATTATCAGGAGTATAAAGTCACTGAGTCTTCCTCTCAGCTCGGCCTAGCCTACCGCTTATTGCACACACACACACACACACACACACAGCCTTTCAATCTTTTTCACACACACACACACATACACACACACACCCACACCCACCCACACACACACACACACACACACACACACACACACACACACACACACACACACACACAAGGGGAGTCCCTGTTTTGGATTATCCTCTAGGGGGTGCTGTGTATCCAGACAGGAGTGTTCGTCCAGTTGGTGTGATTTCAAAGCAGACACAGTCGCCTCACGGATGCAGCTCACCCCGCTGCGTAAAGACCTCAGATCAACTGCACTCAGCTTGACCTATTTCAACATATTCACAACGTTATTGTTGCCTCATTTGACATTTATATGAAGCCCTCACCCGAGAGATGCTGCTTTGTCCGCACAGTATGAACATTTGATCAGGGCTGACATCTATATCTGTGACCCTGGACTCTGGGTTTCCATCTACCTTTAGAGACAGCTGCTCCATCATTTACATACGGGCAGAGTGATGTGCATATTGCCCAGTTACTCTGGATTAATTTCAGCATGTTTAATCTGATGCTGGAGATTGATGCTTGCCGCAGGGTAGGCCGGTGTGTATATATTTCCTCATATTGGCTCGCTCAGTCACACGTCCCAGTGACAGGCCATCTGATTGGATCACAACCAGTCATTTTCCACTCAAATAGACAACAAATGAAATGTCTCTGCTGCACGCAGCGTCACCGCCTGGTCAGAATCCAGGAGGAGCAGTGGTCTTTCCCCTGTTTTCCCCCTCTTTATGTCAGTACTATCGTTTATTTCTTTCAGTCTGTGCCCCTCTAATCTTGCTTCCTTCCACCCTGATCGCACCACTTCTGGCTTTTTTCTCTCCCTCTTTTCGCATTCTCCCTGCATACATGTTTCCTGGTGCTCTGTAAATTAGGCTGAAAATGGAAGATTAACCTCTGGAGATGAGAAGCTTCTTTAATGCGCTCTGTTCCTTTTCGCTCCTGTTCTCTCTTCAGTAAACCGCTGCATTACAATATTATTTAATGGGAGCATCTAATTGGAATCAGCTGGAAAGCAGAGGCACTGGGTGGCCAAAGCATTTAGGAGCCTGTGAGATTCAAACATAGAGGATTATGCTCATTAAGAGACTGTGGCGCAGAAGTTATTTTATATGTAAGTGTATCGACGTGTGTGTCTGTGTGTGTGTTAAGAAAATCTTGTGCTTTCAGTGTAGGATGGATCTGGGATCTTTTTTTTGCATGTTCATCATTAAAGGAGCAGTTCAGATTATTTGAAGTGGGGTTGTATGAGGTACTTGTTAATATTCATGGATTCATGGTAATACCTACAGCAGATTGGTACAAGTACCACTGGTGGTAGACAAGCTCCCTCTAGTCATATGTGAAAGAATGTCAGAAATGTTAATGAAATTAGTTTAAGGACATACAATACTATCAAAATACTACAAAATTTCAAATGAAAATACATAAAATATGAGATAACTGAAATGTAATTTAAAATAAGTTTGTGTTCCCTGTGTTTTTGTTTTAATATCATCCATGATTACCAGTGGTGACGAGGTAAATGATGGCACGATAATAAGTGGAGGTAAAATGGAGAGATGGAAAATGAACGTTTCAAAAAACACTGCAACTATGGCTCAAAACGAGAACTATTACAAAGAGAAGTGCAGATTAGGTGAAGGATATTTCGAGCAGCCGTGTTGAAAATGAAGAGGACGACAGTAAACTGAGTACAAGTGGCTACTTAAGAAGTGTCAGTGAAGTGTTCACAGCACCAAATGGCACAAAACAGTAAGGTGGTACTTGGAGAACTCAATAGTGTAAAAACTGAGGAACACTGTACTAGAAAACACACTGACTATTGATAAGTACCTCATTCAACCCCACTTCAAATAATCTGAACTATCCCTTTAATAGACTCCCAAGCAAAACAGTGACATAGCTAATGCGATGTTTCTTAGTATCACTTAATAATTTAACACATTTTTGGAATTGTTCAGCCTCTAAACACTTGGCATCAGGCTGCATTATGTATAAATACTCATTTTATTGTCATTTGTTGCCTTTTTGGACCTCTAAAAGCATGTTTTCACCCACCTCAGTGAATCTGTTGACGGCTTAAACAAAGCTGTGCAGCTGACTTCCTGTATGGTTTACTGGCATCAGTAAGCCTCACTGTGGTTTCCACTGACACCAGGATGAGTAAATACACTGTGTCCATGTTTGCTGTTCCTTTAAACAATCACAAAGGAGGTGTTTTTAGCAGCTGTGGGCGGCCTCTTTTGCTTCTTTTCAGAGTGAATTTTGCAGTGCAGTGCTACTGTAGATGTTGCAAGCTTAAATCTCAGTGCAAAGCCTTCCTTTATTGCTGTCCTATTTTCTTCTACGGTACAGTTTGGTCAGCTGAAAGGCTGGACGGTGATTCACAGACATGTAGAGGAAACTTGTAACTACAGTGTTGTTGATGACTATTTCACAACTTCACATGACTGAAGTAAAATAATTGTGCAATTAGATAACTGAGTCAGCTGATTGTCAGCAGACTTTGTCCTTCATATTATGTCATCTGTCACATTCAATTCAATTAAACTTTTTGTCATTAAACTTGTGTACAACATATCAGGGTTTGTTAACACCTGTGCTATACAGTACACAGTATGTGCTGGGATCACTCTGGAGCTGGAAAAACTGACTTAGTAGGTTGTGAAGCCTGAAGGACAGCAGATCAGAGGCCCTTGGACCTCAGGTTGACATTTTTGCTTTTTAGTCATGTCTCCACAACTAGATTTTCTTTAAGTTCAGTACAAGCACTCATGTTCCCTACAGGATGAATTGTAAACACTCTGGTGATCCCTTAAAGGCCCAGTGTGTATGATTTACAGAGATTTATTGGCAGAATATCAGAAATGGAATGTAATGTTCATAAGTATGTTTTCATTAGTGTAGAATCATCTGAAAATAAGAATCGTTGTGATTTAGTTACCTTAGAATGAGCTTTTAATATCTACAAAGGATGCAGCATGGAAGCCAGCTTGTTGAACCCTCATGTTTCTACAGTAGCCCAGAATGGAAAAACCAAACACTGGCTCCAGAGTGGGTCTTTCACTTTATTCTGGTGCGATCATCAGGTCAAAATTTTTGATCCAGTTCTTTGGTTTGTGACCAAATATCTGCAGAATTCATGACATTCCGATCAGCATCACTGTACTTCTGTATTCAGTGCTAATTTGCAACCAGTAAGCATGCTAAGATGCTAAACATGGTACATAACCTGCTATCATTCAGCATGTTATCGTTGTTATTATGAGTATGTTAGCATGCTAACATTAGCATTTAGCTTGAAACACCACTGTGAAGTAAGGCTTGTTCAGTTCCCCCATTCATTGCAATGTGCATAACTTTCTAGGGTGTCTAGAATTATGATTTGTGTCATCTGACTTCATCCAAATGCACAAACCTATTTGATCGGATGTCATAAGTCAATGACAGTGTTTTTCTGTTAAGCCACCATGATAAAAGAGACATCTTAAAAACTGTTGACAGGACACCTCGATTTTCAAACAAAGTCAGTTGACCCTTTGCTAAGCCCCACCTCCAAACAGTACCTGTCCAATCATAGCTTAGCAACCATAACTTTTTGTCCATTTCTCTACATGTTGAAGGTGTGCTGGAGGCTCTGAAAAGAACTCATCATTTCACGAGTCTGGATGATGACATCTTTTCTGTCATCTCTCAAAAACAAGAGCACACGTGTGGTGAATGGATTAAACTGGCATGTCTGGCTAACTAACATTAGCTTACTAGCTGCAGTAACTTTACCGCCAGCCAATCTTGCTAGATACCACTGCATCTGCATTCGTGATGTAGGGGTTTTAGGAGGAGGATGTGGATTGATGCGGAATCAAAGTGGGTCGACGACGATGCATCTCACTCTGGATCGCTTTCTCAGGTCTAAGCCAGGTTAGCTTAGAGCCTATCGCGGTTGTTTTCATCGATCGCGATCCGGCTCGTCTGGGTGGATGACCTGTCTCAAGGTCCGCTGCCCTAATCAAGTCCCTACTTTAAGTTAACAGTTTCACAGGGTTCTTGTTTTAAAACATGTCAGATTAAAATGTTGACTGGAGACTTCTCAGCTGAGTCAAATCAAGTTAGCAGTAGCTTACATTAGCCAACTACACTTATAAAATCTGCTTGTGAGTCATTGTTTTGCCCAACAAAATCCACCGTGGTCAGCTAGGAATGAGAAGCTGCTTTTGTTTTCATTCCTAAGGATTCAAAGACCTTGTGTTTCAACAATTACTCCCAATTTCAATACTAAATCTGCCACCGTCAATTAAACTGCATAAATGTAGTGCGAGAATGGAAAGTCAGGTGTAGCAACAGTAACTAAGGAGGGCGAAGGGTCAGTTATGACTTCTCCATTATGAATTTTGATCCATTTTTATAAAACTTTCCTGGGGCCAAGTAAAGCTATTTTAAAATCTGTGACGTCATCACAACATTAAGTCTATGTGTGGGGCAGGAACTTGTGGGCGGGGCCAGTAGTACAATACTGTTTATATTTCGTAAGTAAACCCGGAAGTGAGAAAACTTTTTTGTATGCACCAGGTGAGCAACTCTTATTGGACTTAATGGGTACCATCTTTGCTCCGCTGTCTAGTGCTATACAACTATGTGACTGTGAAGCAAGGAGGAAACGTAAGTTGCGTTTTTATCTATTAATCTTATTTTTAAAGTATAGAAAATATAACACATAATTAAGAATTTTAATCATTTGTTTGTTTATGATTTATGAGTACATTTAGAATAGAAATCCACCATCACAATGTGTTTTTGTGTGTTTGAAACGGGTTAAGCTAAATGCTAATGTCAGTGAAAGTGCAGTTTTTCCTCACCCATAAGATTATTTTCATTGCATTTGTTTTCATCATTAGATAGCTGACACTAGAGAGTAACAGTACACAAACTGAGGACATTACAATTAGCATCCTAAGGAAGTGGGTACAGCTGTTGTCATTAATTTCTTAACATAAGTTCTTTAGTTTTTGCTGAAATTCATACTGTACTCTCCCATCTACAGTGCATCTGGTTTATTCGAACTCAAGGTTTGTAAGTGTACAGACTGCTACTTTTTGTCTGGGTTTTAATTTCAGTTAAATACTTGGAATAGCAGGTCAGGTATGTCTCATCATCTTAATGCAAGTGCAGAAGTAAACCTTTGTGTATCAACACACAAACACCCGCACAAACCACACACACACACACACACACACACACACACACACACACACACACACTGCTCTCAGGTTATTAGGCCTGTCATTGTTTAATTCTTGCTCATTAAATGCTCCAGACAATGACAAAGCGCCTCAGTCTCTGACAGCCTCTTTGTTAACCCTCTCCCTCTTATCTCTTTCCGCCTACCATTCTCGCCCCTCTCTACTCTGCTTTGTGTCTATTGTATGACACTCAAGGACGATTTGACGGCGTCCCGAGCCACCACTTAAACATCCCTATTCATCTCAAACTAAAACCTGCGAGAGAGAAATACCAACTCGAACTGTCGAGAGAACAATTTGCAAAAGCCTTGGAATGTCAGATACCACTTGCCACTTACTGGTAATATAAAACTCGCACTGATGGAGACAATGCTGATGGCATTGGCGGCAGCGACAGTGGTGATATAAGATGTCATAACCTTGCGTCCTTGCGCGAGCGTTTTAGGACCATCAATCTGTTTGACCTTTATCCAGGACTCAGGCCCATCATAGACTTGGATCCTTTCTCTCAATTTCTTTCACTCTCATCAGACCTGCCTTGACAATGATTGTTACAAAGGGCTTTGGGAGTCTGCCTGAGGTGGCACAAGTACACACATTCTTTACTCAAGTAGAAGTACAGATACTTGTGTTAAAAAAGCAAGCAAACAAAAAAAAAAACCCCTCAAAATATAAAAATAAAAAGCAGCCTTCTAGAGGACATTTGTACCAGCTGTTTTTCTCATCTTTGTCTTGTTATGTCTTTTATGTTGTTTTGGTGAGGTACGTCTTTTTCATGTCATTATGTACGTTGTTTTCATCTTGTTGCGTCCCTCTTGTCTTGTTGCATCTTTTATGATGTTTTATGTCCTTTAATGTCTTTTACATTGTTTTTGTCTTGTTACGTCTTTTATGCCATTTTTGACTCTGGTGGTCCATGCTGTTTGTGTCTCATTATGTCTTTTAGTTGTTTTGTTTTCATCTTCTTATCTTGTTTGTCTTGTTATGTCTTGTTACACCTTGTTACTGTATGTCTTTTACGTCATTTTCGTCTTGTTAGGTCTTTTACATAGTTTTTGTCCTGCTGCTGCGTCTTTTACACTTTTTTCATCTTGTTTTGTCTTTTATGTCTTGTTGTGTCATTTTCATCTTGTCACATTGTTTTCTTTGTGGTATGCTGTTTTCATCCTGTTACATTTTTCATGTCATTTTTGACTTGTCAGGTGATTTATGCTGTTTTTGCCTTGTTTGTCTTTTTACGTCATTTTCATCTTATCTTGATTATTCTGTTATGTCATGTTATCTTGTTGTGTTTTTTACATTGTTTTTGTCATGTTGCTTCTTTTAAATCGTTGTCTCGTTATGGTACGTCTTGTTATGTCATTTTGTTACATCTTGTACATACTTTTACAGTTTTTCTCTCTGGGTCTTTTTGTGTGCTATCGTCCCATCCGTTTAGGTTGAAATTAGCTTTGATGTTGGGAAGGTGGCCCGCAATCAATAGTCTAATGTAACAAAGTAATGAGCCTGTAGATGGAGAAGAAAGTACAGATATTTGTGTTAAAGTAAAAGTAAAAAGTTGTCACAAAAATAAATACTCAAGTTAAGTGCAGATATCTGCAAACTCTACTTATGTGCAGTTTTTGTATTAAAAGACTCCACACCTTTGGAGTCTGCATATGCATGTGTGTGTGTGTGTTTGAGAGAGACAGAGGAAGATGGAGAGACAGACGGAAAGAGAGAGGCTGCCCCTGAGTGCATTCACGTAAGAACCAGGGCCACCTGAGAGCAACGGAGCACAGAATAGTGAAGATGAGAGAAAATGAAGAGACAAAAGCACTTCCCTGGTGTAATTATGCTTTCATTTCATGGCCAAGTATCCACATGATGTGCCCCGCATGCAGAGACGCTCATTAGAGTTATTGCACACCAGAAATGTTACTGGCATCTGCCTGTAGAGAGCATGGGTGTATGTAGAGTGGGGGTAAAATGGCAGAAATAACTTCAATGAAAGATGTGGAGGTTATAAATGAGTGGATGCATCTTCTTGCTTTTGATGAACTGTGAAGTTTGGCACCCCTGAGCCATGAGAAGGAGTGCTTTTTCTCTCGTTTGAATGCCATTCAAAAAAAAAAAAAAAAAAAAAAAAACACAAAAAAATGCAATGAAATTCTTGACAACAAATAAAGGTGTTTATATGTTAATAACAGCAGTTACATGCTTCACTTTTATTTTAGCAATTCTTTTGTTCGAAAAAGAGCCTTTATTTTTCATTTCAAACAGTTTTATATATCATTTTTGGATCAGAAAAGTCTTGCCTGTGATGCTCATAAAAGGAAACACCGCAGCAAACAACAAACCGTCTCAAAGCATTACCACAAATACAAACAGAGCTCAAAGCGAATCCGCAGAACTTACAGTACTTCAGTGCAAAATTCCCCCCGTATCCCCTCTGCTAGTAAAGCAGCAGCATCCTGATGCTTGGATCAATGTTGCAACAAATAACTGTAATGTATCTGACTGTGAGCGCTGTCATGCCCTACCTGATGCACTGTTGAGGAGGAATGGGATGCTAATGTAGTTAAATCTGCACACTCATTACTGCAGCAGGGACTCACTTCATTAACAGCCCCCTGCTAATGTGCCACTCCACTTTTTGTGCTTTTCTGTGTTTGCCAGCGTCTGTGTGTCACTTCGGTGTGAGACATAAAGAGGCAGATGCAGAGATAGATAGACGATTTGTGTGTATGTGAATAGATACGTGTGTCTGTGTTGCACAGATATATAGATCATAAGGTGGGAAAAACAACCACCTTTCTGCCACTGCTTTTGCTGTAGGGGTGAGACCAGTATTGATTGACTAAACAAAACCTTAAAACTTTTTGATATAGTCCACATCTCAAATGTCTCAAAACTGAAAAATCTCTGCCTACCAGATGTGTTTTTTATTTGCATATATCATGCAACAGATGCACTCTCATTTTAATCTATGCACCTGTCTACACCGGCTCCATGCAGGCTCATGTCTCAGCTGCGACTCACTAGTGTAACCGTGACAGGAAAAGTTTATTCACACTACAAATGTACTTTTTCAACAGTACATGTGTGTAGCAACACATTATCTAATAACACAGTTCTCAAACAGGGGACCAGGGACCCCCAGGGATATGTGGCACTCTGCCAGCGGGTCTGGGAAAAGTGTTCAGATTAATTTATCTAACTTTTCATGATAAAAAAAAAAAAAGATATATTTACAAAAGGCTTCATTATCGCCACACCTAAAAAAACGTTTTAGGCAAGTGCTGGATGAAATGGCAGCCAAGAAAAGTGGGGAAAAGTTGGAAAAAGTTCTGCATACTGTTGCTCCCTTGCATGCAATTTATTACGTCCATAAGTTAGGATTCAAGCTACTGGTCTTCTTCAGACATTTATACACACACAGATCTTTAAATTTAAAATGCACTCTGGTCATCTGATATTCATGTGACAATACCAGCAAAACATAAAATGTCACATTAAATGATAGAGACATGTTATGAAAAATAGGGAAAACATAAATCTGATCTTACAAAAAACAAAACATAATTAATCAACAAGTAAAAAGACCCAGTAAAAAGGCACAGAATAAATATATTTATCTACATTTTGCAACCTGCATTATTTGTTTTTTCAAATTTCGTGGGTTTAGTACAATTGACTGAATATTTCCGGGATTTTATCATTATTTCATCATTTTAATAATTAAACTTTTATCAACTTTGATTTTATTGTTTCTGATGGCATGTTTTCTCCTTTCAGGGGTGTTAATATAGACAGTGCAGACAGTGTGGTTTCACTGGGACACATGGGGTGGGGTGGGAGTCCTCCTGCAACGTGTTGGGTGGAGAATGGCCATCTCCCTTGCAAGTGATTCAGATTGCCATCTCAGATATGCCTGTGTTCAAACTAAATTAGAAATTGTGCCATTTGCTGAATATGGCTCCAATAAAAGCAAACCCATCTCTGTCATGTTTTCAAAAACGCTCTTTGCAAAATAGTCAGTAGTAATCTATAACAAAATTGACAAATACTATAAATTAACTATAAAAAAACATATTCAACTGAATGAATAATTTCTTATTTTCTTCTGGATTTTTGTCATAAACAGATATGCAAAGATGATTGCTGCATATTTATGTTTCTAGTTGTCCAATGTCAAGTCTCTATTTGATCATGTGATGAGATGATACATAAATGGTAGCTAGCTATTAGCTATTAGCTAATATTAGCTATTAGCTAATAGCTTGCACTGGGGCCCAACATATCTGTCTTACACCGCTGTGTGTAATCCAGCATCTGTGTTGAAAAAACTGATCATGAATACTCACACATGTCAAGGGAAAACAGCACACTGCACAGAAAGTTTGGATGCTCCTTTGCTGCTTGACGCTTTTAAATACACGGACAGGATAGAGCTGGTACAGACAGTCGGCATAGATACATGGTACAGATGAGATGTTTGCAGTCTAGACACAGGGTAACTCCTCTCCTCTCCTTCTCTTCATCTCTGCCTTTGTGACTAATAGAGATTTAATATGGGAAATCAGTGAGGAATAATGGCTTTTACCCAGATTTGTCTTATCCATACACTTTACTGAACAAATTAGGGCCACTTATGTTTTGCACATGCTGTATCAGTTCATATAAGAAGTTTATTTTCCTCAGCAAGGCCCCGTGTGGAGGAGGCTTTACTGTCAGTGACACATTCTGGGTAGCTTTTCTGCTACTTCTCCTTCCTCCCTCAATACACTGCTGCTACTTGCTAACTTCACACACACAAACGCACAAACGCACACACACACACCCACCCACCCACCCACCCACCCACACACACACACACACACACACACACACACACACACACACACACACACACACACACACACACACACACACACACACACACACTCTCTCACCAGTGTCTAGGATTCCAGCAATTAATGGGGCGGTAAATGAGATTGTTACTGATGTGTGGTAGCGAGGTGAGCGAAGGTGTGGAGGTGATGGAGGGAGACAGGAGGAAGACAGAGGAGAGCCGGGGGGGTGGGGGGAGGCAAATGCTGTGAAGATGTTGTGATGCAAATTAGAAACTTTTGCATGATTCAAATTTAGGTTAAAGTTCTGGAAATAGACTTTTTATGCAACTTTTATATCCCTGCAAAACAGGTGTGAAGCTACAATACTTGCAGAGAGCAGCAACATTAATGATAATAACTCGTGTTTGCATTGGTTTTATATGATCTGTAATAAAATGCTAAACAATGCGTTCCACAATTGAGTAACACTTAATTTGAAGGGGTATGCTTAAGACTGACATGACACCATCATAACCATGATATGACACTTGTCATGAACATTTTTATGAATGTTAATGACTGTTATCATAAGTGTCATTTAGTCAATTATGCCATTTTTGATGCAAAGTTGAAATTGTTTGAGATGTCTTTGTTAACTTGACTTTTCAAAAAAAAAAACATGACCTGCCATAAACATGCCATAGCAGGCTTAATTGTCACGCCTAAAGAAATAATTTACGTGTTAACATTACATACATTAATATAAGACCATTATAATTTTGTCATGATGTCTAAACTACATTGATACATGTTGGACTTGTCATGAAGATGTCATTATGTTTTATTACACAGTCAAATGCTCTTATAACAGTGTCACTAATAATTCTGTTGACCTAACTAAAGGTACCATTTGGACTTGTCATAAGAATGTAATTAAATGTTATAAGGCCAGACATCTCGAACAATGTCAACTTTTCATTCAGATGACATAATTGACCAAATGGCACTTAATGATAACAGTCATAAACATTCACTAAGACTCTAAGTGTCATATCATGGTTATGACAGTGTCATGACAGTCTTAAGCACATCCTTTCACATAAAGTGTTACTAAAAATGGTGAAGATTTAAGCAAAACTCTGCCCTCAGATACTAAAATATATATAAACCATCTGTGATTTTAAATGCATACCATAAATAATTTGGTGATCAAGTCCTGAAATCTACTTTTGTGCTGAATCCTCTTTCCCGCAGCTGCTGAATTCTGCTTCAGGTAGTGATTTTCCACCATGTCCTCAAATGCCTTTTGACAAACCCCAGAGAACAGCGGGAAACTTGTCAGGTCCACATGTAGTGGATACCGTACGTTGAGAGCACCACTGAAAAAAACACTTTCAAATCTTTTAAAAGTGTTATAGCCAAATTTCATTATGGGTTCATCTTCTATTTTCAGTGGAGAAATCATTCTATTGTAATGGATTTCTTCATCAAATATAACACAGTAAGTGCTGAAAGAAGCTCTGCAGGGCTAACTCTTTAAAAACCAACATTTGCCAGTGATGCTTTGAATTGCTGAACATTTTTCTGCTACTGTGCCCATGCATGGAAATATTCTCCCATGATGTCACTGTATGCCTACAGAAAAATATGGCAATTGGACGGAGTGTTTTTCCATTAAAATGAAAACTGACTTAGCTTGACGATAATCACCTTTACTTCTTTGCTACATTTTATGAGTTTTGAACGTGGTAACAATAATCAGGTGACCATCATATACACTTTTTCCATACACATGTGCAGACCTGGCTTGACTCAGTTTGACTCAGCATGTCAACCCAGCACAGCAGGGATTTTCATCTCCATTATAACTGGGCTACCCACTTGAAGGTGTGTCTTTTAACCGATACGTCTTCAAGCCGCTGAATATCAGATAATACACATGTTTCATCTCCTCTAAATTATTCACAAGAAAAGTCCCCTGTCCATTTTGTCATTTAAAAGCTTTAAGCAGCAAAATCAGGAATTGTTGGGTTTTCATCAGCGGTAACTTGACACACTAACCATGGCTGATTGAAAACATGAAACAATAAAATAAGGCAGAGAGCTGAATGACAAAGAATGACACAGGTGAGAAACTAAACTTCAAAGCACAGAGATTCAATTATATAAGACTTTCAAAAACCTTTTTTCTCCACTTTCCTACACAGACATGAGTTCAGGCTCTCAGCACACACTTGTTTGAGGGGGAGAAAAGGGGTTGTCATGGGTTGGCCAGAATAGGCGAGATGCCCCCTTGTAATGGAAATGCAAATCTGCGTGGTATGATTTGACTCAGTGCAGACAATGGAAAAGCCCCAAGAGTCAGGTGACCAATTTAAGGCATCTTCTGATAACATATGAAATTATTTAAGACATTAGCATGTGATTGATACATGTTTTGGTGAGACCAGGCTACGTCCTGCCTTCACTCCCTGCTGGTGGCGCATCATCCTATTGTCACATATCCACACAGATGCATATTATGACCCACATCCTCTGACAGCAAGACTGATCTGAATTGCTGATTTCCTCTGCTTCTCCATTTGTCTCTTCTCCCTCATTGCTGATCCTTGGTGACTGCAGCAGTGGCCCCGGAATACCACGCACTGGAGAGGGGAGAGACAATAAGGGAGGGTCGGCCCCGAGTGGCAACAACGCTCCCCCTCGGGGGCCTGTTTTTCCTGCAGGTGGATGGTTCATCAGGAGGAAAAGCTATCCATTTATATCACTTAATCCAGAGGACACACTATTAGAGCACTAGACGGGGGAGGAAAACACACACGTACGTGCCTGGGCACAGGCAGTAAAACACACTTGCAGGCACACAAGCATCCACATGAAGGCATTTAACCACACTCACACACACACACACACACACACACTGATGCATACATTGCAAACATTAGCTCATGTATTCATAGATCCGTCACGCAAAGCACATCAGCACATTCTTGTAAGTCTTGTTAATGCATGTGAGTGTGTGAGTGTGAATTTGTGTGTATGGTAATGCAGTATGAACATGTAATTTTCATGTCATTAGTCAAGGTATAGATTTGCATAATCTGCCATGGCTTCATCCTACAACACACCTTTACTTGACTTATTTTATTATATTCCCTGATTTGCTCTTTCAACTGTGAAGCAATTTGATATCCTATTATACCAAAATGTTCGCACATCTCTAAAAATATATTTCTCCATCTTTATTATTTCTTTACATACTGTTTTTGTATGCATGCTGCTATGGTCACACCTTAACTAATAACATGCATGATATTTAGCTGAGTGTATAATTTCATATGTGAGTGTGTAAACATGCGAACAATTTGTATGATGTGACTGAAACGTGTTTTCTATCGTGACTGTGCAGCAGTCACTGTTCTCAGATGTGCGGTCGGCTGGCAGTGCTGGTTGTTTTTGTGTCACCGTGTCTCTCAGTAATCTGTGGGACTGCACACAACAAATGTCTTCAATCTGCTGTCTAATCATGGCTCAAACCAGGAGAACAATAACATGCTGACATCATACAGCAGATTATGGCGAATCTGCTCTGCTCTCACAGGGCTCCGCCGATCTGTTCCACCACTGCTGCTGCTCCACACTGCAGGGAATAGAATAGAATAGAATAGAATAGAAAATAGAATAGAATAGAATCCATGACAAAGTACAAGATTTATTTATCATTATACAACATAGGTTTGTATAGTGAGATTAAGATGCAGTTCCCTTTATGCAGCTCACAAAAAACCCATTAAATTTATACACAGTGACTTGATTGAATAGATAAAAGTAAAACAAACATTTTACATGGACGAGTGCTGAAACAGGTTAAGCAGTCTCACAGCCTGAGGGAAGGAGCTGCTCTGTAGTTTGGTGGTACAGCTGTGTATAATTTTATATCCTTTTCGAGACAGAAATCTGGAAATCTTGCAGATTTCTTTAATTACATCTGTGTTTTCTCTTTCTGTTCAGGGGCCTCATTACAGAAAAAAAAAAATCCTAACTGCTTCTCCTATCTTAACTTAGATTTCAAAGATGGGGGAAAATCCTGTTCTTAAATCCTAAGCAATTTCAAAACTCATAGCTGTGTTTTATCTGTTTTATGCCTGTATCTGTGTTTAGAATGTATCCAGACTGTATCCATGACAACACCTATCTTACTTCATTTGTCACTGGACAGCTAGCTTAACATAGAGCCAGTCACAATGTTTGTTTACAATAACTTCTGGGTGGAAAAGCCCTGCATTACATACATACATTTTAATGGCAGCAACATGATGAATGTTTTTTTTTTTCATGATGTTATTTCAAAATGGGGCATGTTTAATGTTGTCATATTACAAGTTTCACTCATATTAGGACAGAGAAAGAAAATGACAGCTTGAATTTACCCAAAACTAGCTGTTAGGCTATAGTCAGACATTGCACAGAATGAGGATGGTTATTTGTGCTTTGCGCATAACCACTGCGAAACAGTCAGAACATAAAATTTTGGCTTTCTCATTACAACCGCTCCCTCTCTTAATTCAGTCTCTACCTTGTTTGAACACCACTGCCCCTCTCTCCTCTCCTCTCTCAACAACTCTAATAACGCAAACCAAAGGACGCTTCTTGGTATGGCTATTTTGCAGCATAAACTGCAGCCAGATCCAGACGTAAAGCTGAGTACATGAAATAAACCAGGCAAGGACACAACTCAACTCAGCTTTATTTATAGCACCTTTCATACAAACATGCAGCCCAAGTGCTTCACATATCAACATTAAAACAACAGAAACTGGGACAGTATCATCATTTGGTCCATGAACTCGAGCCTGGTTTCAGAGATATTTCAGGCTGAGCTATGCTGCATTCCAGACAATGTCGGATGTTGGTATGTTCCCACCTTAAAAACTACAATGGAACGTTACTCAGAGTCATAATTCCTACTTGGGAACTTGGGGCAAATCCATCTACCCCAGCCTCAGCAGTTGTCTGACGTTACACATAAATAGCAACACCCATGGAAGCATAAATAATACATACTGTTATAACTTGTTCTGCATATAAACTGATGTCAGAATATCTCACCAATGTTACCTGTGCCGTAAAATAAAATGAATCATCATCATGCATCTGTTATGTCGCCACGTTTTTTGTTTACTTTTGGTGTCATGCACCTGTAACACTTTGGGGTCAGAAGTTGTGAATTTCAGCTTTGAAATTCTCATCAGATTAGATAGGTTGGGCCACCGTGTTTAACAGTACATCTTAAAACATTACAGATACAGCTGAAAATGGTGATGAAAATAAACAAATTTGCAGATTTTACATATCTCTGAAATTCAAATCAACTGTCATCTCTCTATCCAGAAGTGATCGTTGTCCTCGGGGTGAGATCACAGTGATTCTATCTATAATGGAGAAGAAAAGATGGGCGTTCAATTTTAGCTTCAATGAGTCTGAGGCATTAATCGTGTTGGTGGAGGATACCCCACCAATTTGATCAATGTTTAGCACATAGCACGTCGATCAAATTCAAATTTAATAATCTTGGCAGTCGATAGGTCTATAACCTGAGAAATTCAAAGCTTCATCACACTGTGAGTCATAATATGTCACAGCCATAGCCAGGCCTCTGTTTATTTTCCCATGTCTTCCAGTGTTCCTGCGTCTCCTGTCTGTTTGTTTCTGTGGGCGTGGGCTCCTCTCTCCCTTCTCCACTCTCTGCTCGCCTGCCCTGCATCAACCTTGTTAGCCCTCCCCTGCTCCCAGTGTTACCCCGAGGCAATCACCTCCTTTCTTCTTCTCCTGTTTTATCACCCGATTTCTGTCACCTGTGCTTCTGCACCCATCTCTCCACCTGCACCTTGTCCCCTTGTCAGTTTGTTTGGATTTTATTCCAGCTTTGGAGTTGCAGTTTTTGTTGACTCTTCTGTTCAGTCTGTCTGTTCCTGAATCACAGTTTTTGTTACTTTTCAAATAAATATTCTGCATTTGATCCTGTCTGCCTGCTGTCTCCTGTGTTTGGGTCCACCTGCCTCACTCTCTGTGTGAGATAATACTTCAGTGTTCATGTTGTTCCCCAACTTCATTGTCATTGCCACACAGAACAGTGGTCCTGCCATTTTTGGCAGTTATTGTGAATTTAGGATGGGGACCCTTGGTGTCTCATATTGATGCACAAACTACCCTTTAATGGGGTATGAGGTTTGAGATGCTGCCAGAAAGTGTTTTAAACACACAGTATGTAAGTTCCCCAACTAGGGGGTCTCTCTCACATTAAAAAAAAATAACAAAAGACATAGTTTGATGATGTTGTGATGTGGCGTGGGATCATGGGAGTTGTTGTCTTCACTTTTACACAAAAAACCATTGCTGATAAAAATCTGACATCAGGCAGAAATCCATGTTCATGGACAAGTTAAGTTTTATTCATGTTATGTTTAGTCACAGTCACCAGCTTCCTATATCTGGTGTTTTCCCAGCAACTAGCAACTAGTTAGCAACTGCTTACAAGAGTTAGCAGCTGCTTACAAGAAATGCACTGTTACCATGAATAAATAACATATTTCTCTGCATTTGAACATTGTAGGAAACATTTGAAATAGCTGAGTACACAACTTAATGAAATATACAGTATATGACATATGTCTGGTGTTTTTAGATAATTTAATGCAGAAATGTTACCTATCATAGCTTTAACATGTGGATAGCATTGTGAAAAGGTCACAGTTTGGGCAGGTTTTGACCATGTTTGGGGTTACAATAAGTATGTTAAGTATGTCACATGATATCAGTGAAGCAACTCACAAGACAGAACCTGCATAATGTTCCTCACAACTTTCAGTGACGTTTTGGTTTCATATGAGACATGAACCACCGTCTCCTGGGTGAAGTCCTGTGTTTGTTTGAGTGATCCATCCACCCCACCTTTTCCAGACGCAGACTTTTCCCTCTTTACTGCATCAAAAGCCTGGAGTGCCTTATACAGCTGGAGATGGATTCACATTGAAGTTAAACGTTGAGGATTGCCATTCTAACTTGGGATTCCTAATTTATGAAAATCTTCGTTTATGTGGGTTCTGTAATAGCTGAATTCCTATAAGATAAAATATGTTTCTGTGATACCAAAAAATCCTAAATGTCACCCTAAACATGAAATTTTGGTTGTTGGTGCTGAAGCCCAGAGACAGCTGATTGGTGTACCCAGACATGATCGAGGTATACTGAGTCTAAAGTATTCATTGTCATGAAGGTGGCTCCAACTTGCTCCAACACTGTGTTCTTTTGAAACTAAAGACTTATCTTTTCACTTAAGCATTTTCTTTAATGAAACCCCCACATTTGCACAGTTTGATTTCCTGTATGTGTGTATGTTTATGTATTTTTGCATGTATGTGTGCATTGATATTTCTGTTCTTTTGCACATTTTTGTTTGTTTCATGCTGTTTTATGTAAAGCACTCTGAACTGCATTTGTATGATATGGCACTATACAAATTAAATATGAATGGAATTATACTGAGATAAGATAAAATTTCAGACTAAAGAAGTTTCTGTAATGAGGCCCCAGGTTCTTAACTGTGAAACTAATCAACAAATAAAAAATTAAACCCACTAACTCTGAGAAACTAAAGCCTCATATTTTACAAATAGCAATTATAATAAGCCAAATTTCAAGCTATGTAATTTAGGATGAAAAACAGCCATAAAACAGAGTCTCGGAATAATTTCACCCACTGGTTTTGTCATTATTCCCTGAAAGATGGGAGTATTCGTTTGACATTTCCATTTACAATGGGCTCCTACTGTGGCTGGAAATACAGTTCATTTACACACACTTATCAAACTAGAAAATGCACAAAATGAATGAGACCCATCCATGCATAATAAATTTAATATTTAAACTGACTGGAACCATATTTTATCTATATGGCCACGCCTTTGGCACATAGCAGCCTCTCCAATCTCAACCTCGCAGGATCTGGCTGTCACTCAAATGATATTACGGCAGCCCTCCTACAGAAACATCACACGCGGAGTGGAATCAATTGGATATGGTGTGAATGGTAATGATATAATCAATATGCATCATGTTCTGTGTTTTAGATATGGCATTTAATCATACTAATGACTATTCTTTAAAGTGAGTAAGTGGAGCATGATGACACATTTCAAATGTTACACTTGTCCTCTCATTCCGGTTCAGCTTGTGGGGAGAATTGAATCTCTTCAACTGAACAAATTGACTGCATGCAGTGAGCGAGCGCAGCACTGTGACCTTTTCCCAAACAGTTCCACAGTACAGCCGAGCTCCAGTTTGATATCTACTGTGTACAATTGAAAAAGATACCGGTTGAATAGGCAGCCCATTCCTCTCTGACTGTACCGCAAATAAATCTATATGTCCTCCCTCTTGCCTCTCTCATACCTTCTCTAAATCCACTCGTAGGAGACCCTGACCAATAAAACCTGATCTTCATAAGTCTTGAGGGGAGAGGCGGGCTAAGTTTGGGGAAATTGCTGAATGGAAAAGGCAATATATGGCTGAAAGATAAGAGCGAGCGCAGGGACTTGCTGCCAGAGGCTCTGATTTACACACAGGATACACTCTAGAAATAAAGGTGCTAACTAGAACCATAACGGGTTCTTCAGCTTGTCCCCATAGGAGAACCCTTTTTGGTCCTGTTTATAACTTTTTATAAAGGTTCCACTTGGAAGCCTTTCAGAGAGTTCTACCTAGAACACAATATAAAGGGTTATAGCTAGAGCCATCTGTGAAAGGTTCCACCCAGGACCCCCTATGAGAGGTTCTACAGAGAACCATCCTCTCGAGGTTGTATCCTGAACCTTTCCACCTTCTTCCAACAAGAATCCACCCAGAGGGTTTGTAACAAAAACCTTTTTTATATTCCAAGGGCTTTAAGTAGAACACACTCAAGGGGTTCTACTGAGAACTTTTCTATATTCCAAGGGTCTTATCTAGAACAAAATCAAGGTCTTCTACAAAGAACATTTTTATATTCCAAGGGTTTTATCTAAAATATAACCAAGGCATTCTACTGGGAACCTTTGTTTATATACTAAGGGTTTTATCTAGAACACATTCAAGGGATTCTAGCAAGAACCTCTTTTTATATTCCAAGGGTTTTATCTAGACTAGAATTAGGGGGTTCTACTGAGAATCTCTTTTATATTCAAAGGATTTTATCTAGAACATACTCCAGTTGTTCTACTGAGAATCTTTTTTATATTTCAAGGGTTTTATCTCAAACACATCCAGGGGGGCTCTACAGAGAACATTTTTATATTCCAAGGGTTTTATCCCACCCAGGGAGTTCTACCGAGAACCTTTGTTCTGAGGGGGTTCTATGTTATGGTAGAAAAAAAAAAAAAACCCTTGATGACCCCTAGATGAAACAATCCTTGACCAGCTCTTTCTTCTAAAAAAGGATTCTTTGGATGAAAAGGGTTCTTAATAGAACCCTTAGTCTTACAAAGAACCCTTGAAAAACACTTTCTTAAAATAGAAGGTTTCCTCAGAACTAAATGGTTCTGAGTAGGATGTCAGCCCTTCAGGAAGAACACTTTTGGAACCCTTATTTTTAAGAGTGCACAGAGACAGGAGTGAGCAGTGGCCCTGAGCTACCTGGCTGCTGGCTGCAGACATGCGGTTGGTAATTTCCATACTATAATGACGTATCAGCGAGATTAAGGATGGTTGACTGACAGATTGCTCCTGAAATTATTTTAAAATGAAGTGACAGCTCACTCAGGAGTGAGAATGTTGCAGCAGACAAGCCTTAAAGGTATCATTTCTTCGTCTGTCAGTTTCTTCTAGTCCTTCACTATCTCCACCTGGACATATCTCTCCACCACCACCATCCCCCAAAGATAGTTGCTCCTGTCCCTTTTTGTCCTCAAAGATGGAGCAGAATTCAATCTGACGTCCTACAAATGTCCAGCGACGAGCAAATGAACAGAGATGAGGAGAGAAATGGTTCAGGCCGAGCCTAAACGCCATCTGATTTTAAGACAGGTTTGGTGAGGTGTCATGTTCAGTTCTCACCATCTCTCTGTCTCTGTGCTGTATATTGGATAATAAACGACATGACATCCTTTCAGCATATTTCTGCATTTGCATGATGTGTGAATTTGTGTGTATTTGCGCTCTCTGCGTGCATGTATATGTCGCAAACCTGATTGATGGATTGATGATGACAGGGCTGTCAGGCAAGAGTTGTCATGCATTTTCATATTTGTCCGCCTGGAAAATGATGCATGCCTCAGTCTCTCTCTCTCACACACACACTTGAGAATGTACACAGATCTATACCTGCACATGTAGACATACATCCATGCCGTCGTGCACACACATGTGGGATTTAAACACACACAGGGGCAGTTTTGTGGCTGTTGTGTCATGCTGTGTGATGTGTTAGTGCTGTATTACCTCCCACTGACAGACAGGACTCGTCCATAAGGCAGGAGTCCTGGCCCCAAGCAGGAGGGAACAGAAAAAGGAGTGAGGGAGGCAGGGAGGGAACAGGGACAAAATGACAGGAAAAAAGAGATGCATCGACTACAGAGCAACAGGCAGTCAAAATGAAAAATGATTAAAGGACCAGTGTTTAGAATTTAGTGGCATCAAGTAGTGAGGTTGTAGTTTTCAACCAAAGGAATATTGCTACAAACATGGTCTTAGGCGTTATGACAGTGAGAAGCATCCACTGAAGCTACTTGTCTTGACCAAACAATGGCAGCTCCTGAAGAGGTTAGCGTAGATGCAGAGATAGCATCAGTTATATTAGAACTGGAGAGCATTTCGTCATTGAAAGAAGAACAAAGAACGACACTGAAGGCTTTTCTTTTTGTTCTTCTCCTGACTGGCTTCGGTAAGAGTTTCATGTGATGGTTGAAGTTGGCTCATTTTAGATGTGATAGGCAGGGAGTTCATCCAATCACCTGCCGAGAGTTTTTTTTTTAAAGTGCCTGCCCTTTTCCAAACAGTTTCTGAGGATGACCTTCCAGATGGCTCTGTGTAACAAACCATCTGGCGTGTCAGGTTATCCCCCTCCAACCGTAAAGGTGAACCTACATGGTTGTGTAACTTGAATGAAAATGTGAAAACCCCTCTCAAGAGTCGGTGTTTGGTTTGTCTGTTCTGGTCTACTGTAGAAACACACTGTTTCAACATGGCAGCCTCCTTTGTAGATATAAATGGCTCATTCTAAGGTAACAGTTATACGCTTATATATTCCATAATACATCACCCGTAATCTGAACCAAAAAGTTGTTAATTCATGGTCTTGGTGTTTGAGTTACATGCTGTACATGGAAGAACCCATCAGCGATCGTCTGACTATGTTTTAGCCTCTTATAGCCTCTCGTTGTCACCAACGGATTTTTGGACATTCAAGACTTCTTGTTCCATGCAATGATCATTGTTTACAGTCCGTTAAGTAACTTCAAATGCAAAACTGGAGTTGGAGGCTAATCTTTATACATAGATACCTACATGATGATTTTTGAAAAAGCTAAGATAAAGCTAAATGTATAGTCCATAGCTAGTGGATTCCACCTGTGTTGCTCTCCACATGGACAGTTTAGGCTACCTGCATGCAACCAAAACCCAATCAAACCTGATTGGTCAGTAATAAATCCTGTCCTTTGCCCTCAGATTCCACATATTCATATGCAGATATAGGTTTATAGAGATTACCATGTTGTGAGCTGTCCCTGGGAGTCAGAATTATCCAGAGTCAAGTTACACAGTATCCAGTAATAGTTCAACAGGAAATTAGTCGGTAAGAAGGAGGACACAGAATCACATATAAGGTGACTTCTCATGTGATCTCATTTCATGATCACTCAGTCACAAATCTCTGGAGTTATCTCCTATCTCATCTGATCTAAGCTGTGTGAATATGTGCAGCCAAATGTCAACATGGACAATTCTGAGAAGTCTTATTTTCAGTTAGCCTCAAAAATGCCAAACAAATCTGTGCCAGAACAGCAAAATCAAACTCAAGGGAAACACACAAAAAACAATGTGCAGTCACAATGTAGGCCACACTCAGAAACAGCACTGAAAAGATACTTAAATGATTTGGCACTGCACTTTGATGAAGTTGGGGGACTTGCCAGAATCAAAATCGATGCAACAGAGGCTGAGATAATCTGACTTTTATTCTGTGGTATGGATCAAGATCCATAAACACTGGATTCTACATTTAGCATTATGCATCTCCCCACCAAATATATACATCTTTCAAAAGCCACATTTGTAACACAGAGTTGCTTGAAATATAGTCTGAAGCTCAATCTAAAACTGACTGAAAAAATAATGTGTTAACACTTTATATTAAGGTGCCTTTATGCATGTTGGTTAATAGGTAATAAGGAGCTTATAATATGCTTATTACCATTAATATGTGTTACTGTAAGTGTTAATAATAGCATAATAAGTGTGAGACATTTATAGGCACACTTGTAAGAAACTTGTTCACCTTGTTACCTTCCAAGTTCCTTATACTTGTTTTATAGCATTACAGGCACATTTGATTTTATCTAACTTACCTATTATATCATTGTTAAATGTCCCTGAGCTTTAGCAGTTAAATATGCACATATAAATAGCTAACGATGCATTTTGTGGCCACTGGATCTATAGCCCTTATTACTATTATAAAGTGTAAAAAAAAAACTAAAAAATGTTTTTCTTAAAGAGCTCCCTCAGAGCCAAAAAAAGACATAAACTAACTGCCTCCACAGGCTAAGTGGTAGGCTACTCCTTGTGAAGAGACTCTAGTCCTCATGTAAATGGATGAAGTGCCCCTTTAAAAAGGAAATTAAAACTGACTAACAGCGGAGGGAGGAAAAGACAGAAAGAAAAAAGAAAATCTTCCCTCCTCTCTCTAACCTGCAGGTAAACACAGCAGCCAGTCACAGCCCTGCTCAGCACAATCACATCACTGAGAAACAGTCTGGATCAGACCTGGTCAGGAGGCGTATACGTTAAAGCCCCGCGCTTTACGCTGCGTATCGCAGAAAACACATCAGCATCCCAGACACCTCATTACAGTGTGCTCACTCTCTCTGTTTATTCCTCTTCTTCTGTGACTCGCTCTCCCAATCGTCACCTCTCGATCTTTCTCCTGCTCCCCCTTGAACAAACACACACACACACACACACACCTACACACACACACACACACACACACTACATCACACACATCCCATACTCATTACAGCCATCCTCATTGTCCAGGAAGTGGAAGCGATAGCTTTTTTCCTAGTTATTTCCATCACCCCTGTGCTTTGGCAGCCCTAAGGCCTCCTCTAAAGATAATACCCATTTATCCCACAGGGTGTTTACACAAGCCATTCAGGTTAAGTGACTCGCTGAGAGGAATGACAGACAGCAGCTTTCTTTTATTCAAAGAAAATTGGATTCATCAACCACTGCTTAATGGTTGCATTCAAGCTTTTGACTACACTCCATCAAACACATTAGTAGGTGTCTGTGGTGTATTTAACCGTGGGTTTGCTCACATGTATGCCTGAATAAAAGCCTATGATCTAAATAAGGGAAGCCAGCTTTAGAGGAATCTGCTATTGGTTTTTGCTATCAGTACTCAACAACCATAAAGCCTGAAGCCTTTACATCCCTGTGCCTTATAAAAATCACTCTCAGGGTTCCCCGTCATAAACCACAGCCATAAACAGCCCTATATCCACTATGCTAATATGAAGTCTTTTTGCATAAAGTGTATTTTAATGTTTTACTGGAGAAGTTGAGGAGAAGCAGCAGATCCTGAGGTCATTTTAATAGGTTATTTTAATTTAGATGTTCTGCAGTATACTGTAGAGGCACAGTCAGTGAAAAACTCGTCTCCTTGGTCCATTCGTATTTTTAATTTCTTCAATTAATTTATTCCATTTCCATTTCTTCTATCCTGCTTACTTTGTCTTTGAAAGAAATTTATTCTATCTATCTTGGCATTTCTGGACCTGTTCAATTACATGTTAAATGGCCTGTAACATCTTTAGAATAACCTGCATAAAGCCAGGTTAAGTGCATTTTAACAGTGCAAAATTAGTCTATTAAACAAAAGGTTAAAATAGACAAAAGCATTTATAATAAATGACCAGAAAAGCAATATTTTAATAATACGGGAGACCACTATGTTTTGGTTTTGAGTAACATCCTGGTAATCATTATAATGTTCAAACACAGGATTTTAGTGGTGACAGCAGTGGTACTCAAACATATACAGTAATAATATGTGAAGGTCATAAAACCAAAACAAAAAGCTAAAAGTGGCTAAAATCTGCAAAGAATTCCAGAGTTAGATATGGATTCTCACCAATCACCAACTCAAGTTTGGTTGAACACAAATCCTCAATCCTCTGTTTTAGACGTAAAAATATTGTGGCTCCCCGCTACATGCCAGATGCCCTGCCTCCCTCTTGCTTCTCTCCGTTTTACATCTTTCCTGTCCCCGCCTGCCATGTTCATCGCTCCTGAGTCAGAGTCCAGAGCTGTTGTTTATTGGCTCGGTACAGTATTCCCTCTTGTCAGGCTGGTGCCTGTTTGGTCTCAGAGACTGTTTTTGGTCCTGGTTCGGCTGTGTTCACTCAGAGCTCACTCACTGCTGAGCTTGGTTCATTTTCCTGCGGTGCAGACGCAAACACTCCCCCGATGCGCTGATATACTCCAGTCATATTAGGGCCTTTAGCTACACAGCTAACTGAGCTAACAGAAGGCTAGCTACAGCTAAAGAGAGTTAAAACAGAGAGTACAGTGAGCAGCAGTTACTGGTGATACGCTGCCCCCTGTTTGTTTGGAGTTAACTTTGACAGGTGGCCATGATTTACATGCTCCTCCTTCAGCATCGAGGGGAATGATATTAAAACCTCAAAAAAAATAAAAAATAAAAATAAATAAATAAATAAAAATAAAAATTAACTCGCCCTTTAAGCCAAACCATGATTTTTTCCTAAACCTAACAAAACTCTGACTGTTTTACAAAGTTTATCACATTTATTGTTGTTCTGTTATTGTTGTTCTGACTATTGTTACCATGACAACAAGGGTGTTCTGACGTGGGCCTTTCCCACAGTCCAAAACTCATGAAATAAGCAATGTTCCTCAGAAAGGAAGTCTATGCAGTCGTTCCATATTTATTCTTACTCACTTGACCACGGAGGCCTGCGTGGACAAAATTATTAAGGGGGTACAATTCGTGTCACTGTCATTAGAATCATGGTTTGAAGCGCAGGGCCGCTGACCAAACTGCTATATTTGAAAAGTTGGGAGTGAGAACGTGTTGTCATGACCTGTGGAGTAAAAGGATGGTGATGTGATGTTTTTTGAGGAATAAAATGACTTCAGATGGACTAATTTGTTAAAAGTAAAATGCAGTTTCAGCTGACATGAAGTGACTGAGTTTGCATTTTGGGATAAACTCCACAATAAGAGCTTAACTGGAGTGTAACGTGGTTAGTGACTCTGTGCATGTGGGTAATATTGTTTCTGATTTAATAAAAAAACACAATGTCACTGATAATTACTTTTTATCAGGAGTACACCATTACTACATACTGTAACACTCCTCCATATAATTTCACTATAGTGTCGAAAAATGAAGAAATGTGATTAAAGGGAATAATATATCCAAATAAAGGAAACGAAACAAAAGACACACTACAATCTTGAATCATTTTCCAATCTGCTCCTTACCTCTCTAACCTGCACCTTTCTAATGGCTGCTAGACGGTGAACCATTTCATTCTAGTTTGTCTCACTGGTGGAAAGCCTCTCTCATTGTAATTAGTTTCCATGGGACAACAAACCATCACAACTGTGCGCCTTGTTTCTGATTTATGAAGCATTTAAAAGGTTGCAGGGGGGGAAAAAGACAAAAGGTTCTCGACTACATAAAGCAGGCCTCAGCCGAGCTCTCAAAGCCAATGTCACACACACACACACACATACACACACAGAGGGGAGAGGAGAGGGAGAAAGTGAGAGAGGATCCGTGATTAACTTTCATTTCCTATGCCTTATTATTCCTTCCCCAAATGAAATTTCAGAGGAGGAGATAAATCTTCCGGCAGTGGCCGTGCACCTAACGTCCAGGAATAGCTACTGCTCGCCATTGCTCAGCTTATCGCTTTAAATTCACAGCAAACTAGCTGTCTAGCTTTCCTCGGCAATATGAAAGCCTGCGTCACTTTAGTGTGTGTGTGTGCGCGAGAGTGAGAGGAAATAAGGTCGTCAGTCAGTCTACCTCAGCTTGATATTTTAGATATGAACAGTGGATGTGTGTGTGTGTGTGGGTGTGTCTGTGGGACTGTGTGTGTTCACATGTGATATGCATGTGAGTGGCTCCAGTAATGGTTTATATAAGGAGATCAATAGAATTGAAAGCATGAATCACACAGCCTTTTAATCACATTCCTCTCAGCCGATTTTGAGATGGACACTTGGATAAGTAGATATTGATGTCATGGCTCAACCATCCATCCCGCTCATAATTCTATTGTAGTGGAGGGACCGTCTGTCCATCGATGTCTGTGGGTATTGGCTCTCCTGTGCGCTATAGAGCCTACAGGTAACGACCACTTTCCTTTTTCTCATTTGTCCAACCAGACAATTGAACGTATTCTCAAACACAGGCTGTAAGACTTTAAGTCATTAATGTTTTTCCATTAGATTTGCTGGATAAGAACATTAAATACATATAGAATATACAGTATTGGAAAATAGCTTTTAAGCTTTCAGCTTCAATATTAATTTTATTGTTTTGCAGCGAAAATTTGTAAAGTGTGGGATGAAAATATGCACATTTGATCACAAAAAACAATGTATATCAGTAACAGGGTGAATGAAAAAATGGAAAACTTATCTTTAACATTAAGTTTGAAATATTTTGATATTTGATGGTGAGAATGCAAACTTGGATGTATTAGATGCCACCAATTTAATAGAATAAAAGTTGCTTGCCTCACGCATGCTCTTAAAAAAGTTCTCTCATGCTGGTCCTCTTCAGCGTTGTGTGGATGTACACACATTTTTCTTTCCCCCATGCAGAGCCAGCTGGACCATAGACTTTTACACTAAAATTATATGAAACTAGCTTTTCTAGGCTCTGGGAAAGTTTTGGAAACATTAATAAGAAAAGTCTGAAAAGAAAATTAAGAATTTTAATTGTGTGCAGCTTGCAAGTGTCCACACGGATGCAATTTGAATCTGAATCATTCCTGTATGACCAGGTGTCCAGCTTCATGCAGGACTGCACAACATTTTTACGCCTCCACGCCAGGGACAACCCTGGCTGGAGGCATTATGTTTTAAAGTTATCAGTTTGTGCCATTCAGGTGAACACAATATCTCAAGAATGCAATGATGAAATTTCTTTAAATC
The DNA here is from genome assembly GCA_034769285.1 of Lutjanus argentimaculatus. Classification (NCBI taxonomy): domain Eukaryota; kingdom Metazoa; phylum Chordata; class Actinopteri; order Lutjaniformes; family Lutjanidae; genus Lutjanus; species Lutjanus argentimaculatus. The sequence goes on along the minus strand of JAWZSL010000003.1, from coordinate 24,988,420 downwards.
TGGCATAAATGTCTTCTTATACCCAAGGATGAACTGAATAGATATTGAAGGTCAGAGGTCAAAGGTCACTGTGACCTCACTTTCATCCCATACTCATGAATGCCATATCTCCAGGAGCACCTGGATGGAATTCCCTCAAATTTGGCACAAACGTCCACTTGGACTCAAGAATGATCTTATTGGATTTTGGGTATCAAAGGTCAAGGTCACTGTGACCTCACAAAAAAGGTTTTTGGCCATAACTCAATAATTGATATGGTAATTAATTGGATAAAATTATAACATTTTATATGCAAAAGGACAATGATCAGCTTCACTTTGACATCATAATGTTCATCCCTCCATCAGTCCTCTGTACTCCTCTGTGAAAATATTCTCACTAGAAATTATTCACTGGAATCATACATGTCAATATAGTGATACTTTATTTTGACAAAAAATACACTTAACACCTTTTATTAAATTCCCTCAAAGTCTTCACTACATACATTATATGAGTCTGGACAGACATGGATGTAAACTTGTGACTGATGTGATTTTAATTTTTCTTTGTCCCGTATCCTACATATTCAGATGATGTCTCACTTTCTGATTGGCTGTAAAAGTCACACCACTTTTCTAAAAAGCTGGCTTTTTATGAAATGACTGTGAAGAAAGCAGGGAAGACTGTCATCATGGGGCTGTGTTTGATGTCAATCAAACCACGCACACATGGGTCAAGTGCAGGTTAACTTGTCACCATCTTACTGTCTACACCACGCTCTATGGGAAGAATTGTAAATAACCGCAAAGTCACAAACTATGCAGATTTTGGCAGAATATGATGAAAACTACCCCAAAGAAAAGGAAATACAGCCACAACAAAGACTGGGAAACTACATATACTTGGATTAAACCAGTGGATGGTGATTCTCATAATTTTTTGCTAAATTTGTCAGGGTCATTTTTCAATTTCAATAAGTCGTGAAGCGACACAGTACATGAAGTCTCACAGGAAAAGAGTTTATCAAAAAGAGATGTGCCAATGTATGGATGCATTCACAGAAACCCAAAGATGATTGACACATTGTCCCACACATATATATCGTCAAGTTGCAATACAGGACGTAAAATCCAGGGTTTTTCAGGGTGACTCAACCTATTTATCCATAGTATGGATCACTGACAGTACCATGGGTGTGGCATACATTTTAATTATTGAACTGCATAAATTCTGACCATTCTTTTTCAAATCTGACTCTTTATGGAGGTATGGTACTAAAATACTGGAGAGCTCTTGCTAAAGTGGTATATTTTAAACATGAAAATGTTTTTAGATACTGATACATCAGTGAAGCTTTTGTAAAAGTTAGCCTGTGAAAAAGATGATTGATAGACTGTGTTTTGTAGTAAAATTCACATCAACCACATTTGGCTCTCATCACACTTGTATCAGTTATATGGCAAAGTTTTCTCTGCCTGAAGACGATAAACATGCTCAAGCATGGAAGTGAGTTTTCCTTGAGGCTTTCACTCATTCCACCATCTGCTTAACATGAGACACTCTCAGAGCTTTAGCTTCATTTTTTGAAGGAAGAACAGAAACACGCTCTCTGCTTCGTGCTGCGAAACAAACCTGCAGATTTCCAGCAAAAATATGAACAAGCACCCAAACTAGTTTGGAACACACTGCCAGTCTTTTCAGCAATGGTCAGATTATTGACACAGATTAAAATAGCACAATCATTAGCATAATTCTTGTTCTAATGATTTATTTATCTTAATGGGCTAATGGAAAATGCTCTTTTAACCCTCTTAGATCACATCCCCAGTCATATTATGCATATATTTGATAATATATGCCAAAAATTCAATTGTTTTGTATTTTTATATCACACTCTAGCAAAATTTGTTAATTTTTTCATCTTGTAAAACAAACAATGCATACTCATGCAGGCTAGAACTAACCAATTTCAACCAAAAATAGCATATCATTTATCTGTCAATCAGTTAGGGATGGCTTGATTCAACTTTGTCAGTCCGATACTGTTAACTGATACTGTAACCTTACGTATGTTTCCGTTTCAGGATGACTTTAATATATCATACGACACTTCATACCAAAAAATTCCTTCTGAAAGTCATCCTGGTACTGATTAGCTCTCACTAGTTTAAGCTGAAGCTCACTGATTGGGACTCCATTGTAAACATTTTGAAAATGATAATCAAGGCACAGTGGAGAATTAAACAAGACAGTCATCATGAGCCTTGGGAAATTTAGGATTTGGAAGCACTGAAAATGTGTTTGCCCAGTCCGTGCTTCATCAGGACAGTCATATTCCCCATCTATCATTGATATTCATGATTCCTGAGACCGAGCCATTTGCTCACTTTCCCTGCCAACTACGGTCCACCCACCAGTTATGAAAATTTATGGGCATGTTTGGAGACCACAGAGACCAGCGGACTGAGCGTGTGTCCTCTCCTCGTACCTTTGAATTATCTATCTTGCGTTATCCACCAGCATGCCTGGCCTGCACGTACTGTACACAGTTGGTGTGCGTGTGTGCTTGCTCATGCTGTACTGTACCTCCGCAGTGGGAGGACAGCTCACACTAACAGGCGCTTCAATCAAATGTGTGGTAATACATTCTGCCAAGCATTATCTCACCGTAATTACAGGTATAGAACGGAGCTACGTGCGATCGGGGCTGCAGGTGGTAATTATTCTTCACATATATATATGGAAATGATTGACAGACAGCGATGGACATGGAAAAAAATATGATATCTCCCTCTTAATCACTGTTAATTTGCATTAGATGGTTATATCTAATGTGGGAGTGTAATGATAGACTAAATGTGCTTGTTAATTATCCCATGTCCTCATAACACCTTTCTTCTCAATAGTTATTTATGTCTGTATCTTTGCTTAAATCATATATAAGGAATAAAATATAAATTGCATAATAAAAAAGACAGCAAATTAATCATGTTTGGGATGTCATGTTATTAAAACTGAACTTTAAACTTGATATCAGATGTTCATTGTTGTTTCAGTCCACAGGGGCCGGACCCTGACGTGCTGCAGTACATAAGTGGAAGGCTGTTTGTTTCTCTCCCTGTGTGCATATATAATTTGTGCGTGGGCGTGTTTTGCATATGGGCCCCTGTCAGACTGTGGGCAGTAGAAGCAGGGTTCCTCTGGCGTGTGTATGTGCTTCTGTAGATTCTGCATTTGTGTGTGTGTGTTTGTGTGTGGATGCAAGTGTCCCTCCACCATGATGCTAATTATGCTTTTGGAAATTCACAGACATTTTCAGCTCTCCTCTTTTCGACTTGCTTTGTCTTGCCTGCCAATTCAATTATACAGGTATACACACACACACACACACACACACACACACACACACAACACACACACAATGAAGCCGTACATGTGAGCACAAACAGACATACGTCTTTGTGTGTGAGGTGCTTTTATGAGTGTGTTGGCAACGTCTGTGTGAGTGTGTGTAATTGTTGTCAGACTTGGATCAGACAAACTCATAGATTCTGGGACTTGTTGTCAGTGTGTGTGTGTGTGTGCGTGTGCTGGCAGGATGCAGCAGGCTCATCCGAGTGTGGATTTGAAATGCTGCCTAAACCAGGAGGAGAAGCGATGAGCAGAGCAGAGGAAAGGGCCTTTAAGGGATGTATCACGTTCTCAGGCCATTAGCCTTTAGTCTAGGTTTTTTGTCTACTGCTTCTTGGTTCCTGCTGGTGGCACGGTCAATAGTTAATTAAAGGCTGACACAGGAGAAGGGACTTCATACTGCAGCTCTGATTTACTGAACCACACACTTTTATTCTACCTTCTCTTTTTAAATTTAAAGATATTTCTTGTTTATTGCAATTCTAGTTTGGGCCATAATTCCTATAGAATTACATCCATGTCGGACAATCCTGCAACTCACAATTTAAGTGCCAGAGTTCAATGGGTATGCAGGAGCTAATGTGCTCGTTATGTAGCAAGATGGAGAGTTAGGCTGTGGAGGTTCCTTTGGTGGATGGCCATAAAGCGAGTCTGACTTTTATGCACAAAAGTTAGGATCTTGTCACAGAGATGCAATCATCTTTTTATTGCCCATAATCACAACACTTCCCACATCCTAAAGGCTAACTCCAGTATTTTTTAAACCTGGGCCCTTTTTAAAAAAAACATATTTTGGAAGTCTAAATGACTAACAGGTATAAATATTTTGACATTTGTCCAGTAGATCACACCAGCTGGCAGCTGTGAAATGGACTTCAATAGGCTCAGATTGCTATTGTTACTGTTAAGTGTCTTGACAACATTATGGAAAGGAGACAGGCCTTTTCAGACAGCCCTCTCTGACAGGGAGATGAAGGTGTTACATGGCTCTCTTTATAGCCACCAGACTCCTTTGACCAAAAAATGTAATTCTACCTCTCAGAACACAGGATTTACTGACTACCACTGCCTTCCCTGGATGAATTCCTGAATATCTTTTGCCCCATTTACACATACACGGTTATTTTTAGAAACAGGAGAAATATCCCTTTGTTTGCACCCTTCGTTTACACTCAAACGGAGAATTCGCCTCTGAAAACGATGCTTTTTAAAAACTCCGGCCAGAGTGGAGATCTTGGAAAACTCCGGTTGCAGTTTGCATTGTAAACGGAGCAAAACGGAGAAAACGCAGGCAGTAGTAGACGTCACAGTATGCGACAGAACTTGTACTCGCGTCAAAAGTGCAACCTATGTTTACATGTTGCTATGGTGATCATGGATTCCTTCAGAGTAGCAGCCGCATTTATGTTGGTGCAAGCCCTCTTCACATGTTTACATTTGCAAATACAGCTACTCTGTTATATGGAGGAGCAGAGAGGATGAGTGCTCGGAGGTCAGCAGTTTTGGAGCAACAACTTCTCCTCCCTCCAACACGAAGAGCCAGTCCGCGTCACCGGGTGTGTTGCTATTTTCGGGATTCTGATTGGCTAACGTGGGCTTCAGCTTCTCGTTACACTGCCACCTACAGTTTTGGAATGTCCTGGCAGCAGACATACACGGGTTCGTGTAAACGCAAAGTTTTCTGTAAACGGATACGTGTGCACAGAATTATTTTTGAAAACGGAGAGGGTGAAATGTCCGTTTCTAAAAATAGCCGTGTACGTGTAAACGGGGCATTGGTGTTTCCCAGCCCTGGTTCTTTCCCTGCTCAATCACACCTGATTCAAATGAACAGTTCGTTATCAGGCTTCTGCAGAGGCTTGATGACGAGCTGATCATTTGAATCAGGTGTGTTGGAGCAAGAACGCATCTAAAACATGCAGGGCAGTGGGTCTGCAGGGTGATTGATTGTTATTTGACCCCACAGACACTCAACAACTGAGCCAAGACAGCCTAATATTACTGTTTTACAGTTCAGACTACAACAAATACATGAAAAGGATCTGTCAAAAGGCATTTATTAATCTTTGACTCTGAGAAAACAGGAAAATTCCCCAATACTGTATTTAAACTATTTGATGATCTCCTTTTGATAACTAATTTAATAACTAATGTGATATTTTTTCACTTCCATTTACTGAGCCTCCCCTGAAACTGTTTGGAGACCCCCCGAGGAGGTGCACCTCCCACCTCGAAAACCTCTGAATGAACCGTTTGAAGCAGCAATACACCAGCAACTCCGGTGTTCTGGGAAGTAAAATTACTGTTTTTGTCAAACAAGTCTGGTGGGCACACCCCATAGCTCACCTGGTAGATCATTTGGCCCATGTACTGATGCTGCCATGTACTGTCTCTCTGAACAAAGCTATAAAAACTTACTTTCTGGCTTCTGGGTTTGGAGAAAGGAATATAACAGTGACATAACTTGGAACAAAACTTTTTGTATTTTATTAGCCATTTAATCCCTAAAATATATAAAAATAAGGCCCAGGTTAACAAATACCAGAATTACCTTTGACCATGCTGTAGTTACAATGTGTAGATATTGCAGTGTTTCCGGTTCTACTTCAGACTTGAGTAGTTTAGTTGTGTGATCACAGTTTTCCTGTACAGTGAGGGATTATTCCTAAGATTTCAGGCAAGCATCACTATAAAAAAGTTGTGAAAACTCATAATAACAACTCATAATATCAAGGCAACTGTTTTGAAATAAATAAACAAAAAAAAATCTGCTGATAATCTTTTGTTGAGATAATTTACTTTTCTTCTTTTATCTTTGAGTTTGAGTAATGAGAGTAATGAGCTGTGGACTATATTTGTCATTATTTTGGTTCTTGAAAATTAAATGGTTGCACTTCAAAACATTAAATCATTAACCATTATTCACTCAGCAGTTCTCAAAATATGTTTTTTGTTGTTGTTTCTAAAATTCAAAGATTCAAGTTTTTCCAAGAGCAAGAGTAAATCATCTCAAGAAAAGATAGCTAATCCTTTTTTTAAGAGATTAAATTTTATTTAAAACTGTTTTCACAGTGCTGTTTTCAGTTTTAAGCGCAAAATAAAAGGGCAGAAAATGGAGATAATCTTTTGGCTTGTTTGTCATTTTCTGGCCAAATGAGTTTCTTTGCCTAGTTGGACACAAAACATCATATTTAGTGATTTCAGCATTTAAATTGTTGAACAAAATGTCATAATGAATAGAAACAAAGGCCAAAACTACAACTATAAGACACAAACTGCAATGAAGTAGAATATTCCTTTAAAGGAAGCTGTTACAAATACATACATACAAACAAAGTTATTTAGGCATCCAACAGATCTTTTTTTCACAGCAGACATTTTGACTTGTCATAGCAGGAACACACAGGTGTAACTAATAACGCTAACGATGGCCCTGTTCCATTTAAGTGTCCCAGTAAACTGTGCCATTGAGCAAGCTTAATAGCATGAAACTGGAACAGATAAACCAAATTGAGCCATTGTTATTAATGTTTATTAATTACATCTGTGCTTGCTGTGACATAACAAAATGTCTGCCTTGAAAATGGCCTGTTAAATATACTTTTCCTACATCCTTGTGAGAGCTCTGTGTGTTTTCTCTGTACACACACCCCTTCTCTTTTGTGCTCTGGTTTATTTATCTACAGAACAGGGGAAGACCTCATGGAAAATAACAGCAATTAGACCTCCGGCTGTCAGATCCTTTGATATTTACTTCTGATGATCTGCCCTCTATATGTTCTTTGTTTGTTCAGCTCACAGTCTGCTGGTTGCTTGGAAATTAAACCGTTGTTTGCCTGTTTAAAATCGGCAGGAAAACAGTAATGGCATTTTCGTGCCAGTTTATCCTCTATCGGCCTCGCTATAGCTCCTGATGAATATCTTAGCAGTCGCTGACCACAGAGCAATTGAGGGTGCCCTTTTGTTTGCGCGCCCACACCGCCAGTTCCCCCTACAACAGGGGAGCAAACATCTTTCAACTAATGATCTACTTTACATTTGTTTTAATTAGGTGTATTTAAATAGCTCTGAGCAATAATTAACTAGCCAGAGCATCGAAGTGGGAGTAAGTGAGTGAGTAAGGCTTTTCTGTTGTCGGGTGTTGTTGTTGTTGTTTTCCTTCTGCAGCGAGCTCCATCAGCCAGGGCACCATGCCAAAACTGCATTAAACAGGAGCTTGTTCTTTCTTTCCCTCTTCTTCTTCTTCCTCTGAACATTTCCACAGGGAAGGAAGAGGGTCCACACATCGCCTGCGTGACAACAAACAACCCACCGTGGGACAGGTGCGGAATGAAAGAGCGGGAGTGCAAATCGACAGTCTAACGCAAACATGATTGAGGAAACACGGGAGAAACAGAAGGAAAGGCGGAGAGAAAATGTGACAGAGGAAGGGAGAAAGGAGGGGAGGGGAGGCGGGTGAAGGTGGGCGGATGCTTCCAGGGCACAGCTCAAGATGGTGTTTGAAGTGCTCCGGGGGTCTCTTCCCTTTATTGTCTCTCTTAATGAGCTTTTTATGTTCTTGTGTATTTTACACACCATGTGATGGTCGCTGAACGCCTCCTTCACGGCCTCCTGATGGATCTGTTCTTTTTCATCCGGCTATTCACCACTGCATGTAAATTTAATTATAAGCATCTGGTTAGTGAATAGGACTAATTAGCAGATAGGGGCTAGAACATCAGGTCAGAGGCTCTCCTCTCCCTGCCGCCCCCGTGTCCTCACACTCTCCCCTCTGTCCCTCAGGCAGAGATTATGCCGCTTTTTGGACCAGTGTCTTGGCTGCGTTCACCCTTCTGGTTTTCAGTTTTAAGGACAGAACAGTTACAGCGGAACACTAGCAATCTGTGTGAAATAAAGCACACTCTTAGAAATTAAGATACAATCTAGAACCAAAAAAGGTTCTTCATCTTGTCCCCATAGGAGAACCCTCTTTGTTATTTGGTTCCAAGTCAAACCTTTTATGAAGGTTCTACGAGAATCCAACATACAGGGTTATATCTAGAACCATCTGTGAAAGGTTTTACCCAGATGAGAGGTTCGACAGAGAACCCATCTATGGTGTAATGGCTCCACCCAGAATCCTCTCTGGGGTTCTATCCACCCTTTCTTCAAAGGGTGCCAACAAGAACCCACCCAGGAACCTTTTTATATTCCAAGGGTTTTATATAGAACCCACCCATGGGGTTCTACCAAGAACCCTTTTATGTTAGGATACAACTTAAAGGCTTCTACCAAGAACCATCTGTGAATGGTTGGACCCAGAACCCTCTCTGGGGTTCTATCCATAACCTTTCCACCTTCTAAGGGTGCCAAGAAGAACCCACCCAAGGTGTTAAACCGAGAACATTTTTGTGTTCCAAGAGTTTTATCTAAAACCCAGCCTTGGGGTTGTACTGAGAACCTTTTTATGTTATGGTACAACATAGAGGGTTTTCCAAGAGCCATCTGTGAATGGTTCCACCAGAACTTTCTTTGTGTGTTCTATCCAGAACCTTTCCAACTTCTAAAGGTGCCTACAAGAACCCGCTCAGGGACCTCTGTGGAGAACTTTTTTATATTCGAAGGGTTATATCTAGAAGTCTTGACAAACCCTTTCCACAATCCCTGAAGGACTCTTTCTTCTTAAAAGGGGTCTTTGGACAATACATGGTTCTTAATGTAACCCTTAGTCTTACAAAGAACCCTCGACAAAAGGGTTCTTCAGAATCAAATGGCTCTTCCTTTTGGAACCTTAATCTCTAAGAGTGTGTTTTTCAATTTTTAGGATAGAATAGTTCCAGTAGAGCTGTACCAATCTGTGTGAAACAAAGAAAGGTTAGGACAATTGAGAAGTACTTCAAAACAAAACTATGAACAAGCTGTCAGGAAAATATGACAAATAACGTTGTAAATACAAAGGCACAGCTGGGCTTGTAGAAAAACAAGCAGTCTATAATTAGAGGAGAAGGGTGAATTCCGATTGAGGTGTGTGCATAACCCCTTCAGAGGGTTATGTAGAGAAGAGAGGCAGCGGAAACTCCAAAGAAACACTAAAGTTTGCTTTCAAAGATTCTGTGTGATTTCAAACACTGTACTCTCAGAGCCAGAAGCTTCTCCCGGGGTATGTTTTCCACCAAAATACTGCCTATAATGATGCAGCCTGCGGGGTGTTGAGGTATCCCCATGGACTTTAAAATTAAGGCCTTTTTCTGCACTCTCAATACTCCAAAACTTAAAAGAAACCCCCCACCAGTGTGATATTTGTGTTAATTTAGCCTGTGGATACCAGGTCCAGCAACATTTTCCTTTTTTCTTAAAGATCTTCGCCGAGGTTATTTGTCTTTCCTAAATTGGCAAAGACTGCTTGAGTGTGAAAGCGAAAGATTGATTCATTCATTTGTTCTGTGGTATTTAAAAGCACACAGGAAGAACAAATGCGCTCTCCGTTTCTCTGGTCCATGAAATGATCTGACAGCTGATGTTTAAATGCTGATGCTCTTACTGTCTCTTTGTCATGTGATGGAAAGCTTCTATTTGCCCCATTTCCACAATTATTGCACCATACAGCAGTTGGTTATAACTTATTGTCTATTGATGTTTTACAACCAGCAAGGATGTCTGGGAATCTTTGGATTTTTTTTTTTTGAACCCCTGACCTTGTTTTTATCAGCATAAAACCAGCAATTAGTGGCTAACATGAACATTAGCCCCTGTCTGTCCTCTCTGCCTCCAGGAGACCCTGGAAGTAATAGCCTTGACTACACAATAACAACATGCTGCGCAATATGTCAGAGCAGACTTCACTAAATGGATGTGATGTTTTAATGAGGAACAAAGGGATGGCTTTGAGGGAAAGTGAGGTGGGGCGAAGCAGGAATATGCAAGGAAAAGATGGGGTGAATTGATCCTTCGGTAAGAGTGACAGCCAAGGCCGTGTTCCCTCAGTTTGGCATTACGCCCTTCAAAAAATGATATGCCCTGTGGCGACAGTGACCATGGTACCCCACCCTCATTGCCCAATCTGATTTACCATTTTCTCCTCTGCCTCTTCCTGTCAATACAGTTTTTAGACAGCAGTTGTTGAGATTTTCATTGGGCACCATCAAGTGAAACACTGTGCACATAACCAGTGAGTTAGATTTCAAGCCCCAAGTCTCTAGTTTGGGAACCACTGATATAGACTGACCTCTGACCCACTTTTAGTGTTTCTATACTTAGAGATAACAAATCAGGAAAAAACATTTAATGAACATTAAAATCATCCTAAAGTTAAATTCATAATGTCTCTGGTCTTAAAATCACTGAATTATTTGATGGTCCAGCTGCCCTGGCAATGAGCCTTTGTGCCCTAAAAAAATAGACATCACCGATGGCCAAGCAGCCTTGCCCCTAAAATGGTGAAATTCAAGTTTGGCTGGTGGAAATTTTAGTCAGGTAGTAAGCTAGTCCACCGGGCATGCTAATGTTTGCAGCTTACTTTTGCTCTTTTTTTCACCCTGCAAACTCATGAGACACAGACTATTGCACATGCACACTGCTTCAGCATGTAGAGAAATGTTAAGTTTGACATGCCTGCAGTGCCTCGTTACAGTTTCTAATCTTTGTTTGGACAGGTGGCATTCGTAGGAGGGTCTTAGCGAAGGTACACTACTCAAGCACAAGTGCTCTCTTACCTTGGAGGAGGACATGAGTCATTTAATTGTGTTGTAATGGAGGTCAGCGCTTACATAGTCTCTTGGCAGTCAGCAACCACTGGTCCTCCAACCAGCACCACAGTCTGCAGGGCTCCATGACTTAAATGTCTGGTGTCTGTTAAGCAGATGAAAAGTGATGGTGGAAGAGGATAAAACAGAAGACAACATGGAGGACCTCTAAGGCCTTGTTTCATTTAGTCCTCTGGTCACAGGGGGGAGTGGTGACTGACAGTAGAGGTGACTTGCCTGTCTGCTTGGCTGATTGCTGCACTGACTGACTCTCTCTCTCTTCCTCTGTCTTTCTCTTTCTATCTACCTCTCTCATGCTCACAGACTTTACCCGTCCCTTGCTTTATCTCCCTTTCACCCCTCTCCCTCTCTCCGTCTCTCCAGCGGATATCTGTCATCTAAAAAAGAAGGTTGAGTTTTAGAATAAACATGATAATGGATTGGGATAAAGAAACAAGAAAATGTCAGACAAGTTACACAAGGAGATACTGTTTCTTGTCTTTTCTTTGACAATGGTAGGTCAGAGCATTCACTTTGCAACCTTATTTCTTTGCACGGATGCTGCAAGCAGTTCAGGTCAGCTGCATTTTGGCAGGGGGCAGCTCTACAGAGGGAATATATTTCTGGGGCAACGGTGGTGTATTTTGGCTTGAAGAGAAGTTTGAATTTTTTAAAGTGAACCTACTGTAAGGTTGCAGTGGATGTATTAGTAAAGGTGCTTTCAGACAGCAAGTGGTTTGCCACCCAACCAGTGAGGTTTATGTTCTGTATTTTGTAACTTGGTGGTGCTGCAGCTACCAGCTACATCCATACAGACCCACCGTTTACTGTACCATACACCAGGCTTCTGCCTTTATCTCACTATGTAATATTTTAAATGGAGCTGTAGGATAAAAGACAGTGAATGGTTAGAAAAATGACATGAGAAAAATGATACAAACATTGTTTATAGGTCATTTAAAGGCAGTCATGTGCAGTGAAATCTTTGCCTCGGTAGGCAGTGACCTATCAGTGTGGCATGTTCAATTAAGACAGCAGTCCATGTGTATAATACACATCAATAAACCAAATATAGTCAACATTAGTTATGCTATAAATTAGTCAGGCTATAAATCAACAAATATGCCTACTGATGGGTTGGTTCCTAATTAGCGATCACAGTTCTTTTCTCATGTCGAAAATTAAGGAATATCAATGCTGACTGCCACCATCCAGTCTTTAAAACTAGTGATAATATCCACATGGTATAAATATGTTCTTTTAATAGATGCAACTGGTCTTAAAAACCTGGCAGCCATCACTACAAGCAGGGCTCAGATTAGATGGTGGCTTTCGAAGGAGCCCTGTTTTCTGTTAAACATGTCTGTTTCCATGTGTGCTGCTGCACACATTGAAGTGTGCAGCAGCACACATGGAAACAGTCAATTACAGGGTCACTGTGATACACATTCTGCAGTTACTACAGCAGACAATTAATACTGTCAGTAACACTTCAAAGAGACTAAATAACAACAACATAAGGCTACTGTTTCAAAATCAAAGACTTCATTTAATTATCAGGATCACAAAATCAGCAGGGGGACATGGGCAATGTTTTTTTCTGCTTTTAATACAGACAGTTTAATGAATCGTAGCCTACATCATTATACATCCCTGTTGTTTCTGTTCTGTCTGTGCATTGTTACAATCGGGAGAAAATGGAACTACGTCGAACGTTCCAGCCTTTTTACAGTCACGCAAAGCAAGCAGGCTAAGAAGTGACATGTTTCTCTTGCTTGTCTGGTTATTGATCTCCTCTGCCCCGTTTCAGAACCCTGGACAGCGCGACTGCAGCAGTGGCCCACACAACAAACAATGCACACAGCATTGTGTTTATTAGTAACCTTATCCTGTATCCTACGAAAACATTGGCCTTAGTGCAGACAGAGGAACAGATAGCACCTGCCACAGCTTTCTGACTAGTTTTACTGGAGCCTGTGCAATCCTGACACAAATTATTAATTAAATTTTAAAATAAAATGACAAAATAAAATTCAGAAAATGATGAATATGAAGAAATTATCAATAGATCCAACTATCATATAATCTAAATATTTCTTTTCAGCTTTGGTGAGGCACTGTCTGCCCTGCGCACCCTGAGTGCGCATCACCGTGAAGGATAATACAAGTTTTAAGCTGGAGTTGCTCCAAGCACCTCTTTTTCATTAATATATTTGCAAACTGGTGTGATATAGCTAATTTGGAATACTCAGAACCCAATAACAGGTATAATTTGGATTTCCATGGTTACACAGCAACCTGCAGAAGTGATTAACAGTTCAGTGATCACTGCATTGTCCAATTAAATATGACCAATCACACGCAGGTTAATTTGAAACGTGAATGCAGTATTTCTACTGTTTACCTCGCAATTGTTGCAAGGAAGATAAAATTATTGTCTCTCTGGTGACTTTCTAGTGTTGTAAAATCTCTGCTTGGTCCTCTGATGAGCCTTCAAACTCATTGATCAGCTCCTCAAACTGGACATCCTGGATCATATTTCATTGTCTCACTACTGTAACAACATGACCCTTCCAACACAGCCCCTTGCATTTTCTTTTAACGCTGTGCAATCATTTCCACTCTGATGCTGTTACAGTAAAGGGTCACACAGAAGTGGTCTGAGCCAGAGAAAGGGAAAACTCAATACAATGCATCCCTTTGGACCAGGAGTTGAGGAAAAGAGTTTAACAAGAAAGACAAAAAACAAGTTACTTGGTTTTTAAAAGCTCTCTCCTCATAAAAGAGATGATTAAAGTGTTTTTGTGCAATGGGATGTAACATTGGTGAGGGTGGGAAACTTTTTGATATAGTCAAAACAACACACCGTAGCTGGGAGCCTATCTCCTAAATGGCTAATAAAGGAAGTGTTTGTAGGCTTAATGTTTTATTTGGTTTATTGAGAAGGAATTGTTTGACATTAAGTTTTTTTTTTCCTTGTAACACAATATAGAAGAGGCCTCAAAAAGTAGGCAAGGGGGCAGAATGAGAAAAGGAAGAGGAGGGAGGGGAGGGGGGGGGGGGGGCATAAACAAGTCGGGTCTGGCTGAGTGAGCAAGCTAATTAACTCGAAAAACTATAAAAATGTAAATTGCAATTTGCTACCGTGGGCATCTAATTAAAGGCACTGGAATGTTAAGGACCAAATTGAATTTGCTAAAGAAGAGGAAAAATATATGATTTCGCCACATTGTCAGGTATCGATCGCCTACAGTGGCCTTCGTCTTCACAGCCGTACAGAGACAGGCAGAGACGGAGAGAGGGAGGGAGGGAGGGGGAGGGACGTGAAGAGGGAGCAAAGAGATGACGCGCAGAGAACTGCAAAAAGGTTTGTTCAAGCAAACACACAGATTCACTCTTAGAAATAAAGGTGCTCACTAGAACCGTAAAGTGTCCTTCATCTTGTCTTCACACAGGCAAACCCATTTTGGTTCCTGTTAGAACCTTTTATAAAGGTTCGACTTGGAACCCTTTCAGAGACTCCTACCTAGCATCCAACAGGGTTATACCTAGAACCATCTCTGAAATGTTCCACCCAGAACCCCCTATGGGAGGTTCTACACAGAACCCTTCTATGGTGTAATGGTTTCACCCAGAACCACCTCTGGGGGTTCTATCCAGAACCTTTCCACCTTTTAGAAGTGCCAATAAGAGCATACCCAGAAGGTTCTGCAGAGAACCTTATTATACTCCAAGGGTTTATCTAGAATCCACCCAGGAGTTCAACTGAGAACATTTTTATATTCCGTAGGTTTTATCAAGAACACACTCACGGGTCCTACAAAGAACCTTTTAATATTCCTATGGTTTTATCTAGAACACACTCAGGAGGTTCCACTGAGAACCTTTTTATATTCCAAGGGTTTTATCTAGAGCACACTCAGGTTGTTCTATGGAGAACATTTTTACATTATATGGTTTTATGTAGAACCCATCCAGGGGTTTCTACCGAGGATCCTTTTATATTATAGTACAAAAAACCCTTGACAAACCCTTGACCCAAAGAACTTTCTCCAGAAAAGGGTTCTTAATGAAACGCTTAATCTTACGAAGAATCCTTGACAAAGGATTTCTTCAAAGAAAGGTTCTTCAGCGGTAAAAGGTTCTGTGTAGAACTTTAGCCCTTCACACTTATTTCTAAGAGTGCATGGTGAACCAAGTGCTCCTGCAAAAGCAAAACAGTCTGGCAGAGACAACAAAGCACGACGCCCGCCAGAGACAGAGAGAATGTAATCAGAGCCAAATGGTTCTCCTAATACTCCACAGGTGCACGACGCAGACGGTTACATGATACTTGGAAGAATTATGCGAAATGAGGATTGACTGGGACCTGCTACAAATCCTCATAAGGTTCACCAAGCCTCTAAGATCCTCCATGGCCCTGGAGTTAATTGTGTTAGCTTAATTGGTGCAGTGTATGTATGATACTTTGGTGTAATTATTGTGCATGCAAAATTGTGGTGGTTTATCTCGTTATGTCATGTCCTCCGGGCATGTGATTAGTGTGTACTTGCATGCTTGTGTGTGGATCTGTCTTTTTTTGGAGTGTGTACGGGTGTGCGTACATGCATGCATCCAGGTGAATAAAAAAATAATTCCTCATGCATCATTGTTGAAGAGCCAAACTGCTGCTTTTAAATGCCGGTCCATTTCTCAATCCAAAAGGGGAGGTGCATGAAAAAAACCACAAACCCTGGGGGGAAGCTAGCCAGCTACTACACACACTTTATTTTTTACTCATTCTGTTTTTATTTTATGGCTGCACAGCTCTGAATATTTAAGTTGTCATTATACCAGATGGGCGCAGGAAGGCTGAGGATTGTATGGCTTTTATTGAAGTAATAAACAATAATCACTAGCTCCCCTAACAAACAGAACAGGCCGACTGAACGCTCTGGCTTCTTCCACCATGATGTTTAAATTCATAAAGCTAATGAGTGGGATTCTGGTGCGGCAGAAAGGTGAGTTTTTTGTGGCTTTGCATAAATTCTCATCTCTAAAAGCCGTCTCTGTGTTACCTTTCATTTATCCTCCTCACTCTCGCCTGTGTGTGAAACAGGATCCATTCACTAATGAAATGTGTTCAGCAGCTTGAAAAACAAAATCATTTCTTTTATTTCCCCCCTCTCCCCAAATAAAAACACCTTTTCATTTTAAGTTGAACATACCATGTGTGTGTGTGAGAATTGATCTCTCTGAGCCAAGTCTAGACAGCTCAAGCGAACAAATGTAGCTGATAAGAGCGAAAGTTCTGATGGACAAATTTACAAGCCGCCATAAATCCTTCCTTTTCTTCTCTGCCTCTGTTTCCTCCCCCCTCCCCACTCTACCAGCGTCCCTGTCGACGGTTGCAGTTTGTTAGCCCAGTAAAAGTTTTATATGTGCAGAAGAGAGGAATGGTCTGTCTGTCGCTGGCATGAGTTACAGGCTGCAGTAAACAAACTTGAAAAAGGCGATAAATAGAGTGAATCAGGATGACAGCTCCAATAATGCATTAACAAGAATTGCAAGGCTGCTCAAGACATGCTACTACGGGTGTACTACTGTCCATGAGAGTGGCATGTGTATGAGTAAATGTATCTGACTAGAATATTTCTAATTCTTGTTATTTCCTTTCCATTCAGTAAATATTCTTTAAATAATGTCCTTATGGTAATGTGTTACTGTGACTGAACATTTGCACCTTACAACATGTGTGCAGGAGAGTAAAGAAAATAGCAGGGAACTCTGCCAATATATTACTATCCAAAAACAACAACACCACAAGCAACAGCTTCAGAAAATGCTATACATTTAAATAAACTCCTGTCAGTGGTAGCATTCATTGAAGAGCTATTGCATTTGCTTGCAATAGATTTTCAGATATTCTTGTTATGTTGTCCACCCCTTGTATGTATGAGCTTTTAAACAGCTGACAGAGGATTTACAGATTCTGCCGCCTTAATGGTTTGTGTCAAACTGTATTGCTTTAAAGAGGAACTTCATTGTTTGTGCACATCAAAGTCTGTTTGCTACTGCATATGTGAAAAAAGCATACATGTACAAAAGTGACACATACAGAGGGAAGAATATAATTTTTTTATGGTAAGACTTCTAAAGATTATCCAAATGGGGCTTTAAAAAATTATAATCAGACATTGATTTGGCAAATTTAGAAAATGGAATAACACAATTTTTTATATCTGGCTGATAACTCTGAATCCAATACTACACAGACAATGTTTTTTAAACAGAAAAGGCACTACACTGTTAGACTTAACAGTAATTTCTACAAATAAATACCACAAAGCATGGGTGTTTTGGGGACGTTTCATGTAACTTACTGTAATTTTTGAATTTGTGGTATTCTGCTGTTTACACAACTACAGCAGTGCTACTGTAGTTGAAAGAAAACTGACTTCTAGCAGTGCCAGTTAAGAATGTGACACTAAAATGTATCATATTTTTTATCAATGTAAGGAAATTAAAGAAAGACAGATTTGAACTCTGACACTAACTTCAAAGGAGTAGCCGTTGTGAGAGCATCACCACACACACCTCAAACAGAGCTGGTGCAGCTGTAAGTCAGGACTTAACTTGTGTTACTGCTGTGACATGAAAATCTCTGCTGACAAACCCTCCCAAGTTACCGATCCATGGATCCATGTCATACCTAGGCAAGAGCAACTCTGTAACCTTTGCTGAGTTTTTGACCTTTGCTGAAGTTGCATTTTAGCTAACTGCGCCATTAGTTACCTCCACCAAGGACGATATGTTTTCACCCTTCTGTTGGTTAGTTTATCTGTGTTTTAGCAGGATTATGCAAAAACTACCACAATGATTTTTCACAAAAAAGGGATGTAACATGGCCCAAGGAAGAATCCATTAAGTTTTGGGTCAAATACGTCTGAGGGCAAAAAAATCTTGGTAGTATTTTTAGTTGAAAATGGCTGGCTCATGTTAATCATGTTTAATTTTGACTGTAAAATCAGTTACTGTAGGCTTTGTGAAGTCTGTCATGTGTGAAGAGTAATTTCTGCCTCCAGATTCAGTGTTCAGACCCTTTAAAACCCTTCAGACTTCAGCAAAAATCGGCCCCAGTGCCTACATTTGCATTATTGCTTTCTGTATCATATTTTATTGAATCATCGGATAATAAATATAATTTAGCTCATGACCTTAGCTAAAGATCGGTAACTCAAGGTTCTTCGGATCAACCAGGATGAGATTTACCACAGAAATACAATAAAAAAGTCTACCAGTGTGTACATTAAGGAGAAATGGGATAGGAAAAGTAATAGGTTTCTCTCTGGGGAGGAGTGGCATATGTTCTGCCAGATGCAGTGGAAAACTGCAAGTTCTCTTATTTGGAGGGAATTCTGTTGGAAGAGTTTGGTTCGATTCTTCATTACCCCTCTGCAGAAGCATCACACAGAACTAGAAACTCAGATTGCTGCAGACTGCAGTCAACTATGCAGATCATCATCATGTATTTTGGTCCTGCCCTGTTTTAGCTGCCTACTGGAAGGAAATCCATCAGATGTTTTAGGAGGTATTCAGAACTACTATCTTTTTTAGATTTGATGTTTTGTATCTATGCAATAACCCACAAAAGCCATACTCCAAAGATAGAGCCCCTATGATAATAATCCTGCTGAATGCATGTAAAAAAGCTATAAGTGACTGAAGCCTCAAGCTCCCTTGATTGAGGACTAGATAGACATAGTTCATCTAATATACACAATGGTCAGATTGACATATTCTCTCAGAAAACATCAAAATGAATTCACCATGTTTGGTTTTTCCTTGATCGTCTCTCACAGTACAAGGGAAAGTTTTTATACAAACCATCGTTTTTATTTTTTCTTTTTTTATTTGCAATTCAAGTGGTCTCTGAGACTGTGAAGGACAAATAAAAGACTCTCCTTGATAACAAAGGCGATGATGAATCTAATGGAAATTGATTTAAACCTGGGTTCTATCTGTCTTTGTTTATGTGTTTTTTTCCTATTTGTGTGATACCTTCCCTTAGGTAACTGATTTTGTTGTGACATGTAATTTAAAAAATAGGCATTAAGTAAAACACTGTAATGGTCTTCTGTAAAACCTCTGGCTGCCGCTTTATTTTACAATCCTCATTTTAACATATTCAGATAGAGTTATTTTTATCTGTATACAAAAAGAACTTATACATACCTAATTTGCAGTACCGTGTACTGTCACTCTTACTCCTACACACAATCCTCTTCTAAACATGTTTATATAATGCTTTTTATTATCCGTATTCAAAAGGACTGATATAAAGTGCAAAGCCTTGTATACACATGCCATGCCTACTCTCGCACAATCCTCATTTTAATATATTTGTATAGCGTCAGTAGTATTATGTAAGTATCATCATATCATTGTATTTTATTTACTTAATTCAATTCTGATTTAAATCTTATCTTTATTTATCTGTGCTTATTGCTCTTATTGCTGAGTTGACCTGTTCTTCTCATCCCACACTCTTCATTGCACTCTTGACCCTGTGGTAACCAACATATGACCAATAAAACTGAACTTGACCTTGAAGTTATATGGAGTTTTTTGTGGAGAGCGGGCTTGAAGTCTGTTAAATTGTCTCAAGTGATAATAGTTCAGTCAATGCTGGTCGGGGCTAAGGACTACAGGTTTGAAAATGAAAACAAATCTGTTGAATTAAACAGACGTGAACTTATCAGACCTCTGTAGCAAGTATATCCAACTTGCTTTGCCTGGGGGCCACTTATGCAAATTGGCAGGAGGTCAGGGCAGCTAGCATGTTTTGACTCATGATGGCCCTGTTATTAGCAACTTTGCAAGCAGCAATATGGGGGAAAAAAACAGTGGTTAAGGATTGGTATGAGGTGGAAAAATAAAGTCGTATTTATCTGACCATTTTTCATTGAATTGCCTGTTTTCATTTTCGACCTTTTATTCTCATTGTTAATTTAAATGGTTGGTAACCTTGGCCTAGAGGCTTGGAGCTATATTAGCCGCTACCAGCAGAATCTTCAAGTGAACTGTCTGAGGTGGAGGTGCATTGTGGTTAATGTAGGCACCATGTTTTCACAAAGAAGAAGAGTGTGAAACAAAAAAAACTAAACATGTATTTGATTCTGCATTGTCCTTGATACTGTTTTTTGTTTTTTAACTGTCCATCGTGAGTTCTACAGTGTTATAGGAGTGCAATCTGTGGAGTGCTGTAGCAGAATTGCAGTCTTTTCTCACTCCTTTTGTTTTCTTACCTCTGTCCTTCTTGCTAAAACTCACACTAAAAGAATCTCTGAAATCGCAAGGTTATATTGATCATATGACACATTCAGTAAGCAGTGTGTGATTTATATTTGTATTAATTCAGTTTATGTGAATGTATTATATAGTCTGTTGTATGTCTTCTTTTATTACAGGAGACACACATGTATGCGTACACACTTACACATATTGATTGCAAGTAAAATATTCCAAGAGCAAAACATGAGCAACACCGACCATACATTTATGAGCAGAAAATGACAGTTAACGATTACCTCAGCGTTGTTTTTTATCAAATAAATAAAGACATTCATATTTTTCCCTCTCTGCTGGTTGTGGCACCTAGGGCCATTTTTTTTCTGCACCAATTGCATTCCAACTTTACATATTCATTGCCTTAAGAACAAAATAATTTATTACAACAAACAACCTATTAATAAGAAATCAATATGAGACTCCCAGAAGTGTTTTGCGCAAAACGTTAATGAATTTTTAAAAACCTCTTAGGTGAAACAAATTGAAAAACTGAAGAAAGTAAAGTAAGAGGGTGCTGGATGCCAGATAGACTGAGGTAAATGATATGAAACAGAAAAAAACGGACAAAATTAGATTTTTGTATGCATACCACGTTAATGATGAAATTGTTATGTGTGTGCGGGAGAAGAGGGAGTGTGAGAGAGGAAAAAAAGTGCAGGGGCAAAACCATTACACAGTGTATTTATTGCTGCCCGCATATCATTTTAATTTACATTTATGGGGTTGTTGATATGTGTTAAACATGTATTGATGTGTCGTGAGTTTGTGTTTCATATTGTCAGCCTCATTTGCTTTTATTTGACCTCCAAACGCCTTTTGTCTGCTTTGTGTGTGGAATCAGAATAAATATGCTATTTAGATTTGTGTTTTTTATCCTCCTTTTTATTTCAGATCCTACATATTACAGCAATAAATAGAGACTGACTATAAATACAGCTGATATTATAAAGGACATTAACTGTTTTGTTGTTCCAACCACCACATCTTCCAATGTATCATGTGTAGTTTAGGCTATTTCAACTTTCTTGACTGATTGATGTTATCTTTTTATCGACCCATGTGTCATACCATCTTAAAGGGATAGTTCAGATTATTTGATAGTCAGTGTATTACCTACCGTAGATGCAGGTTGGCATGCCCCCATTTTGGAGAAGCAGAGTGGAGTAACAGCATGGAACCTAAGCAACATACAGCTGTGGACAGGGACAGCAACAAAAGGTATTTTATTGACTTAAAAAAGTCCATCTAAAAAAATCTAATCAGTTTAGGTTCATGCTATATTTTGAATATTTTCACCACTTCACTTTGCTATCAGAGAGCCTTTTCTGAATGAAAACCTCCGTGAAAGAAGTCAAAGATCGTTCTCTCCGGGGCAACCAAACTCCACAAGGAAAATCAATAATTTTACCTCGCAGAACATGAGAGTTTCTGGTTTACCACTGCCTCAGTCTCTTAGTTTGTTTTGTTGTTGTGTGACTTCAATTAATCTATTCTTTTAAAACAACAAAGGCAACACAAACAAATCAAGGCAGCATTACACCAGCAACTCATATGTTCTGTGAGGTAAAATTACTGATTTCACCTATGTAATCTGGTTCACTGTCTGACAACAAAGTGAAGTGGTAAAGTATTGTAAATATAGTGTACACTTAAATTAACACTGATTTTTTTTTTTAGCTGAAATACATTTAGCTGCAGACCCTGTCCACAGGATTTCATTGCTTAATTTCCAAGCTGGTCCTCCTCTCTGCCTCTCCTGACTGGGGGTGTGTTGACCACCATCTACTGTGCACTATGTAATACACTGACTATCACTAAGTACCTCATACAACCCATGTCAAATAATCAGGACTATCTCTTTAATTTATGTTGTGTTTTGTGGAAGAAAATGCAATGCTGCTGAGAATTTTCCAGTCATTTGTTTTCCCTTTCCACAGCAGCTGGTCTTTCATGCTCAACAATAGCAAATTTTATCTACTTTTATAGTCAAACCATGCAAACAAACATAAAGCAGCCACTCCCAGGTACGAACACACACCACACAACACACACACACACACACGGATACTCGCTCAGAAAATAGCAGACTGTGAATCAGATGCTGCAGATTTGGTAAAATCTCTTGGTTTGTACTCCAGGGCATCATGTAGGCCTGTGTGTCTGTGTGAGTCATGTGTGTCTTTGTGGAGACTGAATCTCTCCTCACTCTGTCTCTCGCTCTCTCTCCGCTTGCAGGAGGACCGTACAGAGCCTTGGTACAGAAGGACACAATGAGGTGGCAGCTCCGCTTGGCTGGCCAGGCATAGCCGGAACAGGAAGAGAGATTACCTCCCAGAGGGTCTCTGTTGGTGTGTGTGTGTGTGTGTGGAGAGACATCCTTTTCCAATTAGGAACACATTCACCTCTTTGCCAACAGGGTCATTGGTGCATTATCTTTCTTTTGGAAAATACATCCATATCTCTGTATAGTTTCAAATGTTGGACCAGATTACATGACAGGATGCTGCTGAAGTGTTTTGAATACTTGGCACCAGTTTTGTAGTCGACACCACCTAATCCAGAGACAAAGTCATGACGAAGACCAGAGTGTATTGAGACCAAGACAAGAACAAGACTTTGAGGGGTTGAGATCAAGTCAAGACCAAGATCAAGGTGGGGCAAGACAAATTAAACCCAAGTGCTGTCAAGTTTTTTCATTTCATTCCCCAAGTAAGGGAGCGGTACCACCACGGGTAGCATTTATGTCAGAGCTGACATAAGCTTATGTTGATATAATGTAGCTTTGTGAGTGAGCATCACTTACACTTAACATCACCTTTCTGTATGCTTCCTTCATTAAATCCTGATAAAAGTTTGACGTGGGCTCAGACATCTCAGTAAGTGTTGCATTGCAGAATTTACATGCTGCTGTGTTTGGATGCTGTTTTGCAAATGAGCTCTTAAGTAGTCATATATTCTCCGATATTCACTTTACTGGAGTGTGTTTGAAGGTGGGTGGGGAAGGGTGACGGCCAGTAATGGTAACAAATGTTAGTGGTTGCATTTGAAGCAGGAGGAGCAGCCGTTTTACATCCAGTCATGACAGTCAATTTTGTGATTTCCTTGCAGTTGTGGTCTTGACTGGTCTTGAAATACAGTCCAGAATCCTGTTTGTCTGAGACAGAGACAAGACAGAGTAAAACTGCAGTTGAGTTTGAGACAAGAACGACAGCTTCAAAAGGTGATTTAGAGACCGTTTTTAAGACCAACACAATTCTTGAG
The DNA here is from genome assembly GCA_034769285.1 of Lutjanus argentimaculatus. Lineage (NCBI taxonomy): Eukaryota > Metazoa > Chordata > Actinopteri > Lutjaniformes > Lutjanidae > Lutjanus > Lutjanus argentimaculatus. Next base: position 24,964,714 of record JAWZSL010000003.1, on the reverse strand, counting down.
TTCAACAAGACTACTTGGCAGTAGGTGCAGTGTGAGAAAACATGCTAGAGATGTGTAACTTTCGTTGATGTGCAACACAGTGTATGTACTATATGAGTGTTCATGTTTGAAACAATCAAAAAGTATAACAATGAGGAGTGGAATTTCAACTTTCCATCCACCCATCCATCCATCAGCTCAACGTTCTTGCATTTGGGTGTCTGAAGCCTATCCCAGCAGGCCTTGGAGAGAGGGTGGTACACATTGAATAGATTGCCAGTGTATCATATTGCAATACAAATGCATAAAAATATGAATGATTGTTTGCTATGCACCAATTATTTTCAGAGAAAAATCAAGGAAATCTCCTAAAGGACCTCCAACATCAACAGTCTTGGACAAACACCTATACTAGTTGAATAAAACAATCTGTACAAGCTTTTAAGATTTTTTTTCCATCCTTGTTACAGTTGTGCACCTGCCAACTCCACCAGCTTGCTTACAGTTCCACTTTAGTGTAAGCTAAAGTTTCACATATGCATAGAACAATTCTTTGGCACACAGGGAGGTACAGTTACACTTCCCAGGGGGACGATGAGATAGGAAAACTTATACTGTAAATAAACTGAATATAGACCAATAAACCAGCTAGGAGTCCCATCCCCAATAATATTTGTATGCACTGTAATGTATATATAATGAGCTAGCGCAGATCCTCTGAGCCAACTTTGGAATTCTATATGGACTTCAAAACTTATTTTTATGGGATTGAAGTGGGGTTGTATGAGGTACTTGTCCTTGGTTAGTCTATTAACTACAGTAGATGGGGGCCAGCACACCCCCAGTTTGGGGAAGCACAGAGGACTACCAGCATGGAAGCTAAGTGATGTACTGCTCTGAGTAAAAGTAAATGTCTACTTATCCGGTCCTCAATATACGTGAGCCGCGGTCACGCGGAATCCGCGCACAACCTCTGCTTGGACCAGGACAATGCACTTTTCAACAAGAAACAAATAAAACGAAAAAAAAATCAAACTATTTTTAACATATATTATTTGTATTAACACAGATCTATCGCTGAAATTCTGATTCATTTTTAGTCAAATATCTCAAGTTTCCCAACTTCTGTTATTCACACTGCATGGCTCTGCGCTCTGCGCTTGCGTGCTTGCTGTTGTGTGTGCGTGTGACGAAAGTGTGGCTTCGGAGATCAGCGCATGATGTGGCCGGTTGTGCATGGGTGGGGGTTAGTTATTGGCTGATCATACTCACTGTGAACAACGAATGCGCATGATTGGCTTCGAGGACGTCATGCTGTACGCTGACTGGACGGACGCAGCTGTTTTAAACACGAGTCGTACCCGGCACTTTGCAATGTGTTTGTTTACATGCCACCAGTAGGAGACCGAATCTAACAAAATGGCATGCTCAAAGTTGACCAAGAGAAGAAAAGTGGACACCTTTACCACCTTCGACCTGCTTTGTACTTGACCGACATTAATAAATGGACCCATGCCTGTATGAAAAAAACAATTGTGGACCTTCAAGATTTGTATTTGAGGACCCCTGGTCTACTTTATTGTCACATATACGCATAGCACACCGTACAGTGAAATTTAACCTCTGCATTTAACCCATCTGCATTAGGAGCAGTGGACAAGCACTGTACAACCAGGAACCAACTTAACATTTCTGTTAACGTTAAAATTTAGAATATTTTCACTGCTTTACCCTGCCATCAGACAGCATTTTCTGACAGGGAGTTGACATTATAATTCAAGGCAAAAACAGTAAGTTTACCTCACAGAACATGGGAGTTACTGGTCTACCACTGACTTGATCAGTTACTTTGTGTTATTGGGTGACTTCTTTGTTTTAAAAGGTTAGTTCAGTTTCATCGAAGTCACATGAGGCCACATTCGGACAGAATCAGGCATTGCAGCGTGTAGCCACAGGGTTGTGCAGTGGTGTGGGGGTTGTTTATTTGTGCTGAGAACATAACGCAACTGTGAAACATTCACAAAATGTTTAATTTCTCATGTTCAACGGCTTCCTCGTACTGCTCTCTCTCCCCATTCAGTCTGTACCTTGATTGCCGAAAGCCTCTCTCTCTCTCTCTCCCTCAAACACATGACACAACACAAAGAAGCTTCTTGGTGTTGCTATTTTGCAGCATAAACTGCAGCCAAACCCAGATGTTAAAGTTTGATCGATGATATAAACCAAATAAAGACACTGTTGTGGAGTATCATCATGAACTCCACTTAGCTGGTGCCCACTTTCAGTGATATTTCAGGTTCCCTGAAGGGACGCTCTGATCACTGGTTCATGATAGGCCACCACAGTGTGACATCAGTTGCGTTTCTCCAAAAGTTGACACTGTTTCAACTTTTTAAGTCGCGCACTGCACCATTTTTTGTCCGCATCCCCTGCGGCCCCTGCTGCCACAGCCGAAACAGACTACCCCTCTTCAAAACAAATGAGAAGACCTGTGTTTTCGCTGCAGCACCTGATTTTCTCAAAATGTCACCTTTCACAAACAACCCAATCAAGGCAACAGTAAACCAGCAACTCCTGTGTTCTGAGAGGTAAAATTACTGGTTTTGACAAAGGAGTATGTTGCTTTGGAGAGCGCGATATTTGGCTTATAATGGCAGTTGCATTTACTCTTGCTGCTTCTCCAAACTGGGGGCATGCTGACCACCATCTTCTGTGGGCAATACACTAACTACGGATAAGTATCTCATACAACCGCACCTCAAAAAATCTGAACTATTCCCTCAGCAAGAGGACAGAAACCTGTCATGAGAGGCAAAATCCCAACACATAAACTTCAAAGCACTATACATGGGAAGGGTATTAAGGAAAATCTGTGATTCCATTATGGCGACAACCTCACTTTTTTCACTTTTACGACCATTATCCATGGCTGCCGGTTCTAAAACTCTTTGTCTGTCCAGATCCGTCCATATCCATCATGCGTAGCCATTATTTCCAGTTTTTTCAATTGTTCCTGCCTGCACACCTGCCCTCATTCCCCTTTAATTAGCCACTTCCTGTACATGCAGTAGCTTCACTCATTTGCTCAACCGTCAATTGTGATACATGGCATTCGTGTTTTGGTTTGTGCTCCCCGTTGGACTTAATTCACTGCCTACCTGTTGCTGACACCAAGTATATTGTCTTTTTACGTTACACGCCCTGCCTCTGCATCACAATTTGGGTCCTTCTAACATTTACTAGATTTGTCAGTTCAATTCTTCAACATAATACTGAACCTCAACTCAAGTATAATAAAGAGACAAGGCCCTGACAAGCACACACAGAGTGTAGGAGTTGAGCTTTCATAGGGGATAATAGCTGCTCTTCAGGCTACTGTCTTTTTCCATGAAAGACCCCCAAGGGCTCAAGAACATGCAACCCATTTCCTACTAACTAGATTTTCATGATCCAGAATATACATCTATGAGCGGCATGTAGACAAACAGACAGATAGACAGAGAGAGAGGCAGACAGACGGGACATGTATCCGGAGGGGAATGGTATTCTGTGAGGATTGATAGACTCCATATTGTGAGCTAATGATCTCCCTAGGGCGCTGGGGAGAAACGATGAAACCAGCCTGCATGACACTGTCACACTCCCTATGTCGCGCTGCCACCTTCATCTCTCAGTCTTTTCTCTCTCCCCCTCTCTCTCTCTCTCACTCTTCCTCTCAACCTCTCTTTGTCTCTTCCTCGGGGAAATGCATCGATTCACCTTTGTTTGTACTGTCACCCACACATATTCAACTGTCACAGCGAGGAGCGGAGTTCACCGAACTGATGGAGCTGATTTAGAGTAAGAGGCATACGCTGTCCTCATTTCCCAAAAATGAAACTCCACAACATCTATTCTCATTTAGTTCAATCTGGATGAAAAATGCCAGAAGTGTCTGCAGGAGGTGTTTAAAAGTTACTGGAGGGCTGGTTCAGAATAGGTGGGAGATAGTATCATTTGCAGACATAGTAGGGAAAAGATCTTTTTAAACCAATTGTCAGCACTCGTACAATTGCAGGCACAATGAATCCATTCAGGGGTTGTGTTGATGGAAAAGCACAATCATCTCCCGCAATCTGAATTCTCATTGCAGTGCCAAGCTGCCACTGCTTCAAGACAACACAAGGTAGGAGAGGAGGCAAAGACACAAAAGTAGAGGTTTCATGTTGAGTGTAGGTTGAAAATCACCGCAGAGACATTGAGGCATTGTATGTGGCAGTAAAAGGAGCCAACGATTTGCTGCTGAAACAATATTTTCCATCCAAAGACTAAAGAGTTGGTTTGTCTGTATACCGTGCTCAGTGACATTTTATGAGACAACAAGTCCCTGGGCATAAACATGTGGAAGACCCACACCCCTCCTAAATAACAGACATCCACACTGAAGGAGACACTTAATGACGTTATTTTGCATCTCTTTGAAGTCATTTCAAAGTCGATTTTGGGTCTCTCTCTGGTCGTTTTGGGTGTCTTTCAGTCATGTTGCATCTCTTTGTAGTTTGCTGTTTTGTGTCTCTCTGTTGTCACATTGCATTGCTTTGAAGTAACTTCAAAGTTGTTTTAAGTCTACATGGTGTGTGTCTATTGTGCCTATTTGTAGTTATGTTGCATCTCTTTGTAGTTGTTTTGTTTCTCTTTGAGTAGCTGTTTCGAATCTCTGCAAAGACACAAAATGACTTAGAAATTACAATTGTTTTTTGTCTATATATGGTTGTTTTGTGTCTCTTTGTGGTCATATTGCATCTCTTTGTAGTCATTTGTGTGTATTTGTAGTCAGGTTGCATCTCTTTGTTGTTATTTTGTCCTTCCTAGTTGTCATTTTGCATCTCATTGAAGTAACTTTATGGTTGTTTTGTGTCTCTTTGCAGTCGTTTTGTGTATCTTTCTAGACACTTTGCATTTTTAATGTATCTGTATTCCATCTCTTTGTAGTCATGTTGCATCTCTTTGCAGTCTTTTGCTGTCTCCTTTTTAGTCATATGGCATCTCTTTGAAGTATTTTCAAAACCATTTGTGTGTCTTTGTAGTTATTTTTTGTCTCTGTGGTCATTTTGTTTCTTTTTGTAGTCATTTGGCATCTCTTTAAAGTAACTTCAAAGTTGTTTTGTTTCTGTATGGTTGTTTTGTGTCTTTTTGTAGTCATGCTGCATGTCATTGTAGTCGTTTTGTGTCTCTTTGTAGTCATTTTGCATGTTTTTTGAGACTTTGTAGCCATTACCTTGACTTTCATCAGAAAAGTTAAATCACCCTTGGCCCTTGCAAAGGGGCTCCCTGACCCCCCCTGATAGGCAAAGACTGCAATAATCCATCTATGGCTGTGTCTGAGGTTCTATTGAAGGAAAACAGGTTGTAATAAAAATATTTTTTTCCCTGCCACCACATCATCTTTCCAGTTCTTAACATGTGACTTGTGCTTCTGCTCTCCTCCAGTGCTGAAAACAAATAATCTCCTTTTGATGCTGACACCTTGCCATTTTTGGTTTATTTCCACCTTTCCCCATGAGGGGAAGTCTTTGTAGTCTAGAATTACAGTTTTCTCAGCCTCACCTCTCTTCACCTCCCCTCAGTTCTCAATCAAATGTACACAGCGAGGTCTTTGTTTTGATTGCTTTGCTGCCTTCATATTGTTGACTTGTTTCATATAGAGATAGAAGCTAAGGGAGAGAGACAGAGTAGGTGAGCCACAGCTGGTGAATGGACTGAGATGGGGTTAGATGTGGGCTGAACTATGTGTTGGTTCGCTTTGAAATTGCTAAGACTCGTCTGTCTGAATTCCACTGCTATTTCAACCTTATCTGTGCTGCACCGGAGTGTGGACAAGATTGACAAAGACAGTGCAGCATTTCAAGAGATTTATGCACCTGGGTTACTTGTTGAGAGTAGACAGACTTTCCTCTGTCCTTCTGACTCACCGAGCCATTTTCTGCTAATGGTTTGATACCCTGAGTCATTCTCTTTGTTTTTTTTTTTACCTGCATCATCAAAGGGAAGCAAGTAAAAAGTGCCATTACAAATCTCAGAGGAAAAATAACATTGATTGAAGGCCCAGGGGACTGTGAATCACTTACTGAGGGAGATTCATCCCAGCAGCTTCATCTTGACGCTCACAGACGCCAGCATGTTGTCCTGTTTGTGCCAAGAAAATAATGGCATTTTTGAGTATCTGGAAAACATATTTTGTTTCACTTGAATGTTGGGTTATTCTGTGCTGCAAAGGCAAACTGCAAATACCCTTGGTGTAAAAAGGTTTAGCATTGCTGTATCAACTATTACATTTTAGCCATAAATGCTATTGAGCGGACAATAAGATTTTTATACGATTTTTTACAATTACACAATCATTGTAGCATAGCCTGTCTGCAGGGGTTTGACAGGGTTATTGATCAATACCAACTCAGTCATTATTTTGCCTGGCTTTCAAACATGACTTCCCAGATTGTACTCTAGCTTGTAATAAAATCACAACCATTAAATCTTCTGCCTACTCATGCTTTCATCTGCCAAAAGATGTAGCCTCTAAGATAAAAAAAAATAAATAACTAAAACAAAGATCAAAGCAATGCTACTGTTACAGTTTTTAGCATTTTGAAATAATATCTCTTCCCTGTTCCCCTGTTTCTGTTAAAACTTCCAATGATAAGAACTTCCTGGGTCTAGTGCTCGCCTTGGAAAATGACACAAGGAAAACTAATCAATACATAGGATATATGCTACATGGGACATATCCTGTGCATTAATGCCTCTCTAATTTGCTAGCTTTGTCATTTCCATGCACTGTGTCAGATCAGATGCAGCTTACTGCGGTGATGGATGGCACAGATTTTTCTCGTTAGCACAATACTGGTGGAATAATTGAACAACAATTAGCACTGCCAGGGCTCTTTTTTCTAGGTGGGGTGGGGTGGGGGGCATAAAAAGTGTACACTTGTGAATGTGCAGTGTGATGATACTGCATGCACAGATCATCGTGTGGGTGTGTTTCACAAGAGTTTTGGCTTCTCGATTAAAAGTAGAAAGGATGAATGGACCACACACTGCCCACTTACAGCAGGGGTTGTACCTGTGATATAGTGTTTTTTTGAAAATGTGACTTTCTGTTTGTGTCATTGACAACCTGTCACCATAACTAAAGAGGATGGCAGGAACGGGATAGGTAATTTGTAGGACACTGTGAAATAGACTTACATATGACAAGTAAGAGAAGATTGGGAATTCTATTGTTCCTCTTCGCCCTTGCAGCGGCGACATTCATGGCCAAAGCCAAAATTTCACCAAAAAAATACACTTAATACCTTTTATTAAAATTCCTTCAGTCTTCATTACATACATTGTTTGAGTATGGACACAGATTGGGAAGGATGTAACAGATAACTTTAACACAGTTGTTTGTAAACTTTTTAGACTGTGACTCCTTAAAATTAAGCTAAAGCTACTTGTGACCTCTCTTCAAGTTGCATATATCTAATTTGAGACCAATTTGTGAGGAAGCACCAGCTCCCTCACTAATTATTTCAAGAAAAGTGCACAGACTCTCACATACAATCGTCTTGTTTTCTTTTATTACCTGTGAAAGTTTGAATCCTTTATGGAGGCCATGTTGTGCTGGTGCTTAGAGAGGTAGCACGCCTCAACAATTGCCTTTTTATGTGGTGTCTGTGTAGGTGGTTACTCAGATTTGATTGTTTGAAGGATGTTTGACGAAAATGACAGCTAATTAAGATGAATACTAAATGATATAGAATGTATTTTTTTTACTTTGAATGTACAGTATTTATTATCACCCACTGAAGAATGAAATGAGGCTTTGTTGGTATGAGTAAGCTAAGAAAAAAAACATATTTGTTGTTTTCCTTGTCAATGCTCCATTCTACAGAGCCGACCTGATAGGCCAGTTTGGACTGGCAAGGCGGGCTCTCATGTTATATATGTGGAATGAGAGAGAGACTGGACTGGTTTAAGAAGAGCAGCACCAGAACTGTTTTGAGCTGTATAATGAGGACAACATTTTCTTGATAAGTTTTTCCTTTGTTTCATTTTTGTTGAGCCATTACAACAGAACTGAACATAAAATTATGTAAAATTTGTCTTTTTTCTACTTCCCTATCCTGTTAACCATCTTGCAACTCCTCATGTTTATTTTTGTTGGGGTACAGTCCCTCAGGTTGAGAATCACTACTCTTACCTTACACCCAGGTAAGGGATGGCACTAAAAGTTGTGATATATTTACATTTTTGGCTGAAAAGGTTGGCATGCCTGGGTGGCCATCTGTATTTATTTGCAAAATAAAAAGTAAGACCCTGAACACCTTCAGATCAGGAGCATTGATGTAGAAACATCTGTCCTGCAACATCCTCCAGAATTCAATCCCTCAGTGTGCATTTTTAGTACATTACCCCAGACATCAGCATTAAATCCTCCTGAACCATCACTGTGATGTTCTCCCTTTTTCTGCTGGGTCTCTATTTCTATGCAGATCTTTACGAACATTTAAAATCAGAAATGCTTTCTTAACACAACAAGTTCTGTGCTTTCTGGGCGCAAAGTAGTATGAACACAACTGTGAGCATAATTTCCACAACAAAGAGGCATGTGATTGTAAGTTTCATACCATGTGTATTGGATGACAGTCCTCACAGTTTACACACATTGCCACCTCTGAACTTCACTTACACACACATACTATACCCATTCATTGTTCTGAAACAATTACAGGTAGTTTCCCTCAGTGTTAAGAGAGTTGGTGAGGTGTGCTTGTTCTATAATTACAACTCTCATTGTGTGCGTCCCACTGCAGTGCCCCAAAGCACCATATCTGCCTGTGCCACTTTGTTCAATGGATGTCAGATCACACCGTGTGGTCTATGTTGAGAGAGGCCATTATATTTAAAACACTGCAGGAACTTCTGAAGCAACAGGGACTCTCCTTTTGTTATAATTTCCTCTCTTCCTGCATTTTTGACACCATTCTTCTTGTGATTATGTCTTTTGTGTGTGGCGACACCTGCTCCTTTTCTTCTCTCTTTATTTCATTTTTCTCCCTCCCCTTGTCTTTTTATATCTCCCCCCACCAATCTTTATGCCTCGCATGCTTTCACACTCCATTTTCCATGCTGGCTCTGGGTATCCCCACTGTGGAGAACTCTGCCTGTTTCATCTGAGTGTGGAAACAGTGTGCTAATATCGCCTGCTTATACCCATTGGGTGGGATAATGGCAGCCATCACTCACTGATGCAGCACAAAAACTGACATTTCGCTCTCCTTGTGCTGACAAACAGCGTATACCTCCCACTGCTCTGTCACTCTCTCTTTTGTTTCTTACAAGTACTCCCCTTTTTTCTCTCCGTCTCTCCATTTGTCTCTCTTCTGTCATTTGTCTCTCTGCCTCTGAGTCTTCCTGCTATACTCTGTTTTCATCCTCAGTTCACTCTTTCAAACCGGTGTCATACAACAAGGCAAAGGTCGTGACCCTCTGAAGGATGGAAATAGCACTTGATTCTAAAAGCTTTACAACTGATCATTTTACTCATGCATAAATTATTCAGTCAAGTCCCAAACAGAGGGACACATTAAGAGTCATGGCTACTATTACAACTCAATCATCCTGCAGGGAATTCGTATTTCAGCTCAGTGAAGGATTTATTGGCAGGGCGAATGACAGATATACGGCCAATATGCGTGCATTTAAATCCAACAATAACCTTCTTTTCTCTGTCTACATCCCAAGGAACTAACATCTTAACAAAATGAACCAGGATTTACCTGCAAACATTTACATTCTATTTCATCAGAAAGTGAAACACTTTTATTTAAAAATTCAGATTCAAAGTCACCTTCACCTTTATCTTTTTTATTATGTGCTCTGTAAATGCTTTAGACATGAACTAATTTCTCAGTTGCCTTGGGTAAAAAACAAGCCATAGAGACAGCACTGACTTTATCACCTTGTGATGTTGATGTGGTGAACTTGCTTAATTATTTACACATCCGGCACATACAGAGAAACATTAGCATTCATTAGCGAATGTAGTGCACTTATTTTTAGCTCTGTTTTTGGTCAACACCAGCATCAGAAAATCTGACTCTTCAGCAGCTAAATACTCTGTTACGTTCACAAATTGGCTGCTGACTTGGTCCATCTCTTGTGTGCTAGACAGAGAGTGCGCAGGGTTTTTAGAGTTTTTCACTCAAAGCAGCTGCCTGTTTTGCCCAAATTCATCACTGTGAATGACACCTTTCACCTTACACATAATCGTGTGATCAATTGTTAATATAACAACTTGTCAAATATATCAGCTGAATCAGTGGCCCATTGTTTCAAACTGACACTTTACATACCCCACTAGCACCAGTTTTGCATGTATAAGGTTCCACAGTCAAATTAGCAATAATAAATATGCAACATCCAGGAATATTTTCAAAATAAAGGCACAAATACTACTGAGTTACTTTAGTACGTTAGTACATTAGCTATGTGGATTAGGGTCAGGGTTAAGTACATTAGTGATGTAGGTTAATACACATAACATCACCATGTGATGTACACAAGGAATGGAACATGCCTTATGTTAAATATAAATAAATATTATTATAATTATATATAAATATATATAAATAAAGGCTTGTGCCATTTGATATAGACAGTCTGGTATTTTGGGTGATGTCAGACAAACATAAGAAAACTTATGGATAGGTGTGTGATGATTATTTATAATAAAGTTATAATTAAGGAGATGGCCTTGAAATATGTGAGAGAAACCAGGAAAACAGGTGTGTTGGCAGACTTTGATGATACATCAGAACATAATGCTAGAGGGGTGCCTTCAGAAATGATGTGAGAGAGATATGAGAAGTACCTACAGCTAACAGGCTGTTTCAATAACCAAGGCACTGGGCGCACATAACAGTGCTGGGACAAGCTCCACACTTTTCCATTTACTCTAAGAAGCAAAAACTATAATAATCAGTCACTACAGCTGTATGCATGATTGCACTTATGAATGAATAATTGTTGTTTAGATGATACAAGGACAACTCTCACTTACACATATTGTTTACATGCTGGTGTCTCTTACCGTGGTTATTATCAGATGGATCAAGACTATATCTGATAACAGCACATGTGAGATTTCTGTCACCACCACAGCACAATGCATAAACAGCTTTTGACCTCCCGCTTGTGATTAGACTATTTAGTTTTTATAAAAAGCTAATTAATTAAAGAACCGATGTAAACAGTCGGCATGAAGGACAAAACAACAGCAGCAACCAACACCAAACAGCATCCGCTTTCCTGCAAGGGGGGCCTCGAGTGGGAGGCATTGTTAGGAGGCGCGAGTCTGCGAAAAGATTTCTTCCTCTCTGTTATAATTGCGAAGGTATCTGGCACGTCTGTTTGTCTCACACAGGAATGAACTGCAGAGGCTTATTTGTGTAATTGCTTTGGCTGTGCCCAGAGGTGAGCCCAACACAGCACCAGGATGGCCAGTCTGTTCACTTGCCTGAACTCAAAACAGAGGCCAGAAAACTGCTCTTTTTTCGTGATGTAGTGATTTTGTGCGTGTGCGCTCATACTGCACAGCAAGACACTCAGAAGGCTTGTTTTTATTCTAAATTTCACCAGGAACAGCATCCCCTGTAAATGCTCGACAATCTAAAGGATCAGTTTTAAGCACTTTGTAATAATGTAATCAAACATTATTGCCTTCATAATATAAATGCACAAGCTTTTGCAATTCCCCGTTCCCTTTTCCCTCTTGCCTCTTCTCCTTTCCTGTTAATCTGATGGTGAAACAGGACTGGCAGGGTGCACTGCTGTGGTTGAGAAGCCATTCGAAGACACCGGTTTGATTCCCACTACAGTTCAATAATAGCCATCCCTCCTGTTGTAACATTCTGTTGCAGGACTCTGAATCCCTCAACGCTTTACACGTTGTGATTGCTGTAAATTAGCACATTAGACAAATGTCTGAAATGTGAATGAAATGTAAATCTGTGAGGGGAGCAGTGAAACACACAAACCTGCTTCCTCTCAAGCAGCAGCACACAACATGTGAAGGAGGCAAGCACACTGTCAAAAATCATACAGGAATTTAGTGCAATTAACTAAACTTTTTGCATTGCCTTCATATAAATATTCAAATTTGAAGTTAATTGCATTTAAATTTTTTAGCATTTATTCTCAGAAAACTTCAGAACTTCTAAACAGTTTTTTTTTTAACTTGAAGTCTTTTGACTTGGCTACTCTGCCAATTGTACAACAGCAACCAAAGAAGGTTTGTCTCAAGTAGCAGATACGTGATTTCACTTACAGTTCAGTTCTGTTGTAATGACTCCCTAATCACCCTGTATTAAAGTCTAATAAGGGTCTAAAGTGGGAAACAATTTACTTTAGTTTACAGTACAGCTCTCCTCTAATGTGTTCCTAATTACCTTTTAATAAAGCCTAATAAAGAATTTAACACTGTCTAAAAAAGAGAATACTATTTCTGTTTTTTGTCTAATTTGATAATATGTCTTGTTAGGTTCTGTTAGTGCACTGTAAAATAAAGTGTGACTGAAAACATATACAGTGGAAACTTGTCGCCTGTCTCTAATGTCTAAGTCATGGCTGTTTCACAATAATGAAAACACTGCCAACCATGATGAAGGTTAGAACTGAATTCAGTCTCTACCCCTTAAAATTTAATGAATTCACTTAGAGCAATTTCACATATTGTCTTTGTGACAATGTTGGAACAAAGTAGCTCCATCAGGAGCAGCTGCAGTGAGGAATGAAAAACTGACTTTTCAAACGGAGAAAACAAGTTTTTTGTTCTGATCTTTACAAAAGTAGCTCAAATTGTCTTTCAAATTCAGTCAAATTAAAAAGTTAAGACAGCCTGGCTTGCTTTTGAGTTAAAACAAGTAGTATTTTTTACAGTGCTCTTTTGCATAATCCCTGAGGTTTTCAGCTGCTAAAACACAGCTATTTTGACAAATGCTACAATGAAAGCACATAACATGCACATAACAGTATTATTTTCACAAACACAGAGAGGTATTTTCTTGATGGTCTCACAGGAAGCTCTAGTCTGTCTCAAAATATCATTTTCTACAGTGGCGGCAGTTTATACAGTAAAGCGTAGCCTTTTCCCATTAACCCAACCGATCCTGGTGTGGATTCGTGCCCTTTCAAATCGCTGTCTCCAGGGTAACTGAAGCAGTAACTCCTGCACCTGTTAAGTACTGAACAGAGAGAGCAGATGATTCACCTGAAGCCAGACTGCAATCATCTCTTTTCATAGATTAATAACCTCCTGCGGTTCTCAACCTGCAGCATGTCAGTGGGTGTGTATTGATGGAGAAGCTCTCTAAACCACATTGTACTCACTGTAAGCAGTCAGCTGAAGATCACTGCTAATTTTGATGGGATCAGTGATATTTTGCTGTTTTCATGCCCACACATACAATGTCACATCTCCCTATACCCTCTTAGAAATGAGGGTTCCAAAAAGGTTCTTTCTGAAGGGCTGAGGTTCTACCAGAACCGTTTGGTTCTGAAGAATCATTTGTTGAAGAAAGGGTTCATCATTCTTTGTAAGACTACAGGTTAAGAACCCTTTTCACCCAAAGAACCATTTTTGAAAGAAAGATTGTCTAAATCCTTGAAGAACTTTTTAGTCAAGGGTTCTTTGTATATAAAACAGTTCTCGGTAGAACTCCCATGACGGGTTCTAGATAAAAACCCTTGGAATATAATAGGGTTCCAGTAGAACTCACTGAGTGTGTCTAGATAAAACCCTTGGAACATAAGAATGTTCTAAGTAGAACCTCCTGGGTGGTTTCCAGATAAAACACTTGGAATACAAAAAGGTTCTCGGTATAATCCCCTGAGAGTGCTGGATGGGTTCCAGATATCCATTGAATCTAAAATGGATCTCAGTAGAACCACCTGGGTGGGTTCTAGATAAAACCCTTGTAAAATAAAAAGGTTCTCAGTAGAACCCAAGAGGTTCAAGATAAAACCAGTGGAATATAAAAAGGTTCAGTTGGAACAGTTCTGGACTGAAACCCCAGAGAGGGTTCTGAATGGAACCATTATACCATAGACGAGTTCTATGTAGAACCTCTCACAGGGGGTTCTGGGTGAAACCGTTCACGAAGGTTCTAGGTGTCACCCTTTATATTAGATTCTAGGTAGAACTCTCTGAAGGTTCCAAGTGGCACCTTTATAAAAGGCTCTACCACGAACCAAAAAGAGTTTTCCTATGGGGACTCGGTGAAGAACCCTTTATGGCTCTAGTTAACACTTTTATTTGTCAGAGTGTACGGTGCAGGCAGGAGTTCAGTACATGAGGGATGAGCAGAAGGCAGTTGCCGGGCGCTCCAGAGGTTTCCAGTGGGGTTGCTGAGGGTCAGTGATCTGCAGCCCCACAGTCCCACAGACGGTGGCTGTTGTGTGGCTACAGCAAGACAGCACCACCCGGCTGCAGGGTCAGGGCACCAGAGACTACTGGTGCTCTCCCTTCGAATGTGACAAATAGGATGTGACATGTCGCTGCATGCTCGAGAACATCGCCCCCCTTCACTCATACTGTGGCACTATTTTTTTCTGTTTCTTTCTGTGGCACACAAACACCCACACAGACAGGAACAGACACATAAATACAAAAAATAAAACAGTCTCTATTTCTCCCTCACAAAGCCAGACACAGAAACACAAAGACAGTCAAACAGAGAGACGCAGTTACTCACTCTTGCATGAACACACACACACACACACACACACACACACACACCACACAAACACACATCACTCTACTCCCCCTGTGGCTGTCATCAAAAAGCAGCCACTCTGCCCTACACTATGTAAAAGTAACAGCTTGCTTTTATTCTCCCTGGTCGCAGTCTTCTCTTCTCCTCCTGCTCACTCCTCCTCTCCACTGTGGTGCCTTCCAGTCATTCCACGTCATCCCACCTCTCCAACACCTCTCCTACCACCTAGCAGTTAAGTGCATTTGCAGACCCTCTCGGAGAGGCTGTCATATATATTTCAAAGGCATTTCTAAGCACATTCAGAGGGACTGAATGCACATTTACCAAGGGGCTATACAGGGTGCGCTTTCGTTCTGTGGCTTTTTTGAGTTATTTTTCCTTCCTGAATAAGACATTTTTTGAACGTCATGCTCTCATACTCACTTAAGCATTAATGTGTACTTACGATTTTCACAGTGGGTCACTAAAATATTTGACATGTCTTTTATGGGCTTTAAGGACATTTCTTACATTAACAAAAAGACATGATTTATTCATTTACTCCAAAAATGACATGAGACGCAGAGACACACACAGAACATACAAACAGTGTTTAGAGGGTTCCTCTAAAAACCGTATGTATGATTAAACAGTATTTTTTATTGTAATTCACTGCTACATATATTGATATTTACTGCTTACTATTTTACAACTACAGAATTCATAGCATAAACCCTGAATTGTTTGCTGAAAATGGTTAAAAGGATACTACAGTATATTATGTACAGTTGATGGCGATCAGCAGTCTATCATTTTGGAGCAGCAGCAGGCATACCAGTGCAGCTGTAGACAAAGTCAGCAACAAGCCTTTTCTGATGGGAAGCCACTGTTACATACACCAAATATCATCCTCTCCAAAGCCACCAGACTCCATTAACAAAAAGAGTAATTTAACACTGCAGAATATACGGGTTTCTGCTCTACTGCTGTATGCTCTGTTAGTTTGTTTGTGTTACTGCTTTATCTCAGTGTTTTAAAAGCACTAAGAAACTAACCGAGTGAGGCAGCGTAGACCAGCAACTCCTGTGTTCTGCAAAGTAAAATGACTGTTTTAGCCAATGGGCTGTGGTTGGTTTGGAGAGAGTAATATTTATTATATTGATATTAATTCAAATAATTAAACGAAGAATTTGTAAATTCAGATTCAGATTTAAAACTTTATTGTCCATTAACGCAGGCAATAAAGGCAATTCATCTTTCACTGGTACATAGCACACATAAGGATAAAACAGAGTACATATAAAAACATCAAATGGACATAAAAGAAAAACACATCACATGTAATAATATTTCAAAAATAGTTCTCAGTTTTAATGTGCTCTCTCTCACAGTAAAACTTAACCAAAAGTTGTAGTTTGATGGTATTGTGTGGTAGCATGGGATCATGGGAGTTGTTATTTTACTGTTAAAAAAACACTTTTATTTACATTATGTTTAGTCATTTGTTTGTCACATTGCGCTTTCTTCCCCACCTTCTGACTCCAGTGGATAAACAGATGTATAACATGATACACAATATAAGACAGATATGTAACATGATATGAATAGTGATGAACAGATGAACCACATAACATAAAAAGGGTCATTCTGGAATGAAAAACAGACACACACAAATCATAGCACACACCCAATTTGTGTTTCCTCCTTTGATGCTGTTATGGAAATTGTGGTAATTTCACCTGCACGTCTGCTTGTCCTCATAACCCCCCACCCTGGATCTTAGAATGCTGGGAAGTGTTAATAATATTTAAAGTTAAACGCCATCTGTTCCCAGGGCCTAATGTGAATACCAATACGGCCGGCAAACGTTGCAATTAACGGAGCCAAGATGTCAGGAACACCGGAGAGGCAGGCTCCGAGCCTCCTGCTCCAGGAAAAGAGAGGCAGATGTGATGTGAGCTGAGATGACTTTTCTCTTCTTGGGGAAAAAAATCCTCCTCTTGTCCCCCTCTTTCCTCTCCTCCATCTGCCCACATGTGATAGGATCCCCAGTATCATCTTTACTTAGGGGAATGTGCTTTGAAATATATGGGCTTTATAAATGCCTGTCTCTCTCTATTTGACTGTTTTATACACAGAGCAGAGAAGCATCAGTCAGGTGAATGAGATGCATGCTGTTTTTTTTCTGGAATGAAAGCAAATTGCATTTGCCCTGCCATACACAGTTTGTCGCCGCAGGGATGTTCTGTTTGTGTTTGTGTGTGTCTTTGTGTGTGTGAATAAGAAGGGAATGCATTTGAACAGCTTGATAAAATAAAAAAATTTAAAAACTGCGTACGTAAGACAGAGTGATTCAGAAACATTCATACACTGCACATTACCCTTAGACTAAGACTACTGTGGAGGATTTTTAAAATGTAATTTATGAGTGGAAAGGTTTTTTTTATGCAAACTACTGTTTTTTTCAATCCTTATCTTTAAAGGTTTCTGTCAACACTGAAATCTCTTTATCTCCATCTCCCTCTTCTTTGAGTTTAATGGCAGTTGAGTAAACACAAAATGGTGCATTAAAGTCACGATTTAAAGAAAACTCAGTGATTTGTCTGTGATTATTTTGTGCTTCACTACAGTCAGCGAATGGCATACCTTTCTGTTTGGCACCAGGTTATAGCTCTGATCTCCTCATCTTCCACAACTTTAAGATCAGTTCTGCTGTGCAATGTCCATGTTGGTGGAGTAACTAGTTATATGGAACTAATGTCATTAATCAAATTTAAAAATAAATGCCATTACTGTGAAAAAATGTAATTTAATTAGTTACTAATCAGAATGTTGGTGTCAAAAGGGTTTCTCGAATATTGTCTTTTTGGTTAAAAGCGTATCTACATCTAGACAGCGTCCATTCCATTGGAATTTGCACCGCCCCTCGTCTAATCGAATCAATGTGTACTGCTCTGACTCTGCCATACCTGCGACCAGCTGACCATGTCAAGGTGGGTGGCCATGTCAGCGGGCAGGAGCACCTCTCAGTGCTAGAAAATCAACAATATTTTCCCGAAAGCAGAAATGGGTTCTGACATGACTGTACAGTGTAAAGACTGTTCGTTAGTTTGAAATGCTCGATGTCAAACCTGAGGAAACATTGACAGGTAGGTCCATGTAACATCAGTCACATAAAATAAAGCTGTGGTTTAAAGGGATACGCCAACATTTTTTTGTTTTCGTGTCTTGCCTCACTCCCGAGTCCATGACAAGAAGGTAGACACCATTCTTTCAACTGTGTGTGCAGTAGCAAGGTAGAGACGGACAGAGCTCGCCCACCGCTAATTAGCTTAGCTCAAACACTGGGAGTCAATAGGATGTGTTAGCCTGCCTCTGCCTACGGTCATCTGATAAACCCTTCAGCAACTCTAAACGGTCCAGTGTGCTTGTTGTGACTCGTTTTTTACCGCGTTATGTTACGTTATCTAACATAACGTGACTGTCTCAGCTTCTCTTCGTGCACGCTCAGCTTCCACAACATGTAGTTCCTCCTCCGTATATTCTGGTTCAAATAGGTACGGTTGTGAATCTTCGTCAGTCCCGAAGAAATCATCCTCGTCCTCTCTTTCAAAGTCGGCCATGATCCTAGTAGGAATGTTCTTCTTCTTGTAAACAGAGGCTTTGTTTTGTTGACCTACTTACAAGCACATCCGCGGTGGTTTGTGCATGCGCGCAAACAGCGTTTAGTTTCCTGTGTATTTCTTTCGAAAATGACATAAAGTGCTGATCTTAGTCTAAAAACAGATAACGTAACATAACGCGGTAAAAAAACGAGTCACAACAAGCACACTGGACCGTTTAGAGTTGCTGAAGGTTTATCAGATGACCATAGGCAGAGGCAGGCTAACACATCCTATTGACTCCCAGTGTTTGAGCTAAGCTAATTAGCGTGGGCGAGCTCTGTCCGTCTCTACCTTGCTACTGCACGCACAGTTGAAAGAATGGTGTCTACCTTCTTGTCATGGACTCGGGAGTGAGGCAAGACAGAAAACAAAAAAAATGTTGGCGTATCCCTTTAAATGTATTTTAAGGTTTTTTCAGCTGTATTGCCCAGTTTGAAACATTTGTTAGAAAGTAATCAAATCTAACAGGTCACAATACTTTGATGAACTGATGAAAATATTTACATTCATAGTAATCTGTAAACCTTACATCCCCAGACTGCCAGTGACTGCTTTGATTTCATGCTCCTTGTTAAAAATCAAGCATTTCCCTTTGTCGGCCCTAAACTATTTAAACTCTACCCTCCAATGATATCTCTTTTCTTAAGATTTTTGATTATCATCATGAAGACATGACTAGTCACAGTCTATTATTTTTTTTAAATTAGTTCTCTGTGTGTGTGTTTTTGTAACCAAAATTATTGATTCTTATTGATTTTCATAATTATGTTAGTAATTTTCATTTCTTTTTCATTTTTAAAACGGCTTCCATAAATAAAGTGAACTGTCTTTCTGTTGTCATGATCGCATAGCTCTATTTTTAATACTACATGGTAACCGTAATTCCAGCTGCTTCAGTCAAATCACTGTGTTATAATTTAGACGCTTTTCTCCACAGCAAATTACAGCCGAGGAGCAGTCCCATATGGCTAAACGTGCATATATATGTTCTGATCTGAAACGTGAGTATATGGCAGCCAAACCAGAAGTTCCTTTGTGAATTTGTGTGATATGAAACATATCATTTGTGAACTTTTAAGTACAATAGAGCCAATCCACATACAATATCCGTAGTAGATGGTGTAATACTAAACTTATATATGCTGGGCAACCATTAGTGAAACCAAAAATTGTATAATGACCTTTCAAGACATGCAAGATGTCACATATATGACACATACACGTAAAAAAAAAAAATACTATATAGAAAACATTTGCCATGCACTGTAGTCATAAACAGCATATATAAAGTTTCCTTGATTCATATCAAATTCATGTAATTATGCTGTATGGGAAAAATATAAAAAGTGGCCCTGAATAAACGAATGAATGAATAAATCATAGTACAAGATATATATGTCTTATAAGACATACAATACATATAAACATTAACATTTACTATTGGAGCCAATGGGAAATTCTTAAAAGTTTTGCTCAAGGACATTTGAGAGAAACAGGGGGTCAGACGATAAATGTTATTGTACAATAAACAGCTGACCCTGGCAGTCATCTGTCAACATACAATTCTTTCAATAATGACACAACACAATCTCCTGCAAAATTATGTTTATATTCTACAAATTAGACATAATGTCTGCCTGGATTACATTACATTTCCTAAAAAATGTATTTGCTCATGCAAATTAGTTGTAAGTGTATGTCATTTATTGTAGATGGATTTGGCGATTAAATATTCAAACACAGAATAGCACATCATAGCTGGATGTAATAGAACATTGGATTCTTAATATTAGTAGATGAAATGTCCTGAAAGTTTCAACCCAGTCAACAGTATAATACTGGCTGAAACAGATATATGTGAGAACACATTTCCCCCTGGCCTTTGATTCACACTTTTGACAGCCAAAACTGAGCTTCTCAGTGGAACTCTCCAAACCAGATAGCCTGCTACAAATTTTAAAACACCATTATCCTTTCACCCTCAGCTCCCCTCTCTTCACTATCCCTAACACCATGTCCACAGTGGAGTCGTGTGCAGCAGAGGCCAGCTTTTGTGTGCCCCAGTGGGATCCTGGTGTCACTGTTCACACATTCAGGTTCATGTGACATTGACCTGTGGGTGACAGGGAGGCTCAATTCTCTGGACAGTTAGGTGTTGCCAAGGCTGCTGAAAGCACCAGCCGTGAGGTCATACAGTGAGGCATGCAGCATTCAATGGATTTACTTTGATGATTCAGACTGAAAAAGCCTGACAGCCCACAGCGACACAATGGCCTGTAATCTATTTAAGATTAAAGTCTGTCAGGCCGACACTTTCAAAGAGACATACACCACCCATGAACTTAGAGGGGACACATAAAATGTGTGTCGTCTGTGACAAATATAATCATGTAAACAATTATAAACCAGTGTGCAGCCATATTAGATACTTTATCCATATGTT
This sequence comes from Lutjanus argentimaculatus, assembly GCA_034769285.1. Taxonomy (NCBI): domain Eukaryota; kingdom Metazoa; phylum Chordata; class Actinopteri; order Lutjaniformes; family Lutjanidae; genus Lutjanus; species Lutjanus argentimaculatus. The sequence goes on along the minus strand of JAWZSL010000003.1, from coordinate 24,943,853 downwards.
TATCATCTGCACGTGTGTGTGATTATTGCTGCTACGGTCCAGTGGGCATGTTAGAGTGTATGCTCTGTGGAAGAGCCAGCTATGCCTTCCAATATCAGCTGGACTCAAAGCTGCCTCTATAATGCATGAAGATCAATACGCTGTGGCTTTGTGAGTGAGGCCTTGCAACTATGTGTCCATATCAAGTATTCCCGCCAACTGGCTTGCCGTTTGAAGAGATCTATGCCTTTGGATTTATCGGGGCTCAGGGGAAAGCTGACTACAGTCTGGATACCCAAACTGTTATTGTTTAGGGAAAAAAAGAAAACAAAGCTAGTAGAGCTGTGTTTGGGGTATTTCTGACATTTGCAGTTTTATGACAGGATTTGATGATGACTATCAGAAAGGCAGTTTACAGAGATCTGCACTAAAGGGGCCGTTTTCTCCAAGATTTACCTTCGACTGATTCCCCATTAAAGGATTTTTTGCTTTGTTCTTTGTATTACGGGTTTATTTGTCTGTGTGTTGTGTTGTACGCTGTAGCCATACTTGCTATCCTTGAGTCCTCAAAAGTAGGAGGATTTCAAAACCGTTCTGGGGGTCCACCGTTTCATAGACTTTGTTTCCTGCATTCTGGTGACTTTTAAAGAATGAAAATAACAAAATAAGAAAGTAATGTAAACTTTTTTTTGCAAACAGATGCTGGCAGATGACTTAATGACATTTTAGCAGGAAAACACATGAACCACAGCATTTAACTTACAATGGTCATTCAAATTTGATTACAATAACAAGAAAATTAACATTTGATAAATATTTGCTTTTTAAGGTGGAGATTAAGTATATAGTATATTAATGGGCTGAAGAATGTGTCCATTCCTTTAAAACTTTCTGTAAGAAAAAACAAAAGGCATGAAAATTGCAAATGGAGATGTGACTCGGAGGAAACTGGAAGGGCAATGAAACAGGAGTCTCCAGGAAAATGTCTAGGGTTGGCACGTATGACTCTAGCGCTCACAAATTCTGATGATTTTGTCACCAAAAATGTTAGTGCAGTAAATTGCATCTGCAGTAAGTATGGTGGGGACTATTTAAAGTTGTATCCACACAAATCTGCTTCTTTCATTCCCTCCATAAGCAGTAGGGGAGACCAGGGAGTCTTGTAACACTGTGCCACCGGGTCACCGGGTTACTTGTAACACTGTCAGATTGACTACTGAGAAAAGAGCTGTCATCAATATTGTACACGTCTGTTTCCTTTTTGAGCTCACATGTCTTTGTGTGTAATGTGTATTTTGTGACCAAAAAACTGATTTTAAGGTAAGAAAGTAAAGATTTTTTATCAAGATTATTTTTTACCTTATTATATTGGACATGATTCATGCTCCATGCTCCAACCCACATGCTAAAACATTTATCTATGAAATGTCTGCTTGGGGTGTGGATATTTATTCCTAAATGGTAGATTTCAAGGGTGTCAGATAGTGTTCAGATCAGTTTTATGGTGAGTCCACAGTGATATTCAATACCTTGCTGTGAATCATAATGTATGCGCAACATTTTCTCTTTATTCTAATTTTTAAACAAATTTCACCAATATATTTGATGATACACTTGAGAAAAGCAGGTTGGTGTGAGATTTTTTTTTTTCCAGAATTGCATCCCAAAAGTTACAGTTTCTGTGGTATAATTTGATGCTGTGCATTCGTGCTACCATCAAGCCCATATGCTAAAACAGTTCACTGAGGCTGCTTGGGGTGAGAATATTTGTAACAGTTCATCAGAATGTTAATTGCAACGATTGCATTATGTGCATGGAACACTTTGTAAAAGTATTTTTTGTCACTTTAATTGTTCACTCTATTCAAAACTGTTTATTCTTCATCCTTTCATGATATTTTTTCAGAAATTAGATAGTGTGGATCTTATTTCAGCAAATTACTTCTCATGGTTACATCTACCCCCAGCTAGTGTTACGTCTTCTTGCAGTAGTGGGACTGGTTGTAACAATAGCACTCTTTGTATCACATTGTCTCACATTGTACCGTGTCATATAGTCTGTGAAGACGTCCAAGTGAGTTTTATTTGTAGTAGGAAAATATGGGTACCATGTATCAAAGTTTGAGAGATCTAGCAAAAAAAAAAAAACCCCGAAAAAAAACCAAAAAAAACCCACAGAGTTACTGATGCTCAAACATTCCCAGTCTCCCCTACACCCCCTACCTTGCTGCAGTGACAGATTTGTATTGCATGAACACAGTCCAGGTTGAGTGTAGATAACTTAAATGTATCCCGTGGATTTTTCTATTTGGAAGAAACATGGCTTTATTTACATCCAGAACTCCTCACCAAAATGCATTTTGTGCTTCCCCACCACCCAGCAAACATATTTAATGCATAAACATGTTTGCTGCAAAGTCTTTTTTTTTCCGTTTAGAAAACCATGCTGGCTGTGTTTTCTTTTGCTACTTTTTGAACAAAATATTTCTCTGGATCACCAAAAGTGTTAAAAACTCCATATGGGTATCTTTAAGTGATTAGGAAGGTAACACTGATTCAGAGAGTGTCTTACTTATTCATTAATTCGTATTTCAGACTCTTACTTTTTCCGGTTCAAGGTGATGGGCTGGAGCCTGTTCCAGTATGCACTGGGAAGAAGGTAAGCAGACACAGTGGCCTTCATGTTGTTGGAATATGGGAAGAAAAATAAACACCTGGAGGAAACTCACTTGCACACTTGAAGAACATGCAAAGTCCAGATAGACACACGTGGCATCAGAATGAGGGTCTGTGGCCTTGTGATAAGCACAGACTCACTGTGCTGGCATGGGATTTATACCAGTGTTCAGCAGGCAAATGTTACATACATAAAAGTGATTATTGGGAGGATCTGTACATGCGCCTTCACCAGCCAAGGCCACAACAACAGAAGAGAATGCCTCCACTTGCACCATGATTTCTGACATACTGCATCGACCTTGTGCCTCTTTTGTCACACTGTTCCAATACAGGTGAAACTCTGCAGCCTTTCTTAATAAAAACAAAGCAAATATTAGAGAAAAAATTAACATATTATTTTGTTTCAGATACATTCCTTTTCTTTCTTAACGTGGTTATTAGATTGTGACCCTTCAGATTTATCTCAGATAAATAACCGCAGACAGATAACCGCAGTTGAATCTCTAATGCATCAAATTAACTATTAATTATCAACACACGTGGAAGTTATAACTTAGACCATCCCACTTTGTGTTTGATTTAGGGCACAATCACACATGCGTGAAATTAACAGTGGCGAATATTCACCTCCTGTACACTTCCAGTCTGAGTGCGTGAGGAGGCAAATAAAACATCCGCAACTGGTGGCAAAAAAGACCATCTTTAGTGAACTTTGCCCAGAAAAGGTGTAGCCTTGACCAATAGCAAAGGAGTGTGTGTGTGGTTTACCTCCCTTGGCTACGTCCTGCACTGCACTGCCCACATTCAGCATGACAGGATATAAATAGACCTTTTTCACAGCAGCCATTTTGACATAAAATAAATTAGTAGGGTAAACACAGGTGTCACCCGTGATGTTAATTAAAGTCCTGTTCTATTCAGGTCAAACAGAGTCAGGGTGCTGCTATTGTGTCTTTGGCTCGCTGGAAAGGCTGTGCTACACTAAATGGGAACAGGAGCCTCATTAATATCATTACTGACATCTGTGTTTATCCTACTATTTCATATCAGTATTGCTGCTATGGAAAAGGTCTACTTCACCTTGGCAAGCTTGTCTACATTTGTGCATGTGTGTCTGTGCCCTTAAAGGTCCAGTGTGTAAGATTTATGGGGATTTATTGGCTGCATATGACAGAAATGGGATATAATAATCAGAATTCCTTAGAATGAGCCCTTTCTATCTACAGTAGGTGCGGGTCTTATACTGTAGAGGCCATCGTGTTGCAGTGCCATGTTGCCTGCAGCCAAGACTGGACAAACCAGACGCTGCCTCTGGATACAGCCTTTAGTATTTTGCGTGACTTTTACAGCCACTGTAGGTTCTCCCACACACTTGAAAGGGAAGCGTGAGACAATGTGTTTGCAATCTGCAAGCTCTAGAGGGTACAGAGAATCTTATTTGTGTTTTTTCAACCAACAAAACTGCTCTCTGTGTCTGTATCTGTATTTGGATAAGACCAGAAGCGGACATGGTTTAAAATGGAAGCTATGTTAAATTGGGCAAATGTTTTATTTTCTAACCTAATATTCATTGCCAATGCAATTGTTATGCCTACAAAGCATGAAATATATTTCCCATCCTTTTATTGTGCTTTTCATCAGTCTCTCTGTCTCCCTCTCTCTTTATTTTTAAACTAAGTTTTATGAACTGTCTGAAGGCCACTGCCACCTCCCCTTTAACTGGGGAAGGTGGTGGTGAAAAAAGGTTTTTAAATAAAAAAAATCCTGTTTTGCATTGGAAATAGAAACACTATAGTAAAGGTATAGAAGTATATAAAATATCCTTAGTTGAAGGGAATAATCCTGGTGCATTAAATCACTGTTTGATTAAGGCAGATGTCACCTTTTTAAACTATGCCAAGGTAATCAAGGAAGAAATATCCATGTCCACGAGCATTATTTATGCTTTGCTGAATAACATATTCGGATTCGGGGTGCATGCCATTAAATCCTTCACACTGGTCCCTTAAACTTTTATTGAGCAGCAGGTTCTTCTGGATTAGACATTAAACTATTAACGGCACTGTGCACCCACACAGGTGTTTTCACTTATTCTGCTTGATTAGATCTTTGCTGAGGTTGAAGCTGAGTGCTGCCACACAGGGAATGACTGCGTGTGTGGTCACCAAAGTCCTTGTACTAATAAAAACTGTAATTGTGCAACTTGTTCAAGGCATAACAGGTGCCAGAAAAATAAGAGGAGAGTCAGCAGGATGTCAAGCACAGCCTGAACACCCCACACTGTCCAGAGAAGAGCATTAATCAGGCAAAAGTGAAAACACTTGTAGAGGTGTACCAAGGGATGTGGAGCCTTTAACATTAAAAGTCAAATTACTTTGACTGTGTGAAAGAATATAGACCTTTTTCACAGCAGCCATTTTGCCTTGAAATAGTAGGATAAATACAGTTGTGATACTAATTAAGGGTCAGTTCCATTCAGGTCAGGGTCACAGTGCTGCTAAAGACCCTTTTAGTGCCATCGTCATGATTAACGTCATTTGTTAGCTGGAGGCAAAACAAAGGAAAAACTGCAGGCAACACGAATCACCTCAAGTAGTAGGCCACAACGCCAAGGAAAGATTTCATCTTGCTGTGTTGTTGGTGGCAAAATTGAAGTAGTAATGGCTCCAAAGTAAAATTTTATACATACCAGCTGCCACTGCTGGTCAAGAAAAATTGAAGACAACTGTGGTGAAACGAGCTAAGCTGGGAGGTGTGTGCAAGGTGCAGCAAAATAAACAAAATGAAAATGTTAGAAAGGAATATTCTCACACCGTTTTACTTATTAAACAGAAAAACACAACCAATCACCTTCTGAATTCAACTTTCTCTTTTACCAGACCGAGAAATGCTTTAATTGCCTTGTCAACCCTGTAAAACACACCTCACTGAAACTCTTCAGACAGACAGAAACAAAATAAAACTCACCAAAACTATCTGGGTCAGTCTTTCCACCATTATACCAATCACCTAGTCCAGCCATCAACTCATTTGGTTGAAATAACTCCTTGTGAAAAACCAGCTCTACAGTCTGTTCTCCTACTTTTTCACCTGTGCTCGGTGACTGTACATATTCAGAAGAGCTCATATTTTCTTAAGCCATTGTTAAAAAACAAGCCAACAAAACTTGCTAGCTAGTGTTAAGTGAGAACTGTTTTGCCTCCAACTAATCTCTGCCCAGAATAAACATGATTTTTACTAATAGAAAAGAGGTCTTTTGCACGTGCTGGCTCACTTGAAAGGCCCTGCTACTCTAAATGGAACAGGACATTCATTAATATTATTGGTAACACCTGTGTTTACATGACTATTTTAAATCAATATGAAAAAAACTATATTGTTCAGCTTTGTCTTTGGTCAGGTGCCACTAAATATACACTATGGCCTTAATATGTTCAAGCTACAGTTTATAGGCCATAACATGAGATCATGTATCAGAATCAATTATGGTGTCATAGGGACTTTATTTAACTATGGGCTTCTTATAGGTTTTAATGATATATCTCTTCTTTAGTGTCCCTACAGGATAAATTAAGATTACATAACTTTTCCAGTTTAAAAGTCATAAAACATGTAACACAGAAGACGACCACATATACAATGATGATTCACGTTTGCATTGGATGACATTCATCACAGTCACATACCTTGTACAGTAGACTTTGTGTGACTTTCCTAACCCGACGAACTGTTAAACCCAACAAGCCCCTGGCCGCTCTCCTTACAGCCTAATGGCCTCGTCTAATGGCTGTTTGTCTTGTTTCATGGTAATTGGGGGGCAACTGACTCTGCAGCAAAGTCTCTGCTGTCCTTTTCCTGCTGAGAATCTTCTGCTGGTCCCCTCTGGGTCCTCTGCTTTGTAGGTACCAGTTTCTGCTATAATGATATCATAATTGCTGTTTTCCCTCACAGTGGACAATGGCTGCCAAGCCTGAAGGTGGCTCAGCAAATGAGCTGGAGATCAAACCAGGGATGATGAAGGAACAGTGTAGACGCTGAAAAAAATAACACAAATAATTCAAAGCATAGTGTATTGTGGTCCCTTTTCAATGCTGTTACTCATTTTTTTTACCCTTGATTCTTCTCCTACCTGCCAAACCACCTGGTTATCCACAATATATCATTAGCGGCGGAAAATGCAAATGATTTTGTCTGTGTAAGTCAATTTGGACACTCTGTGTCTGTCCTTGAAGCAGCAGTAAGAAACAGAGATATTAACTTGACCCTCTACAGTTACACACACTGATGCACACAGTTCACACAGAATGACACAGAACTTAAGAGAAACTAGAAGAGTGCACTCATTAGAGTGCAGATTCCCACCAGGCAACAGATGATGAAGCACCTACTGCAATGTCACCACAACTGCCAGATGCAGCAAGTGTTGATTTGTAAAGTTCTGCCGACATGAACATGACCTCCACATACACTGAAACAAGATTTCAAACTGAAGCAGTTATTGATCACTTGCAACCTCTAGCGGCTGGTTATGAAGAGTGAGAACTCAGCTGTCGATGGCCGTATAAAACAGAACAGTCAAAAAATAGAATTACTGCCTTGCAATTGTGTCACCACCAGCCAGTCGAGTTAGACTTCATATCCATATCTGTCCAGACTCATATAATGTAGTGAAGACTTTGAAGAAATTCAATATGAACTTGGTGCTATATTCATTGTACCGTAAACTGTTACTTTGATGGAACACAATAAAGGTATTAAATATATTTTTTGGTTTTCAGTACAGAGGACTGATAGAGAGCTGAACATTACGATGTCACAGTGAAGCTGACCTTTGACCTTTTGAATATAAAATGTCCTCACTCATCATTTTATCCTATGAGATATTTTTGTGAGATTTTGTCTAATTACTGTATTAATTATGGAGTTATGATCAAAAATGTGTTTAGTGAGGTCACAGTGACCTTGACCTCTGACCACCAAAATTGAATTACTTCATTCTTCAGTTCAAAGTGGTCATTTGTGCCGAGTTTTAGAAATTCCCTCCAAGGGTGTTGAGGTATCGCTTTCACAAAAATGTGATGCACATGAGGTCACAGTGACCTTTAACCACCAAAATCTAATTAGTTCATCTTTCAGTTCAAGTTTGAAGAAACTCCCTTAAGGTGTCCTTGAGATATTACGTTCACGGCAATGGGATGACCTGAAAACATACTGCCTTTCAGGCCACAGCTGTCTCCAACATGGTGCCATAAATAAGGTCTTTCAAAAATTCTGAAACACAGAGGTCCTTCAGCATACGTCATGAATGTGCACCCAAAAAAAAAAAAAAATAATAATCAATCCAGTAGTATTTGTGATTAGCAGTGGACATGCTGCAGGTCGTCTATGCCCCCCACCCACCCCACACACACACACAGGTGACTGCATGATAGCTAACAAAACTAATGCTATATTTTGTATTTCCCGCATCATTCTTGCAGCGTCTGTCCCTACAATTCATACAGACTAGCTTCTATCCTCAGTGCACACTCACAGGAGTGAGATAGTGCAGTGCTGTTTGAACAATCATTTCTCAGTCCAGCTGAATTCATGCTGACGCTCCAGTTTGCTCAGTTTGCTTTCTGAAAACTCCCCTCTTCCTCTTTTTAATCCTCTGAGGGGAAGCAGAGAGAGAGACCAGCATTGAATGCTGACAGGGACATAACTTGCCTTCCCTGCATACCTTGTTTACAGTCTCCCTCCCTGCTGCTATACCCTCCTCTCTCAATGGAGCCATAAAAAACAAATAGGGGCTTTTAGAGAAATTGCCTGTGCACTGAAGATTAATAACAGTTGCACCAGTTCACCCAAGAAAGTCTCCAGAGGCAAAAACGATATTGGAAGATTAAAAGTGCCACATCCTTAAATTGGAATGATTCAGAGCTCAGGCTGCTCTCTAACCAGCTTATTGAGAGTCAAGGCCTTGGTCCTCCTGCCAGACAAAGAGCATCATTAAGTATTTACTTCTGGATGAGGATCCGCTGCATGAGTATAATGATGAGCCAAGGGTGTGATCGATCCTCTGCGTCTACGATGGAAGTGTGGTGGTGGCCCAGGAGCTGCTTGTCATAGAAACACACAAAAGACAAGTCACCCTGTGTGAGGTCATCTTTTCACTGTTTGGAGCCCATTTGTTAAACTATACCCTGATGACAGTAAGTAAGCAGAGCACCAATTTGACCCACTACAATCAAACTCAAGGGTAAGGTGCAGTACAAATCTGTATAAATCTGCTATTGGACCTACATTATCCCTGCAAACAACAAAGAAACTATGCTCTCTTCTTACCTCATGATTATTAAGAAGATTAGGTTGCAGGATTGAGGTATAATAAATCATCAGAGGCATCTAACCACCCTCTGGGAAAAGAAATTAATGACAAAAACATTACTAATGAAACGATCTCTATAATAATATTCCTATCATTTATGTTTTGTTGAAATATTACTGTCTTTATAGTAATTTGATATATGACTACAATCTTTTGAATGCTTTCTGTGAACACATCCTCTATTCAGTCAATCAGTGATCAAACTAGAATCACTATAAATTACAAGCAATCAAAATACCCATCCTGTTTCATTCTCTTGTTGTTTCAACTTCCAAATGCAATAAAAGTTTTATATATTCTATTTCTCTTTTTGCTGGGAACCCTCTACAACCCACTTAAGGACCCCTGTTGGTCTCTGGACCCCAGTTTAAAAACCAGTGTCCTGAGCCACACAACATTTTGATGGTGGTGGATGTTTTGCTATTTGAATAATGAATACTGGACATAAAAAGCTTTATTAACATAGAAATACATTTAGTAGAGACAAATAATAATTTTTGAAATTTTTTCCAGAGATCCCCCAAAAGGTTGCTATTGAGGCTTTCAGAGGGTCTCATGTATCAATCAAAGGGTTTGAGACCCCCGAGACTCCCTGTATTTCATACCAAGTAATGAATTGATTCACATTTTTTCCAGGTAGGTGAGACAGATATGCCAGTTTTGTATGATGGGATAAATTAGCCTATTAATAACAGGGAAGGCTGATGTTTGTGTGATGCCTTTCAGGCTGTGAAATAATCATTCAGTATAATAATTCTGATGCCATAACTGTGTATTTCATAATAAAGGAGCTTAAATTTGCTATTCATTCTGTATATTACAATCTTGGCCCACAAAATTATTTAATTTGTTTTTTTTAGTTGTTTCATACCAATGTAATCTACCCCTTAAACTGAATACAATTAAATGAAATATCAACTTCTACTCTCTATTTCTATTTTAAAAAATATATTGTATGAATGCATTTCTGAAGGACTGCAGTTGCAATTCACTGATATTCTATTTTTCAGAAAAAAAATAGCTTGTTCAACAATATTTTACAACTGGTAAACACATAGGCAGAGATTGGCTATGTTGTCATTGGCTAGGTTATCAAGTGACATTTATGATCAGCTCTGCGATAAAGCTATAGAGTTTTCACTGCATACTCTGCGGTGTATGACAAAAGCACAGGAAGAACGACAATGCTAACCATTTTCATCTGGGGTATTAATAACCAATTCAAATAACCAATGCATGGCTATGCAACTATCAAGTGTATAAAAATGCCTTTTTGAAGTTTTGTTTTTGTAAAGTATAATGAAAATATGTTAACAATAATGTTAGAAATATTGCATTTTCTTGCAGTATTTCAACGCTGAAGTGGCCCACCTTTGACAACACCATCAGTGGCCACAAGTCAATTTGAGTTAGAGACCCCTGAGTTATTGCATGATGGAAGATATTCCAGCTGTGTTTAATTTTGCATAAACTCTTTCAAATGTTTTTGTTTGCAGCTTAATTTATTCTGACAAATATAACTGTACAAATTAGAGTCAGATTCAGTCTCTGCCTTTAACCCATCCTGTATTATGAGCAGTGCATGACAATTAAATCTGAAATGTAAAGCAGTTAAATATCTGATTTCTCTGTCAGCACTTACACTAAGTTCATTTTGTTCAGTTAATTTGAAAAAGAATTTCAAAAAACATGTGTTATGTTCTTTTTAATGTTATTTTATTTATTAATTTTAGAAGTGTTTGTTTAGCCTATTAACTGGTCTCTGACCTCTTGTCATTTTACAAAAACTCTGGTTGAGAATCTCTACTGTAAACTACGACACTTTGCTCTGTACTTTTCAGCAGTGTCCTGGAATTTCTATGGTAACACCAAACCACACGTCTCCACAGCAACCAGTCCAAAGCGTCTCTGACGTTGCATAGCAACCACCACATAAGAAAAAAAAACAAACAAAACAATCAACGAGTATCACGTTTTGAGAGTCACGCGAGTGTTAATGAGAAAAGTTCATCTTCATTTCTGTACATTTGGATTCATTTAATTGACAACACCTGTGGACATGTCGAGAAACAAGACGGAACTGACGACACAAGGCTTCACCGTGAAGTCCACGATGAAGAACTCGGTGGTGAGTTATTTAACGTTAACCGAGCATTAACGTTAGCTAACTGAACGGTCGGTTAACGTTGGCTTCAGCAGTGTATGTAGCAGTAAGCTAACTGTGAAACCTTTGAGTGACAGCCGACTATAATAGCTTGTTTACTGTAAAGCGTGAGTTATTGTGGAAGTTGTGGGGAAATATGAGGTGATAAAAGCTACATTAGCTTGAGGTAATAAACTTCACATTCGAGTTCATTATTTCTGTCAGTGAGCTCGAGGCTGAATACTTGACAGAGTTTTGGTGTGAAAACAGGCTACAAGAGTCGGTGGTTTCACAACCCTTTTTCTATGGACTGAGTAAACTGACGACTTAATTTTCTGTGTTGTGTTTTGTTTTATTTTTAATGTTTAACATGCATTCTCGCTGTTCAGCAGAGAGTGAAGTCTCTGTGCAGATTGTATTCAGGTCTTATCCTGTGAGATTCTCTTTAGTTTATATGTTGAATAATAAATTAATTATGATTATTACTTTGAAAGTAACAAATTCATTTAGTTTTCTTCACGAGAATGACCAAAATTCTAAGATTTATGGGTATTTATTTTAAGAATATAGCAGAAATGAAATATATAACTAATTATATGAAAACAATGTTGCAAAATGTTTGAATTGTAGTGGATTTTGTGGGAGATTTCACATGTATGGTGTAAGATAAAATAATCTCTGTAAATGCACATTGGATTTAGTTTAGTGTTTTCATTACTCTAGAATGAGTGGGTTATATCTACAGAGGGTGCGGGTCCCATAGACAGTTTTATATGCATGACGGGGCCACTTCCACAGAGTTTGCCATGTTGCACCGCCATTTTGTTTACAGTAGCCCAGAGTGGACAAACTCACTATGTCCATCAAATGGGATTTGGCTGTTGAATAGGAATGTTTGAAGATTCATGCCAGCACCACACTAAATTCCTATATCGGCCTACATGAGTATATTTTACCGTTTAATTTCTTTCATTGTTATCTGTGATGTAAAAACACCTCATTTTCATGCAGTTAGAAAATAAAAATGTCCGTTCTCTTGCATAAAGTTCAGGTGCAAAATCCCCTGGCAAGGGAGAGTGGCACAATGTGTTTGCAATCTTTAATCTCACCCCCAGATACCACTAAGTCCTACAAACTGACCCTTTAAAATCAAGCAGGCCTTTTGACCCACTGTGAAGCTTTGGCAGCGGCTAGTAGTGGTCGAGAACCACAGGTTGGGAGTCAGTGTGCTTAAATGGATGGCTGAAACATCTCAGACAAAAGTCACATATTATAGTCGTAGGGTCAGAGAAAGGCTGGGTTGTGCTTTGTGTGGCAGGTTACATGAACGCTGACTGTCTAGACTCTCACATGCTGCCATCAGTGTGGCACCACTATCTTGGTTAAGTTACAATTGATGGAAAAGGATGGAGGGAGGGGCCAGCCTCTCACTTGCTGCTTTAAATTATCCTATTACTCTTTCTTTCCCTCTATCATTTCTCTATTGTTATTCAGCAGAACCTATCATCTTTCTGCTCTTTGTACAGAGAAATATCTCAACACACTGAATAGCCCACAGAGACAGTGTAGCACTGGAAGAAGGAAAACCCTGAATGCCTGAACATATTCTCTCTAACCATCATGTTCTGTTGCTGTGTGACATATATATATGCATGTATGTAATTCTTTTGGTCAGACAAGTATGTGGAATTTGAAAACTCCAAAATTATCCAATAACTTTTAGGGGCTAAAATGACACTTTTAGAAGCGATCTTTTTTAGATCTTGGAGGTTCACGATAACATGAGAGGGGAATGTTTTATAGACTAACATTCTTGTGGTGTAGTTGGACTTGGATGCAGCACATGATTTTTACAAGCTTGGAGTGGTCTATTTGTTTTTCTAGCCACCAAAGCTTTTATGTGTTCTATTGTGGACTTGTTTTTGTATTGCTGCCCCTTGGCTTTACTCTGAGACGAACAAACAGATGCTTCCTGGACCATGATTTCCTTTGCTGAGCAGTCCCCATCATGGACATCCAGTATAGTTTAGAGCCAGATTGATCTATCAGGCAGCCTATATAATTGGCCTGGTATTGGCCAAGCACAACTATAAGGGCTGGGCAATATATCAATATTGATACATTGATACTTTGATATGAGACTAGATATCTTCCTATATTTTGGTTATCATAAATTGTGATATGGCATAAGTGGTGTGTTTAACTGGTTTTAATGGCTGCATTACAGTAATGTGATGTAATTTTCTTAAAATCTGTGTATATGAAATTTTTTTCTTCTAAACACATTATACATATTAGAAAATAGTAGCTGAAAACATATGAAGTACTGAATTGTGGAGTTTCTGTGTTCAGGATTTTTTGGGCGGGGGGTGTGACACAATCAGACTAATCAGATTGTTCTAGCTGTTCTATTATTTGCATTTATCCATCATTATTCCTAGTCATTAGTGTTTTTTTTAATTCATGGTCAATTATAATTGTTAAAACTACCAGAGAAGGTTTACTGTTTCATTGCATAAAGAATATCGGCTGATATATTGATATCGTAATTTTTTTACCCCCTAATATCGGTATTGGCATTGACCCCAAAAATCCATTATCAGTCAGGCTCTAGTGTAGTTAAACTGTGTTGAAGGAGTTGCCTAATTCCAAAAGACAGTCATGTCGGGTCCTCCTCTCCTTTCATTTACTGCAAATGAAGATGGATCAGGAAAGTGTAATAGGTTTGTATAGCAGAGGACATTAGTCTTTATTGATGAATTATATTGATTGGTCTGTAAAACTAGCTTTTGTGTGGGCCAAAAATGGATTATTATTATTAGAAATCTGGTCTAGTTGTATCTAGGGTAGGTGTTCTTTATCTGTATCTGTACATTTATTCAAGAAATTTGTTGTTTTGTGTAATGGACTAAATTTGCACCACCAGTGGCTTTAAATATGATCTTGTAAAAATAGGATGATGTATGAAACTAACTTTTCCCTCAGCTGATGTTGCTTACCACCAAAGGCCACTGAAAGATGTATGTGTAGCCTCTCGCTGTGCTCTGGCAGATGTGTTAGGCCATAGGAGCGGCTATATAGACTGTCTGTGAGCTGCTAAGCAGAACAAGCTTCCCAGCAGCACACTTACACAGGCATCCTCTCTTTGGCGCGTAGAAACCCGAGGTTGTGTGAGGTTATGTGAAACTAAAATGTGCCACCACACTTTATTTAACACTGAAATCTGTGTTTATTTTAGTCTGTCTTTACTGCTGGCATTGTACTGTACAAGTTTGACTCAATTCAGCAAGTTCACTTGAAGATGTTCACCTTTTGTCATCAGAGAGACAACCTTGCTTCAGTGCGTTTGAGGACTCGGAGTATCGTAATATAAGGAAATATGAAATACCTCACAGACTACTTCTTTTTGCTTTTAATTCTCTTGGCACTCTTACACAGAGGCAGTCGCGGCTGGTGTGCAACAAAGCATGTCACAGACAGTCGTATTGCTTAAATTGACAGATTGAGGCATTCTTTTACTCTCGCTTGCCTGATCTCTCAGGCAATTATCCCCAACCTATTTTTTGGAGACAACACCAAGCTCTTCATTAGAATCTCCTTCTTTAAGGGTGGGAATGAAGACAGGTGGCTTACAGTTTAAGAAATGTTTATTTTTTTAGTATATTTCTTACATGCAAACTTGGCAGCATGTCAGTGTCTGTTTTATTTTGGAAGGGCTGGGGTAAAACCCTCTTCTTATTCAGGAAGTTTCAAGAATTCCTTATATTTTGATTTCTGTGCTTTGTTTTGGTGTGAGTTATGTTGACAGTTTTGACATGATTAAACTAGAGCACTGCATTGGAAGTTGAGGCATCCAAAGTCAGCAATAATTTAATGAATGAATTTAAGGGAAGTGTCAGTTTAATATTTTTTGTCAGCAATCCCCCGGCTCTCACTTCTATATCTTTTCTACTTCTAAAATGTTGACTGTCCAGTCTTGGGTGCTTTGATGCAAACAATTTAACTAGGTCTTCTTCTCTGAGCCTCTAAGTTTTTCTTTGCAGACAGCTATTGACTTATTACATCCACACTCCACTTAAAAGAATCACGCCTGTCTGATAAATAGAAGTGGGAGAGCTGCTCAGTTCAGATGACAACAGTAAATACTTGAACATGAAACTGCAGCTGTCCTTTTTCTGTAGCAGGGACTGCCTTGAGATGCAAAAGAGGCAGTCAGAGCTATCATTGACTTCCTCTTCCTTTTTTGAAGGTCATAAACAAATCTCCTGTCAAGAGCCTTCACAAGGAAAGGCTCCTGCAAAGCCCTTTAATATTCAGTATCTCCCCAGAGGATCCGATACGTCTGATACATGAATGATGCTCCCACACTGCCACACCACTGGCTAAATCCTCAACAAAAACCATTACATTTTTCAGAGGCTTGCTTGTGTCTGTTGCCTTCTGTTTTTTTCCCCTCCCCTGTGGTCACTGACATATCGCTCCAGAGAGGGCAGCTTTGCAGAGAGCTGTGATTTGTAGGTAACGACAAGGCCATTTCAAGCCTTGAAAGGGTATGGGGACTTGAAGCATAGGCTTATTATACTTTAAAGTATTTGTGGTCATAGAAATTGAATCAATAGCACAGGCCCCTGAAACTCTGTCCCCTTTTTTTTCCTAATGATTCATCCCTGAGTATTTAAAGAGAAAAAAAGATGCACTTTACATTCTGGTGGGAGGTCGTCACCTTGTGTTTCAGGCGGAGAGGGGAACAAAGCTGTTATTTTCTGTGTCGGAGGCTTATTCCAGTGTGGTGTCAAAAAATAACAGGGGTTAGGGGAGAGAGCACAAACACCTGCATAGTGTTGTGACAGGAATGGACATGAATACACATACTGTACATGTCAACATCACAGTTGACTCAGACACAGAGAAAGAAGATAGTGACTTTCTATGCTGTGCAGTATGGGTGTGGGATATTGATAAAAATGTCTTTCATGGTATAACTATATGGAAATATTTGATTATGTCCATCTCAGCAAATTAAATGCCTGACAAAGCAAGACACTTCAAAAACTACATCATCTTAAAAGGGATAGTTCAGATTGTTTGATGTGGAGATGTGTGAGGCACTTGTTGGTTGGTATGCTCCCAGTTAGGAAAAGCAGCAATGTACTGCTGTAGACAGGGTCAGCAACAAAAGGTATTTCAGACGCTTATAAAAAACTCCACCAAAAAAAAAGTGGTGTATACTATATTTAGGATATTTTCACTGCTTTGCTTTGTGGTTGGACAGCCTCTTCCGACAGGAAACTGTGGTTATAAAAACCAAATATTGCTCTCCAAACTAACCAGATTTCCAGGGTGAAAACACTCATTTTACGCTTGCAGAACATGTGGGTTGGTGGTCTATCAGGACTTAGGGGTGTGTATCTCACTGACTGAGACGATGCAGTATGTATCTCGATACATGTTCAATGATATGGTACATCTTAGAAATTTTTAAATAGCCATTGATTCGGTATGATATGATTCAGCCCTGTCATGACACAATACGATTTAATGAAATATGAGACAATGCAAATTGTGAACATTTTGATTCTATTAATGTTATATGTGCAGGGAGTTGCAAAAAGAAATCCTGATAGAGAAGGGGACATTACAGTGGTGCTAACATCTTATTAGGAATTTCATATGTAAATTAGATACTGTGGCCTAAATGAGAATTTGTGAACAAACTTTAAAACAGTTTAAAATGCATTTTTGCTGTAAGATGATAGCTACTGTGTTTTATATGAAGACTGCTGTAGTTTTGATTAGTGTGGGGGAACAGTGATGCTACGTGTTACCTGCTCCCCCAGTGCCTTGATGTCTCTGTGGGTCAGACTCATGGCTCTGTACTCTGCTGTCCGACATATTTTTCATAAATGATTTGCAGCAGCGTTTCTGATCTCTCTTATAAAACCCAAACCTATTGTACACTTGTACATTATGAAAGTTTGGTGGTGTGACGCGGTGCAGCGTCATTTCTTTCACTGTCTGTTTTCAGTGCCGTCTGTTTTGAGGAAATGAAGAGGAGAGACAGGAGAGGGAGGGGGGAGCGCTGGTTTTGTGTGAGTGAGGCAGCAGGTGTCCAACGAGAGCAGTGTAGGCAGAGGCAGGAGGAGAGAGCACACGGAGGAAAGTTACAGCAGCAGTTCACTGATGCCAAAAATGAAATATATGTGTGTCCTAAAGAGATGTATCGATACGCTATTGCTGCATCAGTTTTCTTTTTTTTTTTTGATTCACATTAAGCTTTTTTTTTTTACCGGTACAGGCCTTCTGAACTGATGCACTCGTATCTTATACATTAAAGCCTGATGCATCGGATTCATGAGTGAATCATTACACCCCTACTATCACTGCTTTTGCTTTGGTTGTTTTGGTGAGAACAATTATTGCCATATATAGTGGCAGTTTCATGTTGGACAAGGCTATGTGTGATGGCAAAGTAAAGCACTGAAAACATAAATATAGTGTACACTTAACCTGATATAGATTTTTAGGTAGATGGCTTTTATGTTGTCAAAATAATTTCATACAATCCCACTTCAAAAAATCTGAGCTGAACCTTTAAAAAAATATTACAAATCCAATATTGTTGTTTTTTATTTGCAACATTGTCCACAAAGGTCCAATAAATGCAATATATTTTGACTTGTAACGGGAAAAGCATGTTCCATAGCAATTAAGTGTCTCAGTAGCCATGCCAGTAAACCACCATGTACAATAGAGCCCTGACAGGGCACTTAAATGAAATGCAGTCATCATTAGTGTTGATTGCATAATTACACCTTTGCTTCTCCTACTATGACATGTGAAAAACAAGTCAACAAGTATGGCAAAATCTCTGACAGACATGTCACAAAACACAGTATATCGTCATATTGCCCAACCTAATTAGCTTTTTTTTCACTGTTTTTAAGCCTGATAGTCAGGCAGAATTGTCATTTCATTCGGGTTTGCATGTTCATTAGTGAGTGGCACATTTGTCCCACAGATATATAATATTTAGTTGATGTGGACATGGCAGTAGTGGGTTTCACATCAATCAAAAAAAAAGTGCTTGGTAGAGTTCTCTTATTTTTTACATCAATTTACCAGAACTTGTGGAGTGACCTCATCCACACTTTGCCACATTGTGGCCATTTTTGATGTTGCTAAGTAGCTAGCTGTGCAGATATTAGCTATTCTATATAAAAAGCTCAGATTTGTCAACTGTTTTTTTCCAACTGGTGGAAACAAACATCTATGTCACAAAACAACACCAGACCTACAGAGCAACACATCAGAGATGTGTGTGGAGATTCACAGGAGCCAGGCTATCTTATTCCATCTCTCTGTTTGCACGCCTCCCTATAAGTAAAAACATTTGGTCAATAACTTTTGAGCTCACTTGGAATTAGCCCTGTAGATAGGATAAAATTGATTTATAGACTTTTGAAGATGTGGAATATGTGACCTCAGATCATCATCATGCCCTGTAATTGATTTATGTCGTCTGTAATTTGTTGAATGTTTGTCGTAACACATCCTGCAATATTTCCTCTGTTTGTGTACTGCTTTTACGCTTCAACAAAGAGCGTCTCTGGGGATATTTTCAAGGTCTTACATGTCATGAAGCCCTTTCTCTCCTTTCTCTGCTCCTTTATGAAAAGACTTGAAAGACAGGATGACGTTCTAAATGTCTCTACACTTTTTCTCTGTCTCTGCTCCTCTGTCCTACATTATGTATAACCCAAAACACACGCAAGAACATGGACACGGTTCTCTTTAAGACAGTGTATTGCACAGTTCACCTGAGAGGGCAAATCGATACAAACTGCACCTGATCCCAACCTCAACTTTTCGTGTGGCAAGCTTCTGCAGATTGCCAAGCCGATAGACTGCTTTTATAACAAGCACACCTCATTTACTGTCTGCTTGGTCTCTGGGATAAAAATTGAGCTGGCAAACCCCGTCCCCGAATCTGCTACAGCAACCCGCCAACACCAAGCCCCCCCCCAGCACCGCAACTGCCGTCATCCCTGGCTCACCCCGCTAACCCCGGGGGACAGATGGAGACTCCATGCTCACAAACGTGACCTCCATATCTTATTCCATTCCTCCCCCACAGCATCATCATTACCTGAGCAGATGTCTCAGCCCCCTGTGCTGTCTCCCTCGCTGTCTTTATCTTTCTCTCTCTCTGTCTCTGTCTTTATCTGTCTCTTTCTTTCTCTGCAGAACCTTCATTCAACCAGGCAGGTCCCTGGGTTACAAGACAATTTCTGTACATTATAATAAAACCTAAACTAAATCAGCAATATAATGATGATAAATAATCAAATAACCAAATAATAGTGTTAATTTTTTGTTTTTGTTGTAATTTTACCTTTAGCAGAGAGGATTGAACCATGTTTTGTTCAGATTGTGTCAAATATTTGTTGATTCGTGTCTCAGCTGTTTGCCTTTGACGCTGTAACCACTGAATGTCATCTTAATAAATTAAGCCATCTGATCAAATTAAACAAGAGACAGTTTGGAATTGATCCTTGATTAGAGTTTAAATGAGTCTAGAATTTCAGTGCAACCTGATTAAATGTAATCTCGCTTTAAATTGCAATATAAACCTAGTTAAAATGCCGTCTTAGATTTAATTTGGCTTAGAATTAATACAGATTTAAAAGTTTGTCTGATAGTCTGCTTTGTATCAGTTAAGTCTTGATTTATAAAGATTAAATTCTCTCTGCGATCCATTGCAACACCACGGGGTGGAGGAATCATAGCAAACAGAGCATGAGCACAACACGGATAAAAAGTTAGAGATAGAAATATGCCCAAATTTGTCAGTTATATGGATAGCAGGCAGTTGTTGACCAAGATTGAATCCTTGAAAGCTTTTATGGAGATGAATCTGTCTATTTATTATTTTCACTCGTAGTCAAAATCATTCTTCCCCATCGCTCCGAGCACATTTACCTGACACAGGAACTCATAATGTGCCCAGCGTGATACATAAATTGGCCATGAAGCCGTCTGGGTGCATGCCTATGCAAGTAAAGGCAAATTGAGCAAGCTTCTGCTCTAGATTCCCTCACCTGTCTGCTAGCCTGCCTCACTTGAACTGCCTCATGGCAAGTGTTTTCTGAACCAGTGGTGCTTGTAGACACACAAACCCTCGCACACACTAAAAACTGTTTTTCTGCATCCATCTTTCCTTCCCCTCTGCTCCTGCCACGCTCATCTTATCACCACCAGAAGCCTGTAGTCCATCCCAGTAAGCAGCTGGGTTATTTGAGGAAGAATTGAGTCATGGTAAAACAGGTTAAATTGGCAATGGGCTCCGGAGGCCTGCTGCCGTTTCCATTACTATCGATCAACCACGGAGCCTAAAGGCCTTGAGTGGATGGAGCATTGGCTGACTTGGAAATCTTACAGTTTTCCCCCATAACATTTGACTTTGTTGACTTTGGCTGCCTTGGTCCTGACTTTAAAAGTCGAGGAAAGACTGACTAGAAGCACGTTTTTAAACATTGTTTAGAATCGAGATGAAATGAAAAATGCTTTCTAAAACCTTTTAGATCATATGCCTATGCAAATTGTGCTTATATTTAACAATATACCAAACAAATACAAAAAAATAATAATATTATGACATCCACCCATCTTCAAGATTCATTAATATTCAGTGTCCCACTTTTCTATGTCAAATCAAATTCCTCCCAACGTCTCGCCAGCCAGTCTTATTGTACTCTGAAATATATCATGATACAGAAGTTGGTACTCTTGAAATGCCATTTCAACTGGACTTAAAGGATATTTTATTCATTAAATGTTGCTAATTAATTAAAAATAAGAAAGACTTTGCTTTGATCTCCAAGAAACTAGAGATAGATGCTAATATTTTTAAGCACTGGCCCTGCAGGCCACCAAGCCCCTGATTTTGGTGGCTGAAAGTACCTTTGTACTTTGTTGTCCATTTTTCCGCTCAAACTGCGATGTGGTCTTTCCTAAAGGCATTGTTTCTAATGACAAACCAGCTAGACTTTTGTCTTGTCGAGGAAACTGGTGGCACACACCGCAGTACATTATGTCCTTAGATGTGTCATATTCTGGACTCGCAACTAATTTACATTCACTCCTACATTTTCATTGCTGTTTAGCTTTTTATATATATCTTTTTATATCATATTTCAGATTTCTTTTAATTCTTATTCATATGTTTGTGGAACTGTAATGTTGTGTTGGTGAAGGATTGCAGTATGGGAATAACTTGTGGCCACAGCGGACCACCTATATGGAATAGTTGGTGGCCACATAGTAACTTTTTGTGGCCAGGGGCTGTAGGGCTATGGTTAATGTTGAACCCTGGAAAGTAAAATTTGACATTCTGGTCGTTTTCAAAATCTACTTATCAACTATTGATAAATTTGGAAGAACTTGCAAGAAGTAATTTCTGGGGCCCATGCTCCTTGCGCTAGGTATCAACAGATAGATTAGGTTATAATTGATGGCGTGCTATCTGAAGAGCATGACTGCTGAAATGTTTGTGACCTTTTCCGCAGTTGAGGAAAACACCATCTGGAAACTTCAGTCAGATATGGAGAAGTATTTCCACAGCATTCTATCATGACCTTATAGGAAGTGCTCAGCTGATTATGTCTATTATGTTTGCTTTCCTCAGAGCCTGGTTGACAATTACACTGGCCTCTGTGTTTGTTATGTTCTCCTTCAAGCCCTTGTAGCTTGCATCCTAATTAGATGGCTTTTAATGGAGAATGTTTATTGCTCCTTGCAGGGCCTCTATTTTCCGCTCTAGAGTTAATTAGCCCTATGTCATGTGATAACCAATGCAGAGGACATCTAGACCTGTACCTTTCTTATGAGCAGTGTCCTTCTTGGATCAAAAGCAAGAATGCAGGGGCGTTGGCTGGATTGCGTGCTTGTTTTCGCTCAGTCTCAGTGGTATTAAAAGTACAGTTGAATATGAGGACACACTTTGATGTTGCTCTATTAAACATAAGCTCACACAGAAAAACACACATCACAGTGGTCGACGTGAGTGATTTTGTTCATTACGCACCAAGTTTCCTGTAAGTGATTAGGGATTACCATAAAATCAATTAGCTTAATATGTTGCCAGATAATGTTATGTTATAGATCTTTAACAGGTTGGTGATGATAAATGGTGATGGTAAAGTAATGACTTTATGTTACACAAATCAGGCCTTAATTTTACTAAATTTCAAGCTTATTTCATTGATGTATGCCACCAATATCATGCAAGACTGTTTCACAAATATCATTGTAGTTAAAATTGAACCAGGCTAAAAATGGCCATTTAATTGATTTTGTATTCTTGAGGTGTATTGCTAAATGTTGGCTAGAAAATGCTGAAAAATCATCAACAGTTAGTCAACAGTTAATTTAAAGGGATTGTTTGGATTTTTTGAAGTGGGGTTGCATGAAGTACTTGACCACAGTCAGTGTATTACCTACAGTAGATGGTGGTCGACACCTGGGAAGCAGCAAGAGTACTGTGGTGTAGGAACCTAAGCAATGTACTGATGTGGACAGGGTCTGCAGCATAACATATTTTAGTCACCAAAAAAGGCTCATGTAAAAAGTCTTTATCAGTTTAGAAGTACACTATATTTAGAATATTTTCACTGCTGCTAAAAGTTGGTTATATGAGGAAAGAACCAAAATAAATGCAACATATCTTCAATTTCAGATTTACAGAAATCACAGTTTCCATCCTCTTCCATACCCCAACCAAAAAGCATTTTCCTTGTCGGCAGTATTTTGTATAAAATTCTAAATTGAAAGTATTGTGACTTGGAATCTACAACAGCATTATAAATTAGATTAAACACCTGTCTCCATGGCAATGGAATATCAAATATCCCCTGCCAGTACAATTGAAATTTGTCTGGCTGGTCGTTTAAATCATATGCCCTCAAAAAGAATTTGTACATAAAAGCACTGATCTTTTTTCTTTTAAGCCAAAGACAGTTTTCCATGGCAGGTTTACACACCAACAGTTTCCTTCCAGCATTTCTCACTTTTTTCCTCCAAGCCAAAGGCACTGCAGCTACTTATTGATAATATTTAGATTCTGAACAGAATACTCCAAATGTTTCTCAAAATAATTCATATGAAGAGATACTACCATTCACAACTGTTATATCATTTATAAAAATAATGCACTTTTGAACAAATTATCCCCAAAAGATAGGTAATCTGTTGATTAATATACTGAAATTAGACCATAACATTTGCTGAAAAATGGCATCAACAAAGTCTGGAAGTGTATCCAAGCTTGAACCTAGTCTTAAAAAAAAACAAAAGGTCATAAATTGGTGAAGATCTTTTGTATACGCTGAAAATGGGTTTTTCGAAATCTGGACGAAAAGGAAAATTTATATTTAAATATTGGATGAATGTCAAATTAGGTGTGAGGCGCTCCACTCAGGATTCCAGTATATTTTCTGTGACCATGATGCTTTTAATGCCAGGTTTAATGCTTTAAGATTATTTTGGTTCTGTCCTCATGTGGCGACTTTTTGGATGACTGTCAAAAGATGGTTTGCATCAAGTTCGATTTTTTTAACCATTTGCCCTCAAACAATAATGCTTGGTGAATTAAGAAATGGATGTCCTAGCATTTTAAATACTATTATTTTATTGGGTAAAAGATTTATTTTTCAATTGAAGGGAAAAAGAGTGATTGACATTCCCCTGTTTCTTTCCTTTTTAAAGCATTACTTTATGTTAGAAGGCATTATTGCTACAAGGCAGGGGAAACTGAATGACTATGAAAAAAGATGGAATAGATTAGGGCCAAGTTTAGAAGGAGGATGATAATGATACCATTATTTAGTTGTTTTGTGTTGCTTGTTTTGTTGTTGATTTGTTTTTTTTGTGTGTCTGTGATTTTTTTTTTTATTGTCCTTGTCTACAGGGTTATTTGTTTTGATGGTGCATGTTAATGTGAATGGTTTATGATGTGTTCTAGTGTAGTTTGTATTTTTTTTAAAAAGTTGGTTATATTAGGTTGAACTCCACTCAGGAGGGTTTGTTTACCAGGTGTACTGAATATGTCCATTATAGGACTGTTGGTTTCAGTTTGTGACCAGGTTTTATCTTTGGTTGAGGCAATTTGTCTGTACTTTGTTTATTATGTCAAGAAGAAAAGGTTTAAAAATCCAGACAATTTAGAGCTCAATATTAAAGTGCTGCTAGGCAGACCTCTTTTAAAACTGACAAATGCTGCTAATTGGCTTCCAAGCTACTCTGACCTCCTTTATTTTTAATTGTAATTCAGTTACTTCCCAGTTAACAAATTTTTCATCAAGTGTACATTTTGTTGTGTCTGTCCTTATGTACTTACGAATGCCCTTATGTCCATACACACGGACATAGAAGTCAAACCGAAATGAGGCTATACTTAAGTGTATTAAACTGACAGGACATTAGCCATGTATTCACCCATCCTCCATCATTATCACCCATCACACTGACTTGTCCTTGCTAGAGGAGAATAGGACCTTCTTAGTGTTCTAATCTGCCTGTGTTAGGCATGTGTTATCCACTTTTCTACAGGGTCATGTGTGGCAGCTCACATACTGCCTACATCAACATAATAGGAACCAGTAGCAGAAAAATCAATGTATCTGACAGACAATGTTGTTCCATTCCAATAACGCCAAATGGTGGCCTTTGTTTCGCTACCACCCGCTTTGAAAATCTTTTAAAATCACCATCAATGCAATAACACAAGGCCTGACCTTTTGAATTTTGCTGACCACCACAGAGACCAAAATAGGCTGTATGTCCATAATCCCTCAAGGACAGTGACTAAGTCCACTATGCATTAATAATGAATAACAAATGTTAGAAAACAAGTATCTTGCAGTTTAAAAAAAACTTTTGGTCTGCCTACTTATTACAGGAATATTTTCTCTAAGGAGAGGAGTGATGGTAGGTCAAAGCAAAAGTGCAGCAGTGCCACCATCTTGAATTCAGTTTAAAAGGCACAGCAAGCCAACTTCATAGATGGTGCTCCAGGGCTGTGGTGTTCTTCACCCAGTGCCAAGAAAGTAAACCTGCAAAACCTTTGAGATTTGAAGTAGTGTGTGCGTTCCCTTCAGAATCCCACTGCGGATTACTTTGCTATTTAGCTCATGCCTCGCATCCAGCTGAGTCAAAGTGCTCCCAGTCGAAGGTGCGCTGGAGGCAACGGCTCTGCTGCAGCAAGCTGGAGAAGGCAGGGAATAGGGGAAGGGCTGGAAGGCAAAAGTACTCTGATACTGTCAGAAATGATCCACATCACGGCCCTGGCACCCCTCCGCTCCAGCCACGGCTGCTCATTACCCTCGCCGTCCGGAAACACAGAGCAAATTCTACTAACGAGTGTTTGACCAACATGCCGTGTTGTAGCAGAGGGAGACGGGCAACCTGTTCATGACTCATTCTCTGTCTTCTGCTTCCCTTGTCTACTTTTTTTTCCCCTCTTTCCCTCCCACTCCCTTAAGACAGAGGAGAACAAAGGGAGAGGCAGAAGAAAAGCAATATAACCTCTTGGCCCTTATCTGCGGAGCACACCAGAGCATGTCTGGCCTCAGACACGGCTTTGCCTGTCCTTTGAAGGCCCTCATCTTCCCTTTGATTTCAGCCAAATGGTTCAGCACAGTGACAGATGCTCAACTTTCCATCTGTCACTCTGACACCCGTCTCTTTAGTGTTGGTGAATCTAACTGACTTTGTTTGGACGGTCTGTCTGGCTGTCTGAATAAGGTTGTGACATGGATGCTGATGTGAGTGCTAATGTAAGAGATTGTGACTAAGACCTTTTAGCCGAGACAGATGAAAGAAAACTCCCCGACACTTTTTTAAGGTCGTCCGTGCTGTCTTAGCTGCGTTTCTAGATTAACATTTAGTTGATGCTCTGATACTGAGTGATTTAATGAGGAGTCTAAGGGTCATCATCACATTACCTTGACAACATTCCTCTGAGATGGGCCACAAAAAGACATAAAAATTCAAGCCAAGGGGAGTCGTAGAAGGCAGCCTTTTTATGAGAGGAAATTAGAGTGAGTAGAGGGGAAAGATATTGGAGAGCGAATATGATTCAGGAGGGAGAGGATGACGTAGACCACCTCTTAAATAGATGAGTGCTCCTTTTATGATTGAGGATGAAAGGAGTTTTGGCTGCTAAGACTGATCTTTGGAGGTCATATTTAACTCTTGCCTAAACAATAAACAGTAATGCACTCTTTAATCATTGCTTTGGCGTGGTCTATTTTCAAGATTTTTTGCATCATCTGTAAGTGTTGCACAGTATACTGAAATTTAGGTACTTTTTTGAGACTTTTTCCATTAGAAAACAGCTCCGTATTAGAATTTCCCAATGTTCAGTACTTCTAGGAGGTCAATATTGATGTGTTCAAACAGAAAGTGAAGCAAATTTTTGCCTCATACAGGCACCAAGGGTGTGTGTTTGTGTTCAGTTCGGCCTCTGACTGAACTGCGCACTTGAGAGACTCCAGTTCTTTCTGTTATTTCTATGCAGTCTCTCTTCTTTTCCCCTTGCCTCTCTGTAAGTTCATGGAGTAAAGTGCATTGGATCAGAGCAGAATGGGATGTGACTTGAGGTTTTTATTCCTGGTGACTCTCCAGCTCTGCCGGCTCTCTCCTCCAAAGCTCCCTGGTGCTCAGCAGCTGTCTGTCAGTGAGCAGCAGCTCTGTCCCTCCGCTCCCATGTATCGCATGTATCAACAAGTCTGATGATACATGCAAATTTTTGTTCTGATATTGATACCAGTATTGGAAAATGCCCCTGATACCACTTAATTTATTAACCTCAAAATGGGAGCCTGCTACTTCCTAGCATAATCCAATATGCAGTTTTTTCCCCCAGGATGAAAGAGTCATGTTCTTTGGCGTTCATTCTCTGTAAGTTTGTTCATGTTTTACAAAGGGTTTAAACGGAATGAGGCCTAACAGCAATAACAGCAATTATATTACATCCTTACAGAGTGGGAAGTATACAGTTTTTGAGAAAGTAATAGTATATTTTTAATACCCTGGTATTGGATCGGTACTCACCAATGTGCAAAGTTCAGGCCTCAAAATCATATTGGAAAGGAAAAAAGGGTATTGGAACATCTTCAAAACTTAAATATTTTCAATTCATCACCTGTGATATTGTATTAAGCTTCAGTTATTTGGATCTTGTTTTGGTGCTTTGCAATAGCTGAATTGCATAGGGCTACTACACGTCACTTCTAAACTACGGTGTCTCTGTAGTGTCAGACAGAATGGCCAGTAAAAAAGGCATACTCTCACTGTAAATTTAGTGAGCAGAACAGTACCCGTAGTGAACATAATAACACTGGCCAAAAAGAAATGTGACTGGGTTCCTGCTGGAGTAATATTTAAATGAAGAAATGACCTGTTGGTAGAATCACAGTTTCTCTTCTTGCGGGGCAAGTCTATAATATGTAAATAATATATTAACATTTGACCCAGTAAATATAACTATAGACATAGCCATTTGCCCTCATGTGTATGAAATTAAAATGAAATAGTTTAGATTTTTATTGTAAATATATTTTGTGCACTCTGTGGGACTCACGGTTTTGAACAGAATACTGTATGTCCAGGGTTAATATCTCTTGTGGACATTTTGTCTCTTATCTATTATGTATTGAGTGTTGAACCAGTATTGTTTCATTCTCTTGGTATCGAGTATGGTGATACTAAACTTTTCATAGGTCAAAATTTTGACAAGTCATTGCGACACTAAGATATTGATGTTTGATGATGAGTCTAAAGGCACACTGCCTGGCTGTAGGATAGAGGAGGAGGCACAGAAAGATTTATACTAATAGCGTAGACACCTGTTTCAGTGTCAGAGCATCAGCAACCTGCAATGCAGAGCAAGAGATGGATAAGTAGCAAGCGTGATTGGATAGATGGATGGATAGATGAATGTATTGCAGGAACAGTGGCTGATAAAAATTAAGTGGGTCTGTATGACTTTTATACCAGTCTTGCTCTCTGAATAAATGCCAGGGGTGGCTGGCATAAAGCGCTTTGGGCATGTCTTTGCTTTAGCTCCTTTTTATTTGTTTGCTTGTGTGACTGTGTGCACATGTGTGTCTTTGTGCATGTGCCTCCCTGTAGCTCAGCTGAAAGTGTTGCCTCTCTGTCTGAGGGATCTGCTGCAGCAAGCACAGGGTGAGATTTGAGGAGTCTGAGAAGTTGTCTGTTTTAAAGGCATCCCGGGAGCAGTTTTTTTTCTTTCTTTGTCTTTCGGGCTAATCCGAAGGGTGGACTGTCATTCAGAGCTTTATCCTTGCAGGAGGTCTCAATAGCGGATCTCTGTTCCATATATATCACTCACTGTTTTCTGTAAAAAACCTCTGCTGGGAGCACCTTTCCCCTCCTAGTCTGTGGAGTAAACAAATTTTGGATTAAGAAAGCATTTTAGCTTACATTCAAGTAAGTAAAAGAAATAGAGAGGGTGTAGGTAAAGTGTATGTGCACGTGCAGCTGAGTTAGGCAGACTGTGTGACTTGGGTATCTACTAGCAGGGATGTAGCCTTCAGTGTGCTTTTCCTTCATTTAATTTATGTAAAGGTCAAATTTCAGACCATGCCAGGCTTTGGTCTCTGCATGGCGTCTCTGTAAGCAAACCTCCAGCATCATTTTTAACAGACGGCCTTACAGGCAGCAAGACTGATTTCCAGGAATAGAAAGTCACACTGGGCGCGTGATAAGACCAAGGGCCTGGGGTTCATTTTGCAATACATACTAATCACCTAGATAATGTTCTTCGCTGTTAAACAATATTCCCATATCAGAGGTAGAACCTGTATCTCTGGTCATGTGCAGTCTCCTTATCTCCCCATGCCTCCCTCCACTCCTCGGGGACCTGTCAGTGTCGGGCTACCTGTGACACTTGTGGATGTGTTTGTGGCTGTGGGGTGGTGTGTGGAGGCTGCAGACTGACCCGCTCTCTCCTCTCTCATCACCGCGGCTGTCTGTCTGTGGCTCCATGGTGAAATCGATGGCCTCCTGCTGCTCTGGGGTGTGTCCTTCTCCTATTCCTTCCCCTGTGGGCCTGTTGCTGCCAAATCAAACCTTCCACAGCTCCCAGTGATGCCTCCTCACTAAAGTGTGCTTGGTCAAATACATTCACCTTCTATCTACCGATCTCCTTGCCTGCTTCCAGCCTGCTTGCCCATCCCAGCATCTCCCAGACCGGCTGTTTATTTCTACAACCGCCTCCTTATCTGCTTAGTAGACTGTCTCCTTACTACCTGCAAAACAAACTTTCAACTTTTGGATGAGTCATGCAGCTATTCTGAGCTGTGCCCAGCACCCCATAACCACTCTAAACCCACTCTAAACCAAAGTATGTTGTTACTGGCTTCAGGAACATTAATATTCTATGAGATGGTTTTCAGTCTGCCATAAATTAAATGCAGTTATGAGGATGTTTATTGACAAGAAGCTACTTATTTGATGAATAAAATTGGGGAGGACAGTTAAATTCTTGTTTCTCGGCAGCAGAAGTGGCGACTGCAGCAGGTCAGGGATGTACTTTTCCTTCTGTGTCTCATTAATTTCATGGCCCAGCGCAGTGTTTTAATACCTTCAGGTGTCGTCACTGATTGGGGCTGTAAAGACAAAGCATTGGATCAGTGCGTGCTGCACTCTCTTAACAGCCAGGACTGAAAGTGTGCTTTCTTCCCTTTGCTGACACAGAAACACATGCACACTCATATACATGCATACAAAAATTAACCCACACACAAATTGAGCTGTGGTCAGACATGTTGCTGCACAAATATGTTTCTTGTGGCCGTGTACATTGCATTGTGGTAAACAAATGAAAAAAGATAGCGGTAATTCTTTCTAACAAGGTGGTACATTGTAAAATTTCAAATTTGTGCTCAAATAATTAACCAATTAATAATAAGTTGATCAATAAAGCAATATCACGTGAGAGGTTGTGTTGTACTGAATATCAGCATGGCTCTGATTTGGTCATAGGAAGATAATTGTTGTAAGAAGGAGCCTCAGATAATCACAGCCAACAGGAAGACCTCAAGTGTGATATTGCTTTTGTAAATAGCTCTACAAGCACCATTTATTAGTTAACAGTAATAAGTGACAGCAGATTATGATTTGTTTGTTTATTTAAGCATTTATTTTGCTCTGCCAACAAAAATAGTTCCACAACTGAAATGGGACTTGACTTTTGCCAAGCAACACATAGACCTAAACATTTTCCTGCCCACTAACATTAGTTTGTAGTTAATATTGTGTAGGTCTACACATTACTGCTGTAGAGCTCTCCTTTAGTTGTCCGGATGGATCCATAAATTGCCTTTTGACTGTATTCAGCTAAGTCATCTTTACAGACTAAAAGCCAATATTTATCTTTGAGACCAACCTTAGTGAGGACCAAACAACTGGACAGAGACCACTTGAAAAGGATGGTCTTGTTCCGCCTCAAAACGGGCTCTGGTGTGGCCTGTTTGTGGTGTGAAAGCAAACCAACCATCCACAGGATTTTATGGTGGCAGATATGTGATTTCAAAAGCTAAACTACTAATAAATTCATCTGCTGGATGGGAAATGTTCAGAAAGTGATCATACAGTTGATCTGTATAAGCCATGTATATATTCATACAAATAATTTCTTAACTATGGTAACACATGGTAATGGTAACACATATGCAAGTAAATATGAGTATTTACCCTGATTAATAGGTCAAAAGATATTAAAACTGCTGTTCTTGTATCCTACTCTGTGTACTTTTACAATTAAAGAATGTGTGGTTGTGATCCCATGGTAATATTCCCTGAATAATAAGACACCTCTTTTTGGTCTTGTCTCTGCCTGCTAGTCATTGTAACATTGATGTAATGGTTATTAGTACACCTGTAAAGCAAGTCCCATTGCTGCTGTACTCTAAATCAGAAAATGCCTCTTGTCCAGTCTGATTACTTGGTTGGGACTAGGTGTTGTATAATTAATGATGACAATGAGACATGAGACAAATTATATTGGTTTAACACAACCTACACATGTTTACATGGTTACATTGTGTGTATACGTGTACAGTAGATGTTCATTGAGAATGCATATTGTTTCTAGTCCAGACTCAATGCGATTCAAGCAATGTGCAAGTTTAGCCTTGTGGGCTCTGTGCATGTGGTTTCCCGTTCACTTAACAAGTAGTAAGAGCTACTATATTTTGCCTTTGCCATGCAGGCTGATTTACTCTGAGCCATCATCGCAACTGTGGTTTGGTGATATGAATCAGCCAATAGGGCTCTGTAAGCACAAGGCTGCCCTGCTGCCTGGCTGATAAGTGGGCCACACAGAGAAGATGGAAAATACTCACGGCATTCTCTCTCCTGCTCGTTCCCTCCTTCTGTCTTGCTCACTCTCTTTTTTTTTCACTTGCACAGAGCCTCTTTCACTTCCACTCCCTCCCTCACACTCCTACCTCAAACTCTTTCTTTCACATCCCGTTAACATCTCCCCGTGTCTATGCTGTTCTTTTAAGTGATGGGGTTAAACTAGAGGAGACAGAAAACAGTGGGGCGCTCTTCAGTTGCTTGAAGCCTCTTTTTGAAGTTCTGCTTTAAAGTTACCCCTCTTGTGCGCAGTTCAATAGTAGGTGGCTGTCACCTGTTTCATCCTTGCGTCTTTGTAGTGACACAAGGTGTGTGGTGTTGTCTTTGCCTGGCGGTGTCGTCATTTTTCATTACAAACATCCCTGCCCTTGTGCCTGTGTGTGCATGGCACAGTTGATGCAAAAGCGTGTGACACAGTGACAATTGTAAAGCACACCTCTATGGTCCTGTGAGCTCTGAACAAAAGACTCTGTTACCTTTCATCCGTCTGTGGTTTTCCCGTCCAGTGAGAGCTCTTTACTCATTTGTTCTCATCCGACCTTGTCTCTCAGAACAGGGCTAATTTCTGCACATAATGAAACCCGCTCACAGACTGATTGCACTTCTTGCTGTTTGGTCATGAGAAATTAATGGAGTGCTGCACAAATATTGCAGATTTATTCTTCTGAAAGGAATCAGCCTCCCACCAGTCTGTGTTTTGCCCTGCAGAGGGAATGAGTAAGCAGAAATATCCTGTCGGAATGATTGTTTGACCATATAGCAGAGATTCCCTAACAGCCTAAATACCTCCATTATTTTTGCCTGTGTCTTGTTCATTTAAATGCAGTTTGAGAATAAAGCATACATCTCCAGCCCTGCTTGTATCCCTGGTGGCTGGCGGGCAGACAGCAGGCTGGGATATGGCAGAAAATGCCCTGTACATAAAGAGAGCTAATTTTATTGCCTGTGGCAGTGATGTGCAGGCTGACCTTATCAGGAGAGCCTCAGCCTGTCTATTGCATCCTCTGTGACTCACCTACCCTGCTTCCTCCCTCAGGAAAGGCGGCCCTCTGTACGGAGCTAGATTTCAATAACCTCTCAACCGAGAACAGCAGTGAAATGCAGAGAGAGCAAGCGAGCAGGCAAGCAGGCGGGTGCCTACCCCTTTGCTGCCTCAGTAAACAGGTGATGCAATGCACCTATGTGCAGCGGCACCCTTGTTCCCCAACAAATACAATGCAACAAAATGCATTTCTGCCCTGACAGACATGAGGCAGGAGGGTGAGAGAGGAGATGGATAGAAATGAAAAGGGAGATTAACGAGGGCCTCATTTGAGGAAGTGGCAATGCTGGGTTGACAATGAATTGACAGCCCTTCACCAGACATCTATCAGAGGTATTCAGTGGTGTTTTGGGGTGGTGGTATGGAGAAAGATGGAGAGATGAGAGAGGGAGAGAGCGCTGGAGCTGGAGGCCCAGGCGCGGTGATGGATCACCTACATGCTGCTGCAGCCCCGCCACGCTGAACTCACCCTCAGAATTGATGAGCCACACCTCTTGTCTCCCCTTCTCCCTCTTCCTGTCATATCTATTATTCCTCCATCACCCTCCTCCATTCTCCGTCTCTTGATTTTGTCACTCTTTATCCCTCTGTTTGTTCCATTTCTCTCCAGCTTGCTCATGTATGGAGGATGAAACAATCACCAGTTTCATGATAAACCATGATAAAATTTCATAAAACATCAGGTTAGTATTACTGTTTCAAATTTTAATTAGAGCAGTGCACTCAGTAGAGTACAGATCTCCGCTGTCAACCCAAAAAGGGTTTGGATGTAACCTTTTCGTAATCACCAACATTTTGATTTGTAACTATAATCAATTTACGTATTTTTAAAGTAACTAACGGACTACAATAACATTAATTTTGTAATTTAATTACAGGTAACTACATACAAGTAAGTTGTTGCTCTTTCTGACTGCTCATGTTGTATTAGACATTTGGGTGAACAGTTGTCATAATTAGCATATGCATTCTTTAGTTATGGCCAAAAATGTGTTTTGTGAGGTCACAATGACCTTTGACCAACAAATTTTCAGTTCGTCCTTGAGTCCAAGTGGCTGTTTATATCAAATAAGAAGAAATTCACTCCAAGTGTCTCTGAGATATCATGTTCAGAAGAGTGGGAGTGGGATAGATGTTGCAGTGGCCTTTGACCACCAAAATGCAATCAACTATTTCTTGAGTCCAAAATTCCCTGAAGTTATTCTTGAGGTATTGCGTTCACAAGAATGAGATGACATGAAAACATAATGCCTCTGGCCATAAAAACATAAAGCCATAAAAGACACAAAAATGTTTTTTCCAAAAATTATGAATCACAGAGGTCCTTCAACATACGGTCACCAATGTGCACCAAAAAAAAAATTAGGCTGATCGGTACAGTGGTATGTGAGGTTAGTTCTGGGCAAGCTGCAGGTCCGTTGATCACACACGCACACATGCATGCACACGCACACACGCATCATATCTGTTTGTCTCTGGTCTAGCTCACCTTCCACCTTTATCCTGTCTTGGCCTCTCTTAATTTCTTTTTTCATGTTTTTTCCTTGTGCCTTTTGACTACCCCACCCTCTTTGAATGTCTTTGAAAATCAGGCAAGAGAGCCATTGAAGTGCCATACTAATAAGGTTAGAGGGAGCATCTCTGTTTCTTGTGGCGACACCTTTATAAATGACAGGAGCACGGGGCCCTGCCGGTGCTCAATCACCTCTGCTGGGGCTTGCCCATGGGGAGCTCAGCATGTGTGGTGAGTGTGTAAGTGAGTGTGTGCGTGCATGGGTGTGTGTTTGTGTGTTATTGCCTCTGTGGGTCTTGCAGCAGCAGCAGGTTTACGGTGGAGCTAGTTGGAGTGGACAACAGCATTAGGGAGGAAACAGATCTGGAGGCAGAGTGAAGGCGAAGGAGAGAAATGACAGCCTGGAGCTCATCTGACCAGTACTGCCTTGTTATGACTCCCTGATGTGTGCACCAGGGGCACACAAAACAGACACTTCCTCCCTTTATTGCCTTACACCACCTCTATCTCTGTTCTGTAGTCTGTCGCCTCACAGGCTCACTTTATGGCCTCCACTGAGGGGCGGGATGTTATCTGCTTGTATAGGTTGGTGTTATAGGCTCCTTTTTCCTGTCTTTTTCACTGTCTGTGTTTGTGTTTATGCCCGTGTTTTAGAACAAGGATGAATTTTGGATTACACTGGGGTATGCTGCGCTGCATGGGGCTGCTCTTGCCATTCAGTGTAATGACACAACCACCTTTGTGGCTACTCACAACAACAAATGCGAAAAGAGTAGGATAGAAAAACCCAACACATTCTCATTCCAGCTTGTTGACCACTGATGCCGCTTTGTCACGTCCCTTGGCGTCTCATACTGATATACAAGGTACCATTTAGCGGCTGTATGACATGCTGCCTGAAAGCCTAGAGAGTGCCACAGGGATGGCATATTTTTGAAGGCCAACCTAGAAGTTAGCATCACTCTGGTTCCCTCCACAAGAAGCCCAGGGGATTTTTCCATTGGTTTTTGGATTAGTGCAGAAAGTAAGCTTTGTGATAAACAAAAAATTATGAAATTGAATTGAAATTGAATGAATTTGAAGCATAAATGCAATCAACAGGAGTAAAAAGTTAATGTTAGACTATAAACAAACGACACTACGGTCACATGACTTCAAGGTCACACCACTAAGTGACTAGTGTTCATCGTGATGACCTTGAATGTTCGTGACAACCTCTCATTTGTAGTCTTATTTAGCTGCTTGTTAGCAACTGCCTTTTAAAAATCACGCAAAAGCTTTCATGAGTGGAGTATTTAGTGACATATTTTATGCTGTAGGACAAAAATCTCTTAAGCTTGTGTGAATGACAGACCTTATTTCAGGCATTTACGAAAAAACCCATTCAAAAAACCCATTGACTCCAAGACGAGGGAATAAGAAGTGCTAATATGCTGACTTATTTATTGGAGGACTCGTTCCTGCAGCACTCTGTAAACTGTATGAAACAGTTAGAGTTTAGTACTACTACTTTGTTCAGTTTACGCGACAAAACTATTTGGTTAGGTTTAGGAAAAGATGTCATGTTTTGGTTTAAAATAAGTAACCATCCACCCCACCTCCTCCAGACCTGGACTTTCTTGCTCTTCATGCTACGTCAAAAACCCAGAGCGTTTCATACAACTGTAGGTAGGTTTACATTGAAGTCACTTGAAAGTAGGGCTCCAGCATTAATCAAAACACAACTCAAGTCAGATTCTACAAGCTTAAAAAACATCAACATCAAAAAAAAAAAAAAAAAAAAAAAAAAAATCATACCATAGTCATTTTAACATTTTTTCAATCAAAATAAGGATAATGATGTGAAATTGTTACCTTTAATATCAGAAATCATGTCACAATTGCAATATCAGTCAAATAATTGCAAACAGATGTTTAGGTACCTTATGTGTCTGTGTGACTCATGGAAGGTGACAAAACATTAGTATTTGACAACTTGAGATTGACAATCGGCTGGAAAAACCATACCATGATTCAAATGTGTTTGGGCAACTTGCAGAGCTGAAAAATGAAGTGACGTGCTGGATAACAGTACAACAGAATCAGCAGTAGTCAAAATCGAGTTAACACAAGTGCGTGCTCACCCATACAAGACAGAACTCAGGGTCATTATTGCTCACACCAGGACCTGTTTGCTTCTTATCTGGAATGCTTGCATTGCCCTGTTCATAAGTTCATGTGGCTTCTCAGGTGGTTATAAAACAGAAACAAAGTTTCAGTTAAGCTGTTCTATGACAAACTGCGTTAGTGGCCATTACTGTGTGACCCAGTGATAGTGTTTTTTCTCTGGGAATGCAGAAGCTTTAGACCCAAATGTCATGAATGGCAGAACAGGAGCAGGCAGATCGTTGAAATGGCATCAGGAAGCTGGCAGGTGATGCTGGGAATGGCAGCCCACATCTGTAGCAGAGGAAAGGGCTTCTATGTTTTTCTTTTAACAGAATATATGCTACTGTGCACGCATGTATATGTGCTGTTCTGGTTGTTGTTGCGTGTTGCCTGCTGCTGATGATAATTGGAGAGAAAACAGGGACATGGCCGTGAAGCTCGCAGCACCTCAGCCATGAACGCCGGCCATGGAAGTGACTGCAGCGTCATCATTCCTGGCCATAAAAGCTGCTCAGCCAGTCAATGCAGTCTGGGTTCATTCTCTCCTTGCTGCCCAGTCTGAGCTATTTTTAGCCTCCCTGTGCAGCGTGGCTCAACTGCCGTCGTAGCTACCTGGATATGAGGGCTTTGTCACTCCTGCAGGCTGGAGCAGCACTGATCTTGCAAGCTTTACAGCTTCCTATTTCCACAGCCAGGGCTGCAAAAACAACCCCAGCAGTGAACAGAATGAATGGAGACAGACGGAAAAAAGAGGAAAGACAAACGGATAATAGCGATCTATATTTTACAAGGTCTAAATGAATTAACAGGACATTCCATTCTTGGATTAACTCATACTTTGCTCTTGATGTGACAAGACAAATGGTATTTTAATGAGACAAGCTGAGATTTAACTATTCATGACAATGTTATGTTTAAACAATTCAAGCAGTTATTGACAAACTGATTAAAATCTAATACAGGTAAAGGGAGCGACCTCTTCTTTTCATAAGTGCACTGTTTACAGAGTTTTATGAAACAATAAATGAACAATTTTCTGCTACTATACATGATTAAACACACCATTGCAACTAAAATTATACTCAAAATAAAAGACAGGATTTAAAAGACTGAAGCAAGCATACATGTATAATTTGTTGTGATGGATTTCTTTTATTATTACAGTAGGCGATTCTGAAAAATGCCTTTCTTGTGTTTTTACATGCATTGTTAGTCACAGACATTTTGTTAGGTAGTCTTTCTCCTGCAGGTATACAAACCTGTGCCTATTAATTCAGCATAATATTATTCAGTATTCCCTGGCATGGTAAACAAATGCTCCAAACAGATTCATTTGAAATGACTGAGCTGCAATCCCACGGTGCATTAGGGCTGTTTGAATGCAGCTAGTGCTCGGAGACACTCGCTCAGAGTCCCTCATAATAGTTTCTTCTCTCTTCTTGTTTCTCTTGAGCCTAGCTACGCTGGCACCAGCTACACCCTGTCACATGTGTAACTGAAACTTTGTTCCATGTTACATCATTCCTTGGTGGCAGTTTTAGCAAACATTTGTGGTTGTTTGTATCTATTTTTGTTTTTGAATTATGCAACAAACAGGCAACACTAGCAAATGATGTAACAAAAAAACTAAACTTCCGTTGAGTAGCATCATATTAATAGACTAAAGCCCCTTAAAATCTCTCAAGTTGCACAGTAATGTTAGGCAGTCCTGCCAAAGATAACACATCCCAGCCTCACTCTGCTCTGCCTGTGGGCTGCTGTGGCAAAATTCTGTTTCTCGATGGGTGGTAATCTGAGGATTAATGACAGCAACACATCTGCCAGTCATGTGGTAGCACGACACAGATGGCACGGGATGCACACAAGGGACACAGACAGGGAAAAGATTTGCTCCAACATTCTGTCATTCGTCCACTACAACATGCTGTTGCAAAGCTCTAATGTTTTCAATCAAATAAATCCAAATTCCTCAAGAACATGAGTGGCTCCACTAGAACAATCTCATCACAGGGCCTTCAATGAGAAGCTTGTGCAAACATTTTTGGGTAATTGATCTTTTCCAGGTGCTAAAATACAGTATGTGTCAGCTCAGTTTTTAACAATCTAGGTCCAGTGTGTAAGATTTGATACAGATTTACTGGATATACTGAATATAGGGTTGGGAAATATGGCTTATAAATAATAACTCAATATATATAGGCTATTCAGCGATATATTGCTGGGCAAGAAAAAAAATTACAATAATTTTGACCAAATACCTCCATATCAACAATATTGTAGGGAGTGATTTTTTTAACAAAAAATCAATGTATTGCCCAGCCCTAGCCCTCACCCTGGCAGAAGTGGAATATAATCATAAATATGTTTTTATTAGTGCCTCATGCAGATTTTTGCTTAGATGCTCAGAGCATGGCTGCTGTGGCTAATTTTGTTTTGTTAAAGAAGGATTGCAGAAGAACTTTAAATTAAAAGGGAAAAGTAATTTTAACCAAACCAAAAAAATGTTGTACTCGTCAGATTTATTATTTAATGAAGGACACTTTTTCACGTTGCCAGTTTTTTAATATTGTGATAAATATCATATCATGGACTTTTTATCCTGGCATTATCATACCACAAACTTTTGTTATTGTTATATCCCTAGGAAATAATAATCATTTTGTTTTTGCTGTGTTAGAACATGGATGAGATGATAATCTGTTTCATGTTAAACCACAAGAAAATCCCTGACAATTTTTATTATCGTTTCAAGTTTGAATTATTGTAAAAACTGTATTTAATTACTGTGCTTTGAAAAACTCACAGTAAATACTGTCCAGCATCAAATAAAGTCAGCAACAGTCTCCCAGACGCCGGTACAAGTATGGGTTTGTTTTGCATCATAGAAAACATTGCAAAGGACATGATGCCATTTTAAATCATTGAGAGGTTTTTAACATAAAACTTGGTGAAATTATTTCTGTGAGTGCAGAAGTACTTCTTGACCGTTTTCAGCACAATACTGAGATAATACTGATGACTGTGATCATTTTTGTTACTATAATCGTGATATGAAGTTTCATACCATTTCATCTCTACCATGAGCCATTTATATCTACAGAGAGTGCAGGTCCTCTTCCACATAGCCTGCCATGTTGCACTGCCATGTTTCTACCGTAGTCCAGGTAGGACAAACCAAGTACTGACTCTAGATACAGCCTTTTTCCCTTTGCTACCTTAGATTCTCCTACACACTCAGAAAGGAAGATTGATTGTAATCTGCAAGCTCACCGCTAGATGCCACTAAATCCTACACACTGGTCCTTAAAATAGTAACACCATTTCTTTGTCCTTTGGAAGACAGTATTAAAATGACATTTTTTTTCTAATCTCAAAATCTTCACTCTCTCTCCTCTCTACTTCAATGTGTTGCATTTACTTACATCTGTTGTGTGACTACCGCCACCATTGGCCCCCCACAACAATAGCAGCAGACACTGTGGCTGATGTGATAGGAGTCCCATTGGCTTTCAGTGGCACAGTAATAGCACACATCCAATATGGAGGCAGAGAAAAGATGATCCTAACAATGCCTCTGGCAGTGCCTCTGGCTACAGGGCCATCGCACACACAAGCGTGCACACACAAGCGCACACTATCTGTGTTTTTCCTTCCTTAGAGGAGCTGAGAAGCAGGCACATGTGTCTCCCTGAATTACTTTAAGGAAAGGCAGTGGGAGAGATTCTATTCTTGTTGGAGAACACACAGTCAATTCTGATTTCATAAAACAACACTCTCACTTGCTGTGTATGTCTCATTCTGTTTATTCCTCTATTCTGCCCCTTACTCTTCATTTTCTCATTTGTGCCTGACCAGGTGGTGGGACCCCCGCCTGCAGGCGCTTTTCGGGAACGCCCTTCCAAGCCGACCACCTTTCGCAAATTCTATGAGCGCGGAGAGTTCCCGATGGCGCTGGAGCATGACACTAAAGGGAACCGCATTGCATGGAAGGTAGGAGTGCTGCCCTGTGGTAACTAATGCTTATGGTTTTCACATGCTGTTGATAAAGGGGTTAGGGTGCTAACTCTGCCATCAGGGAGTGTTGCATGTCAGAATGAGGATGGGTGGTGGGTACTCTCAACCATTAAATAACCTTTAGGAGCAAATGCAAAGCTACTGGGGCTTAATTAAAAAGCTTGCACAGAAAAAACATCAATCAGGCCATGATGAAAATATCTCTCAGAGAACAACCAAGAATTTTTTATTTACAGTTACACACAACTCTGAGATATAGTCGTCCTTCTTCTGTTTGAATCCACCCTGTCTGTCAAACAGTTGTTGCGGTTGAATTTGAAGACTTGATAGGTGGAATGCAAACACCATTTATCGTCATCATTATCAACCTGGCTGAGGGTGATGATGACAGTTACTCACATATTCACAGGTCCAATGTGGGCTGTTATCCTGTAGGAGGCAGTGTAGATTAGCTCACTTGAAGGCTCCACCTGTCTCACAGCACCAATCACAGAATCCATCAATCACAAAGTCTATAAGAACTCAGGGCAGTTGCAGCAAAACACAGGGAGTGATTGTATATGTATTTGTGTTTGTACTGTACGTGTGTGTGTGTTTTCACACACGAGCCTCCACAGAGCCATTAGGCTCCTGACTGGCACAGTATGTGTGGGATGGAGGCATTCTTCTAATCATCATGTTGCTTTATTTCTGCTTCCCACTATGCTGCCAGCTATTCCATAACTTCCCAACTGCCGTGCAGCAACCACTCTTAATGACATTTATTCATAGTAAGCAATGATAAATGAATCAAACAAATTATACCCTCTTCCTTCCTTTTTTGCTACTTCAAAGAGAGAAGGAGGGTGGGTGGGTGAGTGAGCTTTCTCGCTAGTTAGCTGTCTGTCTTCAGGTGAAAACACTGTAAAAGCTCTCTCTGTATGAATTATTTATGTAAAATGTTCAAATGAATCTTAGCGTTTGCAAAAAATAATGGATTTCTTTTGTGCTCTGCCCCTGAAAAAGCACTCAGCAAATGGGATGCGGTGTATGAAATTGTTGCTGTCATATCCAATGCAGCAGTTATGCTTATTGATTTCCCCCCAATACTTATGCACATGCTAGTCATTTTTAAAATCATCCGCAAAAGAGGAGGTTAGTGCTCAAGCCTGTGTGATTCTTTTGGTTTGCACTTTGACTGTGAACAAGCATCTATGGAGTGTTTCCCGCATCTGTTTTTAGTGGAGGAGATAGATTTTTCCGGTGTCATTAGTGTTCTCTATCTCACATTACATCACACACAAAACAATGACAAAAGATGGATTTTAATGACATCTCACGTAGCGTGGGATCATGGGAGTTGTTTTCTTCATTGTTAAACAACCACCATTGCAGATGAAAATCTATCTGACTTGACATGGACAAGAATTACGTTCACTGACAAGGTAATGTATTTAAGGTTACTACAAGGCCTTCCATATTTTGTTAATTTTGGAGGCCGCTGTGGACAAAAGCAGTAGCTTTTCCACCATAATAACCACAGAACATGACGAAAATAAAACTATCTTAATAAAAAATCTACTTCTGCTTGTATTTAAGTTGCTAATGTACTACAAACTGCAAATTTGCCTGGGAAAATGTAAACACAGGCTTGTTTAACACGTTTTCAAGGAGAATCCAACTTGATGGCAGGCATTAAGAATGACAGAAAAAAAGAAAAAGCATATCTTCTCACTGATGGTCTTGATAACTTACGAAGGTCATAACTGTTTTGAAACCAGTTAAAAACTTCTTGTATTAGCTTTAAATTTAATTCACCTTATGCTTAGTTACGTTTGTCGACTTCCTTTCTCATTTTCTGATGTATTAAATGTATCCTGTGTTTTCCTCACATTATGGCACCTAGCAGCTAGTATGAAATGCGTCGTCACCATGAATAAATTACGTATTTGTCTAGTTTTGACCCATTGTTGGAGACATTTGGGATACTGTAAGTACACAGCTCCAGAAAATATAACATATGTCTAGTGTTTTTAGACATTTTAATGCAAAAACATGCAGTTATATATTATAGCTTTAAATCAGTCTTTATCAGCCTTCTGTTTAA
The DNA here is from genome assembly GCA_034769285.1 of Lutjanus argentimaculatus. NCBI lineage: Eukaryota > Metazoa > Chordata > Actinopteri > Lutjaniformes > Lutjanidae > Lutjanus > Lutjanus argentimaculatus. Next base: position 24,901,437 of record JAWZSL010000003.1, on the reverse strand, counting down.
AGCAGTCCAGGTGGAGACAGTCGGCACTTGCAGCGTGCATCTGTTGTGTGGGTTTATATCTGGGAATAGTGTAGCAGAGAGTGTAACCCTGATCGGAGTAAGTGGAGAGGGGCTGCTGCGTGTTTGCACTGAGCTGCCCTCAGGGCACAGGTTCAAGACGGCAGCTCAGGATCAATCCCAGTCTGAGAGCTCAGCCCCCTAGCAAATAAAAAGTCTGAGCAAAGTAAGAAAGAGAGAGAGAGTCTTTCGGAAAGAAAAATAAATGGTGTGTTGATTTAGTTTGTGGGCTGAGTACTCAAACATAGTGTGTGCATGTGTGTGTACTGTATTTGTGTATCAGTTTGATTGTCTGCATTGATGAGTGTGTGTATTCAGGTCAGGAGTTCAGCTTCCCTCCCACAAAGAGGCTGTCTGTACATGTTTGCCTCTGCACAGCAGCAAACAGCCAATATGACCATGAACTAGCCAAACAGGCCTGATTGAATGTCAGAACTGTGCATCTGCACCCATAGTGCAAGAGTACTGAACACACCCCGAGTTCACTTAAACCACTGGAAGTTACTCTTAAAGGCTTGGGAAGTGACTGCTTTGATTATTGCAATATACAGCCATTTAATTTACTATATCAGTACTGTGTATGCACTCATTTCCCAGTGCAGAGGCAAATTCTGTATCCCCCCAAAATCCTTTAAAAACCTTCCATCAAAGTGAACCCTAGTTTTTGTTGTTTGCACAGTTACCTGATTGTGGGTATTATTAGTGTGACCCATCAAAGGCCCTGATTGATTGATGTCTCTTTTTTTTTTACCACCTGCACTCTGGAACCTGGGATTGGTTAGGTTGGTTATAGGGGCAGTTTTCATGGATATGAGTACAGGCGTGCCTTGAGATTTTGGCTTGCCCTTTAGTGTGCTTTGGGCACAAAAAGTTCGATAACCACTGCTAAAGTTGTGCAGCAACAAGCTTTGATAGGCTACATCAGCTTATAAAATACTGAGTAAACACTTGGCCATTTCATTTACACATGAAGTAGAAGTGGAGTTTTGGAATCCTCTTTGTTGCTACCTGTGAAATGTAAGGCCCACATTCAACTTGTGTTTTAGTTTTAGTTGGGCCCACCAACACCTGAAAAATAAATAATCCACAAGAGCCACTTAATAAATAAAGGGCCCCACCATTTGATGCTTGGCAGGCAGAGTAGAATAAGCTATTAACTTGTATATAATTGCAGAGTGAGGTGCTGATTCTCAGTGGGACCAGCAGCTACTAAGTAATTCATTTAAGCTTTTACAATTGCAAACTCACATTTATCTGCTCTTCACATAGTTGTTTTTACTGGCATGCAGCTCAGCAAAACAGATACATATCAGTTCAAATGCATTAATGCAAGAAAAACACTTGATATGGCCACTATAAGCCACAATAAGGTGACTTCTTTGTTGAAGGGATTGGCTACCTTACAGCGTACGTCACAGAAACAAATCAGAAATGCTGCAATATGCTTCAAAAGGCTTTATTTGATTTGGCATTTTTGCAGAGAATTCACGTGCACAGTGCACAAGATGAAATAAAACTTCCATTGTCAGTCCTAGTCTCTAACCCTGTCTTCTGCATTTGACCTCACGTTCCCTGCACATCCCACCTTATGTCCTCTTTTGCAAAAATGCCTGATGCCTGATCCATCGCTGGCGACCTTCTTCAGATATGTCCAGATATCCAGCAGTCATTGTGTCCTAGAGGGACAAATAATCATGTGGCTGGTTGTCATAAACTTTCCACTTGCATGAGGGAAAGATTTTCTCAATGGGGTTAAGGAATGGAGAGTGAGGTGGAAGGAAAATTTGACATCATGCTGGGATGGGCTATAAACCATTCTGTGTAAGAGAATGGTGAAAGGCCACATTATCCCATTCAATTACTAATCACTGTGTATTCTGCCTTACCTGGAGCAGGTCTTAAATGTAAATTTAACTGTTTTGACAATTACATGTAAAGGTGCAAAATGGAGTGTTTGAGAGATTTGGTTGTGGTTCATTAAATTTGAAGATGTGGCCATTGAATGCATTTGTATAAAAGCAATAAAAGGTGACCCACAGCCCAAATTGACTTCTGTTGTGTTGACTGTGTGAAGAGCTGAAAAAATGAATGTGGAATACTGTGTTATGAGTTGGCAATTAAAAGAACTGTAACAAGGAGTAATAGAAATCAATTTTAATATCAAAAATATTGCATAATTTGCTTTTGATAAAGTACATGATTAATTGTGTAATCATAAAACATCAATTTCTAATTATCTGCAATTATTTGTGCAGCCTTAATCATATTTTATGGTTTCAAAGCAGCCTGCGTTTGGATACATTAGTGTACGTGAAGGAGTCTCCTTATATCAGTTTTAATTTGGATGGTCGAGAGCTGGGGCTAGTGTTATTGGATGAATATTTCCCAGTCCTCTATAGAACCAGTCTCTCCCTTTCTTAATAAAACAAATGTAAAGCGAGCCTTACCTGTTATTGCCGAGTATGACGTGCTCTGCAGCTTAAAAGAACACGTCCCCTCTATGCGGTGCTACAGTATGATCCTGCCTAAGCAGTGTTCTACCCTGCAAACATAGAGTATTCATTGGCAATAGAAGTTACTGTGAGGTCTAAATGACGACGAATTATGAGCCTGGGGACTTGCAACTTTGTGTATGTGTGCTTGTGTGCTGCTGGTGTATGTGTGGTGTTCTAGTGAGCCTATATGTACAGGGGAAATGCAAGTGAACTAAATGTCAAGGGCAAGTTGAAAAAGGGAAGGTTGTATCTGAAAGGTAATTTGGCTCTCCAGAGGTAAAAGCCTCAGCTGTAATGGCGCGCTCAGGTAAAAGCTTTACACGTATGGGGAACATGTGCGGCAGATAGATAAGAGAGAGACGAGCGAGTTCCTATCCCCATCTATGTGTGTTTGTGCTCCCGCGTGTTTGTGTGCTTGCGTGCGGTGAGTGCGTGTATGTTTGTGCGTGTATTTGGCCCCTGCCATAACGCAGAAGCCAAAGGCCTGGAACAGCACTGTAATCTACTGCGATCCCCAGTGCCAAAAAGAGAAAGAGATAGAGGGGGAGAGGAGGAGACAAAAAGAGGGAAAGAGAAAGAGATAGAGAGAAAGAGAGGGACAGAAAGAGAGGGAGAGACAGCTCCACAGGGACTCAGCAATCAGGAGACATGGCAGCCGCTTGGCTCTCAGTTATAATGGATGAGTTGAGGTCTTCCTGCGTTCCCTGTGGGGCTTGGTTTGACTCTCCCATCTCTACCCTCTGCTGTGCTCTGCAGGCTCGCAGCCAAACATCATGCTACACAGATACATGCACACACACTCACCTCACATGTACTATTTGCCTCCTAAACAGCCTTGTTTATTGCATTTCATTGATCGCCTATCTGCTTTATCTTGTCCCCTGATCTCCTGTTCAGCTCTGTCTCCTGTACGCTCCAGGTTGTTGTTTTGTCCTCTTTATAAATCCTGCCTGTCTTCTGTCTCTGCAGGCTTCCACCCTTCCATGTTAGACGCCCCTCGCCCCTCCCCTCCTGGCTCTGTCTATTCCCCAATGTCCTTTTATGGGGTCTGTCTGGGGGCAGAAGGAAAAGCCATTTTATAAAAATATCAATGCAAACCTGATTTCTGCACACCCTCCGCCACCACACCCGCCTCAGTCGGCAGAGGGGGCACACAGACGAGGGGGGGACAATCAATTAATCTGATCAAGCGCTTTAGGAAATGGAGAGCGTAAGCGCTCCTAGGGGACGGATATCCATCTCCTTGGGATGATTGAATTACGCTACAGAGTGAGAGTTGGAGAGGAGGGAGGGCTGGAGAAATGAGGTGGTTAGGGTGACCGAGGATGAGGGAGCATGTGCTTGAGAAACGCAGTGGGAGTGTGTGCTTGATACGAGAGAGAATGAAAGATAGAGAGACAGAGATTGAAATAGAGCAAGAGCAAAAGAGTGTGGTGAAAGAGATGAGGTCATTGCTGAAATAGCAATGGAGAGGAGCCTTATTTTTCTGCCTTCCCTCCTCTTCCCCCCATCTAACCATTTACATTTTTATGTGTCATACCTTATAGTTGATAACCCCTTCTTTTGACAGCTATATTACATGGCATAGGTACATCATTTTGCTTTGGAGTCAGTTCACAGCTGAGTGCTGCTCTTGACAAATTTGTCATTTATTTAACAGTAAAATGTCATATGGTATGCATGTGGACCAGCAGGATGGAGGACTATTATGGCCATGGCCTATGGTACAATAATGTGTGTGTGGTCTCATATCAAAGCCGAATGTGTTATATTATCATGGACTGAAGTGTATGATTGACATGGTTTAAAACTGAGCTAATATTATCTCCTGAAGTTTTATACAGAAACTAGACTGTTTAAAAGTATGCTATGCAGGATTTGTCACTTGCTGTTTGTAAACAGCATTCAAAGTTGGCCCCTCCTCCCTGGAATGAAGAGAGGGACAAAGCAGTGAATCAGAGAAATAAAATGTTATTTTCTGATTGTTTTACAGTGCTTATTGGGTATGTGTAGCTCAGCCCTGCCCTCAATACTATGGACTACATACCCAAAATTTGTGCTATTGGTGAACATATTTTGTAAATAAACAGTAGTACGCATCTTTTCTGACGCAATGTTCAGCTTGCACCTACTTGCTAGTTTGAGGCATGTAACCATGGTAGCCCAACCAACAATGAAATAGCAAAGTAAAACTTTTCTTACATTTAAATTGAAGCGTTACTGACGTTACGTTATTTCACTTGGTCGCTGTCAACCTTGTCTGTTATGTTCTAGTTTCTCGCTATTGCATTGTGGAATATTTATGCTGATGAAGGGTCGTGTGCATGCTGCAGTATTTCCCCTGAAATAGTATGCACCTTGCATACTATAGGTTTCATATTAAGGTTTCTTCATCGTCTCTCTGAAGAGTTCAGAGATTTTCGACTTGAAGCGCCACACAAAAAGGAAAGAGTGTTCTGAAAAAGGACTCTCTGCGCAGTGCTTTTTCCCTAGGCGGCGCATTCTACCACATACGCTCCCTCCTCATTGGGAACAATTGAAAAAAAGCAAAACGCTGGCACTCAGAAAAACAAACAAACAAACAAAAAACAATGCTATGTGAACAGTCCTGAGAGAATTTATTTCTGTATCAATCTATACATTGTATTTAGAATAATTCCTGTGTAGTATAGCTTTAAAGTAACCGCTCTAAAAACAGATACTGTAGCCAGCCAAAAGTACAGCAGCGTAGCACAACAGCTGTTTCATAGAAATGCCTCAGTAAGTAAGCTCCTCCATTGTTTTTTAAGTTGCACAATATGGTGCAACATATTGCTTAGCAATGCACTGCTCCTTTGGAATGCCACACTTGTACAGAAAATGACCTCTCTTCTGTGTCTGTTGAATGTATACCATACCTTCTCCTCAACTCTATGTGAATGATTTCTTATCTGCTGTGAGCACTAGAGCTTTGTCGGGGAACCTTTGAATAGACAGAATAAAATGGGGTTAACCATGCGTTTTCTCCAGCTCCCTGGCTGAAAGCTGGATACTCTGGGGGGATAGTTCTGTGTCATAAGGAAAAAGATGAAACACAATAAGAGGAGAGAATATGAACAAGCCCCCCTGGGCTTTCTCTGAGAGGAGAGAGAAGAGAGAAGGAGGGAGTTTAGATTAGAGAAGTGGAAAAAGCACCAGGCATTCTCGCTGAAAAAAAGAGAGATGAGAAGAGAAAGAGGAGGAGTGGAGGAAGGAGGTGGAAAGAAAAGGCTTCCAACAAACAACACTGGCTAACCATCAAGGCCTGCATGGGCTGCCTCCCTGGAGGGAGAGAATTGTCGAATGACTGCTGGGAAGGAGTCCGATGAGCTGCGCCGCTGCCATGCTGCTGGTGTGACTGCAGGAATGGTGGGACTGTTGGAACGGAGGCATCCAGCAGAGAGAGCTTGTCTGCGGATCTTGAACTGCTATGCCGCCTGCCGCCCTCAGCCATTATTCATAGCAGACGAACGCCACATGAAGCTGATGATGGTTGTTTAGCCTGTGGGCCTTCCACTCTTGCTGTGGTATGTGACAATTGCAAAAAATGGATTTTTGGAGAAAATGGAGGATCACTGGTGAAACTTTTATTTCTGAAAAGATCTTACAATGTGAGTCAGTATAAAACTGTTTTCGTCTTGTCCTGTCTATGGGTATGGAACAAAGTGACCTAGCACCTATACGGGTCTCAGGGCAGGTTCACAAAAACTTGGTTTAGTCCAGTTGAACTGAATCCTGGACTGTTTACCCCCTGGTGGGGTTTGTTTGGGTTAGTGTAAACGCTGGGCTTGAACTCTGCTGTGACCCAAACAACTGCTTTCTGGTCTGCCTCAAAGAGGTGGTCTCTGACCGCTGTCAAGTGAACTCATAAAGGTGGTGGTTAAAAAAAATGCCTCCTCTTCCTGTTTTGGCAACTGGTGAACTGGTAGCATGTTTGCTATCACAATGTGGACTGGCAGGGGTCCAACCTGGACTCACAACAAAGTGAGAAATGCCTGCATTATCAAATTATTCAATACCAGCTGTCTTACAAGATGTTCGTATGCATGATCCTCTCAAGTCTGCTTGTATGTGCTTAAGATCAACACCAACTGTGAATGTTTCTGGTGACTAACTTCCCTGTCAATTAAACAGAAATTTTAATTTAGACTAGTTGGCTACTCTGAAAGTAAGAAAACACTCAAAATTAAACATAATTTATGAACTGATAATGTTAAACATTGTCTGAAAGATATTGTGTTTTAAGAGCCATAACCAAGTCGCTGAAGATTGCATATTATCCTACAGAACCTGACAACAACTCACTAAATGACTGAGCAGGATCACAGCGTCTATGGCTAATGTTTGTGGTGCTAGCAGCAGCCTGCTCTCCTTGCAGGTTAACATCCACATGCTTGTGCTGAATGTGTTTATACTAGGGATGTAATGATGCATCGTGAGACAGTTAAAAATCGACACAAATGTGAGACGCTTGAAATTGGTTGAGATGAAAAATGCATTGCGATGCCATTTTTAAAGAGCAGAGTGCGTGATCTGCTTTCGGTATCCAGCACACCACAACTTATAATGACACTTTTTGGACATGGGTGCAGACACAGAAAACAAGCTTCTTATCTTGAGTTGTGATCTTTGGAACACTGTGCAGTCTCCCTCCCCGTCTGTCCCACTGTTACATCCTTTCCTTGTCCCCGAGCTCACATCATCCCTCTGGACACATCCTGTTGATCTCAGCTCCACTACTGCCCACCACAGCCTCTCACACCTCCAACCCCAGCTGCAACAACTCACAGCTGGCTCCCCTGTGCAGATGGTGACTAAAACAAATGCACACACGCTCTCGATAGGGAAACACAGGACTGTGTGACTCCTTGTAGGCAGATGGGAAAAGCCGTGGATAGCTGGGGGTAAAGAAAGGAGAGCGAAGTGATAGATGACATCACAGTGAAGTGCGGGAAGGAGATTGTGGAAGGGGCAGGGTGGCTACCAAATTAGACAGAGACAGAGGACAAGACAGAGAGGGACATGGCTCGTCTCCAAGGCTGCAAATCATGTCCCCGAATGCAGCACCCGTGCTGTCACCCCTCCCACCCACAAAATAAGCCAGAGATCTATTGATTGGCACTCGTATTTGCTAGCGGGCTCCAGCTCAAAATGGAGCCTTTAATTAACTTAATGGACCGGCTGCAGCTGTATGTGAGCCAGTGAGAGAGGAATAGAAATGGATAGATAGAGGGAGAGAGGCAGTGAGAGCCAGCATAAAGAATAAGTGGGGTTAACTGCAGACCCCCACTACTATCAGTCAGTATGGACAGGGCAGACACAAGGAGGGAGGAGGAGGTGAGATTAAGTGGGCTGGTGTCCTCTATGTTCCTTAACATCTCCTGTGCCCTGTGTGCTGTGCCCAGCTTATAACACCCATTTCATACAGGAGACAGGTGCTGCTATCGGTATGTATGTAACGTTAATCTGGTCTAATTTTTTGAGCATATTCCCATAGAAAAAGTGGATCAAAAAGTGCCACTTCTCAACCTTGTTAATTAGTCTCATGTCATCCATGTTGACTGCATTGATGATAGGAAACAAACATGTCACAGATGTCAGTGTTGATTTTGACCAAATAAAGTGAACCAGCGTAGCCAAACTTTGCTGAAATAGAGCCAGGGCCAGTTTTTTTTTTTGTTTTGTTTTTTTTTTTCTTTCCCAAATAGATGACGTGTGGCTTTGCCTGCTTGCTGATGCATAGAGCAGGTAAGGACATCCTCATTGGGAAGAACTGAAAGAACCTGATGTTTGCTAGATCAGTCAGTCATCCTCATCACTTCCAGTTAAGAAGCAGTGTCAGGACTAAAGCTGCAATGATTAATCGATTATTAAATTAATCACCAACTACTTTGATATTTGATTAATTGGTTTGAGTAATTTTTTTAACAAAAAAGGTGAAAATTCTTTGATTTCATCTTCTTAAATGTGAATATTTTCTGGTTTCTTTACTCATTTATGACAGTATACTGAATATGATTGGGTTGTGGACGAAACAAGACATTTTAGGACGTAATCTTGGGCTTTTGGAAATGGTGATCAACCTTTTATCATTTTCTGACATTTTATAGACTGAACAACTAATTAATGAATCGAGAAAATAATCAACCGATTTATAGCTGTTCACTACACTGAATGGTTTGGGTATGCTTAGTAGCCCAAAGCATTGCATAAACTGCTAACTGCTAGGTAGCCCAAGTTTGAAAATGGTGTGAGCTGTCCTGGACCAGACAGAACTGATTTTCTATTGCTTATGGTTGTCAGCTGAAAGGGGATGACCACAGCCCTTAACCCCATTTACTAGTTACTCCAGTTGAAAGATTGTTGAATCTTTTTATGCCAGGTCTATTTTTCGCATCAAATTATGGAAAGAGATACCCCCTGGTATCACTGGGAGCCCATCATACCCCTTCATGTCATACTCTCAGCCAGCTGTCACCCCCAAAATGCTTGGTCCCTGCCAGCCAGACCCCTGTGTCTGCACACTGCTGTCCGCTCTCCTCCACCCAGCTCTCTCTCTCTCCCCTCCCCTATGCACCATTCTCATTCCTGTCCACTCATCCATTCTGTCAAAGGTTAATTGGTTTGGAAATGATTCGATTCATTCTGGACGTTAATGCTGTTATCATGCTTTTGTTCGAAAAAAAGAGAAAGAAAAACTACCCCCCACATGCACTTAAGCCTAATTTAAAATAAAGGGGAAAAAGAAAAAAATCCAATTTAATCTTTTTTTTTTTTACTCCGGCCCAGGCCTGTCCCCACAAGTCTTTTCCTTTAAATTATGGCAGAATTTCATTACCTTGAAAGCTTTTCTGCCCCCTCCCTCTGCTCCCCTCCCTGTCTCCAATACTTTGAATGGATCAGGACTAATGTCTTTCTTGTAACCTCAAGGTCGGAATATTTGGATCCGTGGAAGCGCTCAAGGGTCCCTGTGATTAATGCACTGTACAAAGTACCTTGGAAAAATGCGGTGGCTGATGGCTGCACAGAGTGATCAGTTGTGCACCCACACCCACACACACACAGATACAGAGACACACAACTACATCGATGGAGGTAGTTGTAGATAGAGGTGCCCCTGTCAGTGCCCTTGATGTGGATCATGGGAGGCATTCATATTCAAATAGGGTTACCTAGAGGCCCTCTCTCAATTCCCCCCAACGGTGCCATACAGTATTTCCCTCCCCAAGGAGCTTTATGCTTTTCTCTTTTCACTATGTTATATCTTTACTTACACCAGCTTTGTTGGACACAACCAGGTTATCACTTCCCTCAGAGCCGCTTATAGGATGATGGATTTTCTAGGGCTGCCCCCAAATAAAGATTCTCCAGGTTGAGTGGTAGTTGTTAATTCAAGCCAACTAACGAATGAATAAAAACTTGGTTGACTAACTTTTGAGGCAGCCATATCACGTTACAGCTGCACCACGTCCACCGGAGCTGATTGTGACCATTCTACACAATGGTGGTGATTCCACCAGCAGTGCTGCAGCATGTTGCAGAAGCAGCTCTCCGCCCTACTACGCTTCAAACAGGTGCTATCTCTATTTCTGATGGAGGCCATGTCAATCTGTGCGGCGCAGATCAAGCGGGCAGGAAGTCTGGCACAGAAACCGCTTTGAAAATTCTATTCTGTTCTATCAATATTCAAAATAAAACACCCCATGCAGACTCATGATTATATAAACAGACTAAAAAGAAACGATTTAACTACTTACCCATGGTAGTAGCATAAAAATCAAGAAAAGAGGATCAAATCAGCAATATCGAAGCAAGTAAACATAAAGAAATGCTGCTGGGCTGCCATGCCCAGTGGAATCAACGGGTAAGACTCTTAACGGTTCAGTCGATTATTAGGGGACAGCCCTAGGATTTTCATTGGAGCACATCTTCCTTGGTGGAGTTCCTGTATGTAAAAGTCCAATCGCATTGCAGTGCAATTATTTCACTTTTCACTGACATATTAGTATGCCATGTCAGAGAATTAATTAGATTACCTCTAAATGTCAAAGAGAGATGGTTTTCCCCACTCTGGTATCTACAATAAAACAGCTGCTGCCTGATCGCTACTGTGGTCTTGATGTTTTTTGCTGACGCAGCTGTGATGTCTGATAAAAATGTGATTTTCTCTGTTTCCGTGGCCACCTTGCAGAGGTCCTCATAGTGGCTGATGTGCATGCTGTCCACGCCCTATTGATCAGAGACACAGAGGCCTCTGTATTGAACTTGTTTGCAGAGCTGCAGATGCTATCTGCACTTTTGTTAATTATTTACATTCGGTTCCACAAATCTGATCAATAGTTAATTGAGCCAGTGGGAGCTGTCTGAGAGAAAAACAAAAACTTTGTGGAATCAAGGGACAGAATGTTCAGTGCTGCCAGTTTTATTTTCCCTTGTACTCTTAAGTGTAATAATGTTATATTGGGTTTACTGGTTTAAAGACAAACGGGGAAAGCCAGGAAGATACATGGAATGGCTTCATGCTCCGTGCTCTAGTCTTCACCCTCTCACAGCAGCAATAATTCTAAATGGCAACATTTTAAGGGAGTAGAACTCATGGCTATTCTCCTGATTGAAGTGCCATTTAAAGTGGCAGGTGGCTGACTAGAATACACTTCTAGTGTTTGTCTCTGGTGGGCTGTTAGGAGAGAGAGGTCTCTGAAGTCCAGGGGCTGTATTTATCAAAGTGTGCATAGAATCTAGGTGTATGAGCTGCCCATACACACAAGGTAGTTAATGAAGCCTGCGTGTAGACACCTGTTAGCAGTGATCAATAATAAATCCCGACCTGTTCTACATCTGCTCGTGCTTGGACATGATAAACTACAAATACATCTTTAATCTTTTCTGTGCCTTTTGCATAGTTTCCGGCCTTTTGAAAATGTGCTCCCTGAAGGCAGAGATAGCAGTGACCACAGTAAATATTTTCCATTGTCCAAGTTGACCTGCTTGTCAAAAATACTTAAATAGCTTGTCAGTAATTAATATTTTTTTTCAGTCCACATCTGTCTGGTTATGGAGACAATTATAGCATCACCTAAAGTGTTTATCTTACTTTTAAAAATATGAGTATGGCTCTTACTGGTTCATCAGCTACTGATGAGATATTCATGAGTGTGTGAGAGAAGCGACAGCTAAATTCCTGCAACCTGACACTTGTCACTAAGGGTGTTAAAATATATCAGTATGCAGATGATAGCATTTTGCACTGTTTTTCTGATTCTTTCCAGTTAACACTGAGAAGTTACAGCTCTGCAAGATTCTCCCATGTTCATTAACTGGGAACTTAAGTAGCAATCCATAAAACTAAATCCTAAATTCATGTTGTTTGTGCAATTTAGAGATAAAGATTACATAAATCTGCATATTTTTAATGTGACTAGTTTTCACATGGCCAGGAATATAAAAACGAAATACATTGTTTTGGCATCTGACTCTATGAAAAATTTACATTTGAATACAGTTTCATATATATACAGTTTCATATTGGAAAACTGACAAAAGCTTGGCTTCTTGTATAGAAAGGTATAAGAAAATAAGGCAGGACGTGGGGATGTAAATCAGGGATATTTTAAAGACTCCATTCCTTAGTTCTTAGACTCTATTTACCATTCTGTGCTGGACATGAAACTACTTTAACTGAACCTACATTTTCTTTTCTTATTATTCTGCAATTCTGTATTGTGTTCTAGCAGCCCAACTATTGGACCACTTGTGAAGACATCAAGCAATAATAAAAAAAAAACTTATCAGATAATAAAGTTGAGCTAAATGAGATTCAGCTCAACAACAACGTATTAAAAATATTTAGCACTTTCGCACATCACCCAGCTTGGGGGCAGTTGACAAATGCTTTGAGTACTGTTTCACCTCTGATAAGAACTGTGGCAGAGGTGAAGAAAAAATAGCATGACCTTACAAAAAATTCCACAATTTGCAGCACACCGACACACATTATTGCCACAGATGGGGTGCAGAGTACTTCAGTGTCATCCATAGATGACAAAATAGCAGCAATTATTGGTGAGCCGTCCCTGAAACACATCACCCAGATGGTGACACTGAGGGAGCAACTCTGTCAGCCACAGATGAGACTCGGCCAAAGAGGTGAGCAAATTATGATACCAAAATATAACAGTTCATCATGAGTGCAAAGTGGAAAGAAACTTAATCAGGCCCTATTTATACGATCTGTAGCACATGGTCCAAAAAGTATGGTGCAAGTGCATTTAACGTGTGTCCGAACTCCATGGTGCATAATCTGGGTGCAAAGTAGGGTGCATCGCAAAAAGGACCATCTTATTCATTGGTGTGTTTTGGGGTTACATGAATTAAACTAGTCAGAGTGTCTTCTCCAATTCCTTTTAAGAGCCAGGTGCACCTGCTTCTGGTGCATTACTATTTAAATTATGGATTCAGCAGTTTGGAGGAGCAAACAGAGATGCTGAAATTACCCAATTGTAGTGATGCAGGCACCGTGGTTAAGCTGTGGGTCGGGTGGGCCAGATCATAAAAAATAATATGATAAATAGTGTATGGGTTGAAGGTGAGTGAAATATAATGAAGCTTCTCCCTGTGTGCATTTCCGCATGAGGCACAACAGCATGACTGCAGTGATGTTAATTACTGAAACCAGCCTCTCTAATCAATAAATCTCTGATAATAATAATAATAATCTCTAATAAATTGTTATAGAAAAAACTCATACATCAATACAACATACAATAAATAAATGTCATTAACATTTAAGCATCAAAACTAAAATTGAAGTTATAAACTTGACAGAAAAATCTCCAGAGGAAACGGAGGGAATATATTTTTAGACAGCTCTGATGGAAGTCACGATTTATATGGCAGCTTTACAAACTGTGTGAAACCTTTTGAATATGAAAAGAACACAGGACATTAATTAATGTTAGATTTGGACCGATCCTGTTGGATTTAAACAATTAATGAAATTCCAGCTGCTCTGCCTTGTGTGTAAATGTCAACAGTGTCTCAAATGCGTCACCCGATTTCTTCAACCTGCGACCCATCTGCTATGAATCAGAGTTTTAATTTTCATGAACTGCTGATTAACTGTAGTGCCCTTAAAGCAGATTGTGCGCACATTGTTAACCCACCTATGTAGGTGTATCTTACTTTCTAAATTATGCATCCTTTAAATAGCAGGGAAATCCTTTGCCATTGACTCTGGCATTGCCATTGACATTGGCTTTTGTTGGTCAACGGCGCAATCACTTTATGCTGCCTCAGGATAGCAAAGTGCCAACAATGCACCTGACTACACCTCATATTTAGACCAACACACCCATGAGCGGAGGTACATTTGCTACTTACACAACGTTGGCACTGAGCATGAAAATGACAACTTTGTCAGCCAGAAAATAGCAATGACAAGTGCGAAACTTTGCGCTGGGCTGAGGACAGAGCCCAATTTCATTAATAGATCATCAAAATTATCGTCTGCAAATTACGTTGGTGTACAACAAAAAATTAAGTAGAAAATCCACTGCTGGCCAAAAGAATACCTTGTCTACAACTGTTCTTGAAATAAACAAAAATACCTATTACTTTGTGAAAGTTATTTCAGAGCAAGAACCACCTATTAGCTGTAAATAAAACTTGCCTGAAAATGCTTTATTATCCCATGTCTAAGTTGCACTGAATCGGGAGAATGTCATCAATTTGTCAGTTATGCTGACACGATTGGCAATAGTGTTGAAATTTGTAGAAAGCGTTAAATCTGACCAAATGAGTTGGCACACACAAGTATTAAGGTCTTCTCCTTACAGACAGGGGGAGCAGGAGGAGTGATGAAGCAGACCCTGGTGTATTTGAGTTTGTATGTATGTGTGTAAATGTGTGCTTGTGTGTCTGTCTGAGTGATTGAGTGACAGGAACTGATTAAGGTATGCAGTAGCAGCTCCATTTTAGTAATCTGTGTTGCCACACCTCAGGGGATGAACTGTATGTGCCTGGATCTAGCTGTTAATGCTGCAGGGCCCATAATACATTATGAGGAGGAATTCATCTCATTGTTTCTATTCCCATTTACCAGTTTGAGCAGCACGTCTTACCATTGTTAACTGTCAAACGTGTCAATGACTAATCTTCCTGGGTGTTCGACCACCACACCTTGTATTGGCTTTGGCGTTTCCTTATCTCACTTCTGTTTCCAGCCTGTCACTGATAAGGGAGAAGGAAGAGAGGGAGGTGTATGTATGTGTGGAGCTGGGGAAATAAGAAAAAGGGAAAGAAAAAGAGAATCGTGGTTTAAGAAAAAAATTATATCGCAAGTGTTAGCGCAAAAAGAGAGGGAGAGACAGAAATAGAGAAAGAAATAGGGCATGATTAAAGAGAGAGGTCTCTGTGGTGACACTCTTCCCCCCCTTTTCTCTGTTTTGTGCTAGGTAGTTTGTTGAACATGCTGCGTTGTCATTGCCTTATTTCATGGGAGCAGATAAACAGCGTCTTTTGTCCTCATCTTCTTGGGCCAAAGGCTTGTGCAAAGTCTTGAGAGAAAATACAATACACTGGGAGCATCCATCCATCTTTAGGATAGTCACTTTTGTTTTGATTTGTGTGTGTGTGTAAATAAAGTGCATGCACATACACTTTAGTCTATATTTCTTGGTGTAAGGAGGAAGGTTCAGTAATTTGTGTTCAGGAGGATGAGCAATGGAGGAGGCAAGCAGCGTGGTGCCAGCTGCGACTCCAACTTCAATCTGAGTCTGACCTGACCCAGCAGTATTGCTAAATCTGACTTGTTACATGACGGGTGCTCTGGCTCACCTCGCCTCGCTGAGACAACCTCTGGCCGCAATCTGGGTGTCTTTGTCAGCTCAGAGCAGCCCTGGCCCCCGGAATCGCTGAGGTGGTGGATTTTCACCTCCTCTCTCACTCAATCTCTACCCCCTCCCCTTCGTCTTCCTCCCCAACATCCGCAGATCAGCATTTTTTTCTTCGCTGTCACCCACTCACACTCCCGTGGACCCATGGCTTTCTCAACACCAGGGAGGGGACGGGGTAGTCTAAAGATGGAAAACCCTTACACTTTAGAGATAAAGGTGCTAACTAGAACCATGAAGGCCTCTTTGGCTTGGAGAACACTTTTTGCTACCTGGTAGAATCCTGTCTGAGAGTTCTACCTAAAACCCAAACATAAAGGCTTATACCTAGAGCTATCTGTGAAAGGGTACACCCACAACCCCCTATGAGAGGTTCTAAAGTAGAACCCTTCTAAAATGACTCCACCCAGAGCCCTCTCTGGGGTTACTATCCAGAATCATAGAATCATTCCACCTTCTAAGGGCGCTAACAAGAATATCCTCTACCGCAAACTTTTATATTCCAGTGGTTTTATCTAGAACCCACCCAAGGGGCTCCATTGAGAATCTTTTTATATTCCAAGTTCTTATTTAGAACCCACCCAGGGGGTCTACCAAGAATCCCTTTCCATTCTAAGGGTTTTATCTAGAAACCACTGAGGGGGTTTGAGAACCCTTTATTTAACCCTTTAACCCTTTTTTTTTTAAAGGTACAAAGATGACGAAAGATATCTTCAGGGGGTTCTATTCGGAATCTTTCCACCATCTAAGGGTAATAACAAGAATCCACATTGGGCATTCTGGGCTGATTAGCACCTTCCTATCAAACGTATTAAATACAGACGCAGTCATAGTCGCTGCAAATTATCTTCAAGCTTGGATAATCACAGTGCCTGTGCAAAGTTAGCCTATTTGCATGTTCTCCTCCCAGTATTTTACACCTTAGGGTAGAAACGCCCCGTATTGCATATTCATTAAGGCAAATATACTAAATGGACCACGTGTGCTGTCTTGCACACTTGAAAGACGCAATCCTCAGTGCTCAACGTTAGTAGATCAATTTGCACATTTGTTTGCAGGTGATATCAAATTTAAATACGGTTTTACACATGCAAACCTTTAGCAAATCAGGCCCTTTGTCATACAAAGAACCATTGATGAACTGTTTCTTCAAGAGAAGGTTTTTCAGATGCAAGCAGTTCTAGGTAGAACCTCTTAAGGAAGAACCCTTTTGGAGCCTTTATTTTTAAGAGTGTGGATCACTTTCTTACTAGCAATTAGCAGCACACACATCTTGCTGCATCTCACTCAATGACTTGACACAAAGAAACTGAAGGAAAAAAGGGAAGGAGAGGAAAGTATGACAAAAAGGGGAGGAGAATGATGAGAAAGAGAGAGAATAAAACATACACACACAAGAGCTTGATTAAGTGGTCTTTTAAATGCGCGAGTGGGTAGCAATTCAGCAGCTCTTTAGTCTCAGGAGGACCTGTCTCAATTACCCTAATGAGTCAGAGTGACTCCAGCTTCCCAGGAAGGCTATGGGAGACAGGGAGCCCTGCAAGGCCATACAGGGAGAAACAGGAGGAGCAAGGGCCTTAATATGTGTGTGTATGTGTGGGTGTGTGTGACATGCAGGATGTGGATGCCCTGTGAAGTTAAATGGAGCGTGCCGAGTTCCCAATGAGCCAGTGTTAGCTGGCGGTCTGACACACAGTGACCTCCCACTGTGCACATCACTTTCTCATCTGCGCTGTCAGGGAATGGCAGTTAACCCCAGTCTGCCCTGAACCTTGGCCTTCGCTAAACCAATACATATCTCCAATAAAGGCCTAGCATGGAGAATGCTCATGTCACAATATGCAGGCCTACCTCTATTCTTATTCTGCCTCCTAAAGACAGAATTAAATCATTTTGTGACCATGAAAGTCTCAGTCTTGTTATGAGCTACGAGCCAAAAATGGTGTATTTGGCTGTCCTAATTTTTCTGCAACAATACAGTTGGCTTTCTGTATCCCGACACCAGGTAATGACACCAGCCTCTGCGCTGTATATTAACCTTTTTCCTCAACAAACGCACAAACATGTCACAAACTGCACTGTTGTGGAAGCTATCAGCACAGTGTCATCATCACTATTACCCTCATGTATCCAGCATTCCCCTTCACATGACATTCCATTAGCAATTCAACACACAGCCACTCAACACCCCGTGGCCTCTCAGGAATACATGTCAGTGTAAGAGCACCAGGCTTTACAATTACTGTGTGCTTTTTGTACAACCCTTCTCCATATTCACCAGTACACATCAGGCCACCATTTACAGTACACCCTGTAAACACTGCATTCTGGTTATTTTGTCTAGTATCATGTAGTGGTAAAATGCAGAGTTTTCTTGAATAGAAAGAGAATGTATATTCCACATGCAATGGCATTGTTTTTCATATACTAAATTTCTAATGGCCTGATTTCTTTTCGTTTTTGCCTTGGAAAGCAGATAGAGCAAGGAAGGTCAATGCTCATCAAAATTACAAAACTATAGTCCTTTCTTAATGTTGGCCTGTTTGTTGTTCAGTCTCTGTCTTATCCCTCTGTCGGTCTGTTGTCACGTTTGCTCCAAAACAAGATGTCCTGGAAACTACTGGCCAGATTCCCCTGCACCATGGTTTCAGTGCAATTTGTTTGTCATGGCCCCAGGAGCAAAGTATTCTAGACATAACACAAATGGCTGTATTTCCTTGAAATATTTTATGGATGGTCATTGCTCTTAGAGAATTGCTATTTTTCTCATGCAACTCTTATTCTAACACACAACACACTTCATGTGATGATCTAACAAAAAGGGGTGTCACAACTTCAATATTAAATTTGTGACCCCCTGCTGACAAGCATCCTTAAAGCTGTAATATATAAAATTATTGCATTAAAATGTCCAAAAATGTTAGACTTATGTTCTATATTTTGGTGAATTATGTACTTAAATTATCCCAAATGTTTCCAACAATGATCAAACTCAGAGAAATCCATAATTTATTCAAGGTAATGGTGATCTCCTGCTAGCCACTAGTTGCTATAACTTTCAGGAAAACGTGATACATAGGATACATCAGAGAGAGAGAGGAAGGAAGACTGCAAATGTGACTAAGCCTAACGTGAATGAAACTTAATACATTACCTCATCCGTGAACATGATTTCTTCCTGCGTCATGTCAGACAGATTTTCATCAGCAATGGTGATTGTTTAACAAGGAAGAAAAAAACTCCCATGATCCCACGGTACTTCACAACATCATCAAAGTCCATCTTTTGTTTCTGTTTTAAAGTGAGAGAGACCCCCACCAGCAGAACTTACATATTATGCATTTGAACTAAAATTTTTAACATGCTCATAACATTTTATGTAATGTAATGGGCTAATTATTATGTAATACCGTGTTTATATCAAACTTATTTAGCTCCCTTTAAGCTCTAAAATAGGTAAATTCTAACCAAATAGTTCATTCTATCCAACTTCAAACTTTTAGTCTTGTTTTTTCTCAACCTTTGTTTTTATCCCTGTATTTTGTGCTACTGGACAAGTTGTTACTGTGGGGCCAAAGCCCTCACTGATAGCCATGTCACCTTTCACTTTCAATTGCTGCAAAACAACTGAAATCATTTGTCATTCTTTCTGGGCCACTGAGTGAAATATGACTCATAGGCCTCAGAAATGTTGAAATTGAAAAAGCACATTGGCACACAGTGCCTTCGTCTCAAATCTCCTCCCTCTCCTCCTTCTTTCCTCTATACTCTCAGTCATACAGAAGAAATGGCTTCCATTTAGACACTCATAACGGTCTCTCTTAATGGCTCTTTGTGATAGAAGTTATTTATGGCTGGATTGATGTTAATCTGTCAGTCTGGGGGAAAAAAATCTGCCCATGAAATGGCCATTCTAAAAGGCTGTACCGTGTTGCTGACTACTAGAATGCTCCTCCTCTTATAAAGGAAATAAAGGAAAGTTGTATGCCAAGACCAGGGATGATTTAGCTCATTGCCATTAAGTTGGGGTTTGAATTGCAATACAGCTGGCAGAGCTTGGCTTTAGGTGTGAAAATGTCAATAGCCAAGAGTGCCGCGTCTCCCCTGTCAGCCCTGACGGAAGACCAACGACCAGCCAGGCTGCCATTTGTCTTCCTGAGTGAGTTTTCTAATAACCGTAATGGCTGTGGCAATAAATTACCACCAGCCTGTCACAGAGAACATAGTGCAGCATTTAAATCTAACAAAGAGCCCCCATTCCCCCTCCCTGTTTTAGCCCGATTTTATTCTTAAAACTTAGTAACTCCCTCATTCCCCTAAGGAGCACTTTAAGCTAATAGTGAATAGCCAAACCCCATCCCAGAGCTCAAGTATATCACGTCCTAACTGGACAGAAAATCCTTGGCTCTCCTCTCTCCTCCACACTAGAATAGAATAGAATATTTAGCACTTCCGTGTAGATTTTTTTTAATGTAAAGCTGTTCATCATGCTATATTACCAGCTAACTGTGTTTGAATTATGCAGCAATGTCCTGACTACACTGGTCACCTGTCTGCTTGCCTCCCACTTCAGTGAAATAACAAATTAAGGCTGATAGCTGATTGCAATGAGATGCCATCTTACCCTTGACCCCATCATCATGTGCCCTCACACTAGCTAGTGTTTTTCCATCCCCCTCCCATGGAGTTGACTGCAGCCCCTCTGTGAGATGAGCGCACTCAGTAATTGGAGCAGTGGGAGGCGATTTGTTCCCGTCCTTTCCTTCAGTAGCAGCAGTTTGCTGGTGGGCAGCCCATGAAGCTATGCCATCCTGCCATTTGTCAGACAGGGTGCAATTTCCCGGTCATCTGTTTCCATCCATAACTGAAGGTGAGGAAGAAAATGGTGAATGATGGAGACTTTTATATGGCTGCTCATACTGTAGGAGCTTACTCCTGGTAGCGACAAGCCAGACTCATACACTCTCACCCTTGTGGCAAATACCTCAGCACAGCGCTCATAGTCCTCAAATGCTCGCTATTTACAAGTGACGCATTTCTCAGTTATGTGGGGCTCTGCTGATTTTCTGAGCAGACCTGTGGTGTACAGATGGATAGAGGATACTGGGCCTCTGGGAGGGTGTGTCATGTTGAAATGAAAGCTGCCTAACACGAAAGATTTGCCCCTTAGCAACAGGTGAGAGATTCCAGTCATTTTTGCCTTATGCCTTAACCTCTTGTTACTATAGCTCCCTGAGGCAACCTGTATGTTAAAAGCTTCTATTTCCACATCTTCCTGTGATCAGTGGTGGAATGAGACCAAGTATATTTACTCAAGCACTGTACTTATGTACAAATTTGAGTTATTTGTACTTTATCTGAGTATTTCCTTTTTCTGCAACTTTATGCTTCTATTCCACCACATCTCATAGGCAAACATTTTACTTTTCAACTCCACTGCATTTGTTTGATAGATTTAGCTACTAGTTACTTTTTGGATTACAGTTTTTATACCCTTCCTCTCCAGTGTATCTCCATATTTGGTCATTTTGATTTTTTTTTGTGATAAACTAAATGATTTAGTGGTCCTTTATGGGTTGAGAAAATTCTCCTACTTCTTAAGCTAAATGAACTCTTTAAAACCCTCTTGGATCAGCTGGAAAATACACTGTCACATGTTTTTTGAAACAGGACAGTCATGCAACAAACATATGATCTTATATGAATATGATGTATTGCTGTATATTAAACAGCAGCTCTACAGCAGTAAAATGTAACATACACATTAATGCAGTAGTAATATTAATCCAACAACATTATATATAACAGTAAAACATTGACAGGGACCATTTTTAGTCTTTCTGCTGATAAATGCTTTCATACTTATACTTTACTTAATCTCATATGTATTGCGCTATATGTCATCTCTACACCAGTATCCTGCCCGACAATGACAAAAAAGTCGTTTTGTGGATATTTTCAGGTATTTTAATGGTATTTCAGAGCTTTTCTTGTCCTGTAAAACGATTCAACACTGTTGATGACTCATCCTGCTCCTGGGGGCATTACTAAATTTGCGTCAATGAAAGGTAATCGCTTATGATGCTGCCAATGCATGAAAAGAGAATACATTCATGCTCTGGAGCAGACTGGAATGCTTCTGGCGAACCAAGCTCACTGTGCAAAAGCACAGTTTTATAACTGTATTCACTGATTTGGGTGAAAGGAGATCATATCTAATGGAGAAAATATTTTCTGGTTTCCCCTCTGGTGTCCTCTGGCTGCTCAGCTTCAACTATCAATGATTTAATTACAGAGTTTCGTGAGAGACAGATAGCTTTAGCTTTGTTGCTAAAATAGCCAATTGTAACTGTTAGCTGCTGTTAGTGGGCAACAGAACAGGCTCAGCAGCATCTCAGTGAACAAGGCCAGTCACCAGGATGAACACAACTTCTGAGACCGACAAGGAATGTATTACTGAAGTCATTTATGGAGTTTCCTGATGGAAAGATAGTTTTACTTGTTGCTAAAGTAAATTAGCTAAGGAGCCAAACCTGAGAGAGAAAACCACTTTGGTATGTTGCCTGTGCTCTGTAGTCAAGGCCCTTCTGGTCTCAGAGGCTGTTTTGGTCCCGGTCTGACAGTGGTCATTGGGAGCTCTCAGTCTGGGAAGAGTCAGCTTATAGGACCACTCTCCTTCCTTCATGGACTGCAGCGTAACGCGCATCCTGCGTTATTGGCAACTATAAACACAAGTCAGTGTTCATGTTAAGTCCCTCCCTAACTGTTTTTACAGGAAACGAGTAAGCAATAAGCAATCTGCTAGCCATTTCAAGGGATCTTTAAGTAAGGTTTTGAACACAGGACTTTTTTTCTGGTAGTGGAGTATTTTCACAGCGTGGTATTAGCACTTTTAATGAACAATCTGAATACTTTTCCTGCCACTGCCTGTGACTGACCTGAAGAAGGGCACAGAAAAACGTCATCCAATGGTTAGACAAAAATGAACTTTGAAGAATGAACAGGCCTGCTTTGGTGTTGTGTACATCACAATACTCTATGTATGCAGAGCTGTTTTCAACAGTGGTTTAAAACAAAGTAATCTGCCTCACCAGCAATCAAGGCTCTTCTTAGCGAGGCGCCATAAAACAAAGAAACCCCGCAGTGTGCAGCTGTGCAGCATGATAAGCATGTAAACTCTGCCTCCCAAACTTGGCCGATCACAGGCTTCTATCTATCCATTTACCAAAACCAATTATTTTTTCAATCCAAAGGTGCACCTGATACCTCCCCCATCAGACCAATGCAGCAGGGACAGAGGAGTTCTAAAGAAGAGCAATGGGTGGTATGGGCATTGCTCCCCTGAATGTGGGGAAAGACGAGCTGTGTTATTTGTAATCACAAATTGATGTCCTTTGTAGCCATGGGTTAGTGTGATCTGTGGGTTGGGAGAGGCAGGCGTCATGTGAGGCAAGGCAGCTGCTCTGCCTTTCTTCCCTCCCTGCAGTAAAGGGTTCCCTTTCAAAGGAGCCAAATGTATCTCCTTTCAGCTAGGCAAAATGGAGTCACTGTAGTTCATTTGAGACCTCAGATAAGACTGGACAGGTGTTGGGATGTCAGTTGAGCTTTCACACAAATATCTTTTATTCTCCCTTTTTCTGGAACTAGAAACCATATAAATTAATAAGGTCTTGTGTGTTTTCTCTGTCATTTTGTTAGTTTTTCCTGTTTTCACTTAATTCTGGAGCGATTCTTCTCTCAATTATTTTCATTGTTTATTCTCTTTAGTTCACATGGCTCTAGTTTGGTGTGGTGTTTTTCCTTCAGGGATTTCTCGAAACAGTTGATTCTTTTTTCATTCTAATTGAAGGCTAGATTTATAGGACTGAGCGGAGCTGCCTCAGTAAAAACAATTACAGATAAAGAAAACACGCTATTTTAGATGCTTATCAATTTTAATTACCACCATCAAGAGAGCTGGATAGTCATTGTTGATTTTTTTCCCCCTTGTTCTGTTTTTCTCTTTGTCTGTTGCCAGGATATATTAAATTATTATGAACTGGCTTTGCACAGAACTTTGTTGAAAAGTTGTTGAAGGGTCAAGGAGGAACTGCTTATCTTTTCACACTTTTTCAGACTTATTGTCCAGACTGTGTGCCTGTCAACAATCAAAGCTGCCTATTTTCCAGAAATGTGCTACAAAGGTAGAGGGGCACTGACTACTGAATGACCACTGAATAGGGATTGTGCTCATATGGCTTTATGGTTTTGCAGTATTTGGTTAGAAGTGCTTTAAAGTACCTAGAACTTGAGCTCATAACGCTGTGTTTTGTGTTTCACCCCTGATGTGAAAAAAATGGTAATGGAAGCAATTATTTACATTTTGCTTAGAAAATCATAGTACTAGTGAGCGCTATTAAGTCAACTTTGATTTTAGCTGATTGTCTTGTGCATTACAGATTTGCTAAAAAGTCCAAGTGATAGCTGCCACATTAGTGTTTTCATAGTATTGCTGCTGCATAGTATGAAAGTCATGTTACTAACCAGTCTGTTCTCATTCCTGTTGTCTGATACTGATGTTTTGTCATGCCTCTCGGCACTAGCCTTTCAAGTAACTTCAATGAACTCATCGCATCACTATAAGTATTAAGAGCGAAAAAAGTCCACATAAAGAGGTGGTGGGGTGGATGGATGGAGCAAACAAACTCATGACTTTCACCCAGGTGGTCTTGGTGTAAAACCAAAAGATAACATTATCTAAAGTTTTAAGTTACGTGCATCACGTGGCTTACCTCACTTATGCCACATGACTTATGTTATGTAACATACTTATTTTAACCCCAGTCATGATCTTTTCCTAAACCTAATTAAGTAGGTTTGTAGCCTAAACCTAACCAAACTATGACTTTTTCGCAACATTAACCACGTGTTAAAAGTAGGGTTGGGTACCGAAACCCGGTGCGATATGGCACCGATTCCTATACAACCAAGACCTACTGCACCAAATCACAATGCAAATCACGGTGCCTCATTTTGGTGCCACACACTGACTGAGCTGTCAGTTGAAATAGTTGAAATAGCCTTCTGGTGCAGTGTTAGAGATGCATCACGAAACTGCTTTTTATTGGTTCAGGTGCCATTTAAAAGTAGAACTTTAGCCTGGTATTGGAAAAACCCCTAACAATACCCAACCTTAGTGAAGAGGCTTTCTGGCAGAAATGTCTCATACAGGTGCTAAAGCAGACCTTGTGTGTCTGTATAATGCAGAGGGGTGTGACAAAGCAGCGTCTGTGTTTGACTACATAGGATGAGAAAGTGTTGTACTAACAGACCAAGGAAGTGAACAGCCTGAGGTGAAACTCATATTAGAACACACTGCCAGTAAGGGTGAGGAACTGTTAGAGAGTGCATCTGTGGAAGGGCCAGGGTCTGAAAGGAAAGGCAGTCCCTGCGACTACCGAAGCTATAACGATGCACTGTGTGCGACCCCCAGACAAGATTGATCAATAAGTCACTGCAATGAAGTGGCACATCGATTACACCAATGACAGGGCATTTACAGGTTTAATCTGTATAATGAGTGTAACCTTTTTCTTTCAGCCGCCTGCTTTCTGCCTGGCACGGACCTGTCCAAGGCCAGCGGGGACCAGAGAGGGGGTGGGAGCGAGATAAGATGAATGTCTGTGTGTGCATATATGTTGTAGTGGTGGTGGTGGTGGTGATGATGTGGAAAACATAGGGAGGGGAAAAGAGAAAAGACAGGAAGTAGAGAGAGGAGAAGAGAGCGCTTTATGTGACACCCGGGCCTGTGTTTGTGTCACAGCTGTAGGTAAGGTAGTGGCGCAGGGGGAGGATCATCATCATCATGCATTCGTATGCAGTGTAGGGAGGCCACCAATGATTAATGTGTGTCATGGGTAACTCGAGGCTCTGCAGTCTCTTTAGCATTTACAGTGTGTCCTCCTGCTCTTGCCTTCACAGTCCTTCCAGGGCCCGAACAGCTTCTTCTGCTCTTTCCGTGTGTCCTGTTGTTGTAGATTCAGCTTCTTCTCTCAGCCCACAGTGATAGATGTTAGTCACATTTACTAGTCTGCACAAGACTTGTTTCTTTTTGCCAAAAGTTACTGAAATTCTTTTTTTCCCACTTTACTTATTCATGCTATATCTTGTTCATCGTTATTTTTTTCTTCCTCTTTTGCAACATGACGCAAATGCCGATTTACATAAATGACATAACAGCCAATTAACCCACACGCTTATCAGTGAGACACAGACTTGGTAAGGACTCTCTGAAGCTGAATGCACTTTTTCGAAACAGCTTGTTCACACGTGGAATGTGTCCACATTAAGCTGATTTTACACAGCTGACTTGGCTAAAAATTCCATAGGACAGAGTAAAATGATTGATTTGCACAACTGTTCAACACATTTCTTGTAGGCTAACTGGTAACTGATTTTCTGCATGCTATAGGAGGGAGATGTGCTGTGAACATCTTTATTCGGTTTCCATGAAGTGATTTCTGTCATAGATTTAAATTTCATCACTGATATTTTAGTTTTGCCTGAACATTTTTTTTCTTAAGGGTTTCTTATCAGGTTCAAGCCTGAATATTTAACTCATTTACCTATACACATACTTTGTCCTAGCTTGACATCTTTACATATGTACAGTATAAATCAGGTGTTTTCAAATTCTGAGACTGTGGGCCTCCCCTCAGATAAAGCTTGGAAAAAGGCACCACTGCATAGTTTACTTGTCTTTTGCATAAAAAAGGTCTATCTGAAGACATTTACTTGTTTTTGACTCTGAAAATTGGGAAAAGCAGCAAATACTGTGTATCTTCAACCGAACTGCACACATTTGTGCTATTTTGTGTCATCTCCTTTTGAGAACTAATGTAATAACTAATGTGCTATATTTTCACTTCCATTCACTGAGCGTCCCCTGAAACTGTTTGGAGCCCCCCTGATGAGGCCTGCCTCTCACCTTGAAAACCCCTGGTATAAATCATAGTGGGTAGGCTAATAAATGATCGATTAAGGGTGGTTCCAGTATGATTCTTTGGTCAATTGATTATCACACAATGGCACACTAAATATAGTTTGTTTCCTTCAACTTAGGTCTGGTTGTTTTAAGATTCAACAATAATAGTAAAGCATTACTGATGGTGTGAAATTATACTTTATCTTGAACTGATTTTAGTCTGCATATGTTTCTTTTTTTTTTTGTTTCTCATGCGTAGGGTTTTGAGTGGCAAAGTGGTTTCTAATGTAACCACAGAGAATTTTAGATACTGATTAAACATTTATTTTGGCTTTAAAAAACATGCCAGGAAATTAGAGAAGCAGACTATGGAAAGACTCTCCTCTTGTCTCATCTGAACTCTCACTGTTCCCAAATGTGTGAAATAATACAATGTGATGAATGTAAGATATTTTAAAATATGCAAAAAACCTTGTCCATAGTGGCTGGCTTAGGGCATGTGTCTGGGTGCAAGCATCCTTTTTCACTTGTTCCCAATGAGGAGAGAGCAACTGTGACACCATGCAGCCACCTAGAGAAAACGTACCGCGTCCAGTGCCTTTTTCTGAGTGCTTCACCTTTTTTGTGCAGCTGTCCCATCTAGTTGAAAATCTTGGAAAGACGCTGTGTCGTCGCCAGTGCTTTTTTAGGTTTCAGTCATATCTTCCAGTCATGTATTAGATAGGGACTCATCACTCTGGTAACCAATAAAATGGGGGTAAGTTTGACTTTTTTTTTTCCTGATGTGCTCCAGAAGGCCAAGACTCCAATTTTTAAATGTTTTAAATGTTTTTAAATGTCTCTGTGTGTTCGGCTCTCACTACTTTTGTAGCATCTGACTGTCGTTTCAAGTTTAGTTTCTTTTCTGCGCCACTGTTTGTACTTTCAGGTATCTGCTTTATTCTACTGTTTAATGTTCACTTTCAGCTGATAGGAGTTGTGTTAAGTTACTGATTGTGAAAACCAAACATTTTTCCTGATTTTGCTGCTCGACTCAAGATGAGTGCGTATCCAGACATGCCTTCAAAAATCCCTGCCACATTGAGCTGATGAGCCGAGTCAAACCAAGCCAGCATGTGTATGGAAAGGGAGCAAGCATCTTCCAGTTGGTGCTCATAGTTTAAAAAAGTCAAACACATAGTGGTGGTGGTCATAGGTATTTCAAGATATTGTTGGCATAAAAACAAAACCCATGTGCAAAGTTTTTGCATCCGCACAGATGCCTCATCCTACCATTCTGCAGCGCCTTTCCCATACATTTCTGCCAGGGAAAAAAAAAAAAAAATACTATGTGGACACAGGCCCTTAGCCAGCCCGGAGTTTATTTTTATTCACTTTGAAATTGAATTGGAGCGAGTAAACCTGGTAAGATTAAATATCTGTAATCTTGGACCAGACATATAGATTAAACATATCAAACAACATCAACCATAAGGCATGTATATTAAAATGAGCAAAAACAGAAATCACGCTGGAATTATCCTTTAAAATGATCGGGCTTCTAAAAGACTGTCTGCTGAAGAAGTCACAGCATGGTAAATGTTCTTCCCAGTAGATGGCTGCAAAAATTGTCTCAGGGGCACAAAGTGCTCTGAGCGTGTTGTCAAGGGAATATTACTGCAGTGTTATGATGTGTTTTTATTCTGTCAGCCTCATCCCCAAGGGCAGGAGCCCCACTCACAACTGTGCTGCCTGCTGGTTCACTTTGCCAGAAATGCTTCGACATATACGGCGCAATAGACACACGGACACAAACAAGCACAGACACATGCAGATACACACGGACACCACCGAGTACACACTCACACACACGCACACACACACACACACACACACACACACACATACACATCCCATCACCTTCAGAAAGTTGACTGCTTGCAGCCGGAGCCAAGTTAAATGCTGCTTTGCCAGTCCATCTCTGTGTCCCCTCCCTCCACTGCTCTCCTCCCCTCTCCTCATCTCTTTGACTCCCAAGGACAAGGAGACCCACCGTACAATGGGACACCATTTATCACCACAGGAACAATTACTGGAGACGTTTCATTGTCAGAAAATTTCAAGCCAATTCTTCCCCTCCCATCTCTCTCTCTTTATCTTCCTCCTCCCGCTCTGTCTTTCTTTCTTGCCCTGCTGCCATCCCCTCCTTTTTCCTCCCTTCCTCCACTCTGCCTCTTTGCATGGCTCCCAATGAGCTCTATTGCAGGTCAGACTCCCATTAGCCCAAGCCCATCACTATAGATTACAGCACAGAGGCGGTGGAGCACTGTATTCTATCTCATCTAAAGGCCCTGACAGACTTTTCTCCCTCTGTTTCGAACAATGGGATCCCCTTTTTTCCCAAGGAAAGGCATGGAAAATTGCCTCTGATACTGTATCTCCAGCCCTGTGCTTTAATGAAGCCTTTCAACATGGCGCGGTGCGAAGGGAACGGAAGAGAGTCAGTTGTCCAATCTTTGTTTGATCACACATGCAGGCCCAGCCTCAGTAAATCACAGCAGAGCAGAGCCAAGCGGGGAGGGATTTAAATGGCAAATACGTATCAGATATGTATGTGTTGCTTTTGCTTGGGCTTCTTTTCATCCACAGTTGTGGTTTGCTATTTCAAATGTGTGACTCCATGTCTACGCAGCAGCATTTTTTAAGGTGGGGTAAAGTAATTGTTGTACTCATGAGTCAGTTGACGCTAAGGGCCTTCACAATAAAAGACGGGGAATGAACCGCACAGATACACTACTTCACCAACTGGAAAGGTCCATATGAGTCTGAAAACACTGCTTTGCCTCTACACTTTTAGGAATAAAAGTACTAGCTAGAACCATGAAGGGTTCCTTGGCTTATCCTGGTAAGAGAACTCTTTTTGGTTCCTGATAGAACCTTTTATAAAGGTTCCACTTGAAGCCCTTTCAGAAAGTTCTGTCTAGAACCCAACATAAAAGGTTATACCTAGAAACATCTGTGAAAGTTTTCAGCTAGAACTACATATGAGAGGTTCTACAGAGAACCAATCTACCACCCAGGGGGTTCTACTGAGAACCTTTATTTGACAAAAGATTTCCTCAAGGATTTCAATAATTCTCTTGGATAAAAAGGGGTCTTAATGGAGCCCTGTGCTTTAGCGAACCCTCTCCTTAAAAAATGGTTCTTCAAAAGCAAATGGTTCTGGGTAGAACCTCAGCCCTGCCAGAAGAACCCTTATTTCTAAGTGCACTTCTTCAGCTTATTTACAAATGTGTCAAAACTGAACCTGTTCCCGAGGCCTTGAATCACATCCTCTTGTGTTTAGGTGGCTCTCGTCCTGGCCTTATTTTTCATTGCATGTCGCATTTGTTGCTAAGCAATATTTGCTTTTGACACGTCAGTGGAATGCATGTTAGCAGATAAGCAGATTCAATCAAGTGTGAAGCAGCACCTCAGGTTGCCTGCTTGGCATCCTTGACATCCATCAGCGTAGAATGGAAATGGGCCCTCGGTGTCAAATGTGCTCTGATTTATCCGCAAGTGCTGATATGATCGCTATTAGATCGTTTTTAATGACTAATGACATTTGAAAAGTGCTTGGGTCTGTGCAGAGGCATAGAGGGCAAATTACCTCTCGCCAGTGCAGTGCTATGTTCTCCCTGTGGTGATAGCAGCAGGTCTAAGTCAGTTATGGAATCATGTATTGAGTATACGTGCGTCCATTTGTGTCACCAGAGCAAGCTGGTGGAAAGAACCCCTAGGCAGTGCCTGAGGGCTGGTCGGATGCTACGTGTCTTTGCTGTATTTATTACCTACTGTACATAATTTAGTATTTTGAGCCAAGTCTGTATGACAGTTGAACAACAACAGCAACTGTAATTTTAGGTAATTTGATCTGTCCTTCTTTTTATGTGTTTTTAATTCCTAAACATCCTGCTCTCCCTTGTTTGGGAAACATGCTCCATGTTTTAAACTGGTTATTGAAGTACATATATTCTTTAATCAAGTGGAAGTACTTACTTAATCTAATGTAAAAAAACCTTATTTTTGTTTTGTTGCATCATGTGTGATATGCACTGACAGCACTGTGATGCCTGAAGGAATAGTCATTTCGAAGTGTTATTGTCTCATCCATTTAGGTTGAGATTGGGCTTGATGTTGGGAAGGCAGAACACAATCATGGAATATGAAAATAATTTTCCTCAAATGCACTAAAAGTAAAGTAATGGGCCTGTTTTGAAAATATAAGGAGTAGGAAATACAGATATGTGTTAAAATGAAGGGAGGAAAATATAAAAAAAAGTTAAGTACAGATACCTGAAAACTCTTAAGTACAGTAATCAGGTATTTTGTAATTTGTTACTTCCTTGATTAATTAATAAATTACCACATGACTTGGACTTGAGTCACAAATTTTATGACTTTAGACGCAACTTGACAAAATCAAAAAAGATTTGCAAATCGACTTGGATTTTAACACCGGTCATTTGTGGACTTGAACCGTTTTGACTTGAAAATATTTTAAAAATACCTTCCACCAAGGCCAAAGATTAAAAAGTATGTTATTATAAATTTCCCTTCAATATTAATGCTCTTCATTCCCTGCAAGTTGACACGTAATTACCCACAATTCCCAGATCCACTTTGAACCAATCCGACAGCATCCAATCAACTTGCAGGACAGAACCACGTGACGAACTAAGAACTAGCGTGACGTTATTGAGCTCCAGTTGGAAAAAATGATACCAAAGATAATTTTGTTCACATACAAAAACTATGTGGTGGTCAACAGAGGTAGGAAGTACAACTGCTGTGCTTCTGTACTAGAATTTTCAGGTATCTGTACTTTACTTGAACATTTATTTTTCTGACTTCTTTACTTCCTGTATTTTAACACAAATACCTGTACTTTCTACTCCTTACATTTTCAAAATAGACTTGTTACTTTACTTTGTTGTGTTAATGTGTTAATTCTAGGGGAATTATTGATTATTTTTGTTTTGTAGCATCAAGCACCACCTTTTAAACATCAAGACTGATTTCATTCTAAATGGATGACAGAAAAGATGATTCCTTGGTGCATCCATAGGTTCATATTACGCATGGCTGACGAAACAAGGTATAAATGATGTAAAGGACATAAGATGAAACAGACAAGAGAGGGAAACTTGATTGTGGAGAAAAGGTGAAATTCATTTAGCTTTGCACATAAACAGCCAGTCGGAATGTCTTTCAGAGGGTGACTTTTTACTTTTATACTTTGAGTATATTTCAGAGCCTGTACCTTTTCACTTTTACTTGAGTAAAGAAATTAAATCAGCTCTGTTATTTTTACCAGAGTTTTTACACAATTATCTGTACTTAAAGAATGTGTGTACCTTTGCCACCACTGGTGGTCAACAAAAAACTGAGTTGCATTATGCAAAAATATGTGGATTGAAAATTAAGGTGATGCAACGATTTCCAATTTCATTTGACATTTGAAGTGGCACAAAAGAATGGTAAGTTGAGGCTGGCATAACGTTTGTTAAAAAAGGCATTATCACTTGTTGAGGACCCAAACCCAAAGTTTAGGACTTGAATGGGGACTTGTCAGTCTTGACTTTGGACTTGATTTGTCTCTCTGTACTTGGGACTTGACTTGGGACTAAAGTTCAAAGACTTGAGACTTACTTGTGATTTGCAAAACAGTGACTTGATTCCACCTCTGCATGTATGTATGCATATATGTAAAAGCATCTTTATACTGTGTTCCCCTCCTCCAGTGAGACATAACTTAACTGTGTGTATGAAGGTGTGCCAAAGGAGAATGAGAGTAGGGATGGAGCAATAAGAGAAAATAAGGTGATAGACAGAGTGAAATGTGTGAAACAGATGACAGATAGTGAGAGAAATATTTTGCATCTGCAGCCATGGACAGTCTGTTGGTTTTTGGAGAGGGTCACTTAGCTCCAGGAGCCACAGCTGGTTTCAGCAGCAGCCAGACACCCTAGGGAGCTCTCAGACATTCCTCTGGGTCTGTCTCTGTAATAACTCTGTACTGACATGGGTTAAAAAGGGACAGCGATGGAGGGAGTTATAGATCTGGCGTGCCTGTACAAGTGAGTGGAGATAGAACTGACCGTCTGTCTGGTCTGGTCTGGTGTGTACACTGAATACTGAGAAGAAAAAGACAGAAAATAGAATTGAGTACAGGCTGTTACATTCAATGCTGCCTGTTCTACTTTCAGCATACAGCCCACAGTACTTTAACTCAAGTGGAAATTTCCAGTACTGTTCAGTGAAACCACCTTAACCTTTAGGCAGATTTAATACTGAAGTTGGCTGACAGTGAGACTTTGGGTTCTGTAGCAGCAGTGTCTTCCTCGTAGCTCTTTTAATTTCCATCTCAGCAACTGAATCCAAGAATAGACACAGACCACAGACAATCCATACAGAGTTTAATATCACTGAGAGGGCTAGAACAATGATTTAGAACCACTAAATAGATGCTCCACATAATCAACTTTGCATATTTGATGTGAGGCGCTCTCCAGAGTGGGCCGGCTTTCAAATGTAAATTTTGCCTGCAAACTTAAATCATTTAGTGCATTTTACTTGAAGCGTATCTTTGACAACAATAAATCACAAGGTTGCTGCATCCATTAGCAAATTGGCTCTGCAGTAGACGGAAGAATAAAGGGAGAGGGAGGCAGAGCGTGAGTGTGCGGCAGGCAGCAGTCTTTTATAATCAACAGTAACAGTTTCAGAGGCATGGTAGCCAGACACTGCGGCACACGGACACCCATAAACCTCTGATCACATACATCACAACAATGGGCCCATTGATTGGCTGGCTGGGATAGTGGGTGGGAGGCTCTAGCTTGAAGTGATGCATGCCACAATCAGCTTTGAAGGGCCTCTGTTCTTCCTGTTGGCCCTGTCACCCTCGCAGCCCTTTCCGTGTGTCCGTGAGATGCCTGCGACGGATCTTTCAATGTGCGTCCTTCATGCCTTGCAGTTTGCAGCACACCCTTGCTGTCTGCCTCTGCTCTCCATCTCATCCCCATTCTGTCACTCTCTCTCATACGCACACACTCACACACTTTTTTCAAGACACTGGCCTTGTCTCTTCTCTTTGGTTTCATTCAGAGAGTTTTATTGTATTTGGATAAGTGCAGGCTACAGTATGTCCACCCTTTTCAGAAACATGTATTAGACAGAATAGCCAGTGCTTTCATGAGCACAAAGAGAGAGACAAGAGGAGGAGAAATGGGGCCAATTAGAGGCCTGGAGCTAGCACTGTCTTCTGATACTGCTGGTCTGGGCCACAGCACTCTGTGTGTGTGTGTGTGTGTGTGTGTGTGTGTGTGTGTGTGTGTGTGTGTGTGTGTGTGTGCGTGCGCGCGTGTGTGTGTGTGTGCGTGCGCGTGCGTGCGGTGCGTGCGTGTGATGTGTGGTGTGTTGGAGAGAGAGAAGGTGGATTGTCTGCAGGTTCTGTACAGGAGGTGATGAGTGAGAAAGAAAGACCAGGAAATCCAGTATTTCTATTTTGGTGTCCCACATTACTGGAAGCTGGCTGAAGTATGAATTATGGAAATGACTGTAGGGGGTTTTCTAGCCCAAAGGCTTCACTTCAGAACCCTCTTTTCCTCTAGTGATCAGATATGATACCAAAAGGTGGATTCTGGGGGGTTTGTGGTTGTCCCCATGTCTTCATGCAAAAAAAGGGGACTTAAAATGAGCTCTGGGTGCAGTAGTTCTAGATTGTTAAAAGGAATAGTTTAGATTATTAGATGTTGGGTTGTATGAAGTATTCATTGATAGTCAGTGTATGTCCCCCAAAGAGTACCAGCATGGAAGCTAAACAATGTACTGCTGTGGTCAGCAAAAAAGGTATTTTAGCCACTTAAAAAAATCAGTTTAAGTGTATGCTATATTTAGAATATTTTCACTACTTTATCTTGTACTCAGGCAGTTGTCTCTTTTCTGACATGAAACCGGCAATAGATCGGCCAAATATTGCTCTCTCCGAACCAACCAAACTCCACAGGCAAAATCCATAATGCTAGCTCACAGAACACAGGAGTTGCTGGTCTACCGCTGCCTCGATCTGTTTGTTTGTTTGTTTGTGTTATTGTGTGACTTTAGTGAATCTGAACTAACCTTTTAAAACACTCAAGTCAGACAATAACACAAACAAGCACTCAGATTGAGGCAGTGGTAGATAAGCAACTCCCGTGTTCTGCAAGGTAAATCACTGATTTCACCTATGGAGTTTGGTTGATTTTAGAACTGTGTTTTCCCATCAGAAAAAGCTGTCTGATGGGCAAAGTAAATTGGTGAAGGCGTAACATTAAGTGGCTAAAATACCTGGAGCTGCTCACTCTGTTCACAGCAGTACATTGCTAAGCCTCCGTGCTGGTGCTCCTCTCTGCTTCTCCAAACTG
Source organism: Lutjanus argentimaculatus (assembly GCA_034769285.1). NCBI lineage: Eukaryota > Metazoa > Chordata > Actinopteri > Lutjaniformes > Lutjanidae > Lutjanus > Lutjanus argentimaculatus. The sequence continues at coordinate 24,866,585 of JAWZSL010000003.1, read as the reverse complement.
GGGATGATAAGAACTTTGGATAAGTACCTCATACAGCGCCACATCAAATATTCCAAACCATCCCTCTAAGTCTGTTTTTTATGTTAAAACGGTCAAAGACAAAATGGGCATTGTCTATGTAGTGCACCTCTTCCAAATCCACCGGACGTGTGTATCATTTCTTGGATGTAGTCACTGTGGTATAAGAATGCAAAGCTGACTAGAGAAAATAGTATAGAGAACCTTACTGCAGGCCTTTTTTCACACTGTGGTATGTGGTCAAATTGGACTGCCCAACTCTACATTCTGTATGATCAAAGTTAGCAGATCAAACAACTCAAGTGGCAGACAAGTGAGTTACCTATCCTACGGCTGCAGGAAATATGGCTCAAACCTTGCAATTACTCTTCTGCGATGCAGAAAAAATTTATAACTGCTTGCTGGAGAGTTGTTAAAGGGGTTGGCCAACAATATTTGTCATCTTTGTTTTGAGTAGAGAAGCCTGTGTGCTGCTACAGTTCTTTGTTGACTTGTTCCTGCATCCTCCCTGAATTCACACGCTACGTATCTTTACAGCCCTAACCACATCCCTGCTAATTAACAGGACAATAAACATGCTGGCTCCCATTAACTGTGGCGGCCGCTGCATATTTCCCTAGACAGTGTCTGACTGGTAGATAGGGGCTCTCTGTACTGCACAATATGTTAATCAGCCTCCCTCATCTCAAGCTCTCCCATCTCCTCTCTCTCGGTCTTCAAAGTCAAGTAGGAGACCCTTTTCCCTGCCGTCCCCAGGCCCTGCCCTATCTCCATCTGCAGGTAGCTTAATCTGTCTTCACTGGAGAGCTTTGCCACATTACTGGGGTGCTCACCAACCAATTACTATCCATTTCAAGTGCTCATCAGGTCGGTGTCATGAAGGAAAAATGCCCACATCCTCTTGACCTTTTGATTGTCCTGATGCATCAAGTGGTAAGGCAAACAAGAGAAGCGTTGAGTGGGTCTGTCAGGCTTAGGGTGACTAACTCATCATTATCAGCCAAAGAAGTGGAACAGTGTATCCATCCTTAAAATCTGTGCTGAAACCGCACAGGAGTGTGGCGCAGCTCTGACAAACACTTTGGGCTTTATGTGGCATGGAACCTCTTTATTTCAGAGGGGAGCGTATGGCAGTAATCCGACCTGCAGATAATAAGACCCCCATGTCATAAATCCTCTCAGAAAACTAAGGCAGTTAGGCTCATATTTGCTCATTCCGCAGGGCACGCACTGTTTGCTGCTCAGAAAGGGATTGTCTCCACTCTTTTTGTTTTGTTTTTTTGTTACAAGACTAAAACTCATAAAATAGTCAAACTCTTTAAGTATCAGCTGGCCTCATACACAAAGCAGACACCCACCCACACTCTTAGAAACAAACTTACTAACTAGAACCACAAAGGGTTCTTTGCCTTGTCCTCATAGGAGAACTCTTTTTGGTTCTCGGTAGAAACGTTTATAAAGGTTCAACTTGGAACCCTTTCAGAGAGTTAGGACCCAACATTAAAGATTATACCTAGAACCATCTGTCAAAGGTTCTAACCAGAACCCCCTATGAAAGGCTCTACAGAGAACCACCTGTGAAGTAATGGTTCGATACAGAACCTTTCCACCCTTTAAGGGTGCTAACAAGAACCCTCCATGGGTTTATACTGAGAATCTTTTAATGTTCCAGGGGTTTTGTCAAGAACAATAAATGATCTTGGTCATTGCATATTGATAAAGTAGTGAGTAACTGAAAGGTCTTTCAGTTATAAGGAGATGCCAAACATTTTTACCACAGAATATCATAGGACAGATTGTTAATGCATTAGTTTTATTACATCTGGACTACTGCTCTGTGGTTTGGTCCAGTACTTCCATGACACAAATAAAGAATTTGCAGATTGCTCAGAATAAAGCAACACAGTGTATACTTAGATATTCATACAGAACCAGTGTAAACACAATGCATAACTGTTTATCTTGGTTAAAAGTAGATGGCAGATTTACCATTTCTTTGCTTAACTTCATCAGAAATATTTTAGCTAGCAAATCACCAAGGATATTCTATGAACAGCCTGAGCTCAGATGTATGTAACTATCACACCAGGCGCACAACTGGTGGTAGATTTACACCACCCAAAACCAAGACTAGTATGTTGAAGAATGGTGTAATGTACAGAGATATGGTTACATGGAACTCTCTGCCTGAGCAGATCGTCCAGGAAAACAGTAAAGATCGCTTTAAAATCTTAATAAAACAACATCTCCTGACTAAACAGCCCTCCTCATCTACTGATTTATAGCTGACAAATCGACATGTTAAAGGGTATTTTGGTTATGTGTCACTATAATGAAATTATGCTGTAGAATGAGAGAAGCGCTATAAAACCTTTTTATAGATCCTTGGAGCACCTAGAGGCTTTTCTCTAAGCCCATTATGATTTTTGTTAACTTTGACTATAACAGGCCAAAGTGTGTGTATTAACTTACCTATGAACCATTGGTTTCCTGTATCTATGTAGAAATGTTTTGTTTCTTGATTTTGATGACTACAGCTTGGTCCTGTTTTTGTTGTTTTTGTTGTTGTATTGTTGTTGCTGTTGTGGTGGAGGGATGTCTATTTAATCTTTTTTGTGAGTTTGTACTCACAAATGTAATGTATATAGTATTGTGTTCGATGTGAACCCCAGGAAGAATAACTGTTGGTACAACTGCAGCTAATGGAGATCCTAATAAATGAAATGAAATCAAACACAGCCAAGGGGTTCTACACAAACCTTTTAATATTCCAAAGGTTTTATCTAGAATACACTCTGGGGATTCTGCTGAGAACCTTTTCTTATTCCAAGGGCTTTATCTAGAACCCACATGGGAGTTCTACCGAGAATCTTTTTTATATTCCACGGGTATTATCTAAAACACACTCAGAGATTCTACTGAGAACATTTTTTATATTCCAAGGGTTTTATGTAGAACACACTCAGAGGTTCTACCAAGAGCATTATTATATTCCAAGTGTTTTATCTAGAACCCACCGAGGGGGTCTACTGAAAGCCTTTTTATATTCCACGGATATTATTCAGAACACACTCAGAAGTTCTACCATTATCCTTTTTGATATTCCAAGGATTTTAACAGAAAATTCTCAGGGGCACTACTGAGAACCTTTTCATACCCCAAGGGTATGAAAAGAACCATGAAAAGAACCCTAAAAAGAACCCTTGTATATTCCAAGGGTTTTATCTAGAACCTAATCAGGGGGGTTCACAAAGAACCGTTTTATATTATGGTATAAATAACCCTTGATCAATCCTAGATGAAAGCAATCCTTTTAGAATTCTTTGTTCCAAAAAGAGTTCTTTGGATGAAAAAGGTTCTTAATGGAACCCTTAGTCTTATAAAGAATTGTTGACAGACTTTTTCTTCAAAAAAGCTTTCTTCAGAAGCAAAAAGCTCCCTTCAGGAAGAGGCCTTTTGGAACCCTTATTTCTAAAAGTGCAGCTTTCATTGTAGCTCATGTGTGAACCCTGTAAACAGAGCCGGTCCCTCAGAGAGTGAGAGTCAGGAGCATTATCATAAGCAACTGTCAAATTTTGTCTTTGCATTGTTAAGTAGAGAGAATAAAGAGCAAACCATGATTTAATTAAAGCTAGACTGAGGGCACAGGAGGAATAAAAAAATATAAGACAAAAAAAAAGAAAAAGAGAACAGAAGTTAATAAAGAAGCATGAGTGAGTATGTGTATGCTGTTATTGTCGGGCCCGTTACAGAATTAATTTTTTTACCTTTGGGCAGTTAGAACAGCGGTGGGCGATGTGTGTGCCCAGCTGCTGGTCGGAGACAGGCAGTAGTTAGGCATGCCAATCTGGTGGCCTCTTTCAGCCTGCCAGTCTGCCCAGATCTTCAGGGCTTCCCGCTAGCCCCCTCTGCTTTGCTGTGCTCTGGCAGAAGAGCTAATTAAAACAGGGCTAAATTAACAACACGTTCACAGGCTAGCCTGCCTCGCCTGTTTGCCTCCCTCCTCCTCCCGGCTTTTTTTCTCTGCACCTCACAAACACACACACACATGCAGACACTCCTCCTCCCTTTCCTCATCACCCTATATCTCACTGAGGCTGCCTACTGCGGGAACATGTGTTTACCTTAAGGGGTTTTATGGCAATTACACTCCTGTGCTCTCTCTGCCTGTTTTGTTTTCCATTTATGTGTTTATTTAATTGGCATTCAGTGTGCTGTAATTCTATTAGTTCCTGAAAAGGTCAGGGTCATAGGGGATTGGCTTCTGGCAGCCTCGCTTGTGAAACACGTAGCACTCAAACCATTCCATACATACGGAGAGATAATTAAAAAGGGCCATGGTAGAACTTACCTCACGACCTTTTTAGGAAGACAATTAAAAAAGCGAAACCCAGCAGTGCTAACAGGAGCTCTGGATTTTAATCAATTTTGTAAAATGTAGTTGGAATATAAATATTAGTTCCCACACTGTCTACACAGAAGCACAGACGATCTGAGTTCATTTTTATTCATGATTTCTGTATCAAACGGTAACATAGTTGAATTAAAGATTATTAAACATCATTACATAACAGAGTGTTTGGACACTTTCAGAGACAGTTTTCAATAATTATATTTTCCTATGAACAACCACCAGCACGATTTGCAGCTACCGCTCCTTTCTTCTTGGTATTATCCTGAGATAACAACACATATAATTGTGGGATGGTAATAACTGACTGCTGTACAGAGAGTGAGTCACTGAAAAAAAGCCTTAATGCTGTCACTGCGATATTAGCTGTAAATCTCTCTGAGATTGTGTGCAGAAGGGCACCTTTTTGCTGTCAGGTCATTGTCCAAATTACCCAGGAATTTTGAAGTATTTAAATTTTAAACCTCCATAAAGTGGCCTACATGGCCCCGGCTGCATTTGGCTGTTAATAATGGATGAAGACGAGCAGATCAGCATGTGTAATGGGAACTTGGCTGGAGACATGGCATGAGCTGACTGGCTATTTCAGACGATCTGTCAGCATGTCTGCTGACCCCGATGAGCAGTTATTAAAATTATGCAAGATGAGATACAGACACTTGATGGAGCCAAGACTTGACAAGCCCTCAATGAGGTTGTGTAGCTACAGTATCGAAGCCTTGTCATTCAAGCTTTAGCATAAGAAAACTCACACCATTAAAACATACATTATATAATTGTATATTGTCATAAGTGATGTTATCTGAAGATGTACTGCAGACACTTTATTTTCAATTCATGGTTAAAAAATATTCATATGGGGCCATATTACAAGAATGTCACGTCAGCTGCTGCTCAAACACTACCTTTGGCTACTGTTAATGAGCACCTACCCTTTGTTACTATTAGCCAACACTACCGTTAGCGAATGTCAGCAAATGCTACCATTTGCTACTGCACTAATACAACTATTAGCTACTGTTTGCAAACATTACCATTAGCTACTGCTGTAAACACTACCGTTAGCTACTGCTCTAATACTACTGTTGGCTATTGTTAGTGAACCCTTTGGCTCACTTGTTAGTAAGTAAGCTACAATTACAGGTGTACAAGTGAAAGTTAGGGCAATTAATGACTATCCTAAAGTTTGGGGATTTTTGGGAAGTTAGGATGCTTGCATAATACACTTCTCCTATCTTCAGTTAGGATAGGATAATTGACTTAGGAACTTTTCATCCTAAATCAGGTCCTCACCCTTATTGTCATGGTTATCAAACAGTTAGGATCTGGAAGTTAGGAAGTTTCTGTAATATGGCCTATGACAAACAGGTTGTATGATGACATAGCACTGACCTTCAGCACAAATGAATAATAAAAGGTAATGCATTGATAACTGATGGCACAGTGTGTATCATTTTCAGTGGATTCAGTGATGCTGGCCATTTCATTATACCCCATCACAGCAATATTCTGCAGTTAAAAAGTCTCATATTCAACCATAATTGTTTGATGGACTTTTTTTAATATATGACAGTAAATGTTTTTTGCAGCTCTGCCACCTTCAGTACATTTTTACTGACAGTCTTTTTTTCCCTCCATCATCCACCTCTCTCTCTGCGGATGGTGCTGATTATGGTTAATTATGTTGATGAATGGTAGTGCTGAGGGTACTCCATCAGCATTTCATAATCTGTCTTCTCTCTCTGCTCTTTATCACGACTAAGCTGAGATGGTGTGCAGAATGGTGCACACGGTGGTGCTGCTCAAATGCTCATACATGTCAGACTTGAACTCTGACACCTACAACTCACGTCTCTCCACTGAAAACAGTCTTTGTATCATTATACAGCAAGTGTTTTAAGATGAATTAAAATAGAATACGTAAAAGCCTTTCTGTGCACATGCTTCTTTACATGTTGGTTAACAGCCAGACCTGCAAACCGTTTCTTTTTTTTTTTTTTACCACTAATGTGGCAGTGTTTCCTGTTTAATATCTTTTAGGCTGAGTCATTGGAGCTTTAGTAAAGGCACTATATCTGTCCTTGATTTAATTAGACTTTTCTTTTTTTATGTAGTACAGGCTTTACCCTAAAAGCTTTCTTTATTTAAAAAAGATAACTTATTTTGATTATAGCCCTGTACTGAACATTTGGTCTTGTTTCTGTTTTTTGCAGAATTGACCCTTTGCTAAGTCCCTCCTGTGAACAGCAACTGGCTAACCATAGCTTAGCAACTGTAACTAGGGCGCCACAGGCCTGTCAAGCTTTGCATTTTTCTCTGTGTAAAAGTGGTCTGGAGTAGACTCTGAGACCAGTGATACTAGTGTTTCTTGAGTATGGACAGTAATGTCTTTTTTCTAGTCTTTCAAAAATGTAAAACACAGGAGCACAGTGAGGAATGGATTAAACTTTATCTGTACCTGCTCTAATGTATGCTGTGAATGTTAGCATGTCCGGCTAACTAATGCTCGCTTACTAGCTGCAGTAACCTTATCTCCAGCCAAACTTGTTAGATACCACTGCATCTGCACTTGTTATGTGGGGAGTTTGAGGCATAGGATGTGGGCTGGTGCATGATCAAAGTGGGTCGACAACAACACATCTCCTTCTGGCTAGCTAACTAAGCCAGATTAGCTTAGCTCTCACATTAGTCAGTGTAATTCTGTCATCTATTGTATACATATAGTTTCGTATTTCACCATTTGATCAATGTTTGCTGGGGTATAAGCTAGCTTTAGCCTCAGTCTTTTGGTATTAGTTATATCATGTACTCTGTTGATAAGTGGTCAAGGGTTATTGTTTTAAAATGTGTTAGATGGGAATATTAAAAGGTCAGCTGGAGACAGACTTCTCAGCTGACTCAAGCAAATTACACTTATGAAAACTGCCAGCGAATGTCATCATTTTAGCCAACAAAATCCACAGCCGTCAGCCACAAACAAGAAGCTGCTTTTGTTACTTCTCCATGGAATCAAAGACCTCATCTTTTAGCAATTACTCCCAATTTTGATGTTAATTCTGCCATTGTTGTATAAAGAAAAGAAGGTCACACTCAGGACTAACGTCATCCAACATGCCTTTGACTTGATCACATCATGTAGAAAATCACACAAAACATTTTGTGTGCTACCATCATCACTGTAAACAGCACGTGTGCAGTGCGAGCATGGAAACCTTGACAGGCGTAGCAACAGTAACTAAGAAGGGCGGGGCTTAGCAAAGGGTCAATTAGGACAGATTACAGTATTTTAGTTCCTTGTTAGTCTCTTTGGGAGCCAGCTTCAAGTGGCCACCCAGGGAGCTGTGGTTTTTTGGCTTTTCCATGTTGGCCTTACTTTTCAGCCCCAGAGGTTGTCTCTTGGAAAATATGCTTCGGATTGTTGGTATTTCTTGAAACCAATCGCAGTTATCTTAGGCAGCCAAAGATGGAGTGACGGTGCCCCTGTAAAATAGTGTTGGGAATAACTTGTATTGTTTGAACATTTGCATGTGGACAGTGAGGCATGGCATTAAAATGGCAAAATCCGCACAAAAGAGAAGAGAAAAGTTGCTTGCTTGTTTACACTTGTGCTGTTAGCATCCAGGTTGAAGTATCTTGCCATTTTCAGTGTGTTAATTGCTAGCTTGGTGGTTGTCGTTTCATGTAGCAATAGGGACTATGAAAACGGTAACAGACAGATAGTAGAAGGTGAGTAGAATGGCAGGCTTATTTTTACAGCCTACTTCCTGTGAGTCAGACTAGTCCTTTGTTAGCAGTAGTAACATTTTTCTTGTTGTGTACTGTTATTGCTAAGAATATAGCAAGTACACACTTGCATGTAATAAACCTAGACCAACAGTCCCTTGTGAATGTAGTTAGAAAAGGATACACTGTATAGCCATTACTATCAGCCTAATTCTTAATGATCATTTCTTAGTTTGCAACAGCTTCTCCTTTTGTTGTCTTTGTTCCAAAGCCCTTGCCAAAGCTGCATGTTTTTTAGCTGAAACACATAGATGAATAAATTGCAGGCAAGCCATGCCGCTATTTTAGAGTGGACTGGGTCCTCCTCTGACATTGCTCTTGAATGTGCACTCTAACATTCAAGCAAGGATTATGCCCCATCCCCTACCCGCCTCTCGCTTAATTGGCTTAGATGAATATCTAAAGAGCTAAAGCTGGGTTTAAGCCAGGCAATTAGTAGAGTGTTGTTATTGAATTTACATGAATGCCACGGATACTGATTGTGTGTCATAAACAACCTTTAAATCACAGCCCATATGATGGATACATTACATACTGTAAAATGTTTATTTATAGAAAAGAGGGAGCGAGAAATACGGAGTCGGTGTGAGAAAATTGCCCGAAATTCAATATGCTGTGCAATTATCATGTGTAATAGCCTGTAAAATCCTAATATCTATTCAGCCACTTGGAAAGGCACAAGAAATGGCCTGACCACTTAGCCCACTTTCTCTGGCCCCTTCCTGGCTATGACAGACGGCCCTGTCTGGAGAGCAGAAAGAAATAATATAAGCCATATTTCATTCAAAGGCCCCTCCATGTATCCTCATTCTTTCTGTTTAACTGACTTTCCCCCCTTTCCTTATCCTTCCGATTCCTCCAGAGCCATATTGGTGATTACCTCCAGTGAATCAGCAGAGGTAATGGGGGCTGCATCCTGGAGGCACAATGCACTGTGAGGATGCCTTTCCCTTGTTTTCTCACTGCTCAATCCTATTTATTACCGGGGTTTGGAATCAGCTGAAAGTGAATTTGGGACCTGTTCAGCTTCATTTTTCTGTTATGCATTTGTTGTTGCATGTGTATCCAGATGTGTACAATATTGTCATTCTAACATGAAGAGGCATTGACTGCACCTTGGTTCCTGAATGCAGTGTTTAGACGTCCCCTCTCATGGTAACAAGGTACTCAAATCAGCTAAGATGAGCGCACCCAAATCATGTAATAACAAATGTGCAAAACTGAACTTGCGCGTGACAAGAAAGACTTTTTATTTTTGTTGCCTTGTTATTCACACCATATTGCAGTATATGGCAGCACATACGGTTTTATTTTAATTTCATTTCTGCCCCAAAAAAAAAATATAGCTAGAATAAGAACCAGTATTCAGTAAGAACAAGGACTGATGAGCAGAATTGGAATAAGAATTGATTAAATTGGTCTAAAATCTCTCTCATTATTTTTCTCCCTCCTGCATATGAAAGATCAGAAAAGAGTAATTAAGGGAGAAACTGAGGTGGATGACTGAATGTATTTGTTGTGAACTGGCTGCGCAGTGGACTTTACCTTACGTTTAGTCCAATTCATTTTGGCATTTCACATTTCTGACCAAAGAAGTGATACACAGACCGCAGTTACAACTATGGGCATTTTGGCGGGCCAAGTCATAAGAATCAACATTGTGATAAACAGCAGATGGGTTGCGGGTGGGAAACAGAGTACTTCTCCCCACTAAGAGCCAAGCGTATGTGCATTAATGCATGAGGCACAGCAGCGCAACTTCAGTAATTATTTAATTCTGTTTCCTCTGAAGTGTCTCCACTGTCCTGTCAAATTTATAACTACAGTTTTCTGCTTAAATGTCCCACAATATTTGTTTGCAGTGACACTATTGTTTGCATTGAAACAAAACTGAAAGCAGCCTCTCTGAACATTAAAATATATCATATTTTATATACCTGGTTTACGTTATTTAAAAGCTAATATAGCCTACAGGGACCAGTAGAGGTACAAGTGGGAAATAGCGTGCATCTTCCTGCTGGTTGCACATTTACACATGAGGCACAGTAGCACACCTTCTTTGTTTATTTAATACTGTTTCCTCTGGACAGGTTCCTCTGGTCTGCCAATTTTATATCGACAATTTTTAGTTTTGCTACCTAAGTATTAACTATATTTGCTCCAGTGACATTACTGCACACAAAGCAGCTTCCCTAATCATTAAGGTAAATTGTTGAAGAAAACACTCCTACATGAATACAACACACAATAAAGACATCACCTGGAAAGCTTGTGCTGCTTGACATAAGTTAAAAGGTAATATACCCTGCAAGGTAGAGGTGCAGGTGCAGTTCTCTAAATTGAAGAAAATAATGCATTCACGTAGGTGGCGGGTGGATGAGTTTTGCCCATGTGTGGCTTTGGATAGAGTCAGAGTCCATCTGGGCATCCAAAGTGATGTACAAATGAAATACAATTCAACCCATAGTAGACCAAGGACAAGTCTTTTTGAGTAAGTGCCACAATGCTCAGGTCCATGTTCAACCTGACTCAAGTGCAGTGTGGCTTGCAGGTACATTTTTTGAGAAAGTGCTAGAGAAGGTGCTAGAGAAGGTAAAGACAGAGCGTATTAGGTGAGTTAAGTACTGTCAGAAGAGGTTGGTGATGAAGAGATTTTTGAGGGCAGAAAAAGACCATACTGGAGAAGAGTTTAGATTAGATAGTGGCCACTCTGTAAGCAAGCATTAGTGACTTGAACTTTATGTGAGCAGCAACAGGGAGCCAGTGGAGAGTCATGAAAATTGGGGTGGTGCAAGCTGTTTTTGTTTTGGCTGGTTGAAGATCTGATGTGGACCGTTTGCAGTGGGTTTTACAGTCCTTGATAGAAAGGCATTGCAGCAGTCAAGACAAGACATGGAAGGAGCTGAGTGGCATATTCAATCAGATAGAACCTGAGAATGCAGCATAAAAATACATTTCTCATATGCTATCTTCTCTTTTTTTGATCCTAAAGTTAAAGTGATCCGTTCCTTTCCCGTCACTCGTTTATAGGAAACATCAGAGGCAGTGTAATCTTGTATGTGTGGGTGTGTGTGTCCTTGCATGTGTCTTTTGCATATCTACTTGTGTGCATGTATTTGCAGCAGCAGGCAGCACCAAGGCCGAGCAGGCAGCATGTACAGGTTTTGCAATAAACCTGTCAGAAGCATACCCATCTTCATCCCCTAGCTGTTCACTTTGTCATCTGACAAAGCCTGTCAAATCTCTCTGCAGGATTTCCTAAAAAACAATATCTCATCCCACATCTTTCACACCAACGACAGCAACAAAACAGCAACAGCAGCAGCAAACAAAAGCAGCAGTGACTGCCTTCTTGTTGGCATGGCTTGTGAACATAAAGAGTGGTACAGCATTACAAATTGATGATAAAACAGTTTATAGGTTTTTTGCAATATGATGGATACCCATAACAAGCAACATTTAATTTCCTGTATGCTCGCTGCCCTACCACCAAAGATATGTGGTCACCCCTTCACCCTCACGCCCCCTCGTATCATCTAACCAAGCCGCCTGTGTGTGTATGAGATGATAACTGGACTAGTGCTGTTTAGCTGCCTCAAATCTGTCTTCCTGGGGGCAATACCAGATATTGCCTGTTACCAGTAGTGAAGGAGGGACTATTCCCTCATTTGCTGTCCTCCTCACTTAGACCCCAACCACCACCTCCACCACCACCACCGCCACCACCATCATCTTCCCAATGTGTCAGATCTGAAAAGAGCAGGGAGCACTTGCCACCTCTGCTGGAAGATTTCCTCCATTCTGTGGCACTCTGATAAGCTCTGACTTACTTCCTCAATGTGGGTCAGAGAGACTTGGAGATACACGGCTTGTATTGCCTTTTGTAATTACATCTGCTTCACTGCACTGTTTCTGCTCCCCTCACTCGCTCCTTTTTCCAAACGGGAAGTAGATTTGTTGGTGTGTGTGCATGCATTTGTGTGTGTGCAGTTTTCTGGCACACACACAAGCATGAACCAGCATAATCCCCATACACCATCTTTGGGCACAAGCTATTTTTCTTGCATCCAGGCAAACAACATTAAATGGGAGAAAGGCTTTTGTCCTCCCAAGTACATATATCATTGTATATACTCTCCATCCATTTTAATGCCACCCACCACCTGCTGTAATGGATCCCCTACCATGACTCCACACTCTTCAAGCTGGTGGAGTCAGACTGGAGAAGTTATTTATCCATTTTGCCAGTCTAATAGAAAATGGGACTATTTAATGATCTCCACGCATTACAGTTGTGTGTGTATGCCTGTGTTTGTGTGAATATGCAGCACTTAAAAATGTAGCAAAAAAACTTCTTGGATAAATTTTAAGTGACAGAATAAGTTTGTTTGTATTATGCATAACTGATGGAAGAAATAATTTATGAACTAGTATAAAATGATCTTCCTTACTGCAAGGTCAAGGTATTCTCAAGTCCGCTCAGTTTTGCCTCTGCAGAGTACAGGTTCACCACTTTGAGTATGCTAGCAATCCTTTAAATTCTCTCAAGCTACCATTAAAGTGGAATAGAATTTCCAGACATATGATGTATACAACAGCAGAACTTGTAGTGTAGGTAATACTGAAAGCTTCCGTTTACATTATTGACGAGCTATCATACATTGAATGTAAAACGAACTTACCTTGCGTTCACTACGAAGTAGTGGGTGGAGGTCACGCAGATGACTCGTAAGATTTGAAGTTGCCCCTATTTACAGTGACTTTCATTCTGTACGTTCTGCAGACAGGGTGACAATCTGCGACTTTCCCTCAGCCTCTTATGAAAGCCAAAATATGACCAAACCTTTCAAGACTTTGCGGAAAATTCCTGGAGCGCTGTCACTGCCTTCCACCATGTTTTCAGTAATAAAACAATAACCTATATTGCATGCTGTGCCTGTGTCTGAGGCCTGATGCTGGGTAGTATTAACTGTGTCTTGTTCAAAGTGCAGTAACATGACATAGTTTTAATCATGATTAATATTTGAAACAGTAATACTAATGGTCTGGAATTTTGCGGTGGTGTATTGTGAAACCGGTAACCATTTCATCTCTAGTGCACTCTGTCTGCAACAAGCCATGTTCTATTCCATGGAGGAGTGTCCATTGCTCTTTGACGCAGTAGTGGGTACTGAGGACACATCTAAAGCAACAATACAAGAGAAGAAGAAAGCAGCAAAAGCTGCATGTAATGATCCTTTCACTGTTTCATTCGTTGTTCAACATGCCTTGGGGCAATCCCCGCCACCATCATACATGTAGCTCCATTTGTCTGAAAAACTGAAGCGAACTTGGTGAGATTGACTCTCGAAGGGCTGAGGAAGTGAGTCAACAACAAGGGTCACTCCAAGGTGTATATTACCCACAATGCATTGCTGCCATGCATTTGTAAAAATATTGTAGCTCTGGAAAGCTGCATCACCAGCATTACTGACATCTGCGTTGTGACCATGGCAACCAATGCAGATAGACTGGTGATGTTTGCACTCAAAAATTTCATCTAATCACAAATAAGAATGCAGGCAGTCTGTCTTAAAGGATCAGTATGTAGGATTTAGTGACATCTAGTGGTTAGCTTGCAGATTGCAAACATGTTTCCTCACTCTCCCCTTCAAACTGTGTAGGAGAACTTACAGTGGCAACGCAAAATCTAGAGCCACTGTTTGGTTAGTCCAGTTTGGGCTACTGTAGACACATGTAACATGGCAGTGCAACATGGCGGCAACCAGGAAGAAGACCTGTACCTTCTCTAGAAATAATGGGCTCATTTTAAGGTATTGAACACATTCTTATTTTCAGATGATTATACACAAATGAAAACATCTTTATGAATATTTTATTCCATTTCTGACATTTTATGTCAGTGAATCTCTGTTAATCTTACACAGGTCTCATTCAAGAAACAAATCTGATTTGTCTGCAGTCTGAACAAAGTCTTAGACCTCTGTTTATTGTCCACCTTTTGCCAACCTTATTCATCAGTCGCTCTACCATGTGCCTGCTTTTGAATGTAATGAACTGCCCTCTTCTCTCCCAGTTGTGTTCTATTTGCATTTGGATCTTTGCCGTAGCTTGAACTGTGACAGATGTTGTATCAGAAGCAATATCGGTCTTTCAGTAGATTTGATCCTGACACCACAATCATGGTTAATTTTTCACTGCAGTTTGGAAGTCTGGCAAAAAGAAGTCACTTCAGTCGAGCTCGGCATTGCTTTGCATTCACTTATTCATCTGGTTATCAAAAGATCATGGTCAGACCATACTGAAATATGAATCTTGCAGTAGTAAGCAGTTCTGTTGTGTGTGTGTGTGTGTGTGGTGTGTGGTGTGTGTGTGTGTGTGTGAGAGAGAGAGAGTGTGTGTGTGCTCATACGCATGCAGCACTACATTTTCTGTGACATTTCAAAAGCTAGCTTTCATCCCACTCATAAGGCCCTGCGTGTAGAGCACATTAGTCAGTTTCCCTGAAACAATCCTCTGCTTTAGATTCAGTCCTTTTGTCAAAGGCCTCGAGTGAAAGTGTTGAACCATGGGACTGAAGATGCTATCATCAACGCTGAGGAAAGACATCTTTCTCCCTGCAGGTGGATGATGGAGCTCCTTGTGTATGTGTGTGTGTTTGTGTGTGAGTGTGTGTGCAGCTCAGTGCATAACGCTTTATTCTTTTTGCTGGCCTGCCCTCACCTTTGCTTTTTGATATTCATCACACAAAACCATTTTCTTATATCTGCACCATCAGCTGCGCAGTTGGTTGCCACTCATCACTGAAAAGGTTGATTCCACATCAGCTGACAAAGAGCTTTGCCCTGACATCACTACTGACCCTTACTACATTCACTACAAGCTAGGCCAGGCGCTTCAGTTCATCACTTCACCATTTATTGACCCAATAAGTATCAAAAATGTTGTGGACTCACCTCTTGACCGCCTTGTCTGACAGTCTTTCATGAAGCAGGATCTGTCTGGAGAAACCATAGACCATATATTAAATAGCGGACAGAACATCTGGGTCTGAAAAGTGAAGCCAATGCAGATGTGTAATAAATCTGCATTCTCTCTAATAGACGGCAGGGGGCACCTCCACTGGTTGCAAACATAAGTCTGATTGTATGTAAGCTTATGAGAAAATTACCCTACCGCCCACTTGATTTATCACCTCAGTAAACAGTTTCCTAATGAGTTGACGGTCTCAATCACTAGTTTTAGGTCTTCTTCTATACAGCATGGTGTTCATTTTATTAATTATGTTCCCATTAAGAATAAAGGGTATGATTAAGGGCTTAGCTAATGTTTGATTGACAAGTCGTTCTCTGTGAGTCTATTCAGTGCAACATACAGGGCTCACATAATTCAGATAAAATTATCAAACTGATGATTCTGATCAAAGATGACTCAAGATTCTGTTACTGCATTGCCTATTTCTCATCTAAAATGGTTTCAGAACATATTTTAGTGTACTGCTTATTTGTAATATGAGAAACTTTTAGGACCAGACAGGCTGCTCTTATTTTCTACTGAACGGACAAGCTAAAACCAAGCACTGCCAAAGTCGCTGCATGTTACCCATTAGCTCCATGCTGTCATTGGGGGACTCCCTGAAAACATGGTATTCCGCCCAGATGGGTGTGGTTTTGCATGACATAGCAGAGTATATTTCAGCAAGCTTGTGGTCGAGCCAGTGCTCTGAATACATGAAAAAAAAGAGATAGAGTAGAAAGAGAGTAGAGTGGAAAAGTGTAAGTAATTTCTACAGTTAGCCAACTTATTAGGTTCTGGTTTTGCTTTCTTACCCAAAAAGTGATGAGACAACGCAAAGCGAGCTGACAAGAACACGCATCAACACACAACACTGTGTGTGACGCAGGATGTAAAGCTTCGCCCGCGAATGAAATACCATGTTTTTGGTGAGTCCCTCTCGTTGGTATGATGCATGCTCTGATTTCAAAGAACCAAGATTGCAGTCCCCTTAATGGCAAACTCAAGGCTTCAAAACAGTTGTCCACAAACCAATGGGTGACATAATGGTTGGCTGACACTTGGGAGAAACATGTTCCAAGTTAACCATCTTGCACAGTTCCAACATTGCGTTACTGCTTGCTCACAGCCATATTCATCTCCCAGCTTCCTGAGGTTGGGTTTAAAGGAAACACCATTGTCCCACTTGACTTTTATAGTTGGCTTTCATCTTTTTTTTGCTCCTCTCTCTTCACCTCCCTTTTCCCTCAGCTAAATAGAAGCAGAAAATAGAAGAATGGGCTTTAATCTGCCTGTGAGGGTGAACAGAGGGACACAATGCATGCAAAGGATAGGTTATTTTTATTTCTTTCTTTAATTTATTCTCTCTTTATTTTATTTGTTACCTATTTCCTGCATGCATTCATATTTTACCCTTTACTTACCCTTCCTGCTCCACTCTCTGCCTACGTTCTCTCAATCCATGCAGCCCTGGTAGCTCTATGGAGTCCAGGCCCTCTTTGATCTGTAGTCCAGAACACAGGATGAGAGTTATCCGCTGGCAACAACAAGAACATCCCATTAGGAGCTGGACAGAGCCTTGACAGACACTCTCTGCCTGTGTTGCCTCTGCTGCTGCTGCTGCTTGGCCCTAAAAGCGCACTGCCCACTGCTACTGATGCTGCTGATTCTCTGTGCTTCTCCCCAGCTCAGGGTGGGCATTACCGGCTCAGCACACTTGACACACAAGCTCAGAGTCGCCTTCACTTGTTGAATTTAAAATGTTGAAAATGGCCCTTCCATTATTTATTCTTAGCTAGTCATGGACTTGTCACCCACTGCTGTTTCTGCTGAAATTGTGGCTGGCTGCCCCATCTGACAAAGGGGCCTCGGCAGAATTGAGAACTTGACTGATTTAAGCAGGCACCATATGGTGTAAGAGATATTTTGTTGAAGTCACTTCGAGTTCCATTTAGTAGGTGTTCTTGATTCTCTTCAGCAGATGAAGTTTTCCTAGTTGTCATGAAATTGTCATGTTCCCTTTTTAAACACTTAAAAGTCATACTATGCAGAATTTTCTTAAAATATAAAAATAATGAACCCTCTTAATCATCACTTATGACCCATCAGACGTGTGTGATTATGTTTTTATCTACAGAGCCCCTGCCCTCTGCCTACTTTTTCATTATTTTCCTGTGTTCAGGACGTTTCTGGGCGTCAACCTTTTGGCAGTTGTAGCCCTAGGGCTGTATCTGACCCTGCAATTTATCAGTCGAAAAGGACTTGGCTATTCAATATCAATATTTGTGATTTTTTTCATACAGACTATTTAGTAACAATCTATTGAACTGTCAGATTTTTGAACGGGGTTCAGTGGGATGTTCAGCATGACAGTGTACAAAAACCTTTTTTTACTGACAACATATATCAAACAAAAGACAGAGACTATATCATATTAATTTGCTATGACCTGCAAATACACCACGTCTAAGCAGAGGTCAGAAAGTAACTTTATCTCAGAGAGATCAGGTAAGGCCCCTCTTCTACCAGACATTTGCAGTTCCTTCTCCATCAGAATTACTTCAAAGTGTCTGCAGCTATCTATGTATGTCCTCGGTTGGGAGTATAATCATAGACTTAAAATTCCCCACCGACCTAAAAAGCTTTATTTTATAAAAGAAACATCTATAAAACTGTTGACAGGACACCTCAAACTGCAAACAAGGTCAGTTATGACTCTTTCATTTTTTTGTCCATATAGTATTATATTTGCAAAACTTTCCTCAAGTAAAAAAGCTATTTAAAAATCCATGACAGCATCACAATATAATGTCTATGGGCTGAGTGGGAACACACAGGTGGGGGCAACGGAGGAAACACTACTGCATATATTCAGTGAGCCGTAAAACCAGAAATAAAACCGGAAGCTAGAAAACATTTTTGGCTTATGTGCCAGGTGAGCAACTCCCACTGGACTGAATGGGCGCCATCTTTGCATCCACAATCTAGTTTACTCATACTCATAGATATATCATTATAATATACCTATGAGTATGAGCCAGGCTTCAGTCAGACTCACCCTGGATCCAGATGAGTCCACAGCTTCTTGTACCCAACATATTCACTGAGCAATGGGACAACTTGATGTAGTGGAATGATTTCCACTCACTCTGCAGCCACTTCTGAGGACCGAATTGTCCCTGATGTCCACGGTACATGAACTGAGATTCCCCCAACTGAGGAATGACAATTTGAGTCTTTGATTTTTAGGGGGACAGCCCTAGTAGACCCTAGCCAATAACTGTGCACAGGGTGTGAGGTCTGGATTCTATATCTTCTATCTCTGTTCTGTATATATCTGTATCTTCTATCTATTCTATCACACACAGGAAGAGACAGAAGAGCATTTGCTTAAGCTGCATTCACACAAATCCAACCAAAACCTCTGCAGGGTTGTGCAGAGAAGTGGACATTTATTTATGCTTTATTTCTCTGATTTCACTACTTTGTTCTCACTAACCCCATTCACTCTCTAGGTTGCTCAACCACCGCTGCTGTCTCTCTACCTCTCTTTCGTTTGTTGAGTTGGGGAGGAGGGGCTGGCTTTGCATGGTGCATTTACAAACAGCAACCCACAAATCCTGCATATTATGTCTTTAAGGGCTTCTTGTCAGTGATGGCTTAAAGGTTCATTCTTGACCTTTTAGACAGCAGTTAACTGATTAATCTCACCTCAAGGTCCTTTTAGCTGATTTTGATTTTGATCATATCACACAATCTTCTTAAGCAGATTCCCTTATACACGTGAAGTACAAAGGAACTTCTGTGCTGGTATCTGCTCTGCTTAATTTAGGCTATTATACATCACAATACATAGATAGTGCATTGTGATAGACAGCCACTGCAACACAAAACATGCATTCATTAATGCAGTGCACAAGGGCTTGTAATTACCCTAAAATTTTAAATTTGATGGCACTGTTTGAGTGGAGAAAGTGTGGAAAAAGTGAGAAGTGAGTCAATCTAATATTTAGCCACAAATATTGATTTTATTTAGTAAAGAAAATTATGGGTTAATAAGTCACCCTGTACAATATTCTCTGTGTAAGGCCA
This sequence comes from Lutjanus argentimaculatus, assembly GCA_034769285.1. Lineage (NCBI taxonomy): Eukaryota > Metazoa > Chordata > Actinopteri > Lutjaniformes > Lutjanidae > Lutjanus > Lutjanus argentimaculatus. Next base: position 24,847,267 of record JAWZSL010000003.1, on the reverse strand, counting down.
CATTGAAAATAAACTGCTGGTTATTTATTTTTACATGTTAATGGCCACAAACCTGCAGTATAATTGTATCTGTATCTACTAAATTATATCTCTTCTTTGTTTTTCTTAATTCTCTCAATCCATGTGCATAGAGAATGTCGCACAGCCTGGTAAGGCTGCCTTGTTATCTTAAACAGACCGAGCATTTGTCTTGGTCTCTATTGTTTTAGCTTCATGCACAAAATCAATGGAGCTCATTCATCACATGCTCATTGAAAATGAGCATATTTGTTTGAACATTTGTGAGGATTTTTCACTACAGTGTGAGGCAGAGCAGCAAGATTTATCAAAAGTGTGCAGGCAGTAGATGTTCCAGTCATGGTATTTGCTTGCTGAAAAACCATTACTCTGTCCCCTTATCTTCTCTGTGCATCTGACATGTACAAATCACACGCACACATACATATATATGCGAGTAATTAATGTATGCATAGACACATGCACACTTGCACGCTCAAACACACACATAGACAAATACTCTCTGTGGTTTCTGTTTCCGTCACAAACAACCAGTGATGGATTGGCCCTTTCCATTTTAAACAGGGAGAAAACACATGCCCCCGGGGACCCTTGTGTGTGGAAGTACTTTGAAGTGTCCACATTTAATTCTTCTGTATGATAAATGAGAGGAGAGCTGCAGTTGTAGCCTGTGAGGAAAAGCTCAGCTCGCTCGACGAGGGGAGCGGTAACAAATGTAGCGATAGCTGATAAGCTGACTGTGTCTCTTGCTCTTGCTTGTTGTTCTGCTCCCTGCAGACCCCCACAGCCAGATAACAAATCCATCCTATCAATCAAACCCATCAATGGCTGGCTGCAGATTAGAGACAGTGATTTTGGGGCTGATTGGAGGGGAAATGCTGATTACACCTCCCTCTCTCCGACTTGATTACACTCTGCCTGTGTGTTGTCAAGCTCGGGTGCTGAGCGGTAATCACTGGAAGCTAAGAGCAGAGGCCGTGGCTTCTGAATAGACAAGACACAGACGCAATCACACCGCTAGCTGGCGAGCTGTGACTATGTGACCATTGCTAGGTCATTGGAAAGGACCGTATCTCGCACTATTGGAGCATGTGTTCATGGTAACTGCACATAGGCCAACACGTGCCGACATGCACACATTACACTGAGATAAGGAAAACTCTACTGGAAAAAGAGAATTATTGGACCAACTTAAAAAATGTGGCAACACACAAATGAATTAGGTTTTTTCAAATCAAGTCAGCAAGTTAGATGAACACAATAATGCTTAAAGCCAGATGTACTGATACTGATTGCTTCCAAATCAATAGTTTGCATTAATGCAACATAAATTTAGTCAACTTAAAATTTCCATTTTTCCAACTCAGTTATTGCTTTACCCAAAAGTGAAATGCTTAACAACTTAATAATATTGTTTCTTACTTTTCTAGTAACCTCAATGTGTTATTTTAGTTAGTTAAATATTGTTAACATTAATTAGTTTGGTTCAGTGAGTTTACAACACAATTTAATCAATTGAAGTGGACCATATATCTAACATAATACAACTCAATTCCAAAGTTGTGTAAAACATAAATAAAAACAGAATGTAATGAATTGCAAATCCTTTTGACCAATTTTCACTTGAGTATAGTGCAAAGATAAGATATTAAATGTTCAAACTGGTTAAAACTCTTCCATCAACAAAATCCACAAACGATGCTAACTTCTCTGGGCCTGAACTCATTTGAGATGGACTGATGTGGAAAAGTGAAAGTGGAAAAGTGTGCTGAAGTCATATGTCAGACAAGAACAGGAAAGAATTTCACCTTCAAAACCTCAACCATTTGTGTCCTGAGTTCCCAAATGCTTACTGAAAAGGTGATGTATCACTATGGTAAACATGCTTCTGTCTCAACTTTTTGGAACATGTTGCAGGCATCAAATTCAGAATGAGTCTATATTTATGAAAAAATAAAATAAAATAAAACAAAGTTTATCAGCTGGAACATAGGATAAATGAATAGGTCAAAAAGGATTTGCAAATCCTTCATTCTGTTTTTATTTACGTTTTACACAGCATCCCAACTTTTTTGATCATGGGTTGTATATTATTTGATCATAAAATATAGTTTTTGTCTTGCATTAGACGCATCTCCTTTGATATCAGATATCAGACACACAATACCAGGAGAAACCTAACAGACGTACTTTTACTGAAATAAGAATAGCATGTTAAGAGAACGGGGTGTAACTTCAAGTTGTTATAATCCACTAAAGTAGACTGCCATCACCAAAGCAGAAAACCTCAGTCAATATATTACATTTCTTCAACTATGAAACGTTTTGTCTCACTTTTTTTTTTTTTTTTTTTAATTCTCCAAGTCTTGTTATTTTCATTGCTTCCTTTTTCCCTCCTCCTCCTGCTTCTCTCTGCTGTTCTGGCCTACTTCCATCACAGTGGCAGAGGGTCCCGTGCTGAACACACACACACACACACTCTCTCTCACACACACACACACATACACACACTCACACGCGCACGCACACGTGCACACACACACATACACGCACAAATACACACAGTGAGCACAGTGAGTGGAGTCCTAATCTTAGCTTTATTTAGCTGCTTCACCTTTAAAACTGGAGCAAGCACTAGACAGCCTTTTCCTCACCCACCTCAGCTTCTTCCAACACTATATCCATCCATCCCTCTACCCCTCCATCAATCTGCTCAGCCCTCCTTCACTCCATGTCCAAATTATTTCAATCACTGCAGCCACAGAGGCCTGCCTAAGATTCAAATTGCCACTTTGAGTGTACTGTGCAGGGGCTAACAGAGGCCACTGTTCATGTAGTGTGCAACAAAAACTGCGTGAGTTACTTGAAGAATGTAAACAAACAAATTCATTGCCAGATATTAACAGCATTCTACTGGCAAGTTTGAAATGTGTGGAAAAATTAATTGGTTTTACTCGCTTGCTTGTTTATTGGAGAATAATTGTGATGGGTTCTCAGTGGGAGAGGAAGAACAAACCAAATTTACTCTTTGTTCCTTATGCAAACAAGGAAAGTGCAGAAACACAAACTTAATAATGATTTTGATGATGACACTTGAGGTAAATAGCTTGCAGCAAAGTCAGGCCTTTTTAAACTGTGTCACTGCAGTAAATATTTGGTGACATGTTGACTTTTTTAAGCATCCTGGAACACTCATTGTAGTTTTCTTTTACTTTGTGTTAAGGAAAAAAAATTCACCATGTGCAATTTCTAACAGGAACATCTAGCCGGGTTTTTCTTCATCTTTAAGAACAGTGTTAACAGAAGCACAATCTCAACAGGAACACCGTCTACAGGGTCACTGTTTCAATTACTCCGGCTAATGTTTGTTACTCTAATAACACCCTCCTGCTTTTAATCCTCAACACACCATTTGGGACTGCTGGCATGACTGTGTGCCAAAATAAAATTCTTTTCATCTCTGTGTATGCGCGTGTGTGTTCGTGCATGTTTGGGTGTGTGTGTGTGTGGGGCAGGTTCACATAAAATTCATAACTCTCTGTGTCCTGCTTTTGAACTATCTTTGAAGCCCCAAAATTGTCTCATCCGGCTTGTGTTAGGTATCATTTCAATTGACACCATGCACTCTACAACTAGTGCTTTGAATTGAGCATACTTGCATGCTTGTTAGATGGAAACAGCTGTCAGGGGAGATAGCGAGAGTGACTCACTCCTCTTTCCCTCACTTATCGTTTGCCTATTCCAGTCTTGCTCCTCTTATTGTGACCTCCAAGAAAGTCAAAATATTCTGTTTCTTTTTTTCTCTTTTCCCTCTTATTTTTTTCTTTCTTTCTTGTATTCACAGCGAGTGCAATGCACACACGCGGTGACTGATTTTTGGAAATGTTGCGGCCAGAGGTGTGCTGTGCACCTGTGGCGCAGTTGGAAACAGGGCTGGATTAGGATGAATAAATTATTAATATGTGATGTGTTCTGCATGCTCAAGGACAGTTTCTAAAATATCTGAGGAGCTCAACCCGAAAAAGCTTCTTTCAAAAGGAAATTAAAATCTGTGCGCAAGTTGGTGCAGTGTCTACAAATGAATAAATCACATATTGAATCAGCCACAGAGGCTATATTTGGTTCACTTCAGTTGACTATACAACAATAAAAACCAATATTTACATCTCTGCTTGTTTGTCAAGGATAACACAATAACATCAAGGACTTATTTTGCTGCCATTGTGTTAATTTAGTCAATGAGGATGCGTCAGCATGTGTTAAAATCTTCTAGAAACACTAAACACTGAATGTAGAAAAGGTTCAGTGATATTGTTAGAGCTCAGGCCTCACTGGGGGTATTGCAGTTCGGGACGCATATGAGCCTAAGCCTCTCCTGAACTTTGCATTAGTTTTATTGATGATATCACAGGAATTATCAGTTTGTGTGAGGAATTAATTATGACACATTCCCAAGCTACATGTTAGGCTTTATTTGTCAACCCATTGTGTAGTCCTCTGAATAAAACATGCTGCCTGGCTTCAGTCTCCTCTAACATTGCCATTGCTTTTCTTTGGGTCCATAGCTATTCCTGACAAAATCTTCATTTGTACTAACATTATATGGAAAGGGGAAATTGCTGATTGTGAGGCAGGAACCATCAATTCCAAGTTAATTTGAGGTTTATAGATCACAGGTGTCAGTTACCAATGGGCTTTGTAGAACATAAGAAAGTTTTTTATGCTCAGTATCTTTTATGAATTGAATGTAAACATACTGTCGGAAATCATCTTAAGGCTAAGTTCAAATACAAATCCAAAAACATTTTTATAAATGAGGTCCCCGAAGTTAGCAACAGAGTCCATACACCAGATAATACTCCCGTGAATATTTATTAATATACCACAATGAGATGTTGTGGCCACAAGGCACTCTTCAGACATAAAACAAATTCAGAGACACAGCTTACAATTACCTGTCCAAGGGGCTCCCTTACCATCATGTGAGTACAAAATGGTAAGCCATAAAATAACTTGAATTACTACCGTGCTGTTGTATGCCTCCGCAAACCAGTCAAGCTTACTGTTTACATCCATGTTTGTCCAGACTTATACTTGTATGTATTGAAGACTTTGAAGGAATTTAATGAAAGTTATAATAATTCCATCATTTCCAGTGAAAAACAATGCTGTCTTCACTTAGACACTGTTTTTACAGGGGAGCACAGAGGACTGATAGAGACCTGAACATTATAATGTTACAGCAAAGTTGACCATTGATCATTTGGATATTAAATGTCCTCACCTCATCATTTTGTCCTATTAGATATGTGTGTGAAATTTTGTCATAGTAAGCATATGAATTCTGGCCAAACAACATGTTTTGTGAGGTCACATTAACCTTGACCTTTGACATTTGACCACCAAATTCTGATCAGTTAACATTAAGTCCAAGTGGACGTTTGTACAAAGTTTGAAGAAGTTCCATCAAGGCGTTCTTGAGATAGCGTACACGAAAATGGGGCAGGCTTGAGATCACAGTCACCTTGACCTTCGATCCTTGAACAACAAAATCTAATCATTTCACCCTTGGGTCCAAATGGATGTTTATACTGTATTTGAAGAAATTCCCCCAAACCATTCTGGAGATATCATGGTCACAAGAAATTATGGCTGAACAACCCAAAAACATAATGCCTCCAGCCATGGCTGTTGTTGGTACAGAGGCATAAAAAGAAGTACTTAAAGTAGTGAGCACCGTAAGTGCAGTAAATATAATGAACCCTGTAAGTATAATTCATGCTCTGTGAACAATGTATTCTAACCCTGTCACCTAAGTATATCATAACAGAATCATGAGGTAAAAAAAAGTCCTTAAGTTAACAGCAACCAGCAGTGAGGTGGGCATCAGCAACTCCACAACCCCTGTAGAAAGTCTGAAAGGTATCATGCACACATCAGTTCTTAACATCATTGTTGCTAAAACCACATCATCTTTTCCTGGCCACAGTCTGGAACTGAGTAACTTGCTTGTCTGTCCGTCTGACTCTTTGCATGTTTGACTTCACTGACATCATACAATTATTCATCAACATGGTCAATTTTCTGGCCAAGTCATAAGAGTCCGAACTGTGATGTCTGCAGCTGCACAGGATGGAGTCGGAGGCTGGACTTAAGGTCTATTTTTGCATCCAAAAGACTAATTTTATGCTGGGGCAAACAATTCATATGAGAGATTAATAAGTGGGATATTGCCATCCACAAAGTCCATGTTGTGTTCACTGTGATTTGAGCTGCTGCTTATTGAATTGGTTCATGGAGTGCTTCCTTTACCTTCATTAAAGGCCTTGGCCCCCACAGTAGGAAAATTAAAACAGCAACTGCAGTTAATAATTTAGTCTTATTGCTCCACCGTAAATAATAATCTTAATACATCATCACCATCACACAGTACATCATAATGTAGCATAATTCAACTAAGGGCCATTCTTAAATTGCAGCACTTTGTGTAATTAAACCTTAAATCACAGAAAGCCAGTTGGAGTGCCAGATACAACAAACAAGACTGTCAGAAACAACAGTGCTGCCATGCCCTGCAGGTACAGAGAAAATCTACAACAAAAACAAAATCACAGTGTAGTGTCAAGTCTTCAATATTCCTATTTTAGCCCACAGATGGGGTTTTAAAAACTGACATGGTTTTGCAGAGCAACAACATTCCTAGTTGCTCCAAGAAGTCAAGATCACACTGATGACTGATAGGAATTCTGTTGTGGTATGTCTTGTTATTTTTAGTGCTTGTTGGTTCATGTCTGCCTCCTGCATCCCCATAGCATAAAGCCTTTCTAATGCATATCTCTTTCCTGAGTGTAAATATCTTTTAGATGCATGCCACACTGTCTACGTGCTAACATACATGAATCCTGCGTTCCTTTTTGCTGTTCTACAGTAGATTTTCAGCAGAACTAATGGATGTTTGTTTGGCGACAGTGACTGTGTAATGAATGACTCATAGTGTGAGTGGCACCAATGGGAAGACTGTTCTCCTCTCAAAGCTGAATTGACAGCAGCTCATCTGCCAGCTCATCTAAATACAGAACCCTGTACTTGTGTTAACAAAAAGCTGAATCCAGGTCAAGTCATTATGGCATCATCAATTAAAATAGCAACATTGTCAAATAGTTGGCATGCCGCCTGGTTCTACCATGATCTATGAGACATGCTTTTAGTAAGACAGCAAAGGTTAGAACCCATGATGTTTTTGAAGCAGTTTCACTGTAAAGGTCGAATGAAACTGCAGTTTCTGTAATGTGATGTTTTTCTGACTGAAATGAAATATGTGGGCATAGATTCATTTAGAAAGAGATTGGGTCGACTAGTTCCAGGACTGCCCCCAGCTAAAGACTTTCCTAGTTGTTGCTATTTGTAGTTGTAGTTGTTGTATATTTTATAATATATATATATACACTCACCTGCCACTTAGGTATACCTTGCTAATATCAGGTCGGACCCCCTTTTGCCTTTATAACTGCCTTAATTCTTTGTAGCATAGATTTAATAAGGTGCTGGAAACATTCCTCAGAGATTTTGGTCCATATTGACATGGTAGTATCACACAGTTACTGCAGATTTGTCAGCCACTCATCCATGATGTGGAATCTCCTGTTCCACCACATCCCAAAGGTGCTCTAATGGATTGAGATCTGGTGACTGTGGAGGCCGCTGGAGTACAGTGAACTCATTCTCATGTTCAAGAAACCAATTTGAGATGATTTGAGCTTTGTCACATGGCGTGTTATCCTGGTGGAAGTAGCCATCAGAAGATGAGTACACTGTGGTCATAAAGGGATGGTCATAGTCAGCAACAATACTCAGGTAGGCTGTGGCATTTAAATGATGCTCAATTGGTACTATGGGACCCAAAGTGCCAAGAAAATATCCCCACACCATTACATCACCACCACCAGCCTGAACTGTTGATACAAGGCAGGATGGATCATGCTTTCATGTTGTTTATGCCAAATTCTGACCCGACCATCTGAATGTTACAGCAGAAATCGAGACTCATCAGACCAGGCAACGTTTTTCTAATCTTCTATTGTCAATTTTGTTGAGCTTGTGCAAATTGTAGCCTCAGTTTCCTGTTCTTAGCTGACAGGAATGGCACCCGTCTGTGGTCTTATGCTGCTGTAGCCCATCTGCTTCAAGGTTCGACATGTGTTGTGTGTTCAGAGATGATCTTCTGCGTACCTTGGTTGTAACGAGTGGTTATTTGAGTTACTCTTGTCTTTCTATCATCTCTAACTAGTCTGGCCATTCTCCTCTGACCTCTGGCATCAACAAGGCATTTTCTATCGGAGAACTGCCACTCAGTGGATATTTTCTCTTTTTCGGACCATTCTCTGAAAACCTAGAGATGGTTCTGTGTGAAAATCCCAGTAGATCAGCAGTTTCTGAAATACTCAGACTGCCCGTCTGGCACCAACAACCATGCCACGTTCAAAGTCACTTAAATCACCTTTCTTCCCCATTCTGACGCTCAGTTTGAACTTCAGCAGCTCATCTTGACCATGTCTACATGCCGAAATGCATTGAGTTCGCTTCCATGTTAACAAGCAGTTGAACAGGTGTACCTAATGAGATGTGTGGGGTGTGTGTGTGTGTGTGGTGTGTGTGGTGTATATACACACACACACACACACGTATATATATTTTAAATGTATGTAGATGGAGGCTGTCAGGCTCGACTGTAACACTCTTTCACTGACTAAGAGTTTGGTTGACTTTCAGGGGGCAGCCCTAAGTAGTTCAGTGATTTTGAATAAAGTTGCAGAAGGTTATGGAGCCATAGAGGACAGTCGGTGGAAGGTCCCGAAGGAGGATGAGGAGAGATTAATTCATTATACCACTACTTCTCTTTTGTAAATATGGAAACAAAGGTCCTATCAACTAACATCCAAACACAGGCCTCCAAACCCATAATGTCTTTCAGCTAGCTACCTCAAGCTAACAGCTAGGTGCGGTTTTATATAACGAGGAGAAGTCAACTAGTTGCTCCACATCACATTTGATATAGTCCAATTACCTCAGGGTCAGACTGAAATAACAAACACATAAACACGCACATGCACGGTCTATCTTTTCCTCCCTCTGTTTCTCTGTCGTTTTCTCACTGTATCTTATCCCGCTGTATAGCGTCTGTGTGGTTTTGCCTGTAGATTTTTTTTTAACATAAATGACTCACACCACCCTGGCACACCAGCCCAATAGCTTATCACATCTGAGCACACATAGGCTATACATGGAGTCACATGTAAGCATCACACACACACACATCCATCCACCCACACGTGTATTCACACACACCCCCACACCCAGTCGTGTCCAGCTATTGTGTATTTAAAGTGGCAACCTGCTGTTTTCTCCTTCCCTGGTCTCCTGTGCCTGTCAGGGGCCTCTGATACTGTTGTTTAATGAGCAGAGGCTCTCCTCAGGCTCGCTCCCAGCCGCGTCTGCTTCTGTTGCTGTGTGTCTGCTGTTGCAGCGCTGACCAGAGGAGACATGCAGGTCTGTGTCCCAGGGCTAATTGCTGCTACTTGGCTGATAGTCTTTCTGTGCTCCACTCTCATTGACTCCCTGGACTCCAGGGGGATTCCCATAGGCACCCAAAGACAAACAAACCTGGGCGGACGATCGATAACGGATGCAAGAGTTACCGCTCGGCGCTGCCGCTGATTAAGATTCCCTGTGAAGGTGTGTGCGTATGTGTGCACTATGTAAGTGAGTGTGTGAAGGTGTTTGCTGATTGTCCCCACTCCTTCAGTGCTAACTGGAATCTTCAGCCAGTCCCTAAGTGCTTGTTTATGTGATTTTGATTAAGAGCATCGCAGAGTTCAGAGGCATCCTCACAAAAACACCACATTAATGCTTCCAGGTAATTATTCCCACTACCTCACAGGTTCACAACAGGCTAGGTGAGATCGTGTCTCTGCCTAAATATGAGACCTGATAATTCATTGAGGGCATTAAATATGATGCTGTGCTTTCATCAGGAGACTTACAGCTACAGCAGTTAGAATTTTCTCTTTTCTTTTAAGTTTTCTCTTGTTTTATATAATGTGTGATGACATGTGTCACATCAGCAGAACAATAAACAGCTTTTTTAAACTAAACAACTGCCTAGTGTAATGACAAATTGAAAAAACGTGATAACACAAACACACACACAACACGGCATTAACACATACACTCTCAGTGCCTTGCAGTACAGCACACCAGAACTCACCACTAATAGTTAGTACATATGACAGCTGTCTAGCCTGAGTCCTGTTTGGAGTGCTAATCGATTGGGTGTGTGTTGGGGGTGTATTGTGTGTATATATTTGTATAGCCTATATTTTATTTTTAATTTTATTATTTGTACTTTTTATTGTGCATATGGACTTATTTATACATGTCTGTATATTTACAAAACATCTATATTTTTAGAGAGGAATATTTTTTGAAAATTGTATTTTTTAAAAATATTTGTATATATGAACTCAGTTTGAGACTAGACAGATCTGTATTGTCAGAACATTAGTGTGTGTGTTTTTTGAAACGTATATTTCTCTGATTATTGTTGACATGTATAATATAACTTGTTAGGTTTGTTGTACCTGCTACATACATATCAGGTTGTGGATGTATGATGAATTATGAGTACTTCAGATGGCGACTCTCTGTACATACGAGAATCAGTCTGAGGAAGAGCCTAGACCTCGAAACATCACGCAAATAAATGCTTTAAACTGGAGCCTTTTTGTGTGTATTCCTCCTATTTTATCATCCAGCACCCATCCCATTGAGTTTATGGTAACTGCGTTTTCATTATTTTCATTTTTTCCTGAGGTAATTATTTCCACAACATCACAGGTTCACAACAGGCGAGGTGAGATTGTGTCGCTGCCTAAATGTGAGATGTGATAATTCACTGAGAGCATTAAGTAAGACTTTGTTCTTTCATAGGGAGACCTAACATTACAGCGGCCGTCATTTTCTCTTGTCTTTTAAGTTTTCTATTGTTTTAATGTGTGATGGAATGTGTTACATCAGTGCAACAACAAAAACAGCTTTTTAAACTAAACATCTGCTTAATTTAATGAAAAAGAGAAAACGTGATAACTCAATTTGCACACACACTAGATCACATTAACACATACACTCTCATTGCCTTGCAGTAAAGCACACCAGAACACTTTACCATGAAATTAAATTAGGAGTTAAGCAATTGTTGTTCAGTCTTCAATTTCTTAACCTGCATTTTTTACTTAGTTTTCATTTTAAGTTTTAATTCCTCTAAATCCTGTTATTTATTTTAGTACTAAAAGCGCAACATTTTCAAATGTTTATCCAAGTATAATCAAACAGACTACTATTATTTCTAATGTAGATCAATCTGTGTAGCATTATATAAACCATACCATAAAAAAATTACTTAAATTTAATTGCAGTCCTGTACAATCTGTTTAATTCCCAGAATTCAGGTTAGAAAATACTAAGTTGTCATTAGGAGTCAGACTTTATTCATATTTTATTTATATGACACTTTTCATGTGAATAAATGTAAGGCAACGTGCTGCACACAATAAAGCAATAAAGACCACTACAGTAGTTAATTCTAAAGGTAGTGAAAACATGCATTAGTGTCTCTGTGTTGACTTGAGAGAGACGTGTTCGCACTCTGGCAATGTTCTTACAATGACAAAATGCAGTTTTAGGTACATCTCTAGCAGCATGTAAAGGTTAAAGAGCAGTTGAACTAAATTTGAGGCTTGAAGAACACCACAATCCATTTTATAGTTTTTACATGAACATTCATCCATGCTTAAATAAAATTCTCTATTGGTAGAATGAGCTTTGAACCAGTTAAAAACAGCAGATAGACAAAATGTAATGGTTAAGATGTTCTGGGATTGTCTTTTTATATTTATATATATATATATATATATATATATATATAAACATGTGGCCAAAGAAATTCCAAGAAGCAGCGTATGGTGTGACGTGTCCATGTGTGCCATCGACTGCCACTGGCTAGCAAGCAGTGCTGTACGTTAGTGTCATCGCTCCTCTCCCCATCCTCTCTACCCCTCTGTTCCCTCTCCTCTCCGTCTCTGTGGGCTCATGTTTGCTTTTGTTCTCGTCTCCAGCCCGCCTGACTCACAATGATGATCTTGACCAAGCGCAGGGAAAGGTCAAGGTTGGCCGGCAAATTGCCTCAAAGCAATCAGCCTTGTCTCTCTGCGCTAACAGTGTGAGCTCTCTGTCTCTGTCGCCATCTTGCCATCTCTCCATCTTTTTTGTCTTCCTCTCTGTCTCTGTGTTTACCCGGTGAGGGAGATGTGTGTCAGGGAGGATTGGCAGCAGGAGGGGAGGGGAGGGTCTGCCTGGCTTTGAAGTCTCGGCACTGACCGGCAGCTGAGCGAGGGCTGGGGACTTGAAAGCACCGAGCGTCACTGCCTGGGTGACATTTTAGCACGGACCAGCGTGACCCAGCAGGGTGCTCGCGTGTGTGTGTGTGTATGTGTGCGTGTGGACAGTGAGTGAGCGTCTCCTTATGTCTTCAGCTGTCCTCAAGGACTGCTGGCTGCTGGGGGCTATTTGCCTGTGCACCAAAGGGATTACCTTTCATTACATGAAAAACAGAATCACCCATTCAACCTCTAACCCCTCCATCAACAATAGTGCCACTGGGACGCAGCGCTCCAGCTGATACCCCTGTGATGAATACACATTCGGTAACTAGATCTAGTACACACACATATTGCATCACTAACATATCACATTTTCTATGATTTTCAGAACACACACAAGTAGAGCCAGCAGATATATCTTTTGGCTGATATTAGGGTCCCAGTATTAGCCTAACACAGTTATATGGGTCTATATCGGTATTGGCCTGTATGTTGTCTGATATTTTTTACAAAACATAACATAGGTTGTTTTTATTTTTTATTATTTTTTCGTTTTATATCCAGCATCTTTTATATAGAGCTCAACCTATATTGGATTTTTGGGGCTGATGCCAATAACAATATTAGGAGATTAAAAAAAAAAAAATCAGATATCAATATATTGGCTGACATTCTTTTTACAGAAATATAGCCTAATATACAGAATATAAAATGTATGTAGTGTACACATTAATGCACAATTTTTGCAACAAACCCTCAAATGTCATTATCAAACACTTGTAACAAAGCTATATAATGTGGCCACAGTGTTTTACAGTTTAACAATAAACTTTATCCTCCAAAATGACATCAGAGCACTAAGACAGTAAACTTTATTATAAATAAGAAAAAAAAAATAGAACAAAATAAATATGTAAAACAAAAAATATATTTCAAAAAAGATGTGAAAGATGTCAATTTCGATTTTCTTTACATTTTCAGGATGAGTAGGAAGAAGAAATGCACACCAGTGTTGGAGAGGTGCTGACCATTAAAAACTCTCATATTCATATTGATCTCATATTGAGTCTTGATTTGTAAGGAATAACAGATCAGTGGTTTTATGTCCTGACAACTGTCGTTCACGTTTTCAAATTCTTCCTGAAAAAAAAAAAAAGAGCTACTGATTTCAATTGATTTTTCGATTTAGAATTTAAATTGTGATACCTGTAAAGACGATAGTCACATACTTGTGGCCACAATGCAAAATGAAATGTTTTAATAATTTACCAACGTTCTGAGGTCAAATGTCATGTCATTTTTTTGCAATGTGTCACAGTGTGCAACTATATATAAACTAAGAAAATTTTCCAGTTATTGATAGCATAATTTTTTCCTCCCTAATATCAGTATCGTCATTGGTCCCAAAACTCAGTATCAGTGTGGCTCTCCACACAAGGCTCAAGGACAGCCTCCTGTGGGTCAGCTGTTCGTTCCAGCCCAGTGTGCCTGAGTGGATTTACTCTGATGGCTTCACACACATGAAAGACTTCACTTTAATGTGTCACACACGACTGCCACACTCAGGCAAACAACATCAAAGCCTGCCTGTGGCCTGTAGCTGGACGAATGTCTTCATCCACCGCTCCAATTGTGTGTGCGCGCACGGCTTTCTGTCCGTCCTGTAAATGGTGTAAACAGGTGTTAACATGTCAGCCCACAAAATGCCACATGCCGCTGTGTCATGATCTCCTGAACAGCTGTCTCTCGCCATTGTGTGTGTGTGGGTGAGTAAGTGTGTGTGAGTATGCATGTGTTTACTGTAAGGGTTATAAATGGCTGCAAGAGGGAGCTTTAGCCCCAGATATTGTGCAAAGCCAAGGACAAACAATGAGAAAGGGCAAAGAATGAAAGGGAGCTTTATGGCAATAACTGAAGAACACTTGAACTTCATCTGCTAGATCTCTCACCGTGTGCACTTTTGTATGTTTGTGTGCACAGGTACAGGTGTGAATCTGAGTGAGCTTGAAGGAGATTTGGTGGGTATGAAGAGAGACCGTCCAGTAAACAAAAAGTTTATCCCTGCTGCTAGCTAATGTCTCCATCAAATGCCCTTGAGCCAAGAACAGAAACCCTACCCCTTCTCTTTCTGTGTCGCCCCTCTCTGGATTACAGACACAGTTAATGATGCCTGTAATGTAAATGTAAATCTCTTTCCTCAGGTGGAGATTGAGAAACTGGACTACCACCACTACCTGCCCCTGTTCTTCGACGGCTTGTGTGAGACTGCTCATCCGTACGAGTTCTTTGCCCGCCAGGGAGTCCATGATCTGCTGGAGCATGGAGGCCCCAAGATCCAGCCCGTCATCCCCCAGCTCATCATTCCCATCAAGAGTAAGTCAGGGACAGTGTCTTCTCACATGCTTTATAGATCACACACGACACAGCAGCTCCTTTCCCAGGCAACCCTGCGTGTGTTGATGTCATTTCACCTTCACCGTGTTCCCTTGGCACTGATGGGAGAATGTGATTATCTCAAGACTAAACTTGGGCATTTAAAAAAATGTGTATTTTTATATTTTAGACAACAATTAAAATATAGCATTTTGATTAAAGCCACTACAAGAAACTTTAATATTTTGTTGAAACAAAATGGACTAGAGCGGTATTGTTTCCACTGTAATAAGATTTTCTTAATAAAAATCTCATCTCACCTGTTTCTAAGTAGCTAACATTCTACTCACTGTGACATTGCCTGGAAAAATGTAAACACTGGCTTGTTTCATCTGATTTCAGGCTTTAAGAGCAATACAGAAATAGTCAGTCTTCTCGTCAGTCGTCTCGTTAACTTGAGTAAGTCCTATAGAGGCCTCTGAGACAAACTGAGTTGAGAAAAACATTTTTAAGTTAAACTACAATAATTCTCAAATTAAAAGTATTTTACCCTGAGATGCTATCAAGTTCCACATATATATATAATAATGATGTTAATTTCTATATATGAAGAAGAATCAGCTTTTTTTCTCTCAATATTATATAATATATATAATATTATATCCCTCAATATTTTCTTATTTATATGGGCTGTTAGGTCAGTGAGCATACAGTCAGTTGTACTGTGTGTGTGTGTGTGTGTGTGAATGTGTCTGTCTATCAGATGGCTGATTTTGTATTTTTGGCCTGTCAGTATCCGCTAATGTGACTATCTATGATCTACTGATCTATTTATTTATGTCATTTTTTGTTAAACAATAATGAATAATAATAAAAAATGATAAAAAATTATATATTTTTAATTGCAGCCAGTTAATTTTCAAGTACTCGAATAATGACAAATCACAGCTCACTGTGAACAGTTTTTGAAAAACAAATTCTCTGGGTTTTCAAAACCTTTATCTAAAGAAGAAAAGCAAATTATCTCAGAAAAAAATTATAAGTTAGTAAAACTTTTAGTTTAGTTTATTTCAAAATTTGAATCTGGCTCCAAACTCAAAAATCCAGTAAAGGCAGTTTGATATTATGAGTTTTCTCAACTTTTTATTTTATTTTTTTTGTTACAGTGTAAAAACTCCTTGTAGTACCTTTAACTTTCACAACAAAATGTCCCAACTATCTTATTTATTTGCATACATTTTACAGACCTCTCTATATGTAAATATTATTATTATTTCATAAGTGATTGACACCCAAGTAATCTTCTCAGTTAGAGTTTAATTGCAGCCTTAATAAATATTTCATGTCATTATTTCATTATTTACTGTTTTGATGACAGCATCATTACATTTTGATTGCTGTTTGCTGATCTCAGACAAATCCCATGCCTAGATGACGTTCCAGTGGCTTATAGTGTAACTAGCAGCAGTCTTAAATAAATCAGAGCCTAATAACACGCACAGGTTGAGGGCATAAATTAAATAAAAGGCAGAGTACGGTTGGTGGGAAACCTATCATGATATATCATAAAGAGTATCCTTCTCCTATCCTTCACTTGAAAATACATTAAAAGAACATTATTATCAATATTAAATTGGATGATTAAATAACTATAAATGTGCATCAGTATGTATATCTAAAATATATGAACATATTTTTGAATAATTACAAACTCACACCCCCCTCAGAAAATATTGCGGCAGCATTGAACTACAACCAAAATAGAACAACATGCTTTACCCGGAATAGAGTCACCTGTCTTACACACTGGCACTACAACAGATTCTAACATTACCATACAAGCAGTCCTGTGACAAGTCCTAATTTGGTTTTCGCAGTCATACTGTTCCTATTATTACATTAACCCTCAGGGCGAAGCGTCCTTGTTTTTGCATTTGCCGGAAGAAGTTGGCTCTAAAAGCATGCCTGATAATCTGCCATGTGCAGTGTGGTGACATGCTACATTTAACTGTGTCATCGTGTTGTGCCTCCTTACCTTTTCCACACTGACGCGTTCACACGCACACTCACATGCACACAAGTTGGCAGATGGAGGTGGGTGGAAAGGTCATGTCTAAGGACGGAGTGGTCCATGACTTCCAAAATAGACATAAGAATTTACAGTGAAGTGGACAGGAGAGTTTTCTTGTGTGGTGAACACGAGGAGGATCAAGGTACAGAGAAGTTAGAGGAATGCAGAGTGGGGCTTTCGGAAAATTTCAGCACACATGCACACAGAAGCAGTCTCTCACACACACATACGCACACACACACTGTCTTTTGTTTGGCGCCGCTGCCAAGTGGAGTGTCAGTTTCAAAGTGGGAGCCTTTAAGTGGCGCCTAGTGAGCCTGGGATAGTGTTCATGTCATGGGCAGTTGGCTGGTGGTGTGGGTGTGTGTGTGTATGCGAAGTGTGTTCCCTGTTTATGTGTGGGTGTTGGACGTCTGTGGAGGCAGAGGGGCGTAACGGCCAACAATAGGCAGGGCTGTTGGAGACACAGAGACACAGTGACAGACTGACCCTGGCACACAGTCGGTTACCACACGGCGCTGAGCACTGAACACTGTGCACACGCTGCAAGGTACCTTACCTATCTTACACTGTGTGACGTGTCTAGTTTTGTATTACTTAGTGGTTGGAAGAGTGGTGAAAATCTGTACTCAAGTAGAAATACTGTTACATTACTGAAATAACCACAAGGAAAACTACTGGTGTTTAAAAATAATTAAAAGTGCAAAGTGTTTTTCTCAAAAACTACTCAGAGTATTAGTTACTTTTAAACCATTGATGTTTAATGCATTATCACTCGAAACGGGTTTCTCCAAATCTTGAATCTAAGTTACGGCCACCTCCTGCACTGTTCAGAGGTCAGTGGTCACGGTCACCTCTCCAAACCTGTGCCTGCTGCAGCATGTCTTTTTTTTCTATATTTAATGATTTTCATTGGCCTGTTTGTCATCGGATAGCCTTGTTGGCTACAAAAATGCAGACGAGAGGTTGATCTGAAAAGAATATTTGGATGTAACTATGGATGCATGAAATGTTTGGGGTTTTTTTCAGCCTACACAATAACCGATAATTCCCTGCTGCTCATGGCCGATACTAAAGATAGTAAAAGTTCATATAACCTGTAGTTTATGCACACCTGAGGGTAAGAAAGGCAGAGATGTAGTGAGCGAACATGGATGATTTAATATCTCTTAGCTCTGATGGAACCACATTTTATTGTGTTACAACAAAGAACAGTTCTCTTCAGATGTTCATTTAGTTTTTTCTTGTGAAGTTCACCAAAAAACTTTAGAATTTATCGATCATTTTGCCTAATAATTCAAATTGAATGCTTTAACATAACCTGTGGATTTAGATATTATTATAGCTATCCCCAGATGTCCCTAGATGTCACCTCTTTGTAATAACCAACATTTTGAATAGTAACTCTAATTCAATTAGATTTTTTTTCTCAGTAACTGTAATAAATTACAGTTACTTTTATTTTGTAATTTGAGTTAATGCCAAAAATATTTTTTATGAGAACACAGTGACCTTTGACTACCAAAATCCAAGCATTTCATCCTTGACTTCAAGTGGACGTTTGTATTAAATTTCCCTACAAATGTTTCTGAGATATTAAATTAACAAGAGTGGGATGGAGGTGAGGTCACAGTGACCTTTGACCTTGGCAATTTGTGCCACATTTGACGAAATTCCCAATGTGTACTCATGATATTCCCTTCACAAGAATGGAATGACCCAAAAACCTAAGGTCTCAGGCCACAGCTGTTGCCAATGTGGAGGCATAAAATGAGTTTTTCAAGATTTTTCAAAGAATGTGAAGCACAGAGGTCCTTGACCATGTAGTTATGAAATTACACAAAAAATAGGCTGATCAGTCCAGTAATTTAGAGATTAGCTGCGGACAAGCTCCAGGTCTGTTGGTCATGCCTGCACATACAAGCAATCGCTCCTCCAGGCTTATGCCTGGTGGAAATAATAATGGGAAAAGAAATGATTTAGTGAAATAAAATTAATTGAAAAATGATCATGCCATGATACACTGACTAATTTTTCATGCCATATCCAATGCTATATGTTGATTCACAATTTTTCATAGATTGTTTAAATATTTGGACGGCATAATGTCCATTTCGACCTTCATCAAGTGGCCCCACTTCACACACAACTTGATATTATACAGAGCAAGCAGAGCGACCGAGCCACTCGCTAACTTAGACAGTAGTTTATAAATTCAAACCCCTCAGCAATTTTGGTCATTTGCCTTTGGGAGGCCAGACCAAAGGTGATGGTTATGCTCCTCATGAAAACACACACTTTGCACTGATAATGGAATTTTAAATGGCCTGCTCCTTATTAACTTCTTGGTTTATTAAAAATCAGGCCTGTTTCGCCATCCACAAGGCAAAGCCGCCAGTCCGTGTCTCTGTTGCAGATTAATTACTTTTCTATGGAGCAGGGAAGAAGAAGGGATGGTGGAAAGAGGAAGAAAGTGAAAAGCCGTCTGCAGTCTAAAATGGCAAGATATATATTTTTCTCCTCTGACGTTAATACATCTTCAATGTGGCTGGCAGGCTCTTATCTGCAGAGCGACTGAGTCACGTCAGACCCTGGTGAATTTTGATGATGACTGCAGGTCACCCAATGAGAATACACAATGAAGAAGGCTCTGGCTGACATTATACTCTAAGGCCCTGCTCTCAGTGACTTAAAGACTTCTCTTTCCCACTGTGCACCCTGTGCCCTTCACCTCATGTTAGAGACACTAATTTATTGGTGGAAAAAGTACACAAACAACTGTAACCACTTTATGAAAAGATTACCCTCATAAATGATTTATAAATGATTTATAATTATGACACTTAATAAATCATTAATAAACAATCAAGGTACATCAAGGTAAACAATATTGCCAAAGCCTTAGTGTATGAATCTGGTAATTTGATGCCAAATAAAACTTTTGATTGTGAAGATATGCTGATGGAGGATAAAAGTTAGTAACTTATTAACAAATATATGATGATGCTGACAGATATAAATGCTGCTGATGGAGAAGACAAGGAAGCAGTGAGATCTGTTTCTCTTTTTGTCTATTGTGTTGAGACAGCTTATTAATGGTTTGTAAAATGTCTACAACCTAATTAATATAGAGCTCCAACAATTAATCAGTTATTAACTATTATTTTGATAATCATTATTTCATTATTTTCATTTCATCATTAGTTTTGAGTCATTTTTTAGAAAAAAATCTGCTTTTACCTTCTTAAATGTGGACATTTGAGTGTCCTTGGTTGCAGACAAAACAAGACATTTAAGGACGTCACCTTGGGAAACATTCATCACCATTTTCTGACATTTCATGGGCCAAAACAACTAAGTGCTTACTCAAGAAGACACTCAATAATTATAAATCATTTCTAAAACATTTCTAAGGGTAGTCTTATTATTAAGTTTACCCAAACAAAAAATGAAAGGCATTTGTGCTTTTGATGAATTTTAGATGATGATTTTTTTTTTCCCCCAAAGTTTTTCCCCAAAAGTTTTAAAAGTAACCACTTGCAAAATAATCAAAAATCTGTATGTACATAAAGAATATGTAAAATGGTTCTATATGAAACACTGACATTTTGCATATTTCCTGTTCAGCAAAACACAATCATGGGGACTTAATGGGATAGTTCAGATTATTTGAAGTGGGTTTGTGCTGTATATGAGGTACTTATCGAAAGTCATTGTATTATCAACATTAGATGGCGGACAGCACACACCCAGCTTGGAGAAGCAGAGAGGAGTACTAGTATGGACGTGGATGGAGTCAGCAGCAACCAGACTTCTTAAGGAAAAACAGTCATTTTACCTTGCAGAACACAGGAGTTTCTGGTCTACCGTTGGCTTGATCACTTGTGTCTTTGTTGAATCTGGACTAAACTCAAACGGTAACACAAACTCAAACCAATCGAGGCAGTAGTTGACTAGCAGCTCCTGTGTTCTGTGAGGTAAAATTCCCATTTTTGCCAGTGGACTCTTGTTGGTTTCCATTGGACTAACTAAGACTATCCGACAACAAGGTAAAGGGGTGAAAATATTCTAAATCCAGTGGCCAAAATATGTTTTGGTTCTGACCCTGCCCACATCATTGTATTGCATAGCTTCTGTGGTGGTATTCCTCTCTGCTTCTCCAAACTGGAGGCATGTCGACCTCCACCTACTGTAGGTAACACACTATCAATATGTACCCCGTACAACCCCACATTAAAATAATCAGGACCATCACTATAAGAAGAAAAGGTAAAATGTTACTGAAATGCTGTCGTTTGGGATTTTCTGGCTTCCTTAAATAGGGAGGAGGATTCAGAGCCATGCTTCCATTGAGCCTCAGTTGATTGGCATAACATTTGTTCAGCTTTGAACCAAAATGAGACTTTCATTACAAGAAGATCCTCAGTCACGCCTCTGTACGGGAACATCTTCTTCTGATCTGAAAAGTATATTTATACAATAAGCGAGAACAATTCACTGCTAAACACTCCAACGTGTCACCCTACCTGTGACATTTCACAGGAAACAGGAATACAAGGTCACCATTGTTTTATTTTCACACTGAATATGAAACAGGTCCATGCATGAATAGATTATTACTTTATTCAGATTTGTCCCAACACAGGTTTTATACCAGCATTAATATATCAGGCCCTCGGCTGCCTTCTCCCCCCACTCTTTTAATTTTTTTTTCCCTTTCTCTTTTTTTCTGAAGGCGAGAGTGCCGATGAATAATTGAACAGTCCCGCGGTCCAAATGTCACAGCAGGGAAAATTGTTTGCGCTGGCTGGTAATTAGAATTTCATTGTTTGTTATGTAGGTTTGAAATTCCTGTCATTCCACATTCCACCTTATCTCAGTGATGGCAGATATCACTGCGCTTGTCTATCTGGGAGACACTAAGGCAGAGATGCAGAGATGACATGAAGCACAATACATTCGCTCACTCAGCATCGTCACCACCGCTGGTCGTCTGTATAGGCCTCAAACACACACGCACACACGCCGTCACTGGCAGAGACAAAGACATTCCTCAGCGAACTTGTCATACACTCAAATGGACACAAAACAATGGACCTGGTTCAAGTGGAAATTTTCTCACATGCTTGCACAAAGTTGTATTTATGCAGCGTTATGAGAGTGTAAAATGTTTTGTTTCTATGACTCTTCTACGTTGTGTAAC
Organism: Lutjanus argentimaculatus; assembly: GCA_034769285.1. NCBI lineage: Eukaryota > Metazoa > Chordata > Actinopteri > Lutjaniformes > Lutjanidae > Lutjanus > Lutjanus argentimaculatus. Next base: position 24,825,168 of record JAWZSL010000003.1, on the reverse strand, counting down.
TTCATTCATATTTTGCTGTTCAGTGCTGCCTGTGCTCATGACTGAGGCTGACATTTTGTCTCAGTGCTTTTAACGGGTGCGTGTGTGTGTATGTGAGCACGCCTGTGTGATTGTGCATATCAATGTGTGACTGTTACGTGTGAGTGTGTGTGTGTGTGTGTGTATGCTTGTGACAGCTTCGTATTTGCATATGAGCTGTTTTAACACTGATACAGTATGCTCTTTTCTGAGTGCTCTAGCTGCCATACACAATATTTTAGAGTTGTTGCTCTCCTCTCTCAGTCAATTTCAGTGTGTTGCTGGGGAAGGCTATTGTCAGGATGTCACTGAAATTACTACTTACTGATGCTGCTTATCGGTTTGGTGCATTCTTGTTTTTTGCATCTTTTCTACTGATTGATTTGTTAGAAACAGAAAGATTATCATAAGAATTATATGAGAGCAGAATCAACATTGCTTTATTATTCCCTATAATGAAAATATTCTCTCTGTTGTGGGAATGTTTTTCTTCGAGAACATCTACAGATATGGAATGACATGTTAAACTAAAGGCATGTTATCTATAGCTACATCTTTATCTATATGACATGTCATACATAATACATATATAATAATAATAAGGAGCCCCAACTTTGTAAATCATGGAGTTAAGCTTGTATTAGTCTGTTTTTTTCTCATTTGTAATATTGATGTCTACAGATAGAAATGAGCTTTTTGCTATATCTTGTACAATAAATGTATTGTGCATTGCCTCTGTTAGATTAAAAAATATGAATTAATAATGTTCTTTATCAGTATCTGGCCCTATTGGCGATGATGTGAATGATACACATAAATTAAAAAGCCTTTAGCGTTTTCACGGCCACTGCAGGTTCTCCTACCAAATCCTACACACTGGTCCTTTTCAGATCAAAGTAGTAACGTGACTTGCCGTGGATAAGGAAGATAGAACACCTGTGGAGGATGGAGGACCGTGGCGCAGCGGTTGAAGGCGTGCAGTTGTGTGGATTTATGTTATTCATTCAACAGGCGCTTAACCAAATTTGTAGCATCGCCTCCTCGTGGCTTATAAAACACTTTATTGCACTTGTGGCAACAAGCTTTGTCATCATCAGCATGACTGAGAGGTAAACACATTTCATCATTTTAGTTTTTCTTCATCTTGTTGGCGGCAATTTGTTCTGTGACAGTTAATGTGACCACCCCTCCTGCAAAGTCAGGTGTCAGGAGAGAATAAGAGAAAAAGAGGAATGGAAAGAGGGATAGAGATGCTCTGCATGAGACAGTGGAGATACTCAGCACAATCATTTGTCCACTTTTAGACTGAAAAGCAGGTTTAAATTGTTCCGTTTTTTGGTCATTTCTAGTGTCTTGTATCAGATTTAAAATGTTCTTTTGTTCAGCTTTTTGATTTCAGGCAGTCAGTGTTTATCTTTTCAGTTTTTAGAGCTCGCTTTCCTTAACAAATATTATGTCTATCACTCTTTTTTTCTCATTTTCCTCTGCTCTGTTACCTGCTAACACATTTTTCCTCTTCTCTGTCAACCACAAGCTCTGTGTCTCTGCTCACACTGTTTGCTTTGAGTCTTTCTTCTGAAATGTTGTTTTGTTACGCCTTTCATTTTTGTTGTTGCAGGTGCTTACTGGCAAAATAGGCGCTGTGATACCATTACCATCCTGTTTTTTTTTTTTCTGAAAGTAGGCATCAAATGACAATTTAAGGTTTCATAAAGAGAAATAGCTCAGGTCTGTTTTTGTAACTTGGGGTACGCTGTAACTGACAGTCCCTGCACAAAGGGATTTACCAGCACTCACGCAGAAGCTCACATAAAAAAAAAACTAAAGGAGCACAAATAAAACAAGCTCAAAGAACTAAAAAAATATGTCACTCTTAGTTGCTAATCACAGTTATTTTCTAACCCTCTGCCCTATGCCTGTCACATCTCTTTATCTCTCTTTCTGACATTTTGTCTTTTATTTTTCCCCCCTTCCCTCGTTCTCTCTCTGTATTTGTCTCTCTTGATCTCTCCAGCCCTCCATCTCTTCCACCATCATTCCCTTTTGTTCTCTCTATCAGTGGGAGATGGAGTTAAGTGCAGCTGTAGGCCAAATAGCCCAGTGATTGGCTCTCACTTACTCCTGCCTCCCTAGTGCATTTGAAATCACTGATTGCAGACAAGCCAGTCTAAATCAAAGCTCAGCTATAAAGGAAATGCTTTCAAGGGAAAAGGGACTGTGTGGGGGTTAAGATTTATGCGTATTTTGGCTGTGCGTGTCTGCGAAGCCCACTCTTATGTACCACGTAGTAGCAGTTGTCAGAATCACTCTGCATTTACTGTACATCCACCTGCCTGAATGCTTGAAAACCATACGACTCTGACAAGCTCATGTTTTCATTTGCTCTGGCAGATGTGTCTTCTAGGTTTATCCAACTGACCCTTCCAAAACCCATTCCCTCTTTGCTTTGTGCAGTCGTTACAGTTGAGCAGACGTGGTACAGTGGTCAACTTTCTCCTTTTCCTGAAAAAGCGTCATATAGGGTCACATCTTAAGTAAGCTAATGTTACCAAAATGCTAGCCAACCATAGATTTAATATATAAACCTGATAGGGCATTGCCGCTAAGCTTTGCCTCCAGTTAATCCCAGTCGTCACTAGCGGTATTACAGCAAAAACTCCCCTGTGGCCCAAAAACTATTTTCCCCACAAGTCATTATTATAAAAGAGATGTCATTACAACTGTGGATCAAGATTCTGTTCCTGCATTGCCTATTTTTCACCTAAAATATATTCCGAAACGTATTTTGGTGTACTGTTTAGCTGTAATACAATACAGATCCTGGCCAGTGGACACCATTATGTGCCCTGCTTGTGAAAAGGACTGATGTGACAAGTTTTGTTGCTCCAATTGGCTGCAGGCCATGTTTCATTGCTCTGATTAGTTGTAGGTCCATCCAGTAGCGTCCAGAGATAACGCTTCTTGGAAACTGAAAATGAACTAAGAAGTTCCAGATTAATTTATATTTGTGAATTAGTCTGGTGATGCCTGCCTCCCTGCCTGAAGCAACCTGTGGATCTAGTTTACATCCCAAAAGCTGGTTTACTGACTGTTTGTTTTTGCATCCATTTGCCTCATGACCACTATGCTTTGCTGACCGTTACCATGTCGTCCCTTCCAGATGCCCTCAACACGAGGAACCGTCAAGTGATCTGCACCACCCTGAAAGTCCTGCAGCACCTGGTGATGTCTGGAGACATGGTTGGAGAAGCTCTGGTGCCCTACTACAGGCAGATCCTCCCAATACTCAACATCTTCAAGAACATGAACAGTGAGTTCCAGCCACGCAAATGGCCGAGTGTTAATTCATGGACAGATGGTGTGTCAGTGTGACGTGTCTCTGCACTTTTGTGGAGCAGTCATTGTGTGAACACGTCCCTTTGTGTTATAAATCTTTTGTGCCAGTGCTGGTACTTTGTCTGTGAATCAAAGAACAGCAAAAGTTTATGAGCCTGTGAAAGGCAGTAGCGGGTATCCATGTGTAGTGTGTTGCCTATGGTGAGGTTAAGCCAGGTGAGTCAGTTCTGGGAAATGCTGTGCATATGTAAAGTGTCTCTTTTTGTTTGACTTTGAGTCTCTCCACGTCCAGGCAGACAGCATCCTGTTTTCTAGCTATTCTTTTCTCTGTGCATCCAGTGTGTGCGCCTGTCTCTGAATCCTCTTTCCTTTTCCTCCCTCCACTTAAACATCCACTTGACACAGAAGCTCCATTTTGTCCTTTCTGCTGTCAGTCAGGCTGCATTGTGCGGGGGCTGTTGAGGAGACTTTGTCCTTGCTCTCTCTGAAAGCCTCCACCTGGGTGACACCAGGACCTGGGGAGATTGGCATCAGATAGGCAGGCCTCTTTGTGCGGCAGTGTCAAAGCACTTAGCATGGTGTGACATGATGTGGGCCCATTGAAGGCTTAGAGGCACGACCAATCCCAAGCACTGCTCACCACACAGTCAGTAGGATGCAGGGAGTGACATTGTGAATCAATCATTTAAACACAGGCTTTAACTGGAGAAAACACAAGGCTTTAGTCTCTTAATCAATATCCAATTTGAATCTCTTGTCTCTTTAATTCGCTTACATTATCTGTTACTATTTGCTGAGGTCTAAAAAAGGAAGGAAAAAGCTAAAAGAGATAGAGGATAAAGACAAAGGATGGAAAAGAAAAGCCTGCCTTATTAGCGTGTGGCCATATGCAAATCTCCTCTGTAAATTAGCTGTCAAATCAATCCCCTAAACTGGTTTGAAGCGTGAGTTTCTCCGCCACAGCGCAGGCTCAGTTGGCGGGTGAACCCCACCAGGAATAGTTTTCTCTCTGCCTGGTAGTTAGCGTGCCGGCCTGTCTACCTGCCTGCCCGCATGTCTGTCCTCCTCTGGCGAGCATCGATTAAACCTGAGCCAACCTCTCACCTGGCAGACGTCCCTGCTATTGACCTCTCCCAGAGAGACCAGTCTGGGCTGGTGAGGGGTCCACACAGCTGCCAAAGCACAGGACCCAATCTGCTAAACAAGGACAGTGCTTCCTGTTCAGCAATTTATGGACATCTAGTAGAGTTTCTCTTTTTTAAAGTTTGGCTGGAGTTGCAGCTGAATGATAAAGAAAGTTTAACCAAAGAAAATTATATTTAAATGGACAGTTCACAGACAGATATTAAAAGTACATATTTTTTCCCTGGCCTATAGTGGTATTTGTCCATCCAGATTTTTTTATATGATTGAATGAGTTTTGGAGGTATTGGCTGTAGAATGTCTGGCTGTTATCGAATATAATGGAACTAGGTGGCACTTGGCTTGTGTTATTCAAAGCTTAAAAAAACTACATTTGAAAAACTCAATATCAGAGTCTCTTGCCGATGCCAATGTAACAGTTCCTTTACGACTGATACCTACCGGACCAAATCATAACCTAGATTACGGTGCCTCATTTCGGTGCCACATGCCTGAGCTCTCGAATGAAATAGTTGCCCTCTGGTGTGGATGTTACAGACACATCACCAAATGTGCCTAGTTGAAATTACAGTAACAAAATCTCTCTACATGGCTCTGGCAGCAGGTAGCCCTCTGTTAGCTTGTCTCTTACCAAAATACCAAGCTAAATGGTCTAAAGTGTGGCTGTGGCTATTTCATTCAAAGGATTCCAACAGCTGGCAGGACACGCAACAAATGTTTAAAAACTGTCTGTAAAGGGGGAAAACATCTGGTGATGCACGGGATAGACTTGAAAGCAGAGGGATGCGCCGTACTTGACTGCTTGTGTGACCCCATAACAAGCACATCAGCCGTCAGTGTGGGCGTCCCTGGCCTCAGCGATGGGGAGCATAGGTATATAAAACACTACATGCGACATGTCATAATGACTTGACATTTATATCTATGATGGGAGCACCACTGATGATGATGACAGTAGCCTTTTTTCAGATCAGCAAATATAATCATATTTCAGCAAAAGAATTGTTAAGTTAGGTGTTATTTAGTATTTCAATATGTCATTTAAATGTATTTTTTCTGTATTTATATATCTAAGTAAGTTTTACTCTGTCAACAGGTAATATATTGTTTTGTGGTGGGGGTCCTGCCTTTATTTGACAGGACAGCTAGAGAGTAGACAGGAAAGCGGGCACAGAGAGAGGGGATGACACGCAGCAAGGGCCGCTGCAGAGGACTAACAGCCTCCATACATGGGTCGGGCACTCAACCAACTGAGCTAAACGCCTGCCTCATATATATTGTTTAATTTCAAGTCCAGATTTATCTTAAAAGCCATTCTTTAATGTCGTTGACTGTCATTTTGTACTTCTTTTTGTTTTTAACCTGTCAGTTCAGTCACTGTTTAGGCACTGGTATTGTATTAAAGTATCAGTATCTGCATTTTCTTGGTAATCAACTACACCTGTCACCCAGAAGGAAGCATGCAGTGGAGGAGAATGCCAATAATGTTTACATCCTGCGTTGTCACAAACACAAGCCTGGGGTGAACTTTTCATCGTCTGTTTAAGTTAGAATATACTTTATATAAATTCATAGATAGTTAGAATATTTCCTGCTTTTATTTTCTCCCATTTCCATCTGGGGCTTTAGCATTAGATAAGCTGTCAATTCATGTCCTGCACCACCCACTCCCCGCTAACACATAAAGATATGACTTCAAATACAGAGAATAAACACTTCTCTTTTGGGGACAAAACACTGTGTGAACCAGAACTCTGTGTTCTTTCGCTCTAATACACAGATATTTCAGGGTTGTTGTTCTCTCACACTTTTTCTCCCTCTGTGTGTCTTTGTCTCCGTCTCTCTTCTGTTTTATGTGGCTTGTTTATATCAATATCAAAGCCTCCATTGAAGTCCATCTATTATCTAATATCGCTTATATACACCTCCAGCTCCATCCCACGCTCGTTCGGCTGTCTCAACCGGAGCCAGCGTGCTGCCTCTAGCAGACAGACACCACCATTGTGTGTAATACACTCGAAGACACAGAGGACTGTCTCGTAGTGCGTGTGGTAACATCTCCCTTTGGCTCTCCCACACTGTAACTCACAGAGCTTGCATGGCATCCCTCTTATCTCCTGAGCCACAACTAGGCCACTGTCCAGTATGTGCCAAGTGTGTATGCATCTGTCGTGAATAGATCTGTTGTGTCCCATATGCAGCTGTTGACTTCAGTGTGGATGAAGGCAGGCCCCAGATTTCTGTCTCCGTCTCCATCTCAATTCACTTTTGTTTATGTCTGCCAGCCTCTGGTCCATACAGCTCTGCTGTGGACTTCTACCAAATACTCAGATACACTCAGAAATAAGGGTTCCAAAAGGGATTTTGAAGTAGGGTTTCGTCAAAGGTTCTTTGTCAGACTAAAGGTGCCATTAAGAACCCTTTCCATCTGAAGAACCCTTTTGAAGAAAGAGTTCTACGAGAATTGTAAATTCTCTCTTTTTCAAGGGTTTGTCAAGGGTTCTTTGTACCATAATATAAAAAGGTTCTTGGTAGAACCACCAGGGTGGGTTCTAGATAAAACACCTTGAATGTAAGAAGCACTCATGGCAGAATCCCTGGGTGGGTTCTAGATAAAACCCTTGGATTATAAAGAGGTTCTCACTACAACCCCATGGGTGGGTTCTATACTGTATAAAACCTTTAGAATATAAAAAGGGGTCATGGTGGAACTCCCTGTGTGGGTTCTAGATAAAATCCTTGTATTTTAAAGAGGTTCTCGCTACAACCCCCTGGGTGTGTTCTAGAAAAAACCACTGGAATATAAAAAAGTTTTCAGCAGAACCCCCTAGTTCGGTTTTAGATAAAACCCATAAAGGGTCTCGGTAGAACCTCCTGGCTTGGCTCTTTTTAGCACACTTAGAGGGTGAAAAGGTTATGGATAGAACCCAGAGAGGGTTCTGGATGGAACTATTACAACATAAATGGGTGCTCTGTAGAACCTCTTGCAGGGGATTGTGGGTGGAGCCTTTCACAGATAGTTTTAGGTATAACCTTCGGGTTGTAGGTAGGTAGAACTCTCTGAAATGGTTCCAAGTAGAACCTCAACAAAAGATTCTACCAGGAACCAAAATGGGTTCTCCCATGGGGACAAGCCAGATAACACTGTATGGTTCTAGTTAGCACTTTTATTTCTAAGAGTGCATACACACACACACACACACACACACATATACATATACTTGCATGCTGTCCCAGTTGAGGCTACACGCCCTGACTGTGTTTCTGTCTCCCCAGTTGTTGGAGCTGTGAATGAACAGGCTGACAGCCACTGCACTGTAGAGTCCGGGTTACACTGAGATATCACCAGCATCTCATCATGGGACAGATCCCCCAGGCTGTGTTCACACACTCCCGCTGTGTCGCTCCCGCTCTGAGACAGGGTTGTGACCTGTTAAATTGGTCCGTATACAGGCCTTATCTGAGCCATTTTTCCAGGGTCAGAGCTGGAGCTCAACAGCCATCTCCAAAATGGACCCTCGGGTATGCTTTCACTCAGACGGAGCGCTGGACCTCTGACCAGGAGAGCACGCTCATGACCCCACACACTCAGCCTCTCTGGGACCAAGGCCTCTGAAGAAGAAACGACGGCTCCATTGTTCAACAAGAAAAAATGTGCCTGTTTAACTTCAGGCAGCTGGCTGCCATTCTCACCACTGGCACAGTAATGTGTCATTTTGAAGTGCACAATAATGAGCAATCACATAGTATCACCGTCCTTGATGTACCCCTTTGTCTCTTGAATCAGCTCTCTCAGCTTTTGTTTGCTTTGTGCCTTTTTGCGTGTGAGCTCTGTTTGTGTGTGTGTGTTTATGTGTGTGTGAAGACAATGTTGAGGATAGTGTCGGAATTCCTCCAATGCGATTTGCACGGCTCTCTTGTTTGCTTGCTGTGATGAATCTTATCCCTAATGAAATGCAACAACGTTCCTTATGAAGGAGAGATGTGCTCCCTCATCCAGCAAATTCCTCCTCTGAGCTCGAAGGAAGGGAACTCATCTACAGTACGTCATCTGAGGAGGAGAGAAAGACTGTTTGTGGAGTTGTGTAAAGCAGAGGAGTAAACTACACAGAGACAATAATCTGGGATCTTGAACAGGGATTGAGCAGGTGTCTATACTGACCTTAATTAATTTCATTTGAATTCATTTGAATATGTTACTGTGTAGCTTTGCATAAAACTGATCCTATGACTTCTCTATAGTGAGGTATACAGATTGTAAATTGGCAAAAAAAAAAAAAAGGAAACTAATGTACTCTTTCTGATAAGTTGAGGTATTGTATTCTGTATCAGGAGCACCCCTAGTCTTAAATAGGCTCATACCTTACTCTAGATGAGGGGGTTTTCAAAGTCTGAGACTGTGGGCCTCCCTTCAGTCAAAGCTTGAAAAAGCTCCCCCACCTGCCTTTGTTTTCTTGCATAGTTTCACTCAATTTCTATCCATGAGATCATGATTATGTAATTTGATTTTGAATTTCAGCCAAGATAGCCTAATATTTCTGTTTTACACGAACTGAGACTACATAAAATACATAAAAAAAAGGTCTGCCCTAAGGCATTTATTAGTTTTTGACTCTGGGAAAGTGGGAAAAACAGGGACATTCCCCAGCACTGAATCTCTGAAATGATCTGTTTAACCAAATCACACACATTTAGGCTATTCTGTGTGATCTCCGTTTGATAACTAATGCAATATTTTTTCACTTCCATTCACTGAGCCTCCTCTGAAACAGTTTGGAGTCCCCCAGGGGAGGCCCGCCTCCCACTTTGAAAACTTCTGCTCTAAAGCCTGACAGATGCTGGATTTTTGAAGCCAGTACTGGTATCAATATTTAAGAATGACACTATATCGGCCAGTGCATTTTCTTCTACCTAGATATATTTAAAACAAACATTTTGAGACATAGGCATGAGTAAATAGTATATTTTATAATTGAATATTAAACTTTACAATCAAAGATTACAGTAATGAAACTACATTTTGAACAATAAACATGAAAAAAATACATTTAATTTAAATCACTTTAATGATTCCTAGACATGTTTTAACATGTATATAAATTGCTTTAGATTGAATAGTAATTTGTATCTGATATTTTCCTTTGACAAAAAGTTCAATTATGTTGATAAAATTTTCCAATCTGCCGCCGTCAGCCCATCTAAACTGGGTGTAGCGATATATTCCACCCTAACCCTAACCCTATGTACGCTGTGTACATTCACTACGTCCAGTAAACAAAACAGATTCACAAAGTGTCAAAGAATTAAACATGCTCAAACCTATTTTCCTTGTTAAACAGAAAAATATGTAACGTAACATAAAACGTACACCTGAATTCAAGTTTCCCCGTTTTACCAAACTAAGTTGAACTTAATTGGCTCATTAACGCTTTGTAAAGCACACTTCATTCAAACATGACAGAAAAACATGTGAATCTCATCAAAACCATCTTTGTTAGTCTGTCCACTCTTCCAACAACCACCAACTCTGGTTTGTTTGGAGTAAATCCTTAATTCACTATGTGAAAAGAGTGCAAAGAGTCAGGCTCTGCAGGCTGTTTATCTCTCATTCCTCACCCGGCTCTGGCCGGGGGTGTGTGTACTGTGCTGCTGGATGACAGCGTGTTGCAGAGCAGCAGCTGTCACTCAGCAGGCCATTACATTAGCAAAATGATAAAGTAATATAATAACACCCAACTGCTGTATAGGTGTGAAACACCTGTTGTCCAGCAGTTCAGCTGTCAGTTCACTGTCGTTCATTCTCGGTGTATGAGCACTGGAAGCTTCAACTTTCCACAACACACTTCTGCAAGTTGAATATTGAACCAGGACTGGCTTTCAAATGATCTTTGATGTCACAAATCATGCTTGTAGGCCCGCCGGGGAAAATGGGATTCTGAATGAGCAGATGGAAACATTTTTCAAGAGATGAATGTGAGAACATCCTTCCAGTGTCAAACTCTGCACATACATCATTCTATACAGTGAAGCTCAAACATTCAACTGAAGGAACAAGAGGAAAAACATATTTTTGAGTGGAGAGGAAGTTTAAAAGTAGAGTAAGTAGGATTTATTGGTTGCTGTTTGTGAAAGCACCAGACAAGTAGTTGATTGTTGAGTCTCATTCCCAGGTCGTTAAATAATAATGTTTTGGTTTGGTAAAGCGTCCCAAGCACATGCAGATGTAGGTGAAACCACACACTTCTGTTGGGTTGTGAGTGATGACTATTTTTAAATGAGTTTATGCATTGTTTCTTGGGAAAATCCTGCATAGTATACCATTAAATAAAAAATATATTTAACGAAAGTATATTAAGCTTGAATTTTTTAATTTAATGCAAAAACGTTGTAATTTCAGCTTTTTGATGTATGTTGCACATCTCGATCAAGATGTGGCAACATTTTTACCAGTGCATTTTTGAGTAGACAATAAATTTTCAAGAACACACCACCCACTGACCGGTACACACTATTTTTTCATGACATCTTTGGCCTCTACATGGCTGTACATTGTGACCGAATGTAGTGGATGTTTGCCTGGAGGGCTCCTCTGATATTTATTTGAGCCCACACTGTGGTATTGTTGTTGCTGTCCTGATGATTTTCTCCGCTTATCTGTAAGGTGTAGGTCCCTAAACTCCTATTCATCACTGACACTCTCACACACACGTTCACACATACATATATTGCTCACACACGCTGCACTGATCTGGTTCATTTGGCCTCTTTTATCTTCCTGCAATAGAATATGGCCAGCTAAGATAAGGTCTCAGCCTCATGCATTGCGGTGCCTACACACACACACACACTCAGAAGTTGTGATAGTGGCTCTCTGTCTTCTGTGCCTGAGGCGACTGGTGAGGTTTTTGTGTTGGTGACAGATGCAGTGGTGTGGCTGGCCACTCTGTCTTCCCTGTGGGCCTGCTTTAGCTGTGTATCACATGACACACACACGTACACACACACACGCTCACAGCTCATGTTGGACGTCTTTATGAAAACGGCGGATCAGTTACAGCCGATGTTGTTCATTGGAATGTAAATAAGCAGGAAGAGCTGGCTGACCTCGTAACCCCTCCCGCTGCCTGACAGACGGACAGGGACGGTCAGGAATGAGGAGTGTAAGGACACTCCATCATCTGTGGAAGAGGATCATGTACTGGTCACATATAAAAATGGTCATCATGAGCACACACACCCAAACACACACGCACACACACAGGCAAATCAGATCCAAAGCATTTTTTTCCGACTCATTTTAATCTGACAGAAGGCCAAGCGTATGTCGGTGCTCTCAGCCACCTGTGCTCTTGTCCACAATACGTAACGTAATGCTCCGGTTTGCTGCCAGAATGCTGCACTGTTGCATATATGCTGTTGAAGTTAATTCCTGGGGATTCCCGTTCACAAACATTTGTTTTATTTAATGACCTTTTCCAGCTGCCGTTGTGAAAAATTAATTCACTACCATGCTTTCACTGTGTACACAGCGACACGACGGAGGGGACCATGCCCACACACACATCCATACACACATACACACATAAACCTGTGGCCCCCATGTAATCCATCATCCTCCACAGACACACAGAGCTCCTTGTCCCTGCAGACGACAGAACACACACCTCATCGTCAGCCCCCCGTCTCCTCTTCCATGTAGCCCTCTCCAACAGGAGATATCTATCTATCAAGCAATCACAGCCTGCCAAGACCCCTCTGCCATTAAAATACGGAATGAGTGGGAAGAAACAGAGAAAGAAAAGAGGGAGAGATGGAAGGAAAGATAGCGTGAGTGAGCGCAAGATGAAATCCAGGTAATACCAAACTCATCTGTTCTTACCTGCTCCACCGTTAGCATGCTTCACAGCACATAATGACTTTTTCCTTCTCTCCTGAAGCTTAAGAAAAAGACAGTTGTGGAAATAGGGGAAATATATTTTTACATTAATGCACCTCCCCCTATCTCCCTCCACCCCTACTTCTTGCTGCCTGCGGATATGCCCACCTGCCTCTGTTAATTTCTATTGTCAGCAGGTCTGAGGCGGAGCAGCCAATCAGGTGTGAGCGTCAGCCCTTGGGCCTGCAGTCGCTCTGCGGCTCCAATTTAAAGGTCAGCTGATAAGCAGCCCGATTCATGCATAATCTGGGCTGCTCTGCAGGCAGACAGGCAGACTGCTCGACGAAAACACCCACACACACTCTCCACAGATACACACATCGCACTCTATGATTGACCCTCTCAAACTTTACTTTGCTGTGATGGACAGGTTTCAATGGGGCTTTATCACGATTTGTGAGTGAAGTTTCATATCACTCGATACTGGTAATTATTGATCATGTTTTCCCTGCCAGCCCAAGTCAAAAGCCTTTGTATTTTTGGCTGCCAACTTTGTTGACAAGTCAGACAAAATAGGCTTTTTTAGTTCAAAACTATGGTCCCTTTCATCAGCAACTGCTTTGGTGCGCTTATAACAAGTGCATGTGTGTTAGGCACAGCACTCGAATGTGGAGGCAACAGGGGAATGACACATTCATAATTTCTGCAAGATCAAGGTAATCCTGAGGCAAACAAATGTGTTTGTAATGAAAATGGTGTGGAGGTAAATAGGACCGGATATCAAACCTGAGTAGCCTACTGTTTTAGTGCCGGTACTTGACAGAGCATTTAGAAAACAAGTGTATGTCAGTGTGGATGTTTCCCCTGATTAAATGCCATTAAACCTGCTGTGTTTGCATCATACTCGGTGTACTTTGTCTATTTCGTTAAGTGCATTAAAAAGTGTGTGACAGCAATTGGACAGTAATAAGCCCTGAACAGTTACAGACGAGTCTGGTTTGTCCTGTCATCAGGGGCATCAATATCATTTTGAATACCTTCCTGCTGACTTGCCCATATTAATGAAAAATAAAATTAAAAGATGATACTAGTCGGTCTCTTGTATCACAACTATTTTGATTGCTATTGTGTAATTAATTAATTTTACACAAATATTTAAATAGAAATAATTTCAGTTTTTCCAATAGCTTCCTTGTCATGTGACCCAGTGACTCCACCTCAATATGTGCTTGTATTACATCACTGGAAAAATAGTACACACCTCTTTTTATTTTTAGCGCCTTTTCTTTTTTATATTAATTTTTAGCATGGAAAATGCATGATTGTATGATATCGGGCCAAAGGCATCTGTTTATTCTCAATATCCTCTCCGTCTGCACTCTTTTTGTCGCTCCACACTGTCATATGTCGATTGCACAACCAAACAATACACCTGTGATTGGCTGTTTGCATGTCACTCATAGCACGCTCCATTGTCAAGGGATATGACAGACTGTCATTGAGCTGGGGCAATTTGGTTATGTGCTTTCATGGTGGTTTGCATTTAAATTAAGCGATCAAACATTTTATCGAAGTATCTTCTTATTTCTATTGATGACTTGTCTGTCGTGATACATATTGCTATCGTTTTATCACCCAGCCCTGGTTTCACTCCTCCTTTTCCAGCTGGAACATGTTTGTGGCTCTCTTGTTCCATCAGTTTAGATAATGTACTTTACTAATTGCTTGAGAGGAGTGCCTCAGTAAGAACTTGGCTTTGTGTTTGTTGATTTGTTCATTAATTTGTACATAGTGCCTTTTTGCAACGTGAAGCACTTAGGGGAATTATGGGATCCACTCTTTAAATGGCACAGAGCCCTGAGGCTGGCAGTATGCTTAAAATGAAATAGAATTTGGCGTCTTTGCGCAGGCACTCTGCAACTTAAACAAAGTACCACTTCGATTGCTGCAGTGTGCAGTGGCCAGCAGAACGCGCCCGGCTTCGCTCTCCTCTCCCCAAGTCACTACTAAAGTCACTGCTACTGGTCAACAGTGCTGTGTGATTGCTTCGTTTGTGGTTCTGTCATTTCGTTATTGTTCTTTTGCATGACTTTTCACCTGGCATGAATGTTTCTCAGAGTTGTCCTTGACAGTCTTTTTGTGAACCCTCCAAATGTAATTTTTTAAGAATTATACTGGAATCTTATGCAACACTCAGACAGGGTGCCTTAAAAGTGAAGTGCTTTGTGATATTTTCCTCCCCTGCGGGTGGGGTGATCCAGCAGAGCCGTTGTAGCAGGTCACACATGCACACAGTCACGGATGCTATTTGGGCTAGTTTATCTGTCTTCATGTACTTACTTTCCAATACATAAACCTTGAGGTAAGCAGTTAATGAAAGCACGTAAGTGAAGGTTGAGCTTTTAGATGGATAGGATCAGGTTTGCTTACTTGTAATCTGTAGATGTCCATGTATGTACTGTTACTGTGGAATCAGACGTCCTCAATCTCAGTGGGGCTCCTCCTTTCTTTGCCTCTAATCCGAGTAACACTCAATTACCTAATTGGATGAGTTATGAGGGTCCTTTCCATCTCTCTACCCCCCACCCCCCTCCCATGTCAATGAGATTAACACACTCTGTAATTAATGAATTTGGGGCACTTCGAAACGATTTGCAGGATTGTCCAGGCTCCGGGGGCCTGACATGTGTAACACAATTATCGAGTTGTCGAAATTAGACAATAGAGTGAGATGAATAGTGTGGACATTAGCTGTGTTTGCTTAAGACAGGTGATCGTTCCAGTTTGAGCGTGGATTGGGTTGATGGGGCTGCTTTGCTGTTATCCCTGTCAGTGTGTGAGAAATTGCATGTGGCCAATTAGAGTGCTGCTTCTTGATGTCATATTATGTGTATTCTCGTGTATGAATCTGTGTCCTTGTGTGCGCCTTTTTGTGTGTCATGACTTCCTTGTAGCGAGCGGGGAGCTCTCCTGCAGCCTCTCACCACATCATTGTGTTTGACATCTCCGCGGGCAGCCAGCGACAGAATGCTGGTGTGTGTGCAGACATTTGTCCGGCCTGCTTTGGATCAGCATTCGCACCCTGCGCCAGGTTGCCTGTCAGCTTTCATAAACAGCCACACCTTCACAAACAGGTCCGCCGCTTCAAAGTGAAAAAAGGCACAATTTCACGAAGCAAATAACAAATAGCATTTCTACAGTCCCCCTAACTTGTTGTCCCAGGCAAGGACATACATAATAAACAATAGAAGTAAAATAGATTTTTATTACCACTGTCAGGACACAGTCCTACTTCCCCTGCTTGTCAGCTGTGGGCAGAAATGTAAGTACACTGAAGATAACAAGTGAAATAGCCAGTGCCATTAGTGTAAAATATTTTCAGCATTATAGAATTTGAATTTTGAGCATGACAGTTAGATCTCTGACTACTAAACTGCATTTTCACATATGAAAATGCAATAATCTAAAGAGAGTGTAGAGTTCTCTAGATTAGATACCAGAAATTTAGTAGTCAATATGTCAATATCACTTCCAGTGAAATCCCACAATTCTCAATACCAAATTTGATACCATAGTATAAAATTAAAACAAGAATAAAATTCAGCCTTTATTATTTTAATCTGCCACCTGAAATAAAACATTCCCCTGAGCTTCTAGGACCAAAGAGTGAGGGGGATATTTACCAAGGCTGACGCAAATCACTGTCAGGGGAGCATGATGCCATGTCTGGAAAGTAATGAAGTGCAAACGTGATTTCTGCTGCTGGACTTGAACTCAGAACTCAAAGTGCAAGCAGAGGTTCAAATGTACTGACATGGTGACAGACCATTAGTCCAGAAATATTTATCTAAAACCCAATGTTATATTCTGATGACCAGCGTTATATTTAACAATTGCAAAGTTGCTCTCTCAAACAGAAATGATGGTAATGTTTCAGGATAAGGATGACAAGGACAACACTTTGGATTTGGATACTCATGCTAAGTTGAAAGTGTTTTCTCTCTTTGTCTGAAAAGTTTATGATGGCACCATTTGCGTACTGTTTTTTGAAAATGTATTATTAATCCCTGATTACCCGCTTTGAGTACAAAGGGCTTCCATACGGGACTCTTAGTGTTATTCATTTCACAACAGCGGCACTTCAGAACATCATTGTTTTTTCTTGTCGTGGCGGTCTTCTTCTTCCTTAGGCATTTAAAGTTAAACTGTACCCCAGGTCTAAGCCTAACTCTACCCACTGCATAATTTTGAAAAATGCTGAAAAGTGGCAAGGGGTTGAGAGAGGTCTGCAGACCAGGGGTGCGCAAAACAGCCATTGCTGGGAGTGTGGCTAATGTGACACCAGACGACAGAGACCGACTGAACACTCATTGAAGCAGTAGTAACAGCTAGTAGTTTGAGCTAACTGACCTTGGGCAGCTGCTGTCCGACTCCCCGTGTCCACGGAGAAACACTGGAAACACAGAGACGCACTGGAGACACAGAGTCCACTGAAGCCTTGACAATCACTAGAAGCACATTTGTGCTTTTTGAAATGATTTCTGTTCTACCTTGTTGTACCTAGCTAAACTAGCACTAGCGGCTCAGAGAGGAGAGGTGCTCCTCTGTGTGTGTGTGTGTGTGTGTGTGTGTGTGTGTGTGTGCCTGCAGGGGAGTGTTGGAGCTTCTACAGCTGTCAGAAGCACCAAAATTGAAAAATACCAAGAGAGCGTTAACAAAACCTCCTGGGAATGATGAGACTCAATCAGAATATATTCAAAAATGAGTGCTTTTTTATAGACTCCCACCTAAGAGTCGGGGCTGGGGTAGGTGGGCCGCCTGACTCTGTTTACAGGCTTCTTTTTTAATATGAATATCATGACACAGAGGAGTCTCAAACCGTCGGCTGTGTCTCACCACCATTATAATGTTTGAGATGATTTAAGAAATACTGGATGGTGCTTTGAACCATTTTCAGCCCATGAAATGCTGATTAGGAATTTATGAAGAATGTCAATAGTGACGCCAGGATTAATGTGTTTAAGCACAGTACATTAATATAATTTAGTTTACAGCTCAAAAAACATGTTTAAGTATGTAGTTCCTCTTGGAAGGCACAATAATACACTTGTAGGCATATATGCTGTCCCTATCAAGTCTGGATGAATTGCATCCCCAGTACCTACGGTGTTGTAGAAAAATTATTTCCATCACTTTTTCATAATTTTGGCATCAACTTCGTTCGTCCCTACTCTAGACATGATTTTGAATTTGCGATGCAGATGCATTTCGGGGTCACTGTTCAGGAATTACTTAAGATTGTAAAGTGAGTCATTTGTCAGTCATAATGCCTCAACACCTGTCATTTTCAGGGTCTGTCTCCTGTCTGTCTGTGTCTTTAGAGACCCACCCCCCCACTGTTGCCCATTCCCTGACAGAGGTAACCTTATCTCTTCCATTCTCACACAGGCATGTCAGCATGCAGCAGTCACAGTCCTCACTAACTCTAATGGATGTAATTGAACCCTTTTCTAACATTCTAATGTGCACTATTTCTCAAGAACTAAACTAAACTAAACAACCCCCCCACGCAAATCCCTGTAAGGTTGTCCCAGCCAAGTCTTGTCCCACATCCAGACAACAGTTTTTAGCTGGCTCCCATCTCTAATGTTTCCATCTGGCTCCACGGCTCATATTCCCCTGGCTATCACAAAATATGAGTATACAATATGGTATATGCAGAAATTAGCACAAAATGTGAGATCCATTATTTGACAAAGAAGACTGATACATACTTTAACAAAATGATTGCTGCCATTAAACTAAATTAATGCACGCTGTGTAATTTACTATTTTCCTATCATTCATTAAGTCCAGCAGCAAAATGATCGCACTTTTCAATTAAAATAAGCAACATTTTGTTTAAATGAGAAATGCAGAATTCAATGGGCATGAAATAATAAA
This sequence comes from Lutjanus argentimaculatus, assembly GCA_034769285.1. Lineage (NCBI taxonomy): Eukaryota > Metazoa > Chordata > Actinopteri > Lutjaniformes > Lutjanidae > Lutjanus > Lutjanus argentimaculatus. Next base: position 24,806,852 of record JAWZSL010000003.1, on the reverse strand, counting down.
AAACTTTTATTAGTTGTCTTTTTGGATAATCATTAATTCATTCTCTTTATCAAAATTGCAGTATGTCCGAGTGCAATATTCAAATCGCAGAAGCTGCAGTTTTTTGATAAAAGAAAAATGTGAGACAGAACAGCTTTATAATGAAGTACTGTAGTGGTGCAGAAATGCCCTGGCCTAAAAGGTTATTCTCCAGATGTAAGAAAACATGTTTGTCTGGTAAAGACTCCAGCATACCATGCAGGCCTATTTCCATTCATATTCATTCATCCCCGTACATGCTGTTATACATAGAGGTTAATCATACACCTAATATCCGGGTCAGCAACATAGATCAGTGGTTTACGTTTTCTTAGCAGAACTAGTTAAAGGAAAAAAGGGTCATGTTGACCCTATAAAGTTACTAAAATGCATGTGTGGGCATATTCAGCCATAAGTGTATTAGAGTATTAAAGCGAAGTCTTTTTGTTTTTGCTATCCTTTGAAACTTAATTAACCAGTGAAGTAATACCACTTGGCTTGCTTTACTTGGCTCTTTATTCACTCTGCTGTTTTAAGTCAAGACAATACATAAGGAGCACAACATTGGTAACATCTTTTTAAAAGTTATTTTTTTGGCCATTTTTGCCTTTATTCGATAGTGCAGCTGAAGTGGAGACGGGGCAGAGAGAGGGGGATGACACGCAGCAAAGGGCCGAAGGCGGGAGTCGAACCAGCAGCCGCTGCAGAGGACTAACAGCCTCCATACATGGGTCGGACGCTCTACCAAATGAGCTAAACGTCCGCCCAACATTGGTAACATCTTGTGTCAGAGAAACAGGGTTGGTTGGAATGCATGTGTGGGGGGTGTTTTAGCCTCTGCGTGTACGTTTCAAATGAAAGCCAATCCACTGAGCCAGATGTTACCTCATTATGTTCGACCACCCACTCCTAGGACAAGGACTAGGGTCAAAGAGAATAAAGGCTCCCCTGTTTTACCAGACGATCCGTCAGAGTTCCTCAGAGGCCTTCAGGCGAACAACCAGAACAACCCAGATAAACATCCCCATTTGTTTTTGTCCCTTCTTCATATAGTAGAGCACCACATCATCTCCCTTCTCTTCTTCTTACAAGATCACATGAGCCAAAACATATGCTTCTCTGGCCAGATAACAAAGCCGATTGCAATCTTTGTTTTCCTGGACCACATGCAAATCAGGTTTGGGCTTTTCCCAGTACAGAAGGAAGTGGTAATGTACCTGAAGCTGTTTGCTTACTGCCAAAGACGACAGAAGAACTTCCATTTAGCAGTTGAGTTACAACAATAACAGTTGAGCAACTATGGTAAATGCTCCTGCATTTGTACTGGTCTTGCTTTTCTAGGGTTCCAACCACTCAAAGCACTTTACACTACATGTCAGATTCACCCATTCACACACACATTCATACACTGATGGCAGAGGCTGCCATGCAAGGTGCCAACTGCTCATCAGAAACAAACTTATGTTCATCCACACATATTCACACACTTCACACATCTTGCCCAAGGATACTCAAGGAAGCTGGGGATCAAACTGCCGATCCTCCAATTGGTTGCCCACCTGCTCACAATAAAAACAAATGAATTGTATTTATGAACTATGAGCAAGACAAAAGTTTTATCATCTTCACAGGCTCTCACAGGCATTCAGTCCATGTTGAATGCTTCATGGATTCTTAGCTTTTTTTGCACACAAAGTTACAAAACAAAAAGACTCCAACACACTGTCTTGTGCAATCCAAGATTTTACACACGTTTCAGTAGGATGACCTTTGTCATCAGTGTGTTTTTGCTTTGGATTGTCAACTCTTCTCCTACCCCCCTCACTTCTAACAGCTGTGCAAATGTTTTATTCTTTGATGAGCATGTCGAGTTACAAATACTGCGTTTGGACTGCAAAATTTTTGTCTGTCACTGTCTCATCTGTCTGTCTGATCACTGTGTCCGATTAGGTGATTATAGAGTCCAAAGATCTTGCCATGACTTGGCCAAAGACATGACAGACTACACATCAGTGTGTGCCCAACCATAGCTTGCCATCTTTCACAACCTGTCTGATGTCATTGAAAAAGAGGTGCTAGGGACCCACTTCTGGGAAAAAGAATGTTAAGAAACAATGGTATCCTCAGCAGTGTGTATGAACCTGGCTGTCTTCTGTTTGGAAAAGCCTACAAAAAGAAAGATGAGAAAAACATGACCATTTTCTCCCTTTCGCAGTTCTTCCAGGCAGCATTCCTCCGTCTCCATCATGTTTAGAGTTGCACGCAGAGGAGAGATCTGTGCTCCTATTGATCAGCGTCATGAAACACAGTGTGGAATTTGCCATACTAAGCAAGAGAAGACCAAAAACTTCTGACACACCAGTCTGCTTCTGAGATGCTGTATCAAGTGTCCACAATGCTACTCTACACAGGATTAAATGACATTTGTCATGACTGACACTGCACAATTGTCAGTTCAGACTCAGAATTCAAAATCAGAGTCATCTTTATTGCCATGTATACAAATACAAGGAATTTGCCTTGTTTTGGTGCATCTCCCATATTGTGCAGAATGAACATGGCATAAGTGTATATGTATGTAATTAAGTATATGTATATGTATTAACATCTACACATTAACATCTGTGAATTAACATCTACACATTAGCATCTGTAAATTCTTGTTATCTGGACTCATATCTGTTCTTGTGCTACTGCAACAACCCAATATCCTCTCTAGGGACCAGTAAAGGCTTATCGTAAATGGGGTCTAAGATTGTCTCAGTGTCTGCCTATATTGATACTGCAGTTCATTGTGACATAAAGCTTTGATTCCCTGTCAAAAGCAATACTGATAATGAAAGGAACTTCTGTTTATATATGTAAAGTTCTAATCCTCCAGGGTATTTTACATAAAATACCATATTTGACACTGGTTTTACTTGGAATTGAATAACCACAGCTGGAAGCACATTGTGTATTTTCTCTTTGGGGCTGTAATACTTAAATCTGTATTTTTCACTGACCACCTGCTCCTAAAGTCTCCTAAAATCTCTCTTGGCCACTTAATGGCATCTTTGAGTGTTACTCTATAAAAAACTCAGTTTTACCAAACTGCATTCTCTGAGAAAATGTTGGTGCCCTGGAGCTAGAACATTCAAGCTCAGATATATAGACACCATTTTTAAAAAGAACTCAACAACAGCCAAACCACCTGTGAGCTGCACAATTTGGTGTTGAAACACTGAATGACAATTGTGACAGATCTCAGAACACACCTCGATTCTTCTAAATTCAGCTCCAAAACTAACAACCAGACAAATGTAGCTTGAGAATGTTTTTGCATGCAAGCTGCCAGCTCACGGTGTACTCAGAAATTAATGGAGTCACTTGCAGTTTTTATCTGCAAAGAATGTGCTTCAAGCACTTTCGCTTCTCAGTGCTGCAACATTGCTAATGGTTAAAATTCATTTAATAAAGAAAAGATTAATATTTAAATAGGCTCCTGGCAATGCCCAGTATTATAATTTAGAATGCACATTGTACATTGTTTGCATAATTAATTCAGTGCAGCTTCATCTGTAAATAATATTGGTACCACACCAGTCAGCCAGGCAAAGAGGACCACAATCAGGACCAGTGTGTGTGTGTGTGTGTTTGTGTGTGTGTGTGTGTGGCGGGGCGAACAGTCACTGCTGTGCAAACATTGAGAAAATTCCCACAGTACTGTCTTATTTACTCTCAGGATCTGTTCTGTCACAGAACGGCATGCCTGCACACACTCATACACACAGTCATCGTCCATGCCCTTCAAAATCAATAGAGGGGATATAAATATCAATATGTCCACATCATGCCACCATGCGGAATGTGGAGTATGCCTCTTATGATCTACTTGAGATCATATTCTCTAGGTTTTTATTGAGCATCTCTCAAAGGCTTTCATGTTGGTATGTTTTCAAAACATGTTTCAGTACGTACACACCAGAAAGTCTGCAACTGAACTGTGATAAATGCCAGATTATTGTGATTTTGAAAACATTTGTAATTAATTATAAAAGTGAAAAGTGAAAAGAAGATAAATGAATAGACTGACTGTAATTAGTTAAAATGTTCATGGATTAAACCACCCAATTGAAAAGAAAAAGATACTTTGTCAATTAAATAAACTTCAATGCTCAATTACATTAATACATGAATCTCACTAAACAGAGAATGAGCATTAAAAATGAAGAAGGGATTGGTTTAGCCAAGTATTCATTCCTGGAGAGAAATGAGGGTTGGCTGTTTTGATAAATTGAACAGTAGCTAGCAAATAATAACAAATGAAGTGCAGATGGACAAAATAGGAAGCTTTGTCACAGTGGTTGGTGTGGTAGGCCTGGGTCTGTATATTTTGAACATTTATGCTCCAAACAAAGATGATCCCGTCTTTTTGAAAAGAGCAATAAGTAACAATGGCATGTCCAAAAATTAGTACTGCAGTCCCAAAAGCAAGTTGGCCCATAGACGGAATATTAAACGGAATATGAAATCCTTTAATATGTGATGTATGGTTGAAGTGAGTTGTTTCCCCTCCACCCCTCCTCCCCAGACACCAGGAAGCTCTGACAGGCTGCAGGAGCTCTGCAGGAGCTCTGCAGGAGCTCTGCAGGAGTGCCGCAGGGGCACAAGATGAGTGCAATATTGTGGCAGTAACAGGCGAAAATCTAAGTTGATCAGTTGTTTATAAATGTCAGTTGTCTGTCAATGTAAAGTTAGCAGCAAACAAAAGCCCACTGGTCTGAAAAAAACAGGGTGGAGTTAAGTGACTACCTGCCCTCTGCCTGCCAGGCTCCATTCATAAATTGCTCAATGTAGCCATCAATTTAAACACCTCCTTTCTCTAAAAGATTATTAATGTTTCCTTATGACTCATAAACAGACATTAACTGATTTGGCAAACATTCAGCATTGATTTTTAGCTCTAATTAACTCATATTAATATGATATGTGCAAAAAAGTATCACAGGATACAAATAGAAATTTCAAAGGAGGACATGGCAGCTTGTTGTCGAGAGTATTTGAACTTAGGATGTTTCTTAATCTCTGATTACTTATCATTGTAATTTTATGATTTATTGTAGTAAATCCATTACAGATATCTCCTTTAAAGACATGGCAAATTTAATTGCTAAAAACGCAAAGGAAATAATTATAGTTGAAGGGGGAGCTACCACCATTATGGGCACCATCAAAAAAAGTGGAAGGAGTAAAATGACTAGGAGTTCATTCACAATCAATCAGTGAATTTTAATCAACAACAATTCTTCAAATGTCTAAATAATAAGCTGCAGTGTGATATATAGACATATAAAAAAAACACTGTCAGTGTTGTTTGTGAAACATTTTCATTCAGTTTCTTTGTTTGTGTCTGTTTCTGAGAAAAATTGTTTCCATGTTGCGGAGCACAAATAAAAGAAAACAAATATTCATGATAACTAAAACACAGCAATGTTGGGTCAAGGATCTTGAATGCCTTCTGTAGTGGTTTATACACACCGGTTGTTTCCAATTCTTCTTTGTTATTTTTCTGTTCTTGATAACAGTGTGCAGGCCCTTCATGCTACATCCTGCAACAGGAGCCACATAATTAACTCTATCTAACCTCCAATACCAGCCAAGGTGTTTACGTTATCTCTCATCATCTCTGTTTCCTTCCACTCCTCCTACTTTTTCCTCCTTTGTATTCTTTCTACCTCCACCTCTTTTTCTCATAAAACTGAAGCCATGCATGGTTTTCAGTTTTGTTCATTGTAGCCTATATGTGCTGAATGTCTCGACCTCTTTGTTCTCGACTGCGAGCCACCCATAATGCTGTTCTGGTGTTGACCTCAGCTAGATGAATAATTCACCCGGCGCGCTGTGGCAACTCTTGTATCGTCCTGACCCCCTCGGCCCCCTGCACGCCTGGGACACTTTACACACTCCCAAAGGAGATGCACCCATGATTCTCCTCCTCTCACCTTGGCTCCTCTCCACCACCTCCTCCCATCAAATATTTAGTCAGTGTGGTTGGAGAGATGGCTTGCCCATGGCTCTCACTCACTGTCTCACCTCATCTCTCTCCCTCACACGCTACATGTCCTGCCGCTCTTCTCAGCTCTCCCTTTATGCACAGAGGCAATGGGGAGATGGAACAAGGCAATGAGTGCCTAAAACGTTTCTCTCACCCCCCCGCCCTGAGTGGTCTTGTCAAACATGCTGAAATCCCAGCTCTGTACTTGGAAGAGACCTGCAATGATTGCCTGCCAACATCTAGTGTAAAATCTGTCCAAGATAGATGCTTTGTGGATCAGAATGCTTGGATACCACACTCACCTTTTCCCTTTATTGTTTGTAATAGTAACAACACTACTCAGTGGCCTGCAGACATCCTCAGTGATGGAGCAACACAGCCACATATTTTCCCTGCTGTTTCTCTCACAAGGAAACACAAAGGCTGAAATATGAGACACTCTCTCTTTGAGTGTTTTGTGTGTATCAGGGTTCTGTTGGCGGTCGATATGCTTGTCACTCAGGATGATGTGTAGGATGGTGGCGAGTGTGTGGATACATGTGGACGTGTTCCAGTAGGATTCCCACATTCATGTTCACATCTTTAAGGTCTGGAAAACCACAGATTTTCTCAATCAGCTTCTTTCTGTAAGAGGCTCCTTCAATAACACACAATTTTCTGCCAAAGTTGGTGCAGTTTTGTTTTGGCTTTGCTGTTCTTACTGATTTGAAGAGGTTGTTGTGATGTCATGTACGGAGTCATGTCCTGGAGTCTCTGCTGGTTGCCTGGCAATTTCATGGTGACGACAAGACTCTGGGAAGATAAAACATGTTGATTAGTGAGCTTTATAGGTGCTGATAGGCAGATTTGGCTACCTTTGGACAGAGTCTAGCCTGAGAATCAGACGAATCTGCCAAGCTCATGTTTTCATTCGCTCTGGCAGATACATCTGGCCCCACTTCCAGTCACACAGAGTTCCACCAGCCTTGGATCAGGTCAGTCGTACCATTTATTTAAATAAGGGCAGGTTCTATGATTGACAGAGAAGCATGACCCGCTCAGATCTGACAAGTCACATGTCCCGCATTTTGCTGCTCTGATTGGTTGAAGATTTATCCAAATGTATCCAGTCAGCAGGTCCATCCAGCACAACACATCAGGCTGAATCTAAAATGTTTTCAGAAACATATCTTAGTATGTATAGTATTTTAATATTAGAAAGATTGTAACCAGGTGGTTGCCATTCTTTCCCATCTTTGAAGCAGACAAAGCAATGCTTTGGAACAAATTTCATTGCTCTTATTGTTTGTAGGTCATTTTTCGTTACTCTCATTGGTTGTAGGTCCATCCAGTTGTATGCAGAGGCATTTTGGTCTGTGGATTTTGATAACACCCCTTGGAAATCAAAAATGAACTGAGAGCCAACTTAGCTGTTTCACTTTTTTTCCAGTTTTGTGCTATGCTAAGCTAACTGGCTGCTGGCAGTAGCTTCATATTGAAAGCTACTACAAGTTCCTTTCATATTGTGTTTGTTTTGGAGACACCGACTTGTTTCATCTAATTTTTGGAAACATTGAGGATAAATTATGGAAATAGTCAATCTTCTTGTTTACATAAGTCATATAGAGGCATCAGTATTAAATTGAAACTGTTTCATTACCAGTTAAAAACCTGGTTGTTGTACATGTAACATACAGACCTGAGAGTGGTATTCCTCCTCTCAGCTAACTCTCAGCAAGACAGCTGAAATGACGTACTATTCCTTTAATAAATAATACACAGAGATGTTATTTTCCTCAATATTAATGTGGACTGCTGCTTGTTTAATCATTTAAATGTAATGTTTTTGCAAATAATGAAGCTTTTTCAGGGACTTTAATACTGTATGTGTCCATGATGGTGCAGGTATACAAGCTCAGAATCTGAGCTTGTTTTGAGAGCGTGTGTGTTGGCCCCTGCGGGGTCACGCTCTCCCCTGTGTGTTTGTCATCACAGCTTTTGTTCCCCACAGCCCTGCTATTCTGGGCACAGAAAGGTCATCTTTCCCTCAGATACTGGCACCTTAAGGAAGCTTAGATCATAACCACACAACGTCTCTGCTTTCTGTATCGTGAGACACAAACTTCTCTGTTGTTCCTTTTCAGCAGTCTGTAATGTTTGCTTATGCACCAGTGTTTAAAGTGGATGTAGAGGGTTGATTTTATGTCAGATTCCTGTATTCCTTTAGGATCAGCTCCAGCACGTGTTAGGCTACACATTTTTATATGAATGTTTATATTATGACAAAGAGAATGGCGCTGCTTCAATTTAGCTGTCAGAACAATGGTATGAAATGATGATTGTTTGTTGTGTTTTCATGTAGGGTGCGGTGTGTGTGTGTGTTGGCTTGTTCTGTGGATTAAAGCAGATGTTATAGTGTAATTGAAGTTAGATTTATATCATCTGTACTTGTTGAGTAGTGATATCTGTGACAGTTGAAGTTCCTTGCTCCCTTCTCTATTTATGTCTCTGTGTTCCCCTGACATGTGAAAGCAAGCTGGTGGGTGGTTCATGGGAAAACTGACCTGTGCCGAATAACATCTGTGCCCCCTCACCCTGCACATATGATGAAGTGACCCCGTGTTCTTGCGTGAGGCCTCCCCCTCACTGAAAAATACAGAGAAGAAGGCTTTTCATCACCTGACATATGTGCGGAGAGATGGAGCCAACAGCTGCTTCGGAGCGACAAGGAAACTGCTACATGGATACACACCTCCAGCTTGAGGAGCGAGGGGAAAGGTAGGTCGCTGAAGGTCATGCGAGACAGCACAATTTGAAGTTCAGCTCTCCTGACTCCAAGAATGCTTTCAACTTGAGAATGGTAGTTGAGCTGCTGATAAATGTATGCTGCAGAACATTGATTGGAGCATTTAAGAGTGCGTGTGTCACCTTTACTTGAGAGTCTCCTGATATTTTCAACTCAGCACCCCATCAAAAAGCTGACATGCATATTGATTAAACCAGAGATACTTCAAAAGTCCTCACCAACAGGACATCTCCGAATGGGTCTAAGTGTATAAATGATAAATGTTGCTGCAACAACCATAAGTGATTGGGACTGAGCTGCCTGCTAGCAAATGATTCTGTGCTCGCTCATGTTTGTGAGTTTGTGTTTTTCCTCTGTGTGTGTGTGTGTGTGTAAACAGAGATTTGGTTTCCCATATGGCTGTGTGTGTGTTTATACTACCCAGAGCAGCAGTCACCGCAGGGTGGGCTTTTATTAAAGAGTTGTAATGAGTGAGAGCCATCATGAGCCAGCTCGCTTATTGATTACCTATAAAGAGCACTCAGTGGAGACGTGCTGTGATCCATAGATAATGCTTTGCACAGGGAGGCTCAACTTAGCCTGGTTCCAAACCTCTGAATTGCCGCCCACATCTCGAATTTTGTTGAGCAATTCAAGTAGATCTGGTGTTGCGCTGACGAATGCCTGTTATCCAGGTTGGAGAGTTAATTGAGCCTTTGCGGACAGGACTAAACAGTGAAATGGTGACTGTAGAGCTGCAACTATCCGTCACTTAATCAGTTTGTTGTCAACTATTAAATTAATCACCAGCTATTTCTGTAAACCGATTAATCATTCTGATTCATATTTCAAGTAAAACTGTCTGATTTCAGCTTCTCAAATGTGAATATTTTCAGGTTTCTTTACTCCTACATGACAGTAAACTTGTTTTTTTCAAAATACTAATCAACATTTTCACCATTTTCTGACATTTATGGACCAAACAACTAAGCAATCAGTTGATACAATGTAGAGCTCAACAATAAAATTTGCCCACTATTATGATTATGGATAAATGGTTAAAGTACTTTAGGTATTAGACTGACAAAACAAGACATTTAAAGACATCACCTTTGACTTTGAAAACTGGGATGGAATTTTTTAACCATTTTCTGACTTTTTATAGACATTGCAGCCCTAGATTAAACATGACAATTATCTTTAGACTTTGTTGTTATTGGATAGCTGCTAATAAATAAAACAGTACGTAAAGCGCAAGTAAATTTTGACTTTGGCACAAAGATTTCTGAATGTCTTGACCAGCTGGAACCCTGAAATGGTCAAAAGATTAATTGATAACATTTAATATAATAATACAATTGTTAGTTGCAGCCCTACATGATCTAAACAGATAAATATGGGAATCTTGGTCATTGCTCATTTCACAAACCAATTGTATTTGCATAAATATGTAACAATAGAGAATGCCATTGTCTGTAAACTTGCTAAACCTACGCTAACTGTAAACTGGAGAATGCAGCCTCAATGACTGACTGAAAATGATGTCAGATAGCCAGACTTGCCTTTAAGGAGTGTCTGTCCAGGGCAAAAGCAAATCCTCCCCCAGAAAACAGCTAACACGAAGGCAATCAGACAGAATAATGGAGTGGTAACGAAATGGCCTTTCAGTCTGAACGTCAGGCTGGGCTCAGCTATCACACCGATAAGACCTCAGCATTCCAGTGCCAAAGGTGTCTGCACTCTTCTGCATAGCAACAACAATGTGACACAGAGCTGTAGACAAACAAGAACAACACACAGAATACATATAAATCTTTTGTCAATGAAAAGGTTACCCGATATTTGAATGCTGCTGTAGCAATGTGTTGAGAGGCCTGCCTCTAACAAACAGCTGATTAGTTTGTCAGCCTGTGGCATAGAGCTGCTCTGTTCATGAGATTGCTCTAAGCATTGCCTTCCGACAGAATTTAGTGGGTCTGTAGTGGTGGAAAGGTAATTGGAAAGGTAACCAAGCAAAGACAGACAGAATCAGTTTGGAGATGATTATAAAGAAAGCCACCTGAATTTCTGCACAATTTAGAGAACTGTTGCAAAAGTTCATACATATGATTTATTCCATGAGTGAACTGAGAAGCCATTTCAGTTATGAAGTCTTACATTACCTCTGAAAACACATAGACAGAGGTAAAAACACATAGAGGTAAAAACTCTGCCTGACCCAACTGTCCAATATGATTTCCCTATAGAGAGAGTTATCGTATATTTCTAACAAGTTTTGTTAAAAGGTGTATTCATAACATTATTGCTACTTGCAGTAAAATTATTATACACAGCATTTGATACTTAAATACATGGTTCTAGTGTACTAGCTTAACAAAACCAGCCAAAAATTTCCCTTAGCTCAAGCTCAGTGGTAGTACACTTAGGCCTTGTGTCCACCAAGGCATTTTTACCAGATGAAAATGCAGGTGCTCTTCTGAAACACTGGGAGCGCATAAGAGCTTTTGGAGGCACAACGTTATTTCAGCTCAGAAGCTCTCGCTGCTCTGATACTGAATATCTGTGGAAGTAACGTTTAATTTATGTTTTGCACGTACCGAGTTTCCGAGTTTGTGTTATCAATAAAAGCTGAATGTAAAAATGTCGGCACACGGTAGAGTAGCTTACTTACTTGGGTCCTCGCTCTGGGTGAAGAGAGGGCTGAAGTTCGTATGGAGAATGGACTGACCTGCCGGTCTCTGTGTGTTTATAAGATTTTGTGATTGAGGAAAGGTCCCGGCAAGTACCATTGCTCGGTTCAAGAACTGAAATCGGATAGAGCCGGTTCAAGGAGTATGAGTAGGACACAGTTTGTGGTAGCTTATTTGTCCTGCCTCTACTCAACTGTGATTGGATGGAACAGTAAAAAAGTGACAAAGAGGGGCACAGTGTTGAATATTTTTCAACATACACACAACCAAAAAAACCTGACAAACACTCAGACTCAGCAAACTATTTTGATAATCATTTAAGTCATCTTTCATGCAAAATGTCAAACCTTTTATCCATCATATTTATTCCATCTTCTCAAATGTGAGGAATTTCTGGTCTTTATCTTCTGAGGTTTTTCAAACAAAACAATCAGTATAGTCGACCAGAGCAGAGTAAACTGTATTGTCCCCTACAGTGCTCTAGTCATTGCTTCACATGAAAACATCACAGGGAAATAAGACGTGTTAAACATAATGCTAGACAGTCACATCACACAAATGCATCATAAAACATTAAGAGACATTTGATTATACATTTGGCCACAACATTGAGTCAGCTGGGTTATGGAGAAAATAATCAGCACATTAATCCATAATGTCTTTGCAGACTTGCACAAAACAGTTAAGAATTAGCTCCATCTTAGCGAGCTCCAATAGTAAAATGCTGCTTATACATTAACGCTCATGCTTCATAGTATGTAAACTTTTTTTCCCCAGAAATCTCAGACTGCTGCTCTTGATCGATGTGTAAACTATGATTGTGCAGCACTACACCTGTCAGTGTTGGTGACAGTTATGATGACTGATTTTAGTAAACTGTTAAGTATATATTCTGTAGGATATAGTGAATGAGTAAACAAGTGAGTGATAGATTCAATAGACATTTTCTTGGAATAATGGCTTTGTCAGTTGAAATCATAATGCATTCCTTCTTGTTGTGGATATTATCTAAACCATGCCTCATTCCTTATTGCTACCAGACTCTATTGACTATTGTTTGATGTTTTCCAAACCAATGTTGTGGCAGCCCCTGACCTTAAAGATTTGTGCTGGCTTGTTCAAGGCTATGTGTAAGGAATAGTAGGCTTTGTATCAAGGCTTCTTTTGCCACACCTAACAAGGGGTTAGGACTGTGTATTGGTACTCAGTACCTTAAAAGAATTAGTTGAAATAACCCAGTACCAAGTAGTATGGAAACCTTTCCAGTGAAACGACACCTGTATTCAGTCCTTTTGGTAGTACTGTAGAGCCACAAAAAAAAAAAAAAAAAAAAAGACTTTCGCTCACAACCAATCACCACAAGCGTTCTTCATAAAGATGAACTTTGAACAAAAAATATTGAATGGAGCACTCACCCTATGTTCTGTGAATGGCTAAAACTTGTTGACTTGACAACTTATCGTTATGATTGCCAAAAAGCCTGTCTAATGTTGTGAAAGGGTTTGTTTTAAAGAATACCATAACCTACCCAAGTAGTGTTTTTCTTTCTAACCACCTAATCAAACTGTGACTGAAAACTGAGCTTTTTTTAAAAACTGAAAATCATAAGTCAACTAAGTCTAAAAAAGTTAACAGTGACATTTAGCTTCACATGGGACAGGAAGCCCAGTCTCCTGGTTGAAATTCCTGTTTTTGATCCATTCAACCACAACAACTTCCTTGCTAATTTTCTCTCAACTGTTTAGCTTCAGTCATGCTCACAGCACATCAGAGCACAGTAATAGTACCCAATCACAGCACAGTGGGGTGGGACTAGGTGGGATAGTCTAGAACAAAAACAACAACCTCACAAACATTTAACTCTAGTGAACTACATCTCCCAGCTGGGTTGAAGCTAATGGTCCATAAAAGTGATGGCGTTGCAATATGTGGTCTAATCAGAAAATGTCCACACATGACTATTTGTGTTGTTTTATTGGTGGCTGAATATTACATGCCACTTAAACGAGGGTGGGAGACATGACGTGGGTTCTGCTGAGCAGAGAATCGTGTCTCCCTGATATACAACATGGCTAAAATGAATTTTACGCACTATGTGACCTCCTACATAGTGAATTCTATAACAGATTCTGAAACAGATTTTCTAAGGTCATGTTGATTTACAATGGCATTGAATCTCCTGTGCTCGCCAGCAGTGTAGATCATGCTGGGGATGAGAAAGCACTGCAGCAGCACTGGGAATGGACAGAAAACGTACACTATGTGTAAGTACAGCCAGATACAGAGGTCCCCCTGAGGCTGGGGAGCGGGTGGCGAGATTGAGGAGTCACCTCATCACTAGTGATCCATGCAGGTCGACACACAACGCCCCCTTGACAAAACACACAAGTGCACAGTATCGTTAAAACACACACACACACACACATCTCAGACAGTTCATTTCAATGCAAATAAGTGTTGGCCCCTCTTCTGGGAGGAGAGTTTGGCAGACTCTATTTTCTCCTCTCTATCATATGGAGGATCTAGATTGTATAGTGAGCTCTCGGGCAGAACCAAGCAGGCATGAGTACGTACAGCGCATTGCTTGCTTGAACTGATTTATTGAGTTCTATGTTAAGCACCAGGCAGTTTTTATCCTGGCTTGTTGCATTTGCACTTTGTTCATGCGGGAAGATGCAGTCATGCTCACAGTGAATGATGTGTATTTACATTGTCTTAAATGTACTGCCTGGTTTAATTGTTTAGCATCATACACTTGCTGTAGTATTGTTATGCTGATATATGGTCCACTCTGCACTGTATGCCTGCAGCATTACAGATGAGGCAAGATTCTTCCGCCCTCCCAGCGGGCCTTTGTCCTTAAAAGAATGGAGGCTCCTCACTTCATCGGATAGATTACAGCCAATTAAATGTGTCCGTTATCACCCATTAATTACCGCCACAACTTCTTGCTAGAAATAGGCCTGACCAAGCAGCGGCTGTGGACGTGAAATTGACCCAAATACATCAAGATGAGTTTCCATTTTTTACCTCTTTTTCCCAGCCCTCATCAACAGAGGCCTATCGGTGAACCGAGTCATCTTTCACATTGATTCCCCATGAGATGTGTAATGCTGGGTTAACATGCATGAGTACACTATGTCTGTGTATGAATAAGAACACTATACATACACTCATACAGTATGACTGGGTAGTATCAATAAGTATTATTTTAAAACCTGATTGAATCATGGTTTTAACTTTAAATTATGCTGCACCAAATGTTTAAACTAGCTTGAAATTAAGAAAGATTCTACTTAAACCTCTCCATAAACCTCTCTTTAAAACAATTTAGTTTTTATTTTAAACCTGGATTAAATTTCATTCTGTTGCATCAAACGCCATTTAAACTGTGATCCATTTTTAACTTCAGACTTACACTTGAGGAGGTTTAACTTTTTGAAACAGCAGCCTTTTTGAGATGGATTGAGCAAAATAATTTAGTGCTGAGCCATCATGAGTATGTTAATCTACAATAGAGCTAAACCTCAACTTTTTTAGCTAGCTAGCAAACAATATAACATTTTCTTTATATATTTTCGAGCTAGCAAACTATTACTTCTCTTTTCCCTACTTTTTTAGCTAGCTATCAAACAAACTGCAACATTGTTTAAATATTCAGAACAGAGAAAATGCTCTCCCTCACTTGTACTTACTAGGTCCCAACAGCACCCTTATTTATTCATTCATTTTCATTTCGGTAAGGAAGGTTCTCCATATTGATTAAATTCAAGGTTTGGGTAAGTACAGGTGTACATGTGCATTCCTATGTACATGTCTGCACCTTTATATCTCATGCTTTGTGTGCACTGCCTCACGTGCATGTGCTGTGTGTACGTGCTGGGTTATTTGAGGTCAGCACTGATGGAGTGGGCTCCCAGAGAGACAGGCAGCGGCCCTGAAGGATTGACACTCTGTGACACCTCACTCTGTCAGCCTGATTAGTCACCTCTTTGATGTAGTGGCCTATATTAAGGCTCTTATGTGGAAGAAACTTGCCAGCTGAATAGGCCTGATTGTGACAAATACAAAATCTCAAGTCGTAAGAACAACATAATACTGAAACACTTCCTCCAATCAGTGGGTCAAATTGCAGCACTTTCTTCCTTCTGCTATGCCTTTTAGATGTGATGCAGACGTGTCTGCATGTGTGTGAGCAGCACCTGTCTGTGCCTTGCAGTTCAGTTTCCCGTGTTCTCAGTCTTTGGAAGAGTTGCATGCTTGGCACTTGTAGAATTAGAGGGATTTCAGGGAATGTTAGCGAGATCAGATTTCATCCCTTTCTTCTTCTTTTTTTCCCTCCTCCGCTTTCTTTATTTCTTTTGCTCTTGTACTTTCTCCTTCTTTACAAGCTCAGGGGAGTCGACAGCTGCCCCCTAGCCCAGAATCAGGCATTAGAGGAACAGCCTGACAATTAGTCTGCTATTGCCTCACTGGGACGGGATCAGAGCAACAAGTCTGACAAAGAACAAAAAGAGAAAGAGGCTTAATATGTGGTCCTACCATGGGAACATTTGAAAGAACACTTTTAGGGTTTCACATTTTTCCACTCAGACGTGTGTTTTCATAAACTTGGAAGTGACTGATCACATCAGAAATTTGCTCAATCTCATTTACATGCCTGGTGAAATATGTGATGCTGGAAGCTTGGTTTTGCCACCTGGACAGTAAGTTAACACAGTTACCACACAGGTAACCAAGCCCTCAAATCTGGTGGCCCAAATGTAAATTTATACGTAAAATCTAAACCATAAAAGTAGTTTACTACAACGTAATACAGCCTTAACTGTGACAATTGTGTTGTCCAGTACATTCTGTATTTAGACGTGTCATATTCTAGCCACTTACACCCCTGCTTCCATTTTGTTTCTCCCTAGTCCGCCTTTTGTGTTTTTGGTTCTACTAGTAAAGATTGAGTAGGCTTAGTAAACCCATACTTCAGTACTGGTAGCTTGCCAGCGACAAGTACTGTTTGCTGTTATAGCAGGGCATGAAATAATTGGGATGTTTGTGGAACAGTAATGTTGTGTTGGTGACTGCTCATAGTATGGGGATCAAATTTGGTCACCACAAGGGGCCACCTACAGGGAATATTCGGTGGCCACAGAGTAACCTCTTGTAGCACAGGCCATCAGGCCATGGTTAATATCAAACCCTGGAATGTATTGGTACTTCTATTCCTGTCTCATCACTGACTACTGCTGAAATTGTACAGTGTATACAAATAGTTGTATATGATTATATGGTTGTATAAAATTGGATAGTGTGACACAGCTAATAATAGCTAATAGCTTCCTTCATTTTGGACTGTCGGCTCTCTGTTCCCTGGAGGCTCAGCACTGTCAAAATAATGTGATTTTGGTCGCTAGTGCCAATTCATATATTCACCTTAACCCCACACAAAAGCACTGCATAAATTTACTTTTCTGCAAGTGAATCTACTGATTGCTGTGATTCCACTGAATTTAATGCTGATGTTTTTTTTGTTTTTTTTTTTTTTTTACTGTTAAGCCTCATTTATGCCCCCTTTACTTACAAAAACATTATGCCAGTTTCAAACAATGTAACCTTCACTACCCATGCACTTCAATACGTCCTTTACATTGGCATGCATGGTAAGCAATACAGCCACCGGTGGGCGCTGCTCAGGGTCAAAAATTACCCCCAGTAAAAAGTTAAGAACATGGTGATGTTTGAGAAGGTTGTAAATAATCTGCAAAAACACGGACAAAAATGAACACAGGGTCCATCTCTATCTGTATGCAGATCTAAATCTCTGGCAAGGCTAATGGTTATGCCATGGTTCATGTCAGCCTCATGATGATGTGACTTAATCAGCCCAAGTACACAAGCTACACAATATTCACCCAAAGCTAGTCTGGGGGTTACTAACTGTTGTTTTCTGTGACCAAGATCATCTGTCCACACCCCAAACGCTTACCTGCAGTGCAGTGGTCATCCTGAGCTGCAGCTGCCCAGATTACCTGGGCTGACATGAAATTTGGTATGGATATCATTCCCTCTTTCCACCATCAGGCCAAAAAGTCATTTTTCAAATGTCAGGACATAGCAAAATATAATGGCCAAGAAACGTTTCTTATTTCACTCATACTCTCAAGGGGATAAATCCATTTGATTTTAATGAACTGATGGCCTTTCCTCCAGCAACAACTCAGGACCTTTCAGGAGTTTTTGTCCACTGCTCCAGGAATAGTAAAATCATCAGTATGCTATTCAGTCGAACACATAAACCTCTCTCAATGTGAACCCATTTATTTGTGTGTGTGTTTTTAAATAAGGAAACATAAATATATGTTACAAATCTTGGCATCTGAAACAACAAATTAGATAGGCCAATGAATTTCGGAGTATTTATATGTATGTATAGAGGGAGTGAGGGTGTGAGTTAACGACACAAGCATATGCTTTCTTCTTCACACACTGAAAAAGATCCACTTCGCCCTTAAAGAAGCTTTTCGACATATGGAATGTCAAGAAGAGTGTAAAGGGAGAGGTGAGGAAAGTGATGAAGTGGAAAAAGAGGAAAAAGTTTTAACCTGCTGCTGTATGTGGTTAAGGGCATCAGTGAAAAAGTAACTTCTTCGTATGAGTGTGTGTGTTAGTGTGTGTGTACACGCACATGTCTGAGCAATCACACTTCCTTGCAGCTCTGTTAGTTCCACGGTTGTAGAAAACATTTTACAAGATCAAAGCATTTAACACTCCCGAGGACTGGGAACGAGCCAGCTTCCTCCCTACCCGCTTCTTCATGTACACACACACACACATACACACACACAGAGCCATACAAGCACACATCCTAGTTCATCCAGCCTTTACCCTGCACATCTCCGGGGATTTTACAACACTGAAGTCGCCCAAACATTCCACCTGGAATGGACCGCCACCAGGTTCTGAGATAAGCTGAACGCAGTTGAAGCCCCTCAGCTCTTGTATCCTGAGCGGCAGCCACAGCAGCACAGTGGTATCAGCTCGGCCACAGCAGCCACGCTTTCTCCCTATCTCTCCTCCTCCCCTCCCCCCCTCAGGTGCTCTTTGACAGAAATAATTGAGGTAGGGAGGTGGTGGGAGGTTAATGAAGCACTCCCAACACACAGCTGACCTTTCCCCAGCCCCTGCGCAAATCATTGCAGCACAGTTTTTTGGACATTTTTAAATGAAAGCCTTTAAATAATTTATCTAACTATAGTTCCCGGAAGGCCCTTCATTAGAGATTGGCCGTGACATTTCCCTCCTCCCCCCCAGCCTCTCATACTTACCGCCTCACATCCAGTCCAAGAATATCACTGTCGATTTCTCTTTCGCCTTTGTCTCTCTTCTCCTGTCATCTCTGTCTTGGTCTCTCTGTTTCTGTCTCGGTATCCCCCCTACAACCCCCCACTCTCTCTTCAACGCTCTCTCTGACATTAGCCGCATTAAAGATTGATCCCTGGTGTGTTCCACACATGGCAGTGAAATGACAGACAGGCGTCAGGGCGTGAGATATGATTTTGCCGGGGTGGAATGGAAATTGAGCTGATTAAACATGTTGCAGGCTAACTGATCAAATAGATTGCAGGGAGGAAACAACGAGATACAGGCAAACAGATTAGCTATCTGCTCAGGTACCAGGCTGTATATTTGAAACTAGCAAATCAAAAAGTTCTCTCCAGTCTTATTCTGTGTCATTGGAGTCCTAATTCAAATGAAAAACGCTAGTAAAACTATTTTGGCTGCATGATTGAGAATCTAACATACATTGTAAATAAGGTGACCAGATGAGAATGGTTGTAATTTGGGACAGTGGAGTTGGGGGTGAGCATGTCATTTCAGAAGAAAATTAAAAAGTATAGAATATTTTAGAGTAACATCAGACTCTGATAATTTGTTATTAATATCATGAGGATCAGCAGATTCCATTCTAAACGCCTTTGAAGCAGATGTCACTAAGCTAAATAATGGAATAGGACATTTTAACAACTAAAAGCAGGAATTATAGCCTTCATAAGTGATTTGATCAAATGTTTTCGCTGATTCATATGTTGTTCATATTATTTATTATTACAGTAGATCATTTTCAGGACGAACATGACAGGATTTGTGATTTGGGACATCTGATTGTAATTTGGGACTATCCTGAATTTTTCAGGATGTGTGGTCACCCTACTTGTGAAGCATGGGTCCGAAATGGATCAAACTTTCTCAGCTTGAGAACCAAAAGAGAAAGTTGGGTCTCCTCCAGGACCCGAACTTTCAAAAATACATCATGAATTGCTGTAACATCTACATTTATAAACTGGCAAACGACACAAAAACATAAATCACAGCAATAATCAAATTTGCTGAGTGTAATGTTTTAGTAATAGTATTAGTAATAGTTCTTTTACCACCTCATGAAGAGGTTTGTATTGCAGAAACTTTAAAGGGCACACAGGAGTGGATCAAAAGAGGCGTCATGCTAAAATATTGTAATTACAGCCCACATTCCCCATCATGACTTGACTGAGTAGTTTTATGTCCCAAAGTGCAAATGCTGTTTTTTGTTAGTGTTGGTGGTGGTGGTGGTGTTAGTGGTGGTTTAAGTTGGTAGTCCCATTAGGGTTGTTGCTTGCTTCCGATAATGTCTAAAATGCTGGTATTGTATTGGCAGTTATGCAAGTCTATTCACCGATCCAATACCATGTAATTTATTGCCCACAAAACAGGACGCTGCTACATCCTAGTAACGTCCCGTAGGATGCCAAAGTCATGTTATTACTTTCATTCTCTCCTTGCATTTTTTCATGTTTTACCATGTGAGAATGGGTGAAATCAAGGACAAGGGTTAGGGACAGATTGTATCCAATAAATTGTAAACAGTAATTTAGAGTAACACCAGACTTTGATTTGTTATCAGTATTATGAGGATCAGCAGATTCTGTTTTGTTCGGTCATTGTAAATGTCTTTTAAGAAGATGTCATTAAGCTGTAGGAGCATACAAACACATTGTCAAGATATTTTTATCACAAATTCCTCCTGCAGTGGCAGCTGTGTTCTCCATCATCTGGTTTAAAACAGGTCAAATGACATCAACAACCGTTATTTATGATCAGTGCATGACCTAATCAGTTCAGTAAACAAGTGAAAACACAGCAATACTCTACAACAGGGCATTTTTAAAGCAGGAATCATTGCCAAATAAGTAATCTGATCAGAATATTTTTACAGGTTCATATGTTGTTCATGTTATTCATTATTATAATAAACTTCTGGGACAAAGGTCAGGATTTGGGATTCGGTGCAACTGCTTATAATTTGGGACTGTCCTGATTTTTTCAGGACATCTGGTCATCCTACTGGCATCAGGAGACAGACAGACTGAACCTTTATGTGTCCTTGTTACTTTACTTTACTGTATCTCCACAGGAACCAGGAAGTCTAATATTGACTTGTGTTTCATGCCTGCTTGATTGTGATGATGAATGATTTGTACAGTATTAGACAAGCTTGTGTTGGGAATTGGTGAAAAGAGACAGGTTCAGGGAGGAAATCAAAGCTATTCTTTCACAAACCCCTGTGCTAACAGATGGACATATGAGTATGCCTGTGTAGACATAAATCAAACACAGCACTACAAAGTCACCCTCTCGCTCTGGTGCAAAGGTGTGAAAGACGAAACAAACTAGATCAGATATGTTCAGGGAAGAGTGCTGTCATTTCCCAAGAAATGCAATTCATCAGGCCTATTTTCCTGATGAAACAGAGAAAAATGAGACGTGACAACCGTACGAGTTATACAATATTGATATTAGCGGAAATGTTATCAGATACAATGTGTGAGGCACTGCAGAAACTAAGCCTCCCCAGGGGAAGAGCAGTAGTAAGGCAATATCCACTTGTCTCAGACACTCTTATAACTTGATCAGCTTTTGTACGGCTGTAGGGAGTCTCCAAAAAGTCTGCCAAGCCAGTTTAGTAGACCTCAAATAGTAAGTGTGATTTAACCTTTTCTGTATGGTGGTCAAGAGATGTTAGCACACTACATCCAACGCAAAACCCCCAAGCAAATCTACAAAACATATTCACCAGACAACCAAAACACAGCATACACAGACAAAAGAAGCATATAAAAAATCACATTAATCTGTTTGACAGAAGGCATGTTGCATTTGGAAATGCAAACAAAAAAACACCTCCCAGGTTATGTGTTCGTCTAGCACAGAGGTTTTCAAAGTCGGAGGCAGGCCTCCCCATGGGGGGCTCCAAACAGTTTCAGGGGAGGCTCAGTGAAGGGAAGTCAATAAATATTACATTAGTTATTACCTTAGTTATCAAAAGGAAATTACAGAGAATGTTCTAAATGTGTGTGATTTGGTTAAATAGATAGTTCAGAGATGCTGTATTTGGCAATTTTACTGTTTTTCATAAAGTCAGAAACTAATAAATGCCTCTGGATGGACCTTTTCATTGTATTTGGTGTCATTGAAGTTACATCAAACCGGAATATTAGGCCATCTTGCCTCGATTGTTGAGTGTCTAAGGGATCAAATAACATAACATCCAGGAATTTAGCTAAACCGAGCAACTGAACAATAGGGCATCCAGCTTTCAAAATAAAAACAATATAGTAAGAAATTGTAACCATTACACCCATTACATAGAATAAGAGCTCAGATTGACAAATTGATATTATTAGTAGTAGTCCCAGTAGTCCCTCCGAGGATGCTGATTGGCTCACCACCTCTGGTGCAGACATGAATAGCTTGGAGCCTAGCAAGATGGATTCTTGCGTGATCTTGTGATCTTGCAAATCCAGCTGCCTCGCAAGTTAATAAAAAAGGTGCTTGGTTCTTCATTTTAAGTCTGGCACCAAAACACCTCTGTTTGAATCTGACATTTAAGAGGCAAATTTACTAAACTCTTAATTTGCTGACTTTGCTGCTAGACTCCACAGTTTAGTATTAGAGGTTTTCTGCAGTGTCCAAGATACTTGTCTTCACTACCTCATAGTTTTTGTCTGACTTCAATTTTCTCATGTTATTTTGCAGTTATGTTGGACTTTTGTCTGCGATTCACTCATCCTGACCGTTATACCATGTGGCATCAGCACCATGAATCTTTTACTCACTTCATTAGTCAGGAAGTTTTTTCACTCCCTTAATAAATCTGTTTCTTCACCACTGCAGCTCATATTTAGAGCCTCACCACCACCACGCCTTTTTCTCTCACTCCCTCTCTCTTTCTCTCTGCTGCTCTCTTGCTATATCAGAAGTTCTTTATTACCTGGAAACAAGGGCAGATTTATGCCTTTGTCCGGAACAGAGGCAGGTGTGGTTTACAGTGTGCGTTGTGAGGGATGAGTTGTGAGCAGGATTAGTTTTTCAGGGCAATGGGGAGGACTGAGAGTAAGGAGGACTGTCTGGTTGTCTGTTACCTTGTACTGTAGTGGATGCAGGCGGAGATATTAGGGACGGACTGCTTCATTAACTCTCAGGGTCCATGGCCAGGGTCTGTCTGTGTCGCTCACCTTGGAAGACTGCTGCTCTTGCTCTTTTTCTCTTTTTCTGGCTCTCAGTTTATGTCTGGTCCTTTCTGCTCTCTCTTTGGCCATCAAGGCCAGGATTTATATTCATACCAGAAGAAACCATGGCAGATGCACTGGATTGATATGTAAATTTCACTTACATAAATACAGATTTCTCTACGATCATAATGGACTGTAGAAAAATTAACTGGCTTACTTAGATTTTACTCTGACAACCTTACAACAATGTGTTTTTCAAATGATCAAGTAAAGTTCCGATACATCTTAAGAGTTAAGTTTAGGTGTTCATGCCACAGAATATACCAATCAACCAAAACAGTAAACCACCTGCCTAATATTGTAATATTGTGTAGGTCCACCTCATGCAACCAAAACTGTCCTGACCTCTGATTGTGTCCTGTGGTATCTGGCACCAAGACATTAACACCAGATCCTTTAAGTCCTGTAAGTTGTGAGGTGGGGCCTTCATGGATCAGACTTGTTGTTCTAACACATCCCACAGATGCTTGATCAGATTGAGATCTGGGGAGTTTGGAGGCCAAGACAACACCTTCCCAACAGCAGGCGACCTTCTCCTATTGCTTCTTTGTCCAGCTCTGATTTTCATGTACCCATTGTTGATGGTGGTCAGGGGTCAGCATGGACACTCTGACCAGTCCGTAGCTAAGCAGGCCCCATACGCAGCAAGCTATGATGTACTGTGTGTTCTGACACCTTTCTATCATAGCCAGCATGAACTCGTTCACCTATTTGTGCTACAGTAGCTCTTCTGTGAGATCAGACCAGACAGGCTGACCTTCTCTCCATACAAGCTTCAGTAAGCCTTGGGCATCCATGCCCCGTTGCCAGTTCACTGTTTGTCCTTCTTTAAACAGCTTTTGAAAGGTAGTAACCACTGGAACACCCAACAAGACCTGCTGATCTGCGATCACAATATGGCTGTAGTCAAAGTTGTAAATATCCTTACACTTGCTCATTTTTCCTCTTCCAACACACCAACTTTAAGAACTAACCTTTTACTTGCTACCTAATATATCAGCCCCCTCGACAGGTGCCATTATAACAAAAATATAAAAATAATATAAATATAAATTAATATTATTAACTTTATCCGTTAGTGATTTTAATGTTGTAGCTGATCAGTTCTATTTTGATTTCTTGTGCTGTGTGCCTGCTGATACACTTTCCTTATTTCAGCAGGTTTTGCTATATTTCAGACAGAACAAAGGCTGTTAGTTGCTGCCTCAAACACATTGCTTCACAATTCCGACCCGTTCTCATTCCCAGGTCATACAATACCGTTTTGTCAAACCTGTTGGCATCTCAATAGACGTGCAAAAGGTACCTTTTGACGTCTGTATAGTGACCACCCCAGGTTTTCAATTGACTCCATTGTTAACCTGCCTTTGAGCTTTGTGTAGTTAGCTAACTTTAGCGCATGTTGGCTAACATGTTACTGTATGGCTCCATTAAAAGTGTGGTAAACAGTTCTGGGAAAATCAGTTGATCATTGAGTCCAATTTTCAGGTTGTCAAATACTTATGTTTTGGGAATGAGACTCACCAATCAACCATCTTACTGACCTGTGACTGGCCAGTTTCCTGTCACGGGCTAGAAGCCAAAAGCCTGAAAACAGAGCAAAGAGAACGAGAAGAAGTGTAGTTTTCTCTCAGACCACTTAAATTACAATATGCGTAAAGGTTATTATGGTACTTTTGCCCATTGACGCCAAAAATATACTGCCTACACTAGCTTTACAAGCCAGATGATGTAATTCAATGTTCTTTAACATTTTACAGTATGGAGGCAAGAAGTAATTGAATAAGCATGTGGTTGGGGAGAGGCGCTCAGCTCTGCTGCCATGTCTGAGATAAACACACAACTGTTTTGTGTCTGTCAATGAAGAGAGTTTGGCCGTCACTGGGAAACATGTTTTGTTCATGAGCTCCTGTCATTGTTGGAGCTTTAAATTTAGCCTATTTTATCAATGAACAATGTTTTTGAGGAGGAGGGGTAAAAATGCCTGTTAACTAGATGGTATGTATTTTTCTTTATATGAAATAATGGATGTTTGTGCATTGATCTCACTCAGGAGGTGTTCATTGAAATACGATACATATGATATAATTTACTTATCTATTGACTTGTACAATACAAACAAAATGTCAGTATTGTATGATCTGGAAACAAAAACAGTTGACAGTTCTCTTTTCAAGATCTAAACATTTTGAGCGTAGGAGTTTCTGTCTTTCCATTTTTCTCCTGGCTGGGAAACACTACACACACATAAGCATACACACATCCAGAAGTATCACAGTGAGTGACTGGATGTTAACCAGTCTGGAATCAAACAGATGGACGGCTGTGTAACAGCGCCAAACATAGGAATTGAATTTTTTTTTATCCCTCCCACCCCCTCCTGTTCTACCATAATCTTTTACTGTCTTCAATTCTTCCACCATTACACACTGACGTAGAATGATTGACTTCTCACAGACCCTTAAAGTCAAACTGTACTAGATACAATAACAGTATGGCACTATCATGACCCCCCCCCCAAAAAAAATGCGGTTTAATTTCAGTTGCCCTGTCCACATTCAGCTATCTATAAAAAAAAAAAAAAAGGCAGGCATCTTATCATATTTGAAGATGGCTGACAAGTCCGATTAAAATTCTTGAGTATAATCCTGTTGGTACAGCTGTTGCAGTGCTTAATCAATGTACCTCGCCTTTCCCTCTCTGCTTTCTGCATATCGCTGCAACTTTCCCAGAACTAATTGCGGAGATATTTAATAGAGATAGGTGCTGTCTGGCTGCCTCTGCCCATCCACTGCGGCACACTGCTGACCACGAGAAGGAGATGAGAATGTGATGTTTTCAGCTCTTAATAAGCCAGGCACTCCTTTTCATACCATAACAGAGGAAGCAAAAACTTTATGCTTTTCCTCTGTGCGATTGTGGTCACTGTGTGCATATGTGTGTATGTGCACATGTACACGTGCTCATTCATTTGTCTCTCTCTGCCATCCCTCTCTGCAGATGACATATTACCCCCTCCAGCTACTTGTTTATTTAGCACAATGACAGCCCTACATATTACTGCTGTTGCCTTTTTTGTTGTTGTTGCCACTCACATTAATAATTCGCTTTTTTGTTAACTGACTGATGTAAAGTGGGCTAATCCCTTTATGAGAGGAGAGGGTGAGGCTGAATTTGTCAGCGAGTGTTTGTTAATGAATCGGGCTTGTATCATCGGTATGCACAATGTGTTTTTGTGTAATATGGGTTTGGGTGTGTGTGTGTTTTGTCTGCGAGGGAGCGGGGCTAATTTCCACCCTGCTAGGGTCCTAGAGGACTAAGCTGCTTTTGACCTGATAAGCTCATTAGAATTCCACACTAATTACAACAGGCCCTGTTTGGCTGTCACCAGATGAGAACAACAGGTCCCAACCACATCAGCCTACCTAAGAGGGAGAGTAAAGTAAAGGGATGGAGGAGAGAATGGATAGATCCTTCTTGGGAATAGGGTTGGGCACAGAATGCGATACTTTTAAGGGTATCGACAGAGTTACATCCCTACCACTGAGTTCCGATTCCCGTTAATTCAATTGGTGACAAACTTCAACACCAGGGAGCACATCTGGGTGCAGAGTAACTAGAGATGCGTTACCCTTGCAGCTTGTGGTCTTTTCCAAACACGACAAACACTCACTGCATTGCAAAATGCAAAGCTGGTGAGGCTAATATATCTAACCAAACACAAAATATATAGATTTGATATTCTGAAAGCAAAGTCCCCTGCAGCAACAGCAGGGCATTTCTGCAGCTAGTCCTTTTTTTTTTTTAAGTTATTATTATTATTATTATTATTATCATTTGGCCATTTCACCTTTATTAGACAGGACAGCTGAAGAGTAGACAGGAAACAGGGCAGGAGAGAGAGAGGGGATGACACGCAGCAAAGGGCCGCAGGCGGGAGTCGAACCAGCGGCTGCTGCAGAAGACTAACAGCCTCCATACATGGGTCGGACACCCTACCAACTGAGCTAAACGTCCGCCCCAGCTAGTCCATTTTAAGTTTAAAATTTTAACTTAACCCTCCATGGACAACAAAACTTTAAATGAGGCATCAACAATTTTGTTAACAGTTTCAGGTGAT
The DNA here is from genome assembly GCA_034769285.1 of Lutjanus argentimaculatus. Classification (NCBI taxonomy): domain Eukaryota; kingdom Metazoa; phylum Chordata; class Actinopteri; order Lutjaniformes; family Lutjanidae; genus Lutjanus; species Lutjanus argentimaculatus. Next base: position 24,779,620 of record JAWZSL010000003.1, on the reverse strand, counting down.
TAATTAGCTTGTTGGATAAGTTATTATTTGAGATAACTGGACTGTTTCACTGTCTTGTTTACATTGGCTTAGCATGTTTACTCACATTAGCTAATCCTCAGCTACTGGCTATGTCCAAAATTACTTAGCAACATGCTAAGTGATATTGCTAAGTATATTAGAAGCATAAGAGTTTCCCAAAAATGAAGCCAAGGCATTTTGATCGCCCCCTGGTGGTTGGCTGAAGTTATAGGTCATAAAGTCTGCCTCCACAGTGTTAATAGGTAGGACAAACTAAACATCAATGTCCTGTGAAATAAATTTTTCCCAAAGATGGTTTCTGTCATTTTAGGTAGTTCATATTACTCTGATGTTTGTTCAAGTGTTCATTTTTATCATCAGATTGGCTTTAATTAGTTATTTGTTACTATAAAAAGGGGGTTTCACATCATGATTGAGTCAGCCAGGTGTGTGAGCATGGCTCCAACCCTGATCACCACTGCGCAGACTCTGGTTCCAAATGAGGTCACCAGGGCAAGATGGCAGCACTTGTATGCGGGATAATTTGGCTTATGTTTTCTACAGTGGGAGGAAGTGAAGCCAGGTAGTCCATCTTTATTTACAGTCAGTGGATAAAACAGAATGTAAGATTCATTATTATGTCAGAAACCTTAGCATGAAACCAGTATTTGTTGATTACAATCAATTTATTTGTATGTGGTTAAAATGTTCTAAATAAGCAGAAATGTTGAAATTAAGAAGTTTGGACTTTTTGTACTACTGAAATTACATTTTTGTCATTACAGAGAGAGTAAAGTCCCAAAAACAATGGTATTTTTGGGTACTGGAACCAAATTCCAGTTCAAATGTGAATGGTACCCAATCCTGGTGAGAAAGAGGAAAAAAATACAGCAGGAGGTTAGATGAAAGGGAGGGTGAAATGAGTTGTTCAGTTGTAGCAGTTGTTCAGGTACAGATAGAAAGTTATTATGGTTTGAACAACAAATTGTAGAAATGACAAATCCTACAACTTTGATGCAGAGAAAGAAAGACAACAACAAGAAAAAGAGGGAGAGACAGAAGCGGGAAGGAACACGGAGGAGAGAGATTGTAAATTAGCCGGGCCGCCGCAGAGCGTTTTCTCTGACTTGTCGAGGCTAAACTGAGGGCAGCAGGGAGTGGGGCCCGATATGTCAGAATCTCCCTGGCAACCAATCCTTCAGCCGCCCACACACACACACACACACACTCCACACGCAGCACCCTGTTGAGGCTGGGCCGGCGTGTTGTTTGCATCCCTGGCCAGATTAAATCTAAGGCAGGCCCAGAAAATTTATAACAGGGTCTCTCCTCCTTTTTCACATGTTGAAAACCAGTCTGGCTCTCTTTTCACACTCTTACTCTCTCATTCTTTTTTCTCCTTCCATCCCTTTCCTCTCTATCTGTCTGTCTCACTCTGCCTTTTATATGTGCCTGTCTTGTTTCTCTCTTGTGTTTTTCTCTTCTAACTCAGACCGCAGCACCCGCAGTCAAAAGGATCACGTTTCCATTGAGTGCATGTGTGTTGTGTCTATATGTGTGCACTCTCATGTGTACAGATGTGTGCATTAACGTGTTTGCGTGTGTGAGCTGTGAACTGTGCTGTCTGGGGGGCAAAAGCACTCACAGGGGAACCGTCTGCCTCGACCTCTATTATTCCCTTCCATTTGCGGTTTCCTCTCACACTGCCGCAGAATGTGAAAGGGAATTATTAGAGTCTGTCGATTTGTTCTCTATGTCAATATGAAGCATCCCTCTAATCCCACTGTAGTGCCATAGTCAGTCATTCAGTCACACCGCTCTGCTATAGTCCAAAGCCACTCGAGCCGGGGGCCTCACTCATTAACCAGGCTTTTCTAAGAGACAGTGAGCCGTCCCCTAGGCCACCGCCTGCCTGTGTGAGACATGGGCTACATTGTTTACGTGTGTCTCATTGTGTGCTTGTGTGTGCTCGTGTATACGTGGGTGGATGTGTCTTCTTTTTGCATGGAGTCATGACACGTGTGTGTTTATATTTGATGTCTAGCTCTCTCCAGGGCTGTGTGTGCTGCCCCTGGGCAGCAGCTGGTGGGTGGGCAGAGCAGAGCAAAGCAGAGATGAGTGGGTTAGCCCCTGGCACAGATCTGCACCTAGGGACTAGTAGCTGCTGGCGCCAGCCATCTTTGGCACCAATTCGTCCCTGGGTCCTGCACAGGCTGAGCCCCTCAGGAGACATGCACGATCACAAATGTGTGCGGATGTCTATTTGTGTGGCAAAACTGTTAAGATGTTTTTTGTGCTCTGATGAAATTTTGGTAACCACATATGTATGGGTGCCTGTATTGAATCTGTGATGAGGTTTGTGTGTCACGCCATGTGGTGATGAGCAGTGTGTCCTTGGAAGCTGAGGCCACGTTGCCCTCCACTGGGATGACACTTAATTGGACTCCTGTCGGCGTTTGGCTGTCTTTCACTCTACTCACCTCCCTCACGCTTTGCTACAGTATCTATATCTCTCTCTCCACCTCTCCATTTCTTCCTGTCTGTCTCTTCCTATGGATGAGAGCATCCATATGTCACGCCCCTGTCTTGAGAACGACCACGCCCCCTTAGGGTGAAAAACAAGCGCTGTAAAGGCATCCAGTCATTGTGTCTGTGTCAAACACTTCATCACAGGTTAGTAGATGGTGTTACCGAGTAAATGACGTGTCGATTGTGCCTGTAGATTAAAGAGAATCAGAAAAGAGTGAAGGCGTAACTTAAGATTTTGTCCTACCATAAAACACCTGCTTTTAGAATGAAGTTAATTTTTTCTGTGTAACAACACTAATTGTGAATCGTCAAAGACATAGCTTAATTACTCATATGGCTGGCCATAGCAGTGTTTCCCACAGAATGACTGTTTACCTGTGGCATTCTGTTGGTTGGGATTTTATAAATAATATAATATATACAGCATCATTTTATAATTACCCGATTTCTATTTATTTCTTATTTCATCATTTTATTTTACTTTCCCCCTTTATTTTAGCATTTAGTCACACACTACTTAAATCTGCTCACTTTGCATTTCTCCTTCTCCCTTCTCTTTTCCATACTCACACAACTACACCCCTGGTTACTCTTACTGCACACATACACCCGGGCTCACCCTGCCCACCTCCCTCTGTTTCTCCCTGTTTGTGTCTGCTCTGTTAACTTTCTTCATTAGCAGGATGTTTCATAAAGTCTTCCAAAAACACAAGTCACTTTTTGGATTTTTTGCCCCAATAATTCAGTTTTTACAGCAACAGCCGAGGAGGCTCGTTAATGATGGAACCTATTAAAATGATTGAAACCATTAATAGACATAGTCGATTTTAGCTTTCTCCATTCCCTGTTGTTTTACTTAAAGATGCTATGTGCTAGGCTCGTCTATGTTGAAAAGAAAACCACATTTTGAAGATGATTAAAAGATGTTGCTGGGGGACTTATAAAAGTGACATACATTCACTTCTTAAATTAGCTAAAGAGGGCTGATCTACATCTGTTGTTAGCTAGCTAAGATGTGATCCTATAAGTCACTTTTAACAGAAAAAAGGAGACAGTTCACCAAGGTATCAAGCTTGCTCAATTGTTATTGGAGCACAGAGCAAAAAGGGGTGGGAATTAGGATGGATCAATCTGTATTTACCACCAGTCAAATTAGAGTGGTGGCTTTCACCAAAAAAGGGGTGGGGGCATGACGCAGAAGCAAAGTACCTGGATAGGTTGCTTTCATCCATGCTTGTGTACATTTATTCATTCTCTGCCTTCGCCCCTTCTACACTGAAATGCTCTCTGGCCCCACCTACCACCACCACCTCTCTCTGTGTCTCCCTCTCTTTCTCTGTCCGGCCCTCAGACTCATCCCTCCCTCTTAATTTGAGAAACAGCAGAGGAATCGATTGGTGGTCGCAGCCTCTCATCTCCCCACCCTTCTTGAATTTATTATTCACTCATACACTCATACAGTGATGGTCCCCTGGAGGGATGGGCTGTGCAGATAACTACACACACACGCACATACGCACACACACACACGTATGACACAGATGTCAGATGTTGATGCATTATCACATCACAGTACAAGAACACACAAACTAGGGCACACACACACACACACACACACACACAATAACATGCACAGTGTCAACTCATACATTATGGATATCTGCAGACCAGAGCAAGATGTATTCACACATGCACATTAATTTAAGCAAACACAGACACTCTCTGACACAGGAATTAGAATGAGCTGGGGGACCCTGGTCTGACTCAGCATTTCACGTGTTCTGGTAACATTTCAGCTTCATGCTGATCAGCAGTGATGGCTTAGTTTTAGCCTTATGGAGCAATGGAATGTTGGATAACCATACAGAGCTGCTCTTATGTGGAAATGTTGTATCTCTTATAAAGACTTCACACCAATCACACCAAACAAATTCCTGAAAACAGACTAACTGGAAAGCTGTGAGTGGATGAGGGTTAGATTCAGTAGGTGGCACTAAATGAAGCAAAGATGTTAAATTGATATTGAGCAAAAATATCACGCTTATTCCAACCTGTGGGACTTCAATTCATGACTGTCAGAAAGAAAAATAAGAGTGTGCTGGAAATCTGTTTGAGTTTTTGAACAGGGAAATAATGGTCTGAACCAAGGTCATAATTTCCACAGGGGACGAGGAGGACATGTCCCCTTCACTTTTCAAAATTCTATTTTTGTCACCCTCACTTTTATACTTTAAGGTTGATTGTCTTTGCGGTCCTGCCGTGATATGCACATCTGAGTTACCTTAAATTATTACTGTGTGATCAAAGCAGTAAGTGAAACAAACAGCAGTCAGTGCTTTGTGAACTTTTTTGCCCTGGGTTTTGCCTCTGAGGCTACATACAGGCATCCCTGCATTGCTGGTGAAGGTTGTTGGGATTGAATGCAGCCTAGAAGGAATACCTGCAGATACAATTCAAGACTGAAAAAAGCACTGCTAACTTTGTTTTTGCGGGTAAAAAAAAAAAAAGAATCATGAAAGCAAACCACAGAGCTTTTATAGTAGAGCTCCATATACATTATCAGTTGTTTATACCAAAAGTATTACATATTAAACAGCATTAACAATTCAGATATTTACATTTTTTTAATAATTGACCCTTTGCTAAGCCCCTCCCTCCTTAGTTACTGTTGTAATGTCTGTCAAACTTTCCATTCTTGCACTGTACAAATGCAGTTTCCAGTGATGGTGGCAGATTTAACATCAAAACTGGCAGTAATTTTTGAAATGCTAGGTAGTTGGTTCAACGGAGAAGTAAACAAAAGCAACCTCTCGTATCTAGATGATGACCTGAGAATTTCTCCACTGAAATGATGACTGTCACCAGCAGATTTTATAAGTGTAGCTAGCTAATGTAAGCTAATGCTAATGCTTAAACTCTTTGAATAAACTGAGAAGTCCGTCTCCAGCTGACAATCGATGGTATGATACGAATCCCAAATTAACCCCTCGTGGGAATTACTCATTAGTTTGTTAATGCAGCTGTATCTAGCACAAGGTTTTCTGGAGGTAATGTGACTGCTAGAGGTAAGCTAGCGTTAGTTAGCCGGCCATGCTAATGTTTGCAGCCTACGTTAGAGGTTCTAAAATACAAAGTTTACTACATTCTTCACACAATTGCTCTCGTGTTTCGTACTTTTGAAAGACTATAAAGAGACACCACCCTCTGAACTCGAGACACCAAGTATTACACTTCTTTGAGCCACATGCACATCATTTCAACATGGAGAGAAACACTAAGCTAGACAGGCCTGCAGTTTCTGTTTGGAACCTTCGCAAAGGGTCAGGGATATATATAGATATTTATACACAAACAGTCTGAATACAAGTTTAACACACTTTAACATGTAAAGAACTGAATTTATTTGAAGTAATGAGGTTTCTTTCAACAGCAGTAAAAGACAGCATGTTCAAACCATCACTGCAGGGCTACAGTGCAGACCCAAATCTTCAGCTGCCTGTCTGCCTCCCTGTTGAGTCCCCACTTTACTATTTTACACCTTGGCTTGGGGAGTGAGCAGAATGATATGTTTGATGAGACAGTTATTAAGAATGCGTTTCTCATCTACTTGAGGCTGTTGGCCTCCATCAACCCCCTCCACCTCCACCCCATCTCCCGAATTTGGCAGAGTGCTGTCGTCCTCTCCTGCCTCCTATTTATGACTCTGCTTTGACTCAGACCCGCAACTTCCAATTTACACTCCGCCACAAATCACCCCTACTAAATTTGGGAAGCTGAGTTGTCTATGTTGTAAGCAGGTTTGATGGTGTGAGCTAGGCTAATAGGCTGGACGTAAAAGATGCAGAGGGGATGCAGGTAGAGGTTTGCTTGATACATAGCACTGAGGAACTTGTTTTCAAAGTTTGCCTGCTGATAATGAAAGGTAAAGCCAGACTGGTAGGAGGACACAGTTATATGACTTTGATCTCCCTGATGGTGTTAGTATTGATGTGAAGACTGTTCTTTGTCATATTATGTTTCCTCCATGTTTTGTCCATCTGTAGTGGAAAACGAAGACAAATATTGATGAGTCCAGGGCCATCCTACCCTTTGAAGAAAAATTAAGTCTGAACATCACTGCTTTATGACAGTCTCAATCTCATGTTTTATTAGCTATTTAAATGGGTCTAGCCAAGTAATTTTCCTTACATTTAACATTGACCATCTTGACTTTACTTGAAGTCTAGATCCTGATAGCTACTTTTCATCAGCTTAAGTCTCCCTCAGATGTCGTTTCCTCAGATGTTCAGTCTGATTGAGGAACTGAGGTGAATTGAAGATGATAGGGAAATGTGCCGCCTGTGTTGTGTTTGAGTTCTGCGACTTGGCACATTCAAGACATAACCATGCTGTAATATCTAAGGCTGGGAGATAAAGCTGAAAAATGCATCATGTCAAAATGTTTTCTTTTAGTCAATCAATTATTATTGATAATATAGTGTTAATTTTAACAAGAAGTTTAGTTTTAGTTTTAGTCTTAGTGAGTTCCTGAAAACCAAAAAAATGTAGTTAGTTAAAATCACATTTTAATATATGATACCGTATTAGCTGTTGCTGAATGATATTTTTCCTGGCTGTAAACATTCCAATAAAAAGTAAGTACACCTTGAAATGTGTTTAGTCATGTAGGCTAAGAATGTGTTACTGATTCTTTCATATCATATGAAAACGAATGCAGAAGTCATCATTGACTTATTTGTCATAGTTAGTTACTTAGTTTCTGTGTATGAGCCATAAGAAATCATGAACTGTATTTTAGAAGAAGTCAATATTTACTGTGAACACGGCTCTGTTAAATTTAACAATATCTTAACAGCAAGGCAATGAGCTGTGAATCTGCACATAACTTTGAGCTAACTTTATACTAATATCAGCCTGTATTTAGTCCGTAAAGGGAATCAACACGTTATTGAAATTTGTTGTGTTTTATCCATACGTCCTTAGTCAAGAGTGCATTCTGTCCTCATTGGGAGTGATCAGTCTTTTTTCTCTTTCTTTTAAAGCCAGCTAGATTTATTAGCACTCTGAGATGGCTAATTACTGTGATCCAACTTAGGTTGTTTGCCCAAACAGACCTAACTATTTCGTCTCATCTTTTCTTGTCAGGCCATAATGAGATTTCATCGTAATTTTTGTTGTCAATATTTTTCCGATTTGTGTTGTTGTCACAATTTAGTCATGAAATGAAAGGACATCCAGAAATATTCATCATCAAAAATTTCATTGACAAAATTAATACTGATTGATAAAGACCAGGAGAGAAAAGAAAAAAACTTTATTTTGAATTGAATCCCTTCATTTATCAAGGCATACAGGTAATAGACTTAAAAAAAACAAAAAAACAAAAATGAACATACTGGCGAGCTGACCTGTCCTTTTAATTTCTTCACTGTCTGCACTCATTTTTTCACTGTTGTGAGACAGCTGTGTGTGTGTTACTCATAGCACATTCCATTATCCATGGATATGATAGGCTTTCTATTAGTCAGAGCATATTTGTTAGGTGCTCTCATGGCAGTTTGCATTTAATGCATTTAAGTGAAACCACTGAATATTTTATTGAACGATGTTCTTGTTGCTATTGATGAAATATTTATTGCAGATACAAGTCACTATTGTTTTGTTGCCCAGCCCTACTGTTATCTAATTTAAGGAGACTAGTTTGACATTACAGAGCAAAGAGGCAAGACAAGTAGCTACAGAAATGTATCAAGGCTGATGTTTTTTGAAATTTTAGGCTCTACAATTACCACTACTGTTTGGCCTATACTGTGGTTTCTAGTTTATAAAATTATCACAACCATTATAATCTCATTCCTCCACAAACATCTTATCATAAAACCACAGCAAACATAAAACATCATTAAAGGACGGGCACATAAAAGCAACATAAAAGACGTCAAATAAAATAACGATTAGGAGAATTTTTAAACTCATGCATAAACAAGCATGTAAAAAGGGATTTCAGAAGATTATGATTATTTTGCCAGCACTTGCACCAATTAAAGTGCACGGCTGTACATGACAAAGACCCAACCACCTTTAGTTTTCAAGTCTCTCAGCTAGGGTCTTGCTTGTGAATAACAAATCTGCATCCCCCCCAACAAAGAGAAGCAGAGATTTGATTTTTCATCTCTTTCTTTAATTTTTCAGATATTGGGTCTCAAAAAGTGAGGACGTGGCTTTGTTTATTCAAAGCTGCCTTTGAAAAGTAGCATGAGAGGAAGATGAGAAGGAGTGATTTGTTTGATAGCAGTACACACATGCACACGCACAAGCCTGTATCACACAGTGCCCAAGGATGGCAGGCTTTCACTTTTAAAAGACTGTTATGGAAAGCCCCATTACAGTGCAGAAGGTTTCAACCTCAATTATATGGAGAATATATGGTAGTCAAGCTGCTAATGAAAATGGAGGAGAGTGTCTACTCTAGCAAACAGCTTTCTGTGAAAGATGGGGAAGTAATCTATTCTCTTTACGAGGAGCAGTACTTTTTCCCCCCTCTGATTGCCACAGCTTTAATGAAGAGCTTACATACCTGGGGGGATGATTCAGGAGCAAAGCATCGGGCAACATATTGGATGTGGCTCGAAAATGGAAGTCAGGACAGCAGGCCTGTACATTAAATGTGTGCCCGTGTGTGTGTGTGTGTGTGTGTGTGTGTGTGTGTTTGTTAGACACTGATGCCCACTTTGACTTGACGAAGGAAAGACACACAGAAACGTACAAGTGGATCCAAACATGTGATGGTACACAGGAAGGTGAAAACATACAGTAGCCTATACATTCATGCATGAATGCCTTTGTGTCTTGACACCTCATGGTTGTGTGTGTGCGTGTAGCCAGTCAAGTGGAACTGAAAACACACGTCATGAAAACTTGTCAGTGTGTGTTGATGTTCTCTCTGTCATCCTGTCACAGTGTAACTCAACCTGAACTTTATAGGCCTGTAGAAAATGAAGGAGGGAGATCACCTAGTGCTGGACGGTATAGTCAAGTCATAGTTTATCAAGGCACACGGGTTAAAAAAATTGACATTAACACAACAATATAACACAAATAAATAAACGTAGTATACGTATAAGTATATGTGAGCTGACCTGTCTTTTTTTATCAGCAATTTCACATTTTAATGGTGCAAATGAACATGATTGGCTTTTTATGTACCACTCATAGTACCCTCCATTATCAAGGCATATGACTATATGGATATGTTTATGAGCCAGGCCATATCTGTTATGTGCTTTCATGGCAGTTTGCATTTAATGCATTTAAGTGAAACTATTTAATATTTTATTGAACAATTTTCTTATTGCTATTGATGAGGTGCCTGCACATCACTATTGTTTTATTACTTTTTTTTGTTTTATAAGGCTGGCTTTGCATAGTGAAAGTTTAATGCAACTTTACAGTAGGTGAATCTTGGTGAAACTTGGTGAAACTAAGTTGCAATTGAAATTAGGGCTGCAGCTATCGATTCTTTTAGTAATCGAGTAATCTATCAATTATTCTGGCGATTAATCGAGTAATCGGATAAGAAATATTGCGCGTTCTGCAATTTTTTCTATTACATTACTTTTGCTTTATTTAAGAGCAATGGTAATATACAAAAGAGAAAATAAGACAGGTCTCTTTAACGAACAACTATAAATAGCTCATGTAAAAGTACTAAGTAAAGTAACTTTACTTTTACTGTTTTTACTTTACCTTTACTGAAGTACAAAGGTAAAAGTAAAGGTAGTTATGTCTGCAGCAACCACAAACAGAAGATGTAGGTCACTCTTTTAACCAAAAAAGTCACCAGAATGTTTTGTTAACATGTTAAAATCACAACATTTTTCTTCTGGAGCAGGATGCCCCCAGACCCCCTACAGGTGATGGGTTTACCAACATGCTACCTTTTTCTGCTCTTATGAGTTTGCAGGTCTGTGTTTAGTAATCAAATAATACCAATAAGAGAACCATTATTAAAGTACAACAAAAGCAATAAAAATGTTGATTTTTCATTACTTGTAATGAAGTATTTTACATGCTGGTATTAATGCTTTTAATTTAGTAAAAGATCTGCATACTTTTTCCATCACAACAGGTCAGTGATCAGTGTTTCAGTGACTCTCTGTGGCTCAGTGAATACAGTGTTTTATTTATGGTGGCCCGCCACATTAAAAACATCGGCACCACGACATGATTTTCTATTTTTGGAGCTGGGCACCTTTCTCGGTCGTGTCTGGAAGGGAACTCTTGATTTGCAAAAGTCTCGCGAGATTTGTGTCCGTTGTTCCTACTAAAATAATCAAACTCACGTGATCTTTCGCGGGTCTAGGGTTCCCTTCTAGGCACGACCCTCTCTGTGTCTCTCTCTGTCAAACTACTGACAGCGGACTGTCTGTAAACAGCATGATGTTACACTCTGCAATGTTTCACACACAGAGACTTTACTTGTGCGGACACTCAGATACAGTTTGTGACCAAATTTGGCATTTTTATTTTTTTTTATCAGTCTGAGAGGATGACGGCATCCGCGATCAAGAATACCCGTCCGCAGGGAAGATGGCGGACAAGGGCGCCGCCATAGCTCTACTCCATACCAGAAGTCACAACCGGAAGTTGGTCTTCTTTCGTGTATTTTTTTTTTTTTTTAAGTTTATTTAACATGTAACATTACAAGAACAATGACATACTCAATTGTATACGTTAGTACATAATATTTGAAGGAACAGTCACACCTCCTTTTTAAATTCAGATAACATGAAATTACTGTGGTGATTTATGTATTTATGGACACAGCATAACGAGCGAACGTTATATATGAAATGAACATGAAGAAACTGTCCACAGAAAAAAGAATAGAACAGGGGGAAAAATGAACAAATAAATAAAAAAATAAATGAATAAATAAATAATCACACACTCACACATATCATTCACGCTAGAACTGAAAAATTAAAAGGTGAAAATCACCTTCACATTAGCATGGTTAATTATAATTTATGTTGAGTGTAAAAAAGGAGGCCAGCACTGTAAATCATTGGTGGTAATACAGTGTAAGGACTGTATTGCCCAGATATTATGCAGGATCTTGTTTGCAGGAAGCTGGCATGCTCTCCCTGCTCTCTTTGTATCTTTGTATCATCCCTACAGTCTCTTCGATCTACCGTCTGGACGTACTGTAAAGACGGAGCGCCGAATAAGTAACAAGATACACGAAGAAGACCAACTTCTGGTTGTGACTTCCAGTATGGAGTAGAGCTATGGCGGCGCCCTTGTCCGCCATCTTCCCTGCAGACGGGTCCCTCTCTCCGCGATTGATAAGTGATCAATCTGCCCTCCTCCTCCCTCACCTGTTTGCTCTGTTCTGAGAAGGTCTGACAGTTTCTGACAGAGAAACACAGACTCTCCTGTTAAATGTAAAGGCCTCTTTATACAGTTATATTATCTTAAAAGTGCACCTGGTTGGTGTCGATGTCATTCACCATCATGTTAGTTTCGACTGTTTTAATAAACTCCGTCATTAACAACAAGTCTCCTCCACATGCAGCTTCTCTGCTGCTGTGAAAACTGAATTGCGGGTGAATTTATATGTGGAAAAAACCCAAAACACGAGTTGGGTTTTGGGTTGACTTTATAAAACATCATGCTGATGAAGAAAATCAGACAGGGTAAGAGAAACACACTGACCTCCTCTGTGTGTGCGTATTGTAAGTGTGCGTATGGAGGAGCTGCATTGACACAGATGAGAGATGCTACAGCCGTGATAATGAATAACATCAAACCTTAAACGTCGGAGCTTATCAATACTGTGGTCTTCAATAATTCAGCTGTTTAATACCGCATTTCAGTACCCACCCCTACGTGCAAAACACTGTGTGCTGTATAGTTGTTCAGATTTAAATGAGGCCTCGAGGCGAGGTCGAATTACTCGAGTTACTCCAGGAATCGTTTCAGCCCTAATTGAAATATATGGTGTAAAGCCAGCTGCAACACACTCGAAACTTGCAGCATTACAAAATTATGTGAAACTCGTTTTACGCAACAGCCAATCAAAACACTGATAACGTGTCATATGATGAGATCAAACATTTTGATTTCAGTTTGACAACAGCTTATCACCGAAATGAACAAAATAATAATACAGAAGATGGTGTTTTGAATGTTTTCAGAGGGAAATTACCATCATAGACTTCATGCAAGGTTACCAATACTGTCAACAAACAAATGTGAGCTTGACAGTTTGTTGAAATTGCAGTTAGCAGGTTACTGTTACTGCTAGCTTAGTTAAAGTTTTCATGAGAATCAGAGTTCTTATCTAAAATACAGTCATATATCAAGCTTCAGTTTCATACTGATGTCAAAGGTGGTAACAAAGCTATTCATTTATTTATTTTTCTTGAATCAAAGGGAGGATGCAGTGTCTGGAGGCTCACTGGATCAAGTTCCATGAGTAATGTGAAACAGGTCTCCCCTTTGAGTACTCAGTAGGTTGTGCTCCAAAATGTCATTAAGCATTAATGCACCGATTGCTCTCTTCCTACTCTCCAGTGCCAGACGAAAAAGCACACAAGTTCAAATTAATATCAAAATTAAAAATTTCTGTTACTGCGGAAATTATATAAATTAAGATCCAAAGATGCAATGTATCTAAAATGACACTTCCCACTTGATATAATCTCGCGAGAAAACTATTTTTTAAAGCTAGAAAAGCAATTTCTGAAGAAATTGCAAGTGTGAATACTGCATGCTGATGCTACACTGAGAAGGGCTGAAAATTTCATGTTTTTTTAAACTGCCACTATAGAAAAAGTAAAAGAAAATTGAATTAATCAGGAAAGTCCAAATCATTGTGAAGGTTTTAAAGTTTGAATGTAGTTTCTACATGAATGTATGAATGAATGGTGAGAGGATGAAGATGAGTGGGTTTGAAGGATTTTCTAATTGACTTCCATTATAGTGAGTCTTGTTCATGTACAGTACAAACCAACTTCACATTACAGGTTTATCATTTCCTTCATATGCGGTTCATAGCCTAAAGTATCTGAAAATAACACTCAAATTTATGATATGGTCGAGTTTGTCTTTGAAGGATAAATCAGGGTCATCTGTACTACTACATTCATGGGGTTCATACATCTGGCATGTACCATATGTCATGTCAGTGATATAATGTATGTATATATACTGTATGTCTGGGGTGGATTTGACTTAAAAGTGGGTGGAGGCAATAAAATGTCAAATCTGGTTGTAATTCATACACCTCATGAAGACGGTGTTCAAAGAAGGGTTGGTGATTTGAACCAGAAATTGGAACAGAAATGGAATGAAAGCATGTGAGCATTTCAGTTTGTTGTTACTAGATGTATATTCACAGCGTGATAAGCAGCAGTCTGGTTCCATATAGTACTGTCACGCTTTCCTGTGCTGCTAACAGAATGCTCTCTTGTAATTTTAATTTACTGTATGCCATACTGTTGTTGTAAACTTGGCACACTTAAAATGAGTAACTACTGTGAGATGAGTTAATTGATTATACACAATAAAACAATGAAACTGGCAAGGTAACAAATGTGTATGAAAAATGCATAATGATGTTAGTCAGAAAAACTTATTCTTGGCAGCTGGTGGGTTTATTTATTTTATTTTCTGATTTTTCTATTGTTCACCAGCCCTTGGAGGGTGAAACAAACCCTAATCTTGGACACTAAGTAAGAGTTCCTGCAGACAATGTGCAATCAGTGTTGTTTACACTGCAGCTATCCTGCAATCGAATCCAATCAAGGGAACTATGCCTGCATGCCTGTTTTACCTGTGGTCAAAAGAACAGTTTGTCTTGTTAATCATTTGTCATAAATATTGGTCTCGGTGATATCGACTGACGCACAAAAAATTCTGTCTAGACCAACATCTGCTATTAGACAAAACTCAAGCACTGCTCAGAATGAAGAAAGAGAGCTGCAGTAACTCAGGTCTGAGCTGCAAAAGATCACGCCCGGGTTAATACAGCAAGCCAGAGGGAGATAAAGACAAAGAGACAGACAGGAAGGAGGGAGACGGAGAAATAAGATTTCATTTAAGAGCGCGTGCCGCCGCCTCAGAGACAGTGCAGTGATGTGAGGCTGACCTCTGGAAGGAAAGCAGCAGCAGGGGTCACTGAGGTTGATCCAATTCTGGCCAGTCAGTGCCAACACTCTGATTAAGAGGTGATGAAGAGGGCAGGCCGACCATCATCTCCGCAGGCGGATTCACTCTGGGCTGTGTGTGGGGTAGGAGAGACGGGGGACATGGAAAGTTCAAGCACCGTAGCCGGAGAGATCATCAGTAAAGGCACTAAAATTAGGTCTCAAGTTGTTTTCTAGTCATGGTACTTAAATACTTTATGCCTGTTTCAATACTTAATACTTCAGTATGTTATCATCACTGAAGATTCAACATCATATCAGTGTGGTTTCTGACAGATGATTCATTCTGTTTGTATTATTAATTAAATGAAAAAAATGAATTTATAAGCAAAACCAGAATTGCCATCTTGTGATGTTATGCCTCTGCCAACCAGTCTTCGAAGAAATGTAATAAAAGGCAATAATAAGGTATATCTCAGCAAAATAGAAGCTATCACTATATCGACATGTATGATTCCACTGAACAATTTCCAGTGATCACCATGCTGTCTTCACTTAGAGACTATTTTTTACAGAGGGGTACTGACAAAGAGCTTTTAAAGAGCTTTAAACTGTTTTTGCTGAGCATTATGATGTCACAGTGAAGTTGACCTTTGAGCTTTTATATGTAAAATGTCATCATGTCAACATTTTATCTTATTACATATTTGTGTGTAATTTTGCCATACTTAGCGTATGAATTCTAAAGTTATGGCCAAATGTGTTTTGTGAGGTCACAGTGACCTTTAACTTTTGACAGTCATCCTTGAGTCCGAGTGGATGTTTGTGCCAAATTTGAAGAAATTCTCCTCATCCCGTTTTTGAAATATAGCATTCGTGGGAATGGGATGGATGGACAGATGACCCGAAAATGTAATGCCTCTGGACACAGTTGTCATCAATACAGAGGCATAAAAAAATTCACTATACTCAGAGTTTAAGCTGCTATAACCTTACACGGTCTGGTATGACCAGTAGATAATAGTATGGTTAGAGATGTACCGATTGCTTTTTTCTCTCTTTTTTTTTTTTTTTTTTTTTTTGACCTTTTCTGATTTTTTTTAAAGTCGGAAGTTCTGCCAAGTATCGATTTTGGATTATTCTGATTTTCTGTGTTTCTAAGAACTATAACTGACAGAATACACACACACACAAATTCTAACTTTTCTTTAATGGAAAGTTAAATTGTTTATTGAAAATAAAACACTGACAATTAAATAACTTTCCATTGTGCTCTAGGCCTTATACAGTATAATGATTAACATTATGTCAAAGAGGGAGCATGATTTTATGTGATCTGATGAGGAAGCAGATGCAAACAAACCAGAGGAAGCATCTTGTTCTGTTCATATTTGTTCAATGTAATCAAAACTTAAAGGAATACTATGCAGCATTTTCCTGAAAAAAAAACCAAAAAAAAAAACCAATGTATAGGTATAAACATTATCCCCCTAAATCATCAGTTATGACCCACTAGACGTGTGCGGTGGTGTTTGTATCTGCACAGACCCTGCCCTCTGCCTGTATTTTCTTATTTTCTCATGTTTTGCTGTGCGTTTCTGGGCTTCAGCCTGTTTGGCAGTGGTGTGTGGCCTTCAGCCAATACACTGCAAGATATAGGGCCCTATTTAGACAATCCATAGCGCAGGGTCTAAGGTGCATGGCGCATGGACATTTAGGGTGTGTCCAACTCGCCTTTGCTATTTAAACAGCACACAATCTGGGTGCAAAGTAAGGCACAAGGCGCGAATAGGTTCTGTTTGGTCTCTTAGTTTAGCATAGGTGTGTTTTGAGTGGAATATATATGAAACCATTCTGGTTACCCCGTGTGTTGAGTGGGCTGTGTCATAACAATTAAATATAAAAACTTTTAATTTAACATTGTGATTAACAGCGAAGGGGCTGCAGGTTACAGGTTACCTGGTCATTTGTAATGTATTGTAGTAAGAGTGTAACTTTATTTAGCAAGAGAGACATACCCCCATAATATCATATACCCCAGTAAAATGTCAAGAAGGTATGAAAAAATAGATATCACCCTGGTCCCTGGACCCTGGTCCCTGCAGTGGAAATGCACTGAGTTCCTCCAAAGGCTGCATTCACACAAAATCTGCATTGTGTGGAGGTGTGGGCCCATTTATTTGTGCTTTAGAACATAACCATTGTGAAACAATTGGAAAATAATATTTTATTTGTCTGTTCCTCTCTTAATTAACTCCAATCCAACTTTGAATGGTGCATTTACAAGCAATGTTGCATATTCTACCTTTAAACCAATATTTTTGAAAGGCTTATTCTGGTGCCAAAACAGAGATCTGAGTGCCTTGGATATAGCTATTACCTTCATGCATGTTACTTTAAAAGACAGAATTAGGGGACTTCTGATCTTTTATTATTTGTCGACCGCTTCTCTATATCTATGTTTTCTGCAGATCTCTATTAGTGACCAAAAACTCTTGATGAAGTACTTAAATTATCTGAAATGGAATGCAAAAACATAAACAAAGAGTAGAGAGAGAGTTAGAGTTAGACGAAGAGGTCAAACGAAGTGCATTCAGTGTCTCCTCCCAGCCAGTGAGCTGGCCAAAGAATCGGCAAGCATGTGTCAGTGTGTGTGTGTTTGTGTGTGTGTAAAGCGGCGGGGCGTAGATGGCATGGAGGAGATGGTGGCAGGGAGTTCCCCTGCTGGGCCAAAAGCTGGGCGACTGCTCAACTCTAATTAGGCTCGTCTCAGCAGCCTTTCCCCGCCCTGGGTTCCCACACCTCTCTTCCTACCTGTCTGTCTGCCAGGCTGCCCGAGCCGGGCCAGGACAGCTCAGCACACACAAACGCATGATACAGGCACACAGGGAAAGATTTACTGTTTTTTCTGTCCTTTGTTGTTTGAAAATGCAGGTAAGAGATAGAGATGAAACCAGACTGACGTGCAAACAGCTAGAGTGACAGCCCAAACACACAGAGATGGAGGGGAGGCCTGCGGAGGATGAGAGAGCGCGTTAATCCACACGCCGTAGCATTTCCTCTGTGGATCTGTGTGCGTTTGAACTTTTCAAGGGGAGGATGGCGAGGAGCGATCGGCCACTCTGTAAATGTCAGTGGATCTGAACAGCCCGAGCCCAGACAGCCTCTCGCCGTCGCCTGCCACTCACTTTGTCTGTGTCTGGGCGCTGTTTATTTTCTGCTTTCTCCTCTCCTTCCCCCGTCCTCCGTATCCTGCCCCCGTATCCCACACTTTTATTATTGTCTTTTACCTCTGCCTTGCCATCGCCTCCAGGAAAATAGCACATCCTGTAATAGACAAGGCTGGTTTTTGTTTCTCTGGCTTTTCCTTTCTCGGAATCTCCATTGGACCCAAATCCACCTCTCAGCCTCTCTGTCTCACGTTACTTAGTTTTATAGACTATATGGGATTCTGGCTACCCAGCTCTATTTCTTCCTAATTTATTAGCCTACCATTATTTTGCTCGGCTGGTAATTAGATTTTTTTTTTTTTTTTTTTGCTTGTAGAAGGGGTTGTTGTTTTATTTCATTCTTCAAAACCATCTTCAATTTCCTAGGGAATTATCAAGGGAGGGTTCGTTCATTTAATTTGTACGGAAATTAATTTGTCAATGTGAGAAATAGGATACTTGCTAATCTGGTTAGGCCAGCTTGTCCTCTCTTCCTGCGTTAGGCCTACTCTAACTCTCTTTCCAGCATTCAGAAATATGTGAGTGAGAAAGCAGACAGAGGACAGGCAGAGTAAGATTTTAAACACAAATGAAAAGAAAATACTATGCGTTTTGTGACAAAAGAAACACTCAAAAGGGGAAGTGAGAAAGACAGAGGGAGGAAGAGTATTAAAATCAAAATGCCGAGAGGCGGGGTCATAAATGGCTGGCTTTATTGAGCAGGGCACAGTGGGCCAGTTGCAGCCTGAAGGCCTTTTCTAGTCTATCTACTTGTACTGCACTGCATCTCTCTCTGTCTCCCTCTCTCTTCAGTGCAGTCCAGTGAAGCTGACGTTTTTATAAAAAAAAACAAAAAAAAAAAACATTTTGACAAAGCATATACATTAATAGAATGTAAGGACAATGCAAATAGTATGTCAATTTAATGAAAACACATATTTATGTGCATTTTTCATGGTTTGGTTTTGGCTCTTCAATTCAAATGAGGTGAAATCTTAAGTAGGGTTCCACCCAAAGTACCCAGAACCTTCAGTTCTTGGGACTACTTTTCAAAGAGTGACAGACAGTGTTGTCTGTGTTTCCACTGCGGTCTAAAGCCCTGTGAAGTTAAATTAGCTACATGCTATACAACAACGGAGAGCGACAGGCAGGCGTCATTATTTACCAAACTGGATGGCAGCTGCAGATTTTTAAGAATGGAGGATAAGATAAAATGCCACCTGACCAATCAGAAATGTTCAGTGCTGCAGGCTTCACTCCCAATGATCCTGTACTTTAGGAAAGTAATAAAATAATATCCCTAAAACTTTATTTAGACCCTGATCCCTTATCCAAAGGTTCCTAGTCCTCGGGGAAACTTTCTGCAGTGAAAACACAGCTGAAAAGCTCCAGAATACAATGATTTATTTAGTCCTTTGAACTTCCTGTTTCAACATGATAACACCCCAATGCACAATCTGTGGTCCACAACAAAAGTTTGAGTTTGGTGTGGAAGAACTTGACTGGCCTGCCAAACGCTGACTTCAGAAAACCTTTGGGATAGGTTGCCTGACTGCGAGCCAGGCCGTCTCACCCAACATCAGGGCCTGACTTTACTAATGCTCTTGTGGTTGATTTGGAGAAAATTTCTGCCAACATGGATCCAGGAAAGGTTTCCCAGAAGAGTGAAGACTGCTGTTAAAGCAATGAGCAGTTTGACATTTTGGGAAGCTAAGTTGAAGCTAAGTGTCTCTGGTCATATCCTTCTATTTAATGAACGGGTATGAACCTGATATCGGTCTTCTTTTGTAACTACCAGTCACAAGTGGGTGAAACGTTCAGATGTTCATATACTTTGTTTGGCTGTCCATGTACTTTAGGGTAGATACAATGACACAAGTGTTTTTTTTTAAATAAAAAATAAGTCTGAAGTTAAAATGAAGTTGGAAGTACTCATTCATTCAAGAAATATGGAAATTTATGTGCATTGCAACATCAATCAAAACTGTTAAAGAAAGAAAAGTAAAAATGTTTGTGTCCCTCTGCTCAGTCCCATCCCTCCTGGCCATCTCCTCTCTACACTCAGGCAGACTCTGGCTGTTGTGTGTTTGTCTGAGATATGGACTTGGATGCACACTGAGCGACCGCCCACTCCACACATTCCTCTGTAGTCCGCCCGCTTCTCTTGGACGGTGAACAAATTGATTTGGGCGTTGATTATTCTAGGGGCATATTTCATAACTTTTGACTGGCTTCTTTCCACCTCCCACTCTCACTTCCCTCCATGCATCTGCCGCTCTCTAACTCACACCCATATCCAGCTGCTGCTCTGCAGGATGCAGCTGAAGGAGGCCCGTGGGTCGTGTAGTTGCAGGCTCTGGCTCTGAGTCTGATTGCACTGTAGCAGATCAGCGGTGTAACCTTTCTCCTTAGGGAGCCACACAAAGTGCCTGGGCATGGCTGAGAGTCAGAGATAGGGCGACAGAGAGGATCCATCGGTAACAGAATCACTATCTTTGTTTGGAATAGAGACAAACATTCATATCAGACTGCAGAGGATGTAGTGTGAAAGAAGTTTCTGTATTTAAGTTTTTTCTGTTGTTGTTTTTTTGGTACAGAGCGTTATAACCATTGACTGTGTAAAAGAAATGTGATGCCACCCATTAGTGGAATACCATTTTGAAGCTTTGAGTTTGGCATTTTGATGATTGCTGCCTTGTTTTTTTGAGTCAAAATTGATCACATTTGTACAAGAGGAGCGAGAGGTGACAGTCTATGGTTACCACAGATTACCAGCCCTGCAGGGCCGGGTGCCATTTTTTCTTTGTCCCCAAGAGAGTGAAGTCATGATCTGCCCTACTCTGACTCTGAATGGCTCGTATTTGCTTCCCTTGTTGGTTTGGGTCATTTGGATTCAGTAGGTTTAGGCTTGAGGAGTGACTCTTGGTAGGGTTTTGGCAAGAAAATTAGGGTAAGCCAGTCAGACAGAATAGGATGGGTCAAAAAATCAAACTGAATCATGGATTGGAGAATGGTGACATCCCTGTTGGTTAGCAATAGCATCCATAATTCACAGAATGCTAATTTTTGCTTGTGAAAAACAGGCTTAAACAAAATTTTACTTACTGGAAAATATGAACAGCTGACTCCTTAGAGTGTGTTTTCGAACAACTGAATGCAGAACTTACATTTTTAGGTCACTACTTAAATGAACACAGTCCCATGCATAAGCATTGTAATGCATCTGTCTTGATTGGCGGGTCACTGTGGTAGTGACTTGTCAATCACAAGGTAGCCACACCATAAATCATAACATGATTTATGATTTATTCTACTGTAAATGGAGCCATAATTTACAAAACGAGCATCATGCTGTATTGAGGAAGACTTGAAACTAACAATTGAGACCATAAACTCATTAGGAAACTGTTTACTGAGGTAATGAATCAGGTGAGAAGTAGGTTCATTTTCTCATAAGATTACATGCAATCTCCTTTTTGCAACCAGTGGAGTCTCCCTCTGCTGGCCATTAGAAAGAATGCAGGTTTGAAGGCGTTTCCACGTTGGCTTCACTTTTCAGACCCGAGGCTACCTCCACTTGTTTTTTACAGTCCATGCTTATGACACCAAAGAGCCAAATTCTTGCAACACATACTACACTCGTGTGTCACTTCACATAAATATGTTAACTTTTCCAGGCATTTAATTATTTTGTACCACTCCCGTATAGATTAAAAGAAATTGCTACAGGGAATGAAACCCATGACTGCATAAAATCTATATATGTATACTAATAATGAATATTCAAGGAAAGATTGGACACCAACCAATAAAGCATTCATCACAGAGACATGAGCTAAGGCACGGCTGCAGGCGCTCTCCCGCTTGTTATTAATATAAATGATCTTGAGCACAAATGACTAATCGACTCTGCTCCGTCCCTCTCTCCTGGGCAAGGAAGTCAAATGCCTTTTTCCCTGAAGATTAGTATTCTCAAAAAAAATGTTATAATCCTAATAAAGGACCTAATCCAGAGATCAAAACTTCCAAGGGATTGATTTAAAATGTCATATGAATTTATATTTGTTCATGAGTTCAAAGTAAAACTTCTAGAGGATGTGGACCAGCTGAAAGTTGGGCTGCAACTTATTGATTGTTTTTCAGTTCACTCAGTTAAATCAGTTGATAAAATGTCTTCAGGTTGCTTGTTTTGTCTGACAGACATGCCAGAGCCCTAAGATATTTGATTTGCAGTGACATAAACAGAGATAGGCAGAAAATCCAACACATCTGAGAAGGTGGGCTTGAAATTGCTTCACGTTTTCACTTGAAAAATGACTCAGAATGATGTTAAGAATAGTTGCCAAATAATTTTATGTCAGTCTGCTAATTTCACCTCTAATTGAAATAGCAGTGTGGAAAGAAAAACAACTGTTGTGACACATTTCACATGTAGCTCAGTGTGATTTAAATTTGTTGATTATTTTAAAGTAAAGTTTTTAGAGGACCTGGACCAGCTAAACGTAGGGCTTCAACTTACTGATTCTTTTCCATTTCGATAGATTAATTGTTTAGTCTGTAAAATGTAAAATAATAGTGCGAAGTATCCAAGGTGGTGTCTTCAAATTGCTTGTTTGTCCAACAAACATCATAGAACCCTAAGATATTTAATTTGTATTGCCATAAAACAGAGAAAAAAACAAAATCTTTGCATTTGAGAAGCTGGAATCAGAAGTTGTTGGCCTATTTTGCTTGAAAAATTGCAATTATCTGAATAGCTGCAGATTCATTTTCTGTCTGTCTACTAATTTCAGCTCTGGTTGAAACAACTGTCTGTGTAGAAAGAAAAACAACATCTGTGACACAACAATTCACACGTAGCTCTTAACTTTCAAATCAGTGGTTGAACCACAGAGTGCAGTTTGAAAATCACAAACAAAGCCAGATTCTTCAAGACAGCAAAATATCCTTTCTCTCAAATGTGACCAACCACTCAGCTGGGATGCTGTTTACAGAGCTTGATGATCCACAGATTGAGGCATAAAGTCGGCCATTTCATTTATGTGAGGCTGGCGTCCCCTTGTAAGAGCTGAGAAAAACCAAACCAGCAAATTCTACAACTTAAAAAACTGCCAACAATCACTGCTGCTCTCATCAAACTCCATATATCCAGATAGATTAGCAGCGAGAAAAGACAGTGACACCAAAAATGAGCCACAGAGTAAATGAGAGTGTTATAAAGAGAAAATGAGACACTAGTGATTAATTAACTACTCTCGCCTCCTCGTCCTCATAAGGCCGGGATAATTTTGTGACTCTATACGAGGGCTGCGGCGCTGTGTGCTCCGCTCGCTCTCGTACACCCCAGTCAAGGCATGAAACATAGATCAAGAGGAAAGTTTGAGCAAGGAGAGTGTGTATTATATGAGCCGATGGTTGATTGCTCTGAAACTGGAGAGTGAGGGGGAGGAATAGCTTTGGTGGACTCACTAGTACGTCTGATGTATTTCTTCCTCTTGAATGTAACCCGCAACGCACACACACACACCTTATGTAATACAAAAGCACTTGTAGACATAACAGTCCGCCCTGATGTCCAGCTGTATCCAGAATAGAAACTTGCAGCTGTTTCCCACTGGACCCTCAGGCTCTCGGCATGTGTAGATTGTATGCGCAGGTCTGTTCATGCCAATCCATGTCTTTTACTGTCCTCCAGCACTGTGCTGTAATCAGGTGAGCCCAGCGGCAGAGTAATCTCAGTCAGATACTATGAACCACCAGCTAACTCCTCTGCTGCTTTCCCTTCGTCTTTCATCTCTCTTCCTCCTTTTCTTGCTCCTTCTCCTCCTCAGCAGCCTCCAGGCGCTCTAATCTGCCTCCCCCCTCCGGCTCACCTTCCTCTCCTCGCTCCTCCAGCTCCCCTCTGGCACACTCTGTCACCGCATCACCAGCACCAGGTCTGGGCCTGTTTCTCTCTTCATCTGGTTTCCTGGGATGAGGAGATCTGTGTTGTGTTATATGTGTGCTGTAAGTGTGTGTGTGTTGGGCGGAGGAGCATGTTTATTGGATCTGGGTGCAACATTACCTCAGCCTGTGGTTAATGTGGTAATCTGTGTGTGAGATAAAAGTGATCATGTGCACAGTGAGCACACATACCAGGAATAGATGATAATAATTTTAAGCACTGGCCCCTCAGGCCACAAAGCCCCCAAAGTACATTTTCGGTGGCCCAAATGTAAACTTACATAAAAGCAGCACAGAAAGGGCACTTTAAGACTGCTTAACACAGTGATGCTTGTGTTGTCCACTTTTCCCATGAATTGTGATGTGATGTTTCCCAAAAGCATTGTTTCCGATGAAAAATGAGCAAGAGTTTACGGCAAGTTGATTAATCTGGCAGCACACAGTACACTATGTCCTCAGATGCTTCATATTCTAGCCTCAAAACTCCTGTTTCCATACACTCCTAAATATTTGTTTCCATTCAGTTTTTTTCCATAATCTGTCTTTTGTGTTTCTGCTTCTTGTGTTTCTGTGTGGATTGCATCAGGAGGCACAACATATCAGTAGCTAGACCAAGTACTCTTTACTGTTTCTGTAGAATGTTGACTGAAAAATTGCAAAGGAATTGGGATGTTTGTGGACCTGTAACAGTCTGTTGGAGAAGGCTCACGGTATAGACATAAAACTTGGTGGCCACCTCAGACTTGCAGAGAATATTTGGTGGCCACAGTGTAACTTTTTGTGACCACAGGTCATAGTTAATGTCAAGTCCTGCATACTATAGACCCTTTTTAGGCCGACGTTGCGACTGCACAGTGTTAATAGTAATGTAGTCATGAATGACTGAAGGAAAAACTGGAGCTAAACACAGAAGTAGACTACATAACCAAGAGAACAATTTCATCTTTCTGTGTTTTTGGGTGCCAGAGTTGAAGTAGTTACAGCTCAAAATAGATTTTTTTTTATTGCATACCAGCTGCCACTGCCAGTCAAAACACCCGAAGACAAGTATAAGACAAAAGCTGGGAGATATGTGTGAGCCACGACAAAATAAACAAAATGAACTCACAAAATGTCAAGAAAGGAAATATTTTCACGCCTATGTTCATTATCGGCCAAAAAATCCAACTAATAATGGATGGATATATTTGATCACCCAATCCAGTCGTCCAACCCTATGGCTGTTGTAGAAAGATGGCCAAGCCACCGAGCAAGCGTGTATGGGTCGGCAAGTCTACTCCCATTCGTTTATGTCAGCTTTTTCAAGAAACACTGGTGGTCTGGGAGAGTAAGTGACTGTAGATATTCAGAAAGACTCAGATTTTCTTCAGCTTTTTTAAGACACAAGACAACAAAACTTCCCCGCTAGTGTAAGTGTGAGTGTATTTTTATCCCTCCAGCTATGCTCCACCCACAAAAGAGTAATAATGTTTACCAACAGCAAAAAAACTTGCAGGTTGCACCACATATATTAGCAATTATGTAGAAGTTACTTGTTATTAACTAATTGTTGCATCTAGTAACTGTCAAGTTTAACTGTTGCGTAGCAACTGAAAATCAACGATTGAGACCATAAAGTGAACCAACTGAATGTGGTCACCACATCTGCCCTGAATAACAGAACTTTATATGTTAAAGCATAATTTCCCACTAATTCTAAACTTCATGAACATTGCTTACTGTGAAACATACATATTTCTCCATCTCTGTATATGTAAAAAGAAAGCAAAGTTATGCCTAAATTTACAAAAAAAAAAAAAAAAAAAAAAAAAAATCAATTAAACAACCCAAAAGTGTTGGTATGTTAATGACCAGGGAAAAGACGCAGCAATCAGTTTCTCCAGAGTTGCTTGTTGCACCTTTAAGTTTATCATTATATTTATATTACTATTATTCTTTATGTTTTGTTGTTGTTTTTCTAGCAGTTATGTTATAGCTTGTAATATCTCAGTGTTTTTTTGTGGTTGATTGTTTTTGATTGGATGGCAGTAGCAATCAGTTTGCACGTTACTACTAGCTAAGACATTTCCTAAGTTTTAATGGTGTAACCTGATTGAGTAAATTACTAGTTAAAAATGTACTAGTAGACACTGCGACCCTAACAAGAACTTCACACAAACTTCACACAAAAATGGAATTTTGAATAGCTGATGCGACATAACAGAGGTATGCATACAAACCTGCCTGTAATCAATTCAAAATGCAAGCAGATGCAAAGCATTGGTGTTCATATGCACAAACACAACAAGAGATGTTGCTTTTCTATTTAACTCTGTCCCCAAACGCGCGCACACACACACACACACACACACACAACCACACACACACACATATGCACACCCACTCTCCACCCTGTGTGTGTGTTTAGATTGGAAATGAAAGCTCCAGGTGAGAGTGTTTGCCAAGGTGTCTGTTTGGTGGATAGATGATTTAGTGGGTGATTCTATGAGGAGATTCCTCTGTGGTCTCAGCTGGGATGGAGCGAAACAGATAGTGAGGAGAGACGAGTGGAGGAGACTACCCCAGTCATTTGATGGAGAGGTGGAGTGGGACAGGAGCACAGGTAATAAGACTTTGCCTGCGTCCATGTGCACACACATACACACAAGCACACAAACCTGAACATACACACAGAATCGTCCAGATTAAATGCGCTGCAGGTTGTATAAGACCAGAGAGCGAAAGGGAGAGATGGGGAGAGGGTGTTGAGTCAGTGTGTAAGCCGCAGGGCAGCAAAGTCTTCCTCTACCACTAAGTCAGCCACTGATCTCATTTCTCCACAGATGGACTCCTAACACACTCCCATCAGGGGACAAATATATATTCCCGCCGTCTCTTTTCCTCACACATTCCTGCACCAACGACCTTTTCTCTTTATCCGTCTCCCACTCTCCTTCTATTTCTCACTCTCAGTGCCTTGCTTTATTTGTTTCCTCACTCCCCGTCTTCTCTTCACTCTGTCTATATTATCCTCCTCCACCCCAATATCCCTCTCCTTTTCTTACGCACTCAATTTTTCTCCGCATCTCTGGTTTTAACCCTCTCTTCTTCATCCCATGTCAGACCACACACCATTACCCTTTCCCTTCTTCCTTTGATCAATCACAGCCAACAGGTGCTGTAAATTGTGTCCTCTGGCGACCGGCTACCGCAGTGTCTCCCGTATGCGTTCATTCCCCTGCCCTGCCTCCACCCCTTGCTCTTTTCTCTTCGTTCTCCTCGCGCCACATCCCTCCAGCTCTTGCCCCAGTTTGTCAGCGAAGCAAAACTGGCCGTGTCTCGGAGCCCATCATTCATCTCCCCCCATCCTGTCACATCGGCAGCTCGGCCGGTCTCAGACAAATAGCATCACGGCAGATAATACAGCCACAGCCAGAAAAGAGCCAAATAAATGGTCCCTTCTCTGCCGACCTAATGGTCCTGCCTTCCACTTGGCTAGGGGACAGCACTCAGCCCAGGGACTACACGGACACAACCATCAGCGTCTAATGAGGAAAACCTATAAACTTCAACTAGCCATGACGTGCATGCATCACAAACACAAAACCTGCCAACATATCCCCAGACAAATACAGTGTTTGTCTGGGGAGATGATTATTGTGTAGACATTGCATGATGATATATGACATAACAGTGAAGCAATTCATACCTCAAAGCCCAAATCAAATGACACACACACATGCACATGCAATCCCCTGTAACCTGTAGGGATAAAGGTGTCATATGTCAGAATATTACAAAATATCTGTTTTTCTTCTGCTAATTTTGAGCAAATCCCCCCCCCCCCCCCCCCCCCCCCCCCAAAAAAAAAGGATGGCAAAAGCAACTGCTGATCACAGTGTGTTTCCATCATTTTGTGCTACAGCATGTGAATATTCTCATCAGGGTGTAAGAAAATTACATAATTAAATGAACACAAGTATCTCTTCTGTAAATCTGGTACATCATGGCATTTCATTTTTGCTTCCCACCTGAGATGGCATTTGTTATGGCATTTGTTATGAAATCATCTGCTCTGTCAACACACCAGGTGGTGATTTTTCTTAAGCAGTCATGATTATTTGGGCTTTCTGGTAGAGATGAAAGGGGTGTTGCAGACAGTGGCATCAATATGCCAGTACTGCATCAGCCTCATCACATCTGATTTTTTTTAATGCAGCAATATTTCTGTAACAGACTAGATTTTGGAAATATTTACTTTTCTTTCTTTCTTTTTTTTCTTTTCTTTCCTTGGCCTTTCTGTCTGGGTTTTTCTGTGCACCAATTTAAGGTGCACATTAAAAACAGGTGGATGGACATTTTTTATGCTTTATGTCAGCCAGCAACTACAGCCAGTTAGCTAATTTAAATGCTAATTCACACCAATTTAGGTGGGATGTGTGGACATGTTAGATTTGTGCTTAGAATGTAACTGCTGTGAAACAATCAAAAAGCAATCAGAAAATAGGAACAATATTAAAATAAAAAAGCATTTCAATAGCTTTCTCGCTACCACTGCTCCCTCTCTTCGTGCTCGCTCAACCGCCACTGCAGTTTCTCTCACATGGACAAAAACCAAAGGAAGCTATTTTGCAGCACAGACTGCAAGACAGACACAGATGTCAAAGCTGGATATGCAAAATAAACCAAGTACGAACACAACTGGGAGACTATCATTGTTTGGTCCATGAATTCCTCCTGGATACTGCCAGTATCAGAGATATTTCAGGCTGACTGCGGAGCAGTTTGACTGGTCTGATCGCCGGCTTACTTGATTGACCACCGCCGCATGACATTAGGTTACGTTCCTCCAAAAGTTGATTCTGTTTCAACTTTTCGCTGCAACATCCGATTTGGTCTGAAAACAGTCTAAAGCAGCACAGTGGACGTTTTCATCCATGTGTGTCCATTCAGGCCTTCAAACTAGCCTGACTGGAAGGATTTTAGTCAGATTTCCTTAAAATGCGAATATCCACGAGCGTTCACAGTGCTGCATTGACTTAACCCCATTCTAAGGGAGTTGTTAGCCAGGGGTAAAAGAGCTTTCACACAGGCACAATCCTGGAACATTCCAAAGTGGACTAACCCCGACTTTAACCTAGGGCTTGCTGGCCCTGCTCCGGAGCAGGGTTAGCCCAGAGTTTGCGGGGTTATCCCCTTAAAATCGACTAAACCCAGGGATAAAAGCTGCCAGGTTAACACAAAAAACCTGTGTGGCTGTACAGAGGCTTTAACCAAGCGCTAGAAGAAGGGAAGTGTGAATCATCTAGCCCTGGGCTTAGCTTAACCCTGGGTTAACAATGTGTGTGTGAAAAGGGGCTAAGTTATCCCAGGGTTAACTCTTACCCATGGCTAAGGATAACCCTGGGCTCAGAATATGCAGTGTGAAAAGCCCTTCAGTATAGCTAGTCAGCTAACTTTGTTTCAAGCTTCAGAGTCTTAACACAACTAAAAGTTAAGCCAAGAAAACAACTGTGCAAATAACAAACATACAATTGAAACACACTAACAATGGCTTGCAGTAAAGAACCACCACTGCTGCCCATCTACCTGAGCATCTTTGGTTCACCTAACTTGGCAGGTTTATTAAGGAAATAATAAACAGGACATCCAAAAAACAGACTTCACCAATAACTCCTGTCTTACAGCATCTCTGAGAGGACACACTACCTCAGGTAGAGAGGGCTTTTAAATCATGTTTTTACGATGGTAGAGGGCTCAGTGACCGATGACTGCCAGCCATCAGTGAAGGACAATCGACCCAACCCTAATTTGTTCGTTTAGCTAATTACAATATGTACTATATAGTAAATGTTTATTTCTCTCAATGTTGTGCACAAGTCAAATAACCTCAACTAATAAACAGGTCCTCTGACTTAAATGCCAAAATATGTGCTGTGGTTGAGGCTTAATTAGCTTTAGGCATCAAAATGACTGGGGTAGGACTAGGGACAGATTGTGAAAGAAACTAACACTGACTGCCAATAAGGCTCAAACAGTCGTCTCTCGACCCGTCCATCCACCACCTCCATTGCTCCTTTAACACATCAGTCGCAATCACTCTTGCTGAAGACGGCTTTGTCACTTATGTTGTTTTGGGACATTAGCTGAAATGACTGATGCTCAGGAGGGCAGTCTCTAACTCAAATGTGCGTGATATGGCTAAAGTTGATCAGCAGAAATGGAGACCTCTGCATGAAAATATTTAGTCTGCTGTGAATGTGTGTGTGTACATCTGTAAGTTTTCGTCCCGTCATCAGTGCAGGTCCTAGTGAAGTGCCACCACCATAACTGCTGACTGCGTCCTCTGTCTGTCTCACACTGATGTGCCTCCTCCATTCTCCTTGATCATGGCTACTGTTGTCATCTCCTCTCCTCCAGCGTAATGAGTCAGTGTGTGATGTTGGATGGCTGCTGACAGTGTGTCCTATGACTCACATCGGGGTGGTACTGCTGTCCCAGCATATCTCAATACTCCCCCCCTCCTCCCTCTATCGTCCCATCCCTCCTCCTTTCCTCTCCCCCTCTGCTTCTGTTTGGACTGTACCTTCCCCAGTGAGTAGGGACATCTGCTAATAATAAGTAAACATACTGTAAAGGTGACACACAAACATATAAAGGCCGTACATGCACATGCATGCTCCAGTTAGGTAGTTGTGCAGCTAAGCCTGTTTTTCATAACATTTATTGTGTTTTCATCAGTTATGTGCTTTTTGTCTCTGTGGAGAAAGAGAAAGAGAGAGGGAAAAAAGCTGGAGAGAGCTGGCAGAAAGCACAAAGTGTTGGCCAGTGGAAAGTCCGATGATGATGGGGGCCAAATTGACATTGGAACTGAGTGAGACTGTGTGGGTTTAATTGCATGTGCTTGTGCAACAAAGATTTGTGGTATCACAGTTTATACTTTGAGGGCCTTAGGCTTTTGAAACACACCACAGCCCTTCTTATTTTTGCAATATTTTAATTTTCACATCACAGCAGTATGTTTAAAATAGTTTTATTTTTTTTTAATATAATTTAGATCCACAAATGCAGACAGATCAGATTGTTCTTGTCAGTTTCAGCTTATCAGCCTGTGAGAAACAGTAAACATTTCTGTACTGGCGTGCGGGCCAGCTTAAGACAGACACCTTGGCCTGTTTTATGTAAATACCACACTTAAGCACTCCTGCTTTAAAGGGCCTGGGCACTCGTAAACCTTGACAGACCCTTGGGCTTTGCCACTACCTGTAAAACACTGACTGTTTATGGATGCCTGTACCTGCATCCTTCCACCCATAAACACTTTTCTTTGTCCTTCTAGGATAGAGAGGGTGAAGAGGGGAGACAGGGAAGACAATTATCTTGTCCTAGTCTGATTGACATTTTTTTTAAAGTCAGACCCACCAAATCTGATTTTCTTTCTAAGAAGTATAATTGACAGCATACACACACATTTTTGTCACTTTTCTTTAATGTTAAATTAAATTGTATGGTCATGATAAAGCAATGACTATTAAATAACTTTTACATTTTCCTCCTGAAGTCGCTCCAGGTTGCAGCAGGATTTGTCCTCTTTTCCTTGTTTCCTCTTTTCTTTTTACTTTTCCACCTTTTCCTTTTTTCCACATTCCTTTCCCCTCTTAGATTTTCTGAGCTCATGTCGTCTCCTTTGTGTCTCTTTCCCTTCTTCCCCAAACTCTTGCCTTTATCCTGCTCTTGGAGTCTATTGCTCTTTTAAACATCAATGACATGCTAGCATGTGGCTGTTGAATATGGCTGTTATGTTACTGTCATAGGTGTGGTTGTACTGGAGGACACCAGAACAGTGCAGGAACTAATATTCACAGTTTGCATTGTTTTTTTTTTTGTTTGTTTGTTTTTTTAATGCTTGAAGATTCGATCATTTCTAAAGTATATGTCATGCATCTATTTGTAATTGATGAGACAAAAAATATGACGCAGACTCACAGTTGCTGTAAAGAGAGAGAGAGAAAAGCGCTCGTGCAGACTGACTGCTGGCGAAATATTCTCGACATGATTAAACTATTCATAAAGTCAGTCTAACATTTGATTGTCTGGTCATTTAAGGGCTGTGCCCACCAAAGCATTTTTTGTTTTGTTTTGTTTTCAATTGTTTTCAACGATAATGCTGCAAATTGATATTTTGCTACAAATGCCAACAGCAGCGAGATGAGGAACAAAGCGTTGATTCTGCACTGAGCGCTTGGTGTTGTTTCTTGCTCACAGAGAGTTGAAAAATGTTCAACTATGGGTAAAACGCTGCACTCGTCACTGTCATTTTTTACTCACCCACGCAATTACAGTGAAGAACAGGTGGGACAAATGAGCATTCACAAACTGTTTCCTGCTTGTACTCTTTGAACCGAGCTCCGTTTTTCAGCTCTTGAACCAAATGATGGCACTCACTGACATGTTTCCTCGCCCACAAAATTCCACAACCCCACATAGACCAGTGGGTCCATCCTCATTCCTGACATGTGTTTCAGCCCTCCCTTCATTCGAGCAAAGACTAGAGGAAGTAGGCTACTCGACCTTGTGCCAACATTTTTACAGTCAGTATCCGACTATTTGGGGAATTATGTACTTGCAAAACATAAATTAAATGTTACATCCGTGGATATTACGTATCATAGCAGTGTGTCTGAATGCTGAGTGCCTGGCGTTATCAGCTGGGAAGAAACACTTTGGTGGACACAGGGCCTTTTAATTGTCACAGACCGTCATTGTCTGTATAGCTGTGCACATGACATGAACCATCATGCAACACATGCATGTAAATTAGACTGGCACAGAATCAGATTTATCTGACACTGACTGGCCGGTCACCGGTCATGGCCGATCAAGCTGAAAAACGTCAGATTCCAGTCACCAGCCCGCTGATTGGTGCATCTTTAATGGAGGGTGTTGTTTGTCACCTGGGTGAGCCTGAAGAACCGAGTGCACCAGCAGGTCGAGGTTCTTAAACCTTTATCACATTACAGTAAAACACCTGAGATCACATGACAGATATCCACACATCCCGTTTGACTCAGTGTTTGAAAAAAAGCAGTTGAAAAACCTGATTTCATGTATAAAAGTAGAAAAAACAATGCATCTTCGTGTTTATTTGCATTTGTGAGGACATGTTCTTATTCTGCCTTGTCTATGCCCCCCGGGAACTGCTGCCTCAGGCTTCCTGTCGCCTCTCCCTGCTGGTTCCTCGTCTGAATGCAGACGGACTGCACGCCGTCCTCTTGGTGCCATTGTCATTGTTGAGCCAAAGTTCTTTTAATCATGCCGCCGCCCCAGCCCACTGTGATTTACTAGTCCCTCCGCATCCATAGGCATCCACTCCAGCCAATTGCATTAAAGAGATAAATAACCCAACCAATAAAAGTGCTGTGAGGAGGCCGAATGGGCCCTGGAATGCTCATCGTCCATTTGGTGCAGTAAGCAATGGGTGGGGGTGAGCAACAGAGGAGGTGTGGGGCTTTTAGTGGAAGGTTTTTTAGGGGTGATATTGTGATTGGTGGTGGAGGTGATGTCATGTCATCCATCTTAGGGAGCCACTTCATTAGGCTAATGGAAGGGCTGGACCGCTCACCGTTCGTTCCTGTACGTGAATCTGTGTGTGTGTGTGTGTGTTCTGTCCTTCCATTGATGGCAGCTTCCAAGGCTAAAGTGGTTATGAAGACTAAAGTGATTTTATTAGCCAGGCACATAGCCCATCACTGTGTATGGGCATAACTGTGTGTGTGTGTGTGTCCAGGCAGGTGTGTGTGGCAGTATTTTCACACAGTGCGGTAATGACACTGTTTTTGGTGAGAGGAGATAATGCCGTGCGTCTGAGGAGCTAAAGCACACCTTATTCCTTTGATGTTTCAACTACAGTCGCGTTTCCTTCAATGACTTGCAAAAATGTGGAGTGCAGAGAGGATACTCACCACGCTTTAGGGTAATATCAGTGATAGACTTTGATTTGTCACTGACTTAAATTAGTATGTCACTTCAAATGTTCCTCTTGTGACGAGTGAAGAGGACAAATGGAGCCGCTCTTTGAATCTGCTGCGCCGCTCCGGCCTCCTCTCCTCTCTCTGTCACTCCTTCCCTTCTCCTCGCCTCTCCTCCCGTCTCTCCATCTTTGTCAGCTTTTCCACCTGAAGCCCACATGATTCTCTGTCTGGACATGTGCTGTCTTTTACGAGAGTGATTCCTCTGATTCCATTCCTCCCTTTGTTGTCCAGGTCGTTCTACCTTCGGCAGCTTGTTTTATCCATTTCTTTATGTTTTTCAGATGTGATATTATGAGGCTTGCCTCTGATTTGCTTTGTAACACCCTCATCTGAACTCTTTTCTTATCCTTAACCTCCCCTTGTCCAGTTGTGAAGCCTTTGTCATATGTTCTCTCTGTTTGTGGCTCAAACTACACTTAAATGGATGACATTTAAGCAAATGAGCGTTCACTCACAATATGATGAAGCTCATGGCCTTGATATGGTGCTGACAATAGGCTGGCTAAGTTAATCATTTCAAGTAAATACATTAAAAGGATAGTTCAGATTATTTGAAGTAGGGTTGATAGTCAGTGTATTACTTTCAGTAGATGGTGGTCAGTTTAGAGAAGCAGCATGAAAGCTAAGCCATGTACTTCTGTGGACAGGGTCAGTAGCAAAATGTATTATAGCCACCTAGGCCGTCAGACAGCTTCTTCTGTCCGGAAACCGCTATTATAGAACCAAATATCACTCTCTCCAAACCAACCAAAGTTCTGTGGCAAAATTAGTAATTCTAACTCACAGACGTCTTGCTGGAGTCACTGGTCTACTGTTGCCTTGATCGGTTAGTTTGTTTGTATTATAATGTGACTCTGGTGTTTGAAAAGGTTAGTTCAGATTCACCAAAGTCACGTAATAACTCAAACAAATGAACACATCAAGGCAGCGGTAGATGGGCAACTTCTGGTCTGGTTGCTTTGAAGAGAGCGATATTTAGCTTACAGAATGCCAGTTTCCTGTCTGAAAAGGCTGTCTGATAGTAAGGTAAAGTGGTTAAAAAAATTAAATATAGCATACACTTAAACTAATATTAATTATGTAGATAGAATGAATGAATGTAGATATTTTTTGGATGGGCCTTTTTTAGGTTGCTCAAATACATTTTGCTGCTCACTCTGTCCACAGCAGTACATTGCTTAGCTTCTGTGCTGGTACTCCCCTCTGCTTCTCCAAACTCAGGGTATGTCAACTGCCATCTACTGTAGGTAATACACTGACTGTTGATAAGAACATTGGGCATCATGTAAGAATCACCCGTACGAACAGATTTGTTCTTCAGTGTAGCGTTCAAGAAGTTGTGTTAAGAGAAGTTGTGACATTTTTCACTAATGACTGTATATTTCATTAATTTGAAGACATTTTGACTTTGAAAAATAAATTACACTTCATAATTATGTCGACATTATCCTGTTTGACTACATGTCAAATTATAATATAATTGTAAATTTACATATAAAGCCTATCATCATTCATTCAATGATCTATTATAACCTACTGTCAGTTGAATTGATCGTATATCTGCACATGCAGGTTTATGAAGTCTCTGTCCAGGAAAACATCCTCACTTATTTTGTCGTCTGTCTCCATGATGAAAACTTCCAGTTTTCACTGAAGCCCGTCCTCTCACTGCAGCCATCGATCGTGTGAGAGTCTGACCCTCTGGTTACATGGCATTAACAGCACTGGCTTTTCCCGTTTCTTTGCTTTAGCAGGTCTTTTAATTCCACTGCTGATGCTGTTAAAATGATAGATTTTCCTTTATGGATCTCTGAAAGCAGAACAACAAACTCGAAACTCATAAAGTTCTTCTTTTGTCTCTTTGATGCCATTTTCATGAATGAACACTTCCTGATATTTGAGGCAGGAAGCACAGCCATAGTTGGTATAATTAGGGGAATAATTATGTTAATTTACAAGTCTCGTGCACATGCACTCAAATACACACAGGTGGATAACTTACACGGTTATCTGAAGTAACGAATATTTGTTGAATCTGACGTAGTATGTTCATATGAGCCCTTCGTATGAAAAAAGTAAGAGAAATTTATGTTACTGCATGAGGCACATTGACCCAATTTAAAATAATCTGAACTAACTTAAGCTCAAAATCTGAAAAAATAAAAATGAAAAATAAAAGTAATATACCTGGATTACGGGGTTTCAAATTAAATTACATGTACCTTATTTTGATTTCTGCCTTCAATTTTGATTTTGTACAAGAAAGAACATGAAGTGAATCAGAGTGTTCTTTCTGTTTGCAAATGTCAAATTAAATTCATCACAGGCAACACCAGGAAAGTCCCTCCATTAGCAAACTCCTTCAGTTTCCCCTCTCTCATTTTGTGGCACTCTTCTGATGTTTCCACAGGACATTAACCTGATATTACATTAATCTGTTTATTCACACTATTTAGACTATAATGTGAGTATAAATATACTATTTGTGCATCCATACGTACCCAGTGGAGGTGTTAATGAAACAGAATAGCCACACTGTGTCCAAGCTGTGCTGTAATGTTTCATTCAAAAGCTCCCAAAGCTGAGAAAAGAAAACAACCACAAAAAAAGTAGTAGTGGTAGTTTCCTAACTTAAACATATGGTCTCTGTAGCCATTAAGATGTGTAAATGAGAGGTAGGGATGAGGAGCAGCCTTAGCAAGGCGCCGGTATCCCCCACGTATGGACACCTGCTACCAGTACAAAGGTACAGCAGCCAAGCTGTTTCTTATGAATATTAATTTCTTCACCATTAGCTTCTGGTCCTGAAGGTCGCAATCCACCCAGAGTAGGAATAAAATTATTCCCTGCTTTTTATTTATTACTTGTGACAGCCATTAATTTGATGTCTCAATGCTCAGATCTGAGAAACAAACAGTGTTATGACATTTTCAGATAAACACGCGTAGAGGTGAGCTAACTTTGATGGTCTGATGGATTGAAGGAAGTGCAAAAACTTGTCAATGCTTATTGGATTCCTGTCAAACAAGTTAAAAATGAGAAGGCATGCATTCTGCTGTCAGAAAGAAGAAACATTCTCAGCTTGATGTAACAAGAGCCAACATTATGAGACGACCGTGCTGTTGTCTGATGTAACCTGTGGGTCACAGGTAACAGGCAGGTGTTGAGGAGATGATGTAATATTGTTGAACAGGTTTTTGTCATTTGTGTGTCAGGATTTTCTTTTACATGATAGCATTGAATATTTATTGTGAGGTGATGATAAGGGGCCTTCCGTTATCTGTAGGGATAAGAAGCTTTTTGACCACTGACTATATATGGTTCCTGGTGATATGATGGCTGAACCTTTCTTGTGTTAGAAAGTTTAAAAAAATTGCACCTGATTTCAGTCCATCATTGTGTGCTTTCAGAGCTTTGTGTACACATGTTACGTGCCTACACCTGTATTAGCGGGCCTTATGCATTTCAAAGTGCAGTGCTTGTTTGGCTTGTGTGGCCTTTAACGCCTGTCCCTGGTGCAGATCGATTTTGTGCCTAGCCAGCAGCCCACTGCTAACCTTGAGGTAAGCTGGCGTAATGAGATCGCATCTGACGGCATTGACTCACACCTGACAGCGCTGACACTCTCCTCGCAGCCAGGGAGAGACATAGACAGGCAGAGTTGGAAAGGCTAGGTCCTCTGTGGTGATAGGATGTACTGTTGAAGGCTCTTGATTTCACTGTAATATATACTCCTACCTTCTAACGAAGTTAGGATTTGGAATGCTTAAATGGCCAACAATATGACAGATGTGAAGGACAAAGGACATTAGTATTAGTATTCTTACAATCTTTAACTTACTGGTAATGGAACCCATAAACCATAACATATCTAAAACAAACTTTTACACCATGCACCCATCTTTTAAAAAGCACATAACCTATTTATAGCTGTCATCAAGGTGAAGAGGGTGCATTCAGATGCTCTTAAAGATAGTGCAACAATTTGAATGAAATTGCTATAAAGTTACAGACAATCTGCCACATTAAGAACAAAGAGAAAGATCCAAACATACAGTAGGCTCTCCCACTGATTTAAGACAAAGAGAGCAAAGAGACATGTTAGAGGCTGACATTCTTTTAGGATTCCTACGGGATGGGAGTCAATATCACCATTCATCACAGGACTGTCAGTGGGAGTCATAATAACAATACGTCAATTTTTCATGTATAAATATGCAGTTTTAATATGAATAAACACTGTTTTCTTCATTTTGAACACAATGCTAGTTGTTCTTTTGTCTTCCTAAAATTAGTTTTTTATTCTCTTCAGTCTGTTCTCGTGGCTGGTTGCAGCCACCTGATCAATGCATGACGTTTGTAGAGTGTGGATTGATGGGAACGGGATTGGGACAGGACAGGATTTTTGTGGGAGTGGGATAGAACTGGAGTGAAAAGCCCTTTTCCATCAAGTTAACTCTGATTCTTAAACCAGTTCCATTCAACATTTGTGGAACTGAAGTGCTTTCCAGTGATCCAGCCCGCATTCCCACCAGTTTTGAGTGGAACCAGTATGATCAAGGATGTCATCAAGAGGGGACGCTGCACAATGCACAACGACCTGTAAAATATAGTGTGAGTAGGCCCACTAATACCACAATTATACCATTGCACCACCATTACATTTTTTTCCTCTCATGCACCCCCTAGAGCTTGGGTCAGCAACCTGCAGGTCTAGAGCCTCATGTGGCTCCTTTGCCTGTCTCCTGCAGCTCCCTGTGACTTTGACAAAAAAAAAAAATATGTAGCCTATACACTGAATTAATAAAATGCTTTAATTTTTTCTCAGCTAAATTGTGCATCATAGTGTACATCTGCAGCTCAGCAACTTTTTCTCTGAATTTTGCCTGTGTCTAAGCTTAAGTCTTCCTAGGCTAGCTATGGATGCCAAATCCAAAAAAAGACAAGTTTCCAAGGAAAATAGAGTCTTTAGTAGTCTCAGCTCCACAAATCTTAGGACAAAAATGGCTTTTTTCATAGTAAAGGTTGCAGACCCAAGAAGGTCCCAAGAAGTGAATGCACCCCACTTTGGGCAACTGGGACCTGAAACATTCCTTTGGAGAAAAATGCATGTTTTCTCCATGAGGAATGCCAAAATTTCAGGCTGAACCTCTTTTTCATTGAAACTTCAGCAGCCACAGCGGCTTGGTGTGCGGCACGGCTGAATTCAGAGTGTACATTTTGCTGTTGCTCTGTGGTGTGGGTCTGCAGGCAGTGCTGGGTTATGCATGGCCTTCTGTCTGGCCAAAGCTGCGATAAGAAGCACCCTGTCTGTATTTTCTGGCGCAGCTGAAAATCTCTGCTACAGCGGGCTGCAGAGATCATCCGTCACCATCAACACACATGAACTTGTGCAACCTAAAAAATGTTTAATCTAATTTGAAAATAATTAAAAAGTAGCTGCTCTTTCAAGACATCAGTGTGATATACCTGTGAACATAACATGAGATGACTCTTTTCTTTAGAGATGTGACAAGCATACTGAAGCTGATTCCTAGATGCGTGTATCAGGCTACAATTTGAACAAGATGGGACTGGGATAACCATTATCTGAGTGGTGGTAATTGAAACAATAATGGACATGGTAACAGCTCGGAAAATAGCATTGATCCATCATCTAAGATGAGCCCTCTTTGTGCATTAATACCATGACTAAATGGCACAAACTGATATTGCTCTCGGTCATGGCTAGGTCTAGTTGGCTAATTGAAAAAGAAATGAGCAAGGAGAGGGTTTTGTGAGGTGTGGAAGAGTGATTCTCCCACCTTGCCTCAGCGGGGCTTTCAATCCCTCCCACAGCCAGGGATTTCTAAGGAAAGATTAGCCAAAGACACGGCACGATTTTGGCGGAAGTGAGGAATTGGAATTCAATTCCTGTATACCTACGTACAGATGTAGACTAGTAAGCCAGTGGGAGCGGATCGATAGGAATCTAACAGCTTTAGCTCCTGTGCAGCTCAGGAGCATCCTCAGCAGGTTACGTCTTTGTCTCAACCTTGTCCACACATTCCTACGGTCTTACTTTCTGCTGTGCAATCTGACCTTGACACGTTTTCCTCCACCTGGCATACTGCTTTGCTGATGTCCAACTTTCAGCAGGTTGAAATGGCAGTGAGCTGCAGCCAGCCTATAGACTGAGCACTGCTGGGCTGGATGAACACATGGAAAATGAGATCACTGACCTACAGCAAAGGTTAGACTTCAGTAAGCATGAGCAGTCAGATGATGTCTGCTGGAGGGGTTGGGAGTTTAATAAACTACTGCTGGCCACAAGCCTATTGTTTTAGTTCTCTGCTGCAACCTCATGTGGATATCTGTGAATGTGTGTGTGCGTGTGCGTGTTGTGATGTGTCCGAAGCTGCAGCCCTCATTGTGGCTAACTGTGTTAAGCTGAAATGCTGTTATTGATTACACACAAAGGTTGAGATGGAAAAGCAACAGAGTGGGAATGGGCCCAGCTCCAGGTGTGTGTGTGTGCGTGTGTGTGTGTGAGCATGAATGTGTATGTGAGCCACAGCTGTGCTGTCTGTCAGCCTCTGGCTTATCCATTAGGGGAAAAGGG
Organism: Lutjanus argentimaculatus; assembly: GCA_034769285.1. NCBI lineage: Eukaryota > Metazoa > Chordata > Actinopteri > Lutjaniformes > Lutjanidae > Lutjanus > Lutjanus argentimaculatus. Next base: position 24,739,176 of record JAWZSL010000003.1, on the reverse strand, counting down.
GGCTGGGGACTCTGGCAGAGGGAAATACCAGCGTGAGGGAAAGAGGAGTGTTCAAGGCAGAGGTGGAAAATAACAAAGCAATTGTTTTGTACTTGAGTACAATTCTGAGTAGGAATGGATATCAAGAGCCGATACTAAATTGGTAGTGGTTCCTGATTGATCACTACTGACATATTGATAAGCCTCTGGACAAAACAGTGCTGCTAATGGTATTTATTTAACATTAATTTGCTCTAACTTAGCTATTAGTGAGAGTGTGACAACTGTGGTATAGACTCACTGAAAGGTAGAACAAGTAGGATTTGTCAGCTGCTGTTTGTAAATGCACCAGAAAGATAGCTGATTGTTCAGTCTCATTCTGAGGATGTAAATACCAGTATTTTGGGTTGGTGAATCGTCCTGAGTACAGCAACATAATGAGAAAATAAGGAAGTATGGGTGGAGGGCGGGGTCGGTGCAGATGCAGGTGTCACCACACGCTTCTGGTGGGTCGTGGGTGATGATTTAGCAGAGGAAGAGGAGTATTTTTGTATGAGCCTATGTATTGTTCTTTGGGAAAATCCTGCATAGTTTGTCTTTAAGGCGGACTGACCTTTAAGGTTGACCAGGCCAGCTATTCTCATTTAAGTGACAAGCTGCTCCTCCTGCTCGGGAGATGACCACATCCCCTGACCCCAGTTACCCCCGTTAAAAGATGAATATTTTCACATCTTTGTATGCCATGACTTCATTTTTGGCATCAAATTATGTGAGTTTTTCCATTTTGTGAGACTCAAAACTTTTACTCCTCTCTTCCTCTTTTCAGAGGAAAATGTTTTTTGATATTTCCTACATCTGTTACTCAAATAGCAACTAAAAATTCCTTTGCAGATTTTGGCATAAAAGTGTATAATAAGCTAATAGAAATATGATGGATTGCTGTAGTGTAAACTACCTAACACTACAGAAGTGATAACGCAAAATGCTGTGCTATAATTCAACACTCTGAAAGGAGCGTTTCATGAACGAGGGCAACTTACTGTTAATGCTTTTGTGGTTTTTAAAAATACCTACTTTTTATTTTTACCTCCACCATTACGCTCATGCATCACATCCTGTTACCCCACCGCCTGTTCTCTCATGCTTTTTGTCCTCGTCACATGTAATGTAATGTACACAAGCACACTTATTTCTCTCTCTCTCTTTCTCTCTCTGTGTGTTTATCAGTGTTTTCAGTGAGTGGGTCATTATGATGAAATAAACCCTGACAGGGTGCTGCAGGACCCTGACATGAAACGAGGGGTCTTGTATCACCCTGGAGGGGTTTATTTCACTATAACGACCTGCTCACCGTGCATCATCCTGCTTACTACATGGCTACTTTGTTCAAATGTCAATTATTTGATGCAAAATATTAGTTCAAAAATAATTTTAATTATTAAAAAGTGATTTCATTGCTACTCCAGAGTCTCCAGAGTCAGAACTATGTCCATGGCAACAGTCTGCTTTTCAGAAATAACAGACCTTCTGCCGTAATTGCCCAATCAGAATCGGATATTCAACAAAGCTGTGTAAGAAAAATACAAAACAACCTCTTCATACACATGCATACACACATACTGTGAGGATATTCTCTCTCACTCTGTTTTGTTGCCTTTCCTTCCGGACACCTGTGGTTAGGCTCTAACACGTAAACACTCTATCTCTCTCTCACACACACACCTGGTCTCTCCCACCTCTCTGCCAGAGTGTGTCTCTTTATGAGAGGCCTGCCTGGCGCCCAACTGTGAGGCCCTTTTAATTAGAGACCTGCTGTTAAGCACAGGCCTCCTCCAGTGGTCGCATCCACTCCCTACCACCTCCTCACACCTACACACCCTCTGTCACACTCACCACCACTAAGCTCCTCTCCCTCCTCTCTGTCCTCATGGTCTGGTTCACACATAGTATCCAAATAAGTACATCTAGATCATTTTTACTGTATCACACCACCAGAATCCATGTTAAATATGCATTTTTGCTTAAGTTTGATTTTATTTATGAGAATCTAGTTAAAAAGAAAAATATGCTTATTAGAGTTGGAGAGCCATACATTCAGAGAAGAGAACTGCAGTGGTTGTTTGCAGACTGTACAAAAATCCACACTCCAGAAGAGTGAATGAGAAAGAAAAAGTATAAATGTGACCCCCAGTATTTCAAGCTGTGTGGCTTGTTTATTTTGGTGTATCTATCTACTATTTTCAAGCACAAGCACTGAAAGTATAATATTTTCATTTCAGTCTTTTCAAGTCTAAACAAAAAAGATAGTATGAATGAAATTAATTTGAGTCTTGGGGGGAAAAAACATATCCACAGCTGACAGAGAAGAAAAATAATCTATTTAGACTTTTATGAATAAGACTAATGGTAATAAAAACTTGATCTATATCACCTTTTACAGTAGAGGAAACAAGGACAGATAGAAAATAGTTTTCAAGGAAAACAGCAGTTTTTAAGAAATGTAACATATTTCCCATTGATTCCCAACGGAAAAGTGTGTTAAAGCTACATTATGTTATCTATTTGCCTTGAATTAACAGCTTCAAAATCATTTTGATGGTACACTGACTTGTAATAGGGTGAATGGTGCCTTTGTGATTCCCACTCTGTGCCCCGAACACCTGTTCTTGCACTATGTAACTTGGGTTGGTGGGTATGACTCAGTGTGTAACACTTTACAGCACTAAGTCACACACTACCAACTAGGTGACTAATTTTGGTGAAAGTGGGTCATATCCTATGGAGTAAATGTTTTCTGGTTTTCCCTCAGATGTCCTCTGGTTGCTCTGCCTCAACTCTATGTGATTTACAGAGCTTTAATTGTTACTAAAGTAAATGTTAAGTGTAGCTACAGGTAGCTAGCTCATTCAGCTGTGCAGCCAGCTGGCTCGGCCTACACTGGACTCATATGACAGGGAGAATATTGGTGTTTACACCACTAGAACAGGACCTCTGGACCACCTGGAGGAGGAGATTTTCAGGCCCAGAATGTTGGGGATCCAGCTGGGAATGCTGGCGTGGAGCAGAGCCGGAATGGGCACTGGAGCTGGGCGAGTGGGCAATGCAACCAGGCTCAGTAGCCTCTACAGACATGGCAAAGACAGAATGGATGAAAGAAACTAAGAAGAGAACGAGAGAGTGACCGGGCAAGAGGCACCACACAACAGTAAATGTCGGACTGCATTTTAGTTGTTACAGAGAGCCTTGTGAAATAAAGCAGTTGGCTGGGCTGCTTGACTAGTATGTCTTGTGCTGTTGCAATTGTTTGATGTTTGGTTTGGTGTTAGCAAAGATATCGACTCACTAGTTTTTGATACATGAAGCATCATCAATGCTTCTCCACATCCTGCTGGAGTCTTGCTTTAGTGTCAGCTGGAAAGACAGTCTGCCCGTTAAATGCAAAAGCTTGATCTGGGATGTTGCAGTGGAGCAGGTATCTGATGTGGACAAAACAGTACATAAGTAATGTAATCATAACAAATGCACATGTACAGCTGTCACGACAGCAGTGTATCAGTGAACTGCACTAAGAAACTGTAGGAGCAACAAATCGTAAAAATACCATTTCTTGATAATGTTGCTTTAATGAAAAATATTGTGTACAATGTGTTCTATTCCTGATACAGAGCACTGAAAAAAAATTGGGTTGGGGGATGGAGGGTTATCAGTGCGTGGCTGGTGAAAGGAAAGAATGAAAACACATGCCCTCTCATAACACCCTCAGCTGTGCAGTCATGGTCAACTTCTGCAGAAAGTATTTCTGGAACTTGAATTGCTCCATCGCACTCATAACCTGCATTCCTCCATTTCCCTTTTTAAGCGAGGCCAAAGGCCTTGTTTGAAAGCCCAAGTCTCACATGCATCGATTCTCCTCTACATCTGGCTGCTATGATCAAAGAGCTATTGTGTTGGGGGGCCTCCTGTCTAAGCTGCTTTCATAAGGAACTTCCACAATCAGGGCTAAGTTGATTAGAAACAATGGTAGGTGGGTTGATATTATGTTGAATCAGCTCTGGAATTTGGAGCTAAACTTCCCAAAGCTGCTGCAGTGTGTGTGTCACCCTGTCCCTGGCGGGGGAGGGGATTATAGCCGTACAACATACACATCATGCGTTGCCAGCCTCAGTCAGAAATCTTAAGATTGGTGGGGTAAATATCCCCTTAAAATCTGCGTCTGTATATTTCGAAATTAGTTTGGAAGGAACGCCGAGCGCTGCCTGCATCTGTGACTGCTTGTCTTCAGCTTGATGTGGGAAGACAGGTTGTTTAGGACCGTGGGGAATGAGAGATGGAGAAAGAGCAGGGTGGAGGAGGAGGAGGAAGGCTGCAGCTGTTGTTGTGTGGAGTTTAGTGTTGGTCTGGTGTGGCTTGGCAGAAATCACAGCAGAGCCTGAGAGTGGCACAGCCCCTCCTGTTGCCTTAATGAAAGGGAAGGATGATGAGATGGATGGATGGATGGATAGGTAGGTAGGGAGGCAGGCAGGCAGGCAGGCAGGAGGGAGGCAGTAATGATAGATAGATAGATAGATAGATAGATAGATAGAAATAGATAGAGATAGACATTACATGGTCATTATTCTATTGCTTCTTTGCACATGCTTCAGGCACGGCTGGCTTCTTTCATTTATTTATTTTTATTAATGAAGAAAGTGCCACTCTAGTCAGTATTAGCTGACCTTTTTAGGTGTACATTCTTTCTCAAACAGAGAGTGGGGATGTGGGTAATCCAATGTCGGACGTAATCCATTACCATAGCAACCACACTGGTCAACATCATTGGCATGGAGAGTGATAGCATGGATATTAGCATGTATAGTGACAGCAGTTACTCTAACATAAGTTACAAGATGGACAATACCATCCCAAAGTGGACCAGGATAGCAGCGTCACCGAAATGTTCCACCCCTTAAGGGTGTGCTGTTATTTCCCTCTACTCACACTGTTGGCTGCTGAGCTGGATGCTTGGAGAGGGTGGTTCTCTGTCCCCCTTGCCGATGAGGTGAATGAAGGGATGGCGGCACCCAGTTTCCACGCTTCCCCAGCCTCCTCCATATGTCCCTCAAGAGAGCCACCCCTCCAAGTTAAACAAGGAAGGGCAGCATTGACTTCGGCGGGACATAAACAGCTGATTCGCAGTAGGCTGCTGAGCTGGATGCTTGCCAGCTAACACTCTATCCCCATGGGGACGCTCTGTGGTAGTGAGATGGCATTTTTGACAAAGAGTAGTGCACATTCAATTCAAGTCAGGTTTTCTGTATTACTTAACATTCAAAAGCTCAAAATCATGAAATCTAATTTGCCTCTGGGTCCTTTACTCTCCGGTTCCTGTCATCCCACTACCCCACCAGAGAGGGAGTGGCTAAAGGGTCACAGGTGACAAAGATTCATGACAGTGCGTCTGCGATCTGGAGGATGGCGTGTGAACTTCAGCTTCCACTACAGTCATATGTTATAATTTCATTTTAGCTGCTGTCTAAATTTCTTTCTTTCTTTTTTTTTTTTTTTTTTTGGCATTTTTGCCTTTATTGGACAGGACAGCCAGAGAGTAGACAGGAAACAGGGCAGAGAGAGAGGGACGACACGCAGCAAGGGGCCAAAGGCAGGAGTCGAACCAGCAGCCGCTGTAGAGGACTTGCAGCCTCCATACATGGGTCGGACGCTCTACCAACTGAGCTAAACGTCCGCCCCGCTGTCTAAATTTCTTAACGTTGAACTCAAAATTAATTATTTGCCAAAAAAACATTTTGCAAATATTGTGGCTAGGAAAGCATGAAGTATCATAAAAATGTCAAAATACACTGGAGTGGGGCTTTTAATTAAGGAAAACACATTTTATACGAACAAAAAATGTTGTACACATCACATTTGTTATTTAATAAGGGACTTTTTTTAATGCCACACTTTTCTTTTGTTTTTTGAGTTTTCTTGAGTCTTTGGATCCTATCTAGGTAGGTAGGATGGATGGATGGATGGATGGATGGATGGATGGATGGATAGATAGATAGATAGATAGATAGATAGATAGATTAGATAGATAGATAGATAGATAGATAGATATTCTATCCTCTTCACCTCTGTGGTCTATGTGCTCAAGACCCCTCCAGTCCTGGGGATTTAGCCTGAAAGGCAGAAGCAAAGCTCTTCTTCTGTGCCACCTTCCTTTTCTTCCTCCACCTTCTGTGGAGCAAATGTCGCTGCACCGTGGATCCTCCTCTGTCTGCGTCTGTATCGACCCTTCCTCTTCCTCAGAGGAACACTCCTGCCAGGGCCCCTTTTCTTTCTGTTCACAGGGCGGGAGTTTTTATTATGATTGTTTTTAAAGATTTTTTTTTTTTTCCCTCTGTCTGCCCAGGGTTGCAGATATTGCCGAAAGCAGAGAGAAGAAAAGACAGGAGGGGGGGAGAAGAAGGAGAAAAGCGAAAAAGAGAAGTTATTTTGCTGAAGGACATTTGCAGAGGCAGCTTTTAACACCCCCCTCACGCCCCCCCCCCCTACCCTCCCTTCTTTTCCTTCCCGCCTTAAACACACTTCTCCCTTCTCTGCTCTTTAAATATTGAGAATCGTTGCAAATTCCTCTGGCCTTCTGCTTTTGATGCTACTGGCCTCCCAGCAGCTCGGCAATGGAAATGCGCTCAAACGGAGCTGAAACGTCTCAGTATAGCAACAGCAACAATTCCCCCCTTGCAGGACCTCTCTGCTCCCCCCTCCAGGCCCCAGTAAACGGGTCTGAGCTTTGCTGGTTCCCAAGCTGCACCTCTTCCCTGGCTCCCCGTGTTCTCGAGTCTTGAAGGCCAAGCTCTCCCTCTGGGCTGGCTTTGGCTGCTCATTTTCACTCTAACAGGGGGTGGCTCTCCACAGGCCTGGCTTTTTAACCTACACCAACATGCATGCACGTACACACACAAACACAAACACGCACAGAGCTGAACTGACTGTACAAGTGACCCGGCTGACTCCTGTCACTTTATTCTTTAGTTTTCACCACTCTCCCGCCCCAGCTACACACATCACAGCACACTGCGTTCCTGATTGCTTCGCCTTTTTTCTTTTATTGCTCAGATGGCTGCATTTTAGATGCTATTTAAGATTTTGCTAACTAGTAGGGCGCAGGCGCCTGTGTTGTGGCCAGCTCCAGAATAAAACAGCCTGCGTTTAGATACAGAGAAAGAGCCTGTTCTTAGAGGCTGCATTCCTGAGCATATGCAGCTATTGTTGCTGTTTCTCTAAGGGGAAAAAAACAGTAAATAGCTGCTAAATAAAGCCAAAGCTGTTAAAGTTGTACTGGATCAGGGCTAACCAACGGTCAAAACGCGGCTGGAGAATTCTCCCCCATCGTTTTCATGTAAAACAGGAGAGCGACTCCTGAGCTGAAAGCAAGCACGGCAGACTGAGATCATAGACGTGTTACTGCTTAACAGCCCACTTTATGGGACTGGCTTCCTTTGTGTTTTAATGAGGAGGCCATGGATGGGTGGAAAGGCAAGGAGAGACAGAGAGGGAAGGTTGAGTCTGTCAGGGAAGATGAGAGATTAGAAAAGATTGAGAAAGAATAAAGGATGGAGTGTTAGGAAGGAGTTGGAGAGAGGTTTAATGTGTCCTTCTCTCTTCAGGTCTAATTAGGAGTGAAAGAAGGGGCTGAAGGGTCCCCTTAAAGTGATGCTGTTAATTTTTCACACCACAGGTACGCTTCATGATACACTCTTCTCTTCAGCTTGTCTTCTTTGAGCTTTTGCGCCAGCAACAGACATGGCCAGAGGCATTATGTTTTCAAGTTGTCCATCAGTCCCTCTGTCTGTACATTCGTACATACCTCTGTACGCTCATCCCATTCTAATGGTATGACTGGCTGCTTGGGGTGCCACTTAGGTCAATGCCTAACAAGAACATACATCCAAAAACTTTTAGTTTAACCCTAACAACTGAATACCACCACAGATAATTCTCAGTTCAACTATGTGTATTAATGTTCATGTGTGGGCAAAAAGAAAAATAACAGTCTCTCAGAAGAAGCCAAAATCCAGTCCGTATTTTCTGTTTCAAAAAATCCTCAAAGCAGAAAAAGGAAAGTGAGTTTGCACTTCCTGTTCCACAAACAGTGGTTTTGTGAACACATTATCTTAAGAATGCCCCAAGAGAATTTCTTCAAACATGGCACAAATGTCTCGGACTCAAGGACAAACCGATTAGATTTTGATTTCAAAGCTCACTTAGACACAAAATGCATTTTTGACCATAACCATGACCATAAGATTTCGTACACTAATTATGTCAAAATTTAACCCAAAGGTCTAATAGGATAAAATGTTGAGGTGACATTTTATAATAAAAAGAAAATCAAAGGGTAACTTCACATAATGTTCTCTATCAGTCCTCTGTACTGTAAGAAAAGTCTTTAAGTGAAGACATTTTGTTTCTCACTGAAAATTCTTCACTGTAAATATAGTGATGACTTCTGTTTTGACAAAAATACACTTGATACCTTTCATTACTCCTAAAAAGTCTTCACTACATATATTATGTGAGTCTGGGGCCTCGTTACAGAAACGTCCTCAGTCTGAAATCCTCTCTCATCTCACTTTAGGGTGACGTTTAGGGTTTTTGGTATTACAGAAACATATTTTTCTAACTCCATTTAGGGGGAAAAAACTATCTTAGGATAGAAATTCAGCTATTACAGAACTGTCCAAACTAAAAATTTTGTAGGAAATTTAGTAATCCTAAGTTAGGATGGCATAAACTGTGTCCTAAATTCAAAATAACTGACAAAAATGGCAGCACTACTGTTGTTGGTCTGTATGGCAATGACAGTGAAGATAGGGGACGACAAAATGTTATGACCGAGAGGCTACTTAAACCATATGATGCCATTTAAAATTTCCCAGACCATGTACAGTATTAATGGGTATAGATATATTGACTGCCAAGACAGTTATTTTTAAATTTGATCAATGTGCTACGTCAATCAATTTGGTGGGGTTTGTGGGTTTTTCTCTCCACCACCAACACGATTAATGCCTCTGATTCATCAAAGCCGAAATTAAACACCCGTCCATTCTTCTCCATCTCCATAGCTAGCTAGCTAGTGACAAGTGAAGTGAGACAGCCGTTGTCAAGGATACAGCCGGTCTCAGACAGATACACAGATACAGGCATGATAGGACCTGTGCCAACTGACAAAGTGACTATCCAGTTGTAGTTGTTAGGGTGAGACACAAATATGAAGTTCTGAGATAGGATACAGCCATGTGTGTAGGCATTGCTTGTGTAATAAGGAAATCTTTGAAACTTTAGTTAAAACAAGACAAACGGCTTTCTGTGATGAGACCCCTGGACTCTTCTCTTCTCTTCTCTTCTCTTCTCTTCTCTTCTCTTCTCTTCTCTTCTCTTCTTCTTCTTCTCTTCTCTTCTCTTCTCCTGTACGAGTCAAATGACCTCTGCTTTTCTTTGTTTCATTTATGGCTTCTCTTTAGGATATTTTAGTTGAACAGGAATTTTTTTTGCAAACAAACTTGGAAGTCTTGTGTGTATTTGTATTTGTGTGTGTGTGTGTGTGTGTGTGTGTGTGTGTGTGTGTGTGTGTGCGCGCGCCTCATTCCTCTCTATATTTACCTCCCTCTGAAAAGTGTTTTGAGCCCCCAGTGCAGTGGCATGAGATTGGCAGTTTGCTGTGTGCTGATAAAGTCACGATCTGTGTGTGTGTGTGTGTGTGTGTGTGTGTGTGTGTGTGGTTAAGTGTGCCTGCTGGTGAAAGAGAGGAAGAAGGAAGGAGTGGAAGCTGGACACCTCAGGAATGTTTTTTCGATAACAAGTTCCCCCAGCTCTGTTGTACAATTGTGTGTATTTTACTGCACTGTCCGTGTGTGTGTGTGTGTGTGTGTGTGTGTGTGTGTCCTGGGGGAGGGGAGCTCCTGCAGCTTTCTTGCTGTACTGTGATTGGTCACAAGTGCATCATGCTCTCTGGGTGTATTTGTCAGTTGCCACACAGGTACACAAACACCTGAAAAATGCAAGAACATAAACACACAAGGCAGTTTGATGTTGTTGAGTTTGTTCTATGTTGCAGATTTTGATTACACACTCACATAGACATTCATGCCTGTGGACTCCAGGTCAGTGCTCATGCCTTGTGTGCATCAACGCAGCGTTGTGCAACAGCGGAGCCGTCACTAACTCGGTTGTCCTTTACGCTGCTCTCCTCTCTCCAGGCCGCCTCATTAAACTTTCAGCTGAACGCTTAAAAACTCTTATGCTGTTCAGTCCCAACTGGCCACGGCATAAGAGGAGTAAATTAAATTCTGTCTGTCCGTTGGGTTGGAAGTCAGACGGAAAGATGGCATTTGCCGACTCAAAGCAGTGCGGCGTGGCCACAGGTGGTGCTTTGTGTGGCCTGACATCAACCCCAGACTGAGCTAAAATATAAGTTATCTTTGGGTATTTTGTCTCATTCTGTCTGTCTGTCTCTGTTTCCTTGCCCCCAGTCAACTCTGGAGATGGGATTGACTACAGCCAGCAGAAAAGAGAGAACATCGGTGACCTAATCCAGGAGACGCTGGAGGTGTTTGAGCGCTATGGAGGAGAGGACGCCTTCATTAACATCAAATATATGGTGCCCACCTATGAGTCCTGCATGATCAGCTGAGGGGGGGGGGCGTCACCCTGACGTTGTACAGACTCTTTACCTCTTTGTCAGTCCTTCTTTATCTGCCCCCACCTCTAAATGAGACTCTTATCTTATCCTTTTCTTTATCCTATCTGCTCTCTAGCATATGCTTTTAAACCTCTATTAAATTCACAGTGATTGAGTCATGAGGTCTTTTGTCTGTCTGTATCTGTGAATTCATCACTATAACTTGTTAAAAGAAATACAAGCGGTGACAGAACAAATTTGCCTTATTAAATATACCTCTCTGTTTAATATATTAGTCATGCATTATTTTCATTACTTTAGTGATTTATTTAGCTAGCTGATAAGTCACTTTTATCTCAAACAGATGTGCATCAGATGAAAAATGTGACAAGCACTGTTTTCAAAATGTTCTCTTTCAAACTTCTATTGATTTACAATTCAGAAATTTTACCCCAAATTTATCTTTTGACTGTAAAACGCTTACTGTGATGCTTGAATGATGAATGTAAATGGTTTGTTCTTTGCTCCTTAACAGGGAACAGCAGTCAGCTTAAACCTACAGGGGTCTTAAAGAGTATTAAAAGCTGATCAGTCAATTTAGTGACAATTTAAAAGTATTAAAAATGCCTTAATTGCCATTTTCCGGTGTCATAATTTCCCATAGAAAGACACTGGCTCCTAGTCCCTTGGGAAAGTTCCTGCACTGGAGACATGACTTGAATTATGTTGCTTTGATACAGTGGTCCAAGGAGTCATCACAAACTAAGATTGTTTAATTGTGCTACTGTACAATCAGTGTATAGTAAATGTGAGTTTAAATGTGTTGTTGATGAAACCAGTTAGAACTCAAAGTGATGATGAGGTCTCGTACAGGAAAGGGTCTTTAGAAAGGTCCTAAAAGGTATTAAATTTAACTGCAAGATTTTTGCATACACCCTGATTAATGCCAGCTACAGTCAATATCACTGCATGGTGACAAGATTTCAAGGCAGAAAAAGTGTCAACAGGCCCCCAGAAACTTCTCAGACTCCTCCTGCAAACATTTTCAACATCTTTTTTACAGCCACCTTTCAAGCCTGCAGGGTGTGAGCAGAACTCATAAGACAATTGTTTGCCAAAATTCTGCTTAGATCATATATGATGTTTTGGAATATACACTATATAAATTAGTTTGTTTTCCTGTGCTGAAACCATATACATTTAAAGCATTATGTCAGCACTGCAAAGCTTTTAATTAAAAAGGTGCTAATGCAGTTTTAGGGCAGTTCGGCGAGATTGCAGTGATGCAGGCCTGTCTTTCCCGTGTCAGCCCATAAAGTCCATGTTGTACATCTGCACTGTGTTTTGTCCCGCTCTATAACTGCTTCTGTTCACAGCTGCGCTGCTGTTTTGTATTGTATTGTACCACTGTACCCATTCTGTCACAAACCCAGCTGGAGACAGAGCCTGTCTAAACACGCAGGGAACGACGCGCAGGAATGACGGCCGACAGCATTCCTCCAGATAAACACACACTCCTACACAAACACACACACACATGCACACACACACACAAACACACACACACACACGACTGGTTAACATCCTTTGAACTCAAATACCCCACAGTGATCTTAGTGTTTGCATCTTGGTGTGCATATGGGGTTGTTTGTGACTGTTTTTGTGCATGACAACTTACATGCTTTTTATGTTTATTCAGACCAGCCAGTAACCAACTCTGTGTTCTCACACTGTGCAGATTGAAAGAGGTCTCTACTGCTTTAAAGTCACAGTGGAAACTTCTTCCCAGACACAATAGAAGTTTTAGAAACCATATTTCCTCCACAGACATAGACACACACTTGCGCATATACATATACAACCCTGTGACCCACAGGGGAAACATAGCGTAATTGATTTCTGACACTCACAAGGACACTTGCACCATCTCTTATTGTAAGTCATGTCTTGGCAAAAGCAACTTTACAGGCCTGCGGAGGAATCTATTCTCAACTAGAAGACAGGTTCATAATGCTCATATTTCAACCTCAGCACATCTTGAAAAGAATGTTACTGAATAGCTGTTCCACACTGCTGAACCCGGCAGTGCTGCACTCTGCCTGCTGCCTGATCTGTGCAGTGAGAGACGAAAAGGAGGTGCAGTGCAGTCCCCTTTTAACACAAAACACACATTTCATCTTAGTAAGTGCAGCTGCATAATAAAACAAATATAGCGACGGTACAGGGACATGAACTGCTTTAAAAGGGGGGTGCAATTTCTCTGTTCTCACTCGATGAGCTGATCGAACTCTCAACAGCCTGCGGTTCTGTCGAACTGTATCAGTGACGCCCCGCTGTCCCGCTTCACCTGTCCAATTTTACTGAGCCACAGGCTAGCAGCTGGCCAGCAAAGCTTGGAGATAGAGAGGACAACTACAAAAAAAAAAAAAGGACAAAGTGAAACATGGTGAACATTTTAGTTAAAGGGATAGTTCAGGTTATTTCAAGTGGGTTTGTATGAGGTACTTTCTGATAGTCAGTGTATTACTTTACTTTGGTGATTTGAAGGATTCATTCAGATTCACACTATAGCACAAAGTAACCATTGGGCCACACTGGTTGCGTGAGCATGTGTGTTGCCAAACCTGTTGGTTTGTATTTCAGTGCCCATATTAACAGGTTAGAGCCGCCACATGCACGCCTTCAGCCACTCTTCATCTAGAGATCTGGGGTCTCACCTATTTTTTCCACATGGTTCTCAGCAAAAATGCCCAGTGAAAATGATCTGGTGATTGTTATATTGACATCATACTAGCAACACGACACCTTTCACTACAGTTTCAATAACTATATTTGTAAAATATGTCACAGACCTGAAAACATGAGGTGCAGGACAGTTTTTTTCCAGTGTCCTCTCTTTTTCATTCTGTCTTTTCTCTCTGAATGAGGCGGAAAAAATCACATTGCTTTCTAGTTACAACACTTAAAGACAGGCTGGGAGGAGCAGCGCTGCAGCAGAAATGCTGTCTGTGTGGATATCATCGGCATGCAAGTCATAGCAGTTCAGCGAGGTAGCCGTCATGCACATTTTGTACATTTTGTTGCTGATGCCGTCCACAGCAGTACACTGTTTTGCTTCTATGCTGATGCTGTTCTCTGCTTCTCCAAACTGGGACATGTTGACCAGCATCTACTGCAGGTAATACACTGGCTCTCAATAAGGTACTTCACACAACCCCACTTCAAAAACTCCAAACTATCCCTTTAAGCTTTTTTTTTTTTTTTAATGCTTTTGTGCTTCAAATATTGTTTTCAGAACAGGAAATATTACTCCCAGCTCTCCATCTGTTCATCATAGCCTTTTGCTTCAAGCTAGCATACAATGTCATACAAGCCATAATGTACAGAAATTACCCAGAGTTCACTTCACTTCTTCGCACTTAAAGGGCCAGGCAATCTGATTGCTTTGGCTCAATTAGGTCACATCACAGGCGCTAATAGGCATTAAATGCTAAATGGTGTCCGTTTCGACCTCTTCGGGAACCCGCTGAAGCTCATTAAGAAAGGTGACAGTCTGGAAAGGAACATCGGAGAATATGGTCCCCAATCAAGAGCTGCACACATACATGCACGAGCCTAAGCAGACAGACACACATACACACACACATAATAATGGCAAACAATACCAAACAACAACATCAAGATGTAATTGCTCATGCAAGTAATAGAGTGAACTGTGAAATGAACAGGAATGGAGGCAGCCAATGAGGTTATTTGGCTTATCAAAGGCATCAACGCTTGACTGGTCCAGACCTACAGGCCGGAAAGACCAAGCATGACATTGCTTGAATTTTCTCCCTTATCTCGCCTTGTACTCGGACATGAAAAAAAAGGCCTCAAAAACAAATGTAGCATAGAGGAGAAATCGTCCTGATCATCATATTCTAACCTTTTTCCCTTAGTCATAATGAGCAATTGATCATTTTGTGACTGCGAGGGCCCCAACATACACAAGGAAATAAATTGCTTCCCATTCAAAGTATTTCCTCCAGTCATAGAGCACAGGTTATAACATCATGCTCTACTTCTTCCCTACAGCAGATAGTATCTGTCACAGATAAAGCCACATTATTATTTTCAGTTGAGAGGATTTCCGAGGTTGTTTTTTTTTTTTTTTTTTATTCCTTGTCTATTGTGAAAGATCTGCCTGATGGCACGTGGGGGCGATGGTATTGATCTAACATGTTATTCAGCCATTTTGTAACATCTTTGTGCCCAGCCTAGAGGGGACTGAAGAGTTAAAGAAATCTGGATTTGCTAAACATTCCTCGGCTCAGAAGTGAAGGTAAAAAACTTGCTGATCATGTTTCTGCTATGTTACACTGCTCCTACGTGTGTGCAGTTTGTTTGTAGTAACACTCACTGCTAACTGGATTTAGTAAAATAACTTTATGTCCCACATGGTCAACAACTAAGTTTTCCACAGGTTCCAAAGTGGTGCATTCAGGGTGTTACATCCCCAATGTTAACCACTGAGACCAACAAAGATTCATTTAATCTAAGATTAATTCTGTTCTTGAGTTGAGCAAAATTAGGTTTAAAGTGAATGAATCCAGATCAGTGTTTCTAGATGTATGATATTTGTACATTTGGAGCATAATTTTAACAACTGTACGATACACAATCAATAATTCATTCCAAAAAATGTATTAATTCCAAAAATCTTATTAGTGATTCGAGAGCAACTAATCATATCAGCACCACGGATCAAGCAGCTGGTAAGGCAGTGACACAGTGTGCAGATGTGGAGCTTTTGTTTTGAAGGGTAAGAATAGAAGGAGTGATTCTCTAATGGGCTGCGACTGACTCTGTGTGAAGGGACACACAGTTGCTGGCTTGTTCAGATGACAGACCCTCCTTGTTGTTACATTAATATGGAGCACATGGAATAATTTTTGTCATTCAATATCCTTGTCCCTTCCCAGGTTGTTTCAGTTTTATACAACAGTTTTTGGTGAAATATGTCCCTTTTAAAGTCGCAGTACAATATTGCTGTATTTTCCATCTGGTAACGCTGATCCAGATTTTATAAAGCACATTTCATATGGCAGGTGTAACCTCAGTGTGCTTAAAATTAATACACTGTGCATGACAAATCCTAAAATGGCATACAAGATAAGGAAGAATTACATCTATAAAACATATTTGACATGATGAAAACGTACAAGATAAGAAAGTATTATTATCATTAAAAACTTTTACATTATTTGTTAAAAACTCAACAAAACTAGAACTTTACAAAACTTAGCGATACGGCCAAATAATAGATTTAAAAACAGACAACAGCACAGTAAGGAAGAAGAAGATTCTGCCAGTTGGTAGCAACTGAAGTGAAAGAAAGAAGAGACACATCATAAAATTCAACTGCATTGAGTTTGCCCTTTAACTTTCTTAGAAGCACTTAATTGTTTTGCACAATCTATCTCAAAAAGGCAGCTATTTTAAAGCTGAGCCTCCTCAAGTGTAAGTTAACACTAAAAAGTGCAAGTTTAGTCTAAAAACTGAGGTTGAAAGAGAGGTTTAAAAATTAATATTTCATCATTTTAAGATTTAAGAAGAACAAGTTTGGTGCAACATATTTTCAGATTAAACCATGATTTCATCAGGTTTAAAGATTAATTCTTGCTGGTGCAATCCAGCACCAGAGTGTGTAGCATTCCTTCACACCTGCCTTTGTCCTTACAAGGGTGAAATAGCGTTCTCTAATCCATGACCTGGCCTAACCCTCACTCTCCACTGCAACTGGACTCCAGGGGTCAACCCTAGACGATGTGGGGCCTGTGGGCACTCACTCAGCTCGCGGGGTTATTATTAGCCTAGCCAGCTCAGCCCCTCACAACAGCTGCCACTGCCCCGCAGCCAGCAATAACTCCCACTGAGGAACACATGCAAGCCATTTCACTGATGGAAACACATAAGCATTGCACCGACATGAGACGATGTATACACAGAACACATACAGCCTCACAGATCAACACAGTCGACCACGCAGACAAGTGTTTACATGCGTTTCTGGCTCGCACCCCACCAACTACTCTAGCCTTCAGGTTGAGCCGTTATCTGGGAATGAACAGTGACTTTGTGAAAGCTGGCTCCACGGAGCTCAAGTTTGTCCTTGTGCATCTCCGTCTCACCACATCACAGTGGTGGCAGGCCAACAAAGGCTTTTGTATTGCAGTGAGCTGTGCAACAAAAGCTACACAAACACTCCGATAGCTTTCTGTTGACGGCGGGGAAAAAAGAGATTGAGAAAAGTAGGGAAACGGCTAAGATTGAAGAAGGAAGAAAGAGACAATTATGGAAAAGGAAAGGCAGCATGAAAATGTTTGTGGTATGTGTGTGTTTGAGAGAGAGAACATGTTGAATAAAGAGGAAGACAGTGAGATACATCGTGCCCAAGCACTGGCGGTCCAAGATGAATCCAACAACGAGAGAAATGAAGGGAAGGAGAGGCTGTGTGGGCGGCGTTGAGATGGATGGATGGAGGGAAGTGGGATGTTGTGTCACCTGGTAGAGAGAGCTGTCTAGCTCCGGCCAGACCTGAGATTTAGGAGCAGTCAGCTGCAGAGAGAGGAATAAGAGGCCAGAGAACAGGAGGAGGAGGTGGTGGGGAGGAGGCTGCAAATTCTACCACTTGGTTATCGGTTTTTCCCTCACATGTGAAAATCAGAAGAGAATTGAGGCGACAACTGGCACTTAACAACATCACCACGCTCCCTTATCTGAACAAACAAGCTGAATGCAAATGCCCCACGATGCGTGTTGAAAATCAAACAATTCATCCATGTGGGTCATGCTTAATATGATCAAAGTAGGGTTGCGTGTCGCATGTTGTAACCCCGTGTACAGTGGAGGATTTATTAAGCATTCAGCAAGTCTTCATCTGTCTTCCCCTTTATCGCTTCCTTCCCTCTTTTCCTCTTGTCCCTTCTTCTGCTGAGCTGTCTCTCTTACTCCGATGTTATAGTCTCAAAAGGCAGATTGTTAGGACCAGCAATGAGGGGATTGTGCTGTGCAACAGAAATAAATGCCCCCCTGGGAATGATTCGTCTTGTTCACGTCTGCCTGGCGGACTCCACGCTCATCCACGGAGCTACTGGGCATGTGCGAGACAGGACAGCACAATGGAGATTTATCTATCTGCCTCTCCATATGCCAGGTGTCTGATTCGCAAGCTTAATTCAAGAGTGGAGGAATAATGCCAACACTTTTCCTTGTGCAGTCCGCTGTTAAGATCCCATTCAATATTAATAAAGTCTGCTAAAATCTCACATCCTGATTTAGTCTGGGTTGCAACAACAGAGATTAATTTAATCTAAGACTAGGTTAAATTTTGGTAAATCCAGAATTAAAATTAAACACAGCTCTGTTGCACAATTAAGAACTAATCTCTGTCTAGTAAATCCAAGTTAACTGATGTAAACCAAAAATAGAGTTTAATCAATATGAAGACGCTTGCCTACCCAAGTTAAAATTAATAAATTACAATTAAATCTGAGTGCTGTCAGGACCTAGTAAATATAAAATCATGGGGGAAAAAACTCCTCTAGCTAGATAAAAAACTAGCTAAAAAAGTTAACAAAACTTAACATCGATAACTAGCTATATAAAAAGTTAAAAGGTGCATTGCTTGCTAGCTAAGAGTTTTACCAAAACATTACATTGTTTACTAACTCAAAAAGTTAACAAAATATTAATTGTTTGCTGTCTAGATGAAAAAGTAAACTAAATCTTATATTGTTTTCTAGCTATTAATCTAGTTAGTCTACTCATGATGCCTCTGCAGAGAAGCTACAATTTCTATTCTGAGAAAAACTTGTTGGCTGACTTAATGGAGCAATATGGCCAAAAATAGAAGATTAAAAAAAAAAACTGACAACAGCACAGTAAGGAAGAGAGACACTGCCTGACTGTTTTAACAGATCAACTGGAGTGAAAGAAAGAAAACACATCATAAAACTCACTTCAGTTGACTCTGTCCCTTAACTTTGTTTGAGGAGCTTGATTGTTGTGCTCTTTACATCTGAAAAAGTCAACCATTTTAAACGTTAAACCTCCTTAAGTTTAAAGTTGACTTTAAATTGGCGGGTAAATTTAATCTAGGTTTATAGTTAAAACTAAACTGAGGTTTTAAAGAGAGGTTTTACATGTAATCTTTCTTAATTTTAAGTAGGTTTTAGAGTTTCATCCAACATAATTTAAACTATTATGAATCACTATTTAATCACATTTAAAAATGAATGCTTGTTGGTGCAACCCAGCCTCACTGTTAAGGTTTGTGAGCGATTCTCTTATCTGTGATTCTGTGTGTGTTTAGATCCCAGGGTAGACCAAACCACAGGATCAATCCTTCTCTGAACAGATGTGATCAATGCGGATTCTCTCCGTCACTCTCCTTCTGCCACTTTCTCTGTTCTTCGTCCTCCTCTTCCTCTCCTGCAGGTCTTATCACTCACAAACACTCATTTCTTTCCCCGCTACGGGCTGGCAGGCGTGCACAAACAGGCGAACGAGCAAGTAAACAAATACAGGCATCTTCAGTAGGAGCAGGAATGGATCCACACTGTTAACAATTGGCGGGGACAGATGTAGCATCGGCAGGACTTCTTTAAGCCGTATTGACACCAGTGTGTTCACCACAAGGGGAGGAAAGAGGAAGGAGGAGTGGGTGAAACTTGTTTATTCTCAGCCTGTTAAAGTGCCCCCCTTACTGTAAAATGCTAACGTGTGATTCTGTGTGTCATTTCCTCCTGTTGATTGATGATTAGCAGGTTCGAGGTGGGAGTTTGGAGGTAATGTTTTCCCATCAGAGCCTTTTATCACAAGTGGCTCCAGCTGTCCCACCCCTCCCAATCTGATCCCCCTCTCTCCCCTCTGTCTGGGCGACAACAGGCAAGCCAACAGGCATTTCCATCACCAGATTGCCAAACCACTGGAGCATCCAGACTACAACACCCAAGGTGACCTTTAACAAAATACTGAATGGTGAATAGCTGCGGTGGCAGGAGCAGAATGGGTTATTGGAAACACAGGAATGTTGCAGCTTCAGATTGAATTGTGATAGATTTTTCCTCAAGCTGCTCCACATTGTGGCACTCCAGCTGACACTTCTTCCTTCAAGTATAGTATTGTGTGAATAGCATACAGTGTTTCTCATGCGTGGTTTAATTTGTGAGGAATAGAAATAAAAACAAGTCTGTCATAGTTACATTCTCCTGACTTTTGTTCAACTTTCGGCCTATATGTCATACGCACATCTTTTCTGGTCCACCAACACCCACTAACATCTGGCTTTTGTCTTCAGTGGGAAATGGTACAATTGGCATTCATTCACAGGTCAAATAACTCTGCAGTGTTCACAAGTATTCATCAGCTCCAGCTCTGATCAGCCATGATGGAAACGTGACACCCAGGTGGATATGCTAATATTCGCCCCTTTTTATAGCGGAGGTAATGAAGGCTCGGAGTTTGCACCCACTTGTAGGCATGTATTTACTAATATACGCTTATCTTGAGTCAAGCGTCTGTAAAATAGTGAATAAACATCTAAGACATTCTTCACAATAAAAGTACCCCGTTACTTTATCATCTAAAAGCTTTTATTATGAAACAGTCAGAAATCAGGAGATGATGGGTTTTCATCAGCAGTAACTTAACATGACATCCTAACAAGCTGCAAGTGAGCATGAAACAGTAAATAAGGCAGATACTTAAAGTACAAACAGCACACACAAGAGAAACTAAACTACTAACCACAGAGATTCAGTCAGAAGCTACTTAAAAACACCTTTCTTGCTGCTATCCTGCACAGACATGAAGCTTTCAGGTGCACGTCACTGAGCTATTTGTGTGTTTTGCTGCATTTAAAATGCATATACATACTAAATTTGGTGTAAAAACTGTACTATACTATACGAAAAAACAGCTTACACCCACTTACGTCTGGCTTTTGTCTTCAGTGGGAAAGGGTACAATCAGCATTCATTGCCGGGTCAAATGACTCTGCAGTAGTCACGGGTATTTATCAGCTCCAGCTCCAATCAGCAGTGATGGAAACATGACATCCAGGTGGGCATGCTAATTTTCGCCCTTTTTCGCTTTGCATTAAGTCTTGTTGCCTCTGTCTGTACCTTCTGCGACTCTGTATCATTTCAGCCACAAATTTCATCCATTTCCATTCAAGGAATGCTCGAACATTGTTCCAAATGAGTCAGTAAAAACAAACAAACAAAAAAAAACAAAAACAGAATATATAATACTAATTTTGCTGTATCCCTTTCCCACAAACAGGCCCAAAACCTGTGGAAGAACCACTAGTATGTCTCAAGATAGGTCTAAACTGTCACCCTCATTTGAAAATGCATCTTTTTGCATCCGTTTTGGCCTTCCATAACCCTGTAATCTAGTCAGCAGGTAGGTGTAAAATATAACAGGATGGCTAGAAGTCTACCAACCCCCCGATACCAGACCGGCCCCTTGCTCACAGCTGCAGTGGAGCCCAGAGGAATGAGGATATTTTTGGTCCTGTAGAACCAGTTAGACTCGCATCAAAACTGAAATTGCATCCACACTCGGCAGCTTAAGACCAGTGGTGGAAAGAGTACTGAAAATCTGTACTCAAGTAGTAGTAATTTTACATTACTAAAATATTATACCGTATCCATACAGGCAATAGGTTATAGACATTATTATACTCATAAATGTATGTATGTGTGTACATAATCACAGATCCTTCACTGTCTGCTGAATCGTCTCATCCTGCTTTAGAAAAGTACACAGTTAAAACAGCCAAAGAGCTAAGAGAACAATGACAATCAAATTTAAAGTAAATTTCAATTAAATTATGATAATAAGCTAATAACACTAGAAAGAATACATAATACATTCTTCCTCTTACAAATTGGCACTTTAATCAGTCAGTAATAAAAAGCACCCTTGCTCAGTTCAGTGCTCTCAGCATGACCAGCAGCTTATGATGGCTAATGTTAGTTAATGTTAGTTAATACGTGTGTTAGCTAATATCTCTCCAAACCTGTGATTGCATCAGCGTTTTGGGGGGGTTCTTCCATATGTCCTGGTTCTCGCTGAAACATTTGTGATCAAATGGCCTTATGGTTACAAAATGCAGATGAAAGGTTTAGATATTAATTCAAATTGTACTCAGTACTTAATTATGATTTGAGATGAACTAAGTAGATTACATTGTGTAATGTGTACCCAGAAAAACTACTTAATTAAGTAATTTCAGTATTTGTAATTAGTGACTTCTACCCTTGCTTAAAACTGAATCAGGTAATTCTCTATCCACACTAAAACTTTAGAACAATCGGGAAATGGCCAAATCTCCTCTTCTTTGTTCTCTTTTGGTTGGCAGAAAACACAATTTCACATAACAAACAAAATTTAGTTAGGAGTCTGGCACACACAGCTGCAGTTCTATCCCTCCCCGCTCTCCTTGATCACCAATAATGTGTTTTAGTGGGGCCAAATTCACAATTAGTTTTGTGTTGTCGTACAACTGAAGGAGCAGTGATTTGATCTCGGCTCTAATGCTACCTGTTAGCCACGTTGAACAGTAATTCCTGTTCTGCTGCACTGGGATTTTGTTTAATCATTGGATTTAATAATTGCAACGTCGTCAGAATAAACAGATACAGTTAAATGGCAACAACTGTAATGTGTGATCAATATATTGACATTTAAAATGAGTCCTCACAAAGAAGTATGAAGGCCATTAAACTTACTGATTCTTAGATAGTTAATCTACAACACCACTAAAGTACAACTACTGAGGAAAATGGTTGATTTCATGTCATCCCAACATGCCCCACCATCACTTTTTCTTCCTCTTCATCCTTATTGTCTATGATTCTTACTTCGGGTGATTTCAAGACAAATAAATAATGTTCAGTCACTGACAATAACAAATGCACACAGACTGCTCAATACGAGCACACACAAACAAGTGTGAGTGCAACAGTGCATGAACACACAAGCATGAATAGGGCATTTGTCATGTCATGCTTATGATACGAGTTAAAATGAATAATAGGTACATTATGTATTTCTCTGTATATGCTCTGCATGTGCTGTGGTTGCTAGAAGGACCTTTATTTCTGTTGCGCTGCGCTCACACCTTCCTCAAAATGTAAATGACCCAGATTCTGCCAGCAATTTTTCCCCCCAAAGTCCCCAAACTAGTAAGTCAAAAGAAAGGGGGAAAGATGTTGTTCTTGTTTGTATGTATGCGTGTTATCAGAGCTTGTGGGCCTGTGTTCGCCTCCTCCAGAGCTACAGCCCTTATCGCAGACAGCCTTGCCTCGACGGAGTCACCGTCTCCCACTCACTTTCCTGTGGCTGTGGCCCCAAGGCAGGCTGCAACAAGCTACAGGGCCCCTACCGAGGGCCCCATTGTCTCTGTCAGAACACTTTCAGCTGAAAACCCAGGGCACTCTCCGAGCTCATTGTGAGTGAGCTAACAGCCTCTCTTCAAAAGGGGCTAAACGCATGTTCATTAATTATCTGGATCCTTGTTAATTGGATTAATTGTTGAATGGAAACCGTGTTATTAAAAATGACGAAAACACAAGGGCAGGGGGAGCAAAAGGGGGGATTAATATCGTTTCTGTTTACTCTCGGGCTGTCAGAAGACACAAGCATGCTCACTCACACACACACACACACACACACACACACACACAAATTTAGGTATGCTCTGCTTGTCTCTCGCCATGTGTCTCTCTCTCCTCCTCTAAATCTGCGTTTCTATTTCACACACATATCAACACACACACAGAAGCCGTATGTGACCCGAGTCAAAAGAATGAGCATGAGGCAAGGTGCAAATTACCATGCGCACCGTTGAGATAAGAACTAAACCCATTTTCAAAGCTCAGAATAAATGCCAGATTCTTTTTGATGCAAAAAGTCTGTGACTTTTTCCATCGTTTATATTCAAAGATTAAGGGAGGAAATAAAAGAGAAACATAAAGTCAACACCATGAACAATTTAGCTATCTCCAAGTCACATGAAAAATAGGGTTTCTCATTCCCTCGGCCTATCTACGCGCTCTTATCCACCAAAATCACTTATCAGTGTTTGACTTCAAGGGATGTTTTATCATTCTGGCTTTAAGATAGCACGCTGATACTGCAGACCATTTGGATGACAGGACTAATATTACATGTCCTGTGTAATTGGTTGAGGTGCAAATGACAAGCCATTATGCAAAACACCTTCCTATCTGTGTTTTCCTATGGACACTGCTTGAAATTATGACAATCAGATGGTAAATACAAGACACTGGAGAAGGCAAAGGATATGCTATCCTTAATGATACAACCCAGGACAGGAATTTCAGCTTCCATGGCCACCATGTCCTCTCAGTTTGGCCTTTTGCTTCTCAAAAAAGTATATGCCCTGTGGTCACAGTGGCATTCATACCCCACCAACACTGCCGCAGCTAATTTTACCATTTTTTCATCTGCCTTTTTCCTATCATTACAGTTTTTAGACACCAGTGTCAAAAAAGGATTCTGAATGAGCAACATCTCATGAAACAATGCACACATAACCAGTGGTGGGTCAGATTTCGAGTCTGGTATAAACCGTTGGAAAACCACTGGACTGTTTCAGTGTAATAATTCACAGCAGAGAGCGAGCATGTGAGAGAAAGTGTTCGGACGAGCATGAGAAAGTGTCGATGTGATATAAACTTTCTTTGATCATGAAGCCTGATGTTACTCTACAATTCTGGGGTTTACACTGCAGACTGGGGTCTTTGTTAACTGTGGCAAACAACACATTATATACAAAATAATGACTCAGTATCTCAAAATAATGGGAAACTTTCTCAAAATAACAACTTAGTATCTCAAAATAATGAGTTATTCTCCACTAACACAAAGTTGTTGCAGGAACGTAGTTGCAATGTAACTTTTGCAACATGTGACATTGTAGCAACCTACCAAGTGAAAAGTGTCGTCACCAGCATGTTATTTTAAATATTGTCGGTATGCTGCAGGACTGTAGATGTAACTTAATTTTTGTAACATGTGATGTTGTAGCAATGCTTCAACCACTTTTTGGAGATGTTGTGACATTTTAGCAACGCTGTAGCAACATCAATATATGAAGTACATGAAAAGACTTGCAGGGGACCTTGAACAGACATGGCAAAGATACCATACAATACCTGTTATGTTGTAATGTTTCAACAGCTTAGCAGCGACATAACTAATAACTAGCTAACGTTTTTACAATGTCATTTTTATCATTTTTTTCCAAAAACAATGAGTTAGTGTATCAAAATAATAAAAAAAAAACCAAATAAATAGATAGATAAACAAATAAAATCATCCTTGAATTAAATTCATTATTCTGCAAACTTAAAGTCACTGTTTTCTTCTATGGCCTTGCTGCCCTGACGTTTGGCCTTTGTGCCCTGAAAAAATTGGCAACACCAAAGGCCAAGTGTCATTGCCCCTAAAAGGATGAATTTCCAGGCCTGTCCCAAACCTGAGTCTGTTAAAAATATTTTGATGCATACTTACAAACAAAAATTCAAATTGAAATAAGTGTTTAAGAAATAATTGTTTCTGATCCTTTTAATGAATGATCACTTATTAAATATTTAAATTTAGAGGTCGTCAAAGTGGGAGGAAGGCCTCACCAGGAGGGCTCCAATCAGTTTCAGATCACAGAATAGCCTAAATAGCTGTGATTTGTTTAAAAAGATAGATACAGAGTTTGGGGGAAGTCTGAAATTAATAAATTCCTTTGGGCAGACTATTTTTATGTATTTGGTGTAGCCTGAAGTTATGTAAAACAAACAATATTAAGCTATCTTGGCTCAATTGTTGAGAGTCTGTTGGATCAAATAATATTACGATGATCGCATCACATCCAGGAATTGAGCAAACCTAAGCAAGTAAACTAAGGACACATTTTGCCAAGCTTTGCCTGAGGGGAGGCCCACAGTCTCAGACTTTGAAAACTCCTCATTTAATTAACTGAATCCAACATAGTTGAGGACAATGAGTAATAAATAGATACCAGTGTTTCTGCAACCTTCCCCAACTCCAATGAATAATATAATAAGGCTTATCAGTTGTAAAATTGTTCAAGATCAACAAAACTTTCTTGAACTGTTTTGTTTCATCTGCACCAGATTTGGCATACTGTGTAGACATTAGCTGTGGGGCAGAGAAGCAGGATCCAGCATATATGTTGCACTGGTTGTTAAGGCAACTGGATCTGTCTTCCTGCTTTGATGTGGGGGCTCCTGTTGCCTGCTCCCAAATGCTGTTATCTGGGGCTGTGGGACTATATTTTTTTGGGGATATGTTTGATTTTTTGTGTGTACAAAGGTTTAAAGTTTGCATATACTTTGCAAGTGTGTGGCATATGTCACTTGAGTCACTGATACAGAGACAGTTTAATTAAACTTGTCCATAGACATCGCCAGATCTAGTTAGTTTTGTTTGATCAATTTATTGGACATGACTTTGGACTTAATTTACTATCCTCTATATCAACACAGTGTCATCAAACTGCAGCCAGAAGGTCACAGTGCAGCTGTTTGAGCATTCATGCACCCAGCGTGGGGACTACTCTTACAAAGACACGAGTGGGTGAGCAGTAAGCGGACAAATTGAATGAGGGCCAAGGTCAGGGCTCAGATTTAGCCGGGCCCCTCTCAGCCAACAGCTGTTAAAATCAAAAAGGGACCAGTTGTGGTTTATTTTCACACTAAGCAGGATGTGAGAAACCGGAGGTAGCTGGTCTGTGTGTGTGTGTGTGTTCCATTGATCAGGGATGTTAATCTTCGGAGGATATGTAGAAAGGTCCTCCCAAGGACAGGACAATGAAAAGGCTCTATTGATTAGTGGAACGTTGATCAATCGGTCCCAAGACAGATAACAAGATGTACAAGTCTTGAGTAACAAAAGGCATCTTGTTGGATATGAACTGCACAGGTTAATCATTTTTTCATATTTTGACACCCTGGAGAGACGCCTACATGTGAAATCTACAATCAGCCTGATTCGTAGGCTGCTCTTGGCAAGTATACCACCTCTGTCACACACAAACTGTGTGTATGAAGTGGGAGATTGAACACACATTCAACCCACGTATGACTATTCAAACTAGATCACTAGTCCATACCAGATTAGTAGACCCATACACGTCATTGCTAAAGCTTAGAATTACACCAGTCCTTGTAAAATCTATGTGCTGTGCTTTCAAGTAGTCACTGGAATGTTGTTTTCACACTGGATCAGCGACACGAGGGGCTGTGCTGATGATCTTGTGTAACATCAAGCACTTTCTTACACTTTCTGAATATGGTTACTAGGATTTGTAATCCTTCTCACCATCGTTAAAAGGATAGTTTGGATTA
Source organism: Lutjanus argentimaculatus (assembly GCA_034769285.1). Classification (NCBI taxonomy): domain Eukaryota; kingdom Metazoa; phylum Chordata; class Actinopteri; order Lutjaniformes; family Lutjanidae; genus Lutjanus; species Lutjanus argentimaculatus. The sequence goes on along the minus strand of JAWZSL010000003.1, from coordinate 24,712,089 downwards.
TTTGAAGTGGTGCTGTATGAGGTACTTACTGAAACACAGTACATACAGTAGGTGGTGGTTGGCATGCCCCCAGTTTGGAGAGGATGCATGAGCACTGGTGTAGGAAGCTAAGTAATTAACTTCTGTGGACAAGGTCAGCAGCAAAATTTATTTCAGCCACTTAAAAAAGGGTCCACCCAAAAAAGTCAATACTAGTTTAAGTGTATGCCATATATAGAATATTATCGTAGTTTAATCTTACTGGCAGACAGCCTTTTCTGAAAGGTTATATAAGCCAAATATCGCTCACTCCAAAGCAACCAAGAAAAAAGTAATTCTACCCTGCTGAACATGGGAGTTGCTGGACTAACGCTGCCTTAATTGGTGAGTTTTATTTATGTTGTTGTGTGACTTTGGGGAATCTGACCTAACCTTTTAAAACCACAAATTCACACAATAGCATAAACAAATTGACCAAGTGAGGCAGCATTCAACCAGTAACTCCTGTGTTCTGTGAGGTAAAATTACCATTTTTTCCTAAAGGAGTCTGGTTTAGCAAGTGAGAGTGATATTTGGCTTACATTACAGCAGTTTCCAGCTGGAAAGGCTGTATGATAGCAAGGTAAAGGGATGAAAATACAAGACCTCTTAATGTTTGTCCCTTGGAATAATTTAATGTAGCCTTTTTTTGTTTGTTTCTTCTTAGTTAAAGAACAACACAAGATATATGCATTAGGATATTAGAAACGTATTAAAAATATTTGCAACATGTCAACACAGAATACTCAATTTCTATCATTAATCTGTGATGCATGCTTGACTTGTGGGATGAAGATTATTGATTGTTAGATTCGAACATATCTATGAACCATTTTAGATTTAAAGAGTAAACTATTATTTGTTGAACTCTGAAGCCTTGTGTCAAAAAAGATATCATGATAACTTAAAAGAATGAATTTGAAAACTTTTCACAGACACCCTGGAAGAGTAGCATGGATACTGGGGGTCCTAGAACCCTCTTTCTGTTATATTTCCAATTCCTAAAATCAGTAGGAATTGGAAATATAAGAAAAGGGGGACTCCAAAGTCTGATTTTTTAAGGAAAGATACAAGACAAACCCTCGACTGACTTCACTTTTCACTTGCAGTATTGTCACAGGTACTGCCTTTGGTGTTAAAGTTATGAGTCTGGCAATGTTTAACTGTTTTAATATTTGCTATTTGTTAGGAGGAAAGGGAGAAGTAAGTAAATGTGTGCTGTTTCTGTGTTGACAACACTTCAGGGGCAGTGCATTCCTGCACTCTGCCCGCCATTGGCTCGAATTCCTGCCAATCATTCCACCAACCCTCCGCCCCGCCCCTCTGCCTCGGGTGCGAGCGCTCATTGGCTGTCCCATTAGTCCCCTGAAAGCCCCGCTGGCCAATAGCCGTTGAGTAGGACGGAGCCTTTCCGGTGGAACAGTCTCTCGCGCCTACAGTGGTGGAATCGAACGTCCCCGAGCGCACACGGCGTAGAGGAGAGTACGGCGCACGAGTCTCTGGAAGGAAGATAACGGTTTCTTTTTTTGCCCCCTCTCCACTCAAACAGCAAGAACAAACCAAACCTGAATTTTTAAGGGGGGTTTACGCAGTCTTCTCATCACAAGGAGGAGGGAAGCGAGGGATTGGAGTCGCAAGTTTTTTTTTTTCTTTTTTTCGTTTTTTTTTTTCCTCCTTTTTCCCGAAAGAAGGATTCTGTGTTTCGCGGTGGTTTGTTCTCCGCTCTCGCCGCAAAGATGATGGTCGGAGAGGTCGAAGTGAAGGAGCGACCGAGGCCGAGTCCCGACTATTTGATGCAATTATTAAACGAGAAGAAGCTCATGACCAGTTTGCCAAATCTCTGCGGCATCTTCACGCACCTGGAAAGGCTTCTCGATGAAGGTAAGTGGCGGTCTGGAGCCGCCGCGGAGAGAGAGAGGAGGGAGGGGGGGGGGAGCGTGACCACGGCGCAGTCCGCTGCCTGGGCGTCCCTGCTGCATAGCCTCGGTTACACCGATATTGCTGACCGTGGCAGGCGTAGTAACACTTAACTTCACCCGAGTAACACCTCATATCCAAAACAAGACATTGAGTAGTGTTCCTGGGTGAGTTTGTTTTAACCCAAAAAAACACAGCGAGATGTATATTTAGAGTTGCGTTGCTAACATTGGGCTTCCAGAGTTTCTTATCCTGCCTTCATGTACTGTCGAAATAATCGGAAAAATGAAAATTACATCGGGTTGACAGCGTAGAGGCAAATGAAGTACAGGGATGTTTCAGTGATTTTTAGGGAATGCCTGTTGCGGGAACAAAATCAGTTGTAATTCAAACTGTTCAACAAGTACGACAACAGCAACCCTGACCTAACCTTTATAGCGTCCATGTTGTTTCCACATTGACGACTTAAAAAAGCTCATGAAGTCGGAAAAAAAAAAAAAAAAACGACTTCTAAACTCGGGAAATGTGACCATCCGAGCAGCACGTGAATGCAACATCACTGCACTCCTGACTTTGTGGTGACAAGACGAAAACTTTCTCTCGTCGCTTAGATAGATTACAACTGTCTGCCGCTGTCAATGTATCAACAAATCCTGTTCACGGAGAAGTTTTGAAGCACACTTAAGGTTCATCAAAAAAAAAAATCGCGGGGCCTGAATCCACATGTTCCCCAGCAGTTTAGCTCGGGTTAGCCACATTTTTAAGCTAGCGAGCTCGGGTGTCTGCGCTCCGTTGAACTCTTCAGGAATCAAAGCGATGGCGTTAACTTAGCTTTAAATAAAGCCTCAAGCAGTCAATGAAGCGTTCCTGACAAACGTCAAGAAGTGTTACAAACTTTCGCTTTCTTTATTTGTGCTTCAGGGAGGGGGCTTGTGTTGGTTGTTGCCCAGCGGCCGAGCTTTAAAAAAGCACGGTGGAGGAATGTGTCTGCTTGTTGCCCAAACAATGGCCGGTGAGTCGCAGCTGGGAGGGGGAAGATTATTGCAGCCGTCTAACTTTTTCATCAAAAGGGGGCACCGGTTTGTTTGTCCCCTTCACTCGGCTACTACAATATTTGCCTCTCTTCGGTTACATTTCCTACCCTTGCTGCTACTGCAGCAGCAGCAGTCGTCGTGTTTTTCTTTTTGCTCTACCAAAAAAATTGCGTCGCCTTTTGTCGGCGGCGCCGTCCAGACGGGGTTCGTGTGTCTGCATGGATCTCCTACGCTTTGTCGCTGATTTCGACACAAGCAGCGGCGCTGATGAACAAGGCTTATTCACCGTTTATGTTGATAGTATCAATAACATAAGCTGGTCTAATCGGAAGGTTGGACCTGATGGTTTATGTAACTGAGCTGGGGACACTAGAGAGCGCCACAGCCCCCTAGCAGACTGTCCCCATGCTGTGTGTAGTGTCGGACTGGACACCATGACAAATAAAAATAACATGCATTCTGACTGCCTCACATGATAAAGTGAACGATTTCTTCTGAGACAACACAAGAGCAGAGCAGTGCATACCTCATAGTTTCGGTTGCATGTCTGGATGAGTAGGCTGTCTAGTATGTAGTTGCTAAACCGGTCTGCAAAGATTTTCTTGTTTCCTGATGGGTGATTAACAAGATAATTTAGACGTGAAGAGGACTATTTCCTCCTCATCCCGCTAGAACATCACAACGGTGCAAAAATAAATGTATATCACGTTAAATAGTTGTGGAGTGAGGTCCCTCAATCTGCCGTCAGTACAAGCAATATAATAGTAATTTTCATCTGGGGGAAATTGCCACTTAAAGTTTCAGGTTGAGGCCTGCAGAAATATAAGCAGTTAATCAACAAATCGCTTTGTGTTTTGAGAAACAAGAGAATCAAATTTCTAGCTTGTCATAATAGATTTTCCCCTGCATCTTTGCAACCAGTTTTTGCTATTAAAAGCAACAACTTTGACTGCTCTCACCACCCCATAAATGCCTTACAAAAGAGGCTTTATGGAGCTATTATTTAATTTCAGAAGAGTCAGTTGCTTTTTTTTAAAAAACTCAATTGGGAATGATGGGTGTGTTAATGTTTTCATTGAGGGGGGAAGTCAGGAAGCAGACCTGTTTTTTTTCTTCTTCCCCACTCCCCTTTGCCGTGTCCCAGCCCCCATAGTCGTAGATTTGAACAGTCCGTTGAACAGTAAAGAAAAGGGATCATGCACACAGTCTGTGTACCTCTCATTCACTCCAGCTCAACTCAGCTGTGCAGCCGTTGCCACACTGTATTAACCAACTGAAAGCAAGAAATAGTTTTTTAACATCCGTGTGGTTAACAGTGAGTTTTTAACCTAATGTATAATACATTTTCCACTTAGTGGCTTTTACTTTTTGGCACTAACTAACAAAAAATCTATTTGCAACCCATAATAATCAAAAGCGCTGCACTGATAATGACTTTGGGTTGTGTCTTTTAAATGGACTGTTAATGCAAGTAGTTCTATCACAGTGAAAATGTGAAAAGTTTGTTTGTTAGTAACTTCCAAAATCCTCTTGTGTTCAGAAGGAATGTGTCTAACACAACTGAGATATCGAGCTATTCTCAGTTTTTCTCAGGCTAAATTGTCTCACATTGTAATTTATAGTCCATTTTTTTGCGTTTTGTCAGCGTTACTTGCTCATATAAACCACCAAAGCTGCACACAAACTGCAGACTAAAGAATAAGGGAGGAATAAAAGATATTGCACTCTGCAGCAATGTTGTGTGCTCTGTGTGGTATAAGCAGGGAGTGCTTGTAAATATATTAAAAGAAATGTGTAGTCACGTTGTAAATGCCGCAATACTGTAAATACTGGTTTTGACGTGAGGATTTACTTATTCAGATTCATGTTGCTTTATTTGCTGAAGGTTAAATTAAGCTAATGTCTGAAATAAAGCTGTGGAACTGATTTGCTCCTCATTCCTTCTTCTAAAAATGCTTTTCCATCATGTCGTGTGGTGTTTTTCGCCATATGGTTTTGAGGTGTTGGTCGAACTGGTTTGTTGTGGGTTCAGAAATTAGTCCTGTACTGCCGAACTGGTCAGCCGCTCCTATGCAGCACCCGTTTGATAGAAAATGGATAAAACATTCCCTCCTCTGTTGTTTAAGAAATCATGCCGAGAACACTTGCGACCCTCAAGCCTCAGACTCACAAGTCTGAGGTTTACAAGGGTTTCCACAGCACCAGCCCAAACTTTACCCTGCCGCCAAAAATTGCGTGTGTGTGTGATGAAAGCCACCCCAGTGCAGAGGAGGCCTGTCTGACTGTCTGGTTCCTGTTAGGGTCTGTTTGCTTTGCTTTCCCCTTTGGATGGGGCTGAAGCTCAGATGTGATACTCGTGGCCAGCCTCCTCCTCCCACTCCCTGTCCCGTACTGGTGTAAACTGACCCCACCCAGGATAAAACCAAATGCACAATCCAGTCTGTGCAACTGTTACTAATATAAAAACAGAGAGAAGAAAACAGCAACAGTGTTCAACATAATAACCTTTTCTTTTAGCCAAGTGTGTGTTATTTTTAATGTGTTACATTAGGTGGTCTGTGCTGTTGGATTACTGCAATTCCAGAAGCTCTGAAAAAATATTTTTAATTATTTTTTTAATGGTACTTTGAGGTTGATATTTGTATGAAAGGAATTTTTATGATAATGAATGATGCTTGTTTTGTGAGTGTGGTCTTTGCCAGGGCGGCAGTTAAGATAAACATCACACTCGACTGTAACTTCCAGTCAGACAGGATAGACTCCAGAAGGGAATCTTTAACTTGTTGTATTGTGGTGTGAATAACATTTCATCTAAAAAGTTAATTTGTTCAGTGTGTGTGCGCGTGTGTGTCTAGTTGTCTCCTTGGAGTCTGTTGCGGGTATTGGGAGACTTCTTAGTCAGCTCTGTCTCATTGACAGTTAGTGTCTTGTCAAGGCCACCAGGAGAGAGCAGGTGCTACATAAAAAGCTATTGATGCTCAAGCAGAGGTAGAAACATAACCAGTCTGTGAAAAGAAAGTATGAAAAAAAGAATGTTAATGGCTGTCCTAATCTGTCAACAAGGCACTGGCCGTTCTGTCTCAAGGGGAATGAAAGATTTTGTGTATTGTTGATAAATTTACAATGACAGCACTCCTCCTCTGAGAAAGTACCGTTTCGTCGGCTTAAATGTCATCGAACATTTGAAACCCCCTCTATTGTCAGACTTTAGCGCACCTAATAAGAGCAAAAATCTAACCAGTTACACTTGAACGCTTTAAAGTCTCGCCCAAATTGTCCATCTCTCAAGAGCATACCCCACTGACAGCTGCACTCATCTCCCTCACCCACCCACCCAACATTTCGTGCATGTCTACACAGCTGTTTCCACGGCGGAAGAAAGCCGACACCACCCTTGAGTGTGACGACTGCCCCCCACCTCACTTTACTGCGTGGACGCCCCTGTTACGTTCCCAATATGTGTGTAGTCCCTCAAGGTCACTCCGGCCGAGTGACAGGCCCCTTTTGAAATCCCCTTGCGTTGCAGTTGTTCGTCTCCCTGAGGTGACACCTGCTATGGAGTTTTTTTTTTATTTCTCTTTACGATCTGCCAGCCAACAAGCTGCTTCAAATTGCTATATTTTCTCTTGGCAGGAGGAGACAGCCCATATAACATCTAGAGATGTTGCCTAGTAGTGAAGTGCAGGCGCTGTTGTAAGGTAGTGGAGCATAAGAGAAAGGGAGGGTTTTTGATTATTTATTTTTTGTTGTCATGAAGTGTGGCGAGTGTTTCTATGGAGAACAGAATAGTCAGGCTGATCAAAAATATTTACTCCAAGCTCCCCTTATTCTTCTCTTACCTCTCAGGCTCATTTTTGAGATTTGTTTGTATAATAGATTAAATGGTTCGTTGTTCCATTGCACGCTGCGCGGTGGAGCCATGCGGCGCATCGTACCACTTGTTCCTGGCTACAGCATCCCCCCTTTGCATACACAGTTTAGTGTCTGCTTGTTTGTCTCCGTTTGCCGTGATTTAACAGGACTTTCCCAGGAGAGCTGTCAGTGTTCGGAGGACAAACTGTCTGCTGTCCACTGTGGTGCCTGTGTAGGGAACTGGTCCTTTGGGAACAGCTGTTTAGAGAGCGGATTTTGACAAATGGGAGAATGCGTTTGGTTTTCTGCCTCATGTCCCGTATTTCTGTCAGTCTGTCTATATGGTTCGCTCCCCTTTTTTCTGTCAGTCTGTGTCTGTATAGGGTTCAACGTCAGTGTTTTGTTGTTGTTTTTTTCACTTTGGGCACATTGGTCAAAAATACACTTTGCTGGAAGTCCTTTTTGTACTTGAACAAGTACCAATTGTTTTGTTTTAGTGGTTTTCAAATAACAACAAACACTGAAGTTAATTTCGTCATGTTTAATCTAGGACTGCAAAATCTAAATATGTCAGAAAATAGTGAAAAATGTCCATACCAGTCTTTTGGTCTAAAGTGATGTCTGTAAATGTCTCATTTTATCAAAAACGCAAATATATTCAATTTAATATGATAATAAATGGAGAAAGCAGGAAATCTCCATATTTGAGAGGCTGGAAACAGCTTTTCCCGCCATTTTGCATGAAAAATTACTGAAACGATTAATTGATGATGAAAATAGTTTAATCTTCTTTTTTTTTTTTTTTTTTTTTTTTTTTTTTTACCACTTATCTGGTTAGGGAAATGAGTTGCTTTACTAGCCCCTCATGGCATTTTACTTGCTCCGGGAAAGCAGGCAGTCCTTATTGTTGACTTGTGCTGTCTTGTGCAGCACTGCCAGCTTTTGTACGGGTGCTGGAAAACCTTGAAAATACTTTAATTTTAATGCAATCAATGTTAACGAAATTTAAGTAATATTTTTAAGGTTTGAAAAGTGCTTGGATTTTGGATAAAGTGCTTGAAATTGTAATTGCATTAATGGCTCACTTTTTAGATAACAAAGTAAAAAAGTGGGATATTAGCTGTACTTGAAGACAGGTGACAAATTTTAAAACATGAAACTGTTGTGTTTTAATTTGTCATCTTGCTGTAGAGTGGCATCACAAAACACAATAATCACTTTGAGTATATGTAGCAGTAAGGTGCTGAAAAAGCTTAAAAAAAGCACATTGAAAAGTGCCTGAGTTTGACTTTGGAAAAGGTGTAGGAACCCTACTCTGCTGTAGGTTGACCCTTGGTGTTGCTCTGCACAGGGCTAGACCTGCACTGACCTCTGACATGCAATCAATTTAGCAGCTAACAAGACTGAGTACAGCTCGCAAAGTAAGATACAGCTCGGAGCCGTGAGAGAGCACAGACAGAGACTGACAGGAAGAGGGAATTGGGGGTGTGAGGCCAGCAATGTTGTCGCAAGCAGAAACCTGTTATATCCCCTCCCCACCCCCAGCCCTTTCTCGTCTCCCCACATTCTCTCCCAAAGCACCACTTATAAGCTGGAATTTAATTAACCACAAGCCATTCTGTGAGCTGGTTTACTGAGCCGTCGCCACCAGTGAGAAAGCAGAATTGGAGGCTTTGTGCTGTCTTTCTCTGTCTGCCTCTCGCTTGCCCTCATGCGGTCCCTCTTTTCTCAGTCTTTCCTCCCTGGTAATAAATTAGGAGGTGGCGTAAGTTTGACAGGGTGAGGTGTAAGGGTTGTGGCGGGCCCCAGCGTTGCCGTGCCTGTCTTCCTTCTGACATGCCTTCCAATCCAGTAGCCCCACCACAGCGCCCGTGCGAGCTTCACTCCCTGTTCTAACTCCAACCCCGGACCCGTCCTGTTCCCCTGGCCCCACTCCAGACCCAGCGATGCCACCCCCCAGCGGGTGCTGTGTGATAAAGTCATCCAAAGACAGCTCCGGGCTCTTATCTCAGGCCTCAATCCCGTGAGTGCTGGGGCCTCCTTATCACTGCTGCCTCTGCCTGGCCTCCTGTCTCCATGCCCTACCCTGACTGCCTGGCTGGCTATCTGGCGTGCTGTCGCCAAAACTAAGTGTCTTTCCCTTTTATTACTGCCGGCTGTTAGACAACACATTGCTGGGGCAGTTTATCTTACTCTCTTTGTCATTCCTCAAGCCTTGAAGCAGAGCAATCACGTTAAAATGAACAGTGAATAAGGTCACCAGATGCATAGTGGAATGTCACTGAGTTTCACTGTGTGGTTTCTGTCAAAGCAAGAGTCATGCTTCTGTGTGTTTGTACTTGATCATGACAAGCAGTGTTAAAGAGGAAGATGAATTAGTGTATATTGTAATAGTTATGTCACAACAGCTTCCTGACACAGACATGTCTGTTAAAAGACCAGTGTGTAGGATTGATTTTGTAAGTGTAATGAAACAAGAATTTTACATTCCAGTGCAGTACCAGTTTTAAGAAATGATACTTAAATGTATACAATACGATACAAGTTTCAACATGATACCTGTTTATTTTTTCCTTTTTTTATTGGTACTGGTACAGAAAAAGTCACTGAACACTGTCTGTTTTTGCTATGCTCCAAGCCAAATTTCAGACAGGACAATGAAGACGGAACTGAACTGAGCTGAGTTCTTGAATGAGCGGTGATGTAGTTATTTTTTTTTATCTACAGAGAACCCGTGCTCTCTGTTCTAGGGTAACAAAAACATAGTAATTTTTTTCAGGTATTATATGCATAAAAACATGCTTATGAGTATTATATTCCATTTCTGTAATATTCTGCTGATCCAGTTAAGTCTTACACACTTTTAAATTGGGCTGTTTATGCCTTTTTTCAAAAACTATGGATCCTCCCATTGCCCTTCACCCAAGATATTTCAGCTTTTACCAGTTCTTTTCTTCACTTTTTTTGTGTCTCATGCAAAAACATCTACGGGAAGTAACGCCCGTTGCAGACAGGAAAGGACTATGGGGAAGGCGAGTCAGTGGTTTGTTTTTCCTCCAGACAGACAGGGAGAAGGAGGGGGAGCTGTTTTCTTGCTGTGGTGACAAGAGAAGCCATCTCTTCTTTTGCTCTCTCCCTCAGAGGTGGGTCTGTCTCTCATCTTTCTTTTGACTAATTTAGATTACATCATGAATCATCGCTCCTGTCCCTCCTCCACACATCCACATGCAACACGCACAGTATTTCTCAGTATATGCCTCAGTTAGTGTATGTGTGCATGTATGGGCCCCACCCTGTTACATTCTTGAAGTGCTTCAAATAGTTCTCCCACCCCCCTCAGTCACAGTAGTCTCGCTTATTGACTTGCTCTATCTCTTGCCGTCTTTGTTTAAATGTCTCTGAATTGTCACAAGACATTTAGTGTCTAACAATTTCAGGAATCATACCAGCAACATTTGTCACCGTTTCCTGTTCCCTTCCCCATTTTTTTATCATAGAGATGAGGTAAAAAAAATCAGCTGAATGCCCGCTCTGTTCCTCTCTGTCTCGCCCACCCCTTCACATTCATTTTCTCTCTCCTTTCAGAGGAGGAATGGCAACTGAGCGTTGGCAGCCAGCTCAGGAATTTTACCGGGAGCACAGTCAGAGCACTTAACCTCCAGCCTGGTGTTTGCTTTCCCTGCACACTCTCTCATAGTGTGTTTTAGCTCCTGCTTAATGTGAATGCCATCCACAGCAAGGCATAGGAACTTCTTCTTTGCTTTATATAGAAGTCTTGAATGCATAATTTATCTGTAACTTGATAGTTTTTTCTTCTCGGCCGGCACTAGCAAGCTTCGTTCTACTTAAAGTAATTAGCGACTTAGTAACCCAGTGATGTTTTCTTAAACGTTCTAATTGTGTGACACGCGCACCATTATCTCACTGACTGTTTATCTTTGCAATATTTCCTCCTCATCCTCGTCCAAGAGGTTCTCGAGTACCCACCTTCCTTCAAAACACACCGGTTCAGTTGGCCTGTGGTTTGCAGCCTTTGCCTTGGTTTCACTAGTTGCAGGCTGGCCAATAAATCAAAGATGAATAATTTACTTGTCCCTCAGCAGCCTGTGTTGTTTCTGTGAGGCTTGGCAAGAGCAGGCGGTGCTGCCATAACCTTCCCTAAGGGCCACAGAAAGTGAGGTGGCAAGAGGTAGTGAGATTCCTCTGTAGCATACTGCCATCAAATCTGAAGCATAGGGAACTCCAGCCTTCATCAGTCCCAGCTGTTTCTTTGAATCTCTGCAGCTTCAACACATTTTCAGTACTTAGATGTCAAAATCCATCTCATACTATTCACAGCACTCCTGATATTGTACAAAGCACTGAGGGGTCCACTGTCAATATTCAGTTTAAGCATTACTATCTTAAAAGTTAATACATTTGTTTAAGATGGTGTTTCTTGCCTTATATTTTGTACTGCAGGTTTCTCCTTTTGCTGAACTTTACCTTGGCTGTAGTTCTCATCCACTGTTACATTAATCTCCCATGTGGCCGTCTACTCACCCAAACTCTTCAACAGTAACTGTAACATTGTCTTTGATACATCTGTAAACTGGGTTTCCAACGTTCCAGTTTGCTACTCTAGAGAGACTATGATATTGTTTGGTCTGTCCTTAACATTTAGACTTGTTTTTATGTTGAGGAAATTGTTTAGAAAGGGCCTCTCCCTCAATAATGCTTCAGTTTGCCAATCATGTTTTGTTTGTAGTTTACCTAGGGCAGTCGCTGTTCAACTGCCTTTGTCTCTTGAATGCAGATGATGTCTTATAAGGATGTTTACTACACTGTTTTTGATGGTGTTGTCCCTTTAGATTTCCCTGATCTTGCTTTGAATGAAATTGACGTATTGTGTGAAAATCTGTCTAGCATGTGTTGAACTGACACCTCAGGATAGCTTTTCAGCTCTGAAGAGAACAAATCTGTGTCAACACTGTTCCAATCAACTGTAAATATTGTTTGATGTCAAGGTAGCTGCAGTAGTGATCATAACCCACACAAGACTGTATTATTTTAGTTTTTTATAGGGATGCCAGACCCAAACATCAGTTTGTTTCACCTTTGACAAAGAACATTAGAAAACCTCCTCAGAGCTGCAACAACAGGGTTTGACATTAACCATGGTCCAAGAAAACAAAAAGTGACTCTGATTCCATCTAGTTTATCAAGTTTTTATTCCTGAGCCTTCACCAACACTATGTTACAGATCCACAAACATCCTGATTCCTTTACACCGTTTAGTTCAACATTTTACTAAAGCAGTGCTCATCACAGTACTCGTCACCAGATAGCTACCAATATGTCAGGGTTACTGATGTATGGGTTTCTTAACAGTTAAAAAGTTAAGTTGAGTTAAATTACCATTTCTGTATTGTTTTGACATAAGTTTATATTTTGGCACCCAAAATGTACTTCAGTCACCAAATTTAGGGGCTTGTGGCATTGGGCAAGTGCTTCAAGATATTTTTGTCGTTCCCTGAACGATAAGTCAATTTTTTTAGGAGTTGCCAGCTATTAAATAAATTGCCAACTATTTTGATAATTGAATTTTTTTTCTTTTGTCTTCTATTTCGTCATATTTCTGGAGAGGTGCATGTCAGACTACGGTGTCCTGCATGGTGTTGGTTACATGGTTACACCATAGGTATAGCGTTGGTTCAAAGCAGAAGTTTAAATCAGTCTTAAGTGTGCAAGTGTGAGAATTCATTTCATGTTGCAGTTATCCAAGTTCATTATGTTTCTACTACCTGTGCCAGCCTACCCTACTCTCAATCACCAATCTCACTCTGTACAGGCTTGTGATTGGATGCTATTGCTTAAGTCATCAGATCAGAGAGCGGCTGCAATAAGCAAAATGCTACTCAATGTGTCTGCTTGCAGTGATGGAATTTATCCTGGAGGAAGTTTTCACACATTTCTGTGAACAGTTACATTGGCTTTTACTCCACTGCCCCCTCTATCTTTTCAGCAATGTTTCAACTGCTTGAACAAGGTCTTCTCTGTCTCACTGACAGTCACACATAGCGACTGTCTAGTGTAACTAGAACTACATGTGTTGCACAGTTGTGTTTTACAGTGGCTGTCTGCCCTGCAGTCTTGTGCTGTAATGTAAAACATGATTTGCTTAGCATAATTTATGCCCACATGCAACATGTCTAACTTGAAGTATCAGCACATGAATTAAGTCAGAGTTTTGCAACTACAAGTGAAGCAGTTTTGTCAGTCCTGTTTGTTTAGAGTTTGTCGCTGCTTGTCTGTTTGTGGTGAGGCTTAAGTCTGTCTGTCCTTATCAGTTCAGTGGTTGGGAGGAGATTACAGAGCAGAAACAATGGGTGGTTTTGTATGATTAGGCTTTAATTGGTGAAACAAAGAGGCTCTTTAGCACCATGTGTAACATAGGAAAGACTGGCATGAAAGCCCACAGATAGCTGGCAGGAAAGAATGTGCTGTGTGTATGAAAGGGTTAGTGAGCATGAGCCTCGTCCCTGCTCAGTTGATTGATTGTGTTCGCTGGGAGAAAAAAGGCAAGCAAGGCTGTCGGGAGCGAGGGGAGGATGGTGAATGTGATAAAGAACAGTGGGGGGAGACAGAGGATTCCTATGTGCTGTGAATGAGGTCATCTGGTTGGATATGAGGAAGGTCACTGACCCCTCCCTCAGCTCCACACTCCACCCCTCTGTCTCTCCCTTCCTCCCCCTCAGCTAATGATACACAATGGCTTTTTGTGCTTTAATGGGCCAGACACACACACTGGGTCATTCCTACCAGTTCACATAGAAGAATGTGCACAAGTGCTGTCTGTCAAACAAGCCCATTACATTACAATGCATTTTTATGTGTTGCATTTATCACTTGGCATATTATCGTAGCTGAACGCACTTTTCCTAAAGCTGCTGAGTGGTGTGGTGTTGGCAACATAAGACCTTCCCATGTACATTGTTGTTCTCAAGGGATGTGAATTATGAACTGGTTGCAAATCGTCCAATCCATTAGGTCAGACACGGCAGATTATTTCTTTGACTAAGAAAACGTAAATGAAAATGAATGCTGTGTAAATATTCTCATGTCATCCACAGATGATGACACACAGACTGTTGCTACAGCCAGCTCAGGAATCAATAGGGAATCAGACCGATAAGCAGAATCGATAATGGCATTGGTATCAATAAAGTCTTGTCAAGTCCCATCCCTATTGCTCTTACAGCTGAGGGGTGATGGTGGAGACAACTTTGGGCATGCTGAAGACATGTTCTGTAATCTTTTTTCTCATTTCCAGTGTAAAGTTTCATGCCAAGGATATGACTTTGTATTACAAAATGAACAGCTAAGTGTTAGCATGTTTACTTGGGGTATATTGTGTATTTGGATCAGTGACCATATCCTTTTGTATTTTGCAATCCAGCAAGCAAAGCCAATTACAGGCCATTCCCTTGCAGTTGTTGCCCTATATTACCCTACAGCGAAATGAAATGATGATCATTATATCGAGTATATGATGAATGCACAACCTATGTTGTGGTGGTGCTGCAATCAATCAAAATCTTACATTGCCAACCTATAAAATATTCTGTATACCAGGGGCATCTATGGAAGAACACCTCCATGAAGCATCCAGTTTTACTTGACTTCATTTTGATATAGTTCTTTTTGCTATTTTCTACCTTGGTCAAGCAACAAAGTCAGGCAATGTGGCAAGGAGGGTATGTCATCTAAATTGGTAGTGTTAATGGACACTAGCAGCACTGCCAGATCTGTGTTTGTCCTGTGACTTGCCTGTGTTTTATTCCAAATTGGGATGCAGATATAGATTTTTTTCCCAAGTGATACTGGTAACTACCTGCTTATGCTTATGGTAGATGCTGTTAAGATAACCAAAAATTTCACATTTTTGTATGGATGGAAATGGATGGAAAGAGGCTCAGATATAATGAACAAAGATGGATGATTCTGTATGACCGAACCAAATCTGGCATCACTGTGACAACAAAAACTGTTTTGATCCACTAAATCTGCATTTATTTTTCCTGGTAAAGTTTGTCACATATAGCCTATACTTTGGCCATTCTAGAGCATTTTGCCTAAAAATTCAAGTGAAATACTTTGACATAATCTGTAAAATCAGATGTTATTTTGGTCGATATTTAGCAGCTATGATTTTGTTATCAAAATAATGAATAATATCAAATTTCCAGTTCTTGGCCGACAGTTTATCTGCCCGATATTTATCATGCATCACTAATTTCAAAATATCGGATCTCTGCAATACAGCCACACAGGCACAAATTGTTGTCTTCTTTGATGACCAGGATACCAAATATAGGATTGGTCCTAAATTGCACTTGCAGATGACAGTCCATCAAAAAAGACCTCATTTTGGAGACCAACTCAAGAACATCCTCCACCACACATTATTTGGACCTTTTATCACAAACCCCAGCCATGATCCTAATTACTAGGGCTTGAACTCCAGATGCACCTCTGACTCCGGACATCTGGGTCAAATTAATGAGTAATATACTCCAGCTAGCTTGCACCTGGTTACATAGCTCACCAAAATAAAGTGACATTGAAAGTAACTTACAGGTGCCCTGTTTGACAGGTGACACAACTCTAATTTAGGTTAAACATAGTTACTATAGAAGGCACAACCAGCTGGCACAGTTTAACCGATTCTCTCCACCTGATGCTCTACACATTACTTCCGCAATCTCTGCCCCAGTGTCATTATACAAGAATGTTGCTCATAAAAGACTTACAAGGTGTTTCTTTATTGTCGTCTTGGATAAGATTACAGCTGCTCCTGTCTGGTGCATACATTTTCTTGCAGGACGTGCCAGGACAGGCTCACTGACATAGACCACAGTGATTTTAGAGATTCCAATGTGAGTGATTAGACTCAAATTGCTTTAGTCTGAACACTGGATGTATGTTTGCATTGTGTGAATTTGGTGAATTAAACAATTCATTGCATACGTTGGTGGTCCTCTAGGGAAGGTAAAAGGCAGCTGGGGATGGACGGTGTGCAGACACAGCAGGTGTGAGACAGGTGTGGGCATGAGCAAGGTGCCAAGGTGCCAGCTGTTGTTGACACCTTAAGGTGAAGAATAGTCTGCCAGGAGATGGACTTGTCTCTCTCTGTCCCCTCTAATCCTTCTCTCGCCGTCCCCTGTTCCACCCTCACTCTGCTTTCCTGGAGAGTGTTTGTCTGACACGAGTTTAGGGTGTTTGTGATGGGAGCTCTTCCTGCAACCTTATTTTTATTGAGCGTCTGACACTTTCGATGAACCAGACCTTGGTTATATCTCTGCTCCTCCTCCCTCATCACCATGTATATAATCCTACTCTCCCTGTCTCCACTCCAGACTCACACATGCATATGTAGTTTCTTTTTCTCCCTCTTACTTCATCCTTTCTGTCTTAAACATGTACATGCATTCCTCTCGTCTGTTTATTTTATATTGCCTTCTATCATTGTCATAGTGTTTTCCAAAGGAGAAAACCAGTATCTGCTCTCCCAAGGGAGAATGACTCATTTTTCCTGGCTTTGCCTTTTTACCTATTTATTTTAGCAGAGTGACTCTACATCTCCCGTCATCCTCTTTTTCCCCTCTGTCTTTGTGTTCTTTTCTCTCATCTCCAGATATTTCTTCACACGCTCTCTCCTTCCATTTGTTTTCTCTTTTGCAGCTTCACTCTCTGCTCGTATGTATGTGTGGCAAAAATCCAGCCTTGGGGCTACATTGCCTCTTTATGTGAGGACCAGTGGTGACATTAAAGGCCCGCTACGTGGTCTGTCGGTTTGCATCAGCTCAGCTCTCACTGTCTGCGCTCAGGACACGAGTACGCGCTTGCTCGCTCAGCTCACCGTTCGATCACTCCCAGGCTCAAAACGTCGGTTGGTAGAGAACAACATGCCTGCACCCGCTGGCTGTAATTCTCCACATGTATATGCACTCAGATTTTTTTAAGCCCTCACACCCAAGCGCTTTGAGGCAGATCAATGTTTAAAGGCTTAGGCGTAGGGGAAGCATGGTTAATGATAGTTGAGTCAGCGACTTCCTCCCTTTATGACACTCTGACCCAGTTGTTAGAGCCCCTCCAACATGTTGTTTGTTTGTTTTTTTAAATGCCCTAAATGGTACATTCAACATGACTTGGCAGACAAAACCGATCAAACAGATGATCTCCAGGACCAGACAACCAGACCAAACACAGCCAAAGAGAGCTCCTCTGACAATTTGCAAGTAGGTCGGGGGGAATCTTTTCCTCTTCTTTTCATTGTCAATCTTAATATCTGGAAGCGCATCAGACACCAAGAGAGTTTTTCAACATCTCTAAATGGTGCCAGGCCTGTTTGTTCATCACAGAGAATCAGCATGTACCACTTATGACTTACAATTACCTACACTTGCTTCCTTGGATACTTGGCCCAGAACAATTGAAGTTCTGGCAGAAGACCACACATATCCATCCAGATATTTAACACATTTCTTGTAAGTCTAATTTGTATTTTACGAGAGTAGGCGTTTGAAGTGGTAAGATTCAGATTCTGGAAAATTGGTATGTTGAGCTGTGAGGACAATGAAGATGCGGCACCAAAGACAGAACAACAGCTGTGATGCGAGTCTATGTGTTGTCACACCCAGGGACAGCGAATGAATGGCTGTTGAAGTTAAACTTAAGATGGTAGCTACAAGCCTCAGCAGGCCCTGTGCCTGGGGATGAAACAGCAGCTGACACACACATGTGTACACTTTGTGATGTAACCTGTTTGTCTTCCTGTGTTCATAAACTCATGTCCGTTCCAGGGATTTTCTGCATAAAGGATATAAGTGTCCTCCTTATTCAAATTCTACGTTGCATTCATTCATTTTCACCTGTAATTACAACTGTAAAATCACTTGTATGTAATGAGAGATGAACGCAGCAAATCACTTAAATGTAATGAGACATGGCTAATGTAGCAGGATATACACTGATTAATTAGCACTGGTGACTAAAACAAAATATTTCTGAATTTATTATTGCTAAGAAATATCAGGATACAGGACAACCCCTCCATTGGGAAGAAGGGGGAAGTGTTAGTGTTACTGATCATCTGTTAACTGTTTGCAGGTGGCTTGTGACGGTGCACTTTGTAAACGGGACTCTCTTTGTTGAAACAGTTTTAGAGAGGGGTTGATTCAACATTATGGCTACGTTGAAAGCTTTAGTTAAGTACTGTATTGGTATGGGAATCACTTCAAGGCTACTGGTATTGTACCTTTTTTTTTAAACGATACGCAGACCTAAAAAGGCTGGCAACAAGCTAGTGTTGCTGATGCTTTGTTGTTTTATTCATTTAAATGCAATCCAACAGCAACAATACAATACAACAAGAACACAAACAGCAGCGTGTGGAGCAACCATAGAGTTGAATCAATGCCTCTCTGGCACATTCTTATCAACAGCTGAATGTGATAAGATTTATAAAGGTAGGAGTTATTGCAGGGCTGTTGTCTTTGATTGCATCAGATTATAACAAGTTTTCTTTGTAATATTTAACTGTAGTGCATTTATTTAATCTGAAGTATGTATTAGCACACAAATGGTGTGTGTGTAATGGTGTTTTAGATGATTGAATATTGGCTTTGCTATTTGGGAAAAGGGATGGTACTTAGGGTTTTGCACATCTGCCCATTTCCATAAGGTGTTTGAGGTACCAGCTTCATCTCATTTTGATCCAGGTCTGCTGTAGGTCAGTGTTCAGTTTTAATTCTGCTCTCTAGATAGATGATGAGACAGTGTATGTCTGACTGTCTGTCACAGAAAATAGGATTGAATCTTAATTGCTAACGAACCATGCTTGAAGGCAGTTGTCACTCTGTCTGCTTGTGTCTCTGTTTTGCGGCATCAATGCTTTCTTGTTGTAATCAAATGACCTCATTCCCTGATAATGAGCGAGGGAAAGGAATGTGGTGGTTCCTCATTCTGTCACTCTCCAACCTACCAAACACATATTAAATAAAGAGATTTTTTTTTTCCAGTCTGTTTGTTGACATTCTCAATACTGCACTTCTGGCAGGCTCCTGCTGCTCCCATCTGTTCGTCGCCAAAAATCACTAGAGTCACAATTGATGTAAGGATTTGCAGAAGGTTTACTGTTAAAATAAATCCCGTGTCATAGCCTTTGCTGTGTTACGATTTAGCAGTGTTTAACTGATGAAAATGACCACTTGAATGTACCATCTACCATTTTGTGCCATTCACGTTAACGATTTGGTTTTCTGTCAGATTTTAAAATATGATATCCTGTGAATTCAGATTATTTGGTAGTATTTGGGGGAAAAAGATCACATAAAGAATTCAAAAATCATTTTTAGAAGTGATGGTGGGGCGTGTGAGAAATTATCCTCTCCCTCGCTTCCGTCTTCCCTATTGGCTATAAGCACAGTGGTCTCCTTAGTTACAGGGGTGGGGACAGGAAGCACATTGCATGTTATCTTCTCCAGTCACACTGACAGCCAGAGCCTTTCCTTCCTCCCTCTTCCTCTCTTGTTTCCTCTCCTGACAGCTGGACCTTTCCTGGCATTGTTGCATGACGGACGGGCCAGCTGTGTGTAGGGATAGACATAGTGAGATGTGTTTAATAGATTAATACTGCTCTGCACTTTTAGATCCTTTGATCAGTGGCCTACGGTACAAGCAAACAGTTATTCTGCCTAAAGCTGGCTAAATCCAACTCCTACTGTTCGAGTAAAATCTCTGCGATGTAAAGCCAAAGCTCACGATTTATTTAGTTTGCTAGCAATAATGTTAGCAAGGGAGAAAACATGCTGCCTTAATCATCTGTGCCATCCTGTGTGCCGAAAAACTAATTAAAAAAAGATGCCAGCATATATGGACTCACTGGTTGTTAAGAAGCAGTGAACAGTATAGCTTGCCCATTTTGCGGAGAGAATTGGAGGTAAGCTAGCTACTTTTTATTATCTATCTTTTCCGTCCACATGACATGTTGTGTCTTTATGGCAATTTCACGCTCTGTTTGCGACTTTGCGCAGGTGCAGTGAGAAAAGAGGCACTGACCTTTCAGGGAATCGACTCGTGGCTCTTGAGAGAGAGCCTGACAACGGCCGACCAAAATTTTTGACGTGTCAGCCGTTCGGGGCAGTTGATAGGTCCTCACTCCCCGCTGTACACCCAATGAGTTGCGTGGCTCAAAAATCTGGTCTGAAACTGGCTCAAATCACACCCAACTTAACTCGTTGGTCACCCTCTGAGGCATAGTCTTTTAATTATTTTCTAACAGCTGGCAGGAAATGTCTGTGTTTTCAGGGCCCTCTAGGTAGTGGGCAAAGGAAAGCGATATCCCCGTTTCACAGGCCAGAGGAAATGTTTCCAAGCCAAAAGTCAAAATAGGACCAAGGACTGCTCTTCCAATCCACAGACGTATAACATCAGCATGCATCCTGACTCTTCATCCTGTTATTCTTCCCATCCCTTATCTTGTATTCTCACATCTTGTCGAGCTCACAGCATGCATCCTGTGCCTCATTTTACATAGCATCCCCTGCATTGTTGTGCGTGTGTGTGCCTATGCAAGTGCGGAAGGATGCATGTTTGTTAAAGCATGCCTGGGGCCTCAGTGGATAAAAGGGCCGTGTTTCTAGATGCCTGAGTAGTGCCAGTACATCCACCCAAACACTGAAAGAAGAGTTAAATGGGTTAAAGCACAGTGAGAGAGGGATTCTTGAGTAGCACCGAGCAGCACGGCTGAGGTCTCGCTTTTGTTTGTCTGCCTGATTTCACTGGCAGGTAAAGTCTGTGAAATGAGTTCCCACGAGATGCAGAAGAACCAACAATCTGTTGGGTTGTTTGCACGTATGCTTTGTTCATGCTTTGAATGTGCATTTGTTTTCATATTAATTAATCCACCAGTTTTGACGGCTCCTGTCACAACTAAGCTTATCTTTTTAGTATGTGTGGAACCACACGGATACATGTTCTGTCTCATGAAAGTAAGAGGTGGGCTTCCTCTTGGTATAGTAGCTCAGCTGAGGCAGGCTATTTCTTTTTTTTTCAACCAAGATTTGTGAAACCATTTTCAGCTCATGAGGCTTCACTCTTAAAGCCAGCCTGTTAAATGACTATTGCTGTGGCTTCCAATTTAACGCTACATATCGCTCCCCCTTTAGATGGCAAAAGCAGCAGTAAAATAGCCTATCTTTGCTTGGTATTTTAGAAGGAGCCTGAGTCTGCATTTGTGTGCATTAGGTTGGCTGTTTCAGCTGAGCCAGGGTATTGGGCTGCTTTAGAAGGTGAACCGAGGAGAGAGGAAGTATTAGCACACAACTCTAGCTTCTGCTGTGCTGGATTAGAATATTTTCACAATTGCTGAATAATTAGCAATATTATGAAACTACCCTGAGAAGGAGCTTTTAGCATTCTGTTAACTACCACACTAACACTCCCTGGTGCTTCCTGTAAGGGAATTGTATTCTGTGGGAGTGTGTGAAGGAAAGAAAACAGTCTGTAGCTTTCTGCCTTCCCTCACTCGCCTTGGGGTGCCTCCCTCAATTTTAAATGTGTGTGAGTGTGCTCACACTCACAAGTTTCACCCCAGGATCCAGTTGAAAGTCCCCCCACGCAGAGAGTAATGAACGTTGGCCCCTTGCGGCAACCATTAAGAGTAAGCCATTATGGTTCAGTATTGAGCTAGCCCTCCCTGCCAGTTTCACCTCAGTCTATGGTAGACCCCACTGAGTGCACGAAACTGGCACTCCTATGGCTCATTGAACTGCCAGCGAGCCCCCCACCAGCACACAGTCCCATAAAGCAGTTCCACATCATCAAATGTGATGATCCCTTGTTCTAATTTTAGTCTGAAGTCTTAATAGCTCAGCAGATACTGTCTGTAGCACTCATTTCACTGTGGTGTTGAGGGTGAGGAGCAGAAGATGGGAGTTTGCTGCAACTTTCTAGGGATCATGTAAATTATTTACTGTAATAGTTGAGCCAAATATGACTGGGTATGAAAACCTTTTGTAAAATGTGTCTGATGCTGTGCTTCCTGCTTATTTTGTTTTACTACTACTTTATATTTGCCTTCCCAGTTGCTTGTCATGAATAACGTGAAAGGGGCAATCCATAAAAATAAAATTTCATTTGGACTATCCAAATGAATAATTGTTTTTATGTATGTTATTTAGCATTAACCTAGACTCACAAGTCGGTCTCTAAATGCTCTGCTCAGTAGAGACTGAGGACTATCTCCCAGCTATTGTTGCTAAAACTGGAAACAGTTAAAAAAAACACCATTGCTAAACCAATCCAAAGTAAGGTGTGTCTTTTACAAAATGGAAAGGTTGTAGGTTTGTTAGTGGTTGCTCAAGCAACTATCTTGCATTTAGAAATGCCCAGACGAGTAGGGGTGTCACAATTTCATTTCTAAATCAAAAACTGATCGATCAATGATCAAAACTTAAAATGGAAAAATGGTATTTTTTATCCTGTCTACTCCTGCCTTCTTGTGTGCATCCAGCAAGTGTGGGACCTTGCAGTTGCACTTTTCTATTTTTTTTAAAGCAATTTGAAAATGTAAATGACAATGTGAAGTCATAAAACCAATAATCAGTTGATCTTGATGAATCAAGACTATATAGCTAACAGTAGTAGAACTGTCAGTGCCAAAACAAATATGTTTAAATGAAATCGTGACCTTAAAATCGAGAGTCAAACCACATTGGGAATTGGGCTTGGTGGGCGGTGAGATCTCCAATTGTCTGGCATCCCAAGAACAGCAATAACCATGCAGAGCAAAAAATGGCCTGCCTGTCTTTCTGCTTCCATTTTACCATTGCAAAGACAGCTGGCATCAACCAGTGGATGAAGCATTTTGGCGACTTCCGAGTGAAAGCCCTAGCAATCATCATTCTGTCATTTCATTCTTCAGACACGTGCAAACACTCTTTCAAGCTGCCAGTTTTGGGACCACAGCAAGATTTTCCTCTGATTCTCTTTGTTGGTCTTGCCGTCTTAAGACATTCTGTAACACTCTATTTCTTGGCCACTTGACAGTTGTTTAATGACTTTGCCTCACTGATTAGCATGATCTCAAAATTGGCATCATAATGCTTTCTCAAGCCTCAGTTAACTGGCCTACTTTTGAGCCGCATTTTCCAGGACAATCAGTGCACCTGTTCATCTGTCACTGCTGCTGCTGGAGTTGTCAAGAAACTGTAGTCCCTCTAGTCAAATGGTAACTTTTGTTTCAAAAGCAGGATTTGGCTGCTGTGCAAAGGTAGAGATATTTTCTCAACTGTATAACAACCTTTTTAAATATATTTTCCAATCTAGGCTAATGTGGTATTTTTTTCTGGAAATGGTATGTATGGAAAAACATACTCTCCTCTTCCTGGTGTATTCACTCCCTTTTGTCCCACTGTCGCTATTTCTGCTACTTTCCAGCCCCCCCACCCCCCACCCCCCGGCTCTGCCTTTCCTTCTGCCTCTCTCTTCTTGTCTGCACTGTCTGTTTGCTTTGTTTAATCACCAAACTAACGTGCTATGACACGTTCCTATAGCACACCATCACCGTTGCTGCCAGCAGCCACAGAAAGCCACATTCAGCTTGGCACTACTTCCCCTTCCTGCATGCAGTCACAGTGACAGCCCCAGAAAACATTGCATTTGCCACCGGTTATGATTAATGGCTTTGCTGATTGCTGTTCTTGGCCATTACCACACCTACACATTCTGCTTTTAGCATACATATTCTCAGGGGTTCAGCCAGAGTAGAGGAGGAGGTAAACCGTGTGTCCAAGTTCTCAATGTTTCTGACGTAATAAGAAATGTGAGGATGCATTTAACTCGTGGTTTGATTTGATAGATCAGTGACTGCCATGTTACATACAGTGTTACATCCTGTTTTTTTTTAAGATTTCCTGTTGCTGATCCCTCTAGTTTGATCACCTAAATGACACACACCTGTGCTGACTAGTGGGCTGAGTCTATATAGGCCGGCCCTTCTGTTCAGCTCTCTCTTATGGTGCTAGGTAGGTGTTTTTTCAGTTTTATCCATTTATTATAAACTTTGATGTATTAAACTTCTCTCCTGGTATTGTGTCCATTATTATGTTTGGTGTTTGAGCCAGCTCTAACATAAAAATAGAGGCTCAAAATATCCCTGTGAGTTTACTGAATTTTGTCTTTAAAGGTAGGAGAGGGAATATTTTGTTTGCCTTTTACAGACTATGTCTTCGTGGCACTGGTTTCTGCTGCTGTCAGTGATTGTGGTAAAATATTTAACCAGTACGAGCCGAGGGAGAGAATGAGGTTGATGTGTAATAGAGAGCAATCTGCGTTTTTCCTCCATCTCTGTCAGCAGAATAAATCCGTGGCAGTGGCTAGTAAAGGAAGGTGGTGGAGAGATGTAACACTATTTCCTGCTTGTTTCCTGCCGTATTTGTTTAGCAGATTTTTCTCTAAGGCAGTTTCCCCTCCTCCTTCCGTGTGGAGCGTTATTTCTGTGGGTTCTCTCTCTCAGGAGAGCCTTGCCTACAAACACACAAAAGCTCATTAACTCGTGCGTGTGTGGGGGTGTTTTTAATGTTTAGTTGGCTGTTTGTTTTGACATGTATGATTTGTGCTTAAATTTGTGTCAGGGTGCACACATTCCTGTGCATTGTTAGACCATAGCTAAGTGTTATGAGAGTATCTACAACATGTGTGTTTTCATGCAGCTTCAGCTCATTATTGATGATCAGAGAGCAGAACGTGCCACTTTCTGGTAGACATGTGACTGCAATATAAATGTGCATGTTTATATTGAGTTCAAATCCATCTTGTATGTACTTCCTACATTTTCTGCACCATAGTGTATTCCTTCGAAAAAGATTGTGTTACTGTAAGAGTGTATGTAAGCATTTTATTTGTGCAGAATGCATCAACCGTCCGTTTCCAATTTGGATGAAAGCATTTTTCCTCTGTGTCCTGGCTTGCCGTTTACCCGTGAGATGAGTAAGCGTGTGTGTGTATAGAAGTGTTATTCTGTAATTTAATATTTTTTTACCTGGCACAGGGAAGAGAGAATCCAGAAACCTTGTTACACCAGTCGTTTATTTAGTGGCCTATCTACTTAAAGACCTGACGTTGGAGCTTTTTACCCAGCCTGCTTTAGGAGAATCCCTGACACACAACATAAATCTCTCCCTCTGGCTGCCAGCAAACTGCACCGTCATTTCTGTCTAGAGCCATTTAGACCTCTCAGCCTGTGGGGGCCGGCTCCGATATCCCCATCGTGTCAGAGTTCAGAAACTGTATGTGGACGAGTCACTGTAAAGTAAAGATGAAATGTATTTTTCAGCATTATTTTGAATTTAATAGATGTAACCCGTTGTGAGAGCATTACATTAACAAAGCTTAACAGCTCAACAACAAGGATTGCCTCTTTGCCTGAGGCAAGTAAATTGCCATGTTGGGCTAGTAAATCTGGCAACTCACATGCCCGACTGGGCAAGTGGTAAAAAAAGAAATAAGCAAATGAACTACTTTTATAATTGTGTAATCATTAAAGAAATTTCCATACAAAATGGCAGAAAATGCTGTTTTCAGCTCACAAATATGCCGATTTCCTGCTTTTCTTTGCTTATTATCATATTCAACTGAATGTCTTTGCGTTTTAGACCAATATAACGAGATAGGTGAACTTTTAAGATGTAACATTAGACTCTGAAAATGACTGACATTTTTCTGACATTTTATAGACATTGCAGCCCTAGATTAAACATGACAATTAACTGTAGTCTTTATTGATATTTCATAACCACTAAATTTGAATTTGTACAAGGGCCAGTAAAAATTGACTTGGTAAGTAGATGTCTGAAAAAAAAAGTTGAAGCCCGCTTAAATTTAATGAATAGGTTAATACTTATACATCTCTCTCTCTCTCTCAATACTCACGTTTAGGGTGCAACTAATTATTATTTTTGTTATCGATTAATTGTTAGTCAATAAAATGTCAACAAACTGAAAATTTAAGAAGCTTGAACCAGAAAATGTTCGACATTTTGGCTTGAAATATGACTGAAATGATTTATCGATTATCAGAATAGATGGCTGCGAATTTTCTTTCGATCAACTAATCATTTAAAAAGTGACATTGAAAAAGTTGTTGGTTGCTGCAGTTGCGTACCCCTGCTACTTCTGGGTGATGTCTACCAAACTGGCATATGACAATGTCACAGTGAAATATCATGACGATAGATGCCATGGTTGTTGGGTCTAAAAGGGTCTTCGTCTCAGCACCACTTGACAATAACTTAGCTGTGTTTAAAAAAAAAAACAAAAAAACATGACATTGAGATTTAGTGCAGTGAACAGCAGGAACCATTAACCATTAACCATTAACCATTGATTTTCTCTTCAACATGTCAGAAACAGAACTTGGGCAACTCTACAGCAACTCTGAGCAGACAAACTACCTGTCATACAGAGGCCTTTTAAATCACAATGTTGCAATGATAAAGGGCCTAGTGGTCAATGACTGTCAGCCATCAAGGTCCAGCCCTAATTCCTGCTGTATATTCTCACTGTGAAGTGATCCCTTATTATTTCAACTTCTGTGTAAGAGATAGATAAAATCCTCTGTCCTTGTTTTGTGCCAAAAGTTCAGCTAAAGCTAATATGATGCTTCAGCAGTACAGGTCAGTCAAATCACGTGTGTATCTTTCAGAGTTCTTTAAGAGGAAACACAAACAGGTGATTTTGTGCAAAAAAGACTGATAATTTTGGAAGATACCCAGTAACTAATCTAATGAAAACAAAAGACAATATGTCTGTTTTGCTCCAGCTTTAATTACAAAACTATTCAGATGTAAATGAACATTATTGTGGGGGGCACAAGTACTTCGTGTTTTCTGTGACTGCGTATAGTCACATATCCACAGTAATAAACACTCCTATGCTGTTCATTATTGCCTCTTCTTTCCCTGAATCTGTGGAAAGTTGGCTGCTTGGATGCCATGGGGAGGATGACTTGCACCCTGGTGTGTTTTAGACTTCTGCAAGTAATAGACACACTTGGGTAATGCTGTCGCAAATGAGTTGGAGTGTTTGATGTAGCCATTTCCAGAGACATAACATTGCCTTAATTGGGTTGAACAATGTTGATCCACAGTTTCTTCTTGTACTCCTGCTTGTCCAGTGTTGCTATTATTTACCGGGAAACCATAATCTTCCTTGGGCTATAATTCCTTGGTTCATGGGGTCAATGAAACTGAAACAAGCCGCATAGCAAACAGAGCATCTTGTACTGAACTTTTTGTGATTAATGTGTGTACTGTCACACTCCCGCTATTATATTACTACATTTAGGATATGGCAAGTGAAGTGCTGACCCTCTGGCTACAGGATGTTGACATTAAAGTTCCCTAATGCAAACCCTAAGGACAGGATATTTCAACTTAAACCTGGTATTTTCTTTGTAAGAACTGAGCTACATATGCTGTTCTTAACTGTGCTGATAACACAGCATACTCATTAACAACACAGGAATAGTTTGTGTGTGAACATCAAAGGATTGTGCTGTGTAGGCCTACTCTTAAATCAAAGATTAGGAAGTAAAAATAAGACAGAAGCATAAGGAAACATTTTTTTCCTTTCACAAAGAGGGAGGGGGAGAGAGAGGCAGCTGTGAGTCGACGATAAGACCCAGAAATGCATACGTTTTCATGGCTCAGTCACCCCCACCAATACGCACTATACTTCGACTCTCTGCTTTAAAAGAAACCTCCGTCTTTCATATGCTTGGCCTGCCAAACCCCTAAACTGTTGAAGTGGAGTGTCGTCTTGGATAAAGTCGTCTGTGCCGTGAATAAAGGGCAGGAATGCATTAAACGCCCAAATCCTTTCGCTTGCAACGGGTACCCAGGCTTTGTGATTGCTAAAGTGCACAGCTTTAAAGTGAAAAGGCTTGTTCCTCGCCTCAGTCTTGTTTCACTCAGCACCGGCACATTTAGGTGTATCTGTGATTGCTGTATTTTATTTTATTTTATTTTTTTTGCGACATGACCACCACATTTTTATGTCTATATTTATCTCAGCCTCCTAGCCACTTTTTCACCTGTTTAAATCATGAATAGAGAATGTATGCATGTGTGAGCAGGAGGAGATGGGAGTGATTTTGAACACTACAGGTTTTTGATCTTAAGTCCTCCTAAACAGGGAGGACTCATTCAGTCCCTCTGCAGAGTTGAACATTTGATCATTTTGGCTTGAAGATTAATTGGTGTTACACTCAATCTGTTTCAGGTGCCAGATATTATCAGCCTAATACCAGGCATCACAAGGCATCTAAAGCTGCTTTCCTCTGGCAAAGCTGATCACACTGATTACCCACCCATTACTTTTCTTTTGCTCCCTTTTTCTTTCTCTCTCTCACACACACATTACACATATATGGACAGATGTGCGCTGCATGGTCAGAGGACGTTTTGCTCCAAGCTACAGGGTGAGGACAAAGCAGTTATGGAGCAGGTCTATTTTTGGGCTCTTAATGGACTTGTTCCCATTCTCTAGTGGAGCAGGTCCAGCTGAATGATCTTCACCAGTCTCAAACCTGATTACTGTATCTCCTTCTGGACCATTCCATTGTTTTTAATTTTACCCTGCCCTCCGCCTATCTCTTTGCTCCATCTTTGATCTCTCCTCCACTCCCCAGGTTTGTCCTCATGTTGTGTTTACATTCATTAGATCATGTTAGATGAAAGAGGCTGCAACATATTACTATCTCAAGTGGCCATTCTTTTGTCGTACGCCTTTCCTCTCCCCCATCTCATCCTCTTCTGAGCTGCTTCCCTTGATTCTGCCAGTGCTGCCTGTATGTGATCATGTTTTTGGCACCAGGCTGGGTAAATAAATGAGAAGCTTCCCTATCCCATGGTGCTGAGTTCACGGTGGCTGACTCTGTCAAATATCACTCATTCAGATGAGTAGATGCACTTAATTTTCTTTTGCTCTGTCCCTTCTATCTTTTCCTCCCTTGTGCAAATGGCTCTCCTGCCTAAGCCTAGTTCTACTTTCCCTTATCAAGAGGTAGTAGTCTCTGTGTGGGATAAATCTGATCATATGCCACTCGGTGCCGTTTTAACTAGTGACTTTTGGTACAACAGGGATAGCCTGCCTGCTAAAGAAGCAATCATGGTAAGAGCTGAGCAACATGGCTAATTGTGAAGAGAATTTTCTTAGCATGTTTGTTTTTTAAACCTCCCCACATGATGCCAACACATTTCATGTTGCTTATCAGTAAATAAAATTTTTGTAGTGGTAAGAATTTAGGTTGTTCAGTCACAGTTTTAATTAAAGGACCAGTGTGTTTCGGATTTAGTGGCATCTGGCGGTGAGCTTGCAGATTGCAAACACGTCTTCTTCTCTCTTCCCCTTCCAAGCATGAAGTCGAAACTAGAGGGCCAGGAACTGTGCAAACTGCAAGAGGCCGGATATTTTTTTCCCTTTATTAAGGACCTACATACAGAACTCATCAAGGACATGCATAAACATATTATACATAGTAAAATGGTCAAAAATAGATTAAAAAATAAAATAAAAAACATGGGAGATTTAAAAAAAGAAAAAAAAGAAAACAAAAATAAGAGAGATACCCACAAATCATACTTGTTACTTTATGAGTGGATTTTTTTTTTTAATGGATGAAAAAATCTTGAAGCTTGAAATTATTTGAAAATCAAACAAAAGAGGGTTTACTATTTCCAGTGTTTGGTTTGTCCATTCTGGGCTACTGTAGAAACATGGTGGTGCAACATAGCGTCATCTGTGGAAGAGGATCTGTGCCCTCTGTAGATATAAACAGCTTATATACAAATGAAAACATAATTTATATTATTTTTCATTTCTGCCATATTGTACAAGTAAAACTTTGACAATGGACCTTAAAATCAAATCATTATGACATTGATTGCTTGAAATCTAGAGTCATTAATAGCTTTAAATTATTCACTTGCTATTATCGTGGCACCAATATTCAGGCATATTATAAAGTTTGATTAAAAATGTTGCTCAAGGTCCAATTACTAGCTTTTTCTAGAGCTTTAAGAGCATCTTACAGTCCTCCCCAGCAGATGGTGTCTGGTCAGTTGTCATGTAGCTCCTCTGTCACCTCTAAGTATAAAACCTTTGTGGTGTGGTAACAGGTGGTCGTGTGTGGGGGGCTGTAGTATCACATTACCAATGTTACATGATGACAGCTGAGCTGACAACCATCCACTGAGGGGAGAAGTCAGTTGAAAACTCCAGAAAAAGCTAGTAAGTGAACCTTGAATTTGGGGTGGAGGGTTTCAAGGTGAACTTTCACACTTAATATCCACCCACCTACGACACCACACTTTGACTCATTGCTTTCAGCTCACAGCCACTTCCCTCTCCTATATTCCTCAGTCCACTGCCTCTCAAGCCTCCACCTGCCATTCTCCTCTTCCACATCCTTCCCTTTGGGTACTGATCTCTCCCCATTGCCAAGATCACCAAAGAAGATGAGGAGAAGGCGTCTCTTTACTTGAGCTTGCAAAGGGCAGATGGATCCGCAGCCACAGCCTGTGACATTTTCATTTTTTCGCCGCAGATTTGAGAAGAAAGGGCAGACATTGAGAGAAACAAAAAAAGCAAAGGATAAAATGAAACGTGTATTAACTTAGATTGAGGCAGGAAAAAGCAGCGCAAGTCAAGAGGAATACAACTGAACTCTGCTTGCTCAACACTGTGGTTATAATTCTCCCTCTTTCCTCTGTCTTTGTCTCATCAAACCTTCTTCCACTCTGCCCTCCGACGACTCTCAAGGTTGATTTCTTTTGTTTCCTTCTGACAGATGTCTGGATAAAACACTAAATAGAGATATTATGATCCCTTCCCTTCCTGTGTCTGTATGGGTGCAGCCACCCCCCGCAGGTAAATAGACAGCTCTGACAGAAAGTGCTGTTTGTGTGTGTGGTTTGCTGAGTCAGGCTGTGTGGATGACACACTCTGAGCTGAGAGATGGCTGAAGGGGAGTAACGGGATCTGTTACTGCACCTCATTTAGCTGTGAAACACGTACATACTCTAGATTTTTGCCATCTAATGCCAAAGTTCAAGAAAAGTTCTCATTTGATAGCCTACGCTCCTCTTACTCCAGCCTTTTGTCCGTTCTCTCCAAGATAGTAATCCTTGGTCTCTCTTCCTTGTGTCTTTCGTACAAAATCAGCCTTTTCTGCTGGGGTGGACAGCTAGACAAATGATTTTGTCGGCCGTGCAAGGCAGGGGGTAATTTTTAGGTGAGCGCAGCGCTTCAGAAAATACTTGCCGCACTGAAATTAGAGGTTGTCAAATGCCGCACGTCTCCACTGATGGCCCAGCACGGCCCCCTTATGTTAATGTGGCATTTCAGCAAGAGGAAATTAGAAGGAGGAGGGGTACTGCTGCTGGTTGTCAGGCAGCATTGTCACATGTGCACACTTCTTCTTTCTATTCTCTAGTTATGTGAAGGATGAATGTTCTTGGATGCAAATAGCGCAGTATATGTGCTTTTGTTGTTAGCTACGTTCAGACCAGAGAACTGATTTTCTAACATACAGAACACTGGCTCCTCTTTACCAATCACTGATGGCTCCTACACACATGCTTAGCCCACCAGTGGTCTGTTAAATAGCTCTTCTGTGTTTATTAATGTTAGCTTGAAAGACAGACGCAGCCAGTTAAGGTTCTGAGATTTATAGTAAGTAGGAGAATTTCATTTTTATAGAATGCCATTTTGTAGTTATCTTCCTTTTTATACATACTAACTATGAGTGATTAAGCCGAGGATAGTTTTGCACAGCCATCAAGGAGTTACAGAGAGTAAACTTATGACTTTGTGGTTATAAAACTGTCCAAAAGACCATCATGTTCCCAAGTTTTATGGACTTGATGGTTCTTTTGGACACACAACACACAATCATTTGTAATTAAGTTTCCTGTTTTTCATATTCTCCCTGCGCTATGCTATCCCGATCTCCTCCCTGTATCATGTGTCACTGCCGAGCCCCTCCGTTCATACACTGAAGCCTGGACGTGGCCTGAAGCCGCTGCTGTCGGTTAGGACTGATGTAATCTGTCTTCTGGGCCAGATACCATGAGGATGAATTCATCTTTAGGGAGGACTGGGAGTGTGTGGACCACAGAGTGCTGAGGTCATGTTGTTTGGGAACAAGTCGCTCTGCACTGAGCCTCCTCCCAGGTTGTTTGCACGGCTCAGATCTGTCCCGCAGGTGTTGTCCACACAGCTGCAGGCCAGATGTTGATTTGTATCCTTGTCAGTGTCCGAGAGCCCATCAATCACGCATTTGTCAGTCTGTCATCGACAGTATCCAGAGAAAACACTTTCAGATCGACAGGAAATCCCCACAACCTGATTCAATGGCTAAATCCAAGTGTATTATTTTTCTGGCTTTTTTAAAATTTATAAAAGTGTACAGTGTACGGCTGTGACTGTAAGGTTTATTTCTGACCATGGTGAAAAAGCAGCTAACCCCTGTGGGAGGGTGGTTTACAGCAATTGCTCAAATAATTACATTTTAATGGTCTTAAAGGCTTCTGTCAGAAGATCTGCATAGCTTCTCTTAAAGCGAAATGTATACATGGCGTGCAAGTGAGGGAAGGCAAGCAACAAACAGTGACGGTGCTGCTAGCGTAGCATAGGAAAAGGTTAACAGTAAGCTGTCATTGTGGCAGTAATGCAGAATGTAGGTTACAGTGTGTCCATTAATAAAAGCTGCAGCTTTTCAAGCACAAGAAAAGTCTTGTGAAAGTGAAAGGGTTAACCACAAAGTAAACCCAGCAGGAAAGGCTAACAGTAGCAGTACCTTTGTGTCTTGGTTCCAGTTTGATTGTATACCTTTCAGAAGTGTTGTAATCCAGCCTTGAACTGCAGTGTCATCATGGAGACTTCATAAAATAAACACTCAATGTCTTCTGTGAATCATTTATCTATTTTTCTGTGTTGAAAATTGTTGTTGTTACTGTTAGCATGTTGTTAGCCTTCCAGTGGCCATCCCATGATGCCTTGCATTGAGTGTTAACCAATCACAGGTTGTGCTTCAGACTTATCACATGTAGCTCTGATCTCAAACACATTGCGCAATGGAATAACTTGAGACTGACCCTTCAAAGTGAACTTTGCGCTGATGACGGTAAGAAGCGCAATCCCACAATTGAGCAGCATCACATGACTGCAGTATTGCTGTAATGTGGTCGTCACAGCCCAAGTGCAATATTTAGTCTATAAATTAGAACAGATAAGAACAACAGTAAAACCTAATTAAGGATGTTTGACCCATCTTCTATTTATCGTAAGGTTAAGGTCAGACATGCTCCACTAAACACATCTACAGTTGAGTGTCAGGTTTCCCAGCTAGAGTTTAATATAGAGCTCCCAACTGCTCAAAAGTCTCATGAGAGATGGAAACGGTGCCTAACACCCACCCCCACTCCACCCCACACACATCATTCCTTGAGGCCTCACTAGCCCTACCATTTTGTTTCAGCTGTTTCACGCTCAAACTTAAAAACTCGTCTCTGTAGACGCCTCTTCTTGGATCTCGTCTCTCCTACCCTTTACTGCCGATATAACTTGTTGGTTCAGCGGTGGCATGACTGTTTGTATAGCGATGATGGCAAACGTGGGAAGTTAGAAAGTGCGACAAGTGCGTGTCCCCTCTTAACGGGTGTTACAACTGCAGTCATCACTCCTCATCCAACTGTGACACAGGATGGGGCGGAATGAATGAAAGTTTTTTTTTTTCTCTCAACCTGCATAGCATTCCTCTGTGTGTGAATTTGTATGAGCTACACAGGCAGTCAGAATGGTGTGTGTGTGTGAGAGTTGTAGCAGAAGCCTCCGTTGGCTGTGTGTGTGAGTGAGAGAGAGAGGTCCATTAGTTTTATCTGACAGAGGGATCAGATCTGAAGGCATGTACCCGAGCCTGCGCGATTCCCTGCGTCTCCTCTCCCCCACCTGCCCAGATGCTCGCACAGGCTACTCTATTAGACAACAGCCACTGGGGAGTACCAGGCAGAGAGGAAAGACAGTGACCTTAACCCCTAAATAATGCAGCGCTTAACTTTTGTCTCTGGCATATAGAATAACTTGCCCACATTCACTGTTTTCAGTCAGAGCAGCTTGTTCAGAAAAATCACTATTTCCCGCAGGTATTAAGAGGCATCCGTGCTCAGCTGTCACACATTTTCGCACTCACAGGCTATGATATTTTTTTTGTGTACTCTCAGAAAAACGAACTTACACAATTGTTTGTCTATAAATGACAAACAATACTCAAGGCAATTGACAGATTTCTGTTGTTTTTCCTTTCTTTTTTCCAGCAAAGATTTATATGCTACATTAAGCCTTTGCCTAGAAGTCAAAATCAATATGACAGTGATATATCAAATACAAAGTGAAATAAATGTTTGATTGTACTGGTGTTGTGCAGGTGCTAACCACAGTGTTCATGTTTTTGTGTTTCAGAGATCAACAGAGTGCGTAAAGACATGTACAGCGACACAGTGAATGGCCTTGTGGACAGACACCCTCTGGAGCTGCCTGAGCCTATCGGACCCATTGTCCACCTGCAGGAAAAACTGTTTGTGCCTGTCAAAGAGTACCCTGATGTAAGTAGCTGGTTTATAAATCTCACACTATGGCAGCTGTATCACAGTGATGATAATATTGGTGCATTTTAGGACTAATATTTATA
Organism: Lutjanus argentimaculatus; assembly: GCA_034769285.1. Taxonomy (NCBI): domain Eukaryota; kingdom Metazoa; phylum Chordata; class Actinopteri; order Lutjaniformes; family Lutjanidae; genus Lutjanus; species Lutjanus argentimaculatus. The sequence continues at coordinate 24,677,475 of JAWZSL010000003.1, read as the reverse complement.
CTTGTTGTGGTCATGCGGTTATTTACGTTGGCTTTTACTTTTGTTTGTTTGTACAAGGTGCTTCATTTATGATAAATGAAATAAGTTACTTAATTTATGATTAATCAGGTAATTTGTTGCGAGACGGCTAAGTGTTTAATTATGTATATCTATCACACATGCATATCTATTGATTACACATGTAGCTATATCATTACCTTCAGGAAAAGTCTATCATATACATTTACAAACAACAGCAACACAAACACACATGCACACACCATCAGAGAGCAGAATATGCATTTTTTTGTACAAAAACAAAGCTAGCCCAGCTCCTGCTCAGTATAAACTTTAACAAAAGGCATATCCATATCTGACCTTTTACTCTTATTATTTAGTTGACTTTAAATAAGGTTTAACATTCACACAGCTTCTCTCGGCTGTCCCTTAATATTAGAGCCTTTGTCCAACATCACTCTAACCTATGGGAATAGTCACATTATCAGCTTCACATGCTAACACGAAATTCCTACAAAATAAATAGTAAAAAAAAAAAACGTGAAACACAGCAAAACTTACAGCTTCCATGTTTGAAGTTGGGTCACTATCAGTCTGTCTTTGAGCTGAAACCATTACTGGCCCTTGTATTCCTTGTCAAATTTTTGAAGCATTGATTCATTCATTAAACATTTTAAGTATAAAACAAGAATGCAAACAAAGAAAAAACATGAACATATTGTTTTGTTGTGGTTGTTTGCCGTGCCCTGCAGTTGACCTGTCAATAGCATGGTATTTCAAAAATGTGGTCATTGCGACAGCCCTAGGTATAGTATGTCTGTAAGAATATGTTGGTTTCTCTTCCTTCTTCCATTTGAGAACTTTTTATCTGCTAAATATTTGTAGTAAGAGCTAAATGGATTCAACACTCTTATACCTGTAGGCATGCACATCCACAGACATATCCTCTTGCCTTAGGCCATGTGTCTTTGTGGTGTGTCATCACTGGAATGACATCTGATGATAGTTCAGCGATCTGTGAGAGTTCAGGACATACTAGGGGTGGGAATCTCTGAGTACCTTTCAATTACGATTCAGAGGGCAACCATTCGATGTGAAAACGAATCTCGATGCTTCAAAATCTTAAACTTTTAAGCCATTTGGATTTTATTTGTCTGTAGCTGCCCATCTTCAGTCATCCTCACCAAAACTCAAGAAGTAGCCTAGTTTAGACGTCAACATGATGCATATGATACATTTGGGGGGCAGGGTATCTTTTTGTCTAGTTGATTCAGGATCTATTTTTGACATTTTAGAAAGGGGGGCACAATTTTCAGTCTCTTACTCCAGTTTCCCTGAAATACAGTATGAAACCTAACTGGCAATTAGATGGTCTGCAGCCTTTTATATTTTAAAAAAAAAAGTTAACTGAATTAATTAATGAATTAATCAATTTGAAAGAATCCTACAGTCCCCTGCCTCTGCCTGTATGACAATAACAAAATGAGAGGGAGGCAGAGTGTTTCATTGTGTGTGGTGTTATTCACGTTATGTCTCCAGCAGTGGAGAGCAGCCTCTCTGCTGCACCGTGAGCTCTGAGGAAAGACCTCGGTGTCCAACATGCAGAGCAGGTACAGAGTTTTTAGGTGAAACAGACTGAGTAGAGAGTGATTTTCTTCACCACAGAGTTGGTTGAAGTTGTTAAATGCCGCGGTGTGTGTCACTCAGCCGCTGTCGTTTGTTACAGCCGATCGCTGCTCTGCTCCAGAACGACTTAACATCTGTGGGCGATGGTAAATAGTATCCACAATACACTTCACCTTCGTCTCACAAATTCAATTATTTAGACAGTAAATTAAAACATGATTGCACCCGCTGCCTTTTGAGAAGTACATCTCCCTGTTAACTACTGATAACTCTAGCGTTTGTACACTGTAGACTGTCCAGGTGCTGCGCTGCTGCAGCTGAGGTCTGCCTTTTTTGCTCCGATAGCATCATGTTAATTGACATTTAGAAATTTGACTTTTGACTTTTATAAATCAATTCAGAATCTGTGGCATCTACATTGTGATGCATCTAAGAATGGAATATTTCCCCCACCACTAGAACATACCTGTTGTTCCTCTCTCTCTCATTCTTTCTTTTGTGGATTCCTGCTCCCTCCTTAGGTCTTTTTTGTGCACTCTACTTTTTGCTCCTTTTTTCATTCATGGTTGGTAAACACACAACTCTTTCCTGTTTTGTGAGTTTGTTAAATGATAGTTGCTAGACTCAGAGTTTATAATGGACTACCGTTGAAGCTATGTCAGGTCGCTGTCTTAATTGGTCCTGGTTTCAGGAAAACATGGCATGCTGGGGTGTTTATGGGCCAACTCAGCGGTAGATTAGTGCTGAGAGGGAGAGAAGGAGGGGACTGAGAGGAGGAGTGTCATGAAAAGTAAACTACAATTCCATAAATATTCAGCTGGAGGAGATGGAAATCTTTTAGGCTTACCACTCGCATTGGCTAGAGTGGTGGTATAGACTGCTTTTCTCAGATTGAAAAACACACATCTAAACGTACATACGCGCAGCTGTGAAAGAATGGTACATGATGGAACTATCATGTCAGTTGTAGGGATGAGGAGGCTGGTGGCAGAAGAGGCCTCACAGAACAGTCGAGTCAGTAAAAGTCTTGTCTGAGTAATGACAAATGTGTATGTGTCTACTCTATGTGTGGCCCTGTAGTGTGTGTGTTGTGTGTGTGTGTGTGTGCGCGCGTGCAAGTTTGTGACCACAGTCAGACCATAGCCACCTTCCTGTCCTTGTGGTAATCTTAAGCACACACATGAATGGTTGTGTCACGTCTTGGTGGAGCAGCGTTTCTCTTCGTAATCCCAGCAGCTTGCAGTGATGAAATGAATGGAGGGAGGTGACGAAGGATAAGAGACACTGTAGAGCAGGCCAAGGCCTAGCCAGGCGTGGATTGCATTTTCCTCCTGACAGAATTGATAAAGGGCACCAGGGACTGGCTGGGATCAGCTTAGCTCCAGCTGACCCTCAGACCCAGACCCAGCCTCCTGAGCTCAAGCTAAATCAACCAACCACAACCCAGTCTTTCACCTTCCATCTCCAGCGACAGGGCCGTGGACTGTTCCCTAATTAGCTGCAAGAATCATATTTGTACTTGTTGATGCTTTTGTGTGCTAATGGCTTTATGGAGTATTATTTTTTTTTTATTATTTAATTTATAATCTCAAAAGGGAAGTGTGTACTGACCCTGTGTGGATGATGCATTAGTTAGTTGTCATTGGTCAACACAACTGTGTTTATGATGTAGCTATTTTTTTTTAAAGGGGAATTCTGATACTGTTGCAGGGTGGCTACAGGTCTTTAAAAAAAGTCTTAAAATATCTTCATCACATTTACTTACAAAAGGCCATAAAAGTATTAATTGAATTATGTTTGGTATGGTCTTAAATATTTATTTATTGAATGCTGTAATGATCGTCTAAAATCGTCTTGAAAATAGAATTAAAGGCTCATGCACACCTTCAGTTTCTTGTAGACAGGTATGTAGGAGGAAAATCCATGGGAGAGAGAAGAGAGAACTCTTGCACACTGTAATTTACTTGCATATAACTATTTACAGATACAGTGTTTATTAGGCAAAACCTCGTGAAGGTCTAAGGACTGAAACACATCTGTAAATGTAGTCTGTAAAAGTTCTATGCAAATAAAGGACATTCACTCAAAGTGCAAAAGTTGAATTTGATTGCCTCTGTTATCCTGTTACCTTACAAATCTTTTTAAAAATCTTTTTGCTAATAACTAATTTAGTCAAATGTTATTTAACTCAACCAGTTATATTGTCATTTTGCCTATGATTTTGAACTAACATATATATTATATATGTTTATCTATATTTTCACATTTGATGGTTAAATTTGAGGCTAATTTTGCAGTAAAACTAGCCTAATCAAACTGTGGTATTAACAAGCCTTACACTGAATGTACATACCGTTTGTAGAACATTCAGTATAAAAGTATAAGACCAAAACCTTTACCCGTAGTTATGGTTTTCCTTTACAAATGAAATCACAGTATTGTGTCTGTGCGTGTGTCTGAATGTGTGTGTGCATGTGTGCGCCTGTTTGCTCGTGGGTGGCTTTTGCGCTAGTCCTTTCAATGGCCATATATGTTTTATAGAGGAGTGAGGGAGGTCTGTGAAAATGTGTGGAGCAGTGGTTGTCATCTGTGGCTGTAAATACACGAATGGAAAGACTCTCTCACACACACAAAAACTATTTAAAAGTGTGGCATCCTCAGATGACCCTTGTGTTCCCCTTGCTCGATTTGCTACGCTGCTACACAGAGCAGGGCTGTAACTCAGTATTGTGTTTACGAGCTGCCGTGAATGCTACTAAATTAATTAGGCTTCCCCCTGGTGGCCGAGATGACTCACTGATGACCTTAGCAGACACAGATTTATACACACAATAACTTGCACACAAGGATATGCAAGTGGAGACAAATACACATTCATGGCGATGCAAAAAAGGAACTTACTTCACTTGGGCATTTTTTCACTCTATTTTAGTACACACATGCACACCGCCCTCCACCAAGTGTGGTCATTAAGTCTGCAGGAAAACAGGAAAATGCCAGATAGCTTTGTTATATATAGATGTGATGATCGGAACCAGGGGAAATCAGCAGCAGGTCTAAATGGAATTATTTTTTCTATTCTTACCTCTCCTACTCTCTGAAAATATACAGAGATTATGTGCAAAAACTGTTAAACTGGTTACATTAAAACATGTTTGTTGGCACAGAGTAGAGCACAGCAATACTGGTCACTATATTCACATTTATCCCAAGGTAACAGGGTAATTTATTATTACACAACACAGGGATGCACAACAAAGTGTGAGTTGTGGTCCCTTCAGGATAAAATCTAAACAAAATAAACTAAAGCAATACATACAGTTATTTATATACGAGTATATACAAGTATAATTCTGTTATGTATTTTTTGAATTTGCATCTCAGCAACAAAACAGCAATAATAATATGGTTGACATCTTCACATAAAAAGTTTGCCATTTAGGAAACACTGCTCATCAAATGTGACAGCATTTATACAGGAAGTATTATCAATGTAAACACAGTCAGCCTCTCCTCGTCCTGCTGAAGTCTTGCATGTTGGCTCCTGTCAAATGAAGTAGCTTGATCAAAGATGTTGCAGAGAATGTGTCTGTAAGATGTGGGTCTCTTATTTCCTGTATTTCCTACATTTAATAATTATACTGACCTTTTGCCATGATTTAAAGTCTGAAGTATTTGAATGCTACCAGTGTAATAAGTTAGACACACAATCCTTTTGTCTACTCTCCTTTGTTTTCATTGCTTCTCTCACTGCCCTTTGCAATTTTAAGCTATTGGGGTGGAAAGAGAGGGAATGAAATTTGGGATTTCATTATTTTAGCAGCAGACAATGACAGTTAAAGTGTAACTGTGTGTTCAACTGACTTCCTCGTAGAACCGAGCCACACTATCTGTGTATTCAGTCAGTGTTTTCAAGGAGGATAAAGAGTGGAATCATTTAGTGGTGGGCTAAGAGCGGAGATGATGTAGGATCAGTTTGAGAAGGAAGAGAGGAAGAAAAATGTCACTTCCTATCCCCATCTGCCCACTGCTAAAAGGAGAGGAAACTGTAATGATGATTATTAGACTGGGGAATATTTCCCCCCTCTCACATTTCCGTCTGATTTCCCAGATTCCCCCCATCGAAAAGGCACATGCATATGTGTGTGTGCTTGAGTGTGTGCGTGCGTGTCTTGCTGATGCAATTCTAGTTTCTCCCAAGAAAGCAGGGAATGATGGTCCAAGTCTCTGTTTTGTGTTCTTGGCATCAGCTCACCTGCCATGGAAGATTTGTCATCGTTCATACTATTTCCCCTTCTTCTTTCCACACTTCTCTTGTCATTTTGGGACACCTGCCATCCACTCGCCTTCCTTTGGGTTTCCGCTTTGATTTAAAAACATAACTCCCACTTACCTTTACCCGCCATATCCTTATACCGAGGCCACACTCGCTCGATTGGGGCTTTCTCCATCTCACCTACGTGTCCCTGCTCTCATTTCACCAGTAGATAATTAGATTGTCCTGGTGCCTGGATGCAGTGCAGCATGTCAATTCTACCAAAATAACTTGCCTTGCCAGCATGCTCCTACTCTAATTCCCTTAAGTGTGTCCCTCCTCTGGCCTGTGTGTGTGTGCTTGCCTTCATACCGCACATCTGTCTGTAAACGTGTTTGTGTGTTAGGCCTGCGTCTCTATCACACTGTCTGCCCGCTCCCTCCCTCACAGTTCTTCAAAGTCAGCCATTTCCTGATGTCGTCAGTGGTGCAGAGCGCTGTGAAGCGTCACCGTGGTGACTGCATCTTGACTGACAGCTGAGTCGCAGGCTATCTGATAACTTCAACCTTCAATTAAATGCTATCTGTGGCTCCGCTTTTCTCCCGAGCACACACTCACACACACATTGATAGGCAGCTGAGTGACAGCTCAGCATGTCATTTCCGTTGACCTTCAGGCATCTGATAGGATGTGTGACATGTCTTTTAAGTTCGTCTCTGTCTCCAATTTATTCCCTGTGTATTTGTATTTGCCAACTGTTAGGCGGGTTGCGGGCAGGTCACTGGGTAGTAAGAAATGCTCAGGAGTGAAAACACACACGGACACAGACACCTTCACTGTGCTGACTCTATGAAATGGGACCCTCAGTCAGACGTAAGCTGTTGAGCAACTGCTAAACTGAACTGAACTCCTCTCTGCAGCTTGCAAGACCTGAGAGAAGAGAGTGACCAGTTATATACATGGGTCTGAACAAACAGCTGTGAAATACAGTTCTGCTCTTGGTGCTTCTGTGGCATTAGTGTTTCTCTGGTGTTTGGCGGGTTGTCATGGTACTTTAGATTGTTTACCTCAGTAATGGAATCCTTTTAAACACCCCTCACCCTCAATTTCCCTTCTTCCGCTCCACCTGTCGTCTCCAAAATAAAGATCCTAAGAGGAGCAGATGTTTGATCCCCCTGCAATTCAACATTTTTTGGTTTTTAGTCTGTGTTTTGAAGGCAAATTAATCTAATTGAACACTGCAAATGACTTTGCATTGGTTCTATGGGCTTAGTTGTCTGAGACAGGAGATTGGTATTGTTTGTTGTTCATCAGTGTATTAAAGCTAGAAGAAAGGTCCATCAACTTTGGCTTTTCTCACAAAATAAACTTTAAGTTGTTCCTGTGTTTAAAGGTACAACAAAGAAGTTTTGTATTTTGTTGATTTTAGAGGCCCCTGTGGACAAAAAACAGTTGTGTTTCCACCACTATAACCACAGAATATAATGTCAAAAATAAAATGAATAAAAATATCCTCCTGCTTCTTTTTAACTGGCTAATGTTTAGTCACTGTAACTTTGGGTTGGAAAATGTAAACACATGTTAGTTTAATCTAATTTTTAAGGTGAATCTGACCTGGTGGCATTAAGAATAATTATATAGAAATAGACAATCTTCTCACATATGGTCTTCTTGCTTATGTAGGTCATATAGAGTGATGCCTCTGTAAATTGAAACTGTTTCATAACCAGTTAAAAACTCCTTGGAGTAGCTTTAAGTACAAAGTACTCTATAGCAGGTGTTTTCAAAGTGGGAGGCAGGCAGGTTGGGGGCTCCAACCAGTGTTAGGGGAGGCTTAGTGAATGGAAATGAAAAAAATATTACGTTAGTTATCAAAAGGAGATCACATTGTATAAATATGTGTGATTTGGTTAAAGAGGTACGGAGGTTTGGGGAATTTTACTGTTTCCCATTTCAGAAACTAATAAATGCTTTTGGACAGACCTTTTTTCTATATATTTGTTGCAGTCTGACCTTATGTCAAACAGCAATATTATGCTATCTTGGCTCAATTGTTGAGTGTCTATGGGACCAAATAACATAATTGTGATCCCATGGGCATGATTGTGTTATTTGAGCAAAACTTAACAAGTAAGGGAAACACCTTTTTCCAAGCTTTGACTGAAGGGAGGCCCACAGTCTCTGACTTTGAAAACCCCTGCTTGACAGAACAAACACAGGTAATTAAAACAGGAAATGAAATTAAGTGCAAATATATAGGATGAAAATATGAGTAGGTAAGCTGAGACTCATACTATAAACTAACATTAGATATTTTCTTAAATATTAAATCAGAATTCATGAACTACTAACACTCATGCTGTAAAAATTCAAGAGCATATTTGTGTACTTCTGTGCTAACAGACTAAAGATTAATTTTAGTTTGCCTTTCAGTGAATCCTGCTGTGATTGGATAAAGATGTTTAGAAATGACGCACATCTTTGTGTGCATACATGTGTGTTTGCTTTGTCAGGTTTTGGAGAGGATGAAAAAAAATGCTTCAATGAAGCTACACTTCGACTGCAATACACAAATTTGAGATACCAAAAAAAAAAAAAAAGAGGCTCTGGTGATTTGAGAAGACAGGATGTCCTGGACCTTTCTGTTTCACTGCAGTAAAATTGCCCGGACCAAACCAGCCAGTTCCCTGCACAGGGAAAGTCATTAAGCTTGTTCCCATGAGGGTGTCATCACTTATCATGCCAGCTCCTGATATCCTTCTGACCCCCTTAAGTCATTACCAGTCCTGGAAATGTACCGCCCCACACCTCACCTCACCTCACTGATAGAGCAGCAGAGTGGAGGATTTTGATATCTCTAGCTAGCCAGCCATGCATGATGATGATAATTTGATGAACGGATGGTTTTCTAGTTAGCTATTTGATGAGGAGGGTAATTACAATGATAATTTAAACAGAGGACTCTATTTGTTGTAGTCAGTTAACATGACGAAGGGCAACAGTGTAAGCTGTTAGATGGTGTATTTATAACTACACTAATGCCAGTGATTACTTGCATATTACCAACTACTGTAAATGGGCAGTGTTTAGTGCTTCGTTGGCATGTTCGTCTCTGTGGTTGTTAAGCTGTGAGGCAGAAAGGTGAAAATAAAGAATGAAGGACAAAGGAAACAGGCTGACCACACAGGCATCAAAGGCTGTTCACTGTCACCTTATACAGGTTCTGTGTGCATAGACTAGATCCTGCTGATACAGGATTATTGAGATCACTATCAGTGTTTTGAGTTTAAAAATGATCACATAATAATATAAAGTACAGTATTAATATAATATAATTATTGTTACATAAACACATACTTGGCAAGGAGAAATTAAGCCATTTTTACTATTTCCCATTAGGTTATGAAAAGGCGGACCTATTGTTTGTTATTGTTTTTTTTGTTTGTTTGTTTTGTTTTGTTTTTAGGTTTTTACATCATTCTGTAAGTTCCTGGTAGTGTTCCTTCTTTATTCACATCTGAACAAACAAATTTAGTTTGAAGTACGTGTTTTGGTAAACGATATTTTCTCAAGCTCTTCTAAAAGCGTTTTCTCATGTGACTTGATGTAGGTTTCTGCATTATGACATTGCTACATATAAACCTCCTTAGGTTGAGGTAAGGGAAGGGAGGGATTCAGTGCTGTAACCAATGTAAATGCTTTTTGCTTACAGCTAAATGAAAGCAGGAGAAAAACCTGAAAAAGAGTACAGATGGAGTCATCCTTTAAAGAACTGTGACACTAGCTGTGTTTCCAACACAGGAACTTTCCCTAGGGACAAGCAACCTTTGGAGGAACTCCAACCAGGGTCTAAATTAAGTTCCAGGGACATTATTGTACCCCCCAAAATGTCCCTGCTTAGGGGGTAGTTTGATGGCATACTCGCAGCATTTGATTTCAGCCACCATTTCTCTTCAAAAAAAACTGCAGCTGCAAAGCAGGTTTTTTTTTTTTTTTGTTCATTGTGCTTTCACTTAGAAACATGGAGTTACAGAATAAAGCATATGACAGATGGACCAGTGCCTTATGGCTCTAATGTTGTATATGAGTATGTGAGTGCGACTTCAGTGCTTTGACAGAGCACAGTTCACTTAAAGGATTTGGTATTGGCCAGACATGGCATCTAAAGTAGATGCTGTTTCCCTTCCTCCACTGGATGAGGAGGCTGCCGATAAGATAGCAGCACATAGCTAGCATTATTCCACAGCTTTCTCTGCTCTGTCAAAGGCCAGTCTTCTATTGACTTACTGTGATTAACTAACACTCAGATGAACATTGAGGGAGAGACTGAATGTTACTTAGAATCTTCCTACTTATTATTATTTTTTCTGTCTGCTGCTCGCTTATCTAAAAGTTCACAAACTTTGCTCTCTGCTTCCTTCACTCACGTCTTCCAAACTTCTAGCCGACATCAATCTTTACGCTTTCCATCTCTCCGTCTTCCCTCCTCTGTATTTCCACCCTGCCTGCAACCCCAAAATAAACCCAAACAGAATTATCAAAGGAGCCATGGATTAGGCGCTAAATGCTGGATGTGCTGAATAGAGAGCTTTGAAGTCTATAGGGCTTTGAGGCTAAAATGTCACCACTGGAATCTAAGTCTAATTTTCACTCCTTCATTGCCCCAGTCTCACCTCCTCTGTCCCTCCTGGAGATCAAGCATGCAAACTGCTGTAGGTTAAGCACCTGTCTGCTCTCATCTCCTCTTTCTTTCCCTTCTGTCCTCTTACTGTGTGAAATGGCATATAGAGCTGCTGTGTGCTTCTAATTCTGTCCGGTTGTGAAACGAAACAGTATGAAAATTTCATATCATAATTACAGTGAACAAAACTATCATGGTTATTAGTATAATATTATAGCGATGCTAAAATGTGCTTAAAATGTTTAAAAAGTATTGATACACAAGCTGAAATCATTCCATCAAAAAATTTTATTGAAATTGCATCAGGGTTTATGTTAATGTTTCTTTCTTTTTTTCTTTTTTTTTCTCACTTGGCCGGCCAGTGGGTCAGAAATCTACTTGCCCAAAGTCAATTTTTAACTTGCTTCTGTACAAATCATTTTATAAGCTGTTATTAAATGATAACAAAGACTACAGGTGTTAAGTTATTATTGTTTAATCTCGGGCTGCAGCATCTATTAAATGTCAGAAAATGGTGACAAATATCCATTCTAGTCCAAGTTGACATCTGCAAAGGCTTTGTTTTGTCAGTCTAAGACACAAAGATACTCAGTTTAATATGCTGAATAATGTAGGTAAGCAGGAAATGTCCATATTTGAGAGGCTGATAACAGCATTTTCTGCCTGTGCATTTTCCATAACTGATGGTTGAAAATGTCAAAAATCAATAATTGATTAATCATTCAAAATTAATACAATTCAAAATGCATGTTTTTGCTTATTTTAAGTTTGATTTGAACAATTTTAGCAGTACCCTGCTGATGACTGGTGAGGTTCTGTGTAGTTAGAGAGAAGCATTGATTTGTGCTGTGAGCGACCCATGCACTACAGGAGGATGACAGATATGCAGAAGAGGAAAGGCAGGATCCTGTGTATTGCAACAAAGAGGAAAAGGAAGCCTGCTCAGTTTCCAGAAACTGAAAAGAGGGGTTGTGGAAGGAGAAGGGGGTGTTTTGGCAGCCAATTGCAGTGTTCAGCTCTGTGCCCTCCGTGAAGCCTCTAAATACTGTAACTTGAAGTGAAATGAGATGGAAGGTATCTTAGGAATGAGGAAAGGGGAGTTTTGCTGTGATAAATGGTTAACCATGACTTTGGTATGAGCTGTTTCACAATGATACTTTGCAACATTAGGGGAGGGTTAGAATCGAGAGAGAAAAGATGTGGAGAGATGGAAAGCAGGGCAGAGATGGCAGCGCCTGGTGTAACCACAGATTCCACCTTGCTTTGATTACACTGCACTGAATGAACAGTTCCTCATTTCCATAAGCCTGACGAGGCCGGCTAATAAGTGATTGGTATTCTCCTCCTGGCCTGGCCCCGCTTTTTGATAAGCTCCGCGCGCACACAGTCAGAGCCCTCAGCATGATCTCATTTCCTGTCTCCCCACCACCACAAACAAACGCCGTCAAAGGCACAATTGTTCTGCCTCTCTGAGCATTGTTGGTGGAACTGCTGTTGTTTCTCAGTCAGTCAGACAAAAAACAAACCACAATGCACATGCACACAAACCCATGTGACAATCAGCTCTGGGTGCCGAGGGTGTCTGCAAGAGTTCACTCCACATATTGTGGTTTCACATACACACTCGTGCTCATAAAACACACAGCGGTGTAGACGTAGATATGCTCACAACATAACCCGCCTGTGGAGTAGCGATAACTGGGGCTAAACAAAGGCCCTTTAATGTCAGTGTAAGCCCTTGTCCTGAAGGGGGCTTTGTGTGTATGTGTAAGTGTGTGCGCGCGTGTCTGTCTGTCTTTCCATGTTTGCACTCAAACTATGTTTGTATATAGTGTGTGCGCTTCGCTGTGTTTGTGTGACTTTGACAAAACTGAGATAAAATGAGACTGAACCAGAGGAGGGAAAGAGTTTGTCCACCAAACGGTCCCAGTGTCTCTAATCTTCTAATGCTGTAAATGAGAAGAGGAAATAAGAGAGAAAGAAAAAGAGACTGTTAGGAGTTTACGAGTCAGCAAAAGACAAAGTTTATTCATGTATCCTGCTCACCAGATGGGTGCTGACAGTTGTGTGTGATTAAACAGAGCTGGAAGATATATATACTTTTTTTGTAACTGTTTTGTTCACTCCCAAAATAGCCAGTGGCTTTATTTCTAGTCATGAGGGGACACTTTTTGAATTTGTATTAATTATCTATTGTTGAAAGCCTGTTAAATTTCACTGTCACTAGCAACTGTTTCAAGTCCTCGTAGAGGGTGCGGAGCTTTAGGAAATCCAGCCAACAAGCCACGGTGTTTCCCAGACAAGACTTTTTTTAAAGACCTCAGTCTGGGGAGCCAGTGGAGTTGATGTAGCAGCGGTAAAATAGAGGATGAAAACTAGCTTTTTTTAGTAGGTGCGGAGGTGGCTAGATAGTTTAGCAAGAGGAGGTGAAGAGCGGATAGTGTATTTGGCAGTGAGGGCACTGTATCCATCCTACTCCTCTGGCTGTACTGAGTGGAGTTCCTGGCAGGCTCAGTGGCCCTGCACCCTTCTGATAACTCACCCGCTTGGCTTTTCCATTGTCTCTACATTCCTGTGGCTTAAAATGGAGGTCGCCTTTTATAACAGCATATCAACATCCACAAGAAGAATGTCAAACCCTCAGTGCAGAGCAGGAAGCCAGGGAGCAGAGACTGCCATCCACTGCAATTAACACCTAGCTTTATTCCATTGCTGAAATGATTTTTGGCAGCATTTTTATTTACAGTAGAGTTACACTTCTAATTGTGAGGTTTTATTAAGATGAGGCAGTGTTATTTTGTTACATTGCCAGATTGTGGTGAGATGTTTGAAGTTAAAAAACTTTTAAACATTTAAATGTTCCTCGAGTGATGTGTGTGAGTTAAACTTGCGGTAACTGCTTTGGCCAGACATGACGCCTGCTCTGTGTCGTGCCCCCGCCCTATTTGTGTGAGTCTCTGCACATGCCTCTGTCATCATAAAAACACATCTGACACTGATACACCAAAAGGGGAGGGGGGCTGGCCATAAAACCTGAGCCACACACGTAACAGCCTGCCCTCACCCTTTATCCCCGGGCCCCATCAGATCCACATCTAGAGGGGGAAAACAGTGAGGATGTGGTGGCAGTGTTCTTGCTCTCATCTAGCTTCCCTTTAGTACTGGAAAAATAAGACGTGACTCTTTCCACTCATCATCTCTCTAACCTTTTCTCTCTTTATTTCTCTGAGCTTTCCTCCATCAGGCCCTGGTCACTGTCAGGTCTAATTGTCATCAACATATTCAGATCCACAGGGAAACAGATTCTGCTGTCGGAGAAAGGCTGGTATTAGCAACAATGTGAGGGAAAGGCAGAGAATAAAATATTCAACACTCTTTCTGTATCATTTCAGGATTTTCTCAACTAGCCTCATACTTTGAATCTGATGCACTTTTCCCCTCTTTCCCTTGTCTACTTGACATCTAGAGCTTGCCCTGTAATTCATCTTCTGTCTATATTTAATATTCATGGTGTGTAAATCTGACAGGATTTGGACTGATGGAAGATATTGTAGCCTGTTAGGCTGGTGGGAACTGTCACATGTCTGCACGGAAACAGACATATTAAACAGTGCTGGGAGAGTTACTTTTAAAACGCATTCCAGCACAGATCACTGAATACATGCCATGAAATTTTAATTTGTAATGTATTCCATTAGATTACTCAAGTTACATAAAGTGTTCTAAATACTTTGAATTAGTTTTGGAATACTAGTTAACATAAGCTTTTGGGACTTACCTCACTGGATAGATCCCTTAACTGTTTTCACTAGGTCACATACAGCAGCTTATGCACGTCACACACACTCAAAAAATATAATATGAATCATGAGTTGAATAAGTTGATTACCAACAAACATCGGCAATTTGGCTAAGCTAATTAGCAGGCCTGTTAGCTAAAATAACATGCAAGTCATATCGAATTTTATACAATGAATATAGACATTAATATTGCAACATTATGTGCGTGGTAAAATGTTCTTTATATTTCAATTTTAAAAACACATACCTGGCAGTGTCCTGGTTGTGTGGTGTGTGGTAGGTACAATACATGCATGTAAATGTTGCATGTTTTAAAAAATCTGTTGGGAAATGGATGCCTCCATCTGAATTTTAGAATGGATAAAAACAAATAGAAAGGAATCCCTTCACATAATCTGTTATTAAAGACAGTGACTGTATTCAGAATGCCACCAATTTAAGCTGCAACAGAATACAGTTACTTTTACAGTTTATTTTGTATAAGAATTCATCATTTATTTTGGGACGACATGACCACTCTACCAGACATGCTATATCAGAAAATGTAATATTACTAAAAGCAAGAAGAAGTGAACAGTTACGTACTGCACTATGCCTGAATGGCATTTACTTCCAAGGCATATCACGCAATAAAATAGTGAAAGTTTGATTTAAAATATTACTAAAACAGCACCTTTTGACTGAGTTTTGTAAATACAAACATGATGGTCTTTTTAATGTCAAAATTACAAATGTAGTGCTTGCATTAATTGATAAGTTATGTGGGTACAAATATAGTCTGCTTATAGTCAGATAACTAGTGGATACTACCTACTAAGTAAGTCATTGAATATCATC
The DNA here is from genome assembly GCA_034769285.1 of Lutjanus argentimaculatus. Classification (NCBI taxonomy): domain Eukaryota; kingdom Metazoa; phylum Chordata; class Actinopteri; order Lutjaniformes; family Lutjanidae; genus Lutjanus; species Lutjanus argentimaculatus. Next base: position 24,662,278 of record JAWZSL010000003.1, on the reverse strand, counting down.
TATTGAACTTTGTATTGTCAGGAGCGTGTCTTGGCTCTCTGTGTGTGTTTGTAGTCTTTGTCCAGTATATTTTGTAACGTTAACTGTTATGATGTAAATTGTAGTGCATTGTCACAATGTAACACTTTTATGGACCTCAGGAAGACTAGCTGCTGCTGTGCTCTAGCTATTGGGGTCCTAATAAACTAAACTAAACTCATGTCTTGTATTTTAAATCTGTAATGTTTTTCCGTAACTCTCCAACCCTGCATATAAATATAGAAACTTTTTAAACCTTATAGGTGTACATTTTGTGTTTGTATTTTGCCAGATGACAGCTAGCATTTTTCAAATATGGCACTGCAGTTAATAGGAGGCTAGGCTGTATAACAACACCCAGGACATTGTCACTGTAGCTTCTGTGTAATAGGTTAGAGGCTATGTCTGTTTATGTGTAGGAGTACCACAGCAGCACCATAATGCCCAGAGCTTGGGGTTCACCCTTGTCTGCAGCGGGTACTGTGATGCAGACAGACAGCTTTCTCCTGTGTTCCTTGAGGCTGTGTGTGTTTGTGTGTGTGTATGAGGCATAAGCAGGCCACCGTGCATCGTTGGTGGCTGACCTCCGAGGACAGGTGCCTCTACATCCTTCAGTAGGCGCACACACTCTCACAAAATAGCCCCTGCACCAGTTTCCTTGATTCGAGTTAACCAAACAGACAGTTGCCTTGTGACAGAGAAACATAAAGCCTGTGTAGCTGCATGCTGCGATCATCTGCAGGGACTTTAGCATCTCAGGGTGTGTCCTCATGCCAGAGACAGACAGGCTACGGTTGCAGGCAAGCCCAGTGACAGGGACGAAGAAAACAACATCCTGGAGGTTTTGACTGTCCTCACCAGTGTTTGTTTACGTAGTTCAGGGGGAATACACCAACATCGCGTTAAATTTGTAATCCCTCTGTAATTAAATGTGACTTCTCTGATGGCCTTTTGGATTTCGCTAAGGCATTGGTGCGGTGGAGTGCGTAAGCAGATGTGACTGCATTTAAGAATTTAATGCAGCAGTGTCACGGCTCATTGTAACAGCTCAAGAGAGGAACAGTTGTGCTTCTCATTGTCAAGGAAAGCTCTCCACTGTGCCAACAAGCATTTGAATATTTTCAGGTTTGGACATTTTTATTCCATTTTAATAGTGTCAGAGATCTCTTACCCATCATGCTCTCCACCAGCCGCTGTGCACACTGTTTAAACACGGTTTGTTTACCTCTTTATATGCGTCACTGTGCCCCCTCCTTTCCCCATCTCTCCTCCTTTCCTTCTGTTTTTATTTTGGCTGAAAATTGTGCTGGATTATTTCAACACATTTTCCCTTTATCCCGTTGGAAGCCAGTTTCAAGTGGAGAGGATTACGTCGTTAAATACGTTTCCTTTTGGTACAAAGCTCCAAAGCCACACACCAGTGAAAGGGAGCCTTGATAAGAAAATTGTGTCAAGTACACTACCTCACCTCACAACTCACCTCCCCCTTCAACATCCTCTTCCACTCCATTTTCTTCCCGTTTCTTTCCCGCCATTCTCACACAGTCTAATTCCCTGTAGTTAATTTTCTATTTAAGACTATTTTGACATGTAGTGTGGGTGATAAAGTAGAGGGAAGCCAACCCAAGTGTGGCATGCAGTTGGAAATCAAACCAGGTACCAAAACATTAATTTGCTAAATTAGCTAAATCCCCCCCCCTTGAAAAAAAAAATTTAAAATTGTGATCTTCTTCCTCTGTATTTTCACTTACTTCTCTCTGGTTGTGCTGCCACTGTGTTGAGGAGAAAAAAAAACAAAAACAATGTAGCTAATTTAACAATGTTGCGGGAGAAACTATGGCTGAGAGGCAGCCCTTCTCTTTGTCCTCGAAAGGCAGAAAGTGTAGTAAATTTGGTGTAGTGTGTGTAGTCGTGACAGCAGAGGTGTGATATCCAGCAAAGCTGATGCTATGCTCTCCAGAATCTCATGGAAAGTGAAATCTGTCCCTATGTTCGTTTGTTTTTGTGTATGTGCATGTATAAATAATACTGCCTATTAGTCCTGTGCTGAGCAAATTCAAGATTAACTTGACTATTTGAATTGAATTCACTTGTTGTTGATAGATTTTGATTATTGATTACTTATTAAGCCTTTCTGACGTCCTGATGTAAAAGAAATTTAAATGTCCGTAATCTTTTACACTAGGTCTTGATGATATGGTAAAAACAAAAAAATCATATAATGATTATTTTGACAGATGTTGCAATTGCAATATGATTCACAATCAGTGGGAATGATCATTTTTGTATCACAATTTTCTTTGTCACTAAAAAAACAATTAAAATCATGATGATAGTGACATTTGTTGGGGTCTGTGCCAAACAAACGCATTTTCTTACAGCTGGAGAACAAGATTTGTGGGGCCAGGACATCTCTGCAGCACCACAGTACTTCATTATAATGCTGTTTTGTCTCACATTTTTCCTTATCAAAAAATTGTAGTTTCACTGATTTGGATATTGCACTTGGCCATATTGCGATTGTGATAGTATTTTCATTAATTTGCAGCCATAATTGTATTGCCTATTAAGTCTTTCTGATGTCCTATGTAAAGGAAATGTAATTGTCCGTAATCTCTCACACTCAATATTCACCAGTTTATTTCTCTCTCTGTATCTGCAGTATAACTTTGTGGGGAGAATCCTTGGCCCTCGGGGACTCACAGCCAAACAGTTGGAAGCAGAGACGGGATGCAAAATCATGGTGCGAGGCAAGAGCTCTATGAGAGACAAGAAGAAGGTAAGCTCATCAGTGTGGCAGTGTGCCCAGTGTGTTTAATGTGTTTTATCTCTTGATAACAATGTTACTCATTAGATAAGATTCCACTCGCACAAGTAAAAAGCCATATTTTATGTAATCCATACGTTTATTTTTTACCACACCACAACACACTAAAGCTCACTCTTTTTCTCTCTTCTCTGTCTTGAGAAATTACACAATAATGTGATACTAACTGGGACTTCTGTCACACAAAAACATCCCACTAGCCCTGTAGAAACATGAGGCAGACACACGCTCAGTGGATGCCTGCTGGCTGCATTCTGACATCTGATCGGGCTGTTTGCTGTGCAGTGGAAAGTACAGACGGCAGTAGTAAAGCAGGCGGCCAAGGCCAAGGGCAGCCTCTATTTCTGGACCTACTGAGCTGAGGTTGGAGACATAAAAGGCTAATGTTGTGTGTCTATATATCCCATGACCCAAGGGGTGAACTTATGCAAAAACATGTTGTGATATTTACCTGAAAACTGTGCATCTGCACATTTTTCACAGTATGTTTTGGCCCTAAACAGCCACATCACAGCATTTGAAAATCCAGACTGACAGACTTTTGCTGTTGATGAAAATCAGACCATGTTTGGTTGTCCTGTATCACACTAGTATCAGGTCAGTCTTGCAGTAGCATGTCTTTTAAGCCTACAAAGTTGACTCATAGCATATTTCAGCTGCCTACATTTGGAACTTTGATACACCTCACTGTTCAGCCAAACCTGATGATAAAACAATGAATGCCTAAACTTTGAATCCTACAGCAACTTAACATGCATCCCTGAGGGCTTCCAAAGTGTGTCAGATCAGATTTGGTGATGTACTTTGAAGTTACTGTGAGGACAAATTGACAGATTTAAAAATTGTGGTATTTCAAGCATCTTTGCATGTTTTACCCAGGGGTTTTAGCCACGCTATAATGGTTGCTTTTGGCTGTTTTCCTGCTTTTTTTCATCACTGAGTGACACCTTTTGTAGTTGCATCTTTGTTTTTAAATCTTCCCCTTTTCTCTTTTTCTCTGTATATCCTAGTTGCTCTGATTTGCCAGGCAGTGGTGCTATATTACAATACATTTACATAAGTCAGTAATACGTGCATTTCATCCCTTCTCGTATAGAAATCACCTCTTCTTCACACACACACACACACACACTCCACAGTGTATTGTAACATACACACCGATGTACACAGATTTTCAGCTGAGTCATAATCTTAGAAGCTCCAGTTTGCTACAGGGCCAAGGTTTTCTTCCCCCTTTCTTTCTTTCTTTCTTTCTTTTTTGTTAATGGCTTCTCCATTTGTATTTTAATTTCTATCTCTTCTTCTCATTTCCCTTGGAGTGTGTTCATTATCACAGAACAAGATGAAGACGCTCTGCTATGGCTCTTTCTTTGGAATTAGATCCTGAAGTAGTTAAATGGAAGTGAACACGCTCAAGCATGTACAACCCAACACACACACTTTAGAAGTTCGCTTTAGCTCATTATATGAATCTATGATTGCCTTCATAATCTCTTACCATGTTAAAACTTAATGACGTGTGCCAGTTTGTTTGGAGGGACCTGTCAAAGACCCTGTGCAATTAGCCTACCATGCCAACAAAGATCCAGTACAGTTAAATATTTAGACAAAAATGCAGATGAGCAACATTATTTCTTTACTCAGTGTTTGATTTGGGATGAACTTGGGGAATAACGTAGTCTTTGAAATGTTTGCTACTCCAATTAAATTATTGTCAGCTTTCTACACAAGACTTATTTTCCTAATTGTCTTCCATTAAAATTACATTTTCCTTCCTCACTACCTTTCTGTGTCTTACCTCAGACTTCACTGGTGGCTGGTTTAGACATTTACTGCAAGTTAAGCTGGGGAAAAGATATTTGTCTGGCAGTTTTTTATCCTTGCTGCATCCACTTGCTGTCAATAAATCACAAGAATCACCATCAGGCTAGCTCCCTGCCCCCCAAAATCTTTTGTATGGCCCGGTGTGTGTCGTAACTGTGGCTCAGCCCCAGACAAAGGCTCGGCCGTGGCCTCCAGTCGCTGCATCCTCAACCTCAGTATTTTCAGCTTGATGCCCTGTGGCAGCAGAGGAAGCCGCGGGAGCAGCTTAGCCAGTGTGTTTATTCAGGATCCATTAGCGGCAGCGTTTTTATGCTCTCAATAATTCAGCTGGTTGCTCCCTCCTGGGCCGCACTGCCTGGCGGGGAGTCGGCTCACTGGAGCTATGCAACGGGAGAGAGTCAAGCAGAGACTGAGGGAGAGAGGGAGACAGAAACAGAGGAAAATGAACAATGGAGAGAGAAGAAAAGCAGATCAAGTAGAAATAAGGAGGAAAGAAGCAGGTGAGGAGAAAGATTTGGTACGTCACACACTTATCAAACAGCACCCTATATAATGCTTATAATTAGGGATATCCTGATCACATTTTTTCACTTCCAGTCTCTTTCAAATTCTTTTTGTACTTAAGATCTAACATTAGCATTTCATTGTTTTTTGTTACTTTTTCCTTCATAATACAGCTTATATTGCACACCTAGCATACACTTACCGAGCATTACAGATTTCCCTTGATTGTTTCCTATAATATTTTGTGTGCAATTATTTTGACTGCTGTCATTAATTCTTCCCATAAGTACCTTTCAAGCCCACTGTTTCTGAATACTGATGCCACTGTCTTTTATAACCTAACCAGACATTCTATTTTCTCAAAGAGGGCTTCTTTTATTCTAGATTTTCTGTTTATATTTAAAGATAAATGTCTACTGCTATAGCTGCTGGTAAAATATGAACAAAGAGATAAATAACAATAATTATGTTAGCATTTTCATCACCTCTTAGTCACTGTAGTACTGTCATTGGATTTGTTAAATGCCAAGAAACTGTCTTTAGTCAAATCATTTTTCAAAATTTTACCAGTAGTAAATACCCTTGAGCTCAGAATATGTAGAGAGAACTAGAGCTGAACAGTTCATCAGAATTTTATTGAAATTGCAATATGGCCTACTGCAATTTTGAAATTGCAGGAGGTACAATATTTGATAAAGGAAAATGCATGTCAACATTCCAATTTAAATTAAATATTGATGTGCTGCAGAGATAGAGAAGAAAACATCTTTGTTTGTTAAATCTCCACAAAAATCATCACCATAGTCATTTTAACATTTTTTTTTAATCATTCCCTCTTATGTTGAAAATCATTGTAATTACAATATCAGTAAAAATAATCAAAATTAGATTTTCAAAATCATTCTGCCCTCAAGAGAACACTGCAGAAATATGACATTTATTTATCATTTCTTTATTGATATGGCAGTCATCACAGTGTGGAAATGTTAAAATCGCCAAATAATGGGAGACAGAAGAGATGAATGCAGGATAATAACCTGTCTCAAGACTGCACTTCACACTCTGATTAAACAAGAACAAATATAAGGTGTCTGTGTTGATGACTAGAGAAGTTACAGGAATGTACTTGAGCTTAGAGAATATTGGGTATCCTTTTTGACACATTTGTAGAGAGGCCAGGATGCATCACACACTAACTCCATAGAGAGCACTTTTTAAAAGCGTTTATGACACTACTACACTCAATCCTCTTCCAGTCTCTTGTATTTGGGAGCTTTTTAGTTGGTTCTTTACTCTTTTGACACTGCCCAAAGGGATGAAGCTTGTATGTTATGTCCTTTCTGATGATTATTGTCTAAACACTTGGAAGGAAAAAGGCTCCTGGAGCCGTATTCCAATCAAACTTTCATCTATTGTGGCAGCTTCAGTCCCTCTAGTTTTCACTCTCACAGTCATGCTTAATGCAAAACAACAGCAGGAATAACCGCAATTAAATTACTGGTATGTTATATCGACCATTGCACAAGTAGAATAGGGATTTCCCTCCTGTTCGAAAAAACAATTCCCTAATTCTATTTTGGCCACCACAGTGTGAGATTAAAGTTAGCACCATAGACAGCTGTTTTAGTTTAAGCCACAACAAGTGTCCTTTCAGGTTTGTTCTTGTATCAAATGAGTTCCCTTTGATTTGTTTATGTGCTGATTGCCCGGACACATAATAGCTAAAATTGTGGTATCAGCACGATCACTTGCAGAGCAGAATAGGCCTCAGGCTTGGACCTTTTAACTTGTGCCGGCCGATAGACAGTGCCACTGCACAGCTCCCACATTTTATTGCTTAAGAACTAATGTGTGACATTGGCAATCAATATGTCAAACTTGATTGGCCTGTTGGCGCGGCAGCAAGCCCACTTGTTTTGTTTAAAGTTTAAGCTGACTTCATTGTTCTTTTTCTCATCTCCTGGTTTCTGATTACTTGAGCCAATGCAGCTGAAACCTTGTTTCTTTTTTATTAAGACTTTACAGGGAGCTCTTATGTTGATGAGAAAAGCAGAGATCCAGGTGTTACTTTTGGTGCCTTGTGGGGATTATTGGCTGGAAATGGCTTTTAGAGAAGGTGTGTCAGGACACATAGATGGGAAATATCCTTACGTGTAGCTGCCTATACAACATGGTATACCAAAGCTATAATTCATATTATTTCTTCTTTGAAGGTGTGCTGTGGTATGGGCCCTTTTGTCACACAGAGCAAGGAATCCTGAAATTTAGGTGACCTGATCTCTGTTGTCCTCAATCTGCCCCACTCTTTGTCCTTTTACATTTCATAAGTCACGTTCACACATGTTGTGTATCCCTGTTAAGGAACACTTTAGGATCATTTCATTCAAGGAAATCTGTACTGATAATTTCCTATCTCAAGGCCCATCATGTCAAAGAAAGTGTCAGTACAGCTATGCTGTTAATGTGAATGAAAGCAGAAACTTTGCAGGGACAAGCATGTAAAGGGTTACAACTGTCTGACAAAAGACATTCAGAAATCAAAGGCTCTTTTGAATGTTCCTTTTTATGTATCAAACACATCTGTCTTAGGGATGCAGTTATCGATCTTTTTCATAACAATTAATCTGTTGATTATTTATTAATAGATTTCTTGTTTGGTCTATAAAATGCTAGAAAAGGGAGAAAAATGGCCATAAATGGTTTCCCAAAGCCCAAGATGATGTCATATATAAACATATTCAGGTTATTGTCATAGAGGAGCAAATGCAGCTAAAAATATCCACATTTAAGATGCTGGAAACAGAGAATTTGGACATGTCTGTGGGGGGTTCTCAGTCATCCAGGTCATGGTATTCGTAGCAAGGTTTGTCGTAGGCGACTGGACTTGATATGAGTTCTTAAAGACGTTTCGCCTCTCATCCAAGAATCTTCTTCAGTTCTGACTGACTGGTTTTGGAGTTCAGGTATTAAACCTCTGTGTGGTCGTTAACACCTAGAGGGGCATGTGGCCCATGTGCTCACCCTTCCATTGTGTGGACCTTGCAGTCTTAAGATCACTCCCCAGGCAGTTGGATATACAACTGAAATCATGTGACTCCAACATGTCACATGATGGCAGGGACCTTAACGACTCTCATTCACACCTCCCCCCAGGTGACACCCAAGGTCCACACAATGGAAGGGTGGGCACATGGGCCACATGCCCCTTGGTGTTGGTGTTAACGACCACACAGAGGTTTAATACCTGAACTCCTAAACCAGTCAGTCAGAAATGAAGAAGCTTGTTGGATGAGAGGCGAAACATCTTAAAGAACTCATGTCCAGTTGCCTACGACAAACCTTGCTAAGAGAATTTGGACATTTTTTCCCTTAAAGAAATGACTCAAACAGATTAATCAATTAATTGTTGCAGTTCTTGTCTCTCTGACTCAAGTAAATCATGACAAACGTGAGCCTACTTGTCTCGCAAACTTGTTGAAAATTAAATACATTACAAGAGCACCAGAAAACATAACAGTTCCTTTACCCACCATGTTCCTAAAAATACTCTACCGCTGTGTACGCATACATCTTGCCTACCATCCTCTTCTTCTGTTGAATTTTATGGCAGTTGGCATCCACAAGTGTTACATTACCACCATCTGCTGGACTGTCCTTTGCCCCATCTATTCTGGTATTGCTATGGCATGTATGTAAAGTTGCAAGACATAAATGTTCCTGAATATAGCTGCATGTGTGAGTAATGAAAATCATGGTGCTGAAAAGGTTATTCCAGTAATTTACTGAGAACTGTCAAAGAGACAATATAGTGTTATATTTGATAAAAAATAAACCTAACCCAAATTAATCATCAGAGTAGACCAAAATCATTTTTGTGTCTAGAAGGGAACCCTGGACAAAAGATCTTGTGAGAGTGATCATTATAACCCAAACCATGAGCTTTATCCAACCCTAACCAAGTTTTTTTTGTCCATAAACCTATCCAGATATTAACCACAGTGTCACATTATAAAACATAGTTGGTACAACATGCAGAATAAAGAAACAACTCTTTCTCGCCTTGACAACCTTGCCTACCCTCTCTTGTCCTTCCATGCCCCTGCGGTTCCCTACTGCACCTGTCTGGCCTGCTGGTATTTGGCCTCAGTTTCACTGACCTCAGTTGGGAGCATCCTTTAAGATCAAAGGAGAAGGGACTGTTCAGAGTCGTAGAGGCGGAGTTGAATCAGTGTAAATAGTTTCATTTATGGGTGTTAAAGTGCAACATTGCCAGAACAAAGTGTGGCACCACATAGCCCAAAATCCTGTCGAGGCAGCAGTGTGGTATATTAAGTAGGACTGACCTTCAGCCACCACACCAAGGATTGAAAACTTTGTGTGTGTGCAGTGTTCACCCTCATATGTGTCCTTGAGCAATACAATAAATGGCTCCCAGCTTCATGGGTGTACTTGGCCCTACAATGTATCTTTCCTCTGGAAGGGGGCAGGTGAAATGATGGTCACCAATAGGATCAATAAAGTGACAACCAGAATGAACTGCCACTGTTTAAGTACAGCTTTTTTTTTTTAAATGTAGGAGAGTGTCTGAAGGAAAAGACTTCTATTTTTATAACCTTTTCTGCATGTGGGGTCATCCATGTTGAGAACTGAGGCCTTAAAGTTTATTGGGCTCAAGCTGAGAGGTGTGAAAGCCAGCAGGCAAACAGGTGCTGTACAGACGATAGAAGTCAGGCAGCATAACTGACAAGCAGTCTTTCCCTCTGATCCTATTCTTAGATGTTGTTTCTACATGCAATGTCCGTGCTATTTATTCATGCCACATATTTTGCCAAAACTTTTACCCCTCTGGTATGTGGTTATTGCCACGGCATTTGATGTCGGCCAGTGCGGATATTCTGTTCAAAGGCCTTCCCAGTATTCCCTTTAGCGTTCGCCTCTCTTCCCCTCTTCTTTTCTCACCCTCCCACCCTGCCTCCCCCTCCACCCTTCCTTGTGTTTGTCATGCTGTCACTTTCTCTCAGAGGGCACACAGTGACCTTGTTCACAGGCAGTCATGCTGGTGTGAGGTGTGTGTGCATGGACGCAACTGTGTGCTCTTATTTTAATAAGAAAGTAAATATTCCAAATAGACACAAAATGCTGCTTATAAAACTAATATATATAAAATAAAATATATAAAATAATAATAATTTTGAAAAAATGGGGCCTCACAGATACTGGATTTTTGGGGCTGATGCCAATATTAGGGAATAAATGTCCAGTACCAACGTATCAGCTGATATTCTTTTTACAGAATAATAATATGCTGACTATAGAATACAGTTTACACATGAACTGAATTTTCTTATCAAACATTTGTGACAAACATCTGTAATGGAGGCAGGATATTTTACAGTAAAACAAGAAGCTTTTTTGTTTTTGCACTGAAAGTGTAAACCCCAGTATTTTTAATAATTATAAGGCACTACAAATAACAAAAATCACAAACAGTGCAAAATATATGTATATATGAAACTTGAATTAAGAAAAAGGATCACACATAGGCTAAATAAAATGTAGGACTGTTAGTAGTTAGTTGATTGAGGTATATGTCAGAAAATGGTATAAAATGTTTATCAGTGTTTCAAAATAGTTGGCAATTTATTTAATAATAATAATAGTAATAATAATAATAATTGATTAATTGTTGCTGCTATAATTAAAGTGCTGCCTATAAAGCTAACAAATAAAATTAATTTGCATTATTTTCTGTTTTCATATTGGTGCATACTGGATAACATATATGTCGATACTGATATAACTGTGATCGACCAATATTGGGCTGATAATATTGGCAGACCAATATATCGGTTAGGCTCTAAAAGACAAAAACAACCTGCAGTATGTTCTGTCAAAAAAGGTTTTCATATTGGACACAATATGCATCCATACTGATATAGACTGACATAGCTATGATAGGCCAATATCAGCCTACCGCTATATCTGTCTGGATACATGCACACATGTGCACACACAGACATGTGATGAGCTTATCTTGTTGTGCAGCTAAACATCTGTCATAACGTGCTTTTCTGTATCCACCATGTGCTTTCATGCAGTGCCCTGAATACAGAGGCAGCCCTCGTGGCCTGTCTGTCTGTGTCCCCTCTAGAAAATGCTGAGTCACCTTCTAGTCCCCATGTCCCCTAATAGGCCATAAGCAAACAGCCATGGTGAAATAATGGCCTGACTGCTGAAACTAGGCCCTCCCCCCTGTGTGGAAAAGGGGAAAACGAGAGTGGAATATTGAACTTTCTTCTGGCCGCGTGTGTGCGCGCACGCGCGTGTGTTGTAAAGAGCAGTGCCATGGCAACAGGTCTCTATGGAGTAGAAAGCAGGTGGGTGGCGCTCAGCTGAAGCTCTAAGCTGTGTATGTGTGTGTGCGTGCACGTGTGTGCTCCCTCTCACTTTGCGGTGCTCGTTGAGTGTATTGAAATCATGTCGGGTGGGCCCCCTGCAGTGCGCTGCAATGCATTGTTTGTAATCAGACACCGTCACAGTGGCTCACTACTCACAAATGAGCAGTGATTTGAAGTTGAGGTGGTTTGTATGAGCGGGGGTTAAACGGCACAGTGTTCATCAACAGTCTGTACAAAGCAGCACCAACAGCAGGAGGGCAGAAAGCTTGGATGCAGTTGACTGCTTGAGAGTCTGACCTCCTTTTGGAAAAGAAATTCTGATTTTGCAACATTTTTGAGTCATATTCCCTTTGAGGTTCCTGTTTTGTCTTGATAAAACAAAATATTACCATTGTAACATTAGAACAGGTGATATATTTCTTACTCATTGTACTCTTGCTACTGTCGTGATTGAAAAGGTGGGATGATCCTCCTTAGCAAGCGGAAGGGAGCAACTCTGTTGTTATTTTATGAGGCTCTACTGCAAAAACTGATTAGCTACTTACGTTATAACATCAGGGCATAGAACATTACCTGTACTGTTTGTTCACACTGACTTTGGTAAAAGTAGTTTCAAATACTATGCTCCACACAAATGGAATGAGTTTTAAAAAAAAAATGAAATTAGATTCTCTTATTTAATTTGAGCATTTTAAAAGGCTGGATTTATGTACTTGCACGCACACTTTTAAATGTGTTTTATTTAAATGGAACAAACAAATGTGAACAAACTAACAGATTGCGGAAGTGGTAGACCAGCAACTCCTATGTTCTGTGAGATAAAATGACTGATATCCCCTAAGGAGTTTGGTTGGTTTGGAGAGAGTGACATTTGGCTTCTATAACAGAGGTTTCCCGTCAGAAAAGACTGTCTGAGCGCGCACTTAAACTGATATGGATTTTTTTGTTCGACCCTTTTTAAGTGGCTAAAATACGTTTTGTTGCTGACCGTGTCCACAGCAGTACATTCCTGAGCTTCTATGTTTCTCCCAACTGTGTCGTGTTGACTGGCATCTACTGTAGTTAATACAGACTATTGACATCCCTTGTGCAACCCTGAATTAAATAATCTGAATTATCTCTTTAATGTGTGTCTTTAATTTATCTGTATGTCACTCTATAAGTTTATTTTTGCATACAGGTCTCTCTTGAAAATGATGACTCAATGAGACTGCCCGTTTAAATAAAGGATGACATAAAATAAATATAAAAAATAATCTGGTTTCAGTGTGGTGTCACACATCAGAGAATCTGAGGTTGCGTCTTTTTCAGACAACCTAGACCTCAACTCCTCACCTCAGGGGAAGTAGTCAGCTTTCAAACCGCTGGCTTTCATGGTTGTACAGTGACATGCGATACAACCTCAAAAGCTTTTTGGAGTGCTCTCGCTGTCCGCTCGCTGCATTTACTGTCAGTGGGGCAACCAGAAGAGGGAGGAAAGTAGCTATTCTAAATGGAGAAGTGTGTTTACAAAAAAAGTGTGAGGCTACTCCATATTTGTCTCTACATATCCCATTTTACCTTTTCACAAAAGAGTCAAGCGTGACTGGGCTTTTCATGGAGGCACCTGAAAAACGTAAAACGTTGTGCACTATTTCCCAACCTCAGCCTCCCTCAATTCAAATGTTGAAATGGCTTCCTATTTAACAGTGTTGAAAGGCTATCGAGCAGTGATGTTGGTTTTGAATACAGCCCATTTTTCCTTTCAGGTAGTGCTAGTGCTACAATTTGGCGCCCTCTGAGTGCTTTGGCGCTGCCTTTTCAGGAGGGAAAACGACTCCCTCAGAGAGCTATTGTTACCTCAGACAGCATTGTCCGTGCAAACACAAGTCAGAGACAGAGGCACACGCTTGTACACCTTCACACACAATCCTTTGGTACTTTGAACTATATCCCATGTATCATAATTGCATTCCTACTAGTTAAGTTACTATGGCTTAAAAAAAACCCCCATCCATCTCTCTCTGATCCCTCCACCCATCCATCTTTCACTGATATTAATTGCTGCAGGGCTAGCTGTCGTCTTTGTCTCTGTGAAGCGGGGGATCTATTAAAGAAGGGTGTCCTTTCAAAGTTAAAGCTAAATAGCTGACTAAAGGGCCGCTCCTGTCATCCTGTCTCTCTTCACAGGGCCCCGTCGTCCTCTGTGTATGCCTGCCTCTCGCCTCCGCTTCCTCTGATATGCCGTGTTACTGCACTGGTGCTCCAGCACACCCACACTGTCACATTCACTCACCATCTCTTCTCTCTATCTCTGTCCAGGAGGAGCAGAACAGAGGGAAGCCAAACTGGGAACACCTAAACGAAGACCTTCATGTCCTGATCACAGTGGAAGATTCACAGGCCAGAGCTGAGATCAAGATGAGGAGAGCGGTGGAGGAGGTCAAGAAGCTCCTCGTACCTGCTGTGAGTACATACCACACACAAGCTTATACACAGAATTACCTTCCTGTGGCCTACTAAGCAGTTTAATGTTCTCCATGAGATGTCATTTTGAGTTTCATGGACACAAAGGACGTGGTTTAGCTCTGATTTAGTAGTGCTGAGAGAGGCCTTTCCTTCAACAATCTCTAAAAAACAGGATAGTGGGGCTACATATGGCACACCACCTCTATCCCACTGTTAGCATCCTGTTTACTTCCATATATAGACCAGAGGAACAGGTTGGCTGTACCCCCAGCGGAGTGGAAAAACATAGCTAGCTGCACACACCTCCTGTGACTGCCACATTTCATCTCCGCTTCCCCTCTGCCCCAACTTCCTCATACACTGTGCCACTGGTGGTGGCTGCTGGTAGTGTTTTTGGCATGTGATGTGTATTTTCCCTGTTAACTGTGGCGACCAGGTGGACGGGGCAGCTGACGGCCCGGGTTTGCCGTCAGGTGGCAACACACAGGGCTTGGTGGTCTGTGGAAACAGGGCCAGCCGATGCCAGGCTAAACAAGAGGACGCACTTGAATTGTGATGATATTAAGCTGCTTTCCTTCATGCACTTTATCCCGTAAATGCAGATTTATGTTTACACGTGTGCATCATTTAAATTCTTTCACTCTGGGAGAAACAGATGCAGCAAGGACGATGTTTGCCCTAGATATAGCTGTATTATAATTCATCAGCTTCTTTCAGTACCAGAATTATGTTTTTCACAAGCGCTGCACAAGTGATATCCCAAGGAAGACGACCCTCTTTAATTATCAACAAATACACAAATAGTAGAGAAGGGCAGGAAGACTGAACAGAGAAATTGTAGAATGATAGCACCATATGCGTTGTCTCTAAGAGTTTTTGAGCTGGGATGATATGCTCATCTCCTATTTCAATACTATCATGATACTTGGATGTCAGTTCAATATGTATCACGATTTAATACTAGACTCTGAGAAAAAGTTGAATCATACACTACAAGAGACAGCTTATTATGACTAATATTTCCAAAAACAATCAACCTCATGTCAGTGAGTCTCTAAGTTTTATTTTAGCAGCATTGTGGCTATACTGCATATAAAAATAATGTATAATAAATTATAAAAAATAGAAATGAAATCCTTTAAGTGAGAGCATGTCATTTAATGTTGAGCATGTGAATTACTATGGATTTGTTAAGATGTTACCATGATCGTAATGCTCATTTCTGTTAGCGTGTTAATGGTAAATCCTGTTATGTGTTAGGATCAAGCTAACGGACTGAGTGCTAGTTATTTATATATTTACAAAATTGATTTAGCAATCAAAAACAATGGTTCAGGAATTGTAAAAACAATGAACATCATATGTCAGTCAATCTGTCTGAGTTTTACCTATCAGCATCATTGCTATACTAAATTTTAAAGTGTTAAATAATGTAGCTTTTGAAGTAAACTGCTAAGTGCTTAGGTGTTTCTGCTGATAAATAAAATAAGGAAATAAAGCCTGTAAATATGAGCACGTTTTATATTGAGCATGTGATGTAAAATGGATCCGTTTAAGATAATATTACCATGATCACAATGCTAATTTAGTGTTAATGGGTATTCCCATTTATGTGTTGGCATCGGGCCAAGGGACTAAGGCTGAAAGGTATCAACTGTATCTGATCACCTTTATTATGGCCATATCTAGCACCATGAAGTGTAACTTTTTGTTGTTCTTGTCTGAACTGCACCGGTTGTGAATTTAAGATCTGAGGCGAGGAGCCATCATGCCAGGGTGTCCTGTCGAGTATGATCGTTCCTCCCAGTCTGTCTCAGCCAGGCCTCAGCCCAGCCTGACAATGTGGAAAGCACTTCAATTCATGTCCTCTTGTTTAAAGATTGCTTGTGTCTATTCAGCCTGCCTGTCAACTTCTTTAGGCACTTGTTTTGTTTCTGAGTCCAGAAAGCGTTTCAGATCTCCACAGATCTGTGTTCACACAGAGGATGTTGACACACTTCTACATACACACAAACTTGAGGATGAAGCCATCTCTGGAAGTGGCAATGTTGCAAAGAGCGATGCAGAATGAGTCACTGTTAACACACATGTGTAGACACATACACAACGAAACCCCTTTTGGCGTCCTTTTTAAGTCAATGACAGCTCTCGGCAGCTAACACTCATCTGAATGGAGTGCCACAGAAATAGCATCCTCAGTTCTCTAGAAATCTCTTTGCATTTTATGTAGCCTGACAAGTGCATTAAAGATGGTCTGTTAATTCAGTACCTGAACCATTTATCGGGTTAAGGAGAAGCTCTCCTTTTTTATTTCTCAAACACAAGAAAAGCAGCTTCGAGCTCTTTTGAGACACTAATGAAATCTTGCTCATAAAAAGTTTCACTCTACCCTTAATTCAAATAAGAGTTTTATAGAGCTAATTAATGACCCATTGCAGTCCACCAGAGGCCTTTTTTCCTTCAGGAAAGGCATCTTTGTTCATTTAAATGTAATGAAAAGATCCCTCCATTAGATAGACATTGTGTGTTGTGTGTTTTTCTTAAGCTATCACATTTACCTATAAGTGCTTGGATTCTCGAGGCATAAAATGTCCCTGCCTTGTTTTGTAATGTAATAATATCAATGGCACATTTGTCTCCTCTGTTTAAAGCTTTTATTGCAAAGTATATTTTCAGTTGATACCTGTTTTTGAACATATTTTATCAATAACTAATTAATTTGTATCGATCAGAGAAATAAACTTGAGTGTGGATTTCTGTTGTAGATCTGACCTCTCGTACTGCTTACATTAGGGGCCAGACTCTTGATGCACTTTACCTCAATGGTCTGTCACTGGCCTTGGGTATGACAAATTTAAATGTCAATAGACATGATGTAGTTTCAGCATGGCAGAATAAGTGTCCAGTTGTCCTGTTCCTGAATGTTGGGTGGGTGCATTATCTACCCATGGAGCCTTTAGGGTACTCTTTTTCTTTTTTTTTTCCCATGTCACTGCCTGCATGTGCACACACACGTCATGAGTGGGTGGGCAGTAAAGCTGGCTGGCAGTAATGCCCTTTATCATGCTAAACTAGATTGGATTAAAGTATGGACACGCAGGGGTACGCATTCTTCTAATGAAGGGCATCTTTTCCACATTTGGCAGCGTAAAATCGCCTTTATTAAATCGCACAGGAAACAAAATGAGGTCATGCTTTTTTATTCCCTTTCAAGGAACAGGCTTTACTTGTCATTGAACAGGACCCAGCTGCAGAAGTGAAACAAACAGGGAGAATAGAGTGATAACCAAAAGGTTATGTCTGTAAATCTGTTTGTGAAGTTAAAGGTTTTATAATGATAGTTTTTGCTTTTGAATAATCTCATAATTGATGCACATGGGATTAGGAGTCAGGATGTTCAGCTAAAAAGACCTATACTTAACCAGCTAAGCTAAACTCACAGGGATCTAACAGCCAGTCTTATAGTGTTTATTTATGTGACGAGAGAATTGTATTGTATATCAGTCCCTCCAGGATTTCTCAGACTTCTTTTGGGATTGTTGCAGCCTAAAATACCTGAATGCATGGCAGCTTTTGTCAAAGATTGCAATGCATTTTGCAATGTTTTAGGTGTGTTAACAATTAATTTGCAGGAGCAAGTGAAAATTGCAAAAAAAATTCATTAAAGATCAGAGACATCTTGTTCCAGTGAAAATAAAAACGCTGGCTGTTCTGAGTCTTCCAAGTAACCTTATCAAAAAGGCCCAGGATTATCAAAATGTTAACAAAATATGCTATTTGTAAATGGAGAAGTTCGCTTGGGGGGTATTCAACAAAGAAGCAAAATCTTTTGGAGCTCAAACTCAGTTATTAGCTTGAGGGGCTGCTATGTTTGGTGGTACTCGCAGGAAGCTACAATGATCGGAGAAATTTGCGGACATCTTGGTGGTTGAATTTTCTTTAATTGTTAACGATCGCAACTTTCTGGAGGGACTGGTATATAGAATAATGTTTGGAAGTGATGTTTTAATTTGCTCATTGAAAATTGTACTTTGTTCTGAAGATCTGTTCACATACATAACAATATGCACTTATTACACTTGACATTTTTCAGAACGATGTGGGGCTAACCAAGTGTGACTCACCTCAGAGACATATGAGCGTATGTCTACTGTAAATACACTTGTCCATGTCTGAATCCATTGTCAGTATTTCAGTGGTTGACATGTTAGCCGAGCAAATATTGACTATTGTGTAACACCCTGTCAATGGCTGCTCTTCATTCAGATTGATTGACAGTTGGAATACAGTACTGATAGGAAGTGTAAAATGTGCACTTTGCCCTCGGTTGTGCTCTTTTGCTCCCTATTTTGGTGAACTCTTCAACTCTCAATGAACTGGGAACAGGGGAACATCGCAGAGATGAGAGAGACAGAGACAGAGAGAGAGAGAGCTGGGTGGGAGAGCTTGATTGAGCTACTCTTTCAAGTGTGGATTTACTCCACTGATCCTGCCCTACTACACACACACTGTAGCGCGCACACACACACACACACATGGATACACATGCCCAGAAAAATACTTCCACATGTATGCATGTGCACACACACCAACTGAAATGCTCCGCTCATCCCTTGAGTCCTTAGTTAAGGCCCTCAAACGGAGCCGGCAGCAGAGCCCCACTGCACTTTAGGTAACCTCCACTCAGATACTCACACAGCTGTATGCATAAACCCTGACTGACCCATTCCTCTTCACCTCTCTGTCCCTAGAAGAGCTGGAGAGCAGTAATGATTGACCTGTCTTGTGATTTACAGCACACCAGTTGCAGAGACAGAAAATCTGACTTGTGTGTGTGTGTCGTAATTATGTAGGATGACGTTGCCATCACAAACAAGAATCAGCTCTCAGCTAAACAGACACCCGCCAAAGTTCAAATCCATCTGAAATTACCTCCATATGTCATTAATGATTTTCTGCTGAGATGTACTCCCCATGTCAAACAAAGCTTGGATGGGGAATACAGAATTTCTGCTGTTGTGTTGTAAGAGTTGGCCTGGCAACTGTATGCACAGAGGATGCCGCATAACCATAAGACTTTGTATCAAGCAGGCCTGTGGCTTTAGAGCAGTTTGGTGTTATCCTCATTAAAAGGCCAAACTTGTAATATGGAATACTGCAGAGGCACAGACGGCAAACACCTTTAATTGGGTAAATCGACCCAGAATCACTTGGGGCAGGCGAGTACACTACTGCTGTGCTCCTCTGTATTGGTTGAAACATTTAAGCATGTTGCTGTTTTGTGTGGCATGCTTCACACACCAAGATTAAATCATCAAAGGAGGTATGTTTGTATATTATTTTAAGTGCTTAGCAAAAATATGACAACAAAGAAAGAAAGAAAGGACTTAAAAAAAAAAACAACTCACAAACATACACAGCAGATTATAGCCATGGTCAAATTAAATTAAGCATAGAGCAGCTTTACAAAATTCTGTACTGACAGTGAAAAAAAAGGGTACACAACAATGTGCTTTAGATGAGCTACATCACATTAGCCTGTATCCTGCAAAATTTCAGTACTGGGTCCCAGATCTAATCAAACACAAACACACACAAATCAACTTATCATAGGATGGTACATAGTCCAGTTTCCACACTTGTATTTTACAGTTACCATTCCCAAAGCAGGCATTTTTACCTTTGACAACTGAGACAAAACTGATTGGGATGTGGCCATGAGTAACACATTCTTAAATATTCCAAACTTCGCCATGCAGTAGCAGTTATCCCTGAGTGAAGTAATATAGATTTACTTTGTAGTAAGCAATAATTATGTTAGTCGAGAGATGCATTTAAATTCTGTTAAAATATTTTTAAATATATAGAATGTGGGCATGAGTGAGAAAGGACTGGAGTAAGACAGAAAAAGTTGGGTATCTTTACATTTTAGCAGCTTTTTGACATACATACATAACCACAATTAAAATATACCATGCTTGCCTGCTATGTATGTATGTATGTGTCTTACATGATGGTTAAAGGTTTTCTTGGTCTTTTGCTGTCATTTGTAGGTGACAAGCAGCGATGTGATCACTCAGTATGACACTTATTTAGATCCATCACCTTTCTGCAGGAAGGGACTGGCAGATGTGACGATAGATATGTGTCATGGTGCTCGTGTTTGTGTCGACACACATATTTTGCTCTGTTTTGCTCTATTTGGGTTTTCATGTGTCTGCTTGTGTATCTATGCACACATGCTCATTTGTGTGTGATTGACAGGTATGTGCATTGGACATTTTTATGGGTATAATAAATTTTCATCAGTCCCCTAAGGTCACAGCACTATTTGAAGGGTTTATGGGAAAATGACAGACAGGCAGACAATTGGACAAGGCCATCTGAGACCAGACAAAGGCCTTGTCCTTAGGTAACCCTGTGTGCTTCCTCCCAAAGAAACCTTTTACTATAAGATATTAAGAGTGCTAGAAACATCTTTGCCTTATATTTTGCTTTTAGGTACTAGTATAGCTAGATGCTGTGTTTCTTTTTGGAATAAATTTTTATCAAGCTGAACTTTGCACACACTAGTCAGGCGTGGACAGCAGAATCGCATTCTGTCATAGCATTAAAACATATCTTCATGCTTCATGTGCGTTAAGTTTAGAGGTCCCTTAAGCCATTCTGCTTTTCTCGTTTTCTAGTGTGATAGAATTGTCAGGGTGCAACGGCTTTGACCTTTGCATTATTTTCAGTTATAATGTCGCTGATCTAGAAAATGAAGCACACAGTTCTGTCACATTCAGCTGCAAGTTGCACTGTAAAAATCCTAAGCAGACTAGATCCTAAAATGTAAATGTAAACAGGTTACCTTGGAAACAACCCCCTAGTACAACGCTTCATGCTTTGAGAATTAAAATTGTTTTGCTCTGGAGTGATAAGTCAGCTATGTAAAGGTTTTAGCTGTTGATTCTGGTCTCTTGTGAATATTATTATTTGATCTGCAGGGACTGGTGTGAAGAAAATCGTTTTTTGATTCCATAAGATCTTAAAGAAGGGTTTTTTTTTTGGGACAATCCTGTGCATGTTCACAAGAACACCTTGCTTTTTAAGTTATGTGAGATTGCCTGATAAAAGAACCTCGAGACAATCCTTTCTACACAGCTCTACATTTGGTTCAGTGCAGTGACAGCAGGCACTCGCCGCAAGGTACCTACAGCACATTAAAAGGGGTAGCAGGCTATCCTTGAATCTCTTAATGCACACATATACACACTTATAGAGAGCCCGAGAAGCAGGAAAGGTTAGGTTTGAAAGGAGAGCAGCACACAGAGAAAGAAAGAGCTAGTTGGCACAGGGGCACTTTGGCCCTGGAGAGCCAAGCACACGTCTCCCTGAATGAAACTGTCATTGCCGAGAACAAAGTGAGCAGCAGTCTGAGCAGACTAGCGGCCTTGAGCGCTTCTCTCTATTTGCAACACGGTGGGAACCCAGTCCTGCTCTCTAGCTCCAACTTACTGCTCCCTCTTGTGCTCTATCTCTACACTTTTATCCCTCCATCCTACTCTCGCCCCCTTTTTTAAAGTTCTATTTTTAATATTTTTCCACTTACATAGTTTTAATCCAAATTATGGAAGTTTGGAGATGGTTTAATTGCTCTACTTTGCTTTTTTCTTTTTTTTTTTTTATAAAAGTCTTGGCAGTGGATAACAAAATGAGAGCTCTCAATCAGTTGCCATGTTTAGCTCGTCAGTCTCATTGTAGCCCTTCTAGGCCACGACGAGTTTATCTTTTGGGCAAACCTGCACGCCCGTTTCTCTGTCTTTATTCCTGTCTTCTGCTCGCAAGAGCCTTCTGTCACTCCTTGTTTCTCTTTCTCCTTTTTTCTCTCCGCTTTCTCTCTCTACTATAGACCACCTTTGAGGAAGAACATACAGTAGATGGTGTTTTTGTAAAAGCCAGACAGATGGACCTTAATGGACGCCAAGTTTGGCGATCTGCGGGGTGTTGTGTCTGTACTCGCCAGTATGCATCCGGCTTGGCAGAGCGCTACAATGGCAAGCGCCATCAGAACCACTCACACAGGAAAGGCACAGGCACAGAGAGAAGATGATGCAGAACAAGCAACGCTAGATTTAAACAGTGGAAGTCTGTTCTAGGCAGCAGTGTACGGACTTTGCAATCAATAAACACCTCTTTTTGTTTTTCTTTCTCTCTTTCTAGCTCTCACTCTCTCCTCCTCTCTTTCTGTCAGCAGTGTCTGACAAATGAGTACAAAACACCATCTGGCTGCATCCATCCATGTGTGCCTCTCCAATTAATGATGTTTATTCTCTGTTAGGCCTACCTATCACTACCATTCTCCTGTTATTTACTCTTAATCTACCCCTCCGCTCACACTCACTCACACACGTCCTCTGTCATGCATGATACCCAGCCTTATTCATAAGAACAGATTTTTCATTTCTCATTGGGCCTGATTGATTGGCTTTGGTCGTGCATGCCTCTGAATGTATCTATGCACATTTGGAGCACATTACATTAGTGCTTCTAAAGGCAATAGTCTGCAACAGGTGCAGAGCTTTCATTAATCGAATATTTTCCATCATTCACTGATTTTTTTTTTTTTTTTTTAACAATGACAGAAAAATCTGAAGGCCCTCTGTTATTTTGAGAGGTTGAAACAATGAGAATGGGAATGAGTTGCTGTGTCAATTGCAGCAAGGGAGAGATCACCTTAAGTCATATCAAAGACAGAGAAATCTTTAGCAAAATCATGACACACTCTCTACAGGGACGTCCTGTATTTCAGATAAAAGAAAGTCTTTTGAGGGAGGAAGAAGATCAAACAAACTATTTACATATTTACAAGCTACAGGAACATCCTAATCCAGAGATGTGGAGGGAAAGAGTGAGGAAGATGCTCAAACCTGCTTGCCCCACACGCCACACCTGACTGACTGGGCACAGTGTAAGAGGATAGGCCCCTGCGCTGCTGGCAGAAGAGCCATGGATTACTCTCAGCAGCATACATGGGAAAGAATTACAGTGTAATTGAATATATTTCTTGCCCTTCCCCTGATGGTCTGAACAAGTCACTAGATGTATTGCTATTCACTTTTTTAGAAAAGAAGTCGCTAAGAGGGTCTGAAAAGTCACTAAATCTACAGAGAAACACTGAGCCCAATAATTACGATCTGGTCAATAAACAAGGTGAAAAAAGAGGCATTATTATGGTCGAGGATGAAGGACAAGCAAGTGGCTAAAAGCCAACGGCAGCACTTTGTGTTCTTTTGTGATCTTTTCTTTCTTCCTGCAGTCAGCATCAGACAACCTTATCATACTTGAGCAGTTACCCAGTGTTTCTGCAGTGGTGTCAAAATTTCAAAAAATATACACGATTATAGGCAGTTTGAATTAAACTAAAGCTCCCTCCACTCTCCCCGGGAAAATATAACACCAAACTCCCTTTTAGAAATATGACATTAACAATTCGTTACGTATCTGCAAAAACACATAGGCTAACTCTCGAAACACAAGATAAAAGGTGTCATAAGTTGACAGTCTTCTTGTCAATTCAGTATCAATATAATAGAGAGAGAGCGCACCAGAAAAATATTGCCCTTCACCAGATTTTTTCATCTCTGACATATTTTTGCCGATGTTGACACTGAAACCGTAGTGAAAGGTGTAATGTTGCTGTGATGATGTCAAAATGACGATCAGCAGATCATTTTCACTGTCTATTTTTGCTTAGAACCACATTTGTCAAGAGGAAGAAAAAGACAAGGTGCTGAATCTGTCGATGAAGCCTCTGGGCATGATACTTTTAAATGGGGATATCTGCTGTTTTCTTAAGGGCACAACAGCCAGTTCAAATAGGTCATGCCAAACTGGCAATGTGGGTAGAGGGGGCATTAAGGCCCCACTCCAGGGCATCCATGACGCTATAATTCCTGCCCTGCTGTAATACCTGCCCTTGTCCTGTATACTATACATTTGTGCACATTTAAATGTGATAAATGACAAAAGTAGCTGTTCTCTCACTCTGCCTGCCAGCTCAAGTAGGCTTAGAGGCATTGCAGGCTGGCAGTAGTAGGATAGTTTTAGTCAACCTGGCAGCCTCTCTGTCCCAGTAGGCTGTTATTACCTTCATCAGGCTAATGAAGAAACTGGATTGGATCATATTAACCTCCTGATCTCCACCTCCCAGGACACCACAGTTACAACAGGCTGGACCACGCTGTTCACTGCTCTCATTATATATGTGTGTGCAAGCGAATGGTGAGCCCATCCCACCTGCACGTAGACACTGCATCTCCCACATGAATGTTAATCATCTTTTTAATTGGCTTCCTTGACTTGGTGACCTCTACTTGAGACGGCAGGACTGCATCACTGTGCTCCTCCTCCTCTGATGCTGTTTTCTGACTTTACCTGTAGTGCGTGTATGTGTCTCTATTGTAGTCTTTCCAGCTTCCATTCACTCTCAAACAGTAGAGATTGCAGCAGGCCTGAAGGCAGCGTGACCTTTGATGGCCAGCCATCCTCTTGTCCACCACTTTCATCATTATCCGTCTTCATATCCTCACTCTTTGTACTCATTTATCCAGCCTTTTGGTCCTCATATGCCCTGCTAATACGTTTGAGACAGGTACTTCACAGACACCTATTGAAACCTTGTAACCAGGAGAGCAGAGGAGAGCAAACACTAAAACTGTGTGAGGTATAAATCACCTCTGATTAATGATCTAGAGGTGATAAGTGGGTAATTGGAATTGACCACTTAAACTGTTTTACCACAGCAAACAGATGTGACTTTTCCGACACTTATGCCAATAATGATTACTACTGCATGTCATTTGATTGGTTAGCGTGTGAGAACTGACTGTGATTGGCCATGTCAGGTGAAACTGTATTTACTCAAGCATGCACCACACAGACATTTATGCACTCCCAACTAACAGCCTTTTTTCATGAACTTCTTGGTTTCACAAATAACTGGCAAGCTTAGGACCAGCATCTACTCTTCAACTGCACTGCAGACAGCAAAAAAACAATAAAATGCTTAATTCCTGTGGTTTGAATGTTGGCGTTGACTTCAAACACCTGAAAGCAGGCTCAAGCAAGACCCTGACTGGCATCCCAGTACGGACCGAGTTGAAAATAAACAGAAGACCCACACA
The DNA here is from genome assembly GCA_034769285.1 of Lutjanus argentimaculatus. Lineage (NCBI taxonomy): Eukaryota > Metazoa > Chordata > Actinopteri > Lutjaniformes > Lutjanidae > Lutjanus > Lutjanus argentimaculatus. The sequence continues at coordinate 24,637,091 of JAWZSL010000003.1, read as the reverse complement.
CAAAAACACACACTTATTGGCAGAATCTCGAGCTATTTTTACCCAGGCCTTAACTCTGTACCTCTGAGAGCTGAAGGGAGGACAAAGGAGAATTTTTTTGTACTTACCAGCTCAGAAATGTGAAGAAAGGGAAACCACCATCCTACTTTTCTCTCTGTAAGTCATGTTAGAAGACCAGGTTGGCTGGCATATTAGAGCTGTAGCTAATTATTTTAATTATTGCTTAGGCATAATCTGCCAGTTATTTTCACAGTTAATCATTTAGTCTATAAAATGTCAAGAAATTGTGAAAAACACTCATCACAACAGGTTTCCATATTATTGTTTTTTTCACATGCCCAGTCAGGCATGCTCCTGTACAAATTAATGTATTTGTTACTAGTTATCAAAAAACAATTGACAATCAATTGACATGTTTAATCTAGGGCTACATCTATAAAATATCAGAAAATTCCAATTTTTCAAAATCTAAGTTAATGTCTTTAAATGTCTCTTTTGTCAGTCTAAAATCAGTTTTATATGATAATAAGCAGAGAAAGGCATTAAATCTCCATATTTGAGTGGCTGAAAGGGTAATTTTCTTTAATTATCACGTAAAAAAATAACTATAAATTATTCTGCAATTAAAATGGTTCTTTTTTATAATTTGCCTGGTTGGGCAAGTTAGTTGCTAAATTTACTAGGCCACTATGACATTTTACTTGTACTGGGCAAGCAGGCAATCCTTATTGTTGAGCTTGTGTACAATTTCCCAGAGCCCAAAGTCACATCTTAAAATTACTTCTCTTGTCCAACCAGCAGTCCAAAGCTTAAAGACTTTTCATTTACTATAAAAAATAACAAAGGAATTCATCAAATTTTTGCATTTAAGGAACTCGAATGAGCAAACATTTGACATTTTTGCTTTAAAAATGATTGATCAGTTGTACTTTTGTTTGCATACTTCTTATCTCCTCTTTTCTATCACCAATATGTGAAATAAATCTCTTTATTTTCATTGCCTCATTCTAATGTCTCCTGCAGTAACTGGCCAAGTAAAAATGCACTTATTCCCTTCTACTAGTTTCAGTCCTATCCATTTTCCCTCTTGCTTTCCTTCTACCGATCCTTCCCCACCCTCTGCTTCCCCCTCAGTGTGCGTCCTTTCTCTTTTCTTTATTTGTCATGTATTTGCCCTCTCTCTTGCTGTCCACTGCGCTCCTCCTCTCTCTGGGTGATTGAGGGGACAAGCCATTCACCACTCTCTTCCATTATCGTATCTGCGGTTGCCTGAAGGCCACCACATCCTGTTAACAGCACACAGGTTACAAAGCACAGAACAGGCTGGAGCTGTCTGTCTCAACCGTGCCAGTCCCACAAAAAGCATGACAGAGAGTCACTGATGCATTTTAAAACTTTGTAAAGATTTTTTTCAATAGAATACGTGGAGATTATATACCACAAAAAGCCTCTGTTACTTGTTTGGACCTAATTTTAATGAATCCCAAGTCGCCCACATTCCTCCAGTCTAAGCTTTTTATTGCTGTACTACATACGGTAACTATTGAGCTTCTTTCCATGTGTGCCAAGTCCCTCCTGTCAGCTCAAACCCCGACAGGAGGGACTTGGTCTGCTCTTGGCCCAAGGGTTCCTCCCCTGCCAGCCCTCCCCTCCTCATCTCCATCTGCCCATGCCTCCCTATCTGCAGTTCTATGGCTCTCCTGAGGGGTAGACAGGTGGTTCGAACCCTAAAGAAACAGTACCCCTGCAGGGAACAACCTGCCTAAGCCTGGCCACCTTCCCTAGTCTTGTCCTCATCCTCTTTAATTTCCTGGCCACACAATTGAAAGGCAGGCAGACTTCTTGAACCAGTCTCAGCCTAGAGAGACTTGGCCACTGTGTATATTAAGCTTGAAAACACGTATAGAAAAACAATTCTACAGCAGGCGTGACCAGATAAAGCTGAATGCCATTTAAACAGATGCTAATTATCATCAGATAACAATTAAAAGCGTCCCAACAAAGAAGCAGTTGATTGCGGTGGCTTTGTGATCATGGGAGTGATTGTGTTTAATTTAGATAGACAGAGTTTCTTGTGTATGTGCATTGCCCCAGGGGCAGACCTATAGTATGCTCATTAGTTGTTGTGGGGTTTGTGTTTCAGAAATATGTGCTTGCACACACATGGTGACATAAGAACAAGGAAAGAGGTGGTGTGACTTTGAATTCCACTCTGCCTGCTGTTCCCTCCATCATCAGTCTGCTCATGGAACCAGCCACAGGAAATAGTGAAAATTCTAAAGTGAGGGGAAAAGATTCAGATTGCAATAACATTTGTGCTGAATGGCATCTTTCATTCTCCTTCCTCTCCTTTTCCTCTTTTGTTTTATCCCTCCGTCATTCACCGACTCACTGGTGTGGACAATTGAAAGAGAGAAGCACAGTAATGTGCACATGCATTGCTGTCATGTACAATCTAGGGCTGCCTAAGTTGTAAATTAAATTAAATTAAATTAAATAAACAAGTAAATGTTGTGTAGTTTGTCACTGTAAACCTTACCTTTTAGTGTGCTGCTCCTGTATGAGGAACACATGATGCAGTTGAAGGGATAGTTTGGATTATCGGATGTGGGGTTATATGCAGTACTTCTTGTTAGTCGGCTAAGCAATTAACTGCTTTGGATGGAGTCAACAACGTAAGGAATTTTAGCAACTCAAAGCAATATTCCACCCCAGAATGATAGTCCACTCAATATGTACTCACCCCTATGACAGTCCTGGAGTTTCAGCAGAAAACAGGGTCGCAGCCAATGGCAGTGAATGGTGACCACGGATAAAGTGTAAAAAAAAGAACACAAAACAAACACAAAATGTCTCCATCCTGCTCGTGTGGTGTAATCCAAGTGTCCACGAGCCGCGACATAAAAATTTAACCACAAAAGACGCCATTCACACCATGTTTTTAGCCGAAATGTCAACTGTAGCCTCCCAGGTAGCATGTAAACATGGCGTCGATGTATCACAAGACTTCGTATATCTCGCGATATTTTCACACGTGCATCCATTAAGAGATCTACAAAGTCTACCCTTTTGAACACCGAAGTCACACAATAACACAAGCAAACTAACCAATCGAGGCAGCAGTAGGCCAGCAGCTCCTGTGTTCTTGATGACAAGATAACACAGTGAAAATATTCCAAATATAGCATGCACCCAAAAAAAAGTGTTTTGTTTTTTTAGGTCAGTTTTTACGTGGCTAAAAGTTTTGCTGCTGACCCTGTCCACAGCAGGACATTTCTTTCCAGTACTCGACTTGCTTCTCCAAACGGGTGGCATGTCGACCATCTGTTGTAGGTAATACTCTGACTATTGATAAATACCTCATACAATCCCCCTTAAAACCTATCTATCCCTTTAAGATCAGCCACTAAAAATATCCACACATATGGAACCAGTAGTTGATTTATTGATCGACAATTTATCACCAATACACATAGCAGAGTCTGTCTAGTTGAGCCTAAATATCAGGCTAGAGGGAAGAAAACTAGTGCCAAGTCATTAAATGTCGGTGATAGCTCTGTGTCCTCAGGTTTGGAAGCGTGGTCCTGAACCAAACCTCAGCCTCATCATGCCGCAATTAGCACTTTCTCTCTTACACAATCTCTTGAGCTCTCCCATCCCTTATTTCTCCTTGAAACATCATCCTGTTGCTAATCCATCTCTTTTATTTCTTCCCTCTGAGGGGAATTAGTCCTGTTTCTTCTCTTGTCTCATTCATTTAGATTTTTAAGTCAGCCGAGCTCCCCAGTGAAAGTGCATTCTATGTACACAGGCCCTCTGCACCACTTACAAAATTGCCTTGCCCACTTGTACTGTCCTTTTAATTTCAGTTCACACACATACACATGCACTTGGGTCCCTAACCACCCAGGCCTCTCACATCATTGTAAAATAACCTCCTTCCTAATCCACCTGGTTGCGCTGGGCTCCTCCAGGGGTTTTTTCAAGTGTCCTAATACAGTACGCAGGAAGAGTAGGCGGGTAACCAGGCAGCCTGAGAGGCCTGGGCAGTTTTAATCTGCCCTGGTCCTCCAGTGGCAAGGAGAGGGACCCTGCAAGCCCCTAGCCAATCTCTCTGCCTCTCTTTGAAGGTCTCCTTAATCCCCTTACAGAGAGGCAAGGAAATGCAGATGTGTGCGTATGTGTGTGGATGTTTTCAAGCCTGTAGGGGAGCTGCGGTTTGGACCATGCATCTTCAAAGGTCCAATGCTATTTGAGACTTGTGCACATTGTGTCTCTGCCACTCCATCTCTTTGTCTCTCTCACACACTCCACTTTATACATTGTCCACCCACGGTAGTTTCTGAACTTCCCCAGGGGCCTTACCAGGGCCAAGCTTCAACATCTGCAAAGTGGGAACACACACACACGCACACACACTTGGTTCTTTCATCTCTGCCTCTCCAGCGACTGTGTCCCTGTGTTTAGGCAGGAAAATAGGATTGTGTAGAGCTCAGCGTTTAGAGAGCCCAAAGGCCGCCCGTCAAATTCAGCTCCTACAGTCTGTGATGCCTCGCTTTGCCAGCCATCGCTCAAGTCATTTCAAACTCTATTCTCTCAGTCCCACCAGCCAAACTCTGGACTGATGGCTTTGCGTCCTCCATGGTGTCTCGAGTGTAGAAGCTTCTATTTTCTTTTTCTTTTTTTTTTAATCTCACTCGGGTTCATTTGCTTTTTGTTTATCGTAGTCCCCGTCATTTCTCTTTCACACTGTTATTGTTTGTTAGCGGTGATGTTTGCAATACTTCACTTGCTGTCTCTTTCTCTGACTAGTTTTCCCACGGTGGAACTTGGGTTGTGTTCAGTAGGGCACAGCAAAACTTAAACCAAAACATTTCTTTTTTCTGTTCAAAAAGCTCTGTTGAAATCCTAGTGTTTTTTTCTTGGCAGAGGAGACACACAACATCTGTAACACTATCATACTAAGAAAATAGAATATCCTTTCCAGTAATGCATTGTAGGGGATTTACACATTACTGACTTGGCTCTGCGAGCTAGTCGGTGATCCAAATCATCAAAAGAATCATAGTGAATGTTGTTTGTTGTTTGTTGTAACATGCTGACATATTTTTGCATTGTAGAAATTATTCAATTTCTTTTGAATGAATTGAATGCCTGTTCCATAATCAACCCAGCATGTTCACATTTTTCAGTGTTTCCCATATAATTGTAAAGGCCTGGAAGGCCTTTTTTAGTGGAAAAAGTAACACCAAATATCCATTCATACAGAAATCAAAATTTTGCATTTGTGGTGGCCTCTGTGTGCCGCTGTTCTGACACATGAGTCAGTCTCTGTGCTGTTGTCTGGGAAACTCTTGGATGCAAGTGCCACTGCTATCAGAGTCCTTTTAAGTCACTGCGGAGGGCTTCCGTGTGGGATGCAGGGTAGCTAGCATGAGCACGGGGCTGCCTAAAAAGAGAAAAAGCTCTAATGCAGGGGACAAACAACCAAAAATATTAATGTTTCTCCAAAACTCCAGAGTCTGAACTAACTAAACTAATTATGGATAATTACAAATGTGTTATCTTTTAAAAGTAAATAGTCGTACAGATAGAAAAATCAAATCATGGGGTAGCAAGAGATTCTAACCCGGTTTGTTAAATAACTCCAAATATAGTCTATAGTTGTACCACATGATACGTTGTAATTAATGTGTTTAGCTTATATTTTTGCTCTAATTGTTTTTCTTTGTGTGGCAAAATTTCCACATCATGATCCCATAGTGAAATTTCTCTCCAAGCTCAGGAAGATTAAGTGCAGCAATGAATCATGCACATTGTGTTCATGATATGCTAATGTTTCACAAAGGTCATAGGTTATATGGCTTATTTTTATGCAGCTCATTAAGTTGTTCTCTCTTTGTGATCACTTGGTTTGAAGTGTTGAATATACAGAGTAAACACAAATTTTAACGCAAATATAAATTGCAGACCACCCACTGAGCCATCTGACCGGAGCCGAATGCATCAATATGCCACCCCCTGCGACTCGCCTGCTTAGGGTTTTTTCGCGCGCACCACCAGGCCTGAAAAAAATTCTAAGGGAAGCACTGTTGTTGATGTAAGTTATTGGAGTATGAACAATGTAAGAAGGCTTGTCAGCTGAATTGAGGCTTGCACCTTTCCAGGGATTGACAATTAGAGCTTTGGTCGGTTGCATGGAGCCAGGTAAGCCAAGGACACCCAAGGAAGGTGTCTCTAAAATAGCTAGTTAAAAAAAAATAGTGTTCCTGGACTGACTGCATGTCCAGGTGGATCCATCCAAAGGGTTCCAGGTTTGAATCCACGCCTTGACTTAGATCCCAGTTTTATGAGAAGGCTCCAGTGATCAGCTCTGAGTCAGGATCTCTGAATGATGCAAATCCCCTAGCAGTATTTAAAGCTCCCCAAATCATCCCTGGCCAAATCCCTTCAAGATATTCCCTGCTCGATTGGATGGCATTAAAGGATCGCAGCGACAGAACAATACACCGTCTGGCAGCGCGGCTGGAATGAGGGATCAAGGGACGGGAGGAGAGGGGAAAGTGGATGGAGAAATAGAATAGAACTGGATGAATAAGGAAGAGATTGTGGGGTGCAAACTGGGAATATGGGCTGGGAGGACAGAGGAGGGAGTGGGAATTTTATTGGTAGGCCTGGAACAGATGAGGATGATGAGAGAAAGGGGACAAGAGAAACAGAATGCTGTTTGTTGGGCTGTACAACATGGTGGGGACTGACTGATCCCTCCTGCTCTTAGCCTGTAACATCATCTGTTTGTCAAAGCTGCTGCAGGCCAACAAGCTTTAATAATATATCTAAATCTTGTTGTTAAATCTGTATATATTTTTTTCTAGGTTATTTATATGAAGTTTAATCCTCTCTTAATGCTGTTATGTTGCATGGAATACCAGCCCAGTTTCAGAGGATAAACAAGATCACTCAGAATTTCCGCACAGCTTTTCCCCTTGTACTATTGGAAATGCTTTTGATGGAAGAAAAAAATGACTTTTTTTCTTTCACTCCTAGAGAGTGCAGTGAGCAGGTAGAAAAACATATTTTCTTTCCTTCTCTCTTTTTCCTTTCTTTCTCCTGTCGGTGGCACTGCGTCTGTGTGTGTGTGTGTCAGTTGATATTGATGGGGCTAGCACTGAGCACCAAGGCTGCCCACTTCACTCTCCTCCAGCACAATAAAAGGCTGTTATAAGCCCCATAGATCCAGGAGCCAGGGCCTGGACTGTGTCAGCCACCCATATTTACTTTGCATGTTATGGATAACCCCAGAGAAGCTGTGGGAGTAAACCAGGCTCTACCGATTAATTAAAACTTCTTTGCAACATATAGCAACACCCTGAGCAGCCACCGGCGACGCTACATCAGATAGACTGGAGGCAGCACTTTAACTCTGAGGCCTTGGCACTGATGAGCTTTGTTATGATGCAGAAAGTGAAGTATTAACAGCAGAGTTAGTTCCTGACTTTGTAATGTGCCACAACTGTACCTCAGTAAGCCGTGTGATTGACAGTAATGGGGCGGAGCAGCCGTGATGTGTTTGTAATAATCTGACTGGAGTCAGGTTCACTTCTATGCTAATGAGCTAGTGTGTTGGTGGTTTAGCATGACTAATGGCGCACGTCGCTAACAGAGCTGTCTGGAGCGAGGAGAGGGGAGCAAAGGAGTAAAGGAGAAATAAAGAGGCTTTACAGGAGTGTTGTGAAGGTATAAGACAGTCAGAGAGAGGAGAGTTGCAGGAGATTGCGTTGTTAGTCTTTGGGGAAAAGGAAAATACAGTTGAGGCCTGATTCCCTTGGCAGATATGTTCACAAAAGCTGAGGAGCAAGGCAGAGGAAAGAAAATTGCCTTTGAAAATGTAGCAGTGAATTTGAGAAAGGACATGCAGCTCTTACTCCAGCACACTCTTTAAAGATGCTTTTTATGAAAGAGAAGAGGAAAAGGTTATACTGTATGTGTTTGTGTAGTGCTTTATGTGTGTGTGTTTTTTTTCTCAAGTCTTATCATTGAAAAGTGAAAAGGGTTCAATGTGTTTTTATGTGTATATACAATATGTATTTTTTACTTTTGCTGGAGTAGTGTTTGATTTATAGTCTTGTTGTCTATGAAAACATGGGAATCAGGTTTGCCTCACATGTGTTTTCATTTCTTACCCCAATCCAGCTTCCAAGTTTGCTTTAGTCGACTGGAATTGATTAAACTTTCTTGTCACTTATTTATTTAGTGTGGCGATGTTTTGAAGCTCGCTACAAGTGCTCATTCCTTCCTCTTCTCTAACCGTCCGCTTTCTGGAGAGTGTGGAATTGTTGATAAGTCGTCTTGGCACCGTGGCGAGAGTAATCATTTTCCTCCAGATGTTAGAGTTTGGGAAGGAACCAAAAGGGAGGCGAGAAGAGGAGGGGAACGGGAGAAAAACCAGCTGCCGCCACTACCAGTTCCACCCCTCTACATGAAGTCATCTACTCCTCCCTCCCCGAGGCTCCCAATACCACCTCCTCTTCTACTCTACTCTGCTAGATTCCCCCTCCTCCCCTCTCATTCTCAGTCCTACACGTTCTGCCTCTCTCTGGATCCCAGGAGGCAGCAGGGCAGGCTGTGTTTACTGCTGAGGTAATTGGAGTAGTTTGGAGAGAGCCTGACCCTGGCCCTGCTAAGGCCTAAGATATGTGTGTGTGTTTGTGCATGCATGTGTGTGTGTATACGGCTGTTTGTGATGACTGGCAGTGAGGCCAGGGGAAGGAAAGCAGGCCTTAGCCAGTGTCAGCCCACTAGGGAACAGACAAATTGGTTTTCACTACGCTGTCTGTCTTTTCTTGTCTCATATTCTCCAGCCATCCCTTTCTTCTTCCTGCATATCTCTCCATCTCTCCACCAACTCAAAGACAATCATTCACGCTTTTCTCTTGTACTCGCTCTCCGCAGCGCTTTTTTCTCCTCCCAGTACTCTTTTGTTCCACCTCTCTTTCTATCGCTCTCTCCCTCTGCTCATCATTTCATCTCTCCGAGCTGAGCTGTTAGCTGAGCTGAGCTGCGTAGACGGTGACTCTTGCCAGATATGAGCAAAAACTCCCCCTCAGTTGCAGCCACAGACGTGAGCAAATTCATCCAGCCTGTTGTGTTTATCTCTGGGTGAGATGGAGAGGAAAGGGCTTGGAGTTGGGGTGTCAGGGAGAGAGTGAGGGTGCAGCCCTAAAAAAACCTCTCAGCCAATCATCTGTTGCTTATTTTCTTCCACATGCACATACAGTATATAGAGTACTGCAGGAGTGAGTCCTAAAGCCCAGAAATTTGTTAGAATATTTGCACTTTCGGTTCTTACTTCTCAAAGTGAATGTTTTTTGGGTTTTTTTTGAGTGGGCTTTTGGTAAGATCCCTGAAATAAGGTCTTAGCCTAAGAGATTTTCACGTTTTTGCTCCACAACATAAAATAGGTTAGTAAATAGCCCACCTGGGCTCATCAGTAAGGATTGCCTGCTTGTGAGGGGTAAATGAAAGGCCAAGTTAGGCTAGTAAATGTAGCAACTCTCTTGCCGGACCAGGCATGTGGTAATAAAGGAATTAAACTATTTTGATGATTGATCAATGGATAAAGTAATTTTTCATGCAAAAATGGCAGAAAATGCTGTTCTCACCCTCTCAAATACAGAGATTCCAAGCTGTTCTGCATTTCACATGATTAAAATGAAGAATTGATTAGATCGCTTTTTAGATAAAGAAATGAAATAGGCCTAAGTCAGATATTGGCTCAGCCAGATTGCCAAGTCTACTTACACACACTTTGAAACATGAAACTATATTGTGTTTTCCTTAATTTATCCTTCAATAGAAAGTGCTTGAATCCTTCGGAAAAAGTGTAGGAACCCTCTTATTTTCCTCACTAATCTCAAATCCGATGGAAAAATCCAATCGGCTTTTTCTGGAGGGAACCACAGTGATGCTAACTTCCGCACTGGTTTACAAAACTATGTCATCCCTGCAGCACTGTGTTGATCATAAGCTCCATTGTCTGTAACAATTGGCATTAGCTGCAGTTTGTATTCAACATATGAGCACAAGCTTTGATCAGTAGAGAGGCCCAAACAGAGTGAAGCATGACAGTGATTTAGCATGCATCTGGTGACCTCATCGCAGGGTTGTCAGGTGGTGGCAGTGGGACACGGCTCACCTACTTTAGCTCATCGCACTCCCGTCTCCCCCCTCCTCGTTTTCCCTCCCTCCCTCATCCCTCTGTCTTGCTCCTCCCTGATAGCTTTTACCGCTCTGCTGATTTCACAAATAGGCCTCATTGATTGAATCTGATTCTTGTGGATAGAGCAGCTTTATTGAGTGGCTTTTTCGCTGATGGACAGGGGTGTGTAGGTGTGTTTGTTCCGTGCATGCATGCATGCGTGTTAGAGATGATAAAGGAAAACTTCCTTTCCTCATCCCTATCCTTCTGTAATCCAGCAGCTATTGCTCTCCTGGGAATTCCAGCAGCCAGATCATTACAGACACACACATGCAGCATTGCTCACATGCACAGCCCCAGCGATGGCTGAGTGAATGTTTTATTATGGGTGCTGCATGCTGACTGAGGAGTCTGTTAATTGTGGCGACACCTTGAGCAAGGCAACATTAAACTGCTCTCCCTGGCGCTGTTCATCAAACATTCATCTAAGCTGTGCTTCCGCTGTAGGAAGCTGGCCCACTACACCCAGAGCGGCACGATTCAAGTCGATCCAACTTCTCTCCAGCGGTGTCACCAGCATTATCTTTTAGGTTTCTCATGTCTGCAGCCATTTTGGATTTGCCATCTTACTTGTTGTGCAACTCAAACCAGGACGCTTCCACACTACAGAGGAGAAAAACAGAAAAATAGAGAAACGTTGCAGTGGGGGATTTGTATTTTGATGGGGGAAGAATTAGCTTGTTTCAGATGTAAAACAGAAGTGATCTGTCGGGGTTTGGGTGCTTTAGCTAACAAACTGTGTTAGTGAGAAGATGGAGCTATATCAGCAGCACTCCACTGGGGATACACACATTTCACACACAGCAGCGCACACCTCATCCTCGCAGCAGCATCTGTGCTCTTCCCCTCTCGCTGCCCTCTATTTTGTCTCTCTCCTCTCAACAGGCAGCGTGCCACCTATGCAAAATTGGATGGATGGTGGCACCCTCTTGTCCTGCGCCCATTTAACCCCCACAACCACGCAGATCCATCATCATAGAAGGCACACAAACACACATAAGCAGCCCCTAACACTCATATCCCAGCATGGATCCTGAGCTGCAACCTGCTACCGAGCTCTCTTATATTCCCTCTCATACACACAGCCTGAAACCAAACCACCTCTAACAACCCCCCAAATGTTCTCATTATTTTGACTGAATTTTAAAAGGTTAGTCTTGTCCCAGAGTATTTGAGCGCAGCCACAAAGACACAGAGGATCTGTGCTTCAACTCATTCTGCTGGGATACATCTTGCTCATGAGAGCCACCTGCACCTGATTTGAGACGGAATACTAAGGAGACATTTAAATTATTGTTGGGAGACAGCAGGCCTGTGCATTTTGGAAAGCTTGCGACGGGATATAGTTTCAGCAGAGTGGATAGTGTTTATACAGCTCTCTATACTGGAACAATAAAGGCAAAGACAAATGTTTGATTTATTGTTGTCGCAAACGTGTTAAGCTTAGAAGGCGTGAAACGTTCGGCCCCCTTCATGATTTGCATCTAGTGAAGTTCTTGTTTTGTCTAGTCCCTTTCTCTCTACTTGACTCGTTTTTCTGTTTTGTCTAGCATGTCAACTTGGCCCACTTTCAGGGAACCACTGACAGAGATTTTGGGGGAGACACGCTCACACACAAAGAAAGAATGAAGGCGAAACAGCTGTTTGAATACATGGGAGTCATTAGCAAAGTGGAGCAGACTTGTTTTTTACCTTTTTTTTTAATCTGTACAAGGTTGTAGAGGTCAAGGTCTGATTTAATTTGCGATGTAAATAAGTAAAGAGAAACACAGGAGAGGAAGTAATAGAGAGATAACAATGAGAAGCTGATAAAAATGTTTACTTTGCACTCTTTTAGGTGTGATAGGCAGCTATTTCAGGGCTTGCTCATTCATGTGTACAAGTGTTTACATAGATTTCAGCATCTAATTAGTAGTGATTTTGTCTCTCCATCGAGGAGGGTTTACTCGCCCATATTAGCCATGCTAGCCAGTGACCCGGGCCATGTTCAATTAGCCTTGTGTGGTTATCATTGTTGACACTGCATGTCAAGTGGCCTGTTCTTCACCTCCAAGGCTGTTAGTGAGGGAATAAAATGGGGCCTGGCAACTGTTGAAGAGGAACTTGAGTATGTGTGGCTGGGTTTAAATTATTGAGGAATGCAAAATTTTTACTTGAAGGGATAGCTTGGATTTTTTGTGGGGTTGCATGAGGTACTTATCAATAGTCAGTGTAATAACTACAGTATATGCCAGCTAGCACACCCCCAACAACAAAGGATATTTTAGCCACTTAAAAAAAGGTCCACCTAAAAAATTATATCCGTATGAATGTGCACTGTATTTTGAGATTTTTTTTTTTTTTTTTTTTTTTTTTTTTTTTTTTTTTGTGTGTTGAGTATATCTTAACTTCGCTGTCAGACAGATGTTCCTGACCGTTATACAAAGCAAATATTGCACTCTCCAATACAACCAAACTCCACAGGCGAAATCACTCATTTTACTTTACAAAACACAGGAGTTGTGGTTTGATATAAAATGGTTCACACTCGTTCATGTTATTTTGAACACAATAAATATTGCATGAATAGTTAGATTATAATCATTTACACTGTTTGAAGCCACATGTTCCAAATCATGTATGTTGCATCACTACTGTTTGCATTACTCTCCTTTGGTCTGTCTTTGCAAGAAAATGTGCTGTAGCTTGGAAAAATTGTGGTGTCATTTTTGTGCTTCAAGGCTTCCCCATTAAAAGAAAAGAGAGACAGCGCACAATGGAGGTAGCGAAGGAGAGAAAGCAGTAGAGAGAATTTCCTTGCTTCGTTAATTGGCAGCTCTGTGGTACACTAAACATTGCACAGGCACAGACACACACACAGCTGAATACTGTGACTGCTCTGAAGCCACTGCCTTATATTTAGTCAAGGGAGACCAGCCTCTGTCACTTTTTCTCTTGCTTAACCTCGCTCTTTCTCTTCCTCTCTCTGTGGCTGTGTTGAAGAGGAGTCTCAGGGGAGGGCTTAACGCTGAGCCCTCGTTCTTTTTTCCCTTTCTTTCTCTCTCCCCTTCCACGTCTTTCTTTCCCTTATCGTCCTCTGAATAGAGCGGCAGTCTGTTGTTAAACTTAGTCTAGGAGACAGACTCCGTGCAGAGATAGAATAGAGACACAGAGGAGGGTTCAGTGTCGGCCTCCCTGCTTTCATCACTGCCGCCACGCACGGGCTGGTCTGCCTCACTCTGCATGCACATGATGCATTAACATGCAGATGCGGAGCAGAGCTGCAACGATTAGTCAACCACTGGGTTCTTACAGGTGCTGGAAATCCTTGAAAAAACTTAATTTTTGATGTAATGTTCTCATGTTTTGAAAAGTTTGTGGATTTTGGATAAAGTGCTGGAAACTGCTTAAAATTGTTATTGCATTAGTCTCATAATAAATTGCTAATTAAAAGGAAGCAGGAAATTTTTCTTTACAAGATTTTAATTTTAACATTATATTTTGTGGTTATTACAGTGGAAACACTACCACTTTTGTCCACAAGGGCATCTAAATTCAACTTGTAGTGGCTTTAATGTGATGAAGAAATTAAATAAGGCCTAATCATTTTGAGCATATGTATGTATATAAATGTCATTTATCACAGATGTGAGGTGCTGGGAAAGCTTGAACATGCTTTAAAAGTGCTTTAATTTGACTTTGGAAAAGTTGTAGGAACCCTGCAAAAATTAGTTGGCAACTATTTTGATAATCAGTTAATCATTTCAGTCATTTTTAAAGCAAATTGCTGGTTCCAGTTTTGTAAATGTAAAGATCTGCTACCTTTATTTAACATTTATCTAGGAAATGAATAGTCTTTGGGGTTTGGGCTGTTTGGATAAAAGAAGCAATTTGAAGATGTCACTCTGGGCTCTGGGAAATTATTATTAGTATTTTTCACTTTTTTGTCATTTTATAGACTAAATGAATTGATTTATCGTGAAAATAATCCGCAGATTAATCAGTAATAAAAACACACTGGTTACAAGCCTAATGCAGAGAGTATATGCATGAGCCACCTCTCTTTGTTGACATGCGTGAACAAGCATCACATTTTTACCTTTAGCAGCAAAAGGCGTGAAATCAATAGTTCACTTAAGGTGGATTTGAGGTCAGCGTGGCTTCACATGCCTGTCTTTGCAGCTTTCAGTGTGGAGAGTAATTCACACAAGGCCCTCCTTAAATTATGATGTACAACCTGGAAAATCACAGGGGCTTTTGTGTTGTCATGGTTATTGAGTGTTCGGTAGCTTCAGGGGAAATGGAGTTTGGGGGTGGAGGTGGAAGAGGGAGGGGTGCAGAAAGGAAAGGGGGGGAGGAATGGTTGGGTGTGAGTGGGAGGAGGGGTGCTATCTTAATTGCTTTCCGTGAATAATTTCAGTCCCCTAATTTGGCGATAATGACAGTGGCTGCGGCTTTTGTATTTATTTATCCAAACATTAATTGACAGGACTGACATTAGCCAGGGCGGTTATTGCGCATTTGATTGCGCACAAGGGAGCAAAGAAAATTACAGTAATTATCATTCTGATATGGATTATGAATATGCATTCCCACACTTAATGTCTCTGTCAGCATTTTAGTAACAACAAGGCACTCTGCCATGACAACAGCACTTTAGCTTATCTCCATCTCTGTTTCCCTAAACCCAGTCCAACCGGTGTTTGTGGAGAACAGATGACATGGAGTGTCTAAATGATTTAGCGGCCCACTGTAGCTTTTTAACAACACCCAGGCATGTTGTTAGGTGAAATGGCCGTCATGTGGATTGTTTCAGTCGGCCGGTAAATGGGCCTCAGCTTGTGTGGAATTAGTGTTTGGTGTATTACTATGAATGGACATTAAAGTTTGTGTTTTTCACAGGCGGAGGGAGAAGACAATTTGAAGAAGATGCAGCTGATGGAGCTAGCAATTCTTAATGGGACATACAGAGACAACAACATCAAAACACGTAAGTGAGCCGCCATGAACACACACATATACACAGTCCATCTATTTTACAACATACATGACTAATATTTAAACTGCAAAGACCATACCTTAATATAGCTTTTTCACAGCAGACATATTGATATGAAATATTAGGGAAACACAAGTGTTAAAAATGATACTAATTAGGGATTCCCAGCTTAATCAGCCGCTGATTGTTATCTGATGATATTCAGTAAAATGTGATCAGGATTAATGCTTTCTAGAATCTAACCAATATATCTTTCAACCAATATTATTGGCCCGATATTGGCCTATCACAGATGTATTGGTCTATATCGGTATTGATATTTGTGTTGTCAGATATGCACCGATACAAAAACTTTTTTTTGCAGAGTATAATGTAGATTGTTCTTAGTTGTTAGCGTTATAGGCAGCATTTTATATATATTTGATCTTTTTTATTTTATCATCATTTATAATTATTAAAAATACTGGTGATCGTTTACTGTTTCACTGTCACTGTGTTTTGAGGGATAATTGCAAAAAAATGTGTTAATGTGTATATGCTTTATTCTGTATAAAGAATATCAGCTGATATATCTATGAGAATGTTTTTACTCTCTTATATCGGTGTCCGCATGGGCCCTAAAAGTCGGGCCCATGGGACAATGGGCCCCAACAGGGGACAGTTCTCAGCTGATTGGTGTCATTGTCCCATGCTAACTAACCAAACTAACCCTCAACAAGATTTGTATGTCGTTTACTCTCCCCTTACCTTGTGTTGCCTCCACATGAATGTAAAATGAACCAAACCATGCTGTCCAGATTTGTTGATGGTACTCTTGTTTGAAAAATACCAAAATTCTATCAAAACATCAGTTTAAAATTCTTACACAACTCGTGCAGTATAATTCAAGTATTATCTATCTGGTTGTATGCTCAAGACTTCCAAAAAACCATGTTCATGTTCATTCAAGTCATGTTGGGAAAGAAATGGAAAGCAGTAATGCCATTGTCCCAATCACATAATTTTACTGAATACCCATTAGTTGATCTGGGCATCCCTAATAGGTACCAATGGCACCACCTGTGTTTACCTTATGAATTCGTATGAATATGGTTGCTGTGAAAAAGGTCTATTATAGAAAAATCTAAATATTTTTTGTCTGTATTTCTCATTAACTAACACTGTTTACCATCATTAAATTAATGTGTAGTCAGATCTCATGTGTACATACATCATACTATCTCTGACCACTAGCAGAACTCTCTCTTCTCAAGCTCTCCAAACAATTCATGTGTACCTACCCAACCATGAGTAGGACAACTTCCATCCATTCCGTTCTACTCCGTATTTCTTTCTTCATCCATTCCTTCACCCATCCCCCACCCCTCCTGCAATCCAGATGCGATCGCTCTGTATCACTTGCTGTTGGCGGACTCTAAACTTTCAGCACATTGTTGTATTCCACTTGCTCAACTCTGCATGTTAGTCACAAGCTCGCACATGTACAGTGTTTGCTTCTTAAGTACCAAAAGCCATAATCATGATATAGTAAATCAAGTGTAGCTCAAACATTTTACTCTCTGGGCCCATGGTTATGTTAATTATCATTCATAATTTAATTTAAACATAATCATAAACTGGCTTCTTTTATATACTTGGGCTCAAATTAATGAAATGAAACTCAAAGTGATTCATTTCTCAATTTAAATAACATCTGCTCAAATGGTAGCCATGATGAACTGGCCCACCACCTAACCGTAGTTACCGCTTGATTTAATCGACCTGCCTATGGGGAAGCTTGTGTGGCACGGCTCACAGCACATGCTAATGCAGAACCACTTGAAAAATGATTTTTGTGTGTTAATTTGTACATTATCCAACCTAAATGGACTGCTGACTGCATTAGGGGACCGACATTCTTTAACTTACTAACAACTTAATTGGAGTATGTTTTCATTGGTGATCAGTGACCTTTATATTCAGGCCAAAGTTCCTGATCAGTCTTTTGTGAAACCTCCATTGAGTATCTGTCCTCTACATGTAGTCAGCAGCTCCATTTCTGTTGGCGTGTGTGTGTTATTTACCCTCACCTTTGCCATTTCCAGTAGTTGAATGTGTAGCTGCCATGGTGATTTGTATGCTTTGAATGCATTGGGATGACAGCAGCATTGTGTGCTTCTTGTGTTTTGGTGTGAGGGGTTATTTTTTATTTTGTTTGGCTATGTTTTTCTTTTGCAACAGATTGTGGCTTTGTGGTTCACCACCATGATCATTGCATGGACTAATTTTCCCTTTTGCCCCCCTCCCTCCTCTCTCCTCTATACCTGCCACCTCCCGTTCCTTCTTCTTTTCCTGCTTTTGTATTTTCACCCTTCACTGTTCATCTGTGATTATGATCAACTTTCTTTCTTTCCACTCCTGTCCTTCGCTCTCTTGCTTATGGCAGCCACCCTTGCATTTTCTCTTGCAGCGGCGGCAGCAGCCGCTCAGGGCCCCCGTCTCATAGCGGCCCCCACGGGTCAGGTGCTGCCACCCCCGGCACTCCGGCCCCCAACACCAGCCGGGGCCCCCATCATGAACCTCATCCGGCCCACTCAGATGGCTGCCATGCTGCCCAATGGCACCCCCACCCTGGTGCCTCCCACACCGGATGGCGGGCTTATCTACACCACCCCTTACGAGTACCCTTACGCCCTGGCACCCACCTCCCTGCTGGAGTACCCCATCGAGCACAGTGGGGTTCTAGGTAAGAGAGCCTGGGGAAGCATGGGTGCAGCAGGTACAGCGGCCAACTTTAGCCAGCCTGGACAGGAGGGCAGCTTGTTTTACCCCGGAGCCGGGGTGCTGGACGCGGCTTCCATGAGCCACAGTCAGGACTTGTTGAAAGGTAAATATGTCGTGTCCACCTGAGGATCAAAAACAGACAAACTCACAGAGTGGATGTGCTGGTGAAGCTCTTGGTAATGGGATTGCCAGCTATGTGGCTCATATGGACACTGTATTAAAATGACAAAAGGGGGACAGACATTACCTTGTGAGGGCTAGGCTCTTGGAAAGTTCTCTTTTATAATTTAGACTTCACTGTTTTTTCTTTTTTCTTTTTTTTTAAGTTATGCTCTCGCCAAACAGTTCTGCTCTCAGGTTTACATTGCCTCTTTTCTGCAAGGTTTATATAGGGGAGGACTTGCCTCGGTGTGAAATGAGGCACGCTGACAGAAACACGCTCACATACACGCAGCCTGCTCTCTAACCCTTTCATGCACTGGCCTGGAGGCATATTCAGTCTGGCGGCAGATCCCCTCGGATTTCTGCAGCTTTTGAAATCATTTCTCTGCGCTGTTCTCTGCAGGCAGGCCTTGATGCCTGTAGATAGTCCCTCTCTCACTCCCACTGGGGATGTTCATTAAATTCCTCCAGTCTTCCCTTTTTTCTTCTCCTTCCCCTCTCTCCATTGTCTTAGCTTCACCCCTCTTGAACTTGAGCTCTGTGCTAATACCTGACGTTCCCCTTAGTTTCTGTGTCAGGAGTACAGTTCAATATGAGGGCCTATATATTCTATTCATCGTCAGTTTTTCAGCTCAACACATCTGCTACCAAAGAGAACATAAATTGATGAAATAGAGTCTGATATCAACGCCATATGTTAAATATTGAGGCTACAGTTAACAAAAGCAAGGCAGATTTGCCCATGTTGAAGGGATAGATCGGATTATTTGAAATACGCTTGTATGAGTCATTTATTCATAGCCAGTGAATTTTTACAGTGGTGTTGTCACAATACTTGAATTCCTAACATCGATACAACACCTTGAAAAATATCAATATTTAGGAAACCACAGGGAAACCTAAACTCTTTAGAAACATTTGTTTTTTTCTCATTGGATCAGGTCCTGAAATCATCTTGGAAATTAAGTAAAATTAATAGTTCTCGCTGCTGGCGAGAAGAAAATGAGTGAGAAAATGCAGCTGGTACCGGTGTATTGACACTCCAGAAAATGAGTATTGAAACAATCACAAATATTCAGAATCAATATGTATCAGTAAATCAGTATTTTTGACACTAAGCCATGAACTACATTTTACCCACTTAAAAAAGTCCCATCCAAAGAAAATCAATATCATTTTAATTATACGCTATATTTAGAATATTTTCACAGCTGTACCTTGTCATCAGACAGACTTTTCTGATGGGAAACCACCGTTACACAGTATAAGCCAACTGTCGCCCTCTCTTGCTCCACCAAACTCCACAGGCGAAATCAGTAATTTTATCTTGCAGAACGCGGGAGTTGCCGGTCTACCACTGCCTCAATAAGTTAGTTTGTTTGAGTTATTGTGTGACTTCAGTGTTTTAAAAGGATGGTTTGGATTCACTGAAGTCACAGTAACAAACAAACTAAGAGACTGAGGCAGTGGTAGACCAGCAACTCCAGTTTTCTCTGAGGTAAAATGACTGATTTGCCTATGGATTTCAGTTTGGAAAGAGTGAGATTTGGCTCATAAAACCGCAGTTTCCCATCAGAAAACGTTGTGTGATGGCAAGGTAAAGTGATGAAAATGTTCTAAATATAGTGGAAACTTAAACTGATATTGTGGACCTTTTTAAGTGCCTAAAATGCCCTTTGTTGCTGACTCTGTCCACAGCGGTTCATTGCTTAGCTTCCATGCTGGTACTCTTCTCTGCTTCTCCAAATCGGAGTTGTGCCAGATGTAATGTGCTGTAGGTAATGCACTGACTATCGATAAGTACCTTATACAACCCCACATCATGTAATCCGAAATATCTCTTTAAGACAGAAGAGACCATTACCAGTTGCTTTCCAGCTTTAATTTGACAGAGTCCTCCTCTAACGTTGTCCGCGGCATCGTCTGGCAGCAGCAGACACAAGTGTGATTTTTAGCTGACCTGTGTATTTGAGGTGCCTCTGGGAGTCATGTGTAGAACAGACAGGGGCAGCTGACTGGCTTTTCTCTCTTTAACTTGCAGGGTTACACCAGCTTAGTGCATTTTATTTACTCACACTATCGATCGGTGCCTTCAGCAACACAGGGCCCTGTGGAACACACTCTCACACTCTCATACTCACACACACCCTCATGCACTTGGCTCGGCTGCCCGCGCTACTGTATCTAGCCACCATTGGCGTGTCTTAGAATAAGGAAATGTCAGGCCATCTGCTTCTTCAGAATAGTGTAGGTGGCTGCGTAGTCGTAAGCCAAAACTCACTCATAACTTGACAATGCCAGAACGAAAAATCCGTGTAGAGTTTTATAACTTATTTCACATGTCCCCTCTTCCTCTGGGATATTTATTTGTCTTAATTCCTGCACGCATTTCATTTTAGTAATGCTTGAACATACACTGACACTCCAGCAAGTTTGTTTGTCGTGTATGCGAGGCAGTATCAAGCACTGCAGTAGGAAGAAATCAGTTGTGACAAATTTAGGAGGAAAATGACAGCCTCCGCTGCCAGCGAACAGATTGACCTGGAGAGAAATGGTGAAGGAGGGAAAGAGAAAATGAAAGAGTGGGGAGAGGCAGGTGGTGTCTGGCACTATTCAATTACCATCAGAGCTGTATTGGATTTCCCCACCTTTCAAAATAAAGAGACAAATTTCTCTCAATCCCCCTCTGGATCCCAGAGGAAGAATCACTTTTTTTCTTTCTTTTTTTTTTTTTTCAAGATAGCCCAGGAGCCTGTGTCCCCTTTTTCAAAGAGTCCTCTATATAACTCTGAGCACTGTGGAATTTTATTACTTAAGTTATGCATTTTTAAATACCAAGTTAAACTCCAAAAAAGATGTATTATTTTTTTTCTACTGCATTTTTATACACGTAAAAGAAAAAAAAGGATATGCGTGGTGTGTGTATATGTACTATAATCTGTATTATGTTGCTATTCTGTGTATTGTTGTATTATCCAAGCATTATAATGATAATGGTTAAAAATGTGAATGTTATTATTACTGTAAAAGATGACTGTTTTCCCCCTGCTCAAAGTGAATGGTTTCTAACCTTGTGGACCTGTTACAATCTAGGTGCAATGGCTACTAAAGTGAGACGGCATGACACGCGGGTCCATCCTTACCAAAGGATTGTGACCGCTGACAGAGGTCAGTTTAGTCTCTTAGCTACACTCTGCTATTGACTGATGAATTTCAATGATTATTATGCCTATTATGCCTCGATGCCTTAGTTGGGAATTTGTATATTGTCTGTATTGTATATTTTTTATGTTTCTCCCCCCCCCTCCCCGACCACCTTTCCTACTGTGGAGTCATAGGAGTGCCATGAAAGGGACTAAATCAATAAAAGAATAAATGTAGAAATATAAAGAGTAATAAATAAAAGAATAAATACATTACTGTTTTTTTCTGTATGTAATTTTTTTTATTTTAATTTATATAATGACATTTATTTTTATCCCTTTAATTATCCTTTTTTCCCCTCTTGCTTTTGCTATTACTTGAAAGGCCTGTCAATCATCCCTTCCTGCCGAGGCTAAGTAGTCAATTCCTTTGCACATGAATTCTAGCTGATTCTTGTGTTCATTCAAGCAAAAGCAAAAGGGATGAAAATAAGGAAAAATAAAGGGAGAAAAATAGATTAATTAAATTATATATAAATATATATATACTAAGAAGTGTCATTTTATATGCAATAAATATATTTCTAAAATAAATAAGTGTACAGAAATAAATGAATGACTTTATATTTACACATTTATTTTTTTATACACGTGTATATATAATGACATTTATTTACTTATTTTTCTCCCTTTAATTTCCCTCACTCTTTTCTGGTAGGATTCATGTGTTCATTCAAGCAAAAGAAATATGGAGAAAAATATGGATAAATAAAGGGAGAAAAATAAATAAATTACAATATGTCAAAAAATATAATTGAAATATTGTGATTTATATGTAATAAATAAATATATATCTAAAGTAATTAAATGTGTACATAAATGAAGCTTCTAATTTTCCTTTAGATTTTATTATTCGTCTTTATATTCCCACATTTATTCAATTGAAGGCACCATTAATGGTACATGCAGGTTTTAGAGCAACATATGCTGCCATCCAGACGTCTTTTCAGAGACGTCTCTTTCCGTTTTTATTTATTTCTTTATGTGTGTTCACATTTTTGTATTGACCTATTGATACTCTTAATTCCTCTTTATATTTCTGCATTTATTTTCTTGTTATTTCACATATTTATTCTTTTTTTATGGCACTTGTATGACTCCATATCCCACCCCCATACATCCACACACCAGCTAAATGGTTGCTTGTGGTCTGCACATTTTGTTTACATTTAGTACTTAACATATACAGTATTATGTAGACTGTGTATATGTCAAAAAAGCTCAGGCAAAAGTGATCTTAACAGCTTTTGGTTCATGCAGCTGTGAAGCCAGGACAGGTAGTACTTAGCAGGCAGTGTTGAAGGTGTATAATGACATTCCTCTGATGTGAGATTAGAGCCTAAAATGGGGCAGGCTTGTTCCCATACATGATTTATCTCCTCCTTGGCTCATAAGGAGCAAAGAAAAAAGGAGAAGCATTTCTATACTGTATGTGAGAGACCTAGCAGGCAGAAGACAAGTAGCCGCGCTGCTACCAGGCACCATTTCACCTTGAGATTTAAATTTATTTCGCATTTTATTTTTCTATGGAAGATAGACACGCACAGACATAAGCTGAGGTAGCTTGCATTTCTCTCCAGTGTATTTGCAAATAGACTGAAAATAAAGCTAAAATACATTTTTAATATTTCAGTTGTACATGAGGTACTGTCATTTTATATTTGAGCATTTTATATCAAATGTATTTATGGTTCTTGTGTATATTTATATTATATAAAAATATACTGCTAAATAAAGAGAAAGAATCGGAAAGCATCGATTCATCTATTCATTGCACATTTTTACCACTAGTCACAGTTATCCCTCACATAACATTAGTTACTGTAAGTCTCCTTACCACTAATCACACTGTTTGTAACTTGCACTCCAACTTGACAGACACTAAAACACTAGATTTTTGTTTTATTTTAATCGTGTTTGTCTGTTCGAGCTCTCTTTGCTTCTGTTTTTTTGGTTTTGGGGGCAATGTGCGCTGAAATTAAACCACCATTAAGCTACCTGATCTGATTCAGGGTGGGGGCTTCAGTAGTTGGGATCATGATGTGACAGCGTCATGATTTAAATGAGATTAGCTGGGTTCATCTCACATTGGCAGGGGATTTAGGAGTGGGAGGGGGCAACATAAGAGATTGCATTCATTTTATTGTTAAAATGATGTCATTCCAGTCTCTTCTTGCTGACACTAATATCCTTTCTATCTTTTTTTTCTGTTTGTTTTGTTTTTGTTTCTAACCACCTAGCCGCCACCGGCAACTAACACATGACCTTCTGACCTCTGAACTCTTCACCCAATGACGAGCCGCCCCAAGCCTGCCTGCTGATCAGTTAACTGGTAATTGCCTTTTGCTAGCCTCTCGGACGCAAGTGAGAGAGAGAGAGGCGCCTGCCCGTACAGTTACCCTAACACGTTCTGACAAAAAAAATAGAAACCAACGCAGAATCTTCACAGAAACACAACAAAAACCCAACAAAAAGTTGTGTAATATTCATTTTTTCCCTCTGTTCATTGAGTTCAATTCCCATTCTTTCTCTTTCTTTTTCTTCATGAATCATACACTGGGTGGATGTGTTTGTGGTATTACTCATAAATCTGCACTGAATTATATAGCAATAAAGACCCCCACCCCAACCTGCCCACCCACCCTCCTCCTCCTCCTGTAATCGCTCTAATTTGGTGACCTCACTCGTATGAATCAAAGCTCAAGATCTATTTGACGCAAACCATTTGGTTTCAGAGTAATGATGACATAATCCCCCTCAAATGTGCAAGCCCCCTACCTGCTCCCACCCTGTTCCAAACCACCCACCTATCGGGAGAGAAAAAGAAATAGAAGGAAAGAGAACGTACACTCACATTAACTTGTTTAATTTCTGTCATTTTTCACATGTAGTGCAAGTTTGTTGAGCTCTAAGATGTAATTATGAGCTGACACATTCTGGGTGTGCACCTCCAAACAGCTTTCTGTCTGTTTTTATTTTTAAAGCATGGCTGAAATGATTGCAAAAGGAGCTTTTATGATTTATGTGTTTTATTTTCTTCTGTCTTTTTTTTTCTTTTGAGTCATTTTCTCCACTTGATTTTGGTTTCTCTGTTGTTCATATTTGACTAATTAGCTTTGCTTAAATTGACTAGCCAAAATAAGGCAGGTGGTTATCTCTGGAAAACAAAACGCAGGCTGATGCAGAAAATAAGAAATCATGAAGGGCATGATGGGAAGGTCACTATTTGGGCTGATGGGTTTCTGTGTGTGTGTTTTTTAATTAATACTACAATGAAAGTAGGGTGTGCTGAGGCTTTGGGGACATTTGGGGCAGTGCTTATTAGCTACTGACCATTGCTACGCCCCCATCCACACTACATCCATCAAACAGTGCCTGATGTATTTAGAAAAATATCTCGATGAGTTAGCTGAGCTGTGATCGAAAAGACAAAAAAAAGTATTAAGTGTGCATATTTAGCCAAAGGGTTTTCCAATGAATTATATATCTGCAATTATGCATCTGTCTCATAGAGGGCTCTCTTTGTGATTTTAGAGTTTGGAAAGGTGTGAATTTGTGGTGCCTGCCTTCAGCTGGAACAGACAGCCAGTCAGTTAGATGAATTTTTTCACCCATTAATACTCTATTTTTTTCTGAGGAGGTGAATGCAGACAATTAACACTAAATCAGTGCGCTGTAAAAACAGAAAATGTTTAAAAAAGTTGAGAAAACTCATAATTTCAAGGCAGCTGCCTTCACTACATTTTTTGAGTTTTGAATGAAACTCAAACTCGTAAGTTTTGAAATAAACTAAACAAAGTTTTGAAGGTTTGCTGACCTATAATCTTATGTTGAGATAATGTACTTTCCTTCTTTAGATAAACTTGAATCTATTAGTTTTAGAATCCCCTCAAGTCAGTTGGTTGCATTTGAAAATATTAAATTATTAACCATTACTCACTTTGACTTCAACAAGTTTACTCAACAATTTTTGAAATATAATTTTGAGGAGTTTCTAAACTCAAAAGATTCAAGTTTAGCTAAAGAGGGAAAGTAAATTATCTCAACAAAACATTATTAGTTGGTAAAACTTTTTTAGAACTTGAGCATTTGAGTTGGGCTCAAAACTCAAATCTGTTGAAGTAAGTTGCCTTGAAATTTTGAGTTTTCTCAACTGTTTCATTTTTACAGTGTACAGTATGTTGCTAAGGGGAAGGGCACTTTGATGTTCTGTACATAAATGCTTTTGTCATGATACCTGGCTTCCATATTGAGTTGTTTCATCAGCCACATTTGCGAAAAGAGTGTTTATTTTTCATTTTTGCATCTCAACGTTTGGCAGTCTTTTTTTTTTTTTTTCTTTTTTAAGTGTATTTTTATTTCTAACCCCAGTTAAATTTTGGTTGGCCATAATCTGAGCCTTCCTGCAAACTTCTTTTTATTGATGAAACACTTATACACATGACAAACCATCCAAAAGCGCATCCACAATGTGTCACACCTCCCTGTGATCGTAGTTTAGCTCCTGAGCCCACAATCTTTTGTTCAACTCTCTCAAGAAAAAATAGGATGTGAAAGCCATGCCTGCCTGTTCAAATTGCTTTATACATACGTCTTATATATATATAAATATATATATAAATATATAAAAATGTAGATATCTGTCATTGCATATACAAATACAGAAGAGAACAAAACATAGATAATTTTACAGGGTGCTGGAGAAGAGAAAAAAATTGAAAAATCTATTTTTGGCAATTTTAGCTTTTGATACTTTACTTGCAGTTACAAAATCAGAAAAAAATGAAATAAAAAAAAGTTTAAAACAGTATAGAGGGGAAACAGAAAAACTGAGTGGGTGAGGAAAAAAAGTGCTGTTACCTTTGGATATGATTGGAAAAAGGAAGACGAAGACCAAAACAGTCATAACCCTTGAAACACTTAGCGAGGATCAGAAGCGAGATGAGATGCCTAGAGAGTTTTAAAAAGGATCAAATCAAAGTGCCTTAATCAACAGTGGTTTCTGTTTTCTGAGTATTCCAGTTGTGTTCAATAATATCCAGCACCCACCAAGATGGCGCAGAGAGGAAATGGCTAATGGTTACACGCTCTGAATAGTCGAGCAGGGTAGCTCCCACCATATCGTGGTGTTACCGAAGTTATTCTATGCAAAAAGAATAGCAGTCGTTTTGACCAGCTAAAAATATGTGCCATGGTTTTGTCTTCCTGAAATTATTTTATTTTTTTCTTTTTCCTTGACTTGATGGCCCTTTACTCTGCTGTATGTGCAGGTTTTGTTCTCTTTTTATTTAGATTTTAATGATCATATGAACTATTTGTCTTGATTTTTGGTGACTGTGACTAACTTCCTAGAACAAATTTGAACTGCCAATAGCAATGCAGTAGTCTGCCAGAACATGTTTTGATCATGAGCTGAGAAAAATACATAACATTCAAGGGAACGTATATGTGAAAAGAAAAAGGGGGGGCGTCGTCCCCGTTGGCGCTTGTTTCAACAGCTGCAAACTGAAAGCATCAAGTCCACGTCTCTCGATGTCAATCTGACAACAAACTATCGATACAATCACGAGACTTATAATGGGCAAATGAAATGCTGGATAATGAAACAAGCAACTCTATTTCACAGCCAAATAGTTTTCAGTTATTGAAACAACTGACAGCTTATTGCTGGAAGGTGAAATCAACTCATATTATTAAATTGAGGAATTCTCAGATCCCAATATTACCCTTGGCAGTTTGTTTTTTCTATTCATAGCTCTTTCATCATGCTGTTACAACCGAAAGGTCAATGAATTTTTCTTTCTCAGTGTTATTATTTTAAATTGAAATGCAATATTAAAGTGGAGCAAGAGATGGCTATTCAGCATTTGACAGTATTAAGAAAATTCCCTCTGCAATGTTACAACTTGCTGTGTCATTGTGAAAGGCTGGATAAGTCCATCAGGTGAAAGGTTAACTCTATACCTACCGTATTCTCTCTGGCCTGCCTACTACATGTATGATAATGTAATTAACAGCCATTGTTACAGGTTTATAATGTATTTTTCTAATCTCATTTTATATGTATATTAATCATGTTTCTGAGTGCTTTTTTTATTTTAATGAAACCCACTGCAACTTTTTCCCCCTTCCTAAACGGCCCTCTCTTCCTCCCCTCCCCCTCCTTCTCCCCTCCTTCTCTTTTACATCTTGAAAACTGTCTCTTGTGGGGAGTGTTGCCTTTTTCCCTGTTATATTTTTTTGTTTTGTTTTTCTTGCCAATTCCCAGCTTGTTTAACTCATTAGCTACTTTATTAGTTTTCTTGTCATAAGTATTTTTACATGCTTGCATTTAGTTTTCATGGTGTATGCTGTTATTTTTCTTATTAACCTCTTGGCATTTATTTTAATAAAACATTCTTAGTAAGAATTTTACTAACTTGCTGATATTTTGTCTTGTGTTTTTAACCAGTTTCATGAATGTATTACCTTTGGTCTGGTTCACGGACTAACACAATTAAAACTGGTGTCTGGCCACCACTTACACTGACTGACTGACACGCACACTACATAAACACACACTTCACTCTAGTTAAATGTGCACATATGCTTAACATACAATTGACTCTTCCTAAGTCCTGCCCCTTTATGCTCTGTGCTCCACTCACAGTTGAGGAAACTTAGTACGCAGCGGAACCTCAGTCAGCTTTCAACTTTTCTGCACTGATGGTGCATTCCATTTACCTCAGAAGTCGGAGCTGGGAATGATGTCACGCCTGAGTTGACCACATTCCAGTACAAGTCGGAAAAAACTTTTTTGTGCTTAATAACACATTTTTCTGTATTTTCTGCATACAAACTCCAGAAGTTAGACAATTCTGTGTGTGCGACTGATGTAACGAGACACGAAAGACAAGTTGCTGATAAACAACTTTTTGCTACTGTTGATGCTCAAAGCAGCCATCTTGGATTTTGAGGTTGTTTGGTCAGGTTCCTCTGACTTTCTGAGTCAGAAATCCGACCATAGCGGCATTCTTGTTGAAATTAGTGAAATTGTGATGCATGGTGCAATGCAAAGCGTTTTTTGCAACAAAATCGTGGGAACAAATGAAAAGAAAAAAGTTGACTTTTTTGTTTTGTTGTTGTAGAATTCATAAAAAATCAATTTGACTTGGATTGCACCTGGGTGGTGTTCCACAAAGAATCAAAATCTCTGGAGCTCAAAACAGCAAGTTCAAAATTTAAAACTAAAAGTGCACAGAGTATTGATAACTGTCAATAATGATAACAAACTTTGTGTTCTTTTCAGTACCGTGACTGAAAAAAAAAAAGTAAATTAAACATTGAGTTGGTTCATTGATACGTACATGTATGACGTCTGTGCAGGGGAGTGCTCTGACTGGTGGAACTTCTGGGAAGCTATAATGGTCAAATCTGCAGAAAAGTTGCAGTGATTACATTACTTGCAAGGTTGTGTGGAATTTTGCGGGGATTGGTTGAATTTGCATTAATTGTTGTATTCTCAACTTTAGCATTAGCTATTAGATGTACAACTGTAATTAATCTAGCCAATGATTGATGTAGATTTTTTAGGTGGTTTACAGGCCTCCCACCAACATCTTTTAGCCATTTTCAAGATTTGGTTTTCTTTTCAACATAGACGAGTCTAGCACAGAGCATATCTAAGCACAGGAAACAGGAAAGGAAAAAGTTGGCCAAGACTCTGCCGAGTGCCAAGCTTGCTCAACTGTTACTGGAGCACAGAGCAAAAAGAGAAGGGTCAATTACTCAGCACACACACACACGAGCACACAACCTAACTGGAAACTGCACGAATTGATAAGCGTCCCCCTCACTCCCGCTCACGCACTCTCATCTCTGTGCTGAAGGAAAATCTGCTGACACTCTTCATACTTGCCCTCCCCGCTCAGTTCCAACACCGCTGCTGTGTCTCGTCGCCTCTGTTTATTAGAGACAACTCTCTTGTTAGTTGTCCTGTCCTTGTGTGTCACTGACCACCCCCCCACGCCAGTGAGACGACAGGAAGTGTCCGGGGGTTGGGGGGGGGTGAGAGAGAGAAAAAAAAAAAAACCTGCACGTTACTTGCTTGAGGTTAACTTCTGGGTGAGCTGTTCCCTCTTTAACAGAAGCACACTCTGATTTAAAAGGGTGATTTGTCTGAACACAATGGTTTAATCCCTGAAGATAAAACTCCCATTTTCCTCTTTTCTCTAACTATTAGTTAGTGCAGGATTATCTGTGCAAAAATACTGCATATTAGTCATCTCAAAAGGATTAATTCTACTGTGAATTATGCAAAGCTGGACATCTCATTATAGATGGTAGTGAGTTATTTACAACAGACACTTTATAGATGACAGTTGTGTGATAGTCTAAAGCTGTCCCCAGTATATTTTTTACTCCATTGCTTCCATGGGTTGTTCTGCCTGGATAGCAGCATTACAGTTATCACCAGCTGTTGTCTGTTTGGTGAACACTTCTCCCCATTCGGCTTATTGATATAATGGCTAATACTGGGCCATTTGGGAGCATCCATAACGCTTAGACACACACCAGTACACCATGCCAATATGAAGTACTTTGGGATCAAAACAACCTTACTATTCCTTCCTGTGTAAAATGCTGATATGGCTTTCAGCTAGCTAGTATTTATTGTTTTTTATTGTCTGAAACACTGCCAGTGTGTGTTGTTCATTCTACTCCTGTGTCAGTGCACTCGTCCCTGGGTTCATTCAGCTCTCTTCTCTTCTATTCAGCTTTTCTTCCTCCTACACTAATTCAAGGTATTGACACTGACACACACAAGCAAAAAGATTAACTTCATTAATCCTGATTATTACTTTAACCCACTGAGTGATGCCTCCAGATTCTTCCTCCTTTTTTTAAAAATCTGCACAACAAAAGCAACTTGGCCTTAAATGTTGCAAATTCTCTTCATGTCTCAGCAAGCAACAGAACAAGGATTAAAAGTGTCTAACATCAAACTTAACATTTCTCTCCTCTCTGGAATTAACATTTTCTGTGTCTTTGATCTGAAAAACGGGTGTTTTCGCCTATAACACCTGCTTGTACACCAGCAAAGTAGAGACAGAGATTGGATTACTGGCAGTGAGCCCAAATTGTTTTCCCTCCTTTTATACATGTGAGCCATAAGCTTGTTTTTTTTTATTTATTAATGTAGGATTGGCCTTTTAATGATTTTTTGATTGGCTCCTTGTGCTGTAATGAGCAACTTGAGCTAAAATCCGTCCATTTATGCCATCACAGATTCGCCTTTTATATGTCAGAGAGGTTTTCAAGCTGATGAAAGACATTAAGTGGCAGGGTATTTCAGCACAATGTATAACAAACACTGCCTAAAATATTGCATCTGTGAGTTTAATGAAAAAAAAGTGCCTTTTTCTCCTGAGATTGGGAAATTATATATTTTTGTACTTTATCATTCAAGTGCCAATTTTCTGTGTCCCTTTATCTCGCCAAAAGCTTTTTTGTTGAGCACAAAAAACTAAATGCCCACGCTTTATTTTTGTACATACTCCTTGTAAAAGACACTGGGAAAGTTTAACCAAAAAAAAAAATTTGAATTTGGTCGCATTTCCCACCATTAAACTTTGATTTAATGGGTCTTATTTTGAATTCGATCGACTGAGAACTTCTGATTGGACCACAGTATGTAAGCAGAAGGTCTGTTTGCATACTGCTGTGAGTTCTCAGTGCCTCTTCAAATCTGACGCAGGGCATTCAGTGTATTTATCTACTAACTTCCTTTTCACCTGTCAATCTTTTTATTTTTCTTCTGTTCTGTTTAACAAACATTCCTCCAATGAGTTAAACGGCAGGTTAACCAATCAGTATTGGTCTCAGCGATGTAGCACTCAGGTGGTTAAAGGGCAAAATGCTACCAAAATACAGAATGAGAAAAATTTAAGCCCCACTGGATTTTTATTTTTCTTCTTTTATTTTTTTTTTTTGACTGTGATAAGAGTATAATACATTTTTTTCCTAAAATTATACTAGTATGGTATATACTGTAAGTTCCTCATCCATATAGTGGTGCACTAAAATCTGTGAGATTTTTTCTTTTTTTGTGGAGTTGTAAGTTTTTATGTGAAGTAGCTTTTATTTTGTTTTGTGTTACCTTGTTTTTATAGAGGGTTAGACTGAGAATTTTGAATAGGGTGTAAAACATGTAATGCCAGTTTTTGTTGCTCACACCAAAAAAAGAAAAAGAAAAGGAAAACAAATGTCATGTGTGCAATAAAGAACCATATTTACAAGCTTCCCTCTGACTGCTCTACCTGGACTGGTCCTTTGCTTCTTTATCGGTGACATCATGTCTTTGGATTTGCTGTGACTTTTTGACGTTTAAAGGTAGGTGCGCCGCATTTGCAGGAAATAAAATGTGAAAGTTCAACACCAGCAAAATAACTCCTGCTTAAGCCCTCAAAGTGAGATCAAGCCCTCTCGTGGATTTTAGTGTGATGTTGGTGAAATGTTGACCTTCTGCAAGGGTC
The DNA here is from genome assembly GCA_034769285.1 of Lutjanus argentimaculatus. NCBI lineage: Eukaryota > Metazoa > Chordata > Actinopteri > Lutjaniformes > Lutjanidae > Lutjanus > Lutjanus argentimaculatus. The sequence goes on along the minus strand of JAWZSL010000003.1, from coordinate 24,605,213 downwards.
ACTCGTAGCGAAGGGTTTCTCTCTGGAGATGGTATTTAACGGTCAAATCCATTTCTGGCAGAAGTCATTTTAAACTGACTTTTTAAAAGTAGGGCCCGAAGAACAACCGGCACATAAATCCTCAGTATTTCATTCCAGTCCTGTCCAGTCAATTATTCTGCACCTGCATGACAGATGACATGAAGTAGTGTGAGGTTAAACATTCATACTTCTACAGCAAACTGAACGCTGACACCATTTAGAGACGGATCTATTTTAATAAAGGCTGACATCACAGTCAGCGTGTCACAGGGAACGCACCACAGAGGTCAGCCACTCACCAAAAGCTGCACGTCGTTCTGAATGAGAATGTTACAATCATTAAATGTGCAAACTTTTTTTCTTCCAGTGCTGAGATTCTCATAAAAGGTTTTTAAAATTAAATGATTCAAGCCTCCACCAGCAGAATAAACTTGATCGATCAACCTCAGACTCTGATGTTCTCCATTTAACCCTGATAATCATCTGGACTTGATTCTGAACTTGACAGAAAATGACATAACTTCTGTTTGGGGTCAAAATACAATGCACATGCACTATATCTGGGATTGGTGTTTATTCTTTGTGCCCCACTCCTCTTCCTAAATAAATCTATTTGTTCACATTCAATCAATTAATCAATCAGACTAATTTGGATGGTATATTTAATACAAATAATGTAACACCAAGTACTTTATACAATAAAACAATAACCCACACTCAGACACATACTCAAAGCAATGACTTAGTAGTTAAGTAAAGCACTAAAACAAGAACAGTACTCATTAAAAGAAAAAAAAAAAAAAAAAAAAAAAAAAAACACGAACTGAGAAAGATAAGAGGTCTAACAGGGAGTTTGACCTGTCTGGGGGTCTAAATGACCCTAAACATGAGAACATCATTATGTATGATAATATCCTGTACATGTCTTTGTCTGTGAATGACTTTTTGGCAAACAAAAGAAATACATATTTGGTCATGGAGACCAATAATATGAAACTTTAACTTATTTGGTGAGCGAACAAGACTTTATGGTCATTCCTGTCTTTTGTCACCTTCATCAAATGTGCAAGCCCACTCAGTGGCAGAGGAAAGCATTACTACTTAAATACTTACTTAATTATACATGTTGGGTTGCAATTATGTCAGAAGAACATTTTTAACATTTAAAAAGGTATTTTAAAGGAGAAATATATAAGACCTTAGCATTAAAAAATGAATATAGCAGTACAGATAGTGAGTTGGAGTCATTGATTGTATATTAAATGGGTTGAATCCCAAATTGAGGCAAGTTGTTTTCTCCGCATCCCTCCATGGGGAAACTGGAACCTCAGGCAGGTTACCTGCAGGCTGCCAGGTAATTGAACCGGAGCACAAGACGAGTCCTACACTGTAAGTTGATCAGCTGTTAATAACTGTCAATTGTCTGTCAAGGTAAAGCTAAGCCTGTTATCCTGAAAACAAAATGGTCCCCCCGCTCTGAAAATACACACTCTGAAGCTGAAGTTCAGTGACAGCCTGCCTTCTGCCTGCCAGACTCCATTAACATATTCTTCAATTTAACTGTTCTAAACAACAACTCCTTCTAAAAGATTATTAATGATCTATTTATGACTCATAAACAGACACTTACTCATTCGGCAAACATTCTGCATTAATTTGAACTCTAATAAACATGAAACAGGCAAACAAAAACAGATGTTCTGGCCCAGAATAGAAATTTCAAAGGAGAACATGCTGGCTGTAGCACTGTCAGAGAAGACAGTATTTCAACTTAGCATGTTTCCTTAATCTCTGATGACATATCATGGTCATTTAATGATTTAGTACTGTAAATATATTACATATTTCTCCTTTAAGCATACTGATGTTGCAGTGATCATGTTCACACATACAGCAGTGATTTCTGTGGGACCCCAAACAATGAGGAAAAAACAAGGGTTTAACCCTTGTTAAATCCTTCATATGAAGAGGATTAGTACCCAATAGTATTTCAGTAAGTTTTTCACAATTAGAAATGCTACATCTAATGTGCTGCTGTCATGTAAACACTATTAATGCGTAAAAACATTAAATTCAAGTCAAAACAAACACGCCTCCACCTCTCTCTTATTTCATGACGTCAGTATGAGATGTTTGCTGTAGGCTGCCACACATCCTCACACTCAGACTCTCGCCCTGATTATCAAACACACCGTGTCTGTCAGCTCTGGGTTACTGGGGAGTCTGATGCATGTAAATGTGCCTACAGAAGCAACAGAATTCTTAATCCTGCAATGAAAGTAATGGCAACCTGCCGCTTTGAGTGGGGTGATTATCACTTTCTTCTTTGTCAAACTGATGAGTCAGTGCTGTGTTTACCAGTTCATCGGTTCAACAATTATGCTGCTTTGATGGACGTCCTGATGACTTCTGACCTGTGAGATGAAGTGAGCCAGCTGTTGTCACACTGTGAAAGCAGATTTGCTTACATATCCATTAATAACTATGTATATGCATAAATATATATGTATGCAGGTATAAATGATAATTAATATTTATTTACTACCTGTTTACAAGCAGTTTAACCATCACGCTATATATATCTATTAGTTCACTGCCTGTTTAAAATCCTGTTCTTTTCCATAGCATGTCTACATTACAGTTTATTCATTTTCATTACTGTACATCAGCCTACCAGAGTATTTTATTTTATTGTATTATATTTTATACAGAATGTTTTCAATTCCTATATTTAAAGGGCAGGGGTATAAGATTTAGTGGCATCTAACGTTGAGTGTGCAGGTTGCAACCACCTTCTCTCACCTCTTCCAAGCATGTAGGTGACAATGCTTCTAAGTCCAGTCTGAGGTCTGGATGCAGACCGAACAGAAAGTCAATCCAGACTGAGCATATACCTCCTGTTATGACTACAATACATAATAGAGTGAATGTTTTCTATTTTGAAATAAATTTTCTATTGATCATTAAATTATTTGTGGCATTGAATATACAGTGTAGCTTGACCAGGTTTTTATTTATCCATTAGTTGCAGGAAAAAAGTGAACTCATTCAGGAGCTGCACATTGCCATTATCAATCAATCAATCAGTCAAACTTTATTTATATAGCACTTTTCATACATATGAAATGTAACCCAAAGTGCTTCACAAGAAAAAACAGGAGAAAAAAAAAAAAGATAAAGCATACAACAATAAAAAGTGAAAGGCCGTCCCCCCACTTACCCGCCCCCCCCCCCCCCCCCCACCCACACACACACACACACACACACACACACGCCCATGGCATGGCACTGAGGATCCAGATCCATTAGGCCTGGAGATTGCTGCAACGTGGATCTTTTTTCTTGTAATACTAAAGTCAGCAGTGCGCGGCTGCTAACTGTGCTTTAGCTACCATTAGCCAGTCAGCTCAGTTAGTGGTCCTATTAGACCGGGACAGTCTCGAGACCGATGTAGGCCAGTTTGATAATCAGCACTACAGTACCGTTACCAAGGTGATGTACAGGACTCTGACTCAGAGGATGAGGAAGACACAGCTCAGGTTCAGGTGGGGACAGGAGGCATGAAGCAGTTGAGGAGCGAGTTTGTAGCCAGTTAATTACTAAGTATACTGTACATCATCTATCGTGTTGATAGGTCTGCAAGTATTTGTCTTTGTGAAGTTGGAAGATGTCTCTTTTGCTGCTTGCTGACACATTCAGAGTTATTAAATGTTGTTAGCATTTTCAGGCAGCTTGCTGCTGCTTTTAAATAATTAAATCAATATCATAAACTTACGGTGACCTGATAACTCAGTTGGTAGAGCCTTTGCCCCATGTACTGAGGCTGCGAGTCCTCTGCAGCGGGTGTGGGGTTGACTCCCCATCTACAGCTCTTTGCTGCATGTCTGGTTTGTCCATTCTGGGCTACTGTAGAAACATGACGGTGCAACATGGTGGAAGGCATGGTGGAAGAGGACCCACGCCTTTTGTAGGTATGAACGGCACATTCTGAGGTTAAAAAAAATATTATTATTTTTAAGGTGATTATACACTAACGAAAACATACTTATTAATATTATATTCCATGTCTGCCATATTAAATGAATCCCTGTAAATTGTACACACTGGACCTTTAACTCCTGCACTATTTCATGTCTTACATTCTCATTTTCAGTGTGATTTCCTTTAGCATCCTTTTTAAGCATTTTTGAAGGGAGTCTTAGAATAAAGAGTTTCATTGCCAATGACTGCTTCACTGCCTAATTGCTGTGCATAGGACAGTGAAGTACTTGAACTTGAACAGTGCAGATGTACACAATCCCACTCCTTTATTTGATGCAGTAATAAAAACAAAAGACTCTGAAGTGGACGTCTCATTACGCCACAAACTGGCAACTCTGCAGGAAAAAAGGAATCTCCAAACGACAGGGACAAATCTTCCTCTCTCTCTCTCTTTCTCTCTCTGCTCCTCTCTTCTCTCTCATCCTCTTGCTGGAGGACAGAGCTGCTGATGCTGATGCTGCTGCCTCTGCCGCCGCTGAATGGGACGGTAGGGAGTAACGGTTCACGAGGGGGCTGCTGGAAGTGACTTTAATGTCATGCAGGAAGCAAGAAAAAGAGCGGAGAAGTGGAAGGGAGGCGGTGGCGGAGGGTGCTGATGGTGGCTTTGGCCCCCGGGAAGATGCATCAAAGGAGCATTTGTCGCAGAGACCAGCTGGGAGACTAATCAGAGAAAGAGAACTGGGGGTTTGTGTGCGTGTGTGTGTGTGTGTGCATGTGTGTGTTTTTGAAGGGGTAGAGTGGAAGGGTTGCATCAGTAGTGACAGATGAACCAGCTTCCTGTGGAATGAATATAGGGCATTCATCAGAGTGCAGCTGTTTCTCTCTCTGTCTGTGTGTGTGTGTGTGTCTTTGTGTGTGTGAGTAAGTTGTTTTAGAGCGCACAGTTGTTGCAGGTTTTGAGCTCAGATTGATGAATGAAACTCTATAGTTCTTTGGGCACCTGTGTCGAGTGACACAGTCTAGCAGCTGGATTTTTGTGTGTTTGCAGCTGATTGTGACTGTGAGAGTGAGACAGGGAGACAGACAGCAGAGGGAAGAGCAGCAGTTTTATTTATTTTGTGTCTAGAGAGGGTATTTCTCCTTCAGGAATCAGTAACTGAGTCATTTTGTGGCTCTCTCTGAAATTCATCACTCCGTGTTGTAAAGCACAGGTGATTATGTCCTCTAAAGAGAATCTATCTTTCCAAGAAAAGCTCTTGAGAACATCTCCTGCTCCTCTTTCATAGCTGCAAATAATATATCAGGGTAGGTGGCGGATATTTCATATGATCTCCTATTTCAGAACTCTTCCTCTTTAAACATTTGTCCATAACTGCGTCTAATCAGACAGGTCAGCTGACATTTCCCTTTCTCCTCGCTGACACACAAATGTCACCATAAAGAAGTCAAATCAGGGACCCATCAGTCACGTCACACCGGCCTGGACAAAACGATGAATCTTCCTCGCCTGTCCCACTGCTTTTGTGCTGTTTTTGTATTGAGCGATCTGGACAGGTGTGGATACTGCAGGCCTGCTGTGTCACCTAATGCTGACAGAGAATGTCTAACAGGTGTGTGTATGTGTGTGTATATGTGTGTGATGTCTTCTGTCAGTTCTGTCTCTGTCTGTGCCCACTGCCTGCATGTCTTCCACTCATGACAGTTGTACAATAACAAAAAAAAAAAAAAAAAAGGCTGTGAACTGTGACGTACTTTATGCTGCATTCATCTCAAGTTGAGTTCAGTGTAAATACTAGAAGAAGTGCAGATCCCCACCAGGCAACAGATGGTGAAACACCTGCTGCAATGCCACCACAACTGCTAAATGCAACCAGCAGAGATTTAATCTCTGATCCACACAGAAGGTGGTGGTAATGCACCTATTACGCTGGTTGTCAACCACCGTTAAAAACCAAAAAGAAGAAGAACCAGCCGAGATTTGCAAAATTTCAAACTGAAGCAGTTGTTGATCACTTGCAGACCCAAGTGGAGTGAGAAGTCTTGTTCAAATCAGATGGAACTTATCACTGTATTTACCTCTAACTTTGATGAAATTTAAGAAAAGGTACTAAGTGTAGTTTTTGGCAAAATGAAAGTTCTCGCTATATAAGTGTGATTCCAGTGAATAATTTCCAGTGAGAAACATGCTGTCTCCACTGAGACAGTTTTGAGCTGAACATTATGATGTCACAGTGAAATTGACTTTTGACCTTTTGTATATAAAATCACTTCATCATTTTATCCTTTTAGATATTTGTGTGTAATTCTGTGATAATTAGCATAAGAAATCTTGAGTTATGGCCAAAACTGTGTTTAGTAAGGTCACGGTGACCTTGGCCTTTGACCTTTGACCACCAAAATTTAATCAGTTCATCCTTGAGTCCAAGTAAAAAATGTGTTTGAGGAAATTCCCTCAAGGTGCTTTTGAGATATCACAAGAATCTGATGTGCTGAAAACATACTGTTAAGGCCATGGCTGTCACTGGTGTAGAGGCAATAAAGAGATTTTTCAAGAATTGTGAATCACAGATGTTCTGTCAGCATGCAGTCATAAATGTGCTCCAAACAATTAGTCTGATGGGTCCAATAGTATGCAAGATTAGCTGTGGACAAGCTGCAAGTCCAACTATCAAGCAAGCACACAACGCTACACAGTTAAGTTCTCTATGTGTGCATATAATAAAAAAAAGAGAAGAAATATACAATAACATTAAAAATGCAGCATCTAAAGGTGGGATAAAAAAAAAAAAAAAACCAAAAAAAAACCTGAGGGTTGTAAAAGAGACCCACCTCTATTTATTTAAATCAAAGACAGCTATGCTGCCACAAATTAACATATACACACAAGTATTTTTTTTAAAATCTGAAGAAAGAAGAGAATATATTTTCTACAAAAAATACTTGAAATAAAAACAACCAAGGAAGAAAAAATAAATTAAAACAAGGATTACAATATCTTATTTCAACAACACACATGCATGCAAGAAATTGATAATAAACTGGAAATGAACCATTGTACAATATGTGGTTAATGCACTGAAGTGATTTTCGTTGGCAGGGACATTTCTGTCGACACGGTAAACCAACTGACATCAACAGGCTGAGATAATAAAAATCAAAGTCAGTTTAAGTGTCAGCAGGTGAAATGTCGTCTCGTCCAAAAGTCTTCCCTTTCATCACACAAATTACTTCCCATCTGGAGCTGTTTACAAGAGGCAGCCACCATGATTGAATTGTTGAGAGATTCACTTCCCAAATTTTCCTGGCGTGTCCGAGAAAGATTTCCATCTGAATTAAAAGTGAAAAACCCAAACTTCTTAATTTTGCATTTATTTTATCTACATATTTATGTAGAAGAATTTGGACATTGCAGCAATTAAGAGTAACAAAAAACACACTTTTCTGAGTCAGTAAATTATATGTTAGATCATTTTATTATAGTATCCACTGATCCCAGACAAAGTTGTTTATTGAAACTAGTTATTTTCCCTTTTTCAGAGAACATTAAGTGATGATGCCCTAAAGGCCAGAAAAAATTAAATGAAAAGTCTTTTATGTTACCTTGTACAAAACGCTCTGAATAACAATGCTCACTGCCCCATAATCAAATTCAGAAATTAGCTGTCAGCAGTGGTGGAAGAAATGTTCAGATTCTTTAATTCAGTAAAATGTTCCACTACAAGTAAAAGACCCTGTACTCAAAACCTTCACTCAGGTAGACGTATCAAAAGTGTAAAAGAAGGAGAACTCATCATGCAGTAAAGTGGTCCCTTTTTACTATTATTTATCAAGCTTTAGATTAATACTGCTGCATTATTATGTATATTGTATTTTACTCCTGTAAATGTTTAGGGTTGAGCTAATTTTAACTACTTTATTCTGATGGGTAGTTTAATCTACATCAATGAATCATATTCTATAAGATCAGCATATGTTTATAGCGTCACTGTCCTGTCAGACCAACATATCTTTAAAAAAGTCAACTTTTTATTAGCTTAGAAAAACAGCCATGTTTTCAGCTTTGTGACATTTTCCAGCTGATCTAAAATAAAATATTTTATTTTGAAGAAGGAGAATTGTCTCAACCCTATAAAGGAACACTTCATCCTCCAGTTTATCACAAAAATCCACATTCAAAATCACTAAATTTGAAGTTAAATTTTCTCACTGGAAAATAAAGGTATGAAAATTTGCAATCTGAACTAAAGTTATTAAATAATTGTAGTGCAGTAAAAAGTTCAATATTTGCTAATGGAGTAGATCAACAAAGTTGTCTTGTCATGGTTTGGGTTTCACTTTTGTCATTTCTTGTTTTATTTTGAAAGAGTCAGTCTTCTATGTTTTGGTTGTTTTACTTCCTGTCTTTTCCCTCCTTTGTTAAAATACTCATTAGTTTCACCTGTCCTTGTGTGGCCTCACCTGTGTCTTGTTATCCTCCCCTTCACTTGGGTATTTCTGTCCCAGTTCATTGTCGTCCTTCATGTTGAGCATCTCAGCTCTTTCCTGTGTTTAAGGACCTTAACCTTGTTTTCTTTGGACTTTTTCATTTGGATTTTTATTTAGATTTTCTTTTTTTACCTGTGTTTTAGACTGCTTTTCCAGGACTGCCTTCCTCTTCATTTCTGTAAGCACTGCTGTATTTTCACATTAGTCAGTAAATACTTTGAACAGCTTCGGCTCTGCGTTCTCTACATTTTTGGGTCTGTACTTTTGTATCGCTACTATTTCCCTTCTTAGCCCCACTCAGCCTTCAGACAGTATTCTTACACACTTCCTTTGGGTTTCTGCTCATGTTGGTATGGAGGTAAATAAACAGGATTCTCAGAATAAAGAATGTAGAGCTACAAGTTCCATAAAGCAAAGCTGAAGCCAAGACATAGGATTAGGACATATGCACAGTCAGTATGGTCGGAGTATTGGGATGATAATGAAAGGTGAGGACATCTATATAATATATAAAGACATGTTAGTGCTGAAGGAAGGTGGGCTGGAAGCAAAGGGAAAAAAGTGTCATTACTCGTCTGAGAACAGGTCATACGGGTCTCAACTATACATTATATGAAATAGGCAAGCACCCAACTGGAAAATGCACACGCTGTAGCCAGTCGAATGTGTACTATTTCTATGTAGGAAATACAATACCAAGACAAATCACCTTTTTTAGTCACTAAGGAAGGTTAAACACTAAAACATTTCTTTGTGTAAAAACAGCAGGCGAGACGTAATGTGACAATAAGCTTTTTAGTTTTTTTTCCTGCACTATCTCACAGTTTCACAGTCGGTGGTGGTAATGCACCTTTAAGCTGGTTTGCCAACCGCAGTAAACACTAAAGAAGAAGAAGCTAGTATTCATAGCAGCCATTAGCTGTTTGACATAGACAGTACTCCCTGCTCTCTGCTCAGGGAATGTCAGTTAAAGGGGCTAAATGTGAAATACAGCCTCATCAGCTGTCAGGAATTTTACTTTTGCTATGTACACAACTAGTGGTGTATTGACCTCTGGAGTAGAGAGTCACGTGACACGCCCTCTGTGTGCGCTGTTCTCGAGCCTCTGTTTTGGTAAGCCGGTCCGGCCCTTCCTCCTCTCCTCCACCGGAACCATTATGCCACCCCCCGCCCGCCCCCGTATGCAAAAGCGCCGCGGTCACAGAGGTGTGTCTGCTTATTTTGCAACAGCAACATGTCAGCTGTTTCTTCACTGGATGGGAGGTGCTGAAAACACGCAGGTAGAGAGGGTGGAGCAGACAGAGATCAAGGGGAAGGTGAGCGGAAAGGGGGTGTGTGCCCCTGAGCCAGTTTTGTTTTGGTTTGATGCAGACCAGAGCTGCAACGTCTAGCGGTGAAATTGAGATCGCATTTAGCCCCTTTAAGGTAAGGTAAGTTATTATAATTATATATTAGTGAATCGTATTTTAATTGGTTAACTTAATATTTTTAAATCAACAATAATTATAAAATATTAAAGTATTTATGGGATGTAAAACTCCTCTGCGAACTTCATTGTTTGATTTTGGTGCAGTGACTTGTGGGTAATCTTGCTTGCCAACTTTCTGCAAAGTGAAAACCTGTTGTTCACATCTTCCTGACGCTCTTCTTCACAAGTTCCTTTTGAACTGTTTGTAATCTTATTTAATATGTCTGAATCCTCTGTCCAGTTCATTTCACAGGGAATTCTAGGTGTTCAGAACACAGTTCTGACAGCTATCACAGCCGAAGAAACACAAGTGTAGCTAATAACACTAATGAACACTTTGAATACTTGAGCCCTGCAACTGGAACACCTGACCTGAATGCACTCTAATGACAATAATCAGCTACACCTGTGATTTTCTATAAAACAAGTCAAGTCTGCTGTGAGGAAGGCTTATATGGTCCATATGTGTTTTTCCTAGCTTTAAACAAGCATGGCGTCAAGTAATAACCTCAAACTTTAATTTACAGTCATGTTTTTAAAGTTTAAGCTACTTTACAACATTATTTTGCTGGAAGCTGAAGAAAGTGACATCGTCTTCCAATGCAAGAAGCCTAAAGGCATTTTAACTCAGGTAAGCTGATCTTTAGTGAGCTCATATAAAACCTAGACTTCATTACACACTGACCCATGCAGCGCATCAAATCTCATATAACAATAACGACATTCAGTGTTGTGTGCAGTACAGTTTGATTTTTGATGTATAATATAATCTTAAAACTTAAATTAGGCTTTTCAAATGTGTGGTTATATAGCTTATGTCTCTTTTAGCCTATGATTGCCATACAACAGCCTAACTGGTGCTGGTGTGGCATACATTAGCAGCAGTGTATTAGCTGTCTGTGTGCTGTCAGTCACAATTCCTGTGCTAATTCTCAAATTTACTTACTTATTTATTTACCCTACCTACTGACACTACTCCATTTATTTATCTATACCTTACATTTCAATCAATCTATACCTTTTATTTATAAGCTTCTTGCATTGTCTTGCACTCTCATTTATACCCATCTTTCAGCTTTATTGTTTTTGTTTATTGTGTATGTATGCTCTTATTTTTTCCATGTTGCATATTGTAGTATAAGGCACATATTTTTAGGTACTTACACTAAATTTTTTTTTTTTTTTCTAATTTCTCTATGCTTAATATATAATATATATATATATTCTTGAATGGGAGCAACTATAACATAACTCAATTTCCCCATGGGGATCAATAAAATATTCTTACTGTGATATTTAAAACCTCCTGCAAAGTATTTTGTGGTATAAAATCAGACTCTTGGCTAATGTAGCACTTCTTGCTACAAGTAGGAAACGAAGCAGACAGGTTGGAGTCCTGCCTGTCTAGCAGCATTAAAGCTAGCTGTGAACGGCTTTTCATCTCCTTCAATGTATTTTTCAGTGTCTCCTGTGTCTTTTGTTAAACTTCACTGTACTGTATGTTCTCGCTGCTTTCTGCTATTGTTGTTGTTGCTGTAACAGAACAGCTTTCATGTTGTCAAAACAGACTTCAGTGATGTGTTGGTGAACATCAGGAAAGGTGGTCACCCCAGAGCCAGACACACTCAGGCACACAAAGTTCAAACTTTCTTTTTACAGAAGCTCAGGGTTCTTTGAAGGGAGTTGACCTTCCTCGACCCGACTCCCCTGTGGTTTGAACCCTGGCCCACGGCAGCAGGATAAACATTATTTCCACACACTCATACATAAACACAACCACAAAGTCACAACAGGAGCCATAAAAAAACAACTTCCCTCAATTTTTCTTGTGTCTGACTCAGGCTGAGAATCTCCTAATCCTGCTTATCTGGGAAGTGTTAATGTGTGTGTGCATGCGCCCATAGGCTAATGTAGGAGTGTGTGTGTAGTCTTATGCATAGCGTCTGCAGGTGTGTTTGTATCAGGGTTCACTTTGAAATAGCACAATTCTGTTAGTGTGTGTGTCTGTCTGTGTGTGTGTGTGTGTGTGTGTGTGTGTGTGTGTGTGTGTGTTCACCCTGGGAAATGAAAACGCTGACCCAATTTAATACACCTGTGTCTCGCTGCACTCTGGCCCAGCACTCAATCACACACACACACACACACACACACACACACACACACACACACACACACACACACACACACACACACACACACACACACACACACACACACACACACACACACACGTCTCAAACTGACTCCAGTGGAGTACAGCTCTCCAACACCACATAATCCTAGAGCAGTACCTCTGCTATACAGATAAGTTCAGCCAATTCAAATATAGGAGGTGTTTTTTCCCCACTTTTTTCAATTTTTTCTCTTCAAAGTCAGAAAATAATAAAGCACCAACCTGGAAGATGGAGTTATAACTTTTCAGTAGATTTTTATTAGTTTCACTTTTTTTCAGTGTGCATGATTAAAGGGACAGGTCAGATTATTTAATGTCGGATTGTCCTTGTATTACCCACAGTATACGCCAGTTGGCATGCCTCAAGGTCTGCAGCAAAACATATTTAAGCCACTTTAAAAAAGGCCCATCTAAAAAAAAAAAAATCTCAAAAAATATCAGTTTAAGAGTGTACAATATTTACTACATTTTCACTGCTTTATCTCGCCATCAGACAACCTATTCTTACAGGAAATCTGAGTCCAGTATCACGCTCTCCAAATCAAGCAAACTCCATGGATGAAATCAGTGATTTTACCTTGCAGAACACTGGAGTCTCCTGGTCTCGATCTTTTAGTTTGTTTGTGTTATTGTGTGACTTCAGTGCATCTGAACAACACTTTCAAAACACAGAAGTCACACATTAACACAAACAAACAGATTGAGGCGGTGGTAGACCAGCAACTTCTATGTTCTAAGAGGTAAAATCACTGATATCAACCATGGAGTTTGGTTGGTTTGGAAAGCGATGTTTGGCTTATATCCCACAAACACCTTATGTCACAGTGTTGCAATTTTTACCTATCATCTGTGACCTTGTAACGACGTCACTGCAACAATACAGTTACAGTGTTACCATTAGTTATGTTGCTGCTATGTTGTTGAAACTAGGGCCTGCATGATATGGTAAAAAAGTCACATCGCAACTGTTTTGACAGAAATTCTGATTGCAATCAGTGGGAATGATGATTTTTGCATTACAATTAACATTTTTACTGAAAGTAAAAATTCAGATCATGATGATGTGACATTTGTTGGGATCTTTACCAAGCAAATACATTTTCTTTCATCTGGAGAAAGAGCATTTCAGACCTGGGTAAAAAGTATGTAATTATAATACTGTTTTCTCACACATTTTTCCCTTTTAAAATTTGGTTCTGTTTCTGTTTGGTCTTATATTGTACAGCCCTTGTTGAAACTTTACAATGTAACAGGTATTCTATGGTATTTTTGCAACATCTCTTCAAGTTCCATGGTCTGTTTCCTGTTCTTTATGTAGCAACATTGCTGCAATTTTGCTAAAATGTCATATTTCCAAAAAGTGGTTTGTACAACATGCTGGCAATGTTTAAAATAAGGAGCTGGTGACGACGGTATTTCAATTGGTAGGTTGCTACAACATCTCATCGCAAAAGTTATGTTGTATCTACATTCCTGCAACGACTTCTTGTCTGATGGCAAAGTAAAGCAATGGAAATATTTGAAATATAGCATAAACCTTTTTTAAAGAGCCCAAAATATGTTTTGTTGCTGACCCTGTCTACAGCAGTTAATTGTTTAGCTTCCATGCTTGTTAGCGTCTCCTAACTAAAGGTGTGTCGACTGCCTTCTATGGTAGCTATTAAACTGATTATCGATAAGAACCTCATACAGCTCCACCTTAAATAATCCAGACTATCCCTTTAAGGCAGTGTGCAGATGCTCGCATTAAACAAAGTGCTTCAGAAGTATATTAACAGTTTTAATAATTATAAAACAAATCTGTTTGAATTTCATCATTTGAAGCAATTTAAACAAAACTATCTGTCTGTAGGTGTATCTGGGCACAGCAGAGATATTTAATAATACAGCAAGTATTAATAATGCATACAAATATACAGTGGAAAACAGCAGGTGTAAGTTATTCTGGGATTATTTGTTTTCAGGTGCTTTGCGCTTTCATGTTTGTGTTGTATATGTCTGCTGTTAAGGATGTGCCTCCAAACTGGGTGTGTTTCCCCTCAGGCGGAGCTCCCAGCATGCTGTTCAGGTCCCGGCGAGCTGCTCTGTGCCGGGTGGCCTCACACTGAGCGGTGAGGCGGTAATGAACTTCCTGCCATACAACTTCCACACATACACGCACACAGACATAATCTCATCCTCATCCCCGAGGCACGGAGAGATGTCACATTAGCATGGTGCTATCTTTTCTTGAGCGTGTGTGTGTGTGGGTGTGGGTGTGTGTGTGTGTGTGTGAGTGTTCAGGGAGACAGATGACTACATTGTCCCTGGATGTGTATTTCCTGTGTGTGTCTGTAATTAATCTGGGCACACGGCGGGTGTAAACATTAGAAAGGACAGTTTTTTTGTTCTCTTCTCTTTTTTTCCTCAGATTAATCTGTCTTGTCAGATCTGCACTAAATCTCAACACACTGGCCTGGCAGGGGGACTCGGTACCATCCACACACACACACACACACACCACACACACTCAACACACACACACACAATAAAACAGAGATTTACTGCGTTGCTCTGCGCATTTTTGTACATTGATTTGTCATGTTCTGTGTCAAGTTGTCAGCGGTCATGATTCTATTAAATGCTTCAAATTCTAAATGGATTTCTGACATTTGGACAAAAGAGGATGTGATAAGATTACAGAATTAATTAAGTACCAGTAGCTCTGATACATCGCAACATTTCTAACTTAAGATGGCTTTTGTGTTTTTCTAATGATCCATATGTACTCCCGTGAAGCCTATTATTAGTCACTATGGTGATAGAGCTTTTAGGGAGCTTTTCTGCCAGAGTGGAGGCATTTAACATTGAGTGACAGGTTGACATGGGTGTTGTTTGCAATAAAAGAAGCCGAGGAAGGGTTTATTTGAAAAAAAAAAAAAAAAAAAAAAAAAAATCATTTTCCATCATCTTCTCTTTTGATAAATGCCAACTTTTTCACCTCAGCCAAACTTAAGCTGGAAAAAAACAACCTAATGTCAAAGTCCATTTAGTTGGTGTTCTGAAGTTTTTTGGGTTTTTTTTATAATATCCAACCTGGTCTCTTCAGTCTGTGTACAAATAACACAACTTAAGATGTTCAAAGTGCATGCAAGGGTAACAGCAATCCTTCCAATTCACTTCAATGGAGAGCAGATCCATAGTCAGGAGACCTTCGTCCTCATAGCAACAGAAATAAACATGGTTAAGATTGTGAAATGGTTGCAGAGTGGTTAGGGTTACAAAACTGCTTGGTTAGGTTCAGGAAAAGAACATAGTTTGAGTTAAAATAAGGAGCTTATATTATGTTTAGGGATGTTCCTGGCAACTAATTTCCCTGTCAGTTAAACACAAATTTTAATTTTGACTGCTCGACAAGTCTAATAGTAAGAAAACACTCAGAAAGCAGGTAAAATTGAGCACAATTTATTAAGTGGTAGTGTTAAACCTTGTCTGAAAAAATACTGTGTGTATTAAGAGTCATTTGAAGTTATTAATCATATTTTTTCAATGACCAAATCATATTATAGATGCTGCTGAAATTTGTGCCACTTTGTGCCGTGCATTATGAACATTGCACCTTATGCTTCAAAACATGACAACAGCTCGCTAACTGCTTCAACTTTTCAGACTGGACAGCATCAGAGTCTGCAGGTAAATGACATTCTTTACCTGGAGCTGACATTAGCGTCCAACCTGCCACACAATGTGGCTAACATTAGCAGTGCTAGCAGCAGCAGCCTGCTCTGGTTGCAGGTTAGAGTCGGTGGCTGTGCTGAATGTGGTTACGCATTGCTCCAGTTAAGTGTTTATATGTCAGTTTGCTCTGACACGGCCTACTTCAACCTTATTTTCATTTTCCACATCAAAATATTGACTAACCACACCCTTTAGCTGTCATTTGTTCCACTTTGGTGATAACAACATTTGGGCCATCAGGGAATTTTCTCAGTGAGAGAGGGGCTGCTGTCTGCTGGAGCTGCAGCCCCCGCTAGAGGCGGGAGGCTGCATGACAACTTACTGGTTGATTCCATTTGGCATGGCACATCTATGCCACAGCTTTGATCCATCTTCGACACGTCTGGAGCCCCCACCAGTAGCATTTCAGCAGCGGCGCATTTTGCCTGCCTGATTATGTTTATTTGTTCAGATTTTGCTGATTTCGTCCTCTTTCCTTGCTCTTCTTGCTTATATCATGGATAACTACACTATGTGGTTAAATAGTCTCTTTGCTGTCTGTCTTTATGATTGCGAGTCTGCACGGGGTATTTTATTTTGAAAACTGATCAGATTCTCTCTACTTTTTCTTTGTCTGACTTCCTGCCCACTCGAACTACTCTGTGCTAATTGATGCTAACCTGACACGCCAGATGGTTTGATACACAGAACCATCTGGGATGCTGTCCATAGAAACTGAAAGCACAGGCACTTAAAAAAAACACTTGGTATGTGATTTGATGAATCATCTGTCACATCTAGCATAGGCTAACTTCAACCAATCAGATTAACTCACTGAACTGAAACCGAGGCCAGAAGAAGAGCAAAACATCTTTTCCATCGTTAAAAGCCTTCAGTGCCTTTCTTTGGTCTTCTTTCAATGAAGAAATACTCTCCAGTTCAGATGTAACTGATGCTCTCACAGTATCTACGCTAACCTCAGGAGCCGACATTTTTTGTTCGACACGAGTCCTTTCCATGGACACTTCTCACTCTCAGCACACTTAAAACCACATCCACAGCTGCCAGTAGCCCCTCTGAGGATGCTGATTGGCTTGCACCACCTCTGGTGCAGACACAAATGAATATCTTGGATCCTGGCAAGATGGATAATTGTGCAACATTTCTGACTTAAAGGGAGTTTGGTGTAATATTTTCCCTGGAGCACACAGGGATCTTTGGTTTAATTCAAACTGCTAATGTGTATATTTTTAGCATTTTGTCACCACTGCAGAAATACTAGGTAGCTGCTAAAGTGTGATAACATTGTCTGATGTTGACTGCTGACTGTCATTAGTAATTGGTTTTTAATACTGGTTTAATTGATAACTGATGGTGGCTGACCAGGTTAATTATCAACTATTTTACTTTACAGTATGCAATAACAGTTTGTCCTTTGTGTTAATTTATCTGTCACTCACTGTTAAAAGTACAGAACAAAATGAAAAACTATTTTTTCTATAAAAAGGTGCAGTATAAACTGAACTTTATAGTAATGACGCTAGTATTTATGACAATTTAAACTATGACACTTTCAAGTACTATTAAATGAAAATTTTCTTACCATGCACCACTCTTTTAGCTATAACTAGGCACCCATGCTCACAATGCTCACTGTGCAAAAGGTGTTTCAATCATTCCCGTCCACTCTAAGACTGCTAAAATAAAGCAGGCAAACATAAAATGGGAAGAATGTTTAAATTTTAATCCAATCAAAGAGGACATTGTCACACCAATCAACTGTATACACTCTGCAGTCTGTTGTGTCTGCCTCTTTTCAAAAGAGGCTGAAACGTCTGGAAGGTTTTAGTTTTGGCTTTTCATGCATCAGAGGACATGATTGCACATCAGCATCCTTCATCTAATGTCTGTGACAGATCTTCTAAACAGGTTGCATCTATGTGCATCGCTGTAGTTTCAACCCTTGCTCTCATCATTAACCTCAATTTTGCTTTTTTAAAATCTGTAGCGAAGCACTTCTCCCTAAATGTTTATCCCCAGCTTCTCTTCTGACCTCCTCACACCAGCTCTCACCCTCTGGCCTTTCCTCCCCTCTCAGCTGCTACTCTTCAGCTCAGGTCACTGTAGGTCCTCCTTATGACCCCGTACTTCCCATTGCCCCTTCCCAGGACCAGTCCCCCTCCTCTGATTCAAGATATTGCATCTCTAATTGAAAGTGACAGCCACATCAATTTCCCAGCCTGGCATGACGTTAAACCAGACAGTCACTGTTAGACACTGCTCTTCACAGGTGAAACCACAACTTCGCGAGCACATGGAACACTATAATAATACCTTATTAATTATTAGAATGGCACATCTGGGGTCTTCATCAATACGGTTGTAATTGGCACAGGAGGGAGAAATAATTGTGCAGTAATTAGTGAAATGAGGGAATTTGGAGCTTCTTACCTCTCACTGTTTCAGTATTAGAAGGTACTGCATGATTTTGTTGTGATGTTTTGGTAACTGATGATGCTTCCATGTGAGGAACTTCATCACATGTGCGTGACATGTGGGTGAGACTTTCAGCTGAAATAAAGGCATGTTTAGAAAACCTGCTCATAATGTGGAAGCAGAATATGTGGGAGATGATGTAGACGCACAGAGTTGAAGGATGAGCACCGATGAAAGCAAGACAGAGACAAAGGCTATGTCTGAAGTCATTCACTGGTCCCTATATAAAAAAAATACTCAATAGTTGACTCTATAGAAAGCAGTAAATTGAGATTTTGAACACTTGTGAATCATCATCATTTTGTGTCATCACAGGAGTGTTGACCTATTTTTGCATCAATTGGATGTGTTGCTCTGTGGGATTGTTGGCTAAAAGTGTCGTTCATGCCACGGTGTTTTTGACAAACAAACTCAATGCGGTGGCTCCAGCCTGCTCCGGAGCAGGTTTGAGATAAGAGATCAACACCTATAAAAGTACTGCTGATCTCTCAGAGGTTGGTGCGTGGATCAGGCAGGAAGCCAAGAGTGTTCAGAGACTTGCAAAAGCCATTTCATTGTGCTTTTGTATACCGAAATCATCCTACAACCTACTGAAGCACTAACAAGCAATACTGCCCCTGTATGTGAATGTGCTCATGGCTAGATTGGAAAAAACAGGGTTGACTTTATAAGCTGATAACGCTGTTGTGTGACTGCTTAATGTTGTAGTTGTTATGTTTAGTGAAGCAAGTAATGAAAGGATGGGTATGTTAAACTTGCTTCAAAGAACAGGCCTCAAGAGTCCACCAATGTTGTTGTTATTTTAGACGTGTGCTCAGTACAAAAAGCAACAATCGGCATGTGCGAATTGAAGTGATGACATTGTTTCCCAAATGTTCCATTTTACATGTACACACGGATGCACAGAAACTGGAGTTTTGAAAAATCTGCACCTTTAGAAGGTATTTTCAAAAATCTATTTTACTGACCTAAAACTTAATTCATATATGTGTAGAAAAGAGGCTGAAATGCCTCAGCTGATTAACAGTTATCAGTTGATAATTTGAGGAGAAATGATGGGGATGCCATCCACCATGTTATTGAAATGACCAAAATGCATCACCCTTGTTGTAGCAGAGAGCGTGCAGGAGCAGAGGGGTTCTTTAGATGAATATGTTAATGTATGAATAGTCTATTCAGCCTGACTCATTGATCCTTTATCTGACTGAGGTTTGTGTAAGTTAGAATCTATGGCTCTGACCATTCCTCTGAAATATCAGCAGGTCTAACAGTGCTGTGTAGTGATAAATCCAGGGAGCTGTCTGTGGTGCTGAAGTAGCAGACAGATTTGTAGTTACAAACCCTTCTGGCGGTTTCCTCTTGTATCTATAATGTTCTTTAAACTACATGGATGATAGAGCAGGTTACTTAAAAGAACCAGTTTTCTCATCACTGAGATGATCCCACTGGGACATCCCCTCTTAAGAATAAATAACACTTACTGAGAGCGATCAAGACATGAGGTGACTCTTTCACTTTTTCTTTGCAACCAAAGTGTTGGCCTTTTAACTTAATATGTTTGGAGCAAACACACACATTAGTGCTCTTTTTTTTAAAGACAGAGAACCCACCTGATATCCAGTACAGCAGACTGGCACACCTGTTTCCTCTTCCAGTGTCATGATTGTTGGAGGTCTGTCTGTGTTATGTGCATGTGGGAGACTGAGGCCACAGAGGACCTTGTCCATGTCTGATCTTATCACAGTCTGCATCTCCCTCTCTCTCTGTCTGTATCACATTCTGCCAATATCTGCCCATCTAGCTCTTTTTATATCAGTCTGTACAGCAGCTCTGTCTCCTGTTTCTTTCACGTTCTCTTCCTCTTCACTTTGTCTAATGGAAAGAAAGGGGAAAAAAAAGGACAGACACGAGAACCCCTTTTAAAGGTGTTGTTGCTGTCTGTGGTTACTCATTCTAATGCCAAGGCTGAGATATTTCTGCTTTGATTAATTGGCTCTGCTCTGCTTAAAAGAGTGGCAACGAGTGCATGTTCATGTAAACTGGTCTTTAGAGACCAAGGTTGGCTGATTTTACATTATGAAGACGAGGGCGAGCTCGAGGATTTGAAAGGATGAGTCAATCTTGTTCACACGTTTTTTTTATAATCCTTAACAACAGTGCACCTGTTCTTGATGCAGTTGACCTGGTAATATAGCAAGTTCTCTATATTGTTCGCAGTCCCTTTGGTTTAGCCAAAAATACATATGAAGGGAGCAGGACAGAGGTTTTACTTTGTTGTTCTGCATGGTATTAGCCATTCCATTCTATATTTGTAAGAGTAAATTAGCTGAAACCTGCAGGGATTCCCTCTGTAGCTTCATCTGACATTGCAATAAGGCTGCATTTTAATATTAAAAACCTGCCGATGTGGCGAGTTTTATAAGTGGAGAAAGGGTTATTGCACCAACAATATCACATATTACAAATACATTTCACTGTGATTGTACCTCATCAGAGGTGCGCAGAGACGCCATCATGTGCATCTGTTCAACCAACAAAATCATCTGTATTTGGAAAGAAGTGGACGTGATTTATGTTATGTCACAATAAATCTAACTTAAGATTTATTGGCAATACAGTTGACCCTATTAATTATGAAATATATTTCCACATCTCCCTACTGTACTTTTCATCTCCCTCTTTTAATTATTAACTAAACTAAGTTTAATGAGCTGAACCCTACCACAACCACCCCTTTAACTGGGGAACATTGAGCAATAAGAAACTGAAAAAAAAAAAAAAACAGCTTCATAAATAGAAAGATTCTGTTTTGCATTGGAAATAAGAACTGTTTACAGAAAAGATATGTATATAAAATATACTTAAATTGAAGGGAATAACCTGAAATTGCAAGGGCACTGTGTTCATGAATGAATGAATTAATATTTTATTTACATTCTGGCATGTTAACCCATCAACATCAAAAAGCACCGTACATTACCATCACCCAAGCATAAATTATAATCTCATTCAAATATCGCTCCAGGAGATATCCCACAATACAAACACACAAACACAGCCCCATGAACAAAAAACAGAAACTGTATATTTGAGCCAGTTCATAAACCAATAATCTATAGTCCATATTAAGATAAGTTAAATTCTAAGGAATATGTTATCTTTTCTCCTTTGTTCTCATACTTTAAAAAGAAACTCAAAAAATGCAAAAACATTATCAAAAAGATATTTAATTACAGCTTCATTTTCCTATCAAATCAAAATTGGGAGCAGGAAATATTTTAAAACAATATTTGTCTCAAATTATAATATAACAGACGGTACAAAATAAAATGAATTTCATTCTCCGCCTCATTTAGCTCACAATAGTCAAATTCTTTCCTTTTCACTGACACCTCTGTATCTTCTTGTTTCAATACGTAGTGTGAATATACCACATCTTAACCGTGCACACAGTGATCTCTGATTTTTGTGGTCTTTTTTAAATAAACATTAAGATCTCAGGCTTTTGTCAAATTTCTTCTGCCAGTGATTTTTGCATGTAACCCAGACTAACTCCTCCAACTCTACCTACGCTTTTAGGAAATAATTTTCCTCAAAGTCAACACTCTTCTAATACTGTGTATTCTGATTTCTGATGCCCATTCACCCCCGACAGACAGATCCCAATGAAATATTTGTGATATTATATTTTTTGATACTGTATTGATTCCTAAAAACACTGCACCAGTACCATGACACTGTGATACATGCAAAGACTCTGACTGCACCAGTGTTGTTATCTCGCTTCATTATTCTAATTGCATAAAAACCTACTTATACTATGACAGTTTTCCTAAAATTAGATTTAAAAAATAGCAATATATCACTGAGCCTGCAGTATCACAATATATTGAATAGTAATCCCTACCTATGTATTCTACTGCCAGATTCTTTCCAATATGGGGCCCTAATTATACATATATATTAATATTATAATAATATTATAATATTGAAATGAAGCACTTGTTCTTAGATAACAGTAAAAAGAAGGATTCTGAACATTGCTGATTAACCTTTTGGAAATAACTTTGGGTAGGAGAAATATGTATTTCGATCTCATTATTTGCACTTTCTTGAATAATGTATTTGGATTTGGGTGCATCTCTACACCTTGTATGATTAAATGTGGCAAATAAACTCAACAATAAGCCTTTTGGAAAGGAAAGCTTGAGAAATATTTGCATCTACTAAGCTGAACAAGATCAAAAGTGTTTCCAAGGTCATTAGAAACTTTATGAGATGCAGCCCTGCCAGTGCAGATAAACCAGCAAACATTAAAGACTTTAATTAAATGTGTTATGCTATACTACTGCTTTAAGTGTCTTTGAACAAACTGGAAGAGAAAATGTAAATTAAAAATTGAATATATAAATAGATAAGCAGACTTTAACAGCAGTCTGTGTTCGACAGAGTTTTAAGCAGAGCAGTCCAGCACAAAGTAATCATGAATAAACGCTAAAAATAAACCACAACATATGGACATGACTGCCTAGCATGACAAAAAAAAATTAACAAAAAAAAAAAAACAACAGAAGACAATAACATCCGCTCTCACAATAGCTGGGCGTTTTCAGTGAGCTATGTTAAGCACGGCTTATCACCCAATCTGCTTTCTCTCTGTCTCTCCTGACACACATACACACACGCACACTTCCCCACCCAATCATGTAGGCCTGGGGCAACTTTTCATTAGCGTTGTGGTATTACTTCAAACCCATTAAAATAGCCCCCTCCTAATCTAAATCCAATAATTTGTGCACTTCTCCCTCCCTCCACTGGCATCATGCTTTCCTCTATCTAACCCAATACTAAAAGAGAAGATTCATTATCTCTTGTTTGGACAGGGATTATGCTGATCGGGCAGCTTAAGGCAGAAGATATAAAGACTCTTAATAAAATTCTTCAGCCGTTGCAGCAATGTGCCATCTAATTTAAAAGCAGTCAGACCCCTTAACACTCTCTCTCTCGCGCGCACACACACACACACACACACGTCCCTTCCATCACCTCCCCTTTCTTACCTAAATCTCAACATACCTTCTTTTCATCTCCATTTCCAGCCCTTTCAGATCATCCCCATTTCCTGGTCTTTTGTTACTAAAACCTACATTGAAATGTTAGTTGGGATCGGATTTATCATTATACTGCAACATGTTCTCACCTGCAACTCGTCAATATGGCAATACGATTCAAACTATGACTGTAGGTAGCTCTCTTGGAGCACATGTGTCAAACTCGAGGCCCGCAGACCAAATCTGGCTCAGCACCTTTTTATGTGTCCCCTGAGAGCTTATAGAAGAAATTTGGGAAATACAATTCTATGCTGCATTACGGAGGTACTGTGTACATGAACTACTTGTCCCAAAAGGCACGAGTTTCATCAGTGCACTTGAGGTGTCTAGAGGGCAGATGTCCATAGATGCTAGATAACGTCTAAATATCATAAAGTTGCTTCCAGCCCTGGCTCTGTAGCTAAGTAGTTGTAGCTAGCAAAATGCTGTCATTTCATTTTTTAAGATAC
This sequence comes from Lutjanus argentimaculatus, assembly GCA_034769285.1. Taxonomy (NCBI): domain Eukaryota; kingdom Metazoa; phylum Chordata; class Actinopteri; order Lutjaniformes; family Lutjanidae; genus Lutjanus; species Lutjanus argentimaculatus. The sequence goes on along the minus strand of JAWZSL010000003.1, from coordinate 24,581,333 downwards.
TACAAGTTTTTAACTGGTTATGAAACGGTCACAATTTAATACTGATGCATCTATATGACCCACATAAACAAAAGATACCATCTGCCAGAGGATTGGTTATTTCTGTAGAGTTGTTTAATGCCTGCCACCAAGTTGGATTCTCCTTAAATTCAGAACGAAACGAGCCTGTGTTTACATTTTCCCAGGCGAGGTTACAGTGAGTACTACATTAGCCAGTTAAAAGGAAGGAGGACATTTTTCTCACAGATTTTATTTTTGATCTCATATTTTATGGTTACTGTGGTGGAAACACCACTGCTTTTGTTAACAGGGACCTCCAAAATCAGCAAAATATCAAAGGTCCTTGTAGTTTTAAGCAAACCTTGCTTTTAGGCTACACAAACTGAAACAAACATGATTGTTATTTTGACTTAATTACTTATACTACTTTGTATATTTCATTTTTTTAAATGAATTGTTTAAATCTTGTTCACTTAAATGCACTTCCTTTCACCTAGACTCCTACTTTCAGAGCTTGTTATTATTGAATAAATCCAATACAGTCAGGAAATTATGTAATATGATAATACAAGAGGATACAGTTAAAACCGGCCCTTTGAGATCAGCCATAATGCTGATGTGGCCCTGGATGAAATAGAGTTTGGCACCCCTACTCTACAGTCACTTAGCAGGTTAGCAGTAATAAATATGCTTTGTCAAGAAAAACCTTCTAAATAAAGGCACCAAAAATACTTGGTTAGATTTAGGAAAAGGTATGTTCATGTAAGTGAACGTATGTGTAGCATAACTTTTGTAATGTAACTTCAACTTTAACATTACGTAAGTTAAAGAGAACTCAATAGTGACTATTTGTCTTACACAGGGCATGATCCCCAGTGTCTTGGGTGAAAGTCCTGTGTCGCACATCAGAACATAACAATAGAGGGCTGCCTCCAAAACGGATGCTAGAGAGGTAACCCTATTTGCAGGGGAATAGTGTTACTAGGGGACCCTGTGATTTAGAAATTACTCCCACATGTCTGTTTTCATGTGGCATATTCACACAGAAGAAGTATGTATAAGTCTGTATTCTACTCAGATTTGCTGACATTGTACCTGATATGTCAAAGATCTGTGTTATGGCTCATTTGTGCCCCCTTTTCTATACAAAAATGATTGATAATATCCATTTCAAACTGCCCATATACTTCCATGTGTACTCTACATTGGCATAGATGTTAAGCAATACATCCACTAGAAAGCGCCACTCAGAGTTGACAACAACAAACATGGCGATGCTGGATTAAGTTTTAATATGTGCCTCTTGAGATGCAAAAGCATTGTAGACGACAGTGGTCTGCGTCTCCATTAAATACGTTGCAACGTGTGGACAGACAATGAAAGTTGTTTCCTATGCTTTAGGACACTTCAATGTGTCCTGTAGTCGTGCCTTGCTTGAATTACTGGCTACACTGCTAGCCTGCCCCCAAGACTTGTGATGGTACTGCTCCATTTGTCCATAAAGCTTTCAGAAAATGTGCAGAAATACAGAAAAGTATGGACAGAAGGCTTGGTCTGTATGTGTGTCTAATGTAAAGCATAAATAAGCCTTGACATCAGTGTTTCAGATGTGGAGTGTCTGTTCTTCAGCAGCCACATTAATAATATAGCTTCCAGTTGTTTTTCCCTCTATCTGCATGTATTTAAAGTGTAAAAACACATTTCCATCTAACCCTCCCCGTCATCATCACTGATTTTAAACGTCAATACAGCCGATCTCACAGCACAGCTGTTGACTGCTGTTCAGCGTATTATGAGCTGCTATCAAATTTCATAGTTGTTCAGTTGTCTGACAACAGAAAGCAGATGTTTAAAAAAAATTATGACCTAAAATCTCAGAGATGGCATATTGACTTTATACATGAGAGTGCCTTCTCTCACATAACCACGCTTCCCTTATTTTATCCACTAAAACCAATGCAATATTTAACATGAATGTTTATTTCATGTTTGCATCTTCTGTATAGCTTTGGAGGTAAACAACAACAGAAAAAGCATGTCAAATTCTGTTTCAATATACCACACAGTTGATGTTGGCTGTAAAAAAACAAAAGAAGTAATTTTTTTTGTTTCTTGTATCATTACTGTAGTTCAGGAGCAGCTGGAGTGCCTTTTTATTGGTTTCTCTTCACCGAGGCACCAGAGTGGAAGTGTGTAGAATTCAAATGAAGAGTTCATTTCCAAAAGGAATCATATCCTTCAGCACCTGAACTTCATCATTCAACTCTCAAGTATTCAACACTTGAAAATGTAGAGCAATCCGTTTTATGAACACTTTCTGCACTTTGTCAGTGGGGGACACAAGCTTAAAAAGTGCCATAATTGTATTTCGTGCAATCAGTCAGTTTTTAAGGTTAGCTGTCAGTATTTTTCATATGCTGGTGTGGAACAAAACAGTTTTTATTATTTTGAACTTGTCTGAAGTAGAGCCCCAGAGGATAACTATGTTGCATTTAGATGTAGCAGATTAAGTTGTGAGGGTCAGCACGGATTCATGTATAGATTTGCACAGAGAGCCACCAAACAGGCAGCTCTGCAAATCTTTTCATGGTCATTTAATGCACATGACGAAACAAATCTGCAGACATGGAAAGAAATAAAGTACAAAAACTTTATTAGTGTGCTTACATAGAGTTTATTTATTTCTTTGAAAACTTTTGCTCCCTATATTTTAACACCAATATCTGTACTTTGTACTCCTTATATTTTAAAAATAAGTTTCTTACTTTAGTTTTAATCCATTTCAGGGAATTATTGATTATTTTTATTTTGTATCATTGCCTACCACCTTCCTGACATCAAGATTTCAATCTAAATGGATGGAAGAATAGTACATACAAAAGACGATTCCTTGGACTAGATGAAAACATGTAATGAGTCGAACGAGACAAAAATGACGTAAAGGACATAACAAGACAAAAAAAGGTAATATACTGTTTGTAATGACGAAAATTATGAAAAAAGATGTAACATGACAAAAATGACAAAAGACAAAACAAGTTGAAAATGACAGACAGACATAATGACACTATAATGATGTGAAAGATGTAACAAGAAGAAAATTACGTAAAAAGACGTAACAAGATGAAAGACAACGTGAAAGACTAAACAAGTCAAAAACTATGTAAAAGACAACAAGATAAAAGAAATGTACATGACATAATGAGACAAAAATGACATACAAGTCAAAAACTCTGTAAAAGACATAACAAGACAAAAACGACTCAAAAGACATGATGATGGACAAAAAATGATGTAAAAAGATGTACCAAGATAAAAATGACATAACAAGATGAAAGACGACATAAAAGATTAAATAAGTCGAAAAACAATGTGAAAGACACATCAATAAAATGAAGTAACAATACTTAATGAGATGAAAAACAACGTGAAGATGTAACAATATGAAAACAAAGTGAAACAGATATGAGTGGGAGACTTTACTGTGTAAATAAGTACTTTTACCACTTGTTTTTTTTACATCTGTGGTTCTACTTGAGCACAGAATATGTGCTCTTTTTCCACCACTGCGAGTCTGGGGAAATGCAAAATACTCTCATGATGCACGTTGATGGGGAGGCATAGAAACAGTACATCCGTCCATCCATCCTCTTCTTCTTCCTCCTCCTCCTCAGTGGGTTAATGATCATAGACCTCATCACATCGCAGTCCTTTGCAATTCAAACTCCAGTTCATTTCCTGCTGCTGTTTATGTGCCACTGAAGGCAGTCTTTATGAAGGTATCTGTCTTCTTGATGTCAGCGCCATTTGACAATTCATTGTCAGCTGAATTGGCTGGAAGAATGACTGTTAGCCACAATGCTTTGCAGGAATAATATCAGGGGCTATTTTTTCTGGCTCACGCTCCCCTTGCCTTTGTTTATTTGTTATTTACTTGTATGCCATTAGGGTAAATAATCGGCTTCATAGTATCTGAGTGCATTTGAGTTGATGCATCTATTTAGATTGCCTGTGTATTTGAATTTTAAGTATGGGAGGAAAATCTAGATGTGAGTAAACAAAAGTTATTATGTGCAGAGACAGATGAGGAGTGTAGAATGGCTGGTGCAAAAGGACATCATGTTGGCACACACTGTAGGGTCAAATGGAAACATGGGAAACACCACACACTCATTTGCAGACAGCAGTCAACACACACACACACACACCGATCCAATTAAGATTCATTAAGTGACCAGGTTTCTGAGGTGACCAGGCAGTGAGTGTACGTCTGCTTCAGTCATCATTAACGTTAATTTACAGGCAAAACTCCTCTCTCCCCAACCTGAGGTGCACCGGAGCACAATATCAAAATCTTTAAAACAAATACATAAAATATGACCTGTTCCGAAAGAGAATCAATATTGCATGTTTGTCTGGAGGAAAGCTGCTGATGCATTTGCTGTGCTGACTTTTCCAATTTCTACATCTGAGATTACCATCGCTTTCGAGTATGCTGCTCATTTTGAAAAACAGAATTTCATTCAGTCGCTGCTCGAGCTGTATGCCCCGAGGCTCTGTGAGAGAGGGAAAGTGTATTAATGAAATGAGAGACAGACAGTGTTATTTAAATCACCTCAACAGCATAACCCGAGGCCTAACACGGGCTCTCTGCTGCTTTCCAGACCTGTTTTCATACCTCAGCCAACCACACCAAACTTAATCATATCCACATAAACTCAGCCAAAGACAACCAAACTGAAACACAATCTTAAGCACACTGAATCAAATCAGAGTATTGAGTCTTCAAGTCAAATTAAATCAAAATGATTCAAATTAAACCCAATAAACCCATACTGTGCTGACAGACCGTACACCAAACCCAATAAAACCAAATGCAAATTACCTATCAAAAAGCAAATTAACAGAAAAACTTAATGACACAATTTCTTCAGCATATACATCAAAGGAATAATTTAATATTTTGGGGGGGGAAACACTTATTCAACTTCTTGCATAGTGTTATAGGATTGATACAACCCTCATGTTTGTATGCTAATTTTGTTACCTTAGCACAGCACAAACACTGGTAACGGGGGAAACAGCGAGCGCAGAGGTTTTCAAAGTGGGAAGCATCAAAAGGAGATCACCCAGAAAAGCCTAATGTGTGTGATTTAGTTAGAGAGTTAGAAACAAATAAATGCCTTTGGACAGACCTTTTTTTGGTATAGTCTCAAATTATGTACTGTAAATCAGTAATATGAGGCTATCTTGGCTCAATTGTTGTGGTGTCAGTGGGGTCAAATAACATAATCATGATCATAGACATCCAGGATTTGAGCAAAACTAAGCAAGTAAACTAAAGGGGCGCCTTTCTCCAACCTTAGTCTGAGGGGAGGCCCACAGCCTCAGACTTTGAAAACCCCTAACTCTGTCCAAAACGTCAGCAACTAAAGTTGATAAATTAAACATGTTACATCTTGTTTGTTTAATTTAATATTTAAAAGGCAAAGTGCAAAAACCAAGACGTGTGGTTTTACTGGGAGTTTTGTGCCAAACTCTTTCTTGGCATGTGCAGTAACTTCCTGGAGAGGCATCATGGTTTGTGTTAAAAGAAGGACCTAGTTAAGATTATGGAAACTTTGTGGTTAAAATTACTACTTTGTTGAGGTCAGGGGAGCTTTGTCGCCATAGCAACAATAATAAATATGTAGTTAAAGTTATATGGAACAACTGTGGCCATGTTTTAATTAAACCAACATTGGCTGTAGGAAATGGGAAACGGACTGGAGTCTGATTTTGTTGCTCTACACGGAGTCACCTGACTTCCTCCTTTTCTCCGTCATAATTACTTCAGCTGCTACAGAGCTTCCTCACTTCAACATAAACAGATATCGTTTTGGGTCAGTTGGGAGGACATTGCCAACTTATAAAGTATATATTGATCTATTGGAAGAATGGTAGAAATGGATTATAATATTCACAAGTGTGTTTTCATCAGCGTATAATCACCTGAAAATAAGAATTGTTGTGTTTTTGTTACCTTAGAATGAGCCGTTTAGCCAAGAACGGACAAACCAAGCACTGGCTCGAGATGCGGCCTGTCATGTTTTCTGCAATGCGTTCTTATCCCAACTCGTCACATGCCAATGAAATGACTCCGCCCCCTGTTTGATACTGAGGGTGAAGATGCCCTTTAGCTGTAGTATCTGATCCGGTTGGAGAGCCGTTTTTAACACACGATTGACACCGTGAAAAGATCGTAGTTTGGTCAGGTTTAGGCACAAAAAATTAGGTTTAGGTTTAGGATAAAATCATGTTTGGGGTCACCATGACTCAGTCACATGGCAAAAGTCACATGTCGCTGACTCATCACTTCTTGCTAATCCATGTGTCTCTCCATGCTTGCAACACCAAAGTCATGTGACGCACAAAACATTATGTATCTTATAACTTTTAATAATGTTTTGGTTTCACATGGAACAAGAACCCCAGTCTCCTGGGTGAAAGTCCTGTGCTTTGAACGTGTCCTGTCCATGTCTGTATGACTTGCTGAGATATGGTAACATTTCATTGATATCTGGTGAGCTGGGAGGGAGACCAGGACTTTATTTTTACTACACCTTTGAGATGGGAGAGAGAGGAGAGGTGTTTTCAGTCTGCAAGCTCACTGGATGCCATTAAATCCTCCACACTGCTCCTTTAACACCTTATATCTTGTTTTTTTTAATTGTACAATAAAAAATAGTGTAAAAATGAGACTTAGTGGTTTGGTTTGACTATTTCTTGGCAGATGCAGTAACTTCCTGGAGAGACATCATGATTTGGGGTAAAATAAACCCCTAGTTAAGATTATGGAAACATTGTGGTTAAAATGATTACTTTGTTAAGGTTAGGGGAGCTTTGTTGCCATAATCACAATAATAAATATGCGGTTAAAGTTAGGGAACAGTTGTGGTCATTAATTAGACCAACATCATTCTTTTTTCCCTACTGTTTCCTAACGGGAAATACACAGCAATCTCACTTTGTTGCCCTTATTTTCTCCATCATAATTACTACAGCCGCTACAGTTTTCTAACATGAACATAAACATATAAAGTCTTAGGTCATTTTGGAAGGTTCCTTTAAATCCTGCAGTTTACAGTAAATAAACCACAGCACACTCCCTATTACATCACCATGTTTTTTTTTTTACTTTTTAATTTTCACATTTATAAAAGCTTTGATAGTTTTCTTGGTCATAATCACATAATTTCTACTTTGTTACTATTTCAAATTATGTAAACTAAACTTAATTTAAAATTAGCATATGATAACTCACTACATGCATGACTTGTGCCTCCTTGTTTTATTACATGGGGGGGTTATAATAAATATTAAGTTAAAATATCACCGTGTTATTTTTAACCCTGTTAGCTTGCTCTACAGCTGAATGAACATATACTTAGTAAACACTTTCCACATTGACTCAACTGTGGGCTGAGAATCCTATTTGTGCGTTCAACAGGAAATCTCAAAGAACTCATTTGGTAAAAGCACACAATGTGTGTATATGAATGTGTGTGTGTGTGTGTGTGTGTGTGTGCCTGTAGTGCTTTCTGCATGCCAAGGCTTCAGACGCTACCTGTTCTCCCAGAACAATTAAGCCAAGCCTCTTTACAGTATCTCCGCTCCAATTAATTTTAATATTTAAACAGCCATGCAGAGACTTCTGAACCCACTAACGCAAGATTAGAGTAAACTCAATTAAATATTGATGGCCATAAATAAACATTCTAATTTGGAGAGCCGCCATGGTGCGCAGTAAATCAAAAGAAAAAATGGTTTCAGCTGAAATGCTATGCTTATTAGCTGAGCAAATGTTGAACTGGGGGGTCAGGAAAGGAGGTGAGAGGAAGGACACAGGATTAATGTGGAAGGACGTCGAAGGGGGCAAGTGGGAGGAAAAACAAGGCGACATACTGCAGGTGTTTCTGTCCTCACTGAAACATTATATCAGCTGTATTATGCTGCCTTTTCGACAAAATACCAATCAGGATCGTTTTAACTACAGCAAAGATGATGGAGATTGCGTGATATTTCGCCTTGTTCCTTGTTAGCATGCAGTGAAAATGTCATACAACAGAACAGCTGGTGATGTGTGTATGATTTACTGTAATTCTAAAGTCAGATGGCATAGGTGCAAAAGCCTTTCAATGTTTGTAAAGTAGGAAAAGAAACAAGAAGTGTTTCACTTTTAGTGTTTCACTGCACTACACGTAGATGGAGTAAAAATGTCTCAACTTTTCGATTTCAGCTATCAAGGACATTTTCATTTTCGGGATCTTTCAACACTCTACTGCTGATTGCACTATAACCATGCATGTCATGACAGCTTCTTCCATTTTGTATCTCATCCAAGGTCTTTTTGTTAAATAGATGTATGGGGAGAGATGTACCATACTTCAGAGGGAGCAGCAGCAGCATTTTGTTTAGATTAAATTTAAAAAAAAAACTGGGTTACTTAACAGCCACCAAGGTTAAGACAAAGAAGCATACAAAATGACACCTACATCAGCAAAGATGTTGCTAAAATAAGATGCTTAACATATGTTAAATATTTTGTTGAGTTGTGAATTTACATTTGCCCAAATGTTACAAGCAATGTTCAAATGCAGAGAAATGAATAATTTATTCAAGATAACAGTGTGTTTCCTCCTAGCCGTTGCTAGCTAGTTGTAATAACTTTGGGGGAAACACGGGATATGTCAGAGAGAGTGAGGGAAGAAGTCTACAAATGTGACTAAACATAATGTAAGTAAAACTTTAATATTACTTCATCCATGAACATGTTTTGAGTCACGTCAGATAGTTTTCCATCAGCAGTGGTGGTTGTTTAAAAGTGACAGCAGCTCCCATGATCCCACACCGCTTCACAACATCATCAAACTACATTTGATGTTGTTTTAATGTAGTGGCAGAACTTACATAATATGCATTTAAAATAAATGTTTGGAAGATGATATCACGGCAATGATGAAGCCAGGGAACATGTATTATTCATTGGACTAAATAGTGGGTTGACAAACAAAGCCAAACATGGAGCTGGGAGTTTGTCGTAATTAATTCCTCACAACTATTACACTGTTCATAGAGCTAATATAAAGTTCATCAGAGACTTGGGCTCATATGCATCCCAAATTGCAATAACCCTACATAACCAGCGGGAAAATCACTTACATGAGTTCTAAACCTTGCTTAGAGATGAGATCATTTTTACATCAAAGTAATGTTTTATGAATGCCTACTTCTATTATTTCAAAATAAATTATCTAATTGAAAATATATATGTTTAATAGAGGCCGACTCCACTTTTGTTCTATTAACCCCCCACCCTATTTATCCTTCTAAGTGGTATGAACTGCATATGTCACTTTTGTCAAGTGTTGTAGTGCCTGGGCAGTCAATACGTGTAGATTACATCTGAGACAAACACAAGTTTATTAATGATGTTGCTGAGTAAATGACATGTATGCCGATTGTGCCAGCACATTGAAGCGATTCAGAAAAGAGTCTTAATGATGCTAAACGGCATAAAATAAGTAGAAAGTGGGGCTAAAAGTGATCTCTTTTCTACCTCTCTTGGCTTGTAATAAAAGTTAACGTAATAAGCACGAACTGCAATCAAAATAGTAACAATGGCTTTGCTCCAGGGCTGAATTTTACCACTGTCCCCTCTAAACTGTAATGAGATCTAAAGCCTTGCTTAAGATCAAAATTGAATGTGGGTTTGTGTCTTCAAAAACTGAAAATCTGACCTGCACTTTTAGAGGAGTTAATAGCAGATCTCTGGCCTCATATTCAAGCATCACTGACCTTCAGAGCACCACTGTGGTGAAGGGTTATCACATAAAAGTCTTCTGTGACATTATACCATCCCGTCTTCATTCGAAGCCCCCAGAATAATTTTGTTTTATCTAAAAAGGCTGGAAGATGTTACAGAACTTCTCGATAGAAAACAAGTCCTTAGAGGCTGTCCACGTGCCGCTGCTCTGACTGACAGTGAATCATTCATGGAGCGCAGGAAACATGATGAGAGCTTGATTAAGGACAGGGAGAGATGGGCTCCAATGTTAAATCAGTCCAGACTGAAGGCTGATTAGACGAGAACTTTTACATAAAAAACTGAAGCTTCTGAAAAATCTTCTATCAGACAGACAGGTCAGTGAATCTCCACAAAACTGGCAACTTTCTAAATGGTGAAGGTCATAACATGTGCATATTTATACACCAGTGCCCTGAACATAATTTAGCTCAATATTATACAAACTTGTAAGGATAATTTCTCATCATTGCCCATATTAATTTTTGCAGCGTTATATTTATGCAGCATGTCATCACAGCTGTGCCACCTACATGCAAATGTAGAATCAAAGGCAAACATATGTACACAGACAGAGACACACACACACATTTACAGAGATTTTTCATCTTCAAGCTCATGAATTCATAAGACAGTGTGTATGCCGAGCAGAGCAGACTAACATGACAGCCTCCTGACAGCTCGCGTACACAGGCAGCCTGCTCTGTGTTTTAGATATACAGTATATTTTGAAAGTTATTCAAGAGCGAGGGGGTGGGGGAGCAGAAACACCACATGAATAAATAGAAATCAAACATTCAGCGGCAGTGGTTTTGGCACTTTGAGCGGAGATATGGAGGAAGGTGTCAAGGGGTATGGCAACAGGGTTTGACAAGAGGGCCACGATGGGCAGCAGCCGCTGTCAGAGCGCCAGGTGGTGATGCGTGAATTGGGGGAAAGGAGACGTGACGCGGTGGATTCCTCTGCCGGTCGCTGGAGAGGACCAGAGGCTGTGGGAGGGGTCCCTGAACACACCGTCCACCTGTCAGAGCTCTGGCCAGCTTCACACACACTCACATGCATGATAGCAGACATGCAGGTACCCCTTCATGTTGATGCCAAAAGACACAAAGTCATTTGACAGGCTTTGGTTAGAAAGCAGAGAGGGAACCACGACCAGTGGGTGAATCTTAAGAGGAGTAAGACTTTGTAAAAGGATGCAGCAATTTAAAGTCAACTCTATTGTCAATTCCACCATATATACAGGACATATATTATGATTGAAATACCGTTTCTTTCGTACGAGGAATTGAAATATTTGTAAGTTAAGCAAGAGGATCTGGGGGACAATAACAAGGCACAGGTAAAAAAAAAAAAAAAACACACACAAAACAAAAACTGTCAAGATAACAAGGCACAGATAAAGAATGAGAACTGTAATGATTATATGAACAGCAATGATTAACCATAGTGCAAACAGAATAAATACAGATGTACAGATGTGCAAGTTATATTTCATCCACAGACGAGTAATTTGCGGCAGTTTTGTAGTGTCTAAAAGGCAAACATTTAGCAACATTGATTATCTCCCGGTCAGTCCTGGACAACAGATAAGACTTCAGTATGTTTGAAATGAACTAGTTTGTAATAAAAAATGTAAATCTGGGCTGCGTGATTGGCTATATTGATGTTTAAAGACAGGTAATCACAAAGAAGTTTAGAGTGCACAGAGAGTTACTGCCTCCGACTGTGACAGGGCAGGCTTACGTCATTGTTTGGTAAGAGCGAGGTTTTTCCCCCTGCCATTTAAAGATTTATCCACTCAAGAAACTGTTTTGGAAAAGTGTTGTGTTTGAGCAAGAAAAATGCTGTAATAGTAAGAACAGAGGGCTGAAATGGAGAGTAAAAGATGTGTTTTTTATGTGGCTGTACTCACAGAGGGAAGTTCAAAACTTGCTTATTTTCACACATCCTCACACCTGGCCAGTGACTGCAGAATTTGTGGAAAGTCACATACATTGTAACTCTCCAAAAATTGCCATCCTGACAGAGAAGTATAAAGCACACTGTGGTTCATAAACTGTAGATGGTTCTAGAAGCACTTCTTTTGAAGCATACTGATGCCTGCAGCCTGACTGATTCTGTTCTTTGATTCACACCAAAGTCCCTGTCACACATGCAGGAGCTGTATGTGAGAACACAAATGTTATATTTTAAAAAAAAAAGTCATATTACAATTATTTTGACTGACATTCCAATTGAAATATGTGATGCGATTAGTGGGAATGATCATTTTTGCATTAAACTTTAATTTTGCTCAAAAAACAAACAAACAAACAAACAGAAAACAACAAAAACATTACGGTTCTTTTTTTTTCATGTGATTATACACTAATAAAAACATACTTCTGAATATTATATTCCATGTCTGCCAGATCCCCCTGAATCTTACTCACTGGACCTTTAAGCCCATTGGAGTTTTAAATTTCAATGCATATTTTAAATGAAATTTTTATATTTAGTTTTTTTTAATTGCAATTTCCTTTACTTCTGCTCTTTACTTTTGACTAATTGTGTTTTTCTCACACTTCTTTTGCTTAGAATAGAAGTTTTTTTTCTTTTTTTTCTTGAAAGTTCTTATCTTCAAGAGATCTCTGGTTAATTACTTGGCCCCAGTTCTAACCAAGTGATAATTACTCTTGAGTTTCAGTTTACAAAATATATAAAAGATTTACTGCATGTCCAGATTACAAATCCACTTGTTTTTTGGTTGTTTTTTTTTTCTGAGTAAAGTCAATAATTATGTAACAAATCATAATGACCCTCACAGTCTGAATATAAGCTTTTTATTTGATGTTGCTCCAAGCTCTCTGTCTCTGTCTTTCTGTCTCTATCCATCTGTCTCTTTGCATTTCCTGGGGGAAAAGCCGGACAGTGGGCAGAGTGTTTTTTGGAGCCGGCATGGGAGGCAAAGGCAAAAGGCAGAGAGGGGGGGAAAAAGCTTCCATTCACAGCCCCATAATACTCTATTCATGAAGCCCCATGTGCTTTTATTATTTAAAGCATTCTCCCAGCACAGAGAGCTCCATCCTGTCTCATTGTGAACCCATCATCTGAGGAGCTATTTCCACAGAAGCAAAAAATAGTCCTATTTGTGAAATACTGATTATCTAAAATGGGACCGCAGGGCCTCGATGGAAGGGAATACCGGATTCCACAGGCGTCCACGTCCCACTGGTGGATTATGTTTTTTTTTCTTCCTTCTTTCCCTCATCTTAACTCGCTTGATATCATTACACAAGCCTTGGATACCAACTGTCAGAAAATGCAGACTGTAATGCATCACTTGTCACCGTGAAAATATATAATTATGCTCATCTAACAAGTTTTCAAGGCCAAATGGAGGTAATATCTCTTGTGTGAAACAATAATCTGCAATGCATCAGTGTAATTGAAAAAAAAAATCGCTACATTTGCTTATTTGTCACCTTGCAGGAAATGTGCTGTGTTGACAGCTGAAGAAGAAAAAAACTCGCTGAAAAGATGCCAGTAATTAGCTTTGTGTGGGTGGACTTGTGTAGATGATGCACACGGGTGTGCATGGTTTATTTGTCCCTCTCATTTGTATTACAGCTTATTGTCTTACCTGCCTGCATTGTTTGTTTGCTGAATGGCGCCATCATCGCATGTACCTTGACACCCAGGCCTATTGTTACTACAATCAAATCACATGAAAGCTAGACTAATTGAACATGTATTGATGGAAATGCAGTGTTGGCTCTCCCCTTTGGCAACCTGGAGCTGACAGCTTCATCGTCACAAGTGGAGGCTGCTGCAGGTGCTTTAAATACACGTTGAGCCCTGGCGGACTCGGGGGAGGTGGGGGGAGGGGAATTGCCCGCCTTGGTTCCTCGATGCTCGATAAAATGCAGAAAAAGTGGCTCCTATGGTAGATAAAACAAGAAAAATTCCCTCTTGAGTGGCCAAGTGTCCAAGGTAATGTGATAAAGTGCCCTCTAGGTACCCCTCCAGTGGATCAAACATGATAAAGTGATCTCTAGAGTGCAATTCAAGTGGGTAAAATGTGATAAAGTGCCCTCTAGAGTGCCCTTCCAGAGGAAAAAAACACATTAGAGAGCCCTCTGGAGTGCCCTTCTGGTGAAAAAAAACATGAAAAAGTGCCCGCTAGAGTGACCTTCCAGTGGACAAAACGTGATAAACTGTCCTCTCGAGTACCTTTTCAGTAGATAATATGTGATAAAGTGCCCTCTACATTGCAATTCCAGTGGCTAAAACAAGATAAGTGCCCTCTAGAGTGCCCTTCCAGTAGCTAAAATGTGATAAAGTGCTTTCTTGATTGCCTTTCCAGTAGATAAAACATAATTAAGTGCGTCACGACTTTTGAAGTCCGCCACTGACGGTGAAAGAGATATCTAGAGATGAGGACAGACATGGACCTCTGCAGAAAGATAAGCTAGAGCTCAGACAGTCATATACTGTAAGAGAAAGAACTGAAAGGATTAACAGCTACCTGTCACATGTACTGTATGTGTGTAATCAGGACGATGGTACTAAATACTGGCAATCAGGGCAAATTCATCAGAGCCTTCTTTTCTTGCCAAGGAAGGCAGCACACTGTAATTATGTAGGCATCAGCCTCTGCGACAGCCACCCGCGCTAGTTGTAATTTCGCCCAATTTACGTTTCGAAGGCTTCAAAGGGCCTATAATTTGAATCCCTTCAGCTTTATGGTAATGTGTTAGCATTGACTGTTGCACCTTTTGTACTTGCCATAAAATGAGCACATGTGTTGAAAGATTTGCTGGAGGGAATTTTTTGTGAGGAGGAGACAGCCATGTTGACTTAAGGGAAGTGGCTGCAGTGATAGAGAGGTAAAAGGCTCTTTCACACCTGTTGTTCTGTTCAATCTGGTCCTAACTGAAAAGAGAAAAAAAGATACGCTGCTGCCTTTTAGTTCTGGTCAGGTTCATGTTCACATTGTTTTTTTTTTAAATGAATCAGGAGCTGTAAACAGAAATGGGACAAAAAAGGCTATTTTCCTTTATACAGTATTACAGGAGAATAGTCAGACTGAGTGGTTGCTAATCATTTTAATTTCCCTCTTTTTTTTTATTGAGGAACTGCTAAAATTCACACATTAGGATGCAGGCTCAACACACCTCTGATTCAACTTCTTTTTCCTGTCTGATCCAATAATTCCCTTATGTGGTGACACACATATGCGTTGACTCGGTTACAAAATATCTTAAATATAGATTCTACATTGCTCAAACAAATTGGAAAAGATCTTTCTTAAAGTAACAGTTAATCCCAAAATCAAAAATGCATATTTTTCCTCTTTTCTTGAGTGCCGTTTGTCTGTTTAAATTGTTGTGTTTTGGAGATATCGGCCATAGAGATGTCTGCCTTCTCCTGAATATAATGGAACTAGATGGCACTTAGCTTGTGGTTCTCAAAGATCACAAAAAAATAATAAATAATAATAAAAATAAATAAATAAAATAAATAAAATAAATATAGAAAGTCAACAGAAATGTCTTTCCAATAATCATGACCTGGTTACTCAGGACAATTGTTAGCTGTTTCATGTAGGATCTATTTTCTATCTAGTGAACGACACCTGCAAAAAGCTCATTTACACTAAATGTTAGATATACATATTATGGATCTGGACGGAGTCTTCTGTCTGTACTCTGTGTTCATTTCATCCATATTTGTGCTTGTTTTCTGAAAGCTTACAGATAGAGATGAAACAGAGCAGTACCACCGGTAGCCGTGGGGGTCAGTGTAGCAGTGTTAACTAAGAGTTCAAGTAAGACATGACCACAGGACATGATGAAGAAATTTAACTGAACAAAAGTATTGGATATGACATTGATTGTGAATTAGTTAGTGAAAATAATTCTCTGTCCACATGTCACAGCGTATTTAATGGCCGCACAGACCACCACTATCTCCAACACTTTCAACACTTTACCCAAGAGGAACATTATTACAAACTCCACCAGCATCACCATGTTTGTTGTTCACAGAAACTTTTGACTCTGAGCGGCGCCCTCTAGTGGATGTTGAGGACACATGGAAGTATGTGGGCAGTGGCGGTTACATTGTTTGAAACAGACTTATATATTTTTGAACATTAAGGGGGCATAAATGAGCCTCATCATCATGCAGAAGGAAGCGTGCATCTACTCATGGACAAGAGGCCTGTGCTTGTGACATAAACATTAATGGCGTCCTTCTCAGCTGAGCTGTAACCTCTCATCCATGAGTAGCACTGTGATACAATTAATTTGTGTAGTTCAGTAGAAAGAAAAAACTTCCCTCATGAAATCCGTCAAAACAAGGTCTGTGAATTGTCTTGTTGATGGATAAAAATACGTATTTTTGATTTTGGAGTATACTGGCCCTTTAAGGCTGTATTCAGACACAATCAGGCGTTGTGGTGATTAGCCATTGTGTGGTCATCCGGGGAGTATGCAGAGATTTGTGCTTATAACATAACATAACCATAACTGTGAAACAATCATGAAAATATTATAATGATATGATTTCCCTGATTCCTTGCATGACCACAGAGGTGCCCTCTCTCTCTCTTTCTGTCTCAAACAAATCGACACAAACCAAAGGAAGCTTCTTGGTATTTTGCAACCTAAACTGCAAGCCAGACCCAGAGACTGAAGCTGGGTACACAAAATAAACCAAGCAACTGTGAGATTACCATTGTCTGATCTGTGAACTTCGCCTGAATAGTGCCCGGTTTCAGAGATATTTCAGGCTGACAGTGGAGAAGTCTGATCGATGGCTTGCGTGATAGGCCACTGCAGCGTGACATCCTGTTGCATTTCTCCAAAAAATTGACTCTGTTTCAACTTGTCCTCCTATCCAAACTCCATTCAAAATGAATTAGATGACTGGTGTTTTCTGTCTGAATGTGGCCTCACAGTTGACGAACAGCAGATGGATTTAATTCAGATTTTCATTTGCTCTAGACCACACATGACCAAAATTGATCCACATCACAAACTAGAAGTTTAGCTTTTGAATATCAGTTAAAGTCATATGTGGTCTCACACAGTCCTTTAGTTGGTCTGTTTGGAAGTAGACAATCCTTTTCAGGCAGTCTTGGTATCTAGATATTGAGTCCACATGTTTCCAAATGGAAGTTCATTTCGCTCTAACCAAAAAGGTTATGTGTGACAGCAGAGACAGGTGCAGGCAGGTTGTGGACACACATATATACACGAATGATGACATGATTCCTATGTAACCTCTGCCCTGTGCGCTCAATTTTCTGACAGTATGGTCAATTACAGGGTGTTGAAGGCAATGGCAGCACCAAAAAACTATTGGTTGAGGTCTTGAGAGGTCACAGGTCAATCGAGACCAGTTAGTGTCTCTAAAAGCTACTTCTTTGAATTCCACACAATGTGTCGTGGGAGAAAAAACAAGCTGTTGGGGTCAAAGTTTGCTGTGCTGTCTGGCCAGGATTAATAACAAGGCTGCTATGCCTTCTCTCATACTCTCTGCTCTTTCTCTCGTCCTTCGTCTCGTCCCCCCCTCCTGCTCTGTCTCTTCCTCGTCTCTGAGGGCTTCTTAATGACTAACCTGTCAGGATTAGCATCTCTCCCTATTTCACACTGTGGTATCCAGCTTCATCCTCATCCTCTAATGAACGACGCTGGCTCCAAGGACAGAGCAGACAGGGGTGAAGACAGATGAAAAACTCAAAAGCGCACATCACCGCCCGAGCTTCACATTTCAGGAGTCCACACCACCCGCGTCGAGCCAAGCCGGCTCTTTTCCTCTCTTCTCGCCACCTTTTAACGTCCTCTGTCGTTCCCGGCTTCCGATGGTTAGGACAACTTAATTAATCACAGTACAGCTCTAATGAATTGACCAGCCGGGGTGTATTGATCCCTGGGGTATCAACGGCTCGCCTTTGTGAAGTCTAATACCCTCTTCTGAGCTCAGAGATCAAACATCTTGTGAAAAAAGTGGGAAAGAATATCACGCTGAAACTTTTTTTTTGAAGACCGGGAGGAGGTCAGCTCAAAAGACATTGGCTGAAGCCACTTCAGCAAATATGTGCATTAGACAGAAAGCAAATCCTCATCTTCATCCCCCCGTGCACTCCCCTTCTCTCCTGCTCTTGCCTCAGCTTGTGTTACATGTGTCACATTTATAGAAATAACACTCCTTTCATCAAGGGAATTAGTGTTATATTTCAGGTTGTCTTAAATCAGAAGAGGAGCTTACAGCTTATTAAAGTGTCGTCACGGCACCACCACTGAGGATGCTGGGGGATTTGGCAGCCTTCTTCGAGACTGGATCGCTCAGATCTTTTTCTGGGCCGAGGTTAGATTAGGCATTGATCTGAAAGGCTAATTTGATGCCACATTACAGCTGTGAAATTACAGCACTGTATGCCTCCCATTTAGGAATATGAGCCGGACAACTCCCTCTCCACTTCTCAGAAATCAGTTATGTAAATGCAGTGCTGAGTAGCAGCGAAACCGCGGCCGGTCTACAATTATAGCCCCAAAATGGAGGAGCGGACGAAGAATTCAATTATTAGTTGTCAAATTTTAATATAAAACATGTTCCACACCTTAATCCATACTGCATATCATGCTATTTTTACTCCATTAGGTCACATTAAAAGTCATGCAGGTAACAGCTTCCAATGTATAACACTCCAAACACAAACAATGTGTTAATCAGTGTGGTCAGTAGGTTTGGTCAGGCTATAATTACCTGCTGCTACAGTAACAGTCAGGTGTTGCCCTCTTCACCTGTTGATTAATGTTCCTTTACCGAGTCCCTGCCCACTGGGAAATTTAAGCCAAACAACACAACCTACAAACTTTTCTCTTTGCTGATGAGGAATTCATTCAGCTGATTGGCCGTCCACGCTCTCCACAAGCAAACATGAATGACTGAGTGTCAAATTAGAGGTAAGCAGCGTACGATATGGTCTGTAATTATCATCAGGCAAGCAAATGGACAAAGGAGCAGAAATCCAGTATGAAATGCCGCCTTTTGCTTCAAATACCTCAAATTAAGTTCCTTTGACACTGAACAAAAAACCCGCTGACACCCACCAACATCTGTCATTCAATCCCAGGGCAAATCACTCTGCAGTAGTCACAGGTATCTATTGTCTATAGCTCCGATCAGTAGTGATAGAAACATGACATCTGGGTGGACAAGCTGTCTCCGCTCCTTTTCAGCAGAGGCAATGAAGGCTTGCTGCCTGTGTCGGTGACTTCTGTGACTCTCAGCTCCTTTTCCATCCTTACACATGTGCTGCTTGGCTGAGAGTTTGTACCCATTTGAAGGCATGTTTTTAACTGATGATGCGTTCATCTTTGGTCGAGCATTTAAAGGTGGATAAAGATTTTATTTCCTATTAATTCTTCATAGTTAAAGTCCTCTGTTATTCTGTTTTATTAAAGTGAGATTCAGTTAGAAGCTTCAAAAGTAATGAGTGTCTTTACCCCAAAATAGAATTTTTCAGCTTTGAAAAGATCTCTATCTTCAAGGTGCGTATATACAATACAGATGAGAAGCAAGGATACAACAGCATTGTTGAGTGTGTGGCTTTAATACTTTGTTTTTTCTACATGGACACACTTCTTTAACCTCACTCCTTCCAGCTGGTGTACCCACAGACCCCAGAGGTATACTTTTTGTGAGATCTCACAGGTGCTTTATTCTATCACTCAAATTTTTCATCACATTGTCAATCAGCTTGTTTGTCATGACTTAATATCGTTGTTTTCTGTTTCTGTTTTAATTAGTGCTTTTTAAAAATACCAATGTATTGAGGTCCTGGGGGACACCAGTCAAAAGCAGCCTGTTCCGCCTATGCAGTTTTAGTGGATGAAACTATTTATTGAGTTCATGTTTTACACTGGTCCTAATTTAAAGTATCACACACTACTAGAAGGGTAGGGGCATTTATTTTTCATTTCAAAGGAGACAGACCGAGATGCAGCAAACACAGATTTCTTCATTTTACACCGTATGCAAATTAAAAGGAAACTGAAATGATCATCTTTTTTCAGATGACATTAATTACAGAACTAAGAACCTTTTGAGTGCATTTTGCTATGATGGCTGTTGTTTGTAGTTTTTTTCTTGGGGTCCTTAGGGGGACCCCAGTTGGGTAGTTCTTGCGGTTTAAATATGTTGGTAGAATGAGGGTTAAGGATTTTTTTTTTTTTTGGTCTTTTTGTGCAGTAGTTTTTGTGGAATTATTTCCTCCTTTTCTTGATGGCTATTGTCAACCAGCAAAGCTTTTATGGACATGTGTGTGCCTTTTGATGATTGCATGGCTTCTCTGTTACCATTTTTCAATATGGTGCACATCAGAAAGGGCAATTAAATGGAAACTAATGTCTTCATTACCTAATAGATGAACCATTAAGCTATTAGTAACAGCAGTTTGGGAGGTTGCCCGGTATATGTCCATCAGTACAAATACATAAATTATTTTGTCTTTTCAATTCTCTGTAATTCATGTGATGTTAAAAAGCGTTTAAAAGCATGATTTTAAAGGTGAAATTGTAGAACCATGAAATATTAATTTTTGGCATCATTATAGTATTAAGTATTAGTTGTATTTTGAGAAATAATTGTAACATTGTAAATGTGTCAGTTGTCACATTTTTCATGTTTGGTGAGGGACTAAAACTTGTGGTTGCTTAGGCACGTCAGCCAAGAAACAAGGTATGCTCAGCATAATGTAGATGTGATTTTGAAATAGTTTTTTAGTTCATTTAATGTAATATTAACATGATTATTATAGATTCCAGTCGACTGCATGTCTTTACCAGGGGGAGGGGACTGTGTTCCACTCTAGCAAGGTGCAGTATATTACTGTGTTTATTTTTATATTGCATGTATTTTGTAAAAAGTTTTCTTTTATGTATCAGTGTGTTTCTGTTTCTTTTAGTCTTTAAGCAAAGATACTATTAGAGAAGCCAACCACTGTTTTTCCCAGACTTATTAGATTTAGTATGCCTTTAACTAACCTACGAAATGAGCCATTTTCTGTTTTATTTTTCTTGTGGGGTTTTCCGCTGTGCTTAAGGGGGAACTGAGTGGTACAGGAGCCATCTTGCGTGTGTGCTTCAGTGTGTGGTTTCAGTCATATTATAGCTTGCTGTGAATAGGCAAATTTGAGTGTTGTGACAATTTCATCTCTTGTTTCACCACAATTTCACCTCTAGTTAAAATGGAAAACTGTAATATATTTATGTAGCCTACATAAAATGACCACGATACGTCTTCAGAAAATGGAGTCTGTATTTTTGCAGTGGGCTTTTGTTTTCAGGGGCTTAACTTAGCATTGACAGACAACTGATAGTTAAAAACAGCTGATCAACTTACAGTGGGGACTTTTTGTTGCTTGTTACTGTCAAATTACAATGTTACACTTGTCTTGCGTTCCTGCAGCTTCCATAATTCTAGGGAGGAGGGGGCAGAGCGGCATAACTCATTTTAACCATAGACAGTATATTAAATAGGATTTCAACCTATTCATTACTGTCAGTGGTTCCAACTTGCTATTTAGACAGCTGAACTCATTTTTGGATGCGTGATTGTTACATATTGCTCCATTAATTAGACTTTGTCCTAACTATACAGTTTGCCCCTTCCTTCCCTTACTATGACCTGCATTTAGGCCTTGTATTGCTGCTATCATTTATTTCATGAATTGCAAATAAAATCTATATATTTTGCAGTACAGCAGCCCAGTTTATTCTGGGTCTTGTGCATTGAGTATCACCAGGTCACTCAGCAAAAAACAAAAATAGAACAGTTTTGTATTATAGGTGTGTAAGTGTACATGTTGCCCTCTGTCTGTTCCTTGTATTTTGTGTCTTTGTCCGGACGCGAGGCTTTTGAAGCATTATTTCACTGCACGGCCGTGTTCAGTGTGACTGAGCGAGTGAGTGCCTGGCTGGAGATGCCAGCAGATTTAAGCGGAGAGGACACTCTGCGTCTCTGATCCACACACCACAGAGCACCCGCACAATGGAGTTAGTCAGTGAAGTCTATCTGCCATAAACTAAATCCCTCTCACTCCCTGCAACTCCCTCCATCCCCTCTCAACTGCCCTGTCCCCCTTCTCTCTCTCTCACACACACACACACACACACACACACACACACTCACTCTGTCACACACACACGACAGATCTGCACACATGCACACAATGAAATGCTCTTTAACTCTGCTGAATGCCCAAGCGTAACAACCACCCCCTCCCCCTTCCCCCTCTTCCCCTCTTCCTATCCCTCTCTCATGCTCTCATGCTGATGCATTGGGTGGGATTATGCGCCAAGGCTGTGCGCCGTGCAGTCCCCCTGCCGCGCCGGCCGTGCGCCGCCGGGCCGTGTCTGCATGGCTGACTGTATTAAACATAAGCAGCTTTACTTGATAGGGCTCTATCCAGCTTTAATTACCACAAACTCACAAAGTCTGTGGACAGCACTCCTCGCTCCCGCCACTCTGCAGAACAAACATGGCAAAAGCTACTCATCTGTTATTCTGTGAACAGAGGAAGAAGAGGAGAGGGAGACATGATGGTGATGTGACAATGACAGAACATATGCAATTCACATTTACCATTACTGCAATCATTAACTGTAATACTATGATGATGATGATGACACAATTCATTATCGCAGTCATTTGAACAGTGGTGCTGCCTGAAGGTAACGCTGGCCTGGATTTGTTCATTTGTGCATCTGCAATGTAAATACTGGATTTCATAATGTGTGCACAGCATGTTAGATTAGCAGCACACTCTGTAATATACAGCAGAACTGAGTAACTCTTTGCAGCCAAATTGAATTTGTTTCAGTGGACTAAAAGTTGGGATTTTGACCACATAGGACAAAAAAGAGTGTAAGGATAATTTTACAACATTTCACGGTGAGTTTTCTGCAACTGAGTGACAGCCAAGTCTGGATCTACCAACAGGGCATCCCGAGTGCTGAGCAGGAACTAAACATTTCTGTTTGTGCATGTGGAAATAGTAATGCAGCATTACAAAACAGAGGCCCTGCACACTCACACAGGTGCTTTTAATTATTCTGCTTGAATAGGCCTTTGGTCAGGCTGCACATACAGGTTACGATGATAACAACGGCTGATTTAAAGAGAAGATTCCGCACTTTTCATGTGGATGTCAAGTCAGTGTTGGTTAATGTAGTCAATTGAAGCAATAAATTCCTGTGTGAGCTATATAGACCTTAATCTCAGCAACAATTTGACATGACATAGTAAACACAGGTGTCACTGATGATATTGATTAAAGGTTCATCCAAAAATGAAAACTCACAGGAGTTTCGCAGGAAAACAGCATTGCACAGTCTCGCAAACAACGGAAGTGAATGGTTACCAGTTTTCAAACAGAAATAACAACCAAAACAAAAAACAAAATGCAATCAAATCCAAGGCTCCTAAAGTCCTGGCATGTCGTTCACTTGTATGTGCACACTGTAACTTAAATTGTTTGGGAGATTCTGCAACACTGTTTTCCTGTGAAACTCCAGCAGTGTTTTGTGGACTAAAACACTAAACTCGAACTTCAGTTGGCATGAGGGTGAGTAGTTAATGAACTGATGATGAATTTCATTTTTTGGTGAACTATCCCTTTAAGTTTTGTTCAGGGGCACATTCAATCTGAAAACAGTTTCTGGGTTGAGCTTGTTTCCTCAAAACAGTGTGCAAAGGTGTGCAACAGGCTTTGACATTTTGTCTTGTTTGGTGCATTTCAGAAGTGTTACCCAATCAGCAGTGACATGTATATAAACACTACCATATTGTACGCTTACGTAAACAAATATATGTGTGTTGAAATACACATTCTGTTGCATTTAGTTAGGACTGAATATAGCAGCAAGGAATTTATTGCTTCATTTGACTACATTTACCATCAACACTAACTAGACAGCCACATGAAAAGTGCTGAATTTGTGGAAGTTTTGGTCCTTGATTTCAGACAAAAGTAAGTGAACAGAAATGTAAGATTACTTAAACAAACAACACAAAATTGGATTATTGTCTTTAATTGTTTGTATTTTTAAACAATATGTTTCACTTGTACATGAAATAAGACTTTGTTGAGAGAATGTAGTCTGTACCCGCCCACACAGTCCTGAGAGGAGCTCTAATCAGGCAAAATGAAAGCACCTGTGTGGGTGTGCCATGTGTCTGAAGGGCCTTTAAGAAAAGCAGACAGTTATGATTGGCCCACTGAATGTTATGGGGCTGGGCTACCAAGAGTCTGAGGTGTGGAACTTTGTGGAACAATGAATTGTGGAACATGTCCACTGAGCAGAGCTGGCGAAAGAAAACATAAAAAGTAAAATGATACAAGCGGAGTTACACTACTACACCAGCAAACCAAAAGCTTTAGTTAAAAAGGAAGAGGAGTTATGATGCTGCCCACAGTAAATGTGAACTAAATCACCTGCAGTAAAGTCAACCAGAAAACTCAAAGTAGCAGCAGTAAAGCTGGCCAGGAAGCTGGATTTGAGGATATGAGAAGCCAGAAGCTGCTTAAGGTAAGGATCAGCTAGCTGTTTACTGTATGTTTGTGGGTCTGTGTGGCAAATAATTTATGGTTAAGATTAAATATTTAATTGATATCAGCTGAGATGCATGGATGTGCTTTTGTTTACTTCTTCACAGTGCTGGCATGTTTTCTCTGTGTTTGTCTCTGTTTCTCTCTTTAATGGGTTGTTTTAACAGTGACGTCTACTGTAGCTTCACATGATATTAATTTTGAAGTGAAATTATGTGTTTGTTGTGTGACGCTGAAGTGTCAGCAGATGTGCTTTGACGTGGTGGGCGGACCTTTGACCTTAAACAGTCAGGGGCCCCATGGAGGTCTTAATCCAGTCATGCTGACAGCCTGTCTGGCCTTATCTGAATGTCCCTGTAAACCCACTTTTCACAAAGAATTAAGGGCATTTAAGTTTCGCTTCTGACAAGAAGACCAAGTTGACCACACACTGTAATTGCTCAAAGAGGACTTTGGGATGTCACAGTGCTGTGCCATAAATTAATTATACTAAAGCGCTTAGTGAAAGTCATTATAATGGCTTACACTGAAGGAGAGAGGGTGAATGGAGGTGAGTGTGCAGCCACGAGTACAAGGGGAAAAACTTGAGTGACCGTAAATTCATACAGTAGTTATGAGTCTCATCAAGCCAGCGTGACTGAGTTATGGCCTTCTCTGAAAATAGTGTTTGTGTCCTGGCTGTGGCCTGCGTTATCTCCCTGGATGCCTTAAGAAAGAGAGAACCAGAGACTTATTGTCTCATTTTATTGAGAAAGAATTACCCCCATTCCAAGGCAGCGGGTAGAAAGAAAACAAAAAGGGGAAGGGTTTGAAGTCTGGTGGTATGTAGCTTGTGTGTGTTTGTGTGTGTGAAGCTGTAGCCCTGCAGCCCCCTGGGAATGACCTGGCTGCCTGCTGTCAATGGAAATCATCCATCTTTCCTCTCTGCCTCTCTTTTATTCATTCTTTGGTCTCTCTTTGCCTTTTTTTTCTTTTCCCTTTCCCTACATAATACATCTCTTATGAATAAATACATTATTAGATTGATCATTTTAGCCTACTTACAAGACATTTGCCAAAAAAATAACTCACGTAAACATGACCTATATGGCCAGTGTAGCACTCGAAATCTTTTACTACGAAGCCACGCTGTTGTAACACGAGCAGAATGTGTCTTGGCATTGTCTTGCTGAAATAAGCAGGGATGTCCCTGGAAAAAACAAAAAAACACTCATCTGGATGGCAGCACATGTTGCTCCAAAACCTGTATGTGTCTTTCAGTGTCAATGGTACCGTCACAGATGTGACAGTTACACATGACAGGGGCACTAACGCACCCCCATACCATCATATATATTTGCTATTGCTGCTAACAGTCTGGATCTCATATTCCTCTTTTGCCTGTCCATGATTTCTAAAAACAACTTGAAATCAGGACTCATCAGACCACAGCACACTTTTCCACTTTTGTCAGTCCATCTCAGATGAGCTCAGGCCCAGGAAAGTCAGCGGCATTTCTGGATGTTGTTGATATATGGCTTTTGCTTTGCATGGTAGAGTCTTAACTTGCATTTGTAGATGCAGCAACAAACTGTATTGACTGACAAGGGTTTTCAGAAGTGTCCCGAGCCTGTATAGTTATCTTTACACAAAAATGTCCGGTTTTACAGTTTTTAATAAAGTGGCACTTGAGGGTCAAAGGTCACAGGCATTCAATTATGGTTTTTGGCCTTGCTCCTTATGTGCATAGATTGTCTGGATCTTTATAATGATATTATGGATTGTAGATGGTGAAATCCTTATATTCCTTGAATTTGTGTGCTGAGAAAGCCATTGAAATATTTGCCCACACAGTTTGTAAGTTTTAAGATTAAATATTGTCTTTGTACTGTATTTAATTGAATATAGGTTGATTTGAAGGATTTGCAAATTGTTGCATTCCATTTTTATTTGTGTTTTACAGGGTCCTACCTTTTTTGATAACTAATTGTTGGTCCTGGAGCTCAGTGAGAGCAACTTAATGCAAGTCTGTTGCATATTATCTTTTTGTGTGAAGCACTTAATGTGCATTCTGTTTATATGAAAAACTTGTCTGATTGATTGATTGGAATTGGGGTTATATTTTACAGGCACCTATGCCAATCTTAAAGGCGATGATATTGAATGGCAATAAAAACAATACCACAGCAATCAGATACATAACCCACAAGTTAAGGATGTATTATCCACATCAACATCAGAACAATCACAAAAAACACTTTGTTTATCAAAGATCAGACTGACCAGAGAGAGCCTGTGTAAAAGAGGCACTACGAAAAATGGCTGCAATCAAAGTCCTCATCCCTTTAAGAGCCAGTGTGTCCAAGATGTAACTCCAAACCGCTTCTCTTTTGAGTAACAATAAGTTAATATCACCTGCATGGCTGGGATGTTTGACCTGCTCAAGTACTTGAGAGAAGAAATATTTGTGCAGTTTGTGTAAAATGCACTACCAGAGAGTTTCTAGTGTCATGTTTTTTGAATGCTCAGAAACGCTTGTTATAAGTGGTGTGGTAGTTTTTCTGATGTAGGCCAGGCCTCATGGGTATTTGAGCATACAGATTACATTATTGGTGCTAGAGGGTGTGACACCCTTGATGTTGAAAGATTTTCCTATTTGTGGGTGATTAAAAGTTGTAGTTGGTGTGCAAAGCTGTATTGTGGACAGTTACATCTCTGTTTTTTCTTTTTGTATTAAATATTTCAGCTGACATTCAGGTTAAAAACTGAGTTTTGTGCTCAGTATTTTGCACAAAAAACACTTGAGGTTGTACTTGCAGAGATCAAACCATTAACTTGTCAGTCATATGACACTCGCTGTGATTACTTGACCACGCTCTTCAGTTGTTGAATTGTTGGTGTCTTCTTCTCGTGCGCAGCGCTTAAGATGTTTTTGCTTTTCAAGGCTGTTGCCTTAATTTGGCTTCATGCAGAGGACTGTGGGGCCATGAGAGCGTTTGTGCTGTTTGATGTAACAAGCTGACCTAATTACCCACTAACAAGTTACATCGAGGCACAGCTGAGTACCAACATCCACTCCAACATTATTGGTCCTGCTCGCTCAACTCCGGAGACTGCTCTGTGATAGGCTGTTGCTAGGTTGCCTTTAATTGCAATTAAATTATTTTCAGTTCAGTTCAAAATTGTATTGCCTAATTAGGGGAAACAGTTTGCAAACCAAACTCACAGTTTAAGCCTTTTAAAATAAATGAAAGCAATGACCACAACAAACACCAAATATTTAATGTAATTTGTCACATTGCTTAATGTTGTTCTAATGTGTTGTTTGCATAAACTCCATCAGCAGAACCAAAACTGGGTGATAACAGTGTCTATTTTTACATGTAAGGCAAGTTATATTAAGTAATAAGTAAAACTGGAGGACTTGACTGTTTGGTTGTTTGTTTGTGGCTTCACTTGTGATGTTTCTGGAGATCTCCCTGGCCATGGTTTAATATTTAAATATTGATGATGCTATTTTAATTGCTTGTAAGTCAATACTTTAAAAGTTCTCTTTTCTATTGCACTATTGGTAAAACATGGTTTCAATATCAGTTTAAGCATACACTATATTTAGAATATTTTCACCACTTTTTCTTGCTGTTGGACATCCTTTTCTGACAGAAAACCACTGCTATATAAGCCAAATATCACTCTGTCCAAAGCCACCATACTCCATTGGACAAACGATCATTTTACCTTTGGAGTCATTTTACCGGTTTAGGTAGACCAGCATCTCACATGTTCTGTGAGCTAAAATGACTGTTTTTGTCAAAGGAGTCTGGTGGCTTTGGTGAGTGTGATATTTGGCTTATATAACAGCAGTTTCTCATCAGAAAATTCTATCTGAAGGCAAGGTAAAGCAATTAAAATATTCTAAATATAGTGTACACAACTGAAACTAATTTTAGGTGGGCCTATACACAGGTGGCTAAAATACATTTTGCTGCTGATTGTGTCCACAGCAGTACATCAGGAATTTCCATTACGATTAATAAAGTTCTGTCCTATCTTATCTTACATTGCTTAGCTTCTTATACTAGTATTCCTGCTGCTCCTCCAAACTGGGGGTGTGCCAGCCCCCATCCCCTGTAGGTAATATACTGACTAAGGATAAGTATCTATACAACCCCATTTCAAAAATTCCAAACTATCCCTTTAAAGTCATGGCTCAATACTGAGGTTTTAATCTAAACATTTTCCAGTTGTTTTCACACAACTAAAAAAATGCATTAAAAACCATCCCATAGATTTTCTGACGAAAAACCAGAGCCTTCTGCAGGTTTGATAACTTATTTAAAAGAATAATTATCCTATTAAATTCAGTTTTCCCTGCTTCGACAACATAGTGTAAAATGGAGCCATCTTTCTGTGCTACTGTACCTCCATCCCAATGTTTTAAACATTGCCATCAATAATAAGACATGTGACTAAGGGGAGTTTCACCAGCAGAGATCCCAGGTTATAAATTACGTGTGCATGAGGAATAAATCCTCGTGACAAGTGTCAAGTATGCAGGAGTTCCTGGGTTGACCACATGTGAAGCTTTTGCCAAAAAAAACTTGTAAGAACAGGGGGAGAGGAAAAGATTTCCCATCACGTCTAAGTTATTGATGAGCCTTAGAGTGAAGCATGCCAGCTCATGCGGAGGATTCAGATGCTTTCTCTCTTTACTTCCCCCCCATTCATTCTCAATTTTGTTCCCATCCTTCCCCCTCTATGTCATTTGCTGGTGACAGTTTTATCTTTATGTTGTCTATCAGCGTACTCTCCCAGGTCTTATACACTCCTCATTTTTACAAGAGGGTGCGGATGTCTTCTGTGCTGCAATCGAGCAGATGTGTTCATTTATTTCACCTCGTCATCAGGAAACTTGAAGATTAAAGAACAAAGTTCCTTAAAGAAACATAATGTAGATTTGGTTGTTTGGTTTTTTTGCAAATTATTTCTTAGTGCAACTTACATATACATTGTCATAAATAGCTGTACAAATGCATCTCTTTCTATTACACTACTTATGATCAAAAACAAGCATAGGGATAACTTTGCTAACACAGACACACAAAGATCTAGCAAATGCAATAACACAAGGTGTAGCAAGCCAGCTAATATTACTTCCTAGTTCAACAGCCAGAAGACCAGGTCGGCATCTGTCTTGCAGCCCTTTGTTTTGCTATGCTCTAGCCAACAACTGCTAAGCAAGTCCAAGATTTACTGTTATCTCTTACCTTTTGCTTGGTCAGTCTTTGTTTCTCTTCTTGGCTTCCTCCATCAGCCTCTTTGTTCTCTTCACCTCCGCCATGATGTCTGTAGAGGCTGTTGAGCCCTGTTCTGAGTCTGTTGCCTGCTCTCCTGGCTCCAGTGCACATTCTGGCGCTGCTTCCCACCCGCATTCCACATTGTGTTGCCACCCACCCGGGCCTTAAAATCTCACAGCTAACTCAGCTAACTGAGCTAACTAGCAGTAGGCAGCAGTGAGTGAAGCTCCATGAAGTGGTGCGAGGTCAGGCAGAGCAACTGGAGGACATCAGAGGGAAAACCGGAAACGGTTTTCTCCATAAAATATGATCCAGCTTTAACAAAAACAGTGGCATAATTGGTGATGTGTGAACTAGTGCCATAAAGCACCCCCAGTACTGTTGTCATGAAGGGGGACATTACTATAGAGACCCAAACTGCGAGGAATTGCAGTTTTTGGCACTTCTGCGATGGCATTCATCCTCAGCCCTCGAGGTTGCCACTGGCCAATTACTAGTCAATGTTGAAATTGAGTCTGAAGCTGTTATTTTAAGGTAAAATAGTTACTTAATGTTGCTTTAACAGATGCAGTTTGTATGAGTCAAATACTTTTAAACAAACAAACAAATTACAATGTGAGAATAAGCAGATCCACTCAGTGGGAAGAGGAGGCATACAGACACACACATGGGGCAGGTCTCAGGGGTATGAAGCCCAGTGCAGTGAAGCTCATCCCACTTTTCTCTCTCACTCTCATCCCTCGTCTCCCTTGAGATTTCCTGACCCGTCATTCCTTCAACTCCTCTCTCCACTTCCCAGTCAGGATGCACCTTTTCTCTATTTTCCACCTTCGTCTTTCGGAATCAATACCAAGAAATGCTTCTCTCCCATTCCACACTGTTTAAGTCTTTCTCCTTCTTTCTCTGGCAGAGCCCACTGCCACCTCTATTTTCCCCCGTGGGGATTTTGTACTTGATGAACTGCCGCCTCACAACTGTTTGCATCCTGCCCTCAGATGCCTCATCCTCATCACCTTCAGAGAATAGCGAAATTCAATATGAATTGCTGTCATTATTGCAAGGACAGGCTGAGAGTGAGGGAAAGAGGGAGACAGAGAGAGATAAATAGACCAGAAAGCAAAAAAAAAAAAAAAGGAGGTGGGAGGTGGAAATGGATAAAATCTATATTCACTCCCTCTAACGTGCCAACGATAACCACAGAGGCCAAGCTCCTCTTTACAAAGCCGTCTAAACGAGGGCGCGACTAAAAGCCCTCAGAGCCTTTCAGCCAGGCCTCACCACAGCTTGCCTGTCAATACAGTATGGCCACAGGCTCAGAGAGAATAAAAAATACAACAATAACAAGGAAAAAAAAAACATGCACCCTGAGGCCAAGTGAGTCTGACATACAGTTTCTGTATTCTCTTGTCTAACAGCATGCGAGGATCCAGTCTGCATCAATCATTGATTACTCAATTACTTGAGTTTGAAACAGAAGAAATACAGGAGCGTTTGGAGGGCAGTTTATTCCTGAAATTACACACAGACAGGAGGGAAACTGGCTGAGTGAGACAATGGAATGACGGAGGGACAGGCAATATAAAGGGTCATGCATGAATTAGTGCAGACTGCGAGAAAACGTGTAGTGGAAAGTAAAGCCATGCATGGAAAATAGTGCTTCATCGTCTCGTCATCAAAGAGTTGATGTCCCGAATGTTCCTCATAAATGAGGATATTTCTTGGACAAGCTGTTTGTAACACAGGGAATGAAAAAAAAATCCTGTCTCTCTGTAGCTTTTCAGTATTAAAATAACTGCTAGCAGAGCTTAAGTTTGACATGTTATAAAAATGCCTCCACAGCAGATATTATGCATTATGCTTCAGTATTGTATTTCTTTTTATTTTAAGTCATTAATAATGTATCAGGGGAAAGGCTTTCCAACACTGTCCAGCTACAATATGTACTTGAAAAATGTTAATGGGAGAATTATGACTTTATGAAAAAATGTCTTTTCTTTGCACTTTATTTGTTTGGAGGTGAATCAGCTCTCAGAACAGCTTGACAATGAGACAAGAGTGCTTCAGGGGCCTGTGATCTCAATATAAAGACTAAGTATGCCAATGACAAGTCTATGAGCTATGATCACAAACTGGCATTAGTATTGTAATAAGCATACTATGTCATGCATAGTAAAACAATCATGTAGCATTAGACACCTTTTAAATAAAATTAGTCACAATCGTTCAGTCAATAATTTATCAAGATATCACTATTTAAAGCACTTCCCTGATGTGCAGAAGACCCATCATTACACCAGTTTTGTTTTTTCATAGTGAACCAAACAATGCCAGCGTAATGTGTTTGATTTTTGGATAGCATGTTGGTGCTCTAGACATGACAAGCAGTTCATGTGACACAGCAGTGTTGGTGTATAGTGTGACATATAATGTATGTGTTGGGCAGAGACATTACTTTTTAAACAGTAACAGTGGCCTTTACTGTCCCTGCTATACTGCGGTGATCTCGTCCTCTGCTCGAGGATAAGAGACCATGTTGTCTCCTCAACTTAAAGACAAATTCGGTTGCTTTTTTTCTTCTTCGTGTTTGCAGCTACCTGTTCCTAGCTGCTTTTTAAAATCCCGTTGTGGCTGATTGCACACATTACACAACATCAAAAATCACACCCCTGTCCGGTCCTGCCGACAGACAAAGGTAAAGCCTGCTGGGACCTGACTGGCCTTGATGGGCTGAGTAGGTTAGGTCTGTGTTCAGCGGGCTCATTTAACTTCTCTCATGTAATTGTGGTTATGTGCAAAGCCCACTGTATGAAATATTGTCCTATTGATTACATTATAAATATCATGCATGCACATTTTATTCAAGTGCATTACGTGTGACAGTAACCATGCAGAGCATCAGGGAAGAAGTTGGCAGAGTTCTAAAGTCTGTAATGCCTTGGGGAAACCTGCATTTTGGAAGAGTTTTGATTTGATTACCACTGCAAACAATGAGGATCATATGCAGTGCAGAGAAAGGAAGGTGTAAATCTTTATTTTAGACTATTTGCTGCTGGATCACATAGCTTGGCCATATTCTCTATTGAATGCTAATGCTTCTCTGTTATTGACAGTGGGTATTAATATTTGTGGGCACAATTGTCTGTGACACTCATAGTTAAATTTACCTTGTAGTAGCGTGTCAGAGAGAGATTAAAGTGATATGGGTGTTTCTTGGGCTTGGTGCTAGGGTAGGGCTGGAGTTTTTGGCCTGTCCAGGGTTCTACAGACTGATCCTTTTTTGATAGACATCAGTTTCAGCTCTGTTGCAACCTCTGCTGCCAGGTAAAGGCAGAACAACAATGTCCTGCAATGCCATGTTCATATGCTTTCATAGAGAACAGCGAGTGGAAAAATGGTGCAACAGTCTCGCCTTGAAGAAGCTGTGTAAAAGGGGCTAAAGACACTATTGAGCTGCATGATGCATGGTGATGATGATGTGTAAGACCCAATGTTTTAGTGTAGGGTAGCTCAGCCTCCACTGCAGAGATTTGGATAAATCTGCCTCCTGCATGTCCCTCAAATTTATGGATATGAAATACTAAATGACTGCAGTGACCCTTTAAGCTGACCTGACCTTTTGCATCCTGTCACTCTGACAGGACAGCTAAATGGCAGATATATTGTGGAAAGTGTGTTGGAGCTGGCTAGATTTTATATCAACTTTTACAAAATCCAGACGATGCAACATTTAATAAGTGTCACACAATGGTTGATTTTGATTTATAGAAACACAAAGAAATGTGTGCCAACTCTGTTTTGGAGAAATACAAAGAAATAGTGTGCTTACTCTGTGTTGCGTGTGTGTGTTTACTCATTACATTTTACACTACGACATTCTTGGCTTTATTTTGACAAGCATTTCCAGCCATAGTAAATAAGCCATTTCATCTGGTATGCAATATTACACAACACAGATATACATGCATTTATTATTAATTCAAACCCATTATGGTTACCAGATTTTCATGAATATTTATCCAAAAAAGGACCCCCAACATACCAGTGCAGCCCCCCAAAATGAAGCACATTATCTAAAAAGACTGACGACAGGTTGCAGGTGCCTTGAGTTATGGCTCTTTCACAAAAAGCCCTGATTAAATTGTCAGACCAGGAGCATTTTCTTCTTCCCTTGTTTATTTAATAATCCAACAAAACAAATTCAAGGTTTTTTTGCAGCAGCGCTTGAGATGCACGTGGACATTCATTTATTCAGTGTCTTGATGACCTGCATTTTGAAATATGTAAATGTGTGGAGTTGTTAATATTATTAATGATCATATCGACTGGGTGAGTACGGCTGAAATGCAATCATAGATGCTTGAAGGCTCATACGTCCCACACACATATAAAAATGAGCCAAGTGTGATCACCAGGGAGCTGAGCTGATCAATAAGAAGTAAATGATGAACTCCAGACCTGCTTTTAGCTTCAGGATTACTGTATATTTACTATTGCCATTACACTACGAGTATCTTGTTCAAGCGCCACTGGCAATAAGGTGCAGATGGTTGCTGTGGTATACCTTTAAAAACAATATTGTGACAGGGCAGCTGCAGTATGGGTCAGTGGTTCTGTGATGCTGCTTCGATCTACAACAGATGGGCCCTGCAGCAGCGCTGGAAATCCCCTGGTATCCCCACAAAAAACAACGCTGAACTATCTGCCTCCATTTTACATCCAGGAACTGTGTTTATTTGAATAACTCCTCCAAACCCATTATCTAATGACATGACTCAATGAGTCACTATCCCCCAGATACTGCTGAGGGAGAAACATTGGTTTTTTGGCAGAGAGTGACTCGAATGCAGTGGAAAAAGGAGAGTTTCAAATGAATTTCAGAGGAACAGAATATTGGAATGATTACAGCACATCGAATCTGCATATCTACAGGGAATATATGTGACTCTAAGAGAATTACCTTGACACACTTACTAACTGCCAAGGCTTTTCTCAGCAGTACTCACTTCTCTGCAGGAGGATTCACAGATTTTCACCAAAAACCTTAGCTGATCTACCGCTTATCAACACAAACGCTTCACGCTCGACGAACCCTGACCACATCCGGTTGGAATTTACCTTGAACGCACCAGAGAGAGGGAAACTGTGTACAACATGAGCCTCTGGGGACCCATGAACAAGCAGATGTGTCTGAGTGAAGGCCTAATGAGAAAACAAGATTTAAACAATGGACTAACTATGACTAAGATTTGTTTTCTGCACTGTTAGAAGTAAGGGTCCCAAAAGGGTTTCTCCTGAAGGGCTGAGGACTCTTTTTTGAAGAAGGATTCATCAAGTTGTTTTTTTTTTTTTGTGAGACTAGGTTTTCCATCAAGGGTGTTTTTCCCTCCAAGGATTGTTGAAAATCTTGAAAAATCCAGGCTTCTCTGTAGCATAATATAAAATGTTCTCTCACTGGTGTGTTCTAGATAAAACACTTGGAATATTAAAAGGTTCTTGGTCAAACCCTCTGTGTGGGTTCTAGATGAAACCCACGCAATATAAAAGGATTCTTGGGAAAAAATCCTCTGGTAGGCTTTTTCTACAGACAAGGAACAGGTTCCACTTTGTGCACCTAATTTTGAACCGTTCAGAGCGGCAAAAATAAATTGGTATGGAACCTAAAAAGTTGGTTCCCAGCTGGAGCCAAAATATGGCAGGTCTTCCCTTGGGAACCAAAGTGGGCATACTATATTATTTAGGTTGTTGTGCATTGTGCACAAACAAAGTGGGCTGGTTCACAAGATAGCACCAAGGTACCAAGAATTTTGAACAGAACCAGTCCAAGAATCAGAACCATTTGGTGGAAATGGACCCTGAGTTGGTTCTAGATGAAACCCTTGGAATGTTATAAAAGGGTTCTTGTTAGTGACCGTAGAAGGTGAAAAAGTTCTGGATAGATAGGGTTCTTGGTGGAACCATTACACCATAGAAGGGTTCTCTGTAGAACCTCTCATAGGGTTGTACCTATAATCACAGATGATTATAGGTACAACCCCTTCATGTTGGGTTCAAACTAGAACATTTATAAAAGGTTCCAGTTTTTACCTTTTGTAAAGGTTCCATTAGACCCCTTTCAGAGAGATCTATCTATAACCCAACCTAAAAAAAGTACTATTAAGAATCGCAAAGGGTTCTCCTGTGGTGCCAAGTAGAAGAACCCTTCATGGTTCTAGTTAACAGCTTTATTACTTTGTGTTTGTGGGTGAGATAATTTGCAAAAAAAATTAAATGGACAAAAGTTAAGTATTCTTACGTTTAGGAGAATAAAACTACTTGGTGCTGGTAAGACTGGCCTCATAGTTAAGGTCAAGGAAAGATTGTCTTCATGACTACAATAAATGAACGTTGGCGTTTTGTAAGAGACAAGACACAAAAACACAATCTGTAGCGCTGAAATCATCACCCACCCTGACCTCTCTCTACCTCTTTGCAGCTGTAAAATGTCACACTATTTCTTACCAAGTGTTTTTGTGGAGAGGACAATAATTACATGATGCATGATGGATTATTTAGAGTTGAACAAGCAGTCAATGCTGTTGTTTGTCTGGTGAGAGTGGTCTCGTCATCAGCGAGGAACAGCAGTCACAAGCTGAAACACTGGCAAATGTTTAACAGAATATTTGTCTCAAATGACCAAAGAAATCAATGAAACAAAAAATGTTTATTTCAACAGTATCAGAAAAAAGTGCATGTTGTGAGCTGTACAATTGAACAAATGGCAGCAGTGTTGCTTTCTTGGACTAGTAGGGCAAATAAGAAGGTTTGTTTGGAGGTAGCCTGTGAAAATTGGGACTACTTTTTGTACTATTTGGGCAATTTACCTGGATTAACACTGATGGATTACCTTCCATTGAATTGGCTCTTCAGTTAATGTACAGATTGACAAGGATGCAGCCACGCCCCAAAGCAGTTTTCGGTTTCAGTGCCTCATTCAAGTGAACTTAGGCCAAGATGGTGGGCACCATAGATGTAATACAAGCTACCCTTCAGTACCCAGGTAAAGGTTGGAATACCCCGTCCTGATGATACCAGGGATCAAATCAGCGACCTTTTGGTTACTGGCCAGCTAATCCAACTCATTTCAGCTCAGTGATAAAAGCTTTAAAAAAAGTTTTCTGTTCCCGTAAGGAGAACAATGAGATTGTGTTATTCAAGATGATGAGCGTTACAGTCAGAAAAGCAGCGCACCACGAAGTGTCTTGCCTGCCAGGCAGTGATTTTTTTTTTTCCCAGGATGGTGAAGGCATGGCAGGGCATGCTTAAAAGGTTGGTTTATTATTAAGTTTTGAGTTACCTGGTCTATCAAACATCCCCACACTGACCCTAGCCAAAGTAGCTGATGTCGACAGACGAGTTGTACAGTAATGCTAATATTAAGCGGGCTTACACGCTGGTTGTAATGTTAGCTTCTTGTCATGGCTAACTTGGTTTAGCCAACTTAGCTGATGCCTTCATGGTAAAATAACAACAGAATACTCACTTTTCTGCACACATCCCATGACTGTTTGGTGATGTTGGGGCTGATTCTGATTATTGATAAGTATGTTGTATTTTTGCAGGCATCATTGTGACAATGCTGTGTGTGTGTGTCATTTCAGACATATGTTGAAACGTTTACAAAATGACAACTGGCAGGTTTGAGGCTCTGGTTTGAGGCTCTGACTGGGCTATGTTGGTGTCAGTCAGATGTGTCAACCCTGGTGAAGGGTGCTAACCATGGACTATTTGTCAGCCAGCACACAAGATGAATAATCTAATGTAAGGACCACAAACCTTGTACCCTTGAAAAACAAAAAAAGAAATTTGGTCGACTGAGTCTCATTTGTACCCCACCCGAATGAGTTGATGTTTGTAGAGAGCTAGTCGATGCTTTGGCCCACAACGTCTTTTGCCATCTGCTATACATAGAGGATCTGAATGGGCGCCGCCTGCTGTGTTCTTGCAGCTATTAGGCCCATTGATTGCTCTGCAGGGTCACATAACGGCAATATGAGGCCATTTTATGGGACCAGATGCACCCTATGGTGCCAAAACTGTTCCTCCATGATGTTCCCCATATTCAAAGATGATAATGACTCTATACACACTGCTCAACAAGGGTGATTTCATGAAAAAAAAAGGATTATGACAAACACCTCACATGGCCCCAAAATCACCATATAAATCCATTAGTGAACTTTTATGTCTGTGCAGTGGAAAAAGTACATGTCATTCTTCTTAAACCTTCCAAGAAATAAAGGTTTTCTTTCTTTAGTGATGACCCTGTGCTTCATCAAGGGGCTTTCATAAAACACACTTAAGGTCAGGAGAGAATGAATGTGTTTAAGGTGAGCTTTAATATTTATGAAATATTACGCATTTGAACACAGAGAGAGACAGACTCGGCTGATAGCCTCGTTGATTTTCGTAATCTGTGACATTTAAAACTACTTGGTGATGCATAAAAACTGTCCCTATTTGCTTTTCTGTCACATCTTGTGGTCATTTTGTGAAAAGAATAGCAAACAGGTGATATTTGAGGAGTTTTTCCCCCTTCTTTTCAGTTCAGTCAGGGGCAAGATAAAAAAAATCCATGTTGGGATAAAACACAGAAATCATCTCAAGTTCAACATGTTGTGTGGACATGGCACCTTGACCTCTCAAGAACAAAACTGCTACAACAAGTCCTGAGATTAGTCATTTTCAGCAGGAGTGAGGGGGAAGTAATCAGTGAAAATCCAGAAAAGTTTTGCTTTAAATGTTCAAGATCTGCTGTTAAACAAATGAGAGATGCAGACTTCACTACAAAGACAAACTCACTTAATTCTAAACTGGTTTTCATGAAATTTGGTTCATTAATAGCCACGTCCAAACAACACTATCTATTTTCTTAATCTATGACTATGCATAAAAATAGCCCCTTTTGGTTTTTCAGTCACATATTGCTGGCAATTTTGTGCAAACAGATGATATCCGAGGATTTTTTTCCCCTTCTTTTCAGTTCAGTTGGGGGTAAGATTGAAAAATCCATGTCGGGATAAAACAGCGAATTCATCTCAAGTCCAACATGTTGTGTGGACATGGCACCTTGACCTCCC
The DNA here is from genome assembly GCA_034769285.1 of Lutjanus argentimaculatus. Classification (NCBI taxonomy): domain Eukaryota; kingdom Metazoa; phylum Chordata; class Actinopteri; order Lutjaniformes; family Lutjanidae; genus Lutjanus; species Lutjanus argentimaculatus. Next base: position 24,542,492 of record JAWZSL010000003.1, on the reverse strand, counting down.
AAGAACAAAACTGCTACCACAAGTCCTGAGATTAGTCATTTTCAGTGGGAAAGGGGGCAGTACATGTTTCAATCGATGAAAATGTCATCAGGGACAAACCTATTTTCCTCAGCTCTGTTGTAGATAAATATTTGTCCAATCCTGCACTGTCAATCCCCCTCTGCTATCAAACGGAGACCCCACCACCCCTCCCCCGGCTTTCTGCTCCACACATGGATACACTCGCGCACGCACACACACATATCACATCAAAGATTTCATCAGGAGTGAAACACAAAAATCCAAGGAAGGTGTAGCTGTTGGTTATGGTGTTTGTGTCAGATATGGATTTGTCAAGTGCTGATGAATTACATGTTTTGAAACGATAACCCCTATCAATCTTTTCAGTCTTGCGCTTTTGGCTAACGCGACGGACCCTACGCATGCTGTAGCACAAAATCAATAACACAAAACTCACGCACTCACACACGTCAGAAAGAGGGTGACAGGAATGAATACAAAGAGTGAACAAGATATGGTTTATAATTCCTGCCTAACCCCATGCAGCAACCTATCTTATAATAACTGTGATCAGCGATGGTGTTTTTCGCGCTCCAAAAGAGCAGGCGGGGAGGGGGGTGTATTAGTGGATGATTTCAGGGCTCTGAAACATACAAACAACTTGACATTTTGCACCGAATGGAAATTGAGACTCGCATACATAGCACTGCAGCTACTCAATGAAGTAATGCATGATTAGCGCTCACCAGTGAATAGAAAGAAAGTGCTGCAGGTAATGAGCACTGCAAAATGGAGGCTCTTCTCCCATAATTCTCTGGTTTGTCTGACTTCCGAGCCATATTTATGAATCTTTGGTCTTTGCATGGGCTGATTGCAAGAATCTTCTCATCAAAGATGGCTGCTGCATCAGATTAAAAATGAAGACGCCCCTTCAAGCGTTGCTGAGGAAACAGATAAAGGCTTTCAATCAAACGAGTTTCAATCAAGTGAGTTTTTCATAGTTTCCACAGTCAGATTTATTGGAAATGAAATAAGCTGGTGTGTGTCTGTGTGGGCTTTCCCTGCACATCTGCCCCTCTAGCGCTACACAATGATATAAACTCAGGGCCTCAGCTGCAGCGCTGCAATGATACCATGCATCACTCACACTGGTGTCATGAATCAGGGCCTTGTGTGTTATATTTGATCAATATGGCCTTGTTTGTCTGATCTTGTTAACTTTGGTTGGAAAAAGGATCCAACTTGGCGACTGACTGGTTAGAGTCTTTTCTCATATTACACCTAAACAGTACACTTAATCAGGGGTTCTCAATCTTTTGACACTTACGACCCACTTCTGATGATCTCTACCTGATTATGTGTCTTGATTGGCATGATGATATTAATACCTAACAGGTCACTGAAATTTTGCAAGTTTTTTTTTTCATTTATGTGACTTCCTGAGCACATTTCCACTAACCTGACTCACCAGATGTTACACAGAACCACATGGGAAGTCGTCCTTAGAAACTGTCTGGAAAAACACTTTGCAGGTGATTGGATGAACCATCTGTCTATCGCATCTAACATAGGCTAATTTCAATCAATTGCTCTTCTTTCAACAAAGAAATACTCTTCACTCTGATATAACTGATGCCATCACAGTATCTACACTAACCTCTTCAGGAGCCACCATTGTTTTTTTGAGATGAGTGAGTTTCATGGATGCTTCTCGCTGTCATCACACCTAAACCACGCCTGTAGTTGCCAGTAGTCCCTCCTAGGATGCTTATTGGCTACACCACTTTTGGTGCAGATACAAACAGGATAACTTGAAGCCTGGCAAGGTGGATTCTCAGGTGATCTCGCGAGTCCAGCTGCCTCGCAAGGTAACATTTGCACTGTCTGATTTGCAAGAACTGATTGCAACAGCCTGTCTTCACCAGGCAAATGTGCGTGTTGGTTGAATGTGCAAGCAGCTTATTCCAACTGATATGTCTGTTTATTGTTAGGTGGTGCCCCCTGGTAAATGTCATAAGTGTAACAGGAGAAGTATAAGGAGTGAGAAAGTCCACATATGGAGGAGGAGGTTGGGTGGATGGATGACTCAGAAAACCACAGGATTTTCACCCAGGTAGACCAGGGTACGAGTCCCGTGTGAAACAAAGAGCAAACATTGAGTTATATTAAGTTTTGAGTATCTTAAAATTCTGTTATGGACATGACTTCTGTTACATGACATACGTAACATAGTTATTTTAATTCAAACCACATTTTTTTCCTAAACCTAACCAAGCTGCAACTGTTTTACAATGTAAAACATGTGTGTAATGTCACATAAGTTATGTTGCATGATTTGCGTAACCTGGTACTTTCTGCCAGTAGTATATGTTTTTTTGAGAGTAATTGGCAACTGACCTATTCTGTTGTGTACGTATGAGGATGTGTTGCAAGAATCTTCTCATCAAAGATGGCTGTTGCATGAGATTAAAAATGGGGATGCTCCTTCAAGCGTTGCTGAGGAAACAGATACAGTTGAGGCTTTCAATCAAATGAGTTTCAATCAAGTGAGTTTCCACTGCCAGATTTATTGGAAATGAAATAAGTTCATGGCGTGGGTCTGTGTGGGCTTTTAAATGTGTGTGTGTGTGATTAAGTTATCTTGATTTAGACTGCTGGTGCACATCTGTCCCTCTAGAACCACACAATGACATAAACACAGGGCCTCAGCTGTAGCTCTGCAATGAATCCCATGTATCATTCACAGTGGTGTCATGGACCAGGGCCCTGTGTGCGTGTTGTGTGTGTGTGTGTGTGTGTGTGTGTGTGTGTGTGTGGTGTGTGTGTGTGTGTGTGCGTTGTGTGTGTGTGTGTGTGTGTGTGTTATGAGGGCAAAAAAGGGACATCAATTGAGAAAGTGAAAACGAGTTAGGCATGGACATGTGTGTGTGTGTGTGTGTGTGTGTGCTTGAGTCTCTATGCATTCATGTTTGTGTGTGTGTGTGTAAATTGGGCAGGTGGCCATCACTGGCAGAGCCTCTCTCCGAGGATGTGTCTGAATACAGAGGGCCGTTGTTAATGGAGGGTCTGTCTCTCTGTTTTCCACATCTGAGGGTCCATACAGACCTCCACAGGCACCCGCTTCACAGTGTGTGTTGGCAAGACATTCAGTCCCATCACACTGGGACTCTCTTCCTGTCGAACACCAGGGTGTCGGGGCTTTTCACACCACAGATCAGAGTCCAAGCCAAGAGGAAGAATAGGAGAAGGTCAGAGGGGTGTGTAGACGGAGGAAATGGTATCAGGATAATGGATGCATGGCTGAACAAAACATCAGGGTTTGCAGGCAGGAATATAATACCAGGGGAAGGAGCAAATTGGCCGATCTAACACTGACTGTCCATTGTTTAACAATTACATTGTCTCTTTTGACTGTGGCTAGAGACCACACATTTACATATACAGTAATTTTATGCATTGTTAATTATTGATGCATCAAATCACCATGAATTATAAACCAAGATAATAACTTTCCCATTGCTTCTACAGAAACAGAAGCAAAATACTGCAATATGTTAAAGTGGAAATAAATAGTTTGAAAACTTGACATGCATTATACATAAGCATTCGGTATGTATTTGCATATAAAAAGGTTTTTATGTGTTGGGTTTTTTTCACATAATGTAAGATATTGGTATGTGAAATATATTACAAAGAAAAATGTTATTTATAACATGTCCCTTGCAGTGGACATCGGTTGGTCAGTAGCAATGTTCAGCCCAGATTATCTGGTAATGTGAGGGGTTACAGACCCACTCCTAAACCTCACAAACTGCTCCTGGACTCATCAGGGCAACCCCGTTAATATTCAAACATGTTTGAGATTTACAAATCTGGATGTCTAGAAGAAGTCTAGAAGTCTGAAAGGATGAGGTGCAATCATGCTCCCCATGAGATCATTTGAGATGATGCTCCACAAAAACCTTAATATCTTGTAGTGTGTGATGTTCCAATATTTTTAAATCTTATAGTATGCATGAGATTAGCGAGAAGAGAATCTGTGAAGTTGTATTGTATGATGCAACCAGATTTCAAAATCGGTTAGGATTTTAAAACTTGTGATCTGAGCCCAGCATATCAAGGCATTGATTTGGTAATTTGGCATTTTTTTATTGAATTCTTTCTCATTTGACAAATATTGGAAATAAATTCCATCATTTGTGATTTTAACAAACACATTTGAACAATTAAGTAATGCTTTAATTCATTGAGTCTCCTCTGAACCTTGAAGAATTTGCTCCCTCCACCATTTTTGGCAAATGAAGTGCATCTTACCTTTTCACCTCCTTGTTAGGCTTCACAGACCTCCTATTCTTTTTGGGAATGTATCCTCCATTCCCACAAGTGCTTACTTCATCTTTGCTACTAGACCCTCTTCAACTTGATGATAGACCAAACTGTGGCTGGGACAACATTTCTTCAGCCAGTCACAGCTTGAAATCAGAATACTACAACTTCTCCTTTGCAAGTCTCCCAGAGGCCTCGTGGTCTGACCAAAGAAATGCAGGATGGTACAGAAAGTCCACTTCTTTGTGTGGCTTGACACACAAAGAAGGATGATCATGAGGTCACCTGGATCAAAATCAAAATGAAGTATGGAGAATGTTTGAATTCCAGCCATTTTGAAAAGACAGAAGATGTGCTCTGTTGGCCACACCCACATGTGTGTTACATCCCTGGAGAGCCCAGGATGTGAGGACTGTAGGACTACATACATGGTGTTTGAAATGAAGGCCTCAATGTCATGTCCCCCACAGAGGACAAATAATTACTGGGTCTTTAAATGACCCAGTAAAGTGTGCAGATAGAAATATGGTCCAGGAGTAGTTTTTTCACATAATTTGTGCATTAACAATGTACGCACACTGTACACGCCAGTCACTCATCATAAGGCTATGTTTCTTTCTCTCTTTTCTTATGCCTATATGAGAACGTAAAGTGAGTCTTTTTTCCATCTCATTTAAAATGTTTCCCTTTTGTTCCATGTGATTTGGCCCCGCAGTTCTTTAATGTCTTGAATGACAGTAATAATGACTGCCACGTATATATTTTTCCTTTCAGACATCAACAGAGAACTGTTGAACTTAAACTCGAATAAAATAAAAATCTTTCCCTACGAGATGCACAAACTCGCCCATTCCCCGTAAGCGCATAAAAGACATTAAAATGAGATGAAAAAGAATAGAAAAACTTGGAAATATTGTTCAAACTGGGAGGTGAGCTGCAGTGAATCAGCACTGATTATCCCTTACAGCTTTTTACCCCCTGCTGCTGCAGAATGAGTCGCAGGCCGACTCAATTGGAGGAATGGACGTTTTCTGAGTCACAGATTTTTATTGGAAAGTAAGCAATGGGTCCGCAGCACATCAAAACCTACAATACATGTTTTCAATTATTCTATGAGTCAGTTCAAATAACCTCTGGAAAGGGTGAGACCACAGAAATTTGGTCATTATTAGTTGTCCCCACGTGTCTGTACACTCATTTCTTCCACTTCAGGGGCTCCGTTCGATCAAGTGTGTCAGTGTGGGGCTACTGTTCTCATCACATCTGGTTGGTCTTTAGGTGTGAAAAACATGTTCTTTTACAAGTTAGCAGGATACCAGTTTTGATTACTTTTAGCTGAAAATTCATGACTTTAAACTATTCTTAAACTGGTATCCTGAAATGAAGTGGCTTTGTAAGCACAATTATTTAAATATTCAAAGCAACACAGGAGTGCACTGTGGATAGTCTGGCCAGGGAGGGTATACAGAAAAGTATTTGAATATTAACAATGGCAGCCACATGGTACCTTAATTTGTAAGCTTGTAAGCAAGTTAGCTTCCCAGACCACGTAGGGAAAAAAATGCTCTCTCAGGCCAGATTTTTAATTAAGAAGCTAGCCAGAGGGGTTATTGTTTTCACTGTGAGGCTGAAAACAACTTGAAACTTTTCCACGTTCCCTTCATTATGCCAGCCTTCTGAACCTGTTTGTAAATTGCTCTGAAACACTTTTTTTGCAGTAATTTGGAGCATCAGATTGAATTAACCAATACGCCCGTAAGATTTGGCGCAGAGAGTTTCCGTTCCTCAGCGGCATGATGAAAGAGCTGTGTGATCCAGGAAGCTGACATGGCTATTATTCATAAAGACTGGCATTTCTGAAAGTGTTTATGATTTGCACCAAGATTAAGACATAAATTAAATCTTAACAGATTCTGTTATGTTACAAATATAATGCAGGCTTACAAACTGTGTTGAAATATTATAGTTGAAATTAACTTAAAATTCAATGCGATTTCTGTGTGGGCAAGCACTAAATATAGCTTCTAATATCAGATCATTCCATTCAATAGCTACACAGAGTTAATCATGTAAGGCACTGAGGTTGTTGGCCGTTTCTTAGTCACATCTATGATTTAGGTGCCCCTATCATACAAGAGTTGAGATTATGGGACTACTCTCTCTGAGTTTTGACAGTCTGGTCATTTGCCATCACCACATCTGGACCCATGAAAGTGACAGCTAATGCTAGCTAGACCTCATCCTCTGTATGATGCAAGATGAACACAACGCTGAGCAGTAGCAGACTCGGACTGTCTGGTGCACAGGGGCGAAAAAAATAAAAAGGGCACCAGGTGCATTTGCAGAAAGACGTGATCCATTCCAGGTGAAACGTTTCCAAACTCTAATTGTTTTATTATGTGATTATGAGATTTAAATTAGTACACCTCTGTAATAAAAGCAGACAGGGAACTATTAACTATTTAACCACTTAGAGGCACACAGACCCCATCTAATTTTCTAGCATCTAGGGCAGCAGTACAGAACTGCATCACATTTTCTCCACTGGAAGGCATGTTAGAAGGCACAAATCAGATTTTCTTCTTTTTAAGGGCATCTGTAAGTGCACTGCTTCACGTTTTCGCCACTGGAAGATTTCCATCGGTTCTTTTGGCCATGCCAATTCAAACTATGCTGAGTTATGCCCGAGATGGACCGTCTCCAGAGAGGGGAGAACGAAAGCTCACCCGACCTGCCACAGAGCAGGTTGCAGTGATGTCTTGCTGTCTGCAGCCAACCCATGACAATCCCCCTTCTTGAGTCTTGCATATGATGCAAGACTCAACTCATGTCTGTACAGGAGAGAAGAGAGAAGACATTTTTAGATGTTGGTGTGTTGAGCTCTTGGTACTTTTTCTGTGGTTTGAAGTTTAGTGTCTCTCCAGCATTGCTTTTTGCACATCAGGTGCCTGCTTTAGTGTTTCATGTTTGTTTTCAGATAGGAGTCACGTTAAGTTACTACTGATGAAAACCCAACATTTCCTGATTTTGCTGTTTCATAGTAAAGCTTTTAAATACCAAAATGGTCATGAAGAATTTATATGAAATAATAATAAATAATTTGCATAGTCTGCACTTTTACAGCAGCTGAACTCAGGCTAAGTTTGTCTTTAGTTAAAACACTCACTTCAAGAGGGTAGCTCTGTTGTAATTGTAATTACCCAGCACGTCGAGCCAAGCTAGCACATGTGTATGGAAAATGGGAATGAGAGTGCTGGAGCTGCTGATGGGTCAGCAGGTGTTGATATAATCAAAAAGTATTGTCTAGTTGGAATCAGTGCTAACTGGCTTCTACTTTGAAGCCAGTGAAGCTACTAGCTTGCTAGTTTCTACTTTCCAAGTGAAATACAAACTTAACAGAATGATAGGTCCTCCAAAGCCACATTTTCACTGCATGGTGCAGCTTGACTCGATTTTTCTTGTTTTCTTTTGTTGTTTTTTTTTTGGTTTTCCATTACAGATACTATTTGGTATCCAGTGCCTCCAAGAGCAAACTGAGCTGATACTAAAAGGTGATGTGAAACACTGCAGACCACTGATTAGTTGCACAAGATGGGACATCCTGCACAAATCTGGCGTTTTAAATAGACAAGTTACGATCAATTGCAAACAATTTTTTTATTCACTCAAAAATGGCAGCCTGCAAAATCATGCAGTGGACTTTTGATGAAGTGCAGATGTGTCAAGAACACCATCCCTTCATATCCTCTGTTATAAGAGTAGTGTGATGAATAAAGGCTACAGCTTCTCAAGACCAAAGCACCCTTTGTGCATGTGTGTGTGTGTGTGTGTGAGTGAGATCGTATGTGTGTGCTCCTCCTATGTTGAAGGAGTCCTATCTGCAGCGGAAAAAACAAAGTAGAAGTACCAAAAGTGAGTAGAGTCGAGCCGTAGTGGAGATGCAGCTCAAGACGTTGAATATTGAATAGGGCCAGACACCTTAAATTGCTAATGATACTTAAGCAATGCTGGATATGGAAAATAGGGGTAAAAACATGTTGTATCATAGGCTATAGAATGCTGTGACATACTCCGTGCACCACAGATGTTGACAGCGTGTCTTCGAACAGCGCAGTCTCTGAGATGTCAGTCAACCACTGCCATGGGAAACATCCACCCAGACGCTACAATCTTAGAAGCTGTTTCCACAAATATATTCTTCTGAAAAATGGAAACATTTGCTCAATGTAAAATACTTTTCACAAAAAGGGAGTAGACTTGACTTTAAAACATATAGTTTGACCTTGGTCTAACCTTTCTAAAATGTTTGTTCTTCATGATATCTGTAGAAGTAAATATCCCTTTTGTACAGAACCAGGAAATAATGTTTGTTATACTTTATTATAACTTATGCTTCATGCATGAAGGAACCTTTAGGCTAAATATATATTTTTTTAATCCTTTCACTTCTTTCTGTTGATGCATTTCTGCCTTTGTGTATGTAATTTCATGCACCCCCTGCCTCTCACCTCGCTTCCAGCTTCCTTTGACCATTTCTCCTCATTAAGTGTTCCTCCCATTTCACCGACAGTTTGTTGTGCACTTGTCTGACTAATCAGAATCTCCTGCTGTTTGAACGAGGTTTAACACTGTTATGCAACATTGTTTCATAACACTAATCATTAAGTTCAATTGATTGGCACATTAATCAGAGGAGTTAATTGGACAAGCACATGAATGCTAATAAGTGTCTGATTTGACAGAAGCAGAAATCTGTTATTAGATCGTACATCATCATTACCCACAAACTACTGTACCCTGTGCAAAAGTGTGAATACGTAATTTCATGTGCATGTCTTAGATAGATGAAGTTCCTTATAATTAAGCTTTAATTGGATGTGTATCACTGAGAATTAGGGGTGGGAGTAAGTGGGGCAAAGTTAATCTCAGAGTATATGAAATTGGATTGAGTTGAAGGGTAGAAGAAGGTGTGAGGTTTTGTTGTTTTTTTTTTTTTTCTTTTGGTCTGTGTCAGCACTTTCTCCAGCCAGCTTTATTCAGGCAGTTAGCGACATCATTAGCGAGACTCTTGGACAGTGTCTGACCTTCTCACCTCTCAGCAATCACACCCTGCATCATTTCCTGCAGACGACCAAGTTTGGTCAAGTCCCTGTGGTATTCTATAAGTTCATTAGCAGGGCGATGTGACAGTGCAGCAAATGGCTTTTTCCAAGATGGCCAAAAACTCTCACAGAATGCAATAGGAAGTAGCTGTCTGTGTTTGCTGATGAGTTTTACAAGTTATCAGTAAAGAAATTCCCTTAACAGCTAATGACTGTGATGAACTCTGCATACATTGTGGGTGATTTATATCCTGAATTCAATGTTAAATTGGTCATTTTTGCCCTGCCAATGACGTGGTCCTACATATAGTAAGTTAAGGTTGTTTGGTCAGTCCAACAGTTTGGTCCAGACTCACATATCTCAATTATGTGATGAATTGCCCTTCAATTTGGTACAGGCATTCATGTCTCATTCAAGATGAATTGTAATAACTTTGGTGAGCTCTTAAAGGTCCAGTGCGTAGGATTTACCGGGATTTCTTGGCAGAATATGGTAGAAATGAAATATAACATCCACAAGTATCTTTTCATTAGTGTATAATATCACCTGAAAATAAGAATTGTCCACCTGTTCTAATCCCAACTAGTCACATCTGGACTATTTGTCACAGCCCCTCGGCGTCTTACACTCAAGGTACCCTTTTGCGGCTGAAAGAAACAAAACCATTTTAACACATGGTTAATATCTTAAAACAGTTGCAGTTTGGGTAGCTTTAGGCAACAAAAGTACCAGGGTAGGTATAGGATACGACCATGTTTGGAGTTTCAGTAAGTATGTTATGTTACAAACATCATGAGACGTCACTGAAGCAACTCACAAGAAGAAACCACGGTCACATTCCTGTATTTGTTTGAGCCATCCATCCACCCCACCTCCTCCATAGGCAGACTTCTCCCTCTTTATACTATATCAAAGGCCCAGTGTGTCTCATACAGTCACAAATGGGTTTAGATTTAAGTCACCTGAAAGTCTGGTGCATCTGTTTCAGCCGCTAACGGGCAACATGCACATCTGTATGAATCGCAGGGTGATGGTGACAAAACGTCTGCATCTGATGAGTTGGGAATGAGAATGGGCTGGAATCGTTGTTTTCCTCACCTTAGAATGAGATAGTTACATCCACAGAGGATGCAGGTCCTCTTCCCTAAAGTCTGCCATGTTTCTACAGTAGCTCAGAATGGACAAACCAAACTCTGACTCTAGATATGGCCTTGCCCGTTTCGCAGTCACCATAGGTTCTCCTGCTTTTGCAATCTGCAAGCTCACTGCTAAATGCCACTAAACCCAACCCACTAGTCCTTTAACTTTCTCTAGCTCTGTCATCTAGGCAGTAGTTTGTGTTTAGTGCTAATTAGCAGAGAGCTTGTGTGCTAATGCTCTAAAGTCAGAAGGTGGTAAATATTACACCTGCTTTGCATCATCATGTTGGCAGTGTCATTGTATGCATGTTAGCATGCTGACATTAGCATTTAGCTCCATATATTACAACTCCTGGTGTCTAATTACAGTACATTTAAACATTTAATCAGCTTTCTGCAACATTCAGTATACTCTGTGCATATGTCTCATTGCTTTGTATGGTTGTCATACAAAGCGACAGTCTTGTGGTCTCATGTTTGGACTGATCATATCTCCTCTCTAGAGGGCTGGCGCTCTGCCCAGTTGCAAACTCCATGCCCTGCAGAAATAGCTGGATCAATTGATAGATTGTCAGCATATGCAGCTGCAGGGATTTAAAGCGCGTTAGGCACAATTCAAACACGTGACACCCTCCGGAATAAGTTTAATTGATCCAATGGTCTGTGGCTACTTCTATTACTGCGCTAATAGGCCATGTGTACAAACAAATAAACTGTAACCGAAGCCCATACTGTGGATGTACAGTTGATTAATTCATAAACTGGAAACTTAATATTATAAGATATAAACGGAACATTATCAAAGGCGCTGATTAAAAGAAACATTTAAAATAGAAAATACAGCCTTCAGAGCATCCTATCTAATGACAAGCTTGCCACCTACTCGTCTGGCACTAATTCATCTGCAGGTGCAATCACTGACAAAATGTAGAAAACAAGTGCACATTTAGTTGCACTGTAGGTATGTGAATAAAGAAAAAGCCCCAGTGAGAGAACAGCTACATTTGGGAATATCAGTACAGTGACGCTCTAATCACTGAGCAATACACAGGATTTATTGATCATAATAGACAACCTGGAGAAGTGAAGATAAATACCCAATGAGCAAGAGAACTATCTTCAGCCGTGCATATCCATCACATTTTGTCTGAGACTAAAACTGATCTTGCAGCCAGGTTGTGTGAGTGTGTATGTGTGTGTTTGAAGAAATGTTACCAACATGTCACACTTCCTCACAGTCTGTGCAGAAAGATCTGGAGAATGTAGGTCTGTGTTTGTCAGTTTAATTTGGCTTTTCTATCGCCACGTTCCCCTGGCAATGCATCCGTTTCTGTGTGCGAGTATCAGTGTCAGCTGGTTGATTCTCGGTGCCGTGTGGCCGACATGACTGGGTTTATTTGTGGCAAAAAAACAACAACATTGTTCTCATGCCAATGAAAAGGGCAAATGCTTTGAAAGGTGTGGCAGCTGTATTCACACTTCCTCTACCTGAGACTGAGTTATCAACAAGAGCACATGTGGTAAAACAGAGAGGAGAGAGACTTCCAGACAGCCTGGTAGACAACATGTGAACAGCAGTTAGCGTAAAGACAGGTCTGACTGATTGCTTAATCCAGCTGTTGTCTAGAAGCACACATACAACTCCAATAACAAAAAAAGTTGGGATGTTATGTAAAACGTAAATAAACACAAAATGCAATGATTTGCAAAAACATTTCAACCTATATTCAACTGAAAACGGTAAGACAAAGACAAGCTATCTAATGTTCAGACTGATTAAATCTATTGTTTTTTGCAAATATACAGTCTTTCTGAATTTGGTTCCTGCAGCATATTCCAAAAAAATTGGGACAGGTGCATGTTTACCACTGTGTTACATCCAGTGGTGGAAATAGCCAGGTTTTCCCTCCACTGAGTTATGCTTTGAAATTGTGTTGCTGTCCGCTGAGTGCGTGTGTGTGTGCATGTGTGTGGAGGAGTAGCGACACAGACAGGGAGGGAGAGAGCGCAGAGGCCAAGAGACAGCAGACTGACAGTCTTTGCTGTGTGAGAGGCTGTTAGATCTATCCATATTGAGTGAAAATTGCCACAATCTCGTATTGAGATTGTTTCATTGGCCAGCGCTCAGCCACTCGCCAGCATACTACTGATGCTGAAATGCTGCTTCTACTTTCAGCCAACGTCCCTGGAGTATGCAGCTTCCCATTGGCTACCTGGTTTGTGGTGCGTTCAGGTGCAGTCAGTTTTATAATTACACTTTAGAAACAATATAAAACAGTTATGAGTTATTTCCCTTGATTAAACACACATTTTCTTTTAGAGTCAGTAAGTGTTTGGGAACTGAGGACACTAATTGTTGAAGTTTTGAATGTGAAATTCTTTAACATTCTTGCTTGATATTCGACTTGAAGTGCTCAACAGTCCGGGGTCTCTGTCTCTGTCTGGACTTCAGGCAGGCTAGTCTAGTACCCACATTCTTTTACTATGAGGCCACACTGTTTCACACATGCAACTTGTGACTTGGCATTGTCTTGCTGAAATGAGCAGGGATGTCACTGAAAAAGATGTTTTGATGCCAGTGCATGTTGCTCCAAACCCTGTATGTACCTTCCAGCATTAATGGGAACATTCACAAATGTGAGTTAACCATGATGCCATGGGCACTAACATACCCCCCTCCCCCACCATTACAGATGCTTGTTTTTTGAAGTTTGCACTGGTAACAATCTGGTGGTCTGATGGTCCTCTTCCTCTTTAACCCGGAGGTCACACCCTCCATGATTTCCGAAAACACCTTATATGTAGACTCATCAGACCACAGCACACTTTATGTTAGTTCTTCTCAGGTGAGCTCAGGCCTCAGACAAGTGTGCAGCATTTCTGGATCTTGTTTATATATATTGCTTTTGCGTTGCATGGCAGAGTCTTAACTTACATTTGTAGATGCAGCAATGAACTCTGCTGACCGACAACAGTTTTCCCATGTAGTATCTTTCATACAATCCCAAATGTTTGTAATGCAGTTTTTAATGCAGTACCACAGAGGTCACTGGCATTCATTATTGTTTTTTGTCCTTTCCCTCTATGGAGAAATGCTGCTCTTAAACAGTTGGACTATTTGCCCTTTGAGGATGCCAGTTTAATACCCAATCATGATACTGTTACCTGTTACCAATTAACCTGTTCACCTGTGGAATGTTTTTTAAGCATTACACAACTTTCTCAGTCTTTTGTTGCCCCTGTCCCATCATTTTTGAAATGTGTTGCAGTCATAAAATTTAGTGTATATTTACAAAAAATAAAGTTTATCAGTTTGTATATTAAATATCATCTTTGTACTGTATTCAACTGAATATAAGACAAAAAGAATTTACAAACCATTGCATTCTGTCTTTATTTACATTTTATACAATGTCCCAACATTTTTGGAATTGAGGTTGTCAATATAAAGTACGGCGTACACGAGACATAACCACAGGTGCTTTAATTAGGAACTAAATAATGAAATAGAATGGACGAGTGAGCCTAAAGCTGGAAAATAGGACTGGTGGCCAGACTGAGGGGGAAAGAAATGTTTCTTAATCATAGCTTTGTGCCTTGGAGCATGGTAAGTTTTAATGAATGATTGAAAACCAATCATAAATGGTGCTACATTAATACTGCAGGAGGCCAGATGACCTTTTCCTTTGAACTGAGTGAAAAATGACATTCCAGCTGAAAATTTTGATGTTTTTTTTTTCTCTTTTACCTATTACGTGTGTTCTCCCCCCTCCTCCTATACAGCCGCCCAATCCCTTAAGAGATTTCAATTAAATTGTCCCACTGAGTTCTTCACTTACTTTCCTTAATCTCTCTCTTGGCTTGTGGCAAAGTGTGATTTTGTTTTTTCCCTCGATGTCATTTCCAATTTAATAGAAGTGCATTTTTATTCGCCTGTGTTATGAATTAAAATGGAGTTCTTTATGGGCGGAGGTGCATGCTGCCATGGTTGAGCACCCCTTCATTCAAACGCTCTGTACCTTGAAGGTGAATAGTGCAGTGCCTATGTGAACTCCATAAATTGAGCTGTAAGAGTTCTCCTTCTGGTGCTGTTGAAGGTAAGGCTCCAGACTTGCCCTTGAGAAGGTGTTTGCTCCTGGTGAATTATAGATGCAGCCAGTCTGGAGAAGTCAGTTCACTCAGAGGGTCATATTTTTCTCAGGAGACATTAGACTCTCTGTGATGAGTATTATCTCCATTAAGAGAGACAATGTCATGGCCGTTTATATGATTCATTACACAAAAATCCAAATTAAAACCCGGCCGTTTGATGCAACTGCTCTGGTAATGCTGTAAACAAAATAACACAATCATCCCTCATATATTTCATGACTCAAGTATGACTCATGGCAGCTGACAGATCAGAAATCTTTTAGGTTTTTTTTCTCAGTGAGGCCTTGTGGTTCTGGGCTTCAAAATCGGAGGCATTAGAGGCTCTAATGAGGACAGCCCAGAGATCTGTGGACCATGCAACCCATCCTCTCATTCCTCCAAAACATGAAAAGACAAGCAGAGAACCGCCTACAACCCATCCCCGAATAAATGATGAAGCTTTTTGTGTCTGTAACACTTTTTTGGAACGGCCCAGCATTCCCTGGGAGACAAGGCAATCTTTCACATCAAAACTAAAAGACGTTTTGTTCGCGCTGCCCCTAAAATTATTCCCAGCTGACACATAGCTTGTTAGTCCCCCACAGAAGCCGTCTCTGGGACATTTGGCATGAGGAGGGACACAGACAGTTACGTAAAAGCTAATGAGAGCCTGGCATTGGAATGACAGAGCCCTTGGGTGTTCTCAGCTGACTGTCTTTGTGTGTGTGGATGTGTAGATGCGCATGTGCATCACTGATGTCCTAAATTAGAACATGCATCTGTCAGTCTTCAGGCCTGTGCTGATGGCTTGTCATTCATGGTTGGTTAAACAAGGCTGGTTAGTCAGTTTGTGCCTTCTAGTTGCATTCAACCTTGCTTTCAGCCACATCGGCCCATAGCTAACAAGTTGCCACCCTCTGCTGTTTGCAGCCAATGTTGTCATATTAGAGGTTTGCTGACATGCTAAATGATCCTTGGCTAAGCCCTGCCCACCTTAACTGCTGTTCCTACGCCTGTCAATCTTTCCAATCACACACTGCATATGCAGTTTACACTAACAATGGTAGCAGATTTACTACTCAGAATTACGGCTGTATGTGCCATTTTTCCCCGCTGCCTCTCTGATGTCTGACCTCACCACCACATCTTAAGTGGTGAATTAAGGGTTTATTTCAACCAAGCAACCAGAATTGGTAATTGCTGAAACAGTGTAAAGACGAACCACAATGTTTTTGGTGAATTTTATTTTGTTTCAGTCAAGTTTGAATGAAGTGTGTTTTATGATGATGAAAATTACTGTTTCTGTAAATGGAGTTTGGTGGTTTTGGTGAGCAATAAAACAGCTGTTTCTTGTTAAACAAAAATGATCTTACTCCTGAAGAAAAAGGCCTATCTCTTTGAGAATCCTACCCATAATGTTGTCAGACACTTAGAATAACAATCTGAGCCTGTCAGTGACAAAAACAAGCACTTTTACTGGACATACTACAATTTCTGCTCAATTGCCAGTTTGATAAACCACGTTAAAAGCATGACAATTGCATTGCTGTTTCAAATTTGAATTATCTTTAAAAACTTGTTTAATTACAGCACTTTGAAATTCTCTTGGTAAATACTGTCCAGCAAGTTAGCAACAGTCTTCCAGATGCAGGCACAGAAATGTGGGTTTAATTTGCATCAGTGCAAACATTGACATCACAAAGGGCATAATGCCACTTCAAATTGTTAGGGGGTTATCGAAATAAAACTTGGTAAGATGATTTCAGTGTGTGTATCAGTACTTTTCGAATCTTTTCCGCACATTCAAATGATACCATGATAATCACAATGAAGTAATTTTGGTCACTATAATCACGATATAAAACTTTTATACTGTTTTGTCTCTATTGGTGGAGTGATAGGATTACAATGCAGCCTGTTTGGCAGCTGACAGCTACAGTGGTCTTGCTCAATACTGGACCAATTTCAAAAACTGTTCTCCCAATTAGTCACTTAGACACACACAAAAACAAATGAAAATAGGGTCCAGGTTACCTAGTTACCCTTTAACTCCTTGAGATAGTTGAAAAATCTTGTCTCCAGCAGATTTCTTATGGTCTCCAGCTGAGTTGTATGGAATGAGAAGCCAGCAAAAGGAGCTTAAAAATGCATTTGATGTCTATATATGTGATATCATGCTAATTCAGTCCCATAATTATGCATAAAGACTGAGGCTAAAGTACATGTCCCTGGCATGAAGTCAGCAGTTGATGAAACATGTATCGGACGTGGAAATAGAGGAGCAGTATGTTCTTGTGTTGCAGGGTAGACTGATTAGTCCTGCTTAAAATTATAGTACAGCACAAAGGATGAGGACAAAGCGATGAGTTTAGCAAAGAATCCCAAATCCCCAAATACAATACAGAGCAGGGCAGTGATGCTAACATCCTTGTCTAAACCACAAACATCATGTCAGCACGCTTATGTGACAATCTCATTCACGCCATACCGAAGCATCTGTCTACACTGGATCTGACTTGTCCACGCATTTCAAAGTGTCCAGCAGCAAATGAGCAGCCAATCTTTCTGTGCAGTCTCCAGTTTTCTTTCAATATGTGTGAATATTCCTGATCTCTTCCATCAACACAATGCATATGATTGTGACATAAGCACTGCAATGTGTGTATGAATGAATGAGCAAGTTGAGCAAGAGAGAGAGAGGAAAAAAAAGAGGGTGCTGGTGGCTGTGCTCAGAGCAGACATGCACTGGCGATCACAGCAGAGAGATTAAAATTTAGCAGCGATGTCGTCTAGTGGCAGTATATGTACAGTTTGCCCATGAATAAACACTGCAGAAGAACTTAAAGAAGTCCTTGCACATATGTGTGTTTTGTCAAAAAAATAGGTTTGAAGCCTTAATAAACTATTCAGGTCACATTTACACCTGTGGGACAAAGCTGAGACGCAAGATGCATGGGGTTTGTGCGACAGCTGCATGGATTAAAATGAGTGTGTCTGCTGCATGAGACATCCAAGTGAAAAACACATCTGACTTGCCTGAGGTTGAGACAGGGGTTCAGTTAATAGCTTCCAGGTCCAGTCCATCAGCCTTCATGCAATGGATGTGGAGGCCTTGACCTTAGGCTTTTTAAAAATGTAAGGTCACATACAGTAATAATGTGGTAAGTGAATGACATGCTAACCCTTTGGTGTAATGCAAGGTTACTACTGCACGTAACTAGCCAGGTATGTTCAAGTTAGCTAAGCAGACAAATACACAGTTGTATCCTTTCCTTACATTTTTGTTCAATTGCCATTTTAGCCTGCGGAGAAAGCCAAACCTTGACAGGCCTGCCATGCCTAGTTACAGTTGCTAAGCTATGATTGGACAATCACTGTTAATGACTTAATAAGTCAATCAAATTCTTTACATAAGCAACAGAGTCTGGCAGAATTGGCAAAGTTTCTGTAAGACTGAGTCAGTTGCTTTAAGAGAGAAGGACAGAATTACTTTGTGATTCACCAGCAATAATCAGCGAGGGCATTTGAAATGGAAAAACAGATTGAAGTAATAATTCTCCCTCATACTGCTGTATAATTGCAGTGGAGCATTTTGGAGGAAAAGAGAAGCATCTAAATTTTACTTTGAAGCAGGGATGTTGCTCTCAGTGACTTGTATCTTTGGGAAGTGTTTTTTTTTTTTTTTTTTTTGCTGGTATCATCATCTTTGATGGCCAGACAGCTTTAGAACCCCCATGTATCTGCCACAAAAATGTGATTTTGTTTTTGTGGCTACATTTGTTTTGCAAGCATTTCACGTCTTTTTCTGGCACGCTCCTGCTAAGTTGCATCGATTTGTCACGAGAGATATTAGCCTGTCATGATGCAGGTATATATTTTGTGGAAAGATTAAGATTCCCCCCTAAGCTCAGAGTGCAGCTGCCATTTTCAGAATTGCTTTATATTTTCTTCCATTGCTTCAGACTCAAGAGCCAAAAGTATTAAGCAGAATATTTCTGCCAATCTATAGATCATATATTGACCCTTTGCATCATTCCTCTAATTCATTTCTCTTTCTTCTTACTCTATATATTTTATATTATCCTCTACTTCAACTATCTTGATCCCTAGATCATGGAAGAAATTGAAATTTGAACCTGTGGTTTCAGTGTAACGAGAAAACCAGTGCTGATATTGCACAGCCATAAAACAAGACAGACTAGATTTACAACCTTATTAGCAAAAAGCATGTCCAACTTGGCTGGAGAGTTGTGTTCTGACAAGCATATATCACAGATGGCAAACTCTGTTGGGTGATTTTAAGAGGAACAAATGGGGGAGTGAAATAAAGTGAATTTGCTAGGTGCTGAGATACAAGAATAACAGAGGCAGAGGAAAAAAGAAAGAAGTGATGCATGAAGAAATGAGCAGGAAGGAGGACGTGGAGCAAAGGTGGGGCGCGAAGGATCAAGATGTTGCATTGAAACTGCGGGAGCTTAGTGTCGACACAGCAGGCGGCCAGTGGAGGGAAAATCATGTCAGGGAATATCATGCTGTCACAAATCACATCGCCAACTCCCAGCTGAGATTGATCCGCCAACCTTCTGCTACTCAGCCTTTGCACGCCCTTAGTTTTTCACTTCCTTGCGATGCAGCTAAGACATTTCTCTGCAAGGAATTGCTGTGTTGTCATGAGCAGGTGACTGTGGTACCAGTGTGGGATCACGAGGTCAGAGCTGTGACTGGAAGTGGCAGAAGAGGATTAGTGGCCCAGTGGAGGGAGAGAGTGGCCTCCCTGCAGTGGAGAACCAGCTGGTCAGCAGGCCGGCCAGCACAGCTCCATCTGTCAGTCACCTGCTCCACCCACTGGGAGATCTGGTAAATCTCTTCACCTCCTGTAGCTCCAAGATATTATGTCATTCATTTGGTCCTACCATAATTTATCGATGATGGAGGTTTCAATTTTAACCTTCTTTGACCTTTTATGTGAAACCAACGAGATGACTTGAAAGGGTTATAGTGAAGGACTCTGGGCTAATTTTCTGCGTGACAGTTCCCAGAAGTGTACAAGGCCAATTTAAAATGATACAGCAGTCTTAGTAGGATGATTTACATGACCAATTTGACATATTCTCAGATTGAAGAACACCCTACACCATTCAGTTCCAATGCAGGGTGAATAGCTAGGTTTCTAAATGAATGAATGCATGTTTCTCTCCACTATCATTATGCAATTATTAGTTGATGTTAATCAAGATAAGCAGTATGTGGTGCCAATTCTCTAGTCAGCTATGAATATGCCATTGCAAAGGAAGGGGGTGCAACAAGATGACATAATTAAATGAACACCAGTCAAACCTCAAATGATGAAAAACAAAGAGGAAAAAAAAAAAAGAAATGGAAATTTTATTCTCATGCTTTAATTTGTTCAATGGTAAAGTTTCCTCATCACTCCACACAGGTCTGATGTTTTAGTCTGCTGCTAATTTTTATCCCTTCGGTGGAGCAGAGACCTTAATGGATTTTTAAATCATATGCCTCATGTATGTCATGACTTACTCACTAAGACTGTTTCCATTTTGCACTTGGTCACATTTTGCTTTTATTGATACACCAATTCTTCCAATTCAGCCAAGTGTAAAAAAAAAATTGGCAACATTTTGATATTTTCTCATTTTTCAAATAAAAAATGGACATAAAAACAGGTGGAAGGAAATTCACCTCATGAAGAACAGTAACTTAGTAATGCTCCCTTGTGGCTGTGGATCTGCTGAGCAGAAACTTGATGCTCAGAACAACTGGAAGGAGGAAGCAGACAATGGGAGCCTGGTTTGCATTAACCAAAATGTGTCAACAAAATGTTCTACCACACTATGACAGCAAAATATCAGCAGTTACATGCGGTTAACGGGTTTGTGGATAAGCAGATAATAAACAGTGGAGGTTTCCTGCTAACACTGGTGACATTAACATACGCTACACTTTGCCTCTTAACTGTTCTCTATATCCCACCTTGTGGTGAGCTCATTCCACATGCTGTACATAAAAACATTAAAAACATCGATATTGAAAGTTTAAGTTCCCATGAAACTGCAGGGCTTATTGCTTATGTGTTTCCCATAAAAGCAGGGAGGGACTTGTCATGCATTGATTGGCATTTATAGCAGCCCTCCCCCCATGCAGCTAAATGAATGTAGGAAAGAGAGCAGTCCTCTTAGCTGACTATGCCTGAGAGCCCCCAGTGAACATGGCTGACCAAAACAGCCTCCGAGACCAGTTTGACAACAGGGAATAGGCTATAGTACCGAGGTGGTTTTGTTGCCGGGTGTGGCTTCCAGTAATGCGGGGCTGAGTCATGGCTTACCTAGCAAACGGCAGTTATGATAAAAAAACATCTATTTTGACTTCAGAGGAAATCGTAACTCTAGAAGATTGTGTGATGATATCAAAAGCTTCAGGGAAGCTTCTGAGTAGAATTTGTGGTGAGGTTGTTTTCTGATGACTGTTAATACCTGATATCACCATTTTTGAGGAGAACCTGCCGACAACCGTGTTAATGTACGATCCTGTGGCTTACAGAGGTTAATTAAGAACATAGGTTCGCAGGGCCTTGAGGTTCAAGTGGAGCGCCCCACATGATGAGAGTGCTGTGTGATGTACAATGAGTTCATGCCTCACAATAAACATTTTCAAATCGAAAGACTAAACCAGAGTTAGTGTTGTAAATTTACATTAAAAAAGACAGGCTTTGTTAAAGTCCTTTCTATGCTGTATTTAATGTTCAATTCAACCCAGTTGTTTCTGGAATCTTTGAAGACTTCCCAGGAAATGTTATTTTCCCAAGCCTTCAATCACCCCAGTTCTGTCACAGCTTCTGTTCTGTATCTCATCCATACCCAAGTCAGGTACCAAAAACAAAAGATGTTTTTTTTCTCCCTCCCCATTTGAAACGATGCTGCATTTTGTTTTTACTGCTGAATCCCTCTGACAGCTGTTGTGGGTTCCTGTCAAAAAGTGTTGTTTCTTTTTTTTTTTTTTTTTTTTTTTTTCATTTCTCAGTCTCAGTCACACTAACAAGGAGTGAATAAACAGAAGGTAGAGTAGAAAAAGCAATAGCTGTGGAAATGCCTCTGCCCAAGAGAGTCAGCAGAATTTGGGAGCTGGGAGAGGTTAAACTTTATGACATGATCTTGTGAATTCTTTTCTCCTTCATCTGATATACATGCAGAAGTGTTGAGGAAAAAATTATACAGCAGGGTGAGAGTTGGAGTAGCAGTTTTCGATAATGGCTCGGTTTCGCTCGTGTTACCGCCTTTGTGCTCAACACTGAAAGCTGCTGTCTCTCCCCAACAATAACAGATGTCAAAATCATGTTCTCCTAAAAGTTTATAACTGCTGTGTGCTTATTGCAGCCATCTTAGTAGAAAGCCAATTGTCTTTGATTGACTGTGACTGTGATTGGCAGAAACTTGGCTCTATTGTTTGGCCACTCATGTTATCACATTTGAGAAGCCCGGCTAGCCTGCAGCAGTAAAAGCAAGAGGGGGATATTGGCTCCTGAGTAGCTGGCATCGAGCCTCTTGCAGACAGGCAATTCCAGGGGAGCAATTGTCTGGTTTAATTGCTCCAAAAAAGAAAGACAGAGAGGCGGTGAAACTAACAAGCTGTCTACAGAATCAGTAATTTACAGGCTCTGTGATAAAAACAGATTTCTATTTTTCTATTTTTTCTTCCCCCTCTCTCTGTGCTCTCTCTCTCTTGCTGTTCCAGTTATTGTAAAATATTCACAGGGTGGGTTATTGGGCTGTGGTATAATTTGCAGTTGTGATTTGCACAGCGGGACAGACACATACTGATTTCACCAACTCTCAGCCTGATTTGAGAGGACAGAGCTGTCTACCACCTCATCACCTGGCCCGTTTCTAAACTAGAAAGCAGTCTGCACAGTCTTCTGAATTTATTATTCTAAGAAATGTTTTAATATACATCTGGATCTGCATCAAATAGACTCACAAGTGCCAGATTTTTTCCTCATTAATTTAGTTTAGTATTTTAGGAAGAAGTAGCAAAGATGTTCATCATTTGATGTGAAGAACTCCTTTAAAATATTTTTGGATCTTTCAACTATGTTCTTCCTCAGCCCATTGCTCATTTACTTCTCTGTAACTGTAACTAGTTTTTGAGGTCTTCATAAATAAGACACAAACTGAAACAAAAACAGAACCCTGCCTGATTGATTTGGCCAAGCCTGTTACTGATGGTAACAGCTAATGTGGTTTAACACTACAGGTCACAGAAATCTGGGGGCAGCAAGAACAACTATTGTTGGAAGTTGGGATGTAACTGCCCTCTTTTCCAAGCTTCTGTGACCAGTGTGATCTGATTTTATGTTGCAAACATCATGACTCGGTGAAAAAACTAAAGTGAAAGTGCAGCCTTTCACCTGCAGCTCTTCATCCTGCTCTCTGTGGCTGCACCTTCTTGTTCCATAAACTCGAAACTGATCCGTTGTCTTGTTTTTTAGTCACAGTTTTGATGAACAATAGCAGTTAGTGCCAAGCTCACTCACAAACACATTGCATTGCTTGTGACTACTTTGTAATAGAAGTCAAGTTGTGTTTTGCCAGTT
Organism: Lutjanus argentimaculatus; assembly: GCA_034769285.1. NCBI lineage: Eukaryota > Metazoa > Chordata > Actinopteri > Lutjaniformes > Lutjanidae > Lutjanus > Lutjanus argentimaculatus. The sequence goes on along the minus strand of JAWZSL010000003.1, from coordinate 24,519,185 downwards.
AAATGCTTTTAATGTGAAGCTGCAGCAGCAGGGAATGTTCAGTTTGCATTAGCAGCAATCTCAGACCCCACTGGGATTCTTTACTCATACGCAGACACAGTTACTTTTAGAACAAATTCCACACTCAATTACTAAATAAATGTCCTGAAATGTAATTTGTGTTCATTTGCATTACTGAAACTAAGTAACATTCTAAGTACCATGGATTACTTTCAAAATACTTCAAAATCAACTTACTGAGCACATGTGTCTGGGTCACTCTAAATGTAGTTATTAACACTTGTTGACACTTTTTCAGAATGAATGCAATGGAGAGATCCTTTTCCTGTTCTCATTAAGTTGTATACAACAACTTGTGCACACCACACATTTCCAAAGAATATAATGTGAACCATTTGTTGAATTAACGGATCACATTTGTGGCTAATTAGTAATACATATCAGCAGTTCAGTTGAGCTAATTAGCCAGGTAGTTGGCCAACTACCTGAGAAGGTAGTAGAAACACTGCCTCAGAGGGCTTTACAATCCGTACAGTGTATGACACTATTATGTACTTAATGCTAAACTCTCATTAGCATGACAAAACACACTAGCATGACAAAAAAGAACTTGCAATGTACCATAATGTAGCAAACTTCTTGACCATATGTGAAGGTAAAATGTTCTTTATATTTCTCCATGTCAAAAATGCATTCCTGACAATGTCCTGGCTGTGCATCTCCTCTCGTATGGTGTGTAACAGGTGCACTGCCTACACAGAGATTGTTGCTTTTAATGCTTTTCATGGGAAATGCACACCTCACACGAATTTTAGAGCAAATAAACAAAAAACAAGTAAACCCTTCAGGTAATCTAGTTTTAAAGACAGTAACTGTACGCAGAATACCACCAATTTAAATTGTAATGGAATACAGTTACTTATATTTTGTATTTTAAATACTGCATTCTGTTACTGGTATCGGGTTTCTCCCCAACCCTGTGCAGATACCTATTTATAGAGATTACATAAGAAGTAATTTAATACAGCAATTTTTCCAGGAATGTTGCCACAGACACCCGGTTCGTAATGCTGCAAATATATAAATATTACAATACTTTAATCAGACTCAATCACCATTGTGTTACCTCCTTCAGGGATAGATGACTTAATACACATTTAAGTGAAAATCTTGAGATTGTCACATTAAAGAGGAGAAATGTGCTCGCTATTTTGCTCAAGAATTTAGTTGTACCCAATCTGCATTTAAAAAGAAGTCTACTAAAAGACAACTGAGTCCTATATTTTACTGCTGTAGTCAAAAAGGCAGCTACTGCACGCTGTGACAGCCTGACATCTCAGGGTAATTTCCTAGTAAGAGTTACCTGGATTTAAGCAGTATATAACCTACATTATGGAGGCAGACAAACAACAGGCACCAGAGTGTCTGCCAAATGAAACACGAGCCTTTGATCCTACCACAGATATACCCTTCCCATCCATTGTTGTCACAAAATAGCTTCACTTTTTACACAAAATTATTGATTGTTTTTCACAGAATTAATGACCTATGAAATCTGATTTGGAATCTCAGTGGTGAACACAAAGAGAATACCAAAATAGGTTAGAAAATAGGTTAAGCGCAAAATGTGTGAGTACTACATGTAAATCAATGCGCCACAGACACAAATGCATCCAAAATATCGAATAGACATGTGAGGACAAATTCATGCACACACGTGAAGCTGAGCAGAGGGAAATGGACATTAAGAGGCACAGGCACATTCACAAAAACAAAGTGCAGAGTGCGTGTGTGTGTGTGAGGTTGTGGACCATGGCCTATTCCTCTCCCCACTGCAGCAGCCTCCATCCATATTCATAACCTCCCACAGCGATAGCAGAGGCAAGGAGGGAGGGGAAGAAAAGAGTAGGAGGAATGAGAATTTCTGTGTGTACAAGTTAAAAGGGAAGGTATAAGCAACATAGCATAGTGTGTGTTTGTGTATGTGTGTGTTTCCTATGATCCTGGCCAGTCTAGGTTTGCAAACATGAATCGAAGTGTAAACTAGAAGCCATAAACAAGACAACTAATGATTGCTATTGTTTTCAATCTTTCGAACACACCATTTGCAGTGTGCGTGACTTCCACTTTGTGGACTCAGCAACAATATGCAGGGTGATTTAACAGGGATAAGGGAACATTTTCCGGTTCATAACCATTAGTACCACAATTAAATTCAAATGGATGTAGGAGCTCATACAAATATGCATGGAATGCATGACGGCAAGGTCCAATTAATCATCAGTGGAAGAGCCTCAGATTCTCTGCCTCTGAAATAGACTTTCACATTTCTTCTCTTACAGAAATCAACTGATCAATACAGAATCAATGGATTTTGTTTTTTTCAGGAGTACATTATAAGAAGAATATGAGCATGCACACAGAAGTAAACTAATTACTTTTAGTTGCTGTAAATTGTATGTGTACTTTCTCTGTGAGGACTGAGTTCAGTTTTAGACACAGAGAATGAGAATCAGGACTGTCATCACTTCTTCAGTGGACTGTTTAAGGGTTAAGACGTGGTTTTAGGGTCAAGTAAGCATTCAGATGGAAAACAGCCCTGCTTTTAAAAAATGCAAAGGCTGCATTGATTAGGGCGTGTGTTGTTTCAAGTACTGGGAAGATGATGAAATAGAAGCCACGAAGTCCAGTTTGAGTAATACGCTATATCCATGATTTTGAAGGTTTATTATATGGCAAAACACTGCACGCAGTTTATGATATTGCAAGGAGGGATTTTACTACTGGAAAGTTATCATGGCAACAATAATTTTATCATTTGTCACAATGATTGCAAGGTAAACAACAGACATACTGAGCTAGATTCAACATTTCTGCTGGACAATCCTTCATTTTTAATCGCAGCCCTCTGTCTTGGCCCCCCTGCTGTATATAGACACATTTGTCTCGCTCAAATGAACAGTGCTGCTGAGAGATGAGAATAGGTAAAATTTAGGATAGGCAGCTGGGAGTGGGCATGTCATGTCAGAAGGATTAAAATAGAATAATTTACATCATTTGTTACTAATAATGAAGATGGGTTACAGATTCTGAGAGTGATATAAAGCACAGCAGTGTCCTGGCACAGGTGACTGGTGTGTTACAGTCAACATATTTTCAGCAGCTAAGAATGTCAGTAAACTGTAGGAGCTTGCAAACATATTTTTTAAAGGTAGTTTTATCACAAATTTCTGCTGTAGTGATGGCTGCACTCATCGTGATCTGGTTTAAAATAGCTCAAATGACATGAATAGTCCATTATTTATGATATCAATTGAAAACACATAAAAAATACTCTTAAACATTTTACAAAAAAGCACAGGACATTTTTTTAACAACTAAAAAAAGGAATTATAGCCTACATTACTGATTTGATTCGAATATTTTCACAAGCTCATGTTATTCATATTATCCACTACTTTTACTTGGGACTGTCCTGGATTTTTCAGGACGTCTGGTCACCCTAGTCAGAACACTGCCTAAAGGTTAATTTCACGGCAGGACCGTTCTCACTCGCAGCTGCTGTTAGCAGCAGTTAACTGTTATTTTAACAACATGTATAGCTATCTGTCCATCAGGAATTGAAGCAGAGCTGCCGGGACAGCAAGGACATTGGAGGGAAACCAGAAAACATTTTCTCCGTAAAATATGATCCAATTTTATCAAAGTTGGCACATAGGTTGTGGCATAGTGCCGTAAAGCATTACTTTATGATTGTACCCATCAGCCTAAGTTATGTAGTGTGAGAACAAGCATTTGGGACACAGAGTGGGAAGGACAGAGGCACCATTCTCCCGATTACAAGTCAGTATAGCATCAAAATTATTTTAAAACTGTTAAAATAAAACTGGTAAAATAGTTACATAATGTTACTTTATGGGGACCATACCATTCCAAAAGTGGAACTGTGAGGACTGTGTCTTGACAATTTTTCAACTTTCCCAGACTAATAATCCAAAGTGTTCCATTGTGGTCAAACAACATGTCATGGACTCATTTGTTTTGTGAATACCCTTCCTTCATAGGAGCTAGGATAAGACCAGAGCTAGGATAAGTCAATGCAGTGTCCCCAGAAGTGATGAAAACACTATTGTGTGTGTGTGTGTGTTGTGTGTGTGTGTGTGTGTGTGTGTGTGTGTGTGTGTGTGTGTGTGTGACATGCGAAACTGTGAAATGAAAAAATCTCTCACCTGCTTGCCCACCTGTTTCTCTAATCAAATGCTTTTCACACATATCTGTCACACATCCGTCAATTTGTCAAAATCTTTCTGTTCCATCATTTCCATCTCCATCTCTTCATATCTGATCGAATCCCTTGTCTCTCTTTACCCGCTTTCAACGATTTCTTCAAAACCTTCAAGCACCATGAAAGGAAGTTTGTCATTAGGCTGTCTTGGTTTGATCTCTCGGAATCCCGGCCTTCTAGTTGAAACCGTGAGACGTCAGGCTTGACGTTAGTTTGGCACTGATTGGTCTAATAGTATCACATGTGCTAATGGCCTTCGTCATTCCATGCCGAGTTTAATGATTCTTTCATGTTTGATTTCAAGAGTTATGGAAATGATATGATTCATAGCTGTATAGCAAGCAATTAGCACACATAGACACAGACACACATACACACACAGACTGTCCACGCAGTCCCAGCGGACCACTTGATGGGGTGTATAATGTGTTTTCATGTTCAAAGCATTTTACAGTAGACTTTCTTATGGTTTTTAAAGCCCGCCAGACTGTTTGATCATCCACTTGACACTCTGTGGAGCTTTACTGAGCTTGAGGAGCCCACACATCCTCTATCCAGCCCTGGACAGCAAAAACCCAGGCTCATGCTGTGAAGGGACAGAGGTTAGTGCACACATTTCTGGAAAAATAATGTCTTCCTTTGCTGAGATATCAGAGGTCCAGGAGGTGGTTTGGAAACACTTTAGGCTGTATTTATACTGACTCTGGATGGCAGCTGTGATGATAGCTTAATGCCTGTTATAGGGTTCTACTAATAACTACCTTCAAAAAGGAGTACATGACTCAAGCCTTATTGGAACCACTGCATTTAGCATTTGCAAGCTGTAAATATCCAATTACTGAAAGGGTTTATAAGATAAGCAGATATCATGGCATTTTAAAGAAGCAATATGTAAGAGTTGACCGTAAGTCTAATTCATGCAGCAAACAAATTCGGGTCAGCATATCAACAGAAAGTTGGGCTGTCCACCCCTATCATTAACAAGAAAACACACTGTGCCTGCCGTAGGCGTTTCTTTCTTTCAACAAATGGCTAACTTAACACATTAACACTGCCAGTAACATTATACTATTAGCTTCCTTCATAAGCTAATCTCTAAACAGCCACTTTGCATCAGCAGCTGTTTACTTACCAGTGTAGAAGAAACATTGCAACTTCAGCATCAAACTTCATCCCTTCCCTTCCCAAGAGCGGCCTTCAGCACTGGAAAGCAACGCCATGTTAACTCTTGTTATGCTTCCATCTCTATAGTTTTCTTCTTTGCAGCCGTTTGTGGTGTTTTGCCCTCGGGTAAGAGCAACTTGTCCATGCTCTCTTGTTGGACTGAGGGCAGACTGGACAATACAGTACCTCACCATTGCCTGTTGAGGCACAAAGTGGTATTACAAGACAGGACAGGCTGGGTTAGCGGGTAAGCGTCCTAATTTCAGAAGATATCTCTGCAACACAATTGATGTCTCTCACACAATGTTAAAACTGTTATTTCTTCACATTCTGTTGATAATTTTAGTTAATTTTTGAATGTTTTAAACTAAAATGTTCTTACTTAAATGTTATCAATATCTACTAAATTATTAGTAGAACCTAATCAATATAGTCTTGCATAGTTGCCACAGCTCTGTGTCAGCACTGGAGAAAAGCTCTTGCTTGTTTTTTTAAATCACAGTTGTCTTCTTGGGTGGTGCAAGCATAGGATTCAGCAACAGTGCCCCTGCAAAATAGCGTCACTGGGACCTTTTGGTGGAACATTTACGTGTGGGGTGGTGAGCCCTGGCATTAAAATGGCTAAATCTGTGCAAAAGAAAAGGTAGCAAATAGCTGCTAACTTGTTTACATTCGTACTGTGAGGAACAGGTTAGGGTTTGACAATTTTGACTCAACTCATCTTGGGGCAATGATCAGTGTTTTGGGGCTTTCGGTGTAGCCAGGATATCCGCATCAAGAACTGTTTTTCACCTTACAGTCCCTATTAGCAATTTGAGATTCGAGAATAGATGTCGAGGCTAATCTTTATAATGTTTTTAAAAATGAGATTGCAGTTCCGCCTAAAAGTTATAACTCTTTTGCTCTTCAGACTCCACCTGCACTCAAGCAACGTCCCTTAAAACATGATTACACTGCAAAGCCACAAATGTGATTATCCAGAACACTTCCGATATCAAAATCCTGTCCTTTACCCACAGATTCTGCATATTCATGTGCTGATATCTTTTTATAGAGGTTAGGGTTATGGTAACTTGCCATTTTCAGTGTGTAGGTTGTCAGCTCTGAGGTTGTTGTTGTTGTTTCCCATAGCAACAGGGATTTTAAAAACGGTAACACGCAGATAGCAGAAGGGCAGGAGAATGCCACCTGAGGGGCGGCCAATGACAGGCTTATACCCACAGTCTGCATCCGATGAGTCAGACTAAATCATATAATGACATGCCTTAAGGTATTTTAAACAAATTTATGAATAGTTTAAAACACATCTGTGAATGATTTGGAGCCTACTTGTGTTTATGCTAAAATTATGATAAGCCCATATACTGTACAATCCAATTAATCCCCTCCACTTACCCCTATTTTCAAGGTACAAGGTTAATTTGTTTGTCATTCTAGAATACAGGGGTGTACAATGAAATGCAAGTTGTTTACTCATAATATATATATATATATTTTAAATATATAATAAGTACAAGCATTCAGCCTGATGGTTTTGTGATCCTGTGTCTTTGGTTGAATTCTGGCTGTTGAGTATTGCATGTAACTCCCCTCTCCCCTTGTCATTTATTAACTCTTTACCACTGAATAAATGCAAAAATTAAAAAAAAAGCCCCAAATGCCTTTGAAAAAAGTTGTTTTTATATATTTATGATTAATCATACACTATATTCTGAGAGGTTTCAAAGGAAACAACAAATCAGAAACTAACTGTGGATTAAATAGTTCCTAAAAAATGATGACTCAACAACTTAAAGTTATTTTTTAAAAAAGTAGACTAAGTCATCTGCCTACTGACAAGGACTTAATAAATCATTGCTGTGTCACTGCCAGGTTCCAAATCATGCAAAACCAGCCACTGCTGAAGGCTGAAACAATTAATTACTTGGTCAGTCAGTTTTAAAATTAAATCAACAGCAATAATGATTAATAAATAGTTCAATAATGAACAAACATTTAGTTTCAGCTTCTAAATGTGATTTGCTGCTCTTATTCTTATTATACCATTATAAATTGCATATCTTTGGAGTGTTGGTTGGAAAACACCTGCAATTTGAACACGTCACTTTCGGTTTATGGAAAGTCATTTTGTAGATTTAAACAGTGAATTGATTAATTGAAAAAAAAAAAACACCTGACAGATTAAAGAGAATAAGTTAGCTGCGGCTCTAATTGCGCCCTCATTATGTGCATATTAGCTGATATTTTTGTGTTTCCTGTACAGCTGTGCTTCATACTGGCTGACCAGGAAAGCATCATTTATATTTAACTGTCTAACCAATGTGGGGGGAAAAGTAAAGCTCACACCGCCACTATCTAATTAGTGTATTTATGTAGTTGACACTTCAAGTCGAATGTCTTCAATCACTTTCAGATGGAGAATCCAATTCATGTACAGTATGTTCTCTGCCCACACCAGCTATTAGCTACCTCCGCTTGCCTAATTACTGTCATTCATCCTTTATCAATGAGAAGTGGTGGGAAGCAGCTGCTACCGGGTGGCTGTGTTCTCATATGCATGCAAATATACATGCACACACACGCTAATAAACATACACTGCAGAGAAAATGTCACTCAGTTAGGAAAAACATGATGGAGAAAAGGGGAAAGTTTTTGCATATTTCACCTTTTCTAAGTGATCTTCTGCCAATAGCGCACGTCTGTATTTGGTATTCCCACGCTTTCTCCTAGATCACATAGTGTAGTGCTCTACGACTGTGTATGTGGGGGATGTGATATGCAGGAATCTATTTAAGGCTGTCTCTCTGACACGGAGGTGATGGCATATTTTATTAGCTCGTGCTCAGGGACCAGCCAGAATCTCACCTGAGAACTCAACTGTGACATTGTGGATCCTGAACTTCTTTTGTTCTTCTCATCTGTCTTCTGATCCCGTTTCAGCTCCTTCAGAATCATCCTGCCTAGAGTTGGCAAATGTATACACATTCTTTACTCAAGTAGAAGTAAAGATACTTCCCTCTGTCTGTTTTACCTTGTTACATCATTTCTTTCTTGTTACGTACTTTATGAGGTTTTTGTCTTGTCACATTATTTTTGTCTTATTACGTCTTTTTATGTCTTTTTACGCCTTTTACGTCGTTTTTATCATGTTACGTCTTCTACATCAATTTTGTCTTGTTGTGCCTTTTACGTCATTTTCGTCATGTTAGATCTTTTTACATCGCCTGGTTCCATCTTTTATGTTGTTTTTTGTGTTGTGTCACCTTTTACGTTGTTTTCATCATGTTATGTCTTTTATGTCATTTTTGTTACACCTTTTACACCATTTTTGTCAAGTTCATCTTTTATGCTTTTTTTCATGTTATGTCTTTTTCATCTTTTTATGCCTTATTTGTCTTGATGTGTCATCATTTTTGTTGTATCTTTTACATCCTTTTCATCTTGTTAAGTCTTTTATGTTGTTTTCATTTCAGTGGTATGTTTTTTACATCTTTTATGCCTTTTTATACTCTTTTTCATATGTCCTTTCTGTTGTTTGTGTCCTGTGTCTTTTACGACCTTTTCTTCTCATGTCTTTTATGTTGTTTTCATTTCAATGTGATATGTCCTTTACGCTGTTTTTGTCTTGTTACGTCTTTTTTGTCTTGATAGATGTTTGTGACCTTTTTTGTCACGTAACCTCTTTTACCTTGTTTTAGTCTTGTTCTTTCTTTTACATCCTTTTCTTGTTACATCTTTTACGTCATTTTCATCAATTTGTCATTTTTTTGTCTTGTTATGCCATTGAAGTTGTTTTCATCATGTTATGTCTTTTGCAACATTTTTGTCTTGTTACATCTTTTATGCCTTTTACACCTTGTCTTTTTTGTCTTGTTATGTCTTTTATGTTTTCATTTTACAGCATCTTTTTTGTTGTTTTCATCCTCTTACATCTTATCACGTCTTGTTGTGTCATTTACATAGTTTTTGTCTTGTTATGTATTTTTTGTCTACTTTTTGACATCTTATACATTGTCTTTGTCTTGTTACATATTGTTTCTTCATTTTCATCTTGTTACCTATTGTGTTTTAGTCTTGTCACATCTTTTTTGTTATTTTTGTTTTGTTAGATACGTTTTTGATTGTTTTCATCTTATTACACCTTTTACATCTTGTTATTTCAATCAGGAGAGACTTCGGAGTAAAATAGTTTATTGACGCATGCATGAGATAATTAAGCATGAAAGTCTTTGGTGGTTAGACCCCATCATGGTGAATACAATATGCACATATATAAATAGGGGGTGATGAAGCTGTAGTGAAGAGGAAACCCCCCGGGGTCTAGACACTGGTGGTGGTGGTAATGAGATGACAATGCAGAGACTGGTTGAGGTGAGTGGCTCCAAACTCCTGTTGCCTGGACCTGATGGACTGAAGGAGAGATGCGAGGGGGCGGGTCGAGGTGATAGTCTTCTGGCTTGCTTGGGTCCGAAGACTGGAGGAGAGAGGGGTTGAGGAGGGTTGTGCGATTGTCTGTATGGCAACTGATGGAGCAAAGACAGAGCCGATTTAAAGTTTGGCAGCAGCAAATTGACTGGCTACGAGACCGTGGCAAAATCTGACTGGATAGTAGGAGGAAAGTGAACACCCACGATCAGGTGATTAGAGGGAGTAGGAGGAGTTAGGGAGAGCAAAGGAAGATTGTGAATGAATGCAGTGTAAAGGAAGTCTTCCTGATTGAACGTACGCTGAACTTCATGTCTGTAGTGCGTGATATGCACTGTTGCATACACTAAGGAACCATCTTTTCTTTATGTTAATGTCCCATGAATTTAGGCTGAAATCAGTCTCGATGTTAGGAAGGCAGTGTGCAATGATGCAAAATAAAAATCAATAATTCCCCTCAAATACATTAAAACTAAAGTAATGAGCCTCTTTTGAAAATGTAAGGGGTAGAAAGTACAGATATTTGTGCTAAAATGTAAATTTTTTGTCAGAAAAATAAATACTCAAGTAAAATAGATAATTGAAAAATCTACTTAAAGGGATATTCCACCCCAGAATAATAGTCCACTCAATATGTACTCACCCTTATGCTGATGTGAGGATGGGTGAAGATCTTCAGTTCACAAAACAGTCCTGGAGTTTCAGCAGAAAACAGGGTTGCAGCTAATGGCAGTGAATGGCGACCATGGATAAAATGTAAAAAAAAAAAAAAAAGAACACAAAACAAACACAAAATGTCTCCATCCTGCTCATGTGGTGTAATCCAAGTGTCCGTGAGCCGCAAAATTAAAATTTAACCACAAAAGACACCATTTACACCATGTTTTTAGCCAAAATGTAGCCTCCCAGGTAGCATGTAAACATTGCGTCGTTGTATCGCGAGACTTCGTATACCTCGCGATATTTTCACATGCGCATCCATTAAGAGATATATGAAGTCTCGCGATACATCGGCGCCATGTTTACATGCTACCTGCTACATGCTACAGTTGACATTTTGGCTAAAATCATGGTGTAAATGGCGTCTTTTGCAGTGAAATTTTAATGTCGCGGCTCGCGGACACTTGGATTACACCACACAAGCATGATGGAGACATTTTTGTTTGTTTGTGTTCTTTTTTTTAAACATTTTATCCGTGGTTACCATTCATTGCCATTGTACTGGATTTGGCTGCAACGCTGTTTTCTGCTGAAATTCCAGGATTGTTTTGTGAACTGAAGAACTTCACCCATCCTCACATCGGCATAGGGGTGAGTACATATTGAGTGGATTATCATCTAGGGGTGGAATATCCTTTTAAGTACAGTACAGTGTTTGTACTTAGTTACTTCTCACCTCTGATCCGGCCTCCATCTCTCTCCACCCACACCTTAATTCCTCTGTCATTCTTCCTTCACTCCTCTCCTGCCTCAATCCCGCAACCCCTCGCTCTGTTCAGGCCTTCTCATTGCATCTCCAACAACAGGTGCCCGTTATCGCTAAAATGATCCCGCTACACTGTGCCTCCTCCCACAAACCAACCTCTTCTCATGACAACTGGCTAATTAGGTGTCACCACGGGAAATGAAAGGTAAACGGACAGTAGATACAGAAACCATAAAGCTGTCAACTCTTCCACTTTTGGAAAAAGAAGGGGAGGATTGGAAGAGATGAGGTAGATTAGGTATCGGGGTCACTAAAAGAGTGAACAGCGTTGGAAGGACGATGAACGGATGAAGGGATTGGGAGGAATTAGGAGGTAGGAGGATGGAAAGCTAGATAAATGCGGGCAAAAACGAGAAGATGAGAAAGGAATAGATATGTGCTGAGAGACGTGGGAGGAGAGAAGGTGAGAAAGTGATGTGAGAGGCAAAGGCCACTGCTGCTGTTCCCTGTGGCCACTAATAAAATTCTCCAGTCAGACCTCTTGTATGTCCACGCATGCATGAGAATCACACACACACACACACACACACACAAAAGGGCAGGTAGACTTCCTGATCGATTGAGCCATGCCCTGCTCTGACGTCTCAGCAGGCCTCAAGATGAATGAGTTGACCTACGAAGGAAAAGAGAAGGAAGAGAAAAGAGGAAAAAACAAACCTTTGGCTTTTAAATCTCAGAGGTTTGTGTCATGTTAGTCACTGGATGGGAGGGTGCAGTGTGCTTATCAACATGTGTGGCTGCTTTTCTTTTTGTTCTCGTCTCTGTGTGTGTGTGTCTGTGCAACCTTGTCTCCTAAAAATTATGTTTAAATACAACTCACAGCATTAGCAAATACTGTATGTTTTGTAGGAAAAATCACGTTCTACTGATTTAATCTTCTTTTACCATAAATCGTGCAAAATGTTTATACTGAATGTATCTGAAAAATATTTACTGTAAATGTGTTCATTTGTTTGTCCCACAATATCCACTCCTGCAACAAAATAACTAAAGATATGGTGAATTATATGCAAAACAAAATTTTTATTGTGATTATTTTGACAGATATTGTGATTGTGACGTGTCATGATTTTCATGGGAATGAAAATTTTTGCATATCATTTTCATTGAAAAATTTTTTTAAAATGATGTTGTTGGAGTTAGGTTGAGCCAAACAAACATCCATGTTCCCTCATATCTGGAGAAAATGATTTGTGGGCCCAGGTGTCTCTCTAGCACCACAGTGTTTCATTTGTAATGGTATGTTGTGACAGATTTTACCTTTATAAAAGTATTGAAGCCCCTACTAGTTGAATTGTGGAAATATTGCGATTTAGATTAGTTGTTTAGCCCTTAAAATGTTAAAGAAACTCAACGAAGGTAGGCTAAGTTTAGGAAGAAATTATGATCTCGAACAAGTAGCTTGTCAGTGTTGCATCATGGTTATAAAAATAACTCATTTTAGAAGTGTTTTCTTAATCTGACATGGCTAAGGTTTGGTGTGTAATAAGAAAACATCACTGTTATCGTTAAAGAAAAGAAACTAGCATTGATATGTTGGTATGATGTCAAATTGACACACTTTAATGACAAACTTTCCAAACCAACACCCTCTCTAAGATGTTCTGCAACTGTCTAACAGTGCCACCGCACTTCTGCCTCATTTGCTGCTCATAGAGGACAGTAATTACTCTCATAACTGCAAGAGGTTGCTTGCATGAAAGTGTAAACCAGTCATTTAAAGTGTTTGAACAAGAAATCAATGCTGTCATTTTTCTGGGGAGTTCAATCTCATAAGAAAAATGCTGATGTACAAAAAATGTGGAAGAGGCTCTTCAGATGCAAAAGAATGAGATTATTTCCTGTACAAAAGCTAACAGAAGGTGAAAAAATGTGGCAGAAGTGAGCTTTTTTTCAGGAATGGAAGTGACATTCTTGCACGCTTATTAAAATGCAGGTATTTAGTCCATCAAACTGATCTGCAAGTTTCTTTATGTGGTTGGCGAGTTCAAAATCTATGATATCATCAAAAATCTGATGAGCTTTTGCTAGTCTGGCATAACCTGTTCTAAGGACTTCTCCATCACTTGCTTTCTTTTGTACTGTCTTGTTATTTTGATCTTCTGTAGATTGTAGATTTAATATAATATAATCTAAGATAATACTTAAATACACTAGTTACTCTGTGTACATGTAGCCTATTTAAACTTTTTGGGGTAAATCCTGCCATTGACTCAACTTGGCCCAACATCACTGTCAACGTTTAACCCACAACCTCCATTTTGACAAACTGTTTCACACAGTTTCTCAGATTCACAATTTAAGTTAATGACCTTATTTTGTAGCTTACACTGTCTTAAGTTGACGTGTAATAATGTCCAAAACTTAGATGCAACTGTAATTTGCTTACCACTCCCCTAATATTTTTGTTCATGACAGTATGCTGAGTCACTATTTTTTTGGAAAAAACCTTGAAAAACCCTTCTTATACTTCCACACCAATGCCAGCTGTGGCCTGAGGCATTATGTTTTCAGGTCATTGCATTTTTGTGAATATAACATCTCAAGAATGCCTTGAGGGACTTTCTTCAAACTTGTAGTAAACCTTACAGTTACTGACCAAAAATATGTAACTGAATTACAGTAAGTAATCAAAACTTCCAATACATCCAAATATTCTTGCCTGGTGGAGAGCTAGTGTAGTTAATAAAGTGAAATATACATCCATAACTTGTGGTAACATTATTTTTGTTTAGAGGGTGGCTTGTTTTACCCACTGGCTTGACTTACCCCATTGTATACTACTAATTATTTATTATAAATAACATATTTTGTAGGAGATAAATTGTTGAGTGAACTGAAGATTTGATAACCTGCATGTCATTTGCTTTGTATGCTACATGTATGTGTGTGTTCATATATATATAGTTGTGTGTGTCTGTGTGTTGTCGACTGTGAAAATCTGTCTTAAATGCAGCCATAGCCAGAGACAGATTTGAGCCGCTCCTGTTCCACACAGCCCTTGAGAACAATCCATCACCTCTCAGCTGATGGTCCACCACTGGCCGGGCTGTCACGGCCACTCAGACAAGGCAACGCTCACACAGCAGCCGGGAGAATGACTGTTGTGCACTGAAAAGGGCACATCGACTAATAATTGGAACTGTGCCCATACTGAGCTCGGGGCTAATTAGCTGTATACCACCAAAAGTGTGACCTCCATACTAATAGAGAAAATTTTGTGAGCAGCTTCTCAGTCTACATCAGGTAGCTGACATCAGACTCACCTACCATTCATATTTGGTACAAACGTTAACACAATATAATCACTCTCACAAATATTCAGTGATGATATTAATTCTTCATTAAGGCAATTACGAACAAGAGCATCCAATCAATCAATCTCATTAGCTTCTTTGTCAAGTAGTCCGTCTCCTTTCCCTGCATGGCATACAGCATTTATTGCTGTGATGCTCATTTAGTGTCAGTGCTTATTTAAGTCATTGCATGGCTGTGAAAATGCCTGCTCACAGATGGCTTCCTATTACGTTCCATATAGAACATATAAATGAGAATATTAGTCAGCAAGATGATGACTACACTGTTTCATGATATGAATGGCTGTAATTTTCTATGCACACTAATAATGACAGAGTGAAATACCTTGTTTAAGAGAACAGCAGGTACAGTGCCTGTGTGTTGTAACTACGTCTATCTATCAATCTATACACACACAAACATGCACACAAAGCACCTGTCTGCTGAACTTACAGTCCTTGCCACACAAGCCCTGAAACCATTTTTGAAGCAGGTCTGGGTCAAGAAAATCACTGAGGCTGCTTCTGAAAATTGAAGGGTGCACAATAGTACAAATAAAGACTGCATGGGCAGGAAAAGAAATGGAAAAATGCAACACAGCAGTTTGTAAAATAGTTTAGAAATTTAATCCATTAGATTTGTGTACATGGACATGAATTTTCCTCTTTATTATTTATTTTTTTTTTTAACACTCAGCATGACTTTCCAACAAATGTATTATCCACTGTCACTCTCATTTCACGGTCAAGTTAACAATAATAAATATGCAATGTCTGGTTACACTTTCAAAATAAAACTTGCTAAGAAATATTTCAGGCACCAGTTACACTTTTGTTAGGTCTAGGCACCAAAACTAATTGATTAGGTTAGGGAAAAATCATGGTTTGGTTTAAAATTAAATTTAAAATAACTGCTTTCATAATACAATCAATACTGACTATTGGCCTCTAATGGGGACCAAACCTAGTGTTGCCAGATAGAAAATACAGCAATATCTTACTGCAGCTATAAAAGTATTTATTCAACCTGGGAAGTTACCAGGATTATATATTGGATGGCAAAATATCACTTCACAGAGTCAGTCACAACCTCTTACACAGTCACACCTTCCATTTTTACCCGTCAAAACAAAAGCCCCAGATCTAAACTGTGGTGTTAATTGGAGAAGTTTGGCAACTTCACAGTGCATCCATGGTGCCTGCAGCTGTCTGTATGCATGTCTGTTTGGGAGTAATCCAGCTTTAATACCAGTTAAACAGTGGACATGTCAGGTCTGTCATCAAACTCTCTCTCTGGAAGGCCAGGGAACTGATAGTGGTGAGTACCTGCGGATGAGGTGGGTTTGATTGTTTTGTCTCTGATCTAAACCGGGGCTCCAGAATGGCACAGAGGTTTTGAAGAATCTCTTGGTCTTGGTAACCTAATCATCTTGAAGTGTAAACATTTAAAATTATGAAAATACATAAATACATAACATTTTCCTAACATGTTTTCATGGAGTAAATTACTTTTTCTTCTTTATTAATAATATTTCACAGCACAAAGCACGAGTTGACTTTTGTGTTTTAGCTGACGTGTGGTCTGGGGCACTCGATCACGTATTGATGAATGCCACAAAAGTTCTGAAATTGTTTGCGAACACAATTTAACATCAAATCTATAGAACATATATACAAATACAACACTATATACAAATCTGTAGATTTAATTTCATGACTATTTCACAGACTGTTGTGATACTAGGCTAAAAATTAGCATACTGAATACAACAAATACAAGCTATGTACTAAATTTATTGATGAGTTTATCAATTACAGATGTGGCTGCTGTTTGGCATTTACAGTGATGTGAATACCATTTTCAGTAACGAGAAGTTTTAGGGGTTCCCGTATTAGCTTGTTTTAGCTCTTTAGCGTTTACAAAGGAGGACAAATGAAATGTGACCTTTGGTAATTAAGGTGTTGTATTTACGTGTTGCGTTGTCTTAGCTGGCTTGTTAACATTAGCCCTTAGTGTGTCTACATTTAAGAATTATCTGGATTTTGTTCAGAGGTGGAGCATATGTAAACCCTGCATCTTTGCTGTGCAGACTGGACCAGGGTGACCCGAACTCAACAAACCAAATGTAGGACAAAGAGCATGTTTGTGTGGGACAAGGAGGGACACATTACCAGTGTTGAGAGGTAGTCTAAAATTTTGATGTTAAAAAAATAAACATTTCTATTCTGCCCTATTGCTTGTAACACCTCGTGCTTTTCCCTCTGCTTGATTCAGTAACACACAATAGACAATAGATGAATAGTTTCCTTGTCTGTGTTGTAGATGCATTTCATTTTCTTTGTGGTAGTTCTCATTACATTCCATCTGAATCTACATCACTTGTGACTTTCTGGTGACATGCAATTTTCCCCGTAGGGTGCAGGGTAGCTAAGACAGATAAACCTGCACTTGACCCACATGTGCGCAGTTTGATTGACAATTAAACACAGCCGCACGCTGACAGCCTTCCTTCCTTTCCCCTCATCCATTGGATAAAAGACAGATTTTAGAAAAGTGTTTGTCCTGCAGTGCTTTTAAATTTGAAAACTAGAGGCAATAACAATGTCTCAGTATGTGGGACATGGAACAAGGGGTTAATAATGTTGTGCAGTTCCAGTTAAAGTGGGATACCTGGTCACCCTAGACTGCTACGTGCAAGCACCATGGGTAACGTTCAGCAAGCTGTTGATGGTCAGGAAATGCCCCCACAGCCCTCCAAGAAATGTACGTATGTACAACTAATTTGTTACAGCAAATACATTTGGAGGGAAACATAATGGCAACTGAAATATGTTTTCTATTAACATAATGAGAAAATGTTGTTATTTAACGTAGGTACCTGGCAAATCACAAAGATGTTGACAGTAAACGTATCAGTAAAATGTTCACTGACAATGTATTTCATTAGTTTCCCCCCAAAATAGGCAATCCTGAGATGCGCTGTCAACTTGTTACTACAGCATTATTCAAAAGTCAGCAGAGACTTGCTGCATGAGATTGCTTTATAAATATTTAACCAAAATGATGATCCTTCCCTATACCGTACTTAAGTGCTTTTATTGCCTAAACCTATCCAAAATCACATTATTTCCTTACCTTAACCAAAGTGCTTTTGTTGCAGTATTCTGGACACAAACCCCAGACTGTGGTGTTAAAGTCCTGCACTTTGTATGCCCACCACCCCAGCACATTGTATGAATGTATTATTTCACATTGTGACCACCACTTAATCATTAAAGCTATTTAGTAATATGCAAATTTAACTTCTAGGAGACCAGTTTGACCTCAGATATGTAGGCTGACTGTTTGTTAACCATAATTCCTTGCTTTCTATGTCTACAAAATACATTAAAAAAAATTAAATGTAGTAAAATATGTGATTAGTGGTGATGCAATTACTTTTTCAGTCATTAGTATGTGAAGAGTAATTCATTACATTTTTCATCTTGCACAACACTGGATACGGCACAATTTAAATCAGAAGAATAAAAGAGGCAAAGGATCAAGAATTAAAGATAGTGTGCCCCATTTTAAACCTTAATATCTCCTCAATGGAACAGTTATCATGAAAATAGCCACCATGGCACACATTAGATGAAGCAAAGTGAAATTTAAATTGCCAAATTTACGGCAAGCATGACAAAATGCTTGGATCCTGCTCTCTTTTTGTGACCCAAGAGCTACTAAAGGACCATTTTCCACCACCTCTACATAAGCAGCCCGGGTTGTTGAAGCCCTTTTCAGACATGGAAAGTGATGGCATTTTCATTATTCACATATAACGTTACTTAATGTTTCCTGCAGCTTCATTCAGATATGACAACACATTTATGGAAAGAGCAGCATAAGAGAGAGAACAGTGGGGAGTGTCTCCACTTCTCTCACAGGCTCATTTTAATCCTTTAATGTTAAATAATAGCTGCCTGTTTTACAATATCCGACAGAGCACAAGCATCGAATGACAGGATGTTAAGTTGGGACTCTCATTTAGTTACTGCTTGCTGTCATAGTGTACGTGAAGCATTTTGCTGGATATTCATTCATCCATTCACTCAGCTGGCATGAATGCACATTGGAAATAAATGGAGAGATTGTTGGTCAGATCAGTATTACAAGAGGGTTTTTTTGTTTTAGTTCTGTCTTTTTTGTGTGAAGGGCTTGTCCGAACGTACTACGTCAGATTCAGCAAATACACTAACTTCAGATAACTGTGTAAATGATCCACCTGCGCATATTTGAGTGCATGTGCATGAGGTTTTTGTGAATTAACTTTATTAACGCCCTTATAATACCATATACGGCTACACTTCCTGCTCCATATGTCAGGAAGTGTTCATTCATGAAAACTGCACCAAAGACTAAAAAGAAGAATTCTCACTCACTCATCAGCAGTGGAATTAAGGGATCTGCTCCAGCCAAGAAACAGTAAAATGAGTGCTGTAAATGCTGCCCAGACACTGCACATGTCTGAACAGTGGAGCCAATGTGGAAGAGCCTTAAACCTTAAACCGCAAAAAGAAGTCACTTGCTTTATTACCTCACTAAACATTTCCCGAATGAGTTTATGGTTTTATTTGTTTCAGGTCTTCTTATATACAGCAATATGTTTCATTTTGTTGAATGGTAGTCCACAAACCCAGCGGGTGATGTCATGATGGGTTGACACTTGCTCTGACATAAACGTGACCAAAGTTCAGACATGAGACCAACATGTTAAATTTAGATCAGTGAAAAAGTTTGGGCAAACTTTCAAACAGTTGCTCTGCTTCACTACCTAAATTTTCAACATTATAGAGCAAAAGGAGATGTCTGTCAGTTACATTGTTCAGCTTTTGGAGCCATTTTCCACAGCCCATGACTTACTTTCTAACTAGATGCATAAGTCTTATATTCATTCTGGACACACAAGCAGACACACAAAGGTGGCATTGTCAAAATGTGCTGCTAACTTTCAGTGTGATGAGGTGTAATGCGAGTAGCACTGTGTTCCAGTTAGCAGAGATGTGGTGAAAAGTTTTCCTACAAAGTCATCTGAGGGAGCCTCTGTATGAGTCTGAGGGTGCTTAGCATCCTCGAGCACCCCTGTAGAACTGGGCCTGCTTTGAAGCTACGGTTTCCAGACATGCAAGGCTGGCAGAAAAGACAAAAAGCACCTGCTCGCAATTGCATGCACTCACACATTTTGCAAACTCTCCACACACACTCCCATGTACAGTAACCTCAGGGGAACATCACTCAAACCACTGAAGAGCAACAGGGGGTGATTACTGTGATCTAGCCATACTCTCCTTGTACTCCAGTAATGGAGCCAGCCACAGTGATGCCTGTTGAGTTGATGTTTTAAGAGCTTTAATGGACTGGTGAGCCACAGATAAGAGGCTGTGCTACTCTATTTTGATGATGTGCTCATACTGTATATATATATACACACGTGTATGTGTGTGTGTGTGCGTGTATATATGTGTATATTATATATATATATATATATATATATATAGACTTTGTGTTGTGAGCCAATGACATAAATCTAAATCTTCCCAGTAGTAACCTATAAACATGTTAGGTGTTCATTTTTAGGTATGCAAATGAGGGTGCAGATTCTTCATGGATGACGGTTGGTTCAAAGCACTTCGGTCTCAGCGGTCCCCAGAGGCTGACAGTGCTTACAGGCTACTCTTGAGTGTTGATTACTGCTGGAGTTACACACAAACATTGCATTCAGGGTGTTTTAAAGGCACCATTATTATGTTGTCTGAAGGCTACAATCACATTATTGCTGGAGTTGGAGACAGTTTAAGTGTGCTTTTACAAGCAATGTTCTAAAAGAGCCATGGCTGGTGATTTAGTCTATCTTTAGTCTATCTCTATTATAGATAATGCTGTGTAGCTCTCCCAAGGGCTGCATTAGTGCCTCAGATTCCTTTGTATCTCCTTTAACTTCACAATCCACCTTCTCAGTGCATTTGGCTTCTCAAAGTGTAGTCCCCCCCCCCCCCCCATGTCTTGCTCCCCTCCTACTCCCCTATTCCTCTCTGTGCCTTGTGTCGTGTAGTGTGGCAGATTCAATATTGATGAGGGGAATCGATCAGAAGAGCACCAGCCTCCCCTTTCTGTTACAGCAGGTCTTGAATAATCTATTTCTCATCCAATATTCTGATACAAGCAATAACTGGCTGAAGTTAAAGATTCCTTCCACTTTTAGATCATAATCTCCTGAGCAAAGAATTCTGACAGTCAAGACTTTATTTATTTAGTGTTTGAACTACTATTGCATCCTGGGACATGCAGTTGTTGCCAGGTAATATTCCCACATTAGATTAAAGGACCAGCGTGAAGGATTTAGTGGCAGCTGGCAGTGTGCTTGCAATATGCAAACACTATCCCTTTCCAACTGTGTAGAGAGAAGAACCAAACTTGCAAAAGGCCCATCTAGAGCCAGTGTTTGGTTTTCCGTTCTGGGCTACTGTAGAAACATAGCGGCCACCATGGAAGTGGTGACATATATACATTTTACTGTTTCTCCCCACTGCTTCTCTGAGGTGCAATCTCCCTCTTGCCTTCCATATGAGTGATATTGTCATATATAACGTCCATATATATGTCCAAAATCCTCTGAGATTCATCTGATTAAACAGGTAGTAATGAGTAAAGTTTGAGAAAGTTTTCACCATTAACTTACTGATCTGACCTTTAATTTATAGCACCCCTAATTCAGACACCGCAGTGGTCATGACAATGCAATAACGAACTAATTTATTGCATATGTTGGTGAGGTTTTTTTCTCGTTAGAATGTCAAAGGTGTAAAAAAAAAGGCCTAAAGAGAATCACAGTAACCCATGTTTTGACTCCTCTGACACTGTGGTGTGTTCCTTTATAGCTCGTGTCCACTGACATCATTTTGTGTGAAGCCTCCGCTGTTATACCTCGGGGGTTTAATCTCAACTTGTGGGCTCTAGAGACTTCGCCACAGAAGTGATCCTTGACTGCAGCTCCTTGAGTAATCATAGAGGATTATGTGACCGTTGGTCTAATACGGAGCAATATCAATATCATAGTTTGCACTGCATCTGCCTCGCCTGGAATTTAACTAGATACAAGATACTCCGATGATTGCCTTTTCCCTCAGAGACTCTAAACTGAGTTACATTTTAATCTTCCGTCGAATCTAAGCACTGTGATTTACAGTATCTAAATTAAATGAAGTGGTCTTCTCCCGCAAAACTGACACAGTGAAACAGATCAGGCGGAGCAGTAATTGTGGGAAATTGAAGTTGTGCTCTGTGTTACTGTGTTGTTCACTGTGTATGAAAGAAATGTAATTACTCAGTGTACCATGCACTACAGTGACATCCGGCTGGCTATGGCCTGCAGGGCAGCAACAGATTGTTGCATGTCATTCAAGGCACATGGAAGAAACTGGGCTTCATAACTTTATGCTAGAAAGCCCTTTCTGTCAGAAAGCTCTGGTAACACCTCAGAATAGCCATCATTAATAAGTAGTAAATTGATCATTGACCTTCAGTAACTTACAGAAAGAGAGATGGACCAGACATTTTGTTAATAGTTAATAATGTGTACCATAACCATAAACATTATTTGGATTGAAATTATAAAGTTGCAACTAATGATTATAAAATCTTAAGTTAATGTAACGTTACGTATGTTCACGAACTTGTGTAAATAACATACTTATTTTAACCAAAAGCCTGATCTTTTCCTAAAGCTTCCAAAGTAGTTTTGTGTCTTTGTTTTGAAGGTCTACTCAGACATTGCATATTTATTTGTTGAAGCATACAGAGCCGCTGTAGTTATTCTAAAGTTGCAACTGATATTTATAAAACTTAACAACACACAACCCACAACAAACATAGTCTTTATTTATACTTTTAGTACTATGTTTGCTCTCATGCATCAACATACTACAGCAAATGTGAAAACTTACTTGGCAATAAAACTTCAGATTTAGCTTTTTAACGTGACCGTTATATTGAAGTGTTACCAAAGCTTTCTGTCAGAAAGCCTGGAAAGCTTTCTGTCAAAAATCCTGGAAAGCTGTCTGCCAGAAAGGGTTGCCTTGTATTTTGAGTCTTTCTTTTCTGTTTTCTGTCACAGTTTGGTTAGATTAAGGCAACAAAATACTTGGTTGGGTTTAGGAAAAGATAATGGTTTGTCTTAAAAAAAGACTGTTAACCTGTGACATATCCACAGGTGTGCCAGGGTGTGCCTGTGCCACCCAAAGTCAAATCAAATAAAGATTCTAACTTATTTTTGTAAAAACAACAAGAACGACAACAAACAACAAAAACAATGTCCACCATCCTGCACAGCTTGCCTACAAATCAAATTTATACAAGTTGATATATGCACAAGTAACTGTTGATCTGTGACCCCAGCCTGCATCGTGGGAGTTTAGCAGTGTAGAAAACAATGCAATGCCTGCAGCTAATACTGGAATACTTTAGAGACTAAATGGCCTCTTGTTTGAAAGGGAACTTACAGAGACCTTGGAGTCTGATGAAATAAGTGAATCATTTAAGGCCAAGTCATGCCATCTTGTCCTTTAAGCTGTCAACTTGTACAGGTAGGCTTTGTCCCAATGAACTTTGTCCTTTTGAGGAATAGCGTGTAGATTACAGTCTTGCCTGGTTGTTTTTATTCTACTGTTGGCTCATTTTGTTTAATTTCAAAAGCCCATGTAAAGAATGATGGCACTGTAATGTTTAAAACAATGAAAAAGCATGGACGGCACAATGACTAAAGCACTTTTTCTACCTTGCCATGGCTATGTTGTAGGCAAGCCAAGGATGAAGAGTAATGTGTGGTTATGTTTTTGTGGAGGTGCGCATCAGTCTAACCTACTCTGTGTTGTAGAGAAAATTAGATATGGCACACAAAGTTTTTCTGATGCACAGTCTTTTTCCTGGCTACATTAGCGCCATTAACCAGATGTTAGAAAGCCCTTTCTGGCAGAAAGATTTGAATGCTAACCTCTCCCATGTGCACATTCAAACCATGGTTGACAATTACCCACAATTCCACTATAGCTGCTCCTGCACTGAAAAAAGAAAATAGTTGAACAAACTTAAAAAAATTACTTCAATTGGTAACAAGCAATTGAATTAAGTTATTTCAACTCAAGTTAGTAAGTTATTTCAACTCAAGTTAATAAATTGGATTAACTTAATTACTTTAAGTCAGATATAGTTAGTAATATGAGTTCTTTCAAATTAACAATTTGCATTAGTACAACTTAAATTTGAGGCAAGTCAACTTAAAATTTTACAGTTTTGCAACTCAATTTTTGGCTTTACTCCAAAATATAATACTGCTCCTTAACAACCTAATATTTTGGCTTTAGGCAAACTAGTTTTTATGGCAACAGTTATGTGTAATTTTAGGTCATTAAATAGAATTAAAATACTTTACATACATTTAAAATTTCAAGTTGTCTGGAAAAAAAGACATACTCAAATCTGATGTTCTTTTATACTTTATTCTATTTAAATTGACATGGGTTTGGACCAACACATACGGATTCCAACTTACAATAATTCAAATCCATTTCTCAAAAACAAATATGCACAAAACAGTTGTTAGGACCAAAACATTATTTTGGTCACAATGAATTAAAAAAGTTGTCAAAGTGTAAAGTAGTACAATAAAGTCTTATGTAAGCAATTGTGTATAATATTCATTAACGCAGTGATTGCCAAACTGGGGGGTGTCATCCAAGCCCCCCGCCCCCAAGAGAAAATGAATTTGAGATGCTATCATGCTGACCTTTATTCCTGTAAAATTAAGTTTTGAATAAAGATATATTTTTTGTCTACAAAATTATTGTCAATGATTGATAATTGTGGGGTGGCGGGGGGCATGAACCTTCAGCTTCTGAGGTGGGGCATGCCAGAAAAAGTTTAGGAATCACTGCATTAACAGTCTCAACACTGTTTTTATACCAATGTGAAAAAGTGTATAACAGAGTTGGAGGAAAGGCAAACTTTCATATTCAGAAACCTTTTTAAACCAGCTACTGTCAGTCAATGTTATGTGACTGATCAGTCAACACAAACATATCTCAGACATCAGACAAATGTTTCAGTTCATGGCAATACAACCAAGTTAGATCAACTCATAAGTTGGCTCACTGAACGTGTGGTGTGCTCCATATATGGTACTGAGTTATTCTTAAGTGTAAAGATGTGATTAGTCAATCAATTAGCCAGCTGAGAGTAAATTGTGTGCTACCTATTTGCTAGTTATTAGCTAGTTATTTTGGAACCAAAACTATCCAAAAAAATTTTAGGTTCGAGCTTCTACATGTGAATATGTGCTTTATATTAGACTTGTATGATAAACTAAATATGTTCAGGGTTTAGTTTGGACAAAACCAGGCATCTGACAGCACCATGGACTTGTCTTTTCAATATATTTTAAGATTTTATATACCAAAGAACACTGAGCTAACTAACAGGGTAATTGTGAACAAAAAAAAAAGAAATTTCAGTCCTAGATGTGCATGTGTTCTGCAACTAAAGATTATTTTCATTATTGATTAATCTTCTGATTATAGACCTTGTTGTCAGCAGCCACATTGATATGTATACTTCAAATAAATTTCAAGCTTCTTAATACTACTATTCACTGAGACCAATGGCTACATGGAAGGAAGGAAAAAGCATTCAGAATGTCAGTGATGTTAACTATATAGATTTGAAGTAAACAGAGAAAACATAATCATCATATTAACACTAAAGTGAGCTCATGTGCATTCCAACCACTAACACAACCTTGGTTATCCAAAACCCTTTTGTTTCATTTGCAAAGTGCTCAAGAAAATCATCATGCAGCTTGAGCAGCACAAGATCCCCCCCAAAAATGAGTACATATATCAGACCTAGAAGCAGGGCACAAGCTGAGGTGACTGAGGTCAGTTCATTCAACACCTCCACGCCCTCAATGACAACGCCAGTGTCTTCAGGTGGCTCTTGCAGTCCTTGCCCCTCTTTCTGAATGATTAACACTGCTATGGTGAGCTGCTCCAGGTCCTTCTCAGTACATCCAGCTCTCATGTCCTACAGAGGCATACATGACACAAACACAAAACATTACTGGCATCACTTTGCACTGTTATACAGTAACTATGCACTAGGTATAGGACAAAAATGTCTCTAGGCTGAGTCATACTCTGTAATAACTTGATTATTCTGATGTCTCAAGTTGGTCAAAACATAAAACAATATATATCTTGGCTTGGTGAGAGAGAATAGTTAAACTGGTGAAAATATTCTAAATATAGTGTACACAAATTGATAGATTTTTTTTTTTGGTGTCTAAAATACATATAGCTGCTGACCATGTCCACAGCTGGACATTGCTTAGCTTCCTACACCGGTGCCCCTGCTGCTTCACAGATCTGGGGCCATGTCAACTGCCATCGTCTGTAGGTAATACACTGACTATGGATAAGTACCTGTGTCAGTGGTGTGGAGAGAAGATATTCCTGATCAGGTCATCTGCAGCTTCTCCCTTGTTGCTCTTCCCCAAAATCACCTTGAACCTCCAGTCTCGCAGGCATCTAACCAGCCATGGCAGTCTGAGAAGGGGCCACAATCACAGTTAGTAAGGTTCAAGATGTGAGGCAAGTCCCCTCTATGTACTAGGACTGCAATTATCGATTCATCATCAATTAATCTGTTGATTAGTTTCTCAATTAATTGATTAGTTACTTGGCCAAGAAAATGCTAAAAAGTCTTGATCAGTGTTTCCCAATGTGTCAAAGATGACGTCCTCAAATGTCTTGTTTTGTCCACAACCCAAACATATTCAGTTTACTGTTAGTGAGGAGTAAAGAAAATGGAAAATATTCACATTTAAGAAGCTGAAATCTGAATTTTCTTTAATTAATTTAGTTGATGTTTAATTCAATAATCAATTAATTGTTGCAGCTCTACAGTGTATCTCCAATTTCTTATTGGCAAATGGTGGATTGTGTGTACATTTACTGAAATTAAATACTTTGCGTGAGTATTTCCAATTTTGCAACTTTATTCTTACACTTGACTATATCTCAGAGGAAGATATTCTACTTTGACTTCACTATATTTGTTGAAGTTTCCATACCTTTCCTGTCCAGTGAAAACCATCTATCTCCAAGATGTGTTAATTTTAAATGTTAATGTTTTTTTAAATCAACAATTTTTCCAACCCATTGGAATAATTCTACTTTTTAAGCTAAATAAAACTATCAATAGAACTGTGGCACTGTATTATAGGATTTTAACTTACCTTAAGTAGTCCAGTGAGTCTTGTGCCCAGGCTTGCAGTAACCACCATCAGTCCATGAAGAAATCTTGTCAAGAAAATTAAAATTCCATTAATATTAAAGGAAGGGAAACCTTACTTAACTTCATTTTAATATAATGGGTGAGAACAAAATCTGCAGTCCCTGTTCTGTGCAAAACTGAATTCAAAAGCTCAGCTCAACTCTAAGATTTAACCAGTTAAAAAAAAATGTGACCCTACACTTAAAAGTACAGGAAGGAAGCAACAAAAACTGCAATGGGTGAGGGGCACCTATATGGTGGGCTGTGAAAAATGAATGACTCAAATTACTGTCATTAAATGCACCTAAAATCACATTAAAACTACATGAGCATTAATTTATAAAATGTGACATAAATTGATGTTTTAATTTACTTCTGTAGTTTACTTTTCTCTGCCATTTACTTGCCCATTTAATTTTTATATCTTATCTATTAATTTACTCTTAAATTTATTGATTTATTTATGTATTTACTTAACTATTATTTTCCCTTTGCATATCCCCCTTTTTATTTCCCCAAATGTATTTATTTACTTTTTACATTTCTTAATACATTTCTACATCATTATGCAAATAAAGGCTGTCGTTCAAAGTGGAAAATGAAATGGGAATGTAAATAAATAGAGGACCTATTGCAAAGTTACAAATACATACAAAAATTAGGATCAATTTATGTCACATTTTAAAAATTAATTTATGCATAAATGATTTTAAATATTTGTTTGGTGCATTTAATGACAAATTTATTTCAGTCATGGAGCATTGATGGGTTTATAAAATACAATTGCTTTAGATTTCAAGGCAGTTCAAGCTGACATGGGCATCAGTGTATCTTTAGATTAGTGGATTTTCCTTTCAGAAACCGGTATTATCAAATGGTGATTATTTGGTTTTCAATTTAAAATACAAAATTTGAAATACAAGGCATTTTTCTTTGTCATTTTCAAAAAGGGGTGAGAAGAATTTCAGATATGGTTTGATGCTCATTTTCTATTTCAATTTTCCACAACATAAACTACAACTAAACTAAGTAGAAAAAGAGGGAAAATGTATGTTTTCTTCATACTCTGAGTCAATTTAATTTTCTGCATTTTAAAGTAAAAACAAAAACTACTTTGTGATTTTAATACCAGTTTCTGGAAGGAAAATCCAATGACCAAAAGATACACCGTGCAACTGGTAACTAGTCTATGCTTGTGTAACTAGTCTAAAATATTAACTAAAACTGTTGTTTAAGCTCAGATTAATAATCATGTTGACACCACATCACCTGCACTTCACTTTCACTGTAATCACTAAAAGTACAAATATTGTTTACTTTATAACACACTGTCCTGTATATATACATTCACATTACAGCCTTGTCAACACAACTGTAGCACGTTAATGTAGGATTATGATTTACCTTAAGTAATCCAACCAGTGTTGTGTCCAGGCCTGAAGCAACCACCATCCGTCCCAGGCAACATCATGTGAAGAAAATAAAAACCATTAATATTCATGGTGATGGTGAGTCATTCAGTTTTAAACTTGAATATTTCTAGGGTTACGCAGTATTTCACGTGGCTGCCACGACTCATTATCACATTTTGGCAACTTTTAAACACTTTATGGACCAAGTGAGAAAACTACAGTCTGTAACAGGAGAGAACAAACCAACACAGCTAACAGCTAACAGCTAACTAGCTGCTCATTAGCACACTCAACAGCAATACTGACCTGAGTAAGTTAATGCTAACCAGTGAGCGAGTTAACGGTGGTGGTTTTCACCCACTCACACTCATCTCCGTCCTTTATATCGTGGGTTAGATAAACAGGCAGCCCTGTCACGAGGCCGGTCCACACAACAAGCAGCTCACACCGCAGTCACACAGCTGGGAGATGTAAACAAGCAGCACGTTCACAACGTCAATAAACGACAATGAACTCACAAAATGTCAAGAAAATAAATAATGAATTGTAGAACGGGAAAAATCTAACGTACACCTTCTGAATCCCTACTTTCTCTCTGTTAAAGAACCACTACCAGCTCTTGTAAAAGGTTAACCCTGGTAAAACACATTTCATTCAAACTCGACAGAACAAACCAGTCTTGGTTCATTTGAACACTGTTGAACACTCAGCAGCTGTGGTTTGGTGGAAATAAATCCTTAAATCACAGAGTTAGATGTGGCTGCTCTTCCTCCTGCTCCCCGGAGTGTTTGTGTGTGTCTCTGAATGACAGGCTGTCACTGTCTGCTGAGAGGCAGAGCAGAGGATGAGCTAAATAAAATGATAAAAAGATACACAAACGATATCAGCTAAATAAAATGATAAAAAGCTACACAAACGATATCAGCTAAATAAAATGATAAAAAGCTACACAAACGATATGAGCTAAATAAAATGACAAAAAGCTACACAAACGATATGAGCTAAATAAAATGACAAAAAGCTACACAAACGATATTAGCTAAATAAAATGACAAAAAGCTACACAAACGATATGAGCTAAATAACATGATAAAAAGCTACACAAACGATATTAGCTAAATAAAATGACAAAAAGCTACACAAACGATCGCCCTAATAAAACCACCGTCGCTGGACTGAGCCAGTAACTGAAGCCCAGCCTTCATGTGAGGGCAGACACACACCTGAAGTGTCAGCATATGAACCGCAGCATGTGAGGGCTAACATTAGCCTCATCCAGCTCCACTGCTAATGTGCTCACAAGCAACCACACTAGTACACAATATAAATACACAACTTTCAGTTATAGTATTAAACTGCCGCCGGCACATTACTAACCTAGCTGTATAACAAAATGCACTGAAAATGTTGCCCAAAAACTATTAGCATTAGCATGACTGTACACGGACATAACTAAACAATAGCTGGTTTGGCTCTTACAAAAACTTAAACAACACAATTAACCAATTCAAGCAGAACATTTTATATGTAACATACTGTGTTATTTGATATCAAAATATGATTTTGCTTTGCAATTGACTTACCTTCTTTCTTTGTGAGCAGGAGAAATATGGCGGCTCAGTGTCGGCAGGAAAAATTTTGAAAAGGCATAGACGTCATGACGTCAGACGCACGATCCCTGACAAAGAGAAACCTAACTGAGGCGCTTTAACTCAAAGCAGAAAAGTGCATTAAAGGAACAACCTGTAATTTTAAGTTGATATAGCGCACAAAAGAAAATTGACACCACTAAAGCAAAAAACTACATAAAACTTATTCAGAACATTACATTACCTCAACTACTGCCCAAATACACTTTTTAGAGTGTGGGGGACTTTGACTGAACTCAACCACAGCAGCTTTTCATCACACACGATATCACAGGCAATTATTAAATTGAATATAATGCCATAATGGCAGGCTGGTTGTTTGCTCATACTTGTTAATCTGGCCGCTAACGGTTTGTTTGTGTTCTCTTAATCCTCTGACAACAATCCGGTGATGATGGTAATCAGCCTTAATTGTGAATTTGATGTGATTTTGAAATTAAGGCCGAGAGTAAGCACAAGAGAGCCCACAGCTCAGGCCATATCCGAAGAAGTCTGATTGTTATTGATTGGCGTGAAGCATTGCGTGATTGTGTTGTGAGATATTTCTGTAACACTGCGACACACTCACACACAGCAACACCAAATTCAATGTTGTCAGATGAAATGTTAATTATTCCCCTTTTTCACAAGGACTTGAGAAGTAAACAGGGCTTATATAAATGTTCTCATGCACTCCAATGCTTGTTAGCACTTGTAAATAAGAAAACAAGGAGATAAGCTCAAATAAATGCATGCTCTTGGTCCTCTTTTTGTCTTCACGTAACTGTAGCCAGTCATGGAAAACTTGCAGGGAGCAGAGGCAGAAAAAAAGTCCACATATTCCTTGCCAAATGCACACACACGCTCCCTTCAACACACACACACTTGCACTTTTACCGCAGCCTGGGTAGAGGTCTCAGAGACAGGAGTGTGTGTGATGATGGATGTGTTGTATCTACTTCCTCCAGACAGCCGGTCTGCAGAGTGGACAGAGGGACGGGGAAGGCCATCGGTCAACACACACTTTAGCCCCTATTTTAACTTGTGTGTGTGTGCGTATATGTGTGTCAGTGCACATCCTGGCCGCTGTCCTGTCTCTGCGTCTGACCATGCTTCCTCTGGTGGAGGACTCCGGGCCACATTCTCCCTTCCCATCTGCCCCAGCTCTGCCTTCCCGTCCCTCGGCTTGCCGTACTGACAGGCGGAGTTGCCACGGTGATGGATGACTGTGCGCTTAGTTTCAGTGTCAGAGTCCTGCACCTCTGCTACCTGCCGTGTGGGTCCCTGTCAAAGACTTCCTGTCGGGTCAGCTATACTCTTCTCTCTCTTCTCCCCTCCTCCTCTTTTTATCCAGCTCTTCATCTTCATCTCGCAGCTCTCTCATCTCTCCTTTATTTAGCTCACTAGTGGGACCCGTTTCAAAAGCTGCCGGAGCAGAGTGTAAAATTTCCCAGAAATAGGTTGTCAACCTGATAACTTCTGAAGAACCGCCAAACAAAGACACTGATTATGCCTCATAAATACTCTCACATCACTCGGAGCAACATTTTCATTCAAAGCAATTCTCTTTCAGTCAGTTAGATTGGTAGAGTCTATGAAGGGTTTAGCTACAAAGCACGTTAATGAAGGCATTTTTCTTAATGAGCTGCATGGTGTGGAGTCACTGCTCCCTTTTTTGCTGATAAATTAGCGTGCGAATGTGTGTGAATTCGTGTGATGGCATGACAGCACCTGCATTTGTCAATGTGTGGTCGTGTGTTCATTATACAGCAAGCTTCCTTAAGAGTGACCTCAGTTTTACGCCCCGCATTTTAAATAGTGGCCCTTTTGAAATGAGGTCCATAAGCAAAGTACTCATGAGCTTTGTCTGTGAATGTAATTAGCCAATTAGTCTGTTCTTTATTAGAGACCAGCAGCAGCCATGCGTCTCTGCTACCAGGGACTAGTTAGTGTGTTCTAATGAGCCTTTAGCTTCCAACCAGAAGCCCTGTCAAGCATTATTAATAAAGAGGCTATTTGTGCAGGCCTTCCAGTTTAAACACTGTTAATACCAGAGAGCAATGCTTATTAAGATTTATCTGCAAGCTCTGTGACCATGGTTGCACTGTACAATCACAGTAAAAGAAGGTGAAAAAAGGGAAGTCATTCACCCCGAATTATGTACTCAAGAAAAATATAAATGCAACACTTTTGTTTTTGCTCCTATTTTTCATGAATTGAAAAAAATCCTTCAGTTGGAGTTAAAAATCTTAAATTGCAATGATTTTATACATATATGTATAGCTCTGTCTTGTCGTTGTATTTATTCTGTTCAAACTGTGCTCTTGACATCACTGTAAATAAGGACACTCTCTCAATGCCCCTCGCGATGTAAAGGTTGAATGAATGAAATATTTTTTTCCCCAAATAATAACAAGTATATTTGGATAGAAAATGCAGTGCAATGATTCCATCGCATTATTTGTGCTTTCCTCAAATTTGCATTTGGATTAGGGTGGTCCTTAATGAGTACTAGCCAATCAGAGGCAGGGTAGAATGGGTCACAACTTAGCCCTCCTGGGAAAAAACGTATCTTTAGCCCCATGTGAAATGGCCATAGTCTAATAAATGTCTTTATTCAGGATAAACAAATCATAGTGTGGTCTTGACCAGGCCAGGGCACACCTGTGCAATAATCATGCTGTTGAATCAGCACCTCTATATGCCACACCTGTCAGGTGGATGGTTTTAAACTAATTTTTGAACAGAATTTGAGAGAAATAAACCTTTTGTGTGCAGAAAAGATCTTTCTCATCAAAAATGGGAGCAAAAACAAAAAACAGACTTATTTTTGTTGAGTGTAGTTTCTATTATTCAGAATTCAACATGTTTTTATATTTGTTGTTGTATTTTTGACTGTGATTTCAACTGTCTCCACAATATAACAAGCAGAGGTCTACTAGAAATGTCCTCAGGCTGTTTTACAATTATTTTCATCTTATAGTCACATTTTCCCAAACCGTTGTATTACACTATTAAACTGTCAGTGGGAACAAGGAAGAGCAAAGACATGTGGAATTATTTATTCTTTATGTGGCAATGAGGAGAATATATTTAGGATTCAATTCTCCGTGCTGTAGTATTGCTCTGTAATCATAACGGACTCGATATGCTAATGACAAAAGCAATTTGTGACAGGTTAGTTTTAGAGTAATTGGTGTAGGATTTCTCTGAGCTTTGAATTGATCAAAGAGACAGTGGATGAATAAAGACACAGAAAGTGCCGTCACCACGCTTGAAGGTTGAGCTTTGAAAATGATTTAAAACACAAATACCTAGCAGCGGCATTACCAGCGCTACCACAAACCACAAATTGCACAGGATTTGATGATTACATGTGTCTGTAAGCCAAATAATATCAGCATATCTCCAAATATCATATTCACATAGTCATGAGCTTGTCATCCAAGTGATTACAAACAGGATAAACAGCAGTTTAACACACCAATCTGGGGAGAGAATGAGAATCCCTAATGAAATGACAGTAATAATGTTTCTCAATATAATGTATCTTAATTAATCAGGGGATTTTATGTCTTAAGAATAATGTAAGTCCTCAAGTGAAAGATTTCACAGTACATGGAATTGCTTATTTAAAGTGTTTCAAACAAAATTATGATGCCAACAGAGATTTTCTGCCAGCTGAAAACAATTTACACTTCAAAAAAAACAGTTGAGTTCAAGGAGTTTATATTCACATTGCTATAGGATTAGTGGGCTTTGTGGAATAGCTTCTTACCACCAAGGGCAGTACTGGGTGCAATAGGAAGAAAACAGCTCCTGTTGAATAAAGAAATTTTGTGCCATTATATTTTATCAAGTGTGAAACTCCAGGGTTAAAAAATGAAGCCAAGGCCAAAGTGCCTCAACTGGCCACTTGAGACTGTCAGTCCCCATAGACACCCAACTTTACAGAAACACATGCTTAGAATCCAGTTTTGGTCTCTATTGTTAATTTCTCTATTCATGAGTGTATGGAGGGTGACTTTTTGCACACCTTGCCCGTTTTAAATTATAGTAAGGCTTAAAGATATGCAAAATTAAGGGTGAGCCTGTTTTGAGTGACAGGTGGGTCACAGGTGGCTAGCCGCTAGGTAGCCGCTTCATTCTGCCGGCTCAGCTCCACCCAACATCGCAGGCCAGGGTGGTGGGCGTTTTGCCAGCAGCAATGGTGCGTGTGGCAGCACTGGTGTAGCAGAAATCAGCGAGGAGGGAGTTATATTTAAATGGACAGCCTCGTTGAGAGAATGATCTGGATTGGTGTGTGACTGATCAGAAAATGATGATTCAATCAGCTGAATGTCCGTTTATAACAGCTGGGGCATATGACTTCTGTTCCTGCATTAAGTAACACGATGCTTCATTCAATAAAGACAGCAATAGCAACCAAAAGTTCAGAGACTAAACTGGAAGTGGAACAAACAAAACAATTGCAGGTGCATAAGATCAGTTATAACTTGAATGTATTTACTTGCACTCCTTTGAAGTAATGTATGTTTTTGTTACATTACACATGCCTGACTTTGATATGCATGGACCTGTCGGGTCTCTGTAAATAATATTATGAGGAGTACGGTCTAGATCCTGCTCTATATGAAAAGTACCTTGACAAGTAGTAGTAGTAGTAGTAGTATCAAGTACCTTGAGATAACTTCTGTTATGATTTAGTGCTATATAAATAAAACTGACTTGACTTGGCCTCACTGTTGTTAAGAAGTTCACCAAATCCAATAAGAAACTTTATCACCACTGAATGTTTGAAATTTGTGCTTCACTGGGACACCCATCCAAGATCATGATTCACACTGCATCAGGCTAACAGCCAACTGTTAACTCATTGTTAAAAAAAAAACAAACACTTCCCTTGGTTGGATCTGTTTGGCCACAGTGTCTTTTTTTGAAACGGTCTGAAATTTTTGTAATACATCTACCCAGGGTTGGACAATATGTCATAAGATGATAGCTAGATCAGATATTTTGTTATACCATTTATATTGTGGTTGCTACTGTATCCCTTTAATATCTCTGATTGCATGAGGGAATTATTGTAAATAAATGAACAGGGTTGCTTTATGGCAATATTGGATTTTATTTATGATAAATGTAATAGCCCTGATTTCTAAGGTATTTAATTTGCTGGATTAGCCAAAATCAGATATTCTGCTCTGGTTACGTATATGTCCGTAAACAGCATCATGACATAGCCTGTGTCTACTGTTATTGCAATATCAAATAGCATTGACCTTCATACCTTTGTACTCATTTTTCTGTGCCTTATTGTTCAGTTTTGAATACTCTAGTAGAGTAATTGTTGTCAGAGTGACCTGGTTGGATGCAGAGCTTGCAGCATAGGTGAACCTTATACACTCTTCCTATTTGATGTGGAACCACTCGAGCCATGCCTGCATGAGGTATGAGTCTTCCAACTGTATGGAAATTTTGCATAACAGCAGTCAAGACCTCAGCTTATCTCAGACACACAACTGTGTAAACCACCTGGGACTCTTTACAGTCTGAAATGTGACTGCTGCCTCTCATTTTCTCTCTCCCCCCACAGCCACTCTCCACAACACAGGGATGAGTGATGCTGTCTGTGCCTCATCTTTGACTGGCAGAATAAACACTGTAACCACAACAGCAATGCTGGGAGACAAACTACAAGCAACAACAGAGGTAGACAGACACACCACAACTGTGACAGTATACAGCAGGAGAGATAAAGGTGTGACAGTGTTAGCAGAGATAGTTGTGTGAGCCCAGTGATGATAACACAGTTAGGAGGCAGATATACAAGCACGATGGTATGAGAGAAGATTCAGATTATATTATATGAGTGTGACAGTACAGGAGGAGGTCTGGTGGAGAAACTTTGAAAGATGATAGTTTGTAGAAGCAGTGATAGCCAGACTTAAGAGTTGTCTTGGAATGTACCATGATCTTTTCCCAACCCTAACTGTCCCTAAACCTACCTAGATCTTAACTACAGCTTTATATTACAAGACTTGATTAATTTGTACAACGTGCACAATTAAGAAACAACCATACAAAACTCAAAAGTTTCAGAAATCAAGGGTTCCCTTTTAGACATGGCCCTTTTCCCACCATGCTAGCGATGTTAATGTCTACCTGAGGCTCCATCCAGACTATTTTATGTTATAAAATGCATACATTTTGCTGTGTGTCCACACTACCCCAGCATTTTAGTATACCTAAAACAGAGATGTTTGGGAAGGCTGCTGCTCAAGTTTCAGTTTTAAAATTCTGGGGTTGCGTTTCACCAGATGGCTACTAACAAAGTTAGCATGCACATTGGATTACCTGAGGATTGTGTGAAGTGTAGTTGCATTTCCCAGCTAACTCTGTAAGACAACTTGGTACTCTCTCATCAAACTGGCTACAGCGTTGTCAAATTATAGACCATAATTAGTTTGTGCGAAAAAAACACGCTCATGAATCTTGCAACAGCTTTGTAGATCGAGGGTTTCCTTCTAGTCATGACCCTTTCCCCCGTCATGCAAGCATTGTCAGAGTCTAGCTGAGTGTGGCCGAACTGGAGATCCTGATAGGACCTGGACCCAACACAGACTCTGAGATGAAAGGTGGCCAGTTTGACAGGGAATACAGTATCAAGGCAGTTTTCTTGCCAGGTTTGGCTCCTGGCACTCTGGGGCTGAGTCAGCTACTTAGGCGGCTCCAAGGCTAACCGAGCTAACTAGCTAATACCAGCTACTAATAACACCAGACAGTGATAGCCTACTTCCACATCAAGTAGACCAGCTAACCACTTTCTGTATGTCAGCTAACTCTGTATGCTAAATCACTTGGAACTTTGTCATCAAACTGGTCTTGTAACATTTAATGACATCTTTATGACAAGTCTTAACAGTACAACTACAGTTGAGGTCAAGAGAATTCATTACAAAACCATTTGACAGCGTGATAAAATTTCTTTCTTCATGACAAGTCTAAAATGTGCCGCTTTACTTGAAGTCAAGAAAAATATTCATAAGACACTTATAATGATCTCATGACGCTCAGTGCCAGAACCAACCACATATAAGAGTTTAATGTCATATTATAACATAAAACTTAACAGTTTCTGAAAGTTTGATAATGTCAAGTTGTCATCTCAAACAATGCATTAAAAATGACATAAGTGATGGAATGACACTTAGTGACAACAATCATAACACTCATAAAGACTCCTTTACGTTCATGACAGGTGTAATGGCATAGTCATGACAGTGTAATGATCATTAGTGAGGGAAGATGGTGAACAAGTGAATCTCTAGAGGCATGCAAAGACAACATTCAAATGGTGTTTAGAGCACAGGCAGGTAGGTATTAGCACACGCAGCCACTCAGGAAAACAAATCTAACATTAAAGAAACCTTTCAAGTCCCACCTTGCTCTTTGCTGCCTGTAATTAACACAAGAAAGAGAGATCGAGACAGAAAGGTAAAGGAGGAAATGGGTAAACTGAGGCTGGAAGGGGCGGGGGGTGGTGAGCAGGGGCGAAAAGCAAACAGGAGCGAAGAAAGATGGAGATGAAACACCGGAGGCAAAGCAAGGCGCGAGCAGAAGGAAATTTGCACAAGAACAGTAAAGCATGCCAGAAAACGCGGCAAGGATAGAAAGACTAAAAGAAACAAACAAAAATGTCAGGATCGAAAGGGAACGGTGAGAGGCAGCACAAATGGGGAGAGATAAAGCAAGATTGACAGGCCAAAAGGGAGACCACAGAAATGTACATACTGCCGGGCTGATATTGTCATTCTGTGCAGCAGCCCAGCTCCAATGTGCTGATTATGAGAGCATCATTTGAGACTGACAACCTTGTTCCCATACTACAGCATGCCAAACACATTCCCAGCCCCCATCTTTCTCTCTCTCTGCGTTCTCCCCCTGAGCTCACACAATAGCCGTCTGATGAAGACTGAATGATTGGAGGGGGAACGAAGTGAAACGTAAAGGAGTAACAGAAAAACACACACTTGGAGAGGCTGCTGATGTGGAGAGTGCAAAATGAAAAAAAGAAAAACCAGAAATAGATAAAGAGTGGAGAGGAGGTGTGGAGAACATGGGCTCAATGCAGCTGCAATTAAGGGAGCGATTTTGTGCCAGAGAATATGCTAATTCCTCCTTTGTGTGAGCAGTTGATTGGCCATTGCGCTGCACACCAGGCGGTGAGGGAAGGGGAAGCGGTGGGCTTGGACGCCTCTGTCTGGCACGGCGTCCATCACAGGCCTCATTTAGCTACACGGTCGCAGTTAGTGGCGTCGAAAGGAAATAAAAAGAAACACTTTTGTCAGCTGCCTCTCCGAGCGTCTGCACATACATCCAAGGGATGTAAGGAAAGAGGTGCTAGCTCAATTAGCAAGCTCCAGAGAGGGAGACGGGAACAAAGATACTCATTAATAGTCACGTATGACCTTTATATATATGAGCCGAGCCTCAATTCACTGAAGACTGGTAGTAATTTTGGACCTGAGGGATTGTGGGAATATTTGAGGAGTTGAAGCTACATGAGAGGAAACTGAAGCTGCTGTATCATTTCCACTGCAGTTAGTTATGTTAAGACTAAACCAAGAGATCATATATTTCGTTTTATAGACACAT
This sequence comes from Lutjanus argentimaculatus, assembly GCA_034769285.1. Taxonomy (NCBI): domain Eukaryota; kingdom Metazoa; phylum Chordata; class Actinopteri; order Lutjaniformes; family Lutjanidae; genus Lutjanus; species Lutjanus argentimaculatus. Next base: position 24,480,466 of record JAWZSL010000003.1, on the reverse strand, counting down.
TTACAATAAAAAAGCCTAAGTATGTATTTTTTATCTCCATATTAAAACCAAATTAAAGGTCCAATGTGTAAGATTTATGAGGCTGTATTGGCAGAATATGGCAGAAAGGAAATATAATATTCAAAAGTAGTTTTCATTTGTGTTCAATCACCTGAAAATAAGAATCATTGTGTTTTCATTACCTTAGAATGAGCCATTTTTATCTAGATGTGGCCTTTCCCAAAGGCTCTCCTGCACACTGGAGTGAGACAAGATGTTTGCAATCTGTAAGTTCACTGCCAGATAGGGCTGTCACGGTGACAGGAAGTTGGCCCAACAGTATGGTATGTGGGATTAGTTAGTGCCATTCTTTTGTTTGTTTTTGCAAATTGCTTCATTTATGATAAATTAAGTAATTTGGTGCAGCAACGCTAATGGGCCTTTTCCACCAAATTAGCTCTGGTTCTTTAACCAGTTCCATTCATAATTCTTGGAACCTTAATGCTGGTTAGTGAACCAACCCATGTTTCCACTAGTTTCGAGTGGAACCATTGTTATCAAGGATGTCATCAACAGAGGGTGCTGCACAGTGCTCAACAGCCTGTTGAATATGACACGTCCACTTTGGTTCTCAAGGAAAACCTGCTATTTTTTGGTTCTAGCTGGAAACCAGCTTTTTGAGTCCCAAACCAACTTATTTTTGGTGGAAATGCTTAGAAAGGTTCAAAATTAGGTGCTTCAACCAGAACAGTGCTGGTTTCATGTTGGTGGAAAAGGCCTAACGTTATCAGTGGATCTCACCTCACTCAACATCATGGTCTGAGCAAGCTAGCTGCTGGGAGCTAGTCATAGTTACACAATGTTGCAAATTAATTCCTGCAGTTTGTTTCTTTTAATCACGCAGCTATATTGTTACATTCAGGTCATGTCTATCAAATAAATATACATACAGCAGCAACACAAACACACATGCACACACAGGCAAGAGACTCACAGAGCAGACTTCTGTACAGAAACAAAGCTAACGCAGGTTGTGCCACAAGCTTTCACAGAAGAGCAACATGACAGAACAGTTACTAGTACCTGTTACTTAGTTGACTTAAAATAAGGCTTAACATTCACATTCAATATCAACATCACTCGCCCCAGTTTGTGATAGTAGCTACATTAGCCACTTAACATGCTAATGCAGAGTTCAACAGGTTAACCTATGAAATAAATAGCCAAAAACATAAAACATGACAAAATTTACAGCTTCCAAGTTTGAATTTGGATCTCCTTGAGCTTGAACTGATATCCTTGTATTGCTTGTTGAATTCTTTTATGCATTGATTCATCAATTTAACACACAAGTGTGCAAGTGTAAAACAAGACAGGAAAAAAAGGAAACCATGAACAGAGATTTTTGCTTGTCATCTCCTGCGGTGGCTTGTCAGTAGCATGGTATTTCAAAATTATGATTATTGCAACAACCCTACCACTAGATGCCACTCAGTCCTATGCATTAGTCCTGTAACCAAATGGAGGTATGACAGGACATGGCTGTTGCCAATATAACCAGTCATTTCTATAAATAATCACTGCTTCCTTTACTCCTACAGTGAAGCAGCTGATTGTTTTGTTCCATTTCACAAATGAATCACATGTATCACATCATCATGGAGTCAGATCTAAAATAAGCACTAGAAGACTTACATCTGAATCTCTGATTCATGGTCCATACTGTTGCTGAGACATGTGTTGTCATTCAGCATATTGCCTCCACAGCATCGCACACAATTAGACACTCTATTGAGCAAGGTGGAGGCAAAGCATCAGAAGGCAGCGTCAGCTTCTGATCTGAGGGAGTGTGGCTGGTGATTAGCTCCCCTTGCGCAATTTGCACACCTGTCCCTATCATATTGCACAGCATGAACTTGAACAGTGACATGATGGGAAAAGTGAGCTGCTATTTACTAATGCTGATTAAGCAGTCCTGTCTGATACAGTTTTTTTTAGCATATACTGTGGCTATGAATCTACTTAAAATGTTTTCCTCGTCTCCCCAGTGTCAGACATAATAGCTTTTTTTCTTTTATGCTGAAATTTTCATGGAAATCTAACAGCTATAATTGCATTTAAAATAAAAAGTCTTTGTTCTAATCTATAATTAATCACTAACAGAGAAAACAAGAAAAAACACAATATAGAGTTGTAATCCCTTATTTAAGATAATTGGTTAAAGCCTGACCCTGCTACAATATGGGATGAATCACGTCTGGCAGAATTATCAGATGTGCTCTCTTTAAATGAAAACATACATTCACGTCCTTTTCACATCAGTTTTACACTGTCTGATAATTCTCTTGCTTTGTCGCTTTGTCTATAAAGTTGGTTAAAATAGTTGTAATCAATTCCCTTTTTTGGATTTATATCCATAAGAGGAGTAGTAGTAGTAGATAAAATATTAGAAACAACTCTTACTTTTTCTCAATACAATTCAACAGCCCCCGAGACAACCCCGAAAATGTCCATAAAATGACCACCTCTCGGCTGTATGCCTTCACCAACTGGTCAAGTTGCCAGTTAGGTGTATTTTTCGGTGAAACTAAAGTATATATTGACAGATGCGATTCATGTGAATAATTTCCAGTGATTAACATGCAGTCCTCACTTAGAGACTATTTTTACAGAGGAGTACAGACGACTAATAGAAAGCTTCAAGAGTTGCAGAACACTATGATGTCACAGTGATGTCATTCTATCCTATTAAACATTTGTGTGAAATTTTCTCACAATTAGAATCTGAGGTCTTGGGTTCTGGCCGAATATGTGTTTTGTGAGGTCACGGTGACCTTTGACCTTTAACCACCAAAATCTAATCAGGTCATCCTTGAGTCTAAATGGACGTCTGTGCCAAATTTCACCTGGAAGAAATTCCCTCCAGGTGTTCCAGAGGTATTGCGTTCACAAGAATGGGATAGACATGAGGTCACAGTGACAGTGACATTTTTGCCAAGTTTGAAGAAGGTCTTGAGATATGGGGTTCATCAGAGTGGGATGGAAAACCAGAAAACATAATAACTCCGGCCATGGCTGACACCGGTTAAAGAGGCATAAAAACATTTTAACCTTCATGAGGGTAGGATTTATTGCAGGTCTGTTACATTACACTGCATTACCTTTAGCTGGGTGTTCCTAATAAAGTGGCAACTGAACATATAATAATACATACAATACAAATACAAGTAAATGATGCGGTGTCACTACAAGTTTTGACTTTGGTCTTATGAATTGAATGAAATGAACAATGGACAATTTTCAAAAGCAGGCTCATACTCAAGGTTGGGAATGCATGATGATGCTGGATCTTTGCAGATATGCCAATATTTTTCAACTAATACCGGTAGATTGTGGGGCGTATGCACAGTACATATTTTTTTCCACCTAATATGCAGAGTCTCTCCTGTAATGGAAGTAACACATTATTATGGCTACTCTTGTTGTGATGGTCCACTGGCAGATGCAGACATAAATTACAGCGCTTTTGAAAATCTACACATTCACTCGCAAAATAACAAAACTACTGCTGACAGGTTCTTTTCACTGGTGCCTGTTTCTTTTTGTTGTTCACAAATTTGTCATAATGGTCAGGATGAATGATCTGTTACTATGGGTCTTTCTCACATTAAAAGACTTTTAAGACTGTTAAACATTTGGCATAATGTATAAGTATGCAAATCAACAAAATATGTAACAAATTAACTAGTTAATTAATATGATTATCTCCACACTGCAGATACATTTGCGTTGCACGTAAATCAAGCATCCTTTATTGACCTATCATGTGGGCAGAAATGTTCATTTTAGGCGGATATATTTCATTTTAAAGGCTCCAGCGGCCAATAACAATGACGTGTCAATATTATCTTGTATCCATACCCAATTGGGGGACATGTACCTTGAAGAAAGTGCCAGTTGGTCACAGGTTCATTTATAACATTCTGTAAAATCACTGAAATTAGCTTATCATAAATGCTCTCTCTCCCCTCTCTCTCCCTTTGTCTTTGAGTGATAATGTCAGAAACAGTCGGGCAGAGCAACCGGTTCCATCACCATCTGGTCCCCAGGAGAAGGAGACACAGCAGTGCTCTCACGATGCACACCCACTCAGTAGCCCACACACACACACACACCACACACACACAACTTCACTCTAAGGCAAAAGCCAGGATCCTGCAGTAGCACCTACATGAACACACACACGCCAACACACATGGCGGCACCAATAGGAAAATTCACAGCACACATACAGGGCCAGGCAGACTTTACCACCCACTCTTTCTGCACCGTGCAGTCCATCTGCTCACTGTACCACTCTCTCCATGGATCTAGATGACACAGCCCAATATGTGACTTACCAGCTTGCTGCACCTTACAGTCCCAATATGCACAGGTGTCTAAGGGACACATACAAACCACCAGAGCCTAACCAAGACATTGGCAAGGCCAGAATTATTGGCTGATTTCAGATTATCTCACTTTAGCTGCGTCTCCACTGCCAGAACTTGCCCCCAGTTCCCACTATAGGGAACAGGGTCTAAATTAAGTTTAGGGGACATTAATTTTCCCACAAAAAATCCCTGCTTGGGGGTAGTACTTTCCAAAATTACATGAACTTTGAGGAGGAGTTTATGGCGCTGAACATTTCTGATTGGTTGAGTAATTGCACCATATTAGCAATCAGCAACCATTTTTAAAAATCTGCAGCCATTTGTTTTTTTCAACACATCAACATGGACTTACAGAAAAAAAGCGTACTGGAGTGACATGAAGTCCAGGCCTTGTAGAGCACTTATGCTGAGGACAAAATCCAGCAGGAAATGGAAAGAGTGGCCAGGTGGGTCTTTTGACCACCATATACACGTAGAAACAACAGGCTAAAGGAACCTTTTAGTTTCTTAAAAAGTCGTTTCTGGGACTAAAGGTTCTGGTGACTTTGGCTAGAAGGCAGATATATAATCAGTGTTGTGCATGAATGCACTAAAAGAGTGTTGTTTAATAAATGTGCTCATGTTTTTGGTGAATGAATAACTGAATGGATAAGTTTGCAACTAATGTACATGAGAGAGTGAACGACACCCACGTCTGATTACTCCAATTACATCTGCTGAAAAAACAAGTGTGATTCAGTCAGCAGAAAGAGAGCTAGCATGCAAGTATGGACAGAAGTGTTGATGTAATATAGCCTCCAACTTTCTTTATCTTGCAGCATGAAGTGTATGAGCTAGGCTACACTGCAGACTTGAGTCTCTTTTAACAGTGATAAACAGACTGATAGATTTGCATTACATATGCTCGTCTTCACTGTCTCATCTCTCTCTTCTTATCTTTACAGCCATCATGCATTATGGTGCGTTCAGTTTGAACATTTGAATGTTGGTGTTCAAGTTAGCTATCTGCTGTAGTGTAAAACATTTTGTTGTTAATAACCACAGAGATGTTATCCTGCCATTCCAACAAAAATATGAATATTGTAGAATATTCATTTTTTAAACTGAAAAACTGAATGTGATTTGTCACTTGTGATCTTAATTCCAGATTCAAATTTGTGATCTTGCTTATTTTAATATCTGTGAACTGAATTTAGAGATAGCTCTTGTGTTCACTGTATCTGTAAATATGTCAGCCAATAAAGTAATGAAAAAATGTGTTACAGAAATACCAAATAGAGCTAAAACAATTAATCAGTTAATCCACCAAGTGATAGACAGAAAAATAATAGATAATTGTTTTTAAGATAATTATGATTTTTATTTTCTAGCTAAAAGGCAAAAGAATAATTGGTTTCAGATTCTCACTTGTGAGTATTTGCTGCTTTTTTTTTTATCTTATGTGTCGTATTAAGCTGAATATCTTTGGCTTTTGGACTGTTAGTTGGACAGAACAAGAAATTTGGGGTTTCTAGGAAATCGAGTCATTTTCCACTATTTTCTAAAACTTTGTAGACCAAATAATCACATAATAATAATCACATTATTCAAACTGATCAATAATTGAAATAATGAAAAAGGGGTTATTTATTTTTCATCTAAAAACTTTCATCTTTTTAATGCAATTCTTTAATTTAAAAAAATCATTGTTTTTTTTTGTTTTGTTTTGTTTTTTTTTTGTTTTTTTGTTTTTTTTTTTAACTAGCAATAGCGATATGAGTATCAGTCTCAGGTTCTACAGATCACCACAACCAGACACAGAAACTTACACTCTGGAAAAGTTAAATACAGATATTCACCAGAAACAGACAGACTCTGCTTAAGGTCATGAGAATGCCTCAAGGCATGTGAGAGAACATACAAAGATCATGAATAAAATATAGTACTCCACTCAGAACAGAACCTGAGGCTCTGGCAGTAACATCTACATTCGTGTAAACACCACTGTGAAATAATATACCAATAAAGAGATGCTGAGTGAAGGCTTGTCACATGCACTAACATGCAGGCGGCACACATGCGTAAAATAAATTCCCAGAGCAATTTAATGTAACACTCAAACCAAAGTGAAGCTGAATGCCAATTGAGAGCAGACTACAGAGAAGATCAGCCTACGGTATAGAGCTCTGAGCGCTCAGGTTGCTTGCTGCGGCTTAAAACATCACTGATGGCTGTTTCACCCTCTGACTCACTAAATTAACTCCAAATCCATTTACCAGCGTTGCAGCTTAAGCCCTCCAGTTTGGTCTTGGTCTTCAGCGGTTTCTTCTAATTGAGTTTCTAGTAATTACCACAAGGCTAATGCATTGTAAGTGCCTTCTAAATCAGGGGTAAAGATTTTGTTTCAGACTACAAGTGCACATACTGATCGCATGCAACGGGATGTGAGAGACGCTTTGGGATGTATGTTGAAAAAACAACACAGATCCAACGCAGACCTCTGTGACAAGCAGCTCCCATCCCACACTCTGAGAAATAAAGGTTCCAAAATGGTTCTTCCTGAAGGGCTGAGGCTCTACCCAGAATCTAACGCTTCTGAAGAACACTTTGTTGAAGAAAGGGTTTGTAAAGGGTTTTTGTAAGACTAAGGGTTCCACCGAGAAGCCCTTTTATCCAAAGAATAAAGAAAGAATAGCATTGTTTGAAATCCTTGAAGAAGTCATCAAGGGGTCTTTGTGCTATAATATAAAAGGGTTCTCTTTAAAGTGGGTTCTAGATAAAAATCCTTGAAATATAAAAGGTTCTTGGTAGAACCTCCTTGGAAAGTTCTAAATAAAATCATTGGAGTATAAAAAGGTTTCAGTAGAGTCCTTTAGTGTGTTCTTGATTAAAAGGTTCTTGGTGGAACCCTTGTGGTTGGTTCTCAATAACCCCCTTGGAATATAAAAAGGTTCTTAGTGGAACCTCCAAGTGTGTTCTAAATAAAACCCCTGAAGGCCAAAGAATCCTTTATGATTCTTGGTAGCACCTTTATTTCTAAGAGTGCAAAGAGTCATGATCATGTGTCACATGGCCTCGAACCCCCTCCCCCACTTCTTCCTTAATCCATGACTTTGATTCAGAGTGCCAAGCAGAGGTAACCTGGCTGACACGCTGCACAGGGCCCTTTGATCTGCGCTGGCAAATTTGACAACAATGAGTGGGCTGACGCCGGTTGGATAAATGCACTCGAAGCTGAACAAATTAGCTAGTTACCTCATGTTACCCGTTTCTTGATACAACTAAAAAACAGAAATAAATGAGAAGACTTTGTGAAATCGTGATGGGGTTGTGTGTGTACGGTTCCTCAGGCCTTTCATTATCTCAATCAAACTTTGTTGTGCTGGTCAGGAGAGAGTGAGGCAGAGCTCGCCAGAGACATGAGTAAACACAGCGCTCCCTTACCCTCATGAAGTTGCCTGAGACCTTCCCTCTCTCTGAAGACTCCTTTAATTAGGCCTTAATTGCCTTATTAGCTCTGGCTATCGATGGAGGAGGAAAGGCAGAGGGAGAAAAAGGTCAGGCGAGAGAGAGAGCTGGAGAAGAGGGAAGATAACAGGGCAAATAAACAAGGGTGGGTAGAAGGGGCAAGCAGGACAAAGAGGAGCATCCACCCACACATGCATGCACAAAACTCACACACATATGAGCTTCAGGTGAAAGTGAGGCTGTCTCCTGTGGGAAAGAGTTGTCAGGCGATATAAAACAAAAAGATAAGACAGAGCGGAGTTACATGACTACTCCTTCAAGAACAGGCTCTGCAGTGCGCCCAGGCAATTGACCCCTCACCCTGACCTCGGTGCGACGGGGGAGATGGACGAGGTGTAGGAGAGAGCAGAGAGGAAAAGGAGGGGGCAACGAGAAATGATGAATGAGAGGGATGCGGAAGAGGAGGAGATGAGCAGGTGGAGGGGGAGCTGCAGAAGCAGGACAAAGAAGAAGAATAAGAGGGTATAGAAGGAGAAGGCCACAGTAAATATTCTTCAAATGACTCTCAGCACACACTCGGAGTCTCTTAAAGGGTAACTTTGGTATTTTTAAACCTGGACTTTTGTTTTTGTGTCTATGTTTATTAATGGGAACAACAATTTTTGAAAATGGTCCAGTGCTTAGGGAGAGCGCTGCAGTTGTCAGAAATGAAACTAAGCAACAACATAATCACTCCGGGCAACTGTGCACAATGGAAGTCCACCAAAAGTGCTTCTTCTCACCACTGACTGGCTCAGATTGTTATTCTAAGTGTCTGACAACATTATGGACAAGATCGCTACAGAAAAAGAACTTTTTATAGACTAAGTTTAACCAGAAACAGCTGTTTTATTGCTCTTCCCAAATCCCCCCTCCCCCAAACTCTATTCTACACCAAAAACATCTTGGCTCATCTTTTCACTGTTAAAACAATCACCATCTCTGGTTTGTTCAAATTAAACCCTTAATTCATTTTATAGATGTGAAAATACTGGGGGAGGAGAGAGAGGGAGGTTGGACATCCGAGAAGCAGCTGGGAGAAACTGCGTGCACGGCCAGAATATTTTCACATCTAACGTGGTAACTTAAGAGTTTATTTTGACTAAACCAGAGTTGGTGATTGTTGAAATTGTGGAAAGATGAGCTAAGATGTTTTTGATGAATTTTATTTTGTTTCTATTGAATGAAGATGTTTTATTTAGAAGATGACGATGTTAAAATTAGGGTTTTGTAAAGGGCATCAGGTTAGTTTGGCAAGAGCAAAAAAACAAGTCTTACTGGTTAAACAAAATGCACCCTACTCTTGAAAAAATGGTCCACAGCTATTGTTTATATAATATTGTCAGGCACTTGTAATATAGTCTATGTCTGTCAATGGCAAAAACTGATTTTACACCAGTTTTTTTAAATGTTGCTGAACCTGCAAAAATAAGTAATTGACCCTTTTCCCACTGCCAGAAGATTTTTTTTTTTTTTCTGATCTGGACTGAAGACTCAACTCATGTCGGTACAGGAGAGCAGAGTTTTAAAAGTCTCTGTGTGTTCAGCTCTCCGTCCTTTTGTGGCTTCTAAATGAATCTCTGTGGTATGAAGTTTAGTCTCTCTTGTGTCGCCGTTTGTGCATTCAGGTATCTGCTTTATTTTATTGTTTCATGTTCACTTTCAGCTGGATTGGAGGTATGTTAATACTACTCATTTCCTGATTTTGCTGCTTCATAATAAAAGCTTTTAGATAACAAAATTAAGGGAGACTTTTATTGTGAAGAATTTATAAATGTTTATCCACTGTTCAGATGCTTGGGCAAAGATAAGCAATGTCATCAGTAAATACACACTGTCAAGCGGATGCAAACTTGCTGTGCTGGGCTTATACATCAAGTCAAGCGAAGCAGCACGTGTATGAAAAGGAGAGCAAAACAGTCACAGAGGTTGCTGACAGAGGTGACGAGCCTTCATTGCCTCAGCTGCAAAGGGGTGAAAATTAGAAAATTGGAGCTGGAGCTGATAAATATCCGTGACCACTCTAGAGTTATTTGACGGAGGAGTCAACGCTGATTGTACCCTTTCCCATTGGGTTTTTTTGTCCAGTGTAAAAAGGGCATTAGTTTTACTTCCACTGTCTGCAGGGCTCTTCCACAATACTGGACCAATTTCAAAAATTGTTGTCCATGCATGGACATGTGAAAATACATGTGAAAATAGCAAAGTTACCCTTTAATAAATGCTGGGTCTGGAGTCACTGAGATAAAAACTATGGAAATCAGCTCTTAATATACATGATTAACGAGCTAAAGCTAAATGCCTGGCTTGTTTACCAATGATTCATCATGTTCATGTTTAAAAACTGTATTTTGCACGTTTAGACTTTGCAATTTGTCTCTGACTTTGCTGCCGTGCTTGTGCACTCGGCTGTCCAATGCATCCTACATACATGCAGCTCATATCTGCCTTTTAAAATTCATAGACTGGACCTGGGTTGCTAGCTAATTTCATTTCCAATTTGTATTTTGTTGACAGCGATCGCGCAAACATCATAGCTGGCATTTGTTATTCTCATTAGCCTGTGGCTAGTAATATCCGTTTCAACTTTCATTCCACTGAACGAAGAACAACAACAACAAAAAAAACTTCAAAGATGTGAAACTTGCAGTGGAGTCGAAGTCCAGTGCACAACACAGCACAGAAATAAAACTAACATCTGTTAGACAGGCCCAACAAGAATAACGGCTGACATTTTTTTATCACTGCTGTAGGCTTTACCAATCCATCTGTTGCTATATCCAACTCTACCTAGTGAAGTGATACTATAAAAGGATGCCAGTAGGAGTGAAGCTTTCACATAGGAGCATCTGCAGAGGCAATACCGCAAGTTACCTTTCCACTATCTCCTCTTCATCTACCACCCACTGCACACATCACAGGCGCACACACAGCACCAACTTTATAACTGCAACCTGAGACAGAGAGCTGCTGTTTATGTTAGTGCTGATTTGTGTGTGTCTCCACTGTAAGTCTGATCCCATCTGCATGCTAAAGTGATTGCACACCTTTGCACTGTAACTGTGCACTGTGTATTTGTCTACGTGAGTGCACGGGTGAATCAATCCATCAGGGAAACAGGGGGAGTGTTTCTTCCTTTCCTGCACGTCGTTCCCCAGCCTCATTAGAACCCATTCAGTCAATCAAGCATGAATCCCTAACACAATAACATGCAAAGTGCTTTGTCTGGGTGTAATTGGCCTTGCCAGAACTGTTTTTCTCAAACGGTTAGCTTCTCTCGCCTCGCTCAGACCGCAGCCAGGAGCCCTGTCCAAGAAGCGCAGCTGGCTAGATGAGAAGGAGGAGGATGGAGAGATGAAAACCAGGAAAAGAAAAGGGGATAAAGGCAGGGATGGAAAGATTAAAAGACGCTAGACGGAGGGGCGAGTATGGATTATTGGCCTCCTCTCTGGATCAATTTCAGAAATATAAAGCATTTATAAAGTAATTTAAACCATTTTTCATATAGCTCTGCTCTTGTTCAGCCTCAATGCCAGAGGTGGAAAAAGTGAACACATTCTTTATTCAAGCAGAAGATACAGATACTTGTGTTAAAAAACACACACAAATATAAAATTAGTTTTTAACATTAACATTTACATACATGATTCTTCAATTATTTTTTTACATTATGACAATTTTACTGTAAATTGCCCATATTATGCTTTTGGAGAGGTTCCCTTCCCTTTAAAATGTTGTATAGCCTTTTGTGCATCTAACAGGTCTGCAAAGTCACAAAGACCAAAGTCTAAACCAAAGGGAGTTGCTCAGAAATCACTCCTCTTAAACTGCCTGAAATGCCTCACTTTTAATCCAGCTGTTGTTCTGTTACTTGGTGACATAACTATGTTTGCAGAGATGGCAAAAGCACACACATTCTTTACTCAAGTAGAAGTACTGGTAAAAGTAGAAGTACTGATTCAACTTCTTTACTCAAGTAAAAGTGAAAAGTACAGGGTCTAAAATGTACTTTAAGTAAAAACGTAAAAAGTAGCCCTTTTCCCTGCGGTAGAGTCTCCCTCTCTTGTTGGTTTCGTCTTGTTACGTCTGTTGTGCTTCATATGCACTGATGGATACACTAAGCAATTGTCTTTTTGGTGTTATTGTCCATCCACTGAGGCTGAAATTGACCTTGATGTTGTGAAGGCACTGTACAATAATGCAAAGTAAAAATAAGTGTTGATTCCCCTCAATTTCAATAAAGGAAAAATTTGTAATATATTTACAGTAATAAATAAAATTACCATGATATGTCATTGGAGATTAAGAAAACATACTAAGTTGAAATATTATACAATATAATATACAACGCTATGGTGTCCTTTCTTTTCCGGCCTGTAACTTGTGTTATTGTTTACTCATTTCACATTGATAAGAATTCAAATTAATGCTGAATGTTTGCCCAATGTTAATGAAGGCAGACAGTCACTGAACTCCAACTCCAGAGTGTGTATTTTTGGAGCAGTGGGCTTTTGTTTTCATTCTAATGGGCTTAACTTCACATTGACAGACAAATGGCATTTACTAGAAACAGCTGATCAGTTTACATTGTGGGACTCACCGTTGCTTGTCAACAATTTACAATGTTGCATTCGTCTTGCGCTCCTGCAGCCTTCTTGCTGCCTGCCTGAGGTTCTTCAAGTCTGGGGAGGATGGGGCCTATTTCATTTACCATCTATGGTTCCAACTCACTTTTTGGACTGCAGTAGTCATTTTTGGATGTGCAATTGTTACATGTTGGTCCTTTAAAACTAAAGTAACAAGTATCTTTTGGAAATGTAAGGAGTAGAAAGTACAGATAATTGTGTTAAAATGAACTCAACTTAAGTGCAGTATTGTAGTATATGTACTTAGTTACTTCTCACCTCTGCTTGGTGCTTTCTGTACACATTATCCCAGTGTGTGTGTGTGTGTGTGTGTGTGTGTGTGTGTGTGTGTGTGTGTGTGCATGTGCGTCCCATACTGTGAGCGGTCATCCAGAACTCCTGTCTGTCGCAATCGCACATGTTCCCCATTACCATGACAAACCAGTTGACATCCCATTTCCCCACCACACCATACCACACACACACAAGGAGCTGCACACGTGCACACACGCAAAAAAAGGCATGATGGGATATGGATAACGCATGGGCGCAGAAATGTGCCCCCCCGTCCATATTCCCACGGGAGAGACTGTTTGTTCGCTATGATGGGTGACACGGCTGACTGACACTTTCCTCCGAACCAACCCAACAGCCAATCTGCTGAAATTGTGCGGTGACATTGTTGATTAAGCAGACGTTCAGTGTGCGGCGTGTGCGTTTCAGGCTCACTGGTGCAGGGAAATGCAGACTCAGTGTATATGTGTGCCTATACAGATGCTTGTATGTGCTGTACGTGTGTTACTCCGAGGACATGTGACTGTAAGAATCAAAGGAACATGTCTGACTTTGAACCAGTCAGGCCACAGCAGCACCCTAAACATGCTGAGATAATCATCAGCAGTCGAGTACTGCCATCTAGTGACCTTGAAAAAGAGCTTCTTCCTCTAACATAAAAACAGCCAAAAATGATCAACTGCTTTACTTTTTGTTTTTTTTTAATTGCTTCAGACAACACTGAAGCTTCATACGGTCTGCATTACCAACAAGCATCAGTCTCACCTCCAAAACTCACTCACACCACCAAAACATTTGATCCATGTCTCAGAATAAGCTCATTAGACCATAACACTGGCAACAATTCTCATTCAGAAAGGAAAAAATGTCACTCATGACAGACTGACCTAAAAACACTACCAATAGGGATCAATATATAAATGATAAACTTTCATCAAGGTTGAGTGATTTTTCACTTAAATACATAAAACAAAAAAAATTTCTGAGCGTTTACTTATATTTAAGATATTTTTTCTAAACTCTTAACACAGCAACACACCCTATTGCACAATTAGCCTTTTTTGCTTTTTTTGGAGGGGGTTTGCGCCAAACCACATTTTGTTCATTAAATATCACCTCTACATTTCAAAATGCAAAGTCAATATCAAATTGTTCTTTCAAAACACAAGCACACATTTTCTATCAGAGAGGAACATATATTCAGTCATAATACAACGGCTTTCAAAATACATAAATTGGCATTACAAAAACTGCATTTCTTTTCATGTTTCAGTTCCACCTGTATACTAGACTATATGAATGAGTATGAATGAATTAATCATCTTTGTTCTATTGTAAAAAAAAATAAATAAATAAGTGACAAGACTGCTGCAGTAAGAGCTTTACTGTATTAGCAACATGAAAGTATTGCCAGTGGTTCCTAATGTGTAAAACTGCTGTAAAATACAAAAATAAAAAAATAAATATAAAAATAAAAAGGGACAGACAGAGAAAAAGACACAAATGCATAATCCTGCTCAAATCTATACATTATTCTGTATCCACACTAAAAAAACAAAACAAATTCTTTTACGGTATATGTTGTAATTGCAATAATTTGAACACCTGTCTATGTCTCTGATTGAGATTGGAATCAGCTGTATTTGGTCTATTTTATACACATTCCTGTAAATCAGCTGTTTCTGTTTCTCAGTGTTTCAATGATCTGTTCTTTCAAAAATGCTCATTAGCTGTTTCAGTATATCTTTTGAGCTGCAGTTGTTGCACAAGCAGAGGCTTTGTGATGTATTTGAGGTTTGGAACTGGCTGCGAAATGATTAACTTTTATTTTTCAAGTTTGAATGATTTTTCACATAAATCAGTATTTCATTATAGAATAAGAATAACACCTGCACATTTCATTTTATTGACTGAAATAAGTTATATGAAATGCAGCAATTTGCCTTGATATCCTTTATTTTTTCTTTATCTTTTTACTTGGTAATACTTTACCTGTGAAACATAAAAAGTTGAAACAAAAAAAAAACATACTGTTGAAATTTCAGGGCTGCTATAATGTAGTAATATAATACTATAAATGTGATAATTCTTGGTACTCTTGGTAAATAATTCCAAAGCTGTCCCCTTTCGTCCGTTTGGTAATGATTATTATTTCATTTCATTGTTAATAATCTGTCACTGTAAGATTTATCTATATTTTAACATAGTTACTGCAAAAATGCCGGAAATTTCCCTTCATTCTTCTAACAGTTTTGAAAAACAGTGCGTTAGCATTTCAAAAATGTGCAACAGATCTATAGTGTCTTGCAGATGGTGGAGTCTGAATGAGAAAAGAGTTCATGGATTTTGGAAAATGTGGTGAGTGAATGCATTTTGTGCGACAGCTGTGAAAAAATGATTCACAGTTTGGTCCACATAGACTTGTGTTTCGCTGACTAAAGGAGCAATATGTAACAATTGCGTGTCCAAAAATGAGTGCTGCTGTCCAAAAAGCGAGTTAGCACAGATGGTATCTTTGAGTGTTATGGATAAGAGCCTCATATAACCCCACTTTAATAATCCAAACTATCCCTTTAAAGCAGTCTCTCCAGTGACAAAACATATTTTGACCTACATGAAAATATTATTTCTAACATTTAAATGAGCAACAATATATGTAACAATTGTGCATCCAAAAGTAAGTGCTGCAGTCTATATAGCCAGTTGGAGCCACAGACTGTACAAAAAATAGGTTTCAATCCTATTTAATATATGATCTATAACTGAAGCAAGATGTTTTCCCCTGCCACATCCTCCTCAGACTCAAGGAAGCTCAGACAGGCTGCAAGAACCCTGCAGGGGCGCAAGACAAGTGCAACATTTTAATTTGACTATAACAAGCGACAATGAGTCCTACACTGTAAGTTGATCAGCGATTTATAACTGTCAGTTGTCTGTAAATGTAAAGCTAAGCCCATTATCCTGAAAACCAAAGCCCACTGCTCTGAAGATACACACTCTTGAGTTGAAGTTTAGAGACGGCCTGCCTTATGCCTGTCAGAATATATTGCTCAATTTAACTGTTATAAACATCTACTACTTCTAAAAGTTTATTAATGATTTCTTATGACTCATAAACACACACTTACTCATTCTGCAAACATTTGGCATGAATTTAAATTCTTAACTTTTAATTTTGAACTAGGATAAAATAACAGTTACTCTGGTCTGGAATGGAAATTTTAAAGGAGGACACCGCGGCTGTAGAACTGTTGTCAGAGTAGCAAGTATTTCAACTTAACATGTCTCCTTCATTTCTGATGACATATTATGGTCATTTTACTGGAAAACTGAACTTAAATGTGTGGAGTGGGCTAAAAGCTGAACTTGCAATAAACTAATAATTGAGGCAGTATTAAATGGACACAGCAGGATCACTTAATAAAACCCAAAGTCGTGAATTTATCATCCTCTTCTTCTTCACTCTTCCCCGGATCTCTCAGCCTCTCTCAGATCAATAGCTTTGTTTGTTCCAGCAGCACCTCCCAGTGTTTTCACTTGTCCCTCTCTGCATGACGCGAATTGGACGTCCTGTCCTGTGCCGCGGTTATGCTGTGAATCAAAAAAGCCAAATTAAATTGCCTAATTGGTTTCCTTGGGAAGGGTAAAACAGATTTAAATTGATTACCGGTAATGGCCTTTTGTGGAACCACATTGGCTTCTGCTGTTTGAGGAGGATTTAGCAAAACCAATTAATTTGCCTCACCTCTTCCGCGCCCTCCTTCTGTTTCCCTTTGTCTCTGTCTGGAAGCTTTTTCATCTTTGGTTTTTCCAGTTTTTAATGCCCTCCTTCATACTCGCCCAAAATAAAAGGGATGATGATGATAACGTCACCGGATAACAATCACTCAGGCCTAATTGGCTGAATGCTGTCATACTGCGGTGCTGATAAAATGCAAGAGATGTTTTTTTGTCTCCAGGTCTTCTGTTACGAGACTCGTCTGACAAAAGATAATATAAATCTCTCTTTCAATTATGTTGGCTGTGCCTGTTTGCTTCAACTCTCGCTGCTGCTGCCGCTTCAGCCGAGGGAGGAAAAAGTAAGATGTCAAGGTCACATTTTGTCACACAAGCTGATTAAATCCCTAATATGCTCTCCTCTCTCCCTGTATCCCTGCCTCGGTGTGTCTCCACCTCCCATCAAATATTATCACAACCAGACCTAATGTGACATTTAGAATGGGGAAAATTACAAGCACTTAATGTGATTTCATTAATTAAATTTGGGGGTAACTATTGTGTTTGATTAAAACAGATGTCATCTCCCTCAGGAGGAAGAGAAGAATCATTTTCTCACCGATGACTTTTGCAAGAAAAGTTTTTCACTCTTCCTCTGCAAATAAGAAAATATCTAAAGCCAGATCAGGAATGCAGCATCATCTGTTACCGTGTTTTGCGACAAAGCAAAGTCAGACTGGTGTGCTGAACTTTCTTTAGCTTCATTGCGTGCCGTAAAATTAAATGCAGTTAGGCTGCATAGCCCATGACAAATTAACAAAATAAATTCAAGCATTGTAAATTTATTTATAGCCGACGTCATGGATTACAGATGAGTGAAGCAACCTTCCACTGCCTGAGGTTCAACAGAGATGTAAGAATAAAGACTTAAGTACTGCTGTTTAGTTGGATTACACGCAAAACCCTGAAGCATCACAAATTACTGTTGAAAGAAGACCGAGTTCCATTATGGTTTTACTTACATCTGTGTGTATTACTTCACACACACACCGTGGGTACTTAACCAGAGTTGGTTCATGTTACCCTGGAAACAAAATTAGTGCACAAACTTGACAGGTAAAGGTATCATGAAAAGGTCACAAAGGTGATGGTATACACTTGAGCAGTGATGCATAGGGGAAAAAATAAAGCAGTTTCTGCAAAACAAAGTTATGTTGCTTTGTAATATCCTAGTTAAGCTATATAAAAATAGGGAGATTAGTGGAATCATCCTCTTTAACAAAACCTTTAATTAAATACACCTTAGGGACCAAGCAGGGAGGTGAGGATACAGGTTTTAGATTTAAAAAGATGTACAGAAAAGACAAAGTGAGAATTGAATATTATGTTATGAGAGCTCACAGTGACCTTGACCGTTGAGCTCCAATATCTAACATTTTTATCCTTGAGTCCAAGTGAACATTTGTGTTAAATTTGAAGAAATTCAATCCAGTAGTATGCACGATCAGCCTCAGACAAGCTTTAGATCTGTTGATCACACATGTATGCAAGCGATCACATGATCCCCTCCAGGGTTACGCCTGGCAGCCATAATGAACCAGAGTCACAAGTAAGTTTGACATCTTGTCACCCAGCTCCCAAGTGCTAAGTCAACTCTCAGGTCCTGAAGTCTAAATTTTGAGTCCTAAACTGCTCATAATACATTCTTCACCAAACATAATGCCATTATAACAGCAGAGCCTAAACTTACCATTCTTTATGCAACTTCAAATATTGAAAGAAGTTTGAGGTTGTTGCATCTCTGTGTATATTTTTTGACCTTTTGCATACTGCAATTCATTTTCGTTGACCATTTTTAGTTTTAGTATACAGTAACGTAAGGTTAGTTCCATATGGCTCTCTCTGACAACTTGATTGGAAGCTGTCGATTCACAAAGTTGATCTGGGGAATAATTAATGTCATTAGATTCGGGAAATTAAGGGAAATTAATTGATTTGTGGCACATATGACATACTTTTTAATCTTTGGGCTTGGGAGGAGGTGTCAAGTCAAATGGCACAAGCCCAAGTGAAGTATCGAGGAGTTAAAAGTCTTGTTTGATTATGTTAGGGCAAGTCTAAAGTCATCAGATTTGTGAATCCAGTTCAGTGTTGTGACTAAAGTCCAATGGTACTTGTGTTATTAGTCTGCTGGTGTGGCTGTGGCTGCCACCACAACTCAGTGCAGACTAAGAAAATGTATTTGTATTCAATAAAGTGACTCATTTTTATGAGCATTTTGTGTTCTGCTCATAGCTTATTCCCACAGTCCAGAATCACGTGGTAAATGATACAATATTTTAGTATTCCATGAGCATAAAAAATACATTTCTTTCACTTCTCCCTTCCTGCAGTGTCATAATCGCAGTTTATATGGAAACCCATTATCAAGGCTTGGGCAGATCAAGTGTCACGATGGGAGGATGTGACAAGAGGAGAGGAAGATCTTGAAAGCAGAAGACAGTCAGTAAAATATATTGACGGTAATAGAGGTCAAAATACATACCGCTGAGATATTTCTCTAAAATCCATAATGACTTTTTTTACCACATCAGACAAGAGATTCGACCGCAGAAGTGTGTAATTTCACTCATTCTTCAGTCTGTCATTGTGTCCCACTGCCTGTTCACATTTGCCTCCCAGATCTGCTTTCACTTTTACCTCTTTCTTTTCCGTGGCAGCATCCCTACCTGCATATGAAGAGTGAATCTGAGATAACCTTTAACAAACCACAGAATGCTAAAGAAAGTACAACAGTGTCTGGGAACAAAAAGCAAGAAAACGCTATCCAAGCAAAACAAAAAGTACAAAGACAGCAGAAAAGACTAAAGAGGAGATATTTCTTTACCAAAATGAATTTCCCACTTTTGAAACTCCCGTCCCACAGCTTTTATCTGTGGCCTGAGGTTTGCAAGCCAAAGGCCACAGCAACAGTCAGTATCACAGGCAGCATCTGAGTCGAAACTTCAGACTTTTTGAACAACAAACACAGTTGTTTGTAGTGAATAATTTATGTCAGTCAAAACTGGTGTAAGCAGTGAATTCAGATATGACACAAGGCCCCAAGATATGAGGATAAAATCTGCTTTCAGAAATATTTTATCTCTAAACGTTCAGCTTGTCTTCAAGCAAAGTTCTCAGCCAACTTGAGTAAAGAAAGCATACATATAATGTTAAAAGCTTCTTTTCATGTATTTTGCAAAGAGCACAATGTATTGTTAAACACATAAGCCTTGACTGAGGATACTCTGTTAAACTGGAGCTACTTCATGTGCACTATGAATCTTGAGACAGTTGAAATTCATAAATTTACAGTTACATCTGAGTACATATTTATCATACATTTTCAGAAATCATGCAAATGCACTATTTGGAAAGTGACTGTCAATAGGTTTGTTTCCTGTCACAGTTTATGTTGTTCTTTGACTATGAATAACTTTTTATGTCAGAAGCAATGAATTCTCTGCATCAGGTGAAACTAAGAAACATCCTGTATATTTGCGTGCAACTACAACAAGCCACAGCCACTGAAGTTTTCTACTATGCATCAAGACCCTTTGCAGGAAGCTTCATATGCACATTGAGTTGCAGGAGCTTTTTAACTGGTATACTGCTGGCTCAATGTATTCTTGAAAAACTGTACAAATAAATATAATTCCGTTTAAACACGTATAGAGTATATACTGGCCTAAAGCAACATAAGATAAATACATCTACATATAGAAGGGCATTCAGAGAGTGCAGACCTTGCCAAGGCCAATAGTCCAATAGTGTTTTCATGCTTCAAGTTTGGACATTATTATTTAATGTCTCTGGTGGGACTGTACTGCAGACAATTAAAGGTCCAGGCCAAGGATTCATAGCCAGAAATGGAATATCATTTTCATAAGTATGTTGTCATTATTGTATAATCACCTGAAAATAAGAATCTTGTAAGAATAAGAAGAGGATGCCATCTTGCACCGCCATGTTTCTACAGTAGCCTAGTAAGGACAAACCAAACACTGATCTGGAGAGGCCTTTTTACATTTTTCATGAGTTTCTCGGCCCCTGTAGGTTCTCTCATGTGCTTGGAAGGAGACATCTCAACAGGGTGTTTGCAATCTGCAAGCTCACTGCTTGATGCCTCAAAATCCGACACACTGTTTACTTTACAATACTTGTAAAAACCTTCATAATAACCTAAAATCTAGCACCATCATCAGTTGAAACTTTTAATTTGTCTAATACTTAAGTTTATGACCAAATACCTGTAAAATGACATCCTCACCAGCCCCAGCTGTCTAGTGCTACAAAAAAACACACTAACACACTAAACTAAGATGGTGAAAGTGGTAATCATTACAGTGTTTGGCTATGTTACAATTGTACGTACAATGTTAGAGGTTCTCCCATAAAACCACTGTCCCGGAGTGCTCCATAACAACTGCTTTCTGTATGAATTTAGAGCAACTACACGTGCTGGCTAATCCAAAGGATTACTGTATCCATGAATGTCGATTGTGATATGAAGTCAACATGTTGCTACGACTGGCTGTTTGTATGACAATTATTCCGCCAGGACCAAATGCCCTAACTTGCGATATTAACGAAAGTGAAACACAGTTATCAATTATGTATCTGCCCTGTGATTTGGTTCTGCTCCAAAATTAAATAGGTTCTTCCTTGGCCCATGCTACACCCTTCAAACAAATTTCGCCAATAGTTTTTCCATAATTCTGCTGCACACAGACAAACAAATAGCACCAAAATCATAACCTAACACAATAAGTCGTTTGTAGATCCCTGCATTCCCTTAAAAATAGAATAAAGTCTGATTTATTCACAAGACAAATGAACAGCTGGAACTGTTAAAATCTAACCTGTGGTTGAGAAAACCTGATCTGATAGAATAAAAAGCGGGCCAGAACAAGCAGGCATGACAGCTGTATTCATGTGTGTAGCAGTCCTTGACTGAGCACTGCCTTACTTTTGTGTCACAGAGGCAAAACTTTAATATCTGAAATCTAATATTATAACACTCAGTGAACACCTTGTCAACACCAGGCGACCTTCTTCGGCTGCTCCACAGATCAGTTCTGACGCTCATGTGCCCATTGTAGGCATGTGAGTCAGCCTGGGCCCTCTGAATGGTCTAAGGCCACACTGCCTCATACACAGCAAGCTGCATTGTGCTGTGACACCTTTCTATCATAACCAGCATTAATCTCTTCAGCAATTTGTGCTACAGTAGCTCTTCTGTGGGGTCAGACCAGACAGGCTGGCCTTAACTCTACACAAGCTTCAATGAGCCTTGACCCCCATGACCCTGTCACCAGTTCATCTGTTACCATAAGACCTGACCCAGTGTCCTACCCATCACAAACTGGCTCTTGTCAATCCTAACATTTGCCCATTTTTCTTGCAATGAACATATCAACTTCAGGAGCTGACTTGCTGCCTAATACATCGGACCCCTTGACAGCTGTCACTGTAAGGAGATGATCAATGTTATTCACTTTACATGTCAGTGATTTTAATGTTACGGCTGATCAGTCAACATCTACAGCCACACTAGCAGCTTCTTAAGGCTTTATTTAGGCATAGCTGTGAGCTATTAGCCAATTCAGCACGCTAACATGTTTCAAAACGACACTGATGTTTAGCTGTAAATGATTACCACGTTCACCAACATATTTTAGTATGTGAGCAGGCTTTAAATTCTCTTCCCAACCCTGTCACAGTTTAAGTTGACATTTGACTCTGATTAACTTTTGTTGTGAAAATCAATCATTTCTAAGCACCAGATGCTCATCCTGTACGTGAGTGTGCTACTGGACCATTTCACGGCAAATCAGTGTCTCCAAACGATAGATGTTTAGACATTTCACTAAAAAACAAAAGTGCCAACAATGGATGTCGGCACTACAGGAAAGGTAAAAGTATATCTAAAATCATTCAGCTTCATCCTGTGGAGACCATAAATGTTTGTACAAAATTTCACGGTAATGTTTTCAATAGTTGCTGAGATATTTCAGTCCGGACAACAGATGGACATTGACATGTTTAGAGCCAAAAAACACTGCAGGGTTCATAAGTCACAGAACATCAGCAGAGTCCCTTTTGATGGTGGTGGAAAATGAAAAGCAACAAAAACACATTAAAGTTTTTTTTATTATTATTATTTCTCAGCATTAAACATTTTATTTCTTTACATTTATTTACAATCTTCCTAAAAAGTAATTCTATTTCAAGTGTGCAGGGGCACAGATGCACTCTGTACCTTCTTAATGTCAAAGAAATAACAAAAGGACATTTTGTTCTATGCAGTAACACAGCTTCTGGAAATCTGTGAAATTAAAGTAAATTATGTGTCACTGTTCTCCTCACTGAGGAAACTCCTGCACCTGGAAATAAACATGAATAACAACCAGTTAATGGACAATAAACTACAGAGTGCAAACACACAGAAGTTTAAATTGTTTAAATAGTGTTTGGTCCTAAAGGAACTCAGGATGTTGAGTTTGTCCTCACCGGCTCAGACCAGGGGGTAGCTGGCTGCAGTAGCGATGCCACATTGGTTGTGTTTGTTCCTGCTCATCATGATGTATCCCTTGTCTCCCCATCCAAGACCCCAGCTACAGAAACACACAAACACAAATTACCAACAATATTTAGCTGCTCTATCGGAATCATAATCACCATATTTACAACAGCATGCAGAGACATAATGATCTGTATTCTGATAGAAGTGAAATAATTGTGGCAGTTCACAGTAATGGGTGGTTTAAGAAGTCGACAACATCCTGAGTGAGATTCACTTCATTTTCACAGCACTGCTGCTGTCTGTGAAAACAGCAACTTAGCTCTCTGTCTCCACCGTTACATTACTGACTGACTGGATGTTAGCAGGGGAGCAGCTCATAATTTAAAATACGAGTGACAGATGTGAGTGTTTACCTGTTCTTGACCAGCCAGTAGTCTTTTCCACTGTCAGTGCCGTAGCCCACAGCCAGCACACCATGGTCCAAGTCACTGCTGCTGCAATCTGGCTCATCATACACTCCTGGAAACACATAAAGCACAGGTTAGACAGGCATTTGGATAAAAAAGAAGACTATCTCCCATTTCTTCTTGCATTTTCATAAGCAGCAACGCAGTGTTTAAAATTGCTCACCTGACTGATAGAGCTGGAAGGACGTCTGAGAAGCATCAATGCCCACAGACACAGGTCCAATGGTGGCCACGGCCTCCTTCAGGGCGTCTTCATCACCTTCTTTCACATCGACGTAGCCTGTGCATGTGGCACCAATAGAGTCAGGCTTGAAACGGCAGGGACCATCCTAATTGAGAGAAGATATTTCACAGTTTACCATCATTTATTACCATATTGATCCATTATGAAAGTGGTGATTAAGTGTTGATCAGAAAACAGTTGTGGAGGAATGCAACCAAGTAGATTTACCTACAGTTAGTACCATACTCAAATACAAATTTTAGTTTCTTGTACTTAACTTTACTCTCTTTTCTTTTCTACTCCACTACATTTCAAAGGGAAATATTGCACTTTTTACTTCACTAAAACTATTTGACAGTTTAGTACTGAACAACAAAAAATGACAAGATTTTGCACACAAAACACATGAAGAGATAACAAAATATTATGTCTGGTTATAAATTAAAGTACTTAATACCGCATACAATTAGTCAATTGATCAGCTAGTTGATTGATGGGAAATTAAATGGCAGTTACTGTATTTTGATCATTTCAGCTTCTAATGGAGGAAATAATCAGCACATTTGTAAAATAATCATTAGCTGCAGTCCTATACAAAATGAGCTCCACCTCAACCAGCTATAACAGAAAAATCCAGTTTTTACATTAATGCACGAGTAATAATAATCTAATGATATAACATATAATAGTACAATAGTCACATGGGACATTTTCCTTTACTGAGTAGTATTACTTTTAATGCTTTAAGAACATTTTCCTGCTTATACTTGCATGTTTTCACTTAAAAGGACAGTTCACCCCAAAAATTAAATCATTATCTACTCACCTCACGCAGATTGAAGGTCGGGTTTAGTTTTTCTGTCCACAAAACACTGCTGGACTTTCACAGGAAAACAGTGTTGCAGAATCTCACCAGCAATGTAAGTTGATGATGACTAGTTTTCAAATGGAAAAAACAATCAAAAAAAAAAAAAAAAAAAAAATGAAATGCCTTCACACTGTTCACTTGCACACACACACCGTCACACCACACACACCCAGTTCAGATGGTGTGCAAGTTCACGTGAACGTGACTCCAAGTTAAGGATCTATAGTGAAGATTTAGGCTAAAAACATGTTGTAAATGACATCTTTCAAATCAGCTTGGCATGTTGGGGGTTTAGGAGACTTGGATTACACCAGACGCGCAGTGTGGAGGCATTTCATGTTTTCTTTTGGTTACTTTTTCCATTTGAAAAAGTCAATTTTTTTATTTTTGGGTGAACTATCCCTTTAAGTAACATTTTCAGTGCAAGGCTTTTACTTTGAACGTAGTATTTTTTAGTATTTTTACAGTATTTTTTACTGTGTGGTGTTAGTACTTTTATTTAAGTAAATACTCAACCACTGGAAAATAGAAGTCTATGAAATTAATTGTCACTGAAAGTGTGTTCAATGTTTGGGGGCCACTATACATTTTAACCACAAGATGGCAGTATTGTACATCTCTTACATGGAGGGCCATGAACACTGTCTGAATGAATTAATTTGCACCTCCAACTCTGCTTTTGAGCATCATCATTGATAAATGCTGTCT
This sequence comes from Lutjanus argentimaculatus, assembly GCA_034769285.1. NCBI lineage: Eukaryota > Metazoa > Chordata > Actinopteri > Lutjaniformes > Lutjanidae > Lutjanus > Lutjanus argentimaculatus. The sequence goes on along the minus strand of JAWZSL010000003.1, from coordinate 24,455,101 downwards.
TACACTGGATGCTTTACATTTAAAGATCATGACTTGCTTTCTGTTTACCTCAGCCTCGTAGGGGTAGGACTCTTCTGTGTCAATCCCTCCGTTGGCTTCAACGTACTTGAAGGCATAGTCCATCAGGCCTCCGCCGCAGCCCATGTTGCCATAGTCGCCCGAGCAGTCAACCAGCTGCTGCTCACTCAGAGACACCAACTTTCCGGTCTTCCTGAAGTTCTGACCCTCCAGTGAGCCAGTCTGGAGAAGAGATATAAAGTAATTAGAAACCAGATATCAGTTGTTTAAAGTTTCCTGCAAAAAGAAAACAAAATAAAGTTATTGTTGTACATACTGCGCTGAAGGCCCAACAGGAGCCACACTGCTTCTGATCCTTGACATCAGTGACGTAGCCCTTGTCCCTCCAGTCAATAGTGTTGGGCAGTTCAGTGCCTTCAGGCAGGCGGAAGAAAGTAGAGCCTCTGCGAGGCAGAGAGATGTTGAAGGAGCCCAGACAGCCCTGGGAAATCAGGCGCTTGTACTCTTCATTTTCCTGGAGAAAAGGGACAAATTCAGTGTGTCACCAAAATGTTCAAATCCAGAGATATATGTAACAGTGTGCTTTTTGCTTATGGCTTGTTGCTATAACGAGCTGCTGGGAAAATACAGGATACGTCAGATACATCAGAGCCTACACGTAATATGACTTTCATACATCATCCTGTCTGTGAACATGATCTCTGCTTGAGTCATGTCAGATAGATTTTCATCAGAAGTCGTGGTTGTTTGCAATGGAAACAGCAACTACCATTATCCCATGCTACTTCACAACTTCAAAGGGCTGCAACGATTATTTTTATTTATTTTTGATTATTTTCTCAATTAATCAATCAGTTGTCTGGTCTTTAAAATGTTATAAACTGGTGAAAAAAGTCGATCACTGTTTCCCAAAGCTCAAAATTACATCCTAAAATATCTTGTTTTGTCCTCAGCCAAAAGATATTCAGTTTAATGTCATAGATGAGTAAAGAAATCACAAAAAATTAAAAATTACTCAAAATTATGCAAAGTGATTAAATAATGTCAATTAATTCAATAGTTGGCAACTAATCGATGAATCATTGCAGGTCTACATCAAACATATTTTGTTACTATTTCAATGTGAGAGGGACCCCTGGCAGCAGAAATTACATATTGTGCATTTAACCAAATGACACTGAAGACATTAGTTAAACAGCTAAATGACAACACAAACACAATTTAGGCCACAAAACATGTGTTTTCCTGTGCATACCATGTCAGCAAAGTAGGTCATGCCAAGGCGGTAAGACTTGATGCCCTCATCTGCCATGATGTTGTGCACCAGCACCAGTTTGCGGTTCTTGATCCAGATTTGCTTGCGTTGAGCCTCCTCTAATGGAGAGTTGTAGGACCTCGCTGTCAATCACAGAAGGAAAGAATCAGAAAAAGAAGAGAAGAAAATGATCAGTGGTGAATTATGAATCAATTTAACCCCTTTCCAGTTAAGAGAAATGCCCCTTTATTGCCAAACAAACAGTGTAAACTGTAAACTTCTAAACATCTAGGCAGATGACAAATCCCTTTACTTTTACCTTCAGGCGTGTGTTGTGTGTGAATGAGCGCACATTGACTTCATATTTAGGCTTCACCGACAGTATCTTCACAGGAAACTGAACAAGATCTACTGTATCTGACAACAGACCACAAAAGAAACCACTCTGATAAAATTGTCTCACCAAACTTGAGTTTCCAGGCGTGGAACTCCAGGTCTTCCAGAGAGACACTGGCACAGCTGGCCACGGCCAGAAGAGCAGCAGCAACCAGTAGCAGCTTCATCCTGACTGACAGCACCAACAGAAAAAGCAGAGAGTTCCTTGTGACTTGTAGGAAACCACACAGGTTGAGACTGAACTCTTTCATTTCAGTTTCCCTTCTCAAGTGTTTGCTGTTATGACGTTGGGTGTCACATGAACACAACCACAGCTCTATTTCCCGGCTTCTTTGAATCTCTCATCCATCTCACACTCAAACTCTTTCTCATATTAATGAGTCTCTTTCTTCTTTGAGTCAGTGCATCTTCACAACAGGAAGGGTGTGTGCTTGTCTGTGTGTGTTTGTGTCTGTGCTGTAGCTGCTTACCTGCTTCTGTGTCAGTAGGTGCGTGGTGAAGCTTGAGGTATGAGCACCTGAAAGCGATGCAGGGCTGTGACAGAGAGGCGTTCTTATATAGCTGATAGAGTTATGACTTACCGTGTGTCCAGTCAGGTGGCTGTCAGCAGCTCATAAAGTGAGAGGGAGACAGAGTCAATCATTGAAATAGGGGATGGGGGAGTTATTCATTATGAGAGGTTCATATGATGATATCATTGTTTTGGGAAACTCTCTGCAAAACAAGGAACATAAACTGCTGAAAATTCTGTGAAGACATGATCAGTTACTCAGCAGTTTGTTGAGCAGTTTAGAAATTATACAGAAGAAGCTCAGTCTGTCTGTGTGTTTCTCTGATTACACTCACATACTGATGGGAATTTCTCAAGAAAAAAAAAAAAAGTAAAACTGACAAACAGATACAATAACATATCCAGGTGCTAACGTGTGGCGTCGCCCCACTGTTTTAGTTGAAACCTCAGCAACTACACTATGCCACGCTGGAAAATGTGCGGGTATCAAATGGAGGTGCTTCTTGAATATGTAGGTGTCACTTAACCCACTGAAAGTTTGTTTGATTTACATGAATGATCAGGTTTTATTTGAAGTTGTGTTACCTCGTCTTTCCCTATTTTAAAAACTCCTCCACACTGGACTGTTTTTGAAGTGTTTTCTCCGGTTTTATTTAAATTAGAGACAAAACAAACCGACGAGTTTGAATTTGTTTGTTCTAAAAATAATCTGAGGATATTATCATGCAGTGATAATGTCATGATAATGTTATCAGTGGGACGTTCTCTTTTGGTATGGGAGTAAGGGTTAATGTACAGTGATTCAAGACCCTTTTGCTTTGTGTCAAGATCCTGCATCAGCGTGTAGGGGTTTATTTCCAATTATGACCTGCTCACCTTACATTGTCCCATTTATTACACATCTATGTAGTGAAATGATTTTATTTATTTAAATGATTTATTACTCCTCCAGAGTCTATGATGAGAACTGTGTCCATAACAGTCTGTTCTTCATTGCAGTGGCCTGTTATACATAGCAACGGTCTATTCAGAACACACAAATGTACTGAACTATTTGTCTCAAACTGAAAGGTTTTCTGAGATTTTTGTATGTATTACTAGCCTACATGAGTATTGCAGCTAATATAACTGAAGTGAATATACACACGCACACACTCTGATCAATGAAACTCCTCTACATTTGATATTTATGATTCGTGAGTGTTTCCATTGGCTGCTGTTCAAGACTTCCTTTCAGTTTCCAAACACACATCCTGTTTTCACTGTAAGGTTTGATTAGTTCTGCAAATTTTTCCGCCATCCGTCATTGTCAGGAACATGAGAAGGAATATTATTTAGTGGTCAAAGCAGACTGAGTAAGTAATAGGTAAAAAGCAGAAGCCAATGCTGGGAACTGACTTTTTATTTGTTTCAATCCGATAGCAACCAGTGAGTGAATTCTTGGTCTTAAAAGCCCTATTACATAATGTATAAGAATCATACTCATGCTCATTTTTCCATGGTAATTCACTGTGGTTGTTGATGCCGTAATTGCTGTATGACTGTCTTTCTGCCCCGCCCTCCTGCTCAACTGTTCTCTCTCTGTTTGTCTGTCCGCCTGTCACAAGGCTTTCGTGTCATGACAATACTTAAAATCATAAAGACGCTGTCAGGTGAAGAAAAACTGAAAGCTAAGCTAAAAGTTTACGGAAGTCATTGAACTCTATCAGCCTGTCTCATGTTTCTGCCTGTTTGTGCAAAGTCAGGGAGTCAGTAGTGTTTGTACACATAGGTTGCTTCCTTTAAAACTGGTGCCAATAGTTTGTCAGCTAATAACACTGGCGCTTTCACAGAAAAAGAACTGTTGTTTTTATACCAGTTTGGTATTATTTTTAATGCTTTATAGCTTTGCTCAAAACAGCAAAAACACATGCAAGACTTGAACAGTTAATCAGTGGTTATAGAAGTACTCAGATCCTTTAATGGTACAGTAAAAACACTTTGCACTGTCGCCTCACAGCAAGAAGGTTCTGGGTTAATTTGTTGACTGTGGCCAGGCCTTTCTGTCTGGAGTTTGCATGTTCTCCCCACGCTTGCGTTTGTTTCCTTTGAGTGTTCCGTTTCCTCCACTATCAGAAACATGAGTGCTAGGTCTATTCTCCACTCACTGCCTCTGACCAAGGCACTGGCTTAGAACTGGTTTAGGACCATGCTGCTGCACTGTGGCTTCCACTGCTCCTTTAGGATCAGTGAATCTCACTCTGCATTGTCCTCCATATAAACGTATATGTGACGATAAAGTTGACCTTTGACATTTACCTTTACTACCTTCACCTTAGAGGACCAGTGTGTAGGCTTTGGTTGTATCTAGCAGTGAGGCTGTAGATTGCAGCTATCTAAATACCACTCCAGTGTTTGGTTGTCCCTTAAAGGCTACTGTGGAAATGTGATTCAACATGGTGACCTCCATGGAAGAGGACCCACACCCTCTGTAGATACAGATAAAGGGCTCACTCTAAGGTAATGAAAATACAATGACTCTTTTTATCAGGTGATTATACACTAATGAAAACATATTTATGACTATTCTATCCTATTTCTGCCATGCACTATTTTTATACCAAAATTAGCGTGTATGTCTTGGTAAACACACTAAAAATAGTCAATTGACTCCCTCCCCATTGTCAGCAGATGAGTTTGCCTTTCTTCTTTTTTTTTTTCCCTGATGTGTCGCTGTGAAAGCCCAGACTTAACTCATGTCTGTGCAGGAACCCAGAGAGAAAGAGGTTTTTAAAAGTCTTAAAAGTTTTGCTTCTATACCTGCATGTACTTCCTGGTGTTGCTTTATTTACTGTTTCATTTTCAGCGAAACTGAGCTGGATAGGAGTTGATAAGTTACTGTTGATATCTAACATTTCCTGATTTTGCTGCATCATAATAAAAGCTTTTAGGCAACAAAATAACAGAACTTTTATTCTAAAGAATTTATAGGAAATTAAATGTGCCACCATTTTACTGCCACTCGATTCAAGACCCAGGTGTCATTTTTTCATCACTGCCAATCAGAGCCGGAGCCAAAAATTCCTGTGACGACTGCAGAGTCATTTGACCTGGATATGAAGGTTGATTGCACCATTTCCCACTGAAGACAAAAGCCAGATGTTAGTGGGAGTTAGTGGGTTTTTTGTCGAGTGTAAAAAAGGGCTTTATTTTTGATCCCGCTAAATCTTGCACACTGAACCTTTATAAGTCCAATTTAATTAAAAGTGCAGAATTATCAGCAGCAAATTATACTTGTGTATAGCATTTCACTTCTGTGGCTGCTTGAGAGGGAACATGCTGTTAGGTTCTTTAGCCTAGTGGTTCCAAACCCAGCCCCACCAAAGTGTCACAGGATAAATCTGAGTAGTCCTGCAATGATTAGGTTAATAAGGTTGGAAAGGAAAAGATCTGCTAGACAAATTTGCATTCTTTTTTTTTTTTTTTTTTTTTTTTGCACTTTTCTAATCTTTGCTCTTTTTATCTAAAATATTCATACATTTGCCTCTTTGATCCTCAAACAATTATATAAATAAAATAATCAGAGAAGTTTAGTGAGTAAATCATTGTTTGGGGGAACTATTAAGAACTCATACACATCTGAAATTGAGATGGGGTCCCAAAAAGATATGGCTTTGTTTATGCAGTCACATCAAAAACTTACCATATGTTTTTTTGTTTGTTTGTTTTATGTAAAATCTTAATCTTGATCGCAACTAGTAATTACAGATGTCTGATAAATGTAGCAGATTAAATTGTACAGTATAGTACTTAAGTAAATTTACTTGGTTACTTCCCATCACTGTGGTTGACCAGCAAACTGTATTTTTAACATCATACAAACAGCTAAATATGTGTGTGACCCTTGTAATGTTATTAATTTTTTTAATATACAGTAAATGTGTTTCATAACTGGAAATTTTGACCACAGAAGGGCAAGAAAAAGTTGGGAAATTCTTCTGGCCTGTGGTATGAAAAGTGCTAAAAGTGGATTTTATCATGAAACTACGAAGGCAAGTGCAACTTTATACGGGCATTAAGTTTGTGGTGTACCTCACGTATCATAAACCATTTACAACAACAGTCAAGTGACAGAGTCAGGTCATGAGCCAGCACAATACAGATGCACGAGGAAATCGTTTTCACACCCACAAGGTTTGTGTGTGCTTGTGTGTATGACCTTGAGAAAGAGCTTGAAGTGGCAAGGTTTACAAGTGCCTCTGCATTTGTGTGTGTCGGCTGAAAGTTGTTTGCTTGTGCAAAACAGAAACCAACCGACAGCCTAGAAAACACATTTTTTTGTGATTTCCATCACCACTTCCACATTGTGGACCGCATGTTTTGGTTGCGTGTCATTGTGTTTTATTTGTTGCCTTCAGCTTGCACATGACAATGATGACAGTTCAGTAATAGGTCCAGGAATGACACATCAAATATCTGAAATGCAGGACAAAGGTCATATGTGTCTTAATGTGTCTGAAATTTAAAGCAAGTAAAACAAGCCTTTGTTTACTGCCTTATACAGTCGGTAAACACTTGAGTGCCAGGTTGTAAAAAGATTAGAGTACATTTCACAGTTGTATAAGGAAGATGGAATAACAATAAAGCGTTTATGATTTTAACATGATTAAATAGTGTGATCAATCAATGCAAATATAAAATTTGGATCACATTTATTTCAGATATCGCAAATATAAGAATTTCATATTTTAAAAACTGGTTTGTTTTGTTTTGCATCCCTGTTTTGATCAGACAAATAGTTCTGAGGTGAATCTGCATCTAGTATCGTGTGACTTTTACCAATGTCAGGTCATGGGGTTTGTCTGGTTTGTTTTACTGTAAAATGTGACTTAATGCATGGTGTCCATGCATTGAGTCATCTCTTACTGAAGTGAGTGAGTGAATCAGCTGTACTCAGAAAACGATGTCGGGTAACAGTCACTTCCCTATTTCAAAGTCTTCTCAGGTACTCTCCTTTGGTTTTCATCATAGGGGGTTCAAAATACATTTGGTCAAATCAAATATACATCATGATTAAAATTGTTACACATAAATTTTCAAACCTTTTGCTCCTCTGACCCAACTTCCAGGCAGTTACACACATCTACTCAGCATTGTTAAAACCTCACAGCACTCATGTGATCTCATGATACAAAACTGGGAAAACACAAGGACTTTACAGCTAATACAGTAGGCTGTTACAAGTCAGATGTTTGTTTTACTATGCTGTCCTACAAAAGCAAAATGCAGTATATCTGACATTTCACATCTGTTTCAGTAACATTATTCTATAGAAATGTACATACAGAGCTAAAGACCAGGCCAAACAGCTGTAACTATGGCATGATTTCCTTTAGACTCACAAACTTGTCATTGCACTTCTCTTACAGCTTCCATAGACAAACAGCCAACTAGGAGCTTAAGTAACAATGACTAGCTGGTGATAAAACCACAGTTAGCCTTAGCTAAAGCTAAAACTATATTTACTTTTTACTTGGTATTGATTTTTGCTCTTGCTTTTATTTGTAAATCAAGAATTTCCATTTTGATGAACTGACATCTTCATAATTTAGTTAGTCTTATAACTAATTCAGGGATTCATGATGGATAAACTAACTAAAGTGCTGCTAAAGTTTTACTAATCCAGGACATCTTGTCATCTCAGTTTAACTCCTGTGATTTGGTGGTTAGGTTACCTTTCAATCACATATTTAAATCTATGTCAGTGCTAATTGTGAATATTATTATCTCACTGGCAGACACCTTGCAAAAGAGATATACTGTATTTAGGCTAAGTCCTATTAACTATAACTGTAAATTAGGCCTGCTAATTAAACGTTCGTTGTTTTCTTTACAAATTGTCTAAAAATAATTGAATATGCTTGTCATTGTTTCTGAGAGCTCAGTGACATCTTCAGATGTTTTGTTCTGTTCAACCAACAGTCTAAAACCCAAAGATGTTCTGTTTGCAGTCATAAAGGACAGCATTAAATATGCGTATTTGAGAAGTTTGAACCAGCAAATGTTTGACTTGTTCACTTGAAAAAAACTACTGAAAAAATATTTTATGATCATAATAGTTCATATTTTAATCAAATTAAAGTTTATTTTCTCAACCAAACAAGTTAAAATGTGCAAGAAAGCACAAGTCATTATGTGTGTTCTATGGGCATTAAAATAATAAACCTAAAAAGGCATTAAATAAAAGAATTGCACCCTTCCTATCTTTTACACAGTTGTCAAAGAAAATCTCTGCTTTTGCAGTATTGCAAACTCACCAGGAGAGGGCAGCATTTCACTATGCTTTGCATATATATTATGTCTGTTCATAAGTTCACACAGCTTCCACATATTCGATTGTACGTCAGAAAACAAAAAATCTACAGTACTTTTTATGCTGCTTCTTCTGAAAATTTGTCAAGCTGAATCAATCAGTTCAAGTTACTTTCATGGTCAGAATTCATAATGAATAAATATGTGTTTCCTCCACATAAACTGTTACAGTACGATGGTTACATGTGGTTATTATGATGCTATGTAGAGTTTATTGACATCTAAGTGACATAATGTGACACTATCTGTGGGTGCATACTGACTGTAGAGTAGATCCTGGAGGATCTGGTGTGAAAAGGAAACCCTGCGGCCCAGTGACAATACCAGTGTGAAAAGGCAGTAAGATGCTTGGCATGGGGAAACTGAGAGGGACGCTACCCCTAGTAAACTCTTCTAATTTCATTACTCTACATGTTTCCTCAGCTTAGAGCCAATCACATAGTTGGCTGCTCTCTAGTGGGGGTCACACATAACAGCCGTTAAATTGTGACAGTGGCCCAGACTGGCATACCTCTGCACATAATCTGATTATCGGATCAATAACACAGCAACATTTAGTGCATAGCTGGGATGGCTGGCTTCTTCTCTGGTTACACATTGCTGGCATTCACCACTCGTTCCCACTTTATAGGTGACAAAGTGTGAATGCGAGCAGGAATTCAAATGGAAGGCTTTTTAAATAAGACGAGCTGCACAGCGTAACCTTGATCACATCTGGCTGTGCTACTGTCTCTGGATTCACACAGCTACAAAAATATACACACACTTATTTAGAGTCTGTCGTTGACTAAAGTGCGTTCTCCAAATATTGAGACACCTTTTTTAAGGCAAATATTAGTATTCAGCCACAAGAAGTGTTTATTTTTCTCTGTCCAGCTAATCTGCTTTTAAGGTGCAGTAAGTGATTCTGCACTGTGAAATCTAACAAAAAATCTAGGAAACTGGTCGCCTTGAATAAATTAACTATTAACTATTAGTCTATTGTGAAGTTGTTCCAACTTACAAATGACAAATGAATTAACTTGCTTTTTGTAAATGTGGAGAAGATTGATTGTGTCTCATTCCCAGGTTGTTAAGATTTTCTAAAGCCTAAAAATGAGCCAAGAGGATGAGCGGGGGCCTCATTACTGGGGCAGGGTATCATTTAAAAATTACAGTAGCAGTACCAATACTACCCTTACCCATACCCTTAAAGTGGTATCAGTACCAATGGAGTACTTCATTTGGAACCTTGTTTTTTCAGTGATTTTTGAGAAGCAGGGGCCAGCAAAACCCTACAAGTAGTCATTTTTCTAGATCTAGGTAACAAAAGGATTTAATGCAGGTATTGTTTGACAGGGGAAGTTTCAGTACTACTTGGTACTGAGTTTTTTCAACCAATACCTTAAAGGTAATGAGTTCTGATACCTAACCCTGCTCATTACAGAAATGTCTTAAGTCTGAAATCCTAGCTTACCTCAGTTTAGCACCACATTTAGGATTTATGGTATTATAGAAGCATGTTTCCTAACTGCATTAGGAAAAAATCCTGTTGAACTATTACATTGCCACTGTTTTTAGGTCTGTATGGCAATGATAGTGAAGGCTACTCAAACTGCTAACAGCTACTATTTTGACTGCCAAGATGATTAACTTTGAATTTGATCGACATGCTTGTTATTTTATTTTTTAACCTATTGGACGATAATTGGAAAGAAAAACTGGAAAGAAAATTGGAAAGAAAAACAAAAAGGTTTCCTCTCCTCCGATTGATGTTTCAGACTCATCAAAGATAAAATTGAATGCCCATCTTTTCTGTCCATTACAGCAAGCTAGCCAGCCAGTGACAAGTGGAGTTTGACAGCCGTTGTCATGGATACAGGCAGTCTCATGTGCATTCTACGCAAAGATACAGTCATGACGAGAGCCAAACTGAAGTTCTAGCAAGGATTTCTTAAGTTCAGATAAGAAGTGAGGTCTGAGATAGGATAGGACACAGCCATGAGTTTAGGAATTTCTTCTGTAATAAGAAGATTGGATTTTTCCTACCTTTGAAACTTACGTTATGATAGGACAATAATGAGGCCCCAGAAGTCTTGTTTTCTGTCAGACCCACTTGCATTACATTATGCATAAAGGTTATTATGTAACTTTTGCGCAGTGACGCCATAAATAAACTGCCTACCCCAAGGTTTCAATCAGTAGCAGCTCAGACACTGTTACTCATAATGTCATGCAAGTTAAACATTTAGGAGATGGGACAATTTACCATAAAAATATTTATTGACATCGCAATCTTCTTGGACACAAAAATGAGAAATGACACACAAGAAAAATTCCAAAAATACTTAGAAAGTCCAAATTCAAAACATCCAAGAACGACACAGAGAACTAAAATGGAACATCATCATCATCATCATCATCATCAAATTGAAAGAACACAATCTTTGAGTCTGTTCAGAGCAAACAAATACTTGTTGATCCGAACACATTTTTGATATGTTTTTGATAAATGACCTTTAGGCCGGAGATATATTTGTTTAACCATGCGTTCGCACACGTGTAGCATCCATTTCTGATGATGTGGATACGTGAGGCAGTCATGATGTGCATGGATGCAAATGTGTGCACCTAGTTAAAAGCAACTATATCGCCGGCCTTACTCTCCACAAAAGATTCCTTCCATCATTCGATCACCTCACTCTTTAGAAAACACAATAAACTGAATCACAATAATTTCAGAACACTGGCCTAACCAAACATTTTAGAAATGCACATAAACACCAATAAATAGAAACACTTTATTTCAGAGAAACAAAATGATATAATAACAACAAAAAAAGGCATCATGATGAGAGTCACAAAGCATAAACCGCCATGAATGCTGCTCCTGTTTATCACTGCATGTTGCATTTGTGCACTGCAGATAAGTGGATGATGATGACCACTGTACCAACAAAGAACATGAGACAGAGATAACCAGGGACGTTGGAGGGAATCCCTGCTCGCCGCTATTCATCCCTCTGTCCCTTCCATTCATCCCTCTATCTCTCTGTCCTCTGCAAAAGTCTGTTGTGATCCCGTCTTTCCCAGTCCAAACAGGTCACTGTGGCTCACACCTCGCCAAGGTCTGTGCTGCACCGGCAGTAGCAGCGGCAGGAGAGACACAGAGAGATGCGAAAGAGAGAGCAACAACAGCCCAGATTATAGACAGTGACGCTCTCTCCCTCTTCCTCTCTGTCCCTCGCTCTGCTTTATCTCCATGGTGCACACACGTCGACCTGGAGCAAGGCTGTATACTGGCAGGGGAGGCCAGGAGCAGAGAGAGAAGGGGGTGGATAGATGGGGATGGAGTGTGTGTGGGGGGATAAAGGGACACGCTGCTTCAATAGCGGAGCAGGTCCAGGGACTAATTGGATCTGGTAATGGCTGGTCAATGTGACTGAAGGGCTCGTTAGAACCAGTACAGCTCCTTGCCTTTCTTGTGCTGCTGGAGGCCTGAGAAAAAAGGACACGGAAACAATGAGGAGGAACAACGGCAAACAACAGAACACAGGTTGTCATGGAGCCTACTTTTGCCAAACATCCTGTTTTAGAGGAGGGAAAAGAGAGCTTCTGTGATGATTATGATGTATTGTATGTGTGTGTGTGTGTGTGTGTGTGGTGTGTGTGTGGTGTTGTTTGTGTGTGTTGTGAGTGTGTGGTCGTAGGAGTGTAGGAGTTTCTATGGCAGACTATTCAACATCATAAGAGAATAAGTGTATGCATCTGTGCATGCGCTTCCAACAGAGGTCATTGGGGTGAAAGTGCATGTAGATGTGTGCATGTATGAAAAAAGCAAAATTGTTGCTCCGAAGAATTGAGCCCTCCTAAGTTCCGCCCCTTTTTACTCCATCCTCCAATAACAATTGAGCAAGCTTGGAACCTAGGTCAACTTTCTCCTTTCCTGCTAGCTAAAAGATTGATGTAGATTAGCTAGATAGTTACGTAGAGTTTGGTAACATTCGCTAAGAGATATAACTAAGTTTGGATGCTATTCACATTTGAACTGATTCATAGCGGTATCTGGAATTCAGTAGCGGTACCTTTTTTCAACACTCTATAAAAACAAAAATGTAATTGCAGTTGTAAAAAGTCCAAACTTCTAAATTTCAACATTGTTATTTATTCAGAACGTTTTTGTTATTTACTGAAAATATTTTACACACCACACAAAATAAAATCCCTCACTGTGTCCTTCATTCCCAAAATTGTCCCTACTCAAATCCTGCAACAGGTCGGGTACCCACAAGTAAAATTAGCCAGTAGAGAAGACAAAGTTGTGTACAGTACATCGTCAAAGGCCAGGTAGGATGTTTGGGAGGATTTTGGTGCACTGCTTGTAAAAAGTTTCAAAAAGTATTAGCTTTTGATAGTCACAAGTGAGGCTTGCTGTCACTATGGAAACACAACCACACCTGCAGGAGCACAGGCGCTGCGACAATTGAGAACACAAGTGGGTGACTGTATGTGTGGTTGTGACTGTATGGGTCAGGTTGCAGGGTTTATATTCATGGTTCTGGGCAGGTGCAGATTCGACTTAAAGATAATTGTGGGTAACGAGTTGGTTCTTGATCTCAGCTTTGCAGGTTCAGGCAGGGGTAGGTTTGCAAAACTGGACCCTTGCAGGACTCTGGTCCCTACAACCTCCAGGCCCTCAGTCTGTCACCATGGCATGTAACACTGTTGTTTGTGGCTTGAAATAAGCACATGTGATATCTTTCTTGTTGTCATCATTACCACTGCTATGCTTGCACACTGTAATATTTCACAGTTAATAGCCTGTGATTCATGAATACTGGTTTCATACTAAGGCACAGACATACTAATAAATGTCACATACTGTTGTGGTATGTTAAGTCGCATGTTGGTAAGGAGTTTCAGACACAGCTGGCGGCTGATGCTGCTAACGCCAGTAAAAATGCTAACCCAACATCAACCAAGAGAGTGAAAAAAGCTTCTCCAACAACTTGTCCAATTAGCTAATTAACTGCCTAAAGATGACAATGAAGTTGTCGATGCCTCGCTTAAAGTTTTGTTGTCTATGGTAAGACTGGTTATAGTAAACTTGGCACTAACTTAGGGCTAGGCAGACACTGTGCCTTAATGTTAAACCATACCTTTCCTTAGCAATGCTTATGGTAACTGCAATATGTTTGTGCTTCTTGGCTTTCAGCACCTGTTTCAAGCCCGTTGTCATGCGTTTTGGATTCTTGGTAATTATCATAGTACTTTGCATCCCCGCAGGTGTTTGTCCTGTGTTGTAGTTTTGATGGAGATTATAAAACTAGTATCAGCAATCAGTCCATATTACCATGAGCTATACTTGCACTGGTGACTTAGTAACAAAGCTGGCATGTGTTTAACAGTACCCTCTTATCTACCACTGTCTCTCCTAATTTATTTCTTACAAGGTTTCCTCATCTCGTCCCACTCAGATCTACGTTCCCAGGTCCTGAAATTTAATCGCATTAACGTGAATCCGTACTTGGTAGTGCCAATGTAATTCAGTCAGTACCCTTAAGAGTAATGAGTTCGGTAACCAAGCCTAGATGTAACTAGCTAGCTAACATTTGATGTAGATAAGCTACACTTAACTAGCATTTTGCTACAGAGCAAAACACTAGCTAAATAGCTAGCTAATGATTGATGTAGATTAACTTTTTAGCTAACATTAGCTAATCCAATATGTGACTATACTGTATGGTCAAGTCAAGTGCTTTATTTATATAGCACATTTCATACGGCAAGCGTAAACTCACTGTGCTTTTATAGGTCTCCTAACAACTTAACCAAATTTGTTTCTCTTTTCAACATAGACAAGACAGCCAATAGTGTGTAGACTACAGGAAAAGGGGAACAGAGAAATATGACCAAGGTTCAAAAAGGGGTGGGACTTATGGTGCATTCCACTTGAATTAGGAAGTCGACATTTCTAAGTCAGAGTTCTCATTTGGAAATTTCATCTGGAATGCCTCTTGAAGTTCCGTTCCGAATTCCCATACACACAATACTGTCCAACTTCTGCCTGTGGACATGTTGCTATGGTTACGGTTTAAATGCACAAAATACTGCATACACCATTGTTATCAAGCACAAAAAGTTTTTTCTTCCAGCTTGTTGTGCTGGAATGCAATCAACTCAGATGTGACATCATTTCCAGCTCTGACTTCCAACCTCCAAGGCAAGTGGAATGCACCATTAGGAAGACTTAGTTTTAAGTGTGCTCTCATTATGTTCTATTCTTGATACATAAATTGTCCACATAGTATTTCCAAAACCCTGACCCAGTTGAGTAGTTACCTGCATCCATGTTGAGGCCAGCGTCTGGCTAACGTCTCCTGGGGGCAGCAGGCTGGGCCAGGAGGCAGGGGGCTCCAGCTTGCTCACTTCATAGTGGCTTGGCAAGGTAGGGAGGTGAGGTGGCCTCACTGTGGGCATAAGCAGGGGCCCGTAGTGGGGCTCCAAAGCCGACGGTGAGTACAGTTCGTGGAGAGGCCGCGGGGGCCCATAGGCTTGGGCCTGGGGATATGCCCAGCTCTCTGGTGGGTGAGGGTGGGAGTGAGGGTGAGCGTGTGGGTGAGGATGAGCGTGTGGGTGCGGCAGGCCCGGGTGCAGCCCTGATGCGTATGGGTCCATGGAATAGGAAGGAGCACCCGTCTCACAGTGAGAGCGACTCTGAGGCGAGGAGTAGTTACTGTCCCAGAAGGAAGGAGGGAAGCTCCGTCGACTGTTTGGTGAGGGGGTATCTAGAGAAGATAAACAACGATCAAATTTAGGCCAAGTCACGAACAGTTGCACAACCGTCGTGCATCACTTGATTTATAGAGACAAATGGAAAGGCTGGAGCAACCCGCGCTAAAACGTAGATGTCACTCACATGACTGCTACACCCTCTGGCCCAGATATCTTCCCTATTGGATCATCCTGTCACACAGCCCTAGCCCCAACAAGACACAGAAATAAACACAACCACGTTCTAGCAGACAGAGAGTGACGGAGAGAGAAAGGTAGAAAGAGCGACGTCCCTATATCCTCGAGTTCTATATAAGGCAGATGCTCTGACCTGGAGGGAGCCCAAGGCTTAAATCATCGCTGTGGTGACATCTCTCACTCTCATGTCAGCCCAGTCCTTCTGAAAGTCTCACAACACACTCATGCACACACATACACACTGAGACACGCAACCCTATGGTAGCACCCACTGCCCCTCTCTTCTGTCTCCTGCACCCCCACCTGTTGTTTTCTCTGCTCCCCCCTCTCCTCGCCCTTGACAGAATGTCAGCAAGCCATTATATGTTTTAAGCAGTATACTTTTATATTTAGATATTCCTCTGAAAACAGACACCGTGTGGCAGCCTGAGAGCTAGTGTTTCCCTCTGCCCCTATCACACAGACCACAGCGTATATAAATCTGACCTGCAGGCAGGCAGGCAACTGACTGAGCAACCATTGTGGGGTAGGAGCTGGAGCGGGAGTCAGAATGGCAGCCGCAGAGACGTTTGAAGGGGATACGCCGGCGAGGCTGTGCGCTTACGGCCATGTATAAACATAGCATCTGTTGTGAGGCAGGAAGCGTGTGTTAGGGCCGAAATGAAGACGTCCGGCTGAACTAGGAAAGAGACTAACAGCGACAGCAGAGAGAGGGACAGAGTAGAGGATATAGGCCCTACATGGAGATCCAAGAGACGTCTGCAGGCTGCTGCTAGAAAGGGACTTTGGTGTCTCTAGAAAATTCAAAAATCACTTAATTTTTACTTTGCATACAAAACAAATAAAAAATATAAACTATATAAATCTAATAATATTACTTTGCTTTTCAGAGTTATGGTTTTGTTTGTACAAAAATTCAAACATCACTCATAATAGCTTATGAATCCCAGCAGTGTTTGCACTCCCAAGTTTGCCAAAGCATATCACCCTAGAGCTGCAATGATTACTCAATTACTCGATCAGTCATCAACTTTCATAATCTGTCTCTATTATTTTGAGTCATTTCTTAAGAAAAAATGTCCAAACGATCCGTTTTGTGAATATTTTCTGCTTCTTTACTCCTCTGACAATAAACTGAGTAGTTTTGAGTTGGGGACAAATTGAGGCATTTTCAGACGTCACTATGGGATTTGTGAAACAGCAAAAACCAACTAAACAAACAACTAACTGATTCACCGAGAAAATGATTGACAGATTAATCTATAATTAAAACAGATCTGGGTGCAGAGCTGATATTTTTATGGCATCGCTGATTTGCTTCAATACTTTCAAGTGTCCAAAAAAAGCCTCTAATTCAATAACAAATGCTGATACCATTGTAGTTAATCTGTGTTGTTTATGCTGCAAAACTTCTTTGAGTGGAAAAATGCCAAAGTGCTGAAACATAAAACTAAAAAGATGAAACAGATGACTTCTATTCAACCACACTGTGGTAAATGTGTTTATGTTAATGTTATGAAACTGCTTTAAGTGTATAAAAAGGGGCTGAAAAGTTAACCTAAAGATTTCTGCTGTACTGTTTAATGTCATCTTCATTTGTTAAAATGGATTTTATAAAATTTGTATCAAAAAAGTATTGTTCAGGAACCGGTATTGAAGTCAAGGTGTCACTAATGGCATCAGAATCTAAAATTTTTGAACAATACCCAGTCCTAAATAAAAACAATCATCAGTTGCAGCCCTACACCAAACAAGCCTAAATGAAGCCTGGCAGTCCTAAAAAATAAATAGCTAATAAGTGGCACAAAATAATTTTTGGATTGCTGGTTTTTCACGCCAAACCCTAAAAAAAAGTGTGTACACTTTTTCTTGCTTTTCTTTTAATCATTACCCCAACAAGACTCAAAGAAGCCCTTTTTTTGACTGCCAACAGCTCTCGACCTCCATGACCTCTGAACCCTGCTCCCTGACCTCTCCAGGGACAACA
This sequence comes from Lutjanus argentimaculatus, assembly GCA_034769285.1. Lineage (NCBI taxonomy): Eukaryota > Metazoa > Chordata > Actinopteri > Lutjaniformes > Lutjanidae > Lutjanus > Lutjanus argentimaculatus. Next base: position 24,437,632 of record JAWZSL010000003.1, on the reverse strand, counting down.
GTCCCAACAAGCAGCTCTTTAAGTCCTGTCACCTGATCACATCACCTGTCTGACGCTCTGCTGTGCTCTGCAGAACTGTCAACTCACCCTGTGTGGCCCCAAAAGCAAGACGCCACACAGACAACTGTCGCACCTGTGCTCACATAAATAAATGGATATTGTGAAACTCACTACAGGGATGCAGTGGAGCACAAAACCAACCTAAACCAGTTTACACAACTTTTTTCTCCAACATCTTACTGAAATAAATTCGTTGTAAAGATCATAGTAAGTCAGTTTATCTGGTGCAATAATATCCTTTAGAAAGTAAACAAGATGTGTCGTTAAAGGGTGGGCACCATTAGCTGTTGCTTCAGCCAGCACAATAAAGACTATTAATGTTGTTTATTGAGAATAAACAGTGTACTGATAATTTTATTGGTTATTTTTATTTTGTCTTGTTTTTCCTACTTATCAGGGTGTAACACCATAAGCCAAGATGCACACCATCCAACTGTCCCATGTCCTTTTGTAATATTATATTGCACCAAACGTCCTATGGCTTTTTGTATTGTTATGCTACATCCATTTAAAGAAAACAACAACAACAACAACACAACAAATAATAATAATACTATGATTAATAGGTTTTTTAAGTAATATCACTAAAACAAGTCTGGACTGTGACAATATCTACTGAGATATTGCATGATTAATTATTTTATCTTATTATTTTTATTTTATTTTATAAAATGACTGCTGGATTGTTTTTATTTTGCAGCTGTGCATGTATAATTCAAGCATTAATTCCAAATCATGCCAATTTTTTGCACATGTTTAGGTCAAGGCTTGCTGCTTTTATTTAATTCCATTAATGAAGGGACACAGAAGCACTTAAAGTAAAGTGTGTTTTCATTAGTGTATAATCACCTGAAAATAAGAATCTTTACTGGAGTCTGTGCTTTATCATCACACTACTGCTTGTGTGAGTGTAGCCAACTCAAATCTGTTGTTTTGTTAAATCCCTTCATTACAATGAATGGACACCATACTTTAAAACTACATATGCACAGTATGTTTGCATCACTCACACAAGGACAGGTGGGTACTTTTGTTTGTGCAAAAAGTCTCTGTGTAGAGACATACCTGTGCCCTGTTGGTCTGATGCCCGCCGTTTGCCCTCTCCATCCATATAGGTGCTGAGAGCCCTGGAGAAAGTGCTCGTCCACCACGCTGCTGATGTCTCCCTGGTAGTAGGTGAAGAGGACGCAGCGAGAAGTCAGGTACTCTGCCTCAGGGGCCTCCTGCTTCTCCTTGGGACCTTCCTCTGGCCTCAGAGCCGCAGGCGTGTAGGAGGACGAGGAAGAGCTGGAGGATGATGAGGAGGAGGAAGCTGATCCTCCAGTGCCTGGGCCCCCAGACATCCCCTCAGGACCCCTGGGAGTGTCCATAAAATCCCGGCAGTGAGAAGAAGTTCTGCTCAGACCTGTGGGGCCTGAGAGGGGGGGTTCAGAGGAGAGGTGGGGGTGGGGGAGTAGGGGAGTAGGGAGAGGGTTAAGACAGGTGTTGCAGAGGACAGTTCTGGAGCTGTCTATGAGACATTTTGACATAATGTTTTTCTTTGTGTGTGGCAGCACTGGCATGTGGGTGACTGCATGAGCATGCGCATGTCAGGTATGAGTTTTGAGGGTGCAGAACGACTTCTGTGTTTGTTAAAGGTAGAATCAGTAGGATTTGTCTGAGCTGCTCGTAAAAGCACCGGAAAGACAGTTGAGTCTCACTCCCAGAAAGTCAAATATTGACGTTTTTTGCTGATAAACCATCCCACCAAAATAATGGGGGGAAAAAAAGAAAACAAACAAACAAACGAAATACAGACAGAGGGCAGGGTCTCTACTGATACAGACACCACCACACACTTCTAGTGGGTCATAAGTGATGATTTAGAGGGAATATTTTTATTTATCCTATACATTTTTTAGGAAAATGTTGCGTATTATGCCTTTTAATACACAAACAGGACTGTCAGTATGCTAATATTATAATCATTATAATAAAAATATAATAAATTACTAATTAAGTAAAACGAATACCTACATCATCGCGTATAATGACACTTTTAATAATTTTTCCATCAGTTATTTGATTTTACGCACAAGCAGCGTGGACTAGCCTAATAGTTGTTCCTCGCCTCAATGACCCGCATCTCCCCACTAACATTTGAAGTAAAAATAAATATCACGAGAATACACACATTTAAATAGTTGCTCTCTTCCTACCTGTAGGCTGTTGATGAAAGCTGGAGCAGTCGGTGCGTACGGTGCGTAATGTCCATAGGCTGGGTACATAACATCCAAACAGCTCATGGTAAATGAGCGGTGTCTTCACTCTTCTCTGGAAACCGACCTTCCTGACAGAGACAGTAACAGCATTTCGGGTTTTTTCTACTGAAGAGAAACGGGGTCGATGATCAATGTGGAAAAGCTCTCGCCAGGCTTGACATAGTCTCCCCCAAAAGGAGCCCGCACCTCTCCGCTCCCTGTGTGCGCCACGACAGCTGCGACGGCAAAATGTGGTGAGGTTTATGGAGCAAAGCATGAGGGTGTCCTGTCCTGTACATCTCTGTGTCAACCCCTCCCACCTTCACCAGGCAGGCAGGCAGCCCTCCATCCCCCCACATCCAACACTCCCACTATCAGATAAACATCTAGAACAGATTAATGATTGCACACGACCAAACGGATTGTTTCCATTGATGTTAATAAACGAACCGGCTAATAAACGCTGTAGGGGAGACTGGGGCATCTTGTCACACTTTTTGCTCACTTTAATTTCTCAGTCTCAGTACATCACAGTCGCTCATATTCCATGTTACATTAAGTATTACATTTTTGAGCACAAGTGTGCAATATTTAGAATATTACTTATTACTTTAATATAGAGTTATAAGTGGTTAAATAAATGGTTAAGTTCAGAGTGTGTATTTGTGACAAGTTGCCCCAACACCGGGTAAGTTGTCACACTATGCAGGATAAATTATCACATTTTTGTGGGTAGAAGTCTGATATATTAAGACAGATGATTTGCATATTATTAAAGCTGACATGAAATGGAAATCAGTGCTATTTTTCTTAAACATTGTGGTTTTGAACAAGTTATTAAGTTGTGCTTTTGTACAGCAATGTTACTCAGTGAGGCCCAGCCCCCGCCCCATCGTATGCTCTATGTAGCTAATGTTAGCTAGCCGCAGTCCACTGTAAAACACCTCAAGCATTATCTGCTGTCACAGATACCACTTTCTCTGAAGTGAATCAACTCTAGTCAGCAGGCCCATAACCTTGTTTTAGGTAACAAGGTTTAAGGTGGCAAGCATTTTGGAAGACAAACTGACATGCCATTCTGTTGCTTACTAGCTAACTAATGAATCCTATATCTGATGTCATGATATGATTGGTTGAAATTGGTTGGTTCTAGCTTAAGTAAGCACCTGGCTTAATTTGTTTTACAGGAAGAAAAGTAAAATGTGTGTTATTGCTCGCTATACCACAAGCTAGCTTTAGTACAGGACTTTGATTTAGGTATCAAAATACACCTTTTCTCTCCTCTATTATGTGCAAAAATAACATAAGTGAACAGACTTACTTTTTAAGTTTTATTGTAGAAATAGTGCAGTTTAGTTTTCTACTTTAATGGTTGAAAACTATGAAAATTGTTCTCACTTCAGATCATACATCAGTTCATTCATGATACTGCAAATATACAAGAGCAGAATGATGTATTGGATACATAATCTGTGTGACAACTTACCCGTGTGACCAGATGTCCCACTCTCCCATAATTGTTGAAAGCTTATGATAGTTGTCAACCAGGATAGATGTAAATCATGTCAGAGTCTAGAACTGCAAAATTTCTGTTCAAATATAAAACATAAGCTAAAGTGTTTTCTAAAAAAAGTGACTAATCACTGCACCACACGTTCTTAAACCTGCTGTAATATAAAGGTTAAATCGAATGTCACCCAGTGACACAAATAGATTCAGATGAAGTCATTGAACTTTATAACCAGCCACACGACAATGAGCACATGATACATGCGATTCGGTATCTTTTTTATTTCTTTCCATGTAGTCGACTGCAAGTGTGGATCCTTGAAAACTTTGTGCTCAGTCCAAGCATGAAAGTGTATCCATGGTCTTAAAACAGCCATCGGTTGCCAAGTAAACCCTCAAGTCATCTGAAGTATTTAGTGTGTTCCCAGAATGACACATAGGTGTCAACTATAGGTTGCATACACTAGTCATACCAACATGGAGGAGAAAGGGACTCTGCACAAATCTATGACAAATTATCACCTATCAGCAGTGCAAACAAAAAGATATTTTCACACACACACACACAAACATACCCGATGACAATCACAAACATGGCAGGAGCACAGATTTAATCATGAACACATGTACAAAATGAAAAAAATACATGAAACTTGATAGAAATCAAGTTAGACACATTCTCCAGATAGTGCAGTTTATCTCTTTTGTTTTAAGGGTTTACAGGTGTCTGATGTTTGGGCATGCCAGTCTTTTTGACAGGCACTTGCCTGTGTGCCTGAGAGAATAGTGTGGAAAATTTGCAGAATTCCATGGACGAGTGTCAGATGAGGTGGAATGTCTCTGATGTATGTGAGTGGACGAGCTCCTCGGGAAGTTACATCGTCCCTCTGCTGCGTTCTCTAGATGGAGAACATGGCCAACATCTTGCTATGCATACATCACACATAGTACGAATAACTAGTGGCAGGTTAATGGCATGCTAATGAATCAAACATGCTCTTAAATAGCAGTGGATAAACTGACATGCAACACTGGAGCTCTCACTTTGACCTTGTCTTGCATCAGTCTTGGTAAACTGATTTTACAGCAGAGCACTGCAATATAATACGATCATTTACATAGCATTGTGTTAGATATAGCCTCAGTAGGGCTTCAACAGAGAGTGGGAGACTCTGAAACAAGTAATGACTAGTTTCAAATGTGTAAATCCACTGTTCTTGGCACTCTATTTCTACTTCAACCCATTACCCCTACAGCATGATGTGTAATGGGCTACTAGTTCCATATACAGTACATGCAGGGTAATGCAGGACAGAATTGGAGTCATGGGGAAAGAGAGTGATGCAATGCTAGAAAGCTCACTGTTACACCAGCGTGATCAACAGCTGCAGCTGACAGAAGCAGAGGGAGGCCACTATTAGTATTAATGGCCATGACTAAATTTCTCTCTGTGTCTCTGTCTCTCTTTCTGTCTCTGCCGCTCCCTCCCACTTGTCTTCCCTAGTGATACACACACACCTTTTCTCTATTTAATCACCCTGTGTTCCCCAGAACAGCCAACCCCTCCTGTCAATTGTGTGTTTGCGTGTGCACATAGACGCTGCAACACTTGTCATTGGCTGACCAAACAAGTAAGAGAGACAAACAATGTGCAGAAACATGGCAAAGAGCCCAAAGTTCAAAATGAAGTCAGTCGGCACATTGTGTTTGTCAGTGATACTGAACTGTGCATGCTAAAATCTTTGCATGTAGTACAGTATAGAACAGTATGTGCAAGAGTCCACAGTCGCTCTTGAGAGTGTGTGTGTGTTTCTGTGTGTGTGTGTGTATGTGTGTGTGTGTGTGTGTGTGTGTGTGCTTGTGTGCGGAGGTGTCCCTGTGTCTACATTTACGTGTATATGCTGAAAATAAACACAGGTTACATCACTCCTTGTGACCCTGCAGCACATCGAGGCCCCGCCTCAGTTAAAAGAGGTCTGACCAGGCAAAGTCTCTCATTGGCTGGGATGTTGCAGGGCCAGTGGAGGTAGTAATGGCAACCTGGTTTTATTTAGACCACTATTCACATTGCAACACCACCATTAATAGTTTATATTCTATGCTACAAATACCTGAGAACACTCTTTACATGACTATTAAAGTGGACATATAATGATCATTTATGAGGGGTACTACTAGAATAGGTCTATGTACTTTCATGTTCAAAAAACACATTATTTTTCTCATACTGGCCATAGCTGCAGCACCTCTGGACACTGTCTGAAACACTCTTTTAGCTATATACACTACGGACTATAGACTGTGATATTTCAGCAATTCTATATGTTTATTGCAAGCCAAGCTGAGGACATGGATATAATGAATGTGGGTAAAACATCAAGTTTAATGCATGTCAACTGATCACACCTCTACCCCTTTTCCATACTCGACACATCAGCACAGCACAGAAGGGATTTGCATTTCCATCAGCAGGGCTACCCACTTGAAGGTGTGTCTTTAAACTGAGGATGAGCTGAGCTCAAGTCAAGCGGCTGTAAGACAGTGAGTAAAAACTTAATTTCCTGTTAATTCTTCACAATAAATGTCTGCTATCAGTTTGTTATTTAAAAGTGTTTATTACAAAGCAACAAAACCAGGAAATGCTGTGTTTTCATCAGCAGTAACATAACACCACTCCTTTCAGCTGAACGCAAATGTGAAGCAGTAAAATAAAGCAGGCACCAAACCTTGAGTAACTAAACTTCAAACCACAGAGTTTCAGTTAGAAGCTACAAAAGTACTGAGAGCTGAACATGCAGATACTTTGAAAAAAGTCTTTCTCTCTGCTCTCCTGTGCACACAAGTTCAGACTCAACAGACATGTTTGAAGGGGAAAAGGGGCGGTCTTCACTGTTTGGCCGGTGTTTGTAAGATATCACTGCAACCTGCTTGGAGGTGGGTCAGGCATACTTTGAGCCCACTCAAGAGATGGTCCATCTTGAACGTGACTCAGCACAGCTCGGCACATTATAAGACATAATGGAAATGCAAATCAGTGCAATATGATTTGACTCAGTGCAGCCAGAAGTAACAATGGAAAAGGCCTGTTGCATTGTAGGCTACAATGCACATCAGTATACAAGGAAATGTCATTAGCATGCGTCTTCCATCTGCACTGCTATAGTGGTAAACTATGAAACTACAGAAGAATCAAACCCTTGCATTTGTAGAATTTATATGTATGGAAAGAAACATCCAAAGGAGAGGAGGAGGAGAATGTGGACCTGGTTGTGGCGAGGGAAAAGAGGCCAATTTGGGAAGCGTATGTTGCAAAGAGAGCTTGAGGTAGCCTTAAATATGGGTAAGTATGGTAAAATAACAGGTAAATATATGTTTGTGCATACCGATTGGTTGGTTAGTAAATGTAGGTCATAGTTATAGTCACATTGTGAGTTGGTTATCTTAAAAACTAGAAACTAGATTTGTACTAGCTCCTTTACTGTGATTGGCTAGTTCTCGTTGTCTCAACATGGCCTTGTGATTGCTAGAGAGCCTTTCTAATGTTGTGAAAGGCTTTATTTTAACCCTAAACCATGATCTTTCCCTAGACCTACCCAAGCACTGTAGTTTTTATTCCCAAACACACCCAAGTAGTTTTGTTCCTAAGTAGTTTTTTATTCCCAAACCTTCACCAGTAGTTTTTATTCCCAAACAATTCCAAGTAGTTTTCTTTATTCCTAAACCTACCCACATAATTTTATATCTAAACCGACCCAAGAGGTTTTTATTCCCAAACCAACCCAAGTAATTTGTATTCCTAAACCTATGCAAGTAGTTTTGCTCCTAAACCTACCCAAGTAGTTTTGTGACTAACTGAAAAGAATTTTTAAAAAGCAGAAAATAGTCAATTAAGTCTAAAAAATGACCCCATGACCCCAAACTAGTTGCACATTATGTAAATGCATTACATAGTGATGTCACCAAGTAATGGAACAAAGGCTGAAATAAAAACGAGACGTTTCAAGGCAGTTTGGGAGGAGTGTTTTCTCTAAGAGTTAGTAATTCAAGAATTCAAGAATTTCCCAGTTTGGGATCAATAAAGTACTATCTATCTATCTATCTATCTATCTATCTATCTATCTATCTATCTATCTAATCTATCTATCTACTTCTATGGACTTTGATCTATCTGACTTCACAGACCTGTTACATGCACAAAAAGCTGTATGACACATTAAAGGAAAGGAAACCCCAAAAGTATAATATGGCCACTTGAAAATAAAAGTGCCATAATGCAAAAAAAAAACAACAAAAAAAAAAAAAACTTGAGGAATCATGTATGTAAATGTTAATCAGGACAGTGCGATCAGTGAGCTTATGGTGGTTGTCTGTAAAATGGGGCTTGTTGAGATTTGAACCTGAAACCATATAAGCTACCTCCTGAAACAACAAGGCCTTTATTAAGGTCTCAGTCTGGCTTGGTCCCAAGGGGGTCGGACCTCAGATTCCACTGTTGTTTATATGCCTCAATGTGTGTATGTGTGTGTGTATATGTCCAAGACAGAGATGTACAGCTGCCCCGTTGTCCAGTTGCACACAAACTCATCTCAGCTGTTCAAAATCATCACTAAGTGTCATCGGAAACACAGGCACCCTGGGACACACACTCTCTCACACACACAAAGGGCCACATATGGACAGGTTTGGCTCATTCATCCTTCTACACAAATGTTGGTGATAAATCTACTGTGATAGAATGTGCAAGTGTGCAGCTATTTTCTCCCTAAAACAACTCCTTCATTGTCCACACAGACCACCAGGGCCCAGAATACCAGAGCCTCTAGTCTACAAGTAAGTCAAATATAAATAAAGAATTTAAAAAGGATTATATTTGTTTTAGAAATGAACACTGTATATTACTGCCAACCTTTTTCCACAGCATACTTAAGCCTTAGTTTTTACATTGATGAATGCATTTTTAATACCTGGCTGGTCATGACAGCACAGTTTGAAAATCAACTCGCAGGGACTTAAAACCCAATTGATAAAAAACTTCTTGTTTCTTTAATAGTCACAATGTATCCATATTTTATTTTGAAGAAAATATCATCTGGGATTCAGGATATTGAAAACATTGTGATTGTATTATTCAAGAGTTGAGCTAATGCAGAATTTTTCTCAAATGTTTCTCAAAATATATTCAGAAAACACTTAAAATCATCCTCACAATAATGTATCAATATTCCTGGTATTCTGTCATCATTTTGTCACTGAAAAAAGAGAATTGTTGGAGCAACTGAGAAAAATACTTGAATTGGTAACACACAAATGAATTTGAATGTTTTTGTTTGTTTGTTTTTTTTCAAATCAGGTTCACAAGTTAGATTGACACAGTTGCTTTACGTCAGATATATTTAATAATATGAGTGTTTTCAAATCAACAGTTTGCTTAAATGCAACCTAAATTTAAGGCAAACCAACTGAAAGGTTTCCACTTTTTCAATTATTTGCTTTACGCAAAACTAAAATATTGCTCCTTAACATTGTAATAGTATGATTTCAGGAAAAGTAATTTTTTATAGTAACCTTGGTGTGTCATTTCACAGTGACAGCATGGCTTGTGGAGCAACACATATGCAATAATATGCATAAAAAAAGGTCTCATTTATGTCATTTTCCATTGAACTCGACTCTATTCTCAAACTATGGATTAAACAAATTGTCAGCAAAGTGCAAAGTAGTGCAGTGATGTATTGTGCAAATATGCAGTCTCAACACATACAGTGTTATTACACCAGCGTGGAAAAAGTGCATAACAGGGTTGGGCGATGAGGCGAAATCTTTACAAGAAAACCCTGAAACCTCTTTAACCAGCTACTGCCAGTGAATATTATGCAACTGAACACTGTAATTGAACATTACACCTCACTCCCCACCCATACAAACAAAGAATAAGTGATTCTTGTCGAAGCTTTATAATAAAAAAATTACCATAAATTGTAATTGTTTCCATTCTTAGAACCTTTACCTTTTTTCTAGTGCAAGTGTAGTGTAATTTTTTTTCTTGTAACAACCCAACAGAGTAGGCTTATTTCTTTCCAAGAGAATAATAATTGATTCATTATCACAGAGTTTCAGAGATCACAGATGTGTGACCTATAGTAGCCTAGTAGTAATGAGGGAGAAAATGTATCTTTTGAAATAATTTTGTAAGCAGACTTTTGTATAAATTGTGATTTAGTTACCATGTTCAAATATAATTTAAACAGCCTCAGAGCAGACAAATGACCACAGGATGGGAACCAATGCTATAGAGGACTGTGAAAATACTTTAATGAATAAAAAACCTAAGGTATAGTATGCTTTGAAAAGAGCTCAGCAGTATTATATTTGGTTCGTAATGGCTTGCTGTAAACATGGAAATGCAATGGTTTGGTCCTGCTGAGTTCTGTTGGTTATGGTTCCTGTGTGTTGGCTTTAGGGGATGAAATGTTCGGATGCTTGGGAAAATGTATAATAAATAGAGCTGCAGCACATCAACATAACTTCAAAAGTCGTTAATGTAAAGAAGCAATTTGCACTTCAATTCACACACACGCTGAAACACAGCAGAGAGAGCTTCTACACAGGTAAATGTTCACTGTTTATTAAGTCTAACCCTCTGAAATGGACAGAATGCGAATTAACAGCATCCTCGGAGACGCTGACAAGTGCTACATTCCTAACATCCTATTACTGAGGGTACCCTGCCACCACGTTGCCACTGGGTCACTAGAGTTATGCACGCACAATCACAAATTCACACACTTGATACACACACACATACATGTATAAAGAATATAAAGAAGGATGCACACAGAAACATTAATATGGACATGTGGGATTGTCACCTTCCTGCCTGACATTCCTGCTCCAGTGTGCCAGAGGGGGCTGCAGCAGCTAGAAGGGCACTATGGGCGGCAGCGGGTGGAGGGAAAGAGATATGGTGGGGCAGAATCACAAATGCGGCATGTCACATGGTCAAACACAGAAGATTTACGACTGATCAGGTTCCACATCGGCAGCATGGTGTTGTGGCTTCAGAATGCCAGGTATGGGAGTGAGATCAGACTCCGGCTTTAGTTTGTACACCCTTTCTGGCAACCCAGAGTGACTGGCTGAAGAAGGCAATTTGGCGTGAGGTACGTGGTCTCTGGTTGTCTGGTCGTTTAAAATCTTCCTGGTTGTATAGATTTACATACCTCTGAACATGCAGACTGAACAAAAAACATGGAGAAGTAACTTAGCACAAATACTTTGTTACTGTACTGAAGTAGAGTTTTCAGGTAACTAAAATTTGTTTTTCTGACTTTTGAACTTTCACTTTTACATTTTACATTTTAACACATATATCTGTACTTTCTACTCCTTACAATTTCAAAACAGGCTTGTTAGTTTAAATGCATTTAAGTGGAATTATTGCTAATTTTTATTTTTGCGTTATTGTGCACTGCCTTTCCAACATCAAAACTGATTTTAGCCTAAATGGAAGGGGCAATAACACAAAGAAAAGATGATTCCTTGGTGTTTCCTTCAGTACATATCATGTACAACAGACATAACAAGACAAAAATGATGTAACAAGACAAAAAAACTGATGCAAAAGACTATAACATGCATGAAAAAGACATAACAAGACTAAAAACAATTTAACGAGACAGAAAAGACATAACAAGACAAAAAACAACATAAAGGATGTTGGCAAAGACAAAAAACAACCAAACAAGATGAAAACAACATAAAAGATGTAACAAAATGAAATTACTTAACAAGAGGAAAAATGACAAACAATGCAACAAGACGTAACAAGACGGAAAACTAATAAGGTGACAAAGACGCAACATCACTAAAAACTACGTACAAGATGTAACAAGACAAAAACCTTGTAAAAAGAAGGAAAACATCAAAAGACACAGCAAGACAAAAAAGACGAAAAACTGACATGGTCAAAACGACGCAACAACACCAAAAATGACATAAAAGATGTAACAAGACAAAACAGACAAGAAAGAGAAACTCGACTGGAAAAAAAGTGAGGTTCAGTTAGCTTTGCACATAAGTAGGAGGTAGAAATGTCCTTCAGAGGGTATGATTTATTTTCATACTTACATTTACTTATGTACTTTTCAGAGCCTTTACTTTTTCAGCTTTACTTCAGTAAAGAATTTTAATTTGTACATTGTGCAGAAAACTGATACAGGTTTGGAGTGAAAGCAAGAAGACAAAAAGCAGTGATGTGGGAAATTAGTTCAACAAATATCAGAGACATGCAGACAGGTGAGGAGAACCATAAAACTTAAAAAAAAAAAAAAACTCCTTTCTTTTCTCTCATTTTATTTCTCCCTCTACAGTCAGGACCTATGATTTACTCACCGGTGACATCATGGAGACCACAGCTATTTTTATTGGCTGGTAAACGGCCAGCTCTTCTCTATGCTATGCCACCTGTCCAATCCGCACCAGTCAACAAGCCCCTGGGAGGAAAAAAAAAGCCAACCACCCAAAAATGATTGAGAGTTGAAAGGCGGAATATGATACACGCATGCCATGCTACTGTCCTAGGCATGTTTCACAAGTCAAGTATCTTGTCACTGCTACTGGTCTGCTATCCTTATTTGCCCATGTTATTCATACGCTGCGTACAGTGTACAGGGTGTCCTCATTAAAACACACAGTAAAATGAAATACTCCACTTTAAAGGAAGCCTTGTGATCTGCACCATGTTCTGCTTCCTTGTTTTCCCCCGCAGGGTTCAGACATGTGTGAGTGTGTGTCCGTGTGTGTTTGTGTGACTCCAAGGGTGGGGTTATTCCTGGCCTTGTGTTGTGTGTTCTTAGGTGCCATTTAGTCACATGCCAACAGACCAACCCTTGGCCCTGAAAAATGATAAGTACAGTAACTGGAGGGAGGGGCTGCATGATGTCAACTTTTAGCTCCAAACTGGTACTAAATGTAAAGAATAGCTGTGGGTAATAACACGTGTGAGAGATGGCAGTGCCTAAACCAGGAGTTTCCAAACTTTTCACATCAAGGATCCCTAGACGCACATTAGAATAGAGATCCTAATTTGAGAGGATTTTGTCTCAAGCAATCCCCTCTTTTCCCCTTTTTTATTTTTAGGTTTGAAGATAATAACGTCTTCACTAGTCAATCAATGATCAAATTACAGTCACTATAAATTACAATCAATCAAAATCCCCAATCTAATTTCTTCTCTTGTTCTTCCAACTCCCAAAGAATGGAACAAAAGTTAAAATTTTCTATTTCTCCTTTTGCTGGAGTCAAGGACCATTGTTGGTCCCCGGCAGTGGTGTCAAGTAGTTATGATGGGCCCTGTGCATGCTAGTTAGTAGTTAGAAAGCACACACACACACTTCGCTATGCTAACATTACCAACTGCATGCTTGTTGACATACCACTGATGGCAGCGTTGATGCTGATGCCAACAAAACTGCTGCATTGCTGCTGGAGGGGGGCCATCAGTGTGCTCAGCTTGTCAGTCTTGACAGATTTTGTGCCTAAATTAGCTACTGTTTATGTATCGTTCTGTCAAATGTTCAAATGTAGACTTGATACTGGACATCATCAAGATACATATTACCCAGCAATCATCATTGCATATCTGTATATGACAAAAATATCAAAGAAACTTGACAAGCACTGGGCAAATTGGGCCCCTTGTGGCCGTTCGAGGGTCTACAAGTGACACTGCTCTGAACTCTGCTAGTGGCCTGTGTATCTGGGTGCTGTATTGGCTAAAAAACTTATTTTTAGAGGAAGGAGAGCCAAGGTGTGGAATGAATGATTGGCATTAATCCTTAGCAATGTTAACTATATGTATTTGTTTTATACATTTTTCTTTCCTTGTTTTTCTCTCTTGGTTTTTGACATTAATGTTGCTTTTTATTTGCTCTACCCCAGTGGTTCCCAAACTGGGAGACAGGCCCCCCCTAGAGGTGCATAGAGTCCATTACATGGGGGCCTGGATGACCAGGGGAGAAATGCAGAGCAAAACAAAGTTAAATAAATATGATTTATGTAGGAAAATAAACAAACAAGACTTTGCTGATACTATGATGCTAACCTTTATTTCACTAAAATTCAGCTTGAATCCTTTTTCATCAGTTGCTCTTACTGTCAATGATTGATGATAATTAGGGGGTGGGGAACTTTTTTTGGCTTCTATTTGATAGAGATTGCTACTGGCAACTTGAACCACGATGTGGATGGGTTTACCTTCTGGAAGGCATTCAAAGCAAAGTGCACCATTTTTATTTCTTTTTTCAGTTCTTCTTTGAACATTGGTATATTTCTGACGTGGCCAAAAGCCCACTCTGCATCCAACACATTACTGCTGGGCTCACTCTCTCTACACCAAGGACAAGACAATATAGTTACTGGTGATCTAAAAATCTCAAATTAACAATCGGGGATTTCCCTTAAATAAAGCAGTCCAAATGAGGGTTTAGTCAGGAATTGCCATGGACCAAAAGAAAAAGGAAAATATTTTAGAAGATGAGATCATGGCAGGAAAGATGTATTATCCAGTGGATTAAAAAGTGAGTTGACAAACAAAATCAAACAAACACATAGCTTGAGAGTGTGCTGCAATTAATTCCTCACACCTTTAATGGATAAATCCTATCACACTGCTCATAAAGCTAAGGGGAAGTTCCCCACAGGCTTGGGTGCATATATACTCCTACATAACCAGCAGGAAAATCTCTTACGTCAAGTCTAGACTTTGCTGAGAGATAAGATCATTTCCACGTCAAAATAAAGTTTTATAAATACCTACTTATGCTTAGTTTTCTGTGTTATACAGAAGCCATAGATCAAAATTGATTGTGAGTCTATTTTATAAATGAGGTCTGTCCCTGGACCCCAGTTTGTTAATCACTAAACTAAAGAACACACGGAAATATATGAAAAACTCAAGTGTTAATAGATGGTAAAATCCTCAGATAAAAATGAAGCTATTGAGAGCCCATTAAAGAAAACATCAGCATTATTACAGAACCATGCAAAGGTCTCGAGATCAAAAATGAATGAGCGTCTAATGTATTCTATTTTGATGTAAGTAAGGGTTTTTGAATGAGCAAGTATAGGCCCAGTGTCTTTCTAAAGGATGTCTCACAAACTGAGACAATATGGAGACACTTATATTACTAATTAGGGTCAGAACCATCTGAGCTTGAATGGAAACCAACAAGAGCACTAAACAAATAGGAGCCGGTAAACCAAAGCTTAAAACCTGTGGCAGGATCTGCTAATGAAATGTCTTTTATGCGTATGTGAGTGAGTAGAATAATCTTTAGTGTGATTCTTGGGAAAGAAATAAAGGATTAGTCCTAATAATCATGTGTGGTAATTGGACTAATTGCACAGAAGACAGGAAGAATTCTTGATCATAGTGCCTTACTTAAATCATAAATCCATAACTGCAACTAGGACTCCACCTTGTGGCAAGGGCATGAAATAACATTCAGGACATACTTTTTTTTTTTTTTTTTTTTTTTTCTCCCCCCTTAGTTCCTCATATGAGATCTTTGCTCTGAGGAACAACTCTAGTGGGTGATAAAGGTTTAAAAAGGGAGGTCAAAACTCTGTTTAAAAAAACTTTTCTTTGTCCAAAAATGCTGTTATGTAATCAAAATGGTTTTATTTCTCAGTTAACTATCTTAGACTAGCTCTGACTAGTCTGACAGGCATGAATGATGAAGCTTCTTGGATGAGAAGCGAAACGTCTTCAATAAGACTTTTAACAAGTCCAGTTGCTTTCGATTTAATCTTTTCTGAGATCAGTTAACTATAGTGAATCACCATCAAATTACCTTTCTTAAGAACTGTTAACATTATTAAAGAGAAAGTCAGTCACAATCACTGATTTGTTTGTTTTGTGAATGACATTTCTGAATTTCTTAGAATTAAATTCTCTTTTCATGGAAAACATTTGTTTTAAAGGACCAGGTGTGTAGGATTTAGTGGCATCTCCACCAGCCAATTTAATAAGTCATACATTCTATATTAAAGTTTATAGTCTAGAGTAACTCTTTTTAGCTTGTCCCCTTAAAAACAACAAGTATTGTCTTATTTGCTTTCCATCACCACCCCTAGGGTCACAATTTCCAGGTTGAAAAGTACTGGTCTGTTGTAAATTTAACAAAAGACCATTAGCAACCTTTGGCTGTGGTAAGCTACTCTTGGGACACAAAAAGCTTCTATTGATTATTTAATTCTTATTCTTATTCTTATTATTAATAATAGCATTCATTGGGGTCCTTTAAATCAAAATAAAGGATGAATAAAGGATTTTTGTATGAATTTCATGATTTTTATTTGTCTGTTCAACATATAACATCTGTTGCATGCCTTAACCTCTGAAGATTCAATGGCATGTTTAACTGTTTAATATGAATCCAATATTTCATAACTAATATTTGTAGTAGTTTTTATTTTTATTTTGTTTTTAATTTTTGTTTTCAATTCACTTTAGTCTGAGTTAGTTCCAGAGTGGGTTTGCTCATATAAGTTTAGCTTTTGTTGTATAAAAATGTTTAGTTTTTATTAGTTTCAGTGCTAGTTTAAGCTTTTTGTTTTTCTTTTTTTTCTAATATAGGAGGTAACTGTCAGGGTCAAGAAGTTCAGAATTACAGTCTCAATAATCATATGCACCAACGTCTCCTCATGCTTGTTGTGTAAACATTTATGTTTTCTACTCTATATTTTATCTATTTATTATTGTTTCAGTTAGTTTTGTCCCCCCCCCCCCTAAAGTCTAGTTTTTATTTCAGATAACTATATTTTTCACACCTAGTTTAAGTTTTTTGTTTGTTTTTTGCTATATATTTTATTTTATTATTCATATATTATTTATCTTATTTTATTGTTTTGCTTTGGTTTGTGTTTTTTCTTGACTATTCTAGTCTAGATTATTTTTTTTTCATGTTTTAGCTTTTGTTTAGTTTCTAATCATTTATTTTTATTTTACATATATCCTAAGTTATTAAGTTTTCTTTTTGTAACTTAGTGGTTCCATACAACCGTGCTGAGACAGGTAGCTACTGTACAGTGTTAAGCGTGGCTCCTCCGCGCCACTGGGGGGCGTGTGTCCGCTGTAAATAAATGCCATCGTGGGTCGACGAGGGCCGCCCAGCCATGTTGAGGAGTCTGTCAAGCAAACTGCAGCCCGCCATTGTGTAGAAACCAGGCTCTGTAGAGAGATAGGGGCGCTTGGCTGAAACTCTTCAATAGCTAGACCAATTCTACACCCTGCCGCTTTTATTTAGGAGTAAATACAGTTACACAGGCTCCGGGGGGGAAAAGACATGTCAGCCAGCAGCCTTCTTGAACAGGTAAAGAGAGGTATTTTCTGAACATTTACGAGGGCCAAATTTCTCAGCATCGCGACGGCTAGCGAAGGATAGCTTAGCTCAGAGGCAGCGGCTGTGGCTCAGTAGTGCAGTAGGCCTGACCACCTGCTAAAGGAACTGACTGCTGAAAATATATCTCTTCATCTATTTTTCCCCTTCCTCTCTTCTCATAAATCAAACCTTCATGAATCACCTGGACCCAATCCAGAGACCGAAAGGCCAAGCTAACAAAGGTAAGCGCAGATATCATCTTAACGTTGACGACTTGGGTTGAGCGAATGCGGATCTTTTTACGTGCGGTGCGCTTTGAAAAGCTTGCGTGCCGCGTATGCGATAGCTTGTCTCCGGGGCCCGTCTTGTGTAAGTTGTGAATATTTTTTTGCATTTAATTTGCCACTTTAATGAAACACAAAACTACACTGTGTTTCACGGGGGCTGCTCTCGGCCCTTTAGTCACCATTCCCGAGTTTCCTTTGCATCTTTGAAATGGCACTTGTGAGGGTCCCAGTTAGCATTAGCTACCCCTTCATTAGCTAACGTTAAATGGCAACATGATGCACATTAGCATCCTTTTCCTGGTCGTACTTGCAACGCTTTTATTGCACTGACAAGTGTGAGAACACATTGTAACTACTCAGTTTGTCTCGATGTCGGTCACTGTTAAACATTTTTTTTTGCAGAGTTAAACTACAGGTGCCATCCTGTCACGCTGGCTAATGTTAGCCAAGTCCGTCATGTTGAAAGGACTCTTGGCGCTCGTTAACATGGAGACGCTGCGCACTGCATGCAGCTAACCGTACAGCTAGCGTGCTAACGTTAGCTTGTTGCTAAGTTAACCCAAAATGACACGTCTTCCGACATGCTTTTCCTGTGTCCAAACGGGCCTTGCTTTTTTCCCGTCATCACGCTGTTCGGGCTGTAATGTTAGATAACATCTATTTGCTAACCGTTGTGTGTTTTTTAATTTAACTTTTTCATGTCCTGAAACGCTCTCAACATGTCATCTAACACAGTGCCGTCAGCTGCAGCAGAGAGCGCTCAGAAACTTAGGAAAACAAACCACGGACCACTGGTCCACCTGCGTTAAAACATACATTAACAGCTCTGGAAATGTCAGTAATGAATTAACCTAGCCTATATTTTAATTAGCATGGTTTGATGAGAGAGTCATAATGTGTAGTAATTTTGTGCAACTATGTAACCAGTGTCAAGTAGGGCTGGAAAAATAATATTATAGAATTCACAACATGGCCAAACAGAATATCCATATTGCAGAGGCTGCAATAAAAGTGATAAAACAACACTATAAAGAAGTACTGTACTGCTGCAAAGATGTGCTGGCCTACAAATCTTGTTATTCAGATGTAGGAAAGTATGCTTATTTTATACAGACCACAACAAATGTCACTTCATCATAGTTTTAATATTTTTTTTGAAGATGAAAAGTGTGATGCAAAAATGATCATATGATCATGACACCCCGAAGAACAAATCAAAACGGTGGTAATATAAGGAACATTGTCTTTTCCATATTGGCTACAAGTGTGCAACTATTGTCTCCCACAACCTGTGCTTTTTCATGGTCTGCAACTTTTCAATATTTGTGTGTGTTTTCTCCCTACCAAGTAAAAATGATAATTCCCACTAAGTGTGAATTATATTGCAATATTAAAATGATTGCAATATGATTTTATGTATTTTTTTTTACAACCATATTGTCAGCGCTCAAAATTAAGGTTGTCCCAGGGACAATAAAAATAGCTCCTGGAACATGAAGATATGGTGTCTGGGACAATTCTGGGACAGCGAGAAATTCATCATTACAAATGAAATTATTATATTTGTGGGTCACGGAGTATATATCATTTTAATTGTTAGGTGTTCAAATTTGTGAAATGTGAGGAGGCACAGTCACAAATTCTACACTATGTCACATTCTCATGGTGTTTTAAATAAATCTAAGTGTTAGGGTAAGTGTACTATGAGATATGTTCAAAATGTGTGTAAATTTCCATCGTTGTATACCAAGCAGAAATGGGTTTGCATTTGCGCTGCTATTTACAGGGATGCACAGATAAAAATAAACAAAAAGGAAACAGTAACTTAACTAATCACTAAATTAACTATGTAAACCTATTTTGGTCAAACACTTAAGGTGGTTTTATTTTTATTTCATTTTTTAATTCAGATACAAATGCAGGGGACAACTAACAGAACCTCCATGGCAGACAAGAGTGGCTCAGTGAAGTGATGCAAGTTACTGAAAAAGTTATCAGAGTGCGGGACACTGAGGAATAAAGTTCATTTTGAGCTCTGTATGTTGTTGAGGGAATCTGATGTCTTAGATGGTATTTTTTGCAAATATTTAACCAGTGCATGGTTCATTTACTTCATCACTCAGGCTGATTCATCACATTAATCGAGCTTATGCTGTAGCCTATAATCTGAAGCATATTGAGCAGTTATAGTATGTGAACTTTTATCATGCTCAGCTTCATTGCTTTTCCTGTGATGAATAATTGCAGGAAGTGCATGTTACGTAATAAGTTGTGATGATGCTGATGCAAAATGACCAGATAATGTAATGTATCCCACCACTCTACATCTCTGTAGTCACACAAACGTGTATGCTCTGTTTACATCAGTGTTGTTTTCTTTTCAGTGCAAAACGGAGCTGTGACCCAAAAGGATACTTTGAATGACGATGAGTTTGAGCCTTACCTGAATACTCAGGCCAGACAGGTAAGCTTTTATTGACTGTTGTTTGCCAACACATACTGCTTTTCAGTTGAATCTCTTTTATTATCAAAACACTGAAGTGCCTTCGAGTTAGTTTTTGTTCTTAGTTAATTATATATCTTTTATGTCTCTCTAATGTTGGAAGTGGATTTCATTGATACAATCAACAGGTTGTAACTTCAACCTGGACTTCAGTAGTTGTTGTTTTTTTATCTTTGTAGAATTATCCTAAGCATATCTAAGAAAAAGGTAGCTTAATTCTTAAAATAAGTAAGTCAACAGTGATAATATTGATGCTACCTTGTTTCCCCCTCTGAATTAGGGCTAGGTATTGACAGGAATCTGGTGTTAGGATACAAATAACAATGTAGGGGTTATGATTAAATATATTTCCTTACTGTAAGCAATAGGGGTGTAACAATACATTTATCTGGATTGATACACGCATATATGATATATTCAATGTTCACCAATCCACTATGGTCGATGCAAAGTGATAATGTGGATCTGTATCATAATTGTTAAGATATGCTTTAATTTTGAAATTCCCATGGCATGTCTGTGTCACTATTGTCTGACAGACTTCTGTCATAAAGTTGTCAAATCATTAAGTTGGTTTTTGTGAGTTGACATAAACATAACTAATTGTGTTAAATGAACATGTATCGTCTGTTGATTGCAGACCCCTGAATTAAATTGAATTGAAATCGTACTGTGACAGACTTTGTGATATTTGCAAATATCATATTGTCAAAAAAATTGTTATACATTCATATTGTGATGAAACTTGTGATTTACACCCCTAGACAAGGTGTTTTTATATTGTATTGTATTGCAATTAAAAAAAAAACTGTCATAGTATGAAGGATACACCATCGCTTGTTTTTATCACATCCATGTAGTATCCAACATAGAACCACCTTCTGTGCAAACTGTGCAGTGGAAGAGTCAAACGGCTGAAGATGGTTTACAAGATTCCATGAATCTTTACATGTAAACTATTTATTTAAAAACAGTAGTTTTTTTAGAACTGATGCAGTGTCACAAAGCATAATATTGCAATATTTAAATATATCAATATTTTCTTAGAACCCCATACTGAATTAGTGGTGCAACAGATCACCAAACTCACAAGTTATACTCACCCACTGTGTATCTATATAAAGATCTGTAAACAATATATATGTTAAATAAAATAAGTGAATAGTCTCCAGTTATTCCCTTTTAACACTGAAGGCTTTGTCACAGACACTGGAGCTGCTCTGTTGGGCAAGCTGAGCTGTGTCTTGGAAGGAGGCAGCAGATATTGCAGAAGATGCAATAAACATCCATTTATTATTTTTTGCTTCTATGATAAGCATGCCCAGTTTCCTAGTGCACCACTGAAAATGCCCAAAGTCCTAGTGATGAGATTTCACTGAATGGAGGAAAGTGGCTGCTTTTAAATTACTCACACTTAACCTAATGATTGCACTTGAGATTAAAACGCAGCACAGATCTGTCTTGTCTATCATTTCTCTGCATTGATTTAGGTTTTAGGGGATAATTACTTTAAAAATTGAAAAGCAGCAATAGAACTGTATTTGACACTATGATGGTTAAATTTTTCAATTACTCTGTGATTGACATGCATGCTAAACCACAGGGGTAACAAACAAATATTACAGATAAACTATGTGCTGCTACATCACTAATCTGAATGTAAAACAGAAACCTCTGAAGTTACAAACGGATTTTTTTCATGATAGGTCCCAAGAAATTTCTGTACCAGAAGATTAATATACACACTTGTAGACTTATTGTTTCTTTTTTTTTCATATGTTTCTTCTTTTATGCGCTTATCCTTGCTTTTTGTATCACTGAGAAAATGCAGGAAGACCTTAAGGATGCACAGCTGGAATGAGTGTGTTTGGTGATTATCTAGTTTTGAGTGGCCTTGGATTTTATTTCTCTTTACTGTGTGGTAGATGGAGTTCCCCTTGTGTAGTAACAGACAACACACAGACTGTGAAGTGGGCTGTAGAGGAAAAGGATGGAGTCTGTATTTTCCTCCACTCAGAAGAATGTACCATTCTTTTGTTAAAGAGACTGTTGCTTTTTATTTTTTTAGTTCAGTCAGTGCATTTACAGATAAAGGAGAGCAGGAGGGATTTAAAGAAAGCTTCAGTATTGTGTAGCGTATCCTTGGTGGATGATGATGACAATGCTAATACCAATAATAATAAATAATCTTGGTCTGACTTTGGATCTGCAAGAACAAGGTATACAGATGTCAAACAGTACTGTATGTTAATTTTTTGATGTAAATATTAGTTGATTAATATTGGCTATAATAATCTGATTTGACAGAATGTCAAAACATTTAATTTGAATTCTTAGGCAAAGTGGTCTATAAAAGTATATTTGATGTTTTTTGATGTAATTAAATGTAAATGAACATTTGAAGAGTTAGAACTGTTCTTTATTGTTGTAGTAGCTAGATTTGGTTCAGACAGAGCTATGGAATATTAAGTCATCCATCTTTGCTCACTACATCTTAGCCTTTCTTACCCTCAGGTGTCCATAAACTAGGCTACTGATTATATGACTTTCTTTTAAAATACAAAAACATGAAACTATTGGTTTTCTTAACGGTCATGATCAGCGGGTAATTATGTTATTGACAAAAAAATGCATATGGCACGTCCCTATAATGTTGGATTATCAATTCAATTTGAGTATGTTGTTTCAAAGAACTGTTTTTTTTCCTTGCCACTAAAACAAATTCTTTTTCTATTTAGAGCAATGCCTATACGGCCATGTCGGACTCGTACATGCCCAGCTACTACAGCCCCTCCATAGGATTTTCCTACTCCCTAAACGAGGCAGCATGGTCCACAGGTGGGGACCCTCCTATGCCTTACCTGGCCTCCTATGGACAGCTGAGCAATGGGGAGCCCCACTACCTCCCGGACGCTATGTTTGGCCAGCCAGGCCCCCTGGGGAGCAACCCTTTCCTGGGCCAGCACGGTTTCAACTTCTTCCCCAGTGGCATCGACTTCTCGGCATGGGGCAATAGCAGCTCTCAGGGACAGTCGGGGACACCGCAGAGCTCTGGCTACAGCAGCAGCTATGCCTATGCTCCCAGCTCGCTTGGGGGTGCCATGATCGATGGACAGTCCCCGTTTGCACCTGCTGCCAACGAGCCCCTTAACAAGGCACCTGGTATGAACAGCCTCGACCAGGGCATGGCAGGGCTTAAGATCGGCGGTGCTGCTCCTGGTGGGAATGGGGACATGGCTCCTAAGGTGGTTGGCTCTGGCTTACCTGGTGGGGGTCCCCTTGGCCCGGTGTCATCTGTAGGACCTCCCAGCATGCCTCCTGTTTCAATCGCCCCTGCCAAGCCCGCCTCCTGGGCCGATATTGCCAGCAAGCCAGCCAAGCCTCAACCCAAGCTGAAAACCAAGGGTGGCATGGCCGGTGCCAATTTGCCTCCTCCGCCCATTAAACACAACATGGACATCGGCACTTGGGACAACAAGGGCACCATGCCTAAAGCTGCCACCCCTCAGCAGGTGCCCCCTATTCCCAGCAATGGGCAGCCGCCCAATCAGGCTTCCCCACAGCCCGGAGCTACTGCTGTAGGGAACCCACAAATGCCCCTCAGCAATGGACAGCTGGTACCACCTGTTTCCCAGATGGGGCAGCATCAGCTTCCACCTGGGCAACCAGGTATGGCCCAGATGCCCCAGCCTCCTCTCTCCCAGGGTCCTCCTCCTCCCCCAAGCCAACAACAGCAACCTTCTCAACCTACTCGTTGGGTCCCTCCACGGAACCGGGCCAATGGATTTGGGGATGGCAGTGGGAGTGGAACTGGCCAGTCACCCCCCACCTCCTCTGGTGTGGGTGTGGTTCCTGGGGTCCCCTCTGAGCCTCACCCAGTCTTGGAGAAGTTGCGCATGGTCAACAATTATAACCCCAAGGACTTTGACTGGAATCCCAAGCAGGGCAGGGTGTTTATCATCAAGAGCTACTCCGAGGATGACATCCACCGCTCCATCAAGTACAACATCTGGTGCAGCACGGAGCATGGCAACAAGAGGCTCGACGCAGCGTACCGTTCGTTGGGTGGCAAAGGGCCGCTTTATCTTCTGTTCAGTGTCAATGGGAGCGGTCACTTCTGTGGTGTAGCAGAGATGCGCTCACCCGTGGACTACAACACGTCTGCTGGCGTGTGGTCACAGGACAAGTGGAAGGGTCGTTTTGATGTGCGCTGGATCTTTGTTAAGGACGTTCCCAACAGTCAGCTAAGGCACATTCGACTGGAGAACAACGAAAACAAGCCAGTGACCAACTCTCGGGACACACAGGAGGTACCACTGGACAAGGCCAGGCAGGTGCTAAAGATCATCGCTGGATATAAACACACCACTTCCATCTTCGATGACTTTTCTCACTACGAGAAGCGTCAGGAGGAGGAAGAGTGTGTGAAAAAGGTAACAAAAGTTACTGTTGAATAACATGAATGATGAAATGGTTGAATGAAAAAAGTGCTCTGCTTCTGTTGAAAAAGTTGCCGTATATGAAGTTGGTTTGGGTTTGTGTGTGCATGTACAGCCTTTCTTTTTGCATAACAAAGGAATACAGGAACATCTCGAGGATATACAGCTGGATTGAGATCTTTGCCAGTACTCAGCATGATTGTGTACAGGAGCTTATTTTGCAGGTTTTTCTCTCTTCAGTTTTTCACTGTGGTTTCATGTGTTATACTTGTATGTATTGCTCCACTTGAATATACAATTTCACTGAAGAATGAACACCAGAAATAATTTTACTTGGTGATATTCACTCAAAGCTAATATTATGAAATTGAAATACTTGGTGGATTACATGAGAACCTATCTGAACATTGAATTGATGAGTTTGTATTGTGGTTTAGTCATTTCATTTTGATAGCCTTACTAGGGGTTTCTGTTCCTGTCTCCAAAACATCCTCAGTTGTGCAGCCTCCTGAAGATATGTGAAATGTATCTTTTTATGCTTTATGTCTGAATGCAACATTTTGGTATAGGATGAAATCTGGTTAGCATATTGTGTTTGAACTGTCAGCGTTAACATAAGGAACAAAAATAGAAAAGCAAATGTGTATTGCACTTACCATAGTGTAGGGATGCTTATTTGCATTTCTTATGTTTAAAAAGGTACTATTTAATACTGGGGTTTTGATGTTATGCAAAGCTGTATTACAAATTCAACAATCTTTCTGCCCGACAGGGACAAATTTATGTTCCTTGACATAAAAGCTCATTAACCTTTTGTAAATTGCCATTATTTGCCTTCTTGTCACTGGATGTAGAAAAACTTGTTTTATTCTGTAGCTATAGAAACATTTATCTTCAAGTGTGCTGTGATTTTCGTTGGTTCATGCCAAAAACCTGTTTTGAGCTCTATATTTACTCTGTATCTACACTGTATCTTTGTATATTTGAGGTATGCTTTAGAAGCATAGTGTATAGCTTGTTAAAGTTGGCAGTTATGCACTGCCTAAAGGATAATATTGAGTGCTTAAAAGCCAGGATACATGAGCTCTAAAAACAAGTTCAGTATCCACATTTTAAAATATTTACCTTTATATTACAGATTTTGTCAGGAAGACTGGCTTTATCTGCTGCTTGCTTTATCACACTTAACAGCAAGCAAGCAAGCAAGCAAGGCATTGGTGCAAAAATAAATGAAGCAACTATAATTGTAGAATCAGTAACATTCATAAATATTTTGCAGTTGTATAAGATGTTCTTTTCATGTCTGTGCTTTTCATCATTTTACAGGCTTATGCATGTGCAAAATATTTTAAGCTCAATCAGCAGTTTTCCAAAACTATTGAATTCTGTATCTGAAGATCTGTTTTCTTAAGTAACTGACTTTTTTTTTTACAGCATAGTGACAAGAGATGAGCACTGTTGGTATATGAAACTTCAAATAACTCTTAATCCAGAGCATGCATTTGATAATTCAAGTATTACTTGGCAGTAGTTCTAGATTAATCACTGGTTAATGTATAATGTAAAAGTTAGGTTTTAGATTTCACATACAAGACAGTAATACCTTATCTAATGCCTGTGACATGTGACAGGCAAATTTGTAATCCACATTTTAGCTTTTGGTCATGAACTGGTGTGGCTCATGGAAAGTTGCTAGACTCTTGTCTTGTCTTGTCCTCTGTGACAAACTTGACCATGAGGATTACCTAGAACCAAGTTGAGGTTTTCAAACAGCAAAGATATGACTAAGTGCAGGGACATGTCTGTTTGAACCTGTTCCGGTTACGCTCAGTTTTCACTCCTCTGTGTGACAGGTGGAGGTCCAAGGCAGTGAGCCATATCCCAGCAACCCAAGCAACAGGAGTCATTACAGGCTTCAGGTAACTGGTTTCATCTGTCACCATATGCAGAAGCAATTACATGTTATTTTGATGCTTGATGGATACTGCTTGAACAGATTCATGTAATTTCTGATCAAGCCTCTAAAACATCTGATCTTGAATCTTAACTGCCCTTTATTGTTGGGCAAGAGTTTCCCTTTTCACTAAAGCCTTGCCACCCAATGTACCCAGAACTCTAGTTGTAAGAGCTACATTTCAAGGAACTAAAAGATTCCCTCATTAGGTCGGGATTTCCACCATGGTCTAAAGATCTTTGAAAATTAGGGAAACTGGTCCACTGATGTATGGGAAAATGATGACGCCATATAATGCAAAAGACAGGCTTCATTATTTATTTGTGTAAGAGAAGGACAAGTCTTATTGTATTTCATCCTGAGACCAAATGCTCAATGATGCCTGAACTTTGTCTTTGGTCCATCTGCAGTATGCTTTCCTCTGTAACTCCATGTTGATATATCAAAGCACAACAAACCAAAAACAAACTGGTTTGAACTGTAGATTTTTAAAAATGGTGTCTCAAATACAGTGTTGCAAGAACCACCCTCAAAGTCCCTGTACTTTTGGAAAATACTAAACTTTTTGGGGGGTAAAATAATGTCCCAGGAAATTATTTAGACATTGGTCCCTGTAGTGGAATCAGAGTCCCTCCAAGATTTGTCCCTGGGTAAAGTTCCTGCAGTGGTGTTGAATATAGTACAAAGACAAGACATTTAATGTTCAAGCTCATTAACTTTATTGCCTGCTATACATTCCAAAAATAGTTGGGACAGGGTCATGGTTTACCACTGTTATATCACCTTTTATTTTAACAACACTAAATAAGTGTTTTGGAACTGAGGACACTACTTGTTGAAATTTTGAAGGTGAAATTATTTCCTGTTCTTGCTTGATATGAATTCAAGTGTTCAATTCAGGGTCTCTGTTGTCTGTTTTGTACTTCATAATGTGTCACACATTTTCAGGGGGAGACAGGTCTGGACTTAGAGCAGGCTAGTCTAGTACCTGAACTATTTAACTATGCGGCCACAGTATTTTAACACATGTAGAATGTGTCTTGGCACTGTCTTGCTGAAATAAGCAGGGACGTCCCTGGAAAAAAGACGCTGGCCGGATGGCAGCATATGTTGTTCCAAAACCTGTTATGTACCTGTCAGCATTAATGGAGCCTTCACAGATGCTGTCTTTTGAAGTTAGCGTGGCTAAGAATCTGGCTTGTCCTTTTCCTCTTTGGCCCAGAAGACGCGGCATCCATGATTTCCAAAAACAATCTGAAATGTGGGCTTGTCAGACCACAGCACACTGTAACACTTGTTACCAGTCCATCTCAGACAGCTCGGGCCCCAGAGAAGTCCACAGCGTTTCTGGATGTCACTGATAGGTTGAGTTTCAACTTGCACTTGTAGATGCAGTGACAAACTGTGTTTACTGACGACGGTGTTCAAAAGTTTTCCCAAGCCCTTGTAGTATTATTTATACAATTATGTGGGTTTAGGTGTGTGTTGGTTTTCGACCTTGTCCCTTAAGTGCAGAGATTTCTCTGGATTCCCTGAATCTTTGAACAATATTATGGACTGTAGATGGTAAAGTCCCTAAATTCTAGCAGTTTTGTTTTGAGAAGCGTTCTCCTTAAACTGTTGGACTATTTGCCAATGCAAATAATTGCTTGTGAACGACTGAGCCTTTCAAAGATGCCTCTTTCATATTCAGTCATGATACTGTTCGCAATTAAGTTGATTACCTGTGGGATGCTCCAAACAGGTGTTTTGTTGTTTTGGTTTTTTTTTTGAGCATTTCACAGCTTCCCCAGTCTTTTGTTGCCCCATCTCAACTTTTTTTGAAACATGTTGCAGGCATCAATTTCAGTGTATATTTACAGTTTGAACATTAACTATTGTTTTTTTTTATTAACATCTCAACCTTTTGGGATTGGGTTTAAGTTTGAAAATACAAATATTTTGTCTGTCATCATGTGTAACACGCTGTCTTTTTGATTGTGTTCTAGGAGCGCCAAGGACGAGTCAAGTAACAGCTGGTGCTTTGGTCTAAAGACTGCAATGGCCACCCCTAAAGCCCTCTCCACCCCATTACATCATTACATCCAGATCTCTCTAAGAAATTTTAATAGGGGTGAAGAATT
Source organism: Lutjanus argentimaculatus (assembly GCA_034769285.1). Classification (NCBI taxonomy): domain Eukaryota; kingdom Metazoa; phylum Chordata; class Actinopteri; order Lutjaniformes; family Lutjanidae; genus Lutjanus; species Lutjanus argentimaculatus. The sequence goes on along the minus strand of JAWZSL010000003.1, from coordinate 24,409,135 downwards.
AACTAAGGACAAAAAAAACTAAATGAAGACTTTCTTGATTTCTTTTGACTTTAAAGACTTACTTCGAACTTGTAGTAAAAAGAAAAGGAAACGATTATTCATAGGACTACAACTAAATGCATAGCATCCTTAGGTGAAATCTTTTTTTGCCCCACCCCATTCCACTACATATGCTTTCCCCCCTTGTATGCTGCTTTTTCCTTTTTTAAATGAAAGGATCATCCTCTGTTTTTATGGTCCAAGAGCAAGTCTGTAATTCTCACACAAACACACAAATCCAATAGAAATTTGTAGTGTTTGCTTATAATAGTGTCCCAACGTCAAGAATGGGCAGTTTGTCTCATTTTCTTTGTAAAACCCCCCCTACCCCCCACTTCATCCCCTTCTGTCTTCTGAGGATGCTCACATCTTCAACCAGGACCCAGTGGAGTTTCGTCCTCCTCAGTGGATTTTCATCGTAGGCAGTTGTCAACGACGCTCACTCCAGAATCTGTTTCGTACATGCTTGCCATGTTTTTGTTTGAGAGGACTGCAGATGTTCAGACTGGCCCTCTTGTTTTGTTTTCGCATGTGTTTTGGACGGAGTGTGTGGGGAAGGTAGGGTCTGGAGGCTCTGGAGAGGAATAGTAGGGAAAGGGGGGTCAAGAGTTTGAAAGCAGAAGAAATGTTAAGTTGATGAGACTTGCTCTGTATAATTTTATGGTCTGAAAAGATTGGGGCCCTCTGTTAACAGTCTTCATTGGACTTTATTTACCCTCTTTCTTTCTCTTGGACAAGTTAATTCATCGTTGCTTTGGGCTGTTTTCTTGTTTTTTTTTGTTTTTTCTCCTTCCTCAGTTTTCTAAAGACAGTGATGCGAGTGGCCTTGCCCCCACTCTTTCTATTAATCAGTTCAAAAGTAATAAATGTGGTATATTCAGCAGAACTGGTGTGCATTCCCCTTGTTTGACTGTAAAGCAATTTTGTCATGCAGCGTGTCTGTGCATTCTTTTCATCTGTTTTTCTTTCCCCACATGGGTATATGAATGAATGTTTTTCTGCTAACCTTCATACTTGACCCGTCCACTCCCTATCCTGACTTCAATGTTCACACCACTGTACCCTGCATTTCTTAACCTCTCTACTTTCCAAACCTGCCTTCTCCACACTCCCATTTCTGTCTGCTCAGCCAACTATACATACTATAATATCACAATCAGCTTCCACCATTTTCAGAATGTCATTGTTGGTGAGTAAAAAAAAAAAAAAAAACAAACAAACAAAAAAAAAACGCAAGGTCCTCTTTCAGAACTACTGGCTTTTATTTGTGGCATAATAAAGATGCTCCACAAAGTGGTGTGTGCCTGGGTTACTATCCTTACTAGCCTTTGTTTTCTTTCTTTTTAAGGGTGGCCTGCTGTACTTCTGTTAAATCCCTGTCCTTAAAGCAGGTCTAACATAATACCTTTGGATGTCCTCAATGAGTAAAATCTGGTTTCACCATGCTACACTTTTTTGTGGCCATACTTGCTGTAATGTTGTAGGGGTGTAACGATAACATTGATCTGGACTGATCTTTCAGTTCCGTGTACAGCAATCCAGTTGATCAATGCAAAGTAAAAAATATCTATCTGTATGGTTGTCTTTAAAGGTTAAATGTAACATTTAGGGGGATCTATTGGCAGAAATGATCACCCAATAATAAGATTTATTTCGGTTACCTTAGAATGAGTAGTTTTTATTCTACACTAGCCCAGAACAGACAGCTGACATCCTCTACACATGGCCTTTCGCATAGTTTCCCCTACGTTTGCAAGGCGAGTTGAAAGTTTCTATTTCGTCGCTTGACCTCTCCTAAGGCCCGCCTCCTTTTGGTACCTCAGTCAACTTTCCGCTTTCTTCGTTTCCCGTGATTGCATATGACCATCCTCAAAATGTTTTCTATTCAACATAGACAAATCTAGCACGTGGTACAGGTAAGAACAAAGCTGACCGAGGTTCCATCAGGTACCAAACTTGCTCGACTGTTATTGGTCATAAATATCTGATGATAACTTGACTTGGCATCAATGTAAGTAAATGTGTAAAAATGGACGTATATTGGCTGTAGATCGACAGGCCCCTGAAATCTATTCTGGCGCACTTTGAGACATCAGCAACTATAATCAATATAATATTGTACCGTGATGAAATTTGTGATTTACACCCCTATAATGCAAACTTGTCAAATTTGTTACTGCCCAAAGCGCTGTCACAGGCATTTTATGGTAATATATAGACCTTTTTCAAGGTGAGGTAAATACAGGTGTTAACGATTCTAATTAAGGCTCCGCTCCATTCAGGTCTCACTGGCTCACTGTAAAGCCTCTACTGAACTAAATGGAACAGGACGTCAATTACTGTCATCAGTAACACCTGTGTTTAGCCTGCTTTCATATTAATATGTAAAATGTCTGTAGCTTATCTTAAAAGTTATGAAAATATGCTTATCTGGCATACCTGCGTGTGTGCAAAATAACTGTTGAGGAAATTATCTGCAATCCGCCATTTTCTCCCCTCCTCAGTGCGGTTGTACTACACGCGGCGGCCACGAGAGGGAGACACAGCATCACTTACTGCTGTTCAGTTTCTCTCCTGACCAGAGGACAGGCTCTTCAGACTGGTCCCAGCATCAAGGCCTTCTGAAGGTACACAAGACTTTTTAATCTGTTTTATTGTCTGTTTTGTTTTTTTTACCGACTAAATAATTGCCTATTATTACCGACAGTAGAACCAGTCAAAAATATATTTTGGTACAATTTTGGCAATTAATCAGTGCTATGTGGGCCTATATTCTTGTGATTTGATAGGTTTATGAGGCCTTTAAGTGCAGAAAACATTAAATACCTACAAAAGCAAGACACAAATAAAATGTAATAAATTTCACATTTATCTGGGCCCATTAAACCACAATCCACAAATAAACTGGCAGGCCTACCTCCAAAACTGACGACCTTCCCACACATAGTAGCCTAAGTATCAAGTTTTGTTTGTTTTTCGATTATTCAAATTAGTGAAACCTGTGTTTACTATTTCATGTCAAAATGGCTGCTGTGAAAAAGGTCTATAAGTAGTCTAAAGCTTTGTTATGTGTTTACAAACATTAAAAATTGAAAGACAGGTTTGGCCTATAAATTCTAAAATTCAGAAAGATCTACACAAACTCCCTGCTTTTAATCTAACCTACATTGATTTAAGATTGATTATATATCCTTTGTGAATGTATGAGCTTAAAATCATGTATCCTTGACAAATGTTGCATATGCCTATACCGAGGAAGTGGTAGGTGGTTTCATAAGTTCATAATTTAGGGTTCCATTTAGTGTAGCGGAACCTTTTCAGCGAGCCAACATGCAACAATAGCAGCACCCTGACTCAGTTTGACCTGAATGGAACAGAACCGTAATTAGTATGATTGGTAATGACTGTGTTAACTCTACTATTTCATGTCAAATTGGCTGCTGCGAAAAAGGTCTATAAGCAGCCTAAATCTTTCCCATATTAGGTGTGTTTAGAGCAGTGGTTTTCAACCTGGGGGCCAGGAACGTCAAGGGGGTTGCCAGATGGTCATGGAGAATAGAATAAAATATTGTGGCAGGCAGTACCAACAAAAAGTAACATTTGCATTTTGTAATGCAGAATAGCAAACTTAAACTACTTAGTCCAGCAAGCATTATGGGAAACGAGGGCCGTATTTTAAACGGGAATGATTTTTATATTACATCGCCTGTACCAGTGATATAATATGCATTAGAATTGATTTTATTTTGTAGGTTATAGATTAGGTTATATTTTTGTGAGGTCACGAACACCAACCTGATAATTCTGAGAGCCACTGGTTTAGACTAGTATTTTGCAAACTTTAAAAATCACGTAGGCTAGGTCTATATAAATCATATTAAAAATCATGAGGTTCTACACAAAAATCCATGCTTTTAATTTAGGCTATATGTCAAAGATATGATTATATCTGTGAATTTAGCTTGGATTGATAGCATAAAATAATGTACGCTGATAGCTTAATTCACACAAAATTTTGCATAGATTATACAGATGAAAATGGTGGTTTCATTAGTTCACATTATTGGAAAAGTCCAAATTATGACTGCCCTCCAGCTCTGCATACTGGGCTACCTGGTGTAGACTATTATATAAAACTGATGGATATAGGCTAACCACAGCCTATACAACAATGACCTTTATATAATAATAATTATAATTTCATGACAATGTAGGTAACAAAAAGCCTCTTTTAAAAGTCTATGGCTGCAAAAAGTTGGGTGTATGGTGATTTACTGGTGTTCACATTGGGAGAGGAAAATCTGAGGCCATCACTCAGCTTTTTTAGGACTTAAGTGTCTTGGTAAGAGAAAGACTGTGTGTATTGTGCGGGTGTTGGGTGGGGTGGGTGGGTGGGTGGGGGTCGACGGCACGTGTCGTGTCTGCGTTGAGGGTGCGTGGCAAACACGCTGCCTCGAGGGGATCTCCTGTGACCCTTATCTGCGCCTCTCTGGGGACGCCTGTTAGCCCCTCCTGGGATGCAAATGAACGGCCATAAAAGAGGCAGATAGAGGCACCGAGACGATGGAGGAGAAGAAAGGGAAATGGGACCATGGGGAGAAAGTGGTGGTGGAGGAGGGGGTTGAAGGCGAAGAAGAGGAGGGGAGGAGGTCAGCAGCACTCGCATCTCAGAGCACACACCAAGCTAAATGCATGGAAGAGATGGAGAAAGAGACTAAGTTGCCCTGCAGTGGTGAAAAGAGAAATTCCTTCCTGTGTGTGTGTGTGTGTCTGTGTGTGTGTGTGCACAGGACCTCTTGCTTTTTTTCATGTGCAGAATCTTAACTAAATAGGCTACATAACAGGTGCACTAATCACACACAATTAAAAAGAATATATTCATAAAAACAATATAAAATGACAAGCAGCAATTCACTTTGTATTCCCTTTGCTTTGACTCACTGATGCGATTATAGAGTACTTGTTTAACATTTCAAATATCACTCTGCAACCCTGCATTTCTGTAAAAATCAAAATGTATAAATATTTAAAACATTTATTTGTTGTGTTTTGTCCTATAGAAAGCATTGTTCAGTCTAAGTGCTAGGCTACACATTAGGTGTGTTGTGTCTGTGGGTTCATATTGCTCTGCAAGGTCATGGTTCTGCTTTATTTTCCCCTCATTATCATAAGGCATCCATCTCTTTCTTCCATTAGTGACGCTTCACCATGTCGCCAACCCGACCTCTATTTACATGACTAAATTAGATTTCTTCTCTCTTTTGCGTGCGTTTTGTTTCGGAGAGCCTGCCTCTAATAATCAAAGGAGAAAAAAAAAGCTGAAAAATGCAGCAATATGGGACAATAGCTGGTAACTGATTTATTTTTAATAGAGAAAAATCATACATGTTCAGTCACTTTAACATGATTTTACTTATTTATTTTCAAATTAAGGCTGTTACAAGTTCCATAAATATTATCGTGTTTTTCTTCAATATTAGAATTAAATTTAAAGTGATTTAAATTTATTTTATTTCGTTTACTTTTTAGCATGGACAGAAATGCCCTGTATAAACTATATTTTCACACCTGTCATCAATTTATCAGCATTATTTTGCATCCTAACTAAATGCACTGGGAGCTATAAGAAAAAAAAATATGCAGGCTATTTAGGAATACGAATATATCATGATGATGAATGTTTTTAGCGTGTGAGGGGGGTCTACGCGCGGTCACCTGCTCTCCATCGCCAGGGGTCCTGCACTGTTGACATATTGAGTGTTACCCCCTCATTTCTCCCCGTGTCCCAATTCTATTGAGAGTTTTTGAAAATGCATAATGTGTAGACGGGGCGAAGAAAACAGTTGATGACCTCTGTCTCAACATATGTGGCACACTTGCCCTCTGCACGCTCTAATTGTGTGGAGGTGACAGGCAATAATGAAATGTCATCCAACATAAAGAAGCATATAGGAATAATTTTGATGCAGGATGTATTCTAGGGGGGAAAGTGATCTTACTAGCCTGGATTTTGTGCTTACTCTAATGAAAAGATTGTTTTGTGATGATTTTATCTATTCTTCCTACAAAAAACACATTGAGTGATATTTTGAATAGACTAGCCATTTAAAAAAATCTAGAATTAAAGCTGCAGTAAGTAAAACATATCGAAAAGAATCTTTGCAAAAATCCACAATTTCTTTCTTTCTTTCTTTCTTTTTTTTTTTTTTTTTTTTTGCTTATTCTGCCTCCATCATCCGAGATGTAGGTCAACTCACATCTCCATCGCCTACAGCGCTTTACGGCTCGAATCATTTGATGCAGCTCTGTGATTATAGGAGTTGAAATGAAGCTCATTATTTAAATTACTTGATGATGTGCTTTGGGCCTTTTTTTTTTTTTTAATTTTACTTTGAAAAGAAATACTAGATCGTACAAATAGAAATGTTGTCCATGAAATGACTTCTTTATTGAGACTTTTTTTGCAGCAACAAAAACACAAACAAAAGCGTGAAATTCACAAACAAAAATTTCAAAATTATGCCTTGATTAAACTTCAAAATAAAGTGCAGAAGCTGTATTGGATGGTCGTGGAGGTATGCTCAGTTGGAATAAAATAAATCAGCATGCATGAGGATGATTCAGGAGGTTGTTGCCTTTTTATGAGGCCAAACAGTAATTCTTCTACAACATCATGCGCTTCTAGGACTCTCACCCTGTTTTTCCATGTTCCTCTCAGACAGGGCAAGTGCACGCTCATGCGTAAACACACAGACCTTTGAAGTGGCCCTCCGTCACCACATGGCAAATCCCCCTGGTGTGATCCCTCTGTCCATTTGGCCACAGGACCGACACTGGTAGGCTGCCTACGGCTCTGTCTGTTCTGTCATTATGGAAACCAGTATATTTCTTAGACTGGTGCCCACTGATGATGGCGTATGTTTCCTTTATGTCTCTCCTACATTTGTGCACCTGTCTTAGGTCACTGCTCTGTCACCTCTACGCCTAATTCTTCTTCTTCTTCTCTGCAGCTACTGTCATTGCTTGTTAATCTCATAGGATTGTAGTGAACATCCATCTGTGCAGTTACCAGTGTCCTCTCAGGTGAGCGACTGAAGACTGTGGCTTCTCTCTTGGCATTCACCGCGTGCCTTAATTGTATTGAAATTAAATCAAGGTCCACTGTGAACACAAAGAGCTCAAACCCAAACTTGCAACATGTTCATATCCTGTTCTCTTCTGGTCACTTACCCTGCTTTTAGCAACACTTTCCCCTTCTTTGCATTCACGTTGTGCAGCGATTTTTCAATACGAACACTATCCTAAAAGTGCGTCCTATTGTTGCATTTTCTCAGTCCATCAGTGTTTGACTTTTTCCTTCCTTCTCTCCTCCTCACCTGTGATCTCTCCTCGGCTATGCGGTCCTTCCGCACGTCAAAGTACATTGCATGCTAATCCCACACCAACATGCATTCTCCCTTTGCAATGAAATATACAGACAATACAGGAAAAAATATATATATGATACAAGCCAATGACATTGACTGAACAGCCCAGAGTGTGTGAATGCATGCATGTGCAAGAAAAGGGTTTCCAGCAACAAAATGTGAACAAAAAGAAATACATCTAGTGATCATCAAAGCAGCAGTTGCAGCATTAAGGCGTTCTCTGTATATACACATACTACAGCACATCATTAAAAAGCACCACAGAGAGAGGAGAGCACAGAGATAGACAGAGCGAAGCTACCTTTGTTGCACCATAAAGAGAGCAGCAGCAGCAGCAGCAGCCCGGCTACCTGATTGCTACCATTCCTGCAGACCATCTTCCCCCTCAGAGCAAAACAAAGGATGACGACTAGATATTTATGAGTACACACTGCGATGCGCCGCTATGCCTTATCCTCACCATAGCACTGCCTCCACTGCTCCTGGTTAAGAGCTTGGTACGGTTTAATCAGGACCAAGCAGTTCTTCATTACAGTTGGTAAAGCTGTGTCGTTATCTCCCCCCTTTACCCTCCCTCCTTCTCTCCCTCCCTCCCTCCTACTCTCCATCTCTTCTCTACTGTTCTCTCTCCTCTCTGTGTGCACTCTGCGCATGTAACTATAGCCATGTACAGACTGGAAAACAGGATCTAAATAACTCCATCCTCTAATTAACAGACACAAATGAATAATTTAGCAAAGAGTAAATAAAAAAGCACAAAATTTAGCTTCTTGACTCTCACATCCAGAAAAGCTGCAACTCTTACATTTAAAATCCCTTTTTTTTTAAACTCTTGACCACTGTGCTCAATTCCTTTTCTATATTTGCCTATAGCGCGAGTAGAATAGGGTTTGCTCAGATCAAATATATCCTTCCTCTCTAAAGACGAGGCGAAAAATAAGCAAGAGGAGCTGCAGCAGAGTATTTCCTCCTTCAGGTCCTCCTTTGGTCCTGGTTTTGTTATTGTTGTTGCTGTAGTTGTAGCTTGTGACTGCGCAGCTCCATCCTGTGAAGGTCCTTGTGGGTTGGGAAGAGGAGCAAGGGGAGCAGGCACAACACGGGGGGTGGTGGTGGTGGTGGTGGTGGGATGGCGGACAAGGGGGGCTGAAGGGACGGGAAGGCAGGCAGGCAGGTGTCACGCATGCAGTCAGGGGGGAAAAAAACTAAATTCTAACCCAGGCACCACCATCTGAAAAATCCATTTTCTCAAGACAAAACCAAAAAGGAAGACAAAAAAGCCCAAAGATGTTTAAAATATACATATATACGCCAGGTAAGGTATATATGTATGAGGATCCAAGGGAGAAGGAGGAGAAGGACAGAGATAAGGGATGGACGGACGAGGAGGAACAGGCAACTGGCTCACACACAGACACACTGCGCCGAGGCGAAGGCACGGGCTTCAATTTATGCTTTCTGGTCGACACCACCCCCCACCTCACGCGCACGCACACACACATGCAAAGACACACACACACACACCAACAGAGCGTCCCGCCCCTATCTGCCCCTGTCCCTGTCCTGTCCCGTACTGGATGCGTGGCCCAGCTGATCAGTGCAGAGGGATTAGCCAACGGGGCCAGCTGGCAGGGATTACACAGGCAAAGTGGGGGGAGGTGTGTGTGTGGGGGGTGGTGGTGGTGGTGGGAATGGGAGGGGGGACGAGGGGTGAGGAGGGGAGTCCTAATGCTGTGGTGGTGGTGGTGTTGGTGGGGGGGATGGGAGGCCCTGTCCTGCACACACACACAGATGTGCATGTAGACACTTACATATACACACATTCACGTTTCATATGTATCATGCACCAGCGCCTGAACACAATATAAAATGCTTACAAATACGCACAAGCTGCAGCAGCGGTGGCGGGCGGCGCAGACTGCAGGGGTAGCCAGCCAGTAATGCATGCGGTGCATCCTCGCCACGGCGACGCACAGTGTTGATAAATGTATGTAAATGTGCAGGAGGCAGCAGCGGGGGGATGGATGGATGGATGGGTGGAGGAGGGGGAGCAGAGGAGGGAGCCCCCACGGGAGAGCAGGGCTAGGCTGACAATGCAAGGCTTTGACCCTTGACCCCTCTCCGCTCCATCATCCGCGGCCATCAGCTGATCCCGGGAAATGGACAGCCGCAGTAACACCCCCCTCCTCCCCTTCTTTTTTTGCCTCAAACACACACACTCGTCCACTAAACAGAATCTACCAAGGCCTCACCACCTCACCTCTTTTTTTTTTTTTTTTTTCACCAATCCTCCTCCATCTCCCTCCAGTCCTCTTCCCCGTCTCATGCCTCACTTCACCACTTAGCTCATCCCGATACCCCCGCTCCTAACCTTTCTCATTATTTTGAAATGTGTCGACATCTACTGCTGTCATATCCATGCAGGAAGAGATCCATTCTGTATAAGTATATTTTTTTACGAGTTCATGTTTTGACTGATCCCATTGTATTCAAGACTTTTTGCTTATATTGGCTGTCAGTCTTAGTTTTAGCATTTTTCTACAGCTGTTTAGACCTCTGCCACAGTGCTTCCATATTACATCTGCAGCCCTGCATGTAGGATTTGAGGCAAAGGACATTTAAAAAAGAAATCACATGAACAGTAGCCATACTAAATTAATCACCAAGTATTTTGATAATAGTCTATTCAGTTAGAGTAATTTTTCGAGAAAACAAAATTCTCTGTTTCCAGCTTCTTAAATGTCAACATTTTCTAGTTCCTTTTCTCCTCTCTGATGGTAAACTGAATATCTTTGGGTTGTGGACAAAACAAGACATTGAAGGACATCATCTTGTGCTTTGGGAAACACTGATCAACATTTTTACCATCTTCTGACATTTCATGGACCAAACAACTGACCCATTAATCAGTTTGAGTATTTTTTTTAAAGAAAAAAAAAAAAGTCAAAGTTCTCAGATTCCAGCTCCGAAAAAATGTGAATATTTTCTGTTTTCTTTTCTCGTCTGTGTCAGTGCACTAAATATTTTTGGGTTGGTAAACATTTTTCACCTTTTTTGACATTTTATAGACTAAACAAATAGTTGATTGATTGAAAAAATAATCAACAGACTAATTGAGAATGAAAATAGTTGTAGCCTTACACTGTTCATCAATATATTAAATACATGTATGTGCTTGAAGTGTTAAAAAATGAGTGCAGCAATTTCCTTATGAACATTAACACTGAAAGCACATTTTAGGGTATATCCACCAGCTGTTTACCCTTTTTTTTTTTTTTTTTTTTTTTACCAGTGTCAAATAGACATATCTCTGGTTCTCTACAGACTGACTGTGATAATTTTCTGATGTTATCTGCAAGACTGCAGCTACAAGCAACGTTACCAGTTGGAATCATCTGGTTCCGTCCCTGCTGCTAGTGTGGTATTTGTCAGACATTACCAAAACCATGCACGCTAAACGGCTGCATGTCTTTCCAGTAGCGATTTGACACACATTTACTTCACACCCTTTGATCTCCATTTTAGCAAAAGCGTTAAAAATATCTATTTCAATATCGTGCAGAATTACACACCCCGGACGGGATAAAATATCCCAGAATTTGATATATTATTTTTTCATGGAAAATACGATCTGTCTCCCGTCTGTCATAAAATCTGCAGGTATAGAAGGATAATTCGGAGACATGTTCAGTTAGAATTAGTTGCGTCAAGTGCTATTTTGTGAAAAGCTAAATGTCAAAAGTTTTTGCAGACTGTCAACAGCAGTTTGAGCTACAGTACAGAAGACAGAGATGCGGCTCAGTCCAAACACATGCAAGCTGATGCACCACACACACACACACACACACAGGCAGAAGAGTGATTTCTGTAAAATCAAAGAGACATTTTGCAGGGCCTCGCAGGCAGAGAACAGCGGCAGTGTTTTATAGTAAATATATAGAATCAGACATGGTTGATGTGTGACAAATAGGACATTAGTTTAGATCTGTTTACATGAAATGCACAATAACGTTGCAGCAGGGCTTTAGGGTGGAACGATAGAGACAGCCTGGCCTTCAATTTATGAGGGATAGAGTTTGATGAATCCCCTTTTGCTTTATTTGTTTTGGTGGAAAACACTCGTCCACTCTTCCCAATTTGTGTCATTTTTTTGTCTGTTTCTTCGAGAAAGCTCAAACCTTATTATTTATGGGCATAAATTACATGCCATAAATTTCACGCGTTCTCTACTGTATATGTTTCTATGTTTAGGTTTAGGCATGTTTACCCTTGTGCATGTTGGCATGAGGAGAAGAGGAGAGATTTGTGACTGCATTTTGATGTCCTGCTATGCTACCCCGTTCTCCATTTTAAAAGCTGGTACATGTGAGGATGAGGATGAGAGCGGGGCGAAAACAGGCATGCAACCCTACTTGCAGACAGCAAGGAGGATCACAGGGAGGCGAGCGTAGAATTTTTTATCATACAAAGAAAGAAATACAAGGGGAAAAATATAGTTATACAAAGAGACAAGCCGCGAGAGACAGACAGGCAGGAAGACAGAGAGAGACAGGCCGAGACAAATAGTCAGTGCTCGTCCCTAGTTTGGTAATCCGATGGAGAGATTAGCAAGCAGGCAGCATTTGGGTCGGATTATCGAGTCATTAGAAAAGACTGGTGCTCCAGAGCCTCTCTCATGTGTTAATGTGGCTTTACAGATCCTCAGTGCAGTCTGTGCAGATTGTCTAGATTGTGTTGAGAGTATATACAGTTGATAGTCTTTCAATATGTAAATAGGGCCACGTAAACCCGATGCCCCCACGGATTGATTTGTTTGTATGTATATGTGTATTATTTAGGTGAAATACACCAATCTTTATGAGGATTTTCTCTATTTTTATTCTTTTAATTATTTTCAAAATCCCCGTTTTAATAACAATAATAAGGACAATCATTGCAAAATTTTTGCCTTTTTTTTTTTTTTTTTGGGTGAGGAAGTTCCACATTACAATGCTGCAGAAGTGTGTCACACAGAAATGTTGGTATCACTGTACAAAAAGACTACACTTATAAGCGGTTTATAATTAGGTTATTAAATAGATTGTAAACACTTTTTAAATCATGAATAACCTGTTACAACACATTAGATGAAAAAAGGCAACCATGGCCTGTTGCTTGCCAAATAGTGAGCCCACATTTATCTGTGGTGTTAAGCCTCAGATCTTATTGCTTGGCTAACTTTTTCTTCTCCATCAGCAACATTTACACCTGTCAGCTTCTTCACATATTAGTTGATAAGTTACTAGCATTTAATCACCATCAGCATATGTTAATCTTATTCTTATCTTAATCCTAAATGTTAGCAATAAGTAAGTACAAATACTTGCTCATCAAATGTATTTCAATAAAATAAAAAATACAGGGTATGAGAAATTAAAATACAAGTAATTTGTAATTTGAAAACACAAAATACATTCGTAGAGAAACTGATATTCTCACATTTTAAGCATTCAGTAGCCTCAGTATGGGTCTGACCTTAAAGGTACCATGTGAAGCAATTTACATGTATCAGTTGCTTTGTATTGCCTATGTGTGAGCAAATTGTAATGTAACTTAAAAAATTAGACCTTCCCGACTTTCTCTGTTGTTTTATAATTTGCTCCTGAGTGCCCTGCCTCTCTTCTGCTCACCCACAGCACCAACAGTTTGCAACACTAGTGAACATTAGCTTAGAAACAGATTCTGCTATCGTCAACAAACAACCGCAGTCTGACACCACCACAACACAAAGTGGACCTATAAGGTTTTTCCAACATTTTGAACAGTTAGTGGAGTTACAGGGTTTGGTCACAACCTCTTTTTAAAGCTACAACAAGAACTTTCATATTTTGTTGACTTTGGAGCCCCTGTGGAGAAAAGTTGTTGCGTTTCCACCACCATAACCACAACATATAAAGTCAAAAATAAAAGTATGTAAATAAAAATTTCCTCCTTCTTCTTTTTAATTGGCTAACATACTATTCACTGTTACTTTGTCTGAGAAAATGTAAACACAGACTTGCTTCATCTGTTTTCGAGGAGAATCCGGCCCAGTGGCAGGCATTAAGAATAACTACATAGAAATATCGATTCTTCTCGCAGATGGTCTCATTAGCTTATGTTGAGCGCATAGAGGTATCAGTATGAAATTTAGACTGTTTTATGACAAGTTAAAAACTCTTTGTAGTAGCTTTAATATTTTTCATTGGTTACATATCTGTGAAAACTCACCAACAGACATAGAGGGTGACCAATGGCATTGATTCTATGAAAAAAGGAAAAATTATGTAATCTGGAGATATGAGGTTTTCTGTCCAACATTGCTGAAATACTAGTAACTCATTAGTAAGATTAATCAGTAGTAAGCAGTAACTGGATCTTGCCAAATAATGAGCCCACATCAATGTATGAAAATGTGTTATAACCTGTTTATAATTCAGTCTAGCCAGGATTTTGTGGGTTTTTTTTTTTTTTTTTTTTTTTTTGCACCCTAAAAATGCCTGATTTCACAGCAGCTTTTTAAAAAAGTTTGTTTTGTTGTTTTTTTTAAAATATATAATTAATTAAAATTCAAAGGTGACTTGATCCAGGGAGAATGAAAACACACTCAATTCTGAGTATTCTAATAACCTTACCAAAATGTTTCCGGACTACAAAATTCTAACAGAATATGCTTTATTTGTGAAGAAGTAAATGAAGAAGTGCACCTGGAAGGTAATCCACAAAGAAGCAGAAAACTTTTTGGACCCAGACTGAGTCAAGACAGCAAGCACAAAATTATAAAATATAAAAGTGCATAGATCAGTGACAAATGTCAATAACAATGACAAACCTTGTGTTTTACATATTGTATTTATTAAATTGGTCAAATTTGCAGAAAGATTGCGAGGATTGGACAAAATTGCAAGGCTATGCAAAATTCCAGGGTACTGGTTATATTTTTAATTGTTGCAAATGCAACATTGCAACTTCCTGGTGAGGGGAGATAATTGTTTAGTCATGATTTATAAAGTGGTTACAACCTAGTTAATGCAATTTATAAACCATTTATAAGGTTAGTCTTGTTGTAAAGTGGTAGTAAAATGTCTCTGTGAGTGAGATTAATCAATATAAATCTAGTTTTTATTTTCACAATTAGCTGAATCCCCACTTTGCGTTTATTCCAGGAGAAATGCTACATTTATTTTTTTTTTATTTTTGACCTCAAAATCTGTGATTCACCCCCTATCATCAGAATTTATTTTTTATGTAAAGCACTACTTTTACATTTTTATTGAAATCTTTTTTTCCCTCGCCCCAGTTTTCAGCAGTGACACACAAATTCTGGCCTGGAGGCAGATGAACCTGAAGACAAATGGAGGAGTCTCTGAACAAATGCATCAGCACTACGTCTCACTGTGTAGCTCGATCCATGCTGTAGCATTTAGCGCTGTAGGTCAGTGGAGAATACCGAGGTATGTGGCCCTTCGTGCACTTTGCAAATCATACAGCTGTGATGTTCAGTGATGACGGGATTTAAACGGGATCAGGAGGAAGCCAGAGAGCTTACGAGTGTGTGTGGGTGTCTGTGCAGGGGAATACATGTATTTACAGTACGTTAGTGTGGATTTTGGGTATTTACTCTGTAAATATCAGTGGCGATACACACCCAGCTCAGTGTGTGTGTGTGTGTTTGTGTGTTTAGTTGTGTCAGGGTTTGGGGGTAGCTGGGCAGTTCATTGACAGCTGATCAATGCTGCTGACACACTCTGTGTCAGATGTGCTGATATGGTCCAGTGACCGCAATATCAGTTTCAATTTCTCCAGAGTGGGCAATGGAGCCTATCATGAGTGTGTGTGCGTGTGTTTGTGTGTGTGTGTGTGTGTGTGGTTTGTAATATTTACTAAATACCAAAAAACTAACGTGTACGTGATCATGTGTCAGCAGGAAGACATTTTTTTCAATTCCATACTGACCAAGCAGTTCCTGAATGAGCCGTAACAGCCTGTAACTTCACTTCCAGGTCACACATGTACAATCACACCCACACACACACACACACGCAAACACACACTATCTGATTCCCAAAAACCTTCCCTTTTGCTGCTGCCTCTGCATACACCATGCCCCAGTTCCCCACCCCCATCCCTTTTTGTCAAATAAATTGCTATGTGACCTACTTCCCATTTTGCACCATTTCTGTCATGTTCAGATATTACTGTTTGAACATGAGTGATTTGCTTTGGGGCATACAGTATCAAAGAAAACACGGTGTATATAATATGGGGCATACTGTACTGTCAAGTGTAATGAATGAAATGTGTTTTTTAAAATTATGGAGACATTAACATCAGCTTTTTTTTTTTTCTGAATTATGATTTGGTGTTGTTGCAGCATGGCAGCTTCTTTTAATGTGTGGGCAACGCGGCGTTTTTTTAAAAAAGGCTTTTGTTTTTAAAATTGCCCTTGTATGATTTGTAATTAAAATACATGGTTCACGTATTTTCTGATTAACACATACAATAATACTCATAGCCCCTCATAATAACAGGATGTCTTTTGATGGTCATAGACTGGGGAAATAAGGTAAATCAATTTTGCAGCCTAGTTAAGCAGAAAGCACAGTGGTAATTTTCAATAATAAGCATGGCTAATTCATTGGACCACATTGCATTTATAACCCAGTTAGGTCTGCACTAGTTGGCATCCAGCATTCGGTTTGGACTTGAGGTGCATTTTCAAAAAAGCTCCTCATGATTAAGGGGAGATCTTATGTGGCATGGGCACGGCACGCTGGATCCCAAATATCGCATGGAGGCTGATTATGCAGCGGCAAGTGTTCGAGGAGTGCTGCATTGACTTATATTTTATATTGCTGTTCAATTATTTACATTTATTTCATGTATTAAGATTTAAATTCAACTTCATTCTCACTGGCTTATATGTTGGTCTCTCAGTCTCATACAACATATGAAAAAATATGCAACATACATAACAGAAAGTACTTACATATATACAAATATATGCAATAGTGCAAAGGGCAAGAACAGAGTGCAGAACAGAACAACAGTATAGGACAGTAAACAATTATAGAATAGTGTTGTCTGTTCAGGTAGTATGGTAGTTGTGTGAGGTAGCTTAAGTCTGTCAGATCTGTTAGTAATCCCAAAGTGACAGAGTGCAGTGCAGGACTAGAATGAAATAAAGTAACAGTGGACTTGCAATGGATAAATGAATAACATAATAATGTAGTGTAATATGGTATAACAAAATCTGTAAAATATATAATGGTATCGCATAATATAATCATATATTATATATCTATGTATCTATAATACAATGTAATGCAACAATAGATAATATAAAAATAATAATGATTATACTAATATAATATGATAAGGCAATACGGTAAGGCAGCGCAATAGTGGTGTTAACAGTAATAATGTGCAATTGCAATGGGTAGTGGATATGTAGTACAGCAATGTAGTATAACAATATATTACCAAACTTTTCTGGCTCCACAGATTTTATTTGTGCAGATTTATTTATTTGTATATATTCATGCACAAAGTTCCATCTGAGCTCTTTCACAAATTCTACAAGGATCAGAACAGAACATTTCTCAATACTTCTCACGTTTCTTGTTCAACATTTTGAGATTCATATTACATTTGAACAGTGATATGCGTGCATATTTGTGCATTTATTCACATGCACATAGTGCTGCAATGATAAGTTCAGTCATTCTCAACCACTGGTCTGCGGCCCACTGGTGGGCCACGGAGGCAGTGGTTCTGCCAAATGGTGAGATTAAATTTTTAAAAGTTTTTTCATAATTTACAATGCTAGATACTTTTATATCTAAACATGCTCAATAATTCACATAAATAAAAACATCAAATTAAAATGCATGATTTCAAAGAAAAAGTATGGTTTAATATCAGCACACCAATCATGACACATCATCAGGTACAGACAGACATGTTTTGTCACTGTCAGCTAGTTAACGGTCCCTCTGATGCAGTGACACAAAATGGATTAGTTTATATTTATTCTTTTATTTGGGCAGGATGTCCACTTTTCTTTCATAATCAGAAGGGAGCCTTAAGTTACAAAAGGTTCTGAACCTCTGGACTAGTCAATTAAACAATTTGTCAGCTATTAGCCTAAATTAATCACAATTTTGAAAATCAATTAATTTTTTTAAGAAAAAATCTCAAACTTCTTTGATTTCAACCTCTCAATGTGAATATTTTCAGGTTTCTTTTCTCATTTATGAACTGAATATCTTTGAGTTGTGGACAAAACAAGACATTCAAGGACGTCATCGTGGACTTTGGGAAACATTGATCGACTTTTTTCGCTATTTTCTGACATTTTGTGGAACAACTAATGGAGAAAAACCCTGACAGATTAATCGATAATAATCGTTAGTTGCAGCCCTATGTACACATGCTGTGTATATATTTGTATGTCCCTCCTGCCTCTTCTCAGCCATGCAGAGATGGCACTGGAGACCACACTGACCCTGATTTATTGGGATCAGAATCCACATGACAGCAATTAATTTACATCCATTAACTACACCGCTCGCGCTCTCTCCTTCGTGCTCTCTGTGGACATTTTGCACTCTTGCACAATCACTTTGAACATTCTTCGGTTTCGCCCCTCACTCTCCCACTTTTTCCTTTCTCAGCATGTTCTGTCGCTCTCGCCCCTTTAATCAGTCACTCCCGCATCTCACTGCTCTTTTTTTTTCTATCGCTCAAGGTACCAGGATTCCATACTCCTAATCCATTTAGAGGACCTTTAGCATCCCGTCCTACCTCTGTGCATTAAGCTCTGCCACATACGCGATAATGTCATCAGGTTTGTATTACGTATTGTGTGTGTGTGTGTGTGTGCGAGGAACCTCTGGCTGGCAGGGAATCATGTGAATGAACCCTATAAATAATCATTATGTTACATGTACTCAGTTTTTAATAAGCGAACAGTCTATCTGTGTAATCGGGAGCAAATTAAACAGTGCTCAACAAACCGGCTGATTATGATTACACAAGGAATTTGACATTACCATTATAAGCTCAGCATCTTGTGATCATTTCGACGGATCCTCCATGCCGTTTTCTCATTAAAGCGTCCAACTCATGCAGGTTCTCATGCTCAAGGGTCTTTTCTCTCTGCCCCCTTACGATAAGACACTTTATTGCTGGCCTACATCTCTACCTCCTCACTTTCCATTCTTACCAGTTTTCTGTCTGCCAAGTGCTTTCTGCTGGCTTTTCAACTCAAGAAAGGAGACTTTGCTGGAGGGAGAATTTGCCATTTATTTCTGGAGACAAAAAAATGAAAAGGGGCTTTAGCACTTTGTATCTTTCCCCCCTTTTTTGTCTTCATTCTCTACGCATCTTTTTTGCTCTCTGCACCATTGTGGACCTCTTCATCCAAGTCGGGCCTCCGTGCCTTCAGTGTGTCCTCGGGTGAGAGGACCACGAGAGCTCGGCTGGTTAAATGCACTGGGGGGTTGGGTGATTGGGACAGCAGAGTGGAGGATGAATCCTCTAGACTCTCATCTAAATCCCTTGTTCATATGAATTGAACAAGCACTCTGGAACAATCACGGACAAAGATGCACACATACGCCATGACACCATTGCAGCAAGTCCTCATACTGTATGTAGAGCTGCAAACAATTAGTTGAATAATTGATAATTTGTAAAATATTAAATTGCTGTCTTACTGTTTTGATAATCCATTAATCGAAAAAATGTCAGGATTCTCTGACTTCAGCTTCTCAAATGTGAATGTTTTCTGGTGTCTATAGTTCTCTATGAAGAGGTAAGTAACTAAGTACAAGTATTTATTTTTCTGACTTATGACCTGAATTATTGGTTACTTTTATTTTATATCATTGCGCGCCACTTTCCCAACATCAAGAGCAATTTCAATCTAAATGGATGGGACAATAACACATAGAAAAGACAATTCCAAGGTGTATCCATCAGTGTATACACAAACAACAGATGTAACAAGACGAAAATGATGTAACAAGAGGAAAAAACGACTTAAAAGACATAAAAGATGAAAGACAAAAACAATGTAATAGACTTAACAAGACGAAAAAGACAGAAATGTAGGAAGACCAAAATGTCATAAAAGACCTAACGAGATGAAACATTAAACAGACAAAAACAACATAAAAGACATAAAAAGATAAAGACAATGTAAAAGACCAAAGCAACATGAAAGGACAAAAACGACATGAGGTTCAGTTAGCTTTGCACAGAAATAGTCATCATGCGCTGAATGGATGGACACATGGAAAAAACTCTTCCTTGGACTGGACAAAACAAATGTAAAAGACATAAGACAAAAACAATGTGAACGACGTAACAAGACAAAAACAACATAACAAGACAAAAAATTACATGAAAGCCAAAACAAGACGAGAATGATGTAAAAGACATGACAAGATGGATACAAGATAAAAGACATAACAAGACGAAAACAACATAAAAGACGTAACAAGGAAAAAGACATAACAGCCAGAGGGAGACTCAACTGTGGAGAAGTGGTGAGGTTCAGTTAGCTTTGCAGAGAAACAGCTGGTAGAAATGTCCTTCAGAGGGACACTTTGTAATTTTATACATTTCAGAGCCTGTGCGTTTATACTTTTACCCGACTAAAGAAGTTGAGTCTGTTCTTCTACTTTTATGACAGTCTTTATTTTACTTGAGTGCAGAATGTGTGTACTTGTGCCACCTCTGCCTCTATGACAGTAAACTGAATATCTTTTGGTTGTGGACAAAACAAGACATTTGAGAACGTCACCATGGGATTTGGGAAACAATGGTCCAACATTTTTCATCATTATCTGACATTTTATGGCTCGAAAAACGAACCGATTAATGGAGAAAATGATCATTAGTTGCAGCCATAGTTGTATGCACACTTGCTATGTATTGGCATGTATTACCGCATGCTCATGTGCACAAAACAGTCATTTCATTTTGTTTCATAGTGCATGTGCTTGCTTAATTTCAAATTTATTCCAGAGAGAAAGACGATGCAAAAAATCCTTTGCTCACATCTCTTAACAAACATTGCTTGGGGACAGGTTCTACCAGTATCTCTTCAAGGATTGGCTGAGGATGTGGTGGTGCGGGAGGAAAAGTTGCAGTTGGCAGCAGGCAGAAAGACACTGCAAGGGGAGCGGGGGTTCACAATAAAGGATTTTAAACCAAAGCCTCTTTGGTAAAGAGGAGGAGGGAGGGAGGAAAGAATGGGGCTGTGGGGGTGGTGGATAGATACAGGATGACACAAGGTCCAGATTAACCCTAATCTCAGGCCTGGTGGTTTAGGTGAGGCTGAGGGACTGGAGGAAGCTATCCCATGCCAGGTGGTCAGGAGGAGGTTAAAACTGGGAGAGGGTGGGGGGCACTGGGAGGATGAGGATGGGACAGGGTGTTGCTAGGGAAGAAAGAGCTTCAAGATGGGGTGAAGTATTTTGATATCTCAGCTTCCTCTCAGCGTGCTTTATTCAGATAGAAATAAAACTGAAAATGACTGACCAAAAGCAGAAACAGAGAAGATGTTAGAGGATTCGGGGTGGTGTTGCACAGCTAGCAGGACAGCAGGCACGGTGACGGTGGCTGCAGGGTGATTGGGTGGTTGGTGCATGGTGACAGTGGCACATGCCCTGGTGCATGGGATTAGAGGGACAGTCAGTAATCTGCTGTTTAGGCTGTATGTAGGGCAAGAGTGGCTTAGCCCAGCCACTCTTAGCACGGTGGAAGCGCCAGAGCGAGAGCGAGAGGAAGTGGACTGGCCATTATATACAGTTGCAATCAAAATTATTCAACCCCCATTGCAAATCAGGTTTATTGGCAAAATTTACAAACTTTCAGCTGTTTTGATAAACAACTGAAACAAGAACAATTTAAATAGCTCAACACAACTAATATTACATCTGGTTTCTCCAAATTCAAGACAAAATGCCACTTTTAATGACTACTGCTGTCTCAAAATGATTCAACCGAATCATTATAGAAAGAATCCTACATAAGAGCACTCATTTGCAAATCAGAGTTGTCTCAAGCTCACCTGACATCACTAATCAAGGGCTTCATTGGTGGCATTAGATGTGCTTGAGATAGAACACAAATTCCCGGACTGGCTTGGGGTTTGTTCATTGTGACGTTTGATTGCATGTTAGAAATATGGTTAAGTCAAGAGAATTGTCCCAAAAGTTTAGAGAGCAGATCATTGCCTTGCACAAACAAGGAAAAGGATACAAAAAGATAGCAAAGGCACTGAATGTTCCTAGAGATACTGTTGGAAGCTTAGTTCGCAAGTTCAATTTTAAAGGAACAGTGGCTACACTACCTGGACGTGGCAGAAAGAGGAAGCTATCAACAGCTGCCACCAGATATCTGAGGAGGCAGGTGGCCAAAAACCCTTGAGTGACTGCAAAAGACCTGCAGCGAGACTTGGTGGCAGCAGGCACTGAGGTTTCAGTAAAGCGCACAGTAAACGCTGAAGGTCTCCATGCCTGAGCTCCAAGACGTACACCACTACTGACCCAAAAGCACAAGAAAAGTCGCCTCCAATACGCTCGAAACCATATAAATAAGCCACAGAAGTTTTGGGATTCAGTTCTGTGGAGCGATAAAACAGAACACCCTGCCTACAGTGAAGATGGTGGTGGCTCAGTGATGCTCTGGGGCTGCTTTGCATCTTCTAGCACTGGAAACCTACAGCATTTGGAAGGCAAGATGGATTAAGTCCAGTATCAGCAAATCCTAGGAGAAAATGTTATGATATCTGTGAGGAAGCTGAAGCTTGGGCGTCATTAGACTTTCCAACAGGACAATGTTCCCAAGCATACTTCAAAGTCCACCAAGGCTTGGCTTCAGAAAAAGTCCTGGAAGATACTAGATTGGCCATCACAGTTGCCTGACTTGAATCCCATAGAAAATCGTTGGTGGGAATTGAAGAAGGCAGTTGCAGCACACAAACCCAAGAATATTAGAGAGCTGGAGGCTATTGGCCATGAGGAATGGGCTAAGAATTTGGAGAAACCACCTGTAATACTGGTTGTGTTGAGCTATTTAAATTGTTCTTGTTTGAGTTGTTTATCGAAAACAGCTGAAAATTTTTACATTTTGCCAATAAACCTGATTTGCAATGGGGGTTGAATCATTTTGAGTGCAACTGTAGCTGCATTCAGCTCACTCCAGTCGCCTCTTGTTCCAAATCCATCCCTCTCACTCTACTTGTGTCTGCATATAACATCCTACAATATCAAATTTTATAGGCTGTAATGTGCCATTCTGAAATGTATAAAAATGCAACAACCAAATGTGCAAGGAAAAAATTATGTAGATGGACAAGGATGGAAAACTCAGAGAAAGAAGAATAAATATGTAGTACATATATGTAAAACTAAAACAAAAATGAACCTATTTCTGTCAGAAGCAGTGATAGAACATAATTGAGTGCATATAGTCCAGTACAAACCTCCGTTTCCATTTTATGTAACTTTATATTTATATTCCACTTCACTTCAGAGGCAAATACTATACTTTTTACTTCACTACATTTATCTAACAGCTTTAGTTACAAGTTACTTTTCAGATTACAGATTTTCATACCCTTTCTGTCCAGTTAAACCATGTAAATTTAGTGATTTTGATTTGATTCTTTTCTGAGCTGAAGGATTAAGTGTTCTTTTGTGAGAAAAATCTCCTACTTCTTAAGCTAAATAAACTAAAATTCATCTTTAATTTGCTGGAAAATGTGTCATCACAAAGCTGAAAACAGGGCTGTTTTTTTAATGAAAAATTGACTTTTTAGACATACTTGGTTCTTGCAGAACACTGCAACTTCAAACATATGTTGATTTTATAGAATATGTTGCATTGCTGTAGATTAAACTAGTGGTTCTCAGCCTACAGTTTGCGACTCCCAAGGGGGTCACGAGATAGGAAATAGCTCTATTGGTGGATTAGCTGAAAGCCCAACAGTAGCACCATCAATTAATTAATTAATTATATTTAAAGTAGTTAAAATTACCTCTGCCTTTATTAACATCTACAGCAGGAAAATGCTACATACACATTAATGCAGCAGTAAAATATCATATATAATAGTAAAACACGGGCAGGGACCATTTTACCTACATTTATGTGGCCTTCACATGGATTCAGGCAGACAAAGGACACCTGCTGGATGAAACAGGAAAAACAAACAAGCAGTCTGATGGAAGGGCAGAACAGCAAAATGAAACACAACGCTATGTTGCTATAGTGACGTTGTATTCTTTACAGCAAATATAATAAAATACATTTAAAATAATATTTTGTGTGTATTATGTAATATAACGTATTTTCACAGTTTTTCCACCACTGTTATGGGGAGATTGTAGTGTAATTTGTCTTCAACAAATTTGTACAACGCATATAACCTTGTACTTCAGTACAATTTTAAGGTACTTCCTTGAGAATTGTCATCTTATACGACTTTGTACATTACTCCACTAAATTTCAGAGATCAGTATTTTACACTGCATTCATTCAACACCTCTATAGTTACTTTTCAGAATACAATTTTACATGCAAAACATTTCACCAGTTTGTAAAATATATCACATTGTTATAGGTAAACTATCCAGTGATGTTAATATTTGCTCCAACTTGACAGAATTACTTACATATTAATGCATCAATAATAATAATAATAATAATAAAATAATAAAAATAAACACTGATGGGGGAGATTCCGCATAATGAGCACTTTTACTTGACTTAGGTCCAGTGTGTAAGATTTATGAGGCTCTATTGGCAGAAAATGGCAGAAATGGAATAAAATTTTCATAAGTGTGTTCTAAGTAGTGTATAATCTTCTGAAAATAAGAATTGTTGTGATTGTGTTACCCTAGAATGAGCCGTTTTTATCTACAGAAGGCACGGGTCCTCTTCCATGGAGTCCACCATGTTGCACTGCTATGTTACTACAGTAGCTCAGAGGACAAACCCGACATTGCACTTTCGCATATTTCATGAGTTTCACCATTGCTTCTCCTTCATGCTTGCAAGGGGAGGGTCAGGCAACGTGGTTGCAGTCTGCAAGTTCACCACTAGATGCTGCTAAATCTTACACAATGTTCCTTTAAACTTAAAATTATTACTTACACGTTAATGCATCAGTAATAACGAGTCAGCAATATAACACCGTAACACTGATTTGGAAAGTTCTGCATAATGAATACTTATACTTATTTTTCTGTACATTTACAAGAGTAAATTTGAATTTTTTAATTTGAATGCAGAGTTTTTACTTGTAGTAAAGTACACTAGAGCAGTGTGGCATTGTTGCTTTTACTGAAGTAAATGATCTAAATACTTTCTCCACCTCTGCATGCTGTTATTGTTTACAACATCATCACAACTCCTGTAGAAAAATTTGGTCTGAAAGTGAATGCTCCCAAAGAAAATGTATGTATGCATGCAGACATTTGACTAAATTAGACAAAATTGGGTTTTACCATATAATTTCCCCTACAATGTGACCGTACTGTATATGCAGCTGAGGTGTAGGCTCAACCAGCTTATTACATTTCATTAAAGGCACAAACATCCAACAGAGATCTAATATAATACAGTCTGAAGGTTCGTGAGAAAGAGTCCCAAACAATTCATGTAGAGCAGAGCCTCTCTTCCCACTCATGATCAATATTGAAAAAGAGCTATTAAACTTAAAATCTAGTCCCTAACAATCCCTGCAGTACTGTACTGTATAAAGCCCTTCAGATGCAGGAGCTCCCCAGATTTACAACATAAGGACCGCTTACACCACAAACATTTTACAATGAACCGAAATCACTGAACAAATTAATTCTAATTATTTGAACCACTGAAATAACAAATCCAAAACTCACTATAAAACGGCATGCTACACGGCTCTAAAAAGAGACAACAAATTGGCAGCCTATCTGTTCAGGAGCAGAGGCTCATCCCAACCGAGTATAGACTCAGTGACCATCAAATGAGAAGAATACACAAGGAGACATGGCTGCCTAAACATAGTGCATACAGTTTGTAATCACTGTTGAACAGGAAAGGTTGAGACAGAGGTTCACTTCCTCCTTTACAGTGGAAAGTTCTCACAGTTGAAAGAACACAGAAATTCTCATTCATGTGTCATAACAGAATATTTATGAACAAGGGGGCAGTTGTACATACATTATATATCAGAATTCTCTTCTACAATATTTTCAGCTGTCCTCTTTCGTGATTATACTGTAAGATGAGACAGATATTGACGTATAAAGCTTGAAGATGGAGTAAGTGATTCTGGAGAAAGATAACTGATTGTTGACTGATTGTTGTCTCATTTCCAGGCCAGCCCGAGCCATCAACCCAAAGCATCGGAATTTGAGGAAATGGAATATAATATTCATAAGTATGTTTTCATTTGTGTATAATCACCTCAAAATAAGAATTGCTGTGTTTTTCTTACCTTAGAATGAACCGTTTATATCCACAGAGGTTGCAGGGCTCTTCCACAAAGTCAGTCATTCTGCATCCCAGAACGGACACAACAGTGACACTGTATACAGTCTTTCATGTTTAGCACGTAGCACATGACCACTGTAGATTCTTTTATATGCTTGGAAACTGAGAGTGAGACAGTGCAATCCACAAGCTCATTGCTAGATGCCATTAAGTCCTACATACTGGTCCTCTTAGCAAAAGGCAAAAATACATTAGTTCCAGATTCTCAAATGTGAATATCTGTTGGTTCTTTAGTCTTCTAGGGTAGTGAACACAGTATTTTTGGATTTTGGACATGTGAAAACGTCACCTTGGCCTTTTCCACCACTTCCTGACATTTTCAAAATTCACTGATTAATCTAGAAAATAACCTGCAGATTCACAGTTAATATGAAAATAAATGTTAGTTGCAGGACTAGTTGTTACAACTGATTAGGGATGTCAATGGTTAACTGTGAATTTGAGCAAAAGAATGAAGCTTGGAGTGGCAACATCTTCTCCAGAAAGTGATACTACTCTTCAGTTTAGTAGTTCGTGGTAGCTAGTAGTTTACTAGCACTATGCTGTACCACATTATGGTATGGTAGCGCTTCCTCCACCATAACCACAAAATATAATGTAACAAATAAAATTATCTAAACCAAAATCTCCTCCTTCCTTTTAAGTGGCTAAGGCACTACTAACTGTGACTTTGTCTATAAAATGTAAACCCACGCTCATTTCATCTGATCTCATGCAAAATTCAGCTCGGTGGCAGCCATTAAGAATAACTAAATAGCCGATCCTCTTGCTGATGGTCTTATTTGCTTATGTTGGTCATATAGAGGCATCAGTATTGAAATGAGGCAGTTTCAAAGTCACTCCAGCCCTGAATGAAAATTTCAGAAGAGGACACCATGGCTATAGCACTGTCAGAGTACAGTATTTCAACTTAGCATGTTTCTTAAATTTCTGATGACATATCATGGTCATTTTTTTTTTTTTTTTTTTTTTTACAGAAAATATATTACAGATTTCTCCTTTAATGGGTGTCAAAAGCAAAATTAACTGAAAATGACATCCTTATACTGTTATTATTATGTAATATAGGTCATTATTCTATATGCTCTGTCTAATTTTCTCCATCATTACAATTAAGTTTATTGCTATTGATTTTGTAGTTCATGTCAGCAAGATGCAGAGCGAGACAGGGAGAGGATGTTACATTGCAAGGTCACCTGCTCTTATGGCCTCAGCAGAATGCGTATTTACTTCCCTGGAGGAAGCAACTAAGAGACACAACAACCGTCTTGGAAAGGCACCACCAATGCAGTCTCCCCTTAGCCTTTCATGTCATTCAAACAAACCCCCCATCTCCATTTTCCAATGAGCCAAGTGATTTATGTCAAGTGAAGTCAAGCATGGGCCAGCGTATGAATCAAAATTTGTCAAGTTGGCTTTTCCCACTCAGGTCTATGAATTGATACGGCTTAATTTTGAATATGAATCCCCAGAGAGAGCGCCACATTGCTTTTAACTGACTGTAGCTTCAGCAGGGCAATCAAAGCCTTTGTTTTTTCACACCATCCCACAATCCCACCTGCTTCGGCGAGACGATGGAGGGCCCTTTGAAAACAACGAGGCGGCATGATTTATTATTCTAATTAGGCGAAGTGAGACTTTAGCAAATCCACAATTACACTAAATCGCCAAAACAGTTTTCTGGTTGGCTGGCTCCTGTTCTGTTCAGATGTTAATCAGAGGTAGCTATTGAGTCAAGGTGCAAACTCCTTGTGAGTCACACTATTGCTTGGTAATATCTTCCACAAACAATCAAACAAACAAATGCTGGAGTCCTGTATTGAATTACAAATAAGCATTTTGGCTTATTAAATAAAATTGCATTTAACTGTCTACACCAGGTAAACACAAACAGCAGCTTTCCAACCACCTCGCAATCAAACGGTGGAGCTTAACATGCCGCGATACCCGGTTAAAAATCTACTGCGGTGTTTAATTCCAGGTCATTTCATAATCTCTTTGATACGCACTCACATCTGCACATCTCTTCGCTCTCACTCACTGACAATCAAACAGCTGCAAGCTGGCACACTCACTAAATCCTCCGGTACAGCACACAAACCACACACACACAGGAACAATCACCCACCACATGCACACACACATACACTACAAGTGCCCATTAGAGAGCACGCACACAATGGTGCACCCAGGCGCAAACACTTATGCATGCAAGCGTACACACACATTTCTACTCAAACTGCTATTGCACTCATGCAAAAAAATGGTTTTATTCACCGCAGATATTCTTCTGAATTAAAAGTAGATCCTTCCTCCATCACAGCACACAGCAGAGACTCGGGAAAACACTAAATTTATTGATCATTTGTTAGAGGGATGCCACATTGCAGGCGCACACACAGTAAGGAAATTAACACACACCGTGGTATGTATCTATGTGTTTCCCATCCATCCCTGTGCTTCTCATCACCTTTTTGTCCCCTCCTCCCCTCTCCACCTTTCTTCCTCCTACATCCCCACACACACCCCCAAAACACCCCAATCATCCTGCATCAACAGGCATGTGAACCCGGTGTTCGGTTCATCTCTCTGTCTCTCTCTGCCTGCTCTATTTTCATCCTGTGTGCTTCCACTCTCCTAGCTTTCGGGTAATTACCTGGCATTTGCATTGCAAAGTCCCCCGTGCCGCCCTCAGCTCCTCCGCAGGTGATTGAGCTTCATTTCCCCGGCAGATAAGAGAGAGAGAAAGGGGAAGAGAGGGAGAGAGGAAAGGGGGATTGCAGCAGGGTGTGATGTTATTCTGGCTCGCAGGATACAGGAACAATGGCCTGGATTCTTTGTTACTGGTAAATTGGCTGGTTCAGAGTGTGCACGAGGATGCTTTAAGTTCTCACACGTAAATAATCATCCTCATTACTATCACACTGCTGGTCCAGCTGCAGTGGAGATAAAATCACTTCTCAGGGTGAGCTGACCAGTGCAGGCCAGAGACTCTTTGAGATTATTTAATTTAATTATTTTTTGGGGCATTTTGCCTGTATTTGATAGGATTCAGCGGAGAATGCAAATGTGAGGGAGACTACACGTAACAAAGCTGCATTGAAATTGATGTTGTGTACATCTTCAACCACTAGGCCACCATGATTCCAGACTCGTCACTCTTGCTAGTGCTGCAACTAATGATTTATTTCAATACTGATTAATCAAGGTATCAAGGTAATTAATTATCATTACAGAACACTGGGTTGCACAATGAAATAAGAGTTGTAGTTCCTTCATGCTACTCACGTATATAATATATATACAGATAATTAATTTAATTCACAATAAGAAGTAAAGTACAAATAATATATTTATACTTCTATACAAATACACGTATACATCCAGGCAATAATTCTGCAGTGCATGTTTTGAATTTGTGCCAGGTTGAGCAACAAGATGATGAGGATAAAGTGGGCGACATCTTCACATTAAAAGTTGCACATCTGGGAAATATTGTCTATCAATGTTGACTGAGTTTGCGTACGAAGCGTCATCATTGTAAAAGAGTCCACCTCCCTTCGTCCTGCTGGAATCTTGCATGTTGCATCTTGTCAGCTCAGAACTCGTCTGCCCATCAAATGCAACACCTTGATCCAGGTTGTTGTGGAGGAGCAGGTCTCTCTTTTTACACCAAAATTGGCACGATATATATAATATATATATATATTTTAAAACATGGCTAAACCTGCTTAAAACAGGAGACCAACCCTTGTTACTTTGCCAGCAGACTCACTTGCCTTTCTGTTTTGTTTTGTTGTTTTCTGATACACACTGGAAAGCCTGATGTCTGTGCAGGAGGTTCAGCTCTCAGTACTGATACAGCTTCTCAGCTTTAAGTTTCTGTCCCTTTTTTGCTGTTTGCACTTTCAGATATCTGCCTTATTTTACTGTTTCATGATCACTTTGAGTTGAATAGAAGTCATGATAAGTTTTTGCTGATGCTGCTGCTTCATAGTCACGGGGGACTTTTATTGTGAAGAATTTATAGAAAATAAGGTATTTATGACTGCTGCAGAGTCATTTGACCCGGGAATGAATGCTGTTTGAGTTGAATGTTATATTTTTTGTCTAGTTTAAAGGAGGCTTAAGATGTCAGCACAACAGTCTCTGATTTCCCATTGCTTGTCTCATTCCATTTCATTTTCCTGAGTGGACATTAGCCAGAAGCAGCCATAAGTCCCAGCTGTAGCATGGCTCTTGTCTTCACTCACCTCCTCTCCTCCTGAGGTGGTCCGCAGCCATGAGTCCAGCTGTTCTGACTACATGGTTGAAAGATGCCATGTGCATTGTTGATGGTCTCAAGGACTGCTGCTCTTTAATCCAAACCCCACACCTCTTTTTCCAAGGCTTGGGGGTGCATTTATGCCATATGTGATACATGTTTTAGCAATAAAAACAGAAAAGTTAAAAAGAGAAAAAATTAAAAGAGAAAAATAAAATAATTTGAAGGAGCTACTGACCGCAACATCTACATGCACTGCCATTGCCATTAATCATATTTTATTTAGAATATCTGAAAATACTGAGAAATATGTCAGAGTTTCCCAGAGTTTCCATAGTGATGTTGGCCTTGTTTCATCCAACCCACAGCCTTGAACCAAAAAACATTTTCAGTTAACAATAATATAAAACAAGCAAAAGCAGCAAATCCCCACACTAGAGAAGGTGGAACCAGAATTTTTGCTTTAAAAACACCACATTGTTGTTGAATAATGTAAATCATGTCCAGCTTTTGATGACTGAGACACATCCTGGACATCAACATTTAGAGTTGCACCTTGTCTAGATCAGATGATTGATGTGGCTTTGAACTGCAGTTTACAACTTTATGCATGTCTAACTCCAGCAACGCTGACATGGCATGTGTTGTGGTGTTTGACCTCATTGTTGTTGTTAGGCCTTGAAAATACTGTTGACCGATCAGGTAACTTGAAGGCAAGTATATTATTTATTAAAGTGTGGTTTTATGACCCCAGCAGATAAGATTCAAAAACTGATAATCTGATAATAAGAGCAGAAAATAGGGGGTGGCTTCAAACATGGTGTGCCTTTTATACTGTTTCACCATACACCATATTTTCAGGTAAGTACTAAGTTTATGACTTATGTCTGTTGTTAATCACAGATACACTTATTAGTTTAAGAAGTTTTAACTTAGACTGTTTAAGCAGAGGGAATTTAGGAGAGTCAAATTGAATTAAAAACAGTTATTAAATGCAACTTGTTTATTAAAACAAGAAGCAATGTCTAATGTAAGATTACAAGGGTACGCTGTTTTTCCTGCAGTTTTGTACGTAATGTTTCTTTTCCAATTTTGAAAACTAAAACAGTGGAAAAAAACAAAAAGGTCTATTATCAGATATTGGAAATGTACAACTTCAATCTTCAGCTGCTTGACATTTTACTTGTTTCAAATCCGGCCCTTCTAAAAAGTAATTGAATAAACTGTACAGAAACAAAAACACAGTGAGTCTTATTTTCAGCTGATTATACATGAATGAAACAGACTTATGAATATGCTGACCAGAAGAGAATTGGTGAAAGTCAGAACAGAAAAGTTGGGGGTGAGGGTGTCATGTCAAAAGGGTTGAAATGTATAATGTCGTTTCTGTAAAGAAAATTTGCATATTAAAGGCACTCTTAAGGTTATCGCCTCCATGCTGTCGTCACACCTATAATGGTACCCGTAGCTGCCAATAATCCCTCCTAAAATACTGATTGGTTGCACCACTTTTGGTGCAGACACAAACAGTTAACTTGCAGCCTAGTGAGATGGATTCCTGCCTATGTTGCAAATCCAGCTGCCTCACAAAGTAATCAGGATACAAGACAGCTGGTCAAAATTCGGGACTGTTGTGAATTTTTCAGGACATCTGGTCACCCTGCTTATGAATATTGTCACTTCTGCGTATTCTGCCAGTAAATCTCAGTAAATCTTACACACTGCACCTTTAAATCACTTACAGTATAGTTAGTTTTAAATGAACATCTCCTTTTCCATAGGCATTATTGTGATGCCCACTAAAAAACATTATGATCAGTGTTGACTGACAGCGAATACACAAAGAAACATGACTACTGTTTCCTTTACAGATGTGTTTTAACATCTGTTATAACACATGCAGGGATTCAGCCAAAGCTTTTACCAGTGGAAGTTGGGAGGAACTCACGACATGCATGTAAATTGAACCACAAAGAGAAAGATACCATCCATCCATCCATCCGTCCATACATCCATCCTCCCATCCTGATGCGACCACAAGCACCTCCCACAGAATGAGAGCTGATAATTGGCGGGAGCTCATTTGCATGCAGAACGGCGTGGATATTTATTTAAATTTAATTTCGTTCCCGCACACGGTGCACTGTAGGCTTTTGTGCCAAAGTCATATTAACCCCTTGATTAGTTAATATGCAGCGCACGACGTTGCCCACGCACGATGAATATTCATATAGATGGCGTTTTTCGCTGCCGCCGTCTCTCCGCCTCCATCCCTCTTCCCCTCCTCCTCTGCGTGCCGTCAACTGCGCGGCGCTTTGGAGGCATCCCGGAAGACTATGCTGCCATTTTCACCACAGTGTTTCTCCCAAACACAAACACACTCACCGTGTGGCTGCTTTTACTCTCAGTGTCGCTCGCTGCCGCTGACTCAATGGCGCACAATAATACTCAGCTGCCGAGCCGAGACCGCGCTCTGAAAGGAAGAGACGAGAAAATGGTCGTGGCAGGTAAATAACACACGGTGACGAGTTGTATCCACACAGTGATGATAGGGGAGAGGAGGCACCCATGGGCGCACAGCTGGCAACGTGCTCCAGTTACGTGCCATTAACGCGCGCCAGTGACCTCAGGAAAGTTCACGTAGAAAATGAGGACAGGAAATTGCCTCATGCTATTCATGAATATAACAGTTGTAAGAAGTGATGGGATTCAATATTTAAGCGCTTTGTTAAATTATCATAGAGTTACAATTATTTAAGACAGATATTTGAGTGAAGTTAAGGTGATATCCCATATGACTGACAGGACAGCTGCAGCTGTAAATGACGCATTTTCGCACTCAGTATGGTGTCATGGGTTACATGCATCCACCCCGATTCCTCAAGCAAAAACGTGTATGAGTTAGAACTTGAGTTTGGGCAGGATATGTTTCATTTTACCGCAGGTTTTTTAACTTGTTTCCATTCTACAGAAAAAAAAAAACAAACAAA
Organism: Lutjanus argentimaculatus; assembly: GCA_034769285.1. NCBI lineage: Eukaryota > Metazoa > Chordata > Actinopteri > Lutjaniformes > Lutjanidae > Lutjanus > Lutjanus argentimaculatus. The sequence continues at coordinate 24,375,845 of JAWZSL010000003.1, read as the reverse complement.
CAACAAACTTTATTTAAAGGGAGAATTCACTATTTTTCATGTGGATTTCCAATCAGTAATCAGTGGTAAATGTAAAAGTAAATTGAAGCAATAAAGTTCTCTGTCTGTGCTATATTGAAAGAGAAAGATGAGTTTTACTGCTGCAAAATCTGTTGTTCTTTTCTTCCTGTTTTTCCTGTTCTTCTTGTATCCAGTGTTTTCACAGTGATATCAGATCATTTTTCAGTTCAGCAAAAAAAGAAGAAAAACCTTTGTCTCTCTGTATGTAGGCACTACCATTTTAATGGCAAATATAATAATAATACTCTATATTAAATTATATTTTATGTTATAAATATTCTTATATAATATCACATAAATTTATTATAGAATACCGTAATACATCTAATAGATAATTATATACTGCAGAGACTGCAGGCTGCCTCAGTAAGTGAGGAGAGACCAAGAGCAGCAGACATTGCCGAGGTTATTCACTTGTCACTACCACTACCACTATGTCACAAGTAAAAGTGGTAGTAAAACTATATTACACACTATCACAGATCACATGCATGCCAAACCACAGGGGATCCTACCTAAATACTTAACACTACCTGACAGTATGTTTTTGCCAAAAGTAATGGCTATAAGTTACTGTGGTGATACACAGCAACATGGGTGTGGGCATCAGAAACTTGCATGAAATGCATCCTGGTATATCCATGCTCAGCCTTCTTTGTCAATATAGCACACACTGAGGAATTTAGAGCTTCAGTTGACCACGTTTACCATCAACAGTGACTGGACATCCACATGAAAAGCGCAGAATTTTCCCTTTAAGAAATTACATGCTTCAGGGTCAAAACCTTTTTTCAAGTGTGTGTCTGTGGTATAAAGTGTCTGTACTGGGGAGTCCTTGACACGAGGAAATTGAGACACTTTGGCCAACAGTCATCTTGACACAACTCTCTGTCAGATGAGGGTTAGCCCAGAGATCAATCCAGACCTGTCTATTGGAAATGTCAAGGGCTGAGAGATAACACAACAGAGACATGATTTCATATTGAAATGAAAAGCCGGATGTGTTGAGCCTACATAATAGCCTACATTAAGAAAAAGTTGAAGAAGCCAAATAAAAGGCATTCACTTTTTAAATATGAATCAGCGTATCTTAGGTTGAGAGTGCCATATATTTTAGCATTTGTTTATATAGAAAAGCTGATCTAACTGGCAAATAGTGGTATATCTGCAGGCACTAATTTGGGTTTGCAGTTAATATATTCATTGTTTTACTATCTTAAAATCTGAAAAAGTCAATACTATACTGCCAGACTTTGGATGAAGTATTGCATACTCTTTTGTGATTCTCTACAGTTTGTTTTCACGGTTTATTTTTATCAGCTATTTTAGCCTTGGAGCATGGCCATGGGAGCCATATCTAGCATATTTAACCTTTTAACATCAAGTGTGCCCAAGGTACATTTGCTTTAGTACTTTCTAGCCTGTTTGGTGTTTTGTGATTTAGTTTTTTTGGCCTGTAATGAAACCTTTGAGTCAACCACAAAATCTGAAGTAGTAGCAAAAGCCTGTTGAGGTGTATGGTGGGATTGTGTGTTACAAATAGTTGAGGATGAAATAAGGGTAAAACAAATCTGTATGGATCAAGTTCTCACCACTCTCATAGACATACTGGCGCTCTCGGAGAATATGATGTTTCAGTTCTTTTACTGTTTTTAAAATGTCTTAGCTGCAGGTTTTAAACCATGTTCTCGGTTTAAGTGCACATGCATGCCTTTTTTTACTTCCTATTTATAATTGGTCCTTTCTCACTGTGTAGTAGAGTAGAGTAAAATATCTCCATCTCATCTCAGCCTGTTTTATCATTTCATTCAGCTTTTCATCATACTATTTTGGGACAGGAGGGCTCGTAGGAGTATGCGACAAAGGCGAGACATGGTGCGATTTGAACCTGGTCCCTGTCTTCTTCACCTACTCAGACTGATGCATCCACAGAGTGCATTGTGGGAGCTGGGTGTGAGGAGTGCATAGGAGGAAGCGCTGCCGCAGCGTCCAGGGGCCCATCTGGGCATTATGCGCATGAAGGCTCCGCCCCGTCGTAAGTTCCTGCTCCGTCTGTCGAAGCAGCTCGGAGACACCGCATGGCAGAAATCTGTTCCTCCCCTTTCACCGTGGGGGGCAGCTTAGGTGGGGACGGGGTTGTTCTAGTGTGTGTATGTGTGTGTTGCGATAGCATGCTTCTGTGTTTTTGTCGGTGTGGGCCAGTAAGCATGAGTGATTTAGGGGTTGCAAGGACTGTTTCCACATATGCCCTGTGCAGTCCCAGCCTTGTGTGTGTGTGAGCGCACACATTTGTCCCCTCTCTCTAATGAAGATCACTAATTTTTAAAGTTCCTTCCATCCCTCCAGCCTCTTTAAAGAAGCTCCTTGTTCCTCGAAGAGACATCCCGCGTTTCCTCCCTCGCTCCAGTCTGTATAATGTACTCTGTGACCTTGGCGAGAATGATCCAGTGGCAGATTGCTACATGGTAGGGGCACAGTAGCTATTATTTTGAGTCAGTGCAGGATAGACTGCCAATATTTCTTCCAAACAGGACGGGGGAGGTCAGCTGACCAAAATCAATCTCTGTTACATGCTTCACTATAACTCTTTAAAGCAGGTTCATGGTGAAGATATATTTCTCTCTTGTTTTCCCTTCTCTGCTGTCTTCTGGTGCCCTTGCCTTTTTTGGCATTTGCAATAAGCTCAGAAGGGAAGAGAAAATATGTAAGTAAATGGGAAAGCTTACAAATGAAGTATACAAGCAGTAGATAAATAAATTAGAGAGAATTTGCTCATGGGCAGCGCTGTGGCTCACTGATTAGGACTGTTGCCTCAGTGCAAGAACGTCCTGTGTTCTGACCCCAGTGTGATATGTGGTGTTTGCATGTTCTCCCCTTGCCTTGCATGGGGTTCCTTCAGGTGGTCCAGTTTCCATCCTACAGTCAGTTAGATGACTCTGAATAGTGTAGGCTACCATGCTTCTTGGCAGTGCATGCAAGGATTGACTTGAGCCCTAACAGGCAACACTGAAGAATATAATCAGTATACATGGTTCTCTGGTATATCTGCAGAGTGTAAACGTAAATTTTACAGTAGAGGTTTAAATGCAAACTACGCAGGTTTTTCCCCCAAAACAATGCATAGATTCATACAAATTTAATTCCACTCAATCATCACCCTCAACCCACCAGAAGTGTGTGGTGGCTTCTGCATCCACCAAGACCCTGTACCCTCTCATACCATTTTTACACTGAAATCAGCACATATATGCATTTTTTTTTTATGCAGCTAAACCTGCTAAAAATATGCTTGACCCCTTTTCCATTTCTAACACACAGGTTTGCCTGTTCAGTTCTCACTACTTGTCTAGCTTCTAAACAAATCTTTTTGGTTTGAAGTTTAGTTTCTCTTCTGCATCGCTGTCTGCTTTCAGCTGGATAGGAGTGGTGATAAGCTACTGTCGATGAAAACCTTTCCTGATTTTGCTGCTTCAGTAAAAGCTTAGGTAACAAAATAACGGGGAAACTTTTATTGCAAAGAATTCAGATGCTCGACGAAAGACAAGCGGTCATTAGTTCAAGACACCTTCAAGCTGGTGCAAACTCTGTAAACCAAGTAAAACCAAGCAGCACATGTGTATGAAAAAGGAGTAAAAGAGTCAGCAAGCCCTCATTGGCTCTGTTGAAAAGGGGCAAAAATAGTGCATCCACCTATCAAATTGGCACCCAAGAATCATGATAGTACCGAATTGGGAGATGAGTGTATCGTTGAAGCCCTATTACAGAGTCATTTTACCTGGGAATAATGCAGATTTCCCATTGAAGACAAAAGCCAGATGTTAGTGGTTTTTTTTGTCCACTGTAAAAGGGGCTTTAATTTCTCATTATTTTGTTGTGCTTGGGATGCTAACCCAAAATGTAGATTTTTAACATCCCTGAAATGAGACATAAAAATGAACTACCTCTCAGGTGCGTTTACAAAAAGTAACCAACAAATCCTACGTATTGTAACTTCAAAAGCAGGATCCATTTGTTAATTCATGCCAACCAGGTGGATGCCATCCGCTTCTTTCCTTGTCAGATTGGTATTTGAGTAAATATATTCGAGCGGGCCCCAACAGGATGTGCCTCCATCTTGCTGGAAGCAGATTATGGAGCCAGTGCTATAGTAGGTAGTCTTCTCCATAGCAACTGTTTCCGTTGCTAGGATACAGTATGTATGGAATGCATGGATGGCTTCAAAGTTGTACACTCCTCAGAGTCTAGACAGTTTTCCCACCCTGAGCAGAGTCAGCTTTAAATGCATGTCACAACACCAAGTTGGGTTGTTAGTTTCGAGGCCACAGCAGCTTCGTTTCTTTTACTTACCTCTCGCCGTTTCTAAAAATCAACCACCTCCCACCAGTCTTGCCTCTCCCCTCCCCTCCTTTGCCCCACTCTTTCTCGCCCCTACCCATCCTCCCATACAGCAGAGGGTAGTTGGCACCAGTATAAAGCATCACCCTCCTCCGACGACTCGTGCCTGACTCTCTGCCAACCTGTGTGAAGCTAGAAAGAGGAATAGCGAGAGGGAGGGAAGAGGGAGAGAGGGAAAGAGAGAGAATGGATTTTTTTGGAAGGAAATAAACAGAGCAGCCTGGAAATCGACCTTTCCGTTACCAGTTTTGGCATCCAGGGATAGTACCTCTCCCGTCTCTCTGCATGAGGGGGCAGCAGCGCTTGGACTTCAGTTTAACGGGTGAGAAACACGGGACCATGGGTAGAATCGAAGGGTAACAAAGACTAAATACCCGCCGAAACAAGTCAAACTTATTATCCGCTAAGCAACAGATAGATTGTTGTGCCCTTGACTGATAGTAACCAAGCAAAGTGGTGGGGCGCTGGGTCCGATGTTTTGGTTCTGGTCCAGCCGCCTACAACCAACAAGCTAAAAGCAACAAAAGGTGACCAAAGTATTCCGCTTCAGTCCCGCTGTACTGTATAGCCTGCACTGCGCTTTTCAGATATCCTCGAAAACAAAGGCGCACAAAAGAAATTACGCCCATATCTCATCCAAGTTGGGAAAAAAAATCCTTTTCATGAATCCTTCCCCCATATTCAGCCTGTTTTTCTTCTTTTGTAAGCTCAGTCAGTCACCCTCCCTGCTTGTTTTTTGTCGTCCTCTGTTCTTTCTTTTGCTGGCGTAGTGAGGCAGCGTAGTGAGGGTATTCAGCCAGTTCTTTCTCTGTGCCTGTGTGTGTTAGGTGGGGTAATTCTGGCAGAATGGGGTGTGGGCGCTGGGCTGGCAGGGGGGAATGCTGGGCTAGGCACAGTGAAAGGAGCCAGCCTGGCACCACCTGGACCTCTGCCAGCTGCTCCATGGGAGAAATACCCACAGCAGAGGTTGGTGCGCGAGTGATTGTGCGGCTGATTGCGTGCATGCAGGCGCGTGCATACGTGTTTGTAAGAGAGGAGAGTGAGGGATGATGGGAAGGTGGTGTGAGGAAAAAGAGTGTGAAGTGAAGATGGAGAGCAGCTGAGAGAGACGAGAGGGCGGGGAGGTTTTGGCACGGAGTTGGCTTCTCTGGACAGTGCTGTGTCGGCGTGTTCTTGGCTGTCTTCATTTTCTACCTTTTTTTTTGTTTGTTTATTTGTTTGCTTGTTTGTTTTCCCTGTGTTCTCTCTTGGATGAAGTGCTTGGTCTTTTTATATAGCGCCCGAAGGCATGGTGGTCTGAAAGCCAAAAGAATCCTTCACTGCCTTTCTGCTACCCTCATCTGTTGCTTCTCACTGGCTATTTACTCCTTTTATTGTTTTGGCAGGCTGAACTCTCCTCCTCCCACTCCTCCTCCTCTATCGCACACTTGTCTCTCTCTCACTCCCTCATTTTCTCTCTCTGTCATTTGGCAACTTCAGTACTTTTTATCTCTGCGGCCAGAAAAGCAGGACGAGAGGGTGAGAGTGAGCGGAGGATAGAGACGAAACAAATCCCCACAAGAAGGATGGAGATTTTTCCTGTCCTCCCACCACCTTAAGTCACCCCCGTGGTCTGAGAATATTCAGCCCATACAGTCACTGACACAGATACACTTTGATTGCAGCTGACTGTGCCCGTGAACATGACCTGGCAGTGCCAAACAACCTGCTGTTAAAAGACAGAACTGTCGCACAACAGGAGGGCAGGAAGGGACTGCCTGAGGGCAGCCAGGCCTCTGTGACATTTTAGGAGTCCTTCATGCTTCTGCAATCTGTTACTGCACCGAAAAACCAAACAAGTTTAGTCTAATATCAGAAAATGCCCTTAAGGTGGCACACCAAGACAGGTGGTATCAGCTCCAGTGCTGTGGAGCTTCTTTTGTTACCTGTGGACGCTTTCTGGGGGTGTAAATCAGAAGTTTCATCACGGTACAATGTGATGTCGATTCTTTCGACAACAATACAATATTTGCTGATATCAAAAAGCCTGCCACAATATGCATTTGATTCCTTTCAGACAGATTAAAATTATATGTAAATTTAACACATTGTAATATTTATGTCAACGCACTAAAAGTGACTAAATTATGATACAACAGTTTTATGACTGAATTCTTCCAGACATTTGTGACACATACATGCCATGGGAATTTCAAAATAAAGGTGGATCTTGATGACAATATAGGTGTTGATCATTTGGATTGTTGACCATTGAATTGATATATCAAACCAGATCACTGTATCATTACACCCCCAGCTGAGTCAAACCTAAAGGTTACGGTTCCTGAATTGAACCAGTGCGAGCATGATATGTTATTTATATTTTCCAGCTAGTCCGGTTTGCACCGACAAGGAAATGTTTAATTATTAATCATACAATCAGCAGGTAAAAAGATAATTAACAGCCTGATTTCTTCCTGGATATCCTACATCATGGAGCACCATCCGGTTCTGTTTTGGTTTTGATCTGGATTAGGGTTGGACCCACGATGGCTGATAGTCATTGACCACTAAGCTCTCTACCACTGTAACATGGTGATTTAAAAGTTTTCTTTATTTGGCTTAGTGTGTCCTGTCAGAGTTGCAGTAGGCAGGAGTTTTTGGCTGTGTTGTTTTTGATGGAGAGAAAATACAAAGAAGCTGCTGATCATTGCACTAATGTCACATCTCCATGTCCTATTTATTGTTTTGTTTTTTTTTGTTTTTTTTATTAAACCTGCCTCATTACTCAAACCAGAGATGCTCTGTTACAGTGGTGGAAGTGATTTCTGTCAGTCATGCCGTTGTTATTTGGGATATTGGTTTTTTTAGCTTAGCTTCCTCAGTGGTGAGCTGGAGAGATTTCTCCCTACTGACTTGAGCAAGATGGACTTTCTGCTGGGACAGCCTTCCTAATACAGCCAAAAATGTCCCCACAACAGCGATATCATCGTCTATTGCAATGTTTCACTGTGGACATCACCATTCAGGACACCTTGCCCAAACCTAAGCTGGAGCACAATATCAACAGACTATAGAGGACCACAAATATGAAGGCCTCATAAGACAGCAGGTATTAAATAATTTCATAATACAGGCATTTCTCACTTAGTTGTGAGTCCAGGTTTGCCTCTTGCCAGTCCACATTTTGATAGCAAACAGGCTACTAGTTCACCAGTCACCTAAATGGGAAAAGTAGATTGAAAAATGAAATGACGCATACGGTGGTACACTTTTGTGATTGGTTTGAATGGTGTTCTAAATGCTCCAGAGTTCACTTGACAGCGGTCTGAGACTAACCTCTGAGGCTGTTTGGTCCATACCAGTGTTCGAGTCTGGCGTTCACACCAACCCAAACAAACTGCACCAAGGGGGTAAACGATCCAGGGTTCAGTTCAAAAACTCGATGTCTAAACAAGGCTGGTGTGAACGCGCCCTAAATTCTTCAAAACAATTGTTAATTTTTAAGGTCCAATCATGGCATCATTGCTCTCACAGTAATCACTCAGTGTAAAATATATTGCAGCTAAACTGGTCTTTGGCCTGTTGTCACAGTTAGACATCATCCCGGGCCTATCTAGGAAATGAACTATTATGTCTCTATCAGATTAGAGATTGTTTGTATTGAGGTCAATGTCACACATCACATCCGCGAGCACCCAGAGAGCAATCACATATTGAACTTAGAGCAAGCACCCATTATTGGTGCCTAAGCTCTTAGTGTACCCTGTGGCCTGTTTATCTGTAGACTAATATTAGTGGTTGCAGTACAAACCAGCCTTGCTTAGTGGAGATTTGCACGCTAAGTCACCTCAGTCTTCTTAAACCCTAATCCTCCTCACACATCTGTGGGCTACATATACACATTTACACACACACACACACACACACACACACTTCCTTTTTAGCGCTCTAATTCCACGCAGCACAGTTGGCAGTAGAGTGCCACCCCCTGCCACCTCTCAGCACTCCGGTTTGTTTTACTTATGAGGTATTTTTAACATGGCGAAGATTAGGGCAGCCTCGGGTCTACTTGCGAGGCCGTTCCCTGCTCGTGAGGTTATACAAGCGCCGTCATTGGTTCGCTTCATGGACAGCCAATAGTGTCAAGCCTTGCACTTAATACACTCCAATTTGAAGACATACAGTAGAGTGAGAGAGAGATCAGGAAATAACTGCGTGATTGTGTTTAATTGTGGGTATTGAGGAGAGGACAGCGGGGATAGAATGGCGGTCAAAGCCGTGTAATCTCTTAAATGTCTTCCAGCACAGAAGCCTCTGCCTCTGATCCGCTGGCCTGGGTCAGCCTGTAACGAAGTGCAGACCTATGAGGCCTAGTGGAGTTCACTAATGGGCCTCTTTTCCTCTCATACTGTAATTTGTACCATTGAAACACAGTGTTGTGATCTGATTTCTCATTTTGCACACTGTTTCCTTTCACAGACAAGCATGCAGTTAATGGGAATCCCACTGTGGAGCCTTTTCCAGAAGGCATGGAGACCATCATGTTTGGTGAGACTGCACAATCACACATTTCTGCAATCAGAATCAACCCAATATGGAATCTCCTGTTACCAGTCTGTGGTTATTGACACATTCTGGGAAAAAGTTGGCCTCTCTGTGGATGATATGGTAGCACAGACGCACTAATACTAGCGGTGGGAATCTGTCTGCACCTCACAATTTGATTCAATTCTGATTCAGAGGGCTATGATGCGATTATAAAACCATAATGGATTGCATCTTGATGCATCAATTTTTTTTTATTTCTATACATTATTTATTTAGGTTTCCTATGAAGTATTAAAAAGTATGAAATTTGATTTCAGTGATTAGGGAGTTACCAACTGTTGTATTAGGCCATGTTGTCAAAGTAACAGGCCTGTGTCATATGAGTAAAATGAAGGCTCAGACGCCATGGAAATTAAATTATTTAATCTTTTTCCACTCACTTTTGGTTCTTATTATAAAAGAGACTAAGAATATTGGGGTACAATAACATGATATTATTTATCCAATATGTTTAGAGAAGATAATACAAGTATAGGTAGCACTGGTTAGTTTACTTCCTCATTAGGCAAAGATGTTTATAGAATGTCATCCAACATTAAGCAAAGCACACAATGGCCACAGTGTAGGTTTTCCAAGGACTGGCTTGACAATCTCAAATATAAAGCCTGGTTGCCTAAGGATTTGAAATGGCAAAAGAAAGATAATGTCATATAGGGTCTGAAAAATCTACAGAGAAGTCTGGAAATGTATGGAACTTTTGAATGGAAAATGTGTAAGAAACCTGTATATTTTTTCTTGCTACTTTTAACAGAGCATATTTGTAATGATCCATCATTAGTTTAGTTAAACACAATGCACGTTTACATGCGTTACGTTTCACCATCCAGTTGGTTCAGCCATAAAGAACATGCAGCCTGGTCTAACAAAATTCAGGCCATCATAATATCGAGAAGTGGGTTTTAAATTTAAAATCAAGAATCAGATTTTTTCCACAGCCCCTAACTAATGCTGTTTGTTAATGTGCGTTTGTATACTGTCTTTATGTTCAGGTATGGGCTGTTTCTGGGGAGCCGAGAGACTTTTCTGGCGTCTTTCCGGTGTCTTCTCCACACAGGTGGGCTACGCCGGCGGCTTCACACCAAACCCCACTTACCACGAGGTCTGCACAGGTAATACACTCTGTGCCTCATATGCGTATTTACACATTTTTACATATGCATACCGTCTACCCTTTGATATATGTTACCTGATTGCGCTGCCTCCCTGTGAGGAGGTGAAGCGGGCTGGCAGGACATTTCTCCGTGAGATCAATCAGGGTTCAAGAGACCAAAAAAATGCAAAGGAAAAAGAGAAAGATATGGAGTCGGAAAGGGTGTTTTAAGTACAGCGCTCTCATCCTCTTGCCGCCTTCCCTTCATCTGCAGTCAACTACTCAGAATGCACTGCTCCAGATGGGCTGTACCCCCCGTCCCCACCCCCCCATGACCTACTTGTAAGGATTGGGCTCTGTACTGTGCTGTACTGCGGCGTTTTTTGCCAACAGAGGTTACTGTGTATGAAGCGCCATTTCCCTGAGACTATAATTTGGCGAACATGATGTTGAAGATACAAGCTTGAATTTTGTGTATTTGCTATCAAAGCCTTTGAAAGTGTTTGGCTACCTGTCAACGTCAGGATTTGTTACTTTCCTTTCGTTTTCCTCATCGTGAGAGTCAAATAGATGCATGTAGGGCGTTGATATATAATTAAAATGAAGATGTCTAGCTCTGTCTTATTCTGTGTGCCTCTCTTGTGTTTTAGGAGTCGTGAGCTGTTAGTTCTCTGTTTACGAGGGTACATCATTGCAGGCAGGCATGGAGTCTAGGTGCAGGCGCAGCATGGGGGACATGAAGAGGAGGGGAAAGATGCTTTGGGCTTGGCTGGCAGACTTTCTGAGCAGAGCCCTTCAAGGGATTGTATGTTTCCTATCTGTCTGCCTCTCCTGGTCTCTCTTTCTGTCAGCTTCCCAGCAACAAGATGGTCAGCTATGAAGCGGGATGGAGATGGAGACAGATGACAGAAAAGGGTGAGATTGAGAGCTGCAGCAAGTGAGGGAACGGGTAAAATAAACTTTTGAGAGGGAAGGAAAATTTGTGAAAAAAATGTGTGAGAAAGAATGGTTGCCTGTCCATCGGCTGAGAGAGTGCAGGCGTCGCTCCAGTGGCCATGACGGAGCAGAACACTGCGACGGCATGAGACCGAGGAGCTGTCAACACAGCCAGGGCAGGACAGACAGCTGGACAGACAGACAGACGGACAGAAAGAAGGGGCTGATGGAACTGTCAGCAGAGCCAGGGAAGGATGGAAGGACAGGCAGATAGGTGGATGGTCTGACAGACAGAAAGAGGAGGATGAGGTGCAGTCAAATTTGTCTTGGGAGGACAGACAGCTGAGAGATGGATGGACAGGGATGTTATTACCAATCAGCATATTTTAGCTCAACTAATTAACAGTTTAGTCCATGTTGCAGCATGTTTGCTGCACAGAATCAAGAGATGATGCTGTAGAGTGTTGCATGAGGTTGAATGAAACATACCTGTAGGTTGCTGAGGTTGTCACTGTCTTCCAAAACGACCTAGCAGAAATGATTTATCTGTCAAAGTTTGGACAACTTAAACTACTAGTTAAGGTGAGGGAATGTTTGCTGTCATGGTTGGAAGAAACCAGTGTTGACTGCTCATACAGGACTAGGCGTGAACTACAGTCTCCTTTGTCAAAGCCTGTTGACACAACCATCCACTGTGACCGCCCCCCTGACATATTTTAAAGGGACAGTTCAACCCAAGATTGAAAATACATATTTTTCCATGATGTAGGGCTGGGTATCTGTATGCAGTACCTTTTTAAGGCAGTGGTTTTCAATTTTTTTAAGCACAAGGCACACCAAAGGGCCCACCTGGACTTTCCCCACAGCACACCAGTATGCCTTGGCACACAACTCATACGATGGGTATCGGATAAGATACTTTACTGGTATCTGTATCACTTTAAGGGTACTGATATTTTAATTTTTTAACAATACTCAGCCCTAACTAGGTGGCGTTCAGTTTGTGGTGCTCAACACACCAGAAAATACATTTGAATACTTCAACAGCGATTTCTGTTTCCAGAACTTATGACCTAGTTTCTCAAGATAATCAGCAGACCTTGTTGTGAGAAGTTTCATGTAGGAACTACTTTGTTACAACTGAACTACACCTGCCAGCTGTATCACTGCATAGAGGGAAGCGTCTACTCATGGACGAGAGGTTACAGCTCAGCTGTTTACATTCCGTGCTGTCACAAGCACAAGCCTCTCGCCCGTTAGTAAATGCATGCTTCCTTTTGCACTGTGATATGGTTGCTCAAGTCAAGTCAGCTCATTTATGTAGCACAGTTTAAAAACAACCTGCGGATGCTAAAAGTGCTTTAGACATTAAAAAAACAAAAACAATAACAAAGAAAACACAAAGACACATACTGGCATACATGAAAGCCAAAGAAAATAAAGTGGTTGTAAGCCTGCATTTGAAGAATGGTGTGGGCAGATCGAACATGTAGGGGGAGGCAGTTCCACAGTTTGGGCCCTGCTACAGTAAAAGCATGGTCACCTTTACACCTCAAACAGCTCTCATTGATGGAAAGCAGCATCTTATCTGATGATCGCAGTGTTCTAGGCGGACAGTAGGGTTGTAGCAGGTCACTCAGATAAGCTGGAGCTTGCCCGTTCAAAGCTTTAAAAACAAAAAGTTGATGGTGGGTGTAGTTTGGAAATAGAAATGGTTCAGAACAAGGTCCGTGGCTTATCTTGAGTAACCAGGTCATTATTTCTGGAAAGAGACATTGCGGTTGAGTTTTATATTTATTTTTTGGAGCTTTGAGCAAGCTGAGTGCCATTTAGTTCCATTATGTTTAAGAGAAGGCAGACATCTCTACAGCTGACATTTCCAAAACTCAGCAAGTCACACCAAAACAATCTAAATGGATGAATAGCTCTACAGTTAAGAGGGAAAATGTGTCTTTTTTGTTTTTGGGTTGAACTGTGCCTTTAAGAAGACACCGCGCTACTTTGGTCTTTCCCAATTAAGAGAAGACAGTAATTATTCTCACAACCACAAGAGGAGGCTTATAAGGAAAACATAAACATAGTTAATTTTAAATATTTGAACAATATTTCAAGTACTGTTGTTTTTCTGGTGAGGACATTCGTGAAGTCAAGTTTTACTGCATCCAACAGCACAGAGCAATTAAACACAAAAAGGGCAACGGGATGGCATTTGGGAGGTGATTTTATTCACCTTGCTGAAGAGTCCTTCAGCAAAACATTGAATCTGTAGCAGCTCTAGTGGTGCTGGTCTGCATCACTTCTCAGCCTTTCACCCCCTTCAGATGAGACAAGCGAGGAAAAACCATGGTGCATATTCACTTTATTTTCAACAGGTCTTGACAGCTAGTTTTGCTGCGTTTTGTCTTTGTTATGTTTTCTACCATTCTTGTTAACTTTTCCTGCACCATGACTGCTAACGTACAACCCAACACACTGCTGGCTGTGACCACAGCAAAATGTATCCATATGGTGAGAGTGTGTGTGTGTAGTGTGACAGTCTCAGAGGCTGACAGTAGAGGGATATCAGTTTATTAAGCCAACCTGGGCCTTTGGCTATTTATAGGGATAGTTTGGATAATTGAATGAGGGGTTGTATGAGGTACTTATAGAGAGTCAGTATATTGTCCATAAAATTCATAATTTCCAACATTCCTAAAGAAAAGATTGCAGTGTTTATTCAGTTCTCTGTGTAGCCTTAAGAAAACCACTTATCAGTGAGGGTAATCAGAATAAAAGGATTCAATTTGCTAGGGAGCATAAAGATTGGACTCTGGAGCAATGGAAGAAGGTCATGTGGACTGATGAGTCCAGATTTACCCTGTTCCAGAGTGATGGGTGCATCAGGGTAGGAAGAGAGGTGGATGAAGTGATGCACCCATCATGCCTAGTGCCTACCACATAAGCCTGTGGGGGCAGTGTTATAATCTAGGGTTACTTCAGTTGGTCAGGTTGAGGTTCAACAACATGCCCAAAAAATGAGGTTAGCTCACTACCTGAATATACTGAATGTCTAGGTTTTTCAATCAATGGAATTTTTCTTCCTTGATAGCACGAGCATATTCCAAGATGACAATGCCAGGATTCATTGGGCTCAAATTGTGAAAGAGTGGTTCAGCGAGCATGAGACATAATTTTCACACATGGATTGGCCACCACAGAGTCCAGACCTTAACCCCATTCAGAATTATTAGGATGCACTGGGGAAGACTTTACGCAGCAGTCCGACTTTCCCACCATTAATACAAGATATTGGCGAAGAATTAATGTAACTCTCGACAGAAATTAATGTTGTGACATTGCATAAGCTTATCAAAACAGTGCCATGGCGAATGTGTACCATAATCAAAGCTAAAGGCAGTCCAACAAAATATTAGAGTGTGTGACTTTTTCTTTGGCTAGGCGGTGTGTATATTTCTAAGAACAAAACCACATTTTTCCTGTTCATGTGCATTTTTGTGGCTTTTATTTCACACTTACTTGGCAGTGGAATCAAACCAGGCCCGCTGCAGAAGAGTGATAGCCTCAGTACATGGGGTGCACACTCTACTAATTGAGCCACTGGGAAACCCTAAAAAAAACAGCATCTTCTGTAGGTAATACACTGACTATTGATTAGTACCTCATACAACACCACATCAAATTTTCCAAACTATCCCTTTAAGCTGGCCCATGTGCTTCCTCTGGTATCTTCATTCCTACAGCTGATGTCCAGCCTGCAGCCTCCTCTTTTGCTTTTTGTGTGCGTTCAACACCTCCACAGCTCACGTGTCACACATCCACACATTGCTTTCATGGCTGACATTGCTGACATTCCACAACCTATTGTTCATTTGCGGTAACCTTAGTTTTTTTTTTTTTAAATGCAATTGTTTTAAATATAACTCTTACGTGGGCTCCCTTCTTGTCACATTCTTTGAGCCAGTTCGTGGGAGAACATATATAGACATACACTGATAAAGTAAAATATGACCTTATTACGTGTTGCCATTGTATTCTAAAGAAAAATTGTGCATTTTTTTTCAGCCAGTCGTGACAGGCTGCTGGTATTCACTAAAAAGTGTGCCCATTGTCAATTTAGGTAACAACTGTTTAAACAGGTGAAGTCTTCATTTGGCATGAGATGATCCTTTGGGCATGCCAAGTGCCATTTAGGGACAGGAAGTAGGTCTCAGGCCAGATGCATGAATTTGGCAGCCGTTCTCCTATTGTCTGCAAAGCACTTGATGCATCTATCTGTGTGAGCATGTCTGCATGTGTGCAGACTAAGGCTGGGTTTCGCTTAAAGTGATACAGATACCAGTGGAGTTTCTCATTTGATACCTTTTTTCTATTTAATTGGTTACCTGTCATGTGACTGGGAGCATTTCTGAAATAACAATTCAGTTATTTTTTCATACAGGCGTGTAGCACAGCCATACTTTCAGACATCTTGGTGACATCTCAGCACGCTAAACTACCAACTCTGTGAAAAACTCAACGCTCAGATTCACCACACTACAGACTGTGTGGGTTGTAGCTGCTGCAGCAGTATGACATGGAATTAAATCAAAGAGTGCAAAACCATACAGTCATTTTTTTTTCTGGCTCAGGGTACAAAAAGGACTGAATGCAGGTATCATTTGACTGGAGAAGTTTCAATACTATTTGGTACTGGGTTGTGTCAGTCGATAACTTAAGGTATTGAATACAGCCCTAGATCTGACAAGGATGAGTGACAACTTTAATAAATGAGCTGTGAAACATAAAAAATCCAGTTATTAATGATAATAATGCAATAAATTTGTATAGATATTTTTATTTTACCTTAATTTAACCAGCAAGTCCCATTGAAGTAATATAATAAACTTTTTTGTTAAACTTATAACACCTTTCAAAACAAAATTATAAAGTGCTTTACAAGTGAAGAGCAAAGTTAAAACAATTCAGAACTACAATTAATTAAAATCAACTACATAAAAGAAGAGAATGAAATAAACAAAGACAAAAAAAAGAGTGACATTGAGAGAATTTTATTTATTTAGTCTTTACTTAATCAGGTGGTCTCATTGAGATTCTGATCTCTTTTCCAAGAGAGACCTGAGAACAACAAACATTCACAAGAACACAATCAGTGACACAGACTGTCATGCCAAGGACCAGCAAATCTGTTTTGGTGGCTCATGGTGTAAAATCACCTGACTAAGACACTTATGTTTGTTTGTTTTTCTTCTTTAATGTATCGCCATCTTTATATATCGCATGTGTGTGTACACCTGTGTATGCTCAAGGTTATCTTTATTGTCCCCTAGGGAAAATTTGTTTGCCAGCTGCAATATCCAAATTTCAGGGCCTAAAATTCTTAAACAAAAAAGTAAAATGTGTCACAACACACCGTTATAAATAAAACGTTGTGGTGCTACATAGATGCGCTGGCCTACAAATAATGTTTTCCAGACGTACTGGCAACATTCCCATTCGGCAGGGATCCTGGAAAAACATGACCTGAATTTTTAGTGATAATAAAATGCAAAAATTCCCACCAAAATCTTGACTTACATCACAACTGCAGTATCTGTCTAAATAGTCGCAATATGATTTTTTATTTTTTTTTTGTAATCTCTCAACCCTATTTCCAAACCAAGCAATAAAACAGAGGGTTGAAATAGATTTGATGCAATTTCTGTAATCATCTCAGTAGAAACATTAAAAGACTTATTTTTTCTCAGGGAAAAAAGTGTAAAGTGTGAACACAAGACGGGAATGGCTACTGTTAATACAATCTTAAGTTAACACCTCTATATTAATCGTTTTATAATTGCATCATAGTCCTCTGAATCAGAATTAAATCGTGAGGTGCCAAGACATTACTACCCCCAGTGTGAGTGTATCTTTTCTGCTGTGAAACTGTGTGTCTGCGTCTGTGCACCTGCATGTTCGACCTAAAGTATCCCCCAGTTTGAGAATGCCTGCAGGCGGCTTGTTGAAGCTTTGGGGTCCTGGCAGCTGCAGACAGGAGAGAGTGTCGGTGCGCTTTTGGCAACTTTCTCCAAAATCTCCAACCTTTACTGTTCCGTCTCTCTCTCTCCCACTTTATCTGCACCCCTCTCTGCCACTCTCTCTTTCTCTCCCATTGTGCCATCAGCAATAACAAAACTCTGTGTGGATTCAACCTGAGTGTCTTCCACCCGTGGCACATGAACTCAATGACTCCGAACACACAAGGATGCTATTCATAATCTCTCCTTTGCTATTTTCAACAGGCAGTTTTTTTTACATTTTGACAAGACATGTAGACATCATGATTTTGGTTTTAGTCGACTGTTGTGTCAAACATTTTGCAGTATTTAAAGGGATTTTTTTGGATTATTGAGTGGGGTTGTATGAAGTACTTATCGATAGTCCATGTATTAGCTACAGTAGATGGCGGTCAGCGCACCTCCAGTTAGGAGGAGCCGAGAGCGGCACTGGCACAGAAGCTGAGATCTGAAGGTCCACCTTAAAAAAATCAATAGCAGTTTAAATGTAAACTATATTTAGAATATTTTAAATGCTTTACCTTGCCATCAAACAGCCTTTCCTGATAGGAAATTGCCATTATATAAGCCAAATATCGTTATCTCCAAAGCAATCAAGCAGCATAGGGAAAGGGAAATCAGTAAATTTAGCTCAGAGAACACAGGAGTTGCTGCGCTACTACTGCTTCAATCTGTTAGTTTGTGTCATTTTGTGACTTTGGTGTTTTAAAAGTATAGTTCAGGTACACCGAAGTGACACAATATCACAAACTAACGAACAGATCAGCAACTCCTGTTTTCCACAAGGTAAAATTACTGATTTCAGCTGTCGAGTTTGGTTGCTTTGGAAAGAGCAATATTTGGCTTATTTAGTGGTGGTTTCCCATCAGAAAAGACTGTCTGATAGCAAGGTAAAGCAGTGAAAATATTCTAGAAATTTTGTTTTATTTTTCCTTTTAGATGGACCTTTTTTAAGTGGCTAAAATACCTTTTGTGGCTGACGCCATCCACAGCAGTTCATTGCATAGCTTCAATGTTTGTGGTCCTCTCGGCTTATCCAAACTGCTGACCACAGACATCATAATCAAAAACATCATACAACTTGATTTGGATTAATGCAACTTTGTGATTCTCCTTTTAGGCCTGACGGGTCACACCGAGGTGGTGAGGGTGGTCTTCTCCCCTAAAGACATCAGCCTTGAGAAGCTGCTCAAACGCTTTTGGGAGAGCCACGATCCGACACAAGGTAGCAACATGCATACACACACACACAAAACCCAAAAGTCGCCCTCAAATAAGACCCGTCCCGAGGGGCACAGGGTGTATTAGAGCAGAAGGATGATGCCCAGACGTGTGCCTGCGTGTGCGTTGTGGTGGGGGGGGGGGGTCTCATGGGTGTAAGTCAACGCCAGACAGTGTTAATGTGTCTGAGATCCAGCCATCCATGGAGAGACACACCAGACTGGTGCATGTTCAAGCCCTATCTGCAAAAAAACCCTCTCTGTGTGTTAGAGTATAAGCATGGCATGTACTTTATCCAACATAAACCAACCATTTGTCATTCACTTCACATATGAGCTTCTGAATGAAGCAATAATGATATTAAATTCAGTGTTTTCTAGGTTGAATAATGTTGAATAATGTGTGATTTTTGTTGTATCATGCATTAAAGTTGTGATGTGCTGATACTTTTTTGATACCATGTGTTTAAAATGATACAGTATCCAATTCAAAACCTCAGTTCTGTTCAGTCTTTATTGTCATGCCTGAAATTTGAAATTTGCAGCAAAACCACACAGTGTTGAGTGACTTTGTCAGTACCAACACTGTGTGCAGGCTCCTGATTTAAAATCAGAAGAAAAACATGCCCTGTTTTGTGTGCCCTTCACTTTTTGTATTTTTTACAGCGGTATTGAAAGAGGTATCAAGTAGCGTTTTTTATACTAGTATTGAAGTTTGGTGTTTTGTGTGATCAGTAATATTTGTCATACAACAGACACAATACTATGAACATACAAATATTAACAATGTGACACACAGCTTTCAAACAGGAATAGAAAAGGGGGAAAA
Organism: Lutjanus argentimaculatus; assembly: GCA_034769285.1. Classification (NCBI taxonomy): domain Eukaryota; kingdom Metazoa; phylum Chordata; class Actinopteri; order Lutjaniformes; family Lutjanidae; genus Lutjanus; species Lutjanus argentimaculatus. The sequence continues at coordinate 24,356,672 of JAWZSL010000003.1, read as the reverse complement.
ATTAATAATGGTGGTGTAAATGAAAGCAAGAGCAGATATTCTCAAGCAAAATACAAATAAATAACAGTTAACTGATAAGAAAAGAGAAAAAAAAACAAAAAACAAAAAGCTCTTATCCATGTAGTTCAAGCACCCATTTCCCCTAGCTTACACTGGACAAAAATCCACTAACACCCACTAACATCTGGCTTTTGTCTTCAGTGGGAAAGGGTACAATCGGCTTTCAGTCCAGGGTCAAATGACTCGTCACAAGCATTTATCAGCTCCAGCTCTGATTGGCAGTGATGGAAACATGACACCCAGGTGGACACGTTAATTTTCACCCCTTTTCAGTAGAGGCAATGAAAGCTTATCTCCTCCATTGGTAATTTCTGCATCACTTGAAAAAGGGGCAGCTTTTCCATACACATCTGCTGCTTGCCTTGACTCGAGGCGGCTGCCCAGCACAGTGGAGTTTGCACCCTCTTGCAGACTGGTGAGGTGTTTGCCTTTAGTTGAGCGTCTGAACGGTGGATAAACATTGTATTTCCTTCACAATAAAAATCCTCTGATATGTTCTTATTTAAATGCTTTTATTATGAGGGAGTAAATCAGGAAATATACTTTTTCATCAGGAGTAACTTCACATTAATTCTCTACGAAAGTAAAATTAAACTGCAAACCACAGAGTCAGTTTGAAGCTACAAAAGTACTGATGGCACAACAAACAGAAACTTATAAAACCAGCTCTCTCTCTCTCTGCTTTCCTCGCAACACACACTTTTTTAAGGGGGAGAAGGTGGGTTTTCTCAGGTTGGCCGCACTTGGTGAAGCATCATGACCATGAAGTGGGTCATGCGCACTTTGGCCCCGCTCCAGAGGTGGTCCATCTTGGGTACGACTCAGCAGAGCTCAGTGCCTTAAAAGTGGCAATTAAAATGGAAATCTACATAGCATGGTTTGGCTCTGCTCAGCCTAAAGTGCCAGTGGAAAAGCCCCATATACTGATTTAAGGTGAGACATAAAGGCGAGTCATCATTAAGCAGATAAAGGCAGGTAATGGGTACTATTGAGCATCCTTGCAGCTCTGATCAGCAAGCATTCCCAAACATATACATTGCTGTGCCTGGCACCTTGTATCGAAGTTAAAAATTCTGGTATCGTGACAACTCTATTATGCACAGTGTGTTTCATGGGTGGGTGTAATCCCTCAACGGCAATTCTGAAGTTGTTAGTCGTGGGAAACTGATGAAACTTTTCCCCTCAAATAACTCAGGTTGGATTCTAATCCATATTCCTATGCTTAATACTTTATACAGCGTGCCGCATATGTTTAACTTCATTTGAATCCTGTCTCCTCCCCTCTCCTCTTTAATGACACGTCTCTTCTTCCCCACCCACCTCTCAACCCCCTCCTCCACCCTCGGCGATGACAAGAACCCCCCACCCCCACCCCCCAAAAAAACCCATCTCTCCATCTCTTCGAGTCTCTTCTTGCTCTCTTGTTTTCTGTGCTCACTGGAGGAGGTGATGTAAGAACATTAATGCACCAGGAGAGTGTGTGTGCGTGTGTGCATGTATGTGTGAGAGCAAAAGGACAGGCAAAGAGGTACTCTGCTCACTCATATTGAATGTAGGGAGGGGCATGACAAGTTGGGAAGAGATGGATCAAAGATTCATAGGTCCGACCTTCAGCCTCAAAACACAAACACACACACCCCACACACGACACACACTCTCGATGACATTGCCCACGTCAGTACTGTCGTCTCTTTTGCATCTGTCATGCTTGTTCTCGCATACACTGTCTGTGTGACCTAAATACACTAAAATGTCAGCCATGTTTGTCCAGCTAAGTGCATACATGAGCTGACACATCAGCTGTGTGTTTGATTCAACTGGAGGTGGATTGAAGAAACAGTTTGTGACTACATCATTCCAATCAGATGAGATTCTTCTCCTGTTCACCGTAGCCAATGGCGGAGACACGTCTTACTACGGGCAAAGGCACGAGGAGAGTCGAGCCGACACGCCACGGGGCAAAAGCAGTGAGGCCAAAAGAGTAGTCATGCATTTCCCCTGACTCACTGCCTTGTCTCATCTCATGTTTTATTAATAGCATGCAGCTTATTGACTATGCACTCCGCTAGTTGTCTTATTTTTTTTTTTTTGTTTGTTTGTTTTTTTGTCACAGTTAAGACCAGGCGACATGTTCTGAAATAACCACAAACTCAAATATACATTTTTCTTTGCCTATGAGTGTTGCTCGCTGCACGTGACTTAAATGTGAATCCCTGCCGTTTTCTCTCTTCTTCTTCTTCTCTTCTTCTTCTTCTTCTTCTTCTTCTTCTTCTTCTTCTTCTTCTTTCTTCTCTCGATTCTGGGTTCACGTGTAGAAGAAATTCCTCTGATTTGACAAATGTGGCGTGGAGTGGTGGAAAGGGGCCCGCTGGCTGTGCCTTCACGCATGCTTAAGCTCCAATTTATTCTGTCCACCTTAGAGCTGGGCTTAAAAGAGAATGGAGAAATTAAGGAAGTTCGCTCTTTTCCCTTTCAACTGCGCAGATTCACCAGAGATCATCATGTATGGAGACGAGCCCAGGAACATTATGAATTCCGTTTTCTCCTGACACGATCAACACAGAGCCCATCCCGGCTTATATACACACACTATGTTGGAGAGCATGTGGAACTATCATGTACAGATGCATATTCAGCTGCATGCAATACTTCCTTTTAATGCGTGTATGTGGGTGTGTGTATCTGCGAGTGTGTATGCACATATGTGTGTGTGTTTTGAGATCTGTGCCTCTCTGCTTTGCCTCAGTTCAAAAGGGTTTAGTCCCGACAACGTGATGTCGGGCTGCGTCAGCTCCACCAATCCCAGCCTGGATAGCAACATTAGCAGCCAATCAGAAACTCCCAGCAGCCTTTGCTGTGTGCCCTCTTTCCATATTCAGCAACACTAGTCTCAATCTGCTGGCTTCCCTGGGATGTTGCATAAAGACCCCCCATTCAACACGCTCCCAAATTATAAGTTTCTTATGTCTGCAACTCTTCAGTAACATACCTTCACTCACGTGCGTGTGTGTGTATGTGTCTGTGGAAGACGCTCAAGCACACATGAACTCTGAGCAGTCAAAGTGACATCTGCGTGTCAGAGGGCAGCAGCAGCGTTTCTGCTTCATCATCGGGGTTGTAAATAGGATTTGATATGTTTGGAGTGATCACACACATCTTGCTGCTCTTTCACACACTGCAGATCAATTGCGCACACATTTCCATACACAAGCATACTGTTCACTTCACATTATGCACAAGTGCTCATTATGCCTACTCATAGTCAGCTTTACTCCATTTGTGCGTACATGCGAATAGGCATACCGTGCATGCAGAGGGTGCACACAGCCGCACCAATGCCATGTCAGTTGGGTTTTTGGCTGCTTCCTTGTTACAGAACGAAGGCCCAGTTTGACTCCCAGTATCCCCTGTTCACTTAACCCCGGAGGCGGGTACTAACAAGTTACATTTACTCTGTCACATGTAATCAAGTAACTTTTTTGAGGCTTCTAATGAGCTTGGATTATGCACATGCACAGAATTTGGTGCTTTATTTGCGATTTATTTGCTAAATCATAATATAAAATGGGAGACAAAATGCAAAGAATGTAATTTAAAGAATGTAGTTCGCTTATTTTAACTTACTGGTGTCCTATAATATTAATGTCATATTTTGTAATCACACAAGAGAGATACAGTTTGGGAATATTGTATAGATGGCAGGTTATCTGTCATTTCATCACAAATGAATACAGGTGTATGTTCACTTCTTTATGTGAGGAAAACCATCTGTGGTTGCAATAACTCAAGTCACATCTACATCAAATAAAAGACTTTGGGAGAGAGGCTTTTATAGCTGCTGCAACAATCAATCATCAATAGACTATCAACTGTTTTTTAAAATTAATTAATCATGTGAGTAATTTTTTTTAAAGAAATAAAGTCAAAGTTCTTTGATTTCAGCTTCTTCACTCCTTAATGACAGTAAATGAATATCTTTCGGTTGTAGGCAAAGCCAGACGTTTGAGGACGTCATCTTGTCTTTGGGAAACACTCATCAACATTGTTCATCAGCAGCATTTTATAGACCAAACAACTACTTGATTAAGTTGAGAAAATAATCAACAGGTTAATCGACAATCAAAATAATCATTAGTTGCAAAAACACTAAGTACTACAGTTTTTGACACTCACCTCTGCTTAACTCCTTGTGGAAGATAGAAGCAATTTATCTGATCACTTCTTTACGCTGTCAGCCTGTCATCTCATCCCTCTGTTTTACCCTACACTCTTAGAAATAAAAGTCTTGACAAGAACCATATAGGGTTCTTCAAGAACCCTTCTATGATGTAATGGTTCCACCCAAAACTCAACCTGGGTGTTCAACCAAGAACCCTTTTATATTCCAAGGTTTTCGTCTAAAACCCACCCAGGGGGTTCCTTCCAAAAGCCCTTTTATAATCCAAGCGTTTCATTTAGAACCCACCCTGATGTTCTACCAAGAGACCCCTTTATATTCCAAGGGTTACATCTAGAGCCCACCAAGGAGGTCATATAGAAAACCCTTTTGCAATCAAAGGGCTTTATCTAGAACCTGCCCAGGGTGCTCTACTGGGGTTTAATCTAGAACCCACTGAGGATGTTCTACCAGGAACTCTTTTATATTCCAGTGGTTTCACGTAGAACCCTCTAGTCTTCCAAGGGTTCTGTGAAGAACCGTATTGTATTCTACACATGAGGCAAAGAATCATCTTTCATCATTTTAGCAATCTATATTCCAGTTAACATTATTTAGATTAAGAAAACATAATTTAAGCCTTTGTAAACCAGGGGTTAATGGAATCCTTAGTCTTATAGAGAACCCTTGATGAACCCTTTCTTCAAAAAAAGGTTTTTCAGGAGCAAATGATTCTGCGTAGAACCTCAGTCCTTCAGGAAGAACCCTTACTTCTAGGAGTGTACTGCTCTTCCTACAGTCGTCCAACCGCCCTTTTTTGCTCTTTAACCTGTTCAACATTAGGTCGCATCTGCTCCTCTTCTCCCATAATTCTGTGATTTCTTATGCCTCCCTTCTCTTCCACCCTTGAGTTCTTTTCCCTCATCCTTTTTTCCACATTCTTTCCCAGTTTCCCGCTCTCCTCCTGCCTGTCTCATCTCTTCCCCCTCCACCTCACCCATCTCACCTGCACCCCCCACCCCTGTCCTCTTTGCAGCGAGCTTAGCGGAGGGGAGTGAGTGAGCAAACGGCCTGGAGCCCGTCAGCACATCCGCAGAGCAGCGCAGTGAGTCGACCGCTCCCCGAGGCCATCCGCTCATCACACAAACACACTCGCATCCACTCACTCCACTTTTATCTCTTAGTCACTCTCTCCTCCCTGCTCCTCATCCTTCCCCCACCTTCCTCCTCGGTCTCCCATCTCTTCCTCCCTCCCCCCCTCCGCCGCCCTTCATCTTAACAACCGAGGCTTTTCCCCTCCTCTTTGTTTCCTCCTTGTCTCTTTTCCTCTCCTTTCCTTCCTCTTCCCCTTGCTCCCTCCATTCTCTCTATTTTTTGAGGCCATGCAGTATTTATGGTGTGGGCTGCTGATGCTGCGTCAGTGAACAGGCATACGCCGATAGACACAAAAACACAAATGCACAGCTAAGATGGCCGAGGCGGCTGTCCTCATTTGATAACGTCTGCACGTACATGCACGCTCACCCTTGTAGGTAGACATTGGTGGAGCCACATGGTAGAAAAGAGATGCATTACAAGTCTATTAAATAGGTAAATGCGATACAAAAATAGAGGCCATTTTTATTCATTTGAGCTTTCTCTTTTTCATTATTTCTGCAAGCTGCATTGTGTGGTCGCTGCAATCACAATGGCTTATCACATAGACTGCGTCGCACCAACAAAAATTGTTTTAATCCAAGATTAATTCTAATCTGAGTTTAGCAAAAGTAGGCATAAAAATGAGTAAGTTCAGGTTAAAAATTAAGCAGAGCTCTGTTGCACAATTAAAAAACTGTAGGTTTATAAAATTTAGGTTTATTGATGTGAACTGAAATAATAAATAGTTATATTCAATACGGAGATGCTTGTTCCCCAAATTAACATAAATAATGAATAAATGATAAATTTGAGTGCTGACAGGACCTGCTGACTAAGTAAGGGGGGAAAAACATTAACTTTCAGCTGCAAACATTGCATTATTTGCCAGCTTGCTAAAAAGTAAACAAAACATTAGACAGCGTTTGCTCACTAGAAAAAAGTAAGAAAAAGAAAACCATATATTGTTTGCTGGCTAAAAAGTTAATAAAATGTTACACTGTTTGATAGCTAGCGAAAATGTTAACTAAATAATTTATTGTTTGCTACCAGTTAAAAAGCTAAGCTAACTAGCCTACTAAGCTAAGAGACTCTAATTTCTTCTCCTTTGAGCAAAAGACTGAATTATCAACTGGAGTGAAAAAATGAAGTGATGCATCAGAAAACTTCTTTGGGTTGAGTCTGTCCCCTAACATCCTTCGAAAAACTTGATTGTTTTGCTCAATCTGTCTCAAAAAAGCAGCCATTTTAATAGTTAAACCTCCTCAAGTGTAAGTTTAAAGTTAATACTGGATTAGAGATCAAGAGTTTAAAGTTTTGGTGAAACAGAATTAAATTTTATCAAGGTTTAGAGTAAAAACTAAACTGAGGTTTAAAGAGATGTTTAAATGTAGGTGTTGCATCATTTAAATCAAACTTCAGTCTGGTTTAAAAATGAATCCTTGTTGGTGCAACCGAGCCATAGAGTATAAAAATGGCTTATCACACAGCACACACGCATGGAGAGGGTCAGATCACAAAATAGATATAAATCAAGCTGTCTTCCATCTGCCGAGTCACGCTGGTGGCAGTTATGTGCTGACAATTAAGATGAGCATGAATATTCCTTTTATATAATAGCTTCACCCCAGCTGGCTGCGACACACGCCAATTCCCTGTTGGGGTACCCCCGTGTCCCCCCTGTGTCACCACATCCCTCAATTTAGGGATGCCCCCGCCATCTAAAGGCAAAGCCCCGTAGGAGGTGACCTTGACCTCTGACCTGTGACCTTTGCCACCCCCACACTTCTAACCCAACCTCGTTCCTCTCCGCTGGTTGGCTGAGAATGGCGTGCTCATTACCAGGTGTCAGTTATTACACCCTCACACACACACACACACTGACGGCCGTGATTTATGGAGATTGCGGCACGTGTGCACACTGTGGGGGTCGACTTATGTATGTCCATTCGATTATGTTGAAGTTATATGTTTTAGAAGTCTGTTTGCTTTCATTTTCAAAATTCTCAGTAGTTTTTTGGCACTTTTGTGCACGTGTTCACCTTGCATGGAAATAAACATAAACATGATTGAAATAATATGGGAAAAAGAAGGGAAGAAAAGGAAGAAAGAGCAAAATAACAAAAAAAAAACCCAACATTAGATTCCAACCTGAGCTTTGATTGTTGATTAGAGACGGAGACTTCAGCTTCAGTGTTTTGCATAATGGTAGATAAAATACATGCACAAACACAGATATTCATAAGAAGCCTAAATATTTTGCAGCGTTACCTTCAGGCTGTCAAAACTGTAATTTGAGTGTTGGAAAATTGAGTTCACATTCTCACAAAATCATATGAGCTGCATTAACAGATTTTTGCTCTCAAATAAGATGTGCAACATTTGAAAAAATCAATACTTTCTCACAAATACAGTTTATTGCCTACAGGGAACTGACTCTGGACAGAAAATTGAAGAAGTTAAAGTTAATATTATTATTAAATTGTTATATGATATGTAAATTTGATAGAAATTGAACTCTCTGTTCCCAAAGCTGCATATTAGTTGTGGGAGTGATGTGAGGTTATGATGGAGAGATGTTTGGAATACGCTTGATCAAAAATCCCACATTACGTCTACTACCAGACAATGTAAAAATGTCAAAATGGCAGGAATCATGGTGTTGTTTAGCAATTATAACATGGTGTAGGATAGCTCCACGCCACTGGAAATCTGCCAGCTTATCCACTTTTAATGAATGGTTAGAGGTGTTAAGTAAAATGGCAGGTTATTATGAGTTAGTTACTTATAAGGAGGGAAGATCTATTTGATGAAGCTGGGCTGGGCAATATAGCGATATTATCGTAAGAGTTATTTGAGACTAGATATTGTCTCAAGTTTTTGATACCATTATATCGTAATGTGGCATAAGTGTTGTCTTTTCATGTTTTTAAAGGCTACGTTACAGTTAAATGATGTTATTTTCTGAATTCACCCGACTGTTCTAGCTGTTCCCACTTCGTCATTATACCCGCATTACTGATCATTATTTATCAAAAATCTCATTTGGTTAATATTTTGTGAAAGCGCCAAGTCATATTCATAATGTGCATGTTGCTTTTTACTGCTGTAGATGTTTAAAGGTCAAGCTCATTTTAACTATTTTATATACTGTGGGGCAGTTTAATCTACAGCAATGCATCATATTTTATAGGATTATTGCATGTTTGCACTATTTGTTTGCTTTTTTTTAACACTATACCAGGGGAAAAAGATGAATCATTCACTTCTAGAGACTATACGTTATGATTCATATTTCCAAGAGCTCTGCACATCACATGTCAGTCGGTCTTTCTGAGTTTATTTCAGCAGCATCTTTGTGATACTGCATCTAAAAGTAGTAAATAAAAGACTTTTTGAAGTAAACTTTAACTATTCCTGCTTGTCAAGCTGGTGCCATACAAAAATAAGTAAACTAAGATGTTATTCCAAAATAAATAGAGCCCCTGAAAGCTGCACACAGCACAATGTGAGCATTTAAATTTACATTCTTCACATGAAATTTAACTTGTAAACTCTCCTTTCAAATCTCTGGACTTGAACACATATAAAAGTGGTAAATAAAATGTACAATAGAATGAATAAAAAGTATTTTTGAAGTAAAGCGCTACACCAAGTTGTTCCCTTTCGAAAAGTAATGAACAATAAATCAAATCTAAATATATAAATAAACATATGTGCTGCTCTCTCCTGGCACACAATGCCTCTTCCAAGTAGTAGCTGCCTTTTGAGTTTGAGTTTTGACCCTTTGAGGTTGCTGTAGTTGGTCAGCGCTGAGTGTTTACGCCAGAGTAACAGATTGAGTTGACAATATGAAATCAGCAGCTATTGGTTTGTTTCAGCAGATCAGAAGATGACCTGTGATGAAGTACAGGGGTACTCCTTGCTTAATTGCTCATTACACAGGTTACCTACCTGAGCATAATTTGTATTTGGGCCAGGTATGAGATGTTTGTGTTATGTAGACTTCCTAGGACGTTGTGTTTTTGTGTTTGTGTTGACTTTGAGATTTGAATTGTATGGCTGGTCTGTGGTGACTGTTGATGTCTGACCAAAAATATTCATTAAAAAACAGGTTATGATAGAAATGTCCATATATTTGCATCATTTGTTGAAAGGCACGACGCAGCAGCTCTTTTTCATGACCAAACATTATTGTTTGATATCACAGCTTTAAATACGGAGGAATTTAACTTCTGCTCTCATCCGGCCTGATTCGAGTACAACAGTAGAACAAGCTCTACTTGTTAGATTTAGATGCAGCTAAAAATAAACAGCGCAAGGGCCAGAATCACAGTGCTCTGACAACATGCCCAGAACCATGAAGTGATCATGTTAGAGAGCACTGCTCCAGTAGAGGAGATAAAATAGAAACTAAGGAGGGAGATAAAACAGATTTTTAAAAGAAATGACGATAATTACTGCAGTGATCTACATGATGTGCCTGTATACCTTCTATAGAGCCATATATATACAGTACTGTTGCCAAGGCACACACGGTTCACTGTTGGTTTAAGGTTTGCCTCCGTATGTGTAGTGTCACCATCTGACAGCCAGCCGAGCATCACTTTCTGTTTTGCTCTGTATGTTTGCATATGTCACATATTCACTCCCCTTAGTATATATATTCCGTGTGTGTGTGTGTGTAGTGTTGTGTGTGTGTGTGTGTGTGTGATTGCACGTGCAGGCGAGTGTATGTGTGTGTGTGTCCGCTGGGGATGCTCTCACCATCCCAACTCCGTACTCTGCCTCTGTCTCCAGCGCGTCAGGAGCGGCTTACATAAGAACAGGGCAAAAATAGCAGCTGAGAGGGGAGAGGAGGAGAGGGCTCTGCTGGCACGCACACAGTCGTAACGGGACCGCGGGGCACGGCACAACCCTGAGTACTATCACGCACACACACACTCAGAGGGAAGACTGCAGTTATCAGGCATTATACTTCTTTTTTTTTCCATTTGTGGTGTACTTTTTTGACAGAATAGTAGAAATAACAATAGCTGGTCAGACTCCATCAGCATGAAAAACACCAAATAATCTGCGCTGATGTTTCAGCTCGAGAACAGGGTTAGGCTTGTTTCTCTGGAGCAGAAGTGGGTGAACAAGTATTTCATCGTGTGACAGTGTAGGGGTGTAGGAATAAAGAGGTAAAAAGAAGAAGAAAAAAGAAGCTACATTAGATTGTTCATTAGTGCTCACTCTGCTGCAGTCTAATTGGTACGCACTGCCAAGTGCAATAATTCCGAATTCACTTCAAATGTTTTTCCTCCACGCTCAGAAGGATGCAAAAAGTCACCAATTATGCAGAAACATTTCTTAATTGCGGACACTGACAATAGCTTGACTGCTGAAATGTTTATTCTTTTGTCTCTGTAATTAAATGGTTGGTGTTTTTCGTCTCATTTGCAGTCTTTTCTTGTTTTACATTTTTTTGAGTGCTGAGTGCCCTCCTGAAATACAGAGGGAGTGAGGGAGCTGGAAGGGACAGAGGGACAGTATATAAAGAGGTGGAGAGGTGAGGATAATCTCACCTCCTACAGTGGTTAACGGTTGAAGGATTGTCGTGTAAAAAGAGGCCAGGGAGGAACAGCTGGGTCGGGGCCCTGGTTCTGTTGAGGGGAGGCAGGAATGGGGCATGTTTAAAGCGGGACATGCATCAGTACAGTTCTCAATTCAATTCAATTCACTTCAAAGAGGCTTTACTGGCATGACCATAATTAAACATAGTATTGCCAAAGCACATTATACAAGATGAAACATTACAGGAAATGAAACAGTTACAAAATCAACTACCATGTCAACATTATTTTGTTATACACAATTATTCTAATTATATTTATATATACTATAATTATAATTCAACAAAAATTCTCTCTCTTTGCCAGCTTGAAATTTCTGCTTCTGTCTCTTCGTCTTCTTCCTCCTTACAAAGCAGGGTACTGAACTTTGATACATTTATCACATCAACCACAATGCTCTGATCCTATCGAGTCTTGAAAAATGTCCTGTCATTTGGCACCAAATTTCATCAGTAAGCCAACGCAGTAGTAGTACATGTCATGCTTGTACATGCGCTTGGTTCTAATAGTGCTGGTGATTGGCTGTCTAACGTCATACGTTGTTGTGTTTAAACAGCGGACCACTACATAGTCTTGTTGTTATCTGTTTTCACTGTTCTAATTGCGTAAAAAGTCAACTTTTTAATCTCAGATTTTACACATATGGTGGTGTGTTGTTTATATTATGTCAATTTTTCTAATATTACATTAAAAAATAGCAATATATCACCTTGTTTACAGTATTGCAACATATTGATTCGTAACCCCTCTAACATGACACATATCGTATCACTAGATTCTTGCCAATACACAGTCCAGAGAGGCAGGCATCTTTGGGTTTTTTGCCTTTTTTTTTTTTTTTTTTGTTTGATTTCCACCAACTACTTGATAATCTGGACAGATAATCAAGCGAGCTTCGTACTGCTTGCAGCTAACCTGTTACCTCATTGGTGAGTCCGTTCACCACATTGTCCACTCAGATGGAAGCCCTGGCGCATCCTCTCTGTGGGGATGGACAACCTGGAGCCGCAGCAGAGAGCGTTTATGACAATTAACATGCTGTTGCTTACAGACAGAGAGGTACAAGGAGAGAAATACACAAATTAGAGGAGTTAATGAGTAATTGTTAATCGCTGTTAGGAATTTATTAACAGACCATGTATGTTTTGTGTACCATTTCTTTGCTCACAGGTTTTCTCATGATTTGATTTGGAAAAAGACCTTTTGTATCTTAAATGATAAACAGATTATTGATTGTGTTCAACTATCATTTAAGAATGCACCAAACTTAAAGCCCCAACACAAGAGATCCCACTCTGCTGCTGTTTTCCAGTACCACAGACATTACCCACACAGTAATTCCCTCCTTTCTCTTTCTCTTTGGATTTTCAGCAGACTGCTGTTTGTTAGTAATGTTCCTTTTGATAGTCATTTATATTTTATATAGTCCAATATGGTCAGTTTCTTTATTTTAGTCCAATTATCTGGGTTGAGTAAAGTGTTCAGAGTGAAACAGTGTCTGCAGCTTGTCTTTGAATAGCTTCCTCCATAATGTGTAATGTAATTTTATTTTTGTTAAAATGTTTTTTAATTTATCAGATTGGTATCGAAAAAAGTATTGATCAGGAACTGGTATCGAAGTCAAGGTATCTGTACAACTTAGACCCCATTTGCGCTTGGTGTTAAAATTAGATCTGTATCCGGATACATTATCCAGATTGTTGTACATTTGCACCTACCTAAGATCCAAACACAGTCCAACCCAGACTACCTCGAGAGGGTCAGGCAGATTCACACCTTGCATACACATACATTTTTCCTTATCTGGATTACTTATCCAGGTACAGATCCAATTGTAATACCAGGTGTAAATGTGTCAAAATCACAAGTTGGACTATGCTTTGTGGGTCCTTCTTTCACCTTTCCTCAACAGCACATGTGCACACGAACATAGATGTACATGTGATGAGAGAGCAAGAAATGGAAGTTGGAAGGAAATAAAGCAGGGACCAAGGAAACAGCCAAAGACAAAAGGTGAATGAGCTCAATCTGCAGAGGAAAGAAGCAAAGGTGAAGTTAGAAGTTGGAGAAATAGCAGGCTTTTATCCCCAACAGCCAGCAGGGACAAGCTGAGTGGTCTTTTTTTTTTTTTTTCTTTTTTTTTTTTTTTGCGTGTGAGGGTAAACGCTGGAAGAGATTTTACAGACTTGCAAGAAATCTCAGCGGCTTTTAACACAACAAGCCCAAAAAGTGTATGCATGTACGTTTGTGTACGCAGGTTTGTGCATGAAAGGGTACTGGAGAGAGCAGCCACTCCCACCGAGACTTGACATGCCCTCCCACCCTCCCACTTTGTCTGATTTCGTCTTCCATTTGTGTTGAAAAGGCTACTTTTAAATTTACTGATATGGGGGGAGCAATTAATTAATATTTTTGGCTTCGTGGGCGTAGGTCAGTGACCCTGAGAGGCAGTGTGTGTAAGTGTGTGCGCGCGTGTGTGACCCGTAGCCCCTCCCCTTCTGTCCACCCCCCATTACCCTCTGCTTTCAGAGGCAAGGCTCTCATGCATAATGCAGAGAGAACAGGGAGGCTCTCATTAATAATTACTGCCGCCTTTGATGGATGGAGAAAATAACGAAGGGGGCTGTTAAAAATGGAGAGAGCAAGAGAGAAACGGTGGAGGCGGGGGGGGGGGGGGGATCGAAGTTTTTTGGGTGGTATTTGTTGCCGTTGTAGTTCTTTGAGGATTGAATGCTTATGGGGATGGATTTGGACTTAGTATAGTCGAAGCCTCGGCTAATGTTTTGGATGGTGTTAATATTTTGATTGGGGAGTAACTCCTCTTCAGATGGTGGAGGGATCTCTGAAGATGTGATGCATCTTAATTGTCTTTGTGTTGGAAGCTGCTTCTACCACTCAAGGGTGTTTTGTCTCTTGACTTCACTCTGATATTCCATATCATTAACTGTTCCTCTGTGATGAAGAGCCTCTGTTGTCTTCTCTTTTTGTGTTATGAGATAATAAACATCTAATTTTGTTGTAGGGCACACTCAGAAATGAAGGCCCTAACTAGAACCATAAGAGTTCTTAGGCTTGTCCCCATAGAAGAACTCTTTTCTAAAGGTTCCACTTTCAGAGGGTAACTCTTTCAGAGGGTTCTACCTAGAACCAAACATAAAGGGTTACACCGAGAATCATCTGTTTCACACTAATCCCCCCATGAGAGGTTCTGCATAGAACCTTTCCATGACATCTGCCTCTATCTGTGGGGATTCTATCCAGAATCATTCCACTTTCTATGGGTGCTAACATGAACCCACCTCGGGGGATTTCTACCAAGAATCCTTTTAAATTCCAAGTTTTTTTTTAAATCTAGAATCCACCCAGGGGGTGCTAACAAGAACCCTTTTATATTCCCATGGTTTCATCTAGAACCCCTTCAGTGGATTCTACTGAGAACACCTTTGTATTCCAAGGTTTCTATCTAGAACCCACCCAGGATGTTAAGAACCCTTTTGTATTCCAAGGGTTTTAGCTATAACTCACTCAGGGGGTTCTACTGAGAACCCATTTATATATATTCAAAGGGTTTTATCTGGAACTCACCCAGGTGGTTTAAGTAAGAACCATTTTATGTTTCAAAGGTTTTATCTAGAACCCACCCAGGAGGTTCTACTGAGAACCCCTTTATATTCAAAGGGCTTTACCTAGAACCCACCCAAGGGGTTCTACTGGGAAAACTTTTATAGGCCAAAGTTTTCATCCAGTGTGTTCTGCCCAGAAACCATTTTGTATTCCAGGGGTTTCATGTCGAACCCGCCCAGGGAGATCTAACAATTAAAAGGTTTTCATTGCTAACCCACCCAGGGGATTCTACTGAGAACCCTTTTATATTCAAAGGGTTTTATTTAGAACATATCCAGGGGGTATTTCAGTACAATAAACCCAACACTAAAGAGTTCTTCAAGAATTTCAGAAATCCTTGATGAACACTTTCTTCAGAAAAGGGTTCTTCATCAGCCCTTCTGGAAGAACCCTTTTGGAACCCTTATTTCAAAGAGTGTATAAATAAATTCTTTGCTCTTTAATCAGATTACAGCAGTCAAACCAGCAGTTTCATGATATATGATCTTTATATCATATAAATTTTCCTCTCATAATTAATGTGCATATTTTATCCATACATTATCTTGCACAAGTGTTCGCTGTCCGTGTGTATGTGTGTGTGTGTGTGTGTGTGTGTGTGTGTGTGTGTGTGTGTGGTTGAGCTGGTCAGAACGTCGGGGTCAGCAGGGAAGGTCAGAGGAAGCAGCAAAGCTACAAGACCCCTGCCAGCCAGCCAATCAGAGTAAAGGCTCTGTTGGACAGCCAATGGCAGAGTGGCTTGGTGGCCTTTGATGGAGGGGCCACCATTAGCCCTCGTCACTGAACAACAGTGCTGGGGGCAAGATGGCCGACATCCAACACTGCAGAGATGGAGAGAAAGAGGGTGAGGGTAGACATGGATGCAGAGGCAGAGGGAGACAAATGAGAGAGTGGGTTGAATTGCGGTATTGTACGATAAAGATAAAAAGGATGTAAAGGAGCTGAATTAAAAAATATATATGTTTCTGAATTAGTAGAATTTAAAATCAGGGATGTTTTAGCCGTACTAGTGGCATGGCTGCAGGGATGATGATGGTGGTCTGGAGGTTGGGCCACACTTTGGTCCAGACTGAAATATCTCAACAACTATTGGATGGATTGCCTTGAAATTTGGCGCACACATTCTTCTCCCCCTTATAATGAATTGTAATAATTTTTGGTGATCCTGACTTTTCGTCTAGTGGCATCACTAGGTCGAAATTTGTTAAATATGACCAAATACCTGCAAACTAATGACTTTCCCATCAGCCTCAACAACGGCTGCATAAATAATTGATTAATAAATATTATTGAAATCACACTATGGCCAAGTTCAATATCCAAAGCATTATAATGAGGTATTGCTGTGCTGCTGAGATGCCCCAAAGATGTAAGAGAACATACTGGCTGGTACAGACCACAACAGATGTCACATCATCATGATTTTAATGTTTTTTTCCAATGAAAATGAAAATTGTGATGTAATTAACCAAGAATGAATTGTATTGCAATATCTGTCAAAATAATTGCAATCTAATGTTTTTTTTACCATATTGCAGAGCCCTAACCTCAATTAGCAAAGTTTATTTAGTGCTAATTAGCTAATTATTAGCTTGCTAACATACTAAACTAAGATAGTGACCATGGTAAACATTATGCCTGTTAGGCATCAGTTAGTTTTCCTGTTGTTCCAGGGCACAGGTAGAGATGGTAAAATGATTTTGTGTTAGGTCTAGGGGATTAAAAGTAAACCTTAAAGCTGTGCTACAAGGGCGCAGGCCTTACATGAACCCTTGGAAGCTCAACTCACTTTCCACAGTTGCTTCACTCACCTCAGTGTGCGCGTACCACAGGGTTGGGCCACAAGCTCTGCAGAAGCTACTTCTTGTGCCAACCGTGCACAGAATTTGGTTTTGGTTTCAGTTCATTTCATTTCAGTTCAGTTCCGTGCCCCTTCAGACATCCAATGTCAAGCTACGTACCTCCCACACACCCACACTTATGATTGTTTTTGTTTGTAAGCCCCCACACATATGTATAAATGCAGCCTATGTACAAAGTCTGCTTCAAACTGTGAGATAATCAGCACAGGTTATTGAAAGGAATGTGCTTGAGAGGACTACGTAACTATGCACCATGTGGCTGAATTTGACAGAGTCTGAGTCTTAAATCATTTTTCACACACAGTTTATCCTCTATTTTGCAAATCACATTTTTTTATGTAGCCCCTACATCACTTTACTCATACTATGTGTACCTTAGCTGGAGGTTTAGGTTGACAAATTGCAGACAAAACTAGACCAAAATACTTAAGGACTGATGGTATCATAGTAGTTTATCAAGGTCTCAACATGAATTGTGGCTATCAGTAACATACCACATTCCTCTCTTCTTCCTTTACTCTCACCTCTGTCAGTTTTATATTGGATAAGATCTGCCCTCCTGCAACCAATGAAAAATGGCAAGTGACACCTGTGATCATGACATTCATGAGCATGCTGGTATTTAGTGCCAAGCAACGCTGTGCTTGGTATGGCTGTAGACTCGTAGGCTTGTATTCTAGTTAAGATCTGTTGGAGAGACCACAAATGGAGGTGGAAAAGTTGTGTGAGAGGTTAGGAATGGAGGGAAAGACAAAAGATGGAGATTGTGTTGATTTGAGAATGGCCTTTTTGACCGTACCTGTGAAGAGGAAAGAACACAGTCTCTATGTTTTTCTCTCTAATACTGCTTTTACACCTAAATTAGCACATATGCTGGTTTTTAAATGCGTTGGCTTCTTTCCGGTAGACTACCTTGCCTTTCTGTTTTTTTTTTCCTGATGTGCACCAGAAAGCTTCATGTCTGTGCCGGGAGAAAGACTTTTTTAAAAAGTCTCTGTGTGTTCAGTTCTCAGTACTCTCAAAACCAAGCAGCACATGTATATGTAAAAAGGTCAAATTAGTCACAGAAGTTACAGACGAAGGAGAAAAGCGTTTATTGCCTCAGCTGGAAAAGGGACAAATACCAGCGTGTCCAACCAGGTGTCAAGTTTCCATCACTGCCAATCAGCGCTGGTGCTGATAAATACCTGTGACTGCTGCAGAGTCATTTGGCCCAGTAAAAAATGCTGATTTTACCTTTTGCCACTGAAGACAAAAGACAGATATTAGTGGGGTTTTTTGGTTCACTGTGAAAGGAGTGTAATGTTAACTGTATCACTGACTTAAAGGTGATAGACATGTCTGTTAGTTTTACTTTAGGCTGCTATGGAAGATTTTAAATGTAAAATGAATTTAGATAAAGATATTAAAGCGAATAATCTCTGTACTGAACAGAGACTGATGATATGCACACATTTTGTTGAACGGTGTAATCTCCACAGCACACTTTTTTTTTATCATATTTGAACAACTCAAGCATTTCATATTGTTGATGAAATTTTCAGTGAAGCAAATTCTCTGAGGCGTTCAGTGTGTGTCTGAGAGCAGGCGACGTCTGCTTGTCTCCTCTGATTTGAATGAAGACCAGATGAATACTTATAGCCATTATATCTGAACAGACTGTGTCGCAGATAGGTTGTGACACTCTATGATGTAAGGTAACATTTAATCTAAAGAGAACAAGATATGCAGATCACTATGTCAGGGAGATGTCAGCATCTTGTGGCTCCAGCTTGTCTGCACACTTATTGAAAATCTGTTTTCTCCCACAGTATAAATAGAGAGCAGAGATGTTAACAGGTGTAACGTACAGTATGTTGTTTGACAAAATGTAAAGTATTGTAAAGCTTATACGGGCAATAGACTTGATCCCCTGAGGAAATCCTGTGGGGAAGAGCACTACAAATTTGGCTAGGGAATACAGTGGCATGAATTGGCCTCATCTGATTGGTTAATGATGTTTTTTTTCATCTAAGAATGTCATCTCGGATTCCTGCAGATAGACTTGACATACAGTATTTCCCTTTGCTGTTAGAGCACATTTCATCACACACACTGACATTTTACCACACATTGCAATTTAGAGAGGCCCTGTTTTACTAATTCAAAGCTGCACTAATAAACATTTTACATTCACATTGGATCAGTTGGCCATGTATAGTATGAGAGGGGTTTCTTCTGGTGACAGACACACTGAGAATTATCACTTGACTCTTCCCCTCAGCTTTATGGAAAATTTTAGCATCTTTCAGTTAATGGTTTTGGATGTATGGCTTGCAACTCAAATGTTTTGGTGCTCTCTCACCACTCTCCTCAGCCAATTTTCACCTGCACCAGACAGCTGTTTTCAGCAGAAAAAAATGGTACAGCGCGAACAGCACACAAAGTTAGCAACTAACGGGTGGATAAAGTGGAGCATAGGCTTGGGTAGTATCCACTCTCAATGTAGGTAGAGCTGATCATCGTATCGACACTATGCCCACAACTGGGAAACAACACACACACACACACACACACACACACACACACACACACACACACACACACACACACACACACACACACACACTCAGGAGCTCTGCTTCGGTTTCAAGAAGCTGCAGCTTTCACTCACTGACTAACTCAAACCCACACTGTGCATTTACAGCACCATTGCTGCTCATTTACTGCCAGACCAACAACTTCACTGCTAATCTTTTCCTTACGATGAAACGCTACTCTGACCACTCAGTATTCTGCAGTTTGTACCTTTAGTATCGAGACTGAATCCAAAATAATCCCAAACAGAAGTATTTTCCTCTTTTTTTAGTAGTTGTTCCTGAAACTTTATCCCCCAGATGCCATGTGTGTCTGCTCACCTGCACTGCAGCACAGAAACTGACCCCTGGTGGTGTGTGCTGTGCACCACAATACAGCTTCTCCCCATCAGTGTAATCAAAAGAGTCTTTCTAGCCATATTGAAAACCATACTGTCTGGATATTTTCATACCCTGGTACACTGTGATACCTTTATACCGTTAGCTGTTAAAGAGCCAGGTGTTTACTTCAGGAGTTGGTTGAGAACAAAATGGAGCCAAAAGGTAAAAGGAGGATGAACGACTCAGATGGACACAAACACTTCTCTGAATGACTGCTAATGTTGCTCTGTGTTAGGTTTGCAGCAGCAGTAGGTGTTACCAGTTTTGTCAAGTGTTCAGGAATACACAGTTACATTACTTGCCTGCTGCCTTCACCACCTTCATTACCATGAAACTGGTGCTAATTTGTCAAAACTAAGGCTAACCTAGCCAAACCAAGCACTCTGATGTTACTATTAGTAAGAGTGTTATAACTTATATCTTCTCTTGTAAAATGTCCTGTTTTTAATCGATAACACCAGAGTGGTCTTGAGGTTTTTAACCAGTGGGAAAATATTCTCACCGTGGCATCCCTACTCTGTGTCTGATGTGCAAATGGTAAATGGTTGGTTAACGTGATCACATATCAGTTATCAAATTTGTGCTTACAAGTTGTTTCACTGCCCCCAAGTGGCCAAGATTGAAGTAATAGCACTTTAAGAAAATTAATTGAAAAACAGGGGAAGACATGGACACAACAACAAGTTACAAATTAGGGCTGTACAATTGGTTAAAAAAAAGTCATATTGTGATTATTTTGACTGAAATTGCGAAAGAATTGTAATGTTCACTGAAAACAAAAACTATTAAAATCGTAAAGTGTTTTCTTTCATCTGGAGAAAAACGATTTTTAGGCCCGGTCATCCATGCAGCAGTACAGAACCTCATTATAATGCTGCGTTCTCATACATTTTTCCTTTTTAAAAGAAATTGCGATTTGGTTCTCTGCGATTTTGCACTTATATTGCGATTTTATTGTGCAGTCCTAATACAAATGCAGTGATACTGTGACATGACAGAGACACTACATACAAAAGAATGCTTCAACAAAAGCAGAATCAGCTCCTCCACTGATGTCGCCTTTGAAAATACCACTCTGCCTCTTCACTGACCAGTAGTAGTCAGTAATAATCTGTTGTTCAAATGAACTAAGCATCACTGTCTGCAGGCTGAAAGGAAAAGCAGTGAAAGCCTTAAAGAAGAGCACACACAGGCCAGTCACCCCAGCCCAGAACAGAAGGCCAAAGATAAAGACAGACAAGGGTTTAGAGCGATAGATGAAGAGAAAAAAATGATGCTCTCCAGTAAGGAGCAGAAACAATAGCTGAGTGGGAGAGAGAGAGTGAGAGATAAAGACGAAGGGAAGCCTGCGATGGAAGTGGTCCATGGATGCCAGAGCTGCTCAGGATTGTAGCCTGTGAAAAGCATGGAAGTGATGGCAGCTGTTTGGCCTCTTAATCAAGGTACACTGGGCCTGGGCCTCCTCCAAACACGCTGATGTAAAGCTGATGAAAATTTCGACAGTGCCACATGGATGACAAAGAGGAACATGCACCCACCTACTGTACATGTGCCCATACACCTACACACCGCAGGCCTCCCTAATGAAAGCCCGAATCTGCTGTGATCTCTCAATTCATTTGGCTTCATGGATTCAAGATGCAGGATGATGACATAATTGTGAAAACCGTTTACATGCAAATGACATTGCGTCTGTGGTGACTGGTACTTACGCATGTTATGGGGTGTCTTTATTTTGCCTTTGTGCGTGTGTTTACGCAGGTATGAAGCAGCACAATGACCATGGTACCCAGTATCGCTCAGCCATTTACACATCCAACCCTGCTCAACAGGAGCTGGCACTGAAGAGCAAAGTGGCCTTCCAGCAGGTATAATACCCCCACACACACATCACAAGGTTTCATTTTAACATTAACTCAAGCGTGGTGTTTCATATAACCAAGCCATGTGTGAAGTTAGGTAGGCACAGCAGAGCATCTGTTGAGAAAAAAGTGTTGAAGTGCCTAAAAAAATAAATGAATAAATATTAGTTCAAGTGTATGCTGTATTTTCTCCACTACAGTGCAGCTTATGAACGATATCTTGACACATATTTTCTCTAAAATAATATGCCATAAATTCTCAAATAGTGATAATCTTATAAAATATGATGCTTCGCTGTAGATTACTGTAAACTATCATTGTAGGGCTGGGTGATATAGACAGAATCAAATATCACAATATATTTGACCAAATACCTTTAACGATATGGTGTCAGTCTTGCAGGAGTGACTATTGGTGCTGTCACAGAAAGTATTATAAAAAGATTACGTTCAATATAATATGAAATATTACTTTTCATTGCTTCAGTGTCATTGCCAATACTACTTTCTATTTTAGTTGGTAATTATTTTAATTATTATTATTACTGATAAATAATCATCACTTAAGTGGTTAAAATGACTCAGTTGAAAAAGGCAAATAATAAAACAGCTTGAAAAGTCTTGTAAATTCAGAAAATTACATAATTTTAGTGTATTGCAGCCTTTAAAACCCGGGAAAGACAACACTTAAGCCATTCATGATAATCACAATCTAAGGCAATATCTAGTAAAATTTGATATAATATCAACACACACCACTTAACCTTGCCATCAGAAAGCCTCTTCCGACAGGAAACCATTATATACAGGCCAAATATCACTTGTCTCACCAGCAATTTTGCAAAAAGTCATTTTACCTCGCAGAACAGCGGAGTTGCAGGTCTACAGCTGCCTTAATCTGTTAGTTTGTTCATATTATTGTGTGACTTCAGTGAATCCAAACTTGCCCTTAAAACTTCACAGTCACACAAAAACACAAACTAACTAAATGATTGAGACAGTGGTACGTCAGCAACTGTTTTCCAGTTTTCCATTGAAAAAAGATGTCTGACAGCAAGGTAAGGAAGTGAAAATATTCTAAATATAGCAAAAACTTAAACTGACATCAATTTTTTTTGGTAGACCTTTTGATATGTGGATAAAATAGGTTTTGCTGCTGACCCTGTCCACAGCAGTTCATTGCTTAGCTTCCTACACCAGTACCTCTGCTGCTTCTCCAAACTGGGAACATGCTGACCACCATCTACTGTGGCTAATACACTAACCATGCACAAGTACTTCATACAACTCAACTCCAAATATGTCTAATCCAAACTATCCCTTTAAAGGATGACAGTTATGCAGTAACTGTCAATAGTAGATGTTTGTGCTTTTTGTTCATTGTATCACATCCAAAACAAAATGAGAATTGTCAGAATGAACAAAACGAACAAGGTGCTGGAAATCCTTGAAAACACTTAATCTTTATGGTGTGAAAAGTGCTTGGAATTTCAGTTCCATTACTTTCATGATAAATAACTTTGACTGAATAATTAACTTTTTAGATAAAGAAATACAGTAAGTCTACTGCCGTTGCTCAGTCTGCTGACAGACACGTGACACATTTTGAAAAATGAAAATTTGTTGTGTTTTCCTTTTCTCCTTTTGTCACCCTTCTGTAGAACTTTATTACAGATATTTCGGTCATTGTTTCTAGCACAATAACATCTGATTTAATGTGATGAAGAAATGAAATGATTTTGAGTCTGTGTATATAAATATGTTGTTTACCACAGCTGTAAGGTGCTGAAAAAGCTTGAAAATGTAATTTGAAAATTTTTGAAAAGTGCTTAAATTTGACTTAAGAAAAGTTGTAGGAACCCTGAATTATGTCATCATTTCATGTAAATTTTTGTCCGTTAACCAGCTATAGTTTAAAGTTGTCCCAGTTATTTGAATAACAATTAAAAGCCGGTCTCTGGAGTGGTGACCTCTCAGAGTTTGATGCTGTTTAGTAAAGCAAAGCCACCTCTGTTAAGTTGATCCTCATCTACATCCAACTGGTGACACCCTCTTTCTTAAACTGAAAGAGAAGCAGAGGGTCAATAGGTCATCAAAACTCATTTCTAAAACTCGTCCTTTCAATGGGACACGCGTCACCCTTTTGTTCTGTCATCCATCCGTCTGTCCGTCCGTTGATCTCTGTAGCCATTTGGTTAGTTCTTGCTCTTCGCTCTCTAAATGGTATTCATGGACAAGCTGGCAGGGGGCAGAGGGGAGCAAATTATAATCGTCATGGTTACTTAGGGCTCCCGGGGTCAGCAGTCACGGGCCAGAGGGGGATGCCATGTTGCCACGGCAACAACCTCCCAACCTTGGCCTTGGGCTGGGGTCAGAGGTGAGAGCGGAGTGGCAGCTGCGGCCAGGAAGGTGGTGAATGAGGGGGAAGGAAATGAAAAAGAGGGAGGCAATCAGATCAGAGAGCCATGACAGGCTATCAACTGACGGTGACCCCCAACCACACATAACACACACACACACACACACACACACACACACACACACCATCCAGGTTTATAAGCTGCGCACCATCTCAATCTTTACAAACATAAAACCACAACTAACGTTGGACAGTGGGGCAAGGAGTTTAACTTGCAGGGTGTGTGGAGAAACTGGCAGAAGAACACACAAACATGCAAGTTTTTCTTGACCTCAGAAACACAAGTTGATAAAATAATCTCACCTCTAATGATATAATGATGAGAGGCTTCATGCAGCTTCATGCCCCACTAGCAGTGTTTTAAAAGCAGAGAAGTTTGCCTGCCTAATTATGTTGATTTGCTGAGATTTTGTTGATTTGGTCATTTTTCCTTGATATTTTTTGTGCTTCTACTGTGGGTAAATAGGCTATGCAGTCAAATTGTTTCTTTTTTGTCTGTTTTTATGATTGCAAGTCTTCCCTGTTTTTTTTATTTTGAAACCAAGATTCTCTGACTGGATTCTCTTTGCCGTTTCTGTGTCTGACTACCTTTCTGCTCAATCTGCTCTGTGCTACTTGATGCTGAATCTGTCAATCAGCTGTCCTGTCAAATAAAGGAACAAAAGACCCACCCAGAAAATGTAAATAAAAATAAAACCATCCTATAAATATGTGTAGTACCACTGACACCCCAATTAATGGCATTTATGAGTAGTGTTTTTCTGAAAATAATATATGGCATGCCTAACTAACACATGCAACGATTACTCTTTACTCTTTACTACATAAACCTGTGAATAAACCATGTGGAAACCAAGTAAAATCAGCCAAAGGTTCAGTGAGTAAATATTACAGCACAGAAAAGGCTGTTATACCAACCGTTATCTTCTTGTCACCTCCATACTCGTGAAAGTCTGAAACCAGCTTACAGCAGACACTCACCAAACACACCCATTTACTAACATTCAGAGGAGAAACAGCACTCAGACTCTTCCTCATGCTCCCCTTCTCTCTCCCCACCAACACTGCTGACACCACCAATCTGTCAACCACTTCAGTGGCACCCCAGTTTCATCTGAGGGCCACTGGGACACGTATCTTCTCAAAGCAGCTGACACGCTCTGAACCAAAATGGCAGCTTCCTGCCCTGAAATGGTTGCCTTGCCGCATTGATGCTGAGTCTCAAGAACGCCCGGCTTGAAAATGGCATCTCTACAGAGGAAGGGCTTGCCGTGTGTGCATGTGTGTCCATCCGTGTGCGCAAAAGGTTGTGTGTGTGTGTGTGGAGTATGTGTTTTATCCTAAAAGGCCAACGACCTCTCTATCAGGAGAAGTGGGTGCATGTTCGGTAGAGTGACAAGAGAGGAGTGGGTGGAGGCGATCTAAGACGATCAGAGATAAGACAGGCATCACAAAATCCAGATTCCACCCCACTGCCAGCCCATGACTCACACACACACACACTTTTGCATGT
Source organism: Lutjanus argentimaculatus (assembly GCA_034769285.1). Classification (NCBI taxonomy): domain Eukaryota; kingdom Metazoa; phylum Chordata; class Actinopteri; order Lutjaniformes; family Lutjanidae; genus Lutjanus; species Lutjanus argentimaculatus. Next base: position 24,331,470 of record JAWZSL010000003.1, on the reverse strand, counting down.
ACGTACAGAGACACACACACACAGACATACATTTGGCACATACACGCACAGCCCAATGAATAATTAACCCATACGAAGAGTCTCTTCTGCAGGGCTTTCAGTTTCTTAACTTCAGCATTGGGGGAGGTGGGGGGGTGAGGAGGAGAGAGTGAGGCAGAAAAGCTTGTTTAAGCGCGAGAGCAGCGAGGGGGAGGAGAGGGAGGGGGGAGAGGAGGGAGAGAGGGGGGGAGAGGAGAAGGGGGTTCTCTATAATGAAATTTGAAATTTGCAGAACATCAAAGGCTTCTGTAGCCAAGCCGCTGTGGCAGCAGAGCAGAGAGAGGAGGAGTGCATCTCTTTCTCTCCCTCTGTCTCCCCCGTCTTTCCTCTCCTCTCTTTCTCTCTATCCCTCCCTCTCTGCTAAAATGTGTCTCCCCAGAGCTGGGTGAGGGTGGGGGGAGAAGGGATGGGAAGAGTTGATTAGGAAGAGAGTGCGGAGTGGTGATGGGGGTGGGTTAGCGATCGGTTAGGGTTTGGAAAGAAAAATGGAAAAAACGGGGGTTCTATATATATAAGTGTGTGTGTGCATGTATGAACAATAGGTTTTATCAAGCCAGCTCAAATATTGCATGTGTACGCGCATGTGCATGTGTGTAGGGCCTTGGAGGGGTGAGTGTGCCCTCTGATAAGGCATCCTAACTTAATGAGCTTGAAAGGGGGGAAGCGGGGAGGGGGTGCACAGGGGTTCAGATGATAGTTGGGAAAAAAAACGGGGGATCGTTTGGGGCTAGAAGTCTTGAGGAGAAGCTCGAGGGTTGTTAAAACGGGGCACGGCATGTCACACACGCTCACATCTCTCATTTTGGAAAGTCTTCAAAAGTGAGATTTTTACCCTTCGAAGTGTTCGACGGCTCTCGCCTTTTTAGGGCTGCAAAGAATTATTATTTTCATTTGATCAGTTTCTCGATTATTCAATTAGTTGTTTGGTCCATGAAATGTCAAAAAATGATGAAAAATGTTGCATCACTGTTTCACAAAGCCCAAGGCAACATCTTGTTTTGTCCACAACCCAAAGAATATTCAGTTTACTGTCATTGAGCAGTAAAGAAACCAAGATATACTCACATTTGAGAAACTGAAATCAGAGAATTCTGACTTCTTTATGTAGAAAGTGACTCAAAACGATCAAATTATCAAAATAGTTGCAGCTCTAGTTACAAACAAGGCAGGTTATTTCAGGATGTATAAAAATTGATTAAATAGGGATCAATTGAAAAAGACAGGTGCACATTTACAAACACTGGCTGTTAAATGTGTTTCATTAATTGAAAAGCATTTTGAAAGAACATTTTATGCCCTGTTTTATATATTTGCTTTGTGCTGAAATGATCGATAGCAACGAGACATCAGTATTGGCTAAGATATAACCGTTAATAGAACATTTTTAGTGATGTATTGTGCACAAACAACTTTTAATTGCCAGAAGGTGAATGCACATCCCTCCGGTGAGATATTGTCGAGTACAGTTGCAGCTGAAATGTTAAAAAGGCGGTCGCGTTTCACAAGAATGCATGCAGGGATCATCTTCTGCGTTTTTCGGTCTTCAGATGTTGAGCTACTTGTTGTCTGCCCTGGAAAAAAAAAAAGACAAAAAAGAAAAAACGTAGGAGCGCGCACCGCCTCGCTCCGAGACTGAAGTGTGTGCATCTCTCCTCTCCTCTCTCAAAATGTAGGAGTGTTGGCTTCCTCGCTCACAAAATGTAGGAGAGCTCGCTGAAGATTAGAGCCCAGCTAAAATGGATGCCTGACCCGGCGCTGAGAAAGAGAAAGATGAACAGGGGCAGGGAAGGGCAGGGGAGAAAAAAAAATCATCCTCAGACGCACAGAGGGAATTCACACACACATACAGACACAGGATTGTACATGAATGTTTTACACGTATGGCATTTTACAGAACATCACAGGAACAAGCAGAATGTTCTCTTTCATTATCTTCCCTCTCTTTCACGCTATTGTTTTTTTTCCAGATAATCTCCCGTGTTCTTCTTCTTTACTTCTTGCGTGTCTCTGCACCATCTCCCCGTCTGTCTGTCTCTCTCTTCCATCACTCCCGCTCTGTCTCTTCTCCCTGAGGTCATTGAGGGCAAGCGTGGTGCTGCGGACTAGTCGATAAGTATCATGTCAGGCTATTTCATGTGTTTTCAGGCAGAGTCGCAGTCTATCCGTTACCGGTGTTGCAGCGCAGAGCAGCTCCGCTTTCTGCAGTACTCAAAGTGTATTTACATTTTTGAGATGTTGAAGGGCTTTTTGGTGCTCCAGCATTCAGGTGTGCAGCTCCAGTCAACGTTACATTGAATTTAGATCTGAGCGAATGAGATCAACAGTTTGTAGTAATGTACAAACCACTGGTTGTCTCTTTGTCTTTAAATTCTGAATTACCGTAGTGGAAAATGACTAATTACATTCTAATAACTGCTTTTTAAGTATGACTTTGAGGGACTCCTTTGCTTAAGTATCTTTATTTTATTTCTGCATTTCACAGGAAAATAAAAATACCAGTGTAGTTTATTGTTTTAGTGACCTGATGTGACGATCTGGGTGATAAAGTTTAAAGTTTCCATTACATATCTTTGTGACAAGTGCTTGATAAGCACATCTGACATCATTGCAGTATCATCCAATATATCTATATCAAATTTTTTTTTTATCGGCATCAGTCCCAAAACTCCAGTATCAGACAGGCCCTAGTTTTATGGACCAAACAACTAATCGACAAATTAACTGTGAAAATAAATGTTAGTTGTAGCCCTACAGCAAATCCAGCAAACATGGAAAAATTTGAAAGTAGTAAGTGCTTTTTTTTAAGTACAACTTTGAGGTGTGTGTTCGTTACTGAAGTATTTTAATTTTATTTCTACATTTGACAGAGAATCTTTTAATTTATACACTTTTGGCAGCTGTAGTCACTAGTTAAAGATCAATATTTTACATAAAAAACGTGGTCATTTTATAAGATACTATCCAATATATAGATAAAAATGTCTGACAACATTGGTAGTTAAAATTAGCTTCATTTAGACCAGAGACACCATTAAATGCTGCTTTTCCCAGTCATGCATCAATAATTATTAGAGCTGGAATGATTAATCAAGTAGTTTTCAGTTACTAAGTTGAACAACAACTATTTTGATAATTGATTGATCTGTTAACCAAAAAACACAAAATTCTCTGATTCCATCTTCTTAAAAGGAATAGAGAATATTGTCTGCCTTTGCACCTCCCTGACATTAAACTGAATATATTTGGGTTGTGGACAGAACAAGACATTTTAGGACGCCTAGGGCTTCGGCAAACACTGATAAACACTTTCAACATTTTCTGACAGATGAAACAACCAACTGATTATTTGAGAAAATAATCAACAGATTAATCAACAATGAAAATAATCTTTAGTTGTAGTCCTAATAAAGATAATCCCTAATAATCCAGTAACACCCTTACAGTCTTCATTCAGTTGCCAAATAAGTAATTTTACTCTTGATAAAGAGTATTTTTGTATTTGCACACAACTAAAATTATGAATGTTGGACTTGATACTTGTAATGTTGTGTTTTCACATTGAGGCATTGCAGTGTTTCTTAAGTAAAAGAAAAGTGAATCAATAATTCTTGCACCACTGCAAATTATTATATTAACATTATAAAAAATGTTTTAAAAGAATGCAGTGGCACTATTGTGCTTAATTATGTTAATGTCAATAAAACCAATTTTAGATCAAGGCTGAGATGTGGACACCAAGAAAAATCAATAAAATACTGGAGGTGTGTAGTCAGAGAAATGCTAAATAGTGGTAACGACACACCAGTAACAGGAGTGGACTCAGGGATGATTACATAAATCACCGAATTGAGGTCATATCCCTCTTCAAATGTCTTCACCATGAGTCATCGGGTGTCACAAACTCTATGTCAATGCTCGTCTCTTCCCCACCACTCTGCAGCCGTAGGCCTTCCGAGGGAAAAAAAAAAGCAGAGAGAGACAAGACAGTGGGGTAGGAAGAGAGGAGCGAGTACATTTTCCTCCTCCCTCTTCTTCCTCCTCCACCTCCACCACCACCACCACCCTCTCTCGGGGTGTCACGTCCTATTTGTGTCCCGGGGCCGTCTCTCTGGCGATGGTGATGGCGAGAGGGGCTCTCTCGCTTGGCTGGAGAGCAGGGAGGACTTGGTAGCACGAAGCAGTGGTCTGTGCTCACATGGGAGAGAGACACAGGGAGAGGATGGAGGGAGATGGAGGAGAGAGAGATGCACCCGTTCAGCCATGTCTTTGACAGGGGAGTCTTTCCGACAGGCGTGAAGAAAGGAAGGGCTGACTGGGCTGAGTGAGCTCAGCCCCTGACACACACACAAACATGCTTTTGTCACTTACGAGGACTTAAATTCATTCCCCTGCGATTTAAGCTAACGTCAACCATACGCAGTACCTAGCTAACCCCCCAACCCCGACCAAAAAATAGGTCCTAACCCTGAAATTTAAAGCCCAACACTGAAAGCCCAATCAAAAAACAGGTCCTAACACTGAAATTTACAGCCTAACACCCCAACCATAACCATAACACAAGTCATAACCTTAAAATTTAAAGCCCAATCCTCCAACCCCTCCAACCCAGTGACCAAAACACAGGTCTTGACCCCAAAATTTAAAGCCTAACCTCCCAACCCTGGCTGAAAAATAAAACTGAAAGTCTCACCCCACAACACTAACCAAAAAACAAGTCTTAATCCTAAAATTTAAAGCCAAACCCCACAACTCTAACCAGACAAACAAAGTTAAATTCTAACCCCCAACCCTAACCAAATAAACATGTCTAAACCCTAAAATTTAAAGCCTAGTCCCCAGACTTAACCGAAAAACAAGTCTTAACTCTAGAACTTAAAGCCTAATCCTGCCCTATCCATACCAAAAATCAGGTATTAACCCTAAAATTTAAAGGTTTACTTTACGGGCTAGATGCAGATGGTTTGGGCTGCAACAAGAAATTATTTGTTTATTAATTTGTTGATTATTTGATTGTTTTATCTAAAAGAAATGTCAGAAAATTGTGAAAAATGCCAGTTAAAATATCCCACATATGAAGGTGATCTATTTTGACAGCTTGTTTTATTCAACCAACTAGGGCTGCAACTAATAGTTAATTTCATTCTTGATCAGTCTGTTGATTATTTTCTTGATCTTTGGTCAAAAAACACGGATCAGTGTTTCCCAAAGCCAAGGGTGACATCTTTAAAAGTCTTCTTTTGTCCAAAACCCAAAGTAATTCAGTTTACTGTCATAGAGGACTAAAGAAAGCAGAAAATGTTCACATTTAAAGATACTGCAAGGAACTTTAATATCTTGGTGATATTGGAGGCCCCTTGGGGGGAAAAAGTGGTAACGTTTCCACTGTAACAACCACAAATAAAAATCTCCTCTTGCTTCATTTTAACTGGCTAACATAGGATTCACTGTACCTTTGCCTGGGAAAATGTAAACACAGGCTCGTTTCACCTGATATCATGGAGAATCCGACCTGAAGGCACCCATTGCCACCAATCTTCTCGCGGATGGTCTCGTTTGCTTATGTAGGTCACATAGAGGCATCGGTAATAAATTAAGACTGTTTCATAGCCAGATAAAACTCCTTGTAGTAGCTCTAAGAAGCTGGAATCAGAAACTTTTTTCTTCAGAAAATTACTCAAACCGATTAATTGATCATCAGAATTGTTGGCGATTAATTTCAAAGTTGACAGCTAATTGATGAGTTGTTGCATCTCTCGTGGGGACCCACTTTTGTCTTCAAATGGGAGGTGACTCTAGATAGCATGGCTGTGTGATGTGATTTTCATCCCCACGGTTATACAAAAAAAAAACGCACACACTCACAGTTAGAAAATTTGTGTGCACAAATGCATACAAACACATTTCTCTCCTCGATGCAGCCATCATTTAAACACATCATCAACAGTGTTATAAAGAAGTCAAAGTTACCTTCATTTAGGCCAGAAACAACATTAAATGCTGCTGTAGACAGTTATGCACAATAATGATTAGAGCTGCAACTATTAATTGATTAGTCGTCAACTATTAAATTAATTGCCAACTATTCTGATAATCTGAGTGTTTTTTTGTTTTGTTTTTTTTAAGAAAAAATATGTCTGATTTCAGTTTCTTATATGTGAATACTTTCTGGTTTCTTTGTTCCTCTATGACAGTGAACTGAATATCTTTGACGTTTGCAGACGTCATCTTGGGCTTTGGGAAACACTGATCGACATCACCATTTCTGACCCAACAAATCGACAGATTTATCACCAGTGAAAATGGTCATTAGTTGCGGCCCTAATAATGATGATTCCTAATAATCCAATAACATAACACCTTTACAGGCATCATTCAGCTGCCTGATGAGTACTTTTATTCTTGATAAAGAGTGATTTTGTGTTTCTACACGAGTTCCCATCGTGTGGCTGTGTGACATGATTTTTGTCCCAACAAATAAACACACACACGCTGAACTACACTTGACATGTCCTGTATTCATGAGCCTGTATTCATGAGCCAAGCGCTCACACGTATGTAAAATTTGCATACACATGCAGACGAACACATTTCTCTCCGTCTGTGCAGGCATCATTTAAACGTCACCATCAACGGCATCAAAATGCTCAAGTTGACGACAGCTAGTCTCGAATTTTCCCTCCTCCATCTTTTATATCTTCCACCATCCTTCCCTCCATTCCTGTGCTGGCTGCTGCTGCTGCTGCAGTGAGAGGAGAGCGAAGCCACATAAGGTTATACACAGTGGCGTGACGCCATGCATTCTGATTTATAGATCTAAAATGGCCGCCGTGTTGTGACTGCTGTAGAGGGCTGGATGGAGAGAGCGAGGGAGTCATGCGGGGATGTCAGGGCGGGGGTGTATGTGTTTGCCCAGAATAGCAGACCTTTTCTTGGACATTGTGTTCTCCTCACATGAAGCGTCCTCTGCCCCGGAGGGTTTGCTACTACAGTGGTTCGCTGATGATGACTGATTAATTAGGCCATGATGTACAGAGCTCCACACTTGTGTCGGCTGGTTTACAATGCTGTTGGACAGGAAGAATGGGTTCTCCTGTGTCAGACTACACACAGTGTGCATTAGAAAGGTAAATATGTCCATGCTTGTGAGGTTGGTGTTGTGCGTTGAGAGGCTGTGTTTGGTTTGTGGACGTTTGGGTCCTTCCTGCGGGGAGATTGGAGCCCTCACATTGTAGCGGCAGCCACTGAGGACTTGGAGGTCAGCTGCTGCCTCAGCCTCTCTGTGGGGCGCAGAGCTTTGATTTACTGACTCCACTGCATCACCTCCAGCACACATACACACACAAACACACATGCACACACAGCTAGTACCACACTGCCTCCATGTGGAGAACATTATACACTACCCCACTGCCCTTCACTGACATTATTCCTTCTTAGAAGTAAGTGATGATACTTTTATATACTACTATATTATATATATATATATATATATATATGTATATATGTACATATATATATATATATACATGCACATAGTCTTCCTCACATGCACAATGGCAGATGGCCTAAAAAAATACCAACTGGAACTTCTGTCCTGCCTCAAAATAATAATTTCCATACTTCTATTAAGCTCACTTACAGCATCAGTTGTGTGACCAGACATGTGGACTGTACGTCTTTTCTAGCATGTACAGTACATAGTTTTATTTAATCTAGCAGACATTAGGGCTGTATAGAACATACTTTTTCTTGCATTCAAATCTTCTATTGAGGTTTTTCAAAAATCTGTTTTATGACATCATCACCCAAATTAAAAAAATAAATACTTGAACAATACACCTCAATTTGAACAAAGTGATTCATCAGATTAAATTAGTTTTTTTTTTTTTTTTTCATTAAATCAGCTTTCTTTAATTTATGTAACTCATCAGTTTCGTCAAAATAAATTTGATGTATGGTGCTGCAGTTAAAGTGATTTTGAAAAACTAAACGCCAACAAAGAAAGATAAATCATGTTGTGAATTTGTGGAAATGATTACATCTTTACAACACTCTGGAGTTAATTGGAAATGTTTTTTTATCACAGGAGTCAGGAACAATTCAGGATCTAATTCTACAAATAGTATAATACCAGTAATATTATTGTAGCCTAATGTTTATCTGCAGCTGTGCAGAAATACCAGGTTTAGACAGAATGAATAGACATGCAGGAAAAAAAGATGTGCAGCAGTCGAATGTTGATTTAGAATTCGAATGTCAACACTATTAACAAAGCTTCGAACTTTTCGTTACAGCCTTAGCAGACATTAAACATTAATGGGATTAATTAGGATTCATGTCTCAGGTCAACTGAACTAAGACGGTGACATTTGGTCCATAAAACCATAAAAATTAGCTAAAACATGCACTAAAGGATTGAAAAGTTTGGTAAAAATTTTCTGTGGGCTCATCGCTATGAGCAACAACTTTTACATTACACATCATTTGAACCATTGAATATATAAAAATACAGATTATTGCAGCTTTAAAGTGACAAGGCAGTCCTGAAAGATGTGCCGCCTCACGAGCTCTACTAGGCCTGGGCAATAAACCAGTAATGATCATGATATCAGCAGGAGACACTTCATCACCAGCAATAATAAAATTGTTCAATGTAATGTTCAATAGTTTCAATTAAATGCATTAAAGGTTAAGTGTGTAACTTTTTGGAGGACTGTTATCTGAAATGAAATAATAATCATATAAATGTTTTCATTCGCGTATAAGCACCTCAAAATAAGAACTGTTGTGTTTTTGTTGCCTTAGAATGAACTGTGTGTATCTACAGAGGGAGCGGGTCCTCTTCATCTGTGTCCGCCATGTTTCATCGGCATATTTCTACAATAGCCCAGAACAGACAAACCAAACACTTCCTGTGGATTCGCCCTTTCACATTTTGTCTCACAGCCACCGTAGTTTCTCCTGTGCGCTCAACATGTTTCACCGCTAGATGTCACAAATTCTTACACACTGGTCCTTTAGATGTAAACCATGATGAAAGCACATAATCAATATATCCTGACTCATAAACAGCCTGTCAAATTGTACAAGTGACATCCAAACAGCCAGTCATTTAACAGGTGTGTGGTTCAGTTGCACCATCGGAAACAGCGTGGAGGGAGAAAATTGGATGCAGACGATGAAGAAGTTGCAGGAAAAGGACGCGTCAGCTCGCTACTATGGCATTTCTTTTTTCTTTTTTTTTTTCTTTTTTAAGTCTATTATCTGTGTGTCCTGATAAATAAAGTGGTTAAATTTAAAAGTAAGGTGGTTAAATTAATAATAAAGTGGTTAAGTCCAACTTTTTTAGCCTGTTTGCTATTAAAAATGTCAGCTGAAGTGAAACATTTTATCACAATAAATTTTTCATCTGAGGATTAAATTCCAGCTGTCCAATTCTCCAACAGTATCCATAACGGCATCATGTAGGGAGACAGGACGTATGCAGGAGCTGATAAGAACAAGTTGATCCGGGATTGAATACATTCAGCTTCTGTTTCATGGCGCTTGCTGAACCCTGCCAATTGACGCCCCCGTAAAGCGAAGCTCCTCAGTGCTGCACACTGTTCTGAGGTGTAGCGTGTTACATGCAACGCTACTTGTTGCCCACAGACAGTCCCAGCACAGCTCGAACTTGTTGTTTGTCAGCTCTCAGGAGCACTGATCTAGAGAGGACTGAGTGCTTGTATTATTAGATAGAGAAAACCACTCAGCACAGCAGGTATTTCATATATCTGTCAGCGCTGTTTAGTGTGTGTGTATGTGTATGTGTGCCTTCTTGATGTGTTTGAAGCTTTCTCTCGAGGTGTTTAGAAAAGTGTAAGTATGAAAGTGTCTTAAGGAGTTCTCAAAGAGAGCGGATACTCTTTGATGCTTTGTCCCACAGAGAGAGCCACAGAGGCAAGCTGCACTACAGAAAGAAAAAAAAGATGCTCCTTTCTTCTGTCACTCAATCACCCGGCTTTTCTCATTGAGGAGCAGAAACTCTTTACTGTATTAGCGAGAGGTATTGAAAGTTCACCTCCAATACACTACAGAATAAAACAACCATTTAAGAGGTGTGTTCATTTTGAGGAAGTTAGAGAAAACGGAGAAAGTAGAGCTGAATGTGTGTCATGACTGTGGTGATAGAAACTGAATCTGAACACATGAATATGCTGCATAATAGGAATGATTTCCTCACGGGCGGGTTGGTCTTTTACTGACTTTAACCTTTAAAAATACTGCTGTTTATCAAGGACACCAGTAGTTATGCATCTCAAAATTTATCATTTACTGAATACTGCTTCAACTTAAAGAAAAAGCCTCATAATTGTTGTCATTTCACTGTGATGTTGTTGGGATGGAAACTGATAACTGAAACCGTTGACAACTGATTCCAAATTGTCTGATCCATTGGAATTGCATGCCTCAGAGCTTTTAAATTCCCTTTATCAATGCATGCATGTTTTTCTGACTGTTGTGCATAGCAAAACAGTGACGTCAAACTCATGCTTCTATGCTGCCGGAAGCTTGTAAGAAAGAGTCGTGACGGAGAGGAGGAAATGCTCCAAAGCCTGGTTTCTTTATGTCTCTTCAACTCTTATTGTTTTTGGGGTTTTTTTAGTTCGTTTTTGTTTTTTTCAATAAATACAAAAAGGTAACACCATTTTTTACTTACATACCAACACAAATACCTATACAAGGTGAAGAATAAAATAAGAATACAATAAAAAAAAATAAAATAAAAAAAATAGGTGGGTTTATGTGTTGCTGGGCGAGATGAGAGTCTAGAGGATAAATTGAACAGAATGTATAGCTCAGGCCATTTAAAATAAAGTAATAAATAAAAGAAACATGGTCTGTTTACATTGCTTTGGGAGTGTGTCTTGAGACTATGGGGAAGGTAAAGTCCATTATAACTTACACAGTTGTTGTTCCTCATTTTTACGTTCTGGTGTAGCTCCGTCTGTGGAAATCATCTCCAGAAATGTCACAGCCACAGTCCCTCTTTCAGCTGATCTGCATCCTTCATATTTGCTGTGTCCGTCTTTAAGCTCTTATGCATCTGGTTGTTAAAACATGTTTGTTGTGTTGAGTTGAATTTCACCGTTGAGTTCCTTCAACGGTGAAATTCAAGAGACACACTGCTGGATCACAATGAACAGTAGAACCAATAATCTTACCCAGGGACTGTGACGTTTTCGCAGAATGCTTTTACTTTAGTGGAAGCACATACCATGTGGTGGAAAGTACGTTTATGTCTGTAAAATCATCTTAACAAAAGGTAGCAGCAATATGCTGAAACATCTCTCTACACAACATGGGCTTAAATTCCAGGAATGTCATGTGTTTGACACCCGACGCACAAGTGCAACTGCTTCCCAACCAAGAAGCACGTCCATTACCGAGGCAAATATCCTGTGTTAATAACATGAACGCCACACAGGCAGGTTTAGCAGATTTCTTTTTTTAGAAAATCAAAATGAAAATGAGTGTTGTACAAATATTTGCTCATTCAATTAATTGTAGTTGATCAAAGACAGACTGCAGCCAGGTTGACTAAAAGAAACCAGAAATCATTAAAGGACTCAATAAAGAATCATCCAATGAGCAGAATCAATAATGGCATCGATATTAATTCCCTTTCCTAGTGGTATAGTTTTTAAAGTGTTATGAAGAGTAAGCAGAATGTAGAATAAATTATCTAACAAAACAGACATGTTATTTTTGTGCTGGTGTCTTAAGTTTTTGAGTAATTAATGTGGGTTATGTTTGTGTTTTCTCTAGGAACTGGATAAAAAAGGCCACGGTACCATCACTACAGAGATTCTGGAGGGGCAGCAGTTTTACTACGCTGAGGACTATCACCAGCAGTATCTGCACAAGGTGCCAAAAGGATACTGTGGCCTCAAAGGCACCGGCGTCTCTTGTCCCATTGGAGCCGAGAAGGATGAGCTGTGACGGACAGATGTGTGGTGAGAAAGAGAAGAATGAGGATTTGAGAATGCTGTTATGTCGTCATTTTCCTTCCTTAATCTTTCCTTTTTAAAACTGTTTGATACTTTTGCTAAGTATATGCATCTCCACACGCTATGTATCTGTATGTTTTTGAACATAGTAACATATTACTTAGATTGAAAATACACTAAGCCTCAGGGAATTTAGTGAATATTGTGTCTGTTACACAAGAATTTTACATAAAATGCTTTAAAAAAAACATTTAAAAGACAATGAGAAGAAACGGAAATCAGATAAAGAAGAAAATACGAGGATTTAACTTTTTAAGTTGCACAGGGTTTGTTCAGAGTTTTTAAAGTTTAGAAAATGTTTAATCTTACATATTTAAGGTTTTATATGCTTGAATTTGAATGTACTCCTTGAAAATGGTTGATTGCCAACATAATATAGGGTTTTATTTACACAATCACTCATGTAAAGCAAAAATCTTTTAACATTTTAAAATAAATGATCCTGTCATCATGTTGGACATTTATAGATAGACTGGTCCTGTGTTGAATCTGGAAATTAGAAAACATTAAATAATTATGATCAAAACACACAAAGTTGATATGAACAGCTAATAAAACACAAAAGGTTTACATTGATTGCTGTGGTATAAAGGCATTCACATTGCATTTACAGTAACAGATTACATGTGATGATAAAGGTTTTCTACGTCTGGAAATTTTATGGTCTTGATACATTGAAAGTGCTTGAAAAGTTCTTGAATTTTACTTTACAAAAAGCTGTATGAACCCTGGTTGTAGTGCAGCTGCAGCAGTGTCTGTTGGGCTGCAGTGACAGGTTGCTTCCATAAGGTGGCGGTATTTCTTAAAAAAAACCACAGTAGGGCTTCACAGAATGTTTGTATTGCATCTCCTTTAATGTGACATATTGTAGCTACTAACACATGTGATACTTTGTCTTCTGAAGTTGGTTGACTGGAATAAAATCGACCAGCATAAAGGTTTTACCATCCAGAAACAATTTCACGTCCATTTTAAAGCCAGAACACTAGAGTAACAGTTCTTCTGGTTTCTTTAAAAGCAGAAATTAATATCATAAGTAGCTTAGAAACACAGTTATACCAGCTTGAATTTAATGTAATCTTACTATTTTTACTTGCTGTCAATAAGTGATTTAAATGAATTTACCTCAGTCCAGACAGACTGAACACTGCGTTTTATTTTCATTTTCTTTTCTCACTGTGGAAATAATAAAACATGTCTCCTCCAGCCTTTCTGTTTATGTACCATGGATGTATTTGTGTATGTATATGTCAGCGTATTCATGCATGCAGCCCATGCAGCTATATATACTTAAAAGATAAGTCACTGTTTAGATTATTTGTCCCCTTTTCTGCCTCATTTGAGAAGGGACATACCACACCAAGGAGGGACAAATGTATATGACTACATCAGTCAGAGACCACTCATTTATTGCAGAATGAGACACTTAAGGCACCCATGCATGCAATATGATACACACTTTGCTTAAACCTCTCACTTCACTCCCCGCAAACCCATAATTATGTGTAAAAGTCCTATTATACATCACATAATCGCATTATCATTGTGAACTGAGCGATTACTGAATGAGCTTTGTATCTGCACTGCTTTTTTTATTATTAAACACCTGAAAGTCTATTTAAAAATGAAAATCACACTCATCGTTGCACTCCAAAATACAAGAGATGATATCTAGAAAAAGGTTTCTGGTCGACCGCAGCAGTGTGATTCACCCCGCTCTCGTTTTTCCCCCTCCCTCCCTCCCTCTCTGCTATCTTTCTCTCTCTGTCTGTGTGTATGTGTCACATCCTGACACCTGTGTGTAGGTGTGGACCAGGGCACAGGTGCAGGTGCAACCTCTCAGGGCCTATTTTAGTATTGGGACAGATATTTTTTGCATGTGTCTGCATGCAGCAGCCGTGCGGCGTGTACGTGCGTGTGTGCGTGTGCTTGTGTGTGTGTCAGTGCATGTGAAGCTGTGGCTTGCTTGATCGAACCACGCTGAGTGGTATGTGGTTGGGCCAGCTAGCTGTTTTCCAGCGCCCGCCTATATTTTTTTGCATGCTGTTGTGTTTTTGTAAAATGTGCAAGAGGAGATAACCTTTTAATAAAGTGATCTTCATTTCCTCGGTTTTGAAGGCTTTAATCACACGGTGAAATCAGTTTTTCCACCATCTGCGATGATGTCTGACTCCTACAAGAGATGCCTCAGTGAACCATGGCGTGATTCTGTTTATTTCTGCCACATTACAGAGAAGGAGATATCGCAAACTAAGGTTATGAGTCCATTATATGCAGACAGAGATTCCTATCTGCTGTGGAAAATCCACATTTAATGCAGAAACACTAAAATGAGTGACATTTAGAAGTAGCTGCGTGAGTAAGTGTACGTTTTCTGTGTTCCTTTGTAATAGATTAAAATGGGGCATGGAAATGCATGGTACTCTCATATACGCATCCATACACAAACACAGTGAGGCAGGGCAGGACAGGAACCAGGCTGTGTGTGCCCTTCAGACAGAGCCTATTGTCTGCAGATGGGCCTTTAATGGCCCCACAGCTGGCCACAAAGAGCATACCGCTCCAGCTCGCCGCTATGCCCCTCACTGGCCTATACTCAGTCACCCTGAAGAGAGGAGGCAGCTCACAGGCATGCCAACACCACTCTGTGTATGCATTTAATATCTTACAGTATTATACACTCAGCAAAATATAAACGCAACACTTTTGTTTTCCCTCTCATTTGTCACAAAACAAAAATCTTCTGTTAATACAAGGTGTTCATTTCTCTCGTTTTTTTCTCATAAATTTGTTAAAATCTGTGTCAGTGAGCACTTTTCCTTTGCCAAGATAATCCATCCACCCTGGTATTCTCACCCTAACCCTAACCGATCACTCCTCATGCCTAAACCTAAACCTGGTATTCTGCTTTCCACGTCTGTGAGTGCTCTGAGGCTATCAGACGACGTACGTGTTGGCTCTGTACTCCAGAAAATAGCAGAAACAGAACTAATAGGCTTCCTCTGCACATTTTAGAGTGTCTTCATTGTGACCAGTCCAAGACACACCTGTGCAATAATCCTGCTGTTTAATCAGCATCTCTGTATGTCACACCTGTCAGGTGGATGGTTTATCTTGGCAAAGGAGAAGTGCTCACTAACACAGATTTTAACAAATTTGTGAACAAAATTTTTGAGAAATAAACCTTTTGTTTGGATAGACAAAGTGCTTGTGGAGCAGAAACTTATATTTTTGTCGCGTGTACTTTTGTAAACATGTTTTTTTTTTGTTTATTTTCCTTTCCGTCTTGTCAAATTCTTTCAAACTCAAAATGAGAAATTCTCGCCCGATCATTTGAAGAAAAGAAGAGGTTTTTGCGAAAATGCATGGCACTGTGGAGGAGTGGGCTGAGACGGAGATAGAGAGAAGTGCTGGTTGTTTATCAGAAGTACTCTGCACTCTTACCCACACATGTACACACACATATAAACACACGTCCCAACCACTACCTCTAACTTCGTCCTGTACTGCCGCCTAATGCAAAAGGCAGCGCCCACGCAAAAGAAACAAACACACCAAAAAGACACCTTGCAGAGACGTGCACCCACGCAAATTTCTTGCACTCTGATTCGCTCTCTATTGTGTCCTCCTTTCACTGCTTTTCATTTATCTTCCCCTTGACAGCTTTAATAGATCTTACCACATGTATATACGGCACCGTATACATATATATCATTGATAATTGCATTGTTTTATACCATTTCCTCTTTAGATCCTGTGCCGCTAAATAATTTGTTTCTTTTGACACTACCACGGCATTGTTTGGTGAGCTGTATATAAATAGAACAACAGCAGAGAGTATTCTGGTGATGATGTCCCACCAGCTGGAGAATTGTTGTGCCTTCTTGTCCTGTTCCTCACATAATTACTTTTCTAGATTGTAGAGGTGGTAGGCACACAATTGGATATGTGTGTGGGTGTGTGCATCTTCCGCTGCATGTGTGATAGCAGAAGGGAAAACAAGAGCTTGCTTTGCTATATGGCCCGTACATTTCTCTCATGATGTTATGAGAGGTTGTGTGCAGGATTTTTTGCAGATGCCAGATGTGTTTGCATCCCCTCCCTTGCTCTCCCTTCCCCTCCCTCTGGTTCCTGCATGGGCGCAGGGTCTCAATCAGAGCATCAGGGCTCCAGGAACCGGAGCACAGCAGCGTCTCTGTGCTGCCCAGAGAAGTGCAGCCTTGTCTGGGTCGGTGCATCTGCATCCCGGGGGCGAGCCGGGGGAAGAGGGCAAGCCCCAGTGCCCCCTGCATGCCGGTTTCACTCAAGGTCTTCTCCGTCGGCACTACCTGACCCCTGAACTCTGTGAGAGGAACACAAGTTTGCTCTAGATTAGGGCTGCAACTAACAGTTAATTTCATTACTGATTATTCTGCTGATTATTTTCATGATTACTCACAGAGAGGGTCTTAGTTTTTTCTCATCCAAGGACCCCTTACAAGACAGGGGTCATGTATGTCCCTTAGAATAATTTTAGACTTCTATTTAGTTATGTGAAAGAATTACACAATAAATATTAAAAATATTACCAAGTCAACACAGAATACTCATACACACATGTGCACATTATTCTTGGCACATGAGTAAAACAAAATGTGGATTCTGATTATTTTAAATAATAGAAAATAAAAACAGAAATTATATTTAAAATGTAAATGATAGAAAATATAAAAGAGACCTCATTAAAAACATAAAAAGAATAGCAATCGACCTAGCTGGGGAATATGGCAGGCCTATAAAATTGTTTGTGGAGAGGAAATAGTTCATGTAGTTATGTAATGATTGCTAAAAGTCATAAAATAAATGCAAAGAGTCTTCATTTACTGAATGACAAAGAAAAGTCAGCATATCCTTACATTTTAGAAGCTGGAACCAGCAATTTTTTTTGACATTTTTGCTTGGAAAATGATATATCGATTATCAAAATAGTTGGTAATAGTTGGCAGTTTTCTTCTGGGATTTCTGATTGTTAAAACTCTACTCCTGACTCATAGTCATGCACAGGTTAATGAAACAACTTTTTCACAAACTGTATTCTCAAACAGGTTAGTTTGGTGGAGCAATACCCCATTAAAAAAGAAAAACAAAACAAAGGCAAGCCTACACTTGATCGCACATACACATGCGTGCATTCTTTCCCATAGAGAAAATATCACAACCCTGTTCCTCCTTTCCACTGGGAATAGCAATGGGTTAAGTTAAGGGTGGGGGTGCAGGGCCAACACGTGCTGCAGGGCCCAGTTGGCTTGCTAACTTGCCCACTGGCTTTCTGGCTGACAGCCCACACTGTGACACTCTGCACCTGGGAGCCTGTGTGTTGTCAGCCATGCTAGCTAGCTTGAGCTACCACCACATGACACACAGGAAACACAGAAATAACTGCTGAGTGTCTTCAGCAGTAACCACTGCTGCTGACAGAAGGGGGGTTGAGAGAAAGGGTTAAAGGGATAGGTATATGCATAAAAACATTACAATCTACTGTATATTTAAAACTGAAAGAATTTGGAATTTCTGAAGTGGGGCTGCATGAGGTGCTCCTCCATAGTCAGTGTATTACCTAGAGTAGATGGCGATCAGCAGGCCTCCAGTTTGGAGAAGCAGCAGTGGTACCACTGTATTGAGCTAAGCAGTGTACTGCTGTGATCGGGAACAAAAAATCTTTTAGCCATCTAAAAAAGGCCCACCTAAAAAAGATCAATGTCATTTTAAATGTACGCTGTATTTAGAATATTTTCACCATTTTCCCTTGCTGTCAGACAGACTTTTTCCAACAAGAAACTGCTGTTACATAAGCTAAATATCGCTCTCTCCAAAGCCACCAGACTCCATTGGCAAAATCAGTAATTTTATCTTGCAGAACACAGGAGTTGCTGTTCTACCGCTGACTCATTCAGTTAGTTTGTTTGTGACGTCAGGGCTTTAAAAGGATAGTTCTTCTAGGGGTAGTACTAAAGGGACTTAAAGTCTATTTTTTGACAACTGAGAAGCGCATTTTATCCACATTTTGTTGCCAAGGCAGATCAGAGTGTCCTCCTCAACCAGAAAGCAGCTCACTATGCTCCAGTTTGTGACCCCACAGTCTCACGTTACCCAACCGCTGGGAAGCAAGACGTGTACTTCTTGAACTTCTTCTGCAGTGTTTTCGTGGGCAAACGGTACATTTGCTGCCGATAGACAACTTCACAACTCAACTTTAATCCCTCTGCTCTGATCGCCAAACATCTGTCTGCACACCCAGGAGCACTCTCTTTTTTTCCTTCCTGCCTTGTGCTCATGCACATCCACTGCACGCACACACACACTGCTGTGCTTATGCAGATGTACAATCATATGCATCATGTTGATGGAAAATAGATCGGGAATATTCGCACACATCAAAAGAAAACTGCAGACTTTTCCAGAAAGTTTGGCTGCTCATTTGCTGCTGGGCCTTTGAAATACACGGACAAGATGGATCCTATATAGACAGACGCTTCAGTGCGGCATGAACAAGGCTGTCACGCGAGCATGATGCTGACGTGACATTTGCAGTCTAGACAAGGGTTAGAGATTGAGGTTGAGATAGCCTTTTTTTTTTTTTTTTTTTTTTGGTGGGCCTTTTTTTAGGTGGTTAAAATACATTTTAATGCTGACCCTATCCACAGGAATACATTGCTCAGCTCCTTACACTGATACTCCTGCTGCTTCTCCAAACTGGGGGTGTGCCAACCAAAATCTACTGTAGAAAGACACTGACTAAGGATGAATACCTCATACAACACCACATTAAAAAAATCTAACTATCCCTTTGAAGGAGAATGGAAGACAGAGGAATACTGGTTGGAATGGGCCTGGTGTGATAGCGTTAGAGGGTAAGAACAGAAAACTGGAAAGGAAAGTGAAACACAAAGATACTCAGGCTCTTGCACCTGTGTAGTGTTGTGTTGGAGGAAGATTCCATCGGCCTTGATTCAGACACTATGTTCAATATACGGTGCATTCACTGACACATGCAGTGTATCCTGTTTATCATCTTGTTTTTATAATCAAGCCACTACAAAGACGATTGCATAACTATGAAAGACTGACATTTTACAGCTGAGGTGTAACAGTTAAATTTCCAAAACATGCCTTGTGTTCATTTTCTGGCTTTATCTGCTCCGTCCATCTGCGCCTTGAGTCATCTGAGCCTCACCTCGCACAGGTGTGAGAGAAAGGAGTCAGTTTTATCGCTACCAACAAGCCCTCGATTAGAGCACTGCACAGGAAAGAGTTGTGCAACATTTGGGCTTACAGGTGGTGATGTGCTGATGTGTCACCGTTCTGAGGAAAGAGGACATAATCAGGACACACACACACTGTTTGTATTGCAACATGTACAAAACATGTTTCTGTACTCACAGCCCACAGGCAGCTAATTTCTGCCAACAGTGCAGATTGAATCTTGTTCAGATTTCGGGATAAGAGCCAGCACGAGATGGGGACATGATGGTAGTGTCATCTGTTTCTGAGTGCATGTTTCTGTCTGTGTTGAAGATCTGAAGGAAATGAGTAGATGGAGGCACAAAAAAAGAGAAGGGAGGAGAAGAGATGGTGCTGCTGGCTGCACCAGGAGGAAGCTGGGTCTGATGCTTCTCCATGCAGCTGCTCCCAAACACCCACACTCTTCCTGTTGGATGTGTGTGTGGTGTGTGTGTGTGTGTGTGTGTGTTGTTTACTTTTTGTGTATAGATTTAGTGTCTTACTTCCACATAAGGAAAGAGGAACCTGTATTGTTACAACATTAAAAAAAAGATATTCCCCAGCCTTTTTACTGGCTTAGTGCTTAATGCGCTAATTTTAATTAATGTATGTAACAATATTTAAAGGAGCATTATGTTACAATTTCACATCCATAAATGAGTACAGCAGTCCAAATGGTGAGTTGGAGCCATAAACTGTATATTAAATAGGTTGAAATCGTATTTAAATATATTGAACAACTTGTCTCAGACCTTGTTGTTTCATGTAGTAACTATTTTCTTTCCATTGTGTTAATAACAGCCAGTATCTCCAAAACTCACACCCAAAAATCTTGATGGATAAACAGCACTATGGACTAGATAAAACAGGTATTTTTGATTTTGGGGTGAACTGTCCCTTTAAGCATATGAAGAGGCAAAATAGAGTGAAATTTTAAATGTGCGGTAAAGAAGAGATCAGTCATTTCTGATCAAACGGAAAACTGTCTCAGAACAAAGAGCTCAGTGGTGCATCTTCAAAACTCTTGAAAAATGTAACTTTCAGAAATCCTCTAGAAGACGGCGTCTAAAATAGCTGAAGTAGGTTTCTCCTGCCTGGCTGAGGCCTTCAGTGTCTTTTCAAAGAAACACTGGCCTCAAAAAACATCCGCTGGTGGAAACACTGGCCTGACAGTCAGTGAATGGAAAGGTTTGAGGTAAGAATGTGGCCACACTGAGGTGTCAGCAGTGTGTGTCTGACTGTGTGTCTGTGACGGTGTGTGTATGTGTGTTTCTGTGTATGTGTGAGGCGGTCTTTCTAAGTTTCCATCACAATGAAATGCACAGCCACAACGCTGTTATAACTGACTGGTGGCTTCTGACATACTGGTCCTCTGCAGATAGCATGATGAAATTTTTAGCTGAACTTCCCTTTCAGCAAAGGTTAGACCAAGTCATTGTTTTGTAAGCCACAAGTAAGTTTCAGGTCTTTGCAATCGAGCGCCAAGTCAAGACTGCAAGTCCCAAGTCAAGTCTCAGTCCTAAACTTTGAGTTTCAAGTCATAAACAAGTCATAATGTGCTCTTCTCCAAATGTAATTACCCTGATACCCTGTAACTTCAAACGTTGAACAAAGTTGAAAGTTTTTGCACCTCTGTCAAAATTTTTTATCCTTATGTTTTGCATTGTGTAATCCATTATATATAAGTTTTTTATTGACCACTACATAGTTTTTTTGTAAGTGAGCAAAATCTTTGATATCATTTCTTTCCAACTGGAGCTCAGCATTATAACATTAATTCTTCATGGTTCACTCCTCCATCTTGAGATGCTGTCAGATCCAAAGTGGATTGGGAATTAAATGCCAACTTGCTGGGAACAAATAGCGTTATTGTTAGTCGATTCAGGAAATGAATTGATGTGTGGCACACTTTTTAAATAACATACTTTTTGTTTAACTTTGGGCTTGGGGGAAGGTATCAAATATTTTCAAATCAAAAGGCTCAAGTTTTTTTTTTTGGTCATCTCGACTCATTTGTCATCAAATTTGTCACTCAAGTCTGACTCGAGTCCAAGTCATGTGTGTCATGTGTGTCATGCAAAGACAAGTCCACACCTCTGCCATTTAGTATCATTCACTGGGAAGGAATTTCATGAAGGCCGTGGTCGCCATTTCATTCATCCATTTCAAATAAAATCATCCTAACCCTTGAGTGAAATTCATTATTTCCATAGACTTAAAATCATTGTTTTACAGTCCCACTTTGCAAAAACTTTTAAACCTATGTTCAGTTGAATACAGTACAAATAGACAATAAATTAATGATTAACGATTAATGTTCAAACTTTATTGTTTTTTGTAAATATAAACTCATTCTGACTGTGATGCCTGCAACACATAAAAAAGTTGGGACACGAGCGTGTTTACACTGTGATACATCAGCTTTTCTTTTAACAGCACTCAGTAAGTGTTTGTGAACTGATGACAGTTAATTGTTAAAGTTTTGAAAGTGAAATTCTGTTCACATTCTTGCTTGATATATGACTTAAAGTGTACAGCAGTTTGGGGTCTCTGTTGTTGTATTTTTCGCTTCATAATGCACCACACATTTCCAGTAGGAGACAGTTCTGGACTGCAGGCAGGTCCGTCTGGCACCTGAACTCTTTGACTTCAAAGCTACACTGTTGTAACACATGTAGAAAAGTTTGTGCTGGTAACAGTCTGGATGTTCCTTAGACCGCAGGACACTGTGTCCATGATGATGATGTCCAAAAACAGTCTGAAATGTCCGGCACACTTTGTCACTTTGTGTTGCCCCTGTCCCAACTTTTTTGAAACACATTGCAGGCATCAAATTCACAATGAGTGTATATTTGCAAAAAAAAAAAAAAAAAGAAGAAGAAGTTTATCAGTTTGAACATTGAATGTCTTGTCTTTTTACTTTATTAATTTGAATACAAACCAAAATGTATTTGCAAATCAGTGCTTTCTGTTTTTATTTACATTTTACACAACATCCCAACTTTTTTGGAATTGGGGTTGTAATTGATGACTTTGCTGCCTCCACGTGTGGCCTTTGTGAACACCATTTGCCACGTGGCCTCGCCCCTAAAATGATGAGATTTCAGGCCTGGTCATGCACCATGTGCAAGCATTCAGCTTTGTAACTTTTGCTTCTATGTCAAATGTGAGAAAGTAAATATTTTCTATAAAAAATTTAGTAGTTGCATAATGGAACTATATCAGCCAAATAAAATAAACTATGTTGTTCATAACACCCACTTCATGAAATGTAATATCATCAACTAATAGCAAACTAAAGCCAGTTCAAATTGGATTTGTTTGATCAGTGATGTAATGTCTTAGTGAACAGCCAAAAACAAACTCATCACTGGCTGACAGAGGACAGTTTGCTTTACAGTCAAATCAGCAAAAAGTCAACAAATTAAACTGAACTAAACTAAACACACATTTGTCATTAAGATAACATTGTAAGCTCAGCTGTTACTGTGTATCCAGATGTGTCGACCACAGCCAGCGTGTCAGCTGATCAAATGTTGCTCAACAATTGAGATACCAAATTGGACAGTGTGGTAACTGGAAGTTTCCTCTTTTGCATTGTTCTTCATATGTGAGTGCTGCTGGTGCTGTGGCTGCTGGGTACTGTGGCAGGATACAGTACATCTGCTTCACGCTCCATAATGATGGGGGAACAGCACGTGTTCAGCACCAAAACTGTGTGATAGACTATTACATTACAGTGGTGCCAGTTCAAAGTCGATTGCTGTTATTGAACGAAATTAGAGTTTTTGGCAAATTACAGAACAGGATTTCCTCCAAAAAAAAATTGGGGTAATTTTTTTACTTAAGTCACACATCGTTTGGTATTTCCTGAGGCTGAAAGTGACCCTGTTCCAAAAGGACTGTAATGTAGGAAATGAATGTAAAATGTGTTTCCACATAAGTATATTTTGCTTTTATTTCTAAACCTCGCTATCAATCAATCAATCAAATTTTATTTATCCCCATTTCCACAAAGTTGTCCAAAAGGGCATGTAAAATGAAGTAAATGGTTACATAGTATATTCATTCAATTAATGGTTCATTGTTGTTCGGGCTGTAAACTTGACTGTTAAATGATTTATTTTCTGTTGATCAACTAAGTAAACAAAGTATAGATAACCAGGTAAAGTGGAAATAGATAGATAGAATAAACTTTGTTTGCTTTAATTTATCATTATGTAATAAATGCTGATTGCACAGTGGAATGGCGATTGAATAAAGACACTATCTGCATTTAGACTGGTTCCCTATAAGCCTTGCTTTCACTTGAAGAATCTGTGCCACCGGGCACAATGTTTTTCCAGGAAAATGATGTCTCCATTTTAGAAATGAAAGGGACAAATTCACGCTTTTTCTCCTAATGTTTTTTTCTTACTCCACCCGACACTAACCCCTGCTGTAGTTACTTGTAGTAGTTGTGGAAGCAATGGACTGATGTTACTCAAGCTATGTTATTATGATACAATGCACATCATTAGAGTAGCTTTCAATTTACTTCATCAGCGAACATGCTTCTTTTTTCTTTCTTATTTCTATAAGGGTTGTTGATTATTTGTCCACGGATGGAAACAGAAAGCAATACGGTGTTGGGTACAGGTTGCGTCTTTTGCGACAGCGGTGTCCTTGCAACAATAATACCATTTGGAAACATCACAGGGAGAACTGAAACTTGTCTGTTTCAATTTTAATTGTCATTTTCAAGAAAGAATGCTAAACGTGAAATAGTTCACGTGAGTTTTTGCTGTTTTCTTCGTGTGCTGTGATAGTAAACTGAATATTTTTGGTGTTTCTGACTGTCGGTCAGTAGGGTTGGGCGACTGGACGAATATTGATATTAGGCTCAATCCATCGCTGGATGTTTTTTTGGGGGTCGATATTTGTCATTTTATTTTGCTAATGTAAGAGTCTGCAGAGTGACAGCCACCACTCTGCACTGTTCTCTTGTCCCGCAACACAGAACGAACCCAGTCAGCCACAGCCGAGTGCACTGAGCTGGGTAAGGAATGAGAGGTGAACAGCCTGCATACCCCGACTCTTTGCACAGTTTTCATGCTGTGAATTAAGGTTTTAATTCCACCAAACCGGAGGTAGTGATTGTTGGAAGAGTGGACAGACTAACAAAGACAGTTTTGGTGAGTTTTACGTGTTTTTCTGTCATGTTTGAAGTGTGTTTTACAAGGAGTTAACGAGCCAATTAAGCTCATCTTAGTTAAGTAAAACGAAGCAACTCGAATTCAGAAGGTGTACGGTTTTATTTCTCCATTTAAAAAGGAAAATAGGTGTGAGAATGTTAAATATCTTGACACATGGTGAGTTTGTTTGGTTTAATGGATGTACGCAGCGTACATAACAGTGAATTCGCCACTTGCACAGGTGGTGGGAAGGTGTTGGGCTGGTTGGAAATGAGCAGTACAAAGAAGTCAACTTTGGCTCTAGGAAATTTTGATCGACATTTTCAGCATTTTGGGACATTTTAGAATCAGCTTTTATTATTCAAGTCTGCGTATACAAGGATTTCTCTCAGTGTACTTACAGATGTAGAATAAAGATAACAGCTAGAACAAGGACAACAAAGCTAAACAGAAACATCTGAAGTGTAGACAGGACTCTTATGTGCACTAGAATGTGAACAAATAGATGCATATATAAATGTATGAATATATACATAAGATGCTAAATTAACAAACCACATAACTACAACTCTATAAAGTCAAGTTCGTAAGTTGTAAACATTACAAATAGTGCAAAATAAATAAATATTGAATGGATATACATAGATTGCATTATACACAGTATGTATCTAGAGAAAACAATGAATCAATTTATCAAGAAAATAATTGGCAGATTAATTCATTATTAAACTAATGATTAATGATTACATTTAGCTTCACTGTATTATTTCTGTTTGTAGAACTGTTTTGTTTGTTTTGTTTTCTGCACTGGCCAACTTTCCCAAGATTCAGATTTCAGAAGAATATTTAAATTTATGAGATGTCTACTTTGTGTTTCTATGACTGAGAAGAAACACGAACACCTGTGATGGCTACCAACGCATACTGATTCACTAACATTCCCTGAAATCTCACATATTAGCATAACCTTTGATGACGAATATGTCTTCTTCCTCTCCAGCCTCCTCATCTTCTCCTCCTCTTCTACTTTTACTTATGTGTCTTTGTCTTGCTCACTCGCTGCGTCTCCGTCTGTCACACTCTTTCCCCCCCCAGTCTTCTCTTGGGGCCGTGTGAGATGAGTACAAGACAGGGGAGAGTGTGAGCTGTGGTGAGCCACAGACCAAAATAACTGGTACTTTTTTATAAGAACACATGTGCATCCACCCACACATAAAGTCACACATGCGTGCACTGTCACACACACACACACACCACCACACACACAGACAGACAGAGCTCCCTTTTAGTAGAAGATCCCTGGAGAGAGGTGTAGTTGGATATATTTTGGCTGTGCCAGTGGAGATTGTGTGTTGATATCCAACGATGGAAATGGACCTCCACGGAGAAAGAAACAGGCCATTATGAGCTAAGAAATTCAAAGTTTTGCAAACTGTCTGGACTTTAAAACTAGAACAAAATGTTTAGAGATAAAGTAATGGTTTAATTCTTTCAGTTTCTACTTTTTTCTCCAATCAGCTGCAAGACGGTTTTCTCCATCTCAGTCTCACTTTCTCTCTCTGTGACAGATCCTGCAGCCTCCCTGTCAAGCTGGCATAGTGGCATCATTCTAAAACTGGTATTAGGCATTTCCTGCTGCGTCCGTTGGCGGGTGTAAGGGTGTGTGTGTGTGTGTGTGTGCGTGTGGTGTGTGTGTGTGTGTGTGTGTGTGTGTCGGGGCGGAACGCACCTGGTCCGCGCAGCTGTGGGGTTCCTAGCAGGGGGGAGAGAGAGAGAAAGAGAGAGATAGAGGAAGGAGAGAAAGAGAGAGGGATGGGAGGAGACGAAAAGGGGGCCCTGTGTGCGCTGCTGTACTGGTGGGGACCCGATGAGTTCAAATAGAAAGAAAGAAAGATGTGGGGAGAAATTGAGTGCTTCTAGGCACAGTAATTTAGCATGAGCATACACTGTCGCCACAAGCTTCAAAGTTGCTGGAACTGCCCTTTAAAAAGGAGTTTATTCTGTTTATGAGAATCAGTTCAAGGGAAAGTTTAATTATTTGAAGTGGGGTTGTATGAGGTGCTTGTCCATAGTCCACCGCTGTGGACAGGGTCAGCCGCAAAACATATATTAGCCATTTCAAGTGTACACTATATTGAGAGTATTTTAACCACTTTACTTTGCAACAAGAAATCGCTGTTCTATAAGCCAAATATCACTTTCTCCAAACCGAAACTCCATTTGCGAAATCAGTAATTTTACCTTGCAGAATGTGGAAGTTGCTGGTCTTTCGCTAGACTGTCATTGGACCTAACTTTGGAAAAAATATGAACTGTAGTCAATGGTGAAAGAAGTGTTTTTTTTATCCTGCTTGATTGTACCACAAATTACACGTTTGTCAATTTAAAACATAATTTTACAAGTCAAGAAAGCCACTGTTTGTTGTTAAATTGTTGAAATATCAGACTGTGAGGAAGCTGCACACCCAGAAGTCACGTAAGTGATGTCATGACTTTCTCCCTCCAAAAGATTAACATTATCCGCTAAAGCTACAATGCATGTGTTGTACCGGGATGTAGTCACACAAGCAATGCTCATTCTTTCGCTTCTTTGCTGATAACAGGACCGGAAGTCGCTGGATTAAACATTTAATGTAAGATAACTTTACAAGGGACGACCATGTTGGTGTTGGTGATGTATATTGTGCGAGACGAGAGATGTAGTTCACTGAGCAGTTTCACACACAACTAAGCTAAACTCCAACATTACAGAATTACTGTTATGTTCTGTAAACTACAGAATTATGTTTTGACTAAACATAATAAGTCACATAATAACACTTACAAACTAACAGATCGAGGCAGCGGTAGAACGTATTCTGTGTTTTGCGAGGTAAAATTACTATTTTTGCAGAGGAGTGATGAGCAAGAGAGTGATATTTGCCTTATATAATGGCTGTTTTCCATCAAAAAAAGCTACCTGACGTAGGGGTGGGGGATTGAATGCTTGTGAATCAATGCAGAAAAGTCAATAATGAGAATAATGAGTCAACAATGAGAAATTTAAAACCCAGTTTGCGACATTATGATAACCTGCAATAATTTTGCAAGATTTTGGGCTGTACGTTCCTTAAAGCTGAAGTTCATTGTGTTTACATTCTAAACCAGGCTGCTGGAGTTTTGGTGAGGATGGCTGCGTGTGAGCAGCTGCAGATGCATACAGTCGGATTGGTAAGCCCAAGCTTAAAAGCTTAAAATTTTGATGCATTGATAGTAGTTTTATAATCACATCGTAGCCCTCTGAATCGAAATCAAATCATGAGGTGCCAAGAGATTCACACCCCTGGTCTGACAGCAAACAGTGAAAATATTCTAAATATAGCGTACACTTAAAGATGCTGGTACTCCTGTGCTGGTCGCATCTCAACCACGATCTACTGTAACTAACACACTGACGATGTCGCTGACTAATTACCTTATTCAACTCATTTCAAACAATCCATACCATCCCTTTAAAGTCAAATTTAATGGGGTAAGGCAAAGTTTTCTCTGTGCGTACTGTTTCTTTTATCTGGAAAATAATCTTAAATGTTCTACTCATCTAATAATCAACCTGTGTATGACTTACTATAATAATATTTCAATGTCATTATTTTCACAAGAAAGGAAATTAAGCCCACACTAAACCATAAGCTTCACCTGCATAATTCTTCACCCAGTTGGTGATTGTTTCAAATTATTGCATGCAAAAGTGATGCAGTTGATTTACATATTTCAGACAACTGTGGTTTGTCGGCCCATGTAGTCTCCATCCTCCATTCCTGAGTCCTGAATACATAACTGTACATTGTGTCAATCTGTGCTAGGATGCAGTTCCTCTGCTCTTCTGCAGAGGGGGCAAGGAATCTGGGAACAAAAGGCTGGAAGAACAGTGATAGAGAGATTTCACAGTGCAGATTTAAGTGTGAGCAAATAGGGCAACGATAAGAGGAAACCACGTAGGAACCCACACTCTGAGGAAACAAACAAATGTGTTGTTTTTCAGGCTTTTTCACTCAGAGCTCCTCCAGGATGTAACAAGAGCACAGATGTGTTCACACACACGCACACACAGAGTCTATTTCACAGCTGGACGACCAGGGAGCAGTCAGCACTGGGAAGGTCAAATGACCAGGTCAAAGGTCGAGCCACAGAAAGCTGCAGTAGAGGGAAGAGGAGCACGAGGGCATCAAGCACACTGTGCACATGCATACTTACCCTCACACACACACACACACACACACACACACACACAAACACGTGTATTAAATTCATCATCTAACGCTGTTGCAACTCTTCAGCCTTTGCTCCAGATGGGCAAAGGAGGCTGAGAATGTCCGTCTGTCTGTCTGCATGTAGAGGCAGTTTGATCTGAAACAAAAGGCTGGACACACACACACGCACAGTCAGAGTTGTGGTCATTTGATAAGGAGCCCAGCAGGATCGCGTGGGTCAACATCACAGCAGCAACTGAGCAGATCAGTTCCCAATATGTTCTCCCTCAGGTAGAAGATTGCCTCAGAAGTTTGTATTTACATAATGCTAAAACATGGTTATTGTATTTTATAATGTTGTCTTATTCTGGGTTTGACCACTCCTTAAAGTGATATTTTTTGATTTATTTAAAGTTGGGTAGTATGAGATACAAACTCCAACTCCAAAAAAGTTGGGATGCTCTGTAAAACGTAAATAAAAAATCATTTTGAGTGTTTGGGAACTGAGGACACTAATTGTTAAAGTTTTGAAAGTTAAATTCTTTCCCATTTTTGCTTCATGTATGACTCCAGGATCTCAACAGTCCGGGGTCTCTGTTGTCTCTGATGTGCCACACATTTTCAGTGGTAGACAGGTCTGGACTGCAGGCAGCCGGTCTAATATCCGAACACTCTGACTGTTGTAACACATGTAGAGTGTGTTTTAGCATTGTCTTGCTGAAATAAGCATCAATTAATAAGCGTCTCCGAAAAAAAGATGTTGTCTGGATGGCAGGATATGTCGCTGCGAAACTTGTACGTATACCTCTCAGCATTAATGGGACCTTCACAGAAGTTACCCATGATGCCATGGGCACTAATACACCCCCATACCATCCTGGATGTTTGCTTTTGAAGTTTGCACTAACAGTCTGGATGGTCCTTTTCCTCTTTAGCCAGAGGAGACAACGTCCATGATTACCAAAATCAATCTGAAATGTGGACAGCAGACTTTTCCACTTTGCATCAGTCCATCTCAGATGAGAATCTAAACTTGCATTTGTAGATGCAACAACAAACTGTGATTACTGACAACAGTTTTCCTAAGTGTTCCAGAGCCCACGTGGTAATATTCTTTATACAATCATGTGGGTCTTTTTAATGTGGGCCACCTTAGGGGTCTAAGGTCACAGGCATTTAGTGTAGGTTTTCGGCCTTCCCTCTTACATGCAGAGATAGCTCTGGATTCTGTGAAATTTTTAATATTATGATGTTATATAACAGCGGTTTCCTGTTGGAAAAGGCTGTCTGACAGTGATGTAATGTGGTGAAAATATTAGCCTGCACATCACTTTATATTGATTGTTTGTTTGTTTTTGTTCAGTTCACCACACTCCTGTAATTGCCACTTGTAGCCACGGTGACTGCCGCTCAGCTGGTGTGTAAGTTCTTGATGAGAACTGTATGAACTACTATCTGTGGCCTTATTCTGTGTTTTCTAAGTCTCACAGGAAATCCAGAATAGCTGCTTCTTAATAATATTCAGGAGTTGTCGGGTCACAGCAGGTGAAATGAGACGAGTCTTAATTGCCTAGAAGTGACCGGACTAATGCATGACACATTGGTGCTGCTGGTAAGTGCTCTAATTACAGCAAAATGGATTTAGCAGCTATTTCAAAATGCCCAGGCAGTCGCTACCTAATGTGACCTTTGAACAGATGGACGCTTTGTGTGTGTGTGCGTGTGAGCACAAAGTGGACTTGGATTGGTTATTGGTGTTTCTTCATGTGGCTGTAGGATATTGTGAAGCATCTATTTTAAGAGTGACAAGTATATGAAATTGAGTTACAGAGGATTTGCGGTTTCTTATATGAGGAAAACAGCCAAGACGCCAAGAGGGAGAAGTTGCCCGAGACCTGTGTGAAATTTTTTTATTTGGGTTTAGCTTCTATGTTTATTCCTATGACAAGGACTTGGCAGGTCCTTCGTACATGTTTGCGCACACAGTGTTTGTATATAAGCTATTATTTATTTAAAGGGATAGTTAGGATTATTTGAAGTGGGGTTGTAGGAGGCACTTATATCAATGGTCAGCGTAAATGCCAGTTAATACACCCCCAGTTTGGAGAAGCACAACAATACTAGCACAGAAGCTAGGCAGTAGCTGCTTCTCCAAACTGGGGGCTTATTGACCTACATCTACTGTAGGTAGGACTATTGATAAATACCTCATACAACCCCATTTCACATAATCCAAGATATCTCTTTGATGACAAACTGCATCCAATTCCAAACTTCCTGTACGATCACCAACAACAGCTAGGCAATCATGACTTTGTCTAATTAAACAGAATTAGCATGTTTCCCTGCTTTTATGGCAGCAAACCGTGAAAGCCGCACTCTTCCCGTAATGTAAAACAATAACACTTGGAACCACTAAAATCTAATCCTTCCTCCACTTATCTACCAGCTACCTTGTTATTCAGTTTGTTATTTTTAGTTCCAATTACCTGTAACACACACACAAACACACACACGATCTTATCAGTGGATTAAGATATGCTAAGTAACATGCACGGTCAACGATGCATGTTAGTGACCCCTGAGTTCAATTAGCCCCGGCATGCAGCCTAATTTCACAGCGTGACCCCTGCTGCTGCACAGACACACTCACACAGAGAAACCAGTGCGACTCCCTTAAATGTCTATCTGTGTCCGCCGGTGATCAATGCGTCCTTTGAAGGAAGCACCAGCAAGGAGGGGGGCGAAGGAGGGGACTGGGTGAGCGAACACAGGACCCCAAGTGGATGACAGAGAGAGCGGGGGTGAGGAGGAGGAGGAGGAGGGATGCAGTATGGGACGAGAGGTGAGGAAGGTGACATTGTGTGCACAGTGATTGATGGACATTCACATACAGAGAGATAGTATCTGTAGAGGCTAGATGACCCCTGACCCGACCCATAAGGCCTTACGTGAACACAACAACTTCAACATTTGTTTTGAAGCTGAGAGAGATAGGGGTCACGAGGCAGAGACGTGTTTGTGAAGGACAAGAGACGAGTCTCAACAATAACTCAAGACAGACACTACCAGCAGGCTGATCTTCCAGGAACCTTTATCTCTTTACCTACACCTGAGTAGAGCTTTATTTTCCTACAAGGCAACAAAAATCATACATTATAGACATTCTGGCTATTGTGGGTAGAGCGGGTTGTCTACTGGTGAATGTGTGTGAATGAGGTAGATTCTAAGCAGCAGCGGCACCTTGCACGGCAGCATCTGCCATTAGTGTATGTGTGTGTGAATCAGTGAATGTGACATGTAGTGTAAAAGCACTTTGAGTACCTGGAAGACCAGAAAGGTGCTATACAAATGCAAGAGCATACTGAAAACACAACTGAAAACACGCCTTTCGCCTGGTGGAGACAGATGAAGACTTTAAAGGTTCTGGTGTTATACTCACAACACCGAATGCCCCAAAAGGTTGTATACTAATAGTGATGTAACAGTTTAGATTCCTAAAGATTTATGGCTATTCTGACTGATATAGGGTTTAGGTAGTTTTTGACAAGCATTGTTGAAGTGTATTGTTCTAAGTTGTAGTTATTCACATTATTGCATTAGATTTTTTGCAGTAATTTTTGTTTCCTATGAATCCCAGGAAGAGTAGGTCTAGCTGTTGCACCCATAAGAGCTGACTGGGTTCCAAATGAATACATAAATACTACATGTAGCTCAAACCGTATTTCCATAGGAGATTGTGATACTGATGCTCGATATCATTGGTATTCTGCTGTAAGGTTACAGTGTTATAATCATCAATTTTAGCTCATATGTGATTAATATGAACACAAATAAAAGTATAGCTTCTCTAATTAAACAGAAGTGGTCTTAAAATTAGCCACAGAAGCCAAAGGAATCCAACAAGACACAAAAATATCATATCAGGTAATTTTAGCTCGAGGGGAGGAGAGGTATGGGGAAGCCCTCTGCCCTCTCTGTCTCCAGCCAGTCTACACCAACATCTGGAGCTCACATCAGCTCACCTCCTCTGAGACTGGCACTGTTGGAGAGAGGGATGATAGGAGGTACAGAGAAAAGAAAAAAGTGGAGAAAGTTTAAAAAGAAGAAGGGGGTAAAGGAAAGGAGGGTGGATAAAGCTAATAAATAAGATCAGAAAAAGAAAAAAGGAAGATAAAAAATAGGCGAAAATAAGTTGGAGGAAAAATAATTCTATTTTAAACATATATCGGTGCTCTCCCACTATTGAGATGTAAGATAGGGCTGAGCAGTCACTGTGTTTGTGTTCATGCATCTGTGTTTGTAGAAGGGTGTGTGTGTGTGTTGTGCTGATGATTTTCCAGTTGATCATCTTGAGTGCACAGCACAGAGAGCAAGAACACTGGTTAGCTTCTGTGGCGAAACACTGTGTGTGGCAGGAAACAGCACAACCTGTGATCTCTGCAAAAACACTAATGGAAAACCTCACTCAGATAGAAGACGTGGGTGTGTGCGCATAAAAGTACAAGTGTGCGTGTTTACGTGCGTGCATTTGAATACCTGCATGTGAGCTGCAAGCTGTCAAAATTATAATTATTCCAAAGACTGTGCAAACCAAGGTATGTGTGTTCTTAAAGACGCAACGTTCATCTGCTTTTTGCAGCAATTAACTTGAGAACCACAGACTTTCCTTTACAGATAACAAGTGAGACTTCCCTTAGATGTGCAAACAAAAACAGACATGACAAAACCCTAACCTTTTCACAACTTGTTCTAACAGTTTGTTTTCAAAAGTTGAGCTATATTTGGTCTAACTGCTGATCTTCTGTAAGATTAAAAGACATCATCACTGCTGCTGAAGCCTTGCTCTTTTAATTTGCCGCTCACTTGTTCACAGTTTTGTTGTAGCAATAATTAATTCAAACCTGAGTTATGCTGTGCTCACAACTTAGTTTTTTGAAGGTTATTCTGGTGGCAAATTGGTGACACACTAGCTAATGTGACATGTGTTTGGCTGTTCAGACAATCACAGGAAATACTCAACAGTTTGACAAATACTCTGAATGCTGCTGTTGAAGTAAACTCCATCTGGTCTTCCTAGCAGGCTAAACGTTTGTTCTCAGAAACATTCTCAGAATTACTTGGAAATTCAGTTTGACCATTGTTTCTTGTAACTTGGTGGAGTAGGTATTATCCCCCTGTTCACCACACTAATCTAGATATTCTCGTTGGCAGGACTGTAGACCAGAGATGACAGGCATCAGCGACTGAAAGTGTGTTTGAGATGCCCTGATGGCCTGATCTCTGAGTAACATTTATCTTGGTACTTTAGAGTTTAACGGCCATGTCCTGACTTTGTGAGAACGATGTCTTAACTGGCTCGACTCATACCGGTAGTTAAGATGAGATTTAAGTGGGTCAACAGTTGGAAAATCAGGTTGAAACCAAACCAAGAAAGTTGTACTAATGTGAAAGAGGTGATTAGGGCTGCAACTAATGATTATTTCCATTACTGAGTAATCTTGCAATCATTTTCTCGATCAGTAGATCAGTCAGAAAATGGTGAAAAATGTTGATCATTGTTTAGTTTTGTCCACAACAAAAGATATTTAGTTTACCATCATAGAGGAGTAAAGAAAACAGAAAATAGTCACATTTGAGAAACTGAAATTAGTGAATTTGGACATTTTTCTATTAAAAAAAAAAAAAAGTTGCCAATAAATTTAAAAACTACAGCCCAGGTCTGCGCCTAACTCCACCCACTGCATAATTTTGAAAAATGCGAAAAAGTGGCGTGAGGTTGAGGAGGGGGCCAGGCTGGGGTGCACAGAATCACCACTTTATGGGGCGTGGCTACAACAGCATCCAGAGAGATAGACTGACCGGGCTGTTAAGCTAACCAGGTATGGGCAGCAGCTGTCGGATTCTGCGTGTCTGCGGAGAAACACAGGGAAGCACTGGAGACAGAGAGTCTGCTGGAGCTTTGACAGTCACTAGAAGCACATTTGTGTCTCTTGTTGAAAAAGTTGCTGTGTTGTAACGGCATTGTAGCTAGCCGAGCTAACGCTAGCTGCTCAGAGAGGCTGAGAGGCTCTCTGGTGTGGGTGTGTGTATCTGCAGGGGAGTGTCTGTGTGTGGCTCTGCCGTTTATCATGAGATCATCATCCAGGAAAAGAATGAGTTAATTGGTGCTTAACAAAAATGTATAGTGTATATTCCTGTGAATGATGAGTCTAAGTCAGAATGTATTTGAAAATAAGTGATGTTTCAGAGACTCCTACTCAGGGGCTGGAGGAAGTAGGCCAGCCAACTCTGATTAGAGGACATTAACCTTCTTTTTAAATCTGATAGAGCTGTCCCAACTCTATGTCAGCATTAGCTTTGCAAGGCTCAGGATGATTTAAAACAGTAGGTGACGTTTTGAACCATTTTCAACCCATGAAATTATTAAGAAATGTCAATATTAACACAAGCACTGATGTGTTTCAACAGACATTATATCATATAATTAAGTTTACGGCTCAAAACATGTTAAAGTGTACAGTACCTTTAATACCTGACAACTAATCGACTAATCGTTGCGGAGGTGATATTGAGTGCATGTGTGTGTTTATGGGTGTGTGTGTGTGTGTGTGTGTGTGTGCAGGGGTGGGGGGTCACAGGGATGTTCTTGACTGTGTCATCTCCAGCAGCTGTTTCCCTCAAACCCTGCCTCGCCCCCTCTTCGCCCTCCCACCCCATCGCCTCACAATGAAACCAATACAAAGGAACAGGAAGTGCCTCCCGTTAACTGGGGCCCAATCAAAGCCATCATTATTCCCGTGTCAGAATTTTTACAGGAAATAGCTTCTCAGAAAATATGCCAGCTGTGCAGGGAGTGTGGTATTATTGTCTCATAGGTCTCGTCTGTTTTTTTTTTTTTTTCACTTATCAGTCGCTGCGAACAAAAGGACACATAGACCCGTCTCGACCACGTGCGCGGCACACTGTCACTGCTGTGCGTTCACAAGGCAAGCCAGGCACTGTGTTCTCTGGGGCTGGGTGGTTATTGTGCGCCCTGTGAAAGGAGCTCCCCTGCTGTGCCTGCACCGGCTTCTTTGGTTCCCATCCTGAACCGAGCAATTGTCTTTTTAAACCCTGAGCACAGAGAGCACACAGATGCAAGAGCACATACATGATCGCACACACACTCACACACACGGCTTTGCCTACTGAAGCCACATCTGTAAGAACGCTCCTCAGATTACAGCATAAACGGTGGGTTCAGGTGAAGCCTAACGTTTGCCAGATGCTGCGGTAAAGTCACCAGGAGGTTAGCCTAACATTGGAGTGTTGTTGTTGGTCGGGGAGGGTGGAATCATCTGCCTCCCCAACAAGGAGGGGAGGGGGGGCACACATCTGGCGTTAACAGAAAACTCATTTATGAGCATTATCTTAAACGAGCGTGAATAACAGCACCGATGGATGTGATTATCTGGAATATTTAAAGGAGTAATATGTAAAGATTGCACATCCAAAAATGAGCACTGCAGTCCAAATAGTGAGTCGGAGCCAGAGATCATATATTAAATAGGATGAAATTCTCTTTAATATACAATCTAGGGTTGAAGTGCCTCCTCCCCAGACTTAAGGAAGCTCAGGCAGGCTGCAGGAACACTGCAGGAGCACAAGGCGAGCGCAACATTGTAATTTGACAATAACAAGTGAGGACAAGTCCTGCACTGTAAGTTGATCAGCTGTCAATCAGCTGTCAATGTAACGTTAATCCTCTAAGGTGTGGTGTTGCCTTTAGGTAACACACCCATTTTTAGGCCTTTACACTCACACAATACTTCCTCAGTTATGATGCAATACTATAAAAAAGAAGCAGGGCCCTGAGCAAACTAATAGTAGTGTTGTAATATGTCACATGACTCTGGAGGTCATGTTGGATCCGTTTTTTGTTGCCCCCCTCACATGGTTCAGCTCCTCCATCATCTCTGTCCACAAAAATGGTCTGAAAACATCTTTTTATGTCAATTTATAATCTGGAAAAACTGGACTCACATTATTAGATAAGTAAAGTTTGATTTTTAATTGTTTAATCACCTTATTTGATAATTAAGTCATCAAGAACTGATCAAATATAAATGTTGCCTTGAAGTAACTAGAAGTACCATTATGGAATCTTCCCATGACATTTTGGTATTGTGTATTTAGGTTTATTTACTGTTTGACCAATATAAGATAGGGTGTAAAATGCATTGAAATTTTTTTTTTTTTATTTTAACACATAAGCAGGGAGCCAAAGATGGCAGCAACACAACAAATGGTTGCAACATACTGCATGTCAGGAAAGACACACACCAGGAAACTGAAAACAAGCGTTTAAATGTAACACAAATGATTAAACACTGAAATATGACTCAATATCTTGGTGTGAGGGGGATGACAATATTTGGTTTGATAGATTGTTGATACAAAGTTTTGCTGAAATATGCTGACACTCTTTAACACATTTATTCCTGTAAGCTCTTCTCCAATGGTACAATGTTGCCGGTCAACATCAACTTCCAGACAAAAAGAGTTCATTTTTAATCTATTTTGATTTCAAGTGGCATAAATTTTAAACTGGTGAGGCAACCTGTCTATGACTATTGTAATAAATTGTATTAAGATTTAAAAAAATATTTTTTTCATTTCATACCATTATGGCATGGTGCTACTTAAGGTAACACGCCCTCAAGTTTACCCTTAAAAAATATTTCTTTACATTTCTTCTGAATTGAATCGTATCGTACAGACTTGATATCAGCAAAAATCGTATCTTTGTCAAAAGATCAAATATAGTATTGTGATGAAACTTGTGATTTACACTCTACTAAACATCAACTCCTTCTTAAAGATTATTAATGATCTCTTACAACTTATAAACAAACACTGACTTATTCTGCGAACACTCAGCATTAATTTGAACCCTAATTAAAGTGAAACAGGCAAACAAAAACACAAGTTACGACCGAAATAGAAATTTCAAAGGAAGACACCACAGTTGTACCATTGTTGTCAGAGAAGCCAGTAATTCAACTTATATATCGTGGTAATTTTATGATTTATTACAGTAAATATATTACACATTTCTCCTTTAAATAGTAGAGGGTAATTTAAATCTTGAGATCAGTTCATCCTGCAGCTAAAAAGAAAAAGTGGCTACTCGGGTTGATCTTAATCTCCAGTTTGTCCTCTGTAATCTCTCTGTCTCTGTGAGGCCTCACAGACGTCTGGAGGACAATAATTAACTCAGTCACTCAGCGCGTTGACACAGGTGAGCACCACTCAGGTTGTTAAACAGTCATTATAGGGCTGCTGTGATGTGAATGAACACACACACACATTTGATTGACCACTAACATTGTCATAGCTTGTCTGTCACATCAGGCTGAGGCCTATTCAGTTACAAAATGCCACTGTTGACTGTTTTAACACTGATTAGATAAAGATAATGTCCCCTCTGACTAAGTCCTCTGCTGACACTCAATTTAAAAAAAAACTAACTTTACACTTGAGGCCTTTAGTGAATACAGACATGTGGTGATTTCTATCTGTTTAACACCAGTTCTCACCTCTCATAAACTGGGTTTTGTCAATGTCTATCTCTTGTTTTGGCCAAAAGGAGCTGCTCTGCGTCCTTCACTGTGAAGCTTATCAGTGGTGTTTGAAGTGCTCGTCTTTATCTCAGCTCACTGTGTGGAGGTCATCAGCCTGACCCACTGCTCTCTATCTCTGCCTTCACTATTTCTCTGGTATTCTGCCGGGGCAGATAATCATTATTTGTGCTGTTTATGCTGCCTCTAATCTGATAGTATGACAGTATGTGTACAGAGGCAGTAAACAAAGTGA
This sequence comes from Lutjanus argentimaculatus, assembly GCA_034769285.1. NCBI lineage: Eukaryota > Metazoa > Chordata > Actinopteri > Lutjaniformes > Lutjanidae > Lutjanus > Lutjanus argentimaculatus. Next base: position 24,292,858 of record JAWZSL010000003.1, on the reverse strand, counting down.
CAGAGGGTGGTGGCATATGACAAAGTTTCCTGTCTTGAACTGAGCTGGTAACATTGTAGGTGTCTATGCCGGTGCTCAGACCAAAAATAGCTCTATGATTAAAAGAACAAAAGCAAGCAGCTGTGTTAATGTGTGTGTGCTGCCACACGGACAAGAGATAAAGTAAAATATTATCCAGGAGTAAATACAATATGAACAAAGTTACAACAGCAAATATCATTTTATCCTTTGCCATAGTTATTGTAAGGAAAACAACACTGTTCAAATTAATTCAGTTCAATTTTATTTGTATAGCGGCAAATCATAACAAAGTTATCTAAGGACACTTTTCACATAGAGCAGGTCTAGACCATACTCTTAATGAAACCCAATTGTTTCCACCAAGAGCAAGCACTGAGGCGACTTTAGTGAGGAAAAACTTCCTTTTAACAGGCAGACACCTCTTTATTAAGGGTACGTGGCCAAATTAATCCAGCAGAAATATGCACATGTAGGTCTTTTACTGACTAAAACAGTGCTTTTCTGGATGATGTTGCAAAGTATTGCAAGAAATGTTGAACCGGGTGAAATTTTCATTTCATTTATTTTTTCATTTAAAACATAGACAGTGTACAATAAATACAGAATACAGATAGAACACAATTCTAATTCTGTCATCCCTGTACATGTGTATAATGTACATACTTTAAAAAATATAAAAAATGAAGTTCATGCAACACACTTGAATTTCTACCTTTTAATTTGTTTGTTTTTTCTTTCTTTTTTTTTTAAACTAAGCTCTGTGCTGCTGTCCAAAAATTACTTGAAGCCAATATTGAATAAATAAGTTTTCAACTACCATTTAAAAATGTTCACAGAGGTTGCATCTCTCAAAAAAATGGCAACAAAAGATTTAAAAGGCTGTGAAAGATCTTAAAAAAACAAAGAATTGGTAGTGTAGGCTAGTCCCAAACCATTAGGAGCGTTGTAGACAAGTAACAAAATCAGTCAAGCAGTCCTAAAAAATACCAGGAGCCACTGCAGGTTAGTTAAAACAGAGGTGATATGTTCTCTCTTTCTTGTTCTACTTAAAATCCAGGGAGCAGAGTGGATTGTTTTGGAAGACAGCATTGTGAAAACAGCACTTCAGTGGTCTAATCTATTTGAAATAACCACATACACAAGTTTTTCACCATATTGTTGGGGTAGGATCAGACTTACCTTTGCAATATTTCTTAAATAAAGCACTAATGTTAGTGTGAACAAGGCCTTAGACCGCTCAATTACCAGGACATCCTTTCTTCAATTACTGCATCTAAACCAAGACAACAGAAGTGAACAAAATTTTGACTGAAGGATTGAACATTTTAATTTCAACAGCAGTGTGTCTTACTGAAAACAATGTGGACAAACCACAAACCTGATTGTCTCCATCAACTAATCAAATAATCTCTCATTTCAGTTCAGATCTTTATTGTCCCACAAGAGGAAATTCTTTGTGCAGCAAAAAGACAAATGTAGAACATGAAACAAACACAATAAAAGCACACTTAGACAACTGAAGACATTAAAAGTGCTGTACTATCTATGTACACAATTCAAAATGAAACAAACGGTGAGGATAAAAGCAACAAAAGCTGCAACACAAAGAACAAAGATAAGAAAATGCCAAGCTGTACAAGGAACCAAGAGTCAGTTTACAGTTTATCAGAATTGAGGAGAGGTGGCAAAGGTACAGATTCTTTACTCAAGTAGAAGTACAGATACTGTACTCAAAGTATAAAAGTAAAAAGTATCCCTCTGAAGGACATTTCTACCAGCTGTTTCTGTGCAAAGCTAACTGAACCCCACCTTTTCTCTCCCGTTCCCTCTCCTGTCTGTTCCATCTTGTTACATTTTTTACATTAGTTTTGTTTTGATATGTTTGTTGTGCGTGATATGCACTCATGATACACCAAGGAATCGGCCTTTCTACGTGTTATTGTCCTGTTCAATTAGATTGAAATCAGGTTTGATGTTGACAAGGTGGTGTGCAATGATGCAAAATAAAAGTAATCAATATTTCCCCTCAAATGCATTAAAACTAAAGCAGCAAGCCTGTTTTGAATATGTAAGAAGCGGAGAGTACAGATATTTGTGTTAAAATGTTAGGAGTAAAAGTAAAAAGTTGTCAGAAAAATAAATACTCAAGTAAAGTACATATACCTTAAAACTCTACTTAAGCACAGTAAGGAGGTACTTGTGCTTTCTTACTTCCCACCTCTGAACTCTCTGAACTAAGAAAACTTATTGAACATGAAATAAATGAAAACTTTGTTGTTTTTTTTTAAACCTATGTGCCTGACTTGAAGGGAGGATATCAAATTCCTTAAGGAAACCATGGTTGGGATTTGTTATGATGGATTTTTAGTGTGATTTGTCTGATATAAATGTCAGATAGACAAGACAGCTGCTCACCAATTATTTCACTCGCTGCCTTGAGAGTGTTTCCCAGTTAATTCCCGTGTCCATACCAACAAATGAGAAAGGACTGATCCTATAATAGATCCATAGAACAGCATAATCTGTCTACATTAAAAACATTTAACTTCCACAGAAAATGCAGCCTTTGTTGTTCCTTCTTGCATATTGGCTCTGTTCAAATCAAGGCTCAGTTTCTTATTAATTTTAATCCGAAAGTAGCTCTCCGCCGTTTCTACATCTTGTCCTTCAACAATAAATTGGTGAATCTGAAGTCTATCAGAACTCAATAATCATATCTTTTGTTTTGGAAATGTTGAGTCTCAGAAAGTGATCATGACTCATTTCCATGAAACAGACTGGCAGCAACTGTGTCATCTGCACATTTATACTGACTTCCGCAGTCGTTGGACACTGTGAGAATTCAAGCGAGGATTGTGGATTATTTTGAGTGAAGAGGGCACTGTTTCTAGAAAGACAGATTTCTATTTATTTTTTTAAAAAAATCATTTTTTCAATGCTGTGAGATCCACAAATAGAATTCTAATAGTCTCCATTGTTGTGGGGTGGATACAGACATGTTATTCAAAACCCGGACTAATAAAATCATAACTAACTATAAAATACTGAGTGTAAATGAAAAGACATACTGTTTTGTTTTTAATCATTTGAGTGAACCAGTCCTTTAGTGTATATTTTCATCTACATATCAATTTTCTTTGATCATTTTTGGATCTTTAATCTTTTTTCTGTGCTGCCATATAAATATAATTTTTCTTTTTTAAGCCTAAATGCTTCCAGTTGGTGAGAACCGGCCTCTACAGACCGTATTCCTCGTTTGGTCATTCCGGGGACTTAGAGGAAGCAACATTTTTAGAAATCTTGAGTGGCTTTGACCCTCCAGTTTGGCCCGATTCTTAACTTAGTGGTGTGAGGATATTTTCAGTAAATTACAGAGTAGCCAGAGAATGTTAGGAGGAAGTGTCCATAAAACAATACACACACAGACCAGACATGGCTAAACAGATATAGGCATTTCCTGGTAGTGGAGTGACTCATGATTGTGTTACTTCAGCTTTTATTCTCAGAAACAATACGCAGATTTTAAAGCATTTTAGCAGCAGCAGTGACTGAGGCGCAGAGCGTCACAGAGCATGGTTTTTTTTTTACTCTGGATCGTGGCTTATTAAAATGGTTCACAGATGAAACAAGCATAGCAATAAGTTTTAAAAACTCCCACAGCGAAAGACAAACACACTGGACCATTACAGCTTTAATGTCATGATGTGTTTTTAATGGTTTCACACACAAACCCCAATTAAGACTTGCTTAATAATGCACAGCTGAACATGGCAATGCATAGCTGACCAGCTGGCAGAGTGTCCATTTTCCCTGAGTCCTTATGTCCATCCCCATGATGCTGTGCATGTCACATCACTGAGATTAAAGCCACTTTAGAGGAAGAGGGTATGCGAGTGTGGGGATTCATGGGGGGTTGCGGGTGAACAGAAAGCTCACAGTTACTTATAAAAGAGTATGAATCACCTCTAGGCTGGGTTGCACCAACAAGGCTTGATTTTTAAACCAGATTAAATGATGGTTTTACTTTTAATTATGTTGCATCAAACTATTAAAAAAATTTTTTTAGGATATTTAGTTTTTAAAATGGCTGCCGTTTTGAGAAGGATTGAGAAAAGTTCCTTGAAGAAACTTAAGGAACTCAACCCAATGAGTTTTACGATGCTTCCCTTCTCTCTTTTACGTCCAGTTGATAAATCGACAAACACACAACAAATTTTTCTCAAAGGGGGAGAAATCAGAGCTTTTCTGCAGAACCGTCATGAGTTGGCCGACTTGGCTGACTCATGACTCGGCTTGGCCTGATGTTTTAGCTAGCCAGCAAACAATGCAACATTTTGTTAACTTTTTTAGCTTGCTAGCCAAGATGATAACATTTTTTAAACCTTTTTTAGCTAGCTAGCAAACAGTGTCACATTTTGTTAACCACTTAGCTAGCTAGTAAACAATACAATTTTTTGTTAATTTGTTTTACTGTTTAGCTAGCTACCAAGCAGTGTAACATTTTGTTAACTCTTTAGCTAGCTAGCAACAATATTAAGGATTAGACTCAACCCAACTGAGCATCTCTTCTTTGTTTCTATCCAGTTGAAAATTCAGCCAAGTTTTCTCAGAGCAGGAAAAATTTGAGCCTCTCTGCAGAGCCATCATGAGTGGGCTAACTATGCTAACTTTATAGCTAACTGGAAAAGAATATCACATTTTTTAAATTTTGCTTTTAGCTAGTCAACAAATAATGTAACATTTTGTTAACTAGCTAGCAAACCACTTTTGTTGTTGTTGTTGTTGTTGTTGTTGTAACTTTTTAGCTAATTAGCAAACGATGTAATATAAAGGAATATTGAAAAGTCAAAAGTTAATGCCCTTTACTAGGTCCCTATTATTTACTTTTTTGATTTTGTTAAGCCCTGCGATGAACTGGCGACTTGTCCAGGGTGTACCCCGCCCTCACCCAATGTCAGCTGGGATAGGCTCCAGCCCCCCTCAACCCTCACGCATAAGCGGTTACAGAAAATGGATGGATGGATGGATGGATGATTTTGTTAAGGAAATTTTGGTTTACATCACTAAACTTAGATTCGCTAACCTAAAGTTAGTTTTTATCAGAGCAATGGATTTGCCCATTTTAAACCCAGTTTTGTTAAACTCTGATTAGAACTAATCTCGGATTAAATTAATCTTTGTTGGTGCACCCCAATCTAAATGGTGAAACCATTTAAGCAGACAAGTATTTGACAGCCAGACAGAGTGATAGACAGTCCAGTAGCAAGGTTCAGGGTGTGTGTTTTGTTTGATTGGTTACGGAGCTCAGTAGTCTGTGTAAGAGCTTTTAATCAGGTCACCAAGAGTCCAGACCTCTCTGCTCCCACTCTGCCCCCTCCGTCTGGAGGGCTCCGCCAGGGGTGACCGAGAGGGGCACCACTGACCCAGATTAGGCAGCGGTAAGTGTGTGTGTGTGTGTGTGTGGGAACAGTGGGAATCAGCTGTGTATCATGTCTCAGTCCCCACAGTTTCAATTCATTAGTGGAAAAAGGAAGAGACAAGAGAGATGAGGAGGGGTGGCAAGTGTGTGTGTGCTCATGCGTGTGTGCTTATATATCCATTTGTACATGAACATGTGCTGGAGCAGGAGTGTGTCCATGTGTGTGTGTGTGTGTGTGTTGTGTGTGTGTCTGTAGGGGGTGGGGAAGAAGAAGAAGAAAGAAGAAGTGTTAAAAGAACACAATGCCAGTGACAGAAGGAGAAAGTCACTGCTGCAGCTCATCTTAGATTTCAGGGACCCACTTGACCTAGAAACACATGACACACACCAGTCACACACAGGTGCAGAGATACCCACCAGGGACCTAATGGCCTCTGTCTGTGTGTCTCTGTGAAGCCTGACCAGCTGAACCCCTGCAGCAGCAGCAGCTACAGCATCAGACTTTCTTTCCCTCAATCCCTCTCTTTCTTTCTCTGAGTATCTCTCCTCTCCGTCACTCAGCCACAAGTCTCTCCTGCAGTCATTTTCCACAGAAATTTTCTCTGTCCTCTCTCAGCTTGTCTTTTCATTGGACTCTGCTTCCTGATCACCCGTACAAATTTCCTGTTTGTATCTCTCCATCTCGCTCGCTCCCAGTCCATGTCGCCTCCACACAAGAAACACATGCATGAACTTGCGTTGTGTGGGGTCTGAGAACAAAATGAAGAGTTGAATTTGGTCATGATCACGTGTACAGACTGACCAGCTGAACTTGTTAAAATGTTCATCCAGCTTCACTCACTGCAACTTAATACACTGTTGTAATTGGTCAAAAATGTTGTGGTTGGTTTATGTCCATTTGAGTTGTTTCCTTCCACCACAACTTGCAGGCTTCTCCTCCATCTAGCTTGGGTTAAGATTTACAGGAATCTATTGATAGAACACGGCATAAATTGAATATAATATTCATAAGTATGTAAGTGTGTAATCATCTGAAAATAAGAATCATTCTGTTTTTGTTACCTTGCGACACCATATTTCTACAGTAGTCCAGAAAGGACAAACCAAATACTTGTTCTAGATAGGGCGTTTTGTTTGCGTTTTGTGGGAGTTTTGCGGCCACTACAGGTTCACCTACACACTTAGAAAAATGGAGAGAAAGACAAAGTGTTTTTAGTCTGCAAGCTCACTACTAGATGCCACTAAATCCTACACACTGGTCCTTTAAATGTACAGATCCAGCTGCAGCACAAATGCTTATATTTAGGGTTGTACTGTAAGCCAAAGATTGGTCAGCTGAAATTGTACGTACTCGCACTACCAATTGATGGGTCGATGTGGAGAAAAAACATCTGCATGTTATCTCTAGATTAACTAAATCGGCCACAGTGTTCTGAGTGTACTCTGCTTAGTAGCCTAAACAGGTGCTAATCAAAGTTACACAGCGTTGCAAATGAATCCTACAGTTTGACCATTTCTTTTTCTTTTTCGCCTACCTATATCGTTATCTTTCGGGCATGTCTATCAAGTAAATTTACATACAGCAGCAACTCAAACACACACACACATGCACGCATATCATAGAGGATCTCAGAGCAGAACTGAACACAGGCCTCCATGACAACAAAGCTAATGTTAGCTGTACAAGTGCTGCAGAATGAACTTCCACAAAAAGCAACAACAACAAAAAAAAAAAAACTCTTAATGTACCAGCATCTGTTCTACTACTCTTGTTATGTAGTTGGCTTCAAATGAGCTTAATGTTCATAGTTTCTCTTGACTGTCCCTCAAGTAGTCCATTATTGCCCCAGCCTGTGGTAGTAGCCACATTAGCCATGCAACATGCTAACATAGGTTGACCAGATGTCCCTGTTTTCCAGGGACAGTCCCTGTTTTTGGTGGCCTCTGGAACTGTTCCCGGAAATGTCTCAGTTTTTTACTGTGCATTAAAAACAGGCCACAGAGTGCAAAATATTTTATGTGGCATGAAAGACCATGCAGCAGACTGAGTGGATGATGTCTCAATCACATTGTGTTTCTCTTGGCCAACAGAACAATATAACAACAAAATAAACACTAAAACAACATAAAATGTGGCCAAACTTGCAGCTTTCAAGTCTGGTGTTGGGTCAGGGACAACCGCTATTGATCCATCATTGAGCTCGAAGCGTTTCTAGCCGGAGCTTGTTGAGAAAAGAAGCCTGGTGGATTAACTTTGCAATACACACACACACTGTCCTCAAAAACAAACTTTTTATCCACTCAGCTCTATTGTCCTCTGAAGCTGGGTGCCGATGTAGCGATTTGTCCAGGTACTTTGACATGGTGTCAAATAGTTTGGACCCAGTAAAGTTTGAGGAAATAACTTAAGCCTCTCGCTCAAAAATAGGTCTGCATACGTCCCTCTGGCCCCTGACAATAATAGATGAAGAGGCGCTTTTTTCCTAATGAAAGTTAACACCAGCAACTATCCGACCAATGAGAATCTGGTCAGACAAACAGCATATTGACCACCCAACCAGAAAGTATTAGCCCAATTTATATTGTCTCCCAGCATAATATTCAACAGCAGTACTGAAAGTACAGGAATAAGTTTGGATCCCCTCAAGCAATCTCTGGATCTTGATGTACAGGCCCGACTTTGTGTGGGGTCTCACAAAGTATGGACCCAGACTTTGTGTAATTATAAGGTCACAATCCTAATTCCACTGAGTATGAAGTCACAAAGTTCCCACTTGCAAAACAGCAGCAATTACACAAGAGCATTTTGTAATTGTTATGGTCATCATCTGGTAGTCATCTGCAAATCGTTCCATAGGTCTTGATTTAGGTTAACGATTAAGGATGTCGCTCCACACTGAGAGACTGGATGTGGATCAGACTTGTTCCTCCTTGCCAGTGTGGAGACAACTAGCAGACACAGCCAGTTTGTCTCTGTGCTGTCTGCAGACACTCATTCTGCTGTTTATTTGCAGTTTTGAAAACAGAGGAATGGTTTTAGAAGAGAGATTAGGGCCTGCACTGCTTCCATTAATGGTCATCCAGTGGAGGCAAGTTCGCTGTCAGCAGTAGAGAGGCTGTAAATAATCATTCTGAGTCTGACTTGCTGGGCAGGCTCAAGAATGCAGTGATGTCTCTCCTAAATTAGTCAATTCGTTCATCAAAAACCTGCTGTTTAAAAGGAAAGATAGAAGGCGTTATGACTTATCACATATCGCCTCTCGCCTACACCAACTGGACTCGACCGTGATCACCAAGTCTGACCTTAACTATGCTTACACAAAGCCAGATGTTTATCCTCATTGGATAGCTGCAGAATAAACGGACCGTTCCAGTCAGGGACGATGAAAACGCCACAACAATAGTGTGACCAACAGCTGGCAGCCTCTCCACCCGCCCAGCCACAGTGAACATTACAGTCAGCTTGTTTTGGCCCTGTTGTGTGTGTGTGTGTTGTGTGTGTGTGTGTGTGTGTGTGTAGTGGCCATGGGCTTTATGGCCTTCTGTGGCTTGTGTCCCACCTGCAGTACAGTTGTATGACCTGCATGAACCAGTCAAATATTCACACCCAAGGACACAGACAGGGACACCTGACAACATGAGAAGGACAACAGCAAGGTTCCCACAACGGGCAGCCACAGCGGTGTGAAACTATTGCCTTATGTCACTGACTTCTGCTGTGTGTTATGTGTTTAAGGCTCTGCCTCCAGGCACCACATTACTGGATTTGATCACTGACAGTATTTCTGCAAAATGGAACATTTACTTTTCTACCATTTGACTCACTCTACTGGAAAATTTCAAGTGATTCCTCTTCTGTGGCAAAACAAAGATACAGAAGCCCTATTCACACTCCGTCCGTGTCCAAATTGTTTTCAAAAAGACAATAGTTCGCACATAAGATCAAAAAGCATCTTAAAGGAATAATCCGCAGCGTCTCCCTGTCATATACTCCCTGGCTGTTAATGCTACATTACACTTAGCTTGGAAGTCAGAGGTGGGAAAGACATCATACCCAAGTTGAGGGCGCTCCAGTACAACAAGTTGGAAAACCAAGATGGACGCCTCCAGGAAAACCTTTGCTGTGCTTGCTATGTCACTGGTATGCAGTATTTTCCACATACAAACACTGTAGCGTCATGTTCACAGAGAGAAGTTGGACAAGCAGACAGAAGAGAAAAGAGGTTGGGGTTGATGAGGTTCATCTGACTTCAGGGGACGTTCAAGTTTAAATTTCTGACTGAGAATTTGGATATTCCAACTTCCAACATCAAATGGCATGCACCATAAACTGCACACCCCCAGCTTGTGATGAAGACTTTCCATCAAAAAAAGTTGTAGTCTCCAATTCCAAGCCAAGGTAACCCTGATGACATCACCATGGCATCAGTAGGGTTATTTCTTCAGACTTGACAAAAGCTCCTTCTCAGCGCAGAAAGCATCATGCAAGCTGTTCACACCAACTGTGCAGTGCTTCTCATGATGAGTAAACTGACCTATATGTTTCACAAGTGACCACATGTTAAGGGATTTTGTTACCGCTGCAAAGGAAAATGTGTAATTTTGGCTCAAACATACAGACAGAGAAAAGGCATGCGGTGGCACTTATAATCCAACACAATCTCTTCAATCTGCATAGAATTAACACAGCTTTACACTTTCTAATAGTGTGCAGTGCCACATCAAAGTCAAACTTTGCATGCAGATCTTTCCCATTAACTTCTGTGGAGAGCAGACCCATAGTCAGGTGACTCTAGTGGTTAAAATTGGGAAAAAGGCTACAAAACTACTTGGTTAGGAAAAGACCATGGTTTGGGTTACAATAAATCTTTATACTATATCACCTGACATTGTTTACACATGGTATTTGATGCATCTGCTCTTCACAGAAGTTAACATGAAGGATTTGTGCATCACCTGCATGCAAAATTGAATTATGGCATATGCACTGCATGCTATTTGAAATCATAGAGTTGTTTGATTTGTACGCAGATTGAAGAGACTGAAGACAGGTACAGACTAGAACTATGTCCAGATTGTCTTGCATTTTGCTGTATTCAGCTATTATTGTATTGTTAGTTAGAGCAACTTTGTCTTCATGTTTAGGCGTACATTTAGTAAACCACCAGACTTGATCTCAGCAGTCAGATCCTCATGATTCAAATGTGTTTGAATGCAATCACATCTGTAATAGGCTCATTAAAATACAGTATATTTTAGTGTTAACCAGAACGTCACAGTGTCATAGACATAAAGTTGCTTAAAAGTTCTATTAAAGAGATCAACAATGATTGTGTTCTTGGCGTTTAGGGTTTGAAATGTCTCCTAACAGCCACAATGGGCACATAGTGAATGAATCAATGAATGAAGTACGTGGGTGAGTTTCTATCTTAACACATCGGTTACCCGCTCATGTAAAAATCAAGCGAGATCATTATGCACAAACTTGAACAAGAGACTCAAACATAACTAACAAATGGCCAGCACAAATCAACAATGTGCATAAAATGTCATGTCACCGCCTGGGTCACCGGGGACAAAAGCCCGAGATCTGTAGGCTGTTCAAAGCTGATAGAGAAGACTGAAGCGTCTTTGATGGAGGACAGAGTGAGGACAGGGAGCAGAGGAGGAGCAGAGGAATCCTGCAATGACACACACCAGGGATACAAAGAATTAAGTTTCAGTGTATTTCTTGCCTCTTAATTACCCACCCCCCCTCCCTCTCCAAGATGGGCCTGCACTTGTGGATGAAAAAGATCCCCCTCGGTATACAACACTGCCTTTCCACATGACAGTACGGTGGTTTACCCTCTGTGTCTCTCCGTCTCCCTCCCTCGAGATGACCTTCATTACTCTGCACTCTGTTCTGTTGTTAGCAGAAGTAAAAAGAAACACTTCGCTTTGAGAGGTAAAGATGAGTGGGAGGGGTGAGATTTAGATCCTGCAGGTATGGAAACACACACATTCAGACATAGAAGTGGAACAGCTGTTTCTGCTTATTATTATGTAATGGTATTTTTTTAGAGCTACAACCATGAGATTTTAGCTGGTTATGAAACTGTCTCAATTTAATACGGATGCCTCGATATGACCTAAATAAGCAAACAAGATCCGCAAGAAGATTGGCTATTTCTAGTTATTCTTAACGCCTGCCACGAGGTTGGATTCTCCAAGAAATCAGAAGGAATTAGTCTGTCTTTACATTTTCATAAGCGCTAAAGTGAGTCGAATGTTAGCCAGTTAAAAAGAGGAGATTTTTATTTCCATAATTTCATTTTTGATGTTATATTTTTGTGGTTATTACAGTGGAAACACTTTTGTCCATAGGGGCCTCAAAAATCAAGAAAATATAAGTCCCTTGTAGTAGCTTTAACTTCCTTTGTAGCTCTGGTGCAGCCACGTGTCAGAGTGTGCTTGTGCCACTAGAACACCCAAAAATCATAAATGTTTAGCTTTACTGAAACTTTTTGTCCAAAACTTAGGCTATCGTGGCCTAATTATAATAACATTTCAAGATTATAACTTATTTTTGTCAAAAAACAATACCCACAGTCATGCACAGCCTGCCTACCAATCAAATTTATACAAGTTCATACATGTGCAAGTAGCTGTGATCCCAGTGAGCATCATGGGAGATTAGCAGTGTAGTAAACAATACGTCTGAATACTTTAGAGACTAAATAGCCTCTCGTTCGTTACAGAGACTTTGGAGCCTAATGAAATAATTGAATCATTAAGACCAAGTCAAGCCATCTTCCCATTTAAACTGCCAGCTTGCACACATGGGCTTTGTCCCTGTGAAGTGCCTGATAGTTGTCTGTTGTATTGTAGGCCCAATTTGATTTATTTGATGAAGCCTAAAGAATTATTTAACTGTGACCTTTAAAATAACAATCGAAGAATGGACTGTACGATGACTACAGCACTTTTTATGCTGTGTTATGGCTATGTTGAAGGCGAGTCTATGTGTAGAGTAAGATATGTTTTGTGGAGGCACACATCAGTCCAACCTACTGTGTTGTGGAGAAAATCAGATGTAGTTTTATTTTTTATCATTCCAGGGCCATAAAAAAGAATGAATCTGTAAAAGAACAGCGTGCAGGAAATGGCTCAGCTTAAACAGGAAGGGATGCCTAAAGACAAATGACTGACAGTTTGGTCCTTCAAGGAAAAGCAAAAACATTTTTCATTTACTTATTTATTCTTTTATCTATTTCCCTTCACATTTGCACCTTTTATATACATATTCTTTTATTTATTCCTCTTTATATGTCTACATGTACTTTCCAATTCTTTACAGATTTATTCTTTTTTTTATAGTTACTCCTGTGACTCCACGGTATTTGGCTGACAATAAAATAAAAAGTGGATTGAAATTTAATTGAGAGAGAAGTAGTAGAGAGGAGAGAAGAGGAGAGGAGGGGGCGCTGCTAATTATGCATGGCGATTGTTGATGGCTTGATTGTCTGCGTCCAGCTGCACGGAGGAGCGGGGAGAGGGAGAGGGAGGGCGGGGAGAGAGGCAGACTCACTGACGCCAGGCTCGGAATTCTCCCATCCATTGAAAGAGAGACCCGATTGTGTCCGGGGCCTTTCCGACAAGCACCTGATCCCTGCCCAGACACACTAGTGCATGTGTATGTGTGTGTCTGTGAGTGTGTGTTTTAGCACAGATTTACGCACCGAGAGCTCTGGAATCTGCAGACAAGCGCTGTCATGGGAGGAAAATACTCCTGTTGGCATTTTTTGATATCCTAGAAATGGCTCCTAGTTTCTAAAAAATGACAAATTCAGGAGAAGAATCAACTCCACACGGTGGTCTGTAATCCCAAAACGCCTAATCTATTTAGCCAGCAGTTTGCCCGGTCAGCAAATACACAATTACAGTATATTCCCAGCTGACCTGGGAAATTCAGTGCAATATTTGTCCTCCCCTTGACATATTTAAGACAGATATTTAAGGGTCAAAGTCCTGTTTGGATTCTCTGCGCCGCTCACACAATATATCACTAAAATAGCACTGGACTGAAGTCCTGTCTCACGGTTCAATATTGTGGTTTGCTCTAAAGTGAGCTCGCCGGGTGACTCGTCATATACAGGGTCAGTGGCTGTGGGGAAGATGAGGAGGGGTTTGATTGCCAGGAAGAAGGCACTGCGACTTGAACATCTGTTAAACCTCTGCGTGATAGGGAGGAGAGATCTCCAGTCGCGCACATTTACGCACAAATGTGTCCAGATCCTCATTTTGGAGTAATGTGTTAAATTTACTGCAGCCTCGTCAAAATTATAATACAGTTTAACCTAAACAGGGCAGTTCAAACAGTTCTGTTCAACAGTTCTGAGCTGCAAAATGGCAGATTAAGGCTGCCATTCTGGCACTCAGACCGTTCAAAAACTATTGCATGATGGTGCAAAGTTAGATTTGTATTGATCCTGGCCAGAGATAGAAGAAATACTCAGATCTTGTACTTAGGTCAAAGTAACAACACGCAAAACAAGTAAAAGTCATGCGTTTAAATAAAAGTTCAAAAGTAGGGGAGCCTGGGGTCAGTTGTTACGGAGCAGGATAATTTCACCTCAGCAGAAGTTTTCAGTTGATCTGTGAAAGTTACTTTTTGGATGAACAGTATATGTCTTCTGTTGTCTAAAGTTTAGATGACTGCAAATTTAAACTTACATCAATTTTATCGGGAGGTTATTCGTTAATAATTAATATGAACAAACTTTCAGTGTTACAGTTGCCCCCAACGACTCATAATTACCCCCCACCAATTACTTTAACACTGTAGCTATATAAAGAGCTAATCTCAACTACTTGGTACCTATGAATTTCCCCTTAGCATGAAAGTTTTATCATTACATCATGATTTATTGCATATTAATCTGAATCCGCAAAGTAATGGACGTTATCTGGTAAATCCAGTGGTAGTAACAGCTACAATATATTTTCTTCTGGGCTTTACTCTGTGTGTAATTTTAAACCTTGGTTCAACTTAAAAATATGAAAACTCACTGATCATGGGGTAAGTAATGAGTTTAAAGTCACCTTATTCTGTAAGTCAGAACAGAACATTTATTGGCTCTAAGTTCTGAAATGATCTGAAAATGAAAAACTAATTTAAATTAATTTAACTTTAGATTAATAAAACTTATTATTTACACTGTTAAATAGAAAGATTAGTGTGTACTGAAGTAGCCTATATAATAGCAAAAAATGGAAATACTCTCATAAAGTACACCTAAAATTGTGCTAAAGTACAGTTGAGTAAATGTACTTGTAATGGTCACATGGTGACTGTCACTTCTCCTGAACAGATTCGTCTCCATACAGGCCCTGTTGGCGTGTTCATCATTACACAAGTTTTGGAGTATTTGGACAGTTTTCCTCTCCATTTCTCTGAGTGTAACTGCAGACGGGAGGAGGAGGTGAAGCGCGGGGAGGCGTAGATCCATGTCGGTGACTGGCAGACCCGGTCAGCCAATGGGATCTCTGAGCGCCTCTGCTTCTCTCCCCTCTGCCGGTGGACGGGGGAGGGCGGGCCGTCTGCCAGAGAGGGGAGTGCGCGTCGGGGTGAATGGATGACGTCGGGAGGCTGGCGCCAGCATGTCTGGGACTGGCGCGTTAGATCAACACAGCTGGGCCGGGATAGGACACACAGCTGGCTCAGGCCTGCATTCCTCCACAAAACAGGATTGTGAGAAAAGGGGAAAATAAGACCCAAATAGGAGCAGAACGGGACGTGCTTTGATGTAAACTAAAAGGGAAAAACATTTGGAATTGTTGAAATGTAATTTTCATAAAACTGTTTCACTAAAGGGAGGTTAGATTTTAACAGCGAATGACTTGACAGATTAAGTGCACCCTTAATATTCTCGGACTTTCAAATATTGTTAATTATCCTACACATATGCTGTGATAGACGGCTTACAAGCTACCAAAACATATATAATCTGTCAATATGTCCATAACCAACTGATAAACCATTAGAATAACTCATGTTTAGTAGTTAACTACTGTAGAAAATAGCCTGAAAATCCATTGACCTTTTACCTATATTATATAAATATCTTGTTTTCAACATTTTATTTGTGAATGCACATTTTTTGGGGGGTAGTGAGTCCTAAAATAAGCATATACTGTACTCAAATATCTACCTATCTACATAGTATTATCGAGAGTAAGGGTTCCCAAACTTTTTCATGTTGAGCAGATGCAGTTTGGGAGGATTTTTGTCTTAATGAATCCCCTCTAATTAGTAGTAATTTAATTATACTGAGATTTGAAGATAATAAAGTCTTCTTTGTCATCAAACTAGAATGAATATAAATTACAATCAATCAAAACAGCCAACACTATTTTACTCCCTTATTGTTCTAAGGAGTTAAGATATTCTATTCCTCTTTTTGCTCAGGACCCCCAAAACTCACTCAAGGAAATTACAATGACATGATTTGTTAGTTGCAGCCCTTGTATCATATTTATCTATATAGTTTTGAAGAAATGCTATTTCAATGTCTTGACACAGTTAGACATGGAGCCACACTTCATTAAATACAATACTGTACACGACGATATGGCACAACATGATACGATAAGATACAATACAACAGGATATGATACAATATACTTTATTGTACCAGCAAGGAAATTAATTTAGAATTAATTAGCTGCCTTTATAGTAAAAAGGGGCAGAAAAACAGCAGCCCAAGTCTGGGTTGTAAGCAGGGCAATGCCACTAGATTTAAGATCTACAACAGCCTCATCCACAAAAATAGGCTATAATTGTGTCAAATTGAACATATCTATGATAAACTGTCGCAAATTTCTCTATTTTAGTTTTATTTTTGACACTGTGTTTCTGTCTAGCTGTTTATGGAAGTAAAAGTCAGACAGAAACTGCAGTGAAATCTATCATTAACTCTCTGAAATTACTCCTCTAAGTAAATCAGCTGTAAAGTAAAAATATTCCTCTTCTAAACTTCTAAACTGTGTCCCACTTTGAGAACTTTTACTACCTATTTCAAATAAATTCCACCACCTGAAAAGAGGTAACTAATTGATTGACAATCCCCTTCAGGCATCCCAGCCTAATTTCCTCATTCTTTCCAACGCTTCCACAAGGTGATATCCGCCAATGAGAACGCGCTTGCTCTGTACACTGGCCAATCGGAGCGCGGTGCGAGGAAGTGGGCGTGAGCGGGCGTGCAGCGTATAAAAACCTAACTGTACGCCGCTGTCAGAGCACTGTAGCTGTTCAGGACAGAGACAAGGAGACCTTTTCAAACTTCTACTCAAGCACCAAGTCGAGTCTTGCTTGTTGTTGTTGTTGTTGTTGTTGTTGTTGTTGTTGTTTTTTAAAAATGAAAGCCATCAGTCCCGTCCGCTCGGTGAGGAGCTGCTACAAGGCCGTGTGCTGCATTTCGGAGCAGAGTCTCACTATCAGCAGGAATAAACACTCGTGTCTGGAGGAGCCGGTGAGCGCCCTGTGCGACATGAACGACTGCTATTCCAAGCTGAAGGAGCTGGTCCCCAGCATCCCGCAGAACCAGTCCGTGAGCCAGGTGGAGATCCTCCAACACGTTATCGACTACATCTTTGACCTCCAGATAGCGCTGGAGGCGGAGGAGGACACAGCCGCGCCGGAGATGGTGCTGTCAATAAAGGTGAGGACGGAGAGAGATGCGGGCTGGGTGGACTGTGTATGCCTGTCCTTCAACATCAGCACACATCGACATTCACTAACAGCAATGCTTCTGCACTACAGACCTGAAAAGTAAAAGATCATTTCAGGTAGAATAACCAGGATTTATCCGAGCTGTCCCTAAACGCACCGCATACGTAGTTAATTACTTAGTTTTATTCCCAGAATGCCAAATATCAACGTTTTAGACTGGTAAAGCGTCCCGACCACAGCAAAATAAAGAGAAAATAAAAGCAGAATCAGTAGGATTTGCCCGAGCTGTTCGTAAACGCACCATAAAGATAGTTAACTGTTAAGTTTCGTTTCCAGGATGTCAAATATTGATGTTTTTGGTTGGTACAGTGCCGAATACAGCAAAATAATAAGGAAATACAGGCATCACCACACACTTCTAGTGGGTCGTAACTGTTCCATGAAAGGCATTATGTTTATATGCATCTATATATTGTATTCTTTTAAGGAAAATGTTGCATATTATGCCTTGAATCTACTTTCTGTGGATTTTTATAAAGTTTGCTCCACTTGTATCTCAATATGCATGCATGCAAGGCTCTGATATTGTATTTTATTCTGTTGTGATGCAGTAGCAGATGATGTGTGATGTGGGAAACATGTTACACCCACGCACAGACAGTTATTTTTAATTATATGCAATTAAAATAAGAGTATTGCCAGCTTTTAACACTGCTTCTTTTTGCTCTCTTTCCAGACAGCGGATCTTACTCGCAATTTCTCCAAAGAAGAAGGTCGGTTGTGCCATTAGGATCACAATGACATATTATGGTATGTATTTATCCTTTAATAATCAATTACATATTCCAAAATTAATGAATTCTCAAGATAATTGTGCATAGAAACCTCGTATCTTTAGGCAACTTGCTTAGAATGACACCAGTGTCCTGTTTTGGCTTTCAAAATAAGATAAACTTTAAAAATAAGACCTTAAATAGCAGCGAGAATAGTGTTGGCATTGATGTGCAGGGAGATGAAAGTGTCTTTACCCTCCACATTCACCATGGTTGCCAATTAGACAGGCCCAGTGAATGTGTAGCGGATTCATTGCTATCTGCCTGGGGTTAATGAAAGTTCCATGCTAGGCGCCAGTCTGTCTGCTCTCCTCTGCAGGGAGGGAGGGGAGGGTGAGGAGGGAGAGATCTGACTTCACTTTTCTTCCTTTCTCTCCATGCAGGTGCAGGGAAACACATGTCTCCACTTCACTCCGGGCAAGAGGACAAGAGGGGCAAGAAAGGGTGGGATAGGTATTTGGAAAAGAGAAGAAGGAGAAGAAGAAGAAGGAGGAGGAGGAGGGAGGTGGAGGGTTTTAAAGAAAGAAAAGACAAGAAAAAAGTGGAGCGTTTTCCCTAGATGAGTGGGGATCAACAGTAGTGCATGAGCAAGAAAACAGAGACTCATTCTTTGGCCCCTGGACAGACAAATCAACACACCAAAGCAGAAGAAACCAGGATTGGAAACTGAAAGCGACCGACTTAATCCAAAAAACCCTGGGATCCCCTGTAGGTAGATGTAGAAATACTGGTACATTGTTGTTTTATTTTCCTTGTTTTTAATGTGTTGCATTCCAAATTCTGTGGGTTAAAAACTCCACACACAACCTGAACCCTTTCCACACCAAGTCTCACATCATCTCACCTTAATTATCCCCCAATCTAATCTGATTTCTAATGATCTGGAGACTGTTACAACTTCATACGAATGTGTACATATCTGCTGTGGGTATGTAAGATGATGTTTTTCTGAATGGGAGTTTGGGGTTTTCTTAGGTATAATCAGAACTCTATACTAGAGTTAATTGTAACTGTTTGTAGGGATTGTGTTATTTCTACAGACCAATGTGCCGTGAGTTTCATAAACTCTTTATTATAAAGTGTGCTTTGTATGTATGTATGTATGTTCTTATGTAATGAAATAAAAAAAACAAAAACACGTGAAACTGTGTGGCCTTTATGGTGCATTTGTTTTGTGTTTGATCTCTCTGTTGTGTTATTCATAAAGTTAAAGGCGATGCTGACGTGACACTTAGGCTTTGGATGACAATGAAATGCTGATACAACAGGATGTATTCAGATGAATCTTGAGGTTGAGTGGTTGGAAATCAAACGAAGGGAGTTTCCTGTGAGTGCTTCTAATTTTCCATAGAATGAGTTACCAGCAGTTTAAAGCAGTTGAAGGAAGGATGTTTCATTCTTATCATTCATAAATCTTGAAAGCCATGATTACCACATTTCTGTCAACATTCATGGCATCAGATCAGCATGTGTATAAATATGTTTCCCTGACCTTGGACACTGAAGAGCATCACCTGTAACACAGCAGTCATGCTTCATCGTAATTTGGCCTAATGAAATAATAATTGTCTAAGAAAACATTGGCAGGTTTTGGAATTTAACTGTTCTTACTGTACTTAGCTGCTCTCAAAAGCTGACCAAACTACTCCACCTCGTGGAATCTCTGACATTGAATGTTGACACGGACTACAGGACCTCATTTGGATCATCAGGAACTGTAAACAAGTGTTTTGTGGTTTTGTTACTTATATTGTTATTTACAGTCTTGCAAACCTGAAAAGAGAACAAACAAGACAATCAGACTCTCCAATATGCTTAAGAGTTGCACAAATTGACCCAGTTCCAAGCCGCAGCACATTGCCAATAATGAGGTTATAACCCCATCTAGTGGTAAAAGCGTGTTATTGAAATGTTACATTTTTCAATATAGTGGACAGCTCTGAAATTACTGCTCCGGGGGTCATTTCTGGCCCTCTCTCTCCCTTCCTCCAGCCTGTGACATCCAACCAGCAAAATTATTTTTTATTTAATCCTTTTCTCTAGTTGTTTCATAACAATTCAAACTAGCTTTTGATTAAATACAATTGAAATCGAAACACAATTCTATTTTTTAACATATGTATGTATTTCTGAAGGAGTGCATGTCACAATTCACTGATATTCTGTCCAGAAAAGAAATGTATAGACACTGCTGTTTGTTTGTTATGTTGTTGCTGGAAATTTAGGTCTATATCAGTCAACTTGAGCCTCACGTTTTACCTGTCTACCTGTCAGCAGTCAGCAGGAGAGATGCTCTGTGGTGCACTGGGATTTTACAAAGCAGGACGTACACTTTTGTTTTCTATGTGTGGAAATCCCATGTTTTCACATCACGGATTGCGAAGAAATGCATTGATGCCAAAGCCAGAGAAACTAAAAGTGTGAGTCATGCTCATGGGTATAAATTCCCAGCACACCACAAAGCTTCTCTTCTGCTTGCTCCTCACAGCAATGCAATGTTTTTACAGGAAAAGACACAACTGTGTAATGTGTTGCATTTAATGCCGAATTTACTAGAAGGCATGAATGATTAAGAATTTACCCTAGCTGTTCCACAAAGTTTATTAGTTTCTCCCCACTCAGCAACTCAAAATTTAGTGATTTATTTTACATGGGTCTGGGGATAATGAAGTTACTATCTCAGTGGTGAAATCAGCTGAAACAGACAGTTTGTTCACAAACATCTGGTGTTTATCTTGGCAGGTAAGAGAGTCCAAACACATAATTTGCATTACTGTGAACCAAATGGAAATCATACAGTTGTTTTCTGTGTACTCACAGGACATTAGGTGAGTGGAATCACTCCCACCCCTAGTGCCCCTGTGTTAAAAAAAAACCCTGCAAAGTGCCCTCTTGGATGCCCCTATGATAAATAACACTTGATAAAGTGCCCTATAGAGCACCCCTCTAGTGGACAAAATGAGTGCCCCGGTGTCTAAGACAACATGATAAAGTGCCTCTAGCGTACCATTTCAATGGACAGAATGTGAGAAAGTGGCCTCCAGGCTGCCCTTCAACTGGATAAAACGTGATGAAGTGCATCACAACTGTTGGCACACTGGTGCCTCACTGCTGGTGCCCTTTTTATTTGTGTTCATTTTTGCCCCTGACCCTCAGACAGCCTGAGTCTGCCAGTGTCCAGGACACATTGTGTTCACACTGCTAAAAGAATGTGGTCACGTGCATTCAGACCACTTCTGAATGTGGTTTGATCAATCAAATCTCAGTCCTCAATGTGGCTGCGCTCACACCTGTACTTACCTGTCTTGTACCGTTATGAATGGATCACCCAGGAAACATGTTAATACCAGGTGTAAACAGCCTCAGACATATTGTACATATTATAGAGATTTTTAGGAGATGAGCTGATAAGATCTGAAGAAAATGTCATTTCACTTTGCTAGCATTTCTACCCAGGTGGATTTGATTTGTTTACTGCAGAAAAAAAAATCACTGGTGCCAACCTGCCCTCCATTCAAGACCTGTACATTTCCACTGCAATCTGTTCCAACTTCTCCTTCCTGGTAGGTGATTCAGAGCGCTGTACACCTCAACAATCAGACACAAAAACAGTATCTTTCCTCAAGCCATCACTCAGTTAAATCTGTAACACTGTAACACTAAAACATCCACTGTGCCTAATTACAAATTATATATTTACAGTTCAGTACACACTGTTTTTAACATGAATATCACCCATCACTGTCAACTATAAATCTAAGCACATTGTATATACTGTATATAGACATATATACATGCATACAGTACACAACCACCTACTTCTTTTATGTAAAGTAATCCATGAATAGAAAGCAATACACTCACCATTTGCTTGTTCTCTGTTGTGATGCAGGGAATCAAAGCCCCGCAAAATCCATTTTAAAGAAAAAACTCACTTCCCACATGCAATGCAGAGGTGATAAGTGTGTGTAGGAATTTGTTTTTATTTGATATAAAGTAATCTATTAGATTAATAATTTAATATCTATTCCAGCATTCTGCACCATTGCACTGTAGTATTAGTATTAGTAGTGTAGTTTACAATTTAAAGGAACATTTAGAGTTGCATATATTGCATATTGATGTTCATTTTTGTTTTTTACACACATTGATATTCACAGTAGTTCCCAACCTTCTTCCTTAGGGGACCCATCTTCAATTATTGTGTAAACTGCCAAACCCCTAAGTGACATATTTTCTGGATATTTCATGTTATATTCAACGCATAACAATAGCGGACCAGAACAACTGCTAAACAGCTGCAGGATGTTTGTGTAAAACAAGTATTTCGGATTCATTTTGAGCAATCATTTCCTGTGAATATTACATCAGAGATCTTTTTTCCGATATTTTTATGGCCTAAATACAAAATTCTTTATTATTATTATTATTATTATTATTATTATTATTATTATTATTATTATTATTATTATTTATTTATTTATTTCAATTGTAACAATCATACTGAACAGTTTTGTTTGTTTGTTTTGACAATTTCAGCATTTTCTTCTCCCTGATGCTTGCTTGGACATTTTTGAGTGAAGGCTCTGTAGCTTGTGTTCAAGTCTTCATGGTGCCCTTATACTGTGATATCTTAAATATTAATCTTAACTTTAAAAAAAACAATTGCATTCACTTTTGTTTGCAGAAGTGACTTAAATGTTGAGATATAAGCATATATCTTTAAAAAAAAGGAAAAAAAAAAAGTTTTCTTAGGTGTCTTAAAAGGCATTGTGACCCCCCCATGAAGCTTCAGTGACCCCTAGTGGGGGTTGTAACCCTCAGGTTGGGAACCAGTGGATACATGCATCTATTTTTTCACCTACTTTACATTATAGTTAAATGATCAAGTGTACCCGTCTTTGTTTAGGTTTGCTGTCCTTGTTTTCAGCTCTATGTCTATTTCTATCTTTTTGTAAATTGTTTTGTGCGTAAGTATTGAGAACAGCTTAAAACCAGAGTTAAAATCCTTTGTATGTGTACATATACTTGGCCAGCAAAGCTGACTCTTCTGATTTACTTATGGACTGTTGCAGAAGTGTTGAACTCTGTGGTAATTTCAGGTGTGTAATAAGATCAGGTGTTGTAGTGGTTTGCACTGTTCTGTAAGGCATTGTGTCGTTTGCACCTCAAGTACACAAATGACGAGACAAACAATGGGCTATAAATTAGCATAGAGGGCTAATCAACACTTAACTGACACAGCTCGCACTATTTGTGTTTTTAACTGATCTTTTTTTATTAACTTTATTAACTTAATTTGTCTTTATTGTACAAAAGTAGTCTACAAAAACTGTCAAGTGACATCAATCAGACAGAATAAAGTGAACAGGATATACATAACAAAATACCATACAATTACAAAGCCAGATGCAATCATTAATCCATACAAATACATTAAAGGAAAAGATGAGTTAACTGAAAGAAGAAAAACAATGCTTGTGGCTTCGGCACTGGAGAGCAGGTCCCAGTCCACACCACAAGATGGGGCTGTTGGATGAGAGTGCAACAACTTGTGTCCTGCTGATAGGCCAGGAATGTGAGCTCTCTGGGTACAAGATAAACTTGTTGCTTTGGATTCTGCAGGTCAAGTGGTGCATTGACATAGAAATGCAACTCTTTGACCCTGCAACAAATCCAACTTGGTTTGATCCAAGACAGAGATACCCGAGCATAAAGTGATGAACAGAGCAACTCGGGTATAAATGCAATCCAGTGAATAAATCAGTCACATAAACTACATAAAACCAACTCTGATTTTGTGTGGCAATGCCGTGGACAATTTGTCTCCAAAAAAAAAAAAGCCTGCAGTGAACATTATACATGTTGATGTGACAGCACTTCTTCTGTTTGTTGGGGCCCCGTAATGAGCCCCCAGTGCTGAGCTATTTCACACCGCACTTACAACGACTTTAAGCACACATGACAGATTTACTTTGCACCATTTAAATCCCATGTGAACTTGGTGGTCAGGGTAATTTTATGTATGTAACCCAGTGTATCATCATTATGCTTTACAGGCTCATTTCAGAACTGGTTCCAGCCCAAGATCTCCAAAAGAGACAAGGTAAAAGTGCTATTATAAGACAGTTATCTTATCATTTTATTAATATTTTACAATTCAGATAACATTAAACTACATAAGGACATCGCCCAATCTGAAAAAAGGAATCTGGACTCACATTACAACATTTCTAAAGAGTTGGACTGCATTTTGTAGTTTGGTGACGAAAGAGGAAGAAACAGAGGGTGGAGATGATTTATTACTGTGACACTTCTGTTTGTAATTCTCATCTCTAACATCTGTTAAATGTTGCAATATCATGTGCTACAAAGCAAATTTCTCAACCAGCAAGACAATTAAGAATTAACTTACCTAATCCTGTGTAATGAGCAGGCAACTGTGTCAGCTTTTCCCGTCAGCCTTAGCTCTTTGTATTCACTGTTTATAAGTCATTAGGCACTAACTGAAGTGAAGAAAGCATAATTAACATTTTTAGATTTTACCATTGCATTTGAAATGTAGTTCAAATAGAGGCATGACAATAGGCTTGCTTTGGTTGGGAGTCGTCTTGGCCAATGGGGGTCAAGTCATATGGTTTGGGTGTAGAGGCTGTGGGTGGGGGAGGGGTTGTTTTCTTTCAATATCTCCTCTGAGCCAATAAAGCAAGAGTGCTACTGAATTGAATCCAATTATCATCTACAAACTATCCCCAGTTAGCACCTTGTACCACCAGGCCACAATACACTTTCACCCTGTGTAATATAATACTGGCTGCCTGTGTAAACAATGAAATGGACCCTTTCATCCTATAGAAAATATCCAGGAAGGTCATTTATACATAATTTCATATTATTTACCACTTGAACATGATTGTTTGCATCAATTTCTCTTAAATTTCCAACCAAAGAGTTTTCAAAGATAGATAAAAACCATTCATTACTATTTAAAAAAAACTGTATCTGATTGTTCTGCTTTTTCACTGTGGCTAGACCTGACTTTTATTAATGGACATTTTAATAAATATTAAATGTAAAGTATGCAGAATTTCTAAATATGCTAAGTATATATAATATATATATGATATATATATATATATAATATAGATAATATATATTTAGTCATCAGTGTATTTCAAGTGTGTTCAAAATTAGTTAACTTAAAGTTGACTATTTTGGAACAACAAATCATGTACCAAGTATATTTTAGTTGTAACTGAATTGTAGAAAAGCACAATTTTAAGTGTATCTAGTACTAAATTTTTATGTGATAAAGTGGAACACCTTCAAGTTTACCTGGTAAACTTAACGTTTATGGCTGCATATGTACTAATATACATGCTTAAAGAAATTTAAGTTAGCTTTGATTGTGTTTTTTTTTTTTTAAAGTACCCTGAAATACAGGTTTAAATAAAGTTGGATCGAAGTGCACTTTTTGCAAGAATACATAGATACACTTCTAATGAAGTGAAATTAAAGTACTCTTTAATAAAGCATAATAGAGTCACACAAAGGACGTGTAAATAATTGCATCTTTCAACAGTAAATTTACCACTAGATATATTTAGTGTACTAATGCTACATTTTACAGTACACTTACAAAAAAGCACACTTCATGTAAGTACACTGAAATACCACTTTAAATATTGCAGATTTTTAAAATATTTTTTGTATTTATTTGTATCACATTGAATTGAACTTAATAACATCTATTCTGAAGTACACTTTTCAAAAGTAAATATACTTTAAATCAAACAAAAAAGTACAAGTATACTTGTAATAAGTTTTGTATACTTAAATTATGCTTCTAATACACTAAAGTTATGTGTAGTGTTGCTTGGGTTTTGTTTTTTTTTTTTTTTTTTTTCCTGCATAAAATGCCTTTAGCTTAAGTTAAATCTGTTGTGGATTCACCATTACAAACAGAATATTCCAATAATTTTCCATATTTGAAAATTCTCACTGGAGTTAGTATTTATGGACAGGCAAGGACATTTAAGCTATTTGTATGATGCAAGATATGGGTCAAAATAGTGACCAGTAATAACCACATAAAGTGTGCTAACAACAAAGTTACAACTCTCTTATTATATATATATGATTGTATAGACTGGACTCACTCACATTCAAAATAATAAGAGGTCATTGTCTCCAACTGCTGCCTGCAAATAAAAGAACATTATGTCCCGAAATGGTGCTACTGTCCCTTTAAGAGAGCGGAGCAACTGTTTTATGCAAATATGACAAGCCGAACGTGCCGCGGGCCAATCAGAGGCGAGTTCCAACCGCGGGAGATCTAAATTTCGCGGGACGAAGTTTGGCGCTAAAAAAGCTGTTCTTCCCCAGCTCTTGTCCCCTTGAATGGAGAGCGGAGCTGTGAGGTGGACGGACAGACAGGAGTCACAACACCGGGTCGGATTCCACATCACAAGGGAAGAAAGGGGGTCTCAATAAGCTGAAGGTGGAATCTCAATGAGACCTGGAAACCTTCTGGTATTGGACTCTTAAAATGCTGGATGTTTGATTTTTTTTCTATTTATTTTAGCAGCATTTTTTAACAACCTGTAAGGCAAGTTTCTCCTGCACTTCGTTACCTGACAAAGGACCAGTCTACTGTATTTACTGATGAATATTGTTAGAAAACACTGTTGAATTATCTGTTTAACTCATGCATTTTACATTTAATAGCTCGATCCCAGCTGTGTGAATTGCTCCTGTCCGTTCTGTTATTATTAACACAGGTTAGACTTATATTTTCATACAAAATCTTAAGCAGCTGCAACGATTTTTGCAGAGCATTTATAGTGCTCACAAGCCCCAGCACACTTCTTCTCCCCTCGCTTGCTTGACCAATCCGGTTAAATAGAGTTTACTCAGGAAAATGATGCGGATGCCTAAAGGCGTTTCTCCGGCATCGGCTCGGACAGCAGTGGGACTGCCGTGCTCTCAGCAGCAGAAGATGAAGGTTTTGTCCACCGGAGGAGTGAAGACCGAGTTCTTCAGCAGCTCGGGACTGTCCAGCCCGCTCATGAACACGGTACCGGCCGGTTATTTCACACAGATCTGCAACACGGCTGCAGCCGAACAAAGAGCCAACAGCCTGTACTCAACCCCCCACGGACCAGAGGCTAAACCCATCAGATCATCCTCCGGGAGACTGCCGGTAAGGAATCAAACACACTCTGCCTGCACTAATACACACTTCATGATAACTAAATGCCAAGTATGTCCAGTATATGGGGTTGTGTGGGCGGAATAATTCTTGATTTCCATTGGTATGCATGTTTTGGCCACATTCAAATATGTTTCAACGTGATAAGCCACAGAGAAGCCACTGTGACTGCTGCTGGATGTCTGCCAGGATGGTTTAATGTTTCCTGCTTAGTAATTTCTCAAAATCAACACAAAACTGACCCAAACATGCCCAAATATTATCTATAATAATCAATACAAATGAATAGGAGTGCTGCAGGCCCTTAAACAGTCTAAAATCCAATAATCTGAATTTTAGGTCTCAAAATGTATTAAAATACTTTTAAATATGATTTTGACAGGACTGGAAATTTGAATTATTAAGTTAAGATTACTTTTATCAAGTTGCATCAATCAATGCTTTTTTTTTTGGGTGGGGTTTGTATTGATCACACTGTAAAAACTACAAAACAAAACCAACATTGTCCCAATAATCAATAATATAAATTGCACTTGTACTTTTTTGCCAGTGTGGACATTAAATAGGTCTTAAATTGCATTCATAGTGGTCTTAAAAAGGTCTTAACTTTGTTAAAAATCTACGAAACCCTGAATGAAATTATAAACAATAGCAACTGTGTTGTGGTTCTTCACATTTATTTCAATATGGCATAGCATTAAAACAACAATTTAGGTGTTCACAGGTGCGCTAGACCCCAGATAGCAAACTTTTTTCCATTTCTGTACCCGCCACACACACACACAACACTCCTGGTGAGGAATTTTCACTGTGATTAAACAAACATTTTAAATTAGACTAGTCTAAAAGTAAGAAAACAGTGAGACCAGTTTATTAACCGATAATATTAAACAAAGTCCAAAAAATACTGCGCGTACTAAGAGCCATTTGAAGCCGCTAATCACATTCTTCAGTAAGCAAATTGTATTATAAATGATACTAAAATATGTGTCACTTTGCACTGTGTATTATGAACATTGTAAAACATCCTACAAAACGTGACAATAATTCACTAAATGCATCAACTTTTCAGACTGAGCAGGATCCCAGCATCTGCAGCTAGCATTAGCTGCTACTCACTGTGGCTAACGTTAGCAGTACTAGCAGCAGCAGCCTGCTCTCCTTGCAGGTTAACCCTCACATGTCTGTGCTGAATGTGGTTACACTTTGTTCCAGTTGAGTGGTTATATGTGAGTTTATTCTGACACGGCCTACATACAACCTAATATTTATTTTTAGATCAAAACATGTCCAGACAGGTCATCTTTTTTTTTATTAACAGAACATAATGCAGAATGTTTTTCTTTGTTAGCTATATAGGCAGAAGTACACACAATCCCATGCTATCAACAAATAATAATGTTGTAATATTGCAAGCATATAAGCTTTTGTCACAACGAATAGGCTACCATATACTGTAATTTTTAATGTATTTAACAGCCAGTCAACTCATGATAAACCAGCCTGAATCCTGTCCACCCACCCACACTAATTTTAACCCTCACAATACAGCCCAACAGGGTGGAAAACTGCCCAATCTGGCAACACCGGCTGCTGCTGGATGTGTGTGAATGGCGTCCTTTTTTCCTGCTCTGTAAAGTTGTGTGACATCTTTTCTCGCAGTCCAGCTGTAGCCAGACAAGCTCAGACGCTGTGTGTTTGATGATTTTGGGTGAGGGGTGGGGTGAGGGGTTGTAGTTGATAGTGTTTGGGCCCTCTGTTGTGAAAAGGAAGGGATGAGTGGCCCCCACAGTGGGAGATAGCGCGGGTGGATTTTACACAATCAAACAATGTCCAGGCTGGTGAAAGACACTAATGTAAACACAGCATTTCTACTCTCATTTCATTCCATTAACCATTTGGTGAACTAAAAATCAGCTCTAAATGTTCTCGAGTCATCAGTAACACTTGTATTTGGACAGCTTTTTTTGTGATTACACCAACATGACAGCTGTTTCAACTTGCACCTGTCATTAAGGCAATACAGGACCTGTGTAACCTGTTCATATCACTGTAGGAAGGAGGAGGGGAGGGTCAGAGGTCATAACAGAACAACTGGTGTGTTTTCCTGTGAGCTGATGTGTGTATGCTCAGGTGGAAACACTAAAAACAGCATTCCCATCAAGAAAAATTCAATGTAAGCTACACTCTCGTCATACATAAACAGTGTGCATCCTATTCCTGAAGGCTTATCTGAAAAGCTTTATGATCTGAGGGATTGGATCACACTCAGCAACATGTTCGGTGCCCCACACCTGCTGTTGCTTGTTATATTTGGTCTCTTCTTTCTGGCCACTCAGCCTTGTAGTCTTGTAGATTTAGTGAATTGCGGTGAGGCTAAATGGGTTAGGGGTTAGAGTGTGTACAGGGTCTCCAAATCTCAGGTTAACCCCCTGCCCTTGGAGCCTGTATTCACTAATAGGCCCTTCAAGAGGATTAGTCGCACATAAGTAAAGTGAGAAATAGGCTACCACCACCACCTGGCTTATCATATGCAAAGGTGAGCTTAAAGGGCATATCCAACACTTTTTATGTGGATATATAATCGGTACTGATGGTAAATGTAGTCAATTGAAGCAAAAAAAAATCCTCAGTTTGTGCCATATGGACAGAGATAGCTGAGTTCTCCTGCTATAAAATCTGTTGTTCTTCCTGCATCCAGTGACTTCATACTGATGTTGTTGGTGGTAAAGTTCTTATGAAGTCAAAATCTATTTTTTATCACATATGTATTACACTATATGTCACCAATATGCCAGTATCTGGCCCAACAATGACAAAGAAGTCATTTTGTAGATATTCTTGGGCATTTCAAAGTTTGTATTTCCCTGCAAAACCATGAAAAACTGTAGCTGCTAGCTGTCACTAGTGGGCAACAGAAACAGGCTCAGTAGCCAACAAGTGAACATGACCGGTCACATAAATGAACACAGTCAGGGAACACAGTACCGAGGACAGTAACAGCAGTTAGCTAACTGCTAACTGCTGTTAGCTCAGTTTGCCATGACCATGCTCTGGGATACCAGAAGCCAAAAACCCAGCAATGAAACGACTTTTGGTACTGTAGCCTATTCTCTGCAACAAGCACTGTGCTAGCTCTTTCAAAGGGAAACTACAAAGTAGCCGGGGGTATGCTAGGTGAGTATTTTTGTTACTTAGCGCTGTGTTTTGACCAACAGTGTAATGGGTATAGGCTATGATGTTAATAACACAGTACAGGAGTGTCAGATGCTCATGCCCAATGCATCCTCAGCTGTCTTGGTCAGTATAACACGCACTGAGGAATTTATTGTTTCACTTGGCTACATTTATCATCAACATGGATTGAACATCCATAGGTCTGCAACTAACAAGTTTTCATTAATCATTACTCTACCCATCATTTCCATGATTAATAGTCTATAAAATGTCAAAAGATTGTGAAAAATGCTCATCACAATTTCCTAGTGCCCAAAGTGACACCTTAAAATTGCTAAATGACAAAGAAAAGCAACAAATCCTGAGAAGCTGCAACCAGCAAAATGTTTGTAAAAGTAATTAATCGACTAAATGTTGCAGCTCTAGACTTCCACATAAAAATGGTGAATGTTCCCTTTAATAGTGATTCAAGTAGCTATGTATTCTCACATTTGTACATGTTGTCACAAGTTAGAATTCTCCATTTTGTGAACTGATTTATAAATGTGTTTTCCCCCTTTTAATTCAGTATTAAGACCAGTTCATAGTTTGCCTATAATTGGTCCAGGCTAATATACAGTAGAGCATCCTGGATGCGGGCTGATGTGGTTTATATTGAGGCTATACTGCTATGCTATCATCAGAAATGGTGACAAGTCAAAGATAAGGAGACGGTATGCTGAGTGTGTTTCCACACTGATAATGGCGTCCATTCTTTTTCTCTGCTATACATTAAGTACATGTATACATCAATGGTTTTTTTAGGGGGATTTTTTTTTGTGACCACAGTAACATCTGTTTTTAAGTGATTTGAAGAAAAGCTAGTCATCATTGTTACTGCACATTGTCATAGGTGTAAGAGATCTTGATTGAGGTGAAAAACTACTTTTGAAATTACAGCGCAGGTTTCAAAAGTCCCAAAGGCCCATGATTGTGAAACTTCCTCAGCACATTTCAGTACATTAGGTAAACCTGAATGCTCGAGGGGAAATGCACCTCACGCTTTACAAATTATGTTATATCTATGTGAAACATTAAGCTTAGTAATCCCATTTGATTCCTTTTTCTAAAACACACTGGGCCGTTTCCTTCCTTTCTTCTATCTGCCCAAAAAAAAAACAAACTCCTGGAGGGTGATGAGCTCACAGCTTCCTCTTTTTAGTTTTATTTCCACATATTTTGTCTTAAATTTTTAGATAGCGCTTGGAGGCAGTCAGCACTTTCAGCCTTTTTTCTGCATTTTTCTGGGGGCTTTATGGTCTCTGACACAGACTGTGCAGCTGCACATCAGCATTGAGTCATTTGGGGTCGTGTCTCAAATTCTACCACACTTAGTCCTTATTTATGAAGAATTTGATGCACAGAATGGTGCCCAAATTAAGGTGAGCTCCTGTTTTCAGCCACAGAGCATCACTTCTGCAGCTGCAGCTTTTACAAACTGTACAAGAGTCTATATAATATCTGTTAAATACAGTCTCAAGTGTACTAAAGCCATAAAGATCTAAAAATCTAAGTACTTATTTAAGACCTCGGTCTAAAATCAAAATCTTTTTTTAGATCTAATCTGATCTAAAGTCTTTATTGTCCTGGCTGAAATGTGACTGCCAGCATACTGTAGCATTCAGTTAACAGAAGAAAACTATGTTTTTTATTAAATACTGGTATTGGTATCAAAGTTCAAAATTCTGGTATTGTGGCAACTGTAGTCTCAGGACCTGTTAACAGACCATTTTGGCTCACAGGTTTATGTTTTGTCTGGACCGAGGACAGTTTGCATGCAACATACACTTGATGTAACTGAATTATAGTTAGTAATGAGAGCGAGTTCTCCATGTGCTTGCTGACACAGCAGCCTCACTGCAGGTTCAGTCATGGGTTTTATTTACAGGAAGCATTGCCTCTTCATGTACAGCTCACTTCCTTCAACTTAAACAACATAATAACCACTACACTGTCTTTTTAGCTTTGTTTAACAGGATGCTTGGTTGGCTCAGCATGAACATCTGAGCTCCTCTAAGTACAAAGTAACTGAATAAACCAACACAACAGTCGTGCATAATTTCACACTTGAAAGGTCAATCGTGGAGCACATGCTTTCAGAAACCCTCTGAGAAAAGGTTAATGTTTAGCTGCAGAGATCTCGTTATTACTTATTGATCATGCTAACTGTAGTAAAAGGCAGTGTATCAGCGATTGAGTTTTAACCAGGGTGTGTGGGTTGATAACGTTGTCACTCTCGTATCCTTTCGGTGTGATAGTGATGTAAATGTGTTGCAGGAGTCATGTTGCCTCCAAAGTCCAGGGAAAACCTTCCTCTCGATGACGACCATGATACAGATGAATGAGTTTGTCTGTTTCAGATACAACAGGCATTAGTTACTGCAGTCAAATGGCAGTTTTGGCCCCGACTTGCATCTGCATAATCAGCCAGAAACAATGTCCCACTTATTCCCTGCTTATGTCACATGTGCATTCACAGATTTTAAAGGAATGTGCACAATCTGCCAAAATGCATCAGCACTGATATTAGCTTTTATGAGTTACTCTTTCTGCTGCTTTATAGGAAAACAAACCTTTTCCACAAGCTTTATTTCTTCAATCACCTTCTTGGAGCCCCTCTGTGGAGCCACCATTCAGACTGATGACACTGGGGTGTGACATTGGCCACGTTGCCAACTGTATGCACTCACAAAGTCTCTTCTCTATTCCTTCACCTTGTTTTACCCCAGCTTCAGCCTGGAGCATAATGCCCTGAGAAGGGGGAGTTTTGCATTTCAAAGCAGCCTGCTCCCCCCGTCTCCACCACCAACCCAAATGGGCAGATCCACCCATCTCTTTTTGAGGGACACGTTGGCAATCTCATCTGCAAAGCAGCCATTGTTTTTCTTTTGACTTCCCAAGGGTGTGGTGCTAGTGAGGGGTTTGTGTACAGAGGAGTAGATGTTTGCAGGCATACTGTAACTTGCCCTTGGCTCAGATGGAATCTGAGTCCCACACAGCCCTGACAGACAAGGTTTGTTGGTTTGATGAGAGGCCTGGCTGGCTGCAGAATAAGCCCTTCACGTGACTGTGACTTTGTGTGTGAAACTCCGCTCTGGAGATTTCACCACAGACTGAGGGAATCAGCCAAAGAATGTACAGCAAACAGCAGAGGCCACGTGCAGCGCTTGGGTGTAACTGGGCAGGCAGGCAGGGTGAGGTTGTAGTAAATGTGAGTGGAGTGATACCGCGAGTCTTGGAGATAAAGAGCTATTAGGAGTGAATTTGGCTCAGGCCTTTCCCATGTCCTCTCACAGCATTTAGCCCCAACAGTGTCTCGCTGCCTAGTAACATGGAACTAACTAAGATGGAAACTAATTTAAAATTAAGCAACATTTGCTGACTATAATGTCTGTCTAAGACTAATCCAAATGATCAGATTTAAGCTTACAGACTGGGTTGCGCCAACAAAGATTAATTTAATCTAAGATTAGTTCTAATCAGAGTGTAGCAAAACTACGTTTAAAATGAGTAAATCCAGATTTAAAATGAAGCAGAACTAATTTTTTTGTTAGCTAGGTAAAAATTAACAAAACATTACATTGTTTGCTAGCTAGCTAAAAAGTAAAACAAAATAAACATTAGATTGTTTATTGGTTAGCTAAAAAGTTAAGAAAGTGTTCATTTTTGTTGGTTTGCTAAAAGGTTAAGAAAACATTGTCTTGCTCGCTAGCTAGCTAAGAATTTAGTTAGCCTACTTAGCAGAAAAGAAACGTCATAAAACTTACTTAATTTGATTCTGTCCATTACTTTCTTTGAGGGACTTGGCTATTTTGCACAGTCCATCTCAAAAAGGGCCACAGTCTTTAAAGTTAAACGTCCCAAAGTGTAGGGTTAATTTTAAAGGAGTTTTAAGTTTTTGTCCAACGGAACTAAATATAGTCTAGGCTTTGAGTAAAAACTACACTGAGGGTTAGATGAAATATTTCTTAATTTTAAGCAAGTTAAAAAATTTGGTGCAACATAATTTAAAGTTAAACCATGATTTAATCAGGTTTAAAATTAATCCTTGTTGGTGCAACCCAGTCTAAGGGTATTTTCTGTATCCTGAAATGCATCTCAAGCAACATGCTTGCCTATAAATTGTTAACATTTTTTCATGATTGCAATTTTCTTAGTGGTCTGTAAGCAGACTGAGTGAAAGAAGGCAAGGACAGTCTGCATTCCCACCAGATGAAATTGTGTTTGCTTAATATGGTTGACTCACCAGAGAAATCCCTCATGCAAAACAGGCAGCACCCACACCCCCACCCTAACCCATACATACAGCTGCAGGGTGAAACCGTTGGTTCCCCTCTTACAACATGTCACCATGCCTGTGGCTGCGACTCTCAAATTGTAGACATACAAGCCTGAAGAATGCAGACATGGCTGCAGCTTGATCTGCACATTTAGGTCAGGGAGGTTATAGACTCTATTTTTAAGTAAAGCCTGCTCATCTTATACAGTATTTATGCTGGAGCTGAATGAATTGAATGATCAAGTAAAACCAGACGGATTTTCTCCGTCTGTTTAAACCACAGCTGTCACTGCTTGTAGACACTCCAACCCGTATCATCTTGATTCCTCTCTGCGACCCCTGGTGTTGACAGCTACTGTCACGATGAGAGCCAAGAAAAAACACAGCTTTTAAAGGGATAGTTCGGAGCAGTTGAAGTGGGGTTGTAAGAGGTACTTATCTATAGTCAGTGTATTAGCTATATGAGATGCTGGTTGGCAAGCTTCCACTTTGGAGAAGCAGAGAGGAGCACCAGCAAGGAAGTTAAGCAATGTACTGTAGTGGAAGGGATCAGCATCTAAAGGTATTTTAGAGAAGTGAAAAATGTCCACCTAAAAAAACTATATGAATTTATGTGTCCACTATATTAAGAATATTTTCACCACATTACTTTGTCGTCAGACAGCCTTTCCTGACAGGAAACCACCGTTATATAACCCAAATAGCATTCCCTCCAAACCCACCAAACTCCATAGATAAAATCAGTGATTCTGCCTCACAGAGCACAGGAGTTGCTGGTCTACTGCTGGTTCAATAGGTTAGTTTGTTTGTGTTATTGTGTGACTTTGGTCAATCAGAACTATCCGAAGTCACTCAATAAGACAAACTAACTAACAGTTTGAGGCAGCGGTAGTCCAGCAACTCCCATGTTCTGCTAGGTAAAATTACTGATTTCGCCTGCAAGGTTTGGTTGGCTTGGAGAGAGCGATCTTTGGCTTGTATAATGGTGGTTTCTCATCAGAAAAGGCTGTCCTGTGGCAAGGTAAATGGTGGTGGAAATATTCAAAAGGTTGCGCACACTTAAACTAAAACAGATTTTTTTTTTTAGGGTGGCGATTTTTTAAGTGGCTAAAACACCTTTGGTTGCTGGCCCTGTTCACAGCAGCTCGTTGCTCTGTGTTTTTCCAAAGTGACTGATTATGGATAAGTACCTCATACAACCCTACATGAAATAATCTGAACTAAACCTTCGATCCCACAAGAGGTTTTAATAAAAGCAAAAAGTCACCAGGTTGTTCAGATTAGCTGGTCACTGGCCTGACCTGTGTTTCAGTGTCCTCATGGAGGTTCTGCGTGGCTGCTGTGTGCTGTAGGGATTAAAAAGCCCCCCGCCAAAAGCTCATACACTTGCTGTGCTGCTCCAGATGTCGCCAGTCAACAGGTGGACATGTCAGGGAGCAGGCTGGGACAATGGCAGCCTTCATTATCCCCACACTCACACAGGCACATCCACACGTGGTTAATTCACCACTTTC
Source organism: Lutjanus argentimaculatus (assembly GCA_034769285.1). Lineage (NCBI taxonomy): Eukaryota > Metazoa > Chordata > Actinopteri > Lutjaniformes > Lutjanidae > Lutjanus > Lutjanus argentimaculatus. The sequence goes on along the minus strand of JAWZSL010000003.1, from coordinate 24,256,652 downwards.
CCCATCTCTGAAAAAGTCAGTTGCCTAAACCTATTAGCCAGAGCACTGAAGGGACAAAAAGAGATTATTGTAGGCCGGTATTTGCATGAAGACATGAAGGAAAAGGCAAGTTTGTGAGACAATACAGAGCTGAAAGGATAAGAGGGAACACAAATGTAGGTGACAGAGGTGAGGTCCCTAACCAGATGCCACAAGTTGACCTTTCCTAAATACCGCCCTTTCTGCTCTCCGCTCCAATAACAGTGGAGCAAGCTAATTACCAGGTGGAACCTCAGTCAACTTTATCCTCTCCTGTAGCCTGTATTTTCATATTTCTGTTTGTGAGGGTTGCAAATTTTGTCAATTTTCTTCATCAATAGTTGAAAATGCTAACAATCAACCAATCATTAATAATTGATAGGATTCACAACACATTTTATGTCCTTTTCTTTTTTCTCAGTTTTTATACTCATTCTTTTCTCATTTTAAGTGAAATGAGACGCAGTTACTGCCATTTCTAGATTATCGATAAATACATATTCAATCTGTTAAATTCTTAATAGCAACTAATGGGTAATCATTAACATCACTTCTGTATGCTAGCTTCGTGTTGAAAAGAAAACCTGGTTTTTAAGGTGGAAAAGATGTTACTGAAGGACTTGTAAAGTAGTCACAACTTTAATTAGCTAATGTTAGCAAAACCCTAGTTAACCGGCTAGCTAACAATAGATGTAGATTAGCTAAATAGTTATTTAGCTTTTTGCTGACATTAGCTATCAGTTATAACTAACTTGTTAACAATTGATGTAGATTAGCTAGCTAGAATAGACTTTTTGCTAATGTTAGCGAGGTAACTGGCTAGCTAACGATTGATGTTGATTAGCTAGTTAGTTAGCTTTTTGCTGACATATAAGATGTAACTAACTAGTTAACGATGGATGTAGATTAGGCAGCCAAATCCCCCGAAAAAAGAAAAGTTGAGAATTTAATAGTTGTGGCTCTTTTTTTCTTTTTCAGTCACAAATGACTGTTTCGATTGTAAAGGTTGTCGACCTCTGAACTGGTGAGCTAGTTAACCGTTGATGGAAGCTAGTTTGCTAACTTCATGTGTGACTACATATGGCTTTTACAGGCCCCCAGCAACACCTTTTAACCATCTTCAAAATAAGTTTTCTTTTCATCATAGTAGTTCCAAATAGGACTTAGTAAGGGTCAATTACCCAGCAGCCTCCGTGACGTCCAGCTGCAATCCCACGGCTCATTAGCTCAGTCACCAGAGTGTTTTGTGTGGGTGAGCTGCGTGACGGGAGAATAATTAAAGATTGACTGCAAACTTTTTCATCCGCCATGAACATTTGTCGGGGTTAACAATTAAATGTCAGGAATTCTACACATTAGGGTGTTGCTAGTTTCCACAAATTGTTGTTTGTCTGACAGTTGGTCATGTTTTATGCCTCGGAGGGAGACAGGGTTCACATGATTTTCACTTTTGTTTTTACTGGCCTATGTAGGTCACTGGCTGGTGTGTCACATGAGGATATTAAGTTTATATTGTGGTCCAAAGGTTGTGTGTGTGCTTTTGGTTGAAGCTGCAGGTCTTAGTGTATGAGGCATCACACTATTTTTCTGTATTTAATTTAATTTATGTGTTTTGACTTGCAGTATTTGCTCTTATCTTTATATATATGTTTCAACTTAATATGTTTATTTTTATGCACCAAAACACCAAGGCAAAATCCTCGTATGTGTAAACCTGCTTCTGATTACAGTCAAGTAATCATCTTGTTTGTGTGTGTTTCTGTGGAGAGCCTGTGTGTGTTAAGCTGTTGAGGAAAGGTGATGGAGGGAGACTTGAGAGGGGGAGGAGAGGTCATTGAGTGTTTCCAGGGATTTCCTTGCGTTTTGCAGGCAGCGGGTTGAGAGCCGATCAACCCCCTTCCTTCTCTGCCCACACATACACACGATCAGCCCCTCTTGAAGTGCTTGGGAAAGTGTGAGGGGGGTGCTTTGTTCCTGCACTTGAGGGCTGTTGGCACATTTATGACACTTTCCAACAACCCCCTATTTAGCACGTTGATGTCACAGTTTCATAGACGAGCTGGACTTGCCCTACACACTTCATTCTCATGATTCAACCTTTAATTTGCCATTATGTAAAGTCAGTGGGATTTGCTGAGCAGAAAGGATGAAAGATTGTTTCCAGCAGACCACAGACTTGAAAAGAATAAAATGGGGAACATATTCACACTATATACATTCATCATGGTGACGGAATCATTAGGTCATAGTGAAAACTGCTGTGAACTTTGGTCTGATATGCTGCTTTTTCTCTAATATACATGAACTCTTTTCTCTCTAGGCTAAAAGGAAGCTGGATCTAGAGGATCCTCTCTACCTGCCAGAGTTCCGCACACCAAAAGGCAAATGCAGCATCGCGGCCAGGATACCAAGTCCAAGGAGTGAGTACACCAGTATAACACAGAAATGTCCTATCTGAAGTCTAAAGTTAAGATAAATATTTTTGTCCCAATTTGGTATTACAGAAGCAAATCCTAACTGTCTTTATGACTGACTTCATCCCATCTTAGGTTAAGAAATCCCAAATACTCAATCATTTATCAAATTTTATGTCCGTTGCCTAGCAACCGACACTAATTTTCTCATGAAACGACCATTGAAACGATGATGTGTACTTGACTTCAAGACAGATGAGTCGGGGGGTTTTTTGGTAATTTTAGCATCTGAAGAGAAATCCAAAAATGTTATTTTGGTGAAATTCGCAACAATGCTAACTTGGGAGATAAAAGAGAGGGCTAAGATAGCAGATACAGTCTCCACAGGAGCTACTACAGGTGGAAAAATGAAGGTTAGGACAGCTTAACAGTTATCCTAAAGTTAGAAGAGTTTATTTAAAATTTTGGGAAGTTAGGATGGTTGTGTAATACTCACTTCCCATTTTCAGTTAGGGTAAGAAAATTTGCTTATGAACTGCTCATTTGTAATGGCACTTTTTTAAAATCAGGTCCTAACCTTAATTACCATGGTTACCAAACAGTTAATATAGGATCTGGAAGTTAGTACATTTCTTTAATATGGTCCCAGAGTAATTGACAGATGTGACAGAATGTGATGTAGTGGGTTCTGTTGGTAAATACTAGAGGTGATCCAATATTTGTGTTGGTAACTGTGCTGATAACATCTTTGTAGTGCTCCAAGTCAAATCAAAGCAGGCGTATAAAATACGGTCTACAGGATATGGAGTTATATTAAATCTAGTTTAATTGTAAGAAGAGCAGAATGAAAAGACCAATAAAATGCTGTAAGGACAAAGACATAAGTGGCAGGAAATTGTTTAATTACAGGTCTTTACAATGTTATGAGTTCAAAGGGGGCAGGTAGAGGAGGGGTTGGGTGTGAAGATAAGCAGGCAGAGCAGTTAGAAAGATTGTAAGAGGACCTGGAGGACATGGTGAGGGCAGCTCGTCGGGGTGGATTATCTTAGGGGGTATGTGAGATTTGTTTAAAATGTTATTGTATAAAATATCTAATGAATTATTCCTCAAATAATCATATTATATGTTCAATAACAAATGTTAAACCACATTTTATATTACATGCTCCTATTTTCTAGCTGCTCTAAAACCTCAGAAGAAGAAAGCAACAAACATATCACGTTCACTGTGAGCAGGTAGCCAGCTTCTATATTCAATGACAAATAAGAGTCACAAAAATAGATTTGTGGTGGAAACAGCAGTAATACAGCTGAAAACAGAAAGCAAAAGCAGAGGCAACAAACCACATCAGTATCTGAAAGAACATGTTTTAATGAGATTTTCTCCAATGAGCTGACACTGATGGTGCAGCACTTTATTCTATAGGCCACATCACTGAAAAAAGTTTGAGAACCATTGGTTTAAAAGACGGAGGAAGCGGTTGCCTGGTATCTCAGTTGGTTTTGTGCTCATCCCTTGTTCTGAGGCGGTGACTCTTTGCAGCAGCCATAAGTTCAGTTCCCATCTATGGCCATTTGCTGCATGCCATTTCCTCACTCTCTCTCCGCCTTTCCCATCATATTCTCAGCTGTCCTATAAATTAGAGGCATGAATGCCAAAAAATATATGTTTAAAAAAAAAAGATGGAGGAGAGCAATCCTCTGAACAGTCTAGGAGGAGAGTGCAGGAGCCTCAGTAACTAAAATTAGATAAATTAGACCAATAGCAGATTGTGAAGTGATATCTTGGTTGGTGTGTAATTTTTGAACATAAATAGTCAACACATGGAAGACTGTAGCATCAGTTAATGAATTTGTCTGTTTCAAACATCATGTACAACACTTTTAAAGACATGGATTTTAAAATAATAGGGATCTATCACTGTGAGGTGATATCTGTGTTGTAAATATTGGTTATGATCAATGAATAAGATGGTAAACACAAACTGCAACGTGAGTCAGATTCACACGTAAATTAAGATAATTGACGCATTCATGTAATAGTTTGTTTTCATGATGCACTATTTACAACAGTATGAATGACTAATTTACTAAGTTTGTGAGTCAGTCCTCTGTATCATCAAACAGATCCACTGATTGAATTACTCAAAATAGCTTTGCATATTTAGTATTTGTTTATCTTCCCACTAATTAAATTCTGCGGGAGCGATTTGAAACATTTTAAATTTGTCAGTGACAACATTTTGTGTAATCAGTGTCAATATTAGGGATGCAGCGAAATATTGAATATCACTATAATAAATGCCTCAATAATACTGTACCAGATTATGACTTATTATATTTTTATAACAAAGTATAGCAGAAGCACTTTAGGATAAAAGGAAAAAAGAAAAACTTTATATAAAGACAAATTCATTTTTCTTTGTTTCTTAATATCGTGATAAATATCACTGCAACTTTTTACCATGTCATTATATACCTTCAGTTTTTGATATCTGATATCCTTATCAGTCATCGATATTCTTTGTTTTGGGCTGTTTTGAAATCTTTGTCTGTTAATCGTTCTCCTCTCACCTGCCTTCGTCTGTACCTTTGCTTCTCAGCTCCAAAGTCTCCAGGTGAGCGGACACGCTACGACACCTCACTGGGCCTGCTGACCAAGAAGTTTGTGGGTCTGATCGCCGAGTCTCCTGATGGAGTTCTTGACCTGAACTGGGCCACCGAGGTCCTGGAGGTGCAGAAGAGACGCATCTATGACATCACCAACGTCCTGGAGGGAGTCCAGCTCATCAGAAAGAAGTCCAAGAACAACATCCAGTGGCTGTGAGTAATAATAGACGTTTATCGCAGCAAGCAGCCATTTTGACATGAAATAGAGTAAACACTGATTTTACTGAGGTGTTGTTCCATTCAGGTGCTCTATTGTGCATGTTGGCCCACTAGAAAGGTTCTGCTAAACTAAACAGAATGAGATCTTAATTATTATAATTAGTAATACCTGTCTTTTTACGCTACTATTTTATAATATTATGTCATGAAAATGGTCCATAGATAAAAAGAAATGTAATATGAGGAATGTCAATGGTCTTAACAGAACATTAATAGATAGATATTATCTATATTTATTGTAAAGCTGCTGTGTTTGCATCACAATATGTATGTGAGGTTTCTTAGTGTCTTTATTACTGCTTACACTCAGCTTATCTGCCCCCTAGTGGCTGTTAGGAGGCACTGCAACACCTTTAGACAAACGTAGAGTTCTTACTGTTACACTGTGTCTTTGTTTTTGTTATAACAGCTACAAAATGTAATACAATTTAATTATAGTTTTGTATTTTTCATTAGTTTTGTATTTCATTTTTAATTTTTGCTTTTAATTCAGTTTAGTTTCAGTTTCCAGGGTGGCTTTGCTCATTTCAGTTTAATTTTTATTTTTTCAAAATGTTTAGGTTTAGTTTAGATTTTTTTGTTTCAGTATTAGTTTTTTAGTCATAATTACAATACAAACATAACACTTTATGAAGGTAACTGACATCTCAGCCTCAATAAAACATATGCACCACTGCCTCCTCATTCTTTTAGTGTTAACAAATGTAATCAAAATTGGCTAAAACTAAAGATATTTTCTGTTTATCTTTATTTTATTTTAGTTAGTTTTGTAAGAATACATGTTTCTTTAAGTTAGTTTAAACCTTTTCTAGTCTAGTTTTTAGTTTTATTTCAGTTAACTAAAATATTTCTCATGACAAGTTTAAGTTTTTGGTTCAGTCTTAGTTAATAACCTTGGCAATCACATCATTATTTTTTTGTTTATTTATTTATTTATTTATATGTTTATGTGACTCCTCCTAGGGTTGGAGATGTATTTGAGGGTGGAGCAGGCGGAGGGGAGAAGGCTTCCGCCCTGAGGAAAGAGCTTGGAGACCTGGAGCGAGTCGAGAAGTCTCTGGATGAACTGATCCACTCCAGCACATCACAGCTCAAACAGCTCACAGAATATGAAGATAATCAGAGATATCCTTTACATGCAGCTGTGTGTGTGTGTTATACACATGCTTCTCTTCTAGTCTGCTGGATCTGGTTATACATGTAAATATCCACTTAATTTCTGCTGCTGTTGTGACCCTTGACCCCGCACTTCACGTTGGGCTATGTGACGTATCAGGACATCCGCTCCATCGGCAGTCTCCGAGACCAGACAGTCATCGCCGTCAAGGCTCCTGCTGACACCAAACTGGAGGTTCCAGACACGGCAGGGGTGAGAGAAAGATCACATCTTCATTTGAGTCTTCTATATTTTATACTGTATTTTAAAATACAGCAGTACAATCATATAAGACAGATTGAAGACATGTGGAATGGGACACCTTGATAAGTTATGTGGAGCTTGAAAAACAGCAGCCCAGACACTAAGTAAATAATACGTAAAATATATGTTTACTAATATGTAATCTAGATTTTGAAAGTCCATGTATTAAACTGTAACATTTACAACCTACCAATCACATAAGACTAACTAAAGTTCATATGAAACTGAAAAACTAAACTAACCTAAATCTAAAAAATGACTCGATGGTCCTGAGACATTTTTGGACCATGATATGGCATGTATAAGTTTATTTTGTAATATCTGTAGTTTCACAAGAAGACTATGAAACTATGAAAACTATTGCACAATATAACATTACAGTAATTTTGCAAGATTCAAATAAAGACTGATTATAAGGTTAAAAGTGCTTTTAGTGGAAGAAGAATCCTCAGCTTATGTATAATATACAATATGAAGAGCGGTCCTAAAATGGATCCCTGCTGGACTCCATATAATGCATGCATATAGATAAAGTCTTATTAAAAGTTTTTAAAACAAATTAGTTCAGACGAACAATGAGTAATCCTGATGGTGGGTCAAGTTCCATATTATTAACAATTGTACACACAAGAGCTCTACAAAAGACAAGTAGAATACATGAAATGAAACTATGAACCATGATTTGTATGTATATTAAAAATTATATATTTTTTCTGCATCCTCTTCTTCTTACAGCAGGGTTCATTACAGATCTATTTAAAGAGTAAGAATGGTCCCATTGAAGTCTACCTGTGTCCAGAGGAGGGTCTCGAAGATGCAAGTCCAGTTAAAAGTGCCGTCACTCCTAAAAAGGAGTTCCCTCCACCCCTCGGCCCTCCAACTACAACCCCGATGGCGCCGCCAAGCTACAGCGTCAAAGAGGAGCCGGCTGAAAGTAAGCTGAGTTCTCTGTAGGATCATGTACAGTATGTTCACACTGGGAGCTAACTGGTTGATGAGTCTCTTTATGGACCTATGCACTGGTATTGGGGAGCTACTTTGCTATTTCAAGCTTTTGCTTCGTAAGTATACACTTAAAAACCTGAAGAGATTGTTTTTTATTATGAGAATACACTTTATTTGTTAAGTATGCTGCTGGGCTTGAGGCAATAGCTTGCTTAGCATGAAGAGTGGAAACAGCCTACTGTAGCTAGCCTGGCTCTGTCCAAAGTGAAGAAATATAACTACCAGCAACACTAAAGCACACTTCATAACATATTATATCTTGTTCTTTGAAGTCTGTACACAACAAAGGTAGAAAAAACTGTACTGTACTGTGCCAACAATGCCTACATGTACCAGAATGCTTTGTGTGGAAGCACGAAGAACTACAGATTTTGCTGCAGGAAAACTGTCTCTATAGCACACACTTAAATCTGCACATGTCACATGTTAAAATTCTCCATTGTTTACTGAGTTAGAAATGTGTTTTTCCCTTCATGATCCAGCATTAAGACCAGGTCATGTGACAGATAGCTTGCACATAACGCACCCAGGCTAATATAGAATGTCTTGGATGTGGGCTGATAAAGTTTATTTTATATTCACTGTATCTATATAAGTGCCTGGTTTTCCCTTTAATCTCATGGTAAGAACAAGCCCAGCCAAGAAAAGGTCAAAGCACGAATTCCCTGTGAAACGACTAACTGTTTATGTTAAAGGGGAACTCCCCTGATTTTACACATAATTGTCTGTTTACAGATCTCAGGGAAACTTCAGCATATGTAAATAAAGTTGCATAAAGCCCTTTGAAGCTCCAGTGGGAGCTGTGCAAAATCTGTGAGTGATGTCACTTGAAGCAGTGTGGGCTGGTGCTGAAGACCACAAGTCTGAAAATTTAAAAGAGTCTGGGGGTGTGGTGTTAGACAGAAGTGAGTTTACCAGACATCTGTAGCCCACTACTCATTTCATTGCTGAGATGTTGTGGCCTACACATCTTATTGCAAATCATATCTCATATGCTCATGTATAAAAAAAAAGATAAATCACTAAATAGACTATATATGAATTAAAAAGATAATAAAAAATGCAAAAACTAAAATAAATGAATAGTATGATAGTTTCTTAACTTATAGTGGAGCTTTTTGTCATACAGAGTTCTGCAGCAGAAACAAACTCTTGAAGACATAAAATTAAACTCTGACCTCTCCCCTGCTTTCTCTTTCCCTTAAACACAGCCAACATCTCCACAGCAGCTCCAGCCTCCTCCTCAGCTGCAGCCTCTGGCTCCTCTCTGCTGGACGTCGAGGGTCTGCTGGGTCTGCCCCCCAGCCTGCTCCAGATCACAGAGGACCAGCTTCCCTGCACCTCCTTCACCCCGGACCCCAACACCCCCTTTGTCAGTTTCTCTCCACCTCTGGACCACGACGACTACCTGTGGAGCCTGGAGGATGGAGAGGGAGTGTCAGATTTCTTCGACACGTATGATCTGGGAGATCTGTTGAAGAGCTGAGGTATAGATGAAGGAGGGGGGAGGGGGGTTTAGGGAAAAGAGGGGGGCGGGGATATTTAATGAAATGCCTTCGCGAGGTAGGAAATATTACACTATGAAGCCATCACTCTTTGTTTTTGCCATTTTTGTTTTAACACCGCTGATTCAAAGGAGGAATTTTCCCCCTTTGCTTGTTTTAATAAAGTAAAAATCATTTGTATATATGATTGTATAAAAGGTGATGCTTAGATTGACACTGATCTTTGTCATCTCCAAACATTAGGAAACACTGTTTAAAAAGCAAGGATTGTTTTAGATTTTCTGTCACATTTTCAAAAAAAAAAAAAAAGTATAAACTCTTACAAAAGCAGAGGTTATTATGCATAACACATCACCAGCAAGGAAATCTGATACATTTGGCTATCAGGCAGTGTTTACAGTGTGACAACTCAGGAATTTCTTTTTTCTTCCTTGTTTCCAAAGTCTAAATGTTTGTGCCACTCTTTGGCCCATAGGGGGCAGACTTGTATTATGTCAGCTTTAACTGCTGTGCAGCTTTACAGGATTCAATCACTGGATGAGAGTAAGCTAAAGCCATCAGGAACCATACACAGGGTGTGTTTTTAGTCCTAATATCTTCAACACTGACAACATTAAGCTATGAATAACCGGTCTTTGTAGATCCACAAGCTTCTACAGCACGAAACATACTGTATATATCGTGTGAAATCTGATTTAGAAGCCGCTCGTGTTGCTTCTGTCTCATCAGGTTCGCTTTCTCTCGCCTTATGAAGCTTTATGTCAGGCCTTGTACCTGTTTGGTGCTGCATCATGTGCCAAAATGTGAATGGCAGCTTCTGACAGCTGATACTGGACCCACACCCAGAGTTGAAAAATCTGGTCAGACCTGGTATTAATAGTCCTGGGTGATCCTTTCATGAGTGGACAGCTCCACATATGCACTCCAGATGCGCCTTGAGTGACCACTTGGCCATTCGATATGAAGAATGTATGTATATATGTTTTTTTATTAAATCATCGCCACATTAAACTCTTAAATCTGCTGACGTGAGCCGTATGCTTTACTTGCAACGCTCAATGGTGCGCTGTGATTTTATACCTGAAGTATGAGCAGGGGCCACACTTTTTACTTTTTTTGAATGTGTGGAAATCTGATGTTTTCACATCGCAATTGACAAAGAAAGTCATTATGATGGAGTCAAAGAAAGTAAAAGTATACGTCATGCTCATAGTTCAGTTATAAAATCCAGCGCACCACAGAGCTTCTCTCTCGTCTGATCTTCACAGCAGCAACATGTGTTTTACAAGAACAGAAACAACTTAATGTACTGAAATTATTGCCCAATTTACAAGAAGGCACAAACAATTAAGAATTTGCAGTAGTCGTTTCACTTCCCTGCTCTATATACAAATAAATACAATTGTAAAATGTGCTGTTGTTTTTAACCAGCAGCCCAACAGTAGTAGCCAACATGCTGGGACAAACGCACACAATGTTTTTATGTATGTACTGTATATGTATAAAATTTGCTAAATTTACAAGAAGGGTGTAATAATTAAGAATTGTAAACAGTGTTTTATAAAGCTTATAAACTTCCTCCCAACTCAACACCTTATAAAATTGCATGATTTTTTAAAGGAGGGGATTTTGCAGTTATTAGTGTCTTCACAAACATCTGCTGGAGGTAAAAGAGCCCCAACACATAATTTGGATCACAAGAAAACAAATGATGGACTTACAGGATGTCAGTTGAGTAGGTGGTCTTTCAGTGTGGCACACTGAGTACAGACTGCTGAAAGAATGTGGTCACGTGCGGCTCAGACCACCTCCGAATGTGGACTGAATGATGGGATCTCAGTGCGTCCTGGGTGCTTTCACACACATCTGTTCATTCTTAGTGTTGTCCATTTGTGATCACTCAGGACACATGTTAATACCAGGTGTAAACAGGCTCAGTCTCTGATAGTGGGTACACTGTGAACATATACAGTACAATCTCTACTGAGCAAGAGCATCACACTCACTCTTGTTGGTTTGGCAGCTTTATTTCAAATCCTGGTGCTCCTCTATTGATGTGAGTTTGCTGATTTTATATGATGATTTTTTATATAGTAGTGTAAAACTACTATTGTATTTCTGAGGAAATAACCCAAGAATAAATCAAATGCAGCATCTGTGTTGCAGGGGGTTAATTGGATGTAATTAAGGTTTAATTAGAGTAGTGATTTTTTGCCCTCTTGTCCTAAAAAGAAAGAAGTCTGTTGATCTAACAGCATCAAATTTCAAGCCCATGAATGCCAAGGTCAGAGCAGCTGTTGACTTTTATCTGTTCAACGTTTTTTTTTCAAAGCGTTCTAGACATTTGGAGATTTGATTTTCATGCTGATGTATTTTTTTGGCTTTCCCTCTACACTGCAGAGATAAGCTAACTGTCCTGTCCTAACAAAACTTGAAAAACGTGTTTGTGTGTGTATTTGACAGCTTGGGAAATGGGTGTCATGGTGTGTTTGTGTGTGAGTTTTTACGCTCTAGATTAGAGAATGTGAAATCAGAATTTGTAGTTTTTTTCAATGAGCATTATTTTTCTGGTATTTGTACATAATTTGTTTTGTATTTATACCTATTTTTCTGAATTATTTTGAACGTTGAGACTGGCCTTTTTCACAGAAGGTTTTTGTATGACTTGCAGCACTTAATATTTTGTAATATTGTGTGGTGTTTGAAATTATCAAATAAATACTGAAGCCATGGTTTACATTTGGAATTATGCTCCCATTTTATTTACCCACTTGCATTGTGAGGAACCTGTAGTTCCTGTAGACATTTTTTAAATTTAGTTCTTCTCAGCCAACATTTATTTCAATGAATCTGCCGTGAAAATACTGTACATCTAGATTCACATGAATTATAAAATTATTGATTTTTTTTCTCCAAGCATTCTGCAATGTATTCCTTTACGTGACCCGAATCTTGCTGGAAAATTGACTAATATAAAAGCTTTCGTTTTCAAAATCTATAGAAGGAGCCCGCAGGGTGAAATCAAATATGGAGTATTTTCCGTCTGAAACCAGCGAGGGTGAGGCCACTGAGGATATTGATCTAATAAGAAGTGACATTCCCCCAAGGAGTGAGAATAGGTTGACACGAGGAGCGACAATGACGTTGAATGAGCTATAAACACAACCAGACAGGTACACAAAAACCACCCCATCATTCTTTGTGAGATGGTTGCTTTGGAAACAAGTTCACAAAAGGGAGCGGACGCCCAGGAGGTCAAAGTTCAGTGGGTCAGTGTGGAATAATGGTCTGGAGGGAAGGAGACATTTGCAAGAAAATACATCATAAATTTGGTAATACATCTGTAGAAGATACAAGTTTTTGTTAAACATTACATGCAGCTGTCAGTCTCATGAATTATGATGTGAAAAGGAAGTTAAATACTCAATGACTCTTTGGGAATGACTGTCTAAACTCATATGTCCTTCCCAAGGAGAAGCTCCTTCCTCCAAATGCTCTTTAAAGGGACACTTCACCCCAGAATCAAAGATGCATAGTGTTATTTATCCATCTAGACTGTTTTTGTATGAGTTTTGTAGATATCTTCCAAGAGCTAACTTCAAAAGACGTCATCTGTGATCAAATTGAACATTAAATATTTTGTCTGTGTACTGTATTCTATTGAATATAGGTTGAAAAAAATGCAGATTGTTTTTGCACTCTGTTTTTATTTAGATTTTACAAAGCATCCCAACATTCTTGGAATCTGTGCTGTATTTTCTTTCTACCACTGGCCAACCATATCACCATGCAGGAGTAGGCATGCATCTACTCATGGACAAAAGGCTTTTGCCCGTGACAGTGTGGGATGTAAACATTAATGCTGTCCTCCTCGGCTGAGCTGTAGAGCTGCAGGTTATCTCGAGCAGGAGTTCTCAACCTTTTGTGATTTAAAGCTCATTTTTGATTGTCAAAACATTTCCAAAGACCACCTTCCCAAATAGATGAAAAACAACAGAACATGACCAAAAACTGGAGAAAAAATAATCATGCCATAAATCCAAATTTAATGTATTTGACTCATATGTCCTCACCCCAGGCTTCGGAGCTTTTACTGGTGCAGACTTGTCTCACATCAATTGATCCATTTTGTGTCACGGCATCTGAGGGGACTTTAGCTAGATAACTGTGGCAAAACGCATTTGTCTCTACCTGATGATGCGTCTTGATTAGCATGGTGGCATTCAAACATTACTGGTCGTTGAAATGTATTTTGTTATGTTTTGTTTTACAATTAATGAGCAAATTAAGTTTAAAAATAAACAGCTTTGCAAATGACAAAAAAGAGATTTTTAATTTAAGTTAACCATTGCCTCTGAGGCCCACTAGATGGCGCTCTGAGGCCCACCAATGGTTGAGAATGGCTGATCTTGAGTTACCCCTTCATGATTCCTGGAAAGAGAGATTGTTATTGAGTTTTTCAAGTGTACTTTTTGGTGTCACAGGAAAGATTTGGACAATAGATCCGAAAATTGCAACAATGCCGCAATAGAGTGCTGAAGCCATGTTACTTTTTTGTGTGCTCTTACTTTATAAACTGAACTAAAAATTTGAAAGCTTGAGCAATGTTACTTTTTATATTCCAAGGGTTTTTTTTTTTTTCTAGAACCCACCAAGGAGGTTTTACCAAGAACATTTTTATACTGCAAGGGTTTTCTCCAGAACCCACCCTGTGGTTCTACATAAGTTTCCCATATTATGGGAAAAAAACCTTGATGAACATTCAATAAATAGTTCTTCACTCTTTCCTCCAAGAGAGGGTACTTTGTATGAAAAGGGTTCTTAATGGAACCTTTAGTCTTGCAAACAACACTTGACAAACTCTTTCTTTGAAAACGGATTCTTCAGAAACAGATGGTTCTGGGTAGAACTTCAGCCCTTCAGGAAGAACCTTTTTGGAACCTTCATGTATAGAACTATAGAGGTTGTGTATAGCAACAGGAAACCCAAAGTTATTATGATCACCACAGTGGTCAAATGTTGCCAACACGGTTGTGAACAAGTTGTTGAGCTTGTACAAGTAAATTTTAATCCTCACCAGTAAAGTCTGTTTCCTCATGCAGACTGTCAGCTGCAGCAGTTTCCTGCAAACTCCTGCGCCTGTTGCTTCTGAACTGACATCAGGTGTCTATTAGCTCTAAGAGTCCATTAACAGATGTTTTGCACAACAGCTCATGTGTTTAACAAGAGCTCTTAAGTGAAATGTCAGACACCACGTACGCATACAAACCTTTGACTGTGTGGTTTACATGCTATCTAAACAACAGACCGCCTCAGTTCTGTTACATCACACCTTGAGAGCAACTGCTGTGACAACAACTGAGTGAAGTAAATATTATTAGGTGAAAGCTTACATTGCCAGAAACTGGAAAAAAAAAAGCCTCTTTGTGTGCAGGCATGGTAAGAGTGAAGTGACAGCTCGTCAATAATCAGCACCAACCTGTGGCCAAAACATTGCGTGTCTTTGTTAAGGGGCACATAATAGGAGTATTATTCTTATTAAGGGTGGAAGCAATTTACTGACTATGGTTGGTGTGTTTAAGGCCACACACAATCTAATTCAGAGCTACTGAAAGCCTTGAACTGTCTCTGGCACCAAGTATGACTATAGATGTCTGAACAGGTTGTGTTTGAAAGACTTTGGTGCAGATTATTTTCTCCTGGGAGGTATAAAAACAGAAATAATTATCCACTGAACAGATATTACACGGATAAATAGAATTTATTTAACAGGAGGGATGAATGGTTCAAGGAAAAGTGACATCAATTGAAGTGAATTTCTAGTTTATGTCTCGAACGCCACCATGACGCAGTGAATTTAACCAGCAGTGGATCGTGAATCACAAACAAGTTTGACGACCTGTTCACAGTCTGGAAAAGTTTTCGTTGGCATACAGCTGTGACGTTGGAGAGGGTGCCTGTCTGCGGGTGGGGTTAATGGGCAGGTACAGCGTGTATTTTGCCAGCTGAGAAGCTGTGCCACAGAAGACATACATAACACTGGACTGATACTGATACTCCTCAGTCAAGTTATTCAGGGTTTACATATCATCAAGGCTCTTTCTGTGGCAGAGGTTTTCCCTTATCCTTTGTGCAGTTGTGCAGGTTCTTGAGGCAGATTGTTTAGGAAATGCTAAATACTCAATCCAACATCATTTGTCAACCTTTATGTATGTTACCTAGCAATCAATGCTACTTTTCTTATCTTGCAGAGCTAACTTTGTAACCGTTTTTTTTTTTTTTTCTTCTTATAATTAAAACATACAGCAAAACACTTAACTTCCAGACAGATGAGTTTTAGGTTACATCTGTAGAGAAATCCAAATTTGTTCTTTTTTTTTCTAGTTAAGTTAGCTAGTACTACAGGGGGAAAATGAAACTTAGGATTGTTAAAGCGTTATCCTAAAGTTAGGAGAGTTTGGGAAGTGCTTGTGTAATATGTTTTTCCTATCTTATGTTAGGATAGGAACACTGACAAAGGAGCTGAATCTGTAATGTCTTTTTTCCTAAATCAGTTCCAACCCCATTACCAGTTAAAATGGAATCTGCAAGTTTGTAAGTTCCTGTAATATGGGTCCTCTCTGTTTGAGACACTGCGTTTATTCCAGTGGGAAACTGCAGACCTGTGTTAACCAATAAATCAAAACTTCTCTCTCTCTGTACCCTCTCTTATCCTCCCATTTTCAGTCATCCGTGTCCACCAGAAGAGGGGGTCTATTTTACGGTAAGCCTGGGCCTCCTGGCTTGACAGGGGTAGTAAATTGATAGCAGGACTAGTGGAGCTGAGTCAACAAGCAGAGTGGAGAGAGAGACGGAGATTTTTGGGAGGTGGGGGGGAGGGTTGGAGGACCCTGTGCTGCTGCAACTCAACCGGGCTGCTGCTGGGAAGCAGCAAGGAAATCCTGGCAGCTGTAATCTTTACTGGAAGATGTCGCTACGACCTCTGTGCTGCTGCGTGCATGCGTCAGGGAGAGATTTGGTGTACCTCACTTACTCACAGCCAAAACTTTTCATAAAACTTACTTTAGCTGTGGCAGGAGGGACTATGTTCATATGGGAAATGACAATGAATAGGTGGTGTTTAGGAAGGAAAAGGGTGGAGACAAGGAGGGAAAACATTAAGTGAGTCACTCCAGACAATGAAGTTTCTATCTATCTTTCTCCTTTCCGTTGTCATTCCACCTTTGTCTTCCTCCCTGTGCTGTGTATCTCCCCCTCCCTAACTACCACCTTCCAAAACTATTTCCCTCTGTTGATTTCTTCTCTCCACCCTCTCCCTGTCTTTGGACTTGTGTTCTCCACCATACGTTAGTGCATTGCCTGAGCAGACCGGTTTGTTCAGTTTTACAATAGGACCCAGGCTGGAAGGCTGGCAGATGCACAAAGCCTCCGCTTCTTTAGCTGCAGAGAAACTGAAGGAGGGTATTGTTGGGACACAGCAAGCCTAAGCATTACATCAGCCCAGACATGCATGCAAAAAATGAGTGCATGCAAAATGAGCATGCAGACATACATTTTCTTGAACATATATTGCAACAAAAGACACCTACATCTATCTATGCACACTGTTTATCTATATGTCTTTCCCTCATGATGTTCCCCGTACAGACATGAAGCAGAAACTGACTGAATGAGGGCCTGGTAAACTGGGTCAGTGAAGCTATTTATGTGGCTCTGCATTGTTTGGAGTTTGTCGCGTGCCCTCGCTTCCTTGCAAGAGTGGGTGTTTTCTTTTCTTAATGATTAATAGATTCACGTTAGAAGAGTTTTCCAACTTTTCCCTGTGGAGATTTGCGTGCACAATTTGTATTTCCTTAACTTGTATGGAAAAAACATGAGAGGCATTTGTTTGGACTTCCAGTGAATTTTATCTTTGTGCTTTCAGAGGAACATGTTTGGTAACCGCTCCTCTAAGCTTTCATTTTATGTGCGTGTGCGTGTGAGTACACTGTAAGAAAAAAAGAAAAGAAAACTATCTGTTTTGACTTTAAAAGTTGGTGTCCAGGCTGCCTTAAAATTTTAACTTTTCTGGATTTGAAAACCCAACCAGGGGGGTTGGTTCAAAACAAACAATCTTCCCAAGTCAAATTAAGTTGATATAAATTGATCATTTTAAGTAGAACATACTTAATCTGCAAAAAGTTCATATTGCTCAAAAATGAGTTCATTAAACTCAGAAGAATGTCGGTCAGAAATGTTTTTTGTATGACAATTTCAATGTTGATTTATGAGAATGTTGTTAACCTTTTCACAGCCATTTGCATTAAACGTTATTTCAATGTTGTTTCAAAGTTGAAACAGATCTTGTTGAAATTTCAGTGTTGAATTATGATAATTTTCTAAACCTTTTTACAACCATTAGAATTAAATGTTTCAATGTTGTGTCAATGTTGAAACAACAACTGACATGATTTCAACCACATTTCAACGTTGAAGGTTGGTCGTGTGCCAACTGGGATGCTGGATGCTGGTCACCAGCATCATTAGCAACACTATGCTGGTCCACCAGCATCATTAGCAACACCGTGCTGGTCCACCAGCATCATTAGCAACACCATGCTGGTGTACCAGCATAACTTTGTTGACTCACCAGCTAAACTAGCATCTAACCAGCATCAATCCAGCATAGACCAGCATCAATCCAGCACAGACCAGCATAGACCAGCATAGACCAGCATGGAAATGATGCTGGTCTATGCTGGTTTTTCTAGCAGGGAATTCAGTTGTACTCAAAAAAACATGTTAAATAAGCTTAAGATATTTGATTGAATCAACAACTCATCAGTCACACTGACGAAGATTACAAATAAATGTAACATTTTCTCAGTTTGAAGAGTCACTTCTTCATTTCACAAAAAGAATTTACAGTTCCAGCTGCTCCTGTTGGAGCTGCTTTGTTCCAGCATTGGCACAAAGATAATATGTGAAACTGCTCCCAGTGAATTTATTAAGTTGTAAGTGAAAGTGGGAAGAGACTGACTTCAATACTAACCTTCTTCATGGATTCCAGTGTTTATATAATTGTGAAAATAAGCAACCATGATTACCTTAAAGATTATAAGACACAGGGAGATTTCATTATATATGTTTTCTTTAAACTATAAAAAGGAGAGTATTAAATTTCACACAATGCATGCTAGGAAATTTGCTGAAATGCTCATCGCATGTCTGAGTTGACTGAATTCTGTACAGGACATTCGTTCAGCTCATCATTTAAAGTCAAAATACTTCAAGTTAGAAGAACTCGTGTACATGAGTTCTGAAGTCTTATGACAATAATAATAGAAATTTTAAGTTGAATTAATTTAAACAAATAAACGTTAAGTTAAAGGTGCTGTATATGAAATTTACTTCCTCTAGAGCTCGCAGTAGATTACTACCATCTCAAACTAAACGGTATGTTACTATTTCTTACCCAAAATGATGTCAGAAATATATTTTATTGTAATGTTTAGCTATAATACAAAAAATAACCAAGCGGCCGCCATCTTTGCTCTAGTTTCCAACTCCCAAAACTTCAACTCAATCAAATTAGGCTGTACTGATCAAATATGTAAAGATTATGCGATGCATTACAAGCATTATTTCTTGCTTTACATGTTTTCAGATACATGTTTTAGTGCACTGTTTAGCTGTAATATGAGATATATTGTGAGCAGGCGATGTAATTTTGACTCTGGCTTCCAATGGAGACTCGATTCAGCTGTCAGACTAGGCAGCGTTGATCAAGACGGCTCAAGATTCTGTTACTATTTGCTATTCCTTGCCTAAAATGTTTTCAGAAACACATTTTTAATGTACTGTTTGGCTGTAATACTGTATGAGACAGAGGGAATAGGTGCACAAACTTGCACACGGCTGTCCCAGATATCATTCTCAGATGTAATTCTTGCTCAGGATGCCATGACTCCATGTATCTTTGCATAGAAGTTGTTTGCTGATATCTAGCGAGGCTAAATACCATATGCTGCCCCTTAAATGTGAAAATAATGTAATTCCTGTACAATTTTTTACAGTGTACAGCACAACACATGTATCAAATGCTGTGCATGTGCATTTTGCTGTGTCTGGGTTATCTGCTAAGCGAAGAGACTTGCACGACAAAAACAAGTTTGTCTGTCTGTGTGACTTTAAACACAGCACCACTGTGCGCGCACAGAGTTGAGACACAACATCCATTCTGCACCATTCACTGACCGACAGTAATAAGTAGTTACAGAGAACAGATAAAACTCTTTTACCACAAGTGAGTCTTCTTTCCTCGGCTGAATATGGTTAAAATAACCTCTAGCTGCCTATAGAGCTGGGACTAATTTGCCTTGTATAAAGCTAATGTGGGCAAATATGTGGTTTTGTGGTAACACCAAAGGGAGCCACTGTATTTAAAGCTTCCTAAAATCACCCATCTGTACTTCATAATGTATTGTATCACTGCTCTGCCTGAGGCAACGTTCAATGATACACCTCTTTACAGGGAGTTGACAGGCCTGACAATGCCAGGCATGCAGGAGTTATGTTCTATACACAACTCGGGTAGTTTTTTCCACCTCTCTGATGCACTCTTTCCTCTTTGTTCACTTTGTCAGATGATTTCAGGAGAAGGTCAGTGGGGAGGGACTTCAGAAATCCTCTCTCAATGAAAAATGTCTTTTCATGAGATGAAAAGCTAAGAAGAGGAGCTTTGGAGTCCGCAGCAGAGGGATCAGTGCAAAGACCCAGAGAGGCGTTAGCACCTCCAAAATTCCTGATAAGGGCAGTTTCAAAGCTGCAAAAGCCTTTCTTCAGATGTGAAAGTACACTCTAAAAACTTAAACTGATGTGCTCAATATTTTTGGTGGAATATTTTTGCACTTAAAAATACTGAAATGTTAACGTTGGAGATAAGAGAGTGGGCTAAGATAGTCGGTCAGTTGCTGCTTTATCTGCCATCTATTGTGTAGCTATAGAAAAGCAACAGAAGAGCAGCCATACAACTTAATGAACACTACCGTTAGCTGGTGAACACTACTTTTAGCTACTGTTAGTGAACACAACTGTTGGCTAGTTAGTAAGTTGGCTACTACAACAGGTCGAAAAGTGAAAGTTAGGACAGCTTAATGGTTATCCTAAAGTTAGGAGAGTTTATTTAATTGTGTAGTACACATTTCCTATCTTAGGTTAGGAGAGGAACATTAACTTAGGAACTGTTCATCTGTAATGGCTTTTTTTCTATCAGAACCTAACCTTGTTACCATGGTTACCAAACAGTTAAGATGGGATCTGCAAATTAGGAGGTTCCTGTACTACGGTGAGTACTTTACTTTATGTCAATATATCTAATGAAACCAAACGATAAACATAAAGCAAATGTACACACATCCACATTTTAATTAAGCATTTATTCTTGAAGTTTGATCAGTAGGGGGAGGCAGGGATGAAAGGATACATTTTTTCATGTTACTCATTGCACAGAGATACATTTACTTAGAGTAACCATATTTCATTGTGGACAACATACACATGCCTTCTACTTATACCAATACCAGTACTTATACAATACTTTCCCAAGTAAAATAAACATTAAGTTTTTCTGCCGTAACTCTGGCAAAACTAATCAGATCGAGCTGATTTTCACCTGTGGACTCAATGACAGGGTGAACCTCCTGCAGGCTTCATGGCATGTTCCTGACTTCCATGTTGTAAGAAAAACTATCCCTGCTACACTTTTGTCCCTGCTCTCCCCTTTGACATGATATTAAGTCTAAATTCAACTTAGGCGTCTTTGCAAAAGAGTAACAGTGTGTTTTGTGCAAAAGCCCCAAATCTGAGTACATAACACAAGATATTCCTTTTGCATATTTTTGGTGAAACATCAGAGCTTTGAGTTATTCACTGAGACTCTGATAAAGCCTCTGCAATGCAAGGCTCTCCCTCGTCCCCTCATCCATTGAAATTCCTCTCCTTCAGTCTTGTCTGTGAATGAGGCATTCTGCATATCCATGGCGACCACACTGCCGACTCTCTGGAGTTTGCATAGAAATGAGAAGTAAGAATGAAAAGGCAAGGACACACACACACACACACACACTACTAACACACACTCTCTTTTCTGTCTCTGCAGTGTGCCAGAAAGCACAAACATTCCCACGTGATGATGAAGGAGTTTGCTCCCTCCCTCCTCCCTCCTCACTGGGCGGACAATAGCGCGCTGCCTGGCGCACCTCCACATGCGCACAGTCACAGACAGAGGAGTCTGAACTCGGTCAAGACGCGCAGGTCCGCTCTGAGGAAACTTTTCACCTTAATAAGGACGCGTTCAGGGACCAACACTCTGGGGAATACGCTCTATTTTCTGCTGCTTTCTTGCACATAATGGAGGAATAAACCCTTCATTTCGTCTTCAAATGGGAATTACATGCGCTGGTGAAACTTTGGCTCACTTTTCTGCTCAGTGATTGTCAGAAACGTTTCGCTCCAAAAATGCCGGAGCGAATCAGCATTTCGGACTTCGTGGTCCTGACAAACGAGGACTTGTCTTCGCCGGGGACGTCAAGTTTTCAGTCCAAAATGAGCGACTGTCGGAGCACAGTTTCAACCGTGGAGGAGGTGAGAGGGGTGGAGGAGAGGTGGTGCAGAGAGACGCGCACCTTTGTCTGTTGTTTACCTGTCCATATAGCATTAAATATGTGTGTTAGGTCTGTACACTCACCTGTAGGTGGTTTACTTTTCACTGTGTCAGCTCTTCGGGTTTTTTACAGCTCTGTGAACATGAACCTTTATAAGTCGTTAAACAGTTTCTTTGAAGTTGTTCCACATTGTTTCCAGGTGAGCGCAGAGAAAAAACTTGGAGACTTTGAACCTGTGTTTTTTTTTCCCGAAACAGTCATTTCATTTCAAAAGCTGCACACAGGGACAGGTGCAAGGTGTTTTTATTGGCTTAAACTGGTGTTGGGGCAACAGACAAACACTCCCTGACCACATTGTACCAGCTACACCTATGCAACTTAATGGAGTCCAGTGCAACATCTCTGCCACACACTAGTTCACTTTTATACAGCTTGTAATGGCCAACTTTTATTAAAACTTTCCAAGTTGTGTTAATTGAGGGATGAGCAATATATCCGTATCATGATATGAGACTATGTTATCTTGGATTTTGCATATTGTTAGATTGTGATATGGCATAAGTGTTGTCTTTTCCTGGTTTTAAAGGCTGTATTACAGTAAAGTGAGCTTGTCTGTTGGTTGGCTTTACCCACTTAGTCCTTATATCCACATAACTGGTGATAATTATTAAAAAATCTCATTGTGTTAATATTTTCTGTAAGCAGCAGTAATCATCCCTACAGTATTGTCGCTCTATCGATATTGAGGCATGTGGTCAAAAATATTGTGAACTCTAATGAAAATGTGTATATCAAGATAAAACTATGGAGATATCATTTATAATCCATTTGCCCAGCCATCCTATACCGTATGTTTATGATTAAGGTCATATTTGGTGGTGTTGTTCTGGACTGCACTATATTCAAGTGTGCTTCTAATGTTCTTCCCCCTTCATGGTTGTAAATTTGGTTGACAAAACATTAGAAACAATAAAGGCAGAACAGTTCAGATTGAATTATATTTCATAGGTGTACCTAATAAAGTGGCCCCTGAGTGTATATGGCATGTCTGTGGTGTGCTGCACCTGGATGCTCTTAACTCCTGCTGGGACACAGGACTAAAATTCTCGTCTTGGACTGGACAATTTGACAGTTCCTAAGTGTTTTTGCACCATCTTGCCCAGAACTCAGAACCACTAAACTGCGTATTCAGCACTGCTTGTCAAGCTATGTGTGAGTTTTGTGTGGTGGGTGCTGCACAAGTCTTCAGGAAAGGCTGGATGTTAGCACCCCTGGTGATTCAGTGCAGGCTGACCTGGTTTAGCAGAAAAGTAAAGGTTACATGAGGTAATGTCGCGTACAGAGAGTTTACTTGGCCTGTCTTGCATCTCATGGGAGTCGAACTGAGATGGGACACAAACAGAACACAAACATGGCACAGCAGACAGTGTGGCCCTCTGACAGAGCAAGGTATTGTTTATGTGAGTGTAAGCGTGCGTGCTCGTGTTTATCCATGCTTGTGTGCATGTCTCTGAAGGCCAGTTTGTGCGTTTGGTCTGTTTGAACTGGTACTTTGGCTCAAGGCCTGTTTGAGGTCTCTGTGTGTGTTTGTTTGAAATCTGTTCTCCCAAAGCTCCTCGGGCAAAGGAGGAAACAGAATGAGGCTGCCATGCCATAAAACAAATAATCCAAGTGTGCACACAAGTCTGTCCTTCCTTGTCTGTCATCCTTCTGACATAACAATCTTTCACTGTAGCAACAATCAGTCGATTAATCGATTAGCAGATCGAAAGAAAAATCTTATTCCATTGAATGCGGTGAAAAGACAAGACATTTAATGTTCAAACCAACTAAATAGTTGTAAATATACACTCCTTCTATATTTTAGTGCCTACACCACATTCCAAAAAAGTTGGGATAGTGGCATGTTTACTGTGATTCATCATCTTTTCTTTTTAAAAACATGCAGTAAGCTTTTGGAAACCAAGGACACTGATTGTTGAAGTTTTTTTTTTTATAGTTATTTTTTGGCATTTTTGCCTTTATTAGATAGGACAGCCAGAGATTAGACAGGAAACGGGGCAGAGAGAGGGGGGATGACATGCAGCCAAGTGCCGAAGGCGGGAGTCGAACCAGCGGCCACTGCAGAGGACTAACAGCCTCCATACGTGGGGCAGACACTCTACCCACTGAGCTAAACGTCCGCCCCAATTGTTGAAGTTTTGAAAGTGAAATTTTTTCTCGCTTGATATATTTGATATATGACTGCAGGTGCTCAACAGTCCTCGGTCTCCATTGTTGTATTTTGCACCATACATACATTGTCACTGGGAGACAGGTCCTACTACCTGAACTCTTGCACATGCAGAATGTGTCTTGGCATTGTCATGCTGAAATGATCAGGGACATATCCGAAAGAGACACTGTCTCGATGGCAGCATATTTCACTCCAAAACCTGTAATTAGCTCTCATCATTAATAGGGTCTTCACAGATGTGACAGATAGCAGTGCCATGGGCACAAACACACCCACGTACCATCACAGATGCTGGCTTTTGAAGTTGGCACTGGCAACAGTTTGGATGGTCCTTCTCCTCTTCAGCCCAGAGGTCACTTCGTCAATGATTTCCAAAAACAATCTGAAATGTGGACTCATCAGACCACAGCACACTTTTCCACTTTGCAGTCCGTCTCAGATGAGCTCAGGCCCAAAGAAGTCAGCAACGTTTTTGGATGTTGTTGATATACAGTATTGCTTTCTCTTAACTTAATTTGCATTTCAAGTTGAAAAGTATTTGCAAATGATTGCCTTTTGTTTTTTATTTTCACACTTTACACAGTGTCCCAACTTCTTTAGAATCAGGGTTGTATTTTGACAAATAAAGCAATTCAAATATATCACTTTGGGCTCCAGGAAATTGTGATTTGTAATGTTTTTTTTTTTACATTATAGACCAAACAATTCAAGAAAATCTGCAGATAAATTGATAATGAAAATAATTGATAGGTGCTGCCCTAGTCCACTGGAACCCAAGTTCTTTTTTTTCAGTTAAAGCTCTCATTAGTTTGAACCACTATGGTTTTGCTGTTACTAATTGAAAACTGAGGATAATTAGATATGTGAGGAAAATATAGTTTTCTATGTAAGGGTTGTTTAATTCAGTATATAGATCAGATATTCTGATATTTCACTGATAATCCAATTGATACATGACCCAACAATGATGACAGCCATAAACATAGATGAAAGGTCTTCATTCTTGGATAGAAACAGAGTGCCGAGCAGAACTGGAGACAGCGGAGTGCAGGAATTATAAAGAGACCCGTTTTAGACAGCTGTCTGATGTATTTATCTTGGCCTAATGTCCTTATTTATGGCCATGACACACTGGAAAATACATAGCTGGAATAGCTGCTCTGGGGAGGGACATGTTGGAATCCTACACATGTGCACACAGACAGACAGACAGACGGACGCGCACACAGATGTAAATGCAACAGTCCCTTTATAGATAGATCTACGGTTATTATGTTTAGTCTGCTCAGTTGGGACCGGCTTGATTAATGGCTAGGGCAATGTGTGGGCATGTGTGTGGTTTACGGCGGCAGGCAGCGAGACAGAGACTCCATTTACCGCCACACACACTCGACTCCTTGTTACTTATTACTTCTAATTAGAGGCAAAGATAAAGGGAGAAAGGAAGATAAGGAATGGTTTCGTTTCCAATCACTATAAACTGTAATGGCCTCTATGCCGTTACCATAAAAGTTTTTTAAGACAGCTCTAGTTTTCCTCTGTGTTGATGTTGAAATTAAACACTGTAGATTTTCCTGCGGCGAAGTGTGTCGTCATGCCTAGTTACTGAGGTAAATAAGGATCAAATGTCTGTTAGTCATGAAATATTAAGCTCTGCGCCAGCAGGCGCACACACACCCTGACAGCAGGTGTACACAACCTAACATACAGGCACAAAAAGGCCACACTGTAAAAGACAGAGGAAGCTAGTTTTTCAACATCAACACACTTACAGATGGAGCTCTTTGTCCTCTCCAGAAGGTTCGTATGCATTGTCCTTTGTCTCGACAAGCAATGATACCACATATTTAGTAGTTGATAGCAGTACTAGTGAAATTCCAGGATTCCTTGATCTTCTTTGATAACATGGTAAGAAACAAAAACAATAACAAAATGCTGCCATTGTTATTTACTGTACTGTGCTGCCACCTGAAATTAAAAAAAACTCTTCTGAGCTTCTAGGACAAAAGACTGAGGAAAATATTTACTAAGCCTGACACAAATCACTGTCAGGGGAGCGTGTTGCAGATGTCTGGAAAGTAATGGAGTGCAAACATGATTTCTGCTGCTGAACTTTGAATATAAGTGGAACTCAAAGTGCAAACAGTAGTTTTAATTTACTGGCTGTATATTTTGATGACAGATGACACAAACTGGAGTCAGGAGTGCTACAAGCTGTGGTTACATTATTTTAGCCTCAACATGGTAGCATTTAGCGTTTAGCCATCGCAAACATTGTATATTTCAAGATAAGGACAGCAAGGATAACACCTGGATATAAGGTTGGGCGATATTTTAAAATTTTCAAACTGGCCACAGGAGTCTCAGCTGGGGGATGTGTGCGAGTGGCGAGTTCGCTAGGTTAGGTATGCTATGTACGTTCACTACATCCAATAAACAAAACAAACTTATAAAGTGTCAAGAAGTGAAACATTCTTACACCTATAATCCTTATTAAACAGGAGAAGTCAAGCGTACATCTTCTGTATCCAAGTTTCTCTTGTTTACTAAACCAAGACGAGTTTAACTGCCTTGTCAACTTACAATAAGACACATTTTATTCAAATTCAGCAGAAAAACAAGGTTAAAATTCACCAAAACCAAAACTTTAAAATGAGGGTGATGGTTGTGGATCATTTAGTTTTTAGGTTCTGTATTTTTGTTTGAATAATAATACTTTAAGAAGACAGTTGTGCCATAAATTCAACCCATCCTAATCAGGTAAAAGGATGAGACTAGACTAACATATTCACTTACTTAAATTGTTTATTTGATAGAACAGCGCATATTCATGAAAAAAAGCCTAAAAATACAAGATGTAAACGTGCTGGATTTTAGCAGAAATGCTTACTTCCATGAGAAGTCTCTAGGCAGGAAACAAATGTACAAATACAAATATACAATACACAACTAAACAATCCCTCTGGCCCTGCAATCTCCCTGCCACTTAGAGATGGAAAGGGGGGATGTATTGGTTCTGGTGACATCCCTAGTATCAACTGATGGGTGGGCTATCTGTCTGTCTGTGTCCATGTGCCCTGATTTATTTCACAAACGTCAACAAACAACCTGTTCCAATGACCTGCACCAGCTTGTTTCCATGTTTATGTCCTGTCTGACAACCAACTTAACAAGCAGAGGAAAATACAGCAGCAGTAGTAGAATCAGCGAGTAACTCCCATCTCCAGTCTCTACTAAATCACTTTCCCATTCACTGTCTGCAGAGTCGCATTACACAACACCCACACTGCCTTTTAATTAGTGAACCAACACTTAGGGAG
This sequence comes from Lutjanus argentimaculatus, assembly GCA_034769285.1. Lineage (NCBI taxonomy): Eukaryota > Metazoa > Chordata > Actinopteri > Lutjaniformes > Lutjanidae > Lutjanus > Lutjanus argentimaculatus. The sequence continues at coordinate 24,229,202 of JAWZSL010000003.1, read as the reverse complement.
TGGACTTGACCGGGAAAGACCGGGGTGTGTAAACAACACCGGCTAACAAGGCAGAGTCTCTGTTAAGTCTAGATTACTGGCTCATTAAAACTATTTCTGGTGGCACAGAGGTGGAGTGCAGCAGCATGGTAGCAGCTCGGTGAAACAAGTGGCCTGTGTGAGAGGAGGATAAATAAACAGGATGTAGTTTGAGACCTTGTTGGTTTGGAAGGGATTGATTGCTTCAGTACAATTAAGCCTTTTTGCATCATGTCTGCGTCATGTGTCACATTTATGGGAAGGCTTGTTTTTCCTGCAGAAAACCCCAGTCTGATTTCAGTGTGAGAAAGCCTTGTTTCAGCCTGGAAAGTCAGACAGGTGAAATAAATACAGTGACATCACTCAGGGTTGCTCATGACAGCGCAAGATTGTCTTCCTGGTGACTGCTGACTCACCTGTTCACCTTAGTCATACAGCGTGAGAAAATAAAGCATAACTGAACACACAGACAGACACATACCTGTACAGTAAAGCAAACATGAATGCTAATTCTTATGTCTATGACTGATTGTAACCCCTAATCTGCATGTAGGGCAGAGGGAAGAGCCTTGAATGGAGTTGGGTTCAGTGATAAGAGGATATATTTGTCAACCATCCAAACTTTTCCTGCACAGCTTATACTGATGTAGTTATCCCCTTAATATCTATATAATTGTATTATTAGGCCATTGCAAGCAATGCTGCAAAGAAGTTTTTTTTTTTTGCATGAATTTGATGACGTATCTTGCTTAAACTTAGTTATGTAGTTTAGATCAGGCAAAAATCACAGATTCTTAAAGTTTTGATGTGAAATATGTTTTGTTGTATTTATTTGGTTGGTTGTGTTTTGTTATTTATGTGAAACGCTGTACATCTTGGGAGGCAAGACAAATTTTAGAAGAATATCCTGACGGTAAAGTAAAATTAATTCAAATCAGTTAAAGAAGATGTACAATGTTACAAAATATATTTATCACACCATAAAATTACACATATTGTGACTCAAGTGCAGATATCTTTGTTTTGATAATTAATTTCATGCACTTATCTTTGTCTCACTGTTTTCATGCAGTCTCTGGAGATGGACCACACAACTCTACAGAAGATGAAGAAGATAATGAAAACTATACACACATCTGGACTCTGTAAGTGTCACATAATATAATCTCATTCATACAATCCTTCACTAGTTTAAGGAAACAATCCCACCTCAAGGTCATTTACATCTTAGCTTTATCGAGTTTTACCTTGTCTTTATCAGCCAGTTTGCTCAGTATCTTTTACGATTTAATCCATGGCACCGTGAAGACTTGTCATCCATGATTGTTTCAAGTTATGAATGAAATTCATTTGAGATGTGGCCTCTCCATTTGAAGAAGTTTAGATTCAAGTTTGCAGGAATGAGGAGAGTATCTGATAAGGTGTGGGGGCCAGTTTTGAGACATTTAAGGGGTCTGAGGGGGGTGAAGTTGTGGGATGAATGTATATAGCTGTATGTTCCCATGTTTGTTTCAGACATTCAGACAAGTCTTGCTTTTTCTCTACCTCACCCATTGATGTGTTTAAAATCCATCAAACAGTATAATTGTAGTAGTAGTTCGACAAAACAATTTCAACACAAGGTCTACTCAGTAGCTTTTCTAGAGCTTTCATCAGTGCATGGACCAGGTGATGCACAAGAAAGCACCACAAAAAACACAGTAAGTTGACCTTAAGTTGGGATTGTTTTGGGAAAATACTGTTTACCAAGAATGAGTTTTCAATTTAAAATACTAATTAGGGGTGGGTGATATGTCCCTAAAATAAAACCACAATATTTTAGGGTATTCTGAGATAATGATTTGGTTCAGTACTCAAAATAGCTTTTGAGCTCTCCTTACATATTACCATGGTTTACTGTACATTTTATCTTTTCTAGCCAAACTACTTGCACGATACTGATGTTGCTGTTCTCTTTGGAACTAACTTCTCCACTGTGGAGCCTGTAGAAAGGTTACTTTCACTTTCAGCCATGCTTATTGTTTCTATGTGTAATGTTGTGATGTCATTATGTCAACAAGTCGTAATCTTAATGGTAGTTATCACAATATGATTTTTTTTTATCATGAAAAAAGTATAATGATATTTTGATAAGATATGGCACACCCCTAGTACTAATACATCACTACACTATAACAAGTATGTCTGTCCTCACAAATGAAGCATGTAAAGCTGATATTTAGTCTTTAAATAAAGGTCAGCCTGCTGCCTCTATTATGGCAGGATGAGCTGTTCAGTCCATAGGGGAGCCTCAGCATCACTCACTGCACACGCCTGGTTGAGATGACCTCATCAAGCACATGTGGGCAGTAGTGTTTATGAGCGAGGCCCCTTGTTATGGGACCAGGCTGCGTGGGATGATGGGTGATTGTGTTTATATCCATACAGAGAGTGTGTATGGTTTTGTGGTGTACGTATGAGTCTGTTTAAAATCCTACATAGACCTAAAAACGCCTGGAAATAGTTCTATATTTTTGCCAATTTTGAGCTTATTTTTTCAGGTAGTACCAAGTATTATACATCATATGATTCAGGGAAATCTGCCATTTTATCTGCTGCAGTGTAAAGTCTCATTCATACCTTGCTTTTGGGTGAGCATGCCATATTTCACAAAAAAACAAAAATCGCCCAGTAAAAAAACTTGTGTTTTGTTGAACAGCTCTCTAGTCAACCAGGGAATTTCCTTTTTTTCAATGTGAAAAGTTGTACATGGGTGTTTTGGAGCTACATGTGAAGTTTTGTGCAAATACACTTTTTCCTCTGTGAGTTACAGCTCATTGATCATGACCATAAAGGCGGACTTTACCACTAAAGGCCTAGTATACAACCACAATATACTAAAAATCAGCAAAAAAATGTTCATTTTGTCAACATTTATCATATATCATATATCAACAATAATAAAGTCTGTAATGATGACTTTGGCTCTCACATAAGTCTTATATATAATTGGAAAATAGCAATCTGTCAATAAATGGAAGACCAGAAGTCAACTTTATCAAAAAAGATTTTTTTAATGCCTTCCAATGGGAAGTCAAATGATTAATGATAAAACAAATAACAAACAAGTAAAAAAAGTGCTTCACAACAGTAACGACAACAGCTCAAAAACAGTCAAATATAACAATAACAAGTAACAAAGTGCTTCACAACAGTAACGACAACAGCTGGGGCCAAAAACAAGGCTGAGGTAAACTATTTACATGACTACAGTTGATGATATAACAATTACAAACAAATAGTAAGTGCTTTACGACAGTAAAAATATTTGTTATAAACAATACAATAGTAGTAATAATAATGATGATAACAATAATAAAATAATAATGATGAATGTGGTGATGATGATGATGATGATGTTGCTGGAGGGCCAGAGGATGTTGTGTGGGGTGTGGGGGGTCGTGGGTCTAATTGGTCAGTCTCATTGTCTAAGCTGAAAGGATAAAAAGGTGAAAGAAAGTGTCATTCTCATTTCTTTCAATTTATAATTCATTATTTCTTATAAAAGGACTTGTTTCAGTTTTCAACAGTGTTTGAGACACGCGCGCGCGCACACACACACGCACACAGCTCGTTCACTACTGTCAGGGAATCTTCCCTCTCTTTTAGCGCGCCGGCGCGCTTTACGCGGACAATCAGTCAACAAACATGTACTAAAACATTATATTATACACACACACTCACACACACACACACACACACACACACACACACACACACACACACACACACACACACACACACACACAGCTCGTTCACTACTGTCAGGGAATCTTCCCTCTCTTTTAGCGCGCCGGCGCGCTTTACGCGGACAGTAAAGCCAGCAGTCAACAACCATGTACTAAAACATTATATTATACACACACACACACAGACACACACACACACACACACACACACACACACACACACACACACACACACACACACGCACACACACACACACACACACACACGCACACAGCTCGTTCACTACTGTCAGGGAATCTTCCCTCTCTTTTAGCGCGCCGGCGCGCTTTACGCGGACAGTAAAGCCAGCAGTCAACAACCATGTTCTAAAAGATTATATTCAAAAGCACAGTTGTACACATGAATGACAAAAAATATATGGTGTTTATCACTACACAATAAGACAAATACATTGTTATAAAAGCCTAACTTCACTTACTTTTCATCTTCATATGGATCGACATCTTCCGGGTATTCCTCGTCAGTTTTCCAGCTGTCTGGGTCGGAGTCACTTTCATTTCCCTCATTGTCTTCGTCTAACAGTATAGTGAGGACCTGTTGTACGTCGTATTTTTTCATTGTGTTGTGTAAAAAAGTTACCGATTGCGCTCCTGTCAGTGTATGGCTCCTGTCAATAAGCTACGGTGTGAGGGAGAGGCGAGCGGAGAAACGTCACTACGTGAGTAAACAGCGTCTGTTGCCGTACTACGTGATTGCGTGTTACCACGTGATTACACGCACCCTATACCGTCCCTTGTTGTGGTAGAGGCACCATTCAATGACCCTCGGAAAGCAGAGAATCTCGCGATTCAGATGCAGTTTACAGCTCGTCGCTATCATAAACGGTTCAGATGTTATTTAATGTTTTGTGAAACATGTGAAAGCGTTGCACCGATGCAACGCTCGTCTTGACAGGGTTAAAGTAAATGGTATGTGCGGTTTCAGCCACAACGAGCTGCCATAAAGTGACCTAACAGATCCACGGGGTCACTAAGTGACTGTTTTTGTGACTGTTTTTGTGAGTGTGTGTGTGTGTGTCATGAATCTATCAGAGTTGAACATGCATAAGATGTGAGTGTTCACCTCAAAAATGCGCGGGAGAAACAGACGATCTGCGCAACATATCCTGAAGTTGTTTTTCTGCGCTCGCTTACAAGCCTGCTTCCCATTTCGAGGCTTCAACTCATAGTTTTTAGTAAAAAGTGAGTCAGAGAGGCAGCTGTCCAGAATTAGGCAACCAGATATGGTCAGAAACGATACTGTAGCTGCAGAGAAGTGCTCCATACGTCTTCATTCTACTTCTGTATTTCTTTTTCTGTGAGTAGAATCATATGGGTTAGTTCCAGTAATGCGACAATGTCATTATGTTGTTGAACCCCTAAATCGGTCCTGATGTTAATCAACAGCGTGACTCACCATGCGTACAGACACATTGGTACGCCCACTCCTCCCCCACGCAGTCTGATGGTCTGTTACTGTGTCGCACATGGCGAGATGTTCTCTGCTTTCGTTCTCTCTTCCCATAAACTGCTAAGTACCACTTTTCTGCCAAGATGCTGCGGCCTGCGAGGCTGTGTGTGTTCTGGCAGGGGACTGAGGGGGGTTGAGTTGCTCTGCTGGTATCTGGTAGCTAAAGGTCAGCTGTAAAATCATCCTCTGTGACTCAGCTGTTTGTTGTTTGATAGATGCATGAATGTTGTTTGTTATAATACTTTCTTTAATGACCATGCAGCCACAGCAGCTCAGATCTCCTGCTCCCCATTGATTTTGTCTCCTCTGTCCCGCAGTGTGTCTGCATTCTTTCCCCATATTCACATTTTTGCTGTCATCCAAAATCTTCCACTTTTGCTTTTCATCCAGTTGGTACAGCTGTGTCAGTCTGTCTCCCAGCTACAGCCAGTTTACCATTTTATATTTGTCTTAAAGTGGAAACTGGAACAGAAGACGTGAACTTACTGTACTCTTTGTGCTTATTCTGCTTTTGTCTGTTTAGTCTGCTTTGAGAGCTTCTGCAGATGTCCGATCCATATGTTCCTTTACCGCTTCCATCAATTGTTACAACACAGCCAACAACAAATGATTTCATTTTTACCTTAAGTGACCAGTGTGTAGGATTTAGAGGCATATGGTAGTGAGCTTGCAGATTTCAAACATCTTGCCTCACTCTCCCCTTCCAAGCATGTAGGCGAACCTGTGGTGGCTGCAAAACTCGCAAAAGGCCCGGTTTAGAGCCAGTGTTTCGTTTGTCCTTTCTGGGCTATTGTAGAAGCATGGCAGTTCAACATGGCGGCCTATTTCTGCCACAAAGAGAGAGCGCAATTAAGCCATAAGTTGACTTTGTATTGTGTGAAGGTGCCTCTTTGTCATTTCTGTCTACTAGCAATTGCCTAAAGGCTGCTGTGTGGTGGGATGCACTACCAACAGGATGGAGAACCCAGTTTTGTTTTTTTGCCTTTACAATGTAAGACAAATGGATGATAATGCCACCTAAGACATAACTATTGAGTGGTGATGATCTAAAAGATTGTTTTGTTGTAGAAGATTTGAGTTGCTGAAGGATAAAAGACAGGGGTACTCAATAAAGACAAGAGGAATGATATTTAAGTTATATATGATGTACATGTTTATTTACAGATGTTGAGCTTGTGCATTTATAATATGTGTTGGTGTTACTGTATGTTTTGCTTTGGATTCATGTTGTTTTGTCTTTAAGATTGTGGCTCTTTGTTTTGTCGATAGGGAAAGTGTATGTTGTAAATCATGAGAAATCTAAATAAAATCTTTCAAAAAAAAGGATAAAGAGCCCAGAACCAAGTTTTTAAGCTGCCAAAAAGAAAAACTGAGCCTTCAAGAAAAAATTTGATACAAACATGAGCAGCAAGAATGAGAAAACTGTGGGATTCTACAATAGAGGTTGAATCTAACTAAGCTATGAAAGGTCTGGTTTTGATCTTTGTCAGGATTGTTAGAATGATGATCTTACCTTGTGATTCAGTCAAATAGTATTTCACTTCTGGCCATTCAGTAGCACCATTTCTCCAAAAAAAAAAAAAACAAAGTAGGGAGAAGGGACATTGAGACAGACTGACAATACTGAGTTTGTCAATATATTTTTTCCTCTCTAGTAGACATAGGATGCTTAAATAATCATTAGACATGCTGAAACCTAATGTTTTTAGCTAGCTACTGGTATGTGTTTCGCCCCTTGGTTGCATATTGTGGAGCCACTTGCTTTCCCCTCTGGTGGGCATGGTTGTCAGAGTATGACATGGTGCACTATGTCTTTATATTCCTCCATTAAATCCCTGTAAAACTTAGACACTGGACCTTTAATGTTGGGATTCCCTAAAGTCAGCTAAGATGTTTCAATGTGACTGTGGTGAACAGACATTTGGTTTTAATTTTTCATCAGTTTCCCATCTTTGTTGATTTGAAAGTGATGACGTCCATGGCTTTAATTGTAGCTTGTGTTTTTTGATGTCCTCATCTAGGCCTTACTTTAAAATAGCTGTAGGGTAAAACCCTCATTCAGTGTAATGTAAACCAAAGTGGTGCCAGTCGGAGCTCAGATTCTTTTCCGTCAGCCTTTTTCCACATAAACTCAACAGACTGAGAGCCCACTAAGGTCATGACCCTCGGGAAAGTGACCTATAAGCCCCAGAGAACCATGGCTCTCTCTATGTTTGCCTGTCTCCTGGTGCACGATGGGTGGAAACCAGCGCTAATTTATCCCACATGCTTGTCTTGTTAAATACTCTCACTGCAACGGGGCAAGCCAATCTGCCTTCTTCAGATTTTTTGCACATGTAACTCAAGTCTGAGTCACCTTTAACCGTCTGTGACTGTACTGACTGGTGTGTTGTTTTTTCAGCCCACGTCGACAATAAGGAGCAGTACATCGAGATGCTGGAGAACTTGGGGAACAGCCATCTGACCCAGGACAACAACGAAGTCTCCACAGGCTTCCTCAACCTGGCTGTGTTCACCAGAGAGGTCACGGCCCTCTTCAAAAATCTGGTGAGGAAAGAGGCGGAGAGGAAAAGGAGAAGGGAAAGGAGAGGTTTCCTCAAATTAACTGCCGTTACTAGAAAGTTCAAACCGCACACACAAAATCTGGAGAAATGAGGGAGGAGGGGTGGAAATACAGATATTACATGGCTCTGAAATACTTAAATGATGGTAAAGAGAAGAAAGAAAGAGCCTCAATCTCTCCTGAGAAGATCCTGATAAGATGTTGTCTGTATGTGTGAGTAATAAGTGTTTGTACAGCCACATACATGCATGACTGGTTGGAGGAAAAGGGTTTTCAGCAGCTGCATGCTCGTGCCTCTGGACTCCAAAATCTGGGGCAGTCCGGAACCCTCCCACTGATAGTTTCTATGGCGATGATAATTCATCCCAGACCTCCGTGTGTGAGTCAACACACACCATCTCACACCATGTGTCAATCAAGGCGTCACAGGGGAGACGGGGCCTTACACATGTGAAGAGGAAGTGGGTCCAAGAGACTAACAGGAGGTTGATTTAAGGAGTTGTACTGCTAAATCAACTCGAGCGTGTCCCTTAGTGCAGGAGTCTTCAACATTTTTCAGACCATGGATGCCTTAGCCGATAGAAAGACAGTGCAGGGACCCCCCACTACATAAATTTCATTTAATATTTTCAGGTCTTAGTGTTTGCACTTAGGCTTAGCTGCTGAGGGCACACTCAGACAGAATCAGGTGTTGCAGTCATTAACTGCAGGGTTGTGTGGCAGTGTGGGGGGTGTTTATTTTATGGTTAGAACATAACTGCTGTGAAACATTCAGAATTCACTGATTTTCTTGCTACCAGCGTTCCTTCACCTCATTTTGTGTGTACCTTGCACAACTGCAGCTGCGATCTGTCTCCTTTTCTTTCACACACAAACACAAACCGAAAGCAGCTTTTTGGTGCCGCTATTTTGCAGCATAAACTGCAGCCAGACTCAGACGTCGAAGTAAGTTACACAAAATTAACAAAGCAAGGACACAACTTGGAGTGAAATCCATCTGGATAATGCCCGGTTTCAGTCATATTTCAGGCCGACTGTGGAACAGTCTGATTGCCGGCTTGTGATCAGCCTCTGCAGTGACACTGGGTTGACTCTGATTCAACTTTTCTTCGGCAAGCTGTTGCGTTTTTTTATTGGCATCTTTTGCAGCCCCCACTGCTGCAGCCTAAAGGCACTACCCTTATTCAGAATGAGATGACTGATGTTTTTGTCTGAATATGGCCTAAGTCAATAGCAGTTGCAGCATGGCTAATGTTAGCTGTGTTAGCCTCACCCTCACCCCAAAACTTATTAAACAATAATTTGGTGGCTCCTCTGCTGTAAGGCCAGAGATAAACTTGCTTTTTAACAATGCATCCATACACATCATGGCTGCCTCACATGTCCTGCGTCCACTTGGAGCAATGGTTGCGCACATCCTCAAATTAATGCTCCGTGTACACGAACGCAAGCGCATGGTTAAAAAGTAAGTATGTCTCTGGCCTAACTCTGAGGACCCCCTTGGGATTGCAGGCCTATGTTGAAGCCCCGGCTTTAGTGCAGTGTGTGCATGATTGAGTGTTTGTCCCACTGCCTCAGTGTGCGCACAGGCTTGCACGCATTGATCCGTGTCGTCTGTACATGTGTTGACACTTTAGGAGTCGGTATTTCCCTGTGTCAGAACTCGGTGTATTATCTATTAGTTACCTCAGCTTTTGGATGCCAACCAAAACAATCTGACCAGTCTCCAGGCCTCTGTGTAAATATATAAAGGTCAGCTCTGCAGTTGGCTCAAGGAAGTGGTTGGACATTATTTATGTTAAGAGCCGGGTGCAGCTTGGTCATAATCCAACAGGATCCATGGAAAACACTGCAGGAACATTCACAAACAGACTTTGTGAATTTCAACAGTGGTCAACTGGAGATTTGTGGACAGAAGATGAAGGATAAAATACATAGCCATGCTGCATGCCCAAGTTAAGATGTGATGCATTTCCATGAGGGAATTAGTGCTAATTATGTATTACTGTAAAGCACAACCTGTTGGGGTTATGCTGGTTGCTTTGTGATTCATTCTCCCCACATCCCCGATAGACTTAGTCCATCTCATTTCCATCCAAACCTCAAATTAATCTCAACTTCCATTTTCCTGAACACAAACAGTCAGAAAAATCATTGCGTCATCTTCCGACTTGGATCAAAAAAATCTTAATGGTGCAGATTATTGCCCAGTGTTTTCTTTCAGTGAATCACTAGTTCAAAATGCCTGACTCACCGTGTTTTTGGGTTATTCAAACGCTTTCCCAGAAATCTAGGTCCATAGAGAGATATGAGTATGCAGAACGGTGTGTGTGTGTGTGTGTGTTTGCTCACACTGTAAGAGATAAGAGCCACCTGTAAACATTATCTGGAATACTTTTAACCTCATTTGCTCTGCTCTTATGCTTTTCAGGTGCAAAACCTCAACAACATCATGGCATTTCCTCTGGAAAATGTGCTGAAGTCAGAACTCCGGGACAGCAGACTAGTGAGTCTAGATCTTATCACAAATGCATTAAAATACTAATAAAACTTAAGTTTTGTTTTCTCTGTCAGGATTTAGGACAGAGAGACTGCACCTTCACCTTCAAAAGTTAAAATCCACCCTAAATCTTTCTATATTATTTCTATAATGTTCTAGAGCTGTACGATATGACCAAAATCTTACATCCTGATGTAGATCTTTTCATTCCCAGTTAACAACACATATACGATATAGCACATTATCTGTAAATAAATAGTTTATGTAAAATGGCCAAATGGAAAGGCCTATATCTTATTACATTTTAAATTATATGCTCGACAAATAAAAGATAATTAAAAGACTCATATTTTTTCCACACTCAGTTCCTGGTACATAAAAAACCAGTAGTGCAGCTGATGACATGTTCTTCACAAATCTCTCCAAAATGTGTACAGCTAGTCACTGTTGCTGGTTTACCCATTTTCTCCCTTTCAAATTTGATCACTTGCACATTTCCTTCATCATCATCGTCATCATGGTTGGTGATGTTGATGGGTTAGTCAGACTTTAACCCTACAGTCCAACCACTGAATTTGCTTTGCCATTATCTCTAAGACTGGAGATATTTGCTTTTAAATGCACATTTGCATATGCATTCATGTGCATCATAGCTGCCTTGTGTAATCTGCCTCCATTTGGAGCAACGGTTGTGCACATCCTCAGGAATTAACGCTACCCGTACATGAATGCAAACGCATGGTTGAAAAGGAAATATATCTCCGGCCTCAATCAGATGCATAAATAAACACACCAATACACAAGCAGCGTTGTCTGTTTCGGTTTCTAGTTCTGGTTAGAACTCTAACAGCATTATTTATATATATTACTAGTGCAACAGTTATTAAATATATATTTATTTTGGGGTGCACGTTTTGCTGTTTGCTGTCACCAACTGTTACTGTCAAGCCCTCAGTTCACATGAACTTAATTTTCTATGAACCGGCTACAAACAGGATATTCTGATGACTTCATAAACATGTTCTGATTTGCAGCTCAGGAATATAGATGTCTTCCTTTGTACATGGTGACTTTACTGTCCAAAATAACTTTAATATGACAATGAAAAAAACAGTTTTAGGGTGGATTTCCTGTTTAAGAACGTTAAGCTGTCTGTCTGTGTTGCAGACACAGCTGAGCCTACTAAGATATTGGATAAGATGAGGCTGTTTATGCAGATTAATATGTAAGACCGAGCTATGGTCCAATACTGAAACGATCTGTCTTGCCCAATTATTTGGCCTCTTGCTTCGCTGTGCCAGCAGACGAGTGAGTAATAACAGACTAATGCTCCTGTAAGCTCCTGTCACTGCCCTGTCTTTGAAACAGCTGATTTGATGGATGAACATTTTTTCACTGTAACTGTGAACGAAGGCAAACTGCTACTGAAATCCTGTCCAGCCAGATATCAGACCAATTAGTATAACATGAGTAATCATGTCTCTGTGCATTATCTGTCTGGCTCCACCCAAATCTACACAGTTAATAACCAGCACACCAGGCGGAAATACCTGTTTTTCAACCTGGATTAACCTTATTTATGCATGATTTTGTGTTCACGCTCTTAGAAAGAAAGGCTCCAGAAAGGTTTTTCCTGAAGTGCCAGGGTTCTACACAGAACTACTGACCTCTGAGCGACCTATTAGTGAAGAAAGGGTTCGTCAAGGGTTGTTTGTATGAGGAAGGTTCCATTAAGAACCCTTTTCATCCAAAAAAAACTTTTTTTTAAAGACAGAGTTTTGTTGAAATCAGGCTTATATTGTTATTCTGTGTCTGACAACATTATGGAAAGGATCCCTACAGAGATAGTCTTTTTTTTTTTTTTTTAGTGAGTATGATATGTTTTGTTTAACCAGAAACTGCTGTTTTGCTCTTGTCAAACTAAACAAACTCCCTTTAAAGAAACAGTAATTTTATCATCATTTAACACATTTCATTCAAACTCATCAGAAACAAAATAAAACTCACCAAAAACATCTTGACTCATCTTTCCACTGCTCCAACATCCACCAACTCTGGTTTAGTCAAAATAAACCCTTAATTCACCATGTCAGATTTGAAAATATTCAAGCTGAACTCTTCTCCTGATATTTACACATCTAACACGGTGAATTAAGAGTTTATTTTGACTGAACTAGAGTTGGTGATTGTTGGTACAGTGGAAAGATGAGCCAAGATGTTTTTGGTGAGTTTTCTGACATGTTTGAATGACGATGACATTAATAAAATTACAGTTTCTGCAAAGGTAGTCAGGTTAGTTTTGGCGAGAGCAATAAAGCAGCTGTTTCTGGTTAAACAAAACATAAGTTTCTCTTAAAAAAAGGTCCATCTGCGTAACAGTCCTTTCTGTACTTGTCAGACATTGTCAGTGGTAAAAATTTGCTCTTTTAGTAGATATACTCCAGCGATGAACAGTTGTCCGTAAGGATCACATTGTAGCTTAGTTTTGCTTCTGCAGGCTGCAGTAATACTCGTCCATCCAGGTTAAAATGTAGCAAAGTTGTCCTTAAACAATGTCATGTAAATGCTACTGTTGTTTTTTAAGTATATTTCTGGGCTTTTCATGCCTTTATTTGATAGAGACAGCTGAAGTGAAGACAAAAAAAGGGGCAAGGTACAAAGGTGCAGACAGCAAAGGGCCACAGGCTGAAATTGAACCCATGGCCACTGCAGAAGACTGATGGCCTCAGTACATGGGGCGTATGCTCTGCCACCTGAGCTACAGGGGTGCCCCAAAGTGCTGCTGTCTTGACAGTAACGTGCAGTAACTTCCCTGTGGTGCATTTAGTCTTCATTAAACAGCTCTTTTCTTCTTCTCTACAGGAGCTCAAGAAGCAGATGGAGAAGAGTTGGAAGGAGTACGACATAAAAATGTAATTAACCATACTCTCACACCTCAGTTTGTTGCCTCACATTCAGCTCTTCGTCTTTAAGGCTCACTGTGTCATGAATACAAAGAGACCGAAGCCTGAGACAGATGTTACTGCCTGAGGAGAATCACATAGCACATTTACAGTTCTTGCCAGTCTTTTACTGGGTCACAGAAGTTGGTGAAACATCAGAGGTTAATAGGATAATAGTTCATCTCCCTCGGCCTTTCTCTCATTACACTGCTGAGAAATGAAACTGAGGCACTGCACTCTGCAGCAATCATTTGATCTCACTCTGATGTTGGTTTAAAGTGTTTTATAATACTGTGAGGAGAGTTCAGCTCTCCCTCATTGTTTTTCATCTGACTTCCTCTCCCCTCAGTCTCTCTGTGAGGAAGGTGAGTCAGTTGAGAATAAGTGGAGAAAGAAATTCCCAGACATAAGATCCCCAATTCCAAACATGTTGGGATGTGGTGTTAAATGTGATTAAGTGCAATGATTTGCAACTCTTGTTCGACCTCTATTCAATTGACTACAGTACAAAGATAAGATATTTAATATTCAACCTGATGAACTTGTTTTTTTGTAAACACACACTCATTCTGAATTTGATGCCTGCAATGTGTTCCAAAAAAAGTTGGGACGGAAGCATATTTACCACTGTGATACATCCCCTTTTTCTTTTTAACAACCCTCAGTAAGTGTTTGGGAACTGAGGACACCAATTGTTGAAATTTTGAAGGTAAAATTCTTATTCTTGCTTGATTTACGACTGCAGGTGCTCAACAGTCCAGCGTCTGTGTTGTATTTACGAACCCAAACCCTTTTACTATGAAGTCACGCTGTTGTAACACATGCAGAATGTGTCTTGGCTTTCAGCATTAGTGGCACTTTAAGATGTGACAGTTAACCATTATGTATATCGTGTAGTATTATCTCTTTATAAACATGCCTGTTTTTAATGCAGCGCTGCCTGAGGGTCAGAGGTCACAGGCACTCAATGTTGGTTTTCAGGCTTGTCCCTTGTCTGCACAGATTTCTCAGAATTCTCTGAATCTTTTAATTATATTATGGTGAAAACTCTAAATTCCTTGAAACTGTGCATCGAGAAACCTTCATAAATAGTCGGGCTATTTTCCCACTCTGGTTTTCACAAAGTGGTGAACCTCGCCCCATCCTTGCTTGTGAATGACTGAGCCTTTCAAGGATCCTCCTTTCATACCCCATCAGCTTTTTTGAAAAGTGCTGCAGACAAATTCAGAATGAGTGTACATAAAAAAAAACAAAAAAACAAAAAACAATAAACTTAATCATTGTGACCATTAAATGTCTTACTGTACCGTAAGTCAAAAGTTTGGACACACTGACTTTTCTTTATTTGTATTATTTTTCTTCATTGTAGATTAATACGGGAGACAATACTGGAAACATCAAAACTATGAAATAATATATTGAATTATGTAGAAAGCACAAAATGTGGCAACAAAGCTAAATGTTTTATATTTTAGATTCCTAAAAAGCAAAATATTCCCACATGCTGTGAACTGTACTTGCGATCCAAGACTTAATAACAACAGGGTTATTACATCTTTAATTGCAAGTGCAGCGACAGTGCGTGGGAGTCTTTTTTGCTTTTTATTGTCAACCCATGCTCTTCTATTATGCTCCTGTCAATCTACAGGTGTGCAAAAACTTTGGCTCTTTGATATTTTAGATTCCCTTTTGCTTTGACGACAACTTTGCCGCATAATCTGAACAGTGTTGTAAAAGTAAAGAAAAACATTTCTTGAGAAGGTGTGCCGAACTTTTGACTGGTACTGTGTTGAAAAGTAGTTTGAGAAGTATTGCATTCAGCTTGTATTTACATTTACACAGGTCCCAGGTTTTTGGAATTGGAGTTGGAGATTAGAGTATTGTGAAGTGCATCATGAACAGAAATATCTCAGGATGACCTTCTTTGTTTCTTACTTGCACTTTTTTTCTTTCCCTCCCCCCTTCTCCCCGGTCAGAGGGAAGCTGGAGAAGGAGAGGAAGGAGAAGAGCAGGCAGCTGGGGCTGATCAGGACGGAGGGATCAGACGGAGGAGGGGAGGACATGGAGCGAGAGAGAAGGACCTTTCAGCTGCAAATGTGTGAGGTGGGGGATTAGTGCCAGTCAAAATACCCAGAGCCAGACACCTTTCACATACCTGAGGAGGGCTTGATTTAGTTCACACGGGTGGTCTGCACTGTGTATTTCCATATTCCATCCATGGTCAGCTGCATGGCCGGGCTCAATCCCTTTTGCATCCCTCCAATGATTCCTATGATGGAAAAAATGTGTTTTATAAAGTCAAACATGAGCTTAATGGGTTGAGTCTTGTAGAGCTGGGTCGTGTACATTAGAATGTGCAGTTCAAAGGCAGATGAAAATGCTTCATGACGCACACCTGACTGCCACATTTGGGCGAAATTCTTGTGAAATACACTGGCAGCGCTGTTACATACAGGTGGTGCAGTCTCAGCTAATGTTAGTGCACACGTAGCCGGAGAAAAGCCTAGAAAAAATGGTCAAATGCTGACTGAGACCAGCTGTCGAGACAAAGAGGAGAGGCAAGGAAAATGGAATTTCCACTTGTTGCAAGCTGCTCCACCCCTCCGTCTCTCTGAATGTCTTTCTTTTGCCCTGCATACATACAAACACACACAAACTCACATAAATACACAGAGAACAGAAACGCTTCACTGAGCCTGAGTCTCTGCTTCAGCTACAGAGAAACAGATGGATTAAGAGTTGGGTTTTATAGAGCAAAGACAATGCAGTCATTTCTTCCACACAGAGCTTAAAAACCCCTTACAGTTTTTCCTCAAAGCTTTTAAAAATATGAAGTTTGGGGCTTGACTTGGGGCAGGATGGAAATTATTCACAATAAAGCCTCCCTATGTGTCTGTGTTATTCATATTTTTCCAGTTTCAGTCTGCGAGGTTCACTGACTGGCTGGAGTGTTGAAATGAACTTTGAAACAACATGGAGCAGTGTCCTGGAAAGCCATGCACTAGAATTATGCCCCTCAAAACAGGGTGTTAAAGGGATAGTTTGGAGTATTAGGTCAGGCTGTATGAGGTAGTTAGTCAGTCTGTTATCTACAGAAAATATATTTTACCAACCTTTAAAAGGCCCACCTAAAATAAAATCAATAATTATTGAATACTAGTTGAAGTGTGCACTGTATTTAACAGATTTTCACTGCTTTACCTTGCTGCTAGATAGCCTTTTTTGATGGGGAAACTGCTCATATAAAAGCCAAACATTGCTCTCCAACCAGACTCCATTGGTGAAATCAGGAATTTCACCTCACAGAACATGGGAGCTGCTGGTTGCTGCCACTGCCTCTGTGTTAGTTTGTTTGTGTTGTTGTGTGACTTCGCTGAATCTGAACTTACCTTTTAAAACACAATAACACAAACTAATTAAGAAGTCAAGGCAGCAGTGGACCAGCAATGCACGTATTCTGCAAGGTAAAATTATGGATTTCGCCAATGGAATTTGGTTGGTTTGGAGAGTGATATTTGACTTGTATAACAGTGGTTTCCTGGCAGAAAAGGATGTCTGACAGTAAGGCAAAGTGCTGAATGTACCATACACTCAAAGTGATATTGATTTTTTAGATCAGCTCATTTTTTAAGTGTCTAAAATATGTTTTGTTGCTGACCCTGTCCACAGCAGTGCATTTCTTAGTTTCTGTGCCGGTCTCCCTTTCTGCTTCTCCAAACTGGAGGATTTACTGTAGGTAACATACAAATTATCAAAAAGTACTTCATATGGCCCCACTTCAAATAATTCAGACTATCTCTTTAAAGATGTGTCTAGGATGAGCCTTAAATTACGGGCCAATTTTATATATTCAGGCTCCATGTTTTTGTGGATCATCTTCCAGTTAAAAGCTGCTATTTCTGGAGCTGTTTTTGACTGTCTGTGTGTTTATGCTTTCAGTATCTTTTGAAGATCCAGGAGCTGAAGGTGCGTCAGGGCCCTGATCTTCTCCAGAGCCTCATCAAATATTTCCAGGCCCAATTCAGGTCAGTCTCAGCCAACAGCACCTTTCCTTTTTTTTTTTTTTTTTTTTTTGCTGTCGTGCCATTTTGTTCTCTGTGTGAAATAAGAACAAGGAAAAAAAAAAAAAGGCTGACTTTTTCCTGGCCTGAAAAGCATGTGGATTTGATTTCTACCTCAGCGTTTCCGTGAAGGATTGTGCATAATAGTTGAGGTTCTTTGGTTTTCACTTTTCTTCTACAAGCTATCATTACTGCTGTTAACCATTTATCCATTTTAATCATACCGAGGGTTTTATGTGGGAATGGAGTTGCTTATACAGCCTCAGCATGTGATGTTTTGGTTGGTGTGAACTAGGATGTTTGGTTTCAAGCACCATCATGACTCAGCATTTGCTCTGTTTCTGTTCTCAGTTTTTTTCAGGACGGGCTGAAAGCTGCAGAGAATCTCGCTCCTTTTATCGAGAAGCTCGCCGCGTCTGTTCACACGGTAAATGCACAGAGGCTCTGTCTGCCTGCGTTATAGCAGTCAGTGTTTATAGGGGTGAATGTTAGTCATCTTACTGTATGTCTGCAAACAGCACTGTTGTTATCCAGGTTTGTTATGATTTCAGGAGAATATATGTTATGATTAAGAGGTTGGTGCTGCTGTTGTCCTAAATGACTCAATGTGATGTTATCACAGAACACACACACACATCCTTTTTTTTTCCTTGTATTCTACATTTTTCATCGGCTGCTCAGTCACAATAGGTAAAAGAGGGCACTTGGAGTAAAGCTCTCACTGTAAATCACATTGCTTTTAGTACCTCCTATAAAGTGGTGAAAAGAGAACTGGAAATCTGCTTTTACTGCATGTAGTTTGGATTTTACAGCCTCAAATTCCTCAGGCAGCGCAATCTTTAGCTCCAGCCTTAGCAATGTCTTTTTTTCAACAAGGTGAGGACTTCACCTTTCAGGTCCACCATCATCTGGCTCAGGTGTGGGGGTGGGGGCTAGTCAGTGCTGCTGCTGGTAGATGAAGCATTTGAGCTTTAGGCCCAGCAGTGAGGCCCTCCAGTAAATTTGTGCTTTTGCAAATTCTTGGCCTTTAGCATGGTCATTTCAAAACTAAACTAATTAAAAGTGAAAACAGCAACCTTAGAACAGTATTTTCGTAGCCTGTTGACATCAATTTTTAGGGACCAGTGTTGGAGCTGTGGTATCGAGGTCCTGCACATACATCCGACCGACTCAAATGCGAGCAGAGCTCAGCTGTCAATCATGATGTGAAAGAAGAAGATTATCAGAAGAATGAACACTTAGCAAATATAAGAACAACCTAAAATGACAGAAACCATCTTTGGTAAAAATTTATTTGACGAGTGCTTGGATGTTTTTGTTTGGACCATGTCCTATCTACTGGCATGGAGGAGGTGGGACCTGTACTGCAGCCAGCCACCAGAAGGCAATCGAGATGCTTTAGCTTACTTTTGAGGACCTGTCATGTTGTCCATTTCTATATATGTCAGTGGTGTACAGTGCCTAAACAAAAGTTTAAACCGAGTTTCAGCAGATTTAACTACAAGTAAAACTTCTGGTGTTAAAAAATACTTAAGTAAAAGTACAAGGTGTTCTTCTCAAAAACTTAGTGATCAGATTGGCTCAAAAATGTAGACAAAAGGTTTGGATATGAAGTTTCTGGATTAGTTGGTAGCAAATTATGCTTTTAAAGGAGAAATATGTAAAATATTTACTGTGCTGAATCATAAGATGTCTGTGATATATCACCAGAGATTAAGGAAACATGCCAAGTTGAAATACCGGCTTCTCTGACAACAACCCTACAGCCAGTTTGTCTTCCTTTGAAATGTAACGTCTGTTTTTGTTTGCCCATTTCACCTTTATTAAAGTTAAAATTAATGCTGAATGTCATCAAATTATTAAGTGTCTGTTTACGAAATCACCAATCATCTTTTAGAAGCAGTAGATGTTTATAACTGTTAAATCAAGCAATATTTTGCTTGGCAGGCAATCACTGAACTCAGACTCCAGAGTGTGTGTTTTTAGAGCGGTGGGCTCTAAACAGGTGATCAACCTACAGTGTCAGACTCGTCTTCACTAGTCATTGTTTTAGTATAATGTGCTCATCTTGCAATTGTGCCGGTTGAGTGTCCCTGCCGCCTGCAGACATTCTGCCTGAGCTTCAAGTCTGGGGAGGAGTGAGCGAGGGAAAACAACTTGCATCAACTGCAGATTGTATATTAAATTGGGATTAAAGCTTTTTAATATGCTGTCTATGCTACAACCCGCTATTTGGACAGCAGTACTCTTTTTTTTTAATGCTAGGGTCTTGCGTGTTGCTCCTTTAGAAGCAGTGAAGGAGATTACATAATGTAAAAGTAAAGTTCAAGTAGCCAAAAAAATTACAGTGATCTGTTAGATACCTCCACCCCTGTATCTATAGCAGTTTTTCTCTGTTGATCTTTCAACAACAGCTAGAACCTCAGTCTTTCCCCATCTCTTGAGACTCCCCTCCAGCTGAACCCTCAGGCAGAAACACTCGAGTCTTTTCCCAGAAATGCCTCCCCTTATTTCCTAAAGATGAAACTGAAAGCATCCCTCATTTTCATTCTTTCCCTGGTGCTCTTCTATTTCTCCAACCACTCTGACTGGTTTCCAGTCTGCACAGATATTTCTCCTGGATAGAGCCCTGGAAAGCGTCTGTAAACGGTGACACTGGGGAACGTTAGAGGTTTTTCTGGTTCTGCATGGGCACAGCAGAAACCCGCTCAGACATGCCATACCTCAGCCTCAAGAAGGAAATTCAGACAGAATCTGTGTTGTTTCCCAGGAAAAATGCTGAAATATTTCAGTTAAACTGACTCGTCCTGCATGCAACACTGGTCACTTTGCTGCTTTAATCCAAAATGCCCAACCTCCGAGGACGACACGCCCCAGCACTGAGCTCTGTTCTGCATTACTTAGGCCATTACACAAAACTCTGATGTATTGTCATTCCACACCCAATTCTTGGAAGAATAAAAAAACCATTGCACGTAATCAAATGAACACAAGAGAACACAAAACATGCTGTTCTCCAAACTAATTAGATTTTTTTTTATTGGTGCAATTGAATAAACAGTTTCATGATGTTGTGTTTGTATTGTAGGTGCGTCAGGATCAAGAGAGGAGGTAAAACAGCTCACTCAGTTGAGGGATTCTCTCAGATTACTTCTGCAAGTGGAGGGCAAAGAGGTATGCTTATTCACACTGCCTCATGATTATACTCATTAAATGTAACGTACCTCGAGTTGGCACACTTTGCTTTTATGAAAACAAAATGTGTGCTTGAAAAAATCCTGTAGCAGACGGCGTTAATTACTAGTTATTACTATCAGATGTCTTTGTTCTGCCACAGTTGTTTTATATTGTTTTAAATTTCCATGATCTTCAGAGCTGGCTCAAAGCCTTTGAAGAAAAGTCCTAAATCTCTGTTTTTATCCCAGGAGTATCTGAACAGGAAGAATTCTGGCAACGGGTATAGCATCCACCAACCGCAGGGCAACAAGAAGTATGGGACAGAGAAATCTGGCTTCCTGCTCAAGAAGAGTGATGGGTGTGTAACAGCATTAGTTACAGTATCTGGTTACAGGCAGTTTTAACACAAGTATTACATTAGAATTGGAGCAGCTTGCATGTTAACATCAAAATGTGCTGTGAACTGTAAATAATCATGTTATTTAAAGGGATAGTTCTGATTTTTTTGAAGTTGGGTTGTATGAGGTACTTATTGACAATCAGGTAAGTACCTGCAGTACTATTTTAATATGTTGTAGCTCGTCAACATACTACTTTTATTACTGCAAACAGGTTTGTACAATGTCTTGAAAGTTTGGAAAATGTTTAATTTTATGTTTACAAGGTTACAAATATGCTTTAGTTTTAAAATACTCTAGACTTCAAACATAATCTGGAGTTTAAGCTATGCACTAAATGCATATGATCATGATCAAAACACACAAACTTCATATAAGCAGCTGGTAAAATAGACAAACATACATTGTAATATGCAACTGCATTCATAGTAACAATTTTTAGATAGGATGATAAAGGCTTTGAGAGTGAATCTTTGGTTTAGGTACCTTGAAAGTGTTGAAAAGTTCTTGAATTTTACTCTCAAAAAGCTGTACGACCCCTGTGCAAAACTACTCAAAATTCTACCTGTGCATATTTTAACAAGTTGTAGTATTTTAAAAGCGATAGAAGCTGCTCACGAACTCTGCTGAGGGCAGTAGCTTCAGAGCTGGGTCAAGAGTAAGCAAGTAAGACATGAAGGGAGAGAAAACTTAAACTTTGTCTGCCCCACCTGGTCTTCATTATTGTGAGATGAAGATTCAAGCAGGGGCCCCTCCTGTGGAACGTATTGGCAGACGGGCTAACTGAGCGGATCCAACTTTTGCATCATGCATACACAGTCATGCACTCACATACACACACTCAGAGCTAGATTACAGTTTGATAAGGAGAGGGGATGTGGTTTAGAGGGGTGAATGGGAGACGAGAGGAGAGCAAAATTTCCTCAGGCCACTGACACAAAACAGAACGCGTTCTCAGTCATTTTACCTGATTCAATCAAGATAAAGAAAACAAGCGTGAAGCGCTGTGAACAGAAGTACGGTGGGGCCAGCATTACTCAGGTTCTGTGTTAACACTGTTATCGCTTTTTGCACTGCACAGAAATCATCCAGGTTTTTTCTCAAACAGGATATTTTTTTCTCTGCAGGATTAGGAAAGTATGGCAAAAGAGGAAGTGTGGGGTGAAATTTGGCTGCCTGACCATTTCCCACAGTACGGTGAGGACCGGACACATGGCTTAAACTGTCACCAAGCATTCAGATTCAGACCGAAGTGAAGTCTGTCCAAATTCTCCAGTACATACTGAAAAAAGCTTGTCTGTCCGCAGATTAACCGACCACCAGCCAAGCTGAACCTCCTGACCTGTCAGGTGCGACCAAACCCAGAGGACAGGAGGACCTTTGACCTGGTCACTCGTAGGTTCATTCCTCACTTTTGACCCTTAACACTTTAGCCTCCACTATCATTAATAAAGACGAGAAAGAGTCATCTGCAGTGCAGCTGTGTGAAAGCTTGTCTGTTTGGTCTCCACATCAATGGAAATTAGAATCGGACACATTTTACTTAAAATGAATGCCAGAGAGTTTGTATGATTAAACTTATTTAATGTCATGTCTAACCATGCAACCTTTATTTCTGCCTTCCAGTTAACTTTAAAATCTTTTTCACTCCCTCCTCGATTTGGCAATTTCTCAGGGTGCACTGACCCCCATTAGAGCAGCATCGATGAGAGAAAATTAGTTACTATAAGTATTCTGATAATCGATTAATTGTTTCAGTCATCCTCAAAGCAAAAGGCCAAACATTTTCCTGCTCCAGCTTCTTAAACGTAAGGATTTGCTGCCTGTCTTTGATATTTATGATGACTTCAGTTTTGGACTGTTGGTTGGACAAAAGAAGCAATTTTAAGATGTCACTATGAGCTCTAAATGACTAAACAATAATGAGAATAATTATTAGTTGCAGCCCTAACTACAATTTCCCTTCTCCACAGATAATCGAACATACCATTTCCAGGCAGAAGACGAGCAGGACTGTCTGATGTAAGTATTGAAACTAGTGTAGGTCGTTAGCTTTATTCACTTCCTTATCTCTTGTATTTTCTCACCATGTAAGCAAGTTGTTACATGTCATGCACCTTCATTTCAGCTTATGTCTGAATGGGAAAGAATCTGTGCAATGTTAGAAACAGCAAAGACTGCACTCAGAATGAAGAGAAGTGTACTAAAGATGATGATAAAATACAACCCCAGTTCCAAAGAAATGTTGGGACGCTGTGTAAAATATAAACAAGAACAGAATGAACAGAATTTGTAGATTTCGCTGACATGCAAATACTTTTCGACCTATATTCAGTTGAATGCAGTGTAAATGTAATGTTCAATCTGATAAACTGTTTTGTTTTTTTGAAAATATACACTCATTCTGAATTTGATGCCTCCAGCTAACTAACTAATGACGTTTTGAACATAAAAATCTCATTCTTGTTTGACATACCACCTCAGGTGCTCAACAGTCTGTGGTCTCTGTTGTTGTATTTTTTGCTTCATAATGCCCCACACATTTTCAGTGAGAGACAGGTCTGAACTGCAGGCAGGTCACTCTAGTAACAGAACTCTTCTACTACGAAGCCACGCTGTTGCAGAATGTGTCTTGGTGTCTTGGCATCGTCTTGCTGACATAAAAAGGGACGTCTCGGACAAAGACGTCATCTGGATGTATGTGGCTCCAAAATCAGTTTGAACCTTTCAGCATTAGTGGGGCTTTCACAAATGTGAGTTACCCATGGGCACTAACACAACCCCGTACCATCACAGATGCTGTCTTTTGAAGTTAGTGCTGGTAACAATCTGGATGATCCTTTTCCTCTTTAGCCTGGAGGACATGAGGTCCATGATTTCTGAAAACAATCTAAAATGAGGACTCATCAGAACACAGCACACTTTTCTACTTTGCATCAGTGCATCTCAGATGAGCTCAGCCACCAGAGAGGTTGACAGTTTTTCTGGATGTTGATGATTTGTGGCTTTTGCTTTGCATGGTAGAGTCTGAACTTAGATTTGAACTGTAGATGCAGCAACAAACTGTGTTTACTGGCAACAGTTTTCCAAAGTGTTCCTGAGCCCATGTAGTATCCTTTATACACTTATGTTTTTAGTGCAGTGGGGGTTCAAAGGTCAACAGGTTTTTAGCCTTGCTGTGTACGTGCTGAGATTTCTCCGTATTCTCTGAATCTTTTGCTTATTTTATGGATTGTAGATCTGGGAAATTGTATGTTTAGAAAAGTTGTTCTTAAATTTTTGGACTTTTTGCTGACACATTTTTTCACAAAGTGGTGAACCTCACCCCATCCATGCTTGTGACCAACTAAGCTTTTCAAGGGTGCCTCTTTAATACCCAGTTATGTTATCAATTAAACTGTTTACCTGTTGAATGTTCCAAACAGGTGTTTTTTGAGCATTTCACAACTTTCCCAGTCTTTAATTGCCCCTGTCCTAACATTTGTGTTGCAGGTATCAAAATCAGAATGAGTGTATAGATAAAAACAAAGTTTGAACATTAAATATCTTGTCTTTGTACTGTATTCAACTGAATATAAGTTAAAAAATGTTTGCAAATCACTACATTCTGCTTTTATGTATGTTTTACACAATGCCACAACTTTTTTGGAATTGGGGATGTAGAAAGATTTGAGACTGTGTGGCTAAATGGAAGAGTGTGTATTCTGATGGTGTACACAGTGAAGAAGAGCTGACAGTGGACAAAAAGGGAGCAAAACTAAAGGATCTGGAAAGAAAGAGCTGTCCTCTCGGAGCCCCTTGGCCCAGCTGGTGTTGGGAGGAACTTTTCTTTCTACCCACAGACAGCAAGCGAGGGAACTTTGTTTTTTGTGATGTGGGGATTGAGGGGAGTACATGTGGGTTCCTCTGTCCCCTGCCCTTGTGTGTGGGCCTCCCGGCCGATTCTTTGATGTGTTGAGCTGTGTGAGTTTAGGGACAGAGGGAGATGGAAATGGTTTGTTGGGAAAAGTACCAGAGCTTCAGAAATGAAAGACGTGAGGTTCAGTATGAGTCTGGGTGGCAGGAAACCCTTGAATCTGAGAAAGTGAGAGTGATGATGACTTATCACTAGACAACTGAGCAAAAACACGTGCAAAACACATGGTGGACCACTTTTGATCTTCTGGGGAAGTGAAATGATCGATCGTTTGGTTTCTGGTGATGCCACAAACTTTGTGGCTTCCTCTCCATGTGAGCTTTTACAAAATGTGGCGAGTGGAAAACAAATGCTGCTTTTTTTATCAGCAGTTATCTGTATGTATCTGTACTTTAGATGGGTGTCAGTGCTGCAGAACAGCAAGGAGGAGGCGTTGAACACAGCGTTAGGAGGAGATCAGCTCCACCTCCAGGACAGTGGGCTCCAGGAACTTTCCAGAGCCATCATTGCCGAGCTTCGACACATGCCTGGCAACGAGGCCTGCGCTGACTGTGGAGCTCCAGGTCAGTCAGACATCGTTGTTGAAGATCATTGCAGAATTACGTGTCAAAATACATCAGAAGATTAAACAATAATATTTTCTAACCAGTTTCATTTATTTTACGAGCGTGACATTATTCATAACCAATAATATTCATCAATTCAAGCTGTGTTTTTACAGAATCAGTGTGTTTCTAACAGTCTGGTGACTGCCCTCGCTCTGTGTGTCTCAGATCCAACATGGCTGTCGACCAATTTGGGCATCCTGACCTGTATAGAGTGCTCCGGCATCCACAGAGAGCTGGGTGTCCACTATTCCAGGATTCAGTCACTCACTCTGGACCTGCTGAGCACCTCTGAGCTTCTGGTACTACACACACACATGGATACGCATGAAAACAGACACAGTCCCAGCTTTTCCTAATTACACACATTATATAACTGTGTCTGCCTTCACTTAAAATGCTTTAATGTCTCATCTTTGGAGCTGCTTTGTGTGTCATTTCAGCTGGCTGTCAGTATTGGCAACACCAGATTCAATGACATCATGGAGGCGGGCCTTCCAAACGACTCTGTCAAACCATTGCCACAAAGTGACATGTGAGTCCCTGATGTCTTTTAACCCAAAAAGAATTTAAAAAAAAAATAGTTTGGTGATTTGTTTTCATTATACTTTGACTGGGCTACACAAACAAATATTCATTTAATCTAAGATTTGTCCTAATTAAAGTTGAGCAAAACTTGGGCGAGTAAATCCAGACGTAAAATTAAGTGGAGCTCTGTTGCACAATTTAAAAACAAATCTCTTTCTAGTAAATCCAAGTTTAATTATGTAAACCAAAATTATATTGATCAGAATGGAAATGCCTGATTACCCAAATTAAAAAAAAATAAATGGGGGCATTAACTTTTAGTGGCTCTGTATTCCTTTACAAAATGCTACATTGTTTGTTAACTAGCTAAAAAGCTAACAAAGCATTACATCGTTTGATAGGAAGTTAAAAAAGTTACCAAGCTAGCTAAAAAGTTAACAACACTAACATTGTTTACTAGTAGCTAAAATGTTAGTTGGCCTACTCGTGATGGCTTCATATACAGGCTCTAATTTCTCCTCCTTTTGTAAAGAAAAAAAGTTGGCTGAATTAATGGGGCATTATGACCAAACAATAGAAGATTAAGAAGCAGACAACAGCACAGTAAGGGGGAAAAAAAGACAGCAACTGGCAGTGAAAGTAAGAAACAAACCATAAAACTCACTTGGGTTGAGTTTGTCCTGTAACTTGTTTGTTTTGCTCAATCCATCTCAAAAAGGCAGCTGTTTTACAAGTTAAACCTCCAAGTCAATACAACTGAGATTTAAGTTTAAAGTTAATCTGTGATTTAAGCCAGCCTTATATTTTTCCTTTAAAATGTGTTCATTTATCAAACAGGAATGCCAGAAAGGAGTACATTGTGGCGAAGTACGCTGAGCGCCGGTATGTCGTACGTAGAGAAGAAGCAGATCCCGGCCGGTTGTACGATGCTGTGAAGAGTCGTGACCTCACCTCTCTGCTGCAGCTCTACGCCGAGGGAGCAGACCTGGCCAAACCACTCACGCTGCCTGATGGACAGGTAGAGATAATTTGCAGCCACAAGTGGATCCTCACACCTGCTTCTCTTCCTGAAATGTGTCGTGTTAGAGTGGGAACACATGTACTAAACACGTATCATCTTGTGACACATTTAAACCATCACATCCCCGCAGATGTCATGCATTTAGGCCGAATGACAGCTACATCCTGACATGGCCGCCCACCCGGCGTGTTTTGTGCAATATTTCAAAAAGTTAACTTTTTTCCTGTCACTTTAGTTCACTGAACTGTGGCTGAAAAGGCTAAAAATAGGATCTCATTCTCCTCGTGTTAAAGACGTACAGTATGTAGGAGGTGTGTGGATGGTTACAGTATGTGAAGTATGTGTTAATTGTCCTCTTGTGTGCACTGTACATGAGGGTGGGAAGTTGGAGGCCCTCCCATCTCTTCTGGCCTCTAATCCAATCTTTCCCTCCCTCTTTTTTCTCCCCTCATCCTCTCATCTTGTTTCCCCGCCTCTGCCGTCTCTCTTCAACGCCTCGTCTTTAATCACGTTCGACCATCCCGTCATACACTTCCTGCTCAGCATAAGGAGTGTGTGTGTGTAACAAGGCTGACTTCACTTTGCGTGTGTGCATGAGTGTATGTGTGTGTTTGTTTGCGTTGGTTAGGCCCTCGTTTATTATTTCAGCTTTTAGGTCAGAGCTCACGTCTCTTGAGAACAAGTGAGACGAGCTCATTGAATTACGCAGGCACTTCTCTGTCTCTCCTCTGCCCCTTTTGTCTGCACTTCACATAAATAGACATGTTTTCACTTTTTATGACACAAACACGCATTAAGTGTTGCACAATCAGCCCTCTGACATTAGCGTCACTGTATTCTAGCAGCATGTCTTTAGATCTGATTGACAGATACAAAATGAGGCCACTGACTGACAGTGAGGGTCAACAATTTGGCCTTATTTGTCCTCTGTTCTTCCTGTTTAAGGGGATCAGAGAGACAGCTCTCCATCTTGCTGTGCGTCTGGAGGAAAGAAGCTCTCTGGCGTTGGTGGATTTCCTCTGTCAGAACAGGTCAGACACTGACAAGTAGTCAAGTATGATTTGTTTCTTCCTTTGTATAAAGGAGAGGATGAAATGGATCGTTTGGATTATCTGAAGTAGGGCTGTATGAGGTACTCATCAATAGTAAGTTTATTAGCTTACCACTTTGGAGGAGCAGAGAGGAGTACCAGCACAGAAGCTAATCAATGTACTGCTGTGGACAGGGTCAGCAGCAAAACATATTTTAGCCACTTAAAAACGTTTCACCCAAAAGAATCAATATCAGTTTAAGCTATGGTTTCTGATGGGAAACCACCGTTATATAAGCCAAATATCACTCTCTCCAGAGCAACCAGACTCCTTATGGGAAAACACTAATTTTACTTTATAGGACATGGGAGTTGCTGGACTACACTTTGATTGGTTAGTCTGTGTTATTGTGTGACTTCAGTGAATCCTAACTATCCTTTTAAAACACAGAAGTGACACAATAACACACAAACAAACCATTCAACACAGCACTAGACCAGTAACTCCTGTGTCCTGTGAGGTAAAATGACTTACTTTGCCCCTAGAGTCTGGTGGCTTTGGAGAGAGTGATATTCGGGTGTTCCATCAGAAAAGCCAAGGTAAAGGGGTGAAAATATTCCAAATATAGTGTACACTTAAACTGAAGTTAACTTTTTTAAGTGTCTAAAATACTTTTTGCTGTTGTCCACAGAAGTTCAGTGGTTAGTTTTCTGTGATGGTGCCCCTCTCTGCTTCCTCAAATTGTAGGCATTGGTAACCGCCATTTAGACTGGCTACGTACAAGTACCTCATACAACCCCACTTCAAATAATCTGAACTATCCCTTTAAGTTCTTGATCAGTGCTGTTCAGTTTGCTTAGATAGTTGGTTCAACACCACCTGACTGTTCTGAATGTTTACTCTACAGCAACTGTCTGGAGAAGAAAACAGCAGAAGGAAACACAGCTCTTCACTACAGCGTCCTGCATCACAAGCCAGAGTCTCTGAAGTTGCTGCTCAAAGCAAAGGCAACCCTACACACAGGTACATTTAACTTTATTTACTGTGCTTCTCTTTCACACAGTTCAGTCAGCAAACACTTATGCTCTCTTCAGTTAGTATTACCATCTTGAAGAGGCTGTAGTGGGCTCAGTTTTAAAGATAGTGTCAAGCTGCTGGTATCATATGAGACTTATACATGTCACCCTAGCATGGCCAGGGTCCCTTGACCTCTCACCTCAAGATATCTGAATGAAAATGTATTCTATGGTTACTCAGGAATCTACCCTTTACAGACATGCCCTCTTTATGCTGATCTCGTGCAGTTTGTGGCAAAAACCACATAGTATTTTTGCATGCAGTAATAATGTGTTATTTTCCTATTTTATTTCAATGTTTCTGCATATTGGGGCCCCTTAAAAGTTTTGAAGTATCATAAACTGGAAAGCTGAGACTGTTGTGGATTGTTGATGTTGAAATTCACAACCACAAACTAGAGACCTGGGGCATTCAGAGGATGTATGGCTTTCCTATATATACTGACAATATAGGGGTTTCTGAGTAATTTACAGTTTTTGATCCTATATCACAGCAAAATTTTTCTGTGGTGTTCCTCAAGGTATTGGTGTCTTAAATCATTTCTTCCTTAACATCTCTCGATAGTGAACTCTGGAGGAGAGACGGCCCTCGATGTTGCACGGCGGCTGCAGCACGCACAATGTGTCGAGCTGGTGAGACCCCGCTTTCTCTCTTTTAATTCAACTTTTAAGTTTTGATTCATGAATTCAAAGAGCACACACAGCCAGGAGGTCAGTTCAACAGAGGAATAGAGTTGCAACATTAAAATGCCTACCAGAAACCAAACTCTAGAAACAAAACAAGACAACTTCCACAGCTGGAAACACTACCTTGAAATAACTCCCCATGCAGCAAAGCTCGGACGAGGACTCGCTCCCAGGACAAAGAAGCTTATCCTCATCAGGTCCCAGTGTGTATCATTTATAAACTGGTTTTATTTTCTTACCGGCCATCTGCCCTGCTGAATTAGACCTGCCTTGTGTAATATCCTGTTTGATTGTGCACATCCTTGTGTCACAGGCGATTGAAAAAGGTTACGCAAGTGAGCAGCTTTGAAATTAATCCTGCTTCCCAATTAGTTATATTTCATTTTGCATTGAAGTGATCTTTTTATCTTTATTTTATTTTTTTTAGCTGTTTCAGCACTTTTGAGAGTTTTTTCATTTAAACATTTTAGCTCTTAATTTTTTTCAGTTTTTTAAACATCTGCTGAACCCAGTGTCACACTGATATAACTGATTGTCAGGAGGGAATTTCTGTCTGAGGATTTTCCCAAAATTACATAGGGAAATTTGATGGTTTGTGTTGTCGTCATTTATAATCATACCCTTTGTTTAACTGTCCGTTTTTCCCTTCATTGTTTAGTCTCAAAATACTGACCAGTTAGTACAGAAAGATTAAAATGTTTGTACCGACAAACCAGAAACTACAACCCAAGAAAAGCCAAGAAGCAGAGCAAAGCAGTGGACATATCGTTGGTTTGATAGAGCCAGATACAGTTACTGCATTATAAGATAAGAAAATCCTTTACTGATGGCTGCAGAGGGGAAAGTCAAGTGTTACAAGAGCGCAAGGGCAGACATAATTAAAGACAAATAAAGAAACCTGAATATATGAGACAAATATAAGAGTAGATCAAATATAAACAAAACTATCATAGCCTGTTACTAATATTATGTGTGTATATTTAGTATGTGTAGAGGTGAGTAACTGAGTGTTTGTGATCCTGTGTGTGTTTTAGTTGGAGCTGGCACAGAGTGGGAAGTTCAACTCTCAGATCCACGTGGAGTTCATGTGGGAGACACAGTCTCAGGAGTTTTATGACAGTGAGGATGACCTGGATGAGAGGGTAAGGAGCCAACCTCATTATTGACTTAGTCTCGCTGCCAAAAAAACATTTTCAAAGCTTGGAGAAGAATCAGGGGTTTTCCACTGCAGTCTCTACTCCACTAATGAGGAAAAAAGGCCATACAAAGATATCAAAGAAAGCTGAGGAGAAACTATGTGAATTAACCTTGTTCTCCTGTCTACTTTGTTCCAGGTTAGCCCGTTACCCAAAAACCGCTCTCCTTTGTCCTCAAATGGAGGTAGTGGAAATGCCTTTGCCCGCTGGAGTGTGGCTAATGGTGCCAATGGTGGCGCGGGAGGCAGGCCTTGTCAAACATATGAGAATCTAGACTTCCTATACAGAAATCCTCCAGCCAACAGCGCCCCCTCTGGGGCATTAGCACCACCACCACTGCCAGCTAAATGCATCCAGAGAGGTGAGTTACTGTAGTGTCTCAGGCTTATCTGCATTAGAAAAAACACACAATAACATCATCATATGAGCACAGCTTGCTTTGGGCCAAATGAATGAAACACACTAAACTGAAGGGGGGATTCATTGTCCTTAAATCTAGTTCTTGCACTATTCATCTCACATTTCTAACAGCTGCACTAATCACTGTGGAGCACTGCCACCAAATAATATTATGACATACTGAAAGCCACATGAAGTCATATTTCCCACAATGCTCTACACAGTAGCTGTTATGTGCATTTTACTGTGTTGTGAACAGGCTGCAACTAATTACTTTCATTATTGATTAATCAGTTGATTTTCTCAAGTAATCAATTAGTTGTTCGATCCATAAAATGTCAGGAAATGAAAATGAAAAAGCCCAAGATGAGGTCCTAAAATGTCTTGTTTTTGTCCACAACCCAAGGATATTCATTTACTGTCACAGATGAGTAAAGAAACCGAAAAATATTTACATTTGAGAAGCTGGAATCAGAGCATTTGGACATTTTTTCTTAAAATCTCAAAACGATTAATCACTTATCAAAATAGCTGTCCATTAATTTAACAGTTGACAACTACTTGTATGTCTTTTCATCAGACATTTTGTAGTATTAATGGTATGTTTTTTTAATTAATTAATTTCATTTTTACAAAATATGACATTTTTTCATGCACCACTATACAAGCTTACATTACCAACGGTGATGCATGTACCACAGTTTGATCATCTAGGACTTAAGATAATGATTATGATAAATTTACAGTAAAAGCAAAAATGAAATTTGTGCAAGTTGATTTAAACTTGTTTTACTGAAGTGATCAATGAGGTTAGAGTTAGATTTGGTTTACATTACCATACAACAACTATACCACTCTGCCACAACTGTAGGTAAATAATGGTTTGTTTGAGCGGTCTATGATCGCATTGATTGAAATTGATCAAAATCATCCTGCTTACATGATGCATTACTTATCTCTTGAGCCAAGAGGTGAGGTGTCACCAGGGTTCTAGGAAATTATGAACATTTGTTTAACATTTTTAAAACAATTAATTGTAAAAATAATCGGTTAATAAAATAAAGTTAGTTGTTGCCATATTAGTACCACACTTGTTTTTGAATGAAGTAGTAGCTCTACAAACAAAAAAATGAATGTTTTTAGAAACAGAAACAATGTACAGTGTTGTGTTGTCCTCCACAGGTCGCTCGGACCCTCAGATTTCGGTCACAACACAGGAAGGCAACCCCATTCCACGTCGCTGTTCTAATCCGGCCTCCCACTCCTCCAGTCCCCAGTCACAGGCCCGACACAACTCTCCTTCACCCAATATAGACAACCAAGGCCAAGGGGGGAGACCACCAAGGTCTCCACACGGACAGGGGGGTCTGTTTAGAGGACAGAAGCAGAACTGGGAGGGCCAGTCTGGTTCTAGCTCTGGATCTCAAAGCAGCATCACACCAACATCCTCTCAGAACCACATAGGACCTGTCAGGTGAGACAACACACCATAGTGTCAGGTGTAAAGAGGCACACTCTTGATACTACAGATAAAAAAACATGATTATCCAGCTGTCCCCTGTTTGGACATGTTTGGACACAGCTCTGTATGGCATATGAAGCCATGTCTGATCAGTTATTTCACATGACTTCTACACCCTCCAGTTCAGAGAAGACCACATCGTACCGTCGGACGAGCAGTGGAGGAGGCAGCCAGGGGAAGTGTGGTGTGTTGTCTCCCAGCTGTGTGGGCAGCCAGGAGGAGCTGTACTGCAGCTTAGTGGGCAACGGCCTGGGCCTCACCCCAGCTCCAGCTGCAGCACCATCATCCTCCCCTACTATCACCTGTGCCCCACGACCCCGCAGGAACGCTATGGTACAATCACACAGAAGCCTATTTTTTACTGCATGCAGCCATTAGTTTAAGTCATCCATACCACAAGCTTCAGTTCCATAGGACTTCTCTTCCTCTGTGGAGAATCAGAAATGGCCTGTGAGATTTCACAGTCACTATGAATTTGCTGGTGGCATGCTGAAAAACATCATATCACATGTCTTCTGCAGGTTTCTGGCAGCAGGCCACATCATAAGCGTGTCAAGGCTTTAGTGGACTGCAGAGCAGTCAGTTCAGAGCAGCTCGCCTTCTTCAAAGATGAGATCATTGTGGTCACGGCCACTAATGACCCCCACTGGTGGGTAAGTGTAACTACAACTTCTTGATCTCATTACTGTACCTTCTCCATTCCTCTTGTAGCAATGACTATGTTTACATGCACATGAGTTTTTTATCCTTATTCCAACAAAGACAATATTCCTACTAAGCTGAAAAAAAGAGATGACTGGCTGACCTGTATACTCAACTGATGTTCTTAGAAAATGAGGAAAAAGGCAATAGGCACTCCAAAAACAATCACAGTAACAACGCTGCTATAATAAAAGGCAACCTGTTGATATCCCACTCTTCAATAATGTTTAAACCTGGGCGTGTTACTACTTCTGACCAGTAATGTGGGCTTTGCTTTTCTGTATGAATCTCTACCCCAGCCTTGCAAACTGTCAGCCATTTGGTTTAATGACAGTTCACAAAGCTGACTGTAAACAGGCTGGAGGCTGTGTGTCACAAACTGCAATTAAAAACCCCAGTTAAGACACATATTCCGAAAGCTGTATACAAGTCCAAAGAATACTCCTAAAACCTGAATAGTATCCCACGTCTTAATAGAAAAATGCTACATCCAGAGAAAGGCCTAATTTGGAATATTCAAACAGAATATGCTGTTTACATAATCTGATTTCCCTGTTGTGGGACTAATAAAGGAATGTCATATCTTGTCTTGCATGACCCCTAGTCAAATTTGGAATAATAGTGAAAAATTAGTCATTTACAATGCTGACATGCTCAAAATATTCTGGTTTTTAGCCTTATTCCAAAAAAGATGTTATTCCTACAAAGCTGTTTACATGGATAATGGAAATGAATATTCAACTTTCATTTCAACTCCCATTTCCATGCAGCTGTGCATAGTCTAATTATAGAAAAATCAAACAGCTGGAGCTGCTTGAGCCATTTTGCATCAAAATAGTATTCTTTCAAAGTTTTCCACTGGTGGTGGATTGTTTGACCATGTGAACCCTGCCTCCCTTTTTTATTCGCTCAACAATCTTCTCAAAAAGTGTCTGTATTGCAATATTTGTGTACTATGCAAAAACCTGGGGATATCAAAATCTTTCATGATATGCACCTCTACCCCAACTTTGCAAACTGCTGCAAAAGCCCCAATTGAGATGTATTTTCCAAATGTCCGAAGAATGTTCCTAAAGTCTGAATAATACGGCATTATCCCTCATGTCTTCTTAGGAAAATGCAACAAAGTTTAATTAGGAAAATCCAAACAGAATATGCCATTTCCATGACCTTTTTCAAATTTGGAATGTTATCATATTCTGAAATATAGTGGAAAATTAGTGTGCATGTAAACATGGTCAGTCTGAAAGATTTAACACAAGCTACGAACACTATGCGCGTGGTCACATTATAAATATGACATCACTCTTTATCCTAACAGGTTGGTCACATAGAGGGGGATCCATCCAGGAATGGGACCTTTCCTGTCAACTATGTGCACAAACTGACAGACTGAAGGAACACGGAAGTATGACCAAACTGTACAGTAACATCGTAGAGGAACTAAACCAGCAATGGATGCTTACTGGAAACCACACAGTGGATTTTATCTACAGGAGAGGACAGTGTTATTCTCCTGGACTGAACTCAAACTAGAGCAAACTGAGAATACATGAGGATATACTAACCAAAGGATACCTGAGGATATAAATGGAACAGTTTCAGATTTATACCCTTTAACATTTACCCATCCTGGAAACCAACAAGGGAACTGAGGGCTTTGACAGCCACATAAAACCTCTCGTTACAAGAACCTTTTCTCCCCTGTCGGTCTATCCTTGGTTTTTTTTACTGCATCATGTCTCTCCACTTCTCGAAAACCCTGAACCACTTAATAGGTACGAACGCATTTGTGGTTGAGGTTGAAACTGCTCTATTGTCCATTTAAGCATTCATTATATTGCAGATGTTTAAGTACTTATCTATCTAGGATCTGTACCTAGAGGAAAAACTTACCTGCGGGGCAAAACCCTTTAAGGCACTTTAAACTCATTGAGAAGCAATCTTCTGAAGAGTTGGCAGAGCTGTAAATGTGTACTGTACAGAATGGAATGGAAACTGTCTAGTCTTTTAAATCACAGCATACTGAGACTTGGATCTGCGGTGCAAACCTGCCCAGTGTCTGCTGCAGCCTGCCCTGGGACTCTGAGAGTGGCTTTGTGCCTGCCAGTCTGTCTCCAACAAAGCGGCAGGCGTCTGGGCAGCCCCGAGGAGTAGAGATGTGAAACTTTAGCTCAGTCTTCTTGGCTCTGGGCACACAGCTCGCTTGGCTGCAGGGAGAAGTGGAGGATCCAGTTTCTTCTGGTTCCAGCCATCCGTCTCTGGAGAACCTGAAATAACGACGGTGCATTATTAAAAAAAAAAAAAGACTTTCTTTGTTCCACCAGGAAATGGCACTTAAAGAGAACTTGTTAGTAACAGCACCCCACTGCAATAATTTGTTCAGTGAACACACACTTGCACACTTGCACTTACTTCACACACAGA
Organism: Lutjanus argentimaculatus; assembly: GCA_034769285.1. Classification (NCBI taxonomy): domain Eukaryota; kingdom Metazoa; phylum Chordata; class Actinopteri; order Lutjaniformes; family Lutjanidae; genus Lutjanus; species Lutjanus argentimaculatus. The sequence continues at coordinate 24,193,195 of JAWZSL010000003.1, read as the reverse complement.
GTAGCTTCCAGGATTTAGGATCCTTTAGGGAAAAAGTAAGTTGGGAGTGGGAGACGTGTAACTGCTCCACTTTTTATACTAGGAACAAACACCTAATGTAACACATTTCACAGCTTTAACACACAATTTGTTGTGCATAATTGTCTAAAACTGTCCACTGATGTCCTGTATATATCACCTGTTTTCTCATCTGTTATCTTATATAAAGCATTGTATCATTACAAATAGTGTTATGGTAATTTGTTGTCCTCTGATTTAATATCATGTGTCCTCTGTTCTGTTGTCTAAACGGCTGTCAGGGAGAGAACAAAGAAAGGGAACAGACACAGTTGCATAATCAGTGTTCAGAAAGGATCCCGTCTCACCAAACTGAAAGCAAACACTGACAGTGATGGGTAAAGGCAGCAGGAAGCAGGTGTTCACTTCTCTCTAATCATTCTGAGTTTAAACAAACTGTTGGCTTGTCGCTGTGTCTGCTGATATCGTCTTGTTACAGTGTTGATGATTAAGCAAACAGATCACGAGACAGGCGTGTTGTCAGATAACTGTGGGGCTGTGGATGACTGTAAGTAGAAGTTTATCAAATGGAAACAATAGTAAATTAACTCATTTTCAGTCAATATATTTGTAAAATACACATGCAAAGTGTTTAATAAAGTGCCATACAGTATTTAATAGTGTAAATTATGTGACATTTTTCTGTTGGGTGTGAGTAGAATGGACTAATGCAGTGGTTCCCATCATTTTTCCTAAAGGGACAGCTTTTCTATCATTAAGTAAACTGACAACCTCTGATTACGTGACATTTCATGGATATTTCAAATTATTATTATGTGTTTTCTTCCCTTTTTTTCCTTCCCCGATGTATTACATTTTTTATGATTATATTACACAATTATAAAACTGATTCTTAAGGGATTAGTGTCCATGACGATCTTCGGTTCACCTATACTGCAAAATATGTAGAAAAATACAGTTGGATGAACTTAACCACTTTTGAATGAAAATCAAATAGATCAAGATTTAGTACTGCTGGATTATGCAAAATGTTTTTGATACCAGAAGTCCAATTATTCAGAAATTCAACGCACTCAAACTCATTTATGAGCATTAATTACAGGTGGAGTATAAGACATCATATAATTACTTAATTTTGAGACAAAATGTAACTTTTATTTTAATGCCATGGCCCATTGAAATATCATAAACACTTTAGAATAAGATTCATAAAAATGTGAGTAGTTCCTAAGGAACAAGCAAGCAACAATCCAAATAATTAGTTGTTTATGTGTAGCTTCTAAATGACTGATTCAGGGACTATACAAAAGATAATAATGAATTACTAGAGCCTGGACTTCCCCTTCATGATTATTAAAAATGGTAAGTAATGGAAGGGTAATCATGAAGTAATGAGGGAGAACTTAATAACTGCTCAGTATGAAATGTATGACTTTACTTGAGGGGGCACAAGAAGAATAACTAATGATTATGTAGCCTTATTAATGATGAATGAGCTGTTACTAGTTTGTGCTTCTCAGTCAGTGGCTGATTCACGGGTTATCAGTTGTTATTTTGAATCACAGATACCTAGTAGATAATGATGAGTTAGAGAGAACAGACTGGGAGATACTATATTAATTAATCATTAGGTAATGCTTATTTACTTTTTTGGCGAAGGGTAAGTTTGTTCTTTCATTCTCATTATGTACTATATCATCCCCTAATAAGAGTTATTTAGGAACTACTCGTTAATTATTAGATCATTCCTCACTAGTTCCTTAGTAACTACTCACACTTTGCATACCATATTGTTAATATTGTTATTGTTTATTTTGATTATGAATCTATTGTTAAATTAACTGAAAATTATTTTGATCATTTAAGTTTGAGAGACTTGAGGAAAAAAAGTCAAAATTCTCTGACTTCAGCTTTTTAAATATGAATATTTTCTGGTTTCTGTACTCTTATGACGGTAAACTGAATCTCTTTTACCTTGAGCTCTGGGAAACAGGGAAACTTTTGGAAAAACAGTGATCGACATTTCATAAACCAAACAGATTAAGAGAAAATAATCAACAGCTTAATCAACAATGAAAATAATCATTAGCTGTAGCCTTCATAAAATGTAAATGTTTTCCCACCATAGTCCTTATGCACACAAACTGCATTTTTTAAATTTTTCTGGTCTATAAAAGAAACTTTAAAAGAATCTGTGTGTAGTTCAATTACAAAATGTGAGTGTGTGCAAGGCTTTTCTAAAAAAATGAAATCATTACTCAATGAAACAACCCGTGCTAAATGAGGGATACAGATTGACAGAATAAAATTTTAAAAATGGAACGCGTATATATACATTCTGGCAGTTGCATTTTCATTTCTTCCTGCCATTTCTGGCATCCCTGCAGCTTTTTTCCCCTCCTTCTACCCATTATGCCTCCCTGAAGCTAAATCTCTCCATCCATCTTTCTTGGCAGTTTTCCCTGCAGCTCTCCGTCCTTCCAGCCTCATTTCGTCTCCGTCCGGACGTTACTTAGCCCTGATCCAGGATGATGAAATTCCAACCTGCCACTTACGTAACCGGTCACCTCACTAACAGCCAGGATGATAATGCCACAGCCTATTCTGCTCTGCCGGCTGAGTAGCCCTTACACAGACACATTTCCCACCATTAGGCCTGTGTCTGGGCACTAATGCATATAACACGCACTTCCAGCTAAAAGTCAGTTCTAAAACACAATGTATAGTTAATGTATTCATTCACTAATGCTCTCATCCATTTTATGTTTATTTATACACATACAGACATGCCATACATATATAATTTAATGTAATGTGGAACATAATAGTAATCCATGAAATGCAGAGTAAAGCCTGCACTAATCTCTGGATTTAGATGGTTAGAAGAGAAGTGTGGCTTGGGTTCATTATTACCATCTTTTTATATAAGTATGTCAAGTTTGTATGCATCAGTGTCTGTAATCCCTGAAAATAAAATATAATAGAGGATGTTCTAACTTTCTAATACCCTAGATACTCATATCCGTCTGTCTAAAAGCCATCTACGAGGGTTAATGCCTTTCATTAAGTGAGCAACAGCAGAAACATCAGCTTAATGTAACTTCACAAATCCTGGCTTGCGATAATGAGCCTTGGAAAGTGGGATATATTTCCAGTAATTCTGCCCTTTCCATCTAAACGCGGGGTTACCTAACCTCCATTTAACCAAATAATCAGCTAAGAGGAGGCTCTGATAAACAAGCAAATGACTTGATGGCACTATATGACTGGTATGTAGCATGCTCACAGTTTGTTTCTTTCTCGCCTGCAGCATCTTGTTACGTCAAAGAGCAGTTTTCTGCTGATCTGACACTACACTGCTGCAGGCTGCTCCAAGGTGACCTCGTTCACTTCCTACTAAACCTCCCACGCAACTGCAAAGGGATGTAATATTTAGAGATCCCGCCTGAAACACAACACACTAACAGCTTTCAGCAATACACAGAGAGACTGCAGCCGTCACGGATTTTCAGTAAAACTTTATTTGAAGGGGTGTGCATAGTGTCATTACACTGTCATAACCATGTCATGACACCTGCCATAAACATGAAAGAGTCTTTATGAATGTCTTGACATTATACGACTTCAAGAAACTGCTTAGCTTTATGTTTTAACATTACGTTACGTTACACTATGACCAGTGATTCCCAAAATCTTAGGGGGCGGTTTGGGCACTCATTGGGGTTGGGGTGTGGGAGGGGGGTGATTTGTGGGGGCATCAAAGTTTGGGAACCACTGCATTACACTGTCATATGTGGCTGGTTTTGACATTGACTGCCATAAGACCATTATACGTGTGTCATGAATATTTGAGGTAAAGTGGTACATGTTGAAGCATCAAGCGTCATACAGATGTCATAAAATCTTATAAGGCCAGTTTCTTATAAGGTCAGACTCCAGAGCACAGTACCAACAGTGGTATAGCATCAGTGGTATAGCATAGTAGTTACATATGGACAGATAGCAGTTAGCTAATTTACTTGTTGCTAAAGTAGGCTATCTGCTGATATCTGTAGCTGGTGTTTGCTAGTTAGTGCACTTTGTTCTCATCTCTGTTTAAAAATGCACACGTGCAGAATCGATCAGCATTTTCCCCTGCTATGCTAGCATTGACAGCATCTAGCTGAATCTGGCTTGACTGGATCTCTTGGCTGGACCGGGACCAAAAACAACTACTGAGACCAACAGTGGCCAATTTGACGACAGGGAATACAGTACCAAGGTGGTTCTTGCTGGGGTATTTGCTCCTGGCACCCCAGGGCTGATTCAGCTAATTAGGCAGCTAGTTCCATGGCAAACTGAGCTAACTAGTTAATGCCAGCTACAGATAACAGCAAACAGCAGTTAGCCCATTTTAGCAACAAGTAAGCTAGCTCACCGTTGTCTGTCCATCAGATAACTCTATAAGCTAAATCACCTTGGTACTGTGCTCTGTCGTCAAACACTTGATTGCATCTTATGACAAGTCCAAATGGTACGACTTTAATTGAGGTCAAGGAAAATATTCATTATACACTTATAATGGTCTCATGACGCCCAGTGTCAAAACCAACCACATAAGCAAAACATTTCAAGTTTGATAAGACGTCATGAGAAAGACATTGACAGGTTAGGTTGTTGTGGTTAATGTCAAATTGTCATGACAAAAACATCTCAAACAATGCCAACTTTGCATTACAAGTGACATAACTGACTGAATGACGCTTAATGACAACAGTCATAAACATTCATAAAGACTCCATGTTTATGACAGATGTCATGACATAGTTATGACAGTGTAAGAACAGACTTATGCACACCCCTTCAAACAACACAAATTACCAGATTTTTTCAAGAGTTCGCCTGAGACATAAAACAGTAAACATTTTAATCATTTAGTCCATTTATTCTAATAATTCAGTCTATCTTACAAAACCTAATAATGCTTAAAATGAAATCTATTTTTTAACATTTACTAGTCTTGTACATTGTTGCTCTGTGCTCAAGTAAATTACAGTGTCAAGGAATTCAAATAAGTGGTAGCAAATTTAAGCATTAAACATAGCAGAACATTCATTCTTTCACTGCGCAGCAGAAAGCAAAAAGCCTTATCAGAAGCAGTGCTAGTACATCAGAAAGGTTTGGGGACAACTAACTTCCAATCCAGCTGGTTTTCAATTACATTTTGGTAAGTGGGCTTTCTTTCCCATAACCATAAATCTGTCAGAAATAATTGGAATTAAGGCTCTGTAATTACACTGATTTGTTTAACATTTAGAACTGAAAGCAAATTGACTCCAAACCTGCTGTTACTATCAAGCTTATAACATTTCCAAGTAAATTTTGAATTAACATTCATACCAGTAGTAGAATATACAGCTTTCAATCAAAAATAGCATCATACTGTGAATAAAAGATCATAAACACCTGATTCAAGGAAAACAAAAAGTTCTGTGCTTGTTCCACCAGAACATAAATACATATCATACCCCACATCACATAAACAAACACAACATATTAAAACATTCAAAGGATAAATTTATATCAGAGAGAGTACGTTTTGGACCTGTGCTTGTCAGTAAAGGGCTGTGAGAGCTGTCATTGTAGTTGTAGTCTCCAAACATTATTATTTGGGCCAAAATCTCTTGTATCAAAAGTTGTGTGGCCTTAAATGTAATTTCAAGGGCCAGAAAATGAATACAAGAGGATTTATTGCCAAACACAGGTTCAAACAAAATTGATTGAATTATTGTATTCAGTGTAGAGGGAAAAGAAACACTAAGTAACAATTAACATTACATTCATTCTGCAAGTGGGCCCAGAGATCTTTGGGAAATCTTCTTTTTCATTCATATAAAAACACAAAAGGTGCAGTCCCACAACAGTGCATGAGTTAGTGTTTTTTCTTCTGCCCAGATAATGATGTTTCTGGATGAGGTCTATGATGGTCATGAGTTCGCCTGTTTACCATCGGCCTTCATCGTTACCATCGCTGCCAATGCACAAACACTGCATAAGGCATATGAAAAGCAATATATAGGCCAGCTGTATATGCGGTTATAACTCTAGCTATGTACATAGGACCATGAATATATGTTTAAGGCCGACTAGACCCTTTTATTCTGCACAAGCAATCGGCTAGCAACTAGCTTAGCTGAATATTGTTTGGTATAGATGTGCACAAAGACGGCAAGCAGTACTTCTCTTGGCCATGTGGAATGCTTATATAGAGTTAATCAACATTCAATGATAAGGTCATCATGGCTGTCAGAAATCTGAAAACTGAGAACATCAACCATAACATTGAATCTGTAATATTGTCTCTGCTTAAAGGGGTACTCCAGCAATTTAGTACTGCACATCCATGAGGTTGGAAAAAAGTGGTGAAAATTGAAGCAGCAGATATCCTGATTTTTAGTCCCTGCAGAGGTCCAGTCCCATAATGCCAATGGATATCATCTTTTAATAGTCAAACAAAAGAGAGGTTTCTGTCAGAAAACCCTTTCTTACATGTTGTTAATGGTCTGTTTTAACAATCTTTTCCCAGACTTAACTGAATAGTTTTGTTGCTGAAACCTAATCAAATAGTTTTGTCGCCTCAACATAACCAAATAGTTTTGTTGCCTGAACCTAATCACACTGTGACAGAAAGCTGAAAAAATAATTTAAAAAGCCTGAAAATATTTAAAAATATTTGGAGTGCGCTGGCGGTGTGTGTGTACTGAAATCATATTATTCAAGGTAACCAAGAGCTATACACCACCAAATTTCCAAAGTGTAGAACTTGTAATAATGAGTGGGAATTAGGTAAATAGATCATCATCTGGTCTTAATTTGTTTTCTTTATGAACACTGAAAAAAAGACCTAGCCAACCAAGACCAGTCCCCGTAATATACCATACAGATGATATCATTTGTAGCACTCATAATTGCAAATATTCTCTCAGCTCAAAAACTACAAGTTGTATCAAAAATCTTTAAAATGTAGGAGCTGTTGCAATTTAAAAAACTCTTATCAACTCTATAGTGAAAGATTTCTGACAGAAAGGGCTTTCCGATAGAACATCCTGAGGGCTAACTTCTCCATTGTGATTTAGGACATATTAAAACTGTTTTCACAGGCTGAGTGGTACTCTCCATGACGAGTAAACTGACCTTCATGTGTAAAAATCAGTGGAGTGCCCCTTTAACTGTGCTCCCAATCAACTTAAACAAACAGATCATTTGAGCCCTTGTGATCAAAATTAAAAACATCAAACGCTAACCTATGTCTTCATTCTATTTGATTTGCATTCATCTACATTATTAAACTCGTGCACTTAAGTCTCCACGTCACGTTTTTTTTCTCCTCTCTTTGCCTGCAGGGTTCCTGATACAGGCAGCCTGCTCTCAGAGCCATTCATCAGTGCTTTCTCCTGCCACCCTCCACTTGACAGAGACAAATAGACATTTCTAACATTCCCAATATTGTGTATCTTAGCAACCAGGGAGCAATTAAAATAAGAATATCTAAGTCCACATGATGACTTTATGGAAACTTATGCAATTAGATGGTCAAACCATGTGCCTTTCTTGGAAGCAGCCTTGCTTTGTTCTTCGTTGAGGTCATTAATAATAGGAGAGCAAACAAAGCACCATCAGGGAGTCTGCACTTGCAGGAGTCCCTTCTCGTTCTTTCGGAAAGCAGCACACAGATGGATACTAACATGCTTTTTTCACCAAATGCTGCACTAAAATTGAATGCCTGCCTCTCTGCCATAACCCTCGAATGCCAAAAATAGGCATCCCTGGTGTATTGGCTGTGCTTTCTACACACACGCTTACAGCCGAAGCAAGGGGATTGGTGGAATAGATGAATACAAGAGATACTCCGTCATTGCTAATCCAAAGAGAAGAGAGACAGGAGGAAGGAAGAGAAGAATTAGGCCAAAAAATGAGTGTGATCTATATCTAGAAATCAGGTCATCCACTGCATATGGGATAAAGATACCGCTGTGCATGTGAAGGATCATGACACAAGAACTAATTCATCGTTCAAATTAAGCAAAACAAACTATTTTGACTTTGACATTCAAATCCTGAATGAAGATATATTGTCTAACTATATGCCACAAAAATGCTGATTATGATACCAGTGAGGCTGTTATTGTGGCTCTAAAAAGCTTGCCATTGTCACATACCACACCAAGACACAATCAGCAAACAGTGATGGACTATCTTAGCTTTCCTTGCAAACGCATGCATGGCTTAACTTAAGTGCAACCCCCTAATCATCAAATAAATGAGCAGCTTCAATAACAGCTTGTATCAATAATTCAATGAAATTTTTAGCCAGTTCTACTTAATTTTAGGCCTAAATAATTGTAGCAAATATGTTCGAATACTAAATCCTCCAGGGGACCTCTACAGCTGTCTGGTAGTGTTGTTGTTACAGTGCTCTGCTGGATACATTCTGTAGGTTTGTGGAAGGGGATTTAGGATGGAGAGACGAGTGGTTGCTAGGTGACTGGATAAAAAGAGGCCACAGGTGGAATCGTCCCAGCACGAACTCCTCTCCTGCTCTCTTGTGTTTTCCTTGTTTATTACGCTGCCAAAAACAGAGATTGTGGTGGTGGAACAAGTGGTCGCAGAGAGGCCAAGGCACGTTTTCTGCCATCTAGATTCCACACACTGTGCATTTCCTCTTTTTTTAGACTCTTTTTTTCCTCTTTACTGCATCCTTTTATGTAACAGGGCAGCAATCATAGCCTCACCTCTGCTTGTCTTGCACTGCCCTTCACTTCTTTCGTGACATGTTGGAGAGGCAGATTGTCTGGTGCTGTCCTCAGTCTCTTCGTCTCTTTTTTTCTCTCTCCTCCTCTTCCTCCTCTGATAAGTTTTTATATTACATAATTCTCATTGGCTTTTCCTTCATTGCTGCATAAGTTAACGGACAGCAAAGCTCATGTTAACTAACAGGCCAGTCTGAACCTTTCCTCCTCCACATCACCTGAAAAATGACTCATCCATGCACCATGAATATATTCTATCAAACAATCTCTCCTATGCAAGTCCAACACCATGCCAAACTGCAAGCAGCATTGAAAACAATGAAGACATAATGACATCCTGTACACATTGCACTGGTACTGGCTTGATTGGTTTGCTAGCCAGAAAATTTCTGAACAGGAAGCTCCTTACTAGCATTTGTGGTTACTGTAGGCACTCTAAAGTCCTGGAGGACCAGCCTCAGGATACAAGAGCAGAAAGGTGGAAACTGGAGAGCAGCCGTGTTGATGCGTGATAGCTAAAGTGTGGAAGTCTAACCTTCCGCTGATGTAAAGCACGTTTGTAAAGTGATGGTGGAAATGTGAACTTCTGTCATCCTATTTGAGCTTCACTGGCCAGGGGAGGCACGTGCGGAGTCCCAGCATGGAGGAGAAAACGATGGTGGGTCGATGCTTCTTGAACCTCAGGCCTTTCTTCAGCCGCTGACTGTTCTCTGCCACGTACAGCTCCCCCTGCTGGACTCCGCTGGATATCCGTGACACCAGCTCCCCATGAACCACCACCTCCTGCTCTGAGCGCACAAACACCTCCCTGAGCTCCTCCAACCGTCGCTCCATCTCCCTGATGACGCGTTGACGCTCCTCCACCTCCAGGAGGCGCCGTCGAGCCGCCTCAAACTCCATGCTGGAGCTGGGGGTGACGAGCTTGGAGGAGGGGGCCGTGGCGGAGGTGGATGGGGGGTCGGAGCCGGCTAGCAGAGCACCCGTCACCCTCCGGAAGTCTCCCATGGAGATGGAGCGCCTGGTGGCCGGAGAGGCCAGAGCCAGGAGGGCGGAGGCGGATGTAGAAGGTGGCATGGCTAATGGAGGAAGAGGAGAAGATGATGATGGAGAAGGTGAATCCGGTGGGTGGATATCAGGATGTGGGTCCTTGTTTTGAATAGCTGCTGCCACGTCCTCGCTTGAGTCCTCATCACGGGTGTCTGTGTTTCTTTGTCGTCCCTTCATGGCTGTTTAACTCTTCCCGTCCTGCTGCCGTCCTTGCTGTCAGTGTTGATGTTTTCCTCCCGGTCTTCCCACGTCAGAGCAGAGAGCAGCCGAGCGCAGAGTGCGGAGATGTGCAGTGATCCAGCCTGGGAACTGCTCCATTCATTAATAAGAGATCTGAGCCAGGCGAGTGCCGTCTCTGCATCTGAGTGGTTGTGCTTGGGAGGAGCCTCCTGGCAGCTCATTGGCTGCTGAGCTCATGAGCATGTCAGCTGATGATTGGGCAGCCTGCCTCTTTGCTGCTGATGCTGGCAGGCTGTCGTGTCCTCTGCTTGACTGTTTTGCTTCGTCGTCGTCATCTGGAGCTCTTCTTCAATCAGCTCTGCTCAGTCAAGCGAGGCAGAGTGAGGCGAGACCAAGCACCAGGTCTTGCTCCTCTTTGCTGATGCCGTTTAGCTTGCTCCGTGTCCTCTGTTTCTCTCACCAGCTGGTGTCTAAATTTTACTCTTCTCCCTTTCTCTTGCTCGGATGGTTGCCCATAGCAACACCGTCTCCACATCAGATGGCAAAAGCAGGAGGGAGGGGTGATGCTCCAATTTCTCTCACTCCCCTTTATCACCTTGCTGCTCAACATTATCACCCTTTTTCCCGGCACTCATTCTCTCCCATGTTCCCTCCCTCTTTTGACCTATTTGACAGCTCAATGCTTTACCGCAAACTATATCTTCCTCACATAAAAGTAACATCGTTGCTCTCAGACAAACACATGCTCAGAAACATACAAATAAACAGCCAGGCACACATGCACATTTAGATTTTCTGTAGTAATAACAAAAACCCTGATATAGTAAGTAACTGTTGATATTTATGTGCATATTTTAGACAGTACTCACACGGCAAGAAATGTGGATTTGCTGTTGCTAAGAAACTGCTGTTTGCAGCAAATTTGGAGGTATAGAAGGAAAAAAAGTGTATTCAAACATAGTTGTATTTATATTACTATCTGGCACAACACACAATATGCATTTAAGTGGGTTACCAAGAAATCATACCAGGCTCATAAAAACATTCTCCCACTGCAAATATTGCCTTGTGTAGCAGTCTGTATGCTTCTCATCCTGCCCTGTGCTCAAATACAATTATTTCAAACTATAATCATATCACAGATAAAGTAAGCATCAAATTTATATCATTATTCCCCTTTTCATTGAAAAACATTAAAATGACTATATTTTGATATTTTTGCAGGAATCTGTAGGAATCTATAATTCACCCTTAACATATATTGCACCTCCTGCAATTTGAAAATTGCAGTGGGCCAATTTGTGATTTCAATAAAATTTCAATTAATTGTTCTATCCTCGTCAGGAGTCTACTTGCCTAAAGTCAATTTTTACTTGCTCCGTGCAAGTTTTGTAATTACCAGACTTGCCTCAACACTCATGTTTTGTACAAACGCCAACAAGACCCTGAGAAGGGGGTGACGGCCCTCTGAGCTGCCATGCAAGCAAGATGCTGTTGACTCTTGTGATGGCACTTCCTAAATGTTTTTGGAAACTTGATGTGCCTTTGAAAAACGACTGTTTGATCCGCCTTGCTCTCAAACTTGCTGCAAACTGCACAATACATAATTGGAGTTTGGCCCACAACCTCAAACACCACCTAACGAAAACCCCTGTTTTCAGTATAATTGAAATGCTTGCTTGTGCTTCAGCTTATAAACCTTGTCTTTGCCTGGCACCATTTTCTTAGGAATGCCCGATTGGTACTGCACATGTGCAACTCTCAACAGAGATGAGAAAGATGCAAGATGGCTCACTACTTAGCTACTTCCATAATCAGCTCTGACATGGCATTTTACTTTCCCCAGACAACTGGGCCGTTCTTACTGTTGATCCCTGCCAAAGGTGCCCAAATGAAATGTTATTTTTAAGACAGCATGTAAGTGGAAAAAACAAAAGTGTGAACATTGAAATAAACTATGCAAAGTTACCCAAATAAAATGTTCTGGTTAAGGAGTATTTAAATTAAAAAAGAAAGGCTGCACTGACAAGGTAATCTACACTCTCACGGTGTCGCATGGTCTCAGGAGTCCAATTTTTCAGAGCATTTAACCCAAATTAAAGCCGCTGTGATGACTATAATCCCAAATCTAAATACCTTGAATTTTAATCTGTCACCAGCTCTGTGGCATCTCTGTGAACTCACCTTCACTTGTTGTTCACCTTGTTACGGCACTGCTGCAGTATGGAAAACTGAAAGCTGAACTCATGTTTGAAATCAGAATTGTTGCAGCAATAATGACCAGTTTGTACTTTATGAATTTTGACTTGACTGATCTGACAGTAAGTAGTTACATCATCATGATATAATTTGTTTTTCTTCTTCTTCTGCCGGCTGTAATATGCACTCCATTAACAGCCAAGCCGACCCACTCCGTCTGGACAAATATTGACTGGTTCTGCGGCAGCATGGTGATATGATATGATGATATGAAATGATGAGGAGTAGGGTAAGAAGTAAGACACAGATAAGTATACTGCACACATACACACTTATACTCATTTTTAAAAGGATAACACTGGTGCATTTGGAGCACAAAGAAGTGATATTTTAAATAACCGCCTTCAACTAGAGTGAATCAAAACAATGAAGCTTTTAGCAGGTCATAGGTGTGTGTGCATGTGTGAGTGTCTATGTGATTGCATATTTGAGTGTTCACTTAGCTCTTTGCTTTTATCTCGGGATTGGCATTGCATTAGCAGGAGCACTGACTGTTCCCCGCCTGCTTTTAGCTTCACTGATCTACTGATCTCTAGAGAGTAGAGAGAGAAAGAGGCAGAGGAGGCGGTACTTTATGTGCCTACTGAAGGAGTATATGACAGGAAACCCTAAAGATGCTGTTAAGGTCTTTATCCTGCTATTCAAAAAGCCAAAAAGACTTTTGTGAAGTAGAAAAAGAGAGACCTTTGCAAAAGGATTAGAATAATAAAAAGGATACAAAGGCAATTGTGCTACTGTGGAGCTGCATGAGCAGTCAGAATTCAAAGGTACAATGTAACATTAAAGATGCCGTATACAACATTAACTTCCTCTAGGAGTTGCAGTAAACCACCAGCATCTGAGACAAAAAAAGTTTCATGTGAACACTGCTCACGAAACTCAGACGAAACTGTGAAACTAGGCAGTGCTAATCAAATATGGATCAAAATTATGTTACTACATTACTTATTTCAGGAGCATATTTTAGTGTACCATTATTTTAATGGGTATAGATATATTGTGACCAGGCGGCCGCCATTTTGGCTCTGATTTCCATGGAGACTGACAAAACTCAAACTGTAAAACCAGGTAGAGCTGATTCAAATGGATCAAGATTATGTTACTATATCGCCTATTTCTCACCTTTAATGTTATCAGAAACATATTTTAGTGTAACTCACTAGCTGTAATCCAAGAAATATTGTAACCAGGCTGTAGCCATTTTGGCTCAAGTTTCCAATGTACACTTCTGAAATTCAGACAAAACTGTGAAACTAGGTTGTGCTGATCAACTTCAGATCAAAATTATTATTAGATTGGTTATTTCTCGTGTAACATGTTTTCAGAAACATACTTTAGTTTACCATTTAGCCGTAGTACAAGATATATTGGTACCAGACGGCTGCATTTTGCCTCTGGTTTTCAATGGAGACTCCTAAAACTCAAATCAAACTGTCAAACTATAGGCAGTTGTTTGTTGACATCTAGTGAGGCTGAATGTTGTATATTGCACCTTTAAATAAGAACTAAGCATGTTGAGAGTTCAATCTACACAATTTTACATATCAAATAATTTACAAGAAACCTTTAATTTTGCACAATATTAAGCTGTACAATTATACAGTATGAAACACTGGATATGTTGAATAGTTTAAGAGACAAACAAATCAGATATTTGGAATCCCACTGAAACGTGAAGAACGGCAATATGGTGCAGCCTTATGAGGTTTAGTTGCACATGTTGCACAATTTCCCTTAGATTTATCTAGTTGTGCAATATAAACATGACTGAAGTAAGTAAAGATTTTAGGGATCAAGACAAGATGCTTCAGCAGAGTATTTTTTTTTTTTAAAGATGCCCATTTTTGGAAGATTCTAGTGGTTGCGTAACATTCCTCAGTTAAAAACCACTCACTCACTCACTGTAAACTAATCCCACATGGTGCCTACAGTTCTGCATGCAGCACAGATTGCCATCATCATTGGCAAACATCTTGAGCAGCAGGACTTGGCCTGCCTGCAAACAGAGGGATGCTTAACCAGAAACCGTTTTGTTATGACAAAGTCAAACACACTCACTTGGACACATTGTTCTACATTTACAAGCACACAGCAGACACCCACACACACAAGACAAGTTTTCTCTCTTCATTTAGTATGCAGAATTAATTTCAGCATTTAAATGCCGTCAGTAATCCTTCCAAAATACAATTATCTCTAACTCTATTTCACCATCCATTTCTCTCTGCTCTCTCTTTATAGCTAAAATTGTGATGAAAGCCTGCTCTCAATCTCTCATACCCCAGCCTCTGCTCCAGATTACTTTAATCTGTGTGGTATGTGTGCGTGTATTTGGAGTGTGCACTGTGAACATGATGAAGTGAGAGCATCTGTGTGCCTTTACCTTCAGTCTGCTTTTGGTTAAAAATGACTGACTCTGTATTTTGAGTTTCCCTCAGCTGTTTTTCCTTAGGATCAAAGATATGTGGTGTATGTATCCTCAGAACTGCATGTTAGCATGTTAGCAGCAGCAGATTGCAACAGTAGTTACACTGAAAAGGTTACATCATCAGGTTTGAGTTGATTGAATAAAGTCTGACCTACAGCGGTGATGGATGGGGAAACAGCTGCAGCTCACATATGTCAGTCTGCACTAACAGATAAACAGGAATGGATTTCATATCTTTTATACAGTTAAGAAGAAATGAACCCCGCAACATTATGATTTTACTCAGAGTCAGGATTAGGGTGATTTTATCAAAACACATAAGTGTACATTCAAAACTAACTATTCAGCAGCAAACCACAAACTGACAGCAACTACCAGGTGAACAAACTAAAGCATTTAGCAGCTAAATAGACAGATATTTCCCTAATTAGCTGGTAGAGACACAACTCTGAATGAACAATAATGATGCTCCACATCCGCTGAATGTGTAAATAACTGTTAGTCAACGTTACACCATTCAGAGAGCAATGGTATGCTGTAGAAAAACTAGGGCTGTCCCTGAATAAGATTTTGTTCAGTCAAATCAGACTTGCACAATATAAATATTCAACAACGTCTTCTTTTTTTCCAGCTCAATGCACCACATTAAGTTCATTTATCAGCCAGCATGAGTAAGTTTTACCAGCAAGACTCACATTTTATTGCTTTACTTCATCGCCTGTGATGTAGAAACATCAGATTTTCACACAGTCAGAGAAAGTACAAGTGCGTGTCCTCCTATAATTGAGTTATAAAATCAACACATTGCTAAGCATCTCTCACACGGCTGCTGCAGTCATCCACTGCAGTGCCACCACCTGCCCTGAAACTTCTTCTACTTGGCTTGCTGTCATTAGCCACAGTTTTACCCTGCCACCTGCTGGCGAGTGCAATTATACATAATTGAACAATAGGAATTACATACTACAGTATTACTGAATCAAATGTCAAATAAGAATAACTGAGCATGTATTGCAAATAAAATATTTTTACAGATGCCACACTACAAATTTTGCCGTCACACGCACGCACAGGCTCACACACGCACACACAAAAAACCAAAATCATTAAAATCATGATGATGTACATTTGTTAGGGTCTTTGTCAAACAAACATGTTCTCTTACATCTGGAGAACAAAATTTGTAGGCCAGGGCAACGCTGCAGCAGAGTCTGCAGAGTCTGCAGATTCTGCGATTTGGATATTACACATGGCCACTTGCAATTTCAATAATATTTTGATTAATAGTGCAAGCCCTAAATAGAAGACATTAAAATGAGCTTACTGTTTTCACATTTTTAGTTTTTCTTCTTCTTTTTTGTTAGTATTATATTACACTTTTTGTCACTTCTGGGACCCTAGAGCAGCATTGCTGTTGATCAGAGTTGGGTAACCTTCAGCGTTGGTACAGCTATTATCATATACATTGCATGCACCATGTCATTTATCACATGCGTCTAATAACTGGATGACAGGTAGGCCTACACTATAATTTTCTCTCTGGTATGAACTGTGCAGCATGTGCTGTATGCACAAAAGCGAGCATTGTGTTTGTGTATGTGCGCAGGGCTTAGAGAGAATTGTTGCTGCCATAAAAATGATATATTACCCTCAGAGACATGCACTATGGAGAGTGACATTAAATGTCAATCTCAGTTTTTTTGTGCTTGCATATGCAATTTAACAGAACCACAGGGGATGCTATAAGCAGCACAACAGCCAGAGAAAAACAAAAACACAAAGAACACCTCTTTAAATAGAGAGGAACCTCTATTAGAATATTCAACCCTGGACAGTTTCCATTTTATGGCTCAGATCAGACGAGACATCCACTCTCACATACACCCACGCACACTCCCACCCTTACAAAAAGCCAAGAAAAAAAAGAAAATTCAGTCTCCATTTGAGCAAAGCTGCTTCAGCTGACAGCTGCAGTAAACTGAGGAGACAGGACCTGACTAAAAACTGCACCACTTTCTTCTCCGAGACAGGAGACAGATGATGGTGATGATGATGCTTTTCCGCTGTTCTGTAATCAATATCTGTTACCTCATTCTGCTGCTGTAAGCTGAGTTAGTCGGTCTGTGTGTGTATGTGTGTGCGTCTGTGTGAAACAACAGGAAGTCATTCATTGCAGTGTGAATTACTGGTAAGGTGACGTCAAAGTACAAAGGGCAGAACCCAGTGGGAATACATCAGAGCATGAATGTGTATCAGTGCATAAAAAATTTAAGACCACATTTCTCTTGACATGACTGTGTACAGTACATTTCTCCAGCATAAATCATTTCAGTAGGCTGCAGACAAATAAGAGAAATCAGCAGCCCCAAAGCAGACCCAGCACTTTACTGTGTGAACGTTACGCAAGTGAGAGCTGCTGTGCATACAGAGGCAGACAACAGCAGGTACAAGTAAGTGGTGATACTAGGAGTTGATACTGTAAAGTGGAATCTGGTTCATGGTGTTAAAGAGAAAGCGTGGAGGAGGAGGAGATGGAATATGATGACAGTAAAAAATGCTACAGGCAACAAGAGACAGATGGTGCTGAAGCAGAGCGTCATTTACATACAGATATTGTGAGCTGTCACTAATGTGCATGTATAAATATAAATCACTTTACTTTTGATGACACAAGTTGTGCAATGGTTATATGAAGTTGTCATTTTTAAGAGGCTACATTTTCAGGCACTAGGCTACAACACTTGCAACACAGAGAGTAAATAAGAGTCAGTGGTATCAGTCGTGGTCAGTACCGAGTACTGAGACAGAGAAGCATTTCACAAAGGCCTGGATTCATTTTACTTTGACATAAAAGCAAGGTTGCACTTTACCTCCCTCCAGTGACCAGCTGTGGAAACACACCAGGCTGTGGGCCCACATAAAAGCAGGAGCTGAGGGTCAGACAGACGGGTACATAATAAAGATGCAGCAATCCAACTTTTTCTCTCATGATGCCAATTTTGCTACCCCATTTTAGTGTATTAGGATACTTAGAATACCAGTATTTTTCATGTGCAGTTATGTAAGATGCAGTAAGCGCCACTAAACACACAGTCTGTGGCTCACCATGACTAAATAATGTTACTGAATGTCAGCATTGGTATATTATAATATATACAAATCAGTAATGTAATGTTGAATCATATATTTCTAGTACATGGAAAAACATTTTCCCTTCTTCTTAAAAGTTGGGACAATGAGAAAATGTTTTCATTCACCTTTAGTATTTTATAAGTATGAAGGATAATTTATTAGTCATGATACTGTAGTATAAAGTGTAAAGGAGATAACCCTAAAGATGTCTTCAGGCATATCCCAGCTCACTCTGAGTAAGGCTTGGCAATATATTGATATTAGGTCAATATTGTGATTTGAGACTAGATGTCAACTCAGATTTTGGGTATTGTTTATGTGTCTTTTCCTGGTTGTACAGGCTGCATTACAGACAAGTGATGTAATTTTCTGAACATACCAGACTGTTCAAGCTGTTGTATTATTTGCCTTTACCCACTTAGTAATTATATCCACATTACAGACATTATTATTTGTCAAAAAAACCTCACTGTTAATAGTTTATGAAAGCACAAATAGTCATCCCTGCAATATTGTCCCAATATCAATATTTGGTTGAGATATTTGGTAAAAAAAAAATAATATTGTGATATTTGATTCTGATCATATCACCATGGCTTGGAGTTCTCAAATGTTTAGCTATACTCTGCATGGTTCTATGGATGGCAATGTTGGTCCATCAAGAACACAACTACAACTGTGGGATGGATTGCAATGAAATTTGGTTCACAGTCCCCAGAGAAGGATTTACAAAAACTCTGATCCCTTTATTTTTCATCAAAAGTATGACTTTTTGTGAAATATCTGCTAAACCTACGTGTTTATTGCTGATTAGCAAATGTTTGCATGTTAACACATTAACTAAAATATTCAGCAACATACACCTGCTATGGACTGTAGTCCTGGTCACAGAGTTTTAAAGATGTGGATGTTAGCGTTAGCATTAGCTATGTCAGCCACCTGCCAGTCACAAGCTGAGAAACAACAGAAACAAATTAAAGATGCTAATTACACTCACCATTCTGATGCATCTGCAGTAAGTCGTCAGGTTTGGTGCACAGCAGATTCCTCATCTTAGTCTGGGTCTGACTCAGGCTAAAACTTGTTTGATGCTAACGTTAGCCGTCTCGATGTGCTGCGCTCCTCTAACGGTGAGCAGAGGTGGTGGGCGGGGCGAGGACAGATTTAGAATTTCCCTGCCGTCAGCACGACCACGCCCCGTTTTGGGTGAAACGAGCCTCGTATTACCGGCGCCAAAATGAAAATGAAAATGAAAAAAAAAAAAAAAATAATAATAAATAAAATCAAATAAAATAAATAAAAAAAACAAAAAAATAAATAAAATTGTACATCAAATAACAGAATAAACCTTTTTTTTTTCTTTATTTGCCCCCCAAAAAGACTGTAGGTATGTATGGTTTGTGGCTTCAAGACATCTACAGAGAGGATCTACACGCCAGCCACTATTTGTACGTCTGTGGAAAAACTTTGCAGATGTTATGACGTTAGACTAGTAAATTAAATTTATGCTGACTGTACCTGTAAATCATAGTGAGTCAGAAAAGTTTGATCATGTAACTAAGGGTTTTACAGTGACAAAAAAAAACAAAAAAAAAAACAAAAAACAAAAAAACAACAACAAACAAACAAAAACAAAAAAAAAATAGAGACAGCAGTTCCACTTCACAACAGCGATGTAATTAATTCCCAATAAAGTCATATTGGACAGACTACCAAAACAACAAAATGAAGTATATTAACGACATAAAAATGAGCAAGACAACACCAATTGGCAACAAAATAACATACCAAATCTTCTTGCCTGGCTGGCAATAAGGTTTGACTTCTAACAGATAAAAAGCAATATGCTATTTTTATTTTACACTATTAAATTGGCAAAGGACTTGTTATTTGCATTTACTGCCAGTCAAATTAGATGGGCTGTTTTCATTCAAAAAGGGGCTGGGCATGATACAGGTACCCGAAGGTGCTATGAGGGACAAAGATTAGATGTGCTTCCAGCACCTTTTCAGTTTTCAATTTCAGAGTTGTTGTTTTTTTTGAGGTAAAACAATGTTAAACAAAATATTAATCATAGCAGAGTATTTTTGCATGCTTTAAAATGACATGTCTGGGGCAGACGTTTAGCTCAGTTGGTAGAGCATCCTACCCATGTATGGAGGCTGTTAGTCCTCTGCAGCAGCTGCTGGTTTGACTCCCGCCTTCGGCCCTTTGCTGCATGTCATCCCCTCTCTCTCTGCCCCCTTTCCTGTCTACTCTCTGGCTGTCCTATCAAATAAAGGCAAAAATGCCAAAAAAAAATAACTATAAATAAAATGACATGTCTGCAAGGAAACTTTAAGGAAGTGCAATGGAGCTCCCCTTTAAAGCTTAACAAAAACACAACAAGAGAGAGTTTGTCGTAGCAACTGAATTTTTAATATTTTGTAAGATATAAAAATCTTCATCTTTATCATACAATAACATCTTACCATAAATTTAGTCAAAGGAGGGAGAGTTTTGCCACCAAACAAGAATTATAATATTAACTTTGATCCCTTTTGAGGTAAGACAGCTGGTTCATTGATTATTTAGCCACACAGGTCTTCCTTTCCACACGTGCACAGGCTGTTTGGTTTGTTATCATGATGTGTTACCCATGTAAGACATTCTGCCTCACCTGTAGGCCTATAGGCACCAAGCTGAAAGCAGGACCTACCCTATGAAGCTACTTACAATGAGATTCATTTATTCTTTTTTTAGGGTGTCTCAAATCGAGTGTCAATAAAATGACAACAAGTCATATAATCATCAGAATCAATGGAAATTCAATTATGAATGAAAGAGTTAACACAGGACTGCTGAAGGTCTGGTCTGTGTTATATTAACAACCTGTGATTTGAGAGTTTAAAGGGGGAATGAGGCTGTGTTTGACTGCCTTTCCTCCCTTTTACAATTCAAAACAGAAGGGGAGACCTGTACGGCATTACGTCCACAGACTGTGATGTGCTCAGCTCATCTTTCACTATTTTTAATCACCACTTCCTTTGGACAAAAAGAAAAGAACGAAACAATCAACAACAAAAGCAGCCAACACAGGAAACAGCATTCAATATGCATTATCCAAGAAACACAGTGGAAAAAAAACTGAAAAAACAAGAAACAAAGCAAATATAGAATCTTTAACATGCCACATTGTTCCTTGGGCAAGTTTTCTTTCACAGAAAGCCACCTATTTTACTAGTTTTTGTAGTAATAAAAATAATAGACATCTCAGCAGGTTGACCAAGCAGAGAAGAAGGGAGAGGAGAGAAACAAGGAAGCCACATGACATCATCACATCACCGGACCATGCACATGACCCTGCAGCATCCTGCAAGACAGTATACACACACACACACACACACACACACGCACACACACTGCAAGTCATGCAACTGACACACACACATACACACCCACCCACCCACAGACACACACACACTCTCTGTAAAACAAACACAAGCATAGATTGACATTAACCAAAACATCAGCATGTGACATTTTCCAGAATCCACATGTTCTGGCTGTACCAAAGCCAAAGAGGCATTTATGGCAGAAATGTTTTAATATTCATATTAATAATGCTCTTTCAAAAACATTTAACAGCAGTTGGACAGTACTGTGTTTTTGTGCTGTCAGCACAGGTTGATTTGGCAGCACACCCGGTAATATAAAGCTCATCAACTTTACAAAAAGAACAGGAAGACAGACAACAAAAACAGGCAGACAGACAGGCGTGCAGCAAGCTGAATGATAACCAATTACAGCAATGATGAGGAGAGAAAACTGTTGTCGTCACAATCGAAAACATGGCTGCATCAACTCTGTGGCAGGTCATGCATAAACACACATACACACACACACACACACGCTCACACACCCACCCACACAGCACTAATACATCTGCCAAAAACCTGCACCCTTTTTTTTAAATTTGCCCTCATCGCCCCCATCCATCTTCACATCTTTTGCCAGTCTGAAGGAGATCAGCTAACAGCAGCTGACGAGCCCAAACAAGGAGGATGATAGCGAGAGTGGGACGACTGATGTCACAAGATGGGGGCAGGACCACAGTCAGTGTTCCTTGGCTGGTAGAGGCGGATGACACACCGAGAGTCCCCGAGCAAGCTGACTGGGTGGTTGGAGCCAGGAGGTGCGGTTTTGGTCAGTCTCCAGTGAGCTGATTGGTTGTTTTGAGTCTCTACAGGGAGGTGGAGGGAAGCTTCTTGACACGCCTCTGGGCTAAGAAGGAGCTCTCGATGGGCTTGAGCTCTGGGGTTGGTTGGGAGTTCTTCAGGGCAGAGTAGGTGGCTGCCATCGCACCCTGGTACATAAAGAGCACCACAAATAACCAACTATCCAACATGTAGGTATGACAAAGAAACCTGATAAAAGCTTTCTTAAGTCCCGCCCCTTTTGGCTCTGTGCTCCAATAACATTTGAGCAAGCTTGGTACCTCAGTTAACTTTCCTCTTTTCTGTACTTAGACACGATATATGCCTGGTTCATCTATGTTGAAAAGAAACCAACCAAAGATGTTTCTAGGGAACCTGAGAAAACGTGCTTGCTAGTTGCCAGCTAGCTAATCTACAGCAGTCATTAGCTAGCTAGTTAAATAGCATTTTGCGAACATTAGCTTGTTAGCTAACTAGCTAATCCACATCATTTGTTAGCTAGTGTTTTGCTAACATTATAGCTAACTTAAAATGTCACCATGCTGCTTTTACAGGAAAGGAGAAAGTTGATTGAGGTACTAAGGTTGCTCAGCTATTACTGCAGTACAGAGCGAAAAGGGGTGGGACTTAGGAAGGGTCAATTGTGCTTCATCTACACCAGATTTTTTTTTATGTATGTACCATAATGAGTGATACATTTTAAACAGTTTAAGTGTCTAAAATGTCTACAAAGTGGAATTAAGTTGGATAATGCCACTTTTTTTCTACATAATAGTAGTTGCTTTGATGATATGACACAGCTTTAAATCTATTTTAAACATTGTTCTACTGAGTATGGTAACATTTTGATCAGTTTATTATTGTAGAAACTTTATGATATATGTTTTTTTTTTGTTTTATTTTGACATAATTTGTGATCCCATTAAAAATGCATGAAAACCTGTGATCTAAATTAAAGGTGTCCTGTAGAGATTTCATGTAAACACAGAACAGTCTTGTTTGCATTCAATTTCTCACCAAAACACATTGTGTATATCTCGAGGTCTAACAGATGAATCTATTTCCTTGTTGTTTTGTTGATGTATTTTAAATCCTCTGTTGGTATATTACTACATTTTTGACGCATTACGAACACCAATTTTCCAATCAGTTAATATTCAAAAGTTCTCCTCAGAAACGTTTTGTGTGGCCCCCGAACATGACACGAACAATGCATGCATTATATTTTATATTTCATTTAATATATTACTCGGCTACTGCATCAAACCGTGTTACAACAAGTGTCTGTCAGGAGGGAGGGAGTGAGGAATTACTTGTAGAAAGCTACTGGTTGCATGGCAACTTGTGGCACCCTCCAAATGTCACAGGAAATACGCTCTGCTGCTTGTGTATTATTCTGGTGGACGACTCTGCAGTTGGCTGATTTGAAAACAGGTGAATTGGCTGCTCAAGGAATTTTATGTTAAATGCCACTGACACTAATCACAAATATTATGAAAACTGCTGAACTAAATAATGTGAAACTGGTGGCAAGACTGTGAATTGTGTTGTGTGTTGTTGTTGCTCAATTGCACTACTTGTGTTCAAAAAGTCAACAGAATATCTTTAATTTTTTAAGTATTCAATTCTCAAGCATTATGTAACTGTATTATAATAATAATAATAATAATGACATCCCTACTAGATTTAATTAGAAATGTTCACTGATACAGATTTTAAGAGAACCTCTATTACCTTGACCAGTTTGGGATCATGATGTGGGAGCTGGCTGTTGGGTAGTTTGTCTCTCTGGACAATCCAGGGATGTTTGAGGACCTGCCTAGCAGTCAGTCTCTGATGGGGGTCCACATGAAGCATCTTGGACACAAGGTCCTAGAGGGAACAAATTAAATATGAAACTGATATCGCCACAGAAGGAGCCTGGAGTTATCTGTGAAGAACATGAGCAAAGGAGCCGTCAGTCAGATCTGTAGCTCTACCTTGGCAGCATCGGACACAGTGTCCCAGTTGCCTCCATTCAGACTGAAGTGACCGTTTCCTATCCTGTTCAGGATCTCGTTCGGGGTGTCCTCGGGTCCGTTGGCAAATGGAGTGAAACTGGTGGAAGAAACAGATAACAGAGTGAGTATGGAGGGAAGCCAGAGAGAAAAATCTGCTCAAGTGAAAGGGTTGGTATTCACCCAGCCAGCATGGTGTACAGCAAGACTCCCAGACTCCAGATGTCACAGCCTTCGTCATAGCCCTGACGCTTCAACACCTGGAATGAGTTAACACACATTTCACATTTAATTTCAATGTCTGTAAAGTTTACAGTTTAATCCGGGTCTGAGCAAATCTAATCAATTTATCCACAACTTCTGACTACAAAGTGACCGTGCTCACCTCAGGAGCTACAAAGTTAGCGGTGTAGCATGGGGTCATCAGCAAGCCGTTGTTGGCACGCAGTTGCTTAGCAAAGCCGAAGTCACAGATCCTGATCGACTCTGGATTCCCTGACTCGTCAACGTAGAGGATGTTGCTGGGCTTCAGGTCTCTGTGCACCACCTGGAGGATGAAACACAGCAGGAAAGATGCAAAGATATTAATAAGGCTCATTAGTTTGTTTTCAGTGATTTTAACAATAAAATGCTCAGATTTTTAAAAAAGTTTAAGCAGATTTTAATGCAGTCTGAGTCAGTTGTCCCCAGAAGACACTGTGTTCATAAACTACGGTTTAAATGAAATTGAAATTAAATAGTTTTATATTTACAGGAACAGTTAATTCTAAAATCAAAAATACATATTTTTTGTGTGAATTGTCAAGTTTTGGAGATATTGGCTATAGAGATGTCTGCCTTCTTTTGAATACAACAGAACTACATGGCACTCGGCTTGTGGCGCTCAAAGGGCAAAAAAATAAAAAAAATAAAAAATAAAAAAATCAACAGCAATGTCTCTTTCCAGAAATCATGACCCAGTTATTCAAGATTTTCATGTAGGAACTACTTTCTTTCTACTCAACTACACCCAACAGCCGTTTCATCGTGCTAGCTGGCTCAGGGATGCTAACGCTACAGCTCAGCCGAGGAGGACGCCATTAATGATTACATTTCGCACTGTCACAAGCATGAGCCTCGCATCCATGAGAAGATGCATGCTTCTTTCACCCACCCACAAAACATATCACCACTCAGAAAAAAAGCATGTAACTCCTTATGGATGAGAGGCTTGTGCACGGGATGTAAAAATGAATGGCCTCCTCCTCGGCTTAGCTTTATTGTTAGCAACACTGATTTTTTGGAGCTTTGGACACAAAGTGTTAAAACATCATGAACAACAAAGGCTTTCTCTACTGCATTAGTGTGTAGTGTCATTAAATGTTTTATTCACAGTAAGTTTCAATAGTAGCTTTATTAATGACGATGAAAGTTTAAATTTTTTTCCATGTATTAACCCTCATTAAAGTCAATACAAACCATGCCTAAAATCAATAACCAGACAGGAATAAAGACTCATATTAATATTTCTAGCGGTCCTCACCCCCTGTGAGTGCAGGTACTCCACAGTCTTGGTGATGGTGTGAAGCACAGCGCTGGCCTCTCTCTCAGAAAAGAACTTCTGTTTGAGGATTCGATCCAGCAGCTCTCCTCCACGCATCAGCTCTGTCACCAGGAACACCTGCTTACTGTTGTCGTACACCTGAGACACAAACACACACGCCAACATTTTCATATCACCAACTATAACATCCGTCACATTTAATGCCTAAAGTAAATGACAGTGTGATTTAAGTGCGTGTTTTTATACTCACATCCTTCAGTGTTATGATGTTGGGGTGCTGTCCATATCTAAGTAGAATCTCAATCTCCTCAGAGGGGTCTGTGCTGGTCTTGTCAATCATCTGTCGATCAAAAAAAAAAAGAAGTGGCATGAAGCTCATATTTCAGGATGAACGGTCTTCTACTGGATCCCTTTTCAAACATTCACACATGGTGCCAGTAATTTATGATGCCTATGAATTAGTAAGGACTCTCATTCAATTTTTGCACTTATAAATGAAGTTTGCTTAAAGTGATAGTTCAGATTAGTCGATGTGGGGTTGTCTGAGGAATCAGACAGGGGCACCAGCATGGAAACTAAGTGTTGAACTGCTGTTGAAAGGGTCAGTAACAAAATGTATTTTAACCCCTTATAAAGGTCCACCTACAAAAGTAAATAACAATTTAAGTGTGTACTATATTTAGAATATTTCTCCACTTTACTTTGCTGTCAGACAGCCTTTTCTAACTGGAAACCACTGTTAAATAAGCCAAATATTGCTTTCTCCAAACCAACCAAACTCCATAGGTGAAATCAGTACTTTTACTTCTCAGAACATAGGAGTTGCTTGTTTGCCACTACCTGGTTTGTTTTATTATTGTGTGACTTTGATGAATTCTAATTGTGCTTTTAAAACTCAGAAGTCACACAATAATACAAACAGACTAACAGATAGAGGCAGCGGAGGACCAGTAACTCCTGTTTTCAGTAAGGTAAAATGACTCATTTCCCCTATAGAGTTTGGTTGATTCAAAGAGAGCTATATTTGACTTACAAAACAGCGGTTTCCCATCAAAAAAGGCTGTCTGACAGCAAGGTAAAGCAGTGAATTTTTTTGGTATACCTTTATTAAGTGGCTGAAATACATTTTGCTGCTGACCCTGTCCGCAGCTGTTCATTGCTTAGTTTCTTAATTTAGTTTCCATCTAATGTAGGCAACACACTGACTATCAATAAGGAACACATGCAACCCCACGTCAAAACACCCGAACCCGAGTGTGTGTGTGTGTGTGTGTGTGTGTGTGTTCATACCTTGACAGCGTATTCTGTGTTGGTGGCTTTATGGATACATCTTTTACAGACAGAGAAGGAGCCCATGCCGATGTCTTCCTTCAGTATGTAGCCGTCACTGAACAGCAGGTTCTTGCCGTGTAATTGCTGCGGATGAAGAGTCGAAGGTTGAAGAGCGATAGTGAGGTGAAGGTGTGGAGGACTGACAGAGCTAACAAGGTGAAGGGATGTCGGTGGTTTACGAGGAAGGAGTTGAATCTATTTCTGGCAACCTTTTTTTTTCTCTCTGTCTGTCTCTCTGTCTGTCACACAGAATTAATTACCGCTCCTGTCAGGCATGAAACAGGATCTGAAGTCATGTACCTATGTTAAGCCTCCTCTTCTTCCCGTCTGCCTTGCACCTCACACAGTGTATCTGTCTCTTCCCCTCTTTCATGTAATCGTCAATGACAACCAACTGTGAGAATAATTATGCTGCTATAATTGACTGTACACCAGTTGTTCTTAAATAAATAAAAGCTGTTTTAAAGGAAATCCCCAGGTGTTTTAGAGTTAAATATATTTTCTAAACGGGGTCTCCTGAAGCATCTGCTCAAGTCTGACCTGGACCACAGGGTGCGGCTGGGGTTTGACAATCTCCTCAGAAGCCTCCTCCTCCAACAGAGTCGATGCAATAAAGCTGAAGCCTCTGAAGAGCTGGTGAGCTCCGGCACTGGGGGGCACGCCGGGGGAGTCTGGAAGATGAAAAGGAAGATCAGTCAGAACCCTTGAGGAAACTGGTCACATTACAGATGCTCCCATTGAAGAATAGAAAATATACAAGCATAATATAGAAAATTGAAAGTAAAAAAATATATACACTCTACTATAATACATAATAAAAATAATAGAACTATAAAGTAAAGGGAACAGAAATTAACAGAATAGGAAACATAAGAATTATGTACAAAAAAAGTGCATCATGCTACAATATACATTGGTGTAAATAACAATGCTGTATATATTGCACAGGTAATACAATACTTCAGCTGAACCGGATAGAAAACAGACACGGAGTCAACTAATATAATAGCACCATATTAAAATTCAGCTTTGATCTCTGACCTTTTGGGGTGCGGGAGGTGAACTCAGAGTCAAAGTAGAAGGTGTCGTCTGGACGTCCCACCGCCGGTCTGAACGGAGGCTTTACTTCTTTTCTGAAGAGTTTCTGAAAGGAATCAAGGACTTTTAATCACACCATACAGTTGAAAATGTTCTACCTACAAACACCTTGAACGGTTGTTGTTCTAAATGAAAATTTTCACTGTGTATATTGTAAAATGTCCTCGACACTCACGTTCCAGTCTATGGTGGAGAAGAAACCATGCCGTTTGATCTCCTCTGCACCATCAGCACCAGATCCTAAAACAAACAAACAAACAAAAAAACCCAAACAGTTAGCACAATGAAGCGAAAACTGTATGTTTCCATTTGTGAAAGTGATGGTCATGACACTAACCCAGTCTGTTGGCAGGGTTTCTCTTGAACAAAGCCCTGAGCAGAGACTGGGCCTCTGAGCTCAGGAACTGAGGCATTCCCAGACGCGCCCTGCAGGGAGAGACAGACGGCACGCGGATCAGACTGTTTCACCAGATATCAAGAGAGACATTTTGTACAGCAACAGTATGTGACAAATTGTCTTCTTCTGCGTCGGACTGTTCCTCCATCTAAGAAGACACTCACTTTAGAATCTGGTTCATAGTTTCTTTGCGGTCCTTCCCTTGAAACGGCAGTGCTCCAGTCAACATCTCAAACTGGGAGACAGAACATACAACTGTAATGTATAGGTGCGTGCATACACATGTGCAACAATATGACTCTGCATAACGTTTCAACCATTATTGAGAAGAGGGACACATCATGTGCCAACAATAAAAACGATCACTATTAACACTAATTCCTTTTTTGGTAAAAAATGTATTCAACAGCTTCAAACAATCAAAAAATCTGTTAAAAGCCTTAAAAATCTAAATAAATCTAAAACGAACAAAACTGGCTGACAACATTGGTGTAAAAATGTGCTATTCTAATCATCTTTGTTTTAAAATAAATTAGCCCTTTAAATTTGTGTCCCTCAACTCTGTCAGATTTTATAGAAACATAATTTAATCAGGCATTAAAAGGTTTAGCTACAACATAAGGATCCCTGTCTCACTTCCTAGTTTAAAAAGACGAGAATACTGCTCAAGCAGTGGTAAGCTTTCTATTTTTTGACAAATTCATTAAATAATATTGCTATCACATGTGTCTCAACCATAACAAGTCAGCTCTGTAGCCCTTCTAAACCAAAGCTAAATAAGAATTGTGCCTTAAAATGTGTATTTTCATTGGTCAATAGTCAATAGTCTTATATCTAATGCAACAAAAACCATTAATTTTCCAACATGTTTTTGAAATTATAATTCTGTGACTTTGGGTGTGTTTGACTGAGGTGACAAAATTCAGGTCCTCAGCTGCAAAAAATGCTATTTAGAAAAAAAAAAAAAAAAGAAAAGTAAATCACTTGGAGATTGGCCCATTACAAGGTTTAATAGCCAAGTGTTTGATCTTGTAAAATATATTTTCCCAGCATAATTGAAGAAAAAAAAAAACACCGTTTTGTCCCAGTTCTCAAGAATGAGTGATTTATTTATATTATTCCTAGAGGGTTGGCTTGAAGCTAATCTTGAATCATTTCTTCCTGCTTACCATGAGTACTCCAAATGACCACCAGTCGGCGCTGTGGGTGTGTCCCTGCCTGTTCACCACCTCTGGTGCCATGTATTCCACAGTACCACAGAACGAGTAAGCTTTTTTCTCATGATCGATGGCCTCTTTACACAAGCCAAAATCTGTAAAACACAAGACACAGTCAGCAATATATCACCAATATACCAAAGTTACTTAAATATTATGAACACGATTTCAATTTGCTGTGTAAAAATCCTTTATTTTCTGTTTAAAGGACTTTATCATTGCCAGCATTCGTCTTCACCAGTGTGACTTGTTATATCACTCTCTATAATCTCCTAATGTCACCTTTGGTTCAGTGGTGGCAGGACCCGGGGGTAAATAAAAGGCGGTGATTATGGATGACAATACAGATAAACAGAGGAGATAACATGTAATAATTAACTTGCTGAACATATACAGGCTCACATGCAGATATCTGGAGTCACAGAGATAAGCCTGTTTCCCCACAGTGAGTAATGAAGGTCGACAAGGTAGAGGAGAGGAAAGGGTGGGTGTTCAATAGAGAGACTGGGTGTGAAGGAAAGACTCACCTGTTAGTTTGATATGTCCCTCCTCATCCAGGAGAATGCTAAAAAAAAAAAAAACATCGTTGCATTGTTAAATAATGAATAATTTTACACACTGTTATTTCTGCTTGGATTATCACTTTCAAAATATAGAATAACCTTTAAACTTCGAAGGGTAAGCGCAAGATACAAACCAACAACTCATTAGGGTACCTTTAAAGGGTAATTTCTGTATTTTTCATCTTGGGCACTATTTTCCAATGTTTTTGTGTCTAAGTGACTAAATGGGCCAACATATTTTTGACACTGGTCCAGTACTGGGGCAAATAGCTCTGTCATTCAGTCATTTACTGAGGCTGTCAGTCCTCTGCATTGGCCCCGGTTCAATTCCAGCCTGTTGCACTTTACAATGGATCATCCCCTTTCTCTTTCCCTGCTTTCCTGTCAAGTCTTCAGCTGTCCTATTTAATAAAAACCAAAAATGTCAAATGCATTCTGGTTACTTTTAAATAATCTAAATAACATCATAATAAATATGAAAAAACTACGAAAGATTTTTTTTATGTTAAAGACTTCTGCTTTAATTCTCAGGAAAGAATGCAAAATAATTTGCCCCTCTGGGAGATTTTATAAAATGCATGCCCCTTTCTGATACATTTACAAAAGAAATGGGACTTTTTCCAGGATATCTGAAATTTCTCTTTCTCTTAGTACTTTGTAATTATTTTTCCAGACGAGGCGCAAGTACCTCGCTTGTATCACATGCATGCCTGCAATCAATCACCAACTCTGGTTGTTTGTTCAAAATAAACCCTTAAGTCATGTGAAAATATTCTGTCTGTGTACGTTGTTTGATGACAATGTTACAATCAACCGTTTTGCAAATGGAGTTTGGTTAGTTTGGTAAGATCTGTTTCTGGTTAAACAAGACATATATTACTCTTTGTTTCTCTGTTGTCCCTGTTAGTCACTTAAAAGTTTACAAAGCACTCACATCCAAATGTGATAAATATTAGGTGCTGGACAGAAGTACATTCATCACTTAGACACAAAAACATGGGAAAATAGTTGAAAAAACCCAGTTAGCCTTTCAGGGTACCCTAATGACTTTTTGATCACTAAGAGCTCTTGTATAGCTGTGTTTTGAGTAGTGGGTTTGCATCTTGTGTTTGTATGCACTCTACAAGCACAGGGGGAAGTGCGGAGGTTCCATATCAACAACTGATGCCAGTAAAGTACCATAAAAAGTAGCAATTTGCTAATTAAAATGGAGAAGAAGAAGACTACAAGCTGATGTAAACAATGCAGGGTGCACAACTTTACAAGCTTTGCACATTTTTAATGAAGTAGGTTTGCATTCATAATGTTTGTCAGCCCTGAGGGATACACACACACCACCATATTTTGGTGAGGAAAGATAAGTCTGAATATTTTAAGCACAAATTGAAAATTCCACTGGGTACCTTTAAAATGCAATAGAATTGAATAACTTCTCATATTGGAAAACGGTTTTAGTTTTAATTCCAACAACTAAATGAAAAAAATCATCACTGTTTGTCAAGGTTCTTGGCTATTGCACCATTCATTAGATTACTCAGAATAAAAGCCTCTTCAGAGAGCACTGCAGCAGGGATACAAGCTTTTTCATAAAAACAAGAACATGTGCATATTTCTTAGTACAGTTGTGGATTTATTCTCCTGAGATCTGGCTTCATAAATGTAAAACTGAGCCAAGTTTGAGGAACATGACTGTAGCATATCCAGATGGCTTTGGATCCAATAAGCACAATTCATGAAATATGCATCTGTTTATACGTGTTTCTATTTCTGTGTGTTCAGTATGTCTTCTTACTTTTCAGGTTTGAGGTCCCTGTAAATGATGCCCAGGCTGTGGAGGTGGTCCAGTCCTAATGCCAGCTCAGCTAGATAAAACTTAACATCCTCCTCTGTGAACATCACCTGGGAGACACGAGGAGATACATACAGAGAGGAGGGTGAGACACAAAATAAAGAATAACATCATAAGAACGAGACAGTGGAGGCCAGCAAAATCCAGTGAATCACTGACCTCTTTGGAGAGTCTAGTGAAAAGATCTCCTCCTCTGAGAAAGTCCAGGATCAAGTACAACTTCCCTTCAGTCTGGAATGCTACAAAGACACACAAGTTTCAATCAAATCTGATTCAACGGTAAATCAAGAGAAAAATGTCTGGAATTTAAAACAATAAAAACTGGTAGGTCCAATAAAACTGTTTTTTCTAGGTTAGGGGGGTGAAGTGAAATAAAACTTCAGAATGACTCACCATAGTGCAGTTTGACAACAAATGGGTGGTTGACGTCTGCCAGATGTCTCTCTCCATCTTGGTTCTCACACGGTCTCTCACTGAAGGATGATTAAGAGCACAGAGTTTAGTGTGCATGTATAAAACTTTAACACAAAGTATCAGCTGAGAAAGTAAAATCTAAAAAAATAATACTTTACATGAAAATATAAAGTAGACTGACAAAGCCCTCCAACCATTTTCACTATATTCACTGTGGTCTAACAACGCATGGACGGTTGGAAAAAAAATGTGTTTTTGTTTTTTTTTTTTTTGGCTGCACAATAAGCGATCAATACTCTGCTTTCAGAGATTCAGTGTGATGCTCTGTGGAAGCTGGCAGTTTGTTGGAGCTGTCAAACCTAAAGGGATGGTTCAAATTATTTGAAGTGAGGTTGTATGAGGTACTTATCCATAGTCAGTGTATCACCTACAGGAGATGGCTGTCACCCCTCCCAGAGTTTGGGGGAGCAGCAGAAGTCCCAGTGCAGGGCACTAAGAAACTACTGCTGAGGACAGGGTCAGCAGCAAATCATTTTTTAGCAACTTAAAAAAAAAAAGTGATTAGATAAATTAAAGTCCCACTTTAATACAAACAAACTAACAGAATGAGGCAATTCACATGCTCTGTGAGGTAAAATGACTGATTTTACAAATGGAGTTGAGTGAGACAGAGCAATATTTGGCTTATATAATGATAATGATATCTGAAATTTCTCTTTCTCTTAGTACTTTGTAATTATTTCTCCAGACGAGGCGCAAGTACCTCGCTTGTATCACACGCATCCATGTAAATCCATGAAAATATTCCAAATATAGGGTACACTTAAACTGATAATGATTGTTTTTAGACTGGCCTTTTTTAAGTTTCTAAAATAACTTTTGCTGCTGCCCCTGTCCCCTCAGTACATTGCTTAGCTTCCTTGCTGGCACTCCTCTCTGCTACTGTAGGTAGTACACTGAATATGGAAGTACCTCATGCAACTCCACTTAAAATAATCCGAACTGTCCCTTTAAGGTTTCAGATAGGTTTCAAAATAGAACAGAAACAAATGAACTAAATGTTGCAAAAACAAATTGATATGTTGTAGACTCAGACTGGTGATTCACTGGTGTGCATGCAGAATGTCGATGAGCCGTTTTTGCTGCTCCACAACAGGTAAATAAATCATTTGGCTGAGTACACTCTGTACTGACTGAATGGAGAGTCAAGTGACTCCAGTAGTATATTCATATACTGCAGCATGCTCAGGGCGCATTCTCGACTCAAACAGAATTTAAAGGTGGAAATAAAATCTGTGCATCTGCACACTTTGAACTAACCACATCATTTTGGAAGAGACTGTGAGAACGAATCTGGCACCCTGATGTTTGTCAAGTTAAATACCCCACCTGTGTGCAAAAGTGAAAAAAAAAAACAAACCACTGCAAGCTCTGGTGGTCTATTATGCTTCCAGTTACGGGAAAAGCATACAGCCTCTTACATGAAACCGAGGGTAATGCCACTTGAAAAGAGACAGTGAAATCACCACAAAACACAAAGAGAAAGCTTTCTGAAATAATCCCGCATGAACTTGGAGCTAAAAAAAAGTGCAGCTTACAATCGATTGTCATTCAGGTGATGTCTTCAAATGGCTTAGTTTGTCTGACAAACTGCCCAAAACTGCAAACATAATTCATGCAACTTCTCTTTATTCTCTTGGGGGTTTTTTTCCTAATTTTTTCCCTCCCTGGGAGGATGAATCCAGGGCAATGAGTGCGTTTTGCGATGTCTGTTTCTATGTTTGTTTACAGGGTGTAACAAGTTTAACAAATCACAAAACTGTCACACTGTCAGGCTGCAGTTAATACCTGTACTGCCTGTAACATACTTCCAAGTTTGCTTAATAAGGAAAAAAAACAGTTCCTGCAATGATGAGGGAAAATTTGTCACTTCATCTGCTTCTATCTACCACAAGATCAGATATCAGATCATCTGCAGTGCAGCTTTCCTGCACCTGACACCTGACAGGCTGCTGTACCTTTAAGTGTGGCCTTCTTGAGAACCTTCATGGCATAGAGCTGGTTAGCATCTGGCGGG
Organism: Lutjanus argentimaculatus; assembly: GCA_034769285.1. Classification (NCBI taxonomy): domain Eukaryota; kingdom Metazoa; phylum Chordata; class Actinopteri; order Lutjaniformes; family Lutjanidae; genus Lutjanus; species Lutjanus argentimaculatus. Next base: position 24,158,659 of record JAWZSL010000003.1, on the reverse strand, counting down.
GTCACCTTTCGCACCAGGAACACCTGCAGTCAGCACAGATCAACACAACAAAACCCTGTTAGATCAGGTCAGTGGTTAAAGGTTAATAGTTCAGATTATCTGAAGTGAGGTTGTATGAGGTACTTGTCAATAGTGAGTATATTACCTACAGTCGATAGAGGTCGGCACGCCCCCCAGTTGGGGGAAGCAGAGAGGAATACCAGTGTAGGAAGCTAAGCAATGAACTGCTGTGAACTGGCAGCAAAAGGTATTTTAGCCACTAATGGAATACCTAAAAAAATCTATTTCACTCTCTCCAATGCAACCAAACTCCATAGGTGAATTCAGTAATTTTACCTCGCAGAATACGGGAGTTGCTGATCTACCACTGACTCAATTAGTTAGTCAGTCTGTGTTATTGTATGACTTCTGTGTTTTAAAAGGATAGTTTGGCTTCACAAAAGTCACACAATAACACAAACAAACAAACAGATCGAGGCAGTGGTGGCTCAGCAACTCCTGTGTTCTGCAAGGCGAAAATACTGATTTCACCTATGGAGTTTGGTTGGTTTGGAGAGAGTGACATTTGGCTGATATAACGATGGTTTCCTGTCAGAAAAGGCTGTCTAACTGCAGGATAAAGTGGTAAAAATAAATATAGTGTACACTTAATCTTATAAGGAATACTTTTAGCTGGACCCTTTTATGTGACTAAAATACGTTTTAATGCCAACCCTGTCCACAGCAACACAGTGCTTAGCTTCTGTGCTGCTACTCCTCTCTGCTTCTCCAAACTGGGGTCCTGTTGACTGGGACCTACTGTAACTAATACATTGACTATCAACAAGTACCACATACAACCCCACATCAAATAATCCCAACTATCTCTTTAAGAGTTTGAGAGTGCAATGTGGGCGAGAAAAAGAATAATGTTTGTGAGTGAATGCATTACCTTGCCAAAGGATCCCTGTCCCAAAACTTTGAGCAGCTCAAACTGAGAGGCATCAGCCTTCTCTGAGCCTTCCTTGACCACATGGGTGATGTTGATCTCCTTAATGTCTCCATCTTCCTGAAGAGTGCAAAAAAAGCAGAGGGGAAAAGTGTAATAAAGCAGCCTGTAATCACAAGAACAAATGGCTAAAAGAATGAGGATACTGTATGACTGTAAGGATTGTGTGAAGGACAGAAAATGTCAGAGAGAAAAGGGTAGTTGTTTAATAGGAGTGTCTCCTGCTGTAAATAGCGCTATATATCAGAATAAAACACCTCAGAAAGAGGAAGCACAGTGAGATGTGTGTGTAAGAATGAGTGATTGCACCCAGCTGTACTTGTCAAAGTGTGTATTGTTTCTGGAAATGATGGTGACTGCAACATTACCAGCAAGTGACAGTAAACTGTCGGTTTCAAACAATGCAATGTAAAATGCATTCAGCAGTTCATTGTTTTGTTCTTGGACACATGTTGTGTAACCTCAAGAGACTTTTAAGACAGCTTCTCAGGTTCTTTACAGGGTGGAGCACTGGTGGCACAGCTGACAACTCTACCACATGAGCGCATGAACGCTGCTGACCCGGTGTCAACCTCACCCACAACCTTTCACGACACCACCCCGTAGAAAAGCATCAAAGCATCGCCAGCATCAAAAATATCAACAACAACAACAACATGTCTCCTTTTAGAAACTGGTTTTTCAGTTCTCAGTGCTCGTACTCCCCTGAGTTTCACGCCCATAGGCCTACAGTGAGGCACAGAACTATAGGTACCTGCAGGGAGTGGTGTAAATTTGACAGTGTGGTTGGTGGCCGGTGGGGAAACATGTTTTTTTCACTTCTTCCCACGAGGTTCACAGCAACTTTTAGAGATTAATTTTAAAATCTGGGGACGAGAAAGTAGGACATCTGGCCTGTTGCACAGTTTATCCCTTGAATTTGTCCTCTGCAGAAACAATGAACACCCAGATCATGCAAACAAAGTAATAGTTGCAGCGATTGGCCAATTAAGTAGTTGTTAAATATGAAATTAATTGCCAACTAAAAGAAAAAACACAATTTGATGATTTCAGCTTCTCAAATGTGAATATTTTCTGGTTTCTTTACTACCGTATGACAGTAAACTGAATATCTTTGGGTGTAGACAAAACACCAACATGTGATCAGCATTCATCACCATCTTCTGACATTTTACAAACCAAACAACAAATTGATTAATCAAGAAAATAATCATTAGTTGCAGCTCAAAATAATCAAAACATTTTAATCCATTTGGCCGATGCTCAGTACAACTTGGTTATAAAATTCATCAAGTAGTGTTGAAATTATCATGATTTTAAAAAAAAACAGCGTTGAAACCATTAGTCAATTAATTATAATTAATGAATGACTAATTTGGTAGCCAGTAGTCAGGCATAACATTTACTGAGTAAAAATACCACATATTTGGATCGAAAAAAACCAAAAACAATTAAAATGCATTGCTTTGGAACATGTGATGGGCATTTGTCATTTTATGGATTAAACTGGTGTAGAATGAGTACTCGATTAATTGACTGCAAATTAATTCAGTCAGTCATTTTCACAAAAGATTACTAATGAATTAAGTAATTAAACAAGCAAAAACACCAAATATTCCCTGGTTGTAACTCCTCTAGTGTGAGCATTTACTTTTCTCTATTTCTACATAACTGTCTCTTGATTATCTTTTTATCTTACAGTGTTCATTGGACAATACAATCAACAAGAAAACATTGTGATTGTAATTTTTCACTATTTTCTGACAGTTTAAAGATGAAACTATTGTAACTAATGTGCATTTTTTGATTGAGTCAGTGAAAAAAATAATGTTTCATTAATCTAAGACTGCACCATACACAGTACCATACAGTACTTCTCTATAATGCTGTTTTGTCTCACATTTGACCTTTTATCAAAAAATTGCAGCTGCAATTTGGATATTGCACTTGGTCATATTGCATATTCAATAATATTCCAATTGATTGTACAGCCAAAGATTAACCCAACAAGAAAACAATCATTAGATTGTTTTCTTGTTGGATTAATTGTTTAGTTTTCTTCCAACTAAACAATTTATCTATTAATCACAAAAAATCATTAATAAGTAATGACAATGCTAAACTTTGAGCAGTACACCGTCAACAGCCACACCAAAGGCCACTACAGCGTGGGACTTTTTTTATGTGACAACAGGAAACCAGAGTTGGTTGAATGTGCAGGTTTCAGCTGCAACTCGTTTCTAAACAAACAGCGATAACAACAGCCTCGCCTGCACTTTGCAGTCTGAATAAAATCCCACTTCTCTGCTTGTTCATTTTAAAATTACCGTGCATAATAACTCCACTAACAGCTCCCTGGAGACCACTCAAGCTTTATCAAGATGCCAACATGAGGAGGTATCACTTTACCGTCCAGTGGTTCCTTGGCGCAGGTAAAGTGTCAGTGCTGCCGTTGTCTGTTGCAGCTGCTGATCTGCAGCTGTTAAAGTGCGCAGGGCTGCCGGCAGCTAGGGCTTTGTCCTTTTTGCGCAGGTAGAGGGACACCAAGCGGCTCAGGAACTTTTTCTTGTCCTTCTCCATCTCAGCGTTGCCCAAACTTCTGCTTCATCATCCTACCCACGTCCATAACAAAGCAAACACTGCTCTGCCTCACATAAATCATCTTAAAGCTCACCTCCTCTCACCACAAGCACACTTTACACTCATTTGTGCACTCATGTCAGGATTAGTTCTGAGGACAAGTGAGTAAATATGGAAAAAGCTCTCAGCTTCTGCCCTCTCTATCTATTCTCTCTGCAGAGGCCTTCTGCAGGGCCCTTCCGCTAAAACTTTTATTAACTCTTCATCTTTGTTTTGTCCTCCATTATCTCTCCTGTCCTCCCTCTGTGTCTGCGTCTCTCTGTGTAGGTCTGATTAGCCTTGTGTGTCCTCAGTGACTGACTGCAGCTGAAGTGAACTGGAACCGTAGAGAGCAGGAAGGAAGAGCCTGCACTTATTCTCACAGTCCTGCACCCAACAAGTCCCACACACACGCTAACAAACACACACATCTGCGGCTAAGAGAAAGAAACTACGTGTTCAACAGAAGAACAAAATGAGAGATTGAAATTGAAATAAAACAAAAAAGAGAAACAACGGGTGGAGATAGTGATGAAAAACAACTTTTTGTGTCTGCAATATCCCTGTTTTGTCTCTAGGGCTGCAACTAATGAATATTTTCATTGTCATTTAACTTGACAATTATTTTCTTGAATAATTGATTAGTTGTTTGGTCCATAAATTGTCAGAAATTGAGAAGAATGCAGATTAGAGTTTCCCAAAGCCCAAGATTATGTCCTCAATGTTTCCTTATGTCTTGTTTTGTCCACAGATTATTGTTTAATGTCAGAGGAGTAAAAAAAACCTATAAATAAATCTAAATCTAAATCTAAATCTAAATAAAAACATCTCCATTTTCCTTTTATCTTGATGATGTATTACTTACTGTACCTGGGAAAATGTAAACAGAGCCTAATTCCATCTGGTTTTACAGAGAATCAAATGCAAGTTAAGACTCAACCATGCGAGAGAAAGCCATACATCAACACCATCCAGAAATGATGGCATCTGTGATGGTATGGGGGTGTGCTCGTGCCCATGACACGGCTGTCACATCTGTGAAGGCTCCATTAATGTTGAAAGGCGCAGGCAGGTTTTGGAACAGCGTATGCTGCCATCCAGGCAGAGACGACCCTGCTTATTTCTGCAATACAATGCCAAGACACATTCTGCAGATGTTACAACAGCATGGCTTCGTAGTAAAAGAGTTCAGGTTCTAGACCGGCCTGCCTGCAGTCCAGGCCCGTCTCCCATTGAAAATGTGCAGCGCATTATGAAAGTCATATATCAAGCAAGACGTTTGCTTGACAGTGTCCTTATAAGAAAAGTATGATGTAGATGTATCACAGTGGTAAACATGTCCCTGCTCCAACCTTTTGGGAGCATGTTCAGACATAATTGAATGAGTGTATATTTACAAAAACCAATAAAGTTGAACATTAAATATTTTGTCTTTGTATTATACTTAATTCAATATAGGTTGACAATCATCGCACTCTGGTTTTACTTATGTTTTACACAACATCCCAACTTTTTTGGAATTAAGGTTTGTAGAAATAGCCAATCCTGTTGCAGATGGTCTTGTTTACTTGCATAGGTCATATAGAAGCATCGGTGATAAACTGAGACTGTTTCATTAGAGGTTAAAAGCTCCTTCTTGTAGCTTTAATTGATTACTCATTGCAGTTCTATTTGTCTACAAAAGTGGTTTGATCACAAACCCAGCTCTAAACCACTTCCCGTTACCCATAATTCAACAGAGTAGAGGCTGGACGTAGAGGGGAGGCAGGCAGAGAGAGAGAATGAGGTGTCCCCCCTCTCAGTGTTAACACTGCAGAGACGACTCAGACAACTCACTGCCTGCGGATGACAGAGATTTTCCTGTCTGTGGCCAGGCATGTCCTCTTCCCTCTAGTCTATTCCTGCTCATCCTGTCTCTTAAAGCTGCTCTCACCGGGTCCTAAAGTGACCCTCTCACTCTGTTTCTTCCCTCCATCTCTCACTTTATTGCTCTTAGTGCAGTAAATACCTCTTTACTGAAAGAGAATAGGCCATTACACGCTCCATATAAATACAGCGCATGAGTCAACTTCTCTCTTGACCAAACAGTAGCATAATCGAACAGTGAGCAAACCTACTTTTCACACACATCTGATTACACCGCACTGCAGTGCACACTTGGGAAAAACGGTTGGTTTGTACAATTTTGCGATTCAATTTTACAGAGGGCAGACAAACAAAAATGCAAGATGGTGTTAGCCTGAAGTGAATAAAATGCAGAGATGTTACTGTAAGCAACAGTAAGCTGTTGGAGTGTGTTTGCTTAGCGAGGGAGGAGCTGCAGACTGGACTGACATAAAGCAGCTGTACAGCAGATGTGGTCCGAGCTTACCTGAGCTCTAATATTGGCAAAGTCCTTCTCTATCCAGGTGATATGAGACTCGTGCTAAGAGAGGAGGACGGTTGTGTTGGAATGGAGAAGTTGAAATAAGTTACAGAGGACATAACTAGGTTTTTCATTAAAGGGATAGTTCAGATTATTTAAAGTGGGGTTGCAAGATACTCATCCATAGTCAGTGTATTACGTACAGTAGATAGAGGTCGGCACGATGAACTGCTGTGGACAGGGTCAGCACCAATATGTACAGCAGCACACTATATTTTGAATATTTTCACCACTTTACCTTGCCATCAGATGGCCCTTTCAAGTGGGAAACAACCCTTATGTGAAAGCAAATATCGCTCACTGCAAAGCAACCTTAAGGAAAAACAGTAATTTTACCTTGCAACCCGTGGGAGTTACTGGTTTTCCACTGCCTCGATCTGTAGTTAATTTGTTTTATTGTGTGACTTTGATGAATCCAAATTAATCTCCAAACTTACCAAAAGTGACACAATAACACCATCAAACTAAGTGATCAAGGCAGCAGTAGACCACAACTCCTGTGTTCTGCAAGGTAAAACTACTGATTTCACCAATGGAGTCTGGTTAAGCAAGAGAGAGTGATATTTGGCTTATATAATAGCAGTTTCCCATCAGAAAAGGCTGCCTGATGGCAAAGTAAAGCAATAAAAATATTCTAAATATAGTGTAAATTTAAATTAATAATTTTTTTTTTTGGGTGGGCTTTTTTTTTTAGGTGTCTAAAAAAATGTTTTGCTGGTGACCCCTTCCAGAGCAGTTCAGTGTAGGGTTGCAAATTTTATACATTTCACTTAACCAGTACTTGAAAATGCTAACAATCAATTAATCATTAACAATTGTAAGATCGAAATGCATGTTTTTTCTCATTTTAAATTTTAGTTTTCTTATTCAATATATGCCTCTGCCAGACAAAACAACATCAAATGAGGTGAAATTATTGCTATTTCTAGATTAATTATGGATTGATACATTTTTAATATGCTAAATTCCTAAGTGTAATTAATTGATAAATAAGTAATCTTTAGCATCCCTAGTACATTGTTTCACTTCCATGCTGGCACTCCTCTCCGTTTCTCCAAACTGTGGGCGTGTTGATCACATCTACTGTGGGAAATACACTGACTATTGATAAGTACCTCACACATCCCCACTTCAAATAATTTGAACTATCCCTTTAAGAAAATTTCAATCCACAGGTTTCCTCCCATTTTAGAGTGACGAATGTTCATGTACTCTTGCAAGGACAACTCACAAACAAACATACACACACAGAGTGGGGTAAAAAAGGCTGTGGTGATGATGGTTGCCACACTAGTGACAGGAAACCTCCCTTTCCTCCTAGTCCTCACTTCCTCTTTTGTTGAACCGATCTCACTTCCTTACTGCTCGGTAATTTAAACATGTGTGCTTGCTAGCAGCGGGGAGCTGCGTCTCCCAGGATAACTGCTGCTCAGAGAAAGTTTTAAAATGCACCAAACTTATCTGATGATTCCCTAAGCATGCAAAAATTAGCAAGGGCTGACAATTTTGCTACTCATTTGAACATAGTGCACCATGTTAAACTGAAATGAGTTAACTATTTGAGATAATAATGGTCTCTGCACATCAAGATTATTTGACTGAACAGTTTTGATTTAATTGTGCTGACTACTAAAATGCATAAGCTGGACACCGCTAGTAGATCTGGATCATGCTGCAAGTGCGTCACTGGATTAGCACTACCTTGAAAATCAATAGAACTTTTTTAAGACAGCCATGTTGAAATAGTTGGGTAAGGTCTAATTTGCACTTGTAGAATGAAAGAATGAAGTTTTCCTCTCAAACTAGTAAAACTAACCATGCACTATGTGTTTAAGGGATAGAGGAGGTGCAAGTTATACACGTCCTCCAGCGTTTCCTCGAACTTCACAGCTGAGATGATGGCAGATCAGCATCACATCCACCCTCATAGAGGAAACCCCTTCCCCTCCTCCCAAAATATCACACAGCTGCCTGAAAGTTCTGACAAGTCCCCGGTCTCCAACGCATCCATCACCGAGGCACCACCCACACTCACAGAGACTCTCACCTCACTTCACATCCACTTAAGGTTAAACACAAACACATACAAAAAAAGCATGCACTTGCCTCTTGTAAGCGGGTTTTGGTGCGAAATAAGAGCCTCCACATGTCTGTATGCAGATACTTCCATGTCACTGATGTCAGTGAGTCTCTGTGATACTCACTGTCTTACAAATACACAGCCTCTGTGTCAGGGTTAGCTAACTTTTAATGTGCGCAATACCACAATGACAGAGATACAATCTACACACACACACACACACACACACGGGCGTGCGCACACACGCACACACACACACACAGCAAAATGGGAAGTGAAGTTATGAAAATGAATATGAGCTGCAGACGGACTTGTCGTGGACAGAAAAGGTTGCAAGGGTGCAGGAAGTGGGTCTTAAGAAGTGCCTTTTTATTTAGAAAGTGTTAAAACTTTAGCAAGGGTGAAGATACTGGTAACATATGAAACTAGACCAAAGGCAGTGCTTCCTAAACTGGGGGGCAATGTTTTTTTTTATCTGCTGAAGAAGGCATACCAGAAAAAGTTTAGGGACCACTGACTTAAAGAATGCACCGATACCAACCATGTCACGCTAACTGTCAGAAAGCTGGCTAAATAACACTCGAAAGTGAGGCTAGCATTTCCATTATCATGGTTGTCCCTTCACGTCTCACCTCAATATATATGTATGAAAATGGAATTTATGGGCATCAAAGAGGCTCGCCTTTACAGAAATGCCCACTTTATTATAATTCCATGCAGTTGTGGACAAATTAATTGCATGCAGTAAAATGTGTTAGTTCTTGCTTATTCTTGTTTCACATTTCTTCATACTGAGGCCACTAAAAAGTATTGGAATTGTATAAATTGGGTATGACTGGAAGGCAGATACTCTTGTGGATTCAATGAGCCCAGTTATGCTCATGTGCGATGATGCTGGTCCCCATAGAAACCATATCTTTGTAGTGAGAGCATTTTTTGAAACTTGACCTTGCTGTATAAAATGGCCTATTGTAAGGATTTTTTCCTGTGGTGTTCCTCAAGGTCTTAGTATCTTAGTGGGGCATTTTGGAGGAATTTTTAATCAATTCTCCGGTGGTCAAAACTGGTTAAATTTTGCACCAAATCTGTGTAATAAATGGTAACTGCTCCAACTACGTGACATGATAGAGCTGGGGAATGGATATGATATGCTTCTATTATATAATAGCCAATCATATCCATGAGATGCATCTTAAATTAATCTTCAGGTACCCCGCATTCCGATGATGTATATCACTTCTATGTGACATATACTGTTGACCTGCTAACTCCCCCTAAAGACCCCTGTTCCCCCCTGAAGAAAATGACAAAAATCAGTGTATGGTAGTGAGGGGTACAGAAAGAGAGAAAAAGACAGAGCAGCACAGAGAAGTTTACGCATAATTAGGCACTCTGTATGATTACACAAACCTCTGCTGGCAAGCACAGGAGCTCCCAGAGAAAGAGAGGAAATTGATTACAAGCTGATGTGCACGCCTGACAAAAGTCTGAGAGGTTCTTGAGAAAAATCCCATTTGAAGTTTGGATTTAGCTCTTAAATCTCATCTGGCTAAACTCCAACAAACCCTAAACATCTTTTGTACAACAAACTTTCATGACCAGGTTCTGACATTTTTTCACATTTACCTTCTGTCAGAGACGGACCTGGTGTAATGCTCTTTAATAAACACAAGGGGCCAGTGCAGGTCTACAGCCAGGCCAGCGGCTAGGGCGCCAGATGAAAGAAGTGCTCGGAGATAGAAAGGAGCTTTAGCCAAGTAAGGGCATGTTCACATTGTTAGCTCTTGCTGCTGGTTCTGACATCAATTAGAGCAACGGAAACAAAAAGCAGGACAGAGAGGGAGCATGTGGGAGGTAACAGAGGCTGAACTGCTGCTCAAAAACTGTCCAGTCACAGCAGGAAAGGTCACACAGGTTTAAGTGTCTCGAAGCATCACACTGGAGGTCTAACATGCTCCATATTAGAGGAGAGACCCATAAAAAAGAAGACTGGACGTGTTCCAGGAAAGACGGAGCTGTCAAAACGGCCCGAACAGAAGAGGAGAAGACGAACACGAGACAATTACAGCATTTGTCTCCGTGTCTCTCGCTCTAGCCACTCCTCTTTCCTGGAAAAGCGGCACCTGCACGTTTTCAAATGCCTGACAGCTCTGACTGCTGGAACAGAGAGGAGGAGGAGGAGGAAGAAGAAGAGTGAGGAAGTCCAGAGAGGAGACGGCATAAATGACTGGTGTACATGGAGGGAGACAGAGCAGTCTAAACATCCATCCAACTGACCGAGGCCCAGTCTCATCACTGTGAAAACAAATATCCTACTCTAGACTGTGTCTGCTTGAGTGCGTGCACACACACACACACACACACACACACCACACACACACAAACACACACACACACAACACACACACCCACACACACACACCACACACACACACACCACACACACACACACACACCACACAGAAGGTATAGTTACCAGCAGCAGCACAACTTAGACAATGACGGAGATCTTGTGATTACATAATTACCTGAAGAGAAGAAGAGACACTTGAAAATATTGTAGGCATTATGTTAAAAAACACACCACTATGAGAATATGCATCACATTTTTAGGTACCACTTTCTAATAAATAAACCCTTTATAGAGCCTGTAAGTTGTGATTATTACCTTTATTAAACATGAATATATCACAGTAATCCTTTAGGGCTGCAACCAATAATTATTTTTATTATCAATTAGTCTGCCAATTATATTCTCAATTAATTAATAATTAGTCTTGATGTACAAAATGTTGAAAAATTGTGAACAAAAATGCCCATCACAAGTTATCAGAGCCCAAGGAGACCTAGAAGTCTGTAACATAGGAAAGGAAAGTAATCTCAATGAAGAGCGAGAACTAGTGAATGTTCGACAGATAATTAAGCTGCCACTTCAAGAAGAAATCAGCGACGATATCAATCGACTGATTGATTCAGCTCTATAATCATTTATTGATCATCAATAAAAACAACTTTATGAGTTTAGTCATGTTTCCCTCCTCCAGCACGACACTTGCTTTCTTCTTATTAGTCGATTATTTGTCAATTATTAAATGATTCTAAACTGATTCTAGCTTCTTAAAAAGATCAGTGTGTAAGATTTACTGAGATTTATTGGCAGAATATAGCAGAAATGGAACATAATATTCATAAGTATGTTTTCATTAGAGTATAATCACTTGAGAATGAGAATCATTGTGTTTTCATTGACTCAAAATGAGCCGTTTACACCTACACAGGGCGTGGGTCCTCTTCCGGGGAGGCCGAGATTTCAAACCACCAAGTCTCTACAGTAGCCCAGAACAGAAAAACCACACACTGGCTCTAGATACGGCATTTCACAATTAGTGTGAGTTTTGTGGCCACGGTAGATTCTCCTACATGCTTGGAAGGGGAGGGTGAGATGAGGTGTTTGCAATCTGAAAGCTCACCTCTAGATATCAGTAAATCCTATAAAGTCCTTGAAATGAAATATTTTCTGGTTTCTTCACCCATTTATGACAGTAAACTGAACATCTAAGACATTTTTGGACATCATCTTCGTATTTTTCACCATTTTCTGACATTTTATAGACAAATTTTTTATCGATTAATCGAGAAAACAATCAACAGATTAACTGACAATCAAAACTTCGTTTCTTAACAGCTTACTAACATTTGTAAGTTCAGAATTGATTGATTTCATAAAAACAAATGCAGATTAAAGCACCTGTTGAGGCCTTTTTCAGGGATGACCTGGTTGCTTTGAGTCATTGCACCTTTGGTTCCAAGTTGCTTTGGGTGTTTTTAACTCCTGCAAGTGTAGTTCACATTTCCTACTGCCGACCTGATGTGTTGTTGTAAAAACTTTTATTGATGCACCATGAACAATTATAACTACATTATAACCAAATATAAAAGGATAAAACCCATCGAAGGGGATTATTCACCATCACCACCCAGCAACCCACTTGTCACCTCTGTTAATAGTTTATAATTGGTCTATAAAGTATTAGAAAATAAACATATAACTATTAATAAAGCACTTAAAAGGGTGCTTTATTAGAAAGTGTTACCTATTTTTCCATTTGACTTATTAACCTTTTCGCACTATACTCCTGCAGAGGCAGACGTCCAATAATCCTGGTAAGATTAAGAGGTTTTGAGAGAGAATAAAAGTACAATCAGCTCGGTCAAACTGAGGAATGTGTGTATACAGCGCTACAGTTTGACTATACATATGAACTGACATAGGAATTTCTGCTTTAAAGTTACATAAAGAGGTTTGCATCTGTGTGTGCGTCACTGTCCATAGACTTCTGTCTTTGTGCGCAAGTGTCCAGACATGTCTGCAGCAAGGACCCAAATCTGTCTGCTGAGACACAGGAATGTCTCTCTCTGTTTTTATCAGTCTCAAACCCTGTCCCCATCTTCTTCAGCTCTTCAAGGCAGCCACCAAAGAGTGCTCCTATATTTTGAAGGGCAGAGCTGACTCATTCATTCAACTGGTTTCTTTTCCATTCATCATTATATATTTTTTTCCTTTTGATGAACAGGCTATTCCTGCGACACACCTTTTTTCCACTTTGCCCAACAGCCTCTCCATCTGTCCATCCTTTCACTTTCTCCTTTCGCCCTTTAGCAACACCTGCTGTGATGACTGTGACTGACGGGCCACAAGTACAAAAAAAAATGGAGCAGTGGAGGGAGAGAAGGAAGGACGGTGGAAGAGGCGGTGCTGCAGATGGACATTCATCCCATCATGGTGGTTTAATACTAGATTAGCTGGGGGCATTTAAAAAACATCACAAAGGAAGAGATAAATAGAGGAAAATAAAAAGTTCAGGTTCAAACTGGCAGACCAACCCAGAGGTTCATCAGGCACAAAGACCCATCAGCCAGGCAAAGACTTCTAGTCTTTATCCCTCACTACTTAATGTGATTATCTCCGTCAGCTACTGTGATCCCACAGAACGATGAGAGACAAGAGCTTCATCTGTGGGCATTAGCTTGTTGAGTGGTTTGTGACTAGTCACAGGCTGTCTGTCACTGCTAAGATGTAACATGTTATGACCCTGGACCCATCAGCAGAGGCCACCACTGGGGTTAATACCCATCCTTCGGCAAACTGCACCATCTGTCTCATCTGCTTATCCAATTACATCCATGACATCTGCACACACAGACACACAAAAAAACCACTTGTGAAGTTGTATAAACAACCGGATTTCTAATCAAAAAACAGTTAAGGCTCATTAATTCCCCTTTAAATACGAAAATAGATATGTCCATTTCAAATCACAAGTTTATGACAACAATGAACATGACAACGTAGTAGGAGGTTGTAATAATGATGCTCTTGAGAGAGGGGGACAAAAGCAGAGCCACTGTTGTAGACGTCATTGGTCTGTGCAGCCATAAAATACATATGTCAGTGTCATCAGGATCCAAAAGCTTTTAGAAAATGTTCATAAATACAGATGAAATTAACACAGAGTGTGGACAGAAGGCTCCATCTGATCTGTATAGCTTTTTAAGAGTTAAATTCAAAGACTTTTCAAGCACTTTCAAGTTATATAAACCAAAAACTTCTAGATTCTCAAAGCTTTTACATCACATCTAAATTGTAATGCTAGGCAGAATTTCTGCACCCATGTCTGTGGCTGGTGTGAGAGAAACAGACTGAAAATACACTGAAACACCAGGTTATGTTTCAATCCAAGCAGCTTTCAAGGACTATATTCAAATTCAAGCATATTCCTAGCCTTGAAAACATAATGGCTGAAATTAAAGTGGTCATATTATGCTTTTGGGGGTTTTTGCTTTTGTTCAACATGTTATATAGCTTTAGTGTGTCTAAAAGACCTACAAAGTCACAAAGACCAAAGTTCAAGCCAAAGAGAGTTGCTCACTCTTACAGAAAACACTCCTCGTGAACTGCTTTTAACACTTTGTTTGTAACCCAGCCTTTGTTCCGTTACTTAGTGACATCACAATGTAACATATATGCATAATGCGCAGATAGTTTGGAATGGGTTTAGGGCCTTAGAAAGCCAGTATGTGAAAAATATGTTGCAGGTAAATGGACTTGGTAAATGGACTTGCATTTGTATAGCCCCTTTCTAGTCTTCTGACACATTCATACTCTAATGGCTGCCATGCAAGGTGCCTCCGTTCTTTGCAGGGTAGCAAAAAGTATGAGCTTGAAAATGAGCATAATATGGCCACTTTAAGCATTTTTCAAATATTGAAGACTTTGTACAAGCCCTGCAGTTAGACGTCACTACTAGACTGACCCAGCCTTGCAATACACTGTACCAAATGGCATCATTGACTGACACCAGCAAATGTTTAGTGCGCAACGAGCCTGGAGTGGCGCAGGTGCTAGTTTTATATCAAATTCCAGAGACAAGCCAAAGGTGGATGCTACAGGAAATGTACCAGAGGTAGTTCGGGATTAGCACGGATGCTACAGGAAATTCTGTGTTGGCATCTGTAATATTAATAGCACCAGCAAGAATAGCAGTAAGATGATAGGCAGTTCAGCGCTGGGCCAGTTGACATGAGGCCATAATGGCCTTGTGTAATACCCACAGTGGCAGTGATGGTCAATAAATAAATAAATAAAAAGAGAGAACAAAGAGAGGAATATAGAGATAAGTGGGAGAGATGGATGAGACAGAGGAAGAGAATAAAAAGAGTGGATGCTGTAATATAAACAATGAGGTCATCGGTGTTAAAGCCAAGCTGGCTCACTGCAGTGGAAGTGTGTGGCTCTCCACACCACCATGCACACAGAATATACAGCCACGCCAGCATATACATGCACAGAGTACAACCCATAGAAACGCAAACAATAACATGGCCTGAGCTTCTTTATGTCAGTTGTATTGTATTTCTCTGTCATCACGTAACCATCCCAGCTCTCACAGTTCAAACCCGTCACACCAGCCAGAGCGAGTCTAAAATAGCAGCTTCATATCTCTGTCGATACTTCCTGCTTCCTCCCTCTCGTGGTTCTCTCTTTCCTTAAATATCATCCCAGCCACTTGCCAAAAACGCACACTCAAACACACATGCACATAAATCAAAACACTGGTGCATCCTTCCTGATCCTTCCTGTCTTACACATCAGTGATAACCTTGCGCCTTGTTCCACAGCATGTCCGACTATCAGTCTTGTTCATATGTCGGCTCCACTGCCTGCACACTTGAGATTAAAGCTCTTGCGGCAAACAAGCCTGGAACCGCCACACCTTCATTTCTCTCAATCGAGGCCAGATAAAAGCCAACTAATCTTCCAGTTTGAGGTTCGGTGGTGTATAAAATTCTGGACACCTGCTGAATTTTCTTTCATTTTCTGCATGCGCTGGTGAAAGATCCCAATGGAATATAAATGGATTTAATCTGAGGAAACATGAGCGTGCACGGTTCACTTATGAATGGAGTCCAAGTCCTCAAGGTTTGAGGAAAAAGCTAATTGTCTCCCCTTATTTTATCAAAAAGTACACTGTGGTATTGTTTGATCTGTAAATGGCTTTTGATGGCTAAAATGGGAATGTTTAAATGATAATTTAAAAGGATAAATTGAGATTTTAATCAAATATTTTTCACTAAAACCTTTTTGACACACGGGAAGCATTTATTTGAATTTCATTAAGGTTGTCTTGATAGCTTTTTTGTCCACTTGGGGGCAGCAGAACCAACAAACGCCATGTGAGCATTTCTTGCTTTGAAACTACAGGGAGCAAGGCCAGTCTCAAAAAAAAAAACCAAAAAAAAAAACATGGTTTCAATCAGGCTGTGTATATGACATCATAAACCTCAGGAACCAATCCCATTAATCAAGAGGGTGGTGCTATACATATCATCAGTGGCAATCCCCAGCACACAGGAGAAGCTGGATGTAGCTTGTTACTGTGATTAGTTAGCAAAATAGATGCCAGGTGCAGCTAGTCAGGGTTAGGTGTGGGGAGTTTGGGGGTGTGAGGAGAGAGTGGGAAAAAACCAGACAATTTATCACTTCTAGCAGAGCATTTTCTGGTGTTTAAAACATGTCTGGAGGTGGACTTTA
Source organism: Lutjanus argentimaculatus (assembly GCA_034769285.1). NCBI lineage: Eukaryota > Metazoa > Chordata > Actinopteri > Lutjaniformes > Lutjanidae > Lutjanus > Lutjanus argentimaculatus. The sequence continues at coordinate 24,142,455 of JAWZSL010000003.1, read as the reverse complement.
ATGTATGTGAGCTCTGGAGAAATGCTACACAAAATTTATGTTGTTAGTACATTTCAAATTGGTTAAACAGCAATTAATTAATTAATGATTACTCACCAACATCCCTAGTTTATCAGATTAAGTGACTAACTTTACATTTCATGTAGTCATTGGACCCATAGAGATATACTGTAGATTTGTGCAACATGAAGATTAAGACAAAAGACACAAACATCTACACTTTTGTTGTGAGTTAGACGTTAAAAGATTGAATGAAGACTTGTTTACTTGCCAAAGATGCTGGAAATATGACAGATGGGGCCGATATAGACAAATTTACTAGCATTTGGTTGACGGCTAGTGAAGGTTTGTTATTCAGTGTTGATGAATTTCCTCCTGAAGCCCATTTCGTTCATTAAAGTTCTGTATCCTCACACTCGACGCAGTTTGGATGAGTAAGTGTGCTGCTGACACAAAGCGTGAATTCATTTTTGAAGTATTAAATTAATGTCTTCATCTGGAGGGGAATAAACAGATCTGTGGTATTATCAACTCATTTGTGAATAAATAGACTGATTGCTGTTAATGGAATTTTGCATTTCCTGCTCTACATGTGACACTGCTGCTATGGCAACAAAGGTCAAAGGTTATATGCTCCTGGGGGCAACATGACAAACTGCTGAGGAGGAGAAACAGATGAGAGAAAAAAAAAGGAAGAATGATAAACAGAAACAGACACAAATGCAACCTGAAACGATGCACCATTAAATGGAATTTTTTTTTTTTAAATGCTGCAGAGGTTTTATTAAATAAAGAGACAGGAAGAGATGGGGCAGGGCAGACAGAACAAACACCATCGGCATCCATATTAATGTGAACTATAAAGGATAAGAGCAACTGGTCGGAACATTGTCCTTAATCAACGCTGAGAGGGAGAAGCGTGAAACTATGGCAACTGTGTTCCTCTGTCTGCATCTCCCAGCATCCCCTTCGTGAGACAAGAGGTTGTACCAGAGGCAAGGCCACACACAAGCGCGCAGGAAACATTTTTTAGATGATGCTTCCAGGTAACATTTTGCCAGCCCGCATCTTCACAAATAGAGCACTTTTCTGCCTTCAAACTCTACTTCAACATGCAATTTGGTGCCAGAAATTCTCTCCTCGCCATCCATGCTGCATTAGAGTGAATTTATCTGCGTTTATTCTGGAAGTAATATATTACGATGGCCTTTAAAGGGCAGCAATGACTCTAATATCAGAGACATTTGAGAAGACACAGACTTATCTATACGACAATGCACACACACACTGGATGATTAATGGAGCTGACTCTCTGACTGTCAGAGTAGCCCTATGTAATCACTACTGTACGAGTACTAGTGTGTGTTGTGTGTGTGTGTGTGTGTGTGTGTGTGTGTGTGTGTGTGTGTGTTTTATATATGCATTTGAAGCTGAACTGATACATGAATGACAATCCCTATGAGAAGACCAGTGTTGATTTATGAGAACTGTGTGTATATATGCATTAAAACCTTTTTGCTCCTGGCGGCACAAGTCACAATCAGGGCTTAGCGACGGCAAGGACACAGTAACCATGACAACTAGGGCCCCATAGCAGCCATGAATGGATGGAGGAGGGGATGAAGTGAATAGATGGGTGGATCATACGTCTGAGGGGCATCTGGTCCCAAGTCTGGTAGGATTTTTAGTCTGTTCTGGGATGATGAAACTCACTGATATTTGGACTTGACATGCTCAGTGTGTGCACACAGTCCTGCTGCATCCATTCACAGAAACTGTCTTTGGCTGGGTCCTATATGGACTTTTTCATTCGTATATCAACATCAGCCTGGCCTTACACACTCAAACATACATTATAATGCACCATGAAGACAGTCTACAAACAGTCATACAAACTAGGTCTTATTTTTTGTAATTTTGACCAATTTTTGGTACAAGCACATGCCCACAGCGGGCTAAAGGGATAGTTCAGTTTATTTAAAGTACGGTTGTATGAGGTATTTATTGATAGTCAGTATATTACCTACAGTAGATGCTGGTTGACACGCCCCAGTTTGGAGAAGCAGAGATGTACCAGCATATAAATTAAGCAATGTACTGCTCCAAACAGGGTCAGCAGCAAAACATATTTTAGCCACTGAAAAAAGGTCCACCTAAATTAATCAATATCAATTTAATCATAAGCATTTTTAAGAATATTTTCTCAGTTTTTACATTACTGTCAGACAGCCTTTTCTGTTGGGAAACTACCATTATATGAGCCAAATATCTCTCTCTCGCACTCAACCAAACTCTATTGGCAAAAATGTCATTTTACCTTGTGAAACACAGGAAATGCTGATCTACCACTGCCTCAGTCTGTTAGTTTGTTTCTGTTGTTGTGTAAAACTAATGCTTTAAAACACAGAAGTTGTTGATTTTACCAGTGAAGTCTGGTTTGTTTTGCAGAGAGCGATATTTTGCTTATATATCAGCAGTTTCTCATAACAAAAGTCTGTCTGATGGGAAGGTAGTTTTTATGTGGACTTTTCTTTGGTGACTAAAATACATTTTGCTGCTGACCCTGTCCGCAGCAGTACATATCTTAGCTTCCTTCACCAGCTGCTTCCCCAAACTGGGGGTGTGCTGATTCCCATCTGCTGTTGGTAATACACTGAACTTTAAGTGTTGAGGAAGTTCCCAAAACAATAGTGGATTTTTACCACTGACTATAACTTGGTACACACAGTTTTCCTGTGCAATGAGGGATCATTACAACATTTTAAGTGCCAACTTCCAGTTTTACCCCCAAAGTGGTTTCCAGTCCCCAGGCCACAGATCTGAAACAGGCCATGAAACATTTGCCACCGAGCCGCGAGGGAACAATATGATTTGGGTGAAAAAGGCTGAATAATATATAACTTAATAAACTATTCATGTGGTAATTACACTGTCTATCTCTGCTGCATCTTCCCTCATCACACCCCCAACAGCAAGACACTGATTTTTGACGTCAAGTGGGTCATCAATGCACAAGGTAATCAGTGCATAATCACCTAATTAGCTACTCAATCTGCGTGTGCTGTGTTGCAGTACTGTTGCAACTAGCTGGTTAACACAAGTAAAAAAGACAAAGGCATTGAGTTCGAGAGAGTGGGTGAGATCTTTGGAAAAAATAGGGGATAGTAAAGAGGTAATTCGCATTATTTGATGTAGAGTTGTTCGCGGTACTTAATGATAGTCAATGTGTTACCTGCAGTAGATGCCAGTCTGCACTCCACCACTTAGGAGAAGCAGAGAGCGGCACAAGCCACATAAAAAAGGGTCCGCCTGAAAAAAATCAACATTAGTTTAAGTGTACCCTATATTTAGAATATTTTCACCACTTAACCTCGCCATCAGACAGCATTTTCCAAAGGGAAACACAGTTTTACAAGACAAATAATACTCACTCACTCCAAACCAACCAAACTCCACAGGCAAAATCAGTAATTTTACCCCACAGGACACAGGACTTGCTGGTCTACCACTGCCTTGATCTGTTGGTTTAATTTGTGTAATTGTGTGACTCTGGCCATTTAAAGGCATAGTTTGGATTCATCAAAGTCACACAGTAACACAAACAAACGGAGGCAGCGGTAGACCAGCAACTTTCATGTTCCACAAACTAAAATGACAGATTTTGCCTATGGGGTTTGGCAAGTTTGGAGAAAATGATAGTTGGCTGGTGTAACTCTGATTTCCTGCCAGAAAAGGCTGTCTGTTGGCAAGGTAAAATGGTGAAAATATAACAGTTAACCGATACTGACTTTTTTGGTGGACCTTTAAGTGGCAAAAAAGACCCTTTGTTGCTGACACTGTCCACAGCAATATGTCGCTTATCTATCTCTCCATCTACTGTAGGTAATACACTGACTATGGATAAGATGGGAAACGCTGATTTAAAGAATTAACTTAACTGTTGGTTTCCAATTTGACTGTCTCCCTGCTCTTGTTTCTTGCCAAGTTGAGCTTACAGATGTTGCAGTGTATCAAGATCTCAGCCATGTATCACAAAGAATTAAAAAGATGGCCAAAATTACAAAAATAGGACTTCAATAAACTTGAATAATAAACTTGAATATTCTTTTAATGATTGCTTGCAGCAAAGTTAATTCTGTGAGACGAAATGAAACACTCTTGATGGAGAGATAAAAGACAGTTTAACATCATCCAATGAAACTGAGAGCAGTGAGGTGAAATAAATCGCTGATGGCCAAGAAGACTGAGAGAGAAACAGAGGTTATATTGTGTACAATACAGTCCAAAGATTTAGAGCCCCCTTCCAGCACAGAGGCAGGCTGGGTAATTGGGCTGTAAACCATCTCCCAGCCTCAGTGTATGTGTGTCCGTGTTTTTGTGTGTTTGTGAACCAACCATCACCCCAAGCCACCTAAACTGCTGCTGCCATTAACATCAGCTTCTGTTGATGATAAACTCAGATAAGAGGATACCCGCTTGACGGACGCTTCAATCAACTGCTACCAACCCCCCCAACACTCACACACAGGCGACACATTGCACAGAAGCATCACTAACAATCACTGATTTACTTCCTTCAAGCGCTGCTGCACATGCACACGCCACACACACACACACACACACACACACACACACACACGCACACGCACACGCACACGCACACCACACCACACCACACCACACCACACATACACACACCCCTCCTGGGCCTGCAGAGGCAATCATACTGTAACAAGGTCTGTTAGCTGCAGAGAAGAAGGAGCCATTTTAATTTGTGTTAAAACCTTCTGGAGAGGCTCAATTAATGCGCATAAACGTGGCTCTCTGACTCACACTTGATAAGATGTGAATGAGGGTGTGTGTGCGCTTTTGTTTGCGTGCGGCTGCATGTAGATAAGCCGAGGTAATAGATTTTTTTTATTGTAATAGGTGAGGGTTTGTTTGTGTGTGTGTGTGTGTGTGTATGTGCATGTGTGTGTGTTTGGTCAGAGCAAAGTCCTGCGTCCAGCTTGCGTAATGAAGCTAATTTTCCATTCCACACTCTTGTTAACTGACTGACTCGCCACGTAGGAGTAGGAACACTAAGAGTTGTTTATACGTAACAGATGAACCAAACACACTCCGGACTATTCACCGAAAGCTTTTGATTTCTCGAATGCCATTCAATCAGGCATCACAATGTCAAACATCCTTTTTTTTCCTCTTTACTTTACTTTGTATGTCCTTGCTGAAAAACTAGCATTGAGCAGCTGACAAAAGGTGTTCAGCTGATTTAAGGCCATCCTCGCCTTTTGAGTGATGAACTTCACAGAAAGTTAAGAGAAGTTTGGCGCAGAAACTTTTGCGAGAACAAAAAAAGCAAACAGGATAAAAACGGGGCAGGACGGCCAAGGACACCTGCTCAACAAATCGTTAAATAGCAGACTTTATCTGGACTGCAAGACATAATGATGAATTAGACTGTAAAGAGGAGGAGTGCTGAGGAGAAGTGATGGAAGATAAAAGAGGAACAGAGGAAGAGGATGCTGTACTGGAATGTACCGAGTAAAATGATGAGGGAGAGTATGAGAGAGGGCATCTTCAAGCTTCAGTGCTTTTTCTCATTTAGGAGATGTGTGTGTGCGTGTGTCCGTGTGCGTCATCAGGGTTCCCTCCCTGTCGTCATCTAAGGTGCTGCTGGAACACCAGAGTCCACTCACTGCGGCACTTTGACAGAACCCAGAGGCCGTTTGCACTTGTTGTTAAGGCTGCGATTTTTATCGTCTGATCAAACAGAGAGTTACAGGCAGTAACTGGCAGCTCTGCTTGTTCCTCGTCAGTCCTGCTCGCAAAAATAATCAAATGAGCCAGACCTCGCTGCCATTGAAACTGACACGTTCAATCCCATTGTTATGCATGATGTAGTGTCTGTGGATGGGGATGGTGGCGCCAGAACAGATAGAGACTATGGAAAAGAAAAGAGATGTGGTGGACGTATTCAGGTCAACGCCCACGTTGGAAGACGCATAATGTCAAGTCTTCATCATCACATCTTAAACATACAATTGAAATGACAAGGGCCTTTATTGCCTTATAGAGTAGCAGGCTATTATGTTATAGCAATTTCATAATCATAGAAAGCTGAAAAATAAAGACTTAATTCTAGAGCTGCAACCAATGATGGTTTTCATCATTAATTCATCTGTTGATTTTTTATTTTATGTCATGCATTCTATTTTTATCTCTATCTATATCTCTATACTTTTACTGGTATTATCAAGTGGGTTTTATCCATGTGAAGATGTGTTCTACTGTATGTAATCTATTCTCAACTTATCTTATTTTTACATGTGGGTTTATTTTTCATCTTATTTTACATTAATTATGGCATTATATTCTTATTTTTATGTGCATTCTATATATTTTTCATGTGAATCGCTTGGTGCATGTAATTTATTTGCAGTAAAACACTTTGCGTATGAAAGGTGCTATACAAATACATTTTATTATTATTATTATTTTCTCAAATCAATTTGTTGAAAATAAGTCAGGTAATAGGTACAAATGACCATCACAACTTCCAGGAGCTAAATGCTTCAAACTCCCAACCAACAGTCCAAAATCCAAATATTCAGAGTGTAGCATGATCAAAACAAATCCTGACATTTGCAAATGTTTGACATTTTTGCTTGAACAAGCCATTAATTGATTTTGAAAATAGGTGCAGATTCAATTTTTGTCAGTCATTTGATCAACTAATCCTGTCGGATCTCATCAACACATCTCATCAACATTACCAAAAGAGAGCCTTGTTTCATTGAAAGGACCAGTGTGTAGGATTTAGTGGCATCTAATGGTGAGCTTGCAGACTGCAAACACCACAGCAGTTTACTTTATAAGTAGTTTATTTACTACTTTAAACATGCAGTGTGCTGCATAAATTAGTCTCAGACAGACTGATTGACATGTGATGTGCATTGTTTTAGGAAGTATGAACATGTATGATGACAGTACTCCAGATGTTACACTTACCTTTTCCCCATGGTCAAATGTTAAAAATAATAAACAAAAGACAATAAATTGTAATATTGAATCGCTATACTTATGACTTGCAATACATATGGAATCAGAATGCAAAGATAGAGTACAGTAAGCATATCATCCCAGCCCCATGAAATCATACAGAATAGGAGCACTAATCTCAAAAACAATTACAAAATGATCAGGAGTAAAAAGGTAAACAAAGAGGGAGAACAAATATACAAGTTAAACAGAAACACAAAGTGTATCTCCAGGATCCATAATACGGTTCAAATGCACTAAATGACCATGTGTGTTTTTCATGCAAAGTGAGAGTGTACCAACACACATGCAAATATTAAGAAATATATATTAAGTTTAAGTGCGTATGAGCACACACATTGATCAGAACCACATGGACTAATCTCCCAGAACTAATGGACAAATATCCCCCCAAAACATAAACAGTCAAATATCTGGGCTTCTAAAAAAAACAGGCTTCTACCACTTTTCAGTAAACAAAACACAAACACAGCCCAATAACTGAGCGGACAATCACGCTGCCACTAAATCATACTTCAGACCAACTCATTGCCAATCACTTAAGAAGCTTTTTCCACAGTTTAATGTCTTCCGCTGCAGCACAGATGCTGCGAGGAGGACTGTAATTAACTTCCAGAGAGGCAATACACTTCAGATAAACATTACCTCTCTGTGCAACACAACCCTCTGCAGTGGCGACATTTAAAAAGAGAAAGGGTCTTTTGGCTGGTTGAAATTTCATGGGTGAGCTTTCATCAACTGTCACAAACACGGCACTGATACACACATTTACACTGTTATTGCAGTTTACACAAGTTGCTGCTGTTCAAGGTAAGAAAAAGTCCTCTTGCACTTAACTAACAAATGAAGCACTTAAGTATGAATGAGGACTAATATTCAAACCAATAAAGCAACAAGATGTATTTCACTTACTAATCCTTGCATTTTCATTCCATAATCCTGGCTTATTCAACCTGTCTGTTCTCGTAGGTCACTTGCTTTGAAAAGAGCGGACACTTGAAATCCTGCCTCTGAGTGCCTCAAGCTGCTTTTATTAACACACAGACAAACATGACCTCTTTCAAATTTACTATCAAATTTTGAGATCAACTTCCAGGAAGTGGCTTGCTTGTGCGGTATAGTCATTAGCAGAACTATCAAAGCTTGTCGATACAAAGACGGCGTTCATTGTATATCAGTCATCTTTAAAGACGTCTCATGAAGCCAAACTTGCTGATGTTTAGTGGTATCAGCGTCGACAAACAACATTTTTATCTTCTCAAGATTATCATCATAATTTTCCATCCTCTAAATCAATGTTAGTGAGTTCAAGTGCTCATGTTTATAACTAAATGGATGTATATATAATTAACATTCCCACAGATGCAGTTTATTTGCTTTCCTCTCAAGCAGAAAGTGACACACAAGTGTGATTATCAGTTCACTCAGATTGCTGTCAGTCATTTCTCTCTTCACTTGTGCCTCTACATTAAAATATCTTGTACTTCTCATTAGACTCAAAGATCATCAATTAGTTTCAAAGCTCATTTTGACATTCTGACAGAAGCTATCTACTTTAAAGACAGAAATTGGATTTATTTCCCCTTAATGCTGCCGTTGAGGATCACACTTCAGTGTGCAGGCTGAGCTGCTTTCCTGCAAAAGTTTAGCAAGACAGTCGAACACAAAAGCCCCTAAAACAGGCGGTTTGCATCTTTCACACTGCAGTGTCTCCATCACATTTTTGATTAGTCATGGCCTGCAACATTTTAACTCCTGTGAGCTAAGCAGCTGCTGGAACATTCAAGCACTCCAATGACGCATCCAAGTCATACTGCATTTCCGGTAGTAAGTGCCTACTGGGAAAAATAATTTCACAAATGCTTCATTGTTCATAATTACAACCAAAATAAGTGGATTTTTTTTGTTGCAAGAACCAATATCTTGCATGTGGTGACATGAACCAAATGCATTCAGTCAGCAGGTATTAGCAGTAAGGTAATAAAATTAAAACTAAAAATCCTGGTGTGTAAACACTAATTATAGAGTTGACCTTAGTTACATCATGGAAGCAACACCTGCTGCAATTTATTTATGTACTTTATTTACGTAACAGTTGTCCTATTATTAAGCATGATTAGAAGACCTACTTACACACATGCAACAGTGTTACTGCTGCTTTTAAAGGGCATGTTTCCACGGCCCCGTTTCAGTTAAATTTTTTAAGTATGCAGCTCTACAAGAAAAGTTGTGAAATTTTGATCAGAACTGATCAACCAGGCAGTTAAAAATAACCAGTATTAAAGGACCAGTGTGTAGGATTTATTGGTATCTGGTGGTGAAGTTGTAGACTGCAACAATCACCCTGTTTCTTTGTCTGTTCTGAGCTAGAAACATGGCAGTGCAACATGGCGGCTTCCATGAACAGGACTCACTCCCTCTGTAGCTATGAATGGCTCATTCTGTGCTTCATTTCAGGTAACAAAAACACATTCTTATTTTCAGGTGATTATACACTAATGAAAGCATTAGAAATGCATCAATAGCAATTTTCTTGGATGATTCCAATATTGGATTTTTAAAAGTATGACCTGCTGATTCGGACCATTTGCGTTTTTCTTTCTTTCTAAGACTTATAATTGACAGAATACGCAAACATTTTTGTAACTTTTCTTTCATGGAAAATTAAATTATACGTTCATAATAAAACAGACTACAAGATTAGAAAATGAGGACACATTACACACCATATTTAGTTCAGAAAGAAAAAAAATAAAGAAATGTCAACAAACTGGACTGACATGGAGCATGGTGCAACTTGTTGACTTGTCTCTCTCCCCTTCAACCTGTCCTTAGAGTCTATCACTTTTCTTAATGCAGATGACATGCTAGCATATGTGTGTGTGTGTGTGTGTGTGTGTGTGTGTGTGTGTGTGTGTGTTTGTGACCAGCACTGTTGAATATGGCTGTCACTTTACGTCTCTGTCGCTGTGCCCATGACATGAACCATGGTCCGGTTCATGCATACGGTATTTGAATGGCACAGAATCAAATATCTGACATTGACCGGTCATCGGTCATGGCTGGCCGACCTGATTGGTGCATCTCTGGAAAACATACTTGTGAATATTACATTCCATTCCTGTCATATTCTGCAAATAGATCCCCCTAAATTACACACTGGACCTTTAAATTCAAAAGCAGATCATGTTTGTTATCATTTCCTTCATTCAGAGGAATATTAACGCCACTAATATTGTAAAATCTTTCACAGCCCCTTTACAACAGCAGCATGAGCTGCATTACCATTACTGACTTATTTGAATAGAAACAACATCACCATTAGTGTACTATTCTGTTTATTTAAATGATGTCCTGTAATAACAGCGAGGACAGCTGGTCTAATTAAAGAGTATCACAAGCAGAGAATGGCAGAGTGTGTTTAGTACAAACACAGACAGGAAAGCAGAACTGAATGATCACAGGTTCATAACTCACACATTCACACAAACACAAAAGGGTAGAATATAAATAATGCATGTTCAAACTAAAGGAACATGCACCACATTGTATACCGAAAATTGAATTAAAGCCACTGCGTTAGAATCTGAAAATCTTCTACTGTTGTGCCCCCTAGTGGCAGCACCAAAAAACACACTGTGCACAAAATTATGGGCTGAAAGTCACATCAGCTGCACAAAAACCTAAGAATAAACAGTCAATTATCAACAGAGTTGTCGATCAAATGAAGATTAGTTGCCAATTGATTTGACAGTCAATAAATTGTTTCAGTCAAAAAAAAACAAAAAAAAACATTTGCTGGTTCCAGCTTCTTTAATGTAAGTATTTGCTGTTTTTTTGTCATTTCTTACAGTAAACAAGATCTTGGGTTTTGGACTGTTGGTTGGACTAAAGAAGCTATTTGAAGATGTCATTTTAAGCTCTGGGACATTGTGATGAGCAATTTTCACAATTTATTTGACATTTTATAGACTTAACAATGAACTGATTAATCCTCCCAGATAAGCATGCGTACTCTTTTGTAATTTTTCTATGTATTTATGTTTTAAATTACAAATTAGGCAGTACTTTACACTGTTTTACCTTTAGTAAAACAAGTTCAAGCTGCATTAATAATACACCCACCCTTCATTTTTGCACCTTCTCCTGACACTCCTTAAAACACATATTCACCACTTTTAAGTTTTAAATCATGATGTTATGATGGTGGAGGGCTCAGCGGTCGTCAGCGTCATCATCCATCAACCGAACCCTATACAGTATCAGCAACTGCAATCATTACTCTAATCAGCCTCATAATATATAGTTGTGTGTGCATAATCACTGTGAGTAATAAAACACTGGCTGCTCAGTACTGTTCAAGGGTCTTACCAGTACAAGATGACAGCGAGCACAAATCTTTAGGGACAAGCTGATTTTCGAGCCTTATACAGGAGCTGAACAGAGTACAGTATGTGATGCCTGCGAGGTTCCTAATCAAAGCAGTCTGCATCCTAAAAGGCATCACCATGATTTGTTTTATGAGGAAAAGGTTCCTGTCTAGCAATCATACCCTCATCTGTTGATGAAAAATACAACTACTGTGAATTCTTTCCTTTCGACCACCCTGAGGATCTTCTCTCGAGTGCACTTTTACTTTCTTAATGCAGCCTGACACGACCCGAGAACTCCCGTGGCCTCAACTGACGGTGGAGTCTATCAGCTGCAGCTCTTTCCTGCACCTTTGCTCATGCTGTGACAACAAGGCTGACTTCCAACCATGCCTCTGTGAAATGACCAACAAAGAGGTAAAAGGTGTAGAGAGAGGGGCTCTACCAATCCTTCCTGACAGGAACAATAACATTTGAGGTTCTTAATGTGCAGAAAATGTGACCAGTCTAATTGCAGGATAATTATTTTCTGTTATTTCATCTGGTAGATGCTCGCCATCATTGTAGCCCATGATGATGACTGACATTCACGCGCAAATTAGGTTAAATCAGGGTGTTTTGCCACCAATTTACATTTAACTGTCGGCAAGACTTGTACCGCTTTACAATGGAGGCAGAACACAGCAGGAACACCATGCAAGCAGGGTTTTATTACTCTAAAAAATACTCTGCAGGCATATTTATGATTGAAAGCATACACCAACTTTTATCCTTGAATTTGGAAAGTTTTACACATTCTGCTCAGTGTGTATCTTTGCACCTAAGAGCCTGCGATTGCACTGATAGAATACTTCTACACTACCTGCATTAATTCCAAGATCCCTCTCTTTACATTCTGCTGCATTTATAGACTTTGACTTTGATCTAAGATTCAGATATTCAGACCGCACCACAGGAGGAGACTCTAATCTCTAAATCTAATTTCATGGAAGCATAATCCTCCGACATTTCATGAAAAATAATAGACTATTTGCATAATCTGAAAATATTATTTGTCTCCCATTTTCTTCAAATATCTAAATGGTTGTTTGGATTTTTTTGAAGTGGGGTTGTATGAGGAACTTATCTATAGTCAGTGTATTACCTACCACAGATGTCAGTCAACATGCCCTCAGTTTGAAGAAGCAGCAGGAGTACGAGTGGAGGAAGTTAAGCTTTACCTTGCCATCAGACATCAAAACACAGTTAAACGAGCCAAATATCGCTCTCTCTAAAGCAACCAGACTCCATTGGCAAAATCATTCATTTTACCTCTCAGAATGGAGGAGTTGCTGCCCTACCTCTGCCTTAATCTGTTTGAATTCTTGTGTTCCTGTGTGATTTCTGCTAATCCAAACTTACATTTTAAAACACCAAAGGCACATAATAACTAACTAACCGACAGAGCCACCTGTAGACCAAAAACTCACCAAGGTTCTGCAAGGTGAAATTACTGTTTTTTGCCAGTGAAGACTGGTTGAGCTTATATAACAGCAGATTTTCATTGGGAAAGGCTGTCTGATGGCTAAGTAAAGCGGTGAAAATAAAAAACTGGGGGAGTGTCGACTGCTATAGGTAAGTACATGACACAACCCCACCTCAAAAAATCCAGACAATCCCTTTAAGAGGAACAGCTGTGGTTTAAATGATATAATTTTTCTGTTTTGAGCTGCCAGCTTACCAATACTGGATGCCTGCGTGTCCACCCTTGGGTGTATCTTTCATGAACAGCTCTAGCTCATTATTGTGATAGCTAACTAGCAGCTAATCATGCACCATGGAAATGAAAGGAAGTGCTGAGATATGAAGGGTAATAATTCACATTACCAGGGGAGGAAAAGGAGACAAATAAAAAACAGTGGGTCATATGGGGACTGTAAAGAGCAATAAGCTCTGTCAACTCTGAGTCCAGCACATGATCCTGCATCAACAGTCATTTCAGAGGCTTGTTAACTGTGTCTGAGTCACGTTAGAGCGGGAAGACAGTCAACTACAATGCATCCAGGACTGAGAAATGATGAGCAGTCCAAGAGAAACAAACATTCTTACATCAAATCCTGTACACTGTCTGTGTCTCTACAATATCTGGGTCCAGTGCGTGTGTGTGTGTGTGACTGTAGGCTGCCTCCGAGGTGTCCTGGCTGTCACAAAGTGTAATCGAAGACAATGCTGTCAAACTATTGAAGAATATAATGACAGGGCTGTCAGCAAAATAATGCTATAAAAACACAAACCCTGGAGCTCACACCCTGTTTACTATTCTTACTGGCTGTCAGGATGGGCGTGTGTGTATGTGTTTGTGTGTACACGTGTGTGTGTGTGTGTGTGTGTGTGTGTGGTGCGTGCTGGAGCCACATCTGTGACGGGTGCAACCAATGTCACCTCTGAGCCTGTCCCACAGTGCTGACATCAGCAGTTTCTCTCGTATTAAAATAAAAGTTGACATTTTTAGTTCCCCTACTGCTGCATGTTGATCCCTTTTTTAAAACTGGACCTATTCTGCTTTTCACTTGTTTTCATATATTTAAAGTTACAATCAGTTACTAAATCAGTGAATTAAGTTGTGTTTTTTAAGTTGAAGCAAGACTGACCATCAATACACATTCTACTTTCATATATTACATCTATGGTCCGTAGGTGCAAAGCAATGCTCATGAGCATAGGTGCAGTCCCAGGGCAGGCTTGTGGAAGTTGTCCAATCAGAAGAAAATGGAGTTTTTAGCTGAAACAGCAGGAGCTAAAACGGCTTGTTTCACAGTAGGGGAATTAACAGGCCGCATAAAGGACCGCTGTAAGATAAATAAGGATGTTTTTGACTGTGAATCATGAAATGGAATCCCAGAATGCAAATATAGAGCTGTAAATGAGCATAATAGGTCCCCTTTAGGAAAATGTACATGTGTGCACAAAATAGACACACACACATAAACACCCACAAAAAAGATTCACACAGCTCACAAAGCTAGATATAAACAAATCTGGACAGCTGCAACATTTTAGGTTCAACTGAGTTCAGGCCTGAAGATGTCACACATACACGCTGCCACAGACAGACGCACACAAAAACACACCCATGGCGTATGCACTGACTAGACAATAATACATTAAGTGCATGTTAGGCTACATCCTGAAGCCCAAAGTGATATAATCAGTCAGAGACAGCTCTATTCTCCATACCTCCAACCCCTCTCCCCAGTTCATAACCCCTCCCTTTAGCCCTACAGTGGAATGTGAAGTGTTCAGCTCCGTCGAGCTCCAAGGCGTGTCCAAACCTTGTTAATACAGGCCTCGGCTCACTGGGGATCGCAGCCAACCAGATGCCGGCATAATGCATTACTCCTCTGGCAAGGTTTCACACTCTGCTGCTGCGAGATGATGATCAGGTTTTTTAAGAAACGTTTGATACTTTCCAGCTCCGACACTGTTCGGTGGATGCAGAGCAGGAAAACACAACAAAATGCAGGATCAACTGGAAGCAGCTGTGCTCTGTCCTAATCATTCCTTCCATTATTGTATTTATTTAACCTTTAATAAGCTTGGGAAGGTCTGCTGGGTACGCATTGGCCTTTTACAGCAATATCCTGTTGCACAGTCATCCAGTTCTGCACACTCATACCTGAGAGCTGCTGTGTGTAAACCTGAATCTTTTATTGCTAATCACATAATGGACAAGTGAAGTGACTGGAGGTTGAGTCACTCACTCATGGATCTTTCAGCGTTTTGAGGAATAACAAAGCCAAATGGTGATCTCAAAGCAGGAAATATTCACATTTAAGAGGCTGGATTTTTATTTCCTAAAAAATGACTTTACTTTTTTTCAAAATAGTTGGCATTTAATTTAATAGCTGATAACTAATCGATAAAGTGTTGCAAAGCTAATATGGAGAAAATCAAGTATTACAATCTTTTTGGCCACATACCTCAATATTGTGACATATTGTAGGGATGACTATTGGTGCTTTGACAATATATTAACACAATACAAGGATACAAAGATACAAGGCACTAAGAAGATATCTTGTCTCATATCACAATATTGATATAATTTTGATAAATTGCCCGGCCCTAATGTCAATATAGCATAATGAAAGAGATCAAGTAAAATTTGCAGACCAAATATTTTAACACATGGGCTCATTACCAGATAATCTGAAGTCAAATGATCCAGGATCACAGGTCTGGTGATGATGTGATCGTTATAGTATTCGCGAATAATTCTTGGCATTCATCAGAACTTGGCAAACAGGCGCAGCAGATGGTTGAGGAGTAGTACCATAATCAGATAGTGTCAGGGTATTTATTAAACACAAGAAAACTGATGCATGTGTTCCATGTTGCAATCTTCAGCTCTCTGGTACTCCAAATGCCGAGATTTATTGCAACACAACATTCTGCTGAGAATATGAGCTTTAGTAGTAGCTCGGGGCCAAATCACATTTCAAAACTGCCCCATGCACATGCCCAGTATCTTCACATAAATCCCACTATTAGTCAGCAAAACCCAAAAGGGGCGAGGAAGTGGAGTGATTGAAAATGATCAGATGCATCTCATCAAGAGGTAAAACGCAAACAGTCCCTGCAGGGATGTGAGTCGAGAGAAACGGAGGCAGCTGAAGTAGGAAGAGAGGAATAGAGGAGGAGACAGCGACTAGGAGGGTAGAAAAGAAATTATTCTGCTTGTCCTTCTCTTCCTCTGTCTTTCTGCCCTCAGGTCCTTTGAATGTGAGTTCAGTGAATTTACTGGATTGAAAGCCCTCAGAGGGAAATACTTGCAGTATACCTACAAAGCAGAGTTGTCCCCATAACAGACAGACAGACAGAGAGGAAAGATGGGAGCGAACAAGCTTCCTTTAAGAAATACAGAAATATGCTTATTGGCTTTCCTGCTGAGAGTAAGATGAGAGGGTTGATGCCACTCCCATAGGCTATCTTTCCAGTAAATATGAAGCTACAGCCAAAAGCTGGTTAGCTTATCTAAGTACAAAGGGAAACACCTAGCCCGGTCCTATCCAGAGCTAACACAATCTGTCTGCCAGCACCTGTAAAGCTCAATAATTAACATGTAATATCTAATTTGTAAAACAAGTTGCGGTTTGCAGACAGACCAGCCATTTGTCCTCATTTCCAGTCTTTATGCTCACCTAACCTAGCTATCTGCT
Source organism: Lutjanus argentimaculatus (assembly GCA_034769285.1). Lineage (NCBI taxonomy): Eukaryota > Metazoa > Chordata > Actinopteri > Lutjaniformes > Lutjanidae > Lutjanus > Lutjanus argentimaculatus. Next base: position 24,125,825 of record JAWZSL010000003.1, on the reverse strand, counting down.
GGCTGTTGCTTATAGTGACCAGACAATACAAACAATGCACATCACATCTTAGTCTTTCTGAGTTTTATTTCAGCAGCATCATTGCTACATATGAAAGTAGTAAATAAAATACTTTTTCAAGTAAACTAGGTATTCCCGTTCATCAAGCTAGTGCCACAAGAAAATAAAATCAATAAAACAAGATAGAATCCCTGAAAACTGCACACAGCTCAAAAGCATTTAAATTAACATCCTTCACATATGAAATTTGAGTTTTGACCCTTTGAGGTTGCTATACTTGGTGACGCCACCAGCAGTAGATTAGCAGATTGAGTTAACAATGTGAAGTCAGCAGCTATTGGTTTGTTTCCACAGATCAGAGGAAATATATGCCTGAAAGTCTCAGCGCACATCGTTTTATGTGAAGCATATGAAATAAAATGGATCTGTTTGTGAAGATAATATTACTGCAATCACAATGCTAATTTCATTAATGTGTCAATGGGAATTTCCATTGTATGTTAGCATCAAGCTAATGGATCGAACGGATTAAGCACTAGTGATTTATGTATAAAAAAATCAATTCAGCATAAAAAAAAATCAATTGAGGTATTGTTAAAAGAAGAATCAGGATACTTAAGAGAATCAATTTTTTCTTCCACCCCTACTTTTTATACGGTGCACAGCAGCTGTGGGCAGCTGTAACAATCACCCACATTCATTCATAGTTCAATGCAGACTGATTTACTGACTTTTATGTATTTCCACACTGACTGATTTCAGATGCATCCTAAGTCATTTTGCTCCGAAACTGCATAATTGCATACATATGCGTGTGTATGAACGTACAGTGCACTTTAAGGTCCTGGTTTGAGGGTTTGAAAATATGATCACCCTACTGTAGCTTCATATTCAGTGCACAGATATAAAAATGGAAACAATCTTCACATCCAAGCCTTTGCAAGAAAGCAAATAAAAATTATGATTTACAAAAAACTAATTTAGTCTTTCACTTTCTTCCTCTTAGAGCACCACACTTTCAGGTATCATTTATTTGCTGTCATCAAGTCCTCCCTCCTCCTTTTTGTCTCACATTATTTTACCTTTCTCTCTCTCTCTCTCTCTCTCGTCTGTCTTTTCTACACACCAGTTCGCATAACGGTTTCTCCAACTTCTCCAACAACCTTCCACCGTCTTAATTAGTGTCACTGGCAGTAACTTAGCAACCACAACTACTCACGAAGACGCAGGGAGTTGTACTTGTTTTCACGCTCACATAAATCCAAGCATAATGCAAAAGCAAACATCCAAACACGGGCACGAACTGGACGTTCTTGCAGCAGCTGCCACAGCAGTGATGTGCGGGGTTAATTAATTCCTCGCCACTTCCAAAGCATCATGTCCAAGTTCATCTTAAAATAGGACATGCGCCAAATGACCATAAAACCCTTCAACAAGAGGTTCAGGATACAAACAGATCAGTCACCCAGGCCGTCTCCTGCATGTAATCTTCACTCCGTGCTGGATTTGAAGATTATTGTATACACAAACTGATGATCCAGGAATTGGCGGGGAGGGCTCAGAGGAATATATACAGTGTGTGTGTGTATATGTGTGTGTATTTAGTGTGTGTGTGTGTTGGGGGGGTAACGCCACATAAATCAAGTGGAGGTCAGGTTTACGAAAGAAAAGAGTGAGCAGTTGCCATGCCTACAACATGCATGTGCACACAGAGAGGCTTATGGTTACACAAACACACGCCGCGAGGCTACGCAGCCTTGACTCTCCCATTTCCTGACTCGCCAGCCCTGCAGCGCGCTACGGTAGCCCAGAGGTCAAAAAGCTCATCATGTAAGCTGCAATCCCTGCCTACACACTCTTGCCACTGGTAAATATTTAATCAGTCCTGGAAACACTCAACACCGAGGCCCACTGAGCCCGATCCTTATGATTAACACACGCACGTGCATACACGGAAAGATGCATGTGGAAGCCTGCAGTTCAAGATGTGAGGTACACTGGATCACAATGAGGGCTACACGAGTGATGTGTGTGAATCTGCTTCACACACATCTTTCCCAAGAGAGCCGGAGTGTGTGACTGTTGAATTATTCTGCCACTTCCTCCTTGTTGGTTTCCTTCATGCTGAGTCTTTCTTCAGTCACACGGCTCTGAACTGTGTGACAGCATTTCTGTCCAACGCTGACTGACTGCGGGAGAGCTATGCAGAGGGGAGGCCAACCGTTTCCTCTCCTCTGAACTCTCCACTCCTGCAGTCCTGCTCTGCTGTTTGCACCTCGCCTTCATTCCCTCTTTACAACTCCCTCGTCTCCCCTCCGCCGTGCCCCCTCGTCACTTGGTCAGCGAAGCACAAATACCACGCGCTCCACACCTCGCTACAGCAGAAAGCCATCATCTACATTAGGGACTACAAAAATGTCACTGACACGGATGGAAAAAGAATTAACCCTTTCAGCTCTCAGGCCTGGCAGGTGGGGAGTTCATGCTGAAATGGGAATCAGAAAACATCATACTCAGGGAGGGAAGCCCAGATGTGGCACTGCTGTGGTCCAGGTTGCAGGTTGTAAATTAAGATAATCTGATAAATTGTTATCATTTCATCACTTCTCAATTGATCAACAACTGAAGAGACAAGAATAGTGAAAATCTGGACAGACATGAGGCCACATTTAAAGTTAAAATAGTATATTTGATAATCCATTAGCTACTGTGAGTCAACAGCCCATGTTAATATTCAGCCACTGCCTAGCAAATGTTACTGATATCATTACTACCACACTGCTTTAGTGATTGTAACACACTTTTGTATTACATAGAAATATGTGTTTGACTGCAGTGAAAATGTTGGTTTTGAAATCAAATATGTGCGTTTTTTTGCTCACTTAAAGAACTGTTGGGGAGGCATGCACCGGTAATAGCAATAAACAGCACGCTAAATGACATTTATTTTGATGAAACTGACGATTTTTTAAGGTGATGATGTGAATAAAATACGACAGACGTTCAAAGCTTCATTTGAAAACCTCAAAAGAAGCTTTCAATCACACCACACAGCCTCCATCAGCAGAGGGAATTTGTCCAGGTATCATGGAATTGTGGTTGTCTATTTTTATGAGCGCACAGTGCTTAAAAGTTATATACAGTGCTGCTTTTCAGACTTTATCTAACCATGCATCATGAAGAAAGACACAAAGCTGATAAAGTTTACTTATTCACCTAATGACTTGATGGATATGTCCTTTTCTCTAGTTTTTTGCAGGAGAAAACAATATCAAAACAATGCTGCAGCATTATCCACCTCCATATCGTGCATCTGAATACTCAGTTTGTTCCAAACAGTGATATTTTGTGGCTGTAAAATGTAAAAAAAAAAAAAAAAAAAAAAAAAAAAAAAAGTGAAAAATGCTCTACGTAGCTCCCAAGAGCCCAAGCCTCACATTTTTGCCAAAACATGACTACTGTACCATTCCTGTCTTAATCTTCATGGACGACCACGATGAGCCAAAATGTCAGCCTGACACTGTGACATCCCACCTCACAACATCAGGAACATTATTTCTCCTGCATGTCTTTGTCTGGTCCTCCAACATTATGCTCATAATGAGTAATACCACAAGGGTTCTAGCGGCTGCCTTCTGCTCCCCCCCCCTTATGTCTACAACAACTACAAAAGCAGTGTCCTCAGCATGTTTCCTACATTTACAGCAGCATAGAATATCTGGAATTATCCAATTATAACCCTGCTCGCTTTTGCCGGGGCTGTCTGCAGCTTTGATGTGAAACCATGACAACCAGTTCTCCTCACACCAACAGGAGCAGTACAACTTCATGAGGTCAGGGAATAATTTAATATTGAGGTAAAAGATGTAATAAAAAGTAAAAATCTATCATCTGTAACCTGTGGTAATAAAGCACAAGGTTTGTCCTGGCTGCTTTAATGGTCACTGTTAATCAAACTCAAAATAATTCAATTTTTTCATGGAGACATCAGCTGAGATTTATGATGCACAATTGGTAAAATATAAAAAGTTAAATATGATTTGACTTTTTACTATGGCCTGTCAGGAACTTATAAAAGTGGCAGCCAACCTTTGATCTCCATTTTTCAAACAAAAAAAAAAAAAAAAAAGAAAAAAGTGCAGGTTTAGTTATTTCACATTGGGCTCAGTCAGAAAAAGGTGATGTCACATACGTCCCTGCACCAATCAGGATTTTAGCAACATTTAAATCAAAACATGTTGACAATGGGTGGGTGGTTTGCTTATATTCCCAGGCTGCTGTCAATCAAATCTGATCAAAGCACACCCACACAGACCTGATGCAGAAAATTAACTGGGTTTATGGAGGATGTTTTTCTTTCCGCAATGTGATGTGTTTTCCTTTCTGAAAAACTGACTTAACTGGTTGCTTATTTAGTCCTGAATAAATATTGTTATAGATGAATGCTTAAGAATTGAAAACATGTTTTAAAGGGGTAGTTCAGCTAATTTCATGTAGGGTTATATGAGGTACTTTTTGATAATCAGTGCATTAGCTGCAGTAGATGCTGCTCTGCATGGCCCCAGGTTGGAGAAGCAGAGAGGAGTTCCAGCACGGAAGCTCAGCAATGTACTGCTGTGGACAGGACAAAACGTATTTTAGCCACTTAAGAAAAGCTCACATTAACAAAAAAAAAAAAAAAGAGTGTATGCTTTATCTAGAATATTTTCATTGCTTTACTTTGCCATCAAACAGCCTTTTCTGGGAGGAAACAGCCGTTACATTTGCCCAAAACTGCTCTCTCCAAACCAACCAAACTCCATAGGAAAAATCAGTGATTTTACCTGATAGAACCACAGAAGTTGCTGGTCTACCACTGCCTCAATCTGTTGGTTTGTTTGTGTTTTTGTGCGACTTTTGTAAATTCAAACTAACCTTTTGAAACACAGATGTCACACAATAACACTGACTAACAAATCAAAGCAGTGGTAGACCAGCAACTCCTGTGTTGTGCAAGATAAAATTACCTATTTGCCTGTGGAGTTTGGTTGCATGAGAGATAGCAACATTTGACTTATATAACAGCACTTTACCTTTGGAAAAGGGTGTCTGATGGAAAAGTAGAGCAGAGAAAATATTCTAAATATAGTGTACACTTAAACTGACCCTAACCCTAGCCTTTTATTGCAGACTCCGTCCACAACAGTTCATAGCTTAGCTTCTGTGATGCTGTTCCCCTCTACTTCTCCAAACTGGGGGCATGTTGACCGCTATACGATGTAGGTAATACACTGACTATGGATAAGTACCTCATACAACTCCCCAAACTATCCCTTTAATTCTAAATCTGATGACAGTTGGTGGGTGGTTTGCTTATGTTCCCAGGCTGTTGTCAGTCAAATCGTATCAAAGAACACCCACACAGTCCTGATGAACAGAATTACTGAGTTTATGAGCATGTTTTTTCTTTCCAAAAACTCAACTTTAATGGTTGCTTAATTGGCCCGGAATAGATAATGCCATAGATAAACACTTAATTAATTAAGTTTTTAAGGGGTTTAATGTATAACAACACACACTTTGTTTCTGACACAGACATACACACAGGTAAGATGATTTCATTTGGAACGAGTGACTCAGTTTCGCTAACAAAGCATGACACATAATTAACAGAGAGAGACTACCAATGCTTCATTAGCAAGGCAGGCTAATGTATTTGGTTGTCTAAATTACAACAGGCTCAATAAATTACCTCTTGCGAGCCTCATCAGGCCTGTAGTTCGCTGCATCTCCAGATCTAAAACTGCTCTGATCTGATCATGACTGACAAACGAGGAAGAGCTGAAAATGGTTCTTTGTTTTTGATGAAGAAGTAAACAATGTTGCCTGGACAGCCTCTGCCTCCTCAGATTGTTTTTAGCTGGCTTCTTACTTTTATCAGCTCTGCGGATGTAAACGATGCGCTTCCTTCAATTAACAAGCTTGTTTTCCCACTGATGGAGGAACAATATGATGTATTAGGCTTTGCAGTGGGCCATTAATTTTCAATCTCTTGAAAATATTCAATAGTTGGAGGATACTTCTGTTCGGGTTTTGGCCGTCTTGTGATAAGCACTAGTCTCTCCTTGTGATGTTGCTGATTGGCATTTGTTGTTCTTGTGAAAAAAAAAAAAATCAATCACACATTCTCATTGGCCAAGGCAGACGGCTGGAGAGATTAGGGCTAATGATTATTTTCTCGATTAACAAGGCATTTAAGCATTTAGTCTAAAAAAGGAAACAGACAGAGAGAGAGAAAATCTGTTTCCCAAGAGTCCTAGAGATGTCGTTAAATGTCCTGCACTGTCTAACCATCAAATCAAAAGCCAAAGATATTTATATTTAGCAGCAAATTTTTCACATCGGAGAAGCTGAAAACAGAGAATTAATGCTGTTTTTTGCTTAATAAATGACTTAACATATTATTTGATTGTTGAAATTGAGGAGGTTAAGTTAACAAATATGATGGAAATAAATCAGGGAACTGTTGCAGCCTTAGTAGAAAGTGTGTATTGTGTATACTGAGTAATCTAAATAAAATCTTCTTTAAAAACAGTTGCTAACAGCAGCAACCAGATCATACAAACTCATTCCAAGAGGTCCAAACATGGCTGCTGGCCCAGTTTTTGTCCTCATGTAAGGTCACTTTTGCCCTCTGGGCACATAATTGTCACTTTCCTTTGACAGTCCCGTGGTACACAGCTGAACTCTCACCACAAATGGCATGTATTTTTTCCCCCTCAAAAATCACCTTTCTATAGCACAAAAGAGGCTGTCACATCCATTGTTTCAACTTTTTGAACAAATCGTTCTCCCAGGTATCCTCAAGGGCAACGAGGTTGATGTGATTTGTTGCTCGAAAAAAGGCCAATTTCCACACTTGTGGTGGAGCAGATCATCGTCAGCCTGGCTTATTGCCAGGGAGTAAATTGCTGGGTAATATCATCCCCCTGTGATGTGACGAGACACATCAGATGAGCAGCCTCTTAGGTGAGCGTGCTCTGCTGTCTGATCATCCCATCGATACACCTCACCAGAGGCCATTTGTTGTTAACAGCTACTGTGCTGTTGTCACACCAGAATCTTTTCAAGTTTTTTATCTTTTTAAAACTGCACAGAGATGATGAGAGCTGGGAAAAGGCCAAACTGAGAAATGGCTGGTTTTGTCTTTTCACTTCTAACATTGATACTTTCACTAGTGCTCACACAACAAGTCGATTAAAGAGGTACTGCACAGTGTGTTTTTTGAGCTGTAAACTAAATGATATGACTGTTCTGTGATGAAACACATTAATGCTGATATTAATATTGATATTTCTTGGCTAATTTATTTTAAAAAAGTCATGCATTTTGGTATTTAATGGGTTGAAAATGGCTCAACACGCCATCTACTCTTTTAAAGGTCCAGTGTGAAGCATTACAGGGATTTATTGGCGGATTATGGTAGAAATTGAATATAATATTCATTAGCATGTTTTCATTTGTGTATAGTTGCCTGAAAATAAGAATGGTTGTGTTTTCATTACCTTAGAATGACCCATTTATGTCTACAGAGGACAGGGGTCTTCTTCCACAGTGGCCACCATGTTGAATTTCCATGTTTCTACAGTAGCCTAGACTGGACCTTTGTGTTTTTTGTAGTGGGAGGGTCAGATGAGTGATATTTAGTCATTGACATGCCACTAAATCTTACACACTGGACCTTTAAATCATCCTGAACTTTGCAAGGCCAACGATGACTGTTTATGTCATTTAAAAAAGGAGCCCCTTGTCCACTTTTTACCATTTTTTCAAAAGTATGCAGTGGGTGGACTTTGGCTCAGACCTGAGGATGAGGGTACATTTTAATTAACTAACTGACAGAAAATTTAGAAAAATATCAATCACAGAATAGTTTAAGTAATTTATTGAGCAAACACATTCTCTGGTTCCAGCCTCTGAAATGTCAGCTTCTCTGTTTCACTTCTTTTGTAAATTGATTATCTTTGGACAAAACAAGCAGGTCAAAGAAAACAACTTGTGCTCTCTGAACTAGCTTGTGATGCCTTAGTATGAAGCAATATCTCCTTGCAACCCGTCACCAAAAAGTTGCATGTCTAATAAGTTCTGAGCAGTTCAAGCGAGGAGTTACTTCTTCATTAGAGTCATTTTTAGAAGCCCCAAGAGGTAAAACTAGATAATTAGTAATATAGTGATATGAGACTAGATGTAGGAGCAGAATAGGAGCACTAATCTGGAAAATGATAATAAAATGGTAAAGAAAAAAAGGTCAAAGGTACAGGAGCTAATATACAGGAACAAAACATCTATTTATATAGTATACAGTATTATGACTGGGCAACATATCAACAATATTATATTGATATTGTGATATGAGACTAAATATTGACTTTTTGGATATCATTATATCGTGATATGGCAGAAGTGTAGTTGTCTTTTCCTGGTTTTAAAGGCTGCATTACAGTAATTTTCTAATTGCCTTTACCCATTTAGTCATTTCATCCACATTACAGATGATTATTTATTAAATTGTGTTAATATTTTGTGAAAGCAGCATCTCTTCAGTTAAGTCCAATATTGATAAATTTTGATATTGAGGTGTTGAAGTTGATTGGTGTTGATTTTGTTTATATCACCCAGCCATATTTATCTTCATTTAATATTATTGCAATCATTTTGCAACCGCTTCGATTAATTTTGCAATCTCTTGTGGGATGAACCAGCATTAACAAATTAATCAAAGGAAAAATAAACAGACAAACCTAATAAAAAATAAATAAATTAAAGCTAAAGAAACTGCAGCCCTATTCAGCATTACAAAGGCTGATTTCTACCCTGTTCCACTTTATTTTTGTGTGTCCCGTGTCCTAAAATAGACAACAAAAATGACACAGAAAAACAACATTTGCTGGGTTAAAACCCTGCCAGGGTGCTTTACCTCCAGCAGTCACCTTTACATTCAGGTTAATGGCTCAGAAAAACATGGGAGGGACAAAAACAGCACTAGCGGCAGAGTAATAAGCTCTTGCGTATTCACCAATCTGTGCACCATATGAAGAGTCAGCAGACAGAAGACGGCTCATTAGTGCTGTGGATGTCTTCTCCAGGGGCAGAGGACTGACTTAACCTCACTGCCCCCAAACATTACACACACACACACACCTTAATGCCAAGGACAATTTACTGTTTTAAAGCTTATTTCAGGTTTTAACATCAGTTCAGGCAGCAGGGCAGCCACTCTCAATCATCTCCTCCCCCCTCTTGGTCTCACCTCCTATTAGGTCTGCTGGAGCCAGGTAACTCCCATGGCTAGAGTAGATAACAGCAGCCATTATCAGATTCCCAGCCTTTAAACTGCAGCCCGCCATCGATCGCTGGTTTCAACTGCCCTGGCTGCATGGTGCCAGAACGCTCTGGGGACGAGGTCTACCCCCTCTGTCCACGACAACCATCAGATGCCTCAGTGTGAGAATATATTTCTTATCAAGTCATATGTACCTAAAAATCCATCATCATATTGTGCTACCTCACGCTGTGTGTCCTTGTTTGAGAAACATAAGCTTCTACTCCTCTGTGGACGCACAGGCAGAAAGTCCAGCAGCCTGTTTGGAGGACGTCCTAATTAACAAGATTACATAAATGATCAGATTACTGGAATACTCCCCAATCAATTAACACAACATGTAATGTACAGTACATAATGATAGGACTACACAGGCCGGAGCGATAATTAAATATTATCGACTGACAGAGTCTTATTGTGATGATATGATTAGGGATGTACCAGTCCGAGCCAGTACCGACCTTGTTATGTGGATCAGGTATCTAACATGATGTAATCAATCCAGCTTCAATGTCACAATAAAAGTCAGTGTTTCTGTTATTATTCTGTCATGACGAGCTGCTTTTTTCTGTGTTCAGTGACACAGCAATCTCTGGCTTCATGTTACCTTACAAAAAAAAAAACAAGTCCTGGAATTGAAGCTCCCACAGCTCTTCACAATAAAAGCTCCCATTATTTAAAAGCTTTTATTGTGAAGCAGCAAACTTGGGATACTTGGATTACGTTTTTATCAGGAGTAACTGAACCCAACTTAAATCCAGCTAAAAGTAAACTGCTCCACTGTGTGTGTGTGTGTGTGTGTGTGTGTGTGTGTGTGTGTGTGTGTGTGTGTGTGGTGTGTGTGTGTGTGGTGATTTGTGATGCACACAGAGCAGAGGAGAGAGAGAAATGTCAAGAAAATGCAGTAAGGCTCTCACACTGAACTAAAATGAAACAAGTGAACATGAGTTAGATAAATGATAGGGGTGGGAGAAAAAACTGATTCTCTGAAGTATTGCAATTCTTTTTTTTTAATGATTACTGAATCAGTTTTTTGACTGCTGAATCGATTTTTTTCATATATAAATCAATAACTAGTGCTTAGTCTGTTAGCTTGCTAACTTATAATGGGAATTCCCACTGACACACTCACAGATCAATTTTACTTCACAACTTTGGCACATATTTCCTAAAATCTGTGAAAACAAACTAATTGAGCTGACCTCACTTTGCTAACTCAGTATGTCCACACTGAACAGCTACAGCAACTTCAAAGGGTCAAAACTCAAACTTCTATTCATTTTGGTCTAACATCTTCTTTCATTTTTCATTTTCCTTGGCAAAAGCTTGCAGAGCTGGAACAGCAAAATGTAGCACTTAACTTCGAAAAGTATTTTATTTACTACTTTTAAGACTGACTGACATGTGATGTGCATCATTTTTGCACACATGAATCATGATATAGTCTCTACAAGTGTATGATTCAACTTTTTCCCATGATATAGTGTTTAAAAAAGCAAAGAAAAATTGCAACAAATCATAATATCGAATCACAATACATATTGAATTGGTACCCAAGTATTGTGATAGTATCAGATCAGGAGATAAGTGTAAAATAGTGAGAAAAAAGTTGTCCGGGAAAATGATTCTGAGAAAGTTCTAATAAAACAAAAACAAATTATTGAAGTTTTCTGTTTTATAAGTACTTTTGCACACATTTGCAATGTCATGTCATATATGTATACATATCAACTGATTCTTGAAACCATACTGGCCCATTTTCATAATTATATATTACAAATCATTTGTGTTTTGTTTTATTTTGAAGATGCATTATGTTAAGTACTGCATAACCTGAGAAGTCTGTGTCTTTTTGCCCCTTGCTATCAAACGTTAATGGCTGGTTGACCAGTGCAGCCTCTGCTCCTCCTTTGACTGAAACCCTTCTTTCTCATCCACTGCATTCAGCTCTCCCTCGGTCACAGCACATTGTTCTGAACTGAAAGAAGAGACGACATGCTCTTCAGACTCTATACCCCTCGAGAGCGGGGACCGAAAAAAAAAAAAAAAGAGGCCAAGCGAGAAGGAACATTTCCTTGTCCTCTGGTACATGGCCGGACAGTAATAGTCTAAAGGAGGAAACAGGATCACGTTTCAGAGCTGGACAATACAGCGCGGAGGCCAGCCAGGAGGCAGGAAAAGGGCTGACTCGATGATTCTCACTGTGTGTGTTTTTGTACGTGCGAGCTTGCGTGCGTCTGTCTCTGTATGACGTGTGAGCAGGACACATGAGGACATGCAGCATGGGTAATACTATGATGGCCCTATTATATATTGACCCAGACACATCAGTGTACACAGTAGCCGGGCTGTGGCTCGATCCGCCTCGCTCAGACAGTATTCAACACATTAAACTCCAGCCGGCTAACGTCCTCTGAGGCCTGTCAATTCAATTGCTAAACGAATAAATCAACGCACAGTCACACATCTGTGAGGACACGTGGTTTGTTTTCCTCAGAAATGGCTCAGAGTGAAGATTCACACAAGAATTTGCCCTTTGAAGGAATTTCGCCTTCTGCTGCTGCCTTTCACAGAGAAGCACAAACAAAAGCCAAAGAATTCTATGCAGGAGTTGTGTCCATGTCTTACGTCTAATTTATGGGATGTTAAAGGGACAGATCTCCCCCCAAATACATATTTTTACGCTTACCCGTAATGCTATTTATCTATCTAGATTGTTTTGGTATGAGCTGCAGAGTTTTGGAGATATCGTCGAGATGTCTGACTTCTCTCGAATGGAACTAGATGACACTCAGCATGTGCTGCTCAAAGCGCTAAAAACAAATTGAGAAACTCAACAGCAATGTCATTTACTCAAGCCCAGTTCAGACTACAGATTCTCAGCTCCAGTCAATTCAGCTGCCTGCAACTCAGCTTGTTAAGTTGCCAGTAGCTGGTCTTAAAACGTGAGGCATGTCACCTGTTTCAATATCCAATCAGATCATAATTAAGTCAGCTGGTCAAATCGGTTACAAACTGTCAGTAATAGAGTTTTGGACGGTGGAAAGATGATTGCCTCATTCAGCTTATTCAATAAAGGGCACTGAGCGGAGCAGGAGGAAAGAGAACATATGTGAGCACAATGCAACGCTCGCTTAAATCAGTTTGTTTGAAGAGCAGCCATGTCTCTATGACACAAAACTTTAGGTCACATTCAGACAGAAACAGGTGTTGTGACAATAACCTGCAAGGTTGTGCCGCGGTTTGGGGGTTTTGTGGAGGTTTTTTTTGTAACCACTGTGAAACAATCAGAAAATAGCGTTTTATTTCTCTGATTCGCTGGCTTTCTCGCTACCAGCACTCCCTCAGTGTGTACCTTGATGGAAACGCAATTGTAGTAGATAACTTACTACAATTAGATAACTGTGTAGATAACTTACTATCACTATGTTCATTCATATTTCAAGACACTGCAAATAATATCTAGCTACAAAACAGCTGGCAATCAGAGCTGAAGCACAGAGAGTAGTCTCATCTAGCAGCACTTTTCAGAATGCTGCAGAACAGCGCACTGCAAGTAGCTGCAAGGTGGGACTTGTCACCCTTTTATCCAAACTGGGTTTTATAGTAAGCAGTTTCATGCAGGAGCTACTTTCTTTCCAAGAAACTACACCCGTCAACCGTATCGCCGCACGGAAGGAAGCACGCGTCTACTCGTGGATGTGAGGTTACAGCTCGGCCGAGGAGGACGCCATTACTATTTGCATCCCGTGGTATCACAAGCACGAGCCTTTTGTTCATGAGGTTTGGGGCGAACTGTCTCTTTAAGCTGCATGAATGTTGAGTCACATTTGTGTGTCTGTGTGTGTGCGTGTATTTGTGTGTGTGTGTGTCTTTGCGTTTGCATGTGTGTGAGTTCCAGAGATGCCATGTACCTTGACAGCAGGTGTGACTCCATCCTCAGTGGTGCTCTGCCCATTCTGTCAAGAAAGCAGAAAAAAGAAATAGTCAGAGTGTGTCACAGTGCATATACCATATGTGTATGTGTGTGTGTGTGAAGAAGGGACATGGAAAGAGAGGGAGAGAGCGAATATTTGCAAGACTGTGTGGGTGGCTTCAGTCCACTGTATCCAGCACTTTGCTCCTAGGCTGGCAAACCTAATAATCTTAGGCTGACACACAAATACACATCCATCGCCCGTTCCCCAGCAGGTAGGTCTCACTGAAAAGGGTAATCATTGTTATTTGTTAAACAATGGTTTACAGAACAAGCCGGTTCGGAAACCCAATATGTTGTTCAGTGCAGCAGAGGCGGGTGGCTAACTCTGACCATACAGCAGGATTTCAGATCAGATGAGATGATTAGATGTGTCTCCGTCGGTTGTACACACTAGTAGAGCAACAAGGACAATGATAAGCGGGAGACAGAGGAGGAGATACCTGTGATGTAATTTTTAAAAAGCAGGAGCCATTATGATGTCAAGTCAAATTAGCATCACTTGTCTACACAAGTCTACAGAGGCCAGACAGGCACGGGAGGGAAAATACAACATCAGTAAGACGGGATGTCGAGCTACATTTAGAGAGGACTTGATCGTGTGAAGATTACAGAACGTCACATTTTGGAAAACAGGAGTTTATTTCCACTTTTTTCTCCATTTAGCCTGAGAGTTTGCTTCTGTGTAAAAACTGCTTTCTAACTCAGAGGAAAGTCCAGAAAAGCAGCCCTGCATGCGTCCGAGCATCAAAGACAAGTATGGCATGCAGGCAGAGAGGCCTGTGCATTCTTAGGGTACTAGTATAATATGTGAATCATAAATCAGATCTACAGTGGCGACCCCTAACGGGAGCAGCCAAAAGAAGAAGAGGATTGTTGTACTTGGACATGTAATTTTGTTTCTTTATTCATATATTATCAGAGACAAATATACTGGTGATTGTCTAAATCCATCACCATATTTTTTTCGTAGCAAGATTTTTGGTTTGGTCATTTTTGTTTCATTTTATTTGGCTAATTTAATGGTCTGCAGAGTGAGAGCCACTACTCAGTGATGCTCTCATTCAGTGTCACAGCACACACCTACTGAGCTGCAGGACGAGTGAGAGGAAAACAGCCTGTTGAGCCAGAATATTTTCACACCCAACGCTTTGAATTAAGAATCTATTTCAACCACACCAGAGTTGGTGACTGCTGGAACAGTAGAAACACTCACCAAGCTGATTTTGGTGAGTTTTATTTAGTCTTTCTGTCTCTCTGTGAGCTAAACAAGGCAATTAAGTGCAGTCTGTGGTGTATTTAAGGTCTTTTTGTTGTTTTTATTAAAAATAAATAAATAAATAAATATTTCAGAGGGCTCACTTTGAACTAAGTATCTGGTCAGTGTGACCAGTAATAAAAGTATAAAAGCATCTTCTTTCTTACAAAATATGGTTTCAAAATAACAGTGTCAGATCAAAATCCAAGCAGCAGAGGTTTAGATATCCAGACTTCAAAACACAGGATCCTACACTTCCCATAATGCTACATAATAGTGTCTTTCATCAGACCCTTCCTTGTAAATCCTCATGTCTCTCACTTCACTTCAGTTTTAATGCAGACTTTCTGCAGCGGTTTACCCAAGTGAACGAATTTGTCAGACTTGACAAAGCTCCTCCAGAACCACAGACGACTTACAACACAACTGTTGATTACACAATTGTTTTCACAGGCGGACTACTTCCTGTGTGACTACAACAATAACCTTCAACGGAGTGGGCTGATGCATGGTGTTATACCTCTGAAACAAGTGAAAGTAAATCTGTGATGATAACTGACCCCGTCCAGTGATCAAAGAGACTCTTTTGGCTCAAGAGTCTCAGTATTCTGGCCAAGTGTGAGAACACCCTAAATAACAACTCCACTCCTTTTTCCGCTTTTTGCTTTGTTTTTCCATTGCAGAGGGGCGACCCTGAGCTTGTTCACTTCCTCCATGCCTTCTTTCTTCCCTCTTCCTCTTCCTTTAGACAGCCCAAAATAAGACAGGCAGCCAACACAATGACAAGCAGTGGCCTTAACAATCAAACCGCTCTGCTGGGCTCATGTATACTGAAGGGGAAAAACAAAAGACCTTCTGAACAGAAAGAACACAGACTGTGGATCAAATTTAGTGCCGCAGTGATACCTCGCAACAAACTCTCCTCTGCGCCAAGGCTGGATGTGTTTGGCAACTGGATACACTTCCTTATTTTCTGCTTCGGTTTTCATTCTAGCAACAACCAACAGCTATAAATTGGATGAGCCACGAGTTTTTACTGAGCAACAGTTCATCTGGTTGGACTTTAATCATGATCTCGAGGAGGGCAATTTAATTTAGCCCAACTATGCCAGTCATAAAAGCTGTTACGAGCAGTAATGTGACATGGGAGAAATGGAAACAATTAAGTGGCCAAGTGCAGCTCGAAGTCGAGCACAGATGTGTTTTAGAGGTGGTAATTTAAAGAAAGCCAAGAGGAAGTGAAGTGTGTGTTGTCATGAGGGGTTTGCAGACTGATTTAATCTCACTTTCAGGAACACAAAGTGAAATCTTCCCACCTAAGACCACATTCTGGCTCTTTCCTTCCTTTCATCTCATATTCCATCAGTGAGGTAGCTGGCTTTGCATGGTGAGGAGGACCAGTGGCGGGAATCTTAACTGTCGTGTATGTGTGTGTATGTGTGTGTGTGTATGTGTGTGTGTGTGTGTGTGTGTGTGTGTGTGTGTGTGTGTGGTCAGCCATGCCTTCTCAACGTTGCTACTCAACACATTTCAACCTCATTAGCTTTGCTTGGCTGATCCAAGTGGCCCAGTTAATGTTGCTTTCCCTCCCCTGAGCTTCCTCAATGAGAGCGCAGGCATGCACACACACACACAAACACAGACAGCAACATAAACATGCTAAATATAAATAAATAATCTTATGTAAATATGCTGTTGATACATTAATGATCAAACATGGTTTCAAAAACAATGTAAGAAGTGCGTGAATTATACTGTGCAAATACACATATAGAACTAGAACAAGTTTATTTTTTATCAGCTGCAGTTTACATCCATGTCTGTCCAGACTCATATAATAGATTTAGTGAAGACTTGAATAATTTCATTTAATAAAAGTTATTAAGAATGATTCAAGTGAATAATTTCCAGTGAGACACATGCTGTTCACTTAGAGACTATTGTCACAGAAGAAGCCAGAGGACCCACACAGAGCTTCAAGTGTTTTTGCAGATGAACATGATGTCACAGTGATGCTGACCTCTTGACCTTTTGGAAATTTAAAATGTCATCACTTAATCATTTTATCCGATTAGAAATCTGTGTGACATTTTGTCATAATTAGCATATAAATGCTTGACCTATAGCCGAAAACATGTTTTGCAGGGTCCAGCGCACATGTTTTGTTTTTGGTTTTTTTTGTTTGTTTGTTTTTTATAACTGCCCAGTTGGGCAAGTGGTTCATAAATCTGCTTGACTGAAGTCAATATTTACTTGCTCCTGTACAAACTGTTTTATTAGCTGTTATTAAATAACAACAAAGACTAAAGTTAAGTTTAATCTATAGCTAAAACATCTAAAATGTCAGAAAATAGTGACAAATTTCCATTCCAATTCTTCAAAGTCCAAGGTGATGTCTCTAAATGTCTTGTTTTGTCAGTCTTAAACACAAAGACATTCAGTTTAAATAAACAAAGAAAAGCAGGACTTCTACTTTTGAGAGGCTGAGGAAAAATTAATTAAAATTAAAAAGTATTTAATTAATTAATTATATAAATTAATTAATCAATGTCAGATTCCTTAAACAATCTAATCAAAATAGTTTAATATATTTTGCCTGATTTTCGTGCCCGACATGGCATTTTACTTGCCCTGAGGGGTGTACTACAAAGCGAGATTAATGGGTTAGCGAACTATGTTGAGTCTAAAGCCAGGATTTTCAGTGTCACGAAGGTGGCTCTCTTTTAACCTGGCTAGATCTCCATGGTAATTTATGCTAAACTCATAACCTGGTCGGGAGCAGATTATGTTCTGAGTTACAGATTAAATCGGATGTAAAAAGCGCCACTCTTTAACTAATTATTGTCCTAACAAGGTTATTTATGAGCGATACAGATCATAAACTGAGGGAAGAGAAATAAACGGCAGCATTAAGATCGCATGTAGTCGATCAGTAATTTTCTGACAGAATTCTTCTTCTCCTGCTTTATTTGCAGCAACAGTGTTGCTTTTTGCATATTTTCCACAGCTCTTAATTATAACAACTTGATCGCGATCGCTTCCCTTTTTTTTTTTTTTCGCCATCGCTTCACTTTGTGCGGAAGAAGAGTCAAATGACGCAACAAACGCCCCTTTTTATTTGAGCGCGCACAAAGCCTAAAGATGAGAGCCTGGGTTAACAAAGCGAGTTGATAACCACCGTCGTGGTACCAATTATCTCTGATTGCGGTTTTAGGCTTTGTCGATCCAGATCATGCAAAGAAAGCCTGGCTATGTTGAGCTTCCTTCGTAGTATACCCCTCTGGGAAAGCAGGCAAGCCTTATTGTTGAGGCCTGTTCTGTCAGTGACTTTGACCTTTAACCTTCAAATTATCAGTTCATTCTTGAATCCAAGTGGACGTTTGCATCAAATTTTAAGAAATTTCATTCATCCTCTCCGGAAATGTCACATTCATGGAAATGGGATGGACTTGAGGTCACAGTGACCTTGACCTTTGACCTCCAAATTCTAATAAGTTCATCATTGAGTCAAAGTGGACATTTGCATCACATTTGATGAAAATCTGTCGAGGCGTTCTTGAAATATCGCGTTCTCAAGAACAGATCGGACATGAGGTCACAGGTATCTTGACCTCTGACCACCAGAATCTCATCAGTTCATCGTTAAGTGCAAGTGGTCATTTGTACAAAGTTTGAAGAAATTCTGTCAAGACGTCCTTGAGATATCGTGTTGATTGACGGACAACCTGAAACATAATGCCTCCAGCCACGGCTGTCACACCACGGAGGCACTGAAACAATGAAGGTGCACACAGACAGCCATATAAATATGCAAAATATAAATAAATAAATATGCTGTTGATACTTTAATAAACAAACATGATTCCAAAACAATGTGTGTGAATCATACTGTGCAAATACACACATAAGCACACACGTTCACTATAAGAGATTTACAGGCTGCCAAAAGCAGGCTGTAAACTTATTTACACACTGACCTATTAAGCAAGCTGGACTACAGCAGAACTTTTAATTTCTCACAGGACTGCTATATGATTAGACAAAGTAAACAATCTCAGACTGCTGTTCCTGTGTGTGTTTGATAGATAAATCTGTGTTTTAAAAGTGTGATTAGAGCAGCACTGCCCTGTAACTAGGCAACTAAGAAACACAATCACCATTCTTTTGTCTGTGCCTGTAATCCTATCTGACTAAATTTCTTGTAATCTCACTTGCCAGCGAGTTATTGACAGCAGGTCACATTACTAATGCCCTGGTCCTGGTCAATGCCAGAAAATGGACAAAAGCTCTTTCTACCAGTCTTTTTTTAGTGTGCGCTGACAGGTTTCTCCTGAACATCAGCTACTATAAAGTTAAAGGAGAAGAAAACTGGTTTTAACAGAACCAAATCTGCAAAATATGCCTCTACTCTGTAAAACCCATTCACAACATGTTAACACGAATGTTCAGGACTGTCAAAATGACACGAAAACTTTATGTTCACTTGACACAAGCACTTATCCCTCGTAAGATTTGCATATTTTTTATGGTAAGTCAACAAGTTTTGATTTTTGTGTTAATTTTACTTAATAGCTAAATAATTACTTAGTTCAAGACCTATTACAGCATATTAGCAGACTTCCCAGCATGCACTGTGTTATAGCATATGATAGAGTATGAAGAAAACATATGATGGAAACTTGTTGTGAGTTTCTAAAGCAAAATAAATCCTGATGGTTTGTTTTCACAATACTGAAAACATTGTGATCTATGATGAAGGTTAGTATTGAATTTCACATATTGTCCTTGTGCCAGTGCTGGAACGGAGCAGCTGCAACTGTAGTTTTTTTTTTTTTTTTTAATGTGAAACAAAGAACTGACTTTTTACACGGACAAAATGTTAAAAGGAAATCAAAATTTGTCTGGAATGTTTGTCAGTGTGACTTCAACTTAATATCTTAAATTTATTGAACATGTTTTCTCAAGTTCAGTTAACTTAACTCAATTGGTTTTGTAAAATTTTAATATTAATTTAACTATTTAAAATTTATTACGTTTTACTAAACTTTTAAACTACTTTAAAATGATGAAAAATAAAAATTTAAGCCTTTCTCTTAAACCTCACTTAAGTTTTCACACTAAACCTAGATTAAATTTGTTTAACCAAAACTTTGAGATGTGTTGAGCAAAATGATGAATTTGCTCCATTAATTCAGGCAAGAGATTGATCTGTCGGGCTAACTAGGCTAACTTTAGCAAGCTAGCAAACTGTAATGTTTTCTTGGCGTTTTAGCTAGCTAGCAAATAATTTAATGTTTTGTTGAAGTTTTAGCTAAGGTTAGCTAGCATACTATGTTAAGTTTGGTTAACTTGTTAACTAACATTAGTGAGCAAACCATTTAATGTTTTGTTAAGGAATACAGAGCAGCCAAAATAGTTATAGTTTCCCTCCCTCTTTTATACTAACTAGATCCCAACAGGGCTCAAATTTATCCATTTATTTTCATTTGTGTGTGCAAGCATCTCCATTTTGATTAAACTCTATTTCATTTTGGTTTAAATGAATAAACTAGGATTCACTAAGTAGAGGTTAGTTTTTTATTGTGCAACAGAACTCTGATTAGAACTAATCTTAAGTTAAATTAATCTTTGTTAGTGCAACCAAGTCTAAAAGTCAAATGGAACGAGGAGTCACTTTCTCAGGGAACTTATCAAGCGAAATGTTGTGTTATCACATGCCCACCCAGCTCTACATCACACCCACAGCCTGCTCAGGTGTTCTGCAGGTCACACCCAGATTAGCTGCAGCTAAGCCAACGTGCACGCTCACACACACACGCACGCACACACACACACACAGAGCAAAGCATGAATGTGAACTTGAGCATGAACGCGAGTACTCGAGTGTACACTGCCGACCACGCCTGGCTAGCAAACATGGTACACATTCCGTCTGTTAACCCTACATTCTCCTCTACATGGCTGCGTTACGCAAGAACTGAAAAAGCTCCAGTTTTCTTCTCTCTCCACCTTCCAGGCTTGTACAACCTTGTTCTTTAAGTCCCGGCCTGTGCAGTCTTGCTATATAAACACATTTTACTTTATAGTTCGCTCTGTTTCATCTCCCCTATCTATCCAACAGAATCACATTTGTATTCTTAAATACGAAGAGGTTATAAAAGTGCTGTAAGTGACTCTGAGATTCAATCTGCAGACTCAAAATACATTTTATTCCAGAACTGGATCTAAATTTCAGTGCAAGCTGATTCAGACCGTCTGAGAGTGACACACTGCTATCACATCACCTCGCCTGTAATCTTTCAGGCACTAGAAGGTGCAGTTGTTGAAGATAGTTAAGGTGGTAAATGTAAAAGGCAAGCTCAGAAGGAGCTGATGCAAAGCAAAGAAAGGCTCGTGGTGAAAGTAATGTATTTAAAGCTAAAGTAAGCAATTTCTACATACACAATGCAAAACCTTCTGCATCTTTCTCTGCTGCCTCATATCACTCCACTAAGACTCTCCCACCAAATGACGCACAAAACATACAAGCACAATCTTCTTTGCTTGAAGCGAACGTCAACATTGTCAGCCATTGTAACTAAATAGCAAACTAATGTCTGTTCTACTCTGCTAGTTATGTCTGAGCACACGGATGACCCTTGTTTATCCAAAAAAGAAAAAGTCCAGAATGCCCTGAAGTTCAAACAAGTGTAATGAAGGTGCTCTTTGGCAGGGAACATGAAAGTTAAATAGTTAAATAAATAAATAAATAAATAAATAAATACAGATCCTGTACATGTTACAATAGGCTGTTTGTGCCTCCACCTGAGGGCTATAACACAACTCTACGCATTTTAAAATGTACAAACACTTCTTAACTTTGTGCCACAAGAGTACCTTGGATCTTTTTTCTTTTTTTGACTCTTTGTACAGAGTCACTGTGATTGGCTACTTACATGCCAGCTAACAGGGATCATTTGAATATTGTTAGTGACATGCAAAATTAGTTATTTCAACCAAAACTGTAACATTAATGTTGCCTACTGCGGCTTTAAGGATGACTACAGTGGAAACAACGGCCTTTTGATGAATGGCCACCAAATAAGCCATGTTAAACAAAATAATCCTCACACAGGTAGGAAGAATAAAACTAAAACAGCTACTGTTGTATTATCAAAGCAGAAAAATTGTCAAATTAAAGATCAGCAAGAGTGGGCAAAATAATCAGCATATTTATCAGTGGGTAAAGTGAAAAAAAAAACCCAGCAAGGTAACCAATGAACACTTGCATCAGTGTCACTTGGGGTGTCACTTCCCCCATTAATGTTTGTACTTGTTGTTCTTCCAGCTCCTGAACTTATATAACCTACATATCACTGACTCAGTCCAACTCTCTGGGACCTCTGACAACTTGTATGTGAGTACATCTGCTTTAAGCTATAGTGGGCCAGATGATATGACTGCAGTACTGCTTCATCATGTCTGAAATCTAAAATGAGAAAAGGTGAAAAGAAGCAGCTGAGTTTCAGGTTTGGCACTGGAAGGATTCTTGATTAAGAGTCGGAGGGTTTGGAGGAATGTGGATTCAGCATTCCTGTAGATAAAATCTACAGTAACTAACCGATGAAAGAGGCATGATTCAGATCTTTTGGAGGACCCTGATTAACCCAGCAATGACAGTGGCCAGTGCAGGTGGTAGTGACTCAACTGGGACAGGATGGGACCGATCTACTGAAGTGCCTTTATCAGAGATGATTCACTGAGGAGAAGTTAATTCATAGCAGACGTGGTTTGGTGCTGAATAAAAGAGCTCAATCAAACAAACATTTTTTTTTGAATAGCTCTATTTGCACGTTTCTTTCTCGCTTGCTTTGACACAGCTTCAAGCACAAAAGGCCGTTAATCTGATTTCCATCCACGACACCTTCCAAAACACAAGCGCTCACATAAATGAGCGATGGGGGAAACAGACATCAGCTGCCGTATCATAGCGCATCACTCTGCGCTGGTGAGATGGTGTTTTTAATGATACAAAGATTTCTTTATTTCCCAAATCAGCCGAGAAGTGTGTCTGTCTGTCTGTCCCATCTGTGCACATGACCAGGCAGGCAAACTCCCATCGCTGTGCCTCCAGTTTGACTCTACCAACATGTTCACTGGCATGGCCTCCAGTCTCACTCGCTCTGCTCAATCAATCTGAGCCCTGCCATCAGGAACCAAAGTGTGCAGCTGGCTGGTAGGTTGGTGACAGAGATAAATGGCACAGATTCCAATGTGAGTGGCAGTGACCGGTGTGATCAAATCAATTACAGATACTGGGTTTCGGCGGACATGTGAAAGCGAAAATAAACCCTCCTTACAAACATATGTTAATATTTACGAACACCTGCTGTATTTTTAGCATCGATCTCACAAATTTGGTTATCAGAGAGTTGTGAGCGGTACACGTACCAAAGGCAGGGTATTTTTGCAGCATCAAACTTAGCGCTCTTCACAGGTTCTGCACCACCATCTGTTCAGCTGTGATACGCTACTCAGCCAACTCATGTGCTGCACAATACTGTAAATAGTGGAGGCTGTCTGCAGGACAAACCAAGTCAGGATGACACCGCTTCTAAAGCACCAAACGTGAACCAGGTTTTTCATTCATCATACGCACCACTACTAACATTTATCTGCTCTACAATTAAGTGTAACAACTCTATCTGCACAAGCAATAATGTCTACTCTCTTAATAGTGGTGGTACTCCTTAATGAGTAGCTTGATGAGTCAAGACTCATTAGCTTGTCTTGAGTATTCATGAATAAGGCTTCAAGTATAAAGGCATATTATGCAGGATTCTCCTAAAAAAAAAAAAACAATGCATGGACTAGGGCTGGGTGACTGGATGAATATATCATCTATCGACAATGGGCTGAATCCATCACCAGTTGATTTTTTTGGCTGATTTTGGGGGAAATTTATTTGTCATTTTATTTTTCTTAAGACATGCAGCAAAGGGCCATAGGTGGGAGTCAAACCCACAGCCACTGAAGAGGACTCACAGCCTCAGCAGATGGGGCAAACACTCTACCAACTGAAGTACCAGGCCACCAAGATCAAGATGTTTTTGGTTGTCAACCTCTTGTTTGGCAGTAACGTGTAGTCCCATGCCACTAACAACACGCAGGGCATGAGGTTAGCACTCTACAAAAGCATAATGACTACAGCGCTGTTGTAATCTCTCTGTCCTCTGCTCCGCTCTCCGTCTGTGAGAGCTGCAGAGAGAGCTACACACACACACAAGCAGAGCAGACTGAGGACTAACCCTAACCCTAACGACAAGATGAAAGTTCGCTTTGGCTGCATCCTCATAAAACCTGACGTTGTAAAAAGTTGTGGGCACTTTTATTTGTGCTTTAGAACATAACCGCTTTGAAACAATCAGAAAAAAACGATCAAACAATCAACGCTTTTACAAACATAACAGACAAATCTGGCATTTTCTACCTCTCATGAAGAAATTCAAGTTCTGAGTATAACAGCAACCATTTCTACTAATTTCTTGCTAGTCTTTTTCTTCATCTTAACATCCATTAAATTTGCACTCCCATCAAATCTGGAGAGGCAATCTAAGCTGAGAGACAGAAAAAACAAGCCTCATTTATTCTCAAACTGGTGTCTTCTTGTAAAAGCTGATTGAAGGCGCCGTGTAATATTGTGCACAGAACTAGTCATCTATGAGATTAGACATAAAAAAAACCCCACTGGAATCACAGGCTCACTTCACCTGCTTCATTGGTGGACTAATTCAAAAGAGACCCTTTTTAATGTGGCCCAGGTTGCTTTCGCATGTCTGCCCACTGTAACCATGATATGATAGCAGCATATTCACTAAGCAACCAGTCTGTTCAAGAGGCAATTGAAGGGTTCATGAGTAATGATGCCGCATCAGAATAACATTAGGGCCACAGATCTGTCTCTTCAGAGGTTTATTATGAGAAAATTGGCAAACATTTAATCATTATGAGAGCCTGTGCTCAACAGCATCCTCCTCTACTTGCTGTGTAGTAACCAGACACCTCTGACAAGACAGGTGTTTGTTTAAGTAAAACTCTGCAGAGGAAACACACACACTTAAAAGGATACTCCACCCCAGACTCATAACCCACTCAGTATGTACTAACCCCTATGCCGATGTGAGGATGGGTGAAGATCTTCAGTTCACAAAACAATCCTGGAGTTTCAGCAGAAAATATAGTTGCAGCCAAATCCAGTACAAATGTAAATGTAAAAAAAAAAAGAACACAAAACAAACCCAAAATGTCTCCATCCTGCTCGTGTGGTGTAATCCAAGTGTCCGTGAGCGCGACATTCAAATTTGACCCCAAAAGATGCCATTTACATCATGTTTTTAGCCGAAATGTCAACTGTAGCATGTAGCAGGTAGCACGTAAACATGGCGTCGATCTCGCTGGATGCATGTGTGAAAATATCGCGAGATCGACACCATGTTTACATCCTACCTGCTACATGCTACAGTTGACATTTCGGCTAAAAACATGGCGTAAGTGGCGTCTTTTGTGGTTACATTTTAATGTCGCGCCTCACGGACATTAGGATGGAGACATTTTGTGTTTGTTTTGTGTTCTTTTTTTTCCATTTACATTTGATCTCCATTCACTGCCACTAGCTGCAAACCTGTTTTCTGCTGAAACTCCAGGATTGTTTTGTGAACTGAAGATCTTCACCCATCCTCACATCAGCATAGGGGTGAGTACATATTGATGGATGATTATCTAAGAGTGGAATATCGCTTTGAAACGCGTGACGCTGATGTGGGTGCCAGCATGTTTAAGCTGTAAATCAAGTGAGAATGGACAAATTCTGCACCCTACACCATAAATTCACACTTAAGCTATTAGGGGACACAATTAACAATTATTTTCGTGATCGATTAAGCTGTTGATTCCTTTCTCGATTAATCAATTAATTAATTCATAATAAAAAAGTGTTAGAAAATGGTGATAACTGTTGATCACTCTCCAAGATGACGTCCTCAAATGTCTTGTTTTGTCCACAACCCAAAGATATTCAGGTTACGTGTCATCAAAGAGTATAATAAACCAGAAACTATTCACGTTTGAGAAGCTGGAATCAAAGAATTCTGACATTTTTTCTTCAAAAACAACTCAAAATGATAAACTGATTAACAAAGTGTTGGCGATTAATTCAATAGCTGACAACCAATCAATTAATCGACTAATCATTGCAGCTCTTAAGGTTATACATGATAAAAAATGTTGAATGTTAACACATAGTTCAGCATACAGGTGTAGGTTTAATGGTTGACATAAGCTTGTAAGAGTTCGTCCCTACCACTTTCGTGTGATGCCATGTATGAAAAGATTTTACTAGAGCTGCAACAATCAGCCGATTCCAACTATTTTGATAACTGATTCATTGTTTCAGTTGTATTTTAAGCAAAAATGTCAAACACTTGTTGGTTCCATTTCTTACATGTGAGGATTTGCTGCTTTTCTTTGTCATCTATGATATTAAATGAAGAGTCGTCTGTTTTTGGACTGTTTGTTCAACAAAAGATGCAATTTGAAGATGTCACTTTGGGCTCTGGGAGATTTTATTAGATGATTTAATTGAGAAAATAACTGTCAGATTCATCAATTTCAAAAATAATTGTTATTTGCAGCCCTAGACTTTACAGAGAAATGGAAACCTCTTTAAAAGGTGAGAGCAGTGACAGACAGCTTTGATGAACCTGTCCATCTTCCTGGTCTGCTCTCAGCTTGGAAATTGAGTTTCTCAAGAGCTCCAGACTAGAAAGTGAAGTGTTTAAGTGAAAAGTTACTTTTGGAGGCAATTGAAAAAGTCTCAGATGAATAGGTAATAATGAAACATCTCCCTGATGGTTACGCCTGCCAATCATAGCCTGTAATAGCCCCCCTACATGACATGATTGTTTCCAAAGACCTGAGAGTCTGTGTAGAGTACAATCTGACATGTTCTCAGGAAAATGAACCGCCTATTCATCATATTTTGACTCACCTTGATTAAAAATTCATTCTTCATTTAAAACACAGGACATTATTATGAATTATTTATTAAGTCTGATCACCACCAGCTGTGTGTCTAGTCTAAAACAAACCAACAGAGGCCACTGCAAAGTTGCACGTTAAGGTTTTGTTTGTTTCTTTTTTAATTTGGCAGATGGGTCAGAAATTGTCCAGTTTTTACTCGCCCTGTCCAACTGTTACCAGTTATCAAAAACAAAGAGCTGAAACAACTAATTGATTATGAATCGATTATTAGATTAATCACTGTTATTTTGATAATTGATTAACCGGCTTAAGTGTTTTTTGTTTTAAGAGAAACTGAATGATCTGTAAATTGAATATCTTTGGGTTGTGGACAAAACAAGACGTTCAAAGACTTATCGAGCAAAGAAAATAATCGACAGAGTAATCGACAATTAAAATATTCGTTAAATGCAGCCATAGTCAGTCTATAACCAAAGATATGAAGTTTATTACGACAATAATCGGAGAAAATTGGGAAATCTCAATTTGGGGAGGCTAAATACAGCATTTTCTGTCATTTTTTTAGAAAAAAAAATACCTTAATTGATAGTCGAGATAGTTACTTTTAACCATTTGTCCGGTCGGGCAGGTTTCCTCAATTTACTTAACTCTGCTCCGGTCAAGTAGACAATCCTCATCGATGAGCCCTGCATGAATCATTTTAGTAACTTCACTCTTTAATCACTGTGTTTAGAAAGTGGTGACTGTTGGACACCTTTAGTTTGAGGGCTGGAGACGCACATTGGTCGCTATTTTGAGTTTTACCTGAACCGGGTTTAATTTAAACTGGTCAAACAAATTCATGCAAACCAGCATTTTTCCACCTCGCATTACCTCCGTTTCGAGCTGCACTAGTTCCATTGTGGGCCATGGCTCCGCGATCTGTGCGAGGGGCATTTTCGCAGGATTTTCAGCTTCCTCCTTAGCGGTTCAGTTTGGGCTCCCCTGATTTTTGTGGGTGTCGGTGTCTCCTGTCAAGTGCAGCTCAGCGGGAAATCTCCTTCACTCAGCTCCAAAGTCCAGGTAGAGAAGATTTATCGGCACTTCGCTCGGAGGAGAACAAGACGCGCATGCAGACGCTGCCAGCACAACCGGGCAGAGCTTTACAAACAATTGTAATCCCTTGATTGACTTCTGCGTCGGTTGTCCACTTCTGTATGTGTGTGTTTAAAGTGATAATCCAGCTGAAAACACCAAACAAACCGCTTGTCCTTCCAGGTACGCGCGTTGGACACTCGAGATTTGGGTTTGACAAGCAGGAGAGCGGTGCCCAGCAGAGTGTGATCCTTTAATAGGGCTGTGCAGGAGTCTAATACCACCTCAAGGAATTAACCAGAGTCGGTGTTGTCTTTGCAATCGACGCCGTTATCAGATCTCCTTCCTCCCCCGTGTGCTTGTGGTTCCTCCCCGGGCAGAGAGGGAAGAAGACTTGGCTCCGTCAGTCAGTCCGCCTGGTTCCCAGCAGTGTGCAGTGCGATGCGCGCAGAGACCTCAGTGTGGCTCTGTAGTAGCTTACGAGCACGCTCCAACCCGAGCTATTATTGGCAGACTCCAACAGGATTTCATCCAGCCCCCTTTTCCAATAGTTCCGCCCAGGTCCGATAGTGCCATCCCCCGGAGGAGAGAGAAACTGCAAATACGTAATGCAGGCTGGAGGCTGATATTCATGAACGGCCTGTACTGCTTTCTTTGATGCTTGTGCTGCATGCATCAGGTGCATCAGAGGAGGATAAAGCCTCTGCGTTCAAAGGGAAACCTGTCAGTTCATTAATAAATGGCAGTGAATGGCGCAGAGAAATATGTGGTTACATAATGTCTCCTGTAAACAAAGTACTGTAGGCAATGGTGAACCAAATCTTTTTTTGTGTGTGTGTGTTCATATGTGACTCAGATCTGTTTTTCATAACAGTGTGAACAGCACAAATCGATCTTTTCAATTCTGATGGGACCACTTTTGTGTATCAGACACAGATCTGTTTTTTTTGAAATGTGGTCTCGGTCTGAACAGTCATAATGGTAACAGATGTAGTTAAAAGTAGGCCCTGACATCTTGAAATTTTGGATGAAATCGCTTTTTGTGAAGCCATCCACATCACGATCCCACCACTCCTGGCTCCGACTCCACATTCATACACATCTCTCCACAGAATAAGCTGGCATTGCTCCACAAAAGGCCATAATTAAAAAATTGGCTCTCTTTCTCCTCATCCTCGTCATCTGCCTACGAATTTGCAAGCTTGCACTGCACATCAACTCCATGTTTATTTTTGTACAACCACATGCTGCATGTCAAGTCTTTGTTGTTGTTTTGTTGTTCTTTTGCACATTATTATCAGTTCATGACTGTAACCATTTCACTCTGGAATCTGATAATGGCATTGGCCACATTTAAAAGATAATGTGAACCGCCAAAATCAGATTTAAACAATAAATCTGAGGCTTGAAGTGTGAACAAAGCCTTAGACCCTTAACAAAAGACGGAATTGCAGGGAAGTGCAGAGTGCAACACACTTTTCATGTCAGGAATGGCACTGATTTTCACAAACTACGAATACATCAGATTCAGAAATACTTTCTTGATCTCCAAGAGGGACACTGGTTACATTAGAATAGAAATGTACTGTATATAAGCATAAAGAATATATCAGATATTATTTGAATAGAATAATCAGATAGAAAACAGGGATAAAAGTCACAGTATAACTGTGTATGTTTTACATAAGACAAGTGTAAAACATGTGTAATAAAATATATAGGCAGATACCATTTGCATTGCTAATGAGGCCTCTCAGTGGCTATTTACAATTGAGGGTATATATAGCAGAGACAAGCACTCAGTTGTCTGTAGCCAATAATGCTTTAGTGTAGATAGCAATTGTGCCTATTTACACCCACTTAGCAGAGACAAACCATGATCTTTTCCTAAACCTAACCAAGTGGTTTTGTTTCCCAAGCAAATATTAGACTAAAAAGTGAAAATAATAATTAAAAAAACTGTAATAATAAGTCAGCAAAGTACAAATATGTAGTTAGCACTGACTTCTAACTTCACACTAGACTAAAACTTCACTATTCTACAGGAGAGTCCTGTGCTTGACCTATTCACCCACTGCAGCCTGTTATTGACAGCAGATTTGTCGCTATTATAGCTAGACTAAGGGGGTTGTGTGTGAATAACTGAATAACTGCTGTGTGCAAATAGACACTCCATAATAGATAACAACAGTGTACATAAACAACCATAGGCAGATGCTATTGGCACTCAGGTGTCAGTAGACAACAATGCTATTTGCACCCAGGGTGGAATAGCCAATGCGGCGATTTATACCCGCATGGCACAAACAAACCATTATCTTTTCCTAAACCTAACCAAGTAGTTTTGTTGCCTAAACCTAAACCTTGCTGTCTGGTGTCCTGTGTTTGACCCATTCATCCACCACAACTTTGTCCTTGCAAGGATTTTGTTGCTCTTTATAGCTCATAGAGCTCTGGGTGTAAATAGCTGAATGGCTGCTGTGTGACTATTTTCATCTGAGTGCAAGTAGACACTCTGGTAAAGAATAATGTTGGGTCTATAAATAAGATGCAAGAGTATTATAAATAAGAGTATTTGTCGGTTGAAATGCACAGTATAAATAAATAAATGCAGGATTGATGCCAGTGTAACGAGAGTGTTGCACATTTGAGTTATTGCACAAAGTTACTGTACTGTTGGGTCAGTAAAATATCAAAATATACTCAGTGCACATTCCCTTTAGAGCCACATAACCACTTTCCTCTGGTCTAAAAACAACATACATTGATGCAAAAATTACATAACATAGATTACACAATAAACACAACGTAAAGAATTGAAAAGGGTAGAATTCGGGTCGTGACCACTGCTGTTTAATTCTGTGTCCAGGCATCACATTGATGCAGCTCTCTTTTCATTGACAACAGCTCTTGTAATGGTCCTTGTAATCTTCAGTGATATAATACACCCCTCCACCCTCCAACACCTCTCTGCTTCATTCACTGCCTGAGTGGATTTTGCTGTTGGCTAGCTTTGGTTACTATTGGCAACTGTGGAGAGCATCAAAAACCGCCTCGCCGTGGACAGATCAGATAAATTTTTGATTCAAATTAAGATGAAGGTGGCATGGCATTACATGGAAACAAAGTGATAAATTAACTGGAAGGATAAATGGAGCTTATGATGTGGTGCCTGTGTTTTGATGGATTTGTTGTCCAGCTGATGTACGTGCACAATGCTGCTGCTGCTGCTGCTGCTGCTGCTTTGATAAAATCTGTTTATAAACCTGCATGTTCCCCGGTGAGCTTTGTAACAGGTTAAAAACACAGATCTGAACTGGAGATGGAATCATTTCCTTTCTTATGTAACTGCACCCTGACACAGTGGCTTTTGGACTTTGTATCCAAGCTGTTAACATGCAACACCTTGTGTGTCACATTCAGTCACGTCTGAAGATTTGCTGCAGTTTCAAACCATTCATGCACTGGTGATTTTACAGCGTTTCTGTGCAAACAGCACGCTTACATGTTCCATAATGTTCAAGGCACAACAAATGTATATTAATGTCTGTCTGTTGACACCTTTTCCTTCACACAGCAGGTAAGGAGAAGGAAGTCAATGAAGAGAGAGCCCTCTTAAAGGGACAGTTCCCCCCCAAATAAGATTTAAAAAAGATACATGTTTTTCTTCTTGTCTGTAGTGCTGTTTATCCATCTGGATAGTTTAAGTGTGAGTCTTCCTTCACTTGGATATAATGGAACTAGCTGGCACTCGGCTTGTGGTGCTTAAAGTGACAGTGGTAAGGCACTTGACTCTAGTTAGGCTAGACAAATTTGGGGACTTGGGGAACTTGCTTGACTAACACCGATAAAAGACTTGGCTTAATTTTGACTTGGTATTCATGACTTGACTTTGACTTGAGATACATGATTTTTCAATTAAACATTTGCATTTTTTCTAGATATCGAGAGAAGTTTTGTCATATTTCTCAAACATGATTGAGTGATTTTTAGAGCACATGCTTGTCAACCTACTACAGACCACAGATGCCAACACATGAGACAGCTGTCATTGGCCTCCACAACATTCAACTTCACCCATCACTAGGCAAAAACTACAACAAAAGTTAGGTGAATGTGTCTTTTTAGTTAACTTATTGGCTGGTCAAACATTAGCTAGAAAGCTATCATTATGTTTAAGCTGGACCTGGCTTCTGTTTTTACTGAAAACCCATCCAGAGCTGTTAGGCTACAGGCCTCTGATCATTTCAGAGCCCCACTCTCTATTGTTGTTCATTTTTGAGGCTTGTTATTGGTTGCCACAAAATGGCACACATCAGTAAGATTTATAAGATGTGAGTAGGCTACAACAGCTACTACCTAGCGAGCTCAGTGGTGTTAATGTTAAAGCTCAGCCAATGAGGACGCTGTTAATGTTTACATCCCCTGCACAAGCAGACGCATGTCTTGTGATTCGGTTGCCGGGTTTAGTTTGGTAGAAAAAAATAGTTCCTCCATGAAACTGCTTACAACAAGGTCTGTTGATTATCTTGCATAACTGGATCACGATTTCTGAAATTACTGTTAATTTTTGTATGTATGTATTTTTTTGATGCATAAAACGAACGGTGACTGTCCAGTTCATGAGTAATGGAAGCCCAAGTTATTGGTTTGCAGTCTTAAAAAAATTGAGGCACTCAGTTGTGATTGTGAACATAAAAATCTTTAATAAATAACTTGATTTGGGGGTGAACTGTCCCTTTAAGGTTGATATATGGCTGATTTGATTTCTGACAAATTCACCCTCTGACACCAAAGGGTGTTTGGAAGGTAAGATTACAACACCAAGCAGGAGGGCGATCCATCACTCTCATATTGTATGTAATATTCAAAGTCACTGCCGTCCCAAAGCTCACACTGACCCGTCGATCCATCTTGATGATGGATCAGCAACTGCTGTGGGAACATTCATGGCACCTCATAAGGCTCTACTGGTGTTCATTCATTATTTAGTGCAGCCATGCGACGGACCATTGCTCAATTTTTCTCTCCTCTCTTCTCTTCATTTCTCATTTTTCCCAATTGTCCGTTATGAACAAGACAACTGCTGCGCTGATGGTGAACATTTCTCACTGTTTATAGCTCCTCCTGTGTGAGATGAGGAATTCCAGATGTTCAGCTAGATCCTGTGGTGAAAGTGAAGGTTGTAATAAAGACAATGTATGGGAAAGATTAAAAGGAAGATGATCCAGAAGGGATGAAAGGTTTCAAAAGGTATGATAATTCATACATTTTTTAAAGTTTATAGTCATTAGCATCAATTAATACTGTAATAAGCATTAACTAACAGTTAATTAACATTATAGTAAGATTGTGTGACTGTTAACAAATGTCACTTATTAACATTTATTAAAATTGTACATATTGATTAGGATAATAACTAATATTACTATAAGGTTGATAAAAATGTTAGCATGTATATCATGAATTTCATAGCTAATCTTCATGATATATGTTAATTAACATTTTTATCAACCATGTACTAATATTAGTTTAACACGTAAGTCTTTAATACATGTTAGAAGACATTTGTTAATAGTCACATAATGCTGTACAATGTGTTTTGTACCAAACAAACATCTGTGCAGCACTACAATGCTTCTTCATGATGCTATTTTGTCAGACATATTTGCTTTATCAGCGATTTGGATTTTGCAATTTTGATAATATTGTGATTAAGTGTTACTAATCAATATGTTGTAAGATGAGGGTCAATACTGGCCAGAAGGAAACAGCATCAAAAAGTCCATTGATACTCACTGACATGTTGATACTGTGGCTGTTAGATGTGAAGTTCATTGCTATTCTGGCTGCAGGGGATCTCTTCTCTACTCATGATGCTCGTGACGTCACAGGTGACAGCGATGACTCAGAGGTGTCTCCCGTGCAGTGACAGAGACTCCAGGGATACCCTACCCCCTAGCTTGGGCTAGACAAGAAGCATCATGGGTAATATGACTCAGCCCAGCTTTGCCATCCTTGTGCAATGGAGCAAGACCCCACCCTGACTTGTTGGCGTATTGGCGCAGGAGTGAAGTGTGTTTGCTGAGGAGCAGTCGAGCTGAAATATTAGCTGAGCTGTAACAAAATAGGTGGTTTTGTTCCCCAAACAACAGACTGCAAATTAGATAAACTGAAGCAAAGATGACACCGTTGTTTAACCTCATTTTCAGCTTGAGTTTGAAACCACAGAGATGGAGGAGAGGCAGAGCGATGTTGAGTACGCACAAGGAGAAACAATGAATCATGTAGTTCCCTCCTCTCTAAACACACACACAGCAGTAAACAGTGACGATTAAAATGCAAATACATGCACACTTCAATTGTGAAGTGGCAGCCGCTTCTGAAACAGGACCTCAAAATTCATTTGTTCATTTGTTGCGCAGCTTTTCTCTGATTGTGTTTTTTTCTCTTCTTTTACTTTATTCGCACTTCCATTGACATGTGTATATTATTAATCTATATGTTCATTTGAGCAGCTATGTTTCTTTATTTCTGTTTTGTGAATTTAATGCTCGCTTTGTCTGTATTTCTTTTATTTGTGCTCCTGATTTTATTCCAGTGTTTCTGCTTTGGATCCCAATTAGCTGATGCCATGGTAATCAGCTAATTATTCTGCTGTCCACTCCTAAAATACAGCAACTAACACGTGATAAAATTACATCTATATACTGTACATTAATACATCAAAACCAACACACACTGTGCATACATTTAGGTAAAATACTAATTAAAAATAAGTAGATAAATGACTAAATTTCATTAAAAGAATGACAATTATACAGCTCAGAACAGAATTATACTTCCTATTCAGTCTGTTATCAGCATGCCAGTAAATGACTCTGTATATTTAAAGGATGATTTATTTTTTTTATTAGGCCGATATTAACCGGTAAATTATTCCAATTTGTTATGAATCTGTAAATGTTTTTTCAGCGTGTTAGTCCTTGGGCTTGATACCAATAAAACCATCTGGTTTTGAGGTTATGTGTGTTATTGCAGTAACTATTTGTACAACTATCATGACCAGCTTAGGAATACTTTGCTTGAGTGCAACATTTCAATTCATGATGCAGCGCTTTGGCCAGAATTATGTCAAAAAAGTTTGCCTGCCACTACTAAATACGGATTGATCCATTTTAGCTTTCTTCTCCAAATCTATAGAGGATATGCACGTGATGTCACAGTAGGCGGAGTCATTGCAGTTACACCAACTGAGTGACAAAAGACTACTTGAGTGCCAGAAAAACACAAAAAACTGCATCTAGAATGAGAAAGAGCAGTTGACTCCATAAATGTAAAAGCTAAAGAAAAGAGAAGCAAATGGGTCGCTGCAGTTCACAGCAAGCAAGGGAATCCAGGCATTGAAACGTGGATTCGTGGTTGCCATTTTGTGTCAAGTATGTTGGATTTTGGATAAAATAATGCCTTAAGTTTTTTACTGTTTTGCATTCATATTCATTCAACAATGTGTATCCTCAATGCTGCTGCATGCAAGCATGTCTCAATCAATAGTCAATAATGTGATGAAATAAAAATATCTGTACAGATCTGTCCACATACAACTAGAATATCCTTGGGTGTCCTTGCCACTCTGATTTCATCAGCAAATCTTTGTGTATTTCCCTGGCATCTAAATTAAGCAATATAATAAATGATTCATGGAGTCCCAAGACTTAATACATTCTTCAGTAGCATTATGACAAAACTTGCAGGATTTACCTTCCCATTGGATCCAAAAATGTGCTTTTTGGGGAATTCACAACCATTAGTGAGTATTTAAGAAATTAAACAAGGTTTTTAGAAATAGCTTTGTACATTAGCTGGAAGTGTGCAGTATCTGACATGGGAGTCTGATTCCCATCTCCTCATAGTTTGATGGTTTTTGAAAATGAATAGCTGCATTCCACTTGAAAAGATCACATATATGCTCAGAAATGAAGACATCACCTTTCTGAAAATTTCTCTGAGGAAATCTTTTCTGAAGATTAGGACACCTTGCCAATGCCTCAGATTCTTGCCAGAACTGATACACCATTAGTCCCAGAATATGCTGGGATTGTTTACATTGTCTCTTGTTATTTTATGTTGTATCAATTTATATATTTTCTTTCTTTTTAATATTAATTTATGACACACACTCATTTTGACTAAGGTGCTCTTTTAGTCTGTATGTGTGTATTCTGAATGTCTTGATAACTTTGAAATTTGAAAATCAAATATAAAAAAAATAAGTGTTAGTTATTCTGCTTGACTTCTCCTCTCCTGCCCACTATTATAAGGGTGAGTGAACCTGAATTGCATCTGAAGCAGATTAAAATAGAGTTGATTATGCTTCAAGCAATGTTTAGTTAATCCAAGGATTAATTTGTTGATGCAACACAGGAACTAGGAATTGACTCCACTTATGACAAGAGCATCCCAGCATTAGAGCAATACAGCAAATATCTACCCCATTTACAGTGCAGATAAATACACCACACCAAGGCTAATGGACATACTATTTACAGTACACTTAATTTCAGTACTAAATGTAATACTCGGATGTGTCAGGTTTCAACCAGGGTACTTTCAGACCTTTGATAATAATTCCTGCTGAGCTGAGCTCAGTGAGCAAGGATCAACACCATCAGAAGGGCTGCAGCAGAGAACAAATTAATTAGCTGCTTAATTGTGGAGAAAGAGTAATTATCCAATCTCTGTGGACTGACTACAGAGGAGAAGATGGCATTGTAATAATTCAAAATTCACTCTGTGCCATATACAGATGATGAACAAATGGCGTTATTGTATTTCAAACATTAATGGAACTATCATTTGTCACAGAAATGGCTGATGGGAGTGTGTGGTTGCAGATGGACTGGGAGGGGAAGTATTGATCGGTGACAGAAATAAAGCAAGCGAGAGAAGAGAGGCTCCGGTTTTACACAATTTTCCATTGTTGGTTGTTAAATACAATCTTGCTCCCTTTTGTTGTCAGCACTATGTTTTGCAACGGCTCCTAATGCATACCTCAGTCTGCTGACTCCATGATCTTATGACTGCAGTAATGGGTGTACTGTCAAGCCAAAGCAGCATGTTTAGGCTTGAATTTGTTGCTCAGGTATTTGGGCTGGGCAAAAAGGCGAGCCAAGCACAAGGTAGAAAACGGCCTCTGACGCAAGGTTCAGCAAAAACAAGCTACAGTAACACATTTCACTGAGAGATGGATCAACCCATTGTAAAATATTGGAACATTCAAAGTCAATAAATACATCTGCAGGCTGGGAAACAAGAAAGAAAAAGAGCAGCATCAACTCAATAAAGCACCACAAAGTGCTGCTCTCACTGGGATAAAACCATTGCAGTATACTGGACCAGAGCACGAGGTAGTCATGGAGATGTCAAGCAAGAACGGGCAAGACATTTGTAATCCATTGGTTTTCCATTATCCAAGATCAGCTCTGATTTGTCAGGCTAGTGGACTGACATTCACGCTCAGTTATTTTCCTCTTCAGTGGAGAACATCTTGACTCAACCGAAGATCAATAGTGATTCACTGAGAATTCATAATGACCTTTTCCACCATACAAATCTGAACACTATGAGCTGCAGTCTGTTTTCTTCCTCTGGAATACACTTATCCATGACTGATGCTTAAATGATGAACGGCAAGCAAAGTTAGTGTCTGAGCTGTAAAGATATGTTGACGTAAATTTTGTAATGATTCAAAACTAATAAACGTGCTCTTAATTCAGTTGTACTTGTGAAAACATGTTCAGTAAGCTTCAGATATTAAGTTTAACAAACAACTCTTAAGCCACACTGTCAAACATAACCAATAAATTTGATTTGCTTCGACATTTTCTCAGTTTAAAAAGTAAATTCATTCTCATTTCACACAAAGAATTCACAGTTGCAGCTGCTCCTGTAAGAGCTACTTTGTTCCAACAAAGACGACATGTGAAACTGCTCCCAGTGAATTTATCAGGTTCACAGTGTTTTCATTACTGAAAAGAACCGTTTACAAAAATTCTTTCCTTTTTTTGGATGAAAAGGGTTCTTAATGGAACCCTTAGTCTTACAAAGAACGCTTGAAGAAGCTGTTCTTTAGAAGCAAATGGTTCTGGGTAGAGTCTGAGCCCTGCAGGAGAACCTTTTTGGAACCCTTATTTCTAAGAGTGATATGTTTTCTTAAAGCTATAAAAACGCGGGTTTTGACTCTCAAACAATGCATGCTGGGAAGTCTGCTAATATGCTGATCATGTTTCTTTGGAAACTTAATTTAATGAGCAAATTAAACTCCGTGCAGGACATTGATTTAACTCATCATGTCAAGTCAAAAGACTCATGTTAAGTTCCGAAGTGTTCTGAAAATAATAGAAAATTTAAATTCATTTAACTTGGATGAATAAAACTTTTATATTTCCAGTAAGTTCAGGGGAAAAAAAGTTGATTCCACTAAATTCCTGTGTGATTTTTTACAGTACTCAGACCACAGTCAGACCATGCAAATTTTAAGCGATTCTCTTGACCCATTCTTCTACAAAGATAGATTTTTATGTGCAGCCCAACAGATTTTCTCTAAATATTTGAAAATATTGGCATGAAGCATATATACCACACACACAGGGACACTGTGCCATTTTGCCTGCTGACATATAAACCCGACTTTTTCCCTTCCACTGTCTCTTTCTCTTGGTTCAAAGAGAATAACAGCAGGGGGTGCCAGATATCAGAGGGCAGCTCTTTCATGACTATAGCCTTTTCATCAGGAGTTGCCCTTTACTTCTCTGGAAACTCAACAGTAGATTTGTTAGAGACTGTGACATTGACAATGATTGTAGCTCACAGCATAATTTCCACGATTCATTCACAGAATCCTTTAAAATGCTAGAGTTGATGTCATGAGCATGAATGGAGTTTACAGTGCTTCAAAGATGTTGAGAAGTAGCGTTTTGATCAAGGACACACAGTGTTATTATGACTCATAGTCTCCTTTAATAATAAATACATAATACTGAATTTAATGAAAGTAATCATTCAACATAAAATGAACTTTTAACCCAAAAGCCAACAGTTGCTTGGCTGATTCTGCAGTGCTTATGGAGAGAGTTAAGCAGTAAGACAGTCTGTCATGTACATCCCTGTGCACAACCACAAAACATGATATCATACATTAAAGCCATTGCTGCATTCTCTCTTAAGTCAAAAATTGTATCTGTTGTGTGTTAAGGATCAATTATTAATGAACAAACTCCTCCAGTAGCAGGCTTCTGATGTAATTATCAATACTGTAAATAATTCAGCAAGCAGAAATGCTCTCATACATACTTTAACAACATTGGACATTAATAAAATATTGATCAAATTGAAGCGGCTTTTTCTTTAAGTATCCGAGCTCACAAGTCAACACAGTTCAAGGGATATATTAGGCAACACTTCCAGAGAATTCCTCGGAGAGCCGTCTATAACCAGTGGACTTGGGAAAAGAGGATTAGGTCTGCTGGTGTGTGTACAGGGAGAACGAGTTATTCATCCCTTTAAGTCCTGTGACATAATTCATGAACTTAAAAACAAACACTGAAAATGTGTATGGGATCATATGTTTTATTTTACAGTAAATAAATACTAGGTGCACTTTAATACAATTAAATGCAGACTTAACACCCAAGACCAGTGGTGGAATGTAAATTAAGTACATTTACTCAGCCACTGTACTTAAGTACAGTTTTGAAGTACTTGTACTTTACTAGAGCATTTCCATTTTATATCACTTCATACTTTGACTCCACTACATTTTGGGGGGAGATATTGTACTTTTCGCCTTACTGGATTACATTCCATTGATTTTGAATTGTCACCTGGCATCTGAATTTAGCTTATTCCTTTACATAAATAAAGCAATCCACTATAAATGATGCAGAAAAGGTTCAAATTGGCACATAAAAACTCACCAGAATACAAGAGATTAAGTTCTTGATGCTCAAAATTTCCATAAGGGCTGCCCCCACTAAAGTTGAAATGAAACACCCTTGACACTAACTAATAAATTATGGTATATTGCCCAGCAGTATATAAAGTAATTACAATGAGCTCCACCTTTACCAGCTGCAACATTTCAATGATGTGCATGTTAATGCATCAACACTTATGATTCAATAATAAAATATGATTATGAAACAGGGACATTCTGACTAATGAGTACTTTTATTTTCACTACTTGCACCACTTTACAATAAAACTACTGGAATAAATAATTTAGAAATAGTTTATAATTAGGTTATTATACCACAACAAAATCAGGTGCTTAAGGTAAGGTAACACACAAACAGACAAGTAAAAAAACACAAAAGTGCATCCAAGCTCGATCCATTAGATTTATAATCAACACACCCATATCTATTATAAGGGGGAATCTTTTCCTTTACTTGTACTACTACTTGTATATTTTTAAATAGCATTTAACCACTGTCCGCATATTTTAATGGTCAGAAGTTTCGTTTGGCATATCACATTAACATATCAAATGGCCTGATTAATACACTAAGAGTTTGGTAACATGATTACCTTGACATACACCGTTTTACACCGTGGATGCAGGACTTTCATTTACAAGCGTTTTTTTTTTTTTTTTTTACAATGTAGTATTGCAACTTTTACTCAAGTAAATAATCGTTGACCACAGCGTTAACTGGGACTTTAACTGGACTTTTCTGTCAGAGTCGCAGAAGTAGCTTTATTTCAGGCTTACTGTGTTGGATTACACTGAACTGTACAGGTGTTTCTGTTACTGTGTCCACCCCTCGCCTCCACATGTTACTCTGTAATAATCACCACACGGGCACTGCGCCTGTTTCGCGCGGGTGACGTGATTGCGCATGAAGGAACTATGAGGGAAGTTATGAAGAATTAA
The DNA here is from genome assembly GCA_034769285.1 of Lutjanus argentimaculatus. Classification (NCBI taxonomy): domain Eukaryota; kingdom Metazoa; phylum Chordata; class Actinopteri; order Lutjaniformes; family Lutjanidae; genus Lutjanus; species Lutjanus argentimaculatus. The sequence continues at coordinate 24,085,204 of JAWZSL010000003.1, read as the reverse complement.
AGCTGCAGCACCTTTCTCACACACACACACACACTGTTCCTCCAGGTAAGGAGGAAGGTGGGGGCTGAGGGGGGGGGGTAGGAGGGAGGGGTCTTTGCTCCTGGTCCTGCCTGACAGTTCCGCACTATTGGCTGACAGCAGGGGGACTGTGTCTTACCTGTACCTGTGCGAAGGAGTGCCAGTCGTCATCGTCATAGTCGGACTCGGAGTCGGGATCAACTTTTCCTTCTTCTTCCAGTAGTCCCGAGAGGTAGAAGTCTGCCAGCACGGCTGGAAACTGAAGGCAGCGACTGCAGCAGGACTCCGAGCATGGAGCCTATCACGTCGTGGAGCGAGGACAGAGTCAGCCAGTGGCTCCAAGGTGAGGAACATACTGGGCTTTTTTTTTTTTTTTCTCTTCCCACGCCCTGATCGCCTCACAGGTACTTTGGCTCGGACAGAGGGGTCAGAAATAGAAGCGACACACACTCACGCACACACACGCAAATCCTCTTGGAAGTGAAAGGTGGAGGTGGAATGAGGAAGTGGCCTGTACTGTGAGAGAGAAGCCACAACAGCCTTGCTCTGATCACTGTCAACAACTCAGGTGGTATCATAAACCGCGTACATGACTGGTTTCTGCTTCTTGGACGTGTTGCGTTCACTGACTGACTTATGCTTCCTCTAACCCGGAGAGTACATTCAGACTGCCAAACTCCTGTAAAGCAAGGATTTATGCTCTTTTATAGGGAAAAAAAGTATTGTGCTACTATTATAATTGGCTTACAGGTGATCTTTTACCAGTGTTGGAAAGTAACTAAATACCTTTACTCAACTCAAGTACAGTTTTGAAGTAACTGTATTTGGGTTTTTCAGTTTTATGCAACTTTATACTCTTTACTGCACAATATTTTAGAAGTCTCAATATGGCTAAGTGCTATATCCGAATCATAGAAGCCGTAGTTTTTGGACAAAGGACGAATGTGTGACAACACATCATTATAATGAAGTACTGTAGAGCTGCAAATTTTGTTCTCCAGATGTTAGAAAACATGTTTGTTTGGTACAGACCCCAACAAATGCACATTATCAGGATTTTAATAGTTTTTCTCAGTGAAAATGAAAATTTTGATGGAAAAAAATTATAATTCCCAATAACTGGGAATCATATGGCAATATCTGCAGCCATATAGGGAAATATTTAATATTTTTATCCATTATATTTATTCAACAGCTAAAATTACTAGTTAATCTGCAGTATTTACATGTAAACACACAAAGTACCCAACAGTAGGCTATATGAGATATGAGTTACAGCAAGATTAGCTCAACTTGGGCCAACTAAAACATTAAAGCACTTGCTTGTTAATGCATCATTAATAATTATCCAATAATATAGTAATATAACCCTGACCAGGGGCCATTCTGTCTAATCAGTACTTTAACCTTGATACTTAAGCATATTTTGTTACTTATACTTTTCCTCAAATAAAATGTTGAATGCAGGATTTGTACCAAATGACAATGATAAAAACTCCTGCTTACTGATGAAATGTTATATTTATATTTTTTTTCAAAATTTGTACTGTACAAAGTGTACATATACAGAGCAGTGTTGCTATTTTTTTCTTAAAGGTGCAATATGAAATGCTAGACATGTATTATATATTTTGGTGAGTTGTGTAATAACACAACAAATATCCCAAATGTTTTCAACGACATTTAAAAACAAAGAAATATGTTATTTATTTGAGGTAATGGAGTGTTTTTCTGCCTGCTAGGAAAAGCAGGGCGGAAGAGGGAGAAGCAGAGACTGTGTACCTTCTTAGCCATTGCTAGGTAGTTGCTACTTGCTATAAGGTCCGGTAAAACATGGGATGAGTCGGACAGTGAAGAAGGAATGTACGCACGAGGTCACGTGATTTAACGTGAACTAGATTTGGCAGATAGATTTTCATTTGCCATGGTGGTTGTTTAAGAATGAAAATAGCAACTCTTATCATCCCACATTCATCAAACTACATCTTTTATTGTTTTAATGGGAGAGGTCCTAGCAGCAGAACTTGCATATTGTGTGTTTAAGTAAAATATTGAACGCAGGATTTGTAATGTACAAGGTGTATTTATGTAGTGTAGTATTGACATTTTTTGTTAAAGATACAATATATAAGAATTTTTGTTTAAAGCATTAAAAAAATAACTAAATTTTCAACTGAATGTGAAGACGTTTTGTCAAAGACATGTACACTTGTGTTACCTACTAAAGTTAGCATGGTGCTGGTGTAGATTCCAGCACTGCTGCCCACTAGCGTTTCCCGCTGAAAACCTTCTCCCAGCGGTCCAAAGCTCCTGTGCTCGCGGTGTCAACCAGACCGCCAGCTATACGACTGAGCTAACAGCTGCTACAGTTAGCAGCAGTTAGCTGCTATGCTGCCCCCTATTTGTTTGGAGTATGAATTCAACAGGTGGCCAATTGTTATATATTCCACCTTTAAGTAAATGATTTGTACTTAATACTAATACTTCTTCTTCCATTGGCTATCACATGTAATAACACATTTAAGATAGTGTATTCACCCCATTTGAGCTGTCATTTTCAAATGTTTTTTATTACTAAATCATTAATTCAAAAACATTCATATTATAATGTCATAATCTTATAGCTTTTTTTAATTATTTAGCAAGTAAATCATATAAATCATTTGTTTCAGAGACATGTCTTGACTTTTTCAACCCTTATCGCCCAACATGTAGCATTTTTTTTTCATCCTTCATGCCTGCAGCTCTACTGATCCTGATTCTCTGTTAGTCTCTGTTCCCTCTGCATGTCTCTGCCTGTACATGCCCGTGACTCTCTCACTATGTGGGTTTCCGATTTATATTCTTGTAACGAACTGCATGTGGTTAAATCCTGAGTGTATGCGCATTTGTGTCTTGCTGCCAGGTCTGGACGCCCCCCTGAATCAGTACCCGCTGTCGAGTGGCATTTATCGGGTCTGGATCTGCTCCAGTTGACCTCTCAGGACCTGGAGAAGTTGGGAGTGCACAAGATAGGACACCAGGAGCTCATACTGGAGGCTGTGGAGAAACTCTGCTCTCTGGTGAGAAGCTGAGTCACGTGTGTTTGTGTACAGTATGTGTCCATAGCAGTGTGCTGTGTATCCAAGAGGCTGTGTGTGTTTGTTGAGCTGTTTATTGAACGGTCATCTTCTTGTCTTTCTGTGGTGTCGTTTATGTTCTGATATTAGAGTAGAGAAGTGTATTTATTCCACCATAACACCATTTTTAGAGCCTTGTCTTGTTTGCACAATGGAACCAGCAGCTGTTGGACAAATCCTGCCAGAATACACAACTGCTCTTATTGCCATACAAGTCCTGTTTCACTGAACTGCTCTCACACTCTGTGCATGGTTACATAAAACCACCGGCTAAGATTTCTCTTAAATTTTGATTTAAGCATGCTTTAGGAAAAAAATGATTTGCATAAAATCAGCATAAGGATTTCATTAGGATGTTGTAAGGGAAAACTTTTAATGTCTGAGTGTTTTCCCTTAGCTACTTAATTATTCCCTTAGGTGTTGCTAGAAGATCCATTGCTCGATTGTATAAACCACCTTAAGATTCAAACTTGAGTTTTTCCCTTAGGCAAAATGTTTCCCTAAGCTGATCGGTTCATGTGGGAGAGTTGCATAAAGTCTCTTAAGTTGTCCCCCTTCTTTAAAGTGTTTATTAACCTTTATTCCACTTAAATTCAACTTGAATCCTTTTTTGTCAGTTGCTTCCCCAGTTATTGTTAATGATGGATAACAATTGTGGACTGAGAGGAGGCCCGAGCCTGAGCTCACTATACTGTAGATGGGCTTCAGTGTAGCAGCATCACAGAGATACACACTCATCTAGGGGGCAGAAAGCAGTGCTTGTCCACATAGCATAGCCAGTGTTGCCAGAAGATTTAGACCCTCTTAGCAACTTAACTTTAAAAAAGGGTGTAGCGACAAACTAAATGACTTATTCTGCAAAAAGCGTAGGGGTTTCTCTCTTCCTCTCCCTCCCTTGAGCCGTGCTGGCAGCCAGGAGGTCGCTTGTGCCTAGAGGGGAATCCCAAACAAATCTTGTGAGAGTGGTCATTCTAACACAAACCATGATCTCGCGAGAGTTTTGCAAATCAAGGGTTCCTTTCTAGACATGACCCAGAAGCTGTAGGTGATGGAGTTCAGTTGTGAGTTTCTATGCTTGCATTGACGCTCTTGTTCTGAAACTTCTAAGGGGTCGGAGCTTCTCGAAGTAGAAGTAAGCTTGTCTCCTCTCTCACCCTTTCTCTTCAGATCTCTGGCTGAGTGTGTTCCTATACAGAGAATATGTAATCTGGTCATTTCTCACCATTACCAAGAACTAATTTATTGATGTAATCACCGTGGTCTAAGTTACTTTCTAATGTAATCAGGGTTGTCACTTCCTCACTGTCTCAGACCTAGCCAGCTGTCACACGTGTCTTATGTCTCATATATTATGTTTACAGTAGGTGTCAAATTTCTTTCAAATGTGGAAAGCTGTAATGTCCTAAATATTTTTACTTTGAGTTAATTAGCTTATTGACACTAATGTTGCAACCATGCTCCTGGTATAGTCATATAAGGAGGATAAACAGGCTCAATAACCAGCAAAACCATGTAAGTTTAGCAAAACTGTCAGCAACCCGTAAAGTTTTGTATATAGTATAATCTATATAGTCCTTAGTTACTGTCATAATACAGCATATGTGCACTGAAGTTACCACTCACATCATTCTATAACTAGACAGTATTTTTATTGTTCCTATTAGTTAACCTGTGCTAGCTAGCTTCTCCAAAATGGACAACAGAAACATTAAAAAAAAAGAAAAAGAAGATGAGAATGTTGTTCTCCTGAAGAATATGGAAAACACAAGCACATAGTCCAAAGTAAATTTAACCCAGCAAACATAATACACACAAGCAGATGTGACAAGAAGTGACTGACAGAATCAGTGTGAGAAATCCTGCCGTAAAATGAACCGTAGATAAAGTAATGATATGAAAACTTTTAAGGGACTTTTTAAGGGACTGTCATTGTTTGAGATTTGACGTTAGCACTAGCAATTTTGTAGCTATTAACATTTGCTATATGGTTTTATGTAAACTCTGTAGTTTTTTTTTCTTTTCTTGCTGTCCGTAATATTTTTGTATCTCTTCATTACTTCATTCATTTTACAGCAAGTTTTCTTGCATTGATTTTGTCAGTTACCTCTGGCCACAACTGCTGTTTGTGCATATTTGCTTCGGCTGATCTAAATTTACTTTGGATTTCATATTCTTCAAGGTGAACAACATTCTCATCAACATTCTTTTTCTTTCTGTTTTCTCTTTGTCATCCATTTTGGTTAGCTTAGCTAGCTAACAACAGACAATTGTGTTGGGTGGCACATCCCCGTTTTCTAAGGACAGTTCTCGTTTTTGGTGGCTTGTTCCTGGCTGAAGCTGTCCCCGTTTTTAACTGTACATTTAAAATAGACTGCAAAGTGACAAGAAACAGGAGGCAGCAGAGCCCTCCGTTTGATGTCTCAATCGTATTGTGCTTGTTTTGGCCAACAGAGGGGACTGCGCAGCTTCATATCACACTTCCTCTTCTACAAACTACTTGCTCATGCTAGTTTTAGAGAAAAACTGCTCTGGAAAACTCAAGCAAGTGTCAAGTGAATCCCACACTACAGTGTCTTTTAGAGCCAGTTAGAGTGGAGAGAAAGAGGAGTAGAGGAGGATAGAGGAGGAACGGTAAAGCTATGATTGCACAGTCTGCCAATTTATTATTCCAAAGAGCTAAAATGAGCTAAAACACAAAAATGAGGCAAACAATGGGAATCTGTTAAAGTTAAACCTCATCTGTTTTCTCTGTCTTTTACGTATAGATAATTAAATACACTGTGTTAAACCATTATAGTCCCTCAACTTGTTACTGTAAACTATGATTTTCTGACACGGTTTACAAAGTTAGTTAGTATAAAACATGGTCAAAATACACGAAACCGGAATTGTTCCCCCTTTTTTATTTCATAGATAATAACATGAGATACTTCAGTGATATATAGACCACCAAACTGACACTGATGCCAGTTTTTATTTCAAAAATCTGGACACTTTACAACAATGTTGTGTGTATCACTAAAGAATGATGTGAGCAAAACGTAACCATGGTAACTGATGTCCACATGTGCTGTATTATCACACTAACTGCTGCGAAAGCCTCAGTGTAAACACTTCGGCAAAGAGACAACCTAAGAGGCTTCCTGCAACGCTATTAAGTGAACCCCTTAGCTTAGGGAAAACTGCCTTTAGCAGCATGCAGCACGTTTGAGTTCATTGCTTCACTTTGCCCTCCACTTTTATATCAAAACCTCCCCTACACAAGCATATCATAGTAAAATAGTTACTTTATTTTTCTAGCTTAGCATCAAAGGACTAGTCATGCTTCAGCTGCAACCACAGCAGATTTAGAATACAAAAGCTTGCGCCTGACACTTTACATGCAAATTCCTGGGAAAGTTTGTAGTTGACTTAAAAAAAAAAAAAAACACTTCTCCTGCCTCCCCTTTGATGCTCTCTCCGTTTTTTTTTCCCCTGCCTAATTAATTTTCCTCCCAGTCCGATTCTGAGAGGGAGTTTTAGGACACTTAAATAGTCGCGTTGGGTGTGTGTGGGGGTGTTTGTGTGTTTCCAGAATGGCCTTTGGAAGGACTAATTGAGTAGGACAGTACCAGGCAAGGTTCCAGCTCTGGTGGTGTAACAGTCTGTGAGCATAAGGCTAAAGGCTCGGGCTGCTTAAACTGCTTGTTGTCCACTCGTTTAAATACTGATTGAAATAGTCATTAAGGATTTAACCCAAAGTCTGTGTGAATGAGTGTGTGAATAAAGTCTCCTTGTAGTAAAAGCTTCACATGATGTGTGAAATTGTAAAGTTAGACCTCATGCACAGATATACAGTCTAATTTTTACCTTGAGTGCAGCGTGCATGTGTCTGTCCTTCTGTTTTGATGCTCTATGAAGCGCAACACTGAGCTCATTCATAAAAAAAACAACCATCAGACGCTCACATGGAGCTGACCAAACACGTTCAAGTACACGGTTACATAATTAACAACTACAGCGTTTGACAAGGCCATGAAAAATTCATGGCCACTTGTTGACGGATGATTGTTGCTGCTGGTTGATGTGTAACAACAAAGCCCGACAGGACCAAACCTCTTGACCACCGATGAGTGGGTCACGACAATAACCTGCTCCCTCTGCAGGGGCTGTGAAGAGTCACGTCTCACACCGCCGGGCAGGAAACTGTGTTGACAGGCGGAGGAGAGAGGAGCGTTGTCTGGTTCTGTTTTATCCCTCGCTGTTTGATGTGGCAGCTTTGGTTGATTTGCATTGTGTCATACTGAGAGGTCTTTCTGATATTCAGTCCATTTATATGGGGTGAACAAAACATTACAACCACCTGTGATGCAGCAAAACTGTAGCCTCCAAAAATGACCATGAAGTTGAATCAACATTAATATATTTACGTTAATATATACGGTATATTAGAGCATTATGGACAGTGTTTCAAATCAGTTGCATTGTATTCAACTGCTTGTGTGACCCCTGCCAAGCACATCAGCCAGCAGTGTGGGCGTCTCCGGCCCTGGAGATTTGGAGCAGAGACATAAATCACTAGATGCGACATGTAATAATGACTCGACATTTCTCAGGTTAGCGAATATGATCATATTTCTGCAAAACTGGAGTTTGTAGAATACAAACTTAAAATTAATTTATCTGTAACTGGTATTTAGATTTTGTTTAATATGTGAATTTGTAATGTAAATTAAAGCATTTTGTATTTATTTAGATGTATTTATTTAACTAGGCTATACTTGTTTTGTTTTTAAGTATTGGTTCTGGCACCATTTAGGTACCAGTATCATTTTAAAAGTAAAACCCAAAACATACCCACCACAGTCATGGATGCAAATGAATCTTTATGACTGTTTCTTACTCTTGTCATTAAGTGTCATTCACTCAGTGATGTCATTTGCCATACAAAGTTGACATTGTTTGGGATTCCTGACCCTAACTTTGCATTAAAAATGACTTAACTGACCAAATGACACTAAAGGACCAGTGTGAAAGATTTAATGGCATTCCCCTTCACCATATTCCTCTTCCGAGCATGAGGAGAACCTGCTTTGCCTGCAAAAGATGTGAAAGATCGTATCTAGAGTCAGTGTTCAGTTTGTCTGCTTGGGCTACTGTAGAAACATGGTGGCCTCCTAACATGACAATTTTTTACAATTTTCAGAAGAGGAAATGTTGTGAATTCCTCCACCAGTAGTAAACCAGAATGTGATACATTAAGAAGCACTGTCAATTTCTATATGGAGCGCAGCTTTCAATCAGCATTCATAACACTCTGTTGGCCTTAATTCAATATACATTTCAGTCTGTTTCATGGTTGCTTTCTCCACCCTCTCGCAAAACCCACAGTTATGTTGAAATTGCATTGTGGGCATTTTATTACTTTATTAGAAAAGTGGACAGATGAGAGTTTCAGCATAGATCCCCAGCAAGACTCCAACTAGGAATATTCACAGAATATGAAATAAGTCTTAAACACAAGGCCCACGCTTTTGGTGAAGCACTGAGGGACCATACAGTAGGTAGGAAGAGGGGAAGTATTGCATTAAACATCACAGACTGATTATGTATAACCACATGAGAGTATTTCAGGAGTGGAATAGACCTTTAACCAGTGTGTGTGGTGTGTGTGTGTGTGCTCTCCAGACGTACGGTATAGGTGGTGAGAACCTACGCGGTCTGACAGAGAAGCTGCGCGCTGTTTCCCACACCCTCCAGATGGGCATCCAGAGCCGCTGGCGCCGCAACAGCTATGATGGACGCAGCACCACCAAGCTGTCTGCTGGCGTCCTGCAGGTTGTGGTTGAGCTCATCACCTCTGCCAAAGGCCTCTTCTCTCTGCTCAACAGGTCTGTAAAGAGGGAGTTATCTAACCGTTATATATTCAGCACTCCAAGTTCTATTTTATTCTGCAGTTATTTTTTACTCCCAAAATGTTCTCTGCTGTGTCTTATAAAAATAGTTGTGGCTGTAGTTTTTGTTGCTGTAGGTTTTATGTAAAAAGGTTGGCTGTCATTTAGATGTAACCTTTAAGGTGGCAGTGTTTTGATGTAAGCACTCACTAGCTGTTTACATGTTGCCCCTAATTAAGAAAGCTGATAGCTGTCACCCCTCTCTGTTTGCTCTCTTTCAGTCTCTCTGTGTGACTTTCTAAGATCCTTAATTTGTCTTGGTTTCTTTTAATTACCGCTGTGAAATTAAATCACTGTGCTCACTTGCAGAAAATCTTTTCAGTCTCTATCCACATGCATTTGAAATATAATACCTGTCTTCTTTTCAGGTATCAATTTTTCCAGCTCAGTGGATATACCACCAGCAAGAACATCTTCACTTACTGCAGAGAGCTGGGAGACATTGTCCACAAGGTTGGTCCCTTTATGACTTCAAGCAGTTAAATGCATAAAACTTTTGTGTGAATTATAATTGACCCTTTCTAAGTCTCACTCCTTTTTACAGAACCTCGGCCAACTTTCTCCTTAGATATGCTATGTGCTAGGATAGTCTATATATATATATATGTATATATTATTATATATATAAAATCATACATTAAAGCTATAATATGTAACATTTCTGTATCTAGACATTGAAGTCGAAAAACACAAGACATGTTATATATTTTGTTGAGCTGTGTTTTTAAATTATCCCAGAGAAACCTTAGAGAAACCCATAATTTATTTAAGATAACGTGCATTTCCAGCTGGCCGTTGCTAGCCAGTTGCTAGTTGCCATAGCTTCCAGAAAATCACAGAATATGTCAGATGTATCAGAGAGAGCGAGGGAGGGGGTTGGCGCATGTGACTAAACACCGTGATTAAAACTTTCATACGTTACCTGGTCCATGAGCATGATTGCTGCCTGATTCATGTCAGATAGATATTCATCAGCAATGGCGGCTGTTTAACAGTGAAGACTCCCTGATCCCACACTACTTCACAACTTCAGGCCACATCTTTGGTTATTGTTTTAAGTGAAAAAGTCCCCGAATGGCAGAATTTACATATTGTGTGTTTTCAGTTAGCCAACGTTAGCAAAACACTAGCTAACTAGCTAGCTAACCTACAACAATCATCAGCAAGCTGGTTACATCTGATGGCTAATGTTAGCAAAGTGATAGCTAACTATATAGATAATTACATCAATCGTGAGCAAGGTATTTATATCTTGCAGCTAATATTAGCATTATGTTACAAACTAGCAAGACAACATCAATCGTTAGCTAACTAGTTAGCTAGTGTTTTGCTAACCTATATTTTTTATAATTGTGCGTTAACATAGCAGACCACAAAGTGAAATAATATTTTCTGTGGCAAGAAAGGCCAGTTGTGTTGTGCTTGTTTAATTAAATACACTTAGTCAGTGTATTGAACCATTGTAGCTTGACCATTTTCTTTATTGAGTGTTCATAGATTTTCTGACATGGTTAACAAAGTTTCTAAGGTAGTACCCAATTTTACTAGTCGGCCTGCATCATAGTGTATCAGTCAGCATGGTCAAAATACATGAAACCGGAGTCGTCTCGCTTTTTTATTTCATAGATAACAACACTGGATATGTTAATGATGTATGATCACTGAACTGGAAATGTCCCTAGTTTTCATTTCAGATAATGGGTCACTTTATTATAAGTATATCACTTTTCTAAGAACCATAGCAGCATCTTTTAACCATCTTCAAAATTTGGTTTTCCTTTCCAACATAGATGAGCCTAACACATATATCTAAGTATAGGAGACAGGAAACAGGAAAGGATAATTTTGAATTAGGGAGGGTCAGTTTCATAAATACGGTATAAACTGTCCATTAAATGTTGTTGTTTTTTTTAATGGAAACTGAATGGTTAGTTTAGTCCATTTTACTGCACATGTATTCATGAAAACGTGAGGTGTTTTACCTTAAGAGGAAGAGGTGATATTGTCATGCACACTAAACTTCCAAAGAGGAACTACAACCTGATGTGTGGTCAAAATCAGCCCCTAAAATGCAGCAGGGGAATAACAGAAGCTCACAAACGCATGCACCTCCTGTTCTTCAACTTGGCTTGAGACTTTGAGTAATGCGTTCTTTATCTTTACATTCCTGGCATATTTGGAGGCGGCTGTACCTTGAAGAAGCTCAGGTTCAAAGGATTTCCAGAGAAGAGATTTTGCTTGTTTACTCCTGTGTGGTAGTATGAAATATCTGAAAGAAATGGGAGGAAGAATATTTACAACTGGGTGGATGTAAGGTGGGTGAAAAGTATTCACAGGTAGCAGAAAAGGGACAGGCCTGGATATGCTGTAGTGCCTCAGGGAGGGAGGGAGGGAGAGGGGGAGGGAAGGCAGAGAAAGAAGGAGGAGACTGCGAGGGAGGGATTACACCGAGACTGTTTAATGACTTTTGGCTCCTGGGGGAGTGCATGTCGCTGAATGAACAGCAGAGAGCAACAGGCAGAAAGAGAGACTAGTAACTCTGAAAAGGACGCTGTGGTGACATTAGACAGAAGTGAAGCACAGAAGAAGAGGACAAAAAGCAGAGAGCTCTACAGAGATAGCGACAGAATGAGAGGAGATAATTAAAGAGAGGAGGTAAGGAGACAGTCAGAGGTGCTGTGGGAGAAGCTGTGGGTGAAAGAGGACGCTCAGTATTTAGAGGAGTTTATATTAGCCCTCTATAGCCAGCTCTGGACGTCTGCCCAGCACGACAGGTACAGTCTCACCTCTTTGACTGGATAATTCTCCACAAGGTGGATTTGCTGCATTTGCACTTTGCTTGGCTGCTTAAAATGGCTCAAGCGACACTTAAAAACACATCACTGAGTATGTTCTGCCGGTCACTTATAATTTAAAGGTATAATCTGCAACATTTTGCTGAGGAAAACACTGTATAGACTCATATTTAATAATCCCTTCCAATTATCACTGGTCACCTTTATTTCCTTTTTTTCCCTCATTGTTTTGCTGCGCTCCGGACGTTTCAGCATCCCTAAAAAGTTGGTGCTATATTTTACATCCTGATGCATTTACAAACAGCCAGGACAAATCTCTTATGATTTCATTAAGATTTCATTGTTGAAATTTGTATTCATACACTATTTTATTTATTTTTATTTGTTTATTGTCTGTGTTGTTTTCATTTTGCTATTTTAAGTACTTTGGGCTCCACATGTATATGACAGGTGCTCTATAAATGAAGTTGGGTTGAGTGTTTTGGAATGCTCTGTTTTCTTTAAGGGGTTGATCATGTTATTAGAGATCATTCAGACATAATTTGAGATCTATGTTAGCCATATACGATTGGTCTGAACCAGATTAAGCCGTTTCGCATGAAACAAGCCCGCAGGACTTTCATGTGAGAACTGAGATTTGTGGTCTTTACACTGGTGTACAGTGACGGTATCATTATTCTTGTGGTCCAGAGGGGAAGGAAGACGTTATTGAGCTTGTTGACTCTGACAAGGATGTTTTTGTGAATCAGATTTGGTCCTGTTGACTGCTGTTTTCATTCATTGTTGGCTCTGTGAGGCGTGCGGCGTGGCACTGAGTGAGTGATTAGTAAGTTAAAACCCTCACTGCTTTTGTCGTTGGTGCCTCTCAGAGGTTGATCATCGTTTGGTAATGTCTGGCCATTGTTTGCTCAATTCCTGTTTTTTGAACTTTGTCACACTTGTGTGTGTGTGCATGCAGGTGTTTTAAAGGTAGGGATTGTCGCTGGTGTAGTAGGTATGCTCCTAATTTTTTTTTTAAAGCATCCAGCAAAGTATAAACACCCTCTATTGTAAACTGTGACATGTTAGACTACTCCAGCATATTTAGTTCACCCAAAAGTGGGCCAGTAGTTTTATCCTATTGTCACTTAACCTCTGCTGCTTGAATTCATGCCATAAGGAACATTAGGAAATTTACATTAGCTGCAGAAGAGGTGAAGATTTTGCATTCAAGAAATGAGGGTGAGACAACTATATAATTATGCATTTTGAGTGAACTATTCCTTATTCCTCTGTCCATTCACACATGAAAATTGGACAACTATTCTCTCACCTTGCAAGTAGTCTGTGGGCCAGTAGTTTCTTTTGTGAAGTGTCTCTGGGAACAGCTGATATGAAACAGATAGAATAGGCCAGAGTCTGCCATCTTTAGAGGTGCAACGTTTAGTCAATTAATTGATTAATCAATTGAAAGAAAATTAGTTGTCCAACTATTTCGATAATCGATAAATAATTTCAGTCATTTTTCAGCAAAATGTCAAACATTTGCAGGTTCCAGCTTCTTAAATGTAAGGAATTGTTTCTTATCTTCGTCATTTTTGACAGTAAATGAAGAGTCTTTTGGGCTGTTGGTTGGACAAAACAAGCAATTTGAAGATTATTGATGATGATTTTAGATGATTTGTCATGGACCAGTTTGCAGATATTACTGGTCTTTCACAGGCCTAATGCATGAATGTAAGATGAATTCAAGATGAGGCAAACATGGAGCATGTGAGGCCCTCCAGTGCTTAGAGACTGAAGAAAATGACTATTTTTGACTGAATGGTCGACTTCATGTTGGGATTTAGGCGATGGCTCCAAGAGGCTTTTTGTGTTTACCAGTTTTGGTGCATGTAGGTGAAACGCGCCACAACACTGGTGCACGTTTAGCCACTCAAAAACTTGTGAAATGATACTAATTCCTTCAATTTCAATAAACAGGTGATTTTGTACCAACAGCATTTTTTCATTGAGTTATGTAAATTGGTTTTTGGTGGGGTCACTTGCCAAACTGGCTGGTCAAGCATTGAAGTGACAACAGTTTGAAGTTACCACATATGTAGTCACAAAATAACACTAGAAATGAATTGCATAGTTTACTATCCATGCAACCTGCACAGTTCTTGTTTTGGCAGGTGTTTAATTAAAAAAAAACCTCTGCAGTGAGCTAAAAGAAGGGTAATGAGAAACCTCATGCACGTGGGTTCAGGCTTCATCTGTCAGTTCAGCTGTCAACATAGCATTATAAATCTGCAGGCGCAAGCTTTGTAGAAGAACACGTTGATGTACTCACACTTGTAGTACGTACTGTGCAACTGAGTCACAGTACATACACTCGTGTGTTTCCCCATGCAACATCAGCAGTGTAGCATTTACTGTCACGCTCATAGAAACTAGCATGATCATGGCTTCTTAAAATTTCTTCCTGGCTAATTGATGCCGATGTCATGCCCACATGTAATGTTTCTGTCGTGCCGTCAAGAGGCCGCAGCTTCACCATGGCATCTTTTTCTGGAGAAGTGCTTTCACAGAAGCTACACCACATCCTTACTCCAAAGAAAGGACTCTTATTTCCTGTTTGTCTGCATGTGTTTGAGTGTTTGTGTGTTTCTCCGCACACCCTGAGGGTGATCAAGGTCAGCAGTCAGCTGGTGTTGTTGGGATCCCGCACTGGAGTGTCAAGTCTCAGTTTCACTCAGTCTGCTCTGAACCGGGCAGAGGCAGGCAAAGTCCAGGAGAGACAGAGAGACGGGGAGGAAAAAAGAGGGCTCTGTGGTCTGTGAACCTGGATATGAGAGCAAAAATGAATTTCTGAGCATTACATTAAGGTATGTGAGGTTAATAGTTATTTTTAAAAAGAAAAATAGAGAATATCTGTCCCAAAATATAACCTTAGACAGGGTCTTTGACATAACAGCAGAGAATAACTGCAGGTGATTTAAATGTTTTTTCTTTTTTACTTTTGAACATTAACATTTTAAGAACTAGGACTGCGTTGCACCAACAAAGACTAATTTAATCTAGCATAAGTCCTAATCAGAGTTTAGAAAAACTAGACTTAAAATGAGTACAACCAGATTTAAAATTAAGCAGAGCTCTGTGGTGCAGTTAAAAACTAATCTCAATTTAGTAAATCTTTCCATTTGTGATGTAAACTGAAATGAAATAGAATTCAGTCAATATGGAGATGCTTACCAACCCAAATTAAAGTGCTATCAGGACCTGGTAAATAAAAAAGACGTGGGGAAACGTTTGCTTTCGGCTGTTCTGTACTCCTTTATAAAATATTGCATTGTTTGCTAGCTAGCTAAAAAGTTAGTCAAGAAGTAACAACTAACGTTATATTGTTTGTTAGATAGCTTGTTAGCTTACTCATGATGGCTCTGCAAAGAAAATCTTGTCGGCTGAATTTTCAACAGGAGTGAAAGAAAGAAGAGATGCATATTTAAACTCAATTGGCTTGAGTCTGTCTCTTAACTTTCCTTGAGGAACTTGCTTATTTTTATCATAAAAATTGTGATTATATTTTAGGTTAAACATGATTTAATTCAGTTTAAAGATTATTTCTTGGACATGCAGCCAAGGAAATACTGAGACAAGTCTGTGACTGTTGCTTTGTTTAAAAGGTGACATTTTGGTTATGTAATGTTTTTCTTTTTCTTTGACCGGACAACTATTACAGAAGAGAACAACACACTAAAACTGCTCTATTGTTGCTTAATATGCAATGTCTCTGCTCTTGGACAACTTATAAAGCTGAGCATGGAGGAAATAATAAGGCTTGAATGTTATAATGTATTATTCATGGTGCTGAAAAAGAGAAATCCAACGCTGAGAGGAGTGGAACAGTAAAAGGCAAGGACTTGAACAAGGACAGGAAGGGGAGAGGAAAATAAGTAGTAAGATTTTGATGGGAAGGTGAGGAACAGGTGTAAAAGAGATCTTCGTCTTTTTATAGCAAGTCTGTAACCTGGTTGCAAATAGAAAATATCTACTGGTGAGATCCAAGTATGTAAACAAACACACCAAGACAGCGAGAACATGACAGGACTTGAGTTGACAAAGCTGTTTGATTCATAAAGTGATACGAAGTTGCAGACGACAACAAAATGAGTGGAAAAGGCGGAAATCTGTTTAATTGTGTGTAATCAACACAGTCTGTGTTTGCCAAGCGGGTACATTCATGTGTCACTGCATCTTTGTGTGATACTTTTTCAGCCTTTTTGTAAATGTGTACCCATGCATGCCTGTGTTCATTCTTGTTGTTAGCTTTTTTTTAAGAATGTTACACCCACATAATGGCTTGTCTTTGTTTCCAAGACAACTATTGAGAGAACAGCTTTCAGGCACAGAGCGCTGCTGTAAAGTTAGCTCACCACCTGATTGAGCCACACACCAGGCTTCACAACACAACACAAGACTCTTTTTATCAAGAAAAGTAGATGCATTTTACTTTACAGTTCACCAGAAGGCAAAGAGATTAATACTTTTCACTTTTTATGATAATGCTGAAAGATTTCTGTCTCCAATTACTCCAGTTACTTTTGATACTCATTGTATTACCTACAGTAGATGGCAGTTGGCACGTCCTTAATTTGGAGAAGCAGAGAGGAGACAGAAGCTAAACAGTACTGCTATGGACAGGGTCAGTAGAAATCGCTGTTATACAGGTAAAATATTGCTCTCTCCAAAGCAACCAAACTCCTTAAGGAAAATGAGTAATTTTTTCCTCACATAACATGAGAGTTTACTGAACTACAGCTGCCATAATCAATTAGTTTGTTTGTATTATTGTGTGACTTCAGTGAATCTGAACTAACCTTTTAAAACATAGACAGAGCGCGTGGTAGACCAGCAATTCTTGTGTTCTGCGAGTTAAAATGAGGGATTTTGCTTATGGAGTTTGGTTGGTTAGGAAAGAATGATATTTGACTTGTTTAACGTCAACGTTTCCCATCAGAAAAAGCATCCTGACTGCAAAGCTGTAAAAATATTCTAAATGTAGCGGACACTTAAACTGATATTGTTTTTTTTTTTTTTTACATGGACCTTTGTCCAGTGGCTAAAATACATTTTTTCTGCTCACTCTGTTCACAGCAGTTCATTGCTTACCTTCCGTGTTGGTCCTCTCTGCTTTTCCAAACTGGGGGCGTGCTAATATATTGTAGTTCAAGACATATACTATTGATGAGTAACTCATAGAAACCCACTTCAAATAACCTAAACTATCCCTTTAAGATAGTTTAGTGCAGCTCATTCTGCATGGGCTTGTCTACCATTTATTGATACTCTACAGTAGAGTTGTGGCTAATATATAACTACTGCAGCTACAATGACGGAATAAAAGGTCAATCTTGAATGTCATTGTGTGGTTTGAACTTTTCTGCTGTTGTTTGGGCACAAAGCTGCACAAAAAAGGTCTGTACAATGACATTTTTGTGTTTTGATGGTACTGTAGGAATTGGTAATGTGTGGCATATTTTGGTGTCACACCTACAGCCTTGAAAGGCCAGATCTGCCCTTGGACGGCTTGTTCTGTTTTGGTTGGTGGAGAACTAAGAGCAGTTCATCTCACAGTAGCTGTACTGTTTCATGTGACGGCCTATGAATCCTGTGCTATAAAACCTGAGGGATTTAAAGATAGTTGCAGCTGTTTTCAAGTGAAGCACTTTAGTTAATATCTTATTGAGGAAAAATCAATAGAAGGGCACATGCTGGAGGCTGCTGGGGACTCTGACGTTTGTTAAATAATTCATTCAAGTCATGAAGTGCATGTGTTTTTATCTCAGAGTCGTCCTCACTGAGGAAGCAGCAGTGAGATCTGTGGCTTCGTGCCCCGTGTTCTCTGTTTTCCCACCACGCCCTCCCGATGTTAGCTTGGTTTCAGGGCAGAAGTGTACCTGTCGCCCACCTCACACACAGTAATGTGCTGTTTCCTGTTCTGGCAGAGTTAGAAAGAAATGTGGAACAGGTCGTGCTGTTGTGGTGGCGCCTCCAGTCACCTGGCTACGAATACAACGGAAAGCAGAGGTTTCAGATGTTGGCTGTATTTTACCTCATGTCTAAAAAGCAGTGGTGAGATGCAGGAAAGAAAAAGGTGTTACTTTAATAATGAAGCAAAGGCAGAAGTGATAGTGTGTTGTAGGAGGTGGCAACAAGATTTAAACCTCAGCTACTATTACCACTTCCACTACTAGATCACACTTACAACATGTACCTGTCCCGGTTTTAGACCACTACTACATTACGTGTAACACTTGTAACAGTGAATCCTGTCTGTATTTAGCAGAAGTCTTACCTTTCTTTATACTAGTCAAACAACATCAACTTTAATTTCCCTAATGCGTCAGGTTTACCATAATATTTACACTGTCTGTCACTACTATGGGTGTAGTCAACCAAAGAAAATCTTGGTCAGCTGAAACTCTACCTAACCAATCGATTTGTCGATGGTAAACCTGCACGTGATCTCTAGATCAGGAGACTCAAACTTAAAGCCGTATCCCAAACATAATATTATCCATCCCGCAAAACTATTTTATACAGTGGAAATAAAAACACAATTCTGTGGTCAATGAAAGCACAGACGAAACTGACAATGCTTAACTAGCCATTTTCATCAGGGGCCTTTCTTGTAGTCGTGTAGAACATTGAGATGACAATACCAGCAGTGGCCCCTTGCCAAATTTGAGTTTGAGACTGCTATTCTACATAAACTAAATCAGCCACAGTGCACTGAGTGATTCTACCTGGCAGCCTAAATAGGTGCTCATCAAATTACAGTGTTGCCAACCAAATGAATTCCTGCAGTTTGACCATGTCTTTTTCACACACAGTCGCAGCAGCAACACAAAGACACGCACAGCCACACACCAGCGATGAGGGTCAAGCTGGCTTCCATATACAAAGTGCTAGCGCAGCTCACTCTGCAGTATAAACCTCCACGAAAAGCAACATTAAAAAAGTTACCACCTACTATTCTCATTATTTAGTTGGCTTCAAGTGAGGCTTAACGTTCCCTGTGGGAACAGCCACATTAGCAAGATGCTAACGCCAAATTCAACAGATTGAAGTCAGATCACAGACAGCCATTCATGTTCCCCTCAACATGAACTGTAGCCTCATATCTTTGGTGAAATTTTTAACTGGCAATACTGGTTGTGACCAAATGCCTCAGCTGTACTTTGTGTTTGTGCTAATTAGCAAATGTTAGCTTGCTATCTCACTAAACTAAGAAGAACATAGATATCTGCATTGTTATAATGAGCATGTTGATGTTATAATTTTGCTCAAAGCATCACTATGACTCAGCACAGCCTCACAGAGCTGCTTGCAAGACTGTAGACTAAAACTCTTTATTACCTTGTGGTATTATCATGTGGCACAAACTCCTCTTAGTGGCTAAAAGAACCCCCCTTAATCTATTTTCGGATGCATTTACCCAGGTCTGTTTGCACTAATAATATGTTGTTGGTAACATTAGCAGCCAGCTCTGCAGGAGATTACAGCATCAGCCCCTCTATATTTTTAAGTCAAGTTGCTTGTTGATGTTCTGAATAAAATGTTTGTTTTTTTTCTGTTTATGCTGTTAATGAAGCCCTAACTAGCTAACTAACTAACTTAACATCACTCAGGCTAGGCACATAGCTACTTTACTTGAGTAGGGATCAAGATAAAGATCAGAACATTTTTGAGTGTTTATACACAACCTTGAGTGGTTTGTTGTGATGTAAATCAATTTAATGCAGGATCTGCATCTCTCATGTGTCCACACTCAAGGGCCCAAGGGAAATAGCAACACACACAACAAACACCAAGTAGACAAGCTGAACTGACCAGCGATGCTGACAGCAGCCTCTCCCAGTCAGCCGTACCCCTCCCTCTGGACTTGTGTCACAGCCTTTAATTAGTACAGAAATCCAACCGTGTCCACTGGTGATCCCTTGTTACATTTCACAGGGATTAGTTTGCGTTTACAATCCAACTCAGTACACCATCAGCCATGGCAAATTAGCTTAGGCAGTAATGGCATGTGGCCTACGTCTTATTCAGTCAGTATTGTATGCTGTTTAAACATCTAGCCTCTTCTCATTTAAACTGTTTCATCATCCTCCTTCATTCACAGCCTGCCTCTCATAGTAATGTCTGTAGGATCATTATCAATACTTCCCTTAAACCGGAGATTAAGCGGTTTAGTTCCACTCTACTGATTTTGTACTGTGACACTGACCGCTGACTTCCTGTGTGTGTGAGTGTGTGTGTCTGTACACGGGCATACACTTACGTTACATAAGGTGCATAGCCAGGCTTGTGTGCTTGTGGGGATTATTGTAAACCCTTGGATGAAGTGGACACTACACACTGCTAAAGGGATTTCCTACCTACTGTACAGCAGTTTATATAGAATGTGTTTTATGTTTTGTCTTTTTTTTTCATGTATACAAATATAAACGCAGCACTTTTGTTTTTGCTCCCATTTTTCACAGGCTGTACAACCAATACAAACAAAACGTTTATTTCTCTCAAATTTTATTCACAAGCGTGCTTAGTGTGCTCTCGTCCTTTGCTGAGATAATCGATCCACCTGACAGGTGTGGTATTTAGAGATGCTGATGAAATGGCATGATTTTTGCACACGTGTGCCTTGGAGTAGTCACAATCGTACAAATAAATAATTAGTGGACCGAGTGTCTGTGATATTATATAACCCATAGGTTTCTGAAGAGTCGTGTTGAGGCTTGCAGTGTGCCGCTGCCACCTTAATAATTCCTGACTTGGCTAACTCCCAGCTAATCCAAAAATGGTTAAAGAGGTGGAGCTAAGGTGGCCAAACGAAGTAGCTATCGAGCAGCTAGCCGTCTCAGATGAAAGCACCTATCACTGAAAGCAGACATGCCCTTAATTAAGCATAACTTTAAGCCTTAATATAATTAAAAACAGGTGAGTTATGTGAAAATTCAACCCCTTACAGTTTTCAAGAATGGGGAAATTAGCTATAGAGACCAAAAGTGTTTTTTATACCAGGCTGTAAACATGTATAAGGCAGTAAAATTAGACATTTTAATATGGGACTCT
The DNA here is from genome assembly GCA_034769285.1 of Lutjanus argentimaculatus. Classification (NCBI taxonomy): domain Eukaryota; kingdom Metazoa; phylum Chordata; class Actinopteri; order Lutjaniformes; family Lutjanidae; genus Lutjanus; species Lutjanus argentimaculatus. The sequence goes on along the minus strand of JAWZSL010000003.1, from coordinate 24,064,243 downwards.
GTGGGGAATTGAGTTGCTTTTGGAGCCAGCTTCAAGTGGCCATTCGAGGAACTGCGGTTTTTGGCACTTCTTTGGCTTCACTTCTCGGCAACGGAGGTTGCTGCTTGGTCACAAGGGACTGAACTATGACTGTTTCACATAGGGCTGCACATACCAAAGTTTTTCCCAGGAGGGTAAAGTCGTGACTCACCCTACTCTGCCTTTGTTGGCTGGGTTGGTTAGATTTAGGCATGACGAATGATTGGTTGGGGTTAGCCTAAGGATATCATGGGAGTGAAATGGCCATGTTTTGGTGCCTAATAATATTTTTTAAAGATCAAAATGCACATTTTAGAGTGTCCTTTTAGTGAAACCAGTCCAAGACACACCTGTGCAATAATCATGCTCTTTAATCAGTATTTCTATGTCACACCTGTCAGGTGGAGGGATTATGTTGGCAAAGGAGAAGTCCTCACTAACTCAGAGTTTAACAAATTTGTGAGCAAAATACAAGACAAATAAACCTTTTTATGTGCATAAAGGAAATCTAAGATCTTTTACTTGAAAAATGGGAGCAAAAACAAAAGTGCTGTGTTTTATATTTGATTGAGTGTAGATGAGAACTGCTATGATAGAAAACCAGCACAGGTCTGGAGTGATACCTCTCTTGCCTCTGGATACCGTTGCCCTTCCACTTCCTGACTCATACTGTGAAGAGGAAATGGGACATGAGTTTTGAGTCAGATTGCCCCATTTCCACAAATCAATATCAAAATTAGGCTACATAGGGTGCTGTTGTCTCATTTTGACACTCTGCTTTGTGAAACTGTTTCAGTGTTACTCATGTCATGTTGTTTCTTTCATCAGCAGGACACCTCTGTCTATGAAAAGGAGAAGGACATCATCTCTGTGGTGAGAGCGCCAAATATTCCTGTATTTCTTTACGTTCTAGAAGTAATTTCAGTTGTTTTTCCTCTTGTTCTGTTTGTTTCTGTTGTATCACATTTTATTGATAGTAAATGTTGGTTTGTTTCGTCCTCCAGTGTCGTCAGTTGGTGGCGGTGTGTGATGAGATCCTGAACTCGAGCCCTGAAGGGCTTCTTACCCACACTGCTCAGCTGGAAAGTGTCGACCTGGTGCCTGTGTCACCTGGTGATGAGCTGGTAAAGCCCTCTTACTCATAATAACTCTGACCTTTAAGCATTATTAAATGCAAATGTTTTTTAATGTCTGAGCTGATGCAAAAGTGCAAACACCTTTACTCTACAGTGGAATTGGAATCATGTTTATTGTCAAGTGGGTGGACACAGATGAGGAATTTTGTTTTGGTGCATAGCTATAAACATAGTAAGTAGAAAAATATAAAGAAAGATTACAAACAAGGGCTGCAAGTGAATCAGCATAAATAGAAATAATGACAGTAAAATATGGAAAAATATTGTAAAAATATGTACCATATCTTATTTAAATGAAAGAGTTGTGCAGTCTTGTGTGAGAATGTGCAGAAGTTCACAGTATATAGCAGTAGTTGAAAGTGACTAAGGACACTTACTCAAGTACTACTGCTCTTAAGTACAATTTAGAGGTATTTGTACTTTACTTGAGTCTTTTAATTTCAGAGGGAAATATTGTGCTTTCTACCCTACTACATTTATTTGACAGCTTTAGTTACTAGTTACTTTTAAGATGAAGATTTTACACAATGGATAATGTAACAAGCTTTTAAAATACAACTCATTATTAAAGGATAAACCCGTGGTTTTCAACCAGCGTGAACTTGGGGGTCACAGGAGTTGGGGTCTATGGCTTGTTAGCAGCTCCACCAAATAGTGATTTTCTCCCTCCAAACTTCTCACGTGGGTTCATTTTAATCAGTGTTAATATGACCCACCAAAAAACAAAGATTAGAGAAAAAGTCAAATAACTTAAAACAGATTTGTCTGTCGGACATTTGTTTTTCTTCTTTCCTCAACCATAATCATCTCACAGCCCTCAGATTTACCTGAGTCCCTGTATATTAAACTGTATGTAAAGTCATTAAAAGTAGCTCCACTTTCCTGACATTAGTGCTTAATACTTATTGAATACTACTTATGAGCAGGATTTTTCATTTATTTTTTTGTACTTGTAATGGAGTACATTGCTGTATTTGTACTTGTACTTAAATCAAGCATCTGAATACTTGCTCCATCACTGGTATATAGCATAAACAGTAACAGTATGTAAGAAATTTAACGTGCTATATATAATTGCTATACGTGCTATATATAATTTTAATTCTCTGACACTGAAATTGCACAGAGGTCTTCAAAAGGCGGTCTGGAGGTCCTTGGGTGTCCTTGGGTGTCCATAGCAACAGAGGGGTTTATTTTGTTTCATTTCAATGATCCATTTGATAATTAGTTAAATAATTAGTTGATCGTCAGTGCAATAGTTGGGAACTATTTTTATACTTCAATTGATAGTTCAATTAATGAAGTGAAATTGAATTTTGGACTGGTAATCAGATTACATCATGTTTGGGAAATTGTGATTTTTACTTCATTGTGAAAATAATTGTGAGATTAATGAATAATGTAAACCGTCATGAGTCGTTATAATCTCTATATGCTGTGCGCAGTTCTCATAGTCATACTATTCCAGCAAGGAGTTATTTTGAATGTAAAGAAATCAGTTAATGTACTGAGGGTCACTCCTAATGACACAAATCTTCTAATAAGACTGATTTGAAAATGATTTACAAACTGTAAACCAACACCAAGATCAAGCGCTCACTATCACATTCAGATTGTTCACTCTGTCACCTCTGTTTGGCCATTTTTAGGTCTTTTTGCGGTTATTTTCTGTTCATCTGTGCAGCGTCTCATATCTCATTATTACCATCGTTTTAAAATATCCTCTCGCCGTTTTACCGCTTCACCAGTTTCACACATCAGCTCTTATTCTGTATCTTATTTTCTGCCACTCTCTATCTCTCATTTTCAGTATTCATTTTCTGCCTTCATCCTCGCCTGGAGTTTTCATCATCGTTTGGTTCCACTCGTCTCTTCTTTCATCTAACTCAAGGTTCTCTCTGTACTGTTCTCTTTATTCTCTCCTAAAACCTCCTCTGTCTCTTGTCTGGTTGTTCATAAACACCCTTCTGTTCCTGCCTCCTCTCCTCTCTTAATGCCTTAGCCTTCAGTCGGTACACTGGGTACAACAATTAGAGCTCTCTCCTTTGCCTGTTTCCTACATCATCTAGTGTCCTTTTCGCTGTATTTCTACAGTCGAGAGCAATTTTGTTCCAATACATTTTTTCCAATTTCCTTCTCCTTTGTGTACTCAGTCCATTAGGTAAAAATCTCTCATGTTAGATGATAATAGCTGTCCAGGTTCCTTGAGCTTGTTCACTCGCTCTGTCAGCCTTTCTAATCATCTCCGTGTGTTGTCTTAAAAGCTAATATGCACATTTTCTAGCTCCGCTTCATCACCTCTGATGCTGCAGACAAGCATACAGTACTTTTTTTTTTTTGTTGTTGTTTTGCAGAAGTGTCTCTGGTGGTGGCAGCTGCGTAAAGGGAGTTGGTTTTAGTGAAACTGTTGGGGGTCATTTTTCACATCGTTTCTACAGTGGAAGTGGATAATTTTTACAAATGTGCTCAACAACCAGCAACAAAACGAGAAATTGATTGGAGCACATCACTGTTAATGAGGTCTGCCTTCTAAATGATAAAAAGTAATGGGAACTAAAGACAGACAGAACAGGAAGTGAGAGGCAGGAAGAATTATAATTCACATACGCTGAATGCACAAAACATGATGACGCACACTTGTTCAATTCAAAAATTAAATTTGAATCTACAAGTAAAAGCTGTATTTTCCCTCTTTCATTGTCCTCAAATTTAAATTAATTCCAGTCACAAAAGAGAAGTATAAAATAATTTTTAGGCTTTGAGCTGTCCATTGTGGTTTATACGTGCAGTGCTGGGACATGACTTAACAAAATAGTGACTCAGCTGGTACCATTATCCACTGTTGGTATTTGTCTTGGTTTAAAGCACAAGATGTGATGGTTTTTATGTTTTTGTGAAAGCATAAAAGCCTTTAAAAGAAAAATAACAGGGTAGTTAGCACAGATGATGAATATTTTACTACATTATGTTGTTGTAAAGTTGTCTCTTGGAACTGCAGTGCCAAAATGGTTTATAACAAACTATACAGTTCAATTTATTGTATTGATTGAATTTGTTTGCTCAGCAGTTATACATACAATAAATATCACAGAGGCTAAAAACATATTTCTATTGTGGCCCTCCAGTATAACACACCACAAGACAGCAGGTGAAGATAATACAATCAACATAAAAAATATGCTGTACAGCAGGCAGCAGGGAGGCTATGTCAGCGTGCTCTTGATTTCTCTATATTAAAAGCTAAGAATTACAATTGCATATGCTGCATGAGGTACTTATTGGTGGTTAGTGAAGGTCAACACGCCCCCAGTTTGGAGAAGCAGCAGGAGTATCGGTGTAGGAAGCGAAACAATGAACGGTTGTGGACAAGATCAGCAGCAAAATGTATTTTAGCCTCTTAAAAAATGTCCACCTAAAAAAATCATTATATTAGTTTAAGTGTGTTCTATATTTAGAATATTTTTACTGCTTTACCCCGCAGTACGATAGCCTTTTCTGACAGGAAAGCACCATTATACAAGCAAAATATTGCCAACCTCAAAGCAACCAGACTCCTTTGGCAAAAACTGTCATTTTACCTCACAGAACACAGGAGTTGCTTTCTACCACCACCTTGATTGGTTAGTTAATATGTGTTATTATGTGACTTTGGTGTTATAAAAGGATTGTTCAAATACAATGAAGTTGCACAGTAACATAAAAAACCAAACCAATCGCAGGAACAATAGACCAGCAACTCCTGTGTTCTGTGAGGTAAAATTACTGTTTAAAATTACAGTTTTTGCCAATGGAGTTTGGTTGCTCTGGAGAGAGCGATATTTGGCTTAAATAACAGTAATTTCCTGTCAGAAAACGCTGTCTGAAGGCAAAGGAAAGCAGTGAAAATATTCTAAATATTGCACACATTGACTTACACATTGTAATACACTGACTGTAGATAAGCACCTCATAAAACTGCACTTAAACTATCCAAACTACTATATTGTCATTCATTATCTGTCGAGCCTCCGCTTGTGGCTCCTATCTAATCAATACATTGGCCTATACTATATTGCATTTATGGGTGATAGGAGGAAATGGTGTCTGTCTTTTCAGTTCAAAGTTTAAATCCATTCGTGTCTCTGTTGTCATGTGATGTGTATTGATTATGTGATCTGGGCTCTTCTTGGTTGTGATTAGTTGGCATGGGGAGTCACGCCCTATATGACTTGAAATAATCAATCAAGGCAGGCTGACTGGTAATTACAGACTGAAACATCAATATATCTGGAGACGGACGTCAATATCTCAGTGATGACAAGATAGAGCGATGTTTATGAGTCCATTAGTGTGAATAATTTTGACAATGTGTATTGCAAAGTTGTCATTATATGCTGATTTATCAGTCTAAAATGTTCTCTATGTAACATCTTTCTGTTTCTGTCTCTGTCTTAGGGGATTGAGATAGCGTCCACTGGCTCCAGTAACCACTACGTGACCGGAACTGCTGCTGAGGTCAGACTCTCTCATTTACTCTCCTGCTTTCGCTGTTGACTCAGAAACCACACAGTTAACCATGGCTGTCATCACAGTGCTCTTAACTGAGCCTCTGAAGAGCTGCATGACTCAAACCTCTGCTCCTCTTCAACTCCAGACCAAAAGGTTATCTTCGATTACAGTTTGTCTTTTTGCATAGGGCCCCGTGAAGAGACATCCAGACTGCCCTTAAAGCGTCTCATTTTTCAACTGGTAACAAACTGTGACTCTATGGCTCAGGTCTGTCACATATTTCTGCAGGAGATAACACTCACGCTTACACTTACAGTTCTCCTTTTGGAAGATTTTCATCTGCTAAACACAGATAGTACACTTGTTCTGTCTGGGTGTCTCATCTAGAAGGAACTGGAAGTACTTTTTCAGTTGTGAGGAGCAAAAATAAAGAAGATGATTTATCAGTTTTCCTTTTTCTGGCACCCCTTTTCCAGACACACATTAACCATCCTCTGTTTTTGTGACCAAATACTCATTTAGTGGTTGTTTCCAATGGAAAATAAATCAGTATACAATGATGCCTTTTTCTGCTCTGAATTCTGCTCTGCACAGTTAAAGTATAAAATTTTAATTTGGATTAATTTATTATGGGAGCATGAGCTCCAGACCAGGCAGAAATCCCCTTGGAAGTACTTTTGTGTGACACATTTTATTTTTAACCATTGGCCTATCTTTCTTTGCTTCACTGCTTTGAAATTGAAACCAATCAGAGCCCATGTGCTGCAGATACTTTGTATTTATAAATGTCTGCTTGAGGCTGATGACTGCAAACTGCTTGTAAACAAAGACACTTCCAACCTATCAGTTCACAACACATCATGGCTTGTTTTATTTTCATTATTAACAAGGTACTTTCCATTTCACCTTTAAAGATGCAGTAAGTGATTATGGAGAAGTATAGTTGATTGTTGAGTCTCTTTCCCAGGTTGTCAAATCACTGATGCTTAGGGTTGGTGCCCTCTTGTCATGATACTGGAATTTCTAATATCTATACAATACCTTGTAAAATATCCATATTTGCTACTATTTTCGATACCACAGGGGAAAACTGAGTCAGTGTTGAGGGCCTATAATTTTAGATTTTTATTAAAAGTTAATATAATAAAGCTATAACATGACGATGGATATTCAACCGGAGCAAGTGAGATGAGGGACAAGAAGAAGACAGCATTAGTAGCAAGGGAGAGGAGGCGGGAAAGATATACAACAGGCAGCAGGGAGGCTATGTGAACGTGCTCTTGATTTCTCTATACTAAAAGCTAAAAATTACAAGTGCATATGCTACATGAGGCACTTATCGATGGTTAGTGTAGTTCCACATAGTTCCCACAGTTCTCACATAGTTAGGGACTATGTCAGAACTCACTGTCAGAGAGAAAGGAGAGAGAGAAATTGCAGTGAGTACCAGAGTATTGATACTGAGAAAATGAGTATTTAAAGTTTATTCCTTTATTTTACATGGCAAAATGAGTCACAAAGAGTTTAAAAAATGATCAGTGCGTACCACCAACATAGGTCTTCATCAGGGTCAGACAGGAGTAACTCCTGTCAGTAGCTATTTTTGTAAAATAAAGGCATTTTAACTTTATACAAACTTTACAGTGTGCCCTGCTGTGTTTTTGATGGAGCCTTGCATTTTTGATTTTTTACTAAGACTGTTTGACCCATGCAATGAGCCCTTCATCTGAGGAATAAGTGCAAAATACCCAAAGTATCCAAAGAGCACCTGTATTGTGACCAACAGAAAGACCCAGCAGCGCTTCCACTCTGTTGTCTTCATGAGTATTTAAAGCATTTAAAATTTTCAGTACCAGTATATCGATATTTTTGACAACACTAGTGGCTTGAACATGGCTGATTGTTAGACTTGTTGTGGGATGCCGGCACTTCCCAGCGGCGTCCTGTTCGCCAAATTCTACAGTTAGTGGAAGAGAATTGTCAGCTTTACCTCGGCATCAGATCGCGTTGCAAAGTCCGCATATTGTAGCCAGCTCGTGGTGAGCAGAGTGTCCGTGGCAGGAGGAGGAATAATCTGGTGGATTGTGTATTTCCCAATCAGTGTTTCTCCATGAGTTTATAGCCTGTCATGCTGTTGCATTACTCTGCTGACAATGATACAGATAAAAAACACGAGCTGAAACTTGTTTACCCTACTACTCCTTTCACCCTCTCTTATCAGTCAACCAGCAGCGCATGTTGTCCCGAGGATATTTTTTAATAAGTGCATAGAGATTTTTGTGCCCCTTTAGTTCCTCGTTCAAATGTTTTCCCTGTGCATTTTTGTAAGCTTCAATCTGTTTTATCCTGTAACTGTAATGCACTCTGACTGACCAAGGAAAAAGAAAAGAATGCTCAACTGGAAGAAACTCAGTCAACTACAGCTGCTCTGACTAATGATTTGAATCATCAGCTGTCAGGGGGCAGTCCTACTGAACTGCTCTGGGGTTGTGGGGAAAACAAAACAGTATCTGAGAACGAATAGAACTCAGAGATTCTTTTTATTTTATGCACTGGCATCAGATCGATATTTGTTATCAGCAAAAACACAAAGTTCAAGTATCCAAATCGTAGCGGGAAGGCAAAAATGGCATTGGAACATCTGTATTGATTGTTAAATCTCATTCTCAGGTCATCAAATATTGACCATTTGGGAACCACTGGGAAATCTAATACATTCTGTAGGATTTATTACATTAAAAGTCATGGTTGCTTTAGTATGCAGTTTTAATTGATTTGGCTTTGCTGCAAAAATAAAATCATCCCATGGAAAGAGCGGAGATGCATGATTTTCTGAGAAAAGATCAGTTCAGGATCAGGGGGCTTGTAAAATAAACAGTGGAGCGATGGAGAGATGGAGGAGTGTTTATCAGACAGAATAAGGAGGGCTTGTAAAGTGAGTGTGCGGGTAGCTCAGCTTCCCTCTGGGACAGAAAGATGGAGATGTTATTTTTCCATGATGTCAACAACAAAGTACCCTCGACTCCCCTGCTACTGCAGTTACTGTACATCACTGCGACTGGCTGCTTATAAGAGACGTGACCACTGCCCACTAACACACACACACAGCACAGACCGATCATTTTAAAATCAACCTGGGCACTATAACTGTAATGTGTCCACAAAGTTATTATTGCATTTCAATGGATCACCTCAGGATTTCCTCAGGACATTACTGGTGGGCGATATGATGGTACTGCAGGAGAATATAAGTTTTACTGTCAGATGTTTTCTACATCTTGGTAGCTGTTTACTGTAAAGTGACACTTGACTGGGGTGTTATGATTCTCTAAATACATGATTTAATTTATTCAATTTTAAGGTCACGATTCATTTTTTGATTGAAAGATATTTCTTTTTGCACTGACAGATGTACCAAAGTTAGTCATTTTTCAAATTCTTCTTTAAAAAGTCTCTGAAGTGCTGTTTGTGCTAGACATGCCACAGATGAAAATACTGGAGAATCGGTTGATGAGTCTGAAAGCTCATTACGTCAGCTATTTCCAATTATTTTATACATTAACAGTTTCTTATTCACGATTTTTGTGTTAAGTCACATACTGTCCAACGATAGAGGATTTTATCCATGTTGCCTCCTAGACAATGTCAACATTTTACAAATTATTATTACAGCAAAGTATTTCTCGCTTCAAAAGTTTGCAAATCATGAGTAAGTGCCAGATAATACAAATAATGCTGCATTCAGTTGCTCCTTAGATGATCTCATTTCCCAAATTGGGAAGTCGTTCGTCTGTGTTTATGAGCTTTGAGCTTGTAATGTGGAAACAACATGGGTGCTACAAAGGGTAGGGTTGTTGCTGTTGTGCTTGTTTTAGCGTCTGGGTGACGGGTTGGCTGAGACTAGCATCCCGGTGAAGATTTATGTTGCTAATCAAGTCTGCTGAAACAGTTTGAAGGTCTATATTACAAAGTGATTTTGCCCCAGACCTGCGGCTGCACTGCTACAATCCCTAAAACCACTAAAATATTGCTTTACCTGACTTGTTATCAAGGTTAATGCTAATAAATAACGTTTCTACCTAATCCAGGTCACTCTACATGGACAATAACTAACGGTTACAACCTAATAATACCGTATTATAAATTACATACGAAGAAAAAATTGATATGCAATATGTGAATTGATTAAAAAAAATAGCAACCAAACATTACTTTCATCTGCCACGTTTCTGTGTATATTATGACATCAGCGACTCAACAACTTGGCAAGTTTTTTATCAGAATTTTCACAGACTTTTGGATTTGTTTGGATTTGTTGGAAATTTCTGGAAATTTCCATAATCTGCAGTCAGTGCTCACAAATCTGTTGATAAGGTATGACAAAAAATTACGTATGTCAAAATTACACCCATATACTCTGTCACAGGTCGACAAACAAGCTGTTATTCTATGCAAAGAGTCTCATACATCCTCATTACTACAGTAAAACACTGAATGTCTGCCTGCTCACTCATTGAACGTCACAGTGCATAAGAGCATCGTTTGCCCCTAAAACGTTACTCAGCTCAGTTTTATTTATTATGAGTTCTTATTTGTGTTGTTTGTCTCTCACTTTGCAGCCTTCACCTGATGTCTATGTGAAGATCCTGGCCGGTGATGAAGTGATTCAAGTAAACGACCAGATAGTGGTGAGTGTTATGTAATATAATATGCAAAGTATGTGTACACAGGCCTGTGTGTACAGTATGTTGCACTGCTCTATTGCACGATATACACACAGTCTCAGTCCCTGTTAGTATGAGCTGTGAATTGTCTCCGCTCCGAAGCAACTAAGACGATCCTCTGTACAGTCGCCGTTCCTGCAAAGTGTTGAGTGAGTGTCAGAAACAATAACCTTCAGCCTGAATAATCATCTGTTCTGCTGCGTCAGGTGGGCTGGAGCAGAGCTAACCTCGTGAAGAAGCTGCGGGAGAATCCCAGTGGAGTCACTCTGGTCCTGAAGAAGATTCCTGGTTCAGTGCGACGCAGACCCCAAATCCAGCTCTCCTCCAAACAGGTCAGGGATAATTAAAGTCTTCCTCCACCTACCTCATCACTCCATCAACTCTATCAGCTTATCAAAATAGGAAATGGAAACTTTACATATACTGTATGCCATATGCCTCTCTGATGTGCAAAGAAAACTGTGCTCAGCTGTGCTACGCAGGGAAGAGACTTTTTTTACAGCAGCCATTTTGGCATGAAATAGCAGGATAAACAAGGTGTTACCAATGACGCTACATGTTGGCTCACTGGAGAGGCTCTGCTACAGTAAATGGAACGGGACCTTAATCAGTATCATCCATACTATATCTTCTGAAGTTAGCATGCTAACCAGCTAGCCTGTTCATCTAATCCACTTTCACGAGTTCTCTTAACCTTTTTCAGTCTAATAAATAAACAAAATAAACTCACAACCTGTTAAGAAAGGAAATATTTTTGACATCTGTTGTCTGCAATTAATTTCTGAATTCAAGTTTTTCTCTTTTACCTAACTTAGACGGTCTTGTTCGTAAAACACACTTCAAACTTGACAGAAACACGCCAAAACTCACCAAAAAGTCTTGGTTTGTCTTTCCACTGTTTAACGATGACCACTTTATGCAAATGGGTTGAAAATAAATCCTGAATCCACCGTGTTACATGTGAAAACATGAGTCCTGCCAGAGCTGTAAATCACCTTGGTACAGTATTCGTGGGTTCACCCGCAGTGTAAACACAAACACTCCCCACAGTGCTCCAAGCTGCAGGGCCCTCCAGTCTCGAGTTATAACAGGGCCACTAGCTACAGTGCTAACTGAGCTAATAAATGTAGAGAATCTGATAAATCTTTATCATTTCACCGATTCCCGATTGATCAGCAACTGGAAAGACAATGGATAGTGGAAAGGAAACATATTTAATGATTCATTATCTACCATTAAACAATAGCTGCCGTTAGCATTCAACCACCTCACAGCTAACAGTACCATTTGATAGTGTTACACCATAAGAAAAGTGTAAACTAATTCTGAAATATCAGTTATTTAATGCTAAGCCAGGAGGTAAAACAAGCCTCCTGTCCAAGTATGTAAGCTAAGCAGCTAAACAAGGGTTAGCTGTATATTAGGTTAGAACTAAATTAAGTCTGGTTTTATTTAACATTTTTCCTTATCTTAGTTTTGTATATACTACACAGAATACTACACAGAGATTTGTGTTCCATGTTATGTAACAGCTGTGCTGTGTCAAATAAACAAATAACATTGTTTGCATTTATACAACTTGCAACCTGGAGCACAGAAATACAACACTTGAGCTTCCACCACCTGAGTGTGGCATCACAGGAAAATGTCCATCATGTGAAGATGGTGAACGGGCTAGCTACAACCAAAGATAGTCACAGCGAAAAGAGTACAGCGAAGAGAGGTTAGCTGTTACTCTGGTGATATGCTGCTGTCTATTTGTTAATAGTTACTTTCAACAGGTGGCAGTATCATACATCATTTGCGTTCTCATCCATGTGTCACACGCAGTATCTCCTCCACCAGCCCCATTTTGACAGAACATTTGGAAAAACTCTGCTTATCATCACTGTATCATCACCAGTAAATTACTCTTGATGTGCCCACAGGGCCTCAGGAATGACATTCTTCTTCTTTTTACTCATACTTTCCCTCAGAAGCTTCTGGGCTTGAAAACTTAATTTAGAAATTGTCAAATTGTTTGTGAAGTCATTTGAAGAAACCCCAAGCCAACATTGTTATTGCTGCACACAATTTTCTACCAGTTAGTTTGAGTTTAGGATAATTACATCCAGGGGTGACAAAGACATCCTTCCGAAACTGGATTGTTAACACGGTTTATGTCAGGGGACCTGACCCCTTTCAGCAGGAGAATCCCTCTCTGATTTTCACTTCACATCACTTGGGATCTGTTTCCATAAACACTTACAAGCTCTCTCAGTTGTCACTATGCCGACTGTTGTTTGTCTTTGAACTACACACTTAATTACACGCTGCAGACAGGCGCACAAGCATTTCGCACCCCCTTGTGACCATTATTACCATGTTAATCTGAGATCCAGCCAGTCGTAGGGTGAAAAAACATACATAAGGAGCTGTGTGTATCAGCTCCTTGTTGCCCTGCTTTTAGCACAGACACTGTCCTCGTTTGTGTGTGTGTCTGTGTTGTTGCCTCACCTCATAAGCCGCAGAGGAGACCTGAGGAGAAGGTTGCCATTGCACTCCACATGACATCCGCTTCTTTACCCTTCTGCTAACCCCTAAACACACACACACACACACACACAGAGTTTAGTGTGCACGCTCACATGCTTGTATTTCTGCTGATTTCTTATCAGAAGGAGGAAGAGGAGAAAGAAGAGAGGTCAGAGGAGGAGGAGGAAGAAAAGGAGGAGGAGAATCCGAGACACTCCATATTTGAGAGGGTAGCAGCTTCTGTCAGGTCCCTCTCTTTCAGGTGAGAGCATAAATAGCTTTCCTCCTAATAATTAGTTATACCTTTTAATAATTCTGTGTTTATTACATCACTGTGGTGAAATTGGATTGTAATGTGATTTTTGGATCGATGTGATTTTTGACTGTCTAGTATTTAATTCAGTGGATTAACCAAAAACTGAAATTTCCACCTCATGGTTTTTATCCATAAAAAGTGTCTCAATCGATTTTTACATTTTACTCTACATGAAGATATATCAATATTGTGTATAAATTTACACACAGAATATGGAAATACATAAATGATTACAGCCATAGGTGAATATGGATTGTTTCTGTAGTTTTAAGAAACTTTGACTTTTCCTTCATGAGAACTCCTTCTTCCCTGTATTTTAGGTGAAAGCAAAGATTAGCCTTTGTGCTCATTGCACAGAGCTCAATGATTCATATGACCAAAATACGTTAATGTCTGGAGCATGAATGTATTTTTGTGATATGAATCATTCAGCCCTTAAAGGTCCAGTGTGTAAGATTTATGGGGGCTTATTGGCAGAATATGGCAGGAATGGAATGTAATATTCATAAGTATGTTTTTATTAGTGTGTAACACACAAACAGTGGATTTTTCTCTCTGGGTGGGGTTACTGGCCCAAGCAAAGTGTCTTGGGGTCTTGTCTACAAGCAACTGTAAAATGGAAAGTATCAGCAGCAGTAATGCTGGCGGACCAGCTTGGTGAAGAGGGAGCTGAGCCAGACAGTGAAGCTTTCATTACCTGTGGATCTACATCCCAATCCTCACCTGTGGTCATGAGCTTTGGGCAGTGACTGAAAAAATGAGATTGTGGATACAAGTGGCCGAAATTAGCTTCCACCAAAGTGTCACTGGGTTCAGCCTGAGAGACAGAGTGAAAAGCTCAAACACCCACAGGGAGCTCGGAGTGGAAACATTGCTCCATTTTGCATGACTTTTTTGGCCACCGTAGGTTCTCCTGAATGCTAGGAAGGGGAAGGTACAGTAAGACGAGATGTTAATGCTAGCTGCCACTAAATCCTACACACTGAGGAATTTGTGACTGATAGTAGCAGTATGGAGCATAGTTTTGATGAGCGGGTCCACATTTTATATTTAATGGACGTGCATATGGGTGATTTGATACAAAGTCTTACCAATGATTTCACTTTATTTCACTGACCAACAGGTGGCGGTAATGTGCCAAAAATTCAGGGACGAAGAAGAGCTGTAAATTAGCAAACACTGATGTAAGCAATGCAAATTTTAAATGCTTTATGAGGAAGGAAACGCTCTCAACATGTTCGATAGGCCTCAAGGATACATAAGAAACTTTTTGGTGAGAAACACTGAATGTAAATTTTATGTGCTAAGAGGAAAACTCCACAGGGAACCTTTAATTGTAAAACACAATACATGCAAAATAATCAGTTTTGCAATAGACAGTTCCTTTGAAGTAAATCATCCTGCGGTACCTCAGCTTCGAATCTCAGTTACATTCTTTCTTGAATATGAGAAGTATTTTAATTTCCTGTGTAACTAATAAAAAAATAGCTGATCTGTGGGAACTTGAACTGGAATCTTTTTAAAGGCCTAATAACTCATCTCTGGGCAGGTTGAACATAAGTTTGTTTCACAAAAGTACCAAGGATTTACTCAATCGAGCAAAACCTCCCACGAACCCTTTGACCTCCGTAATCTGCCGGTAGGTTTGTGATGAGGTCACTCTGCAAATGCCATAAATTCCACAATGCACGCCCACAACCCACGGCTGACTGGAAATGAGAGAAAAGGAAGAGATGAGGAGGGAGTTGACAGAAGAGGGAGTTTTAGAGATGAAGAAAAACACAAACAAGTGGAAGAAAAAATGAAAAGATGCGAGAAAGGAGGAAAAAGTGATGGAGAGGCAAACGGAGAGAGTGAGAGCTGATGGAGAGCAGGCGTACTCAGACAAATGGAGGGAGTGGGCGGGGATGGCACATTAAGGTTGTAAATAATCCTGTCACATCCTGATACACAACCCCAGTCTGAAGGAAAAAACAAGTAGAAAGTTCAGACTAATGGCTTGTAGAGTCATATTTCACCTCTTTAAAAGACAGTATAGGTCATTTAGGTTGTTTCACTCGTCAAAGACATTGTCACATGATATTGTGGTTGTGACCAGGGACTCTTTTAACCACTCAGAGTGGGTTGAATCAGCCAAGATTAATTTAATCTAAGATAGTTTCTAATCAGAGTTGAGCAGAAATCCAGATTTAAAAGTAAGCGGAGCTATGTTGCACAATTAACTAATCTCAGTTTAGTAAATCCAAGATGCAAACCACAACTCTATAGTTTATTCAGTGTGGAGTGTGTCCAAATTGAAATAAATAAATAAATAAATTTGAGAGCTGTTGGGAACTAGCAAGTATGAAAGGGGGAAAACTCTCTTAAAACCGAACTTTCAGCCACTTTGTATTCCTTAACAAACGTTACATTGTATGCTAGCTAAAAAGTTAGCAAAAAATTACTGTTTTTGCTCGCTACATTGTTTGCTAGCTGGCTAAAAAGTCAGTTAACTAGTCTAATAGTTAGCCTACTCATGATGACTCAGAAGAGAAACTCTACTTTCTCGTCCTTGGAGAAAAACTTGTTGGTTGAATTAATGGAGCATTGGGGCTGAATAATAGATCATTAGACAATAACACAGTAAGGAAGAAAGAGATTTCCTGACAGTAACTGACAGACTGTTTTAATAGATCGACCAGTGAAAGATAGAGATGCATCATACTCAACTGGGTTGAGTCTGTCCCTTAAATTTCTTCAAGGAACTGTCTTATTTTTCTCAATCTATTTCAAAAAGGCAGCCATTTTAAAAGTCAAACCACTTCAAGTGTTAAAAGTTAAAAAGAAAGTTAAAACTGGATCATGTTTTAAATTCTAGTTCAAGTTTTGGTGCAACAGCATAAAAAAATAATCTAGGTTTTGAGTGAAAACTAAACTGAGGCTTAAAGAGAGGTTTAAATTTAATCTTTCTAAATTTTAAGCTAGTTTAAAAGTTTGGCACAACATAATTTAAAGTTAAACCATGATTTAATTTTGAAAATGAATCCCTGTTGGTACATCCCAGTCTTATTGTTTGTTTGCATGTAATTTATTTATTTATTTTGTAGCAGCTGAATCTGAAATCTCAGATGTTACAGCCTTTCTGGTGCCTGAAAGCACCACCATCAAGTAGTTTTTGATGGGTATTGTGATGTTTTGTTTTTTGTGTGTGTGTGTGTGTGTTTTCCACTCCAGGAGAGCTATCCACGGGCCTGAGGCGCAGCAGCAGCAGCAGCAGCAGCAGCAGCAGCAGCAGCAGCAGCAGCAGCAGCAGCAACAGCCTATGGGACAGGAGGAATCAGAGCTGCCCTCTGACAAAGAGCTGGAGGGGGGTCTGACTCTCACGTCATATCAAAGCCAACAGGGGAGGCTGTCACTGTCAGCCTCAGGTAAGAAAACACAAAGGGAGGTCGATTGGGCCTTCGGCAAGATGTTGTTTTTTATTCCGCATGCTGAAATTGTATTTATCTTTTTTTCAGTTGTTAAAACAGGATATTGTCTTGAACATAAAGCAGAGATGGTTTTGCAGAGACAGGTGGATCTTGATAAAGAAACTGGAAAGAATAACATCCACTTAAGCTCTCCAAATATGTCACTTGGGTAAAATGATAAAAATGCTAAATTATGTGAAGAGGCTATTTGAAATAGACCTATCACCCTGGGATCTTTCTGTTAGCAGTGTAGATGATACAAGTTGGTATATTTTAATGATGTTTCTATGGTCTATGTAGCAAAAGAACTTCCAGTGGTTGTTTTTTTTTTTTTTTTTTTTGCCTCAGATTGTACACCTGATTCTCTTCTTTAAAGCTACTGCGAGTTTTTAAGAGGTTATAAAATGGTCTCCTTTTAATACTGTTGGCTCTATATGAGCAGACAAGACCATCCTTGAGAAGACTATTTCTATATAGTGTAAACGCTGCCACTGGGCGGGATTGTCCGTGAAATCAGATGAAACGAGCCTCTGTTAAGGTTTTCATTATTAAATAGCCTGGTTGCACAATATGACCGGGGATGTGATCTAAAAGGTTTTTAAAAAGGCATTTTCCATTTCATCTCAAGTTTAATCGCTTCATCAAAAGAACAGGATTTTTCAGGATTGTTTCTGTGAAAATGCTGCTTTTCATTTTGCAGTGACATTAAAAGGATTTCACGGCATAACCTCACATGAGATGACAACAAATCAGAAAATTCTCCCTTAATGGAAAACCAGTCAGAGAAATTGTTAGGGTAATGGATGTATTAGCACTTGTATCAGTCACGTAGATGAGATTTGTCGCCTAGATGCAGTGATGTTAACTTAGTATCAAATGTAGATTAGAAATTGCTTGACATAAAGTCAGTGTGAATTATATATAAATATACTATATAGTGTGTTGAATAGTTTTACTTTCACTTGACTGTCACCCCCCTTGGAGTTATAATTTCATCCATGTACACTGCTGGCTTCTGTAGATTGATCATATTTTGTGTGTGTTTCTCAGGCGAGTTTGAGAGTTTAGACAGTTTGAGGCTGTCTCCGGGACTGAGACGAGACCGGTCGCCGTCACCCAGAAGTCCATCTCCCTTTGGGTCATTCAGAAGTTCTTCACCTGGAGTCAACCAGGAAAGAGCTAGCATAAGTTCCTGCCCTGAAATGGTGGGACACACGGTGAGAAAAACAAGAAACATGTTTCACATTTTGAACACAGAACACAGAATGAACTCTATATGCTTCTCTTTTCAGGGGAATAAAGACAGAGAGAGGAGCTCAACAAAAGGTAAAAGTTTATGCTGTAATACTGTATGAATATAAGCAAAATGCTCCTCCACAAAGCTATAGTCAAGAACAAGTCAATACCAAAAACATGCTTCATAGGGGTACAGACTGAATCAAGACCAGAATAAAAGCAAATTAAGCACTAGTTTAAGAGCAGAATAGAGAATAAATAGGTCAAATATTCATAGAAAATGTTTCCTTAGGATTAACAGATCTATCCCTAGGATTTAACATGGAGCTAATTACTAATCCGCATGGTTCTACTTAGTAATATCCCACATTTTGTGCAATACATGGAAGAAAATGGGGGAATATGCACAGGTTAGAGTGTTTATCCTTTGAAAATGTTTAGATTGGCAGGTAAAAGTAAAGCCAAACGTGTCAAAAGATGAAAAAGCCCTCAGAGTCAGGAAAAGTAAAGACCAAATACTGTGTGTTTATTTCTGTATAAAACACAATTGCTTTTCTTTATTATTCTTCTCCCCGTCTTTCTGTCCTTCCAGGAATGACGACAGCTATGAGTCGGCGTCGTGTGTCCTGCCGTGAGTTGGGTAAGCCCGACTGTGACGGCTGGCTGTGGAAGAAGAGGAAGGAGAGCAGTGTCTTCCTCACCCAGAAGTGGCAGCGCTTCTGGTTCGTCCTCAAGGGGCCGTCCCTTTATTGGTACACCAGCCAACAGGTGAGAATAAAACTAAGGATATATTTAAAGGGATAGTTTTGATTATTTGAAGTGGGGTTGTATGAGGTTTTTATCCATAGTCAGTGTAGTCGCCATGTCTCCAGTTTGAAGAAGCAGCAGTAGTACCGGTATAGGAAGTTAAGCAATGTGCTGCTCTGGACAGGATCTGCAGCACAATGGATTTTAGCGACTTAAAAAAGGTCCACCTAAAAAAAATCATCATCAGTTTAATATATATAATATTTTCACCCTTTTACCTTGCCGTCAGACTGCCTTTTTCAATGGGAAACAGTCAAGCCAAATATTGCTATCTAACTCACTCAACCAAACTCCCTTTGTAAAAGCAGTAATTTTACCTTCTAGAACACAAGAGTTGCTGCTGCACCAGTGCCTCTATCTGTTAGTTCGTTTGTGTTATTGGTTGACTTTTGTAAATCTGAACTAATCCTTTAAAAACCAAAAACACACAAAAACACTTACAAACTAACTGATTGACGCAGCAGTAGACAAGCAACTCCTGTGTTCTCTGAGGTAAAATTATTGATTTTGCCAATGGAATTTGGTTGGTTTGGAGAGAACAATATTTGGCATATTTAACGGCAGTTTCCCGTCAAAGAAGGCTGTCTGACAGCAAGGTCAAGAAACTGAACTATCCCTTTAATCTCTACAGAACGAATTGAATGATGTAGTACCATTGAAGCACCCAGTTTCAAAGATGATTTCACTATTGTCCTTTTACTATTTTACTCTATTATATCTTGAGTGCATTTTGTTTAAGTAGGAGTCCATAGTATTTTAATATTAATTTTGCTTCCTTGAATGTGCTTCTTTTTCTTCATCCAGTCTTACTTGTAACTTTATTGAATTGTGTGTTTTGTGTTTGTTTTTTCCCGCAGGATGAGAAGGCAGAGGGTTTTGTCAATATAGCCAGCTACAGCATAGAGAGCGCCGGAGAGCACAAGAGAAAATAGTAAGAATGAACTTCAAGATGGGTCATATCAACAGGAATTTTAACATTTTGTCTTGGATTATGTGAGGTTTCGTAACTTGTAGAAATTATGAAAGAGCTGAAAAGGTGTTTCAGTGTTTCAGATGTGACTGGATAGTTTGAAACAAAAGCTTTATTGTCCCTGTGCACAGAGGATGATCTGTCTCAGCATTGTGCGTACGTGATGCAGGAAACAGTGCAAAATAAAACCTTTTTTTCTGCATTTTCAAAATTAACTGTTGATGAAAAAGCAGACATTTTTTTCAATGAAATCACAGAATCTCATCTCGACTGACAAATTTATTTTCCGTCTGTGTGTGTGTGTTTGTGTGCGTGATTTGTGTGTTTTAATTTCTCAATGATGAGCTTCATGTGGCCTGAGATTCACTTCATGTTTGTTCCTCCATCTTCTTCTCTCTCCCCACAAGCGTGTTTAAAATGTGCCATCAGCGATTTCAGAACTTCTTCTTTGCTGCTGACAACGTCAGTGACATGAGCAAGTGAGTTGGATCGATTACACACAGAAGCCTTGTTCAGCCTGTCTGTCCTCTCTGTCTTCCTCTCTTTCTTCAGAACCTAAACAGCAGTTTAATAATGCAAGTTTCGCCTCCAGCACCACAGTTTAATTTATTTACAAGTTTATTTGACAGGGACCATGTATAATAAACTGTTTCAATACTTCTGATGCATGATACAGAGATGTAGCTCAAAGCTCATTTTCATCTGCAGTCCCTGGGTAGTTGAAACAAAATACAAACAGCAAACACATTGCATACGACAAGCATTATAAACTGCTCTTTCATAGGATGCATATAGTATTTACACAACAATTGTGACTGTTCGATCAGTGATTTCATTCTTGATTCTGCTTTAACCGCCTTTTTAGCACCATGGAAAAAGAATATAAATCAAACAGTTATTACTTACACGACCAGCTCTAAAATGCATCAAGCAGATGAAGTGCATCATCTACAGAATATAACATCTTCATTCATTTCTTTTTTTTGCCAGCACTGAGCACATCAGAGGTGTTAAATCAAACTCTAACAGGTGTTGGTCTACACTGCCCCCTACAGTTGGCTTCTCAGGATCTCATGTCTCAGGACTAAACATCACTGAAACTGAGATTGCATTTTCTTCATTTCTGTTGACATATCATGTTATTTTGTTTCTCTCCAGGTGGATTAACTGTCTGATTACAGCCATACAGAAGCATAAGAAGTTCCACACAGGCCCAGACAGTGAAGAAGGTGGGGAAACTTTTTTTTTTTCACTGATATTTATACTGCTATTCACTAAAAATGATCCACTGCATTTAGTGTTCTCACTCATCCAAAATGTCTTGCAATACCTTACAACATACAGCACGTTGGTTTTGCTCCAATTTTGCTCCCATGGTTTTATTTTGTTCACGACTTGACAGGTGTGACAGGTGTGGCAGATAGAGGTGCTGATTAACCAGCATGATTATTGCACAGGTGTGTCTCAGGCTGATCACAATAAAAGGCCACCTGAAAATGTGCAGTTCTACCACATAACACAATGCCACAAGTTTTGTGCAGCTGGCATGTTGACTGCAGGAATGTCCACCAGAGCTGTTGCATGTGAATTGAATGTTCATTTCACTACCATAAACTGTCTCCAACATCGCTTCTGAGAATAGGGCAGTACATCCAACCAACCTCACAACCACAGACCGCATATAACCACACCAGCCCAGGACCTCCACATCCAGCTACTTTACCTGCAAACAGGGCTGTCACTACGCAATTATTGGAGCCTACAATAAGGATATTATCACGATATCAATAGAAAAGTAAAATAACAAATAATCAGTCACATTCATCTTTAATGTTGTTGTGCATTTTGTCTCTTCTTAAAAATAAATTTAAATAAATTACACTCAAACAAGAGTGTAGGAAGGTGGAGAAAGAGTCTAACTATAATCTTTAAGTATACATAAAAGTGCAGTTATACTTAATGGATAGCGAAAAGGCAACCAGATTAACTGATAAAGGAGCATACACTGTGTTTACAGTTGTGTAAGGATTATTTCACAATATTATCACGTGTCATTAACATGATATCAATATTTGTTTTTTAAAATATCATGGTAATCGTCCCTACTGGTATGTGGTGACACGTCTGCCTGCAAGATCATCTGAACCACCCGGGCAGCTGATGCAACAGTTGGTTTGCACAGCCAAAGAATTTCTGCACAAACTGTCAGAAACCGTCTCAGAGAAGCTCATCTGTGTGCTCGTCGTCCTCACTGAGGTCTTGACCTGGCCGCAGTTCGATTATTGACTTTAGTGGGCAAATGCTCGCCCTCAATGGCCTCTGGCACTTTGGAGGAGTGTTCTCTTCCTGGATGAATTCCGGTTTTCACTGTACCGGACAGATGGCAGACAGCATGTATGCATGGCGTTGTGTGGGCGAGCGTGTCTGTAGCCTTATGTGAAATAAACATAGTTCAGTGCCTAATAAATGTCTTATTTTTCAAGATCAAACTGCACATTAGAGCATTTTTATTGTGACCACTCCAAGGCACACACCTGTGCAATAATCATGCTGTTTTAATTAGCATCTCTATAAGCCACACCTGTCAGGTGGATAGATTATCTTGGCAGAAGCACTCACTAACAGACAGAAATCTTGAACAAAATTTAAGAGAAATAAAAATGTTGTGGCTATAGTCTCAGATATTTTACTTAAATACATGAAAAATAGGAGCAAAAACAATGGCATTGCATTTATATTTTTCTTGAGTGTAATCTATTTTGCTTGAATTGTGATTTTCGGTTTCATAAATAAAGTGACTTTAATTGAATCCCATTCTTTGTTAAGGAAATAATTAATATTGCATGATGAGGTGTCCTGATGTAATGAAATAACGGACAGAACTGTTGTGTTTCCTGCTTCGAGTCCATTATGTTTAATCACGTTTTTGTCGTCCATTTATAAACGTCCAAGAACAACCAGAGGCATCTCTTGCAGCCTTGTTAATTCATGGTTATGATATTTTCACTACTCTGAGTTAACTGGTAATGGTAATGTAGGATGAAGCATAATGACTGTTGCTATGGTTACTTGCTTGTTATATGATTTTAATCAAGTCCTGCCAGCCAGTCAGAAATAATCAGAAAAGTCAAATATGCGTCACACATTTATCTGCATACCAGATGTTTTTTTTAATATAATGTACCGCTGACATCATTAATTTAACAACCTGTTGTGTTTCTTTGTGAGCAGAATGTTACAGTGAGACTGAATCAGAAAGTGAGAGATCACCTTCACCCCGCAGAAGATACAAGGTCAGTACAGTCGGAGGTTTGCACATGTAGAAACACACACACCATTTTGAGCACCATTCAGATTATTGTGTGTCGTTGTGTGCTTCAGAAAGTGCAGTCCAACACTCTGCCTCGGCCCAAGGCTAAGACGAACAAGGTGCCATTATCGAGTAATTCGACAGGGGGCAGCAAAGGAACAGGTATGTTTTTTGTAACTCCGTCTCAATTTTTTTCTTGCTCTCTCTGCTGATTTCTTATTTTTTCTCTCAGTGAATAATTTCTTTAATCTGAGTTCTGCTGATAAATGTTTTAATAATCTGAGAGTGGAAAAGTTCATCTTCTTCATGACATGTTGTTTTCTTGACTTTACCCTGTGGATATTTTGCCCAGTCAGCTGTCAACAGAAGATGGTTCACAACTGCCTCGTGTGTGTGATGTTGTCAACCAAACCCCACTGCTCTGTTTTGTATTTAATTCTCTTTCATGTCTGTCCCTCCATCTTTATTTGCCTCTTTATCTGCATCTTCATCCCCATGTGAAGGAGGACCAGTGGATGAGATGGGCATGATGTTAAACAACATAAAGGAAGGAGGAGTTTCTCTGATCGGCCATGAGCAGCCGTTTACACACGACCACTTCAGGAAATCATTCATTCGACGCAACAAGAACCCCATCATCAATGAGAAGGCGCACACACTCCGGGCCCTGCAGAGCACCCTGAAGGTGAGCAGAGAAATCATCCAGCACATCAGTCAGATTCTCTGTCTCAACATATAATCCATATGATTATATAAACTGCCTCTCCATTGAAAGTTTCCACAACTTTTATTCTCTGGAACTACTTTTCAAGGTTCTATCAGCCAGTTGTTGTCTGCATTTCCACCACAGTGTAAAATAGGCAGATTGACTTATGAAAATGCTATGGCTGTTTTTACATATCATTTTTGTGTGTGACTACAACAACAATGCCATATAAAGCAACGGTAGCGAGCAATACCCACTGGACTTTTGTCCTCAAAATATGTGCTCAGTAAGTCCTGGACTTTGCTTTTCTCTGCAACTCCATCAACATGGAATGAAGAAAAACAAAAACAAAAAACTGTTTGCGGCTGCAGGTTTTAAAAAATGGTAGCTGAAATAAAATGCTGCAAATACTCGACCAATCAGAAATGTCCAGGTCTGTAAGCCCCACCTCCAAAGTTTCTGCACTCTTGGAAACCTGTACTAGCCCCCAAGCAGGGACTCTTTGGGTGGCAAAATATTGTCCCTGGAACTAAATTGAGACCCTGGTCCCTGCAGTGAAAACGTTTTAAGTCCCTCAAAAGGTTCCTAGCCCTTAGGGGAAAGTTCCTGCTGTGGAAACACAACCTTCACTCTGCTATAGTAATTAATAGACAAATACAATTAATGTAGCATTGGTCAGGTAGAAAACACTAGCAGTAATAACCACAAACAAAATTCTGTATTTTCATGCTTTTGACTGAATTTTGCAAGTTTAAACCTCCACAACACTGTGTCCCAGCAGTATTATTGTAATTGTCAGAGGCTGTGGCAGGCTCTCTTTTAAAGCTAGAGTTAAGATCCTGGGCCAATATGAAACTAGAAAACCTAATTGTTCACCAAATCTATGCAATAAATGGTATTAAAGCCAAAACTGCTACAACAACTTAAAAACATAATAGAGCATAAGAACGGTTATCAAATGCTTCCATCATTGTGTTCCAAGCCCTTATACACTTAAATCTTTTAAAATTTGAATAGGTGCCTAAAGAAAACACATTTGATTGGGGTTGGTCTGGTGATCTTGTTTGCTTGTTTGTTTACACATTTTAAAAGATAAAGTATATAATAGTTACAAGGGAATGTGCAAGAGAATTGCCTAAAACCCCTCCAAGGGCTTGCAAGGAGCCATTTTCCAGACAGAGTATTACAGGTAATAATAAAAAAAATGTGCTATACACAATTTATATATTAATAAAATTAAATGGTAAAAACGGAGACATAGCTCAGCAGAGTAATTAACAATAATGCATCTCATAAGCACCAATCTTTTACACAAAAATAGTGATTCATTCAGACATGAGACACACAGACACACATATCAAGGACACTCATTCATAATAAGTACATACAAGTATACACTAACTACTATCATTAACAGACTAAGAGCAGACACTGATATGACTCAGATTTTTTATGAGACAGGTTAATAAGATAAAGGAGAAAATAAACACATGCAATGGCCAAAAACAGAAAAGTAGTCCTTTAGACTTTTATAAGAAAGAAAAATATTGGTTGGACCAGAATATATAGGCAAACCATATGGAAAATATTGGTTGGCTAGAGGAAGTGATTTTAGGGATCCTTTAAACTGTTGTGGAGACAAATTCACAAAACGTGAAGGCAAAGAAATCCACAATTTGGATCTTTGGTGCAATATGCTAAACTGAGTTTGTTAAGTATGGGATTGAAGATGAGGGCTATGTGTGAAATAAGTATGAAATTGGTAGCTGTTATGCAAATATGTCGTGATCAGGTTTACGTTTAAATCAGAGTAGACGTAGTAAATGTTCACTTTTTACCTAAGACACCTCTGTGGTATGTTTTTTCATTTGATTCAAGGATTTAGAATGAACCATATCCAAACACTTTGTACATCATGGATGTTGTTCTCAGACTGAATCAGAATCTGCATGGTCACTGAAAGACATTTTTCCTCCCCAGTCAAAAGAAGCGGAGCTGCTGCAGATCAGCAAGATCTTAGACGACCCTGATCTGACGCCTTCAAAGTACCGTGAGTGGAAGGAGCACAACGAGGAACTGATTCAAGAAATCAACAGAGTGGCCGCGCTCAAGGCCTCCAAAGAAAGGGGGGATGACGCGCCGGTGCAGGACACACCTATTGAAGAGGTTGCCACGGAAACCGTTGCCACAGAAACAGCCACAGCAGAGACAGAAGGCGCATACAGGTTGAGCCTCAGCGACGGGGAGCAGTTAGTGGACGCAGAGCCGTCTGATGTTCTCCTGGAGATCCCACAGGGTTCTCCGAGCACAGAGACGAGCAGTCCGATGTTAGAATTCAATCTGGGATCGCTGCAGGAGTCAATAAATAAACAGCTGAGTGAAATGGCGGAGAGCGGAGAAGCCTCCGACAACTACTTCTACATTTAAGACTACGCCTGGAGCAGTCACACCACTGCAGATTTGTTTACTAGAATCAGACAAATGGACGTTTGACATGCAGCAGTGTGAAACGGGTGCATTTCACCAGAGAGGATTAGTTTAAATTGCCAATAAATCAGCACTTTAATCAAGTATGTTAGTGAAATGCATCAGTGCAGACTTGAATTGCAAATTTAGACCCAGACTTGCTTACAGCAAAGAAATCTGACAAGTTTACAACAGAGAAAAGAACAATTTGCCAAGTGTCAATCTGAGTTCAATGTATTTATGAGGATTCTGAGGCTGTTTTGGTCTTCTGATGATAAAAAATTAGAACTTTTCTTAGAATTCAGTGTAATATAAGGCATGCCTCTTGTAATGTGATTTGTAAATACAGTTTCACTATAAATACTGTATGTATTTGTTTATTGACAGCACCTTAATAAAGGTAAACATTTGAAAGATTTTGCACATCATTTGCTCCAGAAACACTGTTGTAGCTACTTTTATGAGCTGTCATGCTCCTGTGGAGAACACTGACTGTACCTCACCACATCTGTGGACTCTGGACTTCTGGTTCAGTGTTCCTTTATGCCCAAGTCTGCCATGAATGCAGCAAGACAAGGGAAGACTCATCAAGTGCTGACACGTCACTGTGCTATTCATCGGCTTCATAAAAAGGGAGCGTGATGATCACCAAAACATGTTGTTAAGTTCTTGTTGTGGTTAAATATCAGTCAGGGTGACTGAATGAGGGATGGCTCATAAGCCCTCCCATATAGAAAAGAAATATTCATTTAATGTTTCTATCTTTTATCTGAAACTTGTAATATACTGTATAAGACATGTAAATACACATATAATATCCGCAGTAGATATGTATGACATCAAACCTACAGAAGTTGGACAACCATTTATGAAACGGAAATCTTGCAAGTACTGTAAAAAAAAAAACTTACAAGCGCTGTTTGTGTCAGATTACTTGAAATGTAGTCAGCTACTGAATACAAATTACACGGCAGTTTTTGTAACGAGTAGTTTATTTAGAGAGGGGCCGTGCACATTAACGCACGCAGTAAAATACACATAGTAAAAAAAGCCAGAATTAGCCAAAATGCTTTTTTTCATCTATAGTCTGTGGCCAAGGTGTTAAAAGGCTTCCTAAAATACAGAAAAGCAAACAGGACATGCAGCTTATAGAGAGGAAAAAGACACAGTTGTTCAAAACAGTAAAAGCTATAGTCACATATGCAGAAGATTAATAACGTAATCAACAGGATTATGAAAACAAAGCGATCTCATTTGAAAATTGATTACTTCAAAAGCAAACATTGAAAAGATTGCACCAAGTGGATGTGGCCGCAAAAAGTTTCACAAATATTATTTTTTTCTCTCTCTCTCTTTTCAACATCTTTCAAACATTTTCAGTGCAAATAAAATGTGTTTTGCATATTCAGCATTTGCAATTCTTCAAAACAAATTAAACTCAAAAACATTACTGGCACAAACTGCAGGTTTATTTTGTGTGAGTCTGTTGCAGCTGTTGAAAAAAGTCCCGTCACTTTAAAATTGCTGCATTTTAAAAATGTAACTTTAATCAAGTAATCCTTGAGACTTGGACTTTGAAAAGTAACTTGGCTGATTATAGTTACTTATTTTTTGTAAGCTGATTATGTAATACATTACTATCCAACCCTCCTTTCCAGACATATTAGATGCCACATATATGAGACATGCAAATAAAAAAGCATAAAACAAAAGACACATATGCTTATACAAAAAGAATATGTCTTTTCAAGACATATTTAAATATTAAATTGAAAACTGCAAACACTGGGCAACCTGGTAGCTCACTTGGTGGAAGTAAAAATATTATGATCCATATTATGTTCATGCTTAATTCTTATATTTTCCATATGGGTTGAAAAAGCAGATATTTTATCCATCTTTTGTTTTTATTTGTGTAATTGTTTATTCAGTATGTGTATGTGATAAAATGTGAGACAGAGAGAAGATCATAATATGCATGCTTTTACATGTGTATGTCCATGAATTTAGTGCGTCAAGACTCTTTGCTTCTTGCTCTCTTTCAGTGTAAAGCCTCTTTAAGCCGCTTGGTGAAGTGCTCTTCAGTGAAGAGATATAATCTAGAAATCGTTTCTTCACACTCTGTGCGCTCCTCCAGGCCAAGTTTGCTGCTTTCACAATAGTCTGCCACACAGCGGTGACCTTTTATTTTAATTAGTTTTTGATTCAATAATTTAAAAACTGGGATCAAAGTCTGAGCCATGAATTAAAATCTAACAATATGTAATGTCGGGTTTGGTGGTTGCAATATAGAGCGTTACAGCACAAAGTGTATTTATTGGTGCAGAGAACACTCGCACAATCATACACATAAACTATACAAAAAAACACTCAAATTCAAAGGCATAAATGTTCTAGTGAAGCAGAAAAGTTAACTGGCACATTTTCCAAACTTCTACATTGACTGTCCTCAGTAATAACACATTAGTGACTCAGATGTGTGGCAAATTCAGTGTATTGAACTCCTGCTCTCTGCTAATGTGGATCTGTCACTTAACTGTTATTCACTGGCTGAATGACGTCATTTGCGGCTGATTGAAAAAGAGCTGAAGTGTTCATTTTCTCATCAGATGGTGATCTGTTCACAAAACAGAGCTCTTTGTCAATTCACCAGGTTTAACTGCAGCAACCTTGTGTGCTGTGCGTTGGCTGTGATGATGTCTCGGCTTTGTGCAGAGACTGAATGAATTTCATTAACTGTCCGACACTTGAACAAGTTGTATAAGTAGTCTGAGTATGCAGGTCTGCAGTATAGAGATAGTTCTCTGGGTCCAGACATTCAAATACACCCACTCAACTGAGTTGGCTGATTCTCTGAATATGGAAATCAGGCTATAAGGAGAGCAAAGATGAGAACATCTGTGACACTGAGTGGAAGAGCAATATGAATCTGTTCACATTTATTCTATATATTAAGAATCATACTGTATATGATGATTTTCACTGGTTTATGTTCAGTTCTCTACTTGCAAAATGAGCTGCACTATTGTTTACTTCCTGCCAACACTTAAGTAACATTACCTTTGCCTACATCCTTAAGTTAGTCATGTCAAATGTCACAGTTGGCTTGATGTATATTGTTAATTTGTTTGTGGTTTGTGTAGCATTTTCAAATGTTTTGATACTCACCTCAGTGTCTTAAATAACCATTAAGAAAGTTAGCTAGCCAGCAAGCATTGTCATCTTGATTCTAACTTGAAAGAAACAAAATAAAACTCACCAACAATGTCTTTCCTCAGCTCCAACAATCATTCGATCAATATTTTCACTTCTAATGCAGTGAATAAAGGATTTATTCAAACTGAACAAGAGTTTTTGATTGTTAGAGCAGTGAAAAGATGAGCCAAGAGTGTTATTTTTCTGTCAAACTTGAATGAAGATGACAATATTAACTGAGCATTTTGATAATCACCTCAGTGTCCTAGATACTGTTACCACTGTCATCTTGATTCAAACTCAGCAGAAGCAAAACAAAACTCACCAAAAACATCTTGGCTCGTCTTTCCACTGCTCCTACAATAACCAACTCTTGTTTGGTTGGAATAAACCCTTAATTCACGAATGTTGGATGTGAAAATATCGATCAACTGTTGGAGCTGTGGAAAGACAAACCAAGACGTTTTTGGTAAATTTTATTTTGTTTTTGTCGAGCTTATCAAAGACACTGAAGTGATGTTTAAGTTTAATCAAGCTTTTGATATCATGTAAACCACACAGTGATATATTCTATTTATGTTTTATTCAATGCAGAATGCACCACCAAGTATGAACAAGTAAACATCAACAAATAATTTACAAAGAACAAACAACACCCTGTTGTACATCATCCTCCTCTTCCTCAAACACTGTTTTTCTTCTCACTGTTATCAGTCAAAAATATCACATTCATTAGACGAAGGCTCCTCAGTGGAGGTATTATACAAAGATTTACTCTGACAGGCTAACAAACTGGGTTATTATTGGTGATGTGTTTACAGTTAATCTGATTTTTAAAATTGGTATTTGTCATCGCTTGAATCCAGAGAATATTAAAAGCAGATTGAAAATCCATCTGGAGAAAATTATTCAGGATTGTTTTCTCCACTTCAGTGACCCACATTTGCAAATAAACTGGTATTTTCATGTTTATTGATTTAACAGAACACTCTGTAAACATGTAACCTAAAACTAGAAAGTGCAGGTAAAATCCACCAAAACAGCATCTGACAACAATCATATTTAAAGCCCCAGCATTATCTAAACAACTGCTACTGTCCACTGTTGCAATTTATCACAAATATTTTACATTTCACAGTTTTGTTCGGACACAAAAAATGTTTCGTGCTAACAGTACAAAGGCATGGCTACAATGTAAAAGGCAGCACAAAGAGACATTTCAGTCATGTTTCACTACATGTTGCAGTTAAAGGCAGCAGGAACTTGAGCTCTTTTCAACCACGATGATCTTAATGAATCCATAACAACCTTTGTACTCTGTGACTCATACTTTGTATTCTACACCCCAAAATTATGCTTCAGTCTTGTGTCAGGAGGCAGTTACATCCATTATGTTTGTACCTGACATTAGAGTCCACTAATCAGGTAGTGGAAACACCCATGTGGTTCACAATCATTTATGAACTGACTGATTTCATTAATTGGATACATCCTTTTTTGCTGATGAGTTGAAAGTGACTTTAAGAATTGTTTAGTTTATGCATGTTTATCTTTAAGTCTTTTAAATGATAGGCCAGGTTTTTGAAGTAGGGTATTTATCCATAGTCAGTGTATTACCTACAGTAGATGGTGGTTGACAGCCCCCGGTTTGGAGAAGCAGCACCTTCCTACAGTACCACGTAAGAGGTTAAGCAATGTGCTGTGGACAGGGTCAGAAGCAAAACATATCTTAGCCACCTAAAAAAATCAATATTTGTTTAAGTGTACACTATATTTACAATATTTTCACCCCTTTATCTTGCAGTCAGGGAGCCTTTTCTGACAGGAAATTACCATTAAACAAGCCAAATACTGTTTTCTCCAAAGCCACCAGACTTTTGTGTTTGTGTTAATGTGTGACCTTGGTGAATCTGAACAAACCCTAAGAAACACAAGTGTGAAAAACACCCAAGTCGCATGATAACACAAATATACTGATCAAGGCAGCGGTGGACCAGCAACTCCTGTGTTCTGTGAAATTTGCCTTGCGTTCGAAAAAACCCTCCAAAAGTGCCCTTTTCATTGCCACCATGGCAGATAAAACATGATAAACTGCCCTCTAGGCTGGCCCAGTGTCCAGGACAATGTATTAAAGTGCCCTTTTAGCGGACCTTGCAGTGGACAAAGCATGAAGTGCTCTTCCAGTGAAAACAGTGTGATGCAGTGCCATATAGGCTGCCCACATGCTCGAAAATTAATTGAACTCTACATTCCTCTAATGGTTAAATATTTAGTAGTTCCCTGTGTGTTTTATTAGAGGTGTAGTAGTTATTGTACTTCATTTTAATCTTGACTGTCTGTATGCTGGTAGCTCTTCACATACAGTTGGTGCCCTTTCACGTTTTTTGCCCCTGCCCCTCATAAGCCCGGTCCACTGGTGCCCGTTGCCATCTACCCTGGGTAATGCACTGACTATGGATGAGAACTTCATTCAGTTCTACTTTAAAAAATCCCTTTAAGGTTCACATTCTAACAGCTGACTTCGTATATGTTTGTATCTGGCTTGTTGGTGATCTCTGGACATGAACGACATGCAGGGCAGGCAGGCAGATCTGGGCAGGACGGGCAGGTCGGACATCTCGGTCGTTTGAAGCTGAACAGCAGAGCGCTACCTCCCAGCACCTGTAAACATGAACCCAACCACCCAAAGTAGAGCGAGCCGGCCGGGTGGAGGCTGAGGTGGGGGAACCTGGGGTTAGTGATCACTTGACTTGGGTCTGCCAGCCCCAGTCTGCCAAGGTTGTGGGTGTACACTCCAAGTGCAGTGAGGCTGAGCAGCCCAGATATCACCACCAGGAGTCCCCCCGTAGCTGCTACGCCTCTCAGAGGAACATCTGTCCAACATCGGACCCCGACGCACGCCAGGAGGATGCCGGTGCCGCACAAGAACAACGAGGTCAGGACCAAACCTTGAGCCAGGCGAACCCTCGGGTCTCTCTGGTACGGACCTGCCACCGGCCAGCACTGCTTCAGCTCGGAGTGCTCCACCTGCAGGCAGCTCTCCCAAAGTCCATCAGATCGCAGTAGCAGCAGCGCCTCCACCGACCCGGACCTGACCCCCCCAACCCCCTGACCCTTCACTCCTGACCGAAGGAGCGACCCCGGCAGTGCCATGCCCAGACGTGCCCGCCCCTCTCTCCACTGAGGGGTGATGGCGGCAGTGAAGACGAGGACCAGTCCCAAAGGGGCGAAGACAATCCCCATCACCATGGAGGCTGGAGTGTGCATCATAGGTGGAGCCAGCCTGATTCTTTCTCAACTTTCAAGACATGTAATTGAAATAAAACACACCAGCTGCACATACACCTGACCTAAATGTGAGTATTTTTTAAAAGAAAGATGACAATGGCTGCTGTTCCTCCAGACAGATGCTGTTTGTTGCTTTCATATGCTGGTGTTGTGGGTGGTGTCCTCAGAGCAGTGTGGATCTATTCTGAAAGGACGAGACAACACAAATATGACAAGATGGAGATTAAAGTTCACATGGAATAAAATCCAGCCCGCTTCCACAAATGTCAATCTGACATAGGTTTAGGTCAGCTACTGTACTGTACTGTACTGTACTGTACAGGGTTGGGTCAGATTACATTGAAATTAATCAATTACTGAATATAAATTACATGGCATTTTCTGCAATTAGTAAAGTAACGATTGGATTACAAAAAATGCAGTCTAATCTGAATAATTTTGGATTACTTTTGGAATACTTCAATATCAAACATTGAAAACACTGCACCTTATGCTAAAATAATGGATGCAGCTACAAAAATCTGTGTTCCACAAATCGTCTTTTTACTCTTTAAATATCATTTTCAATTTGATAAAATGCACTTTGCACAGGTAGCATTTACAGCGTAGGTATATTCAAATTACCCTTACAAAAACAGCACTCACACAAACTACATGTGTACTGTGTGTATTTGACAACAAGTGACTTGCTGTTTATTTTGTGTTGTTTTTTTGTTGCTGCTATTTTTTAAACTAAGCCCACTTTTCTCTTCTAATGCGAGAGAAGCACTTTTTCAAAATTAGAAAAGATTTAGCAAGTAGGCACTTGCTAATAATTGTCTTTTTAATTGATTTTCACTAAAACAATACTTTGGGAAACATAATCTGTTAACTATATTTACTAATTCAGATTTTATTGCCTGCCACAAGGCTCCATATGAGAGAAAGTTTCATAATTTTAAAATTGTCATATTTTAAAGATGTAATAAAAAACAGACAATGCAACTATAATCTAATTACACATCATTTAAATGTAATTTGGGTTGATTATAGTTTTCTGATATCTGACAATATAATCCCAGTTACATGTAATCCATTACTACCCACCCAGACAGCATCATCAAAAGCAAAGCGAGTCAGTAAAATAATCAGAACAATAAAAGTTCAGGCACCTCAATAAATATAAGTTCATCCGTTACCTCTTCATTAAAACTCTTCTCTCTTGTAGCTGCAGAATCTTCATCCTGACGGTCTGATTGAAAGAAAGGATTCAGTTAGAGAGCAGCAGGGTGGTGCAAGTGATGGAGAGTGACAGACGGAGATAAAGATATGAGAAATAACAGAGGTTTGAGGTGGAGCAGCAGACGAGTGCTGCAGCAGCCAGAGAGAGCAGAGGGAGGTTTGGCTTTACTGCTCCAGTGCTGGACAGGAAAAGACTGAACGGTCGATGCCTGTCTCTGTTGCTAGGATACTATAACTTGGCCAGCATCAACTTGACAGTGGTGTGTGGTGTGTGTGTGTGTGTGTGTGTGTGTGTGTGTGTGTGTGTGTGTGTGTGTGTGTGTGTGTGTGTGTGTGTGTGTGTGTGTTGTGGCGTGTGTGTGTGTTGTGTTGTTTATTTATCACAAGACCTAGTTAGACTCATCACTATACAAGACCTGATTGCCTTGTGTACACAAACGCTGGTGTGCTTGAGTTCAGCTGTGAATATGTGCTGTCGTGGCTGTGTGTGTGGGGTGTGTGTGTGGTGTGTGTTGGTGTTTTGGCTGCTGTTTTCCTGACGATTGATGGCCAGTTATGACCTAGGAAGAATTCAGCCAGGTTAGTAATTATGTCAGGCCGGTGTCTGAATGCAGAGTGAGTCCATCTACAGTGTCTCAGCCCGGAGGAGAAGAGAAAGAATGTCCTCTGGGACAAAGACAAGACCGCTCAAGACATGTGTGACTCATGCTGACAAACACCAGCAGCCACAATCAGCATACATCTTTGTCAAGACAACACACACACTGGGACGTCATATGATGACTCTCTTAAGGGTGGAATAAGCAGGATTTGTCGGTTGCTGTTCATAAACGCACCAGAAAGATTGTTTGATCATTGAGTCTCATTCTCAGGTCATCAAATACAAATGTTTTGGGTTGATAAAGTGTCCAGAACACAGACAAATAATGAGAAAATAAGAAAACGTATGCAGACAGCAGAATCTCTGCAGATACAGACACAATTACACACTTCCTATGGTTCATAAGTGATTATTTTTGTCTACACATAGTTTATTTTTAAGGAAAATCTTAAATGTGAAAACCACCTTTGTTTCATTCTCTTTAGCAGGTTTACCAGCAATACAGATGTTAGAGTCACAATCATATACACATGGTTCAGTACAAAGTCTTTTTTTAACCATATTTCTTCTTTTTAAAACAAAAGCCCACTGTGATAACAAAACGAGACAAATAATAAGCTGTTTCTGAGTCTCCTGTGGCTTTTAATTTTGATTTTAAGGCCATTTCTCGCAATGTGATGGAAAAAAGGGGATCCTGTAAGGCATTATAATGAGAAACCTCAAAATAATGAGTTAGTATCTCAACTCATGGAGTTTATGTCCACACAATAAAGGGAAATGTTTCTCAAAACAGTCAAATATTGAGAAATGTTTTCAAAGTAATGAATAAGTATCTCAAATATTGAGTTGGTCCCTCAAAATAATGAGAAATCATCTCAAAATAATGAGTTAGTGTCTCAAAATAATGAGAAACTTTTTCAAAATAATAATACACTCTGGTGGTAATATGATGACTTCCTTAAATGTGGGAAAGCACCCTTGCTTCCTTTTCCTCTGCAGGTACAGGCATTACAGATGTTACAGTTGCAGTCACATACACACCTTTAAAGTACAAATTCTTATTTTTTACTTAACTTAATTCATTTTACACCAAATACCCAAAGTAATGGTGAAATATGAGACAAATAATAAACTGTTTCTGAGTTTCCTGTATTTTTTTATTTTGGTTTAATCCTAAACATCACTAACATGTTGCAGTAAATTAGAAGTAGAGCTAATTTAAATGAAAAGGTAATTAAATAACTTCATATAATAGGATAATCCCTGTCTAATACATCTGAAGTTCTTCCCTGAATAATGTAATGCTCATCACCTCTTACCTACTGAAGGGCTGGTTTAGAAACTGCTGAGTTGTTATGACACAATAGATCTTACACACAAAACAAAAACATTGAGACAGTGAAGATGCCACAGAGAGTGGTGCTGGGGACAGAATCCTTCTCCAAAGGGAAGCTTATTGGACACTTAATACCCTCATTCCCCATGAGGTGGATGAGGACATTTCTTTGGCTTGTTCCTTATGAAGTCAATATATTTTGTGTTTTGTTTTTTGTCCATCTTACATAACTATCTTAAATCAGACAGATGGTGCCTGAAAGGCTACGGCTGCCCCTCTTGGGATGTATTTGTTGTGCTGATTGCGGTCATTTATAACGAACCCCACCTGTGTATATTGATTGTGAAACTGCCAGAACACAAGCTGAGGAAACGTCTGTGTAGCAATAATGAACAGTCGAATCGGGCTGATTCTTTATTATTATTCTTACAGTAAAAAATGGCCACTAAAGTCACATAACAAAAGACTACAGATATGTTAAAACAAAGTGGACATCAGACAAACAGTATCGGCACAACTTCTCTGCTGAATTGAGGTTATACGAACTGAATTAAAGGAACAATGTGATCCTTTTTGTACTTTAAAAGTATATAATATCAGTAACATATTGGCAAGACAAAATAAATGATCTTAGTAACTAACCAATTTATTCTAACTTAAGCAGCTGGATGATTTATAATTGTGGAAAATGGTAATATATAATCCAGATACCATCTTATATTTGTTTTGGTTCACCATGGAGAGGATGTTCAGCCTACATGAATCATATTGGTAAATCTGACCACATTAATGATAAGATATTTCACCTCTGGAAATGTCACCAGAGGGTTGATGACATTTAGCTCGGGGAGACGGACCAATCACCTTTATGAGGCTAATGGGAAATCTAATTTTGAAAAGATCAAAGCCAATCAAGCAGGTACAGCAGAGTATACCAGACTGAACTTGAATAAAAGAGATCAAATGGAAATTTGCCATGAGAATGCACGCCTGGATGTTCAAGGGATCCAAGCGTCTTTTCATAAACACATACCTTTCCTCAAGTGTCACCCGTGTCTCACGTTATATTGCAAGTGTTTCCTGCTCTGCTACCTGAATGCTTTGACTTTATTGCCATGACAGGAAGAAGAGACTTCTCTGCAGGTAGCTGCGATAAAGTCTCACCTCATTCCAGATTAAAAGGCTTTGGTATGTTTTTGTACACAGGTATCACTTGTTATTTTTGGACAATGTCATACCGAAAGACACACCTCTTACTGTGTGCTACTGCAATGCAATTTGTTATGTTGTGATGCAGAGGAAACATCTGCAGAGAGGCACAACATTGGAAAAGCATAAATTGAAATTGATGAATATACTGCAGGTTATTAATATCTCAAACACTTCCTCTCACACGCAGGCACATTTCGAGCGAACACATGCTCTCTCCACACACACGGAGACACAGACACAGTCCACGTAGTCACTTACCATTCAGGAGGGGTTGTCTGTGGGTATCTCACTGCAGATCGCTGGCTGCCTCCCTGCTCTCGTCTGAATGGCGACAACATGTTTCACTCTCTGGCAGCAGATGGTGCAACCACCTCTTCATTATCCTTGCTCTCTCTTCCTTCTCATCTAGTTTTGCTTCAGCAGCCCTTACACCTGTCTCTGCCTCCCAATTATCTCTGTCCTCCTGTGTCTGTTTGTCCTTGTGTCTGTCTCTGTTCGTCTGTCTGCCTGCCTTACTACCTGCTCTCCTGTGTGTGTGTGCCTCTCTGTTTGACTTGCTGAAGGATGTCTGTGTTATATCGAGGACAGAGTGCCTCCCTGCTTTTCCCTGTCAGTGCCACCAAATAGGGGAAGGCAGTGAGCTCTTCTGTATACGCCAACACTTCAACACGTTTGTGCTGCCAATTTTGGAGCCCAGGGAGCTGATGGAAAATCAAAGTGTGATTTGTTTTTGTTTGTATGTTAATCTGCATGTTATGAAAGCCCATTTCTGCTAATGTGATGGGAGAAAAAATATCCTGTAAGTCATTATAATCAGAGCCATTCTTGAGATAATGAGTTAGTATCTCAAAATAGTGAGGGAGTACAACCTCAATAACAAAATAGTTGCAGTGCTGTGTAAAAACGGAAATAAAAACAGAATGCAATGATTTGCAAATGCTTCCCCCAACCTATACTGATTTGAATACAGTCCAAAGACAAGATATTTAATGTTCAGACTGATCTTGAAAGTTATGCAGCACTCAAAAAACACCAGTCTGGGACAAATCACAGGAAAACAGGTTACCTGATAAAAGGTGATAGTATCATGATTGGGGATGAAAGGGGAATCCTCAAAAGGCCGAGTTGTTTACAAGAAGGGATGGGGCGAGGTTCGCCACTTTGTGTAAAAGCTGTGTGGGCAAATAATATAATAGTTAAGAACAACATTTCTCAGCACCACAACTGCAAGCGAATTTGCAGAGGAATTTTCAACCATCTAAAAACCAGATTATCATTAAAAGATTCAGAGAAATCCAGAGAAATCCTCTGCATGTTAAGGTCCTTTGCCTGTGGGGTCAAAGGTCAAACCCTTTAAATATCCCTTTAAGACTCTAACTTTAAGACTCTGCCATTCAGTGAAAGTCATACATCTGCAACATCCAGAAATGCTGCAGTTCTTGTTTTTGAAATTCATGGAGGTCATGTCCTCCAGACTACATATGAAAATGACCATCCAGATTGTTACCAGCACAAAGTTTAAAAACCAGCATCTGTGATGGTACGACCGTGTGTTAGTGTCCATGGCATCATGGGTAACTGTCACATCTGTGAAGGCCCCGTTAATGCTGAGAGGTACATGCAGGTATTGGAGCAATATATGCTGCCATCCAGGCAAAATCTTTTCTCAGAGACAACCCTGCATATTTCAGCAAGACAAGGGGAGGCCAAGTCACATTCTGCATGTGTTACAACAGTGTGGCTTCATAATAAAAAAGTTCAGGTACTAGACTGACCTGCCTGCAGTCCAGACCTTTCTCCTCTGAAAATGTGTGGTGTATTATGAGGCACCTGAAGTCATATATCAAACAAGAATGAGGCAGGCATCAAATTCACAATGAGTGTATATTTACAAAAAATAGTTTGAACAACATCAACAAAGACAACATCTTGTCTTTGTACTGTATTTCTTTGAATATAGGTCAAAAAGGATCTTCAAATCATTCCATTCTGTTTATATTTACCTTTTGCACAGCTTCCCAACTTTTTTGCAATCAGGATTTATCTCAAAATAATGACTTAGAATCTAACAATAATGACTGAGATACAACTCATTTTTGGTAAAGTTTTTCATTATAACAACTTACAGGATCCTGTTTTGTCATCACATTGGTGGACACGGGCTTCCATAACATAATCCCCACATGCACACTAACCCACACATACAAAAAAATAAGACCAAACTTCTCTCATGCAGATGGGATTCATGCTTCTGTTTGATCTGTGGAGTGAGAAAATTGTTTCCTCAACATTTCCAATATGCACTTCACCTCAAGAGAC
Source organism: Lutjanus argentimaculatus (assembly GCA_034769285.1). Taxonomy (NCBI): domain Eukaryota; kingdom Metazoa; phylum Chordata; class Actinopteri; order Lutjaniformes; family Lutjanidae; genus Lutjanus; species Lutjanus argentimaculatus. The sequence goes on along the minus strand of JAWZSL010000003.1, from coordinate 24,024,931 downwards.
TAATTGCAGTTGTGCACACACACACACACAGGAAGCTTCTGTCATTGTTATCTTTTGTTTGTTGTGGAGATAATTGATCCTGGCAGAGCTGTGAATGGGTCGCATTTCAATCTGTATAATTATAAATAAATACGAGACAGAACCTCTATTATGCATTTTCTTTATTTTCTTACAAAAGAGGCAAGATATGCTAATACAACCAGAATTGCCATGGTATAATAATGAAATAATACAGGGATACATGTTTGTTTTGAAATGATGCGTCTAAGGGAAAAGGATCCTACAACTTTTTACACACACACATACACACGCATACTGTGAAAGTTCCTCAGGGTTCAGGGGGTTTGCAGGAAAACTCTGTGGTTACACCATACGGTCAGGAAATGTCCACAGCTTTGGGCTAAATGATGGCCAATACTAACTCTTCGTTGTGGTTTTATGGGTGGAAATGTCTGACTTTTTGGTTGTGAATTGAACCCAGTGTCGGGCCATTTTAGTCGTGAAACTAACAGGAACTTACAGGAAGATACTGATGGCAGTGAAAAGGTTATGGGTGAGTGAACGCAACATTGAGTTTTGTGGAAGAAATGATGAGTACATTGAAAAGCAGCAAGAATAGCAACCTCTGAAAATGCTGAAAATAAACTGTACACACATCATGTACAGAGCTCTGTAAAAAATTGAAATACATAGCAATTCATGGAAAATGAATAAACACTGTCATATTAAAATCTATTTACATTATATATGTACAGGCTTGTTTATCATAATTGCTCTTACGTTAAAATAAACTCAAATAACAAAATAAGAAACCAGAGTGAGCAGTATTTACAAAAATTGAGAAACGGTTTGACTCTGGAAAAACTGTAGTCTCTTCAGCCCGGTTCTCTTGCTGGTTTCGGCAGTCCACAGCTTATATTTTGGGTGATTGGGCAGTGCTTTTATAGATGGTTCAAACTGGCAACTGTCGTTTGTCCTTCAATGGCGTAAGCAGGTGGCTGATGGGATGCCGGCTTTCATACTTCAATGAGAGTGACCTGGATCTGACCGGCGACGGCCTCGGACATCTCGATGAGGAAGGCCGACTGGTTGGTGTAGTGTTCGATGATGTTGTCGTCCATGTTGACGAAAATCCTGAACAACAGACCAGAAAAAGAAATGATTACCTCAGTGATCATAGGGAAAAAAACACAAGAGTGGGCCAAATCAAAGTGTACTAAAGGGATAGTTCAGATTATTTGAAGTAGGGTCGTATGAGGTACTTAGTGTATGAGCTACAGTAGATGCTGGTTGGCACGGCCCCAGTTTAGAGAAGCAGAGAGGGGCACGAGTAAGGTATTTTAGCCACTTATAAAAGGTCCATCTAGATAGGTCAACACCAATTTAAGTGTACACTATATTTAGAATATTTTCACCGCTTTGCCTTGCAGTCAGATAGCCTTTTCTGGGGGCAAACTGCTGTTACATAAGCCAAATATCGCTCTCTCTGAACCCACCAAACTCGACAGGCGAAATCACAGAACACAGGAGTTGCTGGTCTACTGCTGCCTGAGTTTTAAAAGGATAGTTTGGATTCACTAAAGTCACACAATAAGACAAACTAACTAACAGATTGATCAACAACTCCTGTAATCAGTGAGGTAAAATGACTGTTTTCTCCTATGGTTGGTTTGGTGAGAACCATACTTGACTGATATATCTGTGTGTTTCTACCAGAAAAGGCTGTCTGATGGCAAAGTAAAACAGTGAAAATTTAAAAAAAATACAGCGTACACTGACCCCATCCATATTGCTTTGCTTCTGTGCTGGTGCCCCAAATAATCTGAACTTTCTTTTTAACCTTTTTAAATAATAAAAAAAAAACCTGATTCATCTTCATAACTAGGACATACAAATTGCCTCTAAATTGTGCTCTACTTTTCACCTAAGTGTGACATAAGTAACAGGTCACAGATTGTTTGGGTTTAAACGTGATTTGCTTGACGGAAGCTTCTCTGGGGAAAAAAAACGCAGTGGCGGTGTATCTCTTGCATCAGTAGAGGTAGTAAATCAGGTCACTCTCCTCCTATTCCCCAACATCAACACTAACCTTTAAGTCTTTAAGGCTTTAATGACTAAACTAACCACCACACTCATGTATTTTGCCTGCAGGGACAAGGCTGATTGAAGAGGAGGGAGGGAACTGCGTCGAGAATGTGACCCAACCTGTTAGCTTAGCTGCTCCCCCCCCGAAGTCACGACTGCCTGCAGCGAGCAGCAGGAAAATCACCCAAAGGTACTTCAGTCTCTGTCAGGAGGTCTTATTAACACCCGCCATCTGATCACCTCCACTATTTTACAGCAAATGACCTGGACTATTGACTGTGAGAGACAGAGTTGATGCGTTATGTGTTTTTGGATTTTCTGCTAATGACGTGTGCTTTTTTTTCTTGTTACAGCCAGCACGTAGCTGGTGATAGACGAGCTGATGATATCTTTGTGAATCATCAAGAGGAGGTGACCTCTCTTTATCACTGGAGTGCCACCTTTTTGCCAATGTATTCTGAGGAAATTAAAGACACTGTAGTCCTTTTCTTTTTAGGCAGTGCACCGTTTCAAAGCACCCAAATTCAGTGCTCTTATGAACTCATCTAACCTGTCCCATGTGGCATGTTTAAGAAAAGATACCAAACTCGATTGACAACCTTCAGCTAGTTAACCTCCAAAGCTTTTATCAAACCAGGAATCTCTTTCACTATTGAAAAACTTCCTGATGTTCCGATGAGATGAGGTTATGAAAACATAAATAAGCAAAACAATTGGCTAAGATGACGCATCTGCAGGACTTTTGAAATCTTTTCATCCTCCCTCACTCCTTCTTTTGGAGGAGTTGCAATTAACACATTCCAGTAGGCCAAGCCAACCTGTCTGTCCACATGAGCTTCTCAAACGAGGATGAGATTAAAACTACAAACTAAGCCCTAAATTTATGCACATCTTCTGAATTAAATGCACTCCTTTAATCCGACTTTGTGTGTTAATCCGGTGGTATAATAGCTGCACTGCATTAGGCATACCAAAGAAACAATGAGACACTCACCCTCTCTTGCATTTTTTGTAGATTTTCCCAATGGTGTCTTTCTGCACGCCGTACTTTTCTGAAACCTGAGGGAGGAAAGGAATATGAGACGACAGTTAGCATGATCTCCAGCTGACAGAAAGGTGATATACTTGAGAGATAACATATGGTAATGTTAATGCTATGTGAGCATGGTTGGTGAGATGAGATTCCACTTCAGAAACCAGGTCAGATAATAAACCTTTTTCACAGCAGCCATTTTGATTTGAAATAGTTGGTAAATACAGGTGTTACCAATGATACTAATTAAGGTTCAGGGTGCTGCTTTTGTGCATGTTGGTTCACTAGAGAGGCTCTGCTATACTAAATGGAACAGGGGCCTTAATTAGTATTTTATATAAATATAGCTGCTGTGAAAAAGATCTGTTGTGTTTGTGAGCGTGTTTGTTACTTACAGCTTCTCGCAGGCCGGACAGCGTCGGCGTGCTGAGCATGAGCGCATCAAACACCTCTTCAGCGCCTGTTCTCACATACAGCAGAACTATTGGAAGAGGGGAAAACAAACAAAACGTTTAGCATAAAAGGCAAGAAATGCTCACTGGCTCATTATTCATCTTTGCATCTCGCTTTTTAATATTGGACTTTTATTTTTATTTTATTTACCTCTTTGCGGGTCCTCTCTGCGGGCTTGCTTGCTGGGTGGAGAGCTGCTCTGGTCTCTGTCTTGATACAGTCCTCTTCAGAGAGCTCCTGGGATAAAAGAAGAAATTCACATTAGTTTTAAACAGCTACTGCTTGAAATTATGTTGCACCAAACTTTTCAACTATCTTTAAATTAAGAACAATCTAATTGAAACACCTCTTTAAACATCAGTTTTGTTCTCACTCTAAACCTAGATTAAATTTAATTCTGTTGCACCAAAACTTTCGATTAACATTTTAAAAACTTTTTAGCTAGCTAGTAAACAATGCAAATATTTGTAATGGAATGAAGAGGAGCTGAAAGTTCCCTTTGAATTTATTGTATTTAGAGTAAGCAAGCATCTCCACATGGATTAAACTGATTTAATTTCAGTTTACATCAATAAATTTGGATTTACTAAACTGAGATGCATTTTTAATTGTACAATAGAGCTCTGCTTAGTTTTGAATCTGTGTTTACTCATTTTAAACATAGTCTTGCTAAACCCTGATTAGAACTAATCATAGATTTAATTAATCAGTGTTTATTTGGCTGTAATCAGTGGTGATAGCTGTTAACGTATTTATTATCTACGCTTACCTTTCAATCTCGTCCATGGGAGTGGCCTGGAGAGAGACAGTGAGAAACAGAGAGAGATCTGATTAGACATCGTGTCACTGATAAAAACCATTGCCTAATGTGCCCCTTCCCACCATTGTCTGACTGTGCAATGCCTTCAAAAAAGAAATCTTATCATTACTGTGAGACTGCATTTCCCATAATCTCTAACAGAGCCACGTAAGCGTGGACACTGATGGAGAGACACTGATAGGACCCTCCTACGCTTTATCATACTGGCCAATCACAGACAAACTCATAACACACTGTGGAGCATTGTGTTATTAAGTCATTTCATAATTGCCGGTTTAGTTTTTCAGTTTCACTTACTATAAATCAGCAAAGTTGTTTTTTTTTTTTCCCCTCACACTCTCATTCATGTCAATCTAGACTCTGTGGTGTGGGAAAACTGGCCTGTCTGAACAACGCTCTCACCTCACTGTTTTTGTAAGTGTGTGTGAGTAAAAAATAATATGAGGGTGGTGCATACTGTATGTCAGGTGTCTGTGTGCTGCGGCACCAGGTGTGTGTGTTTTTGCATGAGCCCCCATAGCCTAATCTCAGTGTCAGTAGCTGTAGCGGCTTGTGCACATGTGCCTGGTTTCGACTCCAATTAGCTCATCTGATCTTTAGCCTCAATTTTGCTGACACCATATCCTCCCATTCCCAGCCCACTCTTCCCACCACAACATACTTTCCCACAGTTTTTTTTCCCCTGCCTGTCTCGTGCCTGCAGGGATACAGGGGTCGGGAACATGATTCACTCAACACAGGAGGTATGAAGAGGAGAAAACATGGTTAGATGAGGACCTACCATGCGCTGCAAGCTGGAGAGGTGAGCTTCTGGGATGAAGAGAACTGGCTGGGTGACGTGGTCGTCCAAGGTCTGGAAGAAGGTGCTGTCAGTGCCCATGGAGCTGCTCACCAAAGACTTGTTGGCTGGAAACAAAAGCACCACAATGTTAGAAAACACTTTATGAAGACTGTGACTGTATCTTTTAATGCAAAACGGCAATGACACTCACTGTTAGCATCATTCTTTCCCCTCCTTTTGCTTCTCTTCCTCTCCTCATCACGCATCTTCCTCTCTGCACCCTGAGGACACAAAATCACACGTTACAATCATAACTTTGACTCCACAAATTGTGTGCATGCTTGTGTGTAAGAAAAGAAGAATGAAGTGACACAAAAGTGACGTTACCTTATCACAGAAAATCTTGACCTGGCAGGCAGCTCTGTGTATGAGCTGGTTGGTTCCTGAGCTGAAGTCAAAGGTGTCGATCTGGATGTTTAGAGGCAGACCTTTGACGCCCTTCTGAGAGGAGAAGTCTGTGCTCAGGGAGTTGATGCCGATGTACACCTGTGGAGGAGAAGATATTTTATTTATTTTTTAACCTTATTTGGAATCATAATTTACACTGTCATCTTTAGAGAAATATCTTTAGAGTGATCCAGCTTTCCAGCATTTTACATTATAGTAAAAAAACAAAAAAAAATATTTTTTTTTTCTCAAGAATGAAGAAGGATGTACATTTTTCCATCTTTCCCACATTTCCTAAAATTTATTTTCCTAAAACCTCATGGAGACGGTGATTCTTTGCACTGTAAAGATTTCAGAAATTATATCGTGCCAGTCCTCTATAGATGGGGTTTCTGGCTTAAGCCATGTCGCAGGAGTAGATATTTTAAGTGCATCACTTTGGTGTCAAGCTTTTGTACGTGTGAGACGTAATGACAGGTTTGAGAGACACATGCCAATGAAAACAAGCGCATGGCATGGCATGTTTTTGGAGTGAGCCTCGGTTTAATTTCAAAACAAATGATAGTTTGTTTGTTTAAAAATGTTCCATCTTGAAAAACAGTCCACTACATGTTTCACTCTGTCTTCTTCATGTTTTCATCTTCTATCCTCACATTTTCTGCTGATAACTTCCCCTAATTCCTCTCCACCTGCAGCAGGTTTGGCGGCCCCACCTCAGCGCCTTTGGGCCACAGAGGAGCTCAAACATAAGCTGTCGCGGTTCTCGCCTGCTGTGGTGACAGGAGCCTCGGGGCCAAACACATTTCTGGGATTCCTCCCCTCCCTCCTCAGCCACTCCTTCTCTCTCCACCTCTACCTTTCCTCTCTTTTTCTTCTAAATCCTCCACCTGTTCTGTTACTTCCCTCTTCAATAGAGCCACGTTATATAAAGACATCTGCGCATTCTTGCTTGATAATGACGTGTGCTTACCTTGGCCTCCTCACTGGGGTTCCAGACAAAGGAGAAAGCGTTGAAGGCCACCTCCTCTATGTTGCTGATGCCACTGAACACTTCTTTGTAATCCGCTATGAAAGGAAAAAACTTTTTTCTTTATTTTCTGAATGAAATAAAATCTTCCACATTCATGCCCTTGTTGTGCCTGTCTGCGTACAGGTGCACAGCCACTTTACATGTGTATTCTCAACATACCGATGTCAATGACCCTTTGCTTGGCGGTTGGCTGACGAGCATGCCAATGATTCCAAAAGCGGAGCTGCATCTCGGGGCTCTTGTCATTGTCAAACACAGCCATCACTACTGTCTGCAGGGGAGAAAGAACGGTGACAGAAAAGCAGAGAATTAGGGACGTTTGTTAGGCTGTGTCCATTTCCAAGAACTCTCTCACGTTTCATTTATCACCCCAAATCCCTCTTTTCTCCTCACATTGTCATCAGTTATTTGCAGTGAGTGGGTGTGTGTATATGCTCTGATTTGCTTGACAAAGAAACAGGTTGTCACCTATATATTTAAAACCACACTGCATATCCCCCAGTCTTTGTCCACTCCTCTTTTTTTCTACTCTGCTAATGACAAACGGAGCTGAGCTGCACTCTGGCCTCATTAAGCCACTGTAAGAATAAATTATAAAGGGCAGGACACTGTCATCTTAATGGTGGCAGCCCAGTGCGCAGGGTGTCAGCAGGGAATTAGTCATTCCTTTCTTAGCTGGCTCCAAGGGAGGGACAGATATTTGGGAAGGGTTGGCTTGGTGGCACGCAAGGAATTTATGTATTCGTGAGGCCGTGAAAAAAGCCTGAAGGGAAGGATGGAATTTTTTACATAACAAAAACAAAACATTTCGAACATCGTCCTTGCTTTCCTAACCATGACTCACCTTGACTTTGGTGGCACTGTGGCAGGCGCTGCTGTCCACGCCGTGCAGAGTGATTGGGGTAGAACTGGCCCTTGTTCAGGTAGACCATGGGCAGCTCGTTGGATTTGTAAGGAGAAGCCACGGGAGCTCCAAGGGAGAACTGGAACTCGCTCCCGAATCTCTCTGGCGGGGAACCGGTGTAGGAGCCTGAGTAGACGGGGCTGGAGCCATCCTCAGGGAAGGGATCGCTGTAGGGAAGAGTCTGAAATCCACAGACGGACATTTGTTAATAAGGGAAAGAAACACAGTGCCAGAAATAGATAGAAGACTAGCTAATGACTCTAACCTCAGTGTTGGGGTCAGGGAAAGCACTGGGCTCAGGCCACTTCTGCAGAAGGGAGTCAAAGATGATGTTGAGCTCCTGCTTGTCGTAAGTGTCCGCGACAACGCTGGTCAGGGTGGCGTAGGTGTCTGAGGTGGTGGGGACAGAGATGGGCAGGGAGGTGGTCTGCTTGGATCCCAAAACCTCTTGGGGATGGCTTATGGGAATGTTCTCAGAGAGAAGCTTCATGACATTGGCGGACGCCTCCAATGAAGCAAAGTCATTGGTGTTTGTTGGAGTCCTGAGAAAGAAAAAGCTAATTAATTACAGCAGGAAAGCCTCTCTTTGTTAGGTCAGCATGACTCGGTAATACTCCGCCCATGTACAAAGAGATCAAGGAAACAAATAGCCTTAAAATGACTAACTGTAGTGCCTCTTAAACCTTACAGAAGCCTGCAGACAGCCTGTGCAAACACACAAAAGCCAGTTCTTGTGTCTAAACTCTCTCAGCACACACAGCTACTGCAAGATGACCTCGCAGAAAGACACGGTTTGAGTGTGGGCGGGAGCTATTTGTCTCTTAATCCAGCTTTTTTCTCCTCTGTGTTTGAGTTTCTCTGTTTAAGGGGACAACACTGTGCCCCAACAATGGCCATTTATTTCTCAGCCACCTAACAAGAAGTAGGAAAAACAGCTGTCTGTCTGCCTGTTGGGAAACTCTTCAAGCAGAGGCAGAAATGATGATGGAGGGAGGGTAGATGGATGGATGGAAGGACTGGAGTGGTAGACAATAATCCCTCAGTGTATTTGACTTGAGGATTACCCATTCACCTGTTTATAACCTCCTAAAGCCCCCCCGAAGCCTTTCTCTTTCTGCACGAACACTCTCCCACACAATAAAACATTTAATTTCTGAATCATGCAGCTTCTTCTAGAAAAAGTTGTTCACAGTGAGGTGTGAACCTGATTTGTCATTATTTGGGGTAGGAATTGGTTGCAACTGAAAACTTACTTACTATTTTTCGCTTTCACTTTAATGAGTTTCTAAAACTCAAAGGGCTCAACAAAACATTTTTAGCTGGTAAAGGTTTTTCAAAAGTTTGATTTGGACTCAGTAATTCTTTTGTGATGATTTTGACCTCCTCAATCAATGTTTGATGAACAGCTGGATATTGTGTCTTACCTCTCTGTTTTGCAGATGTTTCCAGTGCGGCTGCAGGCAGCAATCTTCTGCTCTTTCTGGTTCTGTAAAAAAACAAAACAAATTTTTAATCAGTGAATTAAAAAAACATGGTCAAAGTGAGAAAGCTGAAATAAATTTTGGAGTTTGTTTGGCTTCTCATTAATTCTGCGTTATATATCTACCTTGCACTGTTCATAAAGCATGGTTATGGCTGTCAGGTCGTCTCCTGGGTGGAGTCTGGGTTTGGGGTGGTTTGGCTCGGGGGCAGGGCTCTCCCATGACCAGGAGTCCATGATGTAGTTAGAAGTAACGGTTAAAGTTGAAGTTCTCGCTCTGAAAGACCAGTCCCAGAGTCCTACAGAGGGAGAAAAGACTGATTAGATTAACAGCATTACAGACAACTCAAAATATGCACAGAGTGTAGAATAATCTATCTGTCCAAATAACCAAATAAATGTATTCAAGTATTTTAAGGCTTTGACACGCAGGGTTTGACAGAGTGAGTTTAACAGCTGTACCTGAGCCTCTGGGCACTGTACATACTTGCCCCTGAGCATGCAGGGTTTCGATTGCAAAACCACAGAGCTGACTAATATCCCTCAGAAGCAGTGGTGTCAAAAGGGTTTAGAAAAGCCAAGGGCCACCCACTAACACCTCCACCACCTCCCCCCAAACACATAAACACATCTTGAATCCTGTATAAACTCTTGTATTTGCATAGACTCAACAGAGATGACAACTTTTCTTCCTAAATAAACAGAAACCCACATATCACTTGTAAAAAAATAAGAAATAAAGCCAGGGATTCTGAGGATTGGAGTTGTTTGGAGAGACTTGCAGTGATATCAGATTATAAATATCCCGCCTACCAAGATAAGCCCCCTTTGTAGTTTGTCTGAAGTAGCTAATGAACAAATAGCTGCAGTTTACACTGGATAAACAGATAATTAAAAGTGCTGACAGGAGGAGGAAGACCACCAGTGTTTACAACCACAACAAAACATAAAGAGAAATGCAATGATTTCTCACAGAGATTCATTTAAAAACAAACCATTTGTTTTAACTTAAAAAAGTTCAGTGTCTGGGCTGCCTTAAAATTTTAAGTTGATTGAATTTGAAAAGACAAGTTGAGGTCAAATGAACAAATAAACTTTTCTAGTCAAATAAACTCGATATTAATTCAGTTGTACTTGAGAAAACATGTTTAATAAACTTAAGATATTAAGTGGAACCAAACTCAGACTAACATTACAAATAAATTTTCTTTTACATTTTCTCAGTGTGAAAAGTCAGTTCTGCATTTCAGGGAAGGAAATATGTGACACTGCTTGTACTAAATGTAACATAAAAACACAAGTTTTATTCAATCACTCATTAAGTTTCTAAAGAAACATGATCAGCATATTAGCAGACTTCTCAGCATGCACTGATTAATGAAGTTAATGAGTCCAGATAAGCTGATTCCATTAAATTCCTGTAGGAAAACTAGAAAAACTCTATTTGAGCGTGGAATACTACACATTTTAACTTTTATTTTGACGCTAGATTATCGTCCTTAGTTTATGTTTGTTTGCAACTTCAAACATATTAAATCAAAGCTCATACACCTGTTCTAAGATGCACCTGTCTCTCCCTCTCACAGCCTACGCAGCAGCCTCAGCAAACACCACCCGACTCCATTAGTTCCTCTCCAAATCCCCCTAAAACCAGCCGAGTGCAGATGTTTTCACACAGACACAGAGGGGGGGCTCGTGTCTAGGGTTTCTCCATTATGTAATTCAATGCATTACATGCTGTCATTGCCCTCTGTCTCTGTCCAACACCTCGAGAGGAGATCCTTATTTCCCGGTCTCCTTTTGTGCTCTGTGGCCCCTAGGTGAGTGACAACACAAGCCGAAACAGACCCCACTACAACGGCAGATCCAACTGTGTGTGTGTGTGTTAAATCTATCCATATCAATTTCCCCTGCAAAACACCCCTTGCTTAAAACAGGGAGCTTTCACATGGGGGTCTCATTGCAAAGAGGGGGAAGGGGGGTTTCTGTCCCACATACTGGAATCTACCTGTATTACCCAAAGTTTAAATCATAATGTCTTAATCTTGCGGACAAAAAGCGCAATTTAGGACAAAAAAGTTCAATACATTTTAAGATAAAATAAAATAAATATCCTCAGAAAACTTACTCAGTCTCTTTGGTCATGTCTCCAGTCAAGTCAGCCAGAATAGGTTCCTTTAATTTCTTCTTCTTCTCTTGTTTGTGTGTGTTTCTCTCTCCGCGTCAATGAGTCTATCAGTCTATAGCAAAGGAGAGCAGTGACACATGGATGAGTCAAGTGTTGTGATTCCCTTCTGAACCGGGGCCCAGATTTATTTCATACCTCTCCGCTCTGATTGGCTGAGAGAACTGAAACAGGTGTCTGATAGGACAGGTGTAGAATCATTAACTCTTCCCAGGCTGGAGAGAAACTGCTTGTGTGTGTGAGAGTGTGCAGCACTTTGCAAGACAATCCGAGGCTGGAGTGTTTTGCATCTCATTATCCTGCTGCATAAAAGAGTGAGATTGGGGATCCAAGAGGTGTGAAAGGTTTGATAATCACCTGGAACTCAGCTTTAAGATGTTAATAGTTTTTCAGTATCATTTTTCACTCTCCCCCACTTTATTTCCATGTCATACACAAGTTTTGGTTTCTTTATTTTCTGGGGATCACTGATAAAAAATTGGATGGTTTAGTGCTGTGGTCAAAACTCTTGAGAGAGAAAGAGAAGAAGTGGGGAAGAAGGGAAGTTTATTTAAAAAATTAAATGTTTTTCAACCAAATTAAAGCTGAAAAGTTACACGCTTGGAAAAAATGATAAAATCCAGTTATTACCATATTAAAAAAACATAGCTAATATGGCTAAATTTTGCGAGTTTTGTGCACAATAATGCTGATTTGTGATTATTTAGGAAATAATTTTGATTTTACAAATACATTATTACACACGTTGATTTGTTTGTTTTCTAGAGTCTGGTGTGGAGGATTTATATCATGTATCGGAAAACCTTTCACTAAATTTCAATAAATAAATAAAAATAGTTGTCAAACAAATGTAGTTGAAATGTGGTGAAGTAAAAGAAAAGTATTCACATAAATCACATGTCGCTTAAGATTAGACGAAGTAGAGTACTTGAGTATATGGAATTCATTACTTCCACTATTGTAATTTACTCATATTGAAACAATAGTAAAATAGATCTTGACTTTTTCCACTATTTAACTTTTTCTTCAACAATATTTTAACACATAATAAATATTTGGTCTTATCAAAGGATGATTCAAACTACTAAATACACTTCCATGTAGAAGTTTTATTCATTTTATCCTTTGTTGGTGTCTGCGACCTCCTAACCTCACTTTATTTATCACTGGTACAGGCAATGTAATATAAAAAAACAGCTGCCTAGCTTTCAACACATGCTACTTTCCACAATATATTATTTTATTTTATTTTATACTCCACAACCATCCGGTAACTCCCAGAGATGATCTCCCCCCAGGTTGGGAACTATTGCTTCATTTACCCAGAAAGGTCCCATTAAGATACAATATTTCTTCTGCCAGAGTCTTGGTAATAAAAAGGCTTCATATAAAAGTACAGATGGTGAACAATAAATACATACAAAACATACAACACAAAAACAGGCACAAAACACAAGAAACATATAAAGCATACAGGCATCAGGGGCTAAAACGTGTTAAAAGTAATAATGTGTCAAAACTGATTTTAAGGGATTTAATTCAGAAATCAAACCTTGGCAATGAGTGGAGACAGATTTTACGAGTGTCGATCACAACAAGACGAAATGTTCACTTTCACAATGACTTCACAGTTAAACACACACACACACACACATACACACATACACTTCAAACAAATACAGCCAAAGCTCACAACTCATGCAACCAGGAACCCAAAAGCAGTGAGGCTGGCAAAGTCTTTATGTCAGTCAGAGATATCATCTTCCACCCACACACTGGTGCACACTTACACACACACACACACACACACACACACACACACACACACGCATACACACACACACACACACACACAACACACACAGAGTATTGGTCATATTGTGTGTGTGTGTGTGTGTGTGTGTGTGTGTGTGTGCACCTCTTACGGCTGACACCTGAGGGAATCTGGCGTGGTAACACACAAGGGTGCGTGCTGTGCAGCTTGCCCACACACTCACACACACCCTTGGAGAGAAACACACATACAAATATACACAGACGCCCGAGGGCAACCTGGCATCGAGTCAGAAGAGAAAGAGAAAGAAGGAAGAGTCTGTCTCTCTGTCTACGGCACACCTTCATGAAGTTCATATGCACAATTAAAATTAATTAAAAAGATTCCAGTTAAAGCTACATCCTTGTTCACCATAAAAATCAAATTCTAGATTTGTTTCCATTCCATGCCACGTTAGAACAGTTTGTTTTACCAAAAAATAAGTCACAAAAGACAGAGAGAAGAGGGTACATGTGACATGGATGTGGGTCTTTCAGCCTCTCCTTCACTTTTCATCAGCTCGTTTAGGGTGTGAACACTTTCTCCTGCCTGTGGTTTCTTTCTCTCTCAGCCTGTCTTTCTCATATTTTCTCTATCTGTTCCTCATTAGTGCTGTGAAATTAACACATCAAAATGTTTTATTCACACTTCAGTCTCTCTCTCTCTCCTGTTTTTTTCTTTTTCACCTCAATCACAGGAGAAATCTGACAAGCCCCTGATGCACACATCCTCTGATCGATGTGTCTGCTAAGGGAAATTTTGCTTTATTTTTTTAGAAGAGTAAAATGCCCTAAAATGTGCTATGATGCATAAGCAGCAACTGCTAAGTAACAACTGACTATATGTTATCTTGGAAAGACTGCATTGATTTTGTCTGCAAAAACAAGAGTTTATTTTCTCCTCTGCCTTAGGTCTTTGGGCAAGCAACTACTTCTTTTGTTTTTTACTTCTGTAATTATGTTATGTGTTCTATAGTATCGTAATACTACATAGTACAAGTTTTTGTCCACTACTTCAAAGTCGAAACTGCTCAACAAAATGAGATAAATACAGAGCTTAATCCCAGATCAAAAGTACACTGAGGGGCCTTGAATATTGCCGTCTGTGACTGTAATGTTAAGCGCATGAATTTATTTTTGCTTATTGTCTCAAGCTTTGCTTTTCTGTGAAGTTGCAAATGGACCCGCTGTGATGCAAGAAAAAAATCGGACTTTATCTGACAATCAAGCATAAACATCATCATCATCAACATGGGCAGCAAGTTATAAATTTAATGTATTTCAAGTTGCACAATAACCCCTAAAGAGTTTGAGTAGATAAGAAATATAAATCTAAGAATGAATGAAACATTTAATGATCGAGTTGAAATTTGAAAAATGCTAAATAAAAGTGTATTTACTGAATAATTTCCTAACAATTTCAAAAAAGTTTCCCAATATCAACTATGCAACTTGATACTAATTATAGGGAATGTGGACACAGTGTTCATGTGTTCCACTTCCAATTAATTGATGTGCATTTATTGTTAGTTTAAATATAGATAGTCTTTAAGCTCGATTGCAGCAAGTCAGCATATAATTCAACACATGGAGAAATACATTTCCAATAATAAATGGCTAATAAAATTAAGCTTATCTATGTTTGTTTATTTTATGTTTGTGTATTTTATTTATTTATTATCTAATCTAATCTAATCTAATCTAATGTAAATGTGCCAGATACAGGCTAATTTTCATCTGCAGTCCCTGGCAGATTGATGGCATCTAAAAATACATTAAAAAATAACATATGAAAGCACATAAACACAAGCAAAAAACAATGACATATCCATATAATAAAAAACTTTTAAGAAGACATACTGTAGACAAGCACATAGACTCAACAACAATTTTGAGTTTAAATGGAGCAGTTCTTTCCATTAGGTACTATTTTGTCTAAAATTACCACCAAATCACAACATTCTTTCCAGGAGACTTGCAAGGAAGTAATTTGATTAGCAAGTTATGAACCTGTATAGTAAAACTTGCTGAACACAAACCTGTGCCTATAATAAATAACACAATAATAAACAGTGATTCCTAAATTGTGTGACTTTAAAAAAAAATCGTTTTAAAGTAATCCCAGATATCTTACAGTAGCTCTGCAGGAACAAGACAAATTTTCTGTTGGGTGTCTGCAGGTCTTTCTAATTTGCTCATCCACATGCACATATCTCATGGAAAGAAAATGCATAAACCATAACCCTAACCAGGTAAAGTTTTATCAAAATTATCTTAAAAGTCTTGTCAGAGGTGAACTTTTGTGTTGCGTAAAGTGTCAACGGCCCTGTAGAGACCTGTGGCCCAATCCAACAGGGTGGTAACGATGGGGAAACAGAAGATGATTGATGTCACAAGATGTTCAAACGACTGCTTTTCATGCCTTGAAACTCACCCATGGAGTGAGAAACCAGGACCCAAGTGTCCTGCTGCTGCTTTGCTCTGTTGTATGTGTGTGTGCGTGTGAGCATGCAGCCATGCATGGTGGCATACAAACAGATATCAGCACTGGGTCTACGCACCACTGCTGCTGAGGGGGGGGGCTCTATCATCACCTCTCCTCTCCCACTATCTCTTTTTCCTGTCTCCCACTTGCTCCTCCTTTCACCTTCTCTTCCTGCTCCTCCTTTCCCTAGCGACTGTTTGACCACTAAATCTCCTGCTCTCACTTCTTAAGACCATTTTCATCAACACTTAAATCCCAAACATAAAGATCATGCAGATTTAAACTCTTGAATAGCACTGAATAAGTTCTGCGCCATGAAGAAACTAATGAAAATATTTATTTCTTTTGTTCTGTTGCTGATCTTTCTCATCAACTCCTACACAGCGTACATATCTGTCCATCTCTTTCTCTTCCTGTATCTCTCCATCTGCTCTAATGCCTGGTTTGTCATGGAGGAATGTGTGCTGAAGGTTGACAGAGATACAAGGAGCCTGGGGCGTGTTACTCTCAATCTGCTCCTCACACTGGGAAACCAGCGAGTGGTGCACCTGTTACCGTAAAGTCCTGACATGTTTACTCAAAGCTGCAATGCTTTCCCCTTTTCCGCCAACTCCTCTTCTTCCATAACTGCTTTCATTTCCCATCCTTACCCACAGTGTTCTGCTAAATATTGAATACGTAGAACATACTGTGTGGTGACTCACAACATTTTATTTTCCAAGTGATTAGTGAGTTTGTTTTTCATAATTCCAGTGCCACCTCATGGTTCTTGTTTTAAGATTCAGATGCATTTCTACAGCATTACACATTAATGCATCAGTAACACGAAGAGTACACTCAGTGGAGTGCAGATTTCTGGCAGGCAACAGATGAAGCACCTACTGCAATGCCGCCACAACTGCAAGATACAACCAGCAGAGATTTGAAAAGTTTTGAATAAAGTTTTTTTTTGTTTAGAACAGTCTCAGTTTTTGTATGTAGATTATGCAAAGTTGTAAATAAAGTGTTTTTGCATAGTATGGTCTCAGTTTCTTGGAGATGCATAATGGTAGTGTAACTGAGCATCCAAACTTCTCAATTTTAAACATTGTTACTTATTTAGAACATTACAAGCTACCAGGCATTATTAAAATAATATGATAGGTAGAGAAATCTACATTTTTGGAGAAACTCCAAAAAGCTGAAATCGCCCCCAGTAACTGAATTTTATTCCAACAAACACTGTCATGTCCAATATGGCAACTGCGCATAGCAGAAATGGCGGTGAAGCTAATAAAACTAAGTTTTATGCATCTTGTATCATGTATGACTTCAGTGGATTATAATGTATTAAACATGGAGTGAATCTGGAGATGGGCAATAAATTCTGTTTTTTTTTTTTTTTTGGTTTGCACACAGGTAAATAGTCATTTTAAGGTTGTTTTTTTTTGCAAAAGAACTCGACTTCTTGCATCACTGTCAGCTGCAAAGGTGTACCGTCCAAGCAGATACAGCTTTAAGCATGACAGTCCAAAGGATGCTCATGAGTCCATTGGTGGTTGGAAAAACGTTCTTAGGTGTGTGCATGTTGTTTGAAACTGAAATCAGCACACTGTTTTTAGGACTATGTGTGCAGTTAGTTGGTCACTGTGTGTGTTTGCATGATTCTTTGACCTCTGCCAGGTGCTCTGACCTCCTCAGAGCTGTGACACTGAGGTGAATTGTGAGACCCCTTCAGCAGAATCCTGCTGCTGTCACTTTGTTTGGCCTGGACTACGAGAGGCTCCAGGAGTCTGGAAAGACTCTGTAAGCCCCCCACCTCCTCAGCCCCACTCCTGTTTAATATTCCCCCACCCCCAGCAGCCAGCAGCCACTCCCAGAAACTCCACACTGCCCCGAGTGAGGAATTAGGTCTGGTGGGAGGGCAGGAGGGGGTGTGGGTGTAAGAATGGGGGAAGAAAAGGTGAAATTGACAGGTGAGAAGGTGATCAGAAGAATATGAAAAAGCAGCAGATTGATGGTGAAGTTGGATCAGACAGGACACGAGAGCACAGCAGGAAACCGAAGTGTTTTGGAGCACTACGGCTGCTTCAAAGTTTCATCACTTTCGGAGGTTAGGACACTGCACCCCTGGGGCAAGAGGAAGCTGTGGAGAAGAATATATGGTCGTTGTTGCATTGCTCAATACAAATGGATTTCTGAGCGTTGCTCGGAGGCAAATGTGTTGACATAGTAGCTACAAGGTGATTTTACAGGCAACAAAAGTGTAGTTCCTGCAATTTCACCACGCCATAAAACAGAAATGCATGCCTTATGCATCAAGGGGTGTTGCAAAAAATTCTGGCCTCTATACATAAAGAGTCTCTGTGGCCCCCCTTCCCTTCTTGACGGATGACTCTCATTGCATCTTTTGATTTGTTTTTCACGAATAATTGAGCCAACAACTGTATACATGGATCTGTAGTGGCTACGAGGGTAGTCACTACTGAATGGTTCATACCACATTTAAACAGTTTATAATCTGTGAATATGTATCTAAATCTGAACAGTTTGAAATCTCACCATAATTTACTGACTTAAATGACTTTTAGTTGCCACTTTCTGAGCTCACTGTGTTAGTTGCTTTCTTTCTTTTTTTGAAAGAAAGCTGTTTTTCATTTTTGGTGCTCTGATTTCTTTTTTCTTGAAGAAAGGCATGACTCACAGAGCAAACTGGTACTCCAGCACCAGCAGACACTCAGCTCGATTAGCAGCATTAAACAGATTAATCCTAGTGTTAGGCGGACTGAACCATTTTGAGCCCTTTGTAAGGGGGGAGAGGAGCCTCAGAGAGCCTCCACTAGCTTTTCTTTTGATACAAAGTTCAGTCTCTAAATTGATTTATTCAGCCAATTTAATTTAGTTTTGACACTAATTACTTAGAAATTTAAAAAAAAACTGCAAACAAAAACAAACTTTTCATTCCAGGCTTTTTAAGTGTGCTACCCCCATTGGGGCCCTGGCTAGTCAGTTCCACTTTCCCCACACTACGACACCCTGGTTTGCATCCGTCTGCATGAGGGGAAAAATGATTATAAAAATCTGTTGTGACTAATATAGAAATAAAGTACAGTTTAAGGTGTTAGAGATGGGTTGTGGTGTATTTGCCTGTACCTGATAAAACAGTTTTACATCTTAAAATTAAGGTTAATCAAAATTTGAGTCACCCATATTTACAGTAATAAAATCAGACACACAACTTCTTAACAATATATTATGATACAATTTGATTTGATACAATGTGATACCATATGATTTCAGTCAGCAGCACACTGAATTTAGTTTGGCAACAGATTGGACTGAGAAAAGAAGATTTATGCTTGCTTATACACATCATGACATTTTGTCCAAGAAAAAAATATGATGCCTGAAAAATGTCTGCAATGGAAGTGAAGTTCAACAGAGTGACTCAGGTGGAATTTACTGTGTACTTTCATTAATTCTCAATTACTTCTGTCCTTTCAAACTGTTTGTTCTACAATAAGTTTGGCATGTGCAGGCTCTTGAACCGTTTGTTTGAGATAGTGGAAAATCTGTTGGTATTTGTAGCCTCTGTCATGTTTGTTAAGAGTCATTCCTCTTTCGTTTCTCTCTCGGATTCTTTTGTTTTTGCAGGACTGGTATGAACACAAGTGAATGAGCCGCTAATACAACAACACCCGTGGAATGACAACACGAATGCTGCACCCATGCACATATACAAACACACACATCCACAAACTTTCTCTTACATGAAGACTGCAAGCATACACACATGCACAACAACAGACATAAGGAGAAGTGTGTGGTAGATACAGACAGGTAATAATGTCTGTCACACATACTCTGCATCCTCTGTCACATCAACTAGACAACTAGAGCCAACAACTTCATAAAGTAACACCAGTCAGAGGAAATCATCCGGCATGAAACTCAAGAAGTGTTGAGATTAATAGAAACGTTAGCGCTGGTAGAAAGTTGATTTCGTAATTAAGACTGGTAACAACTGATATTTGGAAACAGATAAGAGGTAAATGGAAATCTTAGAGCTGTGTGAGTGTGTTTACATGTATGATGAGGGTTGCAGCAGGTTGACATGTGACATCCAACTTCCATCATCAGGATTTGGAGCTAAAACGTACTGCACACATGTGAACAAAACGGGGACATTAGAGCCTGTGTGATGATAGATTTTTGGGACTGATGCTGATAACAATATGAGGGGAAAAAAAGGTACTAAACCGGTACCAGTTCCTGAGTGTTCAGTACCAAAATATCAATAAGCTCCTGGAAAAAACGCTACAAACAGCTAACAAGGCAAAATGTTCAAAAGTGTTGGCTCACTTTACTAATGAAAACATGGCTAAATGTAATAACACAGGAAACAATTTAACTTAATATTTCTGCAAAAAAGGAGCAATGAATCTTTTAACATTTAACCCATCTTTTAACTTTTTATGTCATCTCTTCCTTTTAGCATCAAATTATGGTGTGTAACATCAATTATACTAACAATAAGCTGCATCAATATTATGATATCTTTATCAATACATACATAGATAGAGCAGGAGACTATTAGATTGTCACACACTCTTTTTAAGGTGTTTAGGCCACTGATCGTGGTCCCACCCACATGGGGATCAGGTATTGGGCTCATCTCCATATCAGGTTTCATTCTGGACCCCTCAGGCCAGAGTCACTTCAGTTCACAGTTATCTTCCTGGAGGACACTCTTATCTGCATCAACTAATGACAACAAAGAATTGTGCCTAATTGCACTCTGACTTAAACTGATGAAACATTCCCAGAATACTTTGCAGTAGGCATATACTGTACAACCTTAAATTTAATGTAACAAAGTCAGACATCTACTGTCTAGTGTTGCTGTGAACAAACTTTACAGCACCTCAGTTTCCTCAGTTCCCACCTCCCTCAGTTTACAAAGTCTTTGCTCTTTGTGTGTGTGTTTGTGTGTTTTATTGTTTTTATTGTGTGAAGCACTTTGTGTTGCACTCGTTTGTATGAAAAGTGCTATATAAATAAAGTCTGATTGATTGATTGATTGATTGATTGATTAATTGGTCTTTTAACTAAAAGGGTTTGCCAAGGGTTTTGCAACGTTTAGCCCTTTGAAAGACTAGTCAAATATTTTGGAAAATGTACTAAATTGATACCATCCTCATGATGCAGCCAGCAGCTAGTTAGCTCAGTGTAGCATAAATACTGTACAAAGTGGGAAACTGCCAGCCTGGCTCTCTTTTGAGGTAACAAAATCCACCTACCAGCCCCACTAAAGCTCACTAATTGACACATTCAAAGTCCTAAGACAAAATTCTGGACCCATTCTCTATGGGTCCCTCCCAAAATCCCCAGCTATTCACTAAGGTATCTTTGTAAGTCCTAATCAAGGCCAAGACAAAGGCCGATACTGCTGGACATCTTATATCTAATTTGTTTGACTTGTGCAAAAAACAAAAAGTGTTAAAACAACAAGTTGACCCGACCCTCCGGCCCCGGTATTTTATGTCATGGGAATGAGACACAACAATAAACTATCTCCATTAAAGTACAGAGAGAAGAGGGAAGATTGAAAATTTGCTTTGCTTTTTGTCTGAAGACACATTAACTTGTAAATCAAGATTATTTGCCACATACAGCGCAAGGCCCAACAATAAGGACTGCCCTCTTGCCAAGGGCAAGTAAAATGCCATGTTGGACAAGTAAATCTAGCAACTCACCTACTGTGCAAGTGATAAAAAAATATTTAAACTATGAAACTATTTGATTAATGAATGATAATTTATGGTTAAAACATTTTTAAATGCACAGCTGCTGTTTCCAGCCTCTCAAATATGGAGATTTCCTGCTTTTCTTGTATTTTTCACTATTTTTTGACATTTTACTGATGGTGCAGCACAAGGTTAAACATGACATTTAACTTCTTGTTATCTGATAACTGCTAATAAATAAAACAATTTGAATGGGAGCAAGTATAAATTGACTTCAGACAGGTAGATTTCTGACCCACTTTCCCGATTTCTACTTAGAAAAAACACATTAACATTGCATCCTGCCTTGTCATTGCAAAGGAGCGTGCACCGTGCAGTACCCAGGGACCAACTCCCGCTCTAGCACTCCAGCACCAGCCTTGGTCACTGACAAGAGAAATGAACATTTGATGGTGGGGAAAACATGGGAAAGACATGGGGAGTACATGCAAATTCCACTGCACATAAAGGCCTCTCTTCCCAGCACTTTCTTGCAGTGAGGCGACAGCTAACCTATGCCTTGGAGAACGGTCACAAAGCAGGTATGGTGTAAAGAAATACATACCAAAAAACACATCCATCTCACCGTAATTCTCTCCCAAACAGCCATGCTGTTGAAGTATTCTTCAACTGCATCCCTGCAAGCTCAAGAGACATTATGAATGACAGGGGAATTTGGCCATCAAAAGTCCTGGAATCATCAACAATCTCATCATCAGTCATTTTAATGCAAAAGGAACATCTGCCAGGTGAGCTCACTCTGTCCCTGTAGCCTCAGGCCCTCGACACCCTAGAGAAAAGCCGAGCCTTATAGTTTGGTGAAAAGTTCCTGCAGGCAGTAATTCTACACGCAGGCTGTGCGCGTTCACAGCAGATACAGTACAGCTCATGTTCTCCACACAGAGACAACAATGCAACAATCTGCTCTTTCTCATCCACAGAATGGGATACTGTCGCAATTAAAAAACAAAATGTTCTTTCATGTTTCAGTTATTTGCATGAGTCAAATGTGGATGCGTGATTGTTTGGGTGTGTGTGCACGCAATCTGTTACATGTCAGCATGCTGTAGCAGAGTGTATACAGGCACTTGCGGGTCAAAGTCAAGCGGAAACTGAAGAAGATGAGGGCAGCAGAGAGAATATGTCTCAGGTTCGATCAATTGCCACTCTTAAATGAAGCAGGAAACACTTCTCTACACATCTTTTCCTTTAACGATAAACATCTCTCTCCTCCACCCTCCCATCACCTCCCCTCCTCCCCCTTCTTCTCCTCATCCACCCATCATCCCTCTCTGTCCCTCTTTTTCTATGGATGAGTGGTGATATTCCCGTGGGATAGTGGAGGAGGAGAGCTTTCCAGGGCTTGTTGCTTCATCGTCCCAAATAAAGCAGCGAGGGAACATGTCCAGACCACCTCACCTCAGCTTCAGTGGTGAAACCCTCTAACAGAAACTTATTTTTTTGCAGGCATGCCCTCCTTGTACACACATTAACTCTTTTCTCAGCTTTACACTAGTTTATTGTCTCTTTCTTGGCATCATTCCATTTTTCACCCAGCATTTTCTTGATTTTATGTCACTTTTATTGATTACTTTTCTTTCTTTCTGCTTCATGTGCAGTCTCTAAATGCTGTAATTTACATTCCAAACTAAATATATTGGTGTAAATATTTCTTCTATAGCTTTTTATCTTAAAAAAGAAAAAAAAACCAATCATATCTCAATGAAAATATAAAGTTTACATTGACTTTTGCTCATCAAAATGATTAGAAGGAAGAAAAAATTTTCCACGTTCACCTGTGATACTTCCCCATAATCTATTTCTCTCTGTCTCCCTCCCTTTTCCTTTCTTCGCCTCGCGCCCAGTTTCAGTCTACGTGTCTGGGCTCGTCTGAGGTTTAGAGGAACCACGCACTCCTTTTCTCCTCAATCCTCTGGAACAATCACAACATGCCCTGCTCAAGGGCCGCAGCAGCAGGGTGCGTCCCATCGCACGCCGGGGAGGAACAAGGAAGACTGACGTATCAGTGTGTCAATCCCTGTGACCTCTGGGCTTGGTCCACGAAGTCGGTTACCATAGAGACAAATTAATCAGCTTAGCACTCGAATTAACAACCGTACCTGCTTGTCTCTTATTTAATGTTATTTAATCCCATAGGGATTTATTACATTTTTTTTCTTCTTTTAGGTCAAAAGTTCACTTTCTCATGCTGTCCTTAGGTTTCTGTATCTCATAATCCTTAAATAAAATCAAGCAGTCAATTGTTTTAGTCTAAAATTGCTTATTTTCTTTATCCATGAACTTATTCTTCTAAATTTTATTTGTTTTAATTTCTATACAAAGTCCTGAAGTCCTAACTAAGATAGATATGGTTGGTGAGTTTTTAAAAGAGCCAAAGTAGAATTTAACAGTTTAGTTTGGATGTGTTTATTTTGTTTATTTTATTTTGTTCAAACTGTCGTTGCCAAAGATAATTCATGCCAATTTTTTGCACATGCTTAGGTCATTGCTGACTTTTATTTTATTTTATTAATGAAGGAAGGCAGAAGCACTTTAGGCTAAAAGGAAAAACAAATTTATACAAACAAAAAAAAAAAAAACCCAGAACACATCAGATTTATTATTTAATAAAGGCTATTTTTCAATTAATCATTATTGTAATCCTGCATGTTCTTCTTTCTTTCTTTCTTCTTCTTCCAAGGAAATCCTACTTCCCATGCACGAAAAATGACCAAACTTTGCACAAAGGTCCAGTCCCATGTCAGATTGCCTCAGCTGCAAAAACAGGCCAATAGTCCTGATGGTGGCGCTACAGCAAGCCTCTTAAAGTTCAAAATTTTGAAAATTCATAACAAATCAACCATATGTGCTACAGCTTTGGAACTTTGACTTTGAAATGTGCTTTTCCATGGCATGGATGGCTGCTGCCTGGCACCCTGATCCTTGGCTTAGTCAATTTGTGAAGCCACACATGAACTGTCACTTGCCAATTAGCTCAGTGAGATAAAAGACGGACTTCAGTGTCAGAAGTCGTGAGTTCGAGCCTCAGCTAAGGCAGAATGGACTTTCAAATGTGAAAGCCTTATGTTCAGGTATCATGCTATGTGGATTAGAGACTGCTAAGATTTAAATAATTATGATTCAGGGAGTTTTGGGAAGAGACAAATACTCTTTATCAACACGTTTCCCTGTTATCCCTTGTCTCTTTTCCCTGTTTATTTAGCTTAGCTATCAGTCAATATGCAGAGTCTCTTGTGCCAGAAATTGAGTTCAAGCCTCAACTGATGTAAAATGCACATTAGAATGACACCTTTTTTTCATCTTCCTACACTCTGCTTGTTGCTCAGAATTGCCTAATTTTGCCTAAAATTGCCCGGCCCCGACCATTGCTGCGCAGCAGCTATAATTTTTTTTGTTTTTTTGATACTGCGATTCCTATAATTAAGCTAAGGCAAATAACACATTACTAATATAAAAAATATACTAACACTGGGTCAAAAAAAAAAGAAAAAAAGAAGCCATTTTCCTGGTGGGTTTCTACACATTTGTATGTTGCACTGTTAAACCAGTATTGTGTTGGGTGTTGTATTGATCTGAATTGGGTTCATTTTGACGCAGTGATTTTTTTAATGTGTGATTTTCACCACTGACTGAGTAGAAGTAAAGTACAAAGGCGTATGAAGTGTAATAAAAAAATACAAAAGTCTGAGGATCCTCTGCCCTGGGTGTTGTCCTGGCATTTTGCTCTTTTGTTTTTTGGCTGTTAATTGCTGTGGCTTGCATTATTTTAGTTGCTGTACATTGTATTCTTCCAAAATTTTGAATAGATAAAACATTTGATCACCCCCCAAAAATCGTTTGATGATGTGGACTCTTTAAAGGGTGCTCTCTTTCTGTTTAATTTTTGTTTAGGTTCTTCTATCCTTTCCCTAGTAGTGTTCCTATGTATTCAAATCCGAACAATCACATTTTGTACTGTACATATGTATTTGCGTCAAAAAGCTATTTTTCTAAAATGTTTTCTCACTAACCTGACGCAGGTTTCTACATGATGACGCTGCTCCATAAACCCCCTGGGTTGAGGGAAGGGGAGGGAAGCCATCAGCCTTTAACCTACGTCACCACTTTTATACAGCTGAGTTGGAGTTTCTATTTGAAAAATCCAGAAAAGGACACATATGGAGTCGCCCTTTAACTGCCTTCCATCTCTGTTTGACGTCTCATTACTGAGCCGCCCTTCGGTTCTTGGGTTCTTGGGTTCTTTTGCTCTTGGGTCTATTTGTGTGTCAGAGGAGTAGAAAGGATCTAATGATGTTTAATCTGATACAGAGCTGCATTTCATATCGATGGAACGATTAATTTTTTTTTTTATCCACTCAAACTGCAGCACAATGATTGCTGCAAACTGGATAAATTACTGTTTGGAAAGTGTCGAGTTCTCAAAGGAGGAAATGACCGTTATTATGGGTGAAGTGTCACATGATGCAAGAACTGTGGCAACAACAAAATGAGTGAATAAAAGTGGAATAATCTCAGACATTGAGATCTATCAGAACAATTTTAGGGCACAAGTAAACTGAAGTTATTTGCAGCAGCAGCTGACATCATCTGCATTGACTGAAATGTTTTGATTTGAACATTAAAATGTGAATATGAATATCTGAATATGAAATTGCCAAAAAACAACATTTCCTGAATGCTTCAAGTCCAGTCAAAAATAAAAATAGGGCTAAAGGTAAATTATTTAATGTAAAGTTTAGATGCAAGAAGGCAGTTCTGTGCATTCCAAATTAAGTATAAGATAAATAAAAACAGAGAGCATCTAAACACTAATTTAAACCTTTATCGGCTTAAAACACTGAACGTTTTGGCTGCTTTAACGTAAAGTTCAGTCATCACCAACATGTAAAAAGGATCATTGTCTGCAGGGATAACCAGGCTTAAATAACATACTGTTTTAATCAGACAGTAGGATCAATAGTTGGGTTGCTTCAGTTCATCTAAACAGTCTTTTTGAGTTACATCCGGCACATGTGCACCTGCTATTGTGTAACTTCAGTCCCTCCTGAAAGATAATTCACCTGCCAGTGCAGGAGGGGGGAAGAGAGGAGGGTACGAGGGAGAAAGGGAAGGACAGAATGAATAGAGGAGGCAGGGAGAGACAGTCATGCCTTCAAGACAAATGCGTCTTGTCACCCATTTAAAAGAAAACGCAAATCAAGGCAGAAGTGTGAATGGAAGATGGAGAAGATGTGAGGAGCGGGAGGGAGGGAGGGAGGGAGTTGTCGTCTCCTGCAACAAGTTTAACCTGAATCCAAAGCTAACAAGATGCAGTGATTGCAGGGCGCTGAAAATATGAAGGAACTACCAAAGACAACAGAGGGAGAGGGAAAAAAAAGAAAATAAAACACAGGCTTTTGTTCACTCTGCTCTCTCCTCAGGTTTCAGACAGACAAGATTCTTAATCTCTCTGTCTATCTCTTTTGGACGCTCACATACAAACACACAGATAAACTCTCTCTCCCAAATAGACAGCTTTTTAGGCCTGGAAAGACATCTTGCAGGAAAGATAAAGTTGTGCACAGTTGCACGTGTCTCGAGCCACGCTGCAGTGTCAGAAAGACAGCAGGCAGGATCGGTAAGGTCCATCTTCATCAACAATACAAAACACACACAAAGTCAAATGAAATCCTGCACACTGTACATCCTCACTCCAAGTCACAGGATTTCTCATGCATCTGTAGCCTACAGTGCTAATTTATTAGTACATATATACAAACAAGGTTGTACATATGTGTTAAACATGGTGCACCACTGGAGTGTCCTGGTGGAAGACGTATATAGATCCTTTACTTAGAGGCCCAGTGTGTAACATTTACAGTATGGGTCTTCAACAAGGGGTCCCCCTAATCATTGTTTGACCAAAGATTTCAGTAAATTAAAATATGTCTGAAAAGACACAATAACCTTCATTAAAGATTAATTAACCTCCTAAATCATCTATCCATAATGGTGAAGTAGTGAGTAATGTATTATTGAAACAATTAGCTGTAGTAGTATTATGCATTAGTGTGCAGACACTCTTGCGAGCCACAATGGATTGCTTTGTAACTTCATGAGTAAGAGACCCAGACATACCCTCCACCTCAGAAACCACAGGCTTAAGTGCAGAGGGTGAGGCGAATGCAGCTAACATTATCCACGCTGCAACTCCTGCAGACTCAGCAGCTACGGGTAAATGCAAATGAGAGAAGACCCAAAAATATTCAATCCAATATATGTAGCAGAACCCTGATTTACAGGGATGTACGGGCAGAAAATGGCAAAAACTGAATTTCAAATTCATAAGTGGGTTTTTTATTAGTGTATAATCAATTGTGTTTTCTCGGTATGAGCCACTGTATTTATGGAAGGCGAGGGTCCTCGTCCATGTTGCACCACAATATTTCTACAGTAACCCAGACAAACACTGGCTCCAGATACAGCCTTTTGCATTTTGTGCCACTGTGGGACAAAAAGCAAAGGGGAGAGTGAGATACGATACGATACGATACGATACGAACGACACGAACGACGACACGACACGACACGACACGACACAATACACTTTATTGGCCCCAAAGTTTTGACATGAACTCAGATGATGCACACATACGTATAAGTGTCCTCAGAGCATGAGTCTGGGTCGCAAGCAGGGGACTGGTGTGTGTTGCAATCTGCAAGCTCACTGTTAGATGCCACTAAATTCTACACACTGGTCCCTTCCTGAAATATTAAGTTAACTTCAGTAAGGTATGATCAGCAGAACTGCAACTATACAGGATGACCCCTTTCAAGGTGTTACATCATCATATTATTGGATTATTAGGACTGATGCATAAATATACAAGCAGCATTTTTAAGTTGCTTCTCTGCTGTCAACTATCAAATTTGTGTTATTTATGTTGGTTATTTTCAGAGTTGCTAAATGTGTTCCATCTGTTTTGATTTAGTTTTATACATATTTTCATGCTGAACTGTTTGCATATAGAAGAAGTTACTAGGTAATAACTAAAAAAAACAACTAAATTTCATAAAATAATCCCATAAAGGTCCAATACAGTTGAGAACCAAAGAGGGAATAAAGGATATCACCACCTTCTCTTATACATACACGCACACACACACAGACCCACACTAATCCACTGCGACAGTCTGAGATGTGTAATGCATACAGCACGTCGGGGTCAATAGTTGAGACAAAGTGTTATCTTACTCTTCTCATAACTGCGGGTGAGAGAAGAAAAAGGCCATAAACCATGAGAAGTGTTGAATGTGGGTTCTCACAATATCTCAAGTCTGTGTGTCACTGTGTCACAGTCTGATATCCAGCAGGTCCAGCAGCAAGTCTGTTACATGAAAATTCACACTGTACACTGTACAATAACTACTGAAACCAAATGTACTGTGATTTTACATTTTTGATTATTAGTGTCATTGAACACAGAATCTGGAGCAAAGTGTCAGTTTAAATGTTACTCAATCACATGTCATTCCATCATAAAAGCATTATGACTCTGGTATGAGACTGTCATGCGAACGCTTGAAGTTGTGTGCACTGAAGCCCTGAGTCACAATAATGTGTCATGACACAATTATGCTATTAATTCTCACTTTGTCAGATACTTTCTTTTCATTTTTTTAAATTTATGAAGCAAATTTTTTAAGAGCAAATTACTTTATTCAAGTTATAATTTTGCATTTATTTGTTCTTCTTGTGTTTTGAATGGTTACCTTTGTTGGATTGATTGAGTTGTGGGGTGAAGCTTAATATACATATTTAACACAAATTTATTGATGAAATATAAAAAAAGGGGGTAGGATTTTATAAGTGTTCACTTCTTCCTAATGGTGAATTATAGACATGAATTATTATTTGTTGTTTACTGTGAATTTGCTGTTAAATCTATTGGTTATTCTTGTTTTGTTTTTGCTTTCTTTGCTTTTATATGTTTATATTATTATATGTTTTATATGTAGTTTTACATTATTGAAATAAAAAAAAAATCTACATTCAATGTTCTTTTGTCAGATGATTTGGGCTTCATTACAAGATGTAACTGATGATGTGACTATTAAGCTCATCATTTGATTATTTATATATTTTCATCGTAAAATCACAAATTTACATCAGAGAGCTGTACAGAGAGACACAGGAATAACAACATAAAATCATACTGTGTAGAAAAAGAATTGCAATTTTAAGAAAATAGCTTAAAAAAATATATAGAAACCTCAAACAATGACAGTGTGTCAGTGTGAAGAATATCTAAAATGTTGAGAAATACATTGTGGGGGAATAAATCGTCATTTGACTTTTGTATTTTAGTATATAGTTTTATTTATTTTTATATCTGAAATACAAATAATATCTTAAATTGTACTTGCAGGAACAAGCAATATGTGTGTCTTAATCAATGACGACATTTTCTATTCAAAAAACAAACTATTCGTCTATTTTGATTTATTATATAATATATGACAGTCACAGGGTCTTAATGGCTCTATGAAGCCCCACGACCACAATTTCAAGAACCATATGTGATTTAGTATTCGTATCCTAATTATCCATGAGTTCCACTCCATCTGCCCCCTGACGTCTAAAGACTTTAATGGAGTCAAGGGTGAATCGTCATTTACAGCCTTTGAAAACCTTTCATCTGTGTTCACGCATAAGAAATCTGTAATTACACAGCTTAGCACACTGTAATTGTCCTCTCACTCATAATAGGCAGGTATGGTGCACAGAACAACGAGGCTCTGAATGAGCTGGGCATGCACAGGGCCACGAGGAGGTAAGATGGACACAGTTTTGTTGTTTTGATTTTCATCTCAATAGATGTTATCTCAGATGTTTGGGCGCATGCTTCCCTCATGAATATGTCTGTACATCTGAAAGAGTTCATTTGGCTAAAGGGGATAATCGCTGTGAATTTTAACAAAGCTGCAAATTGATTGTTCTCACGTAATGGGCTGAAGGTTGGTATGAAAGAGGATTATTGTAAGAATCTCTTAAATGGCTGGATTAAATCAAAGCACTTCGACTCAAAATTTGACATTAGAAATTGTATTTGAGATCCTGCTCATCAAGATTTCACTAACATGAACAGTTTGTTGGTCATAGAACATTTCCTCTGATGAAATTTTAACATTAATCCTACAGACTGGGGTACCTGCAAACCACAGTGTTATACTTTTTGTCATATCTCACATATCTCAGAGGAGCTTTATTCTATCATTCCAATGTTCCATCATTTTGTCAATCAATTCATCCTAATGTCTTCATATCATTGCTTTCTGTTTCTGTTTTAATGATGGGGTTCCCCCAAAAGCACCAAATTCTGTCAGTGCATTTTTAATAATTGTATATGTGTTGGAAAAGAGGTCCAAAGTGAAGGGAAGCACACGGACTAAGGCAGCAAGGTTTTATTAACTGATGTTTCAACGCCCGATGTGTTCATCAAGATATCTGATGTTCTCTGGTTATCTTTTTCTCAGCTCTCTGCCTGGGCTGTGACTGACGCTGGCGGTGCTGATCTGAGGACCTCACTAAATTGGTATCGCCATATGTACCCGTGCCTCTCAGCAAAGAACGCTGATCCACTCAGTGTGGGGCGAATCTGCTACTTGTCCCGCTAAGGCTGGAGATACACTTGCAATTGCGTTCGCTTAGTATTAATTTCTCAGGACGTGTGCAACCCGTTGCTCCAAATGGACATAGGATATGTGAAGCAGCCATGATGCGTATGTGAATGCACAGTTAAAAGCAAGTATATCTCCAGCCTAAGAAGCTGGACATCAACAACAAGGGGTAGTTAGCATGCTGGAGTCTTGTTCGTTATTGAAATTAAACAGACAAATTGCTCCACCAACTAACAATAACAATGCACAGATAAAACTGCAGTGAGCGATGGGTTATTAAATCAGTCAATTATAGGAAGAAGAATATTTTTCTTCCTATAATTGTATTTCTGATGCTATATTTTGTGGTTATGATAGTGGAAACACTGCCACTTTTGTCTGCAAGGGCCTCCAAAATCAGCACAATATGAAAGTTCCTTCAAAACCAATGGCAAAGAAACATTCAGCAATGCATGGAATAACAGGAAATTATAATAATATAATAACGAAAATAAATAAGGAAATAAATCTTGGTCATTTTTGACCCATGTTGTGCATTGAGTTTGGAGAGCTATAAGCACCACACAATCAGGGGGCACTTCCTCATGTCTGTTTTTGTTTTACATAATATGCAAATTAACTTTAACTTTCCTAAAATAATAATGATCAGTTTTTTCTTCAGATAAGAACAATAACAGAATTAATAATGTCAGTAGTCTGTTAAATATGTTGGTGGAAGAGAGTTAAATTAATTCAGTTTGGTTTCCTGCCCAAGAGACTCAGATACTCCCAACATCAAACAGGAATAAGGATGAAAGAAAATAAATGAATGCTATCCCTGTTATTGCGAATAAAAACAGATTTTCAGTGTCTTTTGTCACATATATTTCTTCATCCTGTTTGGCTGATGATTAAAAGCGCACACAATGTCATCGAAACTGGAGGGATGCCCAAAAATCACAATGGTGACTTGCTTTTATAACACAATCAGCTTTACGCCCACAGTCACAAGCTGTGCTCGATTGTCCTCATAAATTCACCGCAGCATTTTTTTTAAAATAATGTTGTCATTGTCACTTAGGATTCATCACTAGAAATGTTCCCGACAAGCCCGGACCTGCAGAGGATTTAGGAAAAGCCGGCTCTTCCACCACCACTTTGTAACGTGTTAACATTCCTTCTTAGGATGGAGTATCACCTCACCACAGTAATGACTTCCTGTTGCACACTGCCATATGGTAATGAATACATCCCCTTCATTCCCTGCTCCTGTCTAACGTACATGCATTCTTCAGGTATTACAAATGAATGCCGGTCTGTTTGCTTTTTAAAACAGGACAGGCAGTTATTAAATACACACTGCCATGCATGTCGCTAACGTTCCTGCATTCCTCCAGAGATGGCGAACAGTGCCCACACATCACAAGTAACTAACTGATGGAAGAGGAGGAAGACGCCAGAAATATTTTGTTGATAGTAAACAGAGACTTATTAGAACATGTTTGTGTTTTAAGGTGTTGAGGATGATGCTTTGTGGGGCGACACAAGGAGTTGAAGGTGAGAAACGTTGGCTGAGCTTGACTCTTGTAAATTACAGGATACAAAAATATAACTTTACTTGGCACCGGATGCGTAAAGGTTCCACAAAATCATAAGACGTCAATGGAAACCTTTTTGTAACCTGAAGAGAAAACAGGAAGAGACTCAGTTTTGTGTTTGACCTCTGCCCCGCTGCAACAGATACAGGGAAAAGGTAGGTAGGCTGCGCTGGAGCTGAAATGACTAGTTGATGAACAGAAAATTTAGCAGCAACAGTTTTGATAATTAATGTTTACTTCATTTTTCTAAGGAAAAAACGACTCAACAAAGCATGAAGATGTCATCATGGGCTCTGGGAAACTGTGATGTTTTTTAGACTAAGTAATTAACTGATTAGTCAAGAAAATAATAGGCAGATTAATTGATAACAAAAAAGTCTATTTGCACCCATGTGAGAATAATTACATGACAGCCATTTGGCTTTTTAAACCTGGATCCCTAATTAACTCAATTCTGCAGTCAGTACCTCTGACCAAAGTGCTTCTAACTAGAGTTTATCCCCGGGTGCTGTACAGGTTAAATGCAGAGAATGAATCTGACTGTATAATTGTACTTTGTATGACTGCATGATCACAATAAAGTTGCTCTTTCTTGCAATAAACTTCATTAAATACAATGTTTCACTCCTTTGGTCAATGGTTGTTTTAAGAACACCATGCAGGAGTTCTCTCTTCTCTTTCCTGTGTGTGTGTGTGTGTGTTGTTTTTTTTTTTTTTCATTCTATGCACCTGTCTTCAAGAAACTGAAGGTGTGCATGAGCCTTTACATTCAAGATTTGAGTTCATATTTAATTGTGAAATTATACATGATTTAGTTTTGGACTGTTGGTCAGACAAAAGAAGACATTTGAAGATGTCACCTTGGGCTCTGAGAAATTGTTAGATGGCATGCTTCACTATTAATGAAGAAAATAATTAGCAGACTAAATGATAATCAAAATATTTTGTTAGTTGCATCTGATAAAATTTTGCCAGATCTCTTTGTCAGGTCTGTTTCTTCCACTGATTTTTGCACATGCATCCACCTAACAGCCTGCTAACCCATTCATTCATCCCCAAGGCACGCACGCACGCACGCTGCGCGCACACATCACACACACCACCACACACACACACACACACCCACACACACACACACACACACACACACAGGTAGCAGTAAACAGGTTGATCCACTATGAATGAGGAGGATGACCGGATGTCCTGAGGAAGCGACACTCCTTTACTTACCAGGACTTCTGACAGCAAGATTTAAAGACGGTGACAAACATCTGAAACTCAGAAAAAAACAAACAAAAACAAAACATTAATATTCCACTGTTAGTATGACAAATAGTCATAATTGTGTGTTGAGCAACAGAGTGAATGACTCAGAATAGATGCTTTGTGGAGCATTTGCATATTTAATGACACATTTTTTAAATGTTTCTATGATGATATTTGTCAGTTGTTTTAAAAAAACATGAAAGATATTTTCAAATGGGCTTTTAATGTTTCTAATTGTAATGTAAAGCAATGAATCACTGCAATACATTACATTTAATCCATCATAAGCAAGTTTGTAGTGATAATAAACAAGAAAAATGATACGCAAGTGGTATAACTCAGTTTGTGCAAATTTAGCCTGACTGCATTTCTGTTGTGGAGACAAGCTGCATCAATTCCAAGTGAAATGTTTTTTGTTTTTTTTTTAACTGTTTTACACATCTTTTCAACATGTTGTCTTTAAATTGTATTTGCTTTTCCTCAAGTTCCAGTCTCTATTTTTTTTATATATTTTGAGACCTCTTTATATTTATTTTATCATCATAATTACACCAATGTGTTCATGTAGCTCTACACTTAAACCAAACTGCATAAAACAAATTAAATTACAACAAAAGAAACTGCATCAACTACATTCAATTAAGACTAAACCAAACTGAACAAAAAACAATACATTTATAGCCTTGTGCAAGGTCTTTATGATCTAATTTCTCTGTTTTCTTTGTTTGCTATTGTTATAGTTTCAACACTTTCATAACACCTTTAATTGGAAGGTGTATTCCCGTTCAATAACATGATTCGCCCTTCATGTGAGGTAACACAGTGGAAAAAGACATTCACCTGCATACCTCCACACACCTGTTAACACCCTGAGGACGAAGCACCTGTTCACCGTCTCTATTTATGTTATCCCCCAAAACCAAAAGTCAGTGAGCTGTAATCAGTGTCGGTGTGATAAGCATCTATAGGCCATAATGCCACGTCTCATTCCAACGAGTCGTGTGAAGAACATCAGACTGTAGCAGGCGGGGCACGCAAAGAAAGGCTTTGTAGTTTGGAAAGAGATGATGGTTTAATGACACAGTGTCTCCCTGCGTGTCAAAGCATCGTCTTCGACGCGCCTGCAGGACGATGGATACATTTCTGATCTGCTGCTCCGTTATGAAACGTCCAGACCTCTCAGATGGTCTGGGACAGGTCGGCATTTTGTCCCCAGAGTTAAAAATAAACCAGGAGAAGCAGGTTTCATTTATAAGCGCACATATCTAGAACTAACTCCCAGAAAATTTAAGTTCCACAAAAAATGTAAAAATTTTCAGTCCTTTAAAGCTGAGCCGTGGTTAATTTGTCTGATTCTATTTCATCTTCTATTTTAATTGCTAGGTGCGTCTTTTTATATTATCCTTTTAGTGTTTCTTTTATATGTTGTGTAAAAGGCTTTAATGTCTTATATTTGATTGATTGATTGGTTTCTTTTATCTTCATGTCATGCACATAAAGTGGCCAACCCTTACAAGACACTAAGAGTCATAACAAAATTACAGGTTATTTTACAACTCTGATATTAGCTAAATATTCTGCCTTCTCTCCAAAGCTTGGAAAATAAAATCTGCTACAAAAACATTCCTTTCCTTAAGTACAACTCAGGTTTTTTCATAACCATCCATCCAGATGAAATCATCATCAGTGGAGGACATTTTACTGAAAACATCCGCTACATCCTCGCAGAGAGGACAGTAGAACAAAAAAATTTGCCTCGTTTTCAATTTCACCTTGCTCACACAACAAATAAAACCTGTCCTCTGGAGTGGCATTAAACCTGCCAGTCTCTAATGATAATGTTCCTGAACTTAACGGTGCACACAGTTATTGTATGTAAAGCACTTTGTCTTACCTTGTTGTTGAGAGGTGCTGTGCAAATAAACTTGCCTTAATCGAAGAGAGCATGCTGTTGTCAAATTATATCAGCCTCTATAATGCATTTACAAATTATCTGTCAGTATACCATATATTACGCATGCATGACCTGACTGCAGCCCACTTGCAGAGCATGCACAAGTTGCCCTTGAAACTCTTGATGAGAGTAAACAACTGTGGTTATTGGACACTTGACACTCTTAGTAATTTTTGCACTGTCATTGTAGTTTTGCATGTTCTTGTGCTGTATGTCAACATCTGCAGACCCAGGGTTTGACCCAGACCAGGTAACCAGTAAGAAGCCTTACATGGTTGTACATGTGCACTTCATGTTGTCCTGTGTAGGTGTATGTATGTTTGTGTAGTCTTGTGTAGATCTGTGAAGTCTTAGTTGGTTCTGTGTAGTGCCATGGTCCTGGAGGAACATTGTGTAGTGTCACTATGTACTATCTGTATATGGTGGAAATGACAAATAAAGACAGTCTACAGTCTTATGGGTTTATGGACTCTGAAGAAGAGAGGGAATACATTCATTTCAAATCAAAAAGTTTTCAAAAGTATTTTTAGATGCACATATAATCTGACCATCCACAGCAGAAATAATCAGATCACAGCTCTTGCAACATGCCAGTCTGAAAAATCCAGCACACTTTTCCAAAATACACACTTAATTTCTTGTATTGCTTTCATATGTAGAGTACATTCCGGTATTTACAATGTCAGATCGTTGCAGGAAATGGGTGGAATTTCAAATGCCAATCAACATCAAAAGACAACAGAGAGTTTAAATGCCTTGGCTGTGATTTGAGTACAATGAGGACAAGATGACGGTGTCCTCCCTGTTGTGGTGTTTCACTCCCTCTGCTGGTTAGCAAATGAAATGTGAAGGGCAAAATTTGTCTCAAGTCAACGTCTGAGACTGGACTGAATTGCTTCTCAACCTTTTTGGTGTCAGTGAATTGATTAAATTGAGTTCAGGCCATTGACCTGTATTTAACAAGATTACAAGATTAATCTCCTTCTTTACTCAGAAGATATCAAATATCAGAAGTGTCATGTTTCCCCCAGTTTCTTGAGAAGCTCTGTGCAGTTTCCACTTCCTCATTTAATCTAATCTCTCTATTGGATATTACACCCATAACATTTTTAAAGGAAGTTTTTAAGACAGCATCCCCTTTGATTTTTAGCTCACTCAACCTGGCTTCCTTGCACTGGTTATCTGTTGTGTTTAGAACTGATTTTAAGAGATTTCTGATTACTTTCAAAGCACCAGGAGGCACAGCTCCATGTTATTTAGCGGAGCTTTTAGTTGCCTATGTTCCTTCCTGCTCCCTGAGATCCTCAGACACATTATTCCTGGTTATTCCCAGATCAAGATATGTACTTACAGAGAATAGAGTCTTTGCAGTTAGGGCTGTGAAACTGTGGCTTGACCTGCCTGAGGGAATCATGGTGGCAAACTCTGTCTTGTCTTTTAAGTAACTTTTAAAAACCTACTTTTAAAAATGTTTGTTTTGAATTTGTTTTGTAGTTTTACTTTCTTTGTGTTTTATAGTGTGTTTAGTTTTTATTGTTTATGTCTTTTTTTTTTTTGTTTTAAATGTGTTTTGAAAGGCGCTATACAAATGAAAAATAAAAGATGTAGGTCACAGAGATCCTTTTCTGTTATTTCATAACTGTATATTCTGTAGCTTTACAGTGAACAGAATGAAAACCTAGGAATGGAATAGTTATTCTTATAGACCGGGCTAACTTCTAGTCAGTGAAATAATAGGAAAATAAAAGTATTCTCAATTTTTCTGGGGACGTCCTTGAACCCCCTCAAAGACCCCAGATTAAGAACTGCTGGACTAGACAAACATCTTTTTTTAGTTGCCAACTTTAGTTTAAATTCAATATTTCCATTTATATAAAAAGCTACGGAAAATGTTGCTAAACAACAGCGACTCACCAGCGTCACCACAGCTAGTGCACTTTGACATTTTTCTTGCCAATATTTCATGTGGAATCAATGACTCATCAGTTGCTCACCTGATTTCTACCTGCGTTAGATATTAAAAAAAAACAACCTCAGCTGTCATTTAAAACAGCAGCTACAGCAACACCCTCCATTGACCTACCTTTGTTTTGTTTGACAGCACCTGTTACAGAAACACTGTCGCTGACGTTACCGTGTCCCTCCTTCACTGCTGCAGGGACACAAAGAGAAGAGACAACATGCCATCAGGGTTAGTCAGGATTACAATATGATGCATGGTGAGATTACTCTTTTTTTGGATGAGGAGGGGCTGCCTGCATTCAGATACTTTTTAAAAGATGATGTGAGGAAATAGCTTATATTAATTATGTGTCACCTATTTCAGTCACATAGTCTGGTTGTACTCAACATTTAAAATATTGGTATGAGGAATTTTATTTCATTAAAGTACAAGCAATATGTAGGCTATATGATATATTTAGGATATCTTAGAAGTGGGAGAAGATGAATTCAGTGTATAATGGGTGGTTTCTAGCAAGTAAGTATACTGTACTGCCAGTTCTAGTGCAATGGTTCCCAACCAAAAAATACATTTAAACAAAAAAACATTTAAACATTAAACAAATGACTTAGAAAAGACTGACAATGACTGATTGTCAGAGCTGTGATGTATCAGCACCAGTATGGATTAATACGATTCTCTTTCTTTCTGTTTATGTCACCAGGTGTATAAAATACAACTGACTTTAGCAGGGGTTGTTTGTTGCATATCTACATGCACAATATGTCAACACAGATTTTGACAGGTACACACAGTATGTGAAATGATAATAATGAGCACCCTCTGTGATCTCTGCCGCCACCCTGTGGTTGGTTGGGATCCACTGCACAAACAGATCATTCAAAGGTAATGACCACCAATGAAAACATACTTATGAACATTATATGTAATTTCTCCATATTATGCCAATAACTCCCCATAAATCTGACACACTGGACTTTTAAATCATGCTGCATGTTTTTGAGAAATAGCTCCTCTTCTCTCAGACTCTTTTTAAATTTCATAATATATAGGCTACTGTGCACCATTAATAAAGTTACAAACTTCATAAGTACAGAGGGACCTATGCAGAGACAGATAGAAAAAAAAGACGAATGTAGAAACTATACATATGAATACTAATCGTAACCCAAAGAATGTTGATTAAATTGTATAGTTTAGATTTAAATGTGTCCTACTTGTTTTGATACAGAGGTTTATTACTCTTAACTTACACTAAACTAAAACTAGGTGGGGAAAAAAAGCATTCAGGTTAGCTGAAATAAAAACAGACTACAGGAAATGTCTTTAGTTTTAGTCTATGGTCAAACATAACAATAATGAGGAAACGTGTCATGTAGACTGGGATGTCTACATGACAGGGAGTCAATTACCTTCCACTAATACTGATACTAAAATTAAAAACTGAACATTTTTAACAATAAAAACTACACTGAAATGTGCAAACTTACACTGGAAAGTAACTGAAAGAGAACTGAACTGAAAACAAAATTTAAAAAGAAATAAAAAATAATGAAAAAACGACAGTTTGGTAGTTTTGAGATTTGGCTGGTATGAGGCTACAAAATGTCAAAATTTCATAATTTTGCCCTTAAATTTAAAACTGTATTGGACAATAATCACTATTACATACTAATTAATGATGTGTGAAAAATAAATATTCATTCCCAGGCAACAACAATTATATAACAATTGTAATATTATTACAGTTTTTTGGGGAAAGAATACACAAGTGGTTGGTTACAAAGAATGTAATACCTGTTTTTGAATATGATATTGTAAAGTTTGATGTTCTTTTGCAAAACAAAGAATGTGAATTTTTATGTAAGAATATTTTGATTGTTTTATACATAAATGTTGATTTCTTTTTCAAGCAGCTCCTTGTTTTATAATGACTTAAAATGTTTAATATAATTTATTTACTCTTTATTTCATAATTTTATTATTATTTCTATTTGTGTTTGTTTTGTTTGTTTTATTTTGTTTTAGTGTTTTGATTTTTTGCTGCTTGGATTCATTGTTAGATGTGTTTAAAATGATATTACCTATTTGTTATTTGAAGACGTTGAACAAAGTTTGGAAAAACTGCAGTGGTTAAAACATTAAGACGGTGCTTTGGCGCCACCCAGTGGTCAAACTCATGCATTACAGCTCCACGCTCCACAGCGAAGTCTAGCAGGGAACCCTGGAACCGCGAAGGATCCGCGAGTATGATCATATTAGCCTAGCCGTGACGATAAATAACCAAGTATTTTCTGTCTCTAAACCTGGGCAGATTTTAACTACAGCGTTGTCACATCATCAAACATATTTAGTTTGTACGGGATACACAATGAAGAAACAACGCGTACAAATCTCGCGAGAAAATCAAGTCAAATCAAGGGTTCCCTTCTAGACACGATGCAACTGCAGTTGACCTATTTTTTTTAAGTCGTGGTTTAGCTGTGCACAGTACTTTTCAAACACACATTAGAATTGTTTTTGGTTAATCGAAACGTTGTTTAAAAATTGGGTTTAATGTTGCATGTTGAGCGAGGCTCAATGTTTATCTTGTGAGAAACGACAGGACCCAGCTCTGCAAACACACTGACGTCAGACTGTAAGAAGAACAGGACGGGCAGGACAGGTGAGTGCAGGCAGGTAAAGGTGAGCTCCTCAGTCCCAGTCAGGGAAGCATACCGATGATTTGTTGAGTCCTTTGTTTCTCCATTTTGAGCCGACTGCGTGTAAGTAACATCTAAAATACAGATTTAACTCGTGAATGTGTGTGTTTGCGCCTCATTTGAACCATATGTCTCCTCACTGGCGAGTTTTAAAATTGACGGAAGTCTGCCAGCGCTTCTCGGTAAATCTGGGTGTAGCTGGTGGATCAGGTTCAGGATTGTTGTTTGTGCTATGAAGCCTTTTGTCGTGTGCTTGGCTGTAGTTCTACTATAGACTCTACATTTTTCTTTTAGTCTATGGCCACTGTTTTGTAAATAAGTTATATTAATCATTGCAGCTGCCTGCAACGTCCCACAGAAACTCTGAATGAGAACAGAAATATTAAAGTCCTCAGTGTCAAAGCAGCGACAATAAAAGCTCATTCATCTAGGTTGTATAGGGGAGTGTAGATTTGTTTGCTATGGCTTTTGCTTAATAGTCTAAGTAAGATTTTTTTATTACTATTTTTTTTTTTTTACAGGACATAATACAGATTGTTTGATGTTTGCTTTATAGGCAGCATTTCATGTATATTTGATCATTTTAACATATATTTTGCTCTGTTATTTATATTTGTTAAAAATAATAGTGAATGTTTATTATTTAAGTGCCCTGATGTCCTTTTGGACAATAACATTTATCATTAAACTGTAAAATATTCCGCCTTCATTACATGTCTTTGTTATGAGCATCATTCTGTTAATATAGTCTGTTTATAATCGGTATGAAGAATATTGGCTGATATATTGAAAAGGTTTTTTTTTTTTTTTTTTTTAACTTCCTATTATCAGTATTGGCCCCAGAATTCAAGTATCAGTTGGGCGCTAAAGTAAGAAAGAAATTTATACTCAAAACTCATTGTGTTGTGTGAAAATATTGTGTTTGAAACTGGAGATGGACCCAGTGTCCCTCATCCTGGGTCTGCCAAGCAGATACGTAACACCAAAAACAAGACATTGTATTGTATTCTTACTTAAGCCACGAGGAAGAACATTTTGTTGCTGTGGCTTAACGGAAAAGGATCAGCTGTTAAAGGCTGACAGAGGAGTGCTCTTGATTAACAGACCAATTCTATCAAACTTTGGAACCTTATCTGGACAATGTGTCTCTGCCATCATGTTGCAGGGATTTCCTTGATTGTTCTCATTTCACATTATCATTGATTACATTTACATGCACACAATATTCTGGGTTTTTAAACTTATTCTGAAAAAGATCACATT
Source organism: Lutjanus argentimaculatus (assembly GCA_034769285.1). Classification (NCBI taxonomy): domain Eukaryota; kingdom Metazoa; phylum Chordata; class Actinopteri; order Lutjaniformes; family Lutjanidae; genus Lutjanus; species Lutjanus argentimaculatus. The sequence goes on along the minus strand of JAWZSL010000003.1, from coordinate 23,983,245 downwards.
TCTACTAAGCTGTTTACAGACTAATGAAAATGAATGGTCCACTACAGCCTTGCTCCGATTATTGATGCTTTTTTGCATCAAAATAGGATTTTTTTTTCAATGTTTTCCACTGTTGGGGACTCATTTGACTGTGCAAACACAGCCCCCCCTTTCATTCAACCACCCTCTTTAAAAGGTCTGGATTGCAATATTTTTTCATACCAAAAAAACCTTCAATTGTTTAAAATAATGTTTAAAAGTAGGTGTAGGTCTCCCCCTCCGATCAGAAATGTGGGCATTTCTTTTGTGCTTGCATCTGTACCCCAGTCTTGCAAACTGTTGGCTTGTTGGTTTGTTTACAGCACAGAGCTGACTGTAAATAAACACGTAACTATACTGCAGTAAAAGCCCCAAATGAGACGCATATTCTGAATTTGCTGTTTATATGTCCAAAAGATGCTCCTAAAACCAAAAAAATACCAGCATATCCCATATATCTTAATTAGAATATTGCCAATATTCTGAATTACAGTGGAAAATTAATGTGCATGTAACATGTATGAATCCAAGCGACTTCTTTTTCTAATGTGGATTTCATAATGTATCCATCTTCAACTTGTTGTAGAGGTGAAAACTTACAAGTGTATTAATCTTGCAAAAAATCTCTTTAACAGAACCAAGATAATGGTGAAGCAGGATGAGCAGGAGTTAGCCAACCGGCCTGACAACACTGCTTTCACTCAGCAGAGACTTCCGGCATGGCAGCCCATGCTCTCTGCTGGCATCGTCATCCCAGGGTTTGTCCTCATCGGCCTGGCCTTCATCGGCATTGGAGTCGCCCTCTTTGTCACTTCACGGAGCATCCAAGTGTTGGAGGTACGACTTGTGACCACTGAACGCACAAATCACGTGTCACCAGTACAAAGAAAAGAGAGACACTAGACAATGTGTTTTCTGGGATAAAAGGGAGCAATATTAAAACAATCTGTTAAGTGTTGAGATGAAAGAAAATTGCACAAGGTCCAAACTGTATGCTACTGTTTGCTCATTGACTTATCACTTGTAAAGCGATATGGTTTTAACAGGTGTGGTGTCAGTAACACTCAATGGAGATAGGCGTTGTATCCATCAAAAATTAATGATGACCTGTATTGTTCTTTCCTCCACAGTTAGACTACACTGGGGTTGAATCAGCCTCACCGTGCTTCAAGTGCTCTGACCCAGCTGTCAAGAACTGTGTGTGCAAGCTGGACTTCCCCATCGACAGTCTATTTGAGGTTGCATTGGTGCTTTGCACAAACACATTCATACACACATACAAACAGGTGTGTTTTAATGAAGTTGAACTCTCCTCCTGCCTCTGACCTTTGGCTGTCTTTTTGTTTTTCTGTTTTCCACCACAGGGGCCTGTGTTCTTTTATTATAGTTTGTCCAACTACTTCCAGAACTACAGAAGGTATGGTGTGTCCAAAGATGATGACCAGCTGTCTGGAGACCTGGATAACTTTCAGGTGAGTTAACAACACAGGATATTGAGGGGGGAAAACATGCATATAAGCCTAATTGTAATTTCAAAGGGAAAAAACAAAATCTGTATGTTCTCAATTGAAAGAAAGACTTTGGAAATACACTGAGTTTAGTACAAATATGCTAAGTTATATATTGGTGCTATTCACAATTTTATCAATTCAGGCTTTTGTAAAAATGTACAGTATTAAACTTTAATTGGTGGTATCTCATACTGTTACACAGACAGTGGAATTAGTGGTATAAATCTCTCCAGCAGGGGGCGACTTACCTGGTTGCAAAAAGAAGTCTGATTGCATGGAGTCTTATGAAAAAATGACCCTACTTCTCACTTCGATTCAAGACTTCAGTGAACATTTTCCTAATTAGTTTATGGTCTCAGTCACTAGTTTCAAGGCTTCTTCAATGCAGCATGATGAAATTCAGATTAAACTGTCAAACTAGATGGTATTGATCAAATATGCATCAGGAATCTGTTACATTTCTCATTAATTTACTGTAGTGTTTAGTTGTAATACAAGAAAAATGGTGATCAGGCAGCTGTCATTGTGTTTCTGGTTTCTAACGGAGCCTCCTTAAAGTCAGATCAAACTGTCAAAATAGGATCTCAAATATGGATCAATATTCTGTGACTATGTTGCGTATTTTTTAAATTTTTTTCAGAAACATATTTTAGTGTTCTGTTTAGTTATAATACAAGCAAGATTGTGACCAGGCAGGCTGCTGATATGTCCTGCTGAACGAATGAGCCAAAGCCAAGCATTGCCCAATTGCAGTACAATACGTCACCCACCACCTCCATGCTCTTGTCAACACTGTGCATGCTCTGGTTGCGAAAGGCCAAGATGGCAACCCCCATAATGCCAGACTTGAAGCCACAAACCAGTGGGTGACACCACAATGGGTCTGTCCACTTATTCAACTGTTTACGTGCCATTACCCATCTGTGAAAAAGTTTTCATTTGATCAATGCAAACATTGCTTTTTTGTCTCTCTTGAAGACTCCCAGTGACGACTGTGCTCCCTATGTGTATGACAACAACAAACCAATTGTACCATGTGGAGCAGTGGCAAACAGCATGTTCAATGGTACGTAAAGACTGATGAATTTGTGATGGAGTTTATTGTGTGTTAAAGAAAGTATTCATTCTTGTTTTTGCTTTTTTTAAAGACACCTTCAAGCTGTATCAGATCATCAATGGGAAAAAGAAGGAGGTGCCCCTGGATGGAAAAGGGATTGCTTGGTGGACAGACTACAATGTGAAATACAGAAACCCTTCTGTCACACCTCTGAAGAATGCTTTCAACGGTAGAAAAATTACTGTGACTTCCTGTTCTGTTTAAGTAGTGCTATGTTGCAGATTATTTGAGGGATTCTTAGTGCTTAAAACTAATTGGCTCATCAAAAGGCTGTTGTAAATGAGTAATATTGAAAGGAATTTGAGTATTGTAGAAGAGGCAAAATCACATTTTAAACATGTGGTTTATATAATGTCTGAAAATCATGATAGCTGATCAAAAGTTTGACTTCCAGGTACTGTGAAACCCCCATTTTGGACCCGGCCTGCTTATGAGTTGGACCCCCAAGACCCTGCTAACAACGGCTTCATCAATCAAGATTTCTTGGTTTGGATGAGGAGGGCAGCCCTGCCGAATTTCAGAAAGCTGTATCGTCGAATCAACGAGGGTGATTATACAAACGGTCTGCCAGCTGGAAACTACTCCCTTGAAATTGCCTACAGTATCCTTTTTACGTGTTACAGATTCTGGGATGATTCTAGGATGAGTTTAAAGATGGTACTTAACTAGAAGTGTGGCCACCACACCTCGTTTAGGATCTCTATTTAGGCTTTTTTCAGTTTTCAGTATATTGACACTCACACTGTAATGCATGTATAGCGTTTTCTGCCCATTTCACTAGTGCATTTGTTGTGTCATCAGGCGGTATGCTTTAAACCAGAGCAGTTGTGTGGTTAAAGGAGTTTTATATCCACATAAGATTTACAAAGCTTCAAATCGGTCAGACAGACGTTGAATCAGCCACATATTTTGTATCATGTTACTTCATCTAACCTGTTTTACTGGTTGGGTGTGGTTCTGTTTGTACTCGGGCAGAGTGAACACAATGACGCTGAGCTTTCTTGAGATGAGGAAAAATACAAGCAAATTTTCTGACATAAGTAAATGAACTAGGCAAATAATTATTCACGTGATTGATTGTCGTCTACTTAAGGCCAACGAAGGCCTATGCAAATACCTCAAAGGCATTTTTTCATTTTGCATAAAGCTAAGTGTTTCATTTTTGCTGTATATCTTTAACATTTTGTCCCTCAGATTATCCTGTTCTGAGCTTTGGGAGAAAGAAGGTGGTGCTCAGCAATGTGTCCTGGATGGGTGGCAAGAATGAGTTCCTGGGCATCGCCTACCTCGTGATTGGCTCTCTGTGTGTCGTCATGTCCATAGTTATGCTCATTGTCTATGCTAAATTCAAGTTTCCTGAGGAAGACTGAGTTCCTGGTCATGTGGTTGGCTGGGGGTTGATATACTCTACCACCAATTTTTTTCTGTTTTTTTTTTTTCTTTTTACAAAACGGGATGATGAAAGCACAGTGCAGTTCTCACACAAAGGGGAGCATTCAGCTAGAATCCATCCTTTGGACTAAAATCACATGTGTTGCATGAAGACGTCCCCAAGGTGCAGAGGCGCTTGGTGTCATTTTGTAAGGCAGGACTCGACCCCACCGACTGCAAAATGGAACTGGCTTTGTGGATGCTGTGAAATGATTTCCAACATGGATACATGTGCAAAAACGCTGAAATGTCAGTCATTATTAGTGGAAAAGCTAAATGTATTTTGTTGGTATCTCAAATTCGAGTTATCATTAGGGAAGTGTCCTTGCTCTCAAGTTAAGCCCAAAATCATGATGTTAATTCTGTTAATATATCTATACTTTATTGGTACCATGCTCAAGCCTCCACTATACCTCCTAATGGATGAATATCAAGGTAGTGTAAAGGTAGAATGATGCTGTCTGCAGGCTGCAGACAAAGAGCTTTTGTGTGCTCTTGTTTTCTTCGTTTATGCTCGTCTACATTATTTAACAATACTTGGATATGGCTGGGTGTTTCTCTCAGGCTTCTAATATTGTTTTTTTTTTTTTTAATGTACTTCAAATCAACAAAATGAGCTGCTGCCTCATTTTAGGTCAGTAATAATGTCAAAGCCATAAATTATTTGATAAGCCATTTGATACTGGACTAAAAGTTACTCTTGGATGTGTGTAAGATGTGTAGCTTAGCTTGGAAATAATGCTGTCTGAGGTGGGAATATATTACTCTTCAAGCTCAGGGATCTGGTGTATAGGCCATGCAAGCTCATGTTGTCTTCTATGTGCTGAGATTTTACTTAATGTTTATTTATTTAATAAAACAACATCAAAACCAGAGCTTTACATTCCTCTCTGTCTTATTTTGACATTTCTGCAGGCTATAATGCCATATGTTAACAGTTTTCAAGTCAATGCTGGATGACAGAAATATGTGCTTTCTGCTATAAGTGGGCCAGTAGTTTATCCTTCAACCACTTCTTTATTATCACTTCAGAGTTTATTGGCTTATAGCAATCACAAATAGTGTTTGATTTAGTAACACAATTATTAAAGTTGTATTATTTTTTTTTAACTTTGTCAAATCTTTACTGTGGATGAGGAGGATTTCCCGATTTATTGCTGCATCATGGAGACAACTCCCTTTCTCCCCCTATCTGTCATATACGGCTAAAACAAAAAGTGTCGTGACTAGAAGGGAATCTCAGATCCGCTAATGATCTCGCGAGAGTGACTATTTTAATCCAAACCCTGGTCTCTCTCAAACTTAATCAAGTGTTGTTATCCCTACACTTAAGTAGAGCTTAACCACAGCAATTTCTAATTATGAATTTAAATTACTTTCACAATGAAGAGACAATGTGTACAAATCTCGCGGGAGTTCCACAAATCAAGGGTTCCCTTCTAGGCAGGACACAAAAAAGACAAAAAAGCGTGATTAATTCAACTGCATTGTGGGTATTGTAGTTTTCGGCTGGTATAGTCCAGTGAATTACTCCCTCTCGTGAACGACAAGTACCACAATCCATTGCACAAATAAAGTTGACGCCGGTTGCGGCGCCTTTGACAGCAGCAGCCAGTCAGCCTGTGAGCAGCTCGCCGCAGCCAGCCTGATAACGTCAGCTTCGCCTCTTTGTTCAGTTTTACGCCGCCACCTGTCCTGCCGTTGACCGCCCCGAAGCATGTCTGACGGCGGGGGGACGGAGGAGAACTCCGGCACCATGGAGGTGTCGGCTGTTCAAACGGTCGCCGATACCTCGGTGCTGCAGAAGCACATTCGGAAATTGGTGCCGCTGCTCCTGGAAGATGGCGGCGAGGCCCCGGCCTCACTGGAAACCGCCCTGGAGGAGAAGAGTGCCGTGGAGCAGATGAGGAAATTTCTGAGCGACCCCAACTGCACACCATCCTTGTGGAGAGAAGTGCACTCAAAGGTACAGTTAGGAAGAAGCGGCCAGATTTCAGTAACGTGATGAATGTTATGAACATCACGATGCAACATGTCTGTAACGTGACTATTAAATTCGTCACCAGCGAAATGTCTTAAAACCCGCTAAGTTAACGGTGAACGTGAGCGGGTTCGTATTGTTTGACAACCGGCTAACAATGTTATTAAAGCTTTCTGTCTCAATCGATGACTGTTAAATTGAGAGGCAACTGCGCCACACTGGGTGGAGAAGAGACAACAGAGCAAATGACAGCACGATGAGGCTGCAGTACAGTGTTGTCATTTTAAAGTGTGATACAGCACTGATTAAGCTGCAGTGGCAGTGTAGCCTGCACTGCTAGACTGAACCTCTCTCTTTTTATATTTAAATTTAAAAACACTTGTACATTAACAGAATATATCCCCAATAATCAAAGTAACTACATAAAACCCCAATATCTTTGTCCTTCTTATTATTTTCTAAACATTTAAAAATTTGTAATTTGCTGTTGTTTGCCCTGTTTTCCTTCTTATATAGTGGTGAACATCCACCCAAAATATTCTAGCACACAGTCATTAATAAAACAAATGGCAGATTGTTTCTTCTTCCAGTTCACAGAATTATTTGATGCAACTGGACTTGAATCACTCTGTTCACTTTTGATTTCCAAGGACTTTTCTCAACACTCTCAGACCAAAATTGAATTAGACCCTGGGAGTAAAATTGGCACCAGCCTCAGGCCAAATTCTGGTAAAATATTTCAGTGGCTGGTAGATTTGCTTTTCTAGCCCCCCAAAAATGGTAATCTATTGAGTGGCTGGTAAAATTTGAACATTCTCTAGCCATTTGGCTGGTGGACAAAGGAGTTAATTTTGGACCATAGCCATGCATCCAATCAAAGCAATGAAACATCCAACAACGCAGTGCTTTGCCAGAGCAAATGAAAACAAGAACTCTGCAGATTCGTTTGGTTCACCAGATGTTAGTGTTGAATTTTCTGCAAATCAACATCATGATATTTATCATCAAGTGCAGTTTTATAAAGCACATTCAAATAATAATACTTGTTGGCAACATTGCTGTATACTAAAGAGAACAGAACAAAAACACACAGTACTAATAAAAACACAACCCTGATTTTAAAAATGTCACAAGCACCAAAATCATAGAAATTCAAAGACAATGAATCTTTTGTAATTGCTACAAGTCATGTTGTGTGCACCTTCTTGGGGTTCTGTCATGTGAACTAGCTTGTGTCAATGAACACATTATCTTAAGTTTTCTCCAGGCGAATTAAGCCTGAGCTTCAGAACCACTTGTACTTACTAATGTTTTTATGAGTGCTGAACCTTGATCCCTTGATACTGCACATGACCAGCCGCTGAGTTTGAGCCTGTAGGTTTTGGATTCCCAGCCAGAGCGTCCCTGCCCCTGCCTATTCATGGTTCTACTTTAAGAATACTGATGCTGCAATGCAGAGAGTGCAGTCTCTGCAGACGGCTATCCTTTCCTACAAGCCATGACCTCACTTGCAGAGGAGGGTGGGGACACAGATGGATGCAGATGAAAGTGTCAGATTGCACTGTCATCATACTGTAAGATGGCTTATTATAGTCAGATAAATTCTCATAACTAGCATCCATATAATTATTTTTACCATTAGCAGCTGACTAATTTTGTTGGCCTTGAGCAATCAGTCCTCAGTGCTTCATGGAAGTCTTATAATAGTAACTTCCATGGTGATAAACCTGAGCACGCAGACTGTGTACTGGTATATGATGCCAGTTTCGATTATGTGACAAAATGATATGATGGTAAAATGTTGAGAAAAGGGATCTACAGTGTTTCGATTTTTAAGTTTCACATGGTAGTGCCAAACCTTGACTTGGTAGTTAATGGAGAGTCTTAATAACTTGGTTTCAGTGTGGAAAATGGCTTCTGCAAACACTCATTAATCACTGATTGACAATGTGAAGAAAATGATTTTAGGAGATTTCAGTTTTCTTGGTCAGATAAGACTTAAATTTTATTTGTTCTTCACACAGAGGACGTTGGAGATGAAGGAGAGGAGGAGAAGGAATGCATCACTTATAATGTCAGTATTGACATACACTATGGGATCAAGTCCAACAGGTAAGTGATGCATCTAATGCACTGAACAGAGGTCTTCTTTTCAGCCATACATGATTTAACGTAACGTGATTTAATCTTCATACAACTTGCACTCATAAACTATAATTTTTCATTCATTTACAGCATCGCATTCAGCTTCCACTTAAGTTTTCTAAATTAAAATTCTGAAATGTATGTCTCTTTTGTCTCTTTAGTTTGGCTTTGATCAAGAGGACAGGCGTCATTGATGCAGACAAGCCCATTTCAACTCAAGTTCGAGTTCTGACCTTGAGTGAGGATTCTCCCTATGAGACGCTGCACTCTTTCATCAGCATGCTGTCGCTCCTTTCTTCAAGTCCTACATCCGCGAGTCTGGCAAGGCAGACAGGTAATCCTCAAGATGTGTCTTACATTAAAAAGAAATCTTTCATCTAATAATCTGAATCATGGACTCAGCACAAAGGAATTATGTTTCATTGATGTCGAATTAATTTGCACCATAATCTCTGCCTCACCCCTCTAGAGATGGGGATAAGATGGCTCCCTCAGTGGAGAAAAAGATTGCTGAGCTGGAGATGGGCCTTCTCCACCTGCAGCAGAACATTGAGATTCCTGAGATCAGCCTGCTCATCCACCCCACCATCACAAACATCGCTAAGCAGTGCTATGAGCGTGGGGAGAAGCCCAAGGTCACTGACTTTGGTGACAAAGTGGAGGATCCGACCTTCCTCAACCAGCTGCAGTCTGGGGTCAACCGCTGGATCAGGGAGATCCAAAAGGTTGGAGACATTTCCATATTTCTATCCTAATAATAAACAAAACAATACTGTTATATTTCTTGTAATAACAGCTATATGGAAATATATTTTTCTTTTATACTGACCACTGGGTTTGTCTTTTACCAGGTGACAAAGCTTGATCGTGACCCAGCTTCAGGCACAGCCCTGCAGGAGATCAGTTTCTGGCTGAATCTGGAGAGAGCCCTCAACAGGATCCAGGAGAAGAGAGAGAGCCCCGAGGTTCTGCTCACGCTGGACATCCTCAAACATGGCAAACGTTTCCATGCTACTGTCAGCTTTGACACAGACACTGGTGAGTGACAACCAGACAAAGCTTTGGTTTTTTTGCTGCCTTTACTGGCAGTATTTTGAACACGTTATGATTAATTGTGTGTCCTTTCTCTACATCTCACAGGCCTCAAACAGGCAGTGGAAACCGTCAACGACTACAATCCCCTGATGAAGGACTTCCCTCTCAACGACCTGCTCTCTGCTTCAGAGCTTGATAAGATCCGTCAGGCCCTGATGGCCATATTCACTCATCTGAAAAAGATCAGGAACACCAAGTACCCGATCCAGAGAGCATTGCGTCTGGTAGAGGCCATCTCCAGGGACTTGAGCTCCCAGCTCCTCAAGGTGTTGGGCACCAGGAAGCTCATGCATGTTGCCTACGAAGAATTTGAAAAGGTTGGTATGGTCGAGTCTCTAGCATGAATTACTTTAGCTACTCAAAGTATTATACATCTTCCTAAATGTCCTTTTAAACCTCTGTGTGCAGGTGATGGTGGCATGCTTTGAGGTATTCCAGACCTGGGAGGATGAGTATGAAAAACTGCAGGTGCTTCTGAGGGACATTGTGAAGAGAAAGAGAGAGGAGAACCTGAAGATGGTGTGGCGTCTGAGCCCAGCTCACAGGAAGCTCCAGTCACGTCTGGATCACATGAGACGTTTCAGACGGCAGCACGAGCAGCTGAGGGCTGTCATCGTCCGTGTGCTGAGGCCTCAGGTAAAGGTGTCTGTAATGGCCACAATAGAACCATTATTTACTTATTTCATGATCATTTTAATGTTGGCTTCTGATAGATCCTGAGAGAACAGGAATTTAAGGGGTAGTTTGGGTCGATGTAGAGTTGTGTGAGGTACTTAGTGATAGCCAGTATATTACCTACAGTAAATGGCGATTGGCCTGCACAAAAGCCAAGCAATGTACCGCTGTGGTTTGTTTTGTGTACACTATATTTAGAAAAGTTTCACTGCTTTACTTTGCTGTCAGACAGCCTTTTCTGGTGGGAAATATAAGCCAAATATCACTGTTTGCAGATAGCTAAACTCCATAGGTAAAATCACAATTTTTTTTTTTTGGAATTGCTGGTTCACTGCTGCTTTGATCCATTAGTTTGTTTTGTGTTATTGTGTGACTTTGATGAAAACATAGTATCCTTTTAAGACACCAAAGTCACACAATAATGCAAACAAACTGAAAGATCAAGGCAGCAGGAGAACGGCTTTGGTTTGGGGGGAGCAATATTTGGCTTCTATAAAAGCAGTTTCCTGTCAGAAAATTCTGTCTGATGGCAAAGTAAAGCAGTGGAAATATTCCAAATGTAGTGTAATGTAGCGTACACTTACTGACCATGACTTGTCCACAGCAGGTCATTGCTTAGCTTTTGTGCTGGTGCCCTTCTCTTCTTCTCCTGTGGATGAATACCCTTAACAACCCCACTTCAAATAATCCAAAATGTCCCTTTAATAACTCGTTTTATCCACACATGACTGAAAAATGCTTTTTTTAACTTTTGGTCTCCAGGTGTCTGCTGTGCCACAACATGCCCCTGGAGAGACAGTCGAGCCTCAAGACATGAAGGTTGCTGGAGTTCTCTTTGATGCTGCTGACGCCAACGCCATCGAGGAGGTCAACCTGGCCTATGAGAACGTCAAAGAGGTTGATGGCCTGGATGTTTCCAAGGAAGGCATGGAGGCCTGGGAAGCTGCCATGAAGCGCTACGATGAGCGCATCGACCGCGTGGAGACCCGTATCACCGCCCGCCTGCGTGATCAGCTGGGAACCGCCAAAAATGCCAACGAGATGTTCCGCATCTTCTCCCGCTTCAATGCTCTCTTCGTGCGTCCCCACATCCGCGGTGCCATCCGCGAGTACCAAACGCAGCTCATCCAGCGTGTGAAAGACGACATTGAATCACTGCATGACAAGTTCAAAGTGCAGTATCCTCAGAGCCAAGCCTGTAAGATGAGCCACGTCCGAGACCTGCCGCCTGTGTCCGGCTCCATCATCTGGGCCAAGCAGATTGACCGTCAGCTGACTGCGTACATGAAGAGAGTGGAGGATGTCCTGGGAAAAGGCTGGGAGAATCACGTTGAGGGGCTGAAGCTGAAGCAAGATGGAGACAGCTTCAGAGCTAAACTCAATACTCAAGAGATCTTTGATGACTGGGCTCGCAAGGTATGTAATAAATGATACTTATTTGACATACAAATATTTGAAAAATGTTTTCATTTTTGCCTCTTACAATTAGGGCTTGGCAGTATAACAGTATTCTCTCCATATCCTGATATGAGACCAGGCATCAATTTTTGGATATCATTATATCGTGATATGGCAAAAGTGTTGTCTTTTTTTGTATTTTTTTAAAGGCTGCATTATAGTAAAATCGTATAATTTTCTGAACTTACTAGAATATTCTAGCTGCCTTTATCCAATTAGACATTATATCCACATTACTGATGATGTCAACCTGTTAATATTTAAAAAAAAAACACCAATAGTCATCCCTACAATACTGTTGCAATATCAATATTGAGGTGTTTGGTCAGAAATATTGTGATATTTGATTTTGTCCATATCACTCAGCCATATTCTACAAGGTCATATGTTTTAAGGCTGCAACTAATGATTATTTTCATTGTAGATTAATCTGTCAATTAAATCGTTTTTCTTAAAAAATTACTCAAACCATTAATTTATTATCAAAATAGTTGCTGATGTGATTGAGATGTATATTTATGTCGTTGAATAGCCAGAAAATATTATAGAAATTATAGAGATATTATTTAAAACCCATATCGCCCAGCCCTACTTACAATGCATGTTTCTATTTCTTGTCAACTCTTCTTCTGTTATTTAAATATTTATTATTCTTTTCTTTTATAAATCAGGTGCAGCAGCGTAACCTTGGAGTGTCTGGCCGCATCTTCACCATTGAGAGCACTCGTGCCCGTGGACGTACTGGAAACATGCTGAAGCTCAAAGTCAACTTCCTCCCAGAGATCATCACCCTGTCCAAAGAGGTCCGCAACCTCAAGTGGTTGAGCTTCCGCGTTCCTTTGGCCATCGTCAACAAAGCCCACCAAGCTAACCAGCTCTACCCATTCGCCATCTCTTTGATCAGAGAGCGTGCGCACTTACGAGCGCACCTGTGAGAAGGTGGAGGAGAGGTCCTCCATCTCCCTGCTGGTGGCTGGGCTGAAGAAAGAGGTTCAGGTCCTCATCACTGAAGGCATCACTCTGGTCTGGGAGTCTTACAAGCTGGATCCATACGTTCAGAGGCTGGCTGAGACAGTCTTTAACTTCCAGGAGAAGGTCAGTGTAGAAGAGCTGTCACTGTAAAATACCTCCTGCAGAAGTACAGACAGGGCTATTGTTTACTTGCTCTGAACATTAATTCTAATCTTTTTTTTCTGCTGAATGTTGTTTTCTAGGTGGACGACCTCTTACTGATTGAGGAGAAAATTGATCTGGAGGTTCGCTCTCTGGAAACCTGCATGTTCGACCACAAGACCTTCACTGACATCCTCAACCGTGTTCAGAAGGCTGTGGACGACCTGAATCTGCACTCCTACTCCAACCTGCCCATCTGGGTCAACAAGCTCGACATTGAGGTTGGCACCACATTCTCATTTGGTTATATTATGACTGTTTTGAGTTGAAAAAGTAAATACTTTTAACATTCCAACCTTCTTACACACGGCTGGTTTTTTAACAGGATTCATTTTTGTTTTGTTTCCATAGATTGAACGTATCCTGGGAGTGCGTCTGCAGGCTGGCCTTAAAGCCTGGACCCAGGTGCTCCGTGGACAGGTCGAGGACAAGGCTGATGTGGACATGGACACAGAGGCTCCTCAAGTGAGCCACAAACCCGGAGGGGAGCCCAAGATCAAGGTAACCATTGTGTCTGACTGTTGTGGCTCTGTCTTCACTTATTTCCTGGACACAGCTGACTAACTATTCTGTTGTTTTCTTTTCACAGAATGTCATCCATGAGCTTAGGATTACTAATCAGGTGATCTACCTGAACCCACCAATTGAAGACTGTCGCTACAAGCTCTACCAGGAGATGTTCGCCTGGAAAATGGTCATCCTTTCCCTCCCCAGGATCCAGAGTCAGAGATACCAGGTAGAGATGTTTGAGCAGTTGGGTTGTGATTTCCTCTACAGAAAGCCATGACATGAATGCGTATCTGAATGTCTGTGGTATGCAAATATGTAGGTACAAGCCGCTTTATCTACCAAACATAAATTCTATTTTCGTCTCATACAATCCATCCCTCCTCACCAGGTGGGAGTTCACTATGAGCTGTCAGAGGAGGAGAAGTTCTACAGAAATGCCCTGACCAGGATGCCAGATGGCCCTGCAGCCTTAGAGGAGGCTTATAATGCAGTGGAAGATATTGTCAATGAGGTGGAGCAGTATGTCAAGGTAAGAAGCTTCTTATTATAACAACAGAAAAATGTGTCATAACTTTCACTGCTGTTTGAGGAACACATTTAATGAAATGAAATGTCAAATTGCTGTTTTCTTTTGTCTTCTTTGTGTACATTAGTTTTTGAGCATCTCTTTTCTCCGATGCCCCTTTCCAGGTGTGGCTGCAGTACCAATGCTTGTGGGACATGCAAGCTGAGAACATCTACAACCGTCTGGGTGAAGACCTTACTAAGTGGCAGGCCCTGCTCGTTCAGATCCGCAAAGCACGTGGAACCTTTGACAATGCAGAGACACGCAAGGAGTTTGGACCTGTGGTCATCGACTATGGCAAGGTAATAATGACTCACAGTTTTAGAACATTATTTCTCAAAAGACAAACTCTTAAAAATGGTAAGAGTCTACATAAAAAGGTCTTAAAAAGATAACGTTAGACAAAATGTTATACTTTCACCCTTATTTAAAGAGAAGTGTTAGGTTTCTTTCACATAAACACCCTTATTTGTGCAAATTTGAATAATTCTGAAGCATTTTTAATGTTTTTTTGCTGCTCCTTCTACAATAAATATCCATTTGTATGTCTATGGGCTTTTTATTAAGTGTTTGTATTTGACCCTGACAACAGGTCCAGTCCAAGGTGAACTTGAAGTACGACTCCTGGCACAAAGAAGTGCTGAGCAAGTTTGGTCAGATGCTCGGTCAGAACATGCAGGACTTCCATGCCCAGATCTCCAAGGTAACACATAATATGAGAAAGATTTCTTTTGACCAACTTTGTAGCATTGATTTCTAAGAGATGCTCATCAGAAGATTATTCTGTTAGCAAGAGTTCTGTCTTATCACCTTTATTTTTCTGTTTCCTCTGTAGTCCCGTCAAGAACTGGAGCAACATTCTGTGGACACAGCGAGCACTTCAGATGCTGTCAACTTCATCACGTATGTCCAGACTCTGAAGCGCAAGATCAAACAGTTTGAGAAAAATGTGGACGTAAGTACTCAAATAAGTCGTCTAAAACATTAAGTATCCTTTCCTTCATTATTTTGTAACACTGGATGCTTTAAGAAAAATGGTTTAATCATTTCCTCCCTTCTTTTGCCTTCTAGTTATTCCGTAATGGACAGCGTTTGCTGGAGAAGCAGCGATTCCAGTTCCCTCCATCTTGGCTCTACATTGACAACATTGAGGGTGAATGGGGCGCCTTCAGTGACATCATGAAGCGCAAGGACACTGCTATCCAGCAGCAGGTGGCCAACCTGCAGATGAAGATTGTGCAGGAGGACAAAGCAGTGGAAAACCGCACCACTGACCTGCTCAATGACTGGGAAAAGACCAAACCAGTTGCTGTAAGGGGAATTAAATAATCTAATAGGTTTTTAAATATGTTATATAGTAAAGTCACACCTGGTAAATGCTTTCTGTTGATGTGTAATGGACAAAATGTTAATTGTTAATTTAGAATAACTTTGTACATTTTTTTTTGGCTAGAATAACTTCAAAAGTGTTTGACATTTTTCAAACTGAATTATTTGACTTTATTTTTTGTCTAACTGGTAATCTGTTTCTCCAGGGTAATCTGCGTCCAGAGGAGGCCCTTCAGTCTCTGACGATCTACGAGGGCAACTTTGGCCGTCTGAAGGATGAAAGGGAGAAGTGTGCCCGAGCCAAAGAAGCCCTGGAGCTCACCGACACCGGCCTGCTCAGTGGCAGTGAAGAGAGGGTGCAGGTAATGCCGGCAAACATTCACATGAAGTATTTTAAATTACCAATCAAAGACTAAGCAACAGAAAATCTCACTAATTTGGAATGGGAGTAATATTCAACCCATTATGCATGAGTTACAGCTCTTGTTTTACTTTACAATGCCAAAAAACAAAACTTTCTTCTTTTTTTTCTTCTTTTGATTTGTTTTATCTTTGTGGTGTAGGTGGCACTAGAGGAGCTGCATGACCTGAAGGAGGTTTGGTCTGAGCTGTCAAAGGTCTGGGAGCAGATCGACCAGATGAAGGAGCAGCCATGGGTGTCTGTGCAGCCTCGCAAGGTAACAGTTCTACAGTGATCATTCAGATCATTGCATTTATATTGTTAATTTGTGATATTCTTAGCATTTAACTTTTTGTGTTTTGGTGTTGTAGCTTCGCCAGAGTCTGGATGCTCTTCTGAACCAGCTGAAGAACTTCCAAGCAAGACTGAGGCAGTACGCCTCCTATGAGTATGTCCAGAGGCTGCTTAAAGGATACCTCAAGGTAAGGCAGCTGGTTTTTCCCACTAAGAACAAATTCTGACTCAGAAAAAAATTACGTAGGTTATTAACTTCTCTACCTTTTCCTTTCTCTCACCAGGTTAACATGTTGGTGATTGAGCTGAAATCAGAGGCTCTGAAGGACCGCCACTGGAAGCAGCTGATGAAGCGTCTGCATGTGAACTGGGTCCTGTCAGAGCTGACCCTGGGACAGATCTGGGATGTAGATCTGCAGAAGAATGAGATGGTGGTGAAGGACGTCCTGCTGGTCGCTCAGGGAGAGATGGCTTTGGAGGAGTTCCTCAAACAGGTGAGGAGAGGAGGCCCTGAAAGCTAATAGTACAACTTGTGTACAGCTTGAAATCTAAATGATTACAAATCCTCCTTTTTAATAATAATTTTGTGGTTTTTGGTCCTCAGATCCGTGAGGTGTGGAACTCATATGAGCTCGACCTGGTGAACTACCAGAACAAGTGTCGTCTGATCAGAGGCTGGGACGACCTCTTCAACAAGGTCAAAGAACATATCAACAGGTGTCGGCCATGAAATTGTCTCCGTACTACAAGGTAAACAGAATGATATGTTTTCTTAAAGTCAGTAGTTTAAGATTATAAAAATGTTAAATTTTTCAGGACTGCATCAACACCACATCCTCTTCTTTTTTCCTCCCAGGTGTTTGAGGAAGATGCCCTGAGCTGGGAGGATAAGCTGAATCGCATCATGGCTCTGTTTGATGTCTGGATTGATGTCCAGCGTCGCTGGGTCTATCTGGAAGGCATCTTCACTGGCAGTGCTGACATCAAACATCTGCTGCCTGTAGAAACCCAAAGATTCCAGAGGTAAATGAAGGACCCTTATTTATTTATTATTTTCTTTTTTTTTTTTTTTTAACAACCCACAAATTTCTTCAGTAGCAATATTTTCTGCTACATCCTGCTTAAATCAGTCTGTCTTTTTCCACAGTATCAGCACAGAGTTCTTGGCACTGATGAAGAAGGTGACAAAGTCTCCCCTCGTGATGGATGTGCTGAACATTCAGGGAGTGCAGAGGTCTCTGGAGCGACTGGCTGACCTTCTGGGAAAAATCCAGAAAGCCCTTGGAGAATACCTGAGAGAGAGAAAGATCCTCATTCCCCAGGTAAGAGAAGGATGAAGGGAGTGTGCACTGTTTCATGATTATTTTGAATATTTGGACTCACTTTGACTGATTCATACATTCATTTCAAAAGAGCTTTATTGGTTTAGGAAACAAATTTTTACATTGCCAAAGCAAGTGAAAAATCAACAACCAAAAATGTACACAAACTAGAAATATAGTTTTGTTCTTTGAAGTATATTTATATATACAGATGAATACAAAAATGGCTTAAAATAAGAAGGACAATTTTAGATTTTTAGATAAAAAATAGAAATACTAACATTGACAATGTATAAGCACTGCAACCTTGAGACTGATCCGTTACACTCTTTTCTTTCCCAGGTTCTACTTCGTGGGAGATGAGGACTTGCTTGAAATCATCGGCAACAGCAAGAACGTGGCCAAACTGCAGAAGCACTTCAAGAAGATGTTTGCTGGAGTTTCCAGCATCCTGCTGAATGAGGACAACACTGTGGTGCTTGGAATCTCCTCCCGCGAGGGTGAAGAGATTCTCTACAAGACACCCGTCTCCATCACAGAGCACCCCAAGATCAACGAGTGGCTGACGCTGGTGGAGAAGGAGATGAGGGTGACGCTAGCCAAGCTGCTGGCCGAGTCTGTCACTGAGGTAACAGGCTTCAACAAGGGCACAGCCGTTGACCTGAGTCAGTACATCACCTGGATCGATCGTTACCAGGTTGGTATTTTGGGCATTCATTCTACACAGGAAGTTATTTTACATGCATGGAAATGGGGCAATAATTTCACCTGATCTGTTTCATCTGTCCACAGGCCCAACTGGTGGTCCTGTCCACTCAGATCGCCTGGTCCGAGAACATCGAGTCTGCCCTGACCACCATCTCTGGTGGTGGGGACATGTCACCCATGCAGGGAGTGCTGTCAAACGTGGAGGCCACCCTCAACGTGCTGGCTGACACCGTGCTGATGGAGCAGCCTCCACTCCGCAGGAGGAAACTAGAGCACCTGGTTAGAGGGAATTTTTTGAAGTACAACTGTAAAAGAATGTTGTCCAATGAAAAAGTATCTGAAATCTGTTTTCTGCTCCATCTTAGATCACAGAGCTGGTGCACCAGCGTGACGTGACCAGGACTCTGATCAAGAACAAGATCGACAACCCTAAGTCCTTTGAGTGGCTCAGCCAGATGCGCTTCTACTTTGACCCCAAGCAGACAGATGTCCTGCAGCAGCTGTCCATTCAGATGGCCAATGCCAAGTTCAACTATGGCTTCGAGTACCTGGGAGTCCAGGACAAGCTTGTCCAGACACCACTGACAGACCGCTGCTATCTCACCATGACCCAGGCTCTGGAGGCCCGCCTTGGAGGGTCACCATTTGGTATGAAAGCTGTTTTTTTTAACATGCAGTGAATGGAGATATTGTTTCTTATGAAAAGTAAATGGTCAACATGTTAAAACACTCAGTGTCACAGCATTTATTCCGAGGTTGAGTTCACCTCTGCAATATACTCTGTTTGATAGCATTGCATGTGATTTATTTAATGTTAAAGTATATCGTCCTTCATGTTTTAATGTATCAAACTGACAAATGTCCATCAGATTTTTTCATCATGGTTAAAAATCTCGAGTCAATATCCTCCCACAAAGGCGCTCTTGCATTGGCTTGCTTGCAAGTGCGTAACGACTGGAGGAACATAAACTTGAATGAGGATGTTTGTGTTGCTTGTGCCTCAGCAGTTAAGATGTCAACATTCATACAACCGATGGCCATCAGGAACATGTTCATCCATGTCAGAGCAGACATAGAAGTGCTGTTGATATAGTACTGCTAGGTTTCTGCATTTATATGTTGACATGTAACAGAGAAATCTTTTTCTGTGGAGATCTGTGAACATTTTAGCTGCTTTAAAAATGTGGAACTGTACACTTGTTATTCTTTACCAGAAAATGGGGGGAAAAATTCAGTCAGTGATGGAAAATATTTGATTAATGTAACCCCTGGTTTGTCCTCCCTCTAGGTCCTGCTGGCACAGGGAAGACTGAGTCAGTGAAAGCTCTCGGTCACCAGCTTGGACGCTTCGTCCTGGTCTTCAACTGTGACGAGACGTTTGATTTCCAGGTACATCACTGCATTCAGACTCCACGTTCTTGTGATTATCAGTTGCTTTTCCTAAAGGATGTACCTGTTTGTCATATTGGTCATTTAACCCACAAATCTCTTTTGTTAACTCCTCTTTTTTTTTTTTTTTTTTTTTAGGCAATGGGTCGTATCTTTGTGGGTCTGTGCCAGGTGGGAGCATGGGGCTGCTTTGACGAGTTCAATCGACTGGAGGAGAGAATGCTCTCTGCCGTCTCCCAGCAGGTCCAGTACATCCAGGTGGCCTTGAGGGAGCACAGCAACCCCAACAGAGATAGGAGTACGTATAATACATGTGGGGAATCAGGTGTCATATGTACACAACATATGCCACCTTTTTTTTTTTTTTTATTTTACCAGAGAACAAGATTGTAACTAACAAATTTTTCAACCCCTCTTAGGTGTCCCCATCACCACAGAGCTCCTAACAAGCAGGTGAAGGTGAGCCCAGACATGGCCATCTTCATCACCATGAATCCCGGCTACGCTGGCCGCTCCAACCTGCCCGACAATCTGAAGAAGCTGTTCCGCAGCTTGGCCATGACCAAGCCCGACCGCCAGCTCATCGCCCAGGTCATGCTGTACTCTCAAGGCTTCCGTACAGCCGAGATCCTCGCCAAGAAGATTGTGCCTTTCTTCAAGTATGTTCTGTTTAAGGAAATGCATGTAGTTTTAATAGAATGTTGAGAGGTATTTCATCTCTAAATTTATCCCTTGCTTCTGCTTCAGGCTGTGTGACGAGCAGCTGTCCTCCCAGAGTCACTACGACTTCGGCCTCCGAGCTCTCAAGAGCGTGCTGATCAGTGCTGGAAATGTTAAGCGTGAGAGAATCCAGAGGATCAAGAAGGAGAAGCTGGAACGTGGAGAGAACGTCGATGAGAATGAGATCGCTGAGAACCTTCCCGAACAGGAGGTACAGAAAATTATATATTTTAGGACGTACAGTTGTGAAGTTTGTGTTGTTTTGTTACTGAATTTTAGCAGCTCTGGCAAATGTGGAGCATGACTGGTTAATCCACTCGGTCTGTGTTTTATTTCTGTAGATCCTGATCCAGAGTGTGTGTGAGACCATGGTCCCCAAGCTGGTGGCGGAAGACATCCCTCTGCTGTTCAGCCTGCTGTCGGACGTCTTCCCTGGAGTCCAGTACCTGCGTGGAGAGATGACCGCTCTGAGGGAGGAGCTGAAGAAAGTTTGCGCAGAGATGTACCTCACCTATGGAGATGGTGATGACGTGGGCAGCATGTGGGTGGAGAAGGTACGTGACTAAATGGAGTTAATACAGCCCTGCTTGCATGGTGAGTAGTTCCTCTACTTTTCGTAAACATTGTCATTCATCCCCCTCCAGGTGCTCCAGCTGTACCAGATCACACAGATCAACCACGGTCTGATGATGGTGGGACCCTCAGGTAGCGGGAAGACCCTGGCGTGGAGGGTGCTGCTCAAAGCCCTGGAGAGGCTGGAGGGTGTTGAGGGCGTCGCCCACATCATTGACCCCAAGGCCATCAGCAAGGACCACCTGTATGGAACCCTGGACCCCAACACACGTGAATGGACCGATGGCTTGTTCACACACATCCTTAGGAAGTAAGTTCTGTGGCACACATCATTATTAAGGATTTTAATCTACTTATGTAATGTTTATCTTGTCAAATAAGACTTTTAAAAAGGGGTAGGTGGCTAGAGTCTGTATGGAACGAACGATACAAACCACAAACTATCTCATCTGGTATTAATTGCTTCAAAAACTGATCTAGTAATATTATCGAAATCCACAATATGTGTGGCTGCATCACTTCCAAATGTTTTTGTCAGTACTTTTGTATAATGTTTGTGCCACTAAACAGCCCTGAATGACATGCCCTGTGTCAAATGACTGTGGAAACATGAGACATGAGAAGCCGAGCACAGTCACACACTTTTATTTTTTAATTTTTTCCCCTAAAAAAGACCATTATTTTGAAAAAATACATACCAACTCAAAAGGATGATATGTATTGGTAAAAATCTAACAAAAAGCACTGGTATCATATCAAATTTGAAAGGTTTTATATTTCCCATCCCTAATGTAAATTACTTTTTCTATTCTTGACCATTTTAGGATCATTGACAATGTTCGAGGTGAACTGCAGAAGCGCCAATGGATCATCTTCGATGGTGATGTCGACCCTGAGTGGGTTGAAAATCTGAACTCAGTCCTGGATGACAACAAGCTGCTCACCCTGCCCAATGGAGAGCGTCTCAGCTTACCACCAAATGTAAGAGAACAGCACTTCAAACACAGATGTCTGTTTTGTTTCGTTATTAGACTTAAATGAGACAAAAACAGAAGGTGGTGAAAACTGTACTGATCTGGAATTATTTTCTCTCTTTCTAGGTGCGTGTAATGTTTGAAGTCCAGGACCTGAAGTACGCCACCCTGGCCACTGTTTCTCGTTGTGGTATGGTCTGGTTCAGTGAGGACGTCCTCAGCACAGACATGATCTTCAACAACTTCCTGGCTCGGATTCGCAGCATCCCATTGGACGAGGGAGAGGATGAAGCTCAGCGCCAGAGGAAGGGCACAGATGACGAGGAAGAGAGTGCATCACCGATGTTGCAGGTAGAAAGCGCGCTATAAGAAAAAAACAACACCTCTTAAGTAAGAAAAATGCACAAGAAATTATTTCAGTGATATTTTATGACATATTTTCTTAACTGATGTCCTGTTGCATGTTTTGCACTAGATCCAGCGTGATGTTGCAGCCATCCTGCAGCCGTACTTCACTTCCACAGGCCTGGTGATCAAGGCCTTAGAGCATGCCTCCAAGATGGAGCACATCATGGACTTCACCCGCCTGCGCTGCTTGGGTTCCCTGTTCTCAATGATGCACCAGGCCTGCCGTAATGTGGCCTCTACAACAACAACCATCCCGATTTCCCTATGCCCATTGATCAGCTGGAGAAATACATGCAGGTACTGATCTGCTTTCTGTATACAATGAAAAGAAGAGACATACATATTTTGCTACTCAATTGCTGCAAAATATATGCATTTTCTCAGAACTTAACAATTTTGTTGCATTGCCTTTCTACAGAAATATCTGATCTACTCCGTGCTGTGGTCCTTCTCTGGGGATGGACGGTTGAAGATGAGAGCTGAGCTTGGAGAATACATCCGTCGCATCACCACTGTACCCCTCCCCGCTGCTCCTAATGTCCCCATCATTGACTATGAGGTACAGGCTCTTAGTGCTTAAACAGTTATTGATTCTTCTCTTGTGTAAATTTAAAAGAAAATGTTTGCTTTCAATGTTTGCAGACACAGAGAGTCAAACCAGAAGAGAATAACTATCATGTTGTTTTCTTTGCGTTGTTCAGGTGTGCATCTCTGGTGAGTGGCAGTCCTGGCAGGGTAAGGTGCCCCAGATCGAGGTGGAGACCCACAAGGTGGCGTCCCCAGATGTTGTGGTTCCCACCCTGGACACTGTTCGCCATGAGGCGTTGCTTTACACGTGGCTGGCTGAGCACAAGCCACTGGTGCTGTGTGGACCTCCTGGCTCTGGAAAGACCATGACTCTGTTCAGTGCCCTCAGAGCACTGCCTGACATGGAGGTGAGAGACTGGATGGAAGAAATTAAATATTAAATATGTACACTGGAGTTTAACATATTTTAAACTGCTGAATGAATATGAATAAGCTAGGTTAAAATGAAAAGATATTTATCGTTGTCAACATTTCTAATTTTCAAATTTTCCTTCACCTCCCTAACAGGTTGTGGGTCTGAACTTCTCCAGTGCCACCACCCCAGAGCTGCTTCTGAAGACCTTCGATCATTACTGCGAGTACCGCCGTACCCCCAACGGTGTGGTCCTCGCCCCCGTCCAGCTGGGCAAGTGGCTGGTGTTGTTCTGTGATGAGATCAATCTGCCGGACATGGACAAGTACGGCACACAGAGGGTCATCTCTTTCATCAGACAGGTATGATACATGTTGGCTATTTTATGGGATTGTGCACACTGAAATCACAGCAACTTAAAATCTGGTATCCTTCCTTGAATTTTACATACGCTGTAATGCTGAATGCTGTTGTGTTTCCTTTGCAGATGGTGGAACATGGAGGTTTCTACCGCACCTCAGACCAGACATGGGTCAAACTGGAGAGAATCCAGTTTGTCGGAGCCTGTAATCCTCCCACTGACCCTGGCAGAAAGCCTCTCACACACAGGTGCAGTTCTCAGACTTTACATCTGATTAGAACATTAATATGATTAATACCATGGTTAACAGAAATGAAAAACATTGCTAATGATGAGCCCAAACAGTGATCATGTTGTGGTGTGCTGTTTCTAGGTTCCTGCGTCATGTTCCTGTGGTGTACGTGGACTATCCAGGCCCCGCCTCTCTAACCCAGATTTATGGAACTTTCAACCGTGCCATGCTGCGCCTCATCCCATCTCTGCGTACCTACGCTGAGCCTCTTACTGCTGCTATGGTGGAGTTCTACACCATGTCTCAGGTAAATTAGATTACTGAAACTAAGATCAGTGATAGAACAATTGAGAGAATGTCCTCTGAATATGAATGTAAAGGTATACATTGATTGTATATAGTGTGGATTTTTGGGGTGAATGGGGGTATGCATGGGTTTTGGAGGGTATATAAGTGTGTGCATTTAGTACTTAATTATGATTTAAAGCATAATTTTTGCGACCTGTATTAAAATCAAATATCACATTTACTCTTTAGTGTCACAGAAACTAGAGTACAAACAAGAAACAAAATGTCTTTTATTGATCATTTTTCAGTTCTTTTGTTCACACTGTGACTAATTTGTCCTCATGTCCCATTTAACCTTTTTCCCCATCAGGAGCGGTTCACCAGGACACCCAGCCTCACTACATCTACTCTCCCAGAGAGATGACCCGCTGGGTGAGAGGTATCTTCGAGGCGCTGCGGCCACTTGAGACTCTGCCTGTGGAGGGACTCATCCGCATCTGGGCCCATGAAGCGCTCCGTCTCTTCCAGGACAGGTGAGTGCAGAGAGGCTGAGCTTCAACACTCAAAGAAGATGCTATTCTCATCTACACTGCATGTTTTGTGCTCTTTTTTTTTTTTACTGATAAATCTGATGCCACTGAATGAATACTTTGGTGATAATGTGTTTTGTCTTTTTCCAGGTTGGTTGGTGATGAAGAGAGAAGGTGGACAGATGAGAACATCGACATGGTCGCTCTCAAACACTTCCCCAACATTGATAAGGACAAGGCTCTCAACAGGCCGATCCTCTACAGCAACTGGCTCTCAAAGGTCAACAGAAACAGGCCAATTCTGCTGTTATATTCCTGTTTTGGTGATGATGCTGAAATGTTGAGAATTTTCATCACGTTCGAGCAGTTTTATTTCTGCATTCACTGAATTTATTGTTTGTTTGGTGCAGGACTACATCCCAGTGGAACAGGAGGAGCTGAGGGACTACGTGAAGGCCCGTCTGAAGGTCTTCTATGAGGAGGAGCTGGACGTTCCTCTGGTGCTCTTCAACGAGGTGCTGGACCACGTCCTCAGAATTGACAGGTGAGTAACAGCGTCTTTAGTCGCTAATTGACTCTTAATCTGGTATAAGGATGGAAATAATCAAGGAATGATCATTTCAACTCTGAAATAAGTGTTTTGATGTGAATAATAAAACTGGATATCCTCCTGCAGAATTTTCCGTCAGCCTCAGGGCCATCTGCTGCTGATCGGTGTGAGTGGAGCAGGAAAAAACAACTTTGTCTCGCTTTGTAGCCTGGATGAATGGACTCAGTGTGTACCAGATCAAGGTTGGTACAACACGTTAAGATATATTACTATAATTGTTTGTCTGTTTAGAATTTATAATATTCTTTCATCTCAATACACTTATTTATAGACCCCCATTTTTCAGCATCATTGTTTATATATGCTGTTGTGTATATATTGTAATATACTATTTTAGTATCTATTTTTCAATATATTTTTTAGTTTAATGCACATAAGATAATTTACTTCCATTTTTGTATAATATTTCTATGCCAACGTATATTTCTCTTCTTGAATGGAAGTAACTTTAACGTCACCCAATTTCCCACCAGGGATCAATAGTGTTTCTGATTTGCTGATTTATGTATATGTTGTGTGTTTTCAGGTCCATAGGAAATACACTGGAGAGGACTTTGACGAGGACCTGCGTACTGTGCTGCGTCGCTCAGGTTGTAAGAATGAGAAGATCGCCTTCATCATGGATGAGTCCAACGTGCTGGATTCTGGTTTCCTTGAGAGAATGAACACATTGCTGGCCAACGGAGAGGTAACATGCTGCCATCATGTTCTGCTGTGCTTCTGTAAAAGATGACAACACTGTCCTTTAGATTTATAAGATAGGATATTGTTTACTTTTGTTTTGTGTAATGTTCCCTGTTGTTTATAGGTTCCTGGGCTGTTTGAGGGAGATGAGTATGCCACCCTGATGACTCAGTGTAAGGAGGGAGCCCAGAAAGAGGGCCTGATGCTTGACACACATGAGGAGCTGTACAAGTGGTTCACCAGTCAAGTTATCAGGAACCTCCATGTTGTTTTCACCATGAACCCGTCATCAGAGGGCCTGAAAGACAGAGCTGCCACATCTCCTGCCCTCTTCAACAGGTACGGATACATGGTGGAAACCAAGCGTAAATTAAGCAGTCAGCAGCAGGGAAAAAGATACTACAGCAATAAAAGTACAAGTTAGTGTTTCTTAATTGAAAACTTTTCTTTGTTAGGTGTGTGCTGAACTGGTTTGGAGACTGGTCCACAGAGGCTCTGTATCAGGTGGGTAAGGAGTTCACCAGCAAGATGGATCTGGAGAAACCAAACTACAAGGTGCCCGACTACATGCCCATCGTCTACGACAAGCTGCCTCAGCCGCCATCTCACCGCGAGGCTATCGTCAATGGCTGCGTGTTTGTGCACCAGACGCTCCACCAGGTATGGATGTTTCCAAGTTTGCAGTAGTGGCTCATGAGGTTTGCTTTAACAGGGATTGGGCAGGTGGAAATTCTAAGTTAATACACTTAACAGCTGGTTAATGCAAAGTTCATGGTAACTCTGCACAGGCTAACAACCGTCTGGCTAAGCGAGGTGGTCACACGATGGCAATCACTCCTCGCCACTACCTGGACTTCATCAACCAGTATGCCAACCTCTTCAATGAGAAACGCAGCGAGCTGGAGGAGCAGCAGATGCACCTCAATGTTGGTCTCCGCAAGATCAAGGAGACTGTCGATCAGGTGCAGTGATTTTGTTTTTATTTCAACTTAATTAAATGTGCATTCACTGTGCCAGAGTGCTTGAGAACTGCTGTTTACTCTTGTCTGACTCTTTGATTGTTCTTGTGCTGCCTCTTCAAGGTGGAGGAGCTTCGTCGTGACCTGAGAATCAAGAGCCAGGAGTTGGAGGCAAAGAATGCTGCTGCCAATGACAAGCTGAAGAAGATGGTCAAAGACCAGCAGGAGGCTGAGAAGAAAAAGGTACACAGGAAGGAATTTAACACCGAGAACACTTAAAGAACAATACTAATAATATTACTCTATTCTGATTGATATTTTTTCTTCTTCTTAAAAACAAACCTAACCTCTTGGAAATGTTGTGCAGTGATCTTTAATTGCACATTTAGATTAACTTGTAGCGGATTGCCTACATGTTTTTGGGGTGCCAGCTGGAGTTTCACTTGACAATTTACCATTTGAGATTTTTAAAGGTCAGTTCCTCACATGGATATATGAATACACTATCATGAACCCAATTTTCAGAGGTGTGAACCACCAGACACAACAACAACTTACGCAACTAATCAGGGCAACAGTCCAACACAGTGTAGTTAACATAAATTTAAATTCATTGTATTGAAAGAATAAAGCATCCCACATTCAACTAAAGAAAAAGTCATTTTCATTCAAGTCCAAACAATTTAAATGAAAGATCAAAAAATATTCACACAAAAATAGTCCAGCTTTAAATTTAAAAAATGCCACCTTTCACGGTTTCAGAGATAACCAACAAAAATTAGAACCTCAGTTTGTTCTGTTCAGTTTCTCAGAATTAGTCCCACATAAATCCTCTTTCTTAAACAAAATAAGTTGGGCTCTTTAGTTTTAGACATGTTCAGTTAAATTTTGCATCAAACTGAACTCTTATGCTGTTGCTATGGTGATTCCAGGTGATGAGCCAGGAGATCCAGGAGGCTGTGTACAAGCAGCAGGAGGTGATCAAGGACAAACAGCTGAGTGTCAAACAGGACTTGGACCAGGTGGAGCCTGCTGTTATCGAGGCTCAGAATGGTACAGTATTATATTTTCTCACAGCGGTCTTTATAATGCGTTTGATTTGTTGTCACAGAGTGAGCACAACAGTCTTGTGGATTAGAACTATATATAGTAAATGCACTACAATATGTGTTACAGCACTATTATGGTAGGCAATCAGTGGCCTGTACCTGCCTTTGTTCAAATATTTCCCTTTTTTTCTTACAATGTTATCACATAGTCACTTATGGTGTAAAGGCTTCCAGTTAACAGCTTGATTTTCACCTGCATCCTCCCTCCATCACTGCCCCTTCCCTGTCATAATTCACATCCTTGTTCATCTGATGTCGATAGCTGTTAAGTCCATTAAGAAACAGCACCTGGTGGAGGTGCGTTCCATGGCCAACCCTCCCGCCGCTGTGAAGCTGGCCCTCGAGTCCATCTGCTTGCTCCTGGGAGAGAGCACGACTGACTGGAAGCAGATCCGCTCCATCATCATGAGGGAGAACTTCATCCCCACTATTGTTAACTTCTCTGCTGAAGAGATCAGGTGAAATAAGAAAAAATGTTTTCTGCAGTTGTCACTAAAGCTCTCTCCCCTTCTCTCTCTGCCTCTTTCTGACTTTTCTACCCCTCAATCTGTCTCCTCTTACTGCTTTTTTCCCTCAAACACGTTCCTCCTTCCTCCTAACTAGCGGTGAGTTCTATCAAGCGGCAGCACCTAGTAGAAGTGCGGGCCATGACCAATCCTCCATCCGCAGTCAAGCTAGCCCTGGAGTCTATCTGCCTTATGCTGGGCGAGGAGACCAGTGACTGGAAAAAAATCAGACAAGTTATTATCAGGGACAATTTCATCAGCAGCATAGTCAACTTTTCCTCTGAGGAAATGAGGTACCGGTGTCAGAACGTCTGTCTAGTCCTTAATGGAAGCACAAATGATATTAATCAATCAGAATATAATCAGATTTGATCAGACTTGGGATTTTAGGTTTCTCATTGGTTAATTTTACTGAATCAGAAAATGAGCTGATGGTAACAGTGACCACTATGGTTGTCGGTGGTTGTTGTCATGATTTTGCATTTTTCACGGTTAAGGTGGTACAAATTGCATCCCTTCCCTCACCCCAAACAAAATTTAAATGATCCTGTGCAATGTTTCATTTACCATGATTTAGGGCTGAGCGATATCTACCAAATCAAATATCACAATATTTTTAAACAAATTCCTCAATACTGATATTCATTGAAAATTCCATCACTTTACTATAATGCATCCTTTAAAACCAGGAAAAAATAACACTTATGCCATGTCATCAAATCTAAGATGATAAATAGACTCATATCATGATATCAGTATGTCAATATATTGCCCAGCCCTACTGTGATTCGTGATAATTTATGCACACTTAACATTGGAGCATTTGACTGTGTAATGTGCTGACTTCTTGGACCATCTCTACTTTATTCAGTGATTCCATCCGTGAGAAAATGAAGAAGAACTACCTCTCCAACCCGAGCTACAACTACGACCAAGTCAACAGGGCTTCACTGGCCTGTGGGCCTATGGTGAAATGGGCTATTGCTCAGGTAAGGAAGCAGAAACTATAAAAGTGAAGAAATGTTCTTGAACTCAACCATTTATTGTCATTTTGCCTTAACTGTAATTTTTAATTGACAATATTTTTGTTTATTCAGAAAGGTCTGCCTGTATTTTCACAGTAATGTTAAGTTTTACTGCAAAATTGGCCTTAAGTTTATTTAACATGGGCATAAAAGTCTTACATTTAATTTGCTGATACATGTAGCAACTCTCAGTGATAATTGGGTTGAGTCGGTACTCCTTTAACGTTCTCCTTTAATGTTCTACCACTCCCCTAGCTCAATTATGCCGACATGTTGAAGCGCGTGGAACCTCTGCGTAATGAACTGCAGAAGCTTGAGGATGATGCCACGGACAACAAGACAAAGGCAGAGGAGGTGGAGCAGATGATCAGAGACCTGGAGGCTAGCATTGCGCGCTACAAGGAGGAGTACGCTGTCCTCATCTCAGAGGCCCAGGCCATCAAGGCCGACCTGGCTGCTGTTGAGGCCAAGGTACCTGGTCGTCAAAACCATTCTTTAGTTCCCTTCAAACTGAAGTGTCTTGCAGCATTTTTCTGAAATCTGGATCTTCTCTCCTCTCAGGTGAACCGCAGCACAGCCCTGCTGAAGAGTCTGTCAGCTGAGAGGGACCGCTGGGAGAAGACCAGTGAGACCTTCAAGAACCAGATGTCCACCATCGCTGGAGACTGTCTGCTCTCTGCAGCTTTCATCACCTATGCTGGCTATTTTGAACAGCAGATGAGACAGAACCTGTTCACCACTTGGTCTCACCACCTGCAGCAGGCTAACATTCAGGTAGTTAAAGCTCCCATACACTTACAATATTTGTGTAGTTTTTTTTGTGAAATTGTATTGTTGTTTTTTTATGTGACATTTTTTTGACTATTGTTCTTTTGAATGTATCTCAAAGCACACACACATGTTGAAGACATAAAATCTACCACATACCCGGCCATATGCACAACCACATATTTTAGAATTTATGGCAGAAGACACGTAATATTCTAAACTCCTACTGGTGTGATTTTTTTTTTCCTCCCAGTTCCGTACGGATATTGCCAGAACTGAGTACCTCTCCAATGCCGATGAGAGGCTCCGCTGGCAAGCCAACTCCCTCCCAGCTGATGACCTCTGCACTGAGAACGCCATCATGCTCAAGAGGTTCAACAGGTCAGTATCGTCCTCTTCGGGCATTGTAATGTTTTTAGGTTTGCTACTCTTGCAGGGTTTCCGCAGGTCTTTAACACGTCTTAAATATGATTTTTGACAGGTCTCAAAATTTCTTGGATTAAGAAAGTTAACGTTAAATAACGCCAACATTCCTATATAATAACCCTTCAAGGCAAAGAAAACATACACCATTCAGTTACATGTTTATGTTGAATGTCCCTGCTATTTTTTTTTTTGCTCGTAGGGTGTGAAATTTTAATTTGTTGATCCCTGCAGAAGTCCTATGTTGTTAAATTACTGACTACTCCTGAGCATGAATTAGCCTCAAGTTGATTTCATCTCCCAAGCTGATCTATTCTCTACTGTTGCCCTTTCTAGGTATCCACTCATCATCGATCCATCAGGCCAGGCCACAGAGTTCATCATGAATGAGTACAAAGACCGCAAGATCACCAGAACCAGTTTCCTGGACGACGCATTCAGGAAGAACCTGGAGAGTGCTCTGCGTTTCGGAAACCCACTGTTGGTCCAGGTAAGAACAGCCACTTCACGCTGACAGTGTTTTATTGTGCACTTTTCATTGTCCAAGGCCCTCATATTCATCAAGGCTTTGTTTATAGTTATTTCTTCTCCTATTTTTGCCTTAAAGGATGTAGAAAGTTATGACCCCATCCTGAACCCGGTGCTGAACAGAGAGGTCCGCAGAACTGGAGGTCGTGTCCTCATCACTCTGGGAGACCAGGACATCGATCTGTCACCTTCATTCGTCATCTTCCTTTCTACTCGAGACCCAACGGTGAGTATACAGTCATTTAGGTTTTATCTATTGATAATATAAGATTATTAGAGAGTATTTAACCAACTTTAGTATGTAGAAGTCTATTATGAAGTCTCTCATTGAAATGGAGAATTTTCTTTATTAATCTCTGATTCCGCTTGTTTCATGTGTGTGCAGGTCGAGTTCCCACCAGACTTGTGCTCTCGTGTTACTTTTGTCAACTTCACTGTGACACGCAGCAGTCTTCAGAGCCAGTGTCTCAACGAGGTCCTCAAGGCTGAGAGGCCTGACGTGGACGAGAAACGCTCCGACCTCCTCAAACTGCAGGGTGAGACAGAAAACACAATGACAGGGGACAGCGGGGGGTGATGATGATGGAAGATAATTCAGACCTGAGTCATGGTGGAAAAGCCGATCAACAACTGTCCTCCTGTCTCTTGTAGGTGAGTTCCAGTTGCGTCTGCGTCAGCTGGAAAAATCTCTGCTGCAGGCCCTCAATGAGGTGAAAGGCCGCATCCTCGATGACGACACCATCATCACCACGCTGGAGAACCTGAAGAAGGAGGCAGCCGAGGTGACCAGGAAGGTGGAGGAGACTGATATCGTCATGGCAGAGGTTGAGGCAGTGTCTCAGCAGTACCTGTCTCTGTCCTCCGCCTGCAGCAGCATCTACTTTACCATGGAGGCTCTCAACCAGGTCTGAACACATCTTACATCTACTTTCACCCAATCTTTATTTTATTTTAGTTTATTTTATTACTATTTTTTTATTTATTTATCAATATCAATAATATTTTCATGTTATTTATGTGTAAACTAGCCATACAACTATGTAATAAACAAATCATTGTTTGTATCTTGCTCCAGATGCACTTCCTGTACCAGTACTCCCTTCACTTCTTCCTGGATACGTACCACACCGTGCTGTATGAGAACGCCAACCTCAAGAACATCAGCGATCATTCACAGAGACTTGCTGTCATCACCAAGGACCTCTTCCAGGTTTGAGCTGCATATTATTAAAAAAAGGCTAGTTTTCTTTGGTGGTATGATTGTAATCAACGCAATTTGCTTATGTATGTTTTTGTTTTTTTTCGATGTAGGTGGTGTTCAACAGAGCAGCAAGAGGTATGCTGCACCAGGATCACATCACGTTCGCCATGCTGCTGGCTAAGATCAGCCTGAAGGGCATAACCAGGTAGGAGACCCACGTTTCATTATTCATATCTACCACCAATGGTAGGATCACATAAACGTCAGACAACACAGGTCTTAATCATTTCAATCCATCTCTTTCCAGTGAGCCCTCATATGATACAGAGTTCCAGCACTTCCTGCGTGGTAAGGAGATCGTTCTGACCGGCATGTCTCTGCCTAAAGTCAAAGGCCTCACCACTGAGCAGAGTGAGGCCATGGTCCGCCTCAGCCGCCTGCCAGCATTCAGTGACCTGGTGGACAAGGTTTCAGCGGATGAGGTGAGTATTGAAAGATACTGTCCATTGGTGTCACATATATTGAGATGATTAAAGCTGCGTATGAACAAGCTTATATTTACTTGCATGCCTCCTAAGAAAACGACTTTCTTTGAATAAAAATGGGATTGTTTTGTTTTGTTACTTTCAGCAATTCTTCATGTGGCTCGAGAGCAACACTCCAGACCTGGCCGTTCCTTATCTGTGGTCAGAGGAGAAGCAGTCCAGTGAGTAGATAGACATTGATCCAATAGATGCATACATTAAAGGGCTGGTTCAGATCATTTGAAGTGTGATTGTATGAGGTACTTGCCTGTAGTCAGTGTATTGACTAAACTAGATGGAGATCAGCAGCATGTTCCCAATTGGGAGAAGCAGAGAGAAGTACCAGTACGGACGCTAAGCACTGCTGTGGACAGGGCCAACAACAAAACCAAATTTTATCCTGTTTGGACCTTTTTAAGTGGCTTAAATACATTTTGTTACTGACCCTGTCCACGGCAGTTCATATCTTAGCTTCTGTGCTAGTACTCTGGTCTGCTTTTCCAAACCGGGTGTGTGCCATCCAGCATCTACTGTAGCTGGATCTCAGTAAGTACTTCATCCATTCCCACTTCAAATAATCCAAACTGTCCCTTTAAAGCCAAACAAATGTTCATTTAAATATTGATGTATATATTCTATATCTACATGACCTTCTCTGCTCTTCTCTGTTCAGCTCCTATTGGCCAGGCAGTACACCAGCTGCTGCTGATTCAGGCCTTCCGCCCCGACCGTCTGCTGGCCATGTCACACATCTTTGTCTCAAAGGTGCTGGGAGAGTCCTTCATGAACATCATCGAGCAGCCTCTCGACCTGGCTAATATTGTGGATAGCGAGGTAGTAAACGTTTCCTCAGTAATTATTCTTTTCCAGAGGCCATCGTCAGTGCTGTTCAAACTGTTGCTGACATTCTTCTCTTGTGTCTGCAGGTGAAGCCCAGCACTCCAGTCCTGATGTGTTCTGTACCTGGTTATGATGCCAGCGGCCTAGTCAGAGATCTGGCTGCTGAGCAGAACAAACAAATCACCTCCATCTCTATTGGTAAGGAAGGAAAAAGCTCATACTCTTGACATGAGGATCTTATTTATGTGTCAAAAGTTCAGTTAGGAAATGGCTAATAAATGTACTTACACTGTTCACAGGTTCGGCTGAGGGCTTCAACAAGGCAGACAGAGACATCAACACTGCAGTCAAGTCTGGCAGGTGGGTGATGTTGGAGAACGTCCACCTGGCCCCCGGATGGCTGATGCAGCTGGAGAAGAAGCTCCACTCCATGCAGCCTCATGCAAGCTTCAGGCTTTTCCTGACGATGGAGATCAACCCCAAGGTAAACCACATCAGTCATAAAAAAGTTCCAGCGTTTCATAATCTTAATAATGAAGACTTTAGTGACACTTCTTCTTTCATTCCTCAAAGTCTCAGTACTGTGTTTTCCTGACAGGTTCCAGTGAATCTGCTTCGTGCCGGTCGCATCTTTGTGTTTGAGCCTCCTCCTGGTGTCAAGGCCAACATGCTCAGAACCTTCAGCAGCATCCCTGTGGCTCGCATGTGCAAGGTGGCTTCATCTTATTTAATTTTCCACCAAATTCACAGTCACTACTACCCATGGTGCCTGCACACTTCTTCCACATTTGCCATCTTAACGACTCTTTTTGTCCCATGTTTCCACAGGCTCCCAACGAGCGTGCTCGTCTCTACTTCCTGCTGGCTTGGTTCCACGCAGTCATTCAGGAGCGTCTGCGTTATGCACCACTGGGCTGGTCCAAGAAATATGAGTTTGGAGAGTCTGACCTCCGCTCTGCCTGTGACACAGTCGACACCTGGCTGGACGACACCGCTAAGGTTGGAGATAATTTCAGGAATCATATACAGAGCTTTGAATGTGTCAGCAGGAGAATGAAGAAATTTAGTAATTCATGTTTGATTATGGTTTTTATTTGATAAACGGCATAATGCAGAATAATACAACAATAAACATGACAGGGGAGATTCTGGCAATGGTTTATGTCAACCACTCTTCAATAGTAATTGTTTGTCCAGAAAGGAGAAACAAAAGAATAATCCCACAATTAATAGTAAAAGTACCTACACGTCAAGTCCCATTAAATTCACACAGTTCTTACCATAAAAATAGTAAATTAATCAGATAAAGGACTTCAGTGTAAGAGCTTTGACAGCATGAATATAAGTTATATTTCTCCCCTACACACACAGGGTCGTCAAAATATCGCTCCAGACAAGATCCCGTGGGCAGCTCTGAAGACCCTGATGGCCCTGTCCATCTATGGCGGCCGCATTGACAACGAGTTTGACCAGCGTCTGCTCAACACCTTCCTGGAACGCATCTTCACCAAGGGAAGCTTCGACAGCGAGTTCAAACTGGCCCTCAAGGTTGACGGACACAAGGACATCAAGATGCCCGACGGCATTCGGTCAGCATAGCCTCAAACAAGTGTATTCCATTTAATTCATATTGACAAATGTTTCCCTGATGACCTTTACACATTGAAAATGTCTTCTGGTTTTGATTTTGTTACAGGCGTGAGGAGTTCATGCACTGGGTAGAGATGCTTCCCGACACCCAGACTCCATCTTGGCTTGGGTTGCCTAGCAACGCTGAGAAGGTCTTGCTCACCACTCAGGGTACGCCTCAGCCGATCATCTCAATCATCTGATCTGTGCTCTGGTGTTCTGTTGGTCACTGGACCAAAAAACATCCTGCTTCTTCTTCCTCAAACCATCTGATCATTAACCATCTCTCTCTGCTCTAGTGTCTCGACTTTTATTTTGACAGGGTGTCTCAGTGTGACGAGAGATCAAGATCTTATAGTTTTGTTTCTGCTTTGGGCAGAATACTGTGTGTGTGTGGCAAATAATATGAGCTCCCTCTGCTAATCTCATCTTCACTTCTTAGTTTTCTGTGGTATCACAAGTAGCCCCTATTTGCAGTCTGGTGTATCGTAGCTGTGCAGTTGTAGCAGTCATGCTTTCAAGGTGCTCTGCGTGGAGGAAGGGTGTGTGTATCCTCACCCTCCAGCAGCTGTATTTCACAGCCATCATGTCGCTTTGCTGAATTATCATCCCCACCCCACCCTCAGATTAGGATTGAAAACAGTCACACACCTCCCTGTCCCCTCGATCACATCCTCCCTCCCTTTTTTGTCAGATTGATTTCCCATCCACGCCTCCTCCAAATTCCCACAATCCCGGCTGCCAAAGCCTCAACCTGCCATACTCCTCTCCTTCATCCTCACTCCCACCCGTTAGTTTCTCTCCCAAACCCTCCATTGGTTATATTCATTTCTTTTCACAGATCCAGTGAAGAATGTGGTTATTTTATCCACTTGGGAACGTTGAATGTTACATTTGATTGAAATGTTGCCTGAAGCCTAATGTGTGTCTGTCGTCCTGCCCAGTGTAGTCCTAATTTGTTTGTCTGTCTCCCTCTTTTTGTTAAAAAAACAAAACAAACAAACCTTGTATTAACACACCCTCTCGAGGTAAGTTGTTTGTTTCTTTGTTCCACTATTAATTTCTTCTCCCCCCTACCTCCCACCATGGCCTTGTCTTCCACCTCCCTCCCTTCCCGCTCACTTGTTCCCTCCGCCGGGCTGCGCAGGCACTGACATGATGGGTAAGATGCTGAAAATGCAGATGTTGGAGGATGAGGATGACCTTGCCTATGAGACGGAGAAGAAGGAGCGCACTTCGTCCACGTCCGACGCTCAGCCGGCCTGGATGAGGACCCTCCACACCACTGCCTGCAACTGGCTGCAGCTCATGCCACAAACAGTCAATCCACTCAAACGCACAGTGGAGAACATCAAGGTAACGGCAGGAATGAGGGGAGAGGTGGTTGGCCAGCTGAATTCAGGCAACAGGCCTGAAATACTGTGTTGTCTACAAGAGGCTGTACATCCTATGCAGTTACTGCCATGTTTATCAGTTGTTTCATAATTTTTAAATTTTTTCTGCTTGACTCATGAGGTAACTAAAGGTAAAATGAAAAATAAAAGCATAGGTTTGAATTTAACAGGGTCTCTTAGGTTCTTAAAAGTCTAAAATCCAGTAATCTGAATGTTAGGCCTATGATATATGATATATGATCTTAAAAAATGATTGAATTATGAAATAAACATTACTGAAGTTGCATTAACATCATGATCATGATGTAACCACTAGTTGCCACTAAAACTGCAAACTGTATTTTTTGCAATTATGGATGTGAAAAGGGTCTTAAATTGCATTGATAATTGTCTTAAAAAGTATTCAATTTAACTTGTTGAAACCTGCAGAAACCCCAATTCCAGCAGTTTAATATGCACTTGCTTTTCTTGTGTCATTGATGCTTCTGTATTTGATTTAACGTCCTTGTCCAAACACACGCACACTTCCCAGGACCCACTGTTCCGGTTCTTCGAGCGTGAGTGAAGATGGGCGGCAAGATGCTGCAGGAGGTCCGTCAGGATCTGTCCGATGTGGTGCAAGTCTGTGAGGGCAAGAAGAAGCAGACCAACTACCTGCGTACACTCATCAGCGACCTTGTTAAAGGTAAAATTTTATTTTTTCAATTTATAGTCCATTTTTTAGATGAAAGAAATAAAATCAACACCAAAACACACCTTGAATTAATAACGCTGAAATTAATATAGGAAAATCCCTGCACACTTAAAATTCCTAATTGTCAGTCTTGAGCAACAAGAGGTCCTCGAACAGAATTATCCTTTGAGGAATAACTGATGTACACCTATTTTTCCTTCTCCCCAGGTATCCTCCCTCGCAGCTGGTGTCGCTACACAGTTCCAGCCTCCATGACTGTGATCCAGTGGGTGGCAGACTTCAGTGAGCGAATCAAACAGCTGCAGCAGATCTCCCAGGGGGCTGCCAGTGGAGGTGCAAAGGAACTGAAGGTACCGTTTGGTTAACTGATTGAGAATCAAACAACCTGTGACTTTTAAACAGTGTAACAGAGCCACTCACAGTACTGTCATTGTCCTCTTCCCCTCCCTCTCCAGAACATCCATGTGTGCCTCGGCAGCCTGTTTGTGCCAGAGGCTTACATCACCGCCACCCGTCAGTACGTGGCCCAGGCCAACAGCTGGTCTCTGGAAGAGCTGTGTCTGGAGGTCAATGTCACCACCGCCAGGGAGCCCAACTGGACGCCTGCAGCTTCGGCATCAAAGGTCAGACACGCAGCACGTCACCAGCTGTAGACACGAGTTACATAACCAGGTTAAACTGTGACAGTAGAGGTATATGTGAGGTAGGAAAAGTGTTCTCCAGACGTACATGGGGTCATGAGTAGAGGTCTGTGGACTTTTTTTTTTTTTTTTATTTCCAATCATTATAAAAGTAAAAAGAAAGTCACTAATTCTGTAGCGCACTTGTCATGACAGGGTGGGCTTTTAAAAAGTTTAAAAATGTCTTAAATTCACATTTACTAATAAATGGCCTTGAAAAGTGTTAAATAGTCTTAAATTCTGTTTGGGAAGGTTTTAAATATTTAATGATTTTCTAAAATTCACTCAGTGCTAAATGCTGTACATTTAATCTGACAAAATCATCAAGAGTTGTATTCAAATGCCTCTATTATCCTGTTTAGTTTTTTAGGTTTTTGCCATTTGTGTTTGCAAACTTTGTCCCCTGGTGACAACCAGATTTGATTAATATCATTAAGGAGCAATTCTCACCTCAATATACATATGCCTTTATTTTCACATTTGATGTTTAGTCATATTGCAAAATTGGCTTTTAGTTAGATTAATGTATATTGGAGATTTGTAAAATTTAGTTTCAAGGATTCTAATGTTGAATGTGGTCACTGTTGCAGGTCTGAAACTGCAGGGAGCTACTTGTGCCAACAACAAGCTGTCTCTGTCCACCTCCATCTCCACTGAGCTGCCTCTCACTCAGCTCCGCTGGATCAAGCAGAGCAGCGCTGAGAAGAGACACATGGTATGAACACAATACAAAACCAGTCATTTTTCTATCAAATAATCTACAGGAAATGTCTAACGATGCTGTAAATGCATTCATCAAATGTTTTTGCTTTAGTTTTGGATGAACCTCTCCTCACATTTAGTTTTTCTCCTCGTTGCAGGTGACTCTGCCAGTGTACCTGAACTTCACCAGGTCTGACCTCATCTTCACCGTGGACTTCGACATCGCCACCAAAGAGGATCCACACAGCTTCTATGAGCGTGGAGTCGCTGTCCTGTGCACGGAGTAGATGAAACAAGTCATTCCTTAAGACCAGAAATCATCAATAATCACTTACATTCATTCATTACCCACCAATTAAAATGTAGTTTGTAGCCTGTTGCATTCCAATATAAAACATAGTTGGGAACATTTGTGGATCAGTAATTAATATGTAGCCATTCGTAGTGTTTGTGGAAAGTGTCTCAGAAGGTCAAGGGGATGTTGTCAGATGGTAAAATGAAGGGATAATGAAATGTGGAAAAAGGAAGTTGGAAGTGAGATGTTTTTATGAAAGAACCTGTATGTTTTTAGATTGAATAAAGCTTGTTGGAATTAAATGAACTGCATTAATAACTTCAGCATGGTGTTTGTGTCCTAGTAAATGTTTAATTTAATGTTTGATTTGAGAATGAGATTCAGGCTCACATAGCTCTAAATGTTTATTATCTGACCCCGAGGCTCAAAGTGAATATTTCTGATTCTCAGTATTTTAAGTATTCTGTCAATCACTGAAATTGACTCATCAGTCTGCCAGATTTCTAGAGACAACTCAAATTTGACAAGATAAAAGGAAATAACGTTTCAGATTGTCATAAATGAAATGTCTGCTAACCTATTTTGAATAATGATACAGAATAGAATAGATAACATTTGTCATTGTTAGAGACTTCTGTGAGGGAATTCACTCTTGTCTTCCATAAATTAGGTTTAGCAGACAGGATAGTGGATAGTATCACAGAAAATGTACCTCATGACTGTGTTCATGAACTTGCTGAGGAAGTAAAGGTTTCTTGTTTTAGTCCAGAGACTTGGGACACAGAAACTGAAAACCAAAGTGCACATGGTGGTGACATTATCTTCGTGCTGAACTTAAGTTCCTACCCTCTGTCACTGACTTCATCACAGTCAAGCAACATTTTTTTCAACTTTTCTTTTAAAATGTCAGAGGAATAGGAGCTGTGGTGCAAAAAGATATGAAAAATGTTAAAATTTTCAGTGCATTACTGCCACCTGCTGGGAGAAAAAACTTTTTCCCTGCTAAAAGGCTTTTTGTGGGGGAAGATTTTCCTCAACCAATGAATCGAGGGCATGGTATAATGACGGAGGGTGTGTTTTGAGACTGGGGACTATATAAATAAAATTTGACTTGACTAGTTTTGCAAGAGAAGAAAGTACATAAACATATAATAAGAGGAAATTGAAACTTGATTAATCTGCAAGCTATTAAAGAAAATAAAAATAAGTTCCACAATACTTGTGAGAACATGTCTAAGAAAAGAGCACAAGAATATGAGACTTAGATTCTTGTCTGCAGCAAAAACATGGAGTACATTGTTAAGCTACTGCATGTTCTTCAAGACTTCAGAAAATTACTCAGATCCTTTACTTAAGTAAAACTAACACTACTGCGGTGTAAAAATATTCTATTACAAGTCCTGCATTTGAAATTCCCCTTGAGTAAAAGTACATATGTATTACCAGCTTTAACCTGAATACTTCTAGTCAGAAATATAACAGAGAAGACCTTGAGTGTATGTGTGGTCTTTAATCTATAACACCGTATCATTTGTCATGTTTTGTATGGAAAATCAAAGTAACTATAGTAGGTAAATAAATGCAGTGGAGCAAACAGGCTAAGTAATGTATAAGTCACTCAAATTTTTTAGTTACTTTTTTCAATTTGTCCTAATTTTAAAGTATATATACTATATTGACTTTGTCCATTAGTAAGCCTACAGTACTGCAGTCTGCAAGAGAACTGTGACAAACTCACAGATTTATTTTCCAGCACAACGACCCCAAACATAAAGCCAGTGCTGCACAGGAATGGCTTAAAGACAGTATGTAGTATCAGAGATATGTAGAGTAATTTGCTGAAAGTAAAATGTGAACGGCTTGTGATTTTAACAAAAAGATTTTGATAGGGCTCAAATTCAGTGGAGCTTTAGTTGTAAAATGCCATCTTAATCAATAAATTAGGAGGTGTTAAAACATTAGCAGATACAGATACTTATTCAGCTCATATAAATAAAGAACAGCATTAGGTTTTCTTTTCGAAAGATTCTTTTATTGGTCTATGGGAAAACATTCAGTTTCTTAATTTCCAGTGTTTAAGTTGTACTTTGGTCTGGTATGGAGACACAACAAAAATTATAATAATTTAAAGAGACAATCAGCACAACATGCAACACCTCAAAATAAGTGGAGGTAGAAAAATAAACGTTCATGTCTCCTTACATGAGTTAACAGTGCATTTCCAACTAAATATTTTTATTTCAGGCATTAAATATGACTGCAGTGCTTCAGTCTGTCAGTCCATGGTTACTCTCCTCCCTCCTGTTCGTCCTCCATGTTGACAACACACTGCCTCTTTCTTTGCCCCAGCTCCACCACCTCTGCTCCAGGGAAGCCCAGCTTTCTCTTGTAAAGAGCTCGGAGGTTACAGGGGCTGCGGGATTTTTCAGAGGAGCTGTCCAACATCTGGGTCAAACTCCCCCCCACTGGAGTTGCAGGTCCAGCTGTTTGAGGTGTGGGGGATCTTGTAGTGTGTAAGCCTGAGTCATCAAATTGGCAATGCAGTCCTATGTCCATTTTTTGGGTGTGCACTGATGAATCATTTGCAATTTCCTCTATAGGATCTCCACGACCGTCCCTATCACTGTCAATATCAAGCTTACAGACCCACAGCTGCTCAGAGTCACTCCCACATTTCATCTGGACATCTGTTACAGGATCTCTCATCCCATTTTTCACAGTTTCTCTGAGGGAGGCAGGGTGATGAAGGATAAATCTCCTGCTCCTGCCTAAGAACCGACAGCCTCCTCCTCCTCCACCTTTTCCCTGCTGCCTCGTTCGCCTGCTGGAGACACCCACATCGACGCTTGACTCATCAGAATCCTCAGAGCTCCCATCGTATGGGTCCAAAAACTACAATCACAAGCACACAAGCAGTCATTCATAAACACAGAGATGAGCAGGGTGCATTTGCAGCAGAAATGGATGGAGAATGCTTACCAAAGAATAACAGCCGTGCCTTCCAGCAGGCTTGTGCGTCAACGGCAGTGTCCGTCGAAAAGTCTCACTCTCAGGTGCACTGCTCACACATCCCTGCTCAGTGACAAATCCAGTGATCTTTGCATTAACAAGACAATAATTAATTTCCAAATTAAAAATCTCAATACATGCTGGAGCCCATCCTAAGGTTCCTGCCCAAATGATGTTACTCAGATCACAAGAGACAAGAGTGTGGACGTAGGAAGGTGTGTACATGTGCAGTGTCACTGGTGGTGCAAAGATAATGGGCATTTAGAGTAGGATTATGGGAAAGAAACTCAATTTGACCCCATTTTGCAGCATGTAGAAGCCCATTTCTACCAATGTGATTAAAAAAAAAGATCCTGTATCTCATTATAAACTTTCTTAAAAAAATAGTATTTCAAAATGACAAAGTGATGGGTTAGTGTCTCAGAAGAACGAATTACTATCTCAAAATAATGACTTACTTATTTCAAAGTAATGAGTTAGCATCTTAAAATAATGACTGTCTCAAAATAATTTGAAACTTTGTCAAAATAATGACAAACTTTCTCAAAATAATGTCTTAGAGAATCTAAAATAATAAATAATGACATGGACAACAATTAATTATTTTGAAAAGTTTCTCATTATTCTGAGATTGAGATGTGATAAATGAGGCCTATATACTGTATTTATATACATGCCATATATATACACACTCAAAATGATTATTTTTTTCGTCAGTACACTAAAAACAGATGTTACTGCACTATAAACAACCAAAATTATGTTTTGTGATAGAATTCTACAGAAGGAAATTAGAGTAAAATACAACAAAGTTTCACGTTTCTAAATGTATGACCTTTCATGGCTTGAGCAGAGTTGTGTTTATTTTGCATAAAACGCAGGTTATCTGACTTATTTTATTTCTTTATCAAAAAAGCGAACTATTTAGTCCGATACAGAATTATTACGAAAGAAATGAAATCACAATTTCAAGCAGGTTCAAGCACTTCATCCTTAATCCAAGTACTTCAAGCATGTTTAAGGATTTCCAGCACCTGTAAGAACCCTGTTTTGTGATACTTATATTATATTGAGAAAGTTTCTTATAATGACTTACAGGATGTAAGTCATTATATAAGATGTTCTTTTTGTTACACTGGCAAAAAAGAGGCCTACATAAGAACAAAAATGAAGAAAATATCCAATGGAAATGTCCTAGTATTGGCTTTAATCTCTAGGACATTTTAAATATATGTATACTACATACTACTTGTGTTTGTCCTGTTCACGTTCAGAAATACCATAGTGCTGGTGTCTGACCATCTTGGACTGATCTCAGAGTCAGAATCTGTGCTGGATTCCACTTTACACATCTCCTGACAGAAAACACAGACAAAAAAAAAAACACTCAAGTCCATATTCATATTTCAAAGAAAGACACAAATTAAATGCAAGACCTGATTTAGGATTTCCAAACTGAGAAAAGGCCAGAACTCTCTCAGTATGGTGATGAAATGTGGCTCACTCGTCTCACCATGTATTTGAAAGCAAGCTGGTCCACGTTGCTGGGTGCATATCTATCACTGTGGTCTGGTTGGAGAAAAAAAAAAAAAAAGGAATATGCACAGCAATAATGCATTTAAGCACTTTAAAAAGACGCCAACAGTAAATACACTTTTTTTTTTTGTTTTAAAATATCTAGAAAAAAATACTTCAAATTATTACTCAGTTATGCAGTGCTAGGATAATACCTTCAAGAATAACAATATTTTTCATTCTGCTAAAAAAATTTCACATACCTGAAAGTGCGAGTTG
The DNA here is from genome assembly GCA_034769285.1 of Lutjanus argentimaculatus. Lineage (NCBI taxonomy): Eukaryota > Metazoa > Chordata > Actinopteri > Lutjaniformes > Lutjanidae > Lutjanus > Lutjanus argentimaculatus. The sequence goes on along the minus strand of JAWZSL010000003.1, from coordinate 23,939,724 downwards.
TCGCCTTCTCCTATATGCCATGACATTAGGCGGGTAGAACTTTTTTTTATGGACCACGATGAAGTAAAAGACTTTAAAAAGACGTCGTTGTCGTACAGCCAGCTAAACTGGTAGATTAATTAACCAAGCACAGCACCAGGTGAGCGGTCTTTGGTGCTTGAAGCAGCCAAGTGGGTCCACAGGTGAGCAGTGTGCACACTACAACCAGCGTGGACAGCACGGTTCAAAACGCCTCTCAACATTTTAACTAAATACGTCCGGTGACATTTTCTTTTTCAAAATAAAACTCTTTTTTATTTATTTATTTTTTTTTTAATTGACCTGCACAACAGCCTAAATCCCCCTCTGAGTTTATACTGACCACTTCGTAAGCCTGTTTTTAAATTATAATAATAATAATAATAATGATAATAATAATAATAATAATAATAATAATAATAGTGTTTACATCTCTACAGGTCAAAGAAACCATATAATGTGATAAAAAAAAATCCTGCAAGTCATTATAATGAGGAACGTTCTCGAAACAATGACTAGTATATCAAAATTATGAAAGGCTTTCTCCAAATAATGACTTAGCATGGGTTACTGCTAAAACTCATTATTTTGAGACAGCTTCTTATTACTTTAAGATCCTAACTCATTATTTAAGATACAACTAATTATTTTGAGACACAAACTCATTATGTTAAGTAAGTCATTATTTTGTTAAAGTTGTTATTCTGACATATTAATTCATTATTTGGAAAAGGTTTCTCATTATTTTGAAAAATGTATTATTGTGAGATAGTATCTCACAAAAGTTGCTGTTTTGAGATACTAACGCATTATTTTCAGAAAGCTTCTCGTTACTATGAAAAAGTAACTCATTATTTTGAAAAAGTCCCCCCTCATCACCCGAGCGGAAATGGGCTCCCATACACAAATAACTTCACAATAATGTCCAAGATTTGTTTAAACATAATTTAACTAGAACTTGTCTCCAACGTAAAACATATGATGTTTTATAGCGGTTTTATTTTGTTAAATGTACAATTTGAAACGTATTTTTTATAAAAAAAATAAGTGCAATACAGTCACATTTAGAGACGCATAAAATTGTGACATCTAAATTGTTTTAAAGTTGCTTCGGTCGCATCATCCTCCACCAGTTCCCCGGTGAACCGTTGGGGGGAACGGGAGAGTCGGAGTGCCCGCTCCACGGCCCGCTCCCCTCCGTGCGTAAGATCCGGCCTGGGGGAAAGGGATGAATGTTAATTTCAAAGATGGCGGCGGAGGGAGGAGGGAAGGAGATGAACGAAATTAAAACTCAGTTCACCACTCGGGAAGGCGTCTACAAACTCCTCACTCACTCCGAATACAGCCGTCCTAACAGGGTGCCTTTCAACTCGCAAGGCTCCAACCCCGTCAAGGTCTCCTTCGTGAACGTCAACGACCAGTCGGGCAACGGCGACAGGATCTGTTTCAATGTGGGCCGTGAGCTCTACTTCTACATCTACAAAGGCGTTAGAAAGGTAGCGTGCTAACGGGGCTAATGTCAGCGGAAATCCGTTGATACCGCATGTTAAAAAAAAAAAAAAAAAACACCACTGCTGCCTGAGCTGCTGCTCAACTTCAGGCTTGTGTCGGCTGTGTTAAATAACTCTGGCAGGTGCTTGACTTTGAAATTAGCTGACGGCTAGTTAGCTCGATGCTAGCCCGCTGGTTAGCTAGTTAGCCAACGCAGCTGGCTAACATTAGCGAGCCAGCAGCTACTCCGAGGCCAGGGGCTAAATTCCGTCCCCAGGGCCGTCACTGTGTTGTAGTTTTGGTGGACAGATGGTTTTGAGGTTTGACATATTTCAGTCAGGGTAACGTCGACTTTTTGATGTGATTTAAGTTGTCATGGTTGACATGGTTGCTGTAACGGTTGTAGTTTGTGATGATAGTGACAGTTGTACGTTGACACCCATGATAACACCTGTCGACGCCTCTTGACTGACAGCTGTCGACAGACCACGATGATGCTGGTTTAGTATGTGGACAGTCTCTTTTGATGAAATGGCACTCAGCTCTCAGCTTGGGGATGTGTCTGGTCGAAATCTATGAGCTGATCAAACTGGCTGACTTGCTCTGCCTGTGGAGAAAAAGCTAACTTTAGCTAGACATCTACGATGGAGCATAATACTCTGGAAAAGTAGAGATATTCAACTTGCTTTGTCCACGGGCCACTTCTGCATAATGACAAGATGCTTTTATAAACAAACATTAATGATAAAGTTATGTATTAGATAAAAGGAATAAACATTTTGAAGGACTATATGTATTCGAAATTCTTTATTTCCAAGTCAGTAGACTTGTTAATTAAATTAACATGGTGTAAGTTTTGAAAGAAATCAGATGTTTTACTGCGTTTAATAACTGCAACTATATTTTAATTGTAAATGCTGTTGTAGCATTTGAAGGAGTTAGAACTTTAAGCATAACTGGAATCTCCTGTGTCATGCAATCACTGAAAATTTGGAATAGTTAATAATCGGACACTGTAAAGGACAGAAAGACTTGCATGTTTAAGCTCTTTTAGTGTGAAATACACATTTATGGGGTCAGAATTATCCTAATTTCTTAAGTTAATAGTTGTTTTCCACTATGTGACTCACCATCTGATCCTGCTCTACTTAACACAACCTGAAAGGTAGGGCTGCATGATTTAGTGAAAAAGTCATAATATGATTATTTTGACTGAAATTGCGAATGCGATATGCGATAGGATTAGTGGAAATGATCACTTTTACATTACAATTTATGTTCACTGAAAAAAAAAAAAAAACTAAAATGGTGATGATGTGATATTTATTGAGGTCTGCACCAAACATGTTTTCTTTCATCTGGAGAACAAGATTTTTAGGCCAGGTCATCTATGCAGCACTACAGTATCTCATTATAATGCTGTTTTCTCATGGTACTGATTCTGTGATTTGGTATATTGGACTTGGTCATATTGCAATTGCGATTAATTGTGCAGCCCTATTGAAAGGCCATCATGTGAAGGTCAGCGTTTTCTGTTACTAATGGCCTAATTTATCCCATCATCTGAAATTGGCCTATCTGTCTCTCCTAGCTTGGAAAAATGTGCAAGCCTTTTCTTTTTTTTCTCTCTCTCTCATTGTGAATTAGAAAAATGTCAGAGTGCCACCTGGCACCCTATTGAGGCCCAGATTTTGCCTGGAAGTTGAGTATGATTGTGGTAAAGAATCTGGAATTGCAACTATATTTCTATATTCTTTGTAATGTGCAGTCACTTACAAATACATAATTTAAGTCTTCATGGTGATGGTGGGTTCTGAAAAATATGTTATGCTTTTCTAGTTAAACAGGGTGGAGAACGAGTGGGAAACGCATGATAATTCAAAGTTCACCATAGTTTGCCTACAATATGCTGGTGTCATTAAAGGGGAAATTCAGTACTGTTTCATGTGGATGTCCAGTCAGTGTTGATAGTAAATGCAGTCAGCTGAAGCAATAAATTCCTCAGTGTCTGCATTGCTCACAAGCTTCTGACACTCAGGCCCATGTTGCTGTGTATCGCGACCCTAGCCTGTAACTTACTTTGTCAGCCAAAACATTAGATGACAAAAATAACTCATCTAGCACACCCCCTGGCTACCCAGAGGGGGAAACTAGAAATCCAAGCTTAAATAGCCTGTAGTTCTTGCTTAACACCAATGACATAACTTGACATCACTGGATGCAGGAAGAACAACATATTTTGCTGTATGAGAACTCATCCTTGTCAATATAGCAAAACTGAGGAATTCTTTGCTTCAGTTGTCTACATTTGCGATTAGCACTGACTGGACATCCACATTAAAAGTTCTGAATTTTCCCTTTAAGGAATATCATGATACAGGCTCTCTCATGCTTCATTAAAAACATCTTAAAGCAGTCATCCAGTATACTTGTCCTAACACTGCATTAAGTGACTTCTGCCAGCAGCTGACTTCATATCACAGGTTGACAGGAATCAGCTGACTTCTAAGTTGAAGCAATGTGTCATAGCCTTTTCATTATTCACACAGAGACATGTGCATGTCATGTGTATCATCATGGCACTGTAAATCAGCAATAGACTTTGTTGAGCTACTAGATATCAGAAAAAGTTTGTAGTACAGAATTTATGTTAAAAAGCAAAAAGACAAAACTGTGCAAGATAGTCTAACTGGCAATAGGCAAGTTATTACGGCACAAGGAAATTAGTCATGTGACTAATGAAAACTGATATTTGGTGTCAGTGTATGATAGCATATCACATGAGAATGTTTGCGATACATCACCATATTGATTATTTGTCCCATTTGTATGGTGAAGCTGGAAAGAATGATTTGTTTACTGTCCTATGTATTAAAGCCAGCAGTTGGCAAATCCAGCAGCTCATTAGCAGGGACCGTTTTATTTCTTCTGTGTGTATCTGTAAAACTCCTTATATAAAAGTATTTGCGATCACTGTTGGAATAGGCTTATTATGCACCATTTTTGCTGGTTATGTCAGTCATAAAATTACAGCCTAATACCACACATGCTATCATGAGGCATATGAGCTGTGTTTTTGCCTGCACTCTTGGTTTAAACTACTTTTAAGACTTGGTTTGACATTTTGTCTCTCTGAGACAGGCGAGACAGAAACACTCGATGTCGCATCTAACAGTAATGGAGGAACCACTGAGTCATCATCTTACACTCAGAGAGAATTTTCCATTCTACAAGTAGTGTAAACTGTAAATCATTAACAAGTGGAACTGTTATACCGGTTATCTACAGTATAGGCTCTGGGTATTTTGTTCTCAGCAGTAAAAATGCCCTGACATCAAAAACAATATTTACATCACACAGCTTGATTGCTACCTATCTGCAGAGAAAAGTCATACCTCTTTACTTGAGTTCTTCCTCATTTTTGCTAATTTTTGCTTGGTGACGGTGAACTACTTGATGTGTTGTCAAAGGTTGGACAGAACTTGTAAGTGTTCGGATGTCACTTCTGTTCCAAGATATTTGATTTAACCAATTCACTGTTGTCTTTGTAATCAGTGGAATTAATTAGCATTATTTCCTCTAAATACAGTGTCAGGTGTTTTCAGATGAAGCAAAGGAAAAAAAATAACCTATAACTGCACACTCAGCTCTAATGGTTTATTACTCACAGCTTGACCAACAATGGCCTTTGTCATGAAACAAAGTGCATCAAGTAGTTTTTGATATTTAAAGGTTACTGCACTCACTTCATATGCGTTCATGCTTTCTCTCCTCAGGCTGCTGACTTGAGCAAGCCCATAGACAAGCGCATCTACAAGGGAACGCAGCCCACCTGTCATGACTTCAACCACCTTACGGCCACAGCAGAGAGTGTGTCCTTGCTGGTGGGTTTCTCAGCAGGACAGGTACAGCTCATCGACCCTATCAAGAAGGAAACAAGCAAGCTCTTTAATGAGGAGGTAAGTCTCTGAAGGACATTTTGAGATTACTCAGAGTTCTGTGTACAGAGTAAGTACTGGTCAGTATAGCAAAAACTTGTGAGAAGCAGTGGATTTTCACATTTAATTTTTCACAAAATGGATTGCTGTAGTATGATTTATATTGAGCCTTGAAGTCAGACAGACATCTGCATATTTGTTTCTGCTGTTGTGGGTGAATAGATGTTTATTTTGGCATCTTATCCAATTCCACTGAGATAAATGAACCTTTGCTGCCCAGGAGAACTATTGCTTCTACAACTTATACAACTCACTAAATGTTGGCTGAATAACAGTGATCCATTACGTAAATTATTGTTTCAGTATTTCTCTTAAACTGTAATGTAATTTTGTATTTATCCTTTTAGTAAACTGTTTCTCCTTTTTATGCAGAGGATAAATAAAGTTGAATGTGTTTCCTGTAGCTTTTCTTGTACTGTATGCTACTTTTTGTGTTTTTACTGACTTTGACATTTAAACAGGTGCTAGAAATCTTTGAAAGCACTTGAATTTTAATGGAGTGTTTTCAAGGTTTGAAACGTGCTTGGATTTTTGATAGTGTTTTGAAACACTATCAAGCTGCATTACTTTGATAATAGGTTGCTAACTGACTGAATGGTGCTTTTTAGATAAATAATTAAAATAAGTTGGATATTTTCTCAGACATGTTGTAAATCATGCCAAGTCTGTTTCCAGACAGGTGACACACTTAAAAAACCAAAACTTTGTGTTTTTGTGTTTTGTGTTTTGTGTTTTCCTTTAATTTGTCATCCTTTTGTAGAAATCTATCATAGAACATGTTTTTGGTTGTTAGACCACAATAACATCTGATTTAACATAATAAAAAAAGTGAAATAATCTAGAGCTGCAACGATTAGTCAATTAGTTTAGTTTGTCAACTATTTTGATAATCAATGAATCAATTTGTGTTTTTTTTTCCAAAGAAAAAAAGTCCATATTCTGATTTCAGCTTCTCAAATGTGAATATTTTCATGTTTTTTTTTTTTAAATCATCTATGATGGTAAACTGAATAGCGTTGTTTTGTGGACATGACATTTGAGGACAACACCTTGTGTTTTGGGAAACAATGATTAGCATATTTTACCATTTTCTAAAATCTTATGCTCCAAACAACAAACTGATTAATCGAGAAGGTGACAGATTAATCAAGAATGAAAATAATTGTTAGTTGAAGCTCTAAAAAAAAAAAAAAAAAGTAAATTACCACGCCTGTAAGGTGCTGGAAAAGCTTGAAAATGCACCTTGACAATTCTTGATAAGTGTTTGAATTTGATGTTGGAAAAGGTATAGGAATATGTTTTGCAAATATTAAGAATAAATTGTATGACTTTCAACATGTTCAGAGTGTCAATTTCCTGATGATACTGTACTGATATTATTTTTTCTCTCTTCTCCCTCCACTCTCTCCTTCCCTGTCTGCCTCTCAAACCTCATCCTCCCTTCTCTCTGGCCAGAGACTAATAGACAAGTCCAGAGTAACATGTGTGAAATGGGTGCCTGGCTCTGAGAGTCTGTTTCTGGTCTCTCACGCCAGTGGAAACATGTACCTGTACAACGTGGAGCATACCTGTGGCACCACGGCACCACACTACCAGCTGCTGAAACAGGGAGAGAACTACTCTGTACACACGTGTAAGAGTAAATCCACGCGGAACCCTCTCCTTAAATGGACAGTGGGTGAGGGGGCTCTGAATGAGTTTGCCTTCTCTCCAGACGGGAAGTTCCTAGCCTGCGTTAGCCAGGACGGCTTCCTACGGGTGTTCAACTTTGACGCGGTCGAGCTTCATGGCACCATGAAGAGCTACTTTGGTGGCTTGTTGTGTGTGTGCTGGAGCCCCGATGGGAAGTACATAGTTGCAGGCGGAGAGGACGATCTAGTGACTGTGTGGTCGTTCTTGGACTGCAGAGTCATTGCCCGAGGTCATGGGCACAAGTCGTGGGTGAGTGTGGTGGCATTTGACCATTACACCACCAGCGTGGAAGAGAGTGACCCGATGGAGTTCAGTGGCAGCGATGAGGACTTCCAGGATCAGATGATCCATTTTGGGCGAGACCGGGCCAACAGCACGCAGTCTCGTCTTTCTAAGCGCAACTCCACAGACAGTCGGCCCGTTAGCGTCACGTACCGGTTTGGCTCAGTGGGCCAGGACACTCAGCTGTGCCTATGGGACCTCACTGAGGACATCCTTTTCCCCCATCTTCCACTCTCACGGACACGAACGCACACTAACGTGATGAATGCTACCAGCCCCCCTGCGGGTGCTACAATAATCACTAACACCTCTAGTAACACTACTAATGGAAACAACAGTGGTGCCAATACTCCTGGCATTAACTCCCTCTCTACTACATTACCACGCTCCAACAGCCTACCCCATTCAGCCGGCACCACGACGACGGCAAACAACACCAACAAGGCTGGCACTGGCGGTGGCATCGGCAGTGGCATTATGGACAGTGCCATCGCCACAGGCGTGAGTAAGTTTGCCACGCTGTCACTCCACGACCGGAAGGAGCGCCACCATGAGAAGGACCACAAACGCAACCACAGCATGGGCCACATCAGCAGCAAGAGCAGCGACAAGCTCAACCTGCTGACAAAAACCAAAACAGACCCTGCTAAGACTCTGGGCACACTGCTGTGCCCGCGCATGGAGGACGTGCCCCTCCTCGAGCCCCTCATCTGTAAAAAGATAGCACACGAGAGACTGACTGTACTCATATTTTTAGAGGACTGTTTAGTGACTGCTTGTCAGGAGGGATTTATTTGCACATGGGCGAGGCCAGGCAAAGTGGTAAGTTCTTTTTAATGTAGGAAATGTGGGGGAAAGTTGAAGTGGAAGTGATAACGTGTCTGTCAATCTTTAGCTGTCCTAAACTAAAAATCAAGACATATACTGAAAGCATAAAATAAACTATGGACATTTAGAGAAGCATTTTTAGCTTTTATAGTCAGGTTGTCACTCTCTGCAGGCAGGCTCTCAACATATCAGACTTTGTTTAATGTATACCTGCTTCCCAATGAAAGACCTATTCTGCCTAAGTTTCAAATATACCCTATGCTATGAAAATATTCCCGTCTGGTTATATAATACATTCTGATAAGGAGGATTTCCTGTGTAGACCTGCGAGGGGGAAAAGAAGACGTTAATCCATATGGAGTGTGTTCATTGGTTCATCATAATCATCCCACAATGCATAGCAGCACAGCCAAGAAGTCATCTGCATATACACTCTTCACATTTCAGCTTTTATGCAAATGGCTCTGTATTTGCCCAAAGAGTCTCTTCTGCAGTTTCTCACATGCTTACAGCTTAATATGTGTATACACACCCTTGTATACTTCCCTTTTGTCTGTGTGTTTTTGAGAGATTTTGCCAGAATGAGGCACATGATAGTTCGAGGATCTGGAACATAGAGGAAGTCTGAAGGCGAGTTAGTTCAGAGAGGTTGTTGCTTTCTACCACAGTCAGATATTAACAAGCACTAGAGGGAAAAATAGCCTTCAAGTTTCATCAAATGTCTCATCAATGCTGTGATATTGAAGAGTACACTTGTGTCGGCAACATTATAAAAAACATCATTAATAAATGGTAAATTGATTAATTTTGTTAACAAACCTTCAAATCTTGTGTATGTATATTTTATAAACTATTAAGCAGTTGTAAAGTTTTATAAACATCAGTTGCAACTTTATAATGGCATCCAAATTATGTGTATAGATGCACTACACAGTATTTATTAACCATTTACAAAGTATTATAAACCTCAGTTGCAACTGTACAAAAGCCATCCAGATAACATTCATGTTTTCACTCAGAATGTGCCAGATACAGCAGCTTGGTCTGTGGCCCTACACTTCATACTATAATGCTGTAGGTGTAGGTACCCCTCTAGCGTCAGTTTTGCACAGGCGGATCAATAGTGATCTGTTGATCTTTAGAAGACAAGACTTGTTAATCCAACAATGGCATTGCTGTCACTGCTAAAAATATAATGGATTTTGAGAAGCGTGACACACCTACTTCATATAGTACATAAAGAATGCGACAGTAAACTTCAGTTTATTGATTTAGTCAGAGTGTAACTGTGATCGTCTCTTATCAGCTATGATACAATATATAATTTAAAAAGTAATTATTTTATATTGAATAAACTAATCATAAAATAGCATAATTGATAGCATTACTAATAATTAGTAAACATAATTATGATTTCATTGTTTAACAGTGTGAAATCTATTAACTAAAGTTTAATCATCAATTTACCATTTATTAATTATGGTTATTATAAAGTGTTACCCTTGTGTCTCTGGGTGAGAAAATGTATAAATTCTGATTTATATAAACCACTTTGTTTAAAAAAACATGGAGTGGAAGATGGAGTGGGTGAGGCCAGTTTTCTGCAAAGTGCAATTAGTATTCAGTAATGGGGAAGTAGCCTAATTTTTTTATGGTTAATGATTGAGTGTGTAATAACAAAAGCACATTAAGAAAGTAAGGCTGAACAGTTTGGTAAATTTGCCCTGTTCCAAAAAAAAAAAAAAAAAAAAAGTCAATTATCTGGTCGTGTCCATTAGAAGTGCCTTGATCAAGCAAACCTCTCAAAGACATCATTAGTGTTACACTGTACACTCGTCATCCACTTTGACTGCTGTGCACACGCAGGCTTTTAATTAAAAATGCAGGGAGCCGGGATGTGGAAAGAAAGAAGCGGCTAGAGGCTGATTTTTTAAATGAGCTATTTGTTGCTTGATTTTTTTGCTACACTATGTGAACTTTCCCAATGCAAATCTCCTTGTTTTCCTTTTTCCAGGGTTTATTGTCATCCCAAAACCAAGCCAGCTCTCCCAGTGGAACAGTAGTATAGCCACAATATTTCTGCTGCTAAAGAACCCTGCAACCCAGAGTCTGATGCTGCTCTTCACCCTGCAAGCATTGCAAGTTTTCCTTTTCTTTGATACCCCTCCCTGCCCTCCTCCTCCCCCTCCTCCGATTTTGTTTAATGGCTTTTCTGTTCTTTTTCGTTTATCACTCACTTGACCTAGTGGAGGAATGAAGCAAGAAAAAGGTGTGGTGCAATGGTGGACTATTGCGCTAATGTACTATTGTTCTCTGGAGTTTTAACACATTTTTTAGAGTTTTAAAAAAAATCTTTTCTTTCATGTCAGATCTCATCAGACTGTTGTCCCCTCTGGAAATAAAAGCTTGGCTTTGTTAGATGCAAACCAGACAATTGTGGCTTGAGATTAAAGGGATAGTTCATTTAATTTTCATAATCTGTGTGTTTTTTAACCAAGTGGTGTAGCCCAGCTTCGGCTCAGGGTTACTAGCTGAAATATGACTTTTGGGTGAACTATCCTTTTATGACCAAGTGCGTGAGCATCTGAAAATTTTGCATCCATCTACATTCACCCACCACTTCTGTCTTTTCTTGAGTAGAATCTCCCCATTATGACTTTGCACTGATTTTGTTAGTTATTTTGTTGTTTGTTTTTATAACTACTCTAATGGAACAAAAAAAAGAGGGTTGAGGACTGCCTTGTTGCACTCGGCTTTAACATCCTCAGTCTTGAAATCTGAATCTATAAAGCTGGATGCTGCAATCATAGTCTTTTTAAAGAAAAAAAAAAGTTTGCACTTAAAATTAGTTTATTAGAAGAAAATGGCTTTACATTTTTGGGTGTGCTCAGAACTCACAGATGGCTAATACAGTAGGTGAAGAAAATGATAAAAAACTATTAAAACCTTTATCTATTGAGCATTTATTTTAATATTATTTCAGATTCAAATCTGCTCTGTATCATAATGTGTATATTGTAATTAATTGATTTGATGGGGGCCTAAGCAAACTACCATTACTCCAGTGGAAGTTTTGTCATTGATAGTTATATTTCTAAAGCCTAAAGTATACATATTAATAATATTAAAATAATCTTGAATACACCGTTTTCTGTTCTCTTTTGTCACATGTACTGTATTTACATAACAAAGCTGTAATGCCTCTGGTGTGGAAATTGCTTACATTGTCACTGAGCTGCACAAAAGGAGCTGTCAAGTATGGATGTCCATGAAGCTCAGGAAGTCTTGCAGACGACGATTGAATCTCAAAAGACTCCTCAACTTGATACAAGCTCTTTTAATGCCTCAGTCACAAAACATGCTTAAAGAAAACATGGAACTATTCTCCAATTTTCTCCATAAAGGAACTTTATAGGGGTGCACCAATTGTGAAATTATTTATTCCCCCTTTTGTTCCAGGGAAACAAATAAGTATTAATTATACATGACATGTAACACATTGCCCTTTTAAGTCCGATCACAGTTGTGTCTAGCCAGTGGCTGCTTCTCTGAAATAGCAGCTGGGTACGCTAGCTATTGTTGTCCAACTGTGTCCACATCTGCCGCTCCAGCGTTGAAGGTCATCTTATTTGATGATCAGCTGATACCAGTGTCCTGCTGATAAATTGGTGCATCCCTATAAATTTAACAAACGCTACATGAAAGATTTAACATAACAAGCTTGACATTCAGCCGACGAGTCTTTCCCTTTTGACACTGGTGCAGTATTCAAGTACCTTGATTTTTTTGTGTGATATGATAGCCAATTCTTGTTGGTGCCATGAAAGGTCCCTTTCTACCCAATTAGCTCTGGGTTTTGAACTGGTTCTGTTCAAGATTTCTGGAAACTTGGTGCTATCTAGTGAACCACCCAGTTTCCCACTAATTTTGAGTGAATTATTGTAATTACGGCCGTTTTGGTTTCCAAAAAGGACAAGCCTTTTTTTTTTTGTTTTTTCAGGAACAAACTTTTCAGGTACAACAATTTATTTTTGGTGTAAATCTCAAATGGTTCGAAATTAGTTGCACTAATCAGAATAGGGCCAGTTCCATGTTGGTGGAAAAGGTCTTGAGGAGTCCAGTGACCTCGGCACTTGACAGAAAGTTGGTGAAGCAAGATATTTTTGAAATGAATAACATTTTACATTTCCACTTTTATTGTTCATAGTCAATAAACCCCCAAACCACTTTTTTTTTTTTTTTTTTTTAGCAGAAAACCAATGTATGTGGGTATTTAGTAATGCTGTTGATAGATTCAAGTCTAAATCATCACTTTGTTAGTCTCTTTACATTTTTGTGTCAATGATATTTTAAGTATTTCCAATGCAGGTTAATGACAACATACAAATGAGACTTAACTTTTTTTTTACTTTGATAATGCATCACAATAACCAACACAATAAAGTGCAGACTGAGTCACAGTCCATTTTAATGAGCTTACAGCTCTGAATGAAATTGTATGTTTTTAAGCCACAAGTGGAGGTATGAAGGTACTGGTCAAGCTACATTTGAAAACAAAGGACTTTTTTAAGGCCCATCTGCAAATACAGATGTTTTCACATACATAACTGATCTAAAATGAAACTCATTTTATTATTCATTAACTGTTCAAATTCTGTTTTGTTGCCTGCAGGTGGCTATTTATGTACATTACATTTGGATTAATGTGCCTTTTGTTCTCCAAAGACAGTATTGTGGCTTTGAATAATTGTGAAGCACTTAATGTGAATGTTCTTGATGTTTGCCTTTGTACAGGAAGACTATTGCCCTACAGATCAGTTCATTCACAGTTACTGAAAGATTATCACGAGTATACAGTGTCTATAAAAAGTAGTCAACCCCGCCCTTGTTTTTCATGTTAATTGCTCTACAACTTTTAATCACAGCTGATTTAGTAAAGCCACTATTTGTAGTGTTTAAAAATTTCTTTGCAAGACTGCAAGAGCAATATTCAAGTGCTCCCATAAATGCTTAAATGGATGTAGGCTTGGACTCCAGGACTTAAACATACTTTAATGTAATTTCAATTCTATCCTGCTGCAGAATGATGCATTTCAGTCTCCTTATTGGAGATTCTGACTGAAATGTCCCTTTGTCTATATGATGTAGTTTTTTTATTAGAACATTGACAAACCAGCTGTTGGATCTTCCTGATTGTTACATGTCACACTGACGTGCGTTTACTTTGTCAGTAAAGTATTTTCCTTCCTCATTTAATCATTTAGGATTCAAAGTTGTAAAATAACACAACCACCAGAACAGTCCTACTTTGGGTGTGACTACTTTTTAAAGGCGCTGACTATTTTCCTCATCAAAGAAGTTAAACCATTTAATTCACATGGTTAACGGCTGCTCACTTGTCAAATATCTTATTGCTCAGCTTGTGTTTTAGGCTCAGATTGAAGTATATTTCTAAACAGTTGTAAACATGTAACACTTGACTGTGTCAAGTAAAACTGAGGCCATAACTAAACTACACACTCTCAATCCAACATAAGATGACAGACTCTTAATATTGTTTGTGTGGAGATCACATTGAGTTTCATCACTACAGTGTGGGTTACACAGTCAGAACTGGTAAGTTGACAGGCTTGGCGGTCTTCGATGAATTGTTTTCACAGATTTCAACATCAGGCCTGTCCAAACATTGTCCTCTCAACAATCTGTTTATCAGGTCTGTCCTGTTTTAAGAGGCCATTTTTCATTGAAACACTGAAGTGTTTTTGGCTCTCAGTACCCTCCATGTTTCCGATCCAGAGGTGGCATGTAGTAGGTCTTGAAAGCTGCATGGTGTGACTCATCCCGGGGCTGTGGAGAGAGGAAATGCAGTCTGAATGCCAAATCAAAGCCCTTAATTAATGTTACAACCAAGGCACTTGTTTGGTTTAGGGTTCCTCTTTCTTTTTTTTTTTTGTTAATACAACATAAGCAGTTTTAAAACATCTGACACCTGAAACAAATCTGTCAGCTGTGTTTACTTAACTTCACAGTGATATTTTGGGGATTCAGAAATGTAAAAAGCCTGATGTCTGTGTCGCACTCCTGTGTTTACCTTGGCCAACCGTGCCTGGCACTTTTTTGATGTGATGGCTGGCAGTGTGCCTCGGTGGGTGACGGAGAATGCAGGCATAGTGGAGACTGGGAAGGAGATCTGCGGTCCTGGTACGATCATGTTGAGTTTGGGCAGCTCTGCGGGATAATGAGGGATGTTGCGCCTGATGAGCGGCTCTGCTACATGCTTCATGTTGTGCTGAGGAGGGAGAAAGCACCGGGTCTCACCAGTTGTATACATATCGGACATTTCAAGTAAGTTGACTTTCAAGGGATAGTTCACCCCAACAACAAAATATTTTTTCTTTACATGTAGTTACATTTTTCCATCTAGACTCCTCTGGTATGAGTTGCATAGTTTTGAACATGTCAATAATATCTGTTTCCAATTGAGTCATCCAACTGTAACTGTTGTTTAAAAAAAAAAAAAACATATTTAAGATTTATTAAAAAAAAATAGTTTTGCATGAAACTGCTCACAAGGTCTGATTATCTTGAGTAACTGGATCATGATTTCTAGAAAGAGGCATTGCTGTTTTAAATTTTTTTTTAGTACCACAAGCCAAGTGCCATTTAGTTCCATTATATTTGGGAGAAAGCAGACATCTCTATGGCCATTATCTTCAAAACTCCAAAACAATCTAGATGGATAAGTAGCATTACAGGTAAGAGCAAAAATACGTATTTTTAAACAGAGATTAGATTTACACTCATTAAAGGTGTTTGTCTCGTGTGTCTTCCCCTCAGCTGTTTGCCCAGTCTGGTAGGGCGCCAGATGTGGTCTAAGGAGTTGTGCATCCCACTACTCTCTACTCCATCCGTGGCCCTGAAAGTCTGTGAAGACTCTCTGCTTTCTTCTCTGCCAGCCTGGGAGGACAAGGAAAGACTTCATTACACATGACAGGAAATTATTATTTAAAATTAAAGTCTTCCACGGTTTGTTTCACCCATAAACCTGGCAATTTATGACATGCAAATCTGATTCAAAAGTGACAAAGCCATGAATTGCTTCCTATTTTCATGGTCTACCTGATTTCCCTAAAGTATGTGTGCCTCAGGGCTGTTTCTGCAGTGATGCGTTCATCGGGGTCATAGGCGAGCAGCTGATAGAGCAGTGACAGTGCTGGAGCCGGGCAGTTGGGGATTAACCGTGAGATACCGGTGCCTTTTTTAGGGGGGAAGTTGAAATGCATCGCTCTAGACCTGCCAGAAGTTGAAAACAAAGGTAAGTCTAGATACTCACAATTTATGTGTATGTCTTCTTTAATACAGACAACACATTTGAGGAACACCTACTGCTTGAACTTTTGGAGGATGCTTTGATCTGGTGTTCCCAACACATCGTGGATCTTGGAAACCTGGTCCAACTCATTGGTTCCAGGGAAGAGAGGATTCAAACTGAAAGACATGGGCACAAATCAACCTGACTGCCACAACAAATCAATTTACACAGCATTTGTTTGACATTTGTTTAAGCCTGTGGTGGCAGACAGGCTCGATCAAATAACAAAGATGCAGACATTGGTAACATTGTGTGAACAAGTGTAATGAACTGTTGTCTTATTTAAGTACTACAGGTGAAATGTTGTGCCCTTCCCCCGCAGAGGTACCTCATGATCTCAAAGAAGACACAACCAGCACTCCACATGTCCATCTTTAAGCTGTAGTAGCCATCAGTGAGGAGGCACTCTGGGGCTCTGTACCAGCGTGTAGAGATGTACTCTGTGTGTGGGGGCTTGGAGTACACACTTCGACATGAGCCAAAGTCACCCAGCTTCAGGCCATTTTGCTGCAAAAATAACAGTTTATAAAATGTGTATGACTCAGAACCAGATCACCACTGTTATCTTCTGTAAAACAATTTATGATAAAGATGCGTCTCACTTTAATGAGAATGTTTTCTGGCTTCACATCTCTGTGAAAGATTCCACAGCTGTAAAAAAAAAAAAAAAAAGAAGAAGAAGAAGAGGGAGGTTGTAGGGTAAACAATCTCAACATCCTTAAAGGGATAGTTTGGATTATTTGAAGTTGTGTTTGTATGACGTACTTATTGTATTACCTGACTGTAGATGGTGGTAGACAAGCAGGAGCAACAGTGCAAGGAGCTTAACAATGATCTTCTGTGGACAGAGTCGGCAGCAAAATGTATTTAAGCCACTTAAAAAAGGCCCGCCGAAAAAAATCAAGATCAGTTTTAGTCTGTGCTATATTTGGAATATTTGCAGCGCTTTAGCTCGCTATGAGACAGCCTGTTCAGGCAGGAAACCGATTGATTGCCAAATATTGCTCTCCCCAAAGCAACCAGATTCCATCAGCAAAATCAGTAATTATACCTTGCAGAACACAGGAGTTGCTAGTCTATCACTGCCTCGATTGGCCCAAATAACAATGGTTTCCTGTCAGAAAAGGCTCTCTGACGGCAAGGTAAAGTAGTGAAAATATACTAAATATAGCATACACTTTAACTGACATTGACTTTTTATTTGGCAAAAATACGTTTTGCTGCTGACCTTGTCCACAGCAGTACACTGTTTAGCTTCCATCTCCAAACTGGTGGTGTGCCAGCCACCATCTACTGTGGGCAATACACTGACTATGGATAAGTACCTCATACAATCCCACTTCAAATATCCTGAACTCTCCCTTTAGTGTGCTTTATTTTACCATTTCATGTAAGCTGAGGCACTTTCATAAATACCTGTGCATATGTTCAAGTGACTTGCAAAGCTGGTACATGTAGTTCTTTACTGTATGGTCAGGCAGTGGCGTTTCTCTTCCTGCAAGGAATGAGGAACCGGTATCAGCCCCTTAACTGACCCAAAACTTGGCAGAAAATGACCTGAAGACATGCATCTTTCCAGGTACAGTTCACTCTCATAATAATTTGTTTTTCGCTTGTCATACTTGCAGACTTACCTTGTATGAACTCATAGATGTTCATCTCCATCAGCTCACAAATCAGAGACACAGTTCCAGTTTCTTTGTCACTGAAACATCACATTAGATTAATAAGACACGCCACATGAAACTAGCTTGAGGCAATACAATAACTTCATAATAGACAGCTCTCCAGCACTCACAAAATCAGTTCATGTAGCTGGATAATATTTGCATGTGGGCTGAGCCTCTTCATTGCCTGGACTTCCCGCAGGTTGTTGGCCTGCTCCAGACTTGATGACAGAGAACAGGTTACATTTACACATTTCTTTTCACAGATGTATACATATTATATAGTTAAATGTATTGTCAAAGTGCATATCTGCTTAGCTGGAAAATTGTGCAGTGAGGATGAGGAACATGGGGAATATCATTTTAATAGCTTTAGTGACAGTAACATAGTGCATATATAACAACATAACAATTTAACAAGATAAATGGTTGCACAGATTTACGGAGTCATATTGAAAACCAGTGCACAGACAACTCACATTTCAAGCACTGACATCTATTGTAACCTCACTACTACAGGTCAAAGGTGGAGTCAGCTGACATCTAATAGGATACTTAAGGCACAGGGGGTGTCAAGCTGCTGACTCAAGTTTCAAGGGTCCAGGGAGTATGGTACATTGCAAAAGGAATACATACCTGTTAATTGTCTGCTTCATGGTTTTACATGCGTAGAATTTCCCATCTTTAAGGCTCTGAGTCTTTACCACCTCTGAGAATGTGCCCTCCCCGATTTTCTTGATTATTTTGTAGCCTAAACATCAATTAAAAACAAAGACCAGACTGGTAAAAGGAACATTTTGTGCACATTCCTATAATATTACTAATAATATCAGTAGAAATTTGTGAGTAGCTGAACATCAGAAAAACAAGTCTGCATAATTGACGGGGAAATCCTGTGTCTGAACATTAAGCCCATGATGATTTTATTGGAACAGAGAATCATGATTTTCCAATTCACAGCTGGAAGCCCTACATTCATATAAGGTAACTAATTATTATTGTCATTATCAATTTGTCTGCCAATTATGTTCTCAAATAATATTTTGTTCTATAATGTATCAGATTTATTTTATTTTACCAGAACCAAGTTGACACGTTTAAATTTTGTTTTGTTTTTTCCGACTAACAGTCCAAAACTTAAAGAAATTATTTTACTATCATAGAAGACTAAAGAAAGCAGCATATTTTAACAGTTTTGAGACAGGTTAACATGTATTTTTGGCATTTTTGTTAAAAATTTTCTCTAGTTATAATCAAATAATATACTAATTAATAGGGCTGCGACTAACGATTATTTCCACTGTTGATTAATCTGCCAATTATTTTCTCAATTTACTGATTTAGTGTTTGGTCTATACCAGTGCTTCTCAATCCTGGTCCTCAAGTACCACTGCCCTGCATGTTTTAGGTGTTTCCATGGCTCCAACAACACCTGATTTAAATGATCAGGTATTATCAGGCTTCTGTGGAGGCTTGTGATGAAGCTGATCAATTGAATCAGGTGTATTGGAGCGGAACACCTAAAACATATGCAGGCTGGTACTTGAGTACCAGATTGAGAAACACTGGGTCTATACAATAGCAGAAAAAGATGAAAAAAAAAACAGTTTTTCCCAGTACTCAATACAAAGTCCTTAAATCTTTTGTTTTGTCAACAGTCCCAAAGATATTCAGTTTACTGTCATAAAGGAGTAAAGAACCAGAATTTGCATTTGCATTTAAAGAAGCTGGAACTGCAACTGGGGCTGCACAATTGATTCAAATATAACTCAAATCACAATATGGCCAAAAGGAATATCCAAATCACAGAAGCTGCATTTTTTAAATAAAGCACAAATTGTGACAAAACAGCATTATAATGATATACTGTAGTGCTGCAGATTTGCTCTGGCTCATAAATCTTGCTCTCTAAATGCAAGAAAACATGTTTATTTGGTACAGACACCAACAAAATGTCACATCCCCATGGTTTTAATATTTTATCAGTGAAAATTAAAATAATTATGCAAAAAATGTCATTCTCACTAACTGTGAATCATATTGTGAATGCAACATCCGTCAAACAAATCACAATATGATTTTTTTCACCATATGTGCAGGTGCCTAGCTGCAAAAAATATTTTAATTATCTGCTAATTCTTTTCTTGGTAAAGCTTGGTTAAAAAGGGGTACGTCTTTAGATCTAGGTTAATCTATTTCTGTATTTTTTTTGCTTGGAAAATTACTTAAAAGATATGGCTGGGCAATATATCAATATTATATCATATCATGATATGAGACTAGATATCGTGATAGGTTTTAGATATCGTTATATTGTGATATGGCATAAGTGCTGTCTTTTCCTGATATTAAAGGGTTACAGTACAGAAGTTACCAGACTGTTCTAGCCATTCTGTTATTTGCATTTACCCATTTAGTCATTATATTCACATTACTGATGATTATTTATCAAAATATAAAAAAACAATATCAGGGTATTTGTTCACATCTATTGTGATTTTCACTCATTTTATCATTTTAGCCACTTCTCCCTCGGCATACACAAACATGTAGTCAGTCATAACCAACACGATCAATACATATTGATATGAAACCTCACATTGATAGCTTTTTTCAGTTAATGCCAGGCCTATTAAAAAATTAATCAGTTATCAAATGTGTGATCAGTGACTGATTTTATCGACTAATGTTACAGCTGTAATAGCTATAATCTGGTTTTTACTGATTAAGGTGAGTAGAAGCAGAAAAAAAAAGCTTAATAAGTAGTGTTTTTTGGTGTATTTGCCCTTTAAACATAACTGCCGTTACACCAAATGTTGTGACCCTTCGAATTCTGGTGTCTTAACAGCTGACAGACCTCCACGCGACAGAGTTCATGACAGGTAAGGTCACCATATTCAGTAACATCCACCAAAGTGGTATAGTGATTAAAACTATGCGAAAAAAAACATCAAATAACCACGTGTGTGTACAGTTATTCGCTCACAGACACAATGAAGCGACAGCTAGCTTCTCCTAACGGTTAAAACAGCTAACTAGCAAACATCGGACGGAAAATCTTTGATGAGAAAACCTCAACGGCCGCCCGTCGGACCTGTCATCACTCTGCTCAGCCGTCAACAACTTACAATGCATCCCTTTCGCTCTTAGCCGCCGCATGTGAGTCGAGCATCCATGACACCGTATCTGGACGGTGCATGTCAATACGATGGTTGGAAATGTGAGGGTTTTTTTTTTTTTCGTTTGCTCGTCGAGGTGTCAAAGAGGACACGAAACTCGTCTAACAGTTGCTAGCCTAGCCCCCGCTAGCAAGCCCTGACTGTTGGCTGACCGTCGCCTTGGTAACGGAGCACGCCTTCGCCCTCCACTCTGACCTGAGGAGGAAACCAGAAACTCAGGCTGACTGTTTGACTCTCAAAGCTCAAAATATTCTGAATTAAAAGCGCCAAAAACGGCAGAACATAGCCTGCCATGTAAGAAAATATGCCAGTCAAGCGGAATTATTGGCTGCGGGCCCTGATATTTAACACGACGTTGTCTTTTGCAGCTGCAATATTCACCTCCTTACCTTTTTTCCAGAGGTGGGTGGTGACCACATGCTCGGATGTCTTCTCATTAGGCAGCGGATTGTTATTTTGCACGTCCACGACATTCCCCTTATTGTTCCAGTCGCTATTAGGTGGTGTTTTGCATGCATTTCGAAGGCTTGCCCTGTTTTTTTACGCCAATAAGCCAGTTTGAGTAGTGCATCATGAGTGCACATTTAATTCTAAAGACCCTACCATGAGCTTAATAATATCTAAATAGTCTCCTCAAAAGCACAGCTGCACTGCATTCATGCCATAGCAGAAGGTTATCATGCACCAGTGCATCCAATACACAATCAATGCCTTCTTTTCTCTAACGTGTCTAAAAGGCGTGGACCCGCTCCTTTTCGCTCCACGTCGGCTTCCGTAAAAACATCCTTTGTGCGCATGTCCAGAAGTTCTCTGCATGTTTTCCTTGCTGATGTTGCACCAGAAATATGAATTATTTGCCTCACTCTTAACCTTTTCTTTTTCTAATTGTAGTCAGACGTTTAGTCACCATGAAAAGCAGATTCACCACTGTGGAATCAGGGCAGTTATTGCCGAAATCAATGCCAAGTAAGTGATATGTGTGTTGTTGCCTTTAGCCGGGCTGCTAAGCTAACTAAGTTAACCATCGTTTATGTGGATTTGTCTCCAGATGTTGATCATTCATTTATTTATTCCTTCACAGCTACATCGGCATGAGAGTAAACAACGTATATGATATCGACAATAAGACGTATCTCATCCGGCTGCAAAAGTAAGAACGATTCGGAAACTTGCCTCCAAAACTTTCTGTGTCATATGGCATGAAGCTCTTAGGCAAAGCACCACCATATGAAATTCTCCATTACAATTAAAAGTAATGCATTCATCATTGAGATTACAAGTATGTATTACCACTAATGTGAACTGAAAATATCTTAAAGTAAAAGTAGATATTATGCAGCAGAGTGTCTGCCAGTGTTAAATTATTATCCATTATATTATATTAGTGATGATTACATTAGCAGTTAAGCTGTAGTTTAAGCTTATTTTAGACATTTAGGTAGCTTAGTATATAACAATGCATTATATTTTATTTGCTCACCTGTTTTGTATGTAAAATCTGTATGTGAAAGTGTATATGATGTAAATAGAAAGTGCAGTATTTGTCTCTGAAATGAAATATAAAGTATTATGAAGTACTCAAGTAAAGTATAAGTGCTTCAATTTAAGTAAATATATTTTCAGTGCTGACATGTTTACTTATTTATTTGTTCACTTATTTATTATTTATTGCTTTATCGATTCTTCTTTCTATTTTGCTATCCCATTTGCAGCTGTAATACTGTCAGTTTCCCTATTGTGTGATTGATAAAGGATTATCTAATGCTCCACTTTCCATTAGGGTTGCGTGATTAATACCAGGGCCAATGAAATTATTGACATATAATGACAGATAATTTATATAGCATTATTTTCTTTCTTCTTCGTTCTTACCCTCAGCTTTGCACAAACTACAGGCTTTATGAACTTTTTAAAATACAAAAATGAAATAGAATAGAAATGTTTGCAGGCTGCCAGTATACCTGATGAAGGTCGTCCAGACCAAAACGTCGTTTATTTAATAAATCAGTAGAAAGCGAGACAGTGTGTGGGAGTCTCCCTAATTGATTTTCAGAATACAAAAATGTGAAATTATCAGTTATCTTACTGGTATTGGCCATGAAAAGCAGGTAAATTGTCAGCTGCAAAAAAAAATCATATTGTGCCTCCCTAGTAAAAAGTGCTGGTATTACCTATGAAATGTAGTAGGTAGAAGTACTTGAGTAAATATTATTTTCTGCATTTTCAGTCTGTATGTATAACTCAGTGCCATATTGTTGTCTCAGGCCTGACAGCAAAGCTGTTCTCCTGGTTGAGTCTGGGACTCGTATTCACTCCACAGACTTTGAATGGCCAAAGAATATGATGCCTTCGGGCTTTGCAATGAAAGTAAGAACATCTTGTTGTTTATTGGATAAGACTGATCAACTTAAAAAACTGTATAATTTTAATTATTGTAGCCTTTTGTAATATTCTGAATTAAATTCAAGACCGATTTCACTGAGACCTTTGTATAAATCCTTGTTTCCTTAAAGTCCAGTATGAAGAACATCAACCAAACAATTTGACATATTGATCCTATCTTTAAAATTTCATATTTATGTTAATATATTTTATTTTTTTCAACGATTCCCTTGTCAGACCCATATTTGTTTATTTATGCATCAGTTGTGATGAAATTTAATGTTTCAACCAACTTTCTCTATAGTGTCGGAAACACCTGAAGACACGGCGTTTGACCCAGGTTAAGCAGCTTGGTATTGACAGGATTGTTGACATCCAGTTTGGCTCAGATGAGGCTGCCTACCACTTGATTATTGAGCTGTATGACAGGGTGAGAAAACACTGTGAGATGTGCGCATCGAACTTAAATGCGGCATTCTGCTACCCATGCTGATCAGATCATACCGTATCATGACACTGATACACTGGTGTATGTGATGGTCTGTCCGTATCCACCTTCAGGGCAACATCATTCTTGCAGACCATGAATACACCATCCTGAACCTGCTTCGGTTTCGTACAGCAGAGGCAGAGGACGTTAAGATCGCTGTGAGAGAGCGGTACCCTGTCGAGAGTGCCCGACCCCCTGAACCTCTCATAAGTTTGGAGCGGTAAGCACGTCTGTACATGTGCTTGATGAGTTTGTGGACCAAATGGCCATAAGCACAATTTAATAAACATATTATTCCTTTATCAGTGAAAACTAATTCTCTCTTGTTTTTTTTATGTAGACTCACTGAAATCCTTGGTCAAGCACAGAACGGAGATCAAGTGAAAAGAGTCCTGAACCCTCACCTTCGTAAGTAACCAGGCAGCCAGTTTTGAATTGATCAACTAAAGTGAATACACATGACCTGGGTTTTTTTTTTTTTGTATTTTGTATTTTTTTTTATCATGGAAATAATCAGTATGACCATGTTTTGTGTTCTTTCCAAACACTCCAGCCTATGGAGCCACTCTGATCGAACACAGTTTGATAGAGGCGGGACTGCCAGGCTCTGTCAAAGTTGACAACCAAACTGATGCTGCCCAAGGTACAGTAGAGCAGCTGGAGTATAGTTAGTTGCAATAACAGACCAGTGGAAATAGTGGTTCCAGTTTTAGATTTAACTTTTAATGCTGTGATTCTGTAAACACATTGTATAAATTTATAAATGCATTGCTTTTCCAGTTGCTCCTAAAATTTTGGAAGCGCTGCAGATTGCAGAAACATATATGGCAAAGACTGAGAACTTCAGTGGCAAAGTAAGAGATCTTTCATAAGCATTTTTAAATTTTATTTTAAGGGAAAGTACTTTCAGATCATCTGCTAGGTCTGTTATATTCACACACTCTGTTTTGTGTAACTCAAGGGTTACATCATTCAAAAGAGTGAGAAGAAACCAAGCTTAACTCCTGGAAAACCAAGTGAAGAACTGCTCACGTATGTTCCGCTTTGTTTAACACACAGTTTGTCACAATGGAAAATTACAATACATGCTTTTTTTCAGCTGGTTATTGATATGTTGTGATGGTGTCATGCTTACAGATATGATGAATTCCATCCATTCCTCTTTGCCCAGCATGCAAAGAGCCCCTATTTGGAGTTTGATAGTTTTGATAAGGTAAACATTAGCATGATTGCTTACTTGGTTTTATTTCTTGATGCACTGTTTGGAAAGAATGGTGATCCTTTCTCCATTAAAATGTGAATTCACACTTTTTGCAAGAATGGGGTATCAATCTGACATGATCCTCTCACTCAGGCAGTGGATGAGTTCTTCTCTAAGATGGAGAGTCAGAAGATCGACATGAAGGCCCTGCAGCAGGAGAAACAGGCTCTGAAGAAGCTGGAAAATGTCAAGAGGGACCACGAGCAGAGACTGGAGGCCTTGCACCAAGCACAGGTCAGCTTTACTGACTTATTTTAACTTTGTCTGCTGTGAACACTGCACATGATAGCTTCTGCTTTTGCATATTTTTAATTAACTTGAATCTTGTCTGGTGTGTTGCAGGAGGTTGACAGAATAAAGGGTGAACTGGTGGAGATTAACCTGCCCATAGTGGAGAGGGCACTGCAGGTGGTGCGCAGTGCACTGGCCAATCAGGTGGACTGGACTGAGATCGGCATTATCGTCAAAGAAGCGCAAGCTGCTGGGGACCCTGTAGCCTGCGCCATCAAGGAGCTGAAGCTGCAGACCAACCACATCACCATGCTTTTAAAGTGGGACAATCTCTGACAGAGAAACTTAGTACCACAGACTACTTTTGCATTTATTACATAATTTGGTTCATGTGTGTTTTTTCTTCTCCAGAAATCCATACATTTCTGAGGAAGACCAAGAAGAGGAGGAGAACAAAGGCGTAGTAGAGGAGAAAGGGAAGAAAAACAAAAATAAAGACAAAGGACAGAACAAGAAGTTGCAGAGAAACAAGCCCATGTTGGTGGATGTGGATCTGGGCCTGTCTGCCTATGCCAATGCCAAAAAGTAAGTAGATCACACATACATCTCTATTTAGAAATAGAATTGTGCATTTGTGGGGAAAGTCATATGTGCTGTTTTTACAGCAGTGTCATTCTGCTTTTTTTAGGTACTATGACTGCAAACGCAGTGCTGAAAAGAAGGAACATAAAACCATTGAAGCAGCAGATAGGGTGAGAAAGCTGTTACATTGTACACACAGGTTTAAGTCAAGGAGAAATGTAAGGAAAAAAGTGGCCAGTCATACTTTTGTGTATTGTTAAATGTTCTTCATTTCCATGTCATTCCAGGCGATGAAATCTGCAGAGAAAAAAACACAGAAAACACTAAAAGAGGTTCAGACTGTGACCACCATTCAGAAGGCCAGAAAAGTCTACTGGTAAGACACATTTCTGTAGTGCACCTATAAAGACTTTGAGTATTTTCATATGTAGCAGTGGAGTCTTTTATTCTCTCAATTGTTTCTCTCCTTTTGGCAGGTTTGAGAAGTTCTTATGGTTTATCAGCTCAGAGAATTATCTCGTCATTGCAGGAAGAGATCAGCAGCAGAACGAGATGATCGTCAAGCGCTACCTCCGGGCAGGTAATGAACAAAATTGTACACACACTCTTACCATTTTAAAAGTACTGCCATAACTGAGCTGGTTTATCCCCTCCTGTGTACCTTTACTTTGTCAGGTGACATCTATGTTCATGCTGACCTCCATGGAGCGACTAGCTGTGTCATCAAAAACCCCTCGGGTAAGCCATTCTCATGTGGCTGTTTGACCTTATTTAATTGGATTGGGAAGATGCTTTATGTTTATTTTTCACTCATTTGTATGTGTTTCTTTTCCCTTCTTTCTCTGCCTTTCCTTTTTCCTGCTCCAGGTGACCCCATCCCTCCTCGCACCCTGACAGAAGCCGGCACCATGGCTGTGTGCTACAGTGCTGCTTGGGATGCAAAGATCATCACCAGTGCTTGGTGGGTTCATCATCATCAGGTGAGTCATCAATATTGGGCAACTAATTTTGCTAGTTTGTCATGTTTAGATATACATGAGGTATGAATCTATTGAGTCCATGTTTTCATTTGATTCACGTTTGTGAATTACTCTGGTGATGCCACACTGTGTATTTGTATTTCTCACATGCTGAATTCTGATTCTCCATTTCCCCATTTTTAATTTTATGGAACAAATTGGTGCCTGTCTTCTGTTAATATTTCAGTCTGGTACAATTCATTTTTCAGACACTGACCATTTTAAATAGACAAAACACTTGGAATTATGTATTTTACCTCATTCCACACTTTTAAAATCAGTTGTCTGGCTCAAAGGGGCTGCTAGATTTAGGGTTGCTGTTAACAAACCAAAAGGCAAACCACATTTCATATATATATATTTTGTTGTGACTCTTAGGGCTGGGCAACATTATTTATATTATTTCAATATCATGATATACGACTTAGATTTTGGATGTTGTTACATTGTGGTATGGCATAAATTTTGTCTTAAAGGCTGCATTACAGTAAAATTATGTAATTTTCTGACTGTTCTAGCTGTTCTATTATTTGCCCTTACCCACTTTTTACATCATATCCACATTACTGATGATTATTTATCAAAAATCTCATTGTGTTAATATTTTTTGAAAGCATTAATTGTCATCCCGACAATATTGTTGCAATGTCAATACTGAGGTATTTAGTAAAAAATATTCTGATATTTGGTTTTGTCCATATTGCACAACCCTAAGATCATCATATGTTTAGACTATTTTAGAATTTGGTATTTTTATTTTAGAGAAAATGTGTATGTTTAGAGATATTATATTGTATATCACCACATACCCCTAAAAATATCAATATATTATTTATAATGCATATTGCCCAGCCCTAATAACTGTGCAACTGTCTTACTGTAATTTGTAAAACTTAAAGCTACTTTGTGGAGTTTTCTTGTAAACAAACTTATATTCACATTCACATTCAGTGTTTCTGACCAAAACAGGTCGTGTGTATCTTTAAGGCCTAATAAACACCGTGTACATCCGTCCTTTTCAAACATTTGCATCGCGAAGTTTTTCTATATTTTAAATGATGCATTGTTGACATTCCATGTGTGTGACCTTGTAGGCGTCTTGTTTGTTACCTTTACTGGTATCATTTGGTGTGTTAAATAAAAACAAACAAAAACAAACTTATGAAAAGCACTACTCCACAATAGAGTGCTGCAGTGATGACACATTTTTTGTAGGTCAACCTGGAAGTCAGCATTGCTCTGGTGCCCTTCATAAACAGCCAATGGGATATTTCCAGTGGACTTTGTGTTATTGCAGAGAGTAAACTCTGTGGCAAACAAAAGTTTATGATACATGGATGTTTTGTTCAGCACAATAGTCTCCACAAGCAAACACATCTTTTATGATTTTTGAAGTGTAAATGCAATCACCAGAAGTAAAGAGCTAACATTAGGCTGATAAACAAACTACACCACAGGTACATGATTGAAACGTCACCCTAAGTGATATTTTAATGTCCTCGACAACCTCTGTAGTCTTATTTAGCTACTTGTTAGCAATAACCTTTAAAATACGTAAAAGCTTCAAAATTCATGAGTGGGGGTATTTGCTGACATTTTATGTTGCAGAACAAAACATGAAAGTCTTTTAAATTTCTTAACCACAAACAAATTTTAGGATTCCAACCAAAAACCTATTGACATGGAGATGAGGAAACCAGAAATGCTAATATGCTAACTAATTTCCAGGTTTTAGGACTCATTTCTGCAGTACTCTTTCTACTAGTGGCAAGACCTCCACAGGGTGACTTTAACTTACAAGTGTGTTATCAGACACTGGGAATAAAAATAGAACACAAGCAGCAAATTAAGTGTGTTTAGATGTAGATCGTGACATTGATATAATAGAGATTTTTGCATTATTTCTTTTATTAATTAGTGGTGTTTCATCTATTATTTTTGTTCAGGTGTCCAAGACGGCTCCCACTGGAGAGTACCTGACCACTGGAAGTTTCATGATCAGAGGTAAAATTTAAGGTTTATATATTTTGTAAGGCACTAAAGTCAAATATGAGAAGATGTCTGACATTTGATCGCTTTCTTTCCAGGAAAGAAAAACTTTCTGCCACCTTCTTACTTGATTATGGGCTTTGGATTCCTCTTTAAGGTAAAATACCACCATGAGCACTTTTTAAACTATTTGTCATCCTCAGAGAATTAAGGTTCTGACTGTTGTCTGTGCAGGTCGATGAGCAGAGTGTGTTTCGGCACCGAGGGGAGAGAAAGGTGAAAACTGTGGAGGAAGACATGGAGGAGGTCACATCCAGAACTGCTGAGCTGCTGGAGGAGGGAGAGGAGCTGATAGGTAGCACATACAAGCGTTATACACTTAACTTACTTACTTAACTTACTGTATATTTAACAATCGCATTGAGTTATTGTAACTTGATTCTGTCGCCTGTTTCAGGTGATGACAGTAATAATGAAGATCAGGGTGACGAAAGAGAGGGAGGAGATGGAGAGATGGAGAGGAAGATTAAAAAGGAGGCGGAGGGGGATGACAGTGCAAGTGGAGAACAGGCTGCTGTTCCTGAGAACGACAACATGGAGGCAGAGGGAGAGGAGGGGAGAGAGGAAGACAGTGGGCAGGAAGAGGAAATGAAAAATGAAGACAGTGAAGAGTTCAGCTTTCCCGATACGACCATCTCCCTCCCTCATTTACAGCCCAGCAGGTAATGTTACCACTGCAGATGCTTCAAACACTATCATAGCACCTGATGATAGACGGTATTTAATGAAACTGTCCCTCCTTCTTTGCAGGAGTGCTCAGAATCCTGGTTTCAAAAAAGAAGTGACCACTCAGGTAATAAATTACAAGGTGCTTTCAGAAATGAATTAATACTTACATGTTACCAGTTACTTTAAATTTTAAGTAACAGCTTACTTAAATATTATGTGTATGTGTTAAACTACTTTGTGACTTCACAAAGTATACCAAGAGTACTATAAAATGAAGTAAATTCTTTAACACAGTAATATTACTTTTGTGTGGACCCCCAACACTGTTCCTAAGCCCCACCCCTTTTTGCTCTGTGTTCCAGTAACAGTTAAGTAAGCTTGGTACCCAGCTGAACGTCACTTCTTCTTTCCTGTTTCCTCGACTAGATATGCATCTATGTTGAAAAGAAAATCTGATTTTGAAGATGGTTAAAAATGTTGCTGAGGAGCCTACATATATTCACATCTTGAAGGACCAGTGTTGTGGGATTTAGTGGCATCTAATGGTGGCCGTATGTAGAGCCTGTGCTTGGTTTGTCCATTCTGGGCTACTGTAGAAACATGGGAGCGTCCATGGAAGTGGACCTATGCCCACTGTAGATATAAACGGCTCATTTTATAGTAACAAAAACACAAGAATTCTTATTTTCAGGTGACTACACACTAATGAAATCATACATGTGAATCTTATATTCCATTCTATGACAATAAATATCTGCAAAACTTACACACTGCACTTTTAAATTAGCTCTTGTTAGCAAAACACTAGCTGACTAGTTAACTAGCGATTGCTGCAGATTAGCTAGCTAGTTATCTAGCATTTTCCTAACATTAGCTAACTTAAAATGCAACTATATATTTCAATTTTACAGGTCGCCCAGCAACATATTTTAACTATCTTAAAAATTTGGTTTCCATTTCAGCACAAGTCAAGCCTAGCACAGAGAACATCTAAGTACAGGGAACAAGAAAGGAGAAAGTTGACTGAGGTTTTGCAAGCTTGCTCAACTACACAAAGCAAAATGGGGGAAGACTGAGGAAGGGTCAATTTCCAGTAAAATCATATCATATAACATTCATATTAATGTTAATTATTTTCTTTTCAGGCTGAAGTAGACTCACAGGGGAAGAAACACATGACTGCTAAGCAAAGAAGGTGAATGAATTGAATAAAATACATGCAGTTAACCATGTACTTTTTCCCTTGTTGAGCTCATACCACAAAACCTCTAATAACATTTTTACTCTGTGTGATTGTCTCTGCCACTAGAGAAGAGAAGAAGAAGAAGCAAAAACAGGAAGGGTGTGACACAGAGGAGAAGACTGAGATTTCATCTGGTGGGTCAGTAGTCGATCAAGGAGCCAAAGGTGGAGGAGGCTCCACCCAGCAACCACTGAAGAGAGGTCAAAGGGTAAGAGGAGGTGTTTTAAGATAAGATGTTCTGTTCTCTTAGTGATTAAATGTAAAACAAAGTCATAATACCTTCATTACATGGTGCTGTTAAGTTTAAAAGTGTTCCAAATTCACAAATTTATGGGGGATAACATTTAGAGAAAAATAATATCCACAACTAAAACATACAGAAAAAAGAAAAAAATTAAAAAAAATATAGTACATTTACAGAGATAGAGTAAACAACCCATATAATATTAAAATCATCTCACTAAAAGAAGGCTGTAACTTTTAACACATGTAACAAATGGATGCATAGAGTATTAAATGCTATAACAAAATGTAAGAATTATTGAAGACATGACTAAATAACATCTTAGATGAAGTTTTTTCTAAAGAATCATGTCATAATTAGTTTTGAATCTTACTATCTGAAATTTTAATCTGAGTTGTCCCTGTGTGTATTTTTCCCCTGTTGTCACTAGAACAAGTTAAAGAAGATCAAAGAGAAGTATAAAGACCAGGATGAAGAGGACCGGGAGCTGATGATGCAGCTGCTCGGGGTGAGGATGAATGAAAGCAATACGGACACACGGTCGTATCTTTGTAATGTACAGTGAGATCACACCAGCTGAAAAACATTCAGTGGTAACTGCAGTTTGAGTCTACAAAGTGACTGAGACCGACACAGTAAATAACAGTTTATTTGCTTTTCTTCTTTAGTCAGCTGGTCCCACCAAGGAAGAGAAGGACAAAGGGAAGAAAGGAAAGAAGGGGAAGGGGAAAGACGAACCCGTCAAGAAACAAGGACCTCAGAAACCAACCCAGAAACCTCGTAATGTGGACACGACAGCAAAGAAACTAGAGCAGACGGGAGGGTGGAGGAGGGGGTGATACCGAGGAGAGACAGCCTGGAGAGGAGGGAGGTGCTGCTGAACAGGAGGAAAAGGTAAATGACACTCTTCTCAGTAACGGTGTCTTGCAAAACTTGCAAATTTATATCATGAATTAAATGTATACATCCATACTTAACACGTGCTTTGCATTGTACGTTTATTGAATATTCATCAATGCTGTCCTCTACTTCAGGAAGATGATGTGGACCAGGACAACCCTGGAGCAGAGGTGAGCTCTTAATGTAAATATGTAACTGTGGATAAATAGTTTGTGAATAGAAAAAAATCATTATTCACTCTTTAGCATATTTTCTAATCATTCAAAGAATATTTTGGGGATAAATTTATGTTAAAGGATAGTTTTGGTATTTTTATGGAAAGGATCCCTACAGAGGTAGACTTTGTTAAAGATTATGATCCTTTTTGTTGAACCATAAACAGCTGTTTTTATTAGGGCTGGGTATCGTTAAAAAAATTACAATACCAGCACAGTACTGATACTGATACCAATATAGTGCTCTATTCATCTATCCATCTATCTTTTTCACACGGTGCAGCTGTCCACCTGGAAGGTTGCTTCATGTCTTAGTAGGTGTGTCATCATGTTAATTATATTCACAGCTTTTCCTGAAATAAATAAAGTTATTGAGTATTGGTCGAAATAAACCCTTAATTTACAGCATTAGATGTGAAAATATCTTGAAGAGCGAGAGGGAATTCGGACATCATAGAAGCAGCAGGGAGAAAAACGTGAAACCAGAATATTTTCTCATCTAAAGCTGTGTAATTAAGAATTGGTGATGGAACAGAAGAATAATGAACCAAAATGGACTTAATGAGTTTTATTTTGTTTTGGTCAAGTCTAAATGAAGTATGTTTTACAGTCAAAATTAATGTTTCTGTAAATGGAGTCTGGTGGTTTTGACAGGAGCAATAGAAACAGCTGTTTTTGGTTAAATAAAAAGGATCTTACTCTTGAACAGCGAAAGTCTGTCTCTGTAGTGTCTTTTCCATAATGTTGTCAGACACTTCAAATAACAATCTGAGCCTGTTGGTGGCAAAAACAACCACTTTTAGTGGATGTAGTTTGGACATATTACATTGTAGCCTATTTCGCCTGCTGCAGTGCTCTCCCTTGATAGTGGACCGACTTCAAAAATTGTTGTTCCTATTAGCCACTTAGACACAAAAACATTTGAAATAGGGTCCAGGTTGAAAAATACCAAAGTTACCCTTAAAATCTGCTTTATTTTTACCCACCAGTAAGTTTTTTAGTGCATTAGTCTGACTTTAGTTTTCCTTTGTGTTGCCTCAGGAAGCAGAGAACCTGCTCACCTCTCTGACCGGCCAGCCTCATGCTGAAGATGTGCTCATGTTTGCTGTGCCAGTCTGTGCTCCATACACCTCCCTCTCCAACTACAAGTATGTGCAATTAACCTTTTTATGTGCTAAGAGACAAAAGTGAAGAGCGCATGGGCTAAATGAGTCATTTGTTTCCCACAGACACAAGGTGAAACTGACACCTGGCTCTCAGAAGAAAGGAAAAGGTATGATTAGTGATCCATTATCATATCACCTTTGCGTAATGTTTTTACAGTGCTTTTAGCATCGACAGTCATGTTATTTTTGTTTCTACCAGCTGCTCGCACTGCAGTTCTCAGCTTTATGAAAGCCAAAGAGGCATCGGCCAGAGAGAGGGACCTGTTCCGCAGCGTCAAGGTAAATAAGTTAACTGCATTTTAGTTATCTGCTGAAAGTACATGTAAATTCTTTTAAGTGATCAGTCTTTTTTTTGTGTTGAAAGGATTAATTGGTAAATCTAAAACTGATTTATAACAATTAGAAAAACATTTGCACTCCAAATTAAATAAGTTGGAAACTGAATGTTTGACTTTTTTTTTTTTTTTAATAATCCACACATAATTCAAATGGACAATTCACCACAAAAGCAAAAATATGTATTTTTCCCCTGGTCTGCAAAAGTTCAAAATCAGTGTCTCTTTCCAAAATCATGACTCAGTTACTCAAGATAATCCACAAACCTTGTTGTGTGCAGTTTCTTGTAGGTACTACATTCTTGCTTTAAGAAAATAAATAGTTCCAGTATATTCTTAAGTAGTTCTATTAGACTCTACTGCAGAAAGAAAGTAGTTCCTACATGAAACTGCTCATAAGAACGTCTGTAGATTATTTTGAGTAACTGCTTCATGATTCCTGGAAAGAAACATTGCTGTTGAGTATTTTCTGAAGCTTTGAGCACCACAGGACAAGTGCATCGAGTTCCATTATGCTGGAGGGAAAGCAGACACCTCTGAGGCTGAAAACTCAGCAACTCACACCAAAATAGTATAGATGGATAAATAGCACAACAGGCCAGAGGAAAAATATGCATTTTTGATTTTGGGGTGAACTGTCCCTTTAAGCTGCTTTTCTGTTTTATGATAGAAAATAGTGAAAAACAGTCCAAACCTTAAAGACATTCAATTTACTGACAATTTATAGACTAAACGGAAAATCAAATAAGTGAAGAACAGAGATTACCACATGGGTTTGGGTTTCTCGCGGTTACAATTCAAACTGCGTCCTCTCTCATATCACCCTGTGCTGCAGGATGCCGATCTATCCAGAAACATGCCGGGCAAAGTTAAAGTGTCGGCTCCAAACCTGCTGGCTGCCAAGAAGAAATGAGAGCGGGTGAGCACAAACCTGACAAGAATTGGATTATTAGTTTTCAACACAGAACTGCAGTTCAGTGGGACTCTGCCAACTTCTACTGTTCAGTTACAGATTAAGATCTGATTGTCAGTATTTGGACATGAATAACTTTATTCTGAAGATTGATTGTATTTGTTGACCAACAATTGAACAACATTTGAAATGAAAACATGTAAATTCACAAAGCTGAATAGAACAGGTTGTATGGTATGTTTATTCTGTACAAAGAAACAGTATGCACTGTATTCTACAATAAAAAACACAGAAGGAAACATTGTGCAAACCCAGCAAATACAAACACAGCCCTACTAACATGAGGCAATTCAGTGCAACGTGGCTCAACATCCAATACACTCGCAGTATTTTAAGTCATTGATTAAATAAAATTAAAATGCTACAGGAGCCACTCATGACAATTTAAAGGCTTCACAAGCCACTTTCAGAAAAAAAGAACCCACACATTTTTTCACAAATATAAATTACTATATTCATAAATAAAAACCAAAAATTAAACCTGCAGTGCGGAACGGTCGACACACTTATGACGGTTGCTCCCCACAGGTGTATTAAACACAGGATACCACATTCAAAGATGAAACCTGTTTAGCCCAATCAAAAGTTTTCATGTTTCTGGGATTATTTTCATGGTATGCAGCCCAATGTATATGCTCAGTAGTGTCTCTTCCGCAGGTCCCACCCACAAGTTCCCGCTTGGCCCATAGACTTCACATCGATACAGATTTTTCTATCACTTTTCTTGGGTCAAGGAAAGTTTTACAAACATGAAACCACCATGGCTCAAAAAATTCACCATAAACTCATAATTGACCTTGTTTGCAGTTCAAGGTTATCAACAGTTTTACTCACATCTTTTTTTATGATGGTGGCTCATGGGCAAAATGCTTTTTGACGTCGTAGTCTCAGGGTGCAGCGACAGTGCCTCTGCAAAATAGTGTCGTATGGAATGTGGCATTAAAATGACCGAATCCACTCAAAAGAAAACGCCACATACAACAGTAGAAGATGAATGTTGACTTTGTAATGCGAATAATGGATATATTGTAACTTGCCTGTTTCAAAATGTAGGTTTCTAGCTCGCAGGTTGTTGTTTCACGTAGCGACAACAGCATGCAGATAGCAGAGGAAGGAGAATGTCTCCTGAAATAGGCAGCCAATGGCAGGCTTTTACCCACAGCCTACATCCACTGAGTCAGACTAGAGCCACATGGGAATTCTTTGCTGCAATACTGCAAATGGCCACTGGGCAACATTCAAAGCAACGCTGAATCCTGTGTTTAGTACATCCATGTTACTCATTCCTTCAGCTCTGGAAAACCATTGCTGGTTGATGTAAAATGGATCATTATTGGTACGCCAGCGTTGGAATGTCACCATGGCACCAGATTTTAAAAGTCCACTATACTGCGAAATACCAATAGATTTACCTGGCAGTGACAAATAGGCTCATGGTGCAGACTGGACACATTACGGATGTCAAGTCAGTGGATCTTGTTCCTTCTCTGTGGAAAGCATGCAGAGTACATGAAGGATACAACATGGTGAATTGACAAGCCAGTCAGTTGTTGTATCAACATTTGCATAAACACAACCTGAACTTTATGTAAATTATTCCAATTAGCGCAACGCAGACTCACAAAACTGATTTAACTGTCAAATGGGGCAGTGCTGATCAAATCTGAATCAAGATTCTGTTACTGCACTGCCTGTCTCTTTTCTCAAATGTCTTAAGAAACATTTTAGTGAACTGTTTAACTTTAATATGAGAAAATTTATTATTTGGCCACCATGTTGAAAACAGACAAGCCAAAACCAAGCACCGCCTAACGCACCCACAAGCCAGAGCTTGTAGCCTCTGGTGTGTCCAGATGCATCTTCATCATTAATCAGAATTGTGTGCCCAAGGGTTTGAATGTAACGGACGGTCGTTTATATGTTTAAGTCCCGCACTGCAACTTTAACATCTCTGTGGCTTTAGAGAAGATAGTCTTACATCACAAAGCACTAGTTTTAGGTCTGTGAGAACTTAAGTTATCCAAAATCTAGCAAACATCTGTATTCGAGATGGAGCCAAACAATAGTTTGAGGAATCACTAAAGCGACAGGCTCCCTAAAAAAAAAACATCTGCACAGTTACAGCAGCCTTGCACCACTTATTTAGCATTAAGACATTAGACATATTTTATAAGTTGGTTGGTTGAGGAAGACCAATGAAAACCACTGTTTGAACAAGTAACTGGTGTATGTTTGTTTAAAAGGGCCAGAACTGTCCCCTATAGAATGTATTATAATTTTGTGGAAGAAAGGTCATAAAGCTTAAATCCTGCTCCCTATCCAAACTATATTTTTTTTCTCCTCAATGCATTTTCTCACAAGGTTTATTTCAGTGGTCTTCCTAAATTTTAGCTTTTCAGAAGGAGTAATAAAAGAAGTCCATCTGAAAAATTACTGTATGTTGAGCCAAGAAAGAGGAACAAAAACTAACCCAAAGGTAATGAGGGGCTCCTGTGCTGTGCATCACCTTTACTGCTACCCCACTAAAGGTTCTACTGGCTCTGCAAGAGTTTGACCTGTAAAATAATCAACGGCTTTGAGGATGGCCTGTGAACCTCAGTGTGCCAGTCAGGACCCATTTCCAACAGTTCCACAGCTGTTCACTATTGCTTAGAGATCTTTTTTTGCAAGTGTCCACACACATTAAACTAATGCTTTAATAGGACTACCTGCTCATCTCAGACATACATACAGTACATATTCTCCTGTCATCCTCCGAACTGGATTGATGACGTCCTCTCGGCCTAGGAGCCCAGTGTGTTGACACGTGCCATTCTCTGCTTGAGGCTGTGCAGGAGGTGCTTAGGCAAGCAGTCCCAGTAACTAGACAAACGATCCCTGTGCTGCAGAATGGCCTCCATACAGAACCTGGAGAACAGAGACAGGAAAATATGAGCACGAAATAAGCATATTATTTCACATTAAGGTGTAAAGTACTTGGCATCGTATCTTCACCTCTGCAGACACTCACCGAACTAGTGATTTTGGCTGCACGTTGAAAATGAGTAGCTCGTTGCTGTGAGCCTGTCAAGTGGAAAAAAAAAGGAGTCAAATTTAATCAAATGTATGTATAAAAATATTCTATATTAAAAGCGTGTGTTGTGTGGTTGTATGAGGTACTTAACCATAGTCAGTGTATTAACTACAGTAGAAGGTGGTCAACACGCCCCGACTTTGGAGAAGGCGCAGGAGTACCAGTGTATGAAGCTAAGCAATGGACTGTTGTGGCAAACATATTTAAGGCACCTAAGAAATGCCCAACTCAACAAAGGTAATCATTTTGTTTGCTGTGTTTAGATTATTTTCACTGCCTCACCTTGCCATCAGACTTTTGCAAAGTGAAACCGCTGTTATATAAAACCAGGTATGTGCAAATTTGGGTTGTTCCAGACAAAAGATGACCAACATGAAAGAAACGTGGCGTTATCTTTGGTTGTGTCTCCAAAATGGCAGTTTAACGTTACACTGTGAGAGCGATTCAAAGAAGGCTGTTGACACGGTCTTGCAAACAAATACAGCCTGGGACCAAAGTCTGATAATGCAAGAAGTTATGGATGATCGTCCCACAATGTGACAGCTACTACAACCGTCATTTATGTATGCTGTTTTAGCATACTTCAAATACTTAACGTCACCTCAAACTTTCTTCACAAAATTGGCGTCCCAAGTTGGCCTCCATTCCCTCGCCACATTCTCCTCATCCTCTTCTTTGGATTTTCTTCCACAGACATAAATAACTATTGCAAGGGCTCAATTCTTGCTTAGCCTTATTGTTTACCACTATAGCTGCACAGTTGGATGACGCATAGTGATGACATTTTCTTGTATACTTGTAAACCAACCAGACTCCATTGATGAAATCGCTGAACATGGGAGTTGCTGGTCTGCCACTGCCACAGTCAGTTAGTTTGTGTTATGTGACTTTGGTGGAAACAAACTAATCCTTTAAAACACCAAAGTCACCACAATCACACTAACTGATTGAGGCAGCAGTAGACCAACAACTGCCATGTTATCCAAAGTAATTTGGTTGTTTTGGAGAGAGCAATATTTGGATTATACAACAGTGGTTTCCCTTCAGAAAAGGCTGTCTGATGGCAAGGTAAAGCGGTGAAAATATTCTAAATATAGTGTACGCTTAAACGATGAAGTGAAGTACCTCATAGAACCTCACTTCAAAAACTTTCTCTGCAAGATTATGACTTCCAGCTTACAGCTCTCTGATGAGACAACAGGTTGTTGGCACACCCTCCAAACACAAACACTTCCCCATCAGGACCAGAGCATGCAGTGTGCCACAGCCTGAAACAAACAGCAAAATGTCAAGAACAGTCTACATACAAAATGTTTGCTTTGACCAACACACACCCAAAGGAGTGCGTCAATTATCTGCAAGCAAGCACACAAACATTAGCGCTCACAGGGAATTACCTTGGTCTCTCTATGTGACTGTGTTTGAAAGGCTTCCATTCATTTTTGCTCACATAATACAGCCAGGCATCACCTGAAAAACAGATGATATCTTCATGAGAACAGTGGTCATTTTGAGGCGGCTCGGATTATTTGCTACTCCGGAACACAGTGTCGAGACTCACTCAGCGTCTCCCTGTCTGTGGTGAAACCTCCAAATAAGAAGATGTGGTCTGGTGACACAGGAGTGAAGGAGTGCCAAGACCGGCCCACAGGACCCTGCTGGGGAACGCTCCTACAACAAGGCAGAAGGGAACATTAACACAAGAAAAACAAACATGAAAGAACGCTGAAGGGTGAATGTACTGGTGGGAAAATTGTGCAGAAATATGGATAACGCATGATGCATCATAGAGGATAACAGGAGCAGAATGATGCTAATGTTGACCCTGTTATTTTCAACTAAGTTTTCAACCATCATCTTCCAAGATTTTTCTGTGTTGAGACTTCTGTCAATGTCAATGAAAATAACACTTACATTTCATGCCACTCCCATGTGTCCAGGTCAATGTAGTACAGGTCATTTAGTCTGTAGTTCTGTGGACCAAAGGAGACAATTAGACAACAGGAGCATTATTTGCAAATCAGTGACTTGCCGATGTGTCGTGAATACAGTTGATACTATCTCCAAGTTCGAAAGTGTAAAGAGACACACACTTCGAACTTATGTTTTCTCACCTTGTATCGCCCACCGAACACGTAGCCTCTGTTACCAACTGTGGCACATGCGTGAGCTGCTCTTGGTGATGGGGTGTTCCCCTACATCAGGTCAAACCAACAAAGAGAAAATCGACAATATCAAATATTTTTCAGTATTATTCTAATATTCCTACACAGTATTTTGACCAAAAATTGATTATAGCAGGATAATGAAAATGGATGGAAACAAGAGGGGTTGTTTGGTTCTAGTTGATGAAGTTGTTTGCTATTGGGCAGTGAGTTGGCTTTCAACATGCATGCATGTGAGTGTGTGAGTGCGAATAAGTTGTGAGAGGTGAAATTGGTAGTGACTGGGCATGTGTTTACCGTGGTGATGGGCTGGCTCCATGTAGACGTCTCCAGGTCCAGAATATGGATGTGGTTGTTCCAGCCTCGCCCAGGGCTGTCCCACTGCAGCAGCAAAAAAAAAAAAAAAAAAAAAAAACCAAAAAAATCACTCATTGTTCTTAATAAAATGTTATAAAACAGTCTCATTATAGGAAGTTGCTTTTTTGTTATGAAAGACAGATTTTCTTTTAAACTACTGAAATTTAGGGATATTAACCAATTAAAAGCAGTACAAGAAGTTAGTGTTTATCATGAGAAGATGATTTTGTTTACAGACCACAAGTGAAGATGATTCATCGTATTCAAAAGTCCCCTGATGAGCTCCTTGTGCAGCGTAGCCATAACCCCCAAAGAATATAAGTCTGCAGAAACAATATGAGAGAAAACTCACTTAAAATGTCACGCTAACATGGTTAACATGATCACATGATTGCAACTCAATTCATCAGGGCTTTTTTTCATTTTTACTTAATAAATATAGTTTAATAACTTTGTTTCAGAAGCACACAACTAGAAAGACTTGGAGCTTCCTGGGAGCTAATTTATCAGTGAAGAGTAGCTTGGTGAAATTCATCACCATGCTACCACTTTCCCAAGCACATTGGGTAAATACCTGTAATCTGAAATATTTACCTAACATCAAATTAACAACAACAAAAAAACTTAAGTCATTCCTCACTTGTTCTTCTGAACCCAGCACCCTAGCTTATCCTTGCAGGATGGAGGGAGTCCTTTAAGGTCCCTCATTTCCTCCCAGACGAGGCTGGGAGCTCTCAGGGGCAGGCGGTAGATCTGCAAAGCACAGCACAGAACACAGGAATAATCAAAGATGATCACAAACAGTAGCCTGACCCGCCTCAAGGTCGTATACCTGATGCAATCATGTGAAAACAGCAAAAAGTGCTTGATGCAGCACACAAACTGTACCCTGTTAGTGTTTCCCCTGGCGTGATGACCTCCAAACAGGTAGAGAACTCCGTCAACACACACCCCACAGCTGCCTGACATGGACGTGTGCAGGTTTCCTCCAGCCACATGCTTTGTCCTGTGAGCATTCAGGTTTTTTTTGTTTTGTTTTTTTATTTGTGTTCAAATGGAATAAATATAAAATGATGACATTGGTATCAACAGGCAGCTTAAAAGTAACATCTATTACCATACTCCTGACTCCATGTTGTATGTCCAGATCTCATTTCTCGGCAGGTACAAGTCAAAGAATCCGTGGTTTTGAGCGTTCTAGTTGAGGAGGAATAATAAACATGATAAACATGCAGACTGTGAGGAGAAAAAAAAAAAAAACAGGGTTTCTGCAGGATTCAACAAGATAAATGTAGACTTTTAAAGACTTTTTTGAGACCATTATGAATGCAATTTAATAGCTATTTCATGTCCATACTGGCAAAATGCAGTTTGCATTACTGGTTATTGGTTCAGTGTTGGTTTTGTTTTATAATGGATACAGGATAATCAATAAGCTGCACTTTTCTAGACCTGCAACAATTAATCGATCATTAAATTAATTGCCAACTAAATTTTGATGTATGATGATTTATCAGCGTGAGTGATTTTTTTGTAAGAAAACAAAGTCAAAATTCTGTGATTCCATGAGAAAATAATCAACAGATTAATCAACCATGAACACTTAGGTTAAATCCAACTTTCTAATAGCAACGTCAACATCATAAATCATTGGTTAAGACCTATCAAAATCATATTCATGTCATTTTAAGGCATAAAATTCATATTTGTACATTATATACCTTTTGAGGACCTGCAGAAACCCTGAAAAAGTAAGAGCTGCAGTGATTAGTCACTTAATCAAAATAAAATTAGTTGCCAACTATTTTGTTAACCAATTAATCTTTTCAGTCATTTTTTAAGCCAAAATATCAAAAGTTTGGTGTAAAGGCAAGAATTTGCTGGGGGTTTTTTTTTTTTTTGTCATTTATGAGAGTAAATGATATTTCTCGTGACTTTGGGCTCTGGAAATTGTGATAAGCATTTTTCACAATTTTTTGACATTTTATAGACTACAAAATTAATGGATTAATATATAAGAAAATAACTGTTAGTTGCAGTTCTAAATATAATGAGAATGTAGTTTTTAGGAGATGAATTTAACAGACTTCTTACCTTGTATCCACCCCACACATACATGATGTTTCTGTCAACCACTGCTATATGTCCACTGCGCTCAGCTGGACTATCCAACTCAAACGACTCAGACGCTTCAGTGTCCAGGGGCTGTTCATCCTCCACCTCCTCCTCATCATCATCTTCCTCGTCCTCATCCATATCATCATTCACTATCCAAGCAAACAGCCTCTCATCTTCATCTCTGTCTGAGTCATTGTCATCCTCTCCTGGTGGCAGATCTCCCATGTCCTCCTCCATCTCTGCCATTCTCTCTGCCATGTCAGTCTCTCTTTGTCTCCTGTCAGGGCAAGAAGTGAAAGACAGAGAAATCACCTGCTAGCCGGCTAGGTTACTACTGATCGGATTATTCGATTAACTGATCGGTTTTTCCAATTATCTAAAACAGGCCCAGAGAAAACGACGCACAGTCAAAACACAGGATGTCAGGAAATGACCAGAGATTTTTCAGCTAAGTAAATTAAGAGAAAACAGGACACGACAACATCGCCATATTCTCTCTGATGAGTGAAGATGTTGCTAAGGTTGGATCTATCATAAACGTACCTTCAACTTTTTATTCCAAGTCCACTTTCCTGCGAGAATTCAGCT
Source organism: Lutjanus argentimaculatus (assembly GCA_034769285.1). Classification (NCBI taxonomy): domain Eukaryota; kingdom Metazoa; phylum Chordata; class Actinopteri; order Lutjaniformes; family Lutjanidae; genus Lutjanus; species Lutjanus argentimaculatus. Next base: position 23,897,137 of record JAWZSL010000003.1, on the reverse strand, counting down.
TGAACTACAATACAGGACAGCGGGGTAGATATCGTTAGCTGGCGGCATGATTACTGTTGACCTACTTTGCTAGCTTAACTATTTAGGTTACTAAACCAACGTTAGCTGCTAGCTTAGCCTTTGTCCTCGAGAGAGGTCGAACTGGAGTAGCAGGTTAAGGGATATTTTTCATTAACAAGCCCTGAATCACTTCGCTGTCCACCCAGTCACCGAGCACCTACAGGAACAGCTGTTGGTCAGTGTTCATTTTCGTTAGCTACAGCACATTTGTAAATGTGGAAATGCATGCTAATAAAGGCTATAAAATCATATTAGCCGCTCTGGTGTCGAAGATAATCCGCATGATAGTGCAGCTCTGGGGAAAACGTATTCGCACATGTCGTTATCTTACCTTGTCAGATGTTTGTTCTTCTGCAAATTTCAAAAGCAGTACGACATTTATGTGAGGTCATCACAAGGATTCTGGGGGCACGACCGGAAATGGCCGACTTCTTAAATCCGCCATCTTGGTAAGGTCAGTACCAAGAAAGAGGAGGAATTTTAAAAATGTATTTTTGAACTTATTTTTCCAGATTAAAATCGGGAATAGCGTTGCAGCTAATGATCATATCTGTTATCAAGTAATTTGCCAATATTTCACAATTAAACAATTGTTAAGTCCATAACGTGTGACGTCTTTAAATTGCGTCTTTTGTGCAGACAAGATTCTTAATTTATCATAAATTACAAAAAAGCAGAAAATGCCTACATTTAAGAAGGTGGAACAAGCAAATCTTCGACATTTTGCTTTATCGATTAATCGATTATCAAAATACATGGCAACTAATTTTCTTTCAATTGACTAATTGATTACTTGACTAATCCTTGAAGCTCTAGTAGAGAATAAAGTCAAAATGTTTTTGAGAATACAATTGAATTTTCAGTGTTAATGCCAAGCATACAGCCGAAATGTCAAGAATTAAGTCAATTTTAAGGATAGAGTCAAAATAATATTTCAAATACTCTCAAAATGCAATAAATAAATAAATAAATAAATAAATAAATAAAAACAACAATAAACCTTTTTTTATGCCTGGCACTAATATTGAAAGTTTGACTTTATTCTCAAAATATAAGGACATAAAATCTTCTTCCTCTCCTTTTTTCCCCTAATGCCTGCCCCTACTACTCTTCTGGACATAACAGAGATCTATTTTTTCTCCTTGCTGGTTTTTAAGGCCTCCCAGGTTGTAAGTAATCACATAAATAAGTGTACACAATTAAGTTAAGTAATAAAGTTAAGTTGCCCAAACTAGGGCAGACAAAGATGTCAGGATTTTCAGTACAAAGAATAAAACCTTTATTATTGATCATGACATACAAACAGATACATACAAAATAAAGCACTACAGTCGTTTGATTGCTAATTCATTTTAAGCAATACACTATCATACAAAAGCAATGTACAAAACAAGTGAAACAAATCCACTTATAAATCCACAATTTTCTTTAGAGTCCTTGAAGTTTGCTGTGAAGACACAAGAACACAACTGATAAGTATGATTAAAACTACAGTTGTCTGTGGTGAATTACATGGAAAGAAAAGCGAAACCCACCTGTCCTCTACAGTTCTGTTGGATGGGTAGTACACCTTAAATGTGAAGCCACTTCTTGGAAAAGAGCCCTGTATCAATTAAGTATTAACAAATTATATTAGTGACAAATACCACATGAGTCCTCATTGAGATAAGACCACGATACAACTTTCAAAGACCACCTGGAAAAACACTTTTTAAAAATAATTTTCTGTCATTTTAGAGCCCTACTTAAGATTTCTTCTGTTTCTTACCGGGTTGACACAGAGGCAGTCTGTGTTTGTGATGCTGAAGGGGTCGTATTTGTCTGCGAAGACGATGACATCAGGGACTGGGTAGACACGCAGGGCATAGTCGTACGCCCAGAATACGGGACTGACGTAAAGAGGCAGTGGAGTCAGGTGACCCTGGGACAGGATGGTCTTAACAAACTGAAAGGAGGAGGAAAATTACAAGATTTTTCATTTATTTTATTTTTTTTTTTTTTACAAAATAAAAGGGACAATTCAAATGCTGTTTGGAGCTTTAAACTGATTGATTATTTTACCAACATATTTGCAGCAACAACTCATTCCTTAAAGGGATAGTTCAGATTATTTGCTGTGGAGTTTTATGAGGTTTAGGTGTTAGTTAGTGTACACTATATTTAGAATATTTTCTGTGCTTTATCTTGCTATCACACAGCTTTTTCTGACGGGAAACCGCCATTACTCAAGTCAAATATCACTCTCTCCAAACCAACCAAACTCCACAGGCAAATCAGTGATTGAAACTCGCAGAAAACAGGAATTTGCTCGCCTACCTTGGCCTCGATCTGTTAGTTCACACAATACCACAAACAAACTAAATGAGTGAGGCAGCATCACACGGGCATCTCCTGTTTTCTGCAAGGTAAAATTACTGATTTCACCCATGGAGGTGGTTGGCTTGGTTGGTTTGGAGAGAGCAATATTTGGCTTATATCCTGGCAGCTTCCCATCAGAAAAGACTGTCTGACATCAAGGTCAAGCAGTGAAAATATTTTAAACATTGTCTGCATTTAAACTGCATTTTTTTAGGTGGAGATAAAATAGCTTTTGTTGCTGACCCCATCCACAGCAATTCATTGCTTAGCTTCTGTGCTGGTACTCCTCTCTGTTTCCCCAAACTCTCGTTCCCTAAATTCGACTTTAGCTAATACAATCCTGCTTCAAATAATCTGAACTATCACTTCAAGGAGCACTTAGAGTGGAAAGAACATAACACTTTAAATATTACATACAAAGGCAAATAAAATGTCATACAACATAACTAATAATAACCAGTCTGTTTGATGAGAGGAATTTCACTCATATATGAATGTTTGTTCAGAGGAGCTCAAACTCACATGGTTTGGTATGTCAAGATTGTTATTGGGCAGCCTGACGCAGTTCCTGCACATCTTGTTGACCAGGTCTTCCCTGATAATGACGATCTCCTGACTGCAGTACTGGATCCTGACAGGAAAAACATGGCAGGTCATTTTTAGTTTCCATGAATAGATAGAAAATGCCTGGTCATAGATTTCACAGTTTTACAAATGCAAATGCTATATAACCAATATTTTGACATTAAACAAAAGCCTTGTGTGTTTTACCTGCATGGGTTGGTAGTGAACACAGAAAATGGCACCCTCTGTCTGAACTCCTCTGTAATGTGATCTGCCAAAGGAGGCCTGAGGGAAACATTTTTATTCACATTTGTCCAAACCCCAGAACAAAACTCATATAATGCTGTTTAAAAAGCAGAAGCCTCTGAAGGCTTACCTTGGCAGGATGGTGCCTGGACCGGGGTCTTCAGGGCCGGGAACAAACACAAAGCGACTACTGCAGGTGTAGGATGAACATGTTTAAATCATTGAAACTTTGACAGTTAAGAATAGAGCAGAGTAGACTCGAGTCAAAGGGATAGATCTGATTTTTTGAAGTGGGGTTTTATGAAGTTATTTATCCACAGTCAGTGTATTACATTATATATATAGTACGAATACTGCCAGACAGCATGTTCATACACAAAACTGCTGTTATAAAAGACAAATATTGCTCTCTCCAAAGCCAACGGACTGCTTTCACAATTACAGTAATTTTATCTTGCAAAACACAGGACTGGACTTCTGCGTTTTTAAGGGTAAGTTCAGATTCACAGAAGTCACTCAATAACACAAACAAACTAACCGATCGAAGCAGCGGTAGACCAGCAATTTTCTTGTTCTACAAGGTAGAATTAAAGTTTTTGTAAAACCAGTCTGGACGCTTTGCAGAGAGTGAAATTTATCTTATATAATGATGGTTTCCTGACAGAAAAGGTTCTCTGACAGCAAGCTAAAGTAGTGAAAATCTAAAAAAAATAAAGGGCAAACACTTAAACTAATATTGATTTTTTATAGGCAGTTTTTTCTGCAGGTTTCAAAAAGTAAAATTTAAGACATGATGAAATTTAAAACCTACTTTATGTTCATAAAGTACAAAGGTTGTGAAGTAAAATCTGAATCCATGTTGGTTTCATCATGTACTTGCTGCAGTGTGATCAATACATTTTTTCCCTAAAAACAAATCACAGTTTTTAAGATCTGTCAAAATTGTATTTACGTGTGGTTAATACACTGAGTATGGAAAAGACACAACCACACTTCTGAACTATCCCTTTAACAACTCTATTAGATCCTACCTGCTGTGAATGCTGGGGTGTGCACATATTGCATCAGCAAGAGCCTTCAGTGACTCTAAAAAGAGAAAGATGAGTGAGATTCTGAATCGGACATCTTACAATCTATAGTATGTTGTGAGTGATGAGGATCCAAAAGTCTCACCTTTGAGTGATTTGATCTGTGCTTTTCCATACGGAGCAGAAGAGAAGTTACCACAGAGGATGAAACAGGTGGGAGGCATCGCAGCATAACCTGTCAGACAAAAACAAAGTCAAATGTGACTGGTGTCTTATAACGTTTAAGCCAGTGATGTAAAGTCTGAGCCTATGATGCGTAACAGACCTGAGAACATGAGGTTGAGCTTTTCCATCACTTCAACGTTATCCAGCCACACATCAGAAACAATTACAAACATGGCGTCCTCGTTCTCCTCCTCCAGCTGCTTCAACTTGGCTGAGGCCTTCACTGAAGTGGTGGATGGACCCCAAAGAAGTTCATATTGCCGTAGTACGCCCTGGAAATAAAGCAAAGATCTGTTAAGATAATTCATTTTTTAGATTTTGAGGTTATGGCAGTGGAAACCACTTTTGTTTATAGGGGCCTCCAAAATCAACACAAGATGAATGTTCCCGTAGTAGCTTTAAATAAAGATGTAGTATTTGCCCTCATGCTGCTTACTTTTCACTGCACACCAAGAAGGTTAAATGACTTCACGGATGTGACACTAGATCCTGCTTCGCCTTTGCTGTAATGTCGACTAAAAGTGCTTGTCTGTAGGCTCAGTTTGTTATTTTAAGTGTCTGACAGCATTATGGAAAGGATCTGTACAGAGAAAGACCTTTTTGTTGAAGAGTAAGATAAGTTTTGTTTACCAGAAACAGGCGTTTTATTGTTCTTGCCAAACTAGCCAGGCTCCCTTTGCAAAACTGTAATTTTAACATCATCATCTTCATTCAAACTCAACAGAAAAAAAAAAAAAATCACCCAAAAATCTTTTACCAACTCTGGTTTGATGGAATAAACCTTCAATTAGTTAGAGAGAAAATGTTCTGGCTGTTTTCTGACTAAACAAAAAGGATCTTACTTTTTAACTGGAAGCTGTCAGACACTTAGAATAACAATCTGAGCCCATTAGTGACAATAACAAATGCTTTTAGTGGACATACTTTGACAGAGCACAGTTCTTAGAACGATTACATTGTGGTTTAGATTCACTTCTGCAGGCTGCAGCCGCTCTCCCTCAAGATTGAGCCAATTTCAAAAAACTGTTGTCCCCATTAGGAAAATAGGGTCCAGGTTGAAAAAATACTTAAGCAACCTTTTAAAATTAAAGCTTGCTGGAACACTTTTCTTCCAGTCCACTCACCTTGTACCTGATGACGGCTCTGTTGGTGGAAACCCAAAGCCATTGACGTGAAAAACCGAGTCCTCGTACCAACCTACAGGACATAGGACAAAACTCAACTTCTAATAATGTTTGTAATGACACGTTATTGTTTTAATCCTATGGCACATTTGTCTTCCTTGCATTTTCTTTACTGCAGTCGTAGTTGTTATCTCACCTTCTGCCAGCACAAAGCAGGATTCTGTGTACAGGCCGTTATGAAACTGGTGAGAACCTGATTAAGGAAAACACACATTTTAAAAGCAACAAAATATTATATATTAGTATGTATTTATTGTTGACAAACTCCAACAACAAAATAATATGAAAGGATATTGCTTTGGACATGTCCAGCTGTACTGTTCCACTCAGGTCCTCCAGGTAAAATTTACCCTGAAACAAAAATGAAGAAAGGTTTCAGAAACTAAAGGCAAATATACTTTGCACTTAAAAACAGACCTTTAAGAACTTTTCTTAATAACTCACCTCTTTTAGTTGTGTGATCATCCCCAGTACAATCACCTCTCCCAGTTTAGCCGTGCTACCGAGCAGTGCTTCGATTGTCTTGAGCTAGAAAAGACAAATGACACAAAAACAAACAAAAAATCTGTCAGTCAAAGACAAAACGGTAAGCTGTCTAACCAACTATCATGTCTAACTGTTTCAGCAGTTAAAATACCAATGATGGTGGCCATTATCGTGGTTTAAGATATGTTACCTGAAATTTGTTCTGACCCTCTTCAACAGCAGCTCCTATTGCAGGCGGGGTGAAGAGCTCATGCCGGTGTATACGCTACAAAAAACATGTTTGTGTAAATAAAACATGCACGCTACACATAATGGAACTCTGAATACTGGACAATGAACAGAGCTTCACCGACCTGTTGTAAGAGGGTGTATCGTTCCCTGAAGAGTTCAGCTTTGTCTTTGGCCAAACCACACAGACTGGGAACTGGATGGCTCGTCATACTGAGGCTAAATTAAAAAGCCAAAATAAAAGCTTCTGAAACTTTGCCTGCAGCAAACAGTAGATCACAAACTCTGCAGCACATGTCAGTGAATAAACTGGGTCCAACACCAGCAGCAAAAAACATTAAGTCTGTGACAGTGAAAGTAGGGTTGGGCACAATTTGGTGATACAGTTTATTCAGGACTTCAGCTACACGGCAAGATTCTTTTGATATTTTATCAATAGCAGTAATACCTAGGGGAGGAAAGAAATAAAAACAACTGTAACTGATTGAGTGCAGTAAAGCTTACTTTCAACTGACTCCACTAACACACATAAAACACGACTTAACAACAAGAACATTAAGTATTTATTTTTTTTTTTCAAATTTGAGTTATAATGTATTTATGGATCTTTTTTATGATTTTTTTTTTACGAGTAACATTTGCTATAATAATCGACTGGTCTAAATTCAAGCAAACATAGAAATTTGACCAGGAATTCAAAATAAAGCCAGTTTTATAAGATGAGTTATCTTACATTGATTTTTCACTTATAGATCTGACATATTTGGGGCGTGTTGACAATTGATCGATATAAAGCATGAAGCTCATGAATCGTTCACATTCACTTTTGGACATCTGTAATCTTTATTATTACTACTGAATAATAAATAATTAAATCAAAGATATCCGGAATGAGTGTTGACTATTCAAAATGTACTTTCAGATGTGAAAATATATTTTACAACATGTAAAACTGTTGTACAAATATCTTAATTAATATTTTGACATGTCAAATCAAAATGTCATGTCCACTTGGCTACCAGTCAGCCGTACTGATTTAATGTTAAAAGGGCTTGCCATGGGGCTGAATTCTCACTTGACCTCACAAGGTTGTGTGGTTTGGGCAGCAGGAATACTTACCACATTCTCATGTGACAAACGAGCAACAGTTGGTGGTGGGAATGCACCTCTAGAATCTTTTGTTTTTAACTCAAGTGTTGTCTTATATGAGGAAGTTGTTGTTTTTCTTGTTCCAAATTAAAGAAGAAAATTATCAAATGTAATCAAGTATAGTATGGTTATTATAAACTATTACTTAATTGAATTTACACAAAAATTGCTGTGCCAATATATATATATATGATATCATCATCGCAGTAAAGAATTACATACAGTATAACATGATAAAAGCTTTTGGCCACATTGCCCTGCCCTACACTGATTTTGGAAATGACCTTTGTTTGACCTTGACACAAAAGAGAAAGAAACTGTCTCGTCTTTACTCACGGTATAAATTTCTTCCGTTCCACACTGTAAATGTATCGGGGGACATCAAAGGCTCCAATGATGTTGAAAACGTTATCTCTGAAAATAAATTTAAAAACTTTTATTAGCAAAATTTTCTAAAGGAAAATAAAGCTGATTACACTGATACATCTACTTACAGCTGACTAACTTCTAATAAATAAAATGGCAAAATGTAGGTCATACTGTAATAATTACATTATTACAATATAGCAAGGGTATGACTATATAACCTACCCTGCACATTAAGGTGAATGATTCTTGTTTCTTATCGACACTCTTTATAATCCAGCTGCTATTATGCCAACAGATGGAAGAGCATAAAGAACCATCTTCTAAACTTTTCAACTTTTAGGTGTGGTTTAAAAAGTCCTAACGGATATTAATGCACAATACTGGAGGATTAACTTTAAGGGTGCACCTTCAACTAAAATGGAAATGGAGTTGTGAATTGACAGAACATTTATCTATTCAAATTCTAGCAAAGTCCATCAATACATTGAGCCATTTATAAATACACTTACAAAATACATTTTCACAGATGTGAAATGCTGGCGACTTTGATGACTAATGAGGAACAGCTTCAATATTTTAAATTTTCTCTAGAGTAAATGTGTGATCGGTTTCTTAAAACACTTACATGGTTTCATCACAAGACTGAGTGCAATCCTGCACAGCAGTTTCCACCACAGACAACTCGATCATACTGGAGGACACTGTTGGAAAAACACAAACTGTGATCAGAACCTGCAAACACACCTGGAAAACAAAGAACCGTATTACTAATCTAATTATATTCTGTAGAGAGCAGCTGTAGATTGTACTTACACGGCTGCTTTTCCACCGCATCCAGGACCTTTTCAATAACATCATCGAGCTCAGAGGGACTGACGGATTCCAGCACCTCCACGATGTATCTGCTGGCTTCACTGGAGCACAAAAGAACAAGAAAACCTGCAGAAGTTGTTGTTGTTTCCTTCTTCTGACTGCTGGTAGAAACCTAGAATGACCTTAATTTCCACAAGTTTAATAATTTAAACTTCCAAAATTTCTTAACATGTCGATTTTTTTTAAGCTTTAGAATCAAAACAAACAGCCTGACATGTTTTAAAATGTCCATGTTTTGCTTGTTAGATAATATATAGATATTATACAAGATATACAAGAGTTGCAATTTAAGCTGGAGCTCTGAAGGAGTTGAAGAGTCAGTTGAAGCACTGAAAGCACCTTAAATGTTAACAATTGAAGTGTATGTACATTTGTGCATAATATTAATTACAACATTTCTGATTGATTTTTTTAATATACAAAATATGCTGTTTGCTTTATATGATGTCAGCTAATCAGAACAACTGTATTAGACATCTTTTTTAACAAAAATTTTATATTCACAAAAGTAAATTTTATAACAGAAAACCTTTATTTAAAAATTGTATGAATGAAATGCAACAAAACATACATTTATTCAGAACTCCACAAACTCTCTTTTAACACTTTTAATATGTGTAATATAGTTGGCAAGTATGTGTGTTGCTATGTACATGTGTGGTGTATATGAATGTTCAGATTCGCAATTTAAAAAAACTTGGATTTTACAAGATGTGATGAAATCATATCAATTCAAGGTGTTGAAAATAGTTGGAGTGAGCTGAACTGAAATCAATACACGCATATAAAGCAGAGTACGAGATAAAAAATAAGTTGAATTGACGTTTATAGAGTCAGTTCAAGGTGCCACAGAGGACCTCCTTGCTTCAGTGGAGCACCACACCTTTAAAATTAATTAAGAAAAACTGCCTCATATTATTGTTGTTAATCTTCTGTTGCCACAAGCTCAAATAAAAACTCTAAACAGAAAGGATCGATCTTTGAGGTGACAGTGGTGGTTTGTTTAGCTCTCTCGTTGCACGAACGGCAGAAAACGTTAACGAGAAAAAGTACTGTAACCGTGTTTGAACGCTTGTGTAAATACATACGGTCGTAGTATGAGTCCCCGCATCTTGAAGCCGGCGGACACTTTTGTCTTTATTTTGCGAGCAACATCCATGATCGATTCTTTCCAACTCAAGACTTGGCGCTAAATGCCAACTTCCGCATGTATTTCATCATTTCCGCTAAAGATACGCGCTCATCTTACAAAAATAAGTGTCCCTATATTTGTGAAACTCTCGCGAGATTTGTACTAATGACTTATAGATCTATTATACTCCGCGAGATCTTTCACGAGTCTGGGGTTACCATGTAGACCCGATCCAAAAATAGAGAAAAGCAAGAAAAGCAACTCAAACCCAAACTAAAATAAATAATAATGTTTTTCTTTAATTTATTCATTTGCACTATGTATATCTCACGATCTTACGTGTTGCTTTACAGTATTTTGAATGTATGAAGTGCTTTCAATCATAAACTTTTTCAAGTAAACAAAACTATATTTTTTTAATATTAACGTCTTGAAAAGAACTGCATTATTTTACATTTACACCATAGCTATTTTACATTTTTAATTTTACTTAGCATAGCGGTGTATAAGAATATCAACAGTTGTCATTTAAAGGACTTTTATTTTGACAGGGAAATAAGACAGGAAGTTTGGGTTTTTGAGGTTGTTTTGACACCGATAGATGACAGTGTGAGGTGCATTCTTGTGCCTGTGTTTAAGTTACGGTTACACAGTGTTCTAACAACATGACAGAGCATGACATCATGGAAAAGACGTAGTAAGTGTATTGCAGCATGCAAGTATATTTTGCAGTTTTCATTTTTAAAAATATCTAATTACAACTTTTTTTTTATTTTTTAAATTCATAATTTGGTTTTGTTTTTGTCTGCCCCGCCCCCTGGATCAACTGCAGCTTACAATTTTATTTTATACTTGTTTAAAACATAAAAACACTGTGGAGTTTTTTCTTCTAGAGCCTGTCTTCCTCTGTAATCCACTGAAATTATGGTACCGGTTTTTCTTTAACAACAAATAGACAAGTAGGCAACATGGATTCCGCGTCAGAGACGCACTGCTCGGAGACAGATCCACAGGAGAGGAGCGGACACGCGGCTGTGGTGGAGGAAAACCTGCTGTATGTGTGGGGAGGCTTCAGGGTAATGACAAGACAAAAATGCTATCTATCTATCTATCTATCTTCTGTCTGTCTGTCTGTCTGTCTATCGTATCTTATTTTAGATATATGTTAAAAAAATGCGAAACAATTGGCTAAAATTTTGATTTTAGGAGTTGAAGCAGGAATTTTGAGTGGCTAATGAGGAAAATAATCTTAGAATAAAAGAACAAACGCATTTTCATAAATATTTTTTCATGCATGGAGTTATTCTAATTTCTATTGAATGCATTTTCTAGTCTAAAACATATCTGAAATTAATGTCAGTGACAGGTTTTGAATTTTTTTATTTTTTCAGAATTTTTTTGTTTTTGTGTATTAGGTTCACAAAGCAAAATTAAATCCAGTTTTGTACATCAGCCTTGCAATACATGCTGCCTTTATATGAGAAGTAGAATTAAATCTGGAAATGCTTGTGCCAGTTTGCTCCAAAATTACAGAAACATAAGAATAAGAACAATAGAGTATCAATAAGTGAAATATAAGTATAAAATGTAAAATGTATAAGGAGAAAATGCAAAAAAAAAAAAAACAGTGCCTAATAGAAGGTTATAATCAGTTTTTGCTGATTTTTGTTTTATAGAAGTGTTGATTCAACTGGTCACGGTGCTGTTATATTGTATTGCATTATGCAAGGAAGTGTTTTTGTTATTCAGCCCACCATTACTGATTTAATGTGGACGAACTGCTACTTTTCAGTGTTACTCAATACAATTCAACCGCAACGTTAATTTTATCTAGGTGTACCTAATAACCTGGCAACCAGGTATACATATGAATCAATGATAAGGTAATGCACCAAACTAACATTCAGCATATTAGTATTACACTCATGCTGATTGAAGGTTAGGTTTAGTTTTTTAGTTTCACAGGAAAACAACATTGCAGAATCTCACAGTGTAGGTGAATGGTTTTCAAACCTAAACAACAACTGGAAAAAAAAAAAAAAAACATAAAATGGTAAAAGTCTCTTAAAGTCCCGACATGCTGTTTGCACACCGTCACAACACACACACACACACAGTCAATGGTTGCATGCACGTAAATGGCTCCAACTACAAATCATGCATGAAGCTAACAGATGGTGTAATAACACTTTTAGCAGTTTGGCATGTGGGCTTTAGGAGACTTGGATTACACCAGACGAGCAGTATGGAGGCATTTTTTTTTTAGTTTTTTGATGTTTTAATACTGGTCACCATTCACTTCAATTGTTCGGGAGATTCTGCAATGCTGTTTTCCTGTGAAACTCCAGCAGTGTTTTGTGGAAATAAACCTCACTTTCAATTGGCATGAGAGTGAGTAGATAATGACTGAACTTTCACTTCTGGGTGAACTATTCCTTTAAGTTTATTGACAGATAACAACTGCACACATTTATTTCATGGTAACAAACATGTTGTTTTCTCTGCAGTCAGTTGCTGGTGAAGATGTCTTTCTACCCAGTAATGAAATCTGGCTTTATGACTCAGAGGAAGTGTTTGGTAAGAATATTTTATTTAAATTCAAGATATTTTTGTTTTTCTGCTCTCTCTCTCTCTCTGTATGTGGCCGTTTTCATTATTATTCTGACAAAGTTGCACTCTGGAATGTGAAACACTTGCTCTGAGCTGCTTTCTGTCTTGTTTTTGCCTCAAGCTGTGCCATTGCAGAAATAGACTACTGGAGTAGTTTAACAACATTTCTTTTTCTTATTCTGAAGGACAATGTTCACCATGACAGGAGAAGTGCCTCCCTCCATGTCAGGGACATGTGGCTGCACCCTGAATGGACACATGTACATATTTGGTGGTTCTGATAAGACTGGAGAGACCAATCAGGTGAAGCTGATAACTTAAGACATCAGTGATTTTTCTCAGTCACTATGGTAGAAATGGTTGGAATTGGAAATTCTCAAAACCCCTTGTTCAACCTCTACATCATAAATGCTGCAAATTTGAAAAATTGACAATTGTCTGATGTTTCCTCTGTCATCAATTGCTAATGTCATGTTGATCAAAATGTATTACACTGGTTCAACCCCCAAAACATCTAGGCATTAGTTCATTGCATAGGTCATTACATGCAAAATTACCATGTAATCTCAATACAGAAAAGAAAAAGACTTTTTTTTTACAGCACCTCATAGCACAAAGTAAAAAATACAAAATTAGAAATATAAATATAGGAAACACCCCTTAGGCAGAACTGTACATGCAGTATTGTGTTCGAAATGGAGTGCAGTCTTTCTACACATCCTGATGTTCCTGTCTCTGATGTTCTCATCCACATCCCACCATATATCATCACTTGCAATGCAGTGCAGAAATAATCTTTTGGAATTTCTTATCCAGCCTCTGCAGACATCTGCTGTGATGTATTATTTTTCCTTCAGTGCTGACATTTATTTTGTCTAATAAATGTCTTGCAATCAACCTCCCACATACAGTAATGTGTAACTTTGTGCTGTTTACATTTTTTTTTCTCACTTTGGCACATAAAGTGTAAGAGCAAATGTCACAGCCATTTATGGAACATCACAATTTTTGTATTGTATGTCTGCAAAAGGTAGTCACTCACCCCCCAAAAAAATCATTCATGCTTAAAATCGAGTTATTTTATCATTAAATGTCTGTCCACGCTAAGAACTGAAGTGGATGATGAAGTCCACCCCACAACTATAATTATTAAATGATATGTTTATAGTTCTTGTTATAATTATTGTTCTTTGTGTGGGAGGACCTTTACTGTAATTGGCCAATGCCACCAAAATGAAGAGATGTTTTGTCATTGTACACAGCAGACTTATTTGTGTAGCAATGTGTTAAATGTACCATAAACAAAAAAATTATATTTGATCTTTTATGTCAAGTCATATACAGTGAATAGAAAATTGGCCACAAAATTATATCCTTGAACCAAAAAAAAACCCCAACAAAAACCAAATATCAACAACAATGAAAAACCTGTGGTAGTTTGGTTATTTGCCAATTTAACAGACATCACAAACAATCCATGTCATATATATTTATGGAAAATACACAAACATGTCTGACAGATTTTGATAATTGAATGGATCATTTTGCATGTGATGGTTCAAAGGATGAAATAATGTTTAGAAGTTGTGAAGAGTTTGACAGTTTCAGTAAGAATCAACTCATCAGTTTTGATCAGCGAGCCATGTGCAAGTGGCTATTTTGTGCAAATTGTAGACACTTGTGCTGACTCTTTTGCACAGTGTTAAAACACATGCAAAAAATGAAAAATCTATATTGAGCAGCCAGGTCGGCATCATAAACATACCTCAGAAGTTTACTGTTTTAGGGATTCTCATCAGTTGCCAAAAATTAAACAATTTTGAACTTTGCTGTCCTACAATATGGCCTCAAAATTGTCTGCATCACAACAAAGTCAAAGCTCAGGCTGAACAAAATTGACATGAAGAAGTGATCAGTGTTTGACTTCACACAGATCTATTGCGTCAACCTGAGAGACAGTAAGTACACATGGAGGAAGATCACACATGAGGTCGGTTCGGCTCCCTCACCTCGAGACAAACTGTCCTGCTGGGTTCATAAAGGAAGGTAAGGAAGGTGTCTCTGTGGATGCATGTATATTTGAACTGACCAGTGTTTCCAGTATCATATAATCTGCATCCATTATTTCACCCAAAACCCCATTTTAACACCATGTCAGTAGTTATTTTTTATATATATATATATATAATAATTTATATTAAATTATTAGTCATTGCAAATTGTGAGAGAATTTCTGTCAGAGTATAATATTAACTAAGTGGAATCCTGCATTGGTAGTAATTGTGCTTGTGTCAAATCCAGCATCTTTTTTAAATTTCACTTTGGTGATTACTGGTTGTTCTCTGGGTCTGTGGTCACATAACTAAGCTGCCTTGTGTAGTCTGCTGACTGTGCTGTACTAAATGGGAACGCGGAGGCAACAGGATACATGTACAACACACAAAGGGCAAGCAGTTGAAGGGTCTCGGGTCATTAGGGCCCAACAGCAAGTTTTTGCTCTAATCCTGGCTGTGCATGTTTTTAAATTTGTTCCTTTTGGCATTTGTCCGTTCTGCATTATATTACTGTTTGAAATTGCAATGACTAAATATTGCATTAACTAAATGTTACCCACCCCACCATCCCCCTGTCTCTCTCACCTATCAAATGGGCAAAAAACACGACAAACAGAAAAAAAACAACTGCTGTTTCTGGTTTTGATTCTGATCCCTTCATTTTGAACTAAAAGCCATCATTTGTAACCTTTGGTATTGGTAATGTTCTGCAGGATCATCTACTTTGGAGGATATGGTGAAAAACTACCGGTGGAGGTCAGCAGGAGGAATGGAAGCTTAATTATAGATGAAGAATCATGGGTAGTATTTTTTTTTACAGATAGATAGTAAATATACTGTCTTCAAACACATAGAATATCCCACACACCATAAATAATAACTGTTTCTTTTCTTTCCTTCTTTTTAGGTCATTGTTTCACCTTTATATTAGAATTTGTTGTTCTGAATCCTGTTAATGCACCTGTAAAGCCATCTTTTTAAACAAAATATTATGTTTTGTTAGTTAGAGGTTGTCATCTGGGGATGGAACAACGAGGTTCATATATTTGACCCCATGCACTCCAGTTGGCGAGAACCACAAACCCATGTGAGTCAGTGAAACACTCTTAAATGCTGAATAGAATACTACATTCAAGTTAGTTATAGTTATTCATAAGTTTGGTCAGCTTTAAAGAAGAATGTAAAAACACAAAATTTTTACAGTGACAGTTTCTGTTTGCAGGGCCGTGCTCCATCCCCCAGGGCCGCCCATGCCAGCGCCAAACTTGGTTGTAGAGGATACATTTGTGGAGGCAGAGTCAAGGTGAAGGTTGCATATCTGTATACAGTGATTAGTAGACACACTGGATCAAAAGCACAGGTGCATAAATCAAAGTCAGCCATTTGTAACTCGGTCTCATCCTTTGTTTAAATGCAGGAAACCAGGATGAGTGACATTCACTGCCTGGACCTTGAGTCATGGACGTGGTCAGAAATGTATGTATGTGATTATAATCAGAGACGGAAAAACATGCAAAGACAACACAGACATACAACCTTTTGTTCGGTTCTTCAGTCCTTTCAGAGGGTTCTACCTAGAAGCTAATATAAAGGACAATGTCTAAAGCCATCTGTGAAAGGTTCCACCCAGGACCCTCTATGAGAGGCTCTACAGAGAACCCTTCTATGGTGTAATTTATCCACTTAGAACCCCTTTCTGGGGGTTGTACCTAGAACCCTTTTATATTCCAAGCGTTTCATCTAGAATGCACCTAGGCAGTTCTACTGAGAAAGCTTTTATAGCCCAAGGGTTTCATCTAGAACCCACCCAAGGGGTTCTGAATATATCATTTTTTATAAGGGTTTCACCTGTATCCCTTTTGTTTTCTGAAGAACCTTATATTGCACAGATGAGGTAAAAACAACACAAGTAAAATTAACGGATTAAGGTGATTCCAGAAACATCTACATTTCAAAGTACTTTTGAAACATGTATAGACATTTGAATATTTGAGGGTGAGAATCTTTCCTTATGTTTAGCTACAAATATGCTCTGTCAACATTACCATTAATATTTAAGGCAGTCAAAGCTGGTTTATTTTTGACAATAGTGTGCTTTACAGAATCCCAGTGTCCTCACCTCCGGTGGGCAGATCGTGGCATACGCTCACAGCAGTATCAGACAGCTCCTTGTTCCTGTATGGAGGTCTCAGTGTAGACTGCAAACCAATGAGTAAGAAAAAGTACCCACCAATGCATATGTATGGATCTTGAAATGTTTCTTCTTATTAAAGCATATTTTCTTCCATCAGGTGATGGGTGGATGTTTGATGTGGAAACGAAGAAATGGAGAGAGGTCGAGCATCCATTTAAGAAAAAGCAAAGGTAGATTGAGCATACATTTTTATTTTTCAACTTTTTATTCTTGAATTTTTGAATTGTTTTTGCTAAATTCTGCGTTTTTTCTCGTGTTCAAGGTTGTGGCACACAGCCTGTCTTTGCAAAGACACTGATGTGGTTGTGTTTGGTGGGAGTTGTGACTACATGAAGGTACCAAGGTCGAGGAATCAAGGTATCAAGGTAATTTATTATACTAATACAAGTATAATAAATAATATAATATAATAGTATAATAAGTATAACATAATATATGTATTTAATTTATTAATATCTTATAACATTATGTTATACAACAGAGGGTTACAAAACAAAACGAAAGTTGTACTCTCTTTATAGGGCACACACAGAAAATATATATACAGATAATGCAATAGGTTGTGTGTGCATGTGTGCATAACACATTGTCTACTGTCCACAGGTAGTCTCTCATACTACTGGACCCATCAGACTAATATTTTCATTCTCAATATCACAAAGAGACAGACAGAAGATGTATGCTGAAATGGAATAATGACGCAACAGTTTCACGAAAACTTTCCTCAACCAAACTAATTCAATTTAAAAAAAAGATCTTGGAAATAATTGCACACCTATGACCAGCAGTATAGTGACCCTGCTCCAAGGACTGAAGAGATTTTGAAAGAAAAACAACAGTATGGAGCAAAAAGGACCGTATAATGAATATCTTTGGAACCAGAAAGTACTTTATGGTCTTGACAACTCTCCTGCTACATTTTCCTGCTTGTTTCTCTCCAGGGTCACTGCAACGATGCTCTCATTTACCAAATGCAGCCATATCCTCTGTACAGGTAAAACTTTTTTTTTGTATTTTACCAGTTTGTGTACCCAAAATAAAAATGAAATAATAAGACTTTTTCTTCCGACAGGATTTGTGAGGATTACATTGCAAAGAATGTGAAGAACTTTGACGTACTCAGGAATCAGCTTCCACTCCTGCCTCCCAGACTACTGACGGCCGTACAGAGGAGGATGTCTTTCTACAGGCCTTCAACAAAGAAGCTCTAGCCAAACACTTCTTACATAAATGCCAGGCCAAGGCATCATCATACAGATTACCATTTATGTACTGTAGAAACATTTTTTATTTTTTTATATATAATGTGCAAAATGTTTTATGGTTTCATGTGCTATTGTCTTTACATAAACATTTACATACTACATATATACATATTTATTTTTCATCATCTGACCCAATAACTTGATTTACAAGCTGCTGCAGTTACTGATATTGATTATTAGATCAAATGATATTAGTTAAGAAATGCTGCCCTGTCAAAAACAATCACACATTTACCCAATGAAACTTAATACAATATCAAAAATAAGAAAAAGAGTGCATTTTTACAGTATTTTCAATACAGTTTTTCTTTGTCTACATATCTGGGTGAAATACTTGTCAACAATTACACAAAGTGCATTTTGTCAGTACAGAACATTTGTCACATGCACGTTCAAGTACTGTATGTGGGCATGCACAAAATAGTTGTCATTAAGTGACAGTGGGTCTGATAGAAGGTCTCGGTTTCCACACATCCCCTCTTTATTAAGCTGGAGCAGTCCAGACACTGTAGTCTGGAGAACTTAAAATGAACCTCAGCTCAGAACTCCTTTTTAGGGTTGCCATTTATTAAAAAGTGTAGTCTTAACGGCAGGTGGAAATGTCTTTTTGGAAGTAAAATGGCCACATAGTTTATTTAACAATGCACCTCGCTGCTAAACTTTGCAGAATTGTGTTAAAGTAAAGAGCGAAATGTTACCAAACTCAACTTCGTAGCAACAGGCAGCAAGTTAAGAGGTAACCAACAAGTTGCTGCATGCTCTGTGAGAGCAAGGCAGGTTTTAAGATATGCAAGTTATAACCATTACCACAGCAGGAACAACAAATGCGCATGTGTTCGGCATTTTTCCCGGCACCCATTCAAATTGGTGTTGCCACTCTGCAGTTGTGTTGCTTCATTATGCAAATTAAGAACTGGTTAAATGCAAAAGCCAAGGGTCCTGCTGATGTGTTCAAACCAGTAGTGTAGCCACAGGTGTGGCAGTAGAGCAGGGAACAGGGAAGTTGGATGTGTGTCTATCCCAGTGGTTCCCAAACTTTTTCTGGCATGCCCTCCTTTCAGAAGCTGAAAAGATTTTGCACCCCAACCCCACATTTTTTATCAATCATTAACAATAACTGGGGATGGAACTGATAAAAATTATTCGAAATTTGAATATAAATGAGATAAAGGTAGAATGCAAACTCTTGTTTGTTTTAATTCTCCTACGTAGATCACATTCATTCGCTCTTTGTTTCTCCCCTGGTCTTCTGCATCACATGAAGCTGAAAAGACACCCCATCAGCAGACAAACAACAACGTTATGGTTTATATTGGTTATGGGTAGTATGGGTTTTGAACACAAAAGTAATCACAATGACAGGAACAAATATTGACTAAACCTCAGTGTAACTTTACATCAGAATGAATCTCACAGTATTTATTGTATAAAACACTCAGGACCTCAGGCAGGAAGCTTTAATAAAGTAAAACACAGACACCCTTTGAATCAAACTTTCAGTATTTGTGCCATCAGGCATAAGAAAAAAAGAAGTCAGAGAAGAATAAAATTGAAATACCATTTCAACTTTATTCTTGACATTTTGGCTTCGTTGTCATAATGCAGAATTTTATTAAAATTTTACTTCTCTCTTTTATTTTCCTTAATGTGGCCTAGTGCTCTGTCATACAAATATATATAACATTGAAACTATGAAATAATTTTATTATTTTATTGCAAGATGTATTTATTTAACTCCAATATTTTTTCCATTGTTTTGTTTCTTGATACCTCTTTTAACGCACTTTCTGTGTCTATCAATCAAGAAAACATAAAAATGACCTCCAATACACAACAGTATTGTAAGATAATAATTATTTTATTGGTAAAAAACACTGAAATAATAATTTGTAGTGTTTATTAATTAAAAGAAATGCTATACTTTATATTATTTTATCATTAGTTGGTGTAATATGAAAATAATTAGTTTCTAAATTATATTTGTATCAGCTGATAAGATGATGAAAAATTAATAAAATAAAATGTCATAATGGGTGCAACAATAAAAGAGTTTACTAATGTAAGCAGAATGTAATTGTCCTCATTTCTTACAGCCTACAAATATATGGATTTTTTATTTTACTATCACACAGACTAATGATAAAATAACATTTATCCCATCACTGATATTTAGTAAACATTATAATTTTGTTGTTTGTTAACTGTAAAACAACAACTATGAACAAAGTTTAATTACCTAGCAACCCACTGATTACCTTTTTTTCTTGATGGTTATGAAGTGTTACCAGATCTTATTTTGACAACTGAGCATGTAGAAATGATAAATAATATATTTTTATATCAGCTGATAAAGATACTTAGGTATATTCAATGTTATGATGGGTGCAACAATAAAATAGTTTAATAATGTAATTGGAATATAACTGTCATCATCTGTTATCAGTTATGATACAAAATATATTTTTCTTTTATATCACACAAACTAATGATATGATGGTGATGGATGACTCAGCAAACATTATTATAAATGTATTGTTTGAAAACAGTACCATAAGATAACAACTATGAACAAAGTTTAATCACCTGTCAATTTAATTCACTAACATTTAAACCACCGTTACCATTTTACCCACGGTTATTATGAAGCATTACCGAGTTTTATTTTGACAACATAGCTGGACCGGAAGTTGACTTTTATTTTGTAGACACACTGACACAGTTTATGGGACTGGATCGAGGCATTTTTGTCCGCTGTGTTTTGGTCTTTACAACATGAGAAAAAAAACATAAGACGTTTAAAAGTGCACCGTAACCTGTGAGTATATTTAGAAGTGTTTATGTCAAAACGTTTGTTTAAAGTTTTTCCGTATTTTGGACACCGTTTGTCATCAGTTGTATCTGCCTCTCTGTCCTCTGAATATAACGTTACGTAGCTTTCCAGTGTTATACGTTGTTACATTTAATTCCCTCGTTTTATCTTAAAACCATACAAACACCATGTAAAAAAAAAATGAAAGCCTGCTTTGTGTCAGCTCTGCTTGTATGCATGTGTGATTCCCTGTCAATAAAAGTCCAAGTACAGCTGAGAATCTACTGTGGGTGACATTTTTAGACATATTTTGATAATTTTAGGCTCAAAGGCGCGTCTTGGTTCTCTATAAATAGCAGCCAGTCATGGATTCAGCCTTTGAGAGGCACTGCATGGAGCTGGTGGCCCGGGAGAGGAGCGGACACACGGCTGTGGTGGAAGAAAACCTGCTGTATGTGTGGGGAGGTTACATGGTGAGAAAAACAAACACACATGACCAGATATTACTAAACCAGTTGGTCAAGATAAGATGGAGGTGAAGTAGTCAGAGATGTGACCTTAGTTAAAGTACAGATACCACACTCCACTAAATCCTGCATTGGAAATCTATATGTAATATTACCTAAGCAAAAGTATGTAAGTGAGTGTTAAAAAATGTGGAAAATGTCCAGTGTGCCTGATATACTATTATATTATATTATTAGAGTGTATTGCTCATGCATTAATATGAAAGAAGGATTTTACTGTTGTAGTTTGTTGAGGTACATTTTATAAAACTGCATCTAATTTTGAAGGACAAAAAATGACCGAAGGATAAACAAACGAACAAACAAACAAATAATAAGATAAAAAACTTAATAATGAAAAAGGCGGTTACCGTATTTGTACATGTACTTATTTATGGATTTCTGTATGTATGAATATATTCATTTATACATTAGGGCTGTAACTAATAATTGTCTTCATTATTTTCTTGGCTAATTGATTAGTTGTTTTGTATATAAAGTGAAATGTTGAAAAATAACAATGAGTGTTTCCCAAAGCCCAAGGTAATGTCCTCAAATGTCTTGTTTTGTCTACAGCCAAAACATGTTCAGTTTACTGTCACAGAGGAGTAAAGAAACCAGAAAATATTAACATTTAAGAGGCCAGAATCAGAGACTCTTGACTTTTTTCTTAAAAAATTACTCAAACTGATTAATAATTATCAAAATAGTTGCAGATTAATTAATTTAACTGTTGCAGCTCTATTATACATTTATAAATTATGAAGAAATGATAAATAAATGTAAAAATACAGAGATAGCACTTTTGTTTAGCAAAATATTTTGTTTCTATTTTATTTATGCATTTAATCGTTTATTTCTTCATTTATTTTATTTGTGCTTTGGTCATTGTTTGTCTTTCATACAAAGTGGCACTTTGACAATGATTGCTTTGTCCAACCAGTTGTACAAACCTCAAAATAATAATTGTAGTGAAGTACAAACAAGTACAACATGAAAGTACAACATTTCCCTCTGAGATTTATGGGCGTAGAAGTAAACAGTTGTGTGAAATTAAAAGACTCAAGTAAATTACAAGTATCTCTTGTGAAACATGATCCATGGTTACAGATATAACTACCAAAAAGTATACAAAATGACCAGCTACAACAAGAAGATGCTGCTTTCATGTTACAGCATCATTAAAAATAATACATGTATAATAATCCAGTAATAGAATATGTGCTTGACAATATAACGTTCTGAAATGAGCCATTGTGCATAACAAGTGCTTTTACTTTTGATAGTTTTATGCACATTCAGCAAATGATACTTCTGTATGTTCACTTTTACTTCTCACAGTATTTTTACAATGTGGTATTTCTACTTTTTCCTCTTCTTCCACTGCTGTTTGTACAGTACCCATACACACCACACACACACACACACACACACACACACACACACAAAAAAAAATACATACTCTTGAATAAATAAACCAAACTGACCAAACTGTCAGTAAGCACACTAATAGGCTTTAGATTACTTTTAAAGTTATAGTTCAGATTATGCAAAACATTCAACCAAATTTTGAATGTAATTTGGAAGTTGTTGCTGGCCTTTGGAAACCTTATTAAAAAGTTTATATTGGCACATTTTCAGACTTTTACTGACATGCTTTTCCACTGAACATAATCATTTTTCTGATGACATGTTTGCGTAGCATTGACAGACTGAAGACGTAATGCTGCTACTAGTATTTATTTCCATAGTAATCGACATGTTGTATTCTCCACAGTCAATTGCTGATGATGAAGTTTTCCTTCCCAATGATGAAATCTGGGTATATGACTTAGAACAAGGTGTATGGTAAGAATATTAAATACATTTCTTGTTTGTCGTCCAAATAAAGAATAATAATGCATGTTTTCCCATAATTCTAACACATTCTGTCTTTAAAGCTCTTCTGCTTTCTGGTGACTTTCATACTTTAACACAGTTGAGTTAAGTCACATTTATCTGAGCGCTTGCCTGAAGCGTTCTGCAGTCTTAACATTGTTGTTGAATGTATCGTGACAGAAGTCAATTTGAGTCACTGATCCACATTCTTTTACTTTTTTTTTTTTTTTTTTTTTTTTTTTTTTAAAGGCAAGTATTTCACATGAAAGGGGACGTCCCTCCCTCTATGTCAGGGACCTGCGGCTGCTCCCTAAATGGACACATGTACATATTTGGAGGTTGTGATGACAATGGACAGACCAATCAGGTGAGGCTGATGGTTTACTTCACACAAACTTTTTAATTTTATTTTTGTCTGATTAAAAATATTTCTAACTTTCTAAACTTTTCTGACCATCAAAATGCACATCTGCCATTCCTCACTGAAAAACAGTTAACAAAGACAAATGAATAGACACAATGGATCAGTGTGGTCACAGCTTAGACTGAGCAGAGTTGACATGAAGAAGTGATCAGTGTTTGACTTCAAACAGATCTATTGTGTCAACCTGACAGACGGTAAATACACATGGAGGAAGATCATACATGAGATCGGTTCTGCCCCCTCACCTCGAGACAAACTGTCCTGCTGGGTTTACAGCGGAAGGTAGGTACCATGAAAATGTACATTTCAACCATTTCCAGTACTTTGTTATTCCATAATTCAATACAGGGAGGCTGCAGCTTTAAATTAGTAAACTACTGCTTCATTATTACTGGTCTCTTGTTGATACCACTCAGATTTAGAGGACTGGACTGTTTAGTTGAACATCTATTGTTTAAATGTTTAGGTTTATTTTGATGAAGGAAAAAGGAGAGGCTGTCCGCACACTGACATGACAAAGATGTTGCATGTCAACATGTTGCATTAAAAAAAGCCTAAATTTCGGTGTCTTTTCAGCCTCTCCTTTTCCTTTGGTAGTGTTTTTATGCCTCCGTGCTGTGACAGCCATAGCCAAAGGCATTACTTGTTGCTGTACGTCGCAGTCTTGTGAACGATAAGAATGCTGTGATGGAATGTCTTCAAACTTGGCAAACTTGGCCACCTGGAATCAAAGATGAACTGATCACAATTTGGAGGTCAAAGGTCACAGTTATTTCTTAAAACCATAACTCAAGAATTCATTACTTATTATCAATTCTGACAAAATTTCACACAAATATCTAATAAGATAAATGATGAGGTGATGTCTGGATGTCTTTTGTGTAATGCTTGTTGTTAGTGTTGCTGTCTTTAAACATTTGATACCCTTTTAGTCCATGCCCCCTTTTCCTCAAGAGGCTCTTGCCTTCTGCCTGACCTCCATTGTAAATAAGAATTTCTTCTTCATGACTTGCCGGGTTAAATAAGGGCAAAATAAAATACTCTTTTGGATGCACACTGCGGGTGTAAGTCCTGCCATCGGTTGCTAGCTTCAAGCTGCATCGCAGCCGATCTCTTATCTCCATTATCAAAGCCCTCAGGAAACAAAAATTACCTCAAAGTTGCAACCTACACGCTGAAAACGGCAAATTAGAGCCTGGGACGCTAATGGTCCGAACGTAAACAAGCTAACAGCTGTGACCTTTTCTTTTGCAGTGATGTAGTCATTTTCATACCAGAGCTCGCTGCCGGCTGCGCAAATGTTCCACCAAAACAAGTTCCCCCTCAACACTATTTTGTAGCAGCACTGTCACCGCATCCTGGACTTAGAGCCTAAGATGTTTATGAGTCTGGACAAACTTGGATGTAAACTGCATCTTGACTGGTTAATGGAGGACAAGGCAGTATTCTAGTTTTGTCCTGCACCTTTACCCAACTGTTATAGTAAAAATCCACCTGCAAACAAAAACACAGCCTATTTTGCGTTCCTTCAACCGTGAGGATTCACATCTGTTCTATTGTATATACTGTAATAGGAGAGAAATAAGAGCTAATTGTTTGGGATTTTGATCATCCTATTACAAACTAAATGCATAATCAGTTCTTGCATGATAGTAATTGGGATAATCTTTCTTTGATATTCTGCAGGCTCATCTACTTTGGAGGATACGGTCACAAACTCCTGACTGATGTCGACAGCAGGAACAGAAGCTTCATTGTAGATGAAGCATCATGGGTAATGTTTTTTAATTTACTATAAAACTGTCACAGGTTTGCTTTCCCAACAGTGCAACCAAGTCTTTAAAGGATTTTTTTTTTTAAAGATATCAGTGAGACATTTTTGGCAGTTTGAAGTTCAGGGTGTGCTGTGTCATTTGTATTTGAGATTTTGCTCTAAAAATAGGTCAGACCAGAAAGTAATCCACATCAGCATCTGTTATATCGTTGGTAGCAACCAAAATAAATATTTCATTATAAATGAGAATCATTTTGTGTTAAAAAGAAATCAGTTTCTTTGCTTGTGTTTAGCTGTTTTGTTGTTTTCAGGTGGAAGACGTCTTCTGGGGATGGAACAACGAGGTTCATATATTTGACCCCATGCCTGCTAGTTGGAGTGAACCACAAACCCATGTGAGTCAGGAATTGTGACTGTCAGAGGCAGGAAGTAACTAAGTACAAAAACTAAGTAGATTTTTTAGGTATCTGTACTTGAGTATTTATTTTTATGACAACTGTATACTTTTACTCCCTACATTTTGACACAAATATGTGTACTTTCTACACTTGACACATCAACAGGCTCATTACTGAAGTTTTGTTTTATATATATATGTATATATATGACGTAAAAGATGTAACATGACTGAAAATGACATGAAAGACATGAAAGTTGTAACAAGTCGAAAAACTGTTAAAGACGTAATAAAATGGGAAACAATGTAAAATACGTAGCATGACGGAAAATGACATAAAAGATGTAATAAGTGGAAAAAGACGTAACAAGACAAAAAACAATGTAAAAGACGTAACAAGATGGAAAACGTCGTAAAAGATGTTTCCATCTAAGACATTACAAGAAGAAAGATGATATAAAAGACATAACAAGATGAAAACAGATGTAGGACAAAAAACGATGTAGTAAGATGTAAAAGATGTAAAAGACATAATAAGATGCAAACGAGGTAACAAATGAGAAAGACACAACAGACAAGAGGGGGAGGCTCCACCGTGGAGAAAAGGTGAGGTTCAGTTAGCTTTGCTTTTTATACAGTCAGTACATTTCAGAACCAGTGCATTTTCACTTTAACTTGAGTGAAGAAGTTGAATCAGTACTTCCACTTTCTTTTTTAACACAAGTATCTGTACTTCTACTTGAATACTTGAATGAGAATGTGTGCACTTTTGCCACCTCTGGCGACCGTGTTATTCATCCACTGAATGCAATATATTGATTATGATTAGCGATTTAAGAGACAAGAGAAGTTGAACAGGATTTAAAATCTGTTAAGACATTTTCAAAAATTGTCAGGTGATTTTACAGTGAGGTTTCTGTGTGCAGGGTCGTGCTCCCGCCCCCAGGGCTGCCCACGCCAGCGCCACAATGGGATGTAAAGGATACATTTGTGGAGGCAGAGTCATGGTGAGAGCTCTGCAGTTCTTCTCGTACAGTATATCATAAATCATAAGTAGACACAAGAAGTCATCAGCAACAAGAAGGTAAAAGCACAGAAACACAAATCAAAGTCTGCTGTTTGTAACTTGTGGTCCT
Source organism: Lutjanus argentimaculatus (assembly GCA_034769285.1). Taxonomy (NCBI): domain Eukaryota; kingdom Metazoa; phylum Chordata; class Actinopteri; order Lutjaniformes; family Lutjanidae; genus Lutjanus; species Lutjanus argentimaculatus. The sequence goes on along the minus strand of JAWZSL010000003.1, from coordinate 23,870,188 downwards.
CTTCTTTTAAATGCAGGAAACCAGGACGAGTGACATCCACTGCCTGGACCTTGAATCATGGACGTGGTCAGAAATGTACATGTATAATTGTGATCAATGATAAACTTAAAATGTGTAGTTATTACTTTTACTTGAGTATTATCACTGATATTTAAAATGGCCTAATCTTTTACCAGGTTTGTGTTTGACAGTACTGTGCTAATATGTTTTTTCAGAGTCCCAGTGTCCTCGCCTCCAGTGGGCAGATCGTGGCATACGCTCACAGCAGTATCAGACAGCTCCTTGTTCCTGTTTGGAGGTCTCAGTGTAGACTGCAAACCTATGAGTAAACAAATGTTCATCACTTTTATTTTCCTTGCTCCTTTTGATCATTTTAGGTCCTTGAATTGACTTCTTTTCAATTTTCCAATCAGGTGATGGGTGGCTGCTTGATGTTGAAACAAAGAAATGGAGAGAAGTCGAGCATCCTTTTAAGAATAAGCCAAGGTAACGACTTGCGCAACAAAAAGTTACAGTTTTTAAATTTATAACTCTACACAAGAGTTATTGTAAACAATGAATAGATTTTAAATATCATCTTTTCTCCTGTCCAAGGTTGTGGCACACAGCGTGTCCAGGCAAAGACTCTGATGTGATTGTGTTTGGTGGAAGTTGTGACTACATCCTGCTTGTGACACTGTAAGTATCACAGAGACACTTAAGAAGCTGAAGCTAATTTTACAGACCTGACATGAACTAAGGATGCATTCCAACAACCATACTACCATACCATTTAGTATTATGCAGTATCACAAACCACCATACAGCCATGATAAAGAAGGGAGACGCACACAACCAAGCCAGTTAACAATTTTTTTAAATAAAAAAAGAGCAACATAAGAGCAGAACTTAAACTAAGTGTGTGAGTATAATGTTGTATGGTGCAGAAACACAAGCCAAACATCTACCAGACCAAATGGTTGTTTCAAGGAGGAGAGAGCCAGCAAACGGGCTCAAGAGGGTTTTTAAAAGGAGAGCACTGGCACACAGGGCCCAGATGTTGCCAGCACTGCTGATGAGCTCTGTATTTCACTTTTGGCTGATGACCCTCTGCCATAGATAAGAGCAGCCCATCTGGGTACTTTGCTCCTGCATCATGCTTCCCTTCTTGGGTGTAATACAACTGACAGTCTGTAGAAATTCTGAGGTCTTTACCAGTTTAAAACGCAATCTTTTGAGCTATTACGAAGCTCAAATCCTCTGGTCAGTCAGGTGAACAATCATGCTATGTCTTTGCCAATCAACAACTGGTCATTACAAAAAAAAAATAGAATAGGTTTGTGAGAGTCTGCCTCTATCCAAGTGGAAGACGACTCCACCGAGTGGTCGGAGGTGGTATATCCTGACAGACACAAGTACCTTACTGAATCTCCAGGTGATGTATTTTCTTACATATGTTATTTTTAACATATTAGTCTGCTGTTTTAATTACAGTTCAACATTATTATGCCTTAAAATGACACCAGTCTTCTCTTCACTTGTTTTCACTCAAAATGTGGTGTGATTGAAGGAAGTGACATATGGTTGCTCTCTTCCATGCTTTTCTGGAAGTATGTCCCAATTGTATGTATACTAAATGCAACAGTACTCACTTTGTAAGGACAACTGCAGTACATACTAAAATTACCCCTAAATTGTATCCTTAAAAAACCTTAAAAGCCTTCTAAATTCACATTAACACGATGTTAGACATGCAAAACTGATAAAAGGGCGAGCTAATCAGCAGTTATGTATTTATCTCTGAACAGCTCCATTGAAAAAGATTTATTCAGGAACTGTTTTTTTTGTCCTTGTACTACAAATAAGAAAAGGCATACTTGATTTATTCCCGAGGGGAAATTACATTTTTTTCACTCTGTAATTTTGTACATACATATACAGGCCCAAAATACAAACAGGACACATGCATCGGAGACATGTCAGAGTGAGGGGGCTGCATGCATACATATGCAGTATATACATATAGTCTGGCACCCTGAGCAGTTTGGGGTTCAGTACCTTACTCAAGGGCACCTTGGCAGTGCCCAGGAGGTGAACTGGCACCTCTCTAGCTACCATACTGGGACTTGAGCTGACGACCCTTTGCTTCCCAAGCCAAGTTCTTACAGACCACTGTGAGCTACTGAGCAGCATTTCACTTTCCCCATAAATAACTTTCTTAACTGTAAAACTCTGCCCTGCAGTGCATCCATGTATACCACAGTTACTTTGATGGAAACACTGAGCAAAAAGAAACAAAGCACTTGTGCGGATATACACTGCTGTGGAAAATTACATAACTCAAAACACACCATCACAGACCTTGTGTTTTTCTTTTCAGGGTCACTGCAATGATGCACTTGTTTTCCAGATGCAGCCATATCCTCTGTTCAGGTAAAAACTTTCTATATTTCATTAATCTCCCAAGAGATCATTATATAAAAAAATAGCTATAGAAAGAAAAGTACTAGCAGAAATAGACCGTGACGCAACAGACTTCTCAAACACAGCTGGAATGAATAACATTAATTAACAATGTTTGCAGAACTCTGGTATTGTGCATACTGGTTACTGATGAGAGCCATCATTAATTATATTAATTTCACCTGTGCTTCTCCTGTTATGCCAAGTAAAAAATATCTGCTGTGAAAAATGTCTGTTTCTTTGTAGGTGATTATATGTACTTGAATTATATAATCTTTCTCCCAAAATAGAAATAAGAAATGACTTTTCCCTCTGACAGGATTTGTGAGGATTACATCGCAAAGAATGTGAAGAACTATGAAGTGCTCAGAAATCAGCTTCCACTCCTCCCTCCCAAACTACTGACAGCGGTACAGAAGAGGATGTCTTTCTACAGGCCTTCAAAGAAGCAAAAATATTAGTTATTAACACAAATGAATGTTCTACTTGCCAAAACACTGCATTATTATCATACAAAGAGTACTGTACTCCCTTCAGTGTGAACATCTCAGTCACACTTCGGGTAGCGTTTTTATTTTTTAAATATATTGTTCAAATTATTTTACGGTGTTATATTTTATTATTTTACAGATGCACATTTTATTTTGTACAGTCTGCCTGCTGAAAACTCTAACAAACCTGTTCCTGTGATGACTGTGATGATTAAACGCCACATCAAACACTTCTTGGCTAATGAGGATTATTAGACTAGACAGGTTTTTTAAGCATCAGTCAACTGAAACCAGTGGTTTCTAACAATTTTCCTTGTGGTTTCCCTTTTCCATCACTGAGTAAACATGATCATTGACATAATTTTATGGATATTTTACTATGTTCAGTGCATAAGAATAACAGTACAGAACAACTGATTAACCCATGCAATAATGGCAGGAAATTTGTGTAAAACAAGCAACTTTGAGCAGATTATTTCCTGTGAACATTGCATCAGAAGCTGCATTTCCACTGCAGGAAATTTCCCCAGGGACTTGGAATGCTGGGAGGAACCGTGTGTCCACCACAGGGACCGGGGTCTACCTTAATTTCTGGGGACATTATTTTAACCTCCAGAAACATTTCTGAATGATCAAGTACTCACAGCATTTTACTGCAACTGCTATTTTTAAAAAATCGGCAGCCTCAAAAGTTTGTTTTGTTAATTGTGCTTTGATACATCAACATGGAGTTGCAGAAGGACTGCTGAGGACTTATGGGGCACCCCCTGTATTATGTGTTTTTATTTTAAACAAGCATATATACTTACTGGGCTTCTTTTTTGACAAATTTAGTTTTTCCCTCTCTTTGGTGTAATGTTGTATTGGTAGTTTTATTTGCATGCTTCTCTAATGCAGGATTAGACTGTTTAGCAGAGAGTGAAGGCTCTGTCAACACAGCTTGTGTTCAGGTCTTCACTCTGGCCTTATCCTGTTTATATATTACATACTAATCTAAACTTTTAAACAGCAACAGAAATGAATTAATTGCTTAAAAGAAAGTTTTTCTCACACCACTTGAAATCAAGAATGCCTGACAACCTTTGGTGGACTAAGCTATGCTGTAAAATCAAAATTTAAGCACACATCAATTTTCTCACAGAAACTTCACACATGATCAGAAATACAACAATTATCCATTTTTAATTGCAATATATAACAAAGTTACAAAACCCCACCTCTACATTTGGTGTCAAAATTCACCTTTTGTGAGTTAACAGTGCAGTTTGTGGACACATTTTTCACATAAATGCTCAAGTTTGTGTTTGTGCACACAACTACTTACTGTGTTCCACCACTAAGTGGCAGCAGGCCTTTATGTTTGAATGTGGCTCAATCTTCAGTCAAACTGAAACATTCCGTCTTCATAAGGGTGGAGAAATGCAGGAACTGTGGTCAGGAAGGAAACCTTAAATAAACAACCCAAGCTCATACCTTTTGAGGGTTGGCACTTAAGAAAAACTCTACCTTATACACTCCGCTGCATGCACAAAACTGCTGGTGGAAATGTTATTTTTGCATATAGCATGCAAGAATGTGCTTTTACAGAGCTAGATTTTCAACAACCAGAAGGTGTCTGTGTTCTTTCCTTCACCCATTAACAGACAAGTTAAAATAAAGTAAGTAATAGGTAACAAATAGGTAGGTATGTGCTCTGTGGGAGACTGGCACCATCGAGGGGGTGACAGTGACACCACCGCAGATAACAGAGCCAGGAGGCCGCTGTCAGTGCACAGACTCAGGCTGTAAGGAGAACTTTCTGGCAGCTGTTCAAGTTGGTGTTATAACTCTGCAATTACTCTCTGTGTTGTTAAATAAGAGTTGTGTAAATGTAAAGGCCTGCAGTGCAACACAATATGTTAAATTTATCCAGGAAACCCTGTTTTAGCACAGTAAATGTAGCCTTCCTTAGTTGCAGGAAATTGTCAAAAACAAACCCTGGTTTTCTTTCGCTTTTTAAAATTTAAAAATTTCCTCTGCAAACTGCTGCCTCGCATGAAGACAGCTGAAAAGGCCGGCAGCTTTCTCAGCTGGGGGTCAACTAAACTCTCTCTCAATAGTGTCCATCAGCTCTTCTTCTGATCCATCGTACAGGATGACCGGCATGGTGAGAGAGGAGCTATGGCAGCTGCCAAAAGTCCTGGGGAGAGAGGAGAAACATGTCAACAAAACAGAAATGTGAGTGAGATGACAGATTTTGGTATTTTCACACCAGAAGTATCATTTTTGAATAAATTAACTGATGAATTTCCAATAAATATGATGCACAAAGGGGCCATCAGTGGTAGTAAACATATTCTGCTTATTTCTGCTTAAGGCCTGTTATGGAAATGTGTTTTTCTTGGTTGTGCTTCTCACACTCGACTCCAACCAAGTAGCAACAACAGACACTTGTTTGTTTCTGTCCTGCCTGCAGACATCTGACTAATCTGATCTACCCTGAGAATAATGGGTTGGTATTTCGATCTCCTCAGAGTGAATTTGATCTGGCCCTCCTCAGCTTTTACTACTCCACTGAGCACGGAAATAAATTATTTATTAGAGTTGTCTACTTACGATTGTTTTTCTGATGTGGGAACAGCTTCCAACAAAGCCCTCCTTGTCAGAAAGCCCTGAGAGGAAGACTGACACAAACCAGAGAGGAAAGAGGGGATATCATGTGTGTTATCTCAGCACCGAACAATTCTGCAGACTGATTGTTACTTCAAAATCATCCTGCTGTTAATGAGTGATAATTATGTATGGAAGCCCATGTCTGCCAATGTGACGAAGAAGAAAATATATATACTGTAAGTCATTATATGAGAAACTTAGATACCAAGTCATTATTTTGAAAAAATGAGAAACTTTCTCCTTATTTTGAGATACTAACTCAGGGGTCTGCAAATGAATAAGGGTTATTTTAAAAAATATTTTATTCTCTTATATTTTTTTATTTTAATTCATCATTGCTGTAGGCCTGAAGTTACTGACAGCATCCAGTTTTTAAAACAAATAGCCAATACTTGAATTTAAGACAATGTTTTAATATTTTTTCAACTAAGATGTGCCTCATAGCCTGCGTCTAAGGCTCGGTGCCTTTTACTCTAAAATTTGCTGGGGGGCAAGTCTTGAGTCTCCCTGCCAAATCCAAAAAAAGAAAAGTCTCCCAGGAAAATAAAAAATGTAATAGTTGCAGCTCAAGACAGACTGATTTGTTTTTCTCTTTTGGGCCAGAGAGAGTAAAGGTTGCTGACATTTCTCTTTATTTTGAGATAGTAACTCATTATTTCTGGAAAAAAAAAAATCTAGTTTCTCAATTTTTGAGGTACTAACTCATTACTATGTTACAGTCTATTATAATTTATTATGTATTATTATTATATTTATTAATATTATTTTTCATCTCATTTGGCGGAAATTGGCCTCCACACATATTAAACCGGTTAAGAATCAATCAGAGGAAACATGTCTTATCCCATAATAATAATCAAACAGTAGAAAAATAAAAACTCCTTACACTGTTCTGACTGGGGGAGACAGGTGTGTGTTTTTTAATGTGCGTGAACGCATCATCGTTCCTCTTGTTTACAACTCCTGATCCACCGTGTGAGCCACGTGGCTCCTCTGAGCTGAAGTCCTCCTCGTCCTCCTGACTGAAGTGACACAGTCCGTATGTTTTGGACCTGATGACAGCCTTCTTGGGAGGATTTTTCTTCACAGCTGTCCCCTCTCGCTCCTCGTAATCTGCGAGAACAGTGTCCAGCTCTGCGTCGATGTCATCGTCCTCCCTGGAGAAGTCAGAGTCGTGCCCCTCGCTGTGGCAGTCCGGGTGCGCACGGTTGCGCGCGCTGCGTAAAATTGTATGAATTTTTAGAGGCTTGAACGGGCGGCCGTTGTCTTGTTTGGGCGAAGCAGCTGTTTTGGCCACGTTCACCTCGCTGACACACGCAGGTGCTACTTTCTTCCCCCGGCTTGTACCGCTGCCCATGTCCGTGCGTCTGTCTGCTTTAAAAAACCTAAACGCAAAGTCCCATTTTCCAGATTCCTCTCCAGGCACAAAGAGCGCTCCCAGAGTTGAACATTAACCAACAAAGACTTGGCTCTTGGCAGCGTTTAAGGTCAGTTTTCAATTAGGTTTACGACTGTAAGACAGATCTTTGGCTAAAAATCAGCCTTGAACGCCAGTTTTCTTAAAAATGTTCCTATCTGCAGACTCGTCGGTGACATGATCCTCATATTCCATGTTCACAGTCCGGACTTGAGTCTCTGCCTGTAAACTTTCTGGTAACTCCACATCAGGATGAGAAGTATCCGTTACATAACCCTAGTTTGGCTCAGGACCCCTGGGAGAAAACTCCGCCTTCTTACAGAGGGAAACACGCACCCTGCATGTTTCCATTTACTGGACAAAAATAACTTCCAGAACATCTGGCTCTGCCTGTATTCTCTCATTGTCATAGGGTTTCAGCAATTCCCAGGTTAAAAAAAAAATGTAGTACACTTGAGTGTATTAGAAATAGCCAATAATATAAAAGTCATTGCAAGTATACTTGTAGCCAATTTTTTTTGCTTAATTTAAAGTATATTTAAAGACTATTTTCTAAAAAGTATACTTCAAAATAGATGTCATTAAGTTTGACTTCATGTGCTAAAAATAAGCATGCTAATTATGCAATACTTAGTGTTTTTGAGTGTACTTACAAGAAGTGTACTTTATTGGTAATTGAACATTAGTGTACTTTTGAAAAGTATGATTATTTTCAAGTCCTTTATAATATAGTATTAGAATGCTTCATTAAAGTGTACTTTAGTTCCACCTCATTTAAAGTGTATTTAAGTATTCTTACAGAAAATGCACTTCAATACATGTTTATTTAAAGCTGTACACAGCGATTCACTTAAAGTATACTAAGTATACTTGAAGTTGTTCTACTTTAGCACATAAAAGTACACTAAATACACTTAAAATCATGCCTTTCTACAACTTAAATACAACTAAAATATACTTAGTACAAAATTAGTTATTTCAAAACAGCAAACTTAAAGTTAACTAATCATTAACACACTTGGAGGAAACTGATGATTAGTCTGCCTGCATGTACACTGAAGTATGCTCAAATTTAATATATGTAGCATGTTTATTTTTCACCAGTTTTTTTTTTTCTTCTAGAAAAAGAACCTCTGCATTTAAGTATCCAGCCATTCCCTGGATTGAGAAAGAGATTATATAAGAACTTAGACAGTATGGCCATGAAAAGGCTAACAGGGACTAATTACTTTGATTTATCTGCATCACATCTTCAACAATGACCAGCCTTTATACCCATTTGTGTTCAGCTAATAGATTTTATTGAGGCAAGTGAGGTCAGGAGGGAGTGAGTTGCTGTCTGCCTGCCGGGGTCCCGGAGGCCCCCAGCCCATCCAGCCCCTCCGGTGACTGATTAAGACCGGAGCAGTGAGCCACAAGAGAGCAAAGGGGCATTCCTTTCCAACAGCTTGGGCTTCCCGGAGATTCCTCTCTAAGCTTTTGTTTGGTCCACTTGCACATACAAAAGACACAGCGGGAGCATCTCCCTGCCAGAGCTGTCCGACAAGAACCCAGAGTTCACCCGGATAAAGACGTTGTTTGCTATCTTTCATTAAGCGCCTCTTTTTTTCTCTCTCTGTCCGTGCTTGTGTGTGCTCATTGTGTGTCTGTGTGAGGGCGAGCCACACAGCTGTGCAACCTGTTCTTTCTGGAGAATGACCAAGTCAAAGACACCTGCTGTTTAAGCAACTGCCTTTTCCCAAACTGTGAATGTGAGAGGGGAAAAAAATCAGCCTGCCAGTCCCAGATGTCTCATCGAGGAAATTCCTGTTTTACTTTTTGATTTTTTTTTGCAAACATTGTAAGATGTTGGGGAACGGTCAACACTATTCTCCCTTTTCTGTAATGTTCATGAAATAGGATGTTGAAAATGAAAATTACCAGTGGTGGATGTATTCAGATCCTTTACTTGCATTAAATTATCAATACCACACTGTGAAAACACTCACTGCAAAATAAAAGTCCTGCATTCAAAACGTCACTTAATAAAAAGTATGTAAATATTATCAGCTAAATGTACTCAAAGTATGAAAAGTAAAAGTACTCGTGCAGTAAAACAGTCCCTGTCAGTGATTTACTGTTATGTATCTTATCTTATTTATCTTTTGGATTATTAATATTACTGTTGCATTAATGTATACGTTTAATTTTACTGCTGTTTAAGGATCCATTCACACGCAATCAGACACTGCAGCGAAAATGCAAGAAATATCATTAATTTAAATGGGGGCTTTCCATTTGGGCTGCGGTGGTGGGGGCCAAAGGAGATGCCGGAAAAAAAAACACAGCGGTGTGAGGTGGAAAAGTTGAAGCAGACTCAACTTTTGGAAGAATGTGACCCAAAGTCATGCTTTTGCCAAGGATATCACTGGCTCAGTGAGCAGCACAATTACAACTATGTACTGAAGATCTCTGGCTCTTTTTCACTCAATCAACTACATTCTGTCACTGATAATGGTGTACTTATCAATTTTCAATCAATTTACTTTGTAAAAATGGAAAAAAGTCTTGAAATTAATTGTAATGTTGTTGAACTGTACGCTGAAAACACTGTGATCAATAGACAGTTCACAACTTGTGATTTAACTTTGGAAGAACAGCTCGACTTCTCAATGTTGAGACTCTTCCATCCTTCACCATCAGCAGGGATCACATCTCCTCTGCCTGTGGGACTGTGGAGGCTGTGCTGATCGCAGCCACAGTCTCCTATTTACACTCATGCCAAGTTCTAAGGCGGCTTCTAAACCTCTAACCCAATGAAATCACTGACAACTGGTCAAAACCCAAAGCTGCTCCATTTTGGTCGTCCACCGGCAGAGAGGCTCCGATAGGTGCCATCCAGAGTGCCTGAGGTTGTATATGGTGTTCCAGTCCTTAAACACCTCACAGATGGGACAGAAAACCATTCTCATCAATATTTGCTTCCACCACATGTGAAAATGAGGTGGACAAAACAATGAAACAGACAGGGCCAACCACCATGCACCGCCAGAGGATAGGACAACCCCAGACTCTCCAGATGGCGCCTATCAAAGGCTCTCTGCTGGTGGACGACTGAAACAGAGCAGCTTCGGTTTTTGAGCTTTTTAGCTCAGTGGCAATCCATGGGCAGTTTGAACTACAGCAGTTTATCATATTCTATGAAATTTTCATATGTTTGCAGCATCGTTGTCCTGTGAGAACCGCTATCTCTAAAAAGTTAGTGTCAGAAAAAACAGCCCCATTTTGGCAACGCATTTTCCAGCTAATCCTAGAGGATTTGTAAATGGTTTATTTAGCTTGAGAAGTGGGAGAATATTCTCCACTCAATAAAGAACACTTCATCCTTCAGTTTATTACAAACAGTCAAAGTCAACACATTTGGAGATACATAGTTTCCTTGGACAGGAACAGTATGAAAACCTGTAATCTGTAAAGTAAATAAAGCTGTCAAACAAATGTAGTGGTGTAAACAGTTCAGTGGTTCAGCCTCCAGCTCAAATTAAGTAAAAGTACCTTGAATATGTACTTATGCACAGTACTTGAGTAAGTGCACTTTCATTCCACCACTAAAAACGACTCATGTAATTTTAGAAAAGTAGCGCTCCAGTGTAGCATCCTGATCATAACCATGTTATTGTGAAAGGTGCTGATGATCTCTTCTTAATAAAAACACATTTTCAGGGACATGAGCACCAGAACATTCTCTGGATTGTGCAATAACTGTGTAAATTATACTATAGCTATGGCCTCGCCACACGTTCACTACATCATTAAAATCTACTTAAGTGAAAGTGAAAGTCCTGATTTTAGATTGTACCCAAAAGTAAAAGTACACAAACAAGCTGCTTCTCACAGCGTCTTGTTTCTCTGGTGTTTTCTACACCCATTTCTGTTATTTTCTGCCTGCACCAGTATATCATTAAAAAGATCAGGCGGCCACATCTGGTGAAGAACTCAACAGCTTCCAGACGAGGGGGAGGATCTGCCACAAGACGGAGGCCACAGCCCAGCTCGCTACATAACTGTGGTTTTCCTGACTTCTCCCAGATTCAAGAATATTCCTCCTCCCATGGATGGGGACTTGAAAGACCAGAGTCTTTTTAAAACTCTTATTCTGGATTATGCACAGCTGACATGATTTTAGGACTGTGATTAGACTATCTGTGAGCTGTTTTTGCACTGTAACATATACAAATGCCCTTTATCAGCAGGAAAGCATGTGTGAGAAATTTTAATTATTATGACTCAACTTCTCCGTTCGAAGTGCAACCAATAAATGTTTGAGCTGAAGAAACATTTCTGCCATATGTCTGGCAAAAACAAATCTCTAGAGAGTATTTAACAAGCCAGCTGCCCACTGACAGGCATTCCAGTAAAACTGTCTGGGTCTCTTACAACGCCAGGTACACAAACACAAACATGACAGGGTCAAAAAGAACTCCACTCAAACACACTGCATCCTGTGGGATTATTTTTTCTGTGGGTCTCCAGTTTGACTTTAATTATCTATAAATATTTACTAGTACATCATTAGACTCCACACACACCTTAAAATGTAAAACAGTGCAAAACTCTTTTTGGAAGCCCTGAAAGGAAAGGGGATCTGTTTCTGATGTAGTCTGATGTAGATTGTTTTCTCTCCTGTGTTAATGACTTAAGAACAGGATTTTAAAAAATAGATTATTTGACTAAGTTACCTTTTTTTCATCTGTGTAAACAGGTAAACTTTTGGCAGGTGATTTTTTTTCCATTTTTGTTTGTTGTTGTAATACTTATTTTGGCCACAAGAGGCTCAAGTGCAAGTGCTCAAGTGTAAAAGGGTTATAGTTGTGCACTTCAGCCCCCTGTGGCCAAAATGAGTACTACAACAACAAACTAATTTTAATAAAGAAAAAAATAAATAGTTTTTTTTCTTTATCTGTTGTTTTCATACTCACTTTGGCCACAAGAGGCTGTATAACATGTAGCATTATTAATGTTTACCATGTTTTTGTTTACCATGTTACCATGTTATTTGAACATTAGCACTCAGCACAAAGTACATCAGAAGTTCATGCAATGTCATTAGTTTTGCAGGTATTTGCTCATAAACAATAGTGGTTTTGGTATTGGACAAACTGCCTTTATATCGCCGTCACCAGGTCAAAATTGCAAAGTTATTGTTAGAGTTCTTCCTGAAGGGAACATGAATCCATCCAGTAGATTTTGAGATCTGAGATTTCATTAAAACCACAAATGTCAACTTCGTGATGGTGCTTGAGGAAAAGTCAGGGGACCACTAAAGTCTCATATATGAGGGATCCTTGAATGGGACAGTGGGGACACCCACTGCATCTGCAAGGATCTTCATTTTCCAAGTTTAATAATTTAATCACTTGCACAAAAATGAAGAGCTCCCTGTACAAGGGTGAGGCAAAAATACCACACCGATACTGTTTTTTGTCAGTATTTTGAACAGTAATACAAGCAAAACATTGTAGAGTGTGTAAAATAATTTGTAAAGACCTGGGAAAAACAATGGCTTCATTCATGAGAACAAAAGGAAACATACTGAAACCATTAAAAACCACTGAGGACCAGCATTCAAGACAAGGACGAAATGTGGAAATAGAGACAGAAAACCCCCCAAAACCACTGTATTAAAGTCAAACTATGTAAGTTTTGCTGAATGGCAGCCACCTACGTGGTGGTGGTGGTGGAGGAAACCTCAGGGGATCATTGCATCTCCAAACCAAATTTCATCCAAATCCACCAGATTGGCTAAGATATTTCAGTCTGAACCAAAGTGATGAACTGGCCGAGTCATATAACTAGCTTCTAGGCTAAAAGTGTCTAAGTCAATACTTTTGCACCATATAGAGCTTTAGTTGTGTGTGAGTGTGTGTGTTTCCTCTGTCTTTATAGACTTTATGTTAGCTACTAAAACCATTTACATAATATACTGTACATGAGACATTTTCTACAAAGGAAGACACCAAAGCTTCAGACAGGAGATCCATCGAGACCCTGCACAGACGTAATCAAGTGAACAGATGGGCAAAGCTAAGACAGAGGGATATTGTAACTCTGACATGGTGACATAAGGTTGTCAGGGCAACAGTCAATGCAGCCAAGAGGAGTTCAACTGTAGTAAAAGAAAGAGGGGCAGCCCTGTTTATCTTTGAGCTATCTCTCTTAATCTGCTCGATTACTAAATGTAAATTAAGGCTTTTGCTGCTGTGTTGACGTTGAAAGTACGTCACAGAGGCGAACTTTTGACCTCTGGAGGAGGTTTGTGGGAAACCTTTTTCGCTGCTCGTTGCAAACCTTTTACTCCCAGCTCAATAACGACATACCTAATATATTTCTCATTGACAGTTTGCTGTAAGAGGCTGTATGAGGCATCAGCCTTTGTTCTCATCTCATAATTTGGGTCATGTTGCCATGGCAGCACATGGTGAAAGGAGTGTGAGGATTATAACCAGCAGATGGAGCCAGTATTCAAGAAAAACAAGCCACGCTGTAACCTTTTTTTCGTGCCAGTAAAGACACTGAGGGGTCCTTGTACAGGACAATGGGAGCACATACTGCTTCTGCAAGTGTTATTTTACCCTCCAGGTTTAATATCTGTGGAAGGTTCTGCTAAGATCAGTGGGAACTTGCAAACAAAGAGCTCCTTGTATGAGTGTTCATTTGAGCCAAAAAAATCCTGTATGGATATTGTTCTTTGTCAGTATTTTGAATAGACATGACAGCAGTGACGTAAAAGCGAGCGTATTGAAACCATTAAAAGCCGCTGTGGACTAACAATCAAGAAAGAAGAAAATGTGGAAACAGAGACAAAAGAATAAAAACAAAGCACTATTATGCATTTTAGAGAGACTAGGTAACTTTTGCTGAATGGCAGGCGTTATGTGACAACTGCAGGAAAAAAAAAGTAGTTTAACAGTAACACAAGAAGAGAAGAGTCATAAAGTCAGCAAACTGACTCAGAAATGCCTTATATACAGCAGTATCTAGGCCTATTGAAAGTTTGCTAACCTTAGCTAAAATTAAACCAGACCAGGTTCAGCTGTAGCAGAGTCCTGTAAAAAAGTTATATAATGGAAAATTTATATAGATTCACAAGTATGGGTAGAAATGAACTAACAGCAGGTAGGCAGCATGTGAGAACAATATAACATATAACACAATATGTTTTTTTCCTTCTGGAGAAATCGGAAATGAAAATGACTGTGCAATATTTTTTACATTTAAATCCACTAATAATATCAAATCTAATCCACTGCCAGGATGTTATTTTGAAAGCCTAGGACGCATCCTGGCAAATAATGATACCTCACTTCTGATCTCACAGCGATGAAGGCTATCTGACAGCTAAAATGGTTGACATAAAGGTAAAACCAGTGGAGAATACCAAATTGTGGACAATACATCGTCAAAGGCAAAGTCGGACATTTGGGAGAAATTTGGTGTGACCAGAGACTGTGAGAATAACGTTGTCAGTGGCTTTGATGCTCGTAAAAAGTGCCAAAAAGCATCAATTATTGCAAGTCAAGCACATCACTCCTGAGGAAACGCAATGTGTGTTTAATCACAGGTTGTGATGCTGTTATGAATGGTTCCAGGTTTGACTTGGAAATAATTGTGAGTAACAGGTTGGTACTGAGAGGACTAAACTAAAACTTTGAAGGACACATCAAATAAATTTTTCCAAAAAGATGATTTCTTTAATTTTAGGTCACTCTTATTACTGATGTTTGTTCAAGTATTTATTTTTCTCTCATTTCTCTGTTCTTCTCTTTTAATTAGTTATCTGAAGCTATAAAAGGGAGGGCTTCATGCCATGATTGACAGCTGAGATCTGCTAGCGACTGAGTCAGACAGCTGTGTGGGCGGGAACTCGAGTGCACGACTCCAATGCTGATCATTACTGCGCAAGCTCTGGCTCCAAATGACATCACCAGCGCCAAATGGCAGCGCTCATATCTGGGATATTTTGGATTAAGTTTTGTACAGTGGGAGGAAGTGGAGATGCGGCGTCCATCTTTATGTCGGTGGTGCATGCTGGTGAAAAACTGGACCGATGCAGGACTCTGAGCTGTAGCAGCAAAACCCCTGATTGTATTAATTGAGCAAGGGTGTATTTTAATAATGAATTTAACTGACAAGTCATCAGGGGAAAACTGCATATTCTTTTATCATAAGTAAAATAGTGTCACTTTAAAACTGAAATAACTGTTTTTCTGGCTACCTGGTGGTAGTGGAAACATATCCTCATGTTTTAAGATGATAAGATGAACTCGTTTTCAAACAGTTCCTTATTTGTACATCCAGCCGTTACAGAGCAACATTATAGCATTCATTTGGAGTCATGTTTCTGGTCACCTGAAGAGTTTGAGTCCAGGATTCACTCTCTTTTAGCTCTGTTTTGTACCACCCCCTGAGGGAAATACTTGGCTCTTTAGCCGCTAAATGCTCCTCTACGTTCACCAACTAATCACCGTGTCTGTCTGCCATTTGGTGCTGAGCAGGTAGATGACAGTGGGTTTTTAAGGCCCTTTTCACTGAAAACTGCTGCCTGCTGGGCTTAAAACAACAGTACGAGAGCAGTGGTATTGATCCAAAACAGTAAAGTTACGGACAGACAGCTAAACAATGAGCTGAAACTCTCCACAAAGCTCTTTAATACAGAAGGGAGCTGCAGATTCAGGTGATAATCTCTGTATTTTCATATTGTTTTCACGCTGTCATTTGACAAAAAAGAACCATTACAGGTGCTTTCAGATGAAACAAAAACATTTTTTCGCACAAAGACAACCCTGTGTTGGAAGATGCAAATACAGTTTATACATTGTCTCAGCATTTTGGTTGGATTATCAGCCTAATCTTCACACTTTCCTGTGCTTCTGTTTGTTGTAACACTTGTGCTGGAAGGTCTTCTCAGCCCAGTCTGTGGTCACTACTGCAGTGACCCATTTTTCTGTCAAAAGGCCATGTAATCAACAGAAAACAATTACCGCCTCTCTCAGGCGCTCAAAGCACTCAATACTCGCATCTGCTCACTTCCTAATTACCTACTAGGTAAGAAGCTTCATTTGGAGAGGAACTCACAGCAATCAATCCGTGCATTATACTTGGCTTGTTTGTCAGCATCCTAATGTGTCAGACTGGAAGTGTTAGGTCTGTTCTCTTCAGTTCTATTTGATTAACTTCTCCTTCACCTATATGCTGTAATTTAGATATATTTTTCTTAAATTTTAGTCTTTTTCTTTCTTTAATCCACTGTAAACTTGTGACCTGAAAGTATTTCCTATTACCACTTTTCTTCCTGAGGCTTGTTTAACCCATTTGCTCCCAGGTTAGTGCTGACATGGTTCTGCTTCCACATCACATTTAATTTAATGCTGTTTTTTTTTATGTTTCTCTGGTTATTTGAGATACTTCCTCTGGCAGACAGTGTGTCATGTCGATTAGAACAAGTTGCTTTGAAACTTTGGCTCAGTCAAGTCCTGGCTCCAGTGCTGACATGGAAAGAATACACTAAGGTAAAGAACCCTGTTTCTCAGGATTCCCTCATGTTCTCATTGGCTGCGTTGAGTGTTTTTGTGCTTTTGTTGGAAACAGTTTGGAAAATCAAGCCTTTAAAGGTGGTTATGAATAATTAAAGTCTTAAAAAGTCTATACCAAGAGTTGAAATACATGTGTTTACAATTTTGGTCCAGACTGAAATATCTCAACACACATTGCATAGATTGCCATGTAATTGTGTATAAATATTCATGGTCCCCAGAGAATGAATGCCACTGATTTTGATAATCCCCTGAATTTTCCTCTAGCTCGACCACCTGATAGGCTTGGACATTTTCCACACCTTCATACCTTCCTTAAGTTTTACTGTGGTATACCGTATTGTGAGGGTATTTGTGTGAAACTGGGTTAAACCGGCTCAACTCGACTTTACTCTATTGCAGAGAGTACTCCCTCAGCGTAGTCTGAGCTGATCATAGTGACACTATTCCTGCAGCTGGAAAACAACACACAATCAGGAACTTTGCTTTGTTACTGAGAAGCTGCAGCCTTTACTCACTGACAAACTCAAACCTAAACAATTACCACCAGATTGATGACTTAACTGCTCGACTTTTCCTTTTTGTGGACACACGCTCACTACAAAACGATGCTGTGACCAATCAGTAGTCTGCAGTGTTTGCTGGCTCACCTTTATCCAAATTACTCCAAACAGGCAAGCCTTTTCCTTTTCTAGTTATCCTGTAACTTAATCTCTTAGATGGATGTTTTTCAGCTCCACTTGGTCAACGTAGAGAGACCGACCTCTGCTGATGTGCCCTGCACACTACAATCCATCAACTCAATACAGCATCTCTGTATCATTTAGTAGAACGAGGGGCCTCTGTATTTTTGACGGTATTGAAAATCACACCGTTCAAATTTCTTAATACCCTGGCAATACCCTTCTGGTGGACCACCGAGGTCAGGAAAGTTGCCGTTTCTCAAAAAGCTGTTGAAGTATCAGACTATGAAGATACACATTTAGAAAAACTACGCACCCAGAGGGCACGTAAGTGACGTTATAACTTTCTCCCTCCAAAAGCTAATGTTAGCTGCTGAAGCTACAAAGCTTGTGTGTTTTTCACTGGGATGTAGTCACAAAACAGCGGGTCTTACTCATTTTTTTTCCTCATGGCTAATAAAAGCATCAGCAGTTGCTGGATAAAACACTTCAGGTAAGTAATGTCACAAGGGGCAATGAGGTTTCACACAAAAACTAAACTATGACAAGACCTACCACAAATTGCAACATTCATGACTTGTAAAATTATGCTTGAACATGACATATGTGTGATTCATGGCACAGTTCAAACGGGATTAAAAAAATAACTTTCTCTCACCATAGACCACCCTTCTTTTTTTCTTTAGTTAGATCCCACGGAGCACACTGCGGCAGACTTCGCCTCTCTATACCTTTATACCACAGCAGCCCACCATCTGATTGACATTTGTGGTCTTGAGTGAAACATCTGAACAACTACTAAGTAGATTGCCATGAAATTTAGTACACATTCATGTCTCCGTTAAAATGAATAATCACACCTTTTGCGATCCTTTCACTTTTCCTGTAACACCATCCTCAGGTCAAATTTTAATTTGTCTAATTCTTTGGTTTATAACCAAATATCTGTAAAACTAATGACATCCCCATCAACCTCAATTGTAACTTGTGTTTTTGTGTTTAATTTATTAATAAAATTGTGCTAATGAGCCAATGTTAGCATGTTAAACTAAGATTTAGCTCAAAGTATTACTTAGCTACAACATCACAGAGCCTCTGTCTTTTCATTTTGATCGGACTGATGTCTGTATCTGCTGGTGCTCAAAGCTTTCAGGAAACTCTCAGTAACACTGGAATAATAGTGTTGGCATAACACAACCTCCTAATCACATCCATTTTATTTATCCTTCATGGCTGCAGTAGATTTCTCCCAGTGGGCAGCGTGGTGAACTGCAATCAAAATCAGACTTTTAATAACTGTAAACAATACACAATCACGACTATTTACACCATAAATTTAAGTGTTTGAAGCCTTAATATAAACAACAAACAGTTCCACCAAATATGTCCACATAAGAAGCTACACTGCATATTGTTTCCACCTTGGCAAAAACAGCTGCTGAGCAGCACCTCAAACTGTTTTTGTCAGTGATTTCCTGTCCTCTCTCTTTTACTCTCTGTCAGAACAACATAGAGAATATGAAACTTGATCTGATTCCTTCCCCAGGTACTTCTGTTCCAAAAACATTTTGAAGGCAGAGGAGGAGTACAGAGGGTCCACAAGAGAGAAGCAACACCAGTTTGATGCGGTCCATGGTGCTGACAGGCCACAGATGGCACTGAACAGACAGCTGCACTAAAAACCTTACTGTTTAATTGATAACATACCCGGGTTAACAGGTATGTCAGGGATTTTGTGCCTGAGGAAAACCCTGCAGACCTGCTAAAATCCCCATGTCCTTTAAAATGGATGTGGATTTCAATAGCATTATTTGTTTATTTGCACCTGGGTGAAAATAGGTAGACAGCAGCTATTCAGCTACACACCCAACACCTTAGTCGAGCTAAAATAGAAACAAACTCACCCTTAACAAGAAACTGTAGTGGGATAAAGGGTTAAGCACAGGACTGTCCTGTGGTAGAGTGGGGTTTTGAGTCATTTCCCTGGAGAGTAGGATCTTAGTCTACTCTGACATTTGAAATCAGTGTTAACTACATTTTTAGACTTAACTGACTTATTATTTTTGGGATGTAATGATACAAAAACAACAAACAAACAAACAAACAAAAAACCTCACAGTATGACAATACCACAATAAAAAGTCCATTTTATATTAAATAATAAATCTGGTGTCTACAAAACTTAAGAGCTTCGGCTTTACTTCTATAATGAAATAAAAAACAATGCAGCAGTCAGCAGTCCTATTAATAAAATTAAGTAACACTGTATATCACGATATATGTCATCACAGTTCCATACAGTATTGAAACATTTATCTATTGCAATATAACAACATTGCAATGTTCGATATATTGTTACATCCCTATTATTTTCAGCTGCACTTTGTTTAGGTTTAGAAAACTAAACTGCTTGGTTTGGTTTAGGAGATGATCATGGTTTGTCTCTGCCATACAGTTGTAAATAGGGCCGGTGTAAATAGCCACATTGGCTATTTACACCCCAGGTGGAAATGGCATTACTGGCTATGGATGCCTGGGTGCTTATCTCTGCAGTGCTAGGTTATATAAACCATGGTGTAAATAGCCACATTGGCTGTTTTACCCCAGATGCAAATAGCAACACTGGATATTCCACCCCGGGTGCGCATAGCATCTGTCTAACATTATATATTTGAGAAATTGGGAAACCTTCTGCAGTAGCTTTGAAAAGGTTCATGTGCAACAACATGCTTCTTTTTAACAGTTCTGTAATAAGGAAACCTTCACAGGTGGCTGAACATCAAAGTAACATCCACATTTTGGTTTGGTTGCAGATTTGCCAGATAACAAAGCCTGTGGTGGTGGATTGTAGAAAGATTCACAGTGTGTTTTCCCCTACAAAAACAAGTATGGATGCACTGCATGACATACAGAAACACAGCTCAGTGTTTACTGTGTGTGTGAAGGCTTGTACCCGGCCTCAAGAAAGCCTGCCAGATATGGGAAAAAGTATAGTGTGCTGTTGAAAAAAGTGCCATGCATGTGCCCACCCCCCCTCGTCCATGTTATATAATGGGACTGTTGACGGCTGGCATCATTATCGGCCCTGTCTATGCCAGTCTAAAAATATGTTTCAGGACTCCAACAGTATGTGGCATTTATGTAACTGAAGAGAACAGGAGAGGGGTTTGGATCACAAGCTGTTTCTATGACAGTCCAGAGCCAATGTGACAGAGAGGGCGGGCGGGTGAGGAGGAGAGATCCAGAGTAAAAAAGAGTGTGTGGTAAGGGGGTGTTGAGAGAGAGAGAGAGACGGAGTGAGGTGTGGAGGAGGTGGAGGTAGGTACCTCAGCTCCATTATCATGCACATTTTAGACATCCCTGCAAGGCCCACCAGCACAGAAACATTCACTTGTCTGCAGCATATTTCTTCAACTTGTGGTTCATCTTCTGTTAATGCAACATTATGTAACATAAACAGCCTTCTGCAGTTTAATTTTATAACCCTTAAAGGTATTATCTCAATAAAGAATATTACAAACTATAACAGCACTCAAGTGAGGTGAAAGTGGAATGAAATTCAATTTCAACTTGTAAGTATAGTTTAACAAATTAAAGGAAGAGTTCTTAATATCAGTCAGAGGAGAATAATAATTCAACATTCAAATCAGTTATATTTTGGCCTCAAAGTCCCAGAAAACATATTTTCTCAATCAGCTTTGTACCCTGAGTGACATGTTCCAAGACATATTTTGAGTTTACTTCCCTTCTTCCTCTTCTTTTTTTTTTTTTAACGAGATAGTTGCATCATCTGTGTTTTTATTTGAAGTCTTCTCACTTGTTTGAAGTGGGCGGGACTCACTTTGAAAAATGTGATGTCACAGGTTGCAGGTCTTGAATCACCCTGAAGCTTCCCGCATATGACGCAGCTGCTTACTTAAAAAAAAAAAAAAAAAGATAATTTCAGACAAAATATAAATTTATAAACATTTTTATTGATTTAAAAAATGTTATTGCTCCTCCAGAGTCTAAAATCAGACCTGTGTCAGGGTCCTGCATCACCCGGGGTTTATTTTGCAATAATGACCCGCTCACTGTACAGTATCCCGTTTATTACACCGTGACTTCACATTAAAATAATCATAATTTGAGACAAATTATTATTTTAAAATGATCTTATAGATTTATAAGATCAGGTGGTCGTCCAGAGTCCGTGATCAGAGCTGTGTCCATACTTATGGTCTATTCTTCATAGCAACAGTCCGTTATACATGGCACCGTTCTCCTTTGCTAGAATACTACAATGAGCAATAATATACAATAATATGATGTATGTAACCAATTTTTAACCAACATACAGAATACTGTAAGTGTTAATTAGCTAGTTAGTTACAATCTGACAGAAATATTTCATTTTAAGTGAAAATATTGACAGTTATCAGCTTTATATGAGAAGCCCTCTGTGTGAAACTAAAGACTCATTGTTTCAAAAAAAAAAAAAAAAAAACATAAATAAATAACTAAGTAATGCAGGCTTAACGAACAGTCAGTTAATAATGCATAAAAATATCTTTGTTTTTCAAAATTTATACCTTGTTTATTTAGTCATAAATATTTAATTCTATCAAAACAAACTTCAGCATTTATGAAAGCTCGTGCTTGCTTATTGATCCAGCTATTTACAAGAACCTCAGTTAGGGAACACTATTTTGCCTCTTGATCACTTCTCGGGCTGGAACAAAAAAAAAAGAAAAAGTAATTTCTACACTGTGTTTGTGACATTGTTAGCATTGCATATAAACTTTTACTATCAGGTAGCAGCACGTGGATGTGTTGAGGTAATTCCATGTTGAGAGTGACGTTATCCTCCGTTCCCTCTGCAGCGTCTCATGCTTACAGATCAGACTCCGGGGAGGGAATCTACTCGAGCATGATTAGAGCAGCATTATTGGCTAAATGTTTCCTCTAATTAACATGCAGTTTAAGTCGACGGCAAAACAGCATCGTTTACAGCATCTATAAGGCCTGGTGATTTTTTTCCCCTGCATTTCCAGCATCCTTGACAAGCTGGCAACTTATACAGTCAAAAAGATAAGAATTTTATATAGATATCTTCTGTATGTCACTAGCTTTGTGTACAGACTATGAAAGGACAGAGCAGTGGTTCTCAAACTCTAGGTTGGGCATAAATGACCAGAGGAAAAATAGGAAATAATAACAAGTTTAATGAGTATGATTTATGGAGGGAAAATGACCAAATAAAAGTTTGCTGATGCTATTGTGCTGACCTTCATTTCATTAAAATTCAGCTCAAAACCTTTTTTTTTATTAGTTGCTCCCCAGTTATTGTTAATGATGAATAAAAAAAAAAAAAAAGTGAGGTATGCGTGGAACTTTTGATTTACCTCCAGAGTGACCTCTTGATTAACATCTTAACGTCTTGGTCTTAAACTTGCCACTGACATTCTTAATAGTTTTTGCTCCACCATATTATCAGTAAACTTTGCCATTTGAAATATTTCACCAGAATTATTGAGTTAACTTTTACCTGCAGCTATTTACAAGAAGAATTCAGATCCACTGCTTAAAGATGGGCAGACACTGTACAATTTTAGACGTTGTGTTGTTTAATTCCAACTCCTACTGTACAAGTAAATCGTCTGCGATGTAAAGCCAAAGCTTATGTGCTCACACTGTACAGTCTGATGTCAAGGCACAATCTGACTGCTCATACTGTTAAATATAAAATAAAATGTACCATCAGCCTGTCAGAGAAAAAAAAAGGCACTGACCTTTCAGGGAAATCAACTAGTGACTCTGCTTCAACTGTGTAAGATCCTGACAACAGGTGGCCAAAATTTATGACAAGTCAGAAATTCATCCTATTGTCCAACGGCTGTTTGGGGGCAGTTAATCGGTCCTCGCTTCCCGCTGTACGCTGCACGGCAAACGACACCCAATGAAGCTAAAAATTCTGTCCGACTAAAAGTTGTGCGACTCAGAAATCCGGTCAGAAACGTGCTCAAAACACAGTGTATGCCCAGTAAAAGTATACAAATAAAAGTCCTGCAAAATACTCCTTAAGTAACAACACTCAGGTATTACCAGAAAAATGTCATATTAGCAAAAATAGGCAGTTTAATGTTGGTGCTGGTCAGGGTGAAGCAAGTTTTATGTATTTTTACTTACTGTTGTAGTTAAATCTATATCACTGTGTGATATTCTATAAGGTGATCATATGTTTTAAATCTATTTGCATCGTAGGAATAGTTGTACAAGTTAGGGAATACTCTCTTAAGAACAAGAACCTGATTAGTTTCACCACTACAGTTTAAAGCACATACATTTCAGAATTGACAGTTGAAGATTAGGATCTGTGTTAAAAACTGGAAAACTGGGAATAACCCAACCATCATAATATCATAAGGCAATATACTGGTGTGTTATTGTTAGTGCGATATTGGTTGCGAGAAAGACAGCTTGCATTGTCTTGTCTCAGTCTTCATAACAGCTCTGCCGTGGACTGATGTAGTGATGCCACACTGAACACCAAACCCTAACGGCTATAGCGAACCATTGAAGCAGAAGGCCGTGCTTTGTGTGGAATAGAGTTACCCATTCTTGACAAATTACACCTGGTAAGCAAGTCTGAAACACGTTACCTCAGTGTTTGTAAGATTTATGAGCAAGTCTGCATCCGCATCTAATTCACTTGGATCTGGCAGACACGGCAGAAAGTCCATGATAGAGGGGAAAAAAAGGAGATTTCCTCAACAGTTTTTTGTGAAGACGTATGCACTTCCCCCGTCATTCAAAAGGGGTTGTAAAAGTTAACAACCTCTGTATATAATAGGAAAGCAGTAAACATACTCTGACATATGGCAGGTTATGCTGATCAAAGCCTTACGATCGGGTTTAGATGAGGGGCAAGAAGGAGGGGGCTGAGATTTCAGCATTTCTTCATTTATTGAGATTTTCTTATCTGAAAATCTGGAGGAAAGCTTGTAATGTTACACTAATTAAACAGTATTTGCTGTGAAATATGAGGATATGTGTAACAAATAAGACGTTGCATGATTATAGAAACTGCCCCAAATCCTCCATTTTCGAGACGAGTTCTTTCGACCTATGTAACCTGTAAAATGCTCAGCCATTCATGACATTTCTTCTTTTCATATTTTTCCGATTAAAAAAAAAAAAAAAAGTTAAGAGTGAAGCTAACTCTCTCCAAACAGGGTGCGAGTATTGCCCATATGAACTGATTTGGCTCTCCGGCTGTCTTGCACAGAGCTCCGCGCTGCTGTTGTTCTGCTTGTGTTATCAGAGCTCAGCGGACTGGGCTGAATAATTCAATGCTCCCAGCAGCACCTCTCTCTCTCTCACTCTCTCTTTGTACCGACCTAGTTTACATCAGGAGTTTACAGGTTGGGCAGGGGGCCGGAGACTCGCAGCCCTGTAGCCTTGGCTATCAACACTGGCCAGGAAAAAAAAAACTCTCTGTGTACAAGATCAGCTTTTGACAGCCTTGGAGATTAAAGTTAGAATGTATTATTAGATTGAACTGAATGTGTCATGTCTTTGTCACGCTGTAGCCCCCTAAGACTGGGTTGCACAAACAAAGATTACTTCAATATGAGTTGAGTTCAATTAGAGTTTAACCAAAACTAGGTTTAAAGTGAGTAAATCCAGATGTGAAACTGAGCAGGGTTCTGTTGTACAATTAAATTCATATGGAGATGATCAAAATAAATAAAAAATAAATTTGAGTGCTTCAGGACCTAGCTAGTAGCATAAAGTAGCTAGCAAGTATAAAAGAGGGAGGAAATCTGGCTCTGTATTCCTCAATAAAATGGTAGATTGTTTGCTAGCTAGCTATAAAGTTAACAAAATGTTGTATTGTTTGCTAGACAGGTAAAAAATTAATAAATGCTAAAACAGTATATACAAGTCCAAGGGAAATATTACAGTATGCAAACTCCGAACACTACACTGGTATAAAAATCCCACAATACAATTAAGTAGTGACAACCGCAACATAAAAGTAGAAGCATCCAAGGCAGCTCTGTGTGACATCAATTTAAATGTCAGTAATGTAAGTAGGTGTAATATATTTCCTAAATTGGTTCATTGTTACAACAGATTTGCTCCAAAGTATGTTGAATGAATATGCAGTGCATCGTATGTGATTTCGACAGCACTGAAAATGGTTTGCTAGCTGGCTAAAAAGTAAAAAACAAATAAAAATATTATACGTAAGTTAATAAAAAATAAATTTGAGCACGTGTCAGGACCTTGTAAGTTGTTCATTAGCTAGCTACAAAGTAAACACAGTCCATGTTTGCAAGCTAACAAAAAAGTAAAAACAAAACTAAACAACAACAAATTACATTGTTTGTTAGCTAGCTAAAAAAGTAAACAAAACAGTATATTGACCTTTTTAAAGTTATGTTGTGTGTTAGCTAGCTTAAAGAGTTAGTTACAATGGCTCAGCAGATGAAGCTCTAATTGTTCAAATTATCCACTGGGCTGAAATAAGAAGAGACGCATCATAAAAACTGGGCTGAGTCTGTCCCTTAACTTTCTTTGAGGAACTTGATTATGTTGCTCAGTCCATCTCAAGAAGGCAGCTATTTTGAAAGTTAAACCTCCACAATGTTAATACTGGATCACATTTTAAATTGGAGTTTAAGATTTAGAATAAAACATAAACTGAGTTTAAAGAGAGGTTTGAATTTAATCTTTCTTAATTTTAGGGCTTGTTTAAAAGTTTGGCGCAACATAATTCAAAGTTAATGATTTAATCAGGTTTAAAAAGCAATCCTTGTTGGTGGTATAACCTAGCCTAAATTAACATTTTTTGCATATGTTCTTTGCTATCAGAGTTGATCTAAAAACAGCCACAAGCCCAGAAGTCAAACAGGCTGCAGGACTTAACTTTGAGCTCCATCCAGACAAAGGCTCAGTGTTAGTTCAACCACCTGCCAGGCTGACAAGGAGAAATGTTACGCCTGTTAAACAGACCACCAACATCCGAAAGCTCAGCTCAGTGACAGGCCTGGTGGTGCTCATAGCTCTCCTTTGACCTGCCAAGACTGTTGAGCCCAAATGAGCTTAAAACGCAGCATGAAACACAGGCTGTCGACACTCATCTGTGAGTGGGAGTCTGCTCGCCACAAGCTCCGGATTCAAGAGTAGTTGAGAGGTGACAGTACAGATCCGTCACACAAAATCATGTTTTGGAACAAGTTTTTGGAATTGTTAATGTACGTATTACTTCATCCCTCCGAGCACTGACTGAGAGCAGTGTACTTCAGTTTAAAAGAACAGGCTGACTTTACCCACATTTTCTTTTTTGTTTTTTGCCTAAACTATGGGTGGAACAACAGATGCCAAGCACTGGAGTAAAGAGTTAATGAAATTTCCCCTTGAGAGAAAGATGAAAAATCCAAGGAAGAAAAATTGAATTGGGCAGCTTCGGGTTCAGGGAAGCCAAGGTTAAGGAAATGCAACAAAGCAGTGCAGTGTTTTCATAGAAAATCAATACGGTGCTTCTCATTAATGTCCTCATACTGCTGTGTAGGAGACAGGTCAGATTTTTCAACATGCAGAGAACAATGAAGTAAAGAGAGATCAAGCCTGTGTCGATATCAGAGGTCCGTGCAGACGCTTGATGGTCAGGAAGCAACAAAAATCTTCTTATACACTCACGAAGGAGGAAATTTCATGCCATGGTTGGTGGGGTCAATAAACATGTCCCAGCCTGTTGTCCTAAAGTTCCAGAGTGACGGAGACACCAAGTGTGGCTATAAGCATATTAAAAGCTGTGAGGAGGGGAGATGGAGAGACATCGTGCTGCTGCCAGAGGAGTGCTGACCAAGATTACACCATGGAAATAAATGCTAAAACAGGGATTTGTGCATTTAACACTTTCCACACTGATGGTTAAACGTTATGGCTGAATGGGCAGCAGACCAATCCAAAGTAAGGTTTAAAGAGCGGGATCTCATTAACTAACACTGACTAGATGTTGAGAGAGAACTGTGGTCATATTTTATTTTTTTAAAATCAAAATTATTGCTTGGGACAATTCCATAATCCCTGGGTATTGATAGGGACACCCCAACTGACCCTTTGCTAAGCCCCACCTCCAAACAGCAACTGTCCAATCATAGAATAGCAACCGTAACTATGGTGCCACAGGCCTGTATTTCTCTATATGTTGAAGAGGTGTGCATGGGGCTGCTATAAAGAGTAATAATCTGCATTTCAGGAGTCTGGACGGTGGTGTCCTTTTTGAAGTCTCTAAAAACATGAAACAGAAGAGCACGTGTGTGGTGAATGGATTTACCTTTGTCTTTATCTGTTCTAATATAAGCTGCAAATGTTAGCTTGTCTGGCTAACTAACGCTAGCTTACTAGCTGCAGTAACTTACCCTCCAGCCAAACTTGTTCAGCTGCATCTGCATTTCCTATGTGGGAGCTTCGAGGAGGAGGATGTGGGCTGATGCAGAATCAAAGTGGACCAACACTTTGATTCTGAGACATGCATCTCTCTCTGGCTCAATCTCTCAGGTCCAAGTCTGGCTTTCTTTCTGGGGCAGTCACAGTCCGGCTGCTCTGATCGGGGTCCACTGCACTAATCTAGACCCCGAGCTTCCTTTTCCCACATTAATAAGTGTATTTCTGTCATCTATCGTATAGATATACTTCTACTAGTCATTTAAGGCAACAAATCCACTGTTGTCATCTAGAAATGAGAAGCTGCTTTTGTTTATTTCTCTAAGAAATTAAACACCTTGTGTTTCAACAACTACTCCCACTTTCAATGCTAAATCTGCCACCATTATCACCGTAAACTGCATCTGTGCAGTGCCAGAGTGGAAAGCTTGGTGTAGCAACAGTAACTAAGGAGGGTGGTGCTTAGCGAGGGGTCAATCCTACACCCTTGTACACTCATAACACAATATGTTGGATGAAAACACAGCAGGTGGGAAGATTGTTAATCAAAGAGCTCTTTTAACTTCAAAGTTCCCACACTCAACAAAGTGAGCTCACTTTTTTTTTTTTTTTTTAGAGATGTTTAGGCAATCTCATTACTCTCACCTCTCATGTTTGCAGCACATCTCCCACTTTCTTTTGACCTCTGCATGACCTCCCATTAGCAACAGCTATCACAGTCTGACATGGATATCACTGCTTCAGGTCAATATTCAAATCACACCTCAGATGTGGAGTGGCCTTTCCTGCCAAGTTTCTGTTAATCCATTCTGGGCAAAAACGAAAGAATTATCTCTCCCATTTGCCAAAAAAACTCTTTCCTAAAACACTTGCAAGATGTTTTCTTGGAATACTGATTAGAAGTGAGAAATTAGTAATCAGGTGGCTCAGTATAACTGAGAACCTCTCTCGCCAGACTTTGAAGATATTTGATTTCCTGAATACTGATGGTTTTGTTATCACTTGCATATACCATGTTTGCTGAGAGACATTATATTTTCTTTTATTCTTTTTTTTTGGATGCCATTAGCAATTGACCTCTCACCAGGTTTCAGCTCCTTAAGTTACTGTTTAATCACTGTTAAGCTAATCATTAGGTAGATTCACTACTCAAAAATTTTCTTCTAATTTTGGAAACAATAAGCTGTTTTTAAGACAATATAGACAATATAGGCTTCACGTGTCTGTGACAAAAAAACAAAACTGACACTGTAAACTGTAACAGCTGTAGCCAGCTAATAAAGCTCCATGAGTTGGATGAAAACACCATCTCTGGCTGACTTCTAAATGTTTCAAGCTGGCTCATTTTAACATGAGCATCCCGTAAAAGGGTCTGAAAGATTTATTTTTATATTATTTGGCACCAAGACTTAAGCAGCGGATCTTGTAAGTTGCCAGGTAGTGCCTCCAAAGTTTAGACTTCTTGTTCCAGCACATCCCACAAATGCTCCGTAGGATTGAGATCTGGGGAATTTGGAGGCCAAGTCAGTACCTTGTTTGTGATACAGTTGGTGTTCTGTGGGATTTGACACATGGGCCTTCGCTCCGTGCATCATGCTTCATACATGCATCAATGAGCCTTGGGTGCCTATGACCTGCACTAACCACTGCATAACAGGAACACTCCACAAGACCTGACAATTTGGAGATGCAGTTACCCAGTTTTAACCTTGACAAAGTTACTCAGATCTTTATTCGGTCCATTTTTCCTGCTTCTTACACTAACTAATCACTTGCTGCCTAGTATATACCACCCCTTGACAGGTTCCGCTGTAATGACATGATTAAAGACATTCACATCTCCTGTCAGTGGTTTTGTTGTTGTGGATGATCAGTGTAAGCTAGTTAGCCAGACCTGCTAACATTCCCTCTTATTAAAGAGCAGAAAAAAACACTGTTTAATACATTTTACACTTTGACTCTTGTATTTTTGGTTTTGAAAGAAGTCAAACGCCAGGCACACTGCTACAATGTGTTGAGAAATCCAAAGATTGACAGACCTGCCATACTAGCTAAGATGCTAAGATGTCGTTACTACAAACACAGTGCAATTAAGTCTTTTTTTCTACTTTTTTTTTTTTTTCAAACTTTCAAGGTTGAAGGTAACTAAGATAGGCAAAGCCTGCTTTATTAGGTTAAATGATGATCTTCTCTGGAGATTCAATCAAATAATTGATTGATCTAAATGAAATAATCTGGGCCTTCAGTGGGATGCTTCCTCCAAAAGAAAAAAAAAAAACAGAAAAGGAAAACCGAAATAGACCAGTAATACTGAGTTTGTCAATGTACCTTTCCTCTTTGGTAGACATATGGTGCTAGAATAGTCCTTTGAAATGTTAAATCTAATATTTTTAGCTACATACTGGCTATTTTTTTTTTTAGCATTTCCACCTTTTGTTGCATATTGTGGCATTGTTTATTTTCCCCTCTGGTGGGTGTGATTATTAGAATGCATTCTGCTCCGTCTCTATTGCTGTTCGAAGGGGTTTCGCAAACAGTCGGATGTAAGTTTGATTTCAATTATGAGTCACTAATGACAGAACAGTCACAATATTGTGTTATTTTTTTGGCGTCAGCATTTAATATTAGTATGCTGAGGTTTACTATTCTAATGTCATTTTTACTCAAACGCAGGTTTGTATTGTAACGGACGACATCATCCCTGCTGCTAATAAACACAGCTGAAGGTCAAGCTACTCCTTGTGCCCGCATCCCAAAACAAAAGACTACATATTACCTTTGTAAGTGCTACCAACAATATGTCACAGTAAATTAAATTCCCCCCCTCACACACACACACGCAGGCTGGAGCTGCTGCTTGATCCCCTCAGACACTGACCTCTCTTTGCCGGTCAGTGCAGTCAGGCAGGAGAATGAAGCGAACGAGCCCCGGCCACAAAAGGCCATCCCTGCTTAGCTCGCGATCTGCGCTGCCGGAGCTGACATCAGAGGTGTTATTACCATATAAATGAGATAAGGTCTTTAGTAATTGCTGGCTGAAATTAAAGCCAAATAGTCATACGCGATGGAGACAGTTTGTCTGCATGTGGAAGGAAATTGTGATGTCTTACAGTAGATTGACTTCGGTTTCCTAAATTAATGCAAGTAACAAAGAAGATTATACTTATTTATGTCACAGCTACTATTTGTTGAGACAAATACACAGGCAGACTCTATAAAAGGCATCATGGCAGTTTATTTACTTAAACTTCTGTGTATTGCAAGATATTTCTGAACAAAAAAAAAAAAAATCAGATTTGATAGTCTTGAAACCATAAAAACATGCTTATAAGAGCAAATGAAAATATTAACATTGGTAAACAGCCTTTTTTAGAATCCTGTTAATCCCCTTAAAGCTATCTGATTACAAAGAGCAGTAAAACACCAGTCACATAACAAATTAGCAGCGAGCAAATTAGATCTTGATAAGTGCTGCTAATTACATCTGCGGTGAGGTGTGTGTCATCCGCTGATTTTTATGAGTGTTGTATCATATTATGTTATGGTGCTTTGGTGCTGAGAGAGGGGCAATGGCATTTATTAGTTGATGGAATAGCCCACCTGGGATAAGAGCAGCCGTGACATTTCAGCAGTGGAGCAGGGCAATTACCCCGGGTGTCAGCAGCAATAGAGCAAGCTGGCCTTCTGTTGTAGTTCAACTCATCCAGGCTTTGATTTGTACATAGATTTCTCTGGTCGGACATTTAGAGATGAAAAGAGGACCTGTCTTTGTTCTTTAGGCCAAAATCTAATGTGTTTTAAAACCAGAGGTTGCAACCTAAACACTGATTGGGCAATGTTTTATTCATGTGGATATTAGTTATGTCAAAAAGGAAAGAAAAATAGATACCAGATGTGAGCTATGATTATATAGCATTTTGTCTACATTTTTAACCACCAATGTAATTGAATGGGCTGGCATGACCGGAGGAATAAACCTTTAACGCTGTGTTAGAGTCCACTTCCATTTCAACAACATTTAAACAAAACTGTCCAGATCTTATGGATGTGATTAATTCTACATTTTGCCTGGCTTATTCAGATCAAGACCCAATCACATAACAGACTCTGCCTTGATTGAATGAAAGATTTTGAATTAAGGCCTGGTTACACAAGAAAGTGGTACAGCAAAACGTATCTGCAAGCCAACCGGGCTAGCATCAATTAGCTCCCGGAGATGCTCTCCATTTTCTCTCTTCCGTTCAGCTTACTTTACTTTGTTCACCATTAGCTTAAATAAAAAGCCCTGTTTACACCTGACATTAACATGCACCTTGGATGATCTGATCACAAGTGAACAGCTCCGACTATGTCAGTTCACACCTGACATTAGACTGTGTCTCCGCATGCATCTCAAGTGACTACTTGTGATCAGATCTCATTTCCCTGCATCATTTCCAGTGCAATACAATTAGCAATGCACTTCATTGCCTAGTGTGCGGGAAATTAAAAAGAAGAAATTTGCAAAGTTTCCCTTGTAATTTGGCCCAAAAGGAAATCACACAGTGTGTTTCGTGTGTACTCTATTCACAAGAATCCATTTTGCCTGTTGTTTCTTCTGTAGTTTATTGTTGTTTCACACTTAAATATGACACTATTGCAGAGCAAATGAGTGCAAATCTACTTCTGCTTATGCAGAGGTGGTCAGTTGAGTAGGGGGGGTCTGTCATTGTGACCTATGTAACACTGCTAAAAGAATGTGGCAATATGTGGCCCATATCTTCTTAGCTTAGCTTGGTCACTAAAGGGACAATAAGTTTATTTGCAGCATGTTTTTGTTTTGAGTAACAGTCTTCACTCCAACAGAGAAGAGCTAAAAAATTTATGATTTTAATATTGAGCATTTTTTGTCTCCATACATGAAAACCTCCATTAAAATGACAATGTTGTCTCACATTATGGATCTGGTGTGAATACGTTTAATTTTCTAAATGCAAATTCACATATTAATTTTCACTTCTTAAGGTCTAACTACAACAAACGATCGCAGCTTGAATAATTTGGTCTCATACTTATCTTTGCTCTCCCTCAGAAAAATGCCTGCATCTGCTGCAAAGTTGTTAATCCGTCTGGCAAACACTAACTTTACGGTAGTGTAACCTTACCTGACCTTCCGTTATGTGCGTTTGCCTCTGGGCAAGTGAATACATTTAAAAACATGAGGGGAGTAGCCAGTGTAGGCAGACTGCATTTGATTATCTCTTGATAAGGAGCAAGCTGTGAACTATTGATCCTCTAAACTGTGATACTACGAAGGGTCGAAAACCATCTGCCACGATAACTTGAGGGATGATTGATGATTTCCTGCAACTACATAGGTTCTTTTTCATAAGAAACATTTTAAAACAGGCTAACTGACTCGTGCATTTGACTCAGATCATTCCTTTTCTATCTTTGCCACCTGTGATATATATAGTATACGCTTGGCACCACATTAAAATGAACGACCCTGGCTCTGTGGTGACCTTTCACTACCATGAAGTCACGAATAAGAACCTCCACTAATCACGGCACTGTGTTTCAATTACCCCCACATCATAACGCCGCTTCCCTCTTCCCAGAATGCCACTGCCTGAAGGTCATGGCAGCCTTTTAGTATCGCATGCTGTCTAGGACTTTCCGTGGCTGACCTTTTGCTGTCTGTCACTTCACAGGATAACACCAATCACTATGCAAGAATTTGATTGCATGCAAGGCTACATCATGAGGCCCTGGCCATGTTTTGTACAGTATATTAGTCATGCAGTTTGTGTTCATTGTCGAGTCTGTCATCTTGTCTGTTGTGTTGAAAAAAGACACGCAGAGAATGACAGACAGAGAGAAAGAAGGAGGTGGTAGTATGTTAAAAAAAAGCAAGAAAGGAAAAAGGCAAGAGACCAATTCTGCCTGTGATGACTGAGCTTTAACTTGACTGATTCGTTCCAGACAGAGTCCTCTCATTAATCTTTTACATCTTGCCTGTAGTTATCATTACTAAGAAAACCGACAGGCTCTCTTCCCTTATTTTGACAGAGACACTTACTTTCATCTTCACTACAAGAACAGGGGGGATTGTTGTTGTTTACCAGCTTCTCACCACCCACCTCTGAAATTCTGCAGTGTTTAGCGAGTCATCCACAGAGAGACATGTCTGGACTGACGAGCAACTCCTTTCTATTTTTGTTTTTGTTGAGAAAATGGGAACTTACAGTTTTTAGCGCTTGATTGCATCAAAAAGTGATGCTGCAAAGTTTAGTCCATGTAGTACAAAAATCCAAATTTTGTGAAAACATTCAATCATTAGTCTCTTGTTTTTGTTACCTGCCTCAGGACTACAGATGTAAATTAGCATTTTTGCTAAAAATCTGGCATGTTTACATCACGTATTTTTATACTGGTTCAGTTCATTAAGGAGCACTTTCATGATCAAATAAATGTAAAGTAGTCAGTAGTAAAATCTGTTTTTTTCCCTGTATGCAAAAAAAATGTGCTTGTGGACTGAGTTTATTCAACCTACCAAAATTGGAAAAGCTAGAATTTTTCTAAAATCATGTTGTCCAAAGTGTCCCAGTGGAGAGAAATTAAAACTGTTTTGATCTTGTACAACAATGCTTAAAAGTTTAGGGTTACGGAAAGGAAAGTTTAAGAAAAGATCATGGTTTGGGTTGAATTCCAAGTGGTTAAGGTTACAAGAATAACCACATGGTTAAAGGTCTAGTGTGTAGGATTTAGTGGCATCTAGTGGTGAGCTTGCAGATTGCTAACATGTTGTCAAGCCTGTTGGAGAACATACTGTGGCAAAGAGGCCTGGCTGTGTTTGGCTGTGCCAAACGCAAACAGCTGTATGCAGAGCCAGTGTTTGCATTTTCCATTCTGGGCTGCTGTAGAAATGGAGGTGCAACATGGCAGTCTTCATGGAAGAGGACCTGCTCCCTCTGATAGAAACGGCTCATTCGAAAGGTAATGAAAACACAACAATTACAATTTTCAGGTGATCATAAACTAATGAAAACATACTCTAAATCTTACACACTGGACCCTTATGTCATGTAATGATTGCGTTCACAGTTAAAAGAAACAAACATTGACTGTAGAAAACAAGAAGCAAGCAGCTGACGTCCATATGAAAGTTTGATGTTTGTGTGCTCCATCCAACTGCCTCAGCATCATCCCTCTGTGGACTTTGTGGGCATATAACACACTCTCTACGCACTCTATGTCACACTATTTCCTCCTTTACTTACAAAAGTTAAGGGTCGTTTTTAGGGAACTCAAGCCAAAGAGGTTGGGAAACCACTCGGAAACACCATCTACTGTAAATCTTTCATAAATACCAGCATACCATAGTATTTTACTATATGATTCATTCACTGAAATCCCATTCACAGACTCTGAGCACAGTCACAACTCTTGTTTGTACATTGGGCTTGTCAGGCCTGCAGATCATTCACAGTGCACTTTGGGCATTATGAATATTCAGAGTGGTAGCGAAATGTCACAGAGCTATCCCGTAACAATAATGGAGCTTGAAGTCTGCAGACAAGTGGGCACGAACTGAGGCAAGCTAATGAATGTAGCTGCCTCGCCTTGATTAGTTTGGATGACAAATGTTTTGATAGCAACAGCTCTCAGAGGCTTCAATCTACATAACATCATTCACGTCTTTATGCCGTGTGACAACACAGAGTTCAGCCCGAGGCAACATGTGAAACAGGGACATCGTTTTACTTTTAAAAACAAAATCATCTTGGTTTTACTTGTAATGGCAAAAAAGGGTCAAAAAGTACAAATGCTGCACCCATTCAAAGAAAAACAAAACAAGCAGAAACAAGAAGACATCCCAAAATAGAAGGACATGAAATTAAGTCTAAGTATACAAGACTAATATAAAACAAGATAAAGTCAGTGACTGAAGAGGTACAGATTCTATTAGAGGATAAATGTCCACAAAGCACGAGTCAGGAGATGTGGGCCAAAAACCACCAAATAAAACACCAGTTTCATTAGAAATGCTGAATGGAACATGTTGCACTGTGGGACAGAAAAGACTAAATGATGTCGTCTGAAGGGCTGGCGCGCTTCAGGAGCACGGTCCACTGGCTGAGTTTATTGTAAATACAATTTATACCTGACAGTCTCTCTTTGCCACTCTGTTACAGGGAATCTCAAAGCTGGAGTGTTACTGGGAGCTGGCTGGCATCAGCCTAATTACTGGGAATAGTGCCTGTCAGGAATTTAGGGCAGGACCTGCAGGTATGGCTCAAACATTAACATAAAGAATGGTGAAAAACATTTAATGGGATTTCCAGCTGTTTCCAGGTGAACAAAATGAAAACGAAACACTTGTCCATACAAGAAAATTCAGATGCACTGTCGTTCTGATAAAAAAATCAGCTCTATTTTATAGACGACTGTAAAGCCTCATTCTTGCTTATAAATATACACAGACTCAAAGACCCACACACTCAAAGACAGCACAATAGGCTATAGACACAATACATTATATTTACATGACATCATTTACATATAGACAGACATACACACGCAGTTACCATTTTTGGGTACATTACACAGACATACATTCACGCCCTGGAGTGGGTTGCTGCTAAGTCGTCTTTGGTTTGTTGCAATTTACATAGAGTCCATTCTAAAGACAGGTCTTAACAGACTTAAACCTAATCTTAACCACGTCCAGTCTTAGCAATGTGTGTTTATTAGAATGCCCACAAGACTATGGCTGTTGCCAGTCATAGCTGATGTTAGCAGCACGTGTTGCCAGGATACATCGTTAACAATAGTCACCTGTCTTACTGATTTGTAGCTAATCATTTATAAATTAGGGCATCGTAAGATCAGAGAAAAAGAAAAGGCTACTTCAATATACACTGAGATAAGACAATCACTAGAGCTGGTAACAGAAGAAAAGTATTCTTAATTGTACAGCATTACATTTAGGAAATAATCTTTTCCTGAGTAACACACAGAAAGAAATAAGAAATATATGTTTTCATTGCATTATTTGTGCTTTCCTGAACAATTTGTATGCGCATACATCCCTATAATTAACCATGTAATATCACAGTCTGGTATGGTATCAAGATTTTTTATTGCAATATGTTATTTGATATATTGTTGCATCCCTACACATCACCTATTAATGGTGGAAGCTGGCCATCTCTACATGAGGGGGTCCCCAGGATATTTTCTACTGTGTGAGGGCTCCTGAAAAAAAATTGAGAACCTCTGCATCACCCCAAACATAACCAGGGACGTACTGGTGGGTAAACCCAAGTAAACTCAGTTTGGCCACCTCTTTGAAATGAGGCTCAGAGTTTACTCATCTAAAGGTGGGTAAACTACAGTTTAAACTGGGGACTCAGCTTTTGTCCCCAATTGCACCAACTGTTCCCACTGAACTGGTCTTGAGTCTGAAACATGTCCCCAAAAATAGCTCAAGTCATAAACCACCCACCCACAAACACATTTTTCTACTGTAGTCACAGAGAGTAGTCATGCAGAGCTTAATTGCTGAATATATCAATACACAGTATTTACAAATGTCACTTTTTTGGTACTGTGCTGATACTATTAGGCTCCACAGGGAGTCCCGCTTTTGACTCGTTTTGAAAGAGTAAATGCTGCTTTGTGTGACGGTGGACAGCAGCTCTTTATGTAACTAATTAGTGTATTTGGCTCTCCTGTGATTGCATGCTGTGGTGAACTGGGATCCAGCTGAGGTCCTTCATGTGTCCACGCTGAAGACCAGATGAGATCCGCAGTGATTCCTTGCTTTCTGCTCAGCTCCACAGGCCCTGATGTGGGTCATCTGGACTGTTTGCTGGACGGCTAAGGGCCAAGAGAGAAAACATCAAAAACAAACAGACCCACCATGTGTAATTTGAATGTGAGACAGCTGTTA
The DNA here is from genome assembly GCA_034769285.1 of Lutjanus argentimaculatus. Taxonomy (NCBI): domain Eukaryota; kingdom Metazoa; phylum Chordata; class Actinopteri; order Lutjaniformes; family Lutjanidae; genus Lutjanus; species Lutjanus argentimaculatus. The sequence continues at coordinate 23,832,557 of JAWZSL010000003.1, read as the reverse complement.
GCTCTGCCTGAACTATTTCATATTGACATATGTGACACAGCTTTAAAAGAGTCCAATTTTAAACAACATTGCATTGGTAAATATAACCAATGGTTCTTCACAGCTGCAGTTTGCCAAGGTTTGCTCCTGGAGTCAGAGAAGATCATTAAATATTAAACCACCACAGCCTGCTACAGGGCGAAGCTCTGTTCGTGCAATACCAAGAAGGCTGTTTACTTATCCTCATCTTACAGTTGAGAGCTTAATTTTTCTGTTATTATTTTTGCTTACAGAGGTTTGGAAAAAGTGGGACACTCTAATTGAAAAACTGTCATGCTCCTCTCCTGTGAATGAACTCTCTGGAGAGGGGATGTGTCAGCTGACTTACTGTTTGTCCGTCACTATGTTGTACTTCAGTTTTATGCAGCAGTGGTGGAAAGTTACTGATTACAGTGAAGTGAAAGTGTAATAAGTGATTTTGGAGAAAGATAATTGATTGTTGAGCCTCACACCCAAGTTTTGGGAATTAGACAAAATAATCATTACTGACCTGTGATTGGTCAAAGTCTACTGTCAAGAGAGTTTTCTAAATAATAGAGCCAAGATCAGGAGCAGCAGCCTAGTTTTCTCCCAGACCATTTGAATTACAAAATGTTTAAAAGTTAGGCTGTAACCAGTGACACCAAGAATAAACTGCCTACCCCTGCTTTAAGTACAGTTTTTAGACTGACTAGTATTTAACTTGAGCATTAAACTTCAACTCAATTACATTTCAAAGAGAAATATTCAAGTTCTTTCTCCTCTACATTTATACGACAGTTATAGTTACTACTTACTTTTCAGATTAAGACTTGATATATAGTATTACAAAATAAAATGCCTTGTTAATGGGATAGTTCACCCAGAAATGATAAATTATCATTCATTCAGTCATTATCTACTCACCCTCATGCCAACTGAAGGTCAGGTTTAGTTTTTCAGTCAACAAAAGACTGCTGGAGTTTGACAGGAAAACAGCGTTGTAGAATCTCCCAAAAAATTTATAGTGACCAGTTTTCAAACATAAAAAACAACCAAGAAAAAAAAAAAAAAAAAAAAAAAAAAAGAAAAAGAAAAAGAAAAAGAAAAAAGTGTGGAATTGTTAATTAATTTAGTCAACAATGGAGACATCATTTTCCCAGGTAGAATCGTACCTGGTGGCAGACATAAGGTGAAAGCGAGGCTTATAGGGAACCAATCAAAATGTCTATAGCTGTTATACTCTGCAATCAACATTAAACTCATAGTAAGTAAAAAAAAAAAAGAAAAAAGTTCACTTGACAAGCTGCAACAATAAAAGACATTAGGTGATTGATGCATCAGTATTATCAATCAGATCATGTTGTAGTATATCACTGACAGGGGACACTGTTTTATAAGTTCATTTATTTCTGATACTTTAAGTACATCTCGCTATTAATACTAATGTACTTTGACTTAAGTAGTATTATGAATGCAGGACCTTTATCTGTTTTGGTGTTTTGTATTTGTATTGGTACTTTTACTTAAGTAAAGGATCTGAGTATTTCTTCCACCACTGTTAACTGTACTGATTTGTAATAGCTTTAAATAGCATTAAGAAGATAGCTTAAGTGTAAACCGTAGCAGCTCGGTCCTTTTTCATCAGATGTTGAAGCTGTATTTTGTTCATATTCTTCTTTCTGCTCCTATTAAAAATGTTGTGATTATAACCTTCCCACATCTTCCATTTTGTAGATTCAATATTACAGTACTAGATTAGATTTTTAACAGTTTATATCAAAACATGGCATTAATTTCTGCCTTAATTGTTTCAGCATGTAAAACTAATATCAACTGCTGCAAGGTGTGGTAAATGCATCATCGAGCAGATGCACAAACATTCAATTAAACCAGAGAAAAATAAAATAAAATTAAAATTGTAAAGTATAAACAGCTACAGGGGCTGCAGCAAAATGAATTCCTTTTGGGATATAAAGTAGAGGGTCAGCTGTTGTGTTGTGCATCAACAGTTCTGGATACCAATGAAAATAGATTCCTACATCAAAGAGGATTTTACATTTCACCTAAATGGATTCCCCTACAGGGACAGGCAGGAGATGCTAAATTGCACTTTCCTTATTTCGAGTGTAGCATTAATTAGACATAGTGAATAATGAGCCGAATGTATAAAATATTTCCTTGGTGCCATTGTGTTACTGACCAAAGGAAAAAATGTGGGCAGTAAAAAATAAGTGGACTATAAGAAACAAGGGTTGTGATACATTTAGTGTCTTTGCTTTCATGCAGCCACCTCCAACATGTCAGTGCAGGAGTCATATGTTCACTTGTATGTAGTGTAATAACCTTTCCCCATGTTCCATTTGGTCACTGTGATTGCTACAGTTTTTGAGCCTTTTGCTGCCTCTGTATGTGGCAGTTTTCAATAAAGTCAGCTTTGTTCTATAATCAGAAACACCATCTGCCAGTGTGTCAAAATAAATGCAAGAGGGCATTTAACTGCATCCTGCTTTGGATTTAATGGCGTTTTAGTAAAACTGGAGAAAGAGACAGAAAGATAGAAACTTGACACCTGGGGGCTGTTGGCATTACGGCTCGAGGGATGGTACCTTGGTCGGCCGGTCCACCACTTTTAGATTGCCTTGAAATCTGGTGCAAACATTCATGTCCCTCTCAGGATGAATTGTAATAACATTGACACTCCTGTGTTGACCTTGTCCGTCCCTACATGGACTTTGCTCTTTACCACGTCATTTGACTTTCTGTTGAGAGCCCTGACTCCCATGTCCAATCAAAGGCAGCTTGGATAAAAACTTTTGGCTCTTACATACACCACAGGGTTAAAATTATGACACAAAGGTAAGAATGTGAGCAGGTGGCAGGTGAGAACAATATTACAATTATTGTGCAGTATTTCTGTCATTTAAATCTGCTAATAATATCAAGTGTAATCAGCCATCATGATTTTTTTTTTCTTAATTGTGAAAGGCTTGACACAACCTCTGACTCCACATATGCCCAAACAATGGGATGTCACGTCACTGTAGGCTATGACGAGGCTAGCCTCTGGCTAAAATCGATTACATAAAAGCAAAAATAGCCAGTGAGGAATACCAAACTGTGGGCAAAACATCGTCAAAGGCCAAGTTGGATATTGGGACGAAATTTGGTGTGATCAGAGACTGTGAGAATAATATTGTCAGTGGCTTTGCTGCCTGTAAAAATGACATGCTAACATTTGCAGCTTATTTTAGAGGAGATGAAGACAGAGTTTAATCCATTCACCACACGTGTGCTCTTGTATTTCATATTTTCGAGAGACCACAAAAAGACATTACTATCCAGACTCATGAAACGCTGAGTATTGCTCTTCTCTCAGCCTCCTGCAGACCTTCAGCATGTAGAGAAATGGAAAGCTTGACAGCTTTAGTTATGGTTGCTAAGCTATGATTGGACAGTTGCTGTTTGGAGGTGGGGCTTAGCAAAACGATCAATTGCATACTAGAAAATCATTCTGGCAGGTTTTGAGTTTGTTGTGAGTTTACATGAGAAAAGTGACAAAGTATTATACGGAAAGCGGTCAGAATGCATAAAAAATATGGTAGATTTTTGAATGACCATGCATGCACAAAGGAAATGGAGGAGCAGCTCACAGCTTGGCAGCCATTTTAGCATGAAACAGTACAGTAAACACAGGTGTTGGCAATGATACTAATCAATATTCTGTTCCATTCAGATCAAACAGTCAGGGTGCTACTTTTGAACATGTTGGCTCACAAGAAAAGCTCTGCTACACTAAATGGGATGGGACCTTAATTAGTATCATTGGTAACATCTGTGTTTACCCACCTATTTCTTATCAATATGGTTGCTGTTAAAAGGTCAACTATGTTTAGCAGTGAAACTGCTCCAAAAACCTTTCTTGGAAAACAAAAATATAAGAATTCAAATGAAGGAAAAACATTCTGATGTCAAAGTTCAAGTTTAATTGATGTCTGATGTCACATGTAGAGTGTCATGTATACTAACTGCTAAAATACCATGGCAATTAGTATGTAAAAAACACGCTAAATGCATGTTTGTTAAAGGGGCAAAAATGCTGAGCATCATTTGGTAGAAAACTTACATGAAAACCGAGAAATCTGTCTCACGCTTTTCATGTATTTCACCACATCGGTCACTGAAATTAGAGGGTAGAGAGGATGTCAAACGCAAAAGATGAACTGCTCCTTTTGAAAACCTCATATTTATGGTTCCTTAAAAGCACCACTGCTGTTTGTCAGGGTGGAAAGAGTTACAGCTTTGCCCTATGAGATCCTTGAAGCCCTCTTGACTAAATGTGTTTGTATTTTTTATGTCTCAGTGCCAACCTCTATTAGTATCATGTCACTAAGTGCCCTTGACTCCAGTCAAGCAGCGCTGTGCCTGTTGTGAGGTCCAGGTTGCATTTACAGTCTACGCTCTGAAAACACAGTGCAGGACAGATGAAGGATACTAACTCCTCCATAACTGAATGGTGTTTATTATTCAAGCTGTGTTGACCCAAGGGAGAAAGTGAAGTACTCACCAACTTCAAACATCTTCTCATAATGTCTTTTTTCTGTAGCTTTTACAGTAAAACAATCAGACTGTGAATAGTACCTACCCATTTAAATGCTGCTCTGTCATATACAGTATAATAACACATGGTACATTGCACTAATATTAGTAAGACTGTATAACATACTGTTATTATTTCTTGTGTGATGACAGCTCTACTTTACTTAGAGTGCTGCCTATAATTCTTTATAACATTACATTAGCTGCTCTGTGAAACTTGTGCGTGGGCGGCTGAATCACACAGGGATTATATGTGCAGGTTCATTAAACTATTCAACCATACTTTGATGTCATTAAATTTCACGACTTCACTAGAGAGTGAAAGGTACCCTCCAAATATTTCTCAGCGCAGTGGGGAGGTCTGCTCTTTCCTCCCCAGGTGGTTTATTGGTAATTTTCTAACCTTTGGAAAATATTAGCATGATATGATTGCCTGTGACAGAAAATGTTAGGGTTTAATTTTACTTTCAATTGTTACGTTTAGTGTTGGTTCTACAGTGGCAATGTTACACTCAAAGGCTACAGTAAATGTGTAGTTGAGATTGTTGGTAAGAGATACCATCTACTTGTGTTTTATTATCAGAGTTATAAAGCTGCACCATAACATTTGATGTATCTTTTGGTATAAAGATTTAAAGTGGTCTAACAATTAATAAGTGCCTTTACAGTTCATAGTCAATACCTACATGCAATACACAGTGGTTGAAAGTAACATTATTCAAGTACATTTACTCATGTACAGTACTTAAGTACCTACAAATTTCAAGTACTTGTACTTGAGTATTTCTTTTTGAAGGCATTATGTGTAATTTTAAGAAAATCCTCGTTATTGGTGGCAGCTAAGCACAGCTGTCATTTACACTGGGGACCTGTGCCCACACTTTTCTTTTATCTGACCCAGTTTAACAGGTGTTACACTGTATTTGGTGACCAGTGACGCAGAACATATCTTATTTCTTGTTATTTCTTGCAGAAGATTTTCAGATTGGGCCGTGTCATTCTTAAGTTTGGGAATGGCTGTTTTAGGCTATTGATATTGGATATAGATTATTACACAGTGTTGCACCTGAAGCTGTTGATGTAGTTTTACATTTTGTGCTGAATATTTTCGTATTTTCAACTCTCAAGAAGTTGCCGTAGATTCCGTATTATGGACTTCTCCCCCAGCCCGTTATAATGATCTACTTTGACCTCTTACCCAACCTCTAAATTAGCAAATGTTGAAGACTGTTTGATAAAAGTTTTTCATCTGAGCCCTTATGTCCCCATGAGTTTTCATCACAAAGTGACATCCTTGCCGTTAAGTGAACTGCAGTCTGCACCCTGTTGCTCGTGCTTGCACTCTATAGCTGCAAGCGAGCATCAGCCAAAACAGTGGTGTGACATACTCGAAACTGAATGTGACTGACTGGCATTATGTTGACAGATGAGGTAAGCAAAGTAAGGCTTGTGTTGAGGTGGGTGCCAGTCATTTGCTGGCATTAGCAGATACCATTTTAAAGCTAATGTTAGCTAGTGTTGTACACTGTTGGCACTGTAGAGAGGCAAGACTCACATCTATTCACATATTGGTAATACGAAGCGATTAATAAATGTAAAGTGCTTCACATAGTATCTTTAATGCTACTCAATGCTTCTCCTTCACTACATTTCAGCGGGGAATGTAGTTTTCACTAAAGTATATACTAAAGTACTATACTTTTCTGATTATAATTTAACATGTCAAAGCATCTGACAAATTTATAAAAATCTAACACGTTAAACGCCAGCAGTCCCAGACCATTTTGGTCTGTCTAGTTGGAATCATTTGTCACATTTCAGATGTTGTTAGCAGTATTTGTTATCAGTTCTGTCAAAGAGTAATTTACCTTTAAACATCTCACATTGTTTCATTTAAAAACACATCAAGACTCAAACAGGAAAAATTACTCAATATTTAACGAAAAAAGCAGAGATTAAGGAAAGAATTTTAAAAATGCAAATTTCTGTAGCAAATATTGTCTAGCATAACTTTTTTCCTCATTAACCAGCTCGTTACCACTCTTGTTACCCTTTAAGGGGGCCTGGCACTTCAGTTGGATTATCGGTGCAGGCCTTTTATTTGTAACTGATCATTGCTCATCTTTTTACTTAGACAAAATGATCCGAGTACTTCTACCAGCACTGACAATACAGAATATTTTCTGCAGAATCACAAAAGAGAAAAGATCAGTAAGTTCATATCTGTCAGCTGCTGCTTAATGATGTGTCTGCACTCCTCCATGTGAGTTTCCACCCTGACTGAGCTCTGCTTGGAGCTGGACAAAACAGACGAGAAGTGCTGCTGTGGCGTCCGAACGGAGAAAACCTTGCTTGTTGGACCCAGAAAGACGTCCTGTACTTGGGTCAGCAATCCTTCTACCCCCTAAAAAGTGCAGCCGGAGCCTCTCTAGAAAGATTAATGACCATTGATCCCCGGCACAAGCCACCAGGGCAGCAGACCACTGTTTCCCTCTGGTCCCCCATGAGCAGTAAAATCCTCATTACACACTTTGAGTCTTTAGGTTGCCCCCGCTGCCCAGCTCGTACCAAGCCCAAGGACAACTGCTGGCGTTTGGTTTGTTTTGTTCAGCGAGGTGTGATGAAATGAGGCTGATGTTTGCTTATTGGTGCATTTGTGAATTCTATAATGTCCAAATTTTATGTTTACAACACATTTTTTGAAGTAAACAATGTAAAAATGCAAGGTGAGACGGAGCAAACCACTGATGACCACTGTGATTCAAAGAAAACTGCAGTGTGAACTACATTTTTTTTTAAAGAGACAAAACAAAGTTGTCTCAGACCACACTTTGCTGCAGACCCTCTCGTTTGCAGATGAAAACACGCTCGTATAATCATCCATGTGTTTGGAGAACTTGTTCCCCGTTCCTGCTTCTTTCTGCACGACCTTCCTAATCAGATGAGCATTTCAAAAGCACCAAGGGGCAGAGGGTCACTGCCAATATGGGGCTGGAACAGCAAATTACCATTCGGCAGGAATATTCCTGCTGCAAATCAGCTCCTGTGCTATTCTGATCTGCAGGTAACTGTCTGACTTCTGCCCCAAACACCATCTTTGATGTTGGGAGAAGGGCTGAACTAAGTGATTAAAATTTAACAGCAATGGGCTCTGAATACACAGGTTTTCTATGCAGGAATAATTTGTCTTTTTAAAACCATTTAGTTTGAAGCTTTCATAGGAAATCAATATCTGACTAACAGCTTAAATGGGCTGATAGTGACTAATAAACTATATTATTGCAAGTTCTGATGATATCTCTTCTGATGAGATCTCCATTTCTTCACATTGTGAGACAGTTTTGATGGTATCGATCCCAGCAGGGAATCAGCAAAATGATCTTGATAGAAAGCGGTGAGTGTCGTTGAAATCTTTCTCACTTTATCTAATTGCAATATCCCTACCTCTACCTTCCATGCCAGAAATTAAAAAGCTAAAAGATACAAGAAAGCCGTTTTTATCTGTCAAATGGCTTAATGAGAAAATCCCACGTCAGGACATTTAAATGAAAGTCTTTTACAGTTTCAGCTTGTTAAATATTGTCCATGTTTAGTTTCCATTTTTAGTCTTCTATTGGCGCTTTGAGCACTCTCCAAAAGAGTTGGCAACACTATCGACTTCATCCTTGTAGGGAGATTGACAGTTAAGTGTCATGGCCGGTGAATACAGGCAACAAGGATCTAAAGGCAGACAAAAGCAGGCAGGCAGGATCAGTTCAAGGATTTATTTAGAAAAATTAGGTCTAAAGGCATAGCGGACCATGAGGCAGGCAAGGATCAACACCAGAAAGGCAGTCTGAACAGGAAAACCAATTTAGAGGGGCAAGATAGGCTGGTGATAAACAGGCATTAGGCTAGAATTCATAACAGATATCAAGGGAAAAAAAATAACAGGAACTGTTCAAACAGATCAGAACTCAAAGACATAAGGCACATGGCAACTTTGACAAACTGGCAGAGGAACTACAGATCTGGGCTGGTGTATATAAATGAGTGGCTGATGAGGGAATGAGGTGCAGGTGGGGAGATTGACAAGCTCAGGTGAGGAGAATGAGGTGATTGCAGGATAAATGGGAGTGGCAGAATCTGGGGTGATACCAGAAGAGGGGCATGTGGTGGGCAGACAGAGAATAATGCTGAAGGGGCTTTGGAAAGTGGAAACATGGTGGAAGTGGCAGAATGAGCAGGAAGGTACACAAATGAGTGCTATGCACATTTGATATGAGGACATTGAACTTCAGCAGAATAAAATAACACAAAAATTAAAACAAACAAACAAAAACAAATTGAGGCTTCATTTTCAGGCTTCATTTTGGCATTGCAAGAAAATCATGAAGAGTGGTATCGTCCTATGGGCTGATGTTACCAGAAGATTTGGTACCAAAATATTTGTGTGTCTCGTCTGTTCAGTCTGCATGCTAGCATTTCTGCTGTTTATAGTTTTATCCAAAGAATGAAAATTACAGCCAAAATTGTGGTACTTATTTCATAGCCTGCAGACTTAACATCTTACAAGCAACATTTCAATCCTCATCATTAGTGCAGCCAATTACCAACCAGCATCACACATATCTTTAGATGTTTGGTTAATTTCTCTCTCTTCCTATTTCAACTACACATGCAGGAACTCATGCTCATTAAATCTCGAGGGAAGAGAAACCTTCCAGCATTTAGTAGTTTCAAAGGTTTTATTTATGTTTTTTCTGTATTTAGCTAATTCCCTACACTAGCCTTGCAGGATTAGCTGTGGGATTTAATTTAAAGAAGTAGTTCTCAGAGATGAATTTACTGCCAGTCTCTCAACATATTGGATATGTTAAAGGGAACCTATTGTGTTTTTCTAACATATCTAATGTTACCATGTTGGATGTTCATTTTAAAAGTAGCCAGAGTGTCAAATAATAAGGTAAACATATGTAGACATAATTCCTGTAAGCAAAACGCTCAAGTTTCAGACTGCTTAAAATGCAATGTGTAACTTTTTTTTTTCTACTTTCAATGACTTGACGCCACTGGCTGCATGGAGCTAACTAGCAGTTAGTGGTTTAAGTACGTAACTGTTAACAACAAGTAAAACTTTGACCATCAGGAAGCTCCATAGATCACTGAAAGTTGAGGCAGACCAGCCAGAGAACATCAGACAGACAACCAGAAAATATTTTGTCCATAAAATATGATCCAGTTTCATCAAAATTAGTGAATAAAATTTATAAAAATAAATAAAACTGAAGGTGTTACAAACTTAATCCTTGTCTCATTTGTGGTCTTATAAACAGTAAATTAATCACATTCATTGTCCCATATTGTTATTTTCTATGTTGAGACAGTGCTCAGAAGCACTCAGGGTGCTGTAGTCTTGCATAGCCAGACCAATCTTGGAACCAGCAAGCTAGCAGCTAAAGTAGCTGCTAACAATATGTTAAACTTGTCTGGAAATCAGAAAACTCTGGGGGGCAAATCGATGAAAGTTGAGGCGGAGCAACCGGAGGATTTCACAGGGAAGAAAATATTTTCTTCATGAAATAGAATTCAGTTGGCAGTCAAAACTCCACTAAACACTGTCTGTTAATGGTAAGCAGAAGAAGTTGGCTTTTAGGGAGCGGGCCTTATAGAGGAATGAGCTAAAATGACTTGTTGTAGACAGAGGGTGAACAGAAAGGTTGTATAAAGGACTAGTTAGATAAATAAGGATGTTCTTGAACTGTGAATCATGCAAAGCTACTCTAGTGGAGTCCCAGAATGAAATAGAAGGCTGGAAATTGAGCATAGGTCACTTTTAACCATGCTTATTCGAAGTTGGTGTAGCCCTTGATACTCCTGCTAACCTATAAGCTTGCATGAAAAGAGGGTTGTGTGTTGGTTCACGGAAGACACTTGTCTAACAGAGCAGCTCTGCCTTGCAGCTATTGACCCTGCATCCACCTCTGCCCTGGGAATTCATCTATGACTGACCTTTGATTTCCTCTGTGGGCATAAGAGCAGGTCAAAGGGAGGTGAATGCAACACTGTGCACTTTCATCTAACCTGGTTAAAAATATATACTTTATATATATCCGACTTGGTTCTTTTTCTTTGCACTGACTAGAGAGATTAAAGTCAGGTAAAGATGTATTGATGTCGCTGAATTAATGATGTTGTTCTCTGTGCATCCAGATGAGTTGATAATACTCCACTACACATTATAAATTGACCTACAGTGCTGACGTCAGTGATCTGGAACTGGTAATGGTGTGTGGATAAGTTGCCCATAAACCCAGCATGAGGAAACAGCTGTCACAGCAGCCCGATCATTAGGACACCAAAAGGAAATGCTCTGATGGACACTAATCATTCAAGATCAAATGCATTTCAATTAACCAAAAACATCTGCTCACACAGCCATTCTGGTGAGTCGCCATATGTTTTTTTGCAACCTCAAAGCGGTGGTGATGAGAGATGGATGTGTGACGATCTGTTGCCAAAATAGAGAAAACTAACAGAAAAAGATTAAAATCCATGAAGTCAGATGATGTTGTTTTACTCGCAGGCTTGAACATATTTGACTGGAAAAAGATCCTTGACTCTGACTTTGAGGGGCTCAGACTTGGAATGACATCTTTATTATTTTTGAACCTAGAAATTACATTTCTATATTACTAAATTGTTTTCATAATTACCAGTATGTAGTGGGAGCAATGTAATGCTAGATCTAGATTATGTTCAAAGACAATATTTCTTTGATACATTTATGTAAAGCGCAGGATTCCCAAGGAGGTGGTTGGGGTGGACAGTGGGCGTACAAAGTACAGGATTTTAACACCACAGTTCAGGTTTGAATCCAGACTCCTGCAACAAAACCACTTTGGTTTAAATTACAATTGGTCACTTGTATAAATGTAACTTTTTTCATTTGCTGAAACTGTCACTATATCCTGACAGTATCACATGAGACTGATAATATCTGGCTCTTCCTAGTGCTCCTCATAGCATTTGCACAAATCCACCACGCCTGAACGAAAACAACCAATCAGTGCCAGCATTGAACTCAAAAGCTTTGGGTTGGATTGATTGTTGAGTCTCGTTCCCAGGTTGCCAAATACCAATGTTTTGGTTTGGAAGCTGACTTACCAACTGTAGGAAGTATCGTGATTTTGAGCAGGCTGTTATAGACAGCGCAAGTGGTGTGGTTGCACTGGAGCTCCTGGGTGGTTAGAGAGATGGTGCTATAACAATGTATTGGGCAGAGAACAGGCCCTTGTGTAATATTCAGATTACCTCCTCTGAAATGTACTTGTGTTCAAAGAATAACTCGTGTTTAATGGAAGTGGTGCCCTTCAAAAAGAAAAATCCTCTCCTCATCATAGTTTTCTTTCTTCCTTTTTTTAAAGGGTAAAATTAACTAAATGTCCTCTAGCATGTCCGTCCAGTGGACAAAATGTAGTAAAGTGTCCTTTAGGGTGCCCTTCTAGCGGAAAAAATGTATTAAAGGTAAAGGGCCCTTTACTACATTTGGTCCACTGGAAGGGCACCCGAGAGCAGTGTTTCCCAACCCTGGTCCTCAAGGACCTTCATGTTTTAGATGTTCCCCTGCTCCAACACACCTGATTCAAACGCTGATTCTGCAGAGGCTCGGTGACGAGCTGATCATTTGAATCAGGTGTGTTTGAGCAGGGAAACATCCAAAACATGCAGGGCAGGGGTCCTTGAGGACCAGGGTTGGGAAACACTGCCCTAAAGGTCGCTTCACCATGTTTTGACTTTACTAAGGGTGGACAAAACATGGTAAAGTATCCTCTAGGGTGCTTTCCAGTGGTGCTGTTTCACCATAAATGCATCGCGACTTTCTATGCGCTGGTTCCCCATGCATGCAGCTGCTACCCTTTTTATTTTTTTCGCCTCTTCCCCTCAGACAGAGCAGGTCCATCACTGCCACTGCAATGGTTGCAAATTAGTTATCTATAAAAATAATTTTTAGGAGGCAGGGCTGTTTTAAACATATGCTTTAACATGATCTGATGGCTGCTCAGTCATGGAGATACTTGGACGAGCTGTTTTCAACATAACCCACAATCTGCTTTACCATACGGATACCTGATGCTTTAATGGAGGTTTACCTTGTACAGATGGGCTAAAAATACACAGGTAAACAAACATAGAATCTCATCATCATTTAGATTTCAGCACATGAATCTCTCATATAATAACAAAAGGAAATCAGATTCATTCATTTAAATAATTGCATTTGTTCCTGTTTTTGTCCCAAGTTAATTAGCAAACATTTTAGCTCAGAGAAAAAAATATCTGCTCTTATTAAGTGGGATAAACAGGGGCTGTCAGCACATCTTTACAAGTCTTATGTGTAATACAAATAAGCCCGGCTGCTTGTAGGTGCCGTGGCTCTGAGAGGGTTTTCATCCATAGCTGAACAATTTTCTGCTCCTCTGGGATCCTTTGCATCAATTCAATTTATTTCAGTAAATGGACCAATTCATCAGGGAAATTTGGTATGTCATTTGTGTTTTTCATCAAGCGATACCTTCCTCCGCCTTTTTTCCCCCAACACAAATGGATTAAACACTTATGCAGACATCTTGAACCTACAGTACATGTGCATGAAAGGTTATTGTGTGCCGACAGCATAAAGGAGAAGCGCATGTTTAGAGGCGTCGTGATAATTAATATAATCAGGTGTTTACTGCTCATTCACCGTGAGCTCATATTGATTGTTGAATTAGGAGAGAAAACATTTTTTTGACATTCCATGATAAATTGGCTTGAGTGTAATTGGGTTTGCATTTCATTTAATCAGTAAAGAGATGACAAAAGACATCAGCTTGAAATCCAGACTCTGCCAGTGTAATAGCATAGGTTTAAAAAAAAAAGAAGTTACATAAAATTCAACCAGCTCAGGTAATAAGAAGTTCTTCCCTTGAAAAGGCAGCGAGCGGCTGCAGCTCTGTATCCATCCAGATGTCTGTATGCGATACGCTCCTCCCTACTGGCCCACACTGACAAGCCCATGTCATCCCTGTGACATTTCCAGAGCCTTCACATTTCATCAGGACGGTAATTAATCATTGCCGAAACAATGTGGTGGCCTGGAACACCGGGCTGCCACGGTGCTAAGGAGGAGAGCGAGTGCTGCCAGGGGCCTCCTTGGCACACGCCAGGGTGCGACAGGCAAAGTGTTGCCATGGTGAAACCTCGGCAGCATTTGAGGACCATCATCCCGCTGTGACATCTGTTGGCATCACGGGCTGCAACTCTAACCTACAAGCAGGAATTAGACACTCAGGCTGCTCCATGTTTGCACAAATGATGGCAATGAGCAGATTTGGAAAACACTTTTCCCAAACAAACTCATTAAGAAATCATTACTATGACAAGAGGACAGATTGCAAAAAACAGGGGTTTTAAAAATATTTTAATTATATAAATTAACATACCATTATTGAAACCACTTTTCTCTGTCAAGTCTTCTAAATTCTACAACTCTTGTCTGTATTAAAACCTTTTTGTCTTTTAAAATGTATGATGTTCAAATCTAAAAAAAGCAAACATTTCTCAAATTGTCGGTGTAATTTAAAAAAAAAAGCAGGGTCTGACAGAGAAAAATGTTCCATCTGTAGTAATCACAAACCCATTACATTTACTTGATTTTGCCCAAATGAAATTCTGGCGTTGGGAACATCACATCATCTCCAGCAACGAGACTAATGTTTCTTAACCAGCAGCAAGTGAAAACCAAACTTACACAATAATAAATCTTTTCACTGGATGTGTTGCTCTCTTTCAGTGTGAAGTATTGAACACTAGTGTTGTAGTACTCAACATCGGTCTTTGTCTCGGTCTCATCTTGGAATCCTCTGCATTTTGGTCTTGTCTTGTCTTGGACAAAGAGGACCCAGGATTTTATTTCAAGACAGGTCAAGACACAACTGCAGGGATTTCACTGAATTGCCTGTGCATTGCCTCATTTATTTGTTAACATCATTACTGTGGTTGGGTGTAAAACTTGAAATGCAACTATTAAATTTACTCATGTCTAATTTGAAATTTTTACTGTTAATGGCTGTCGCCCTTCCCTGCCCCCCTTTACCGGCAAGACACAGCTTTGTTTAAATACTGCACTGCAATGTTTACTGAGACCACTGGGACCACATCAAACTTTTATCAGCTCTTAAAAAAGAAAGCATAAAGAAAGGTAAGCTAAGTGAACTTGATGCTGGCAAAGCTAGCTAGCTAACGTTGTTTTTGCTTGTAATAAATATTGACAAGAAAGGCCACAATAAGCAGAGCCAGTGTTTGGTTTGCCCATTATGGCTCATAGAAGCATGTTGGTGCAACATGGAAGAGGACCAGCACCCTCTGTAGATATAAACATTATCTCAGTGTGACGAAAACACGATTATTTCTATTTTAAGGTGATTATACACTAATGAAAACATACCTATAAATATTATATATTAATATTTTTCCAATAGAACCCCATAAATCTTACTAACTGGACCTTAGAAAGTTGAAAGTTACATATCAACATGCTGGAACCTGTGTTGCACTTCCACAGTCTACAATGTTCACTTCACATAAATGTGAAAGAATTTTATCAACAGCTTTCTTAACTTATTTAGTGCCTCGCTGTGGTGAAAGTATCAATACGACAATAAAAAAAATACTCTGATGCCAGTAAAAATCATTCAATATTTAGTATTATTTTGTAAATGTGATGAGTACAATGATGTCAACTGCGAAAAGTAGATTGAAGAATTGAAGTAGAAAGTGTCACAAAAACAAAATACAGTACTGCATTGCAGTAAATGTACTTGCCACCTCTGATGCCTTGTCAGGGCAGTAAAACATAGTGTACAAGGCATGATAAGGAAACAGCCTGCAGGCAGGAATAAAGGCTGAAAGAGAGCCAGATGTGGCCCGGACTTTTCAGGCTGTATTAAGTGTAGGAGTACACATAACCTACTTCAGGTCTGTCAGCTGTACACACATTCTCTGAAATGCCGCTATGAATAAATCAAAGGCATAACAGCAACCTTCCTCTCGAGCGTATCATTATTTCATGAAAGTTACATGTAATAATGTATATGGCCTTTAGGTGCAGTTTTCAGCCATATTTCACGTTAAACTGAAGGCAGAGCCCAGGTTATTTGGCTTTTGTTTTTGCCAAAGTTCACAGTTATCACCAGCTTGTCACCTTGTCAAGGTGACCTTTTAACGTGTTGTTCCTGTGTGTTTGTGTGGGTGCTCTTTATCAGGGGATGATAATGAAAACGGAGGTGCCATCTCTTGCCAGCTTTTAATGTTAATTGGCAGTGATTTGTGAAAAAAAAATGGCCTGAATCCAGGACAAAGCCGCTTCAGACGACACTGCATTAGAGGAGGCTTGTTGTCACAAAATAACCTTTTGGAAAATGAAGGAGGGTTAAGGCAGCGAGATGAATACTCACTCCCACTTTGTGGTGTTCACGCAGCATACAGAATGAAAATCATAACTCCCCAAGTCAACCAAACAGGTGAGGTCAGATTATTATCAAAGCTGCTGAACCAGAAAGTTGATACAGTGTGCTGTATGTGCTCGAGGGGGAAGACACTGACAGTTCAAGGCCTTTGAGTCTGCAAGAAAACAGGGAGCTCGGTAGAAATGCATCTGCAAGCACTGGAATTATTAACATTTAGGTATGCTTACAAGACACTATTAAATCAAAGTAAGCAAAAAAAGGAAAAAAAAGCACTGCTGAAGCAGTGCTGTGTAGATGGACGCTCACATCCACACTTTTATTCACTCATTTACAATTCATGTCAAGTCACTACCACCAACCCCCACCCCGCTGCTTGACCCCCTCTGCCTCTCGGAGAAGGAGAGACGGTGTCAGAAGAAGAACAAAAAGAAGAAAGGAGCCTCTGGGCCAATGCACATCTTCTATCTGACCTTCACATGGAGTCGATCATCAAGAAGACAGTCTCTTTGACAGGTTTTCAACACCACTGAAGAGCATTTTTGAACTCATCCCGACTGAGCTGATGGTCAGAGTAAAACACTGGACAGTGATACAATTAAGTGAGTTGCTTTCTTATTGTGCAGTGAGACTGTCTTCTCCAAATAAACAATATCAGTTGGAGGTGATCAATTGGAAGCTACAGAAAAGCAAGTGGAGCTTTAGGTGAGACATTTTTGTTCAAAGCGTGGATTTCGGGTGGGATGGAGGTAACAGTTTCCCTTCATTGTATAGAACACATGCATTTGTTGACCCAAAAAAAAGATGAAAATATAAAAATACTTGCCTGATAGCCTTACATTAGATTTTGATTTTGAATCTGGAGAAAGATAGTTGATAATTGCATCTCATTCCCAAGTTGTCAAATCACTCTTTGGTTTGGTGGCTCAAAGATGGTTGATTGTTGCGTCTCATTCCCAAGTCATCAAATACATACGTTTTGTGGATGAGACTCAACAATCAGCTATTTTACCGCCCTGTGATTTGCCAAAGTCTCCTTTCACAGGCTAGATTTTTATAGCTAAAAATAAACAGCCTATTCCAGCTTTAATAAAATAGTCAAATCCTTTTGAGTCATTGGTGTCAAGTCTAAATCAAGTCTCAGGTCATGAATACCAAGTCAAAGCCAAGTTGAGTCTTTCAGTCAAGCAAGCCTTAAGTCCCGAAATTGGTAACTAGAGTCAGACTTGAATCAAGTCATGTGACTCAAGTCCCCCACTTCTGGTATTGTGTTATCAGAGGATTTCAGTGAAAAGGGCTGCCTGCTGCTACTGCTGGAAACAATGCTGTACACGGCGTAGAGGGGGGTTTACCACCATGGTGACCCCTTTCACATTATACAAAGCTTTCAACAATATAAAGATCTTGAACAGCTTTAATTAAGCAGTTTCAGTTGCCGAAATCTAACCAAATATGGAGGTGAAGATCAGACAGGGACAGAGAAAAAAAGAGGCATCAAATGCTCATAAGATTTGTTTTGGAAGGCAATGACAAACAACATACAGAATTTTAATTAAGTTCAGAAGACTTTCTGTGCTTAGTTCAGAAGACTAAAGCCAAGAGTGGATGAGTTTTCCATTAAAGCACATATCATTAACTTGAAACCTGGCAGCCAGGCTAAAACCTGCTATTATTAGCTCCTGAAAAGTTTCTCAACAAAATGTTTACACCCTAAGGTTCATGTCTAGCTTTATAACCTGGAGTCATATCGATTTCTGATTATTTTTATTGTTTACTGTGTGTTCTGTGTTTACTTTGATATGCAGTTGACATTCTAGTTGCCGTTTCTCTCTGCAGCTTTGCAACAGAATCAAATCCAGCAGCTTTCCGTCTCGAAGAGCTCAGGGTTTTGTTTCGTCTACAAAACAGCTTGTGTAACCGGCTGCCTTGATTCTCTGAAAAGCTGCTGGTAGTTGGCACAGCGGAGAAAACCGAGTCAGTCAGACAGTCTATCCCTCCAATCCTTCAAGGCAGTCTGCTGGTCTGATGGATGAGAATTGAAAGGCAAATCAATAGAGATCACAGCTTAAATGAAGAGTGATTTTAATTGGCTTACTGTTATTGACGGGTGCTTCCCTCAGCTCCTTGGACTTGCTCAGGGGGCCACACGAGGGCCTGCACTGTGGCTCCAGCAAGTGAAGATTTGCTGATACTCAGCTGTTCGCTGAATGAAATGACGACTAACGAGGGGTGACAATAGCAATTCAGATAAATGTTTATTAAGGGCATTTTCGGATGCTCACATCTGCCTGGTGGTACGTCTATTTTCAGGGGCTGTTTTGAGATTGACGAACACACTCCGAATGACAAAGACTGTGAGAAAAAAAAAACACAAGTAAAGCTGCAATTTGTAAACAGTTTAAAGGACGCAGACATAGAAATATGTTGTTCCCATGGAAATTAAGTGTAAAATAAATGAAGGTTAGAAGCTGAAAACAGATAAACATTCCTCTAATGTGGCTTTATGAAATTGTCGGAGATGGCTTTGGCAGTCAGAGTTTACCATGGATCCTGATAAATTCTCAAAATGTGCTGATGAAATGTCTTTTGCATAAAGAGGTGGGAGCTCTCAGAAACTTAACACAAGAAGGAGAAGGAGAGAAGGTGTAGAGTGCATTTCCCATTTTAAATCTACAATCTGACACTTTTGTAAATGTTTTAAAACTCATTGAGAAGTTTATAGATAAGCTAATGCTACTGTTTATGAAGCTGGATCTCAATTTGTATAGTTTAGTAATAAACTGTTTTTCTGTGGCAGATGTTCATGAGCTTAGAAATTAGCATATTCGTGCAAAACTATGTGGACATTAACCCAGTGCCATATTAGTCAAAGTGACTGCTGCAACTTTAGATGTAACTGGCATCTATTTTTTGTATTTTCCTTCAAACTTAATGGTTCATTTGCCTCAAATTGTGCTTACTTTTTGCTCAGTATACCTATCCTATGATTACAAACATGAAATGTCACACTTTATTTTACTGTAATGAGATGTAGCAAGCTGTACTTTGTATTATATTAGTCAAATAATAGAGATATATTCTCTTATTAGATGATCTACTACACCTTTATTAGACTTTATTAGAATAATATGGGACACATTACAACAGAGCTGTACTGCAAACTAAAGTGTATTGTTTCCCACTGTTAGACCCTTATTAGACTTTACAAGAAGGATAATTAGGGACACATTACAACCCTCTAATAAAGTCTAATAAGGATCAAATGAAGGGTCTAACACTGTCTAATAAACCACATTACATCTAGTTCTTCTCTAATTGGATGCAAAATGCAGCTCATTATGTATTATTAGTGTACCGTTAGGTGTATGGTGTCTAATTACGGTGTAACTGTGTTTGTTTAGTTGTTTAGTGTTTAGTTTTTGTCTAATTTGATACAAAGTAGTGCTTGTTACTTCATGTACTGTAAAATATAGTGTGACCAATGTATCTCTTTATTCATCTTTTCTTATATCTAAGTACAGATATCAAAGAAATCCAAGAAGAAAGACTGTTAGGATTCCCTCTCTTCAGAAATCTTCAGTAAAATATGCAAACGCTGCACATGATTATGAAATAAGACCTGAAACATAGCCTCTAACTTTTGATACACGCACCGTCAGCAGCAGGGAACGCCTGCAAGATTAACACGGAGGACCCCTCTCCTTATTGCGTTAGGGCTGCCTGAACAGGCCGTTTTAATAATGCATACTCACTCATGCATATTCTCAGCGCTGTGTCAAGCACAGTGGAATTAAACAAGTTTATCATCTAAAAAATGACATGTTCCATATCAGCCTTTTTCACCGAGCGGCCAACGGACAGCGAGTCCGCTGTACGCCTATCATGAAGATACTGAAATAAGACGGCTATCAGCAGTCATCGAGAATTTATAATTTCCTACCGGGGCCAATATCTTCAGAGCTTAATAACTATGGAACAGTTTTGATACTGGGGGAGTTTTTAGTGGTGGCAAATTGGTCTTCTGAGACTAAAGAGAATGAATAAGTGTTCAGATCAACATGCCACTGTCTTCATAATTTAATTGAAATGATAAAAATAGGCACCAAAATGAATAATTGGAATATTTATTTACATATACGATCAAATTTATCAATAAAATAAGAAAAATCCCTTCTCATAATGACAAATTTTGACTTGTAAAGTACTGCACTGGCACAAATATTGAAAATTTTGGTGTATTTTTAGTTGCTGTGGTTTTTGAAACACTGGCACTGAAGTCCTACAAATCCTAAAACATTTTTTAATTTTTACTTTTAAACAAAGTAATACTGACAGTTTACAGCTGTGCCCACAGCAGTATCCATACTTGATGACCTACAAGACAGAGACAGAGTGATGTTTCAAAACGGAAGTGGTTAAAGGGTCTGTAGAGTTTTTGCTTCATACATGTTTTCCAGATTTCATCAGATTTTTATAAATATTAGTTTCTTTATGATGAGTCACAAGGTCAGTATACGGCGTCAAATGCTGGCAAGCGAAGAGCAGCAAGGTCAGTCCCCTGCTTCGTCTGCAAACCCAGGCATTTGCATTGTCCTAAGTCTGCGTTTGAACCAGACTTACGTGTGTGGAATCTGGCCTCTTCTTTCACTGTTCTCTGGGAATGTAGACAAAAAATATACTGTAAAACTGCTAAAATAAAGTTTCTATAACATTTAACCCTCCTACTATACTATTATAGTTTCTTATATGTATAGTTTTATTTTTTGTTTTTCATCAACTTTATTTGTTGTAGTAACAGGTCATTTTAAAATCTGTCCATTTTAGCAATGGGTTATGAGGTTATAGGTTAAGCTATGAATCCTTTTGTAATAATAAATATTTTTTTTATTATGATAAATTAAACGACTTCATTCTGAAAACTTTTTATAGATGCCCTGGAGTGGTATAGCCACTGATATAGAGACACGTAGGAGCCAACTTATTTTCTAGCATGTTTTCTTTACTGGAGGAGCACCCTAGAGGGCACTTTATCATGTTTTGTTGCACATTGGGCCACCTTTATCATGTTTTATCTATCATAGAGGCATTCAAGAAGGTACTATATGATGTTTTCTTGCACATTGGACCAACCTAGAGGGCATTTTACCATGTTTCAGGAGCATTCAAGAGTGCCCTTTTGCTGAACAGGGATGCCTTTGAATAATTCAAGTACTAAAGAAGTAAAATTATCCAGTGATTTACATCTGAATAATTATAAGCATACCTTTGTTTATTTCTTTTTCTGTGACAGAGACACATTAACTTGAATCACTTATAGACCATAAGTCTAGCACTCAGACTCCCCTCACACCCTCTCAGAGAGGCTGGTCACCAAGCTCACATGAGATTCACTGTGGTATTGATGACAGTAAGTTCTCGGCTAAAAAGCTTGAACTCAGTCCAAAGGTGCGACCAATAATCTGTCGTGTCTGACTGAAAACCGGGGTGTCTTTGTGTGCACGTGTGATGGTCAGAGAGAAGAAGACTCATCTTCCCACAGGATCACTACTATTGTTAAACCTCACAAATCACCTGCAGTGAGCGGAGCAGAACAGAGCAGAAGCCTGATGCAAGGCTGCTAGATTTCTTATTTCATTTTTAATACCTCCAGATCGGATCCATCCAGGATTGTGTTGCTGTAATCCCTCGGCTCGATATCTCCCATGTTCAATATGTTAATGTCTCCCACCAAATGGATCATTCGTCAGACAGACTTGGCAGATGGGCTCGCAACCGTTTCAGCAAAGACAGATGTATCAACACCCCCTTTTAAAACCTCTGTGTGCTTTTCAACAGTCGACTCGCCATCAATGCAACAATAAATACGTATATTTGTGTTTCAGCAGAGCAGCGAGAGTTACCCCAGATAATTTTTTCCAGGCGTATAAAGGATGGTGCGCAGCAGAGGATGAACGTTACATTGTCACTACCCAGAAGACCGAACATAAAAGAGGCTTTTGTATTTATTTGAATTGCCAGAATGATTTCTCAACACGTTATTTTTTTCAGCTGATAATGATCTATTTCTCAGTTCCACAGTGTCCTACTTAGCCTACTTATCTAAGTTGGAGAGAGAAAAATAATCATTTGATGCGGAGGATGCTTCTCAGCCTTGCTAATGCTGCTCTGTCCTTGATTATTATCCTTATTATATAATAGCTTAAGGCCAATTTTCTTAAGGACGGGAGATTTTTATTGCATTTCTATATGTGAGATGCTTTATTGAGCCTGAGACAACACTGTGCATTTGTTGACTTAAAGGGCAGTGATGATGGTGAGGGAGAAATCCACCTGAATATCAAATCGATGTTCTTATAAAAAAAAAATAAATAAAGGAAAGAAAGAAAATAAAACCCCAAAGTGTTTTCAAAGAGAAGCAGACAAAGGCTGTTCTCTACATTCTGATTCAGGCCTCAGCATCTCAATACTGAATAACCGTGAGCTATTATGATGCTTTTGTATGCAACACATGATTTATTACTGCACCTTCTGTTGTTGTACCATCAGAGCCTCAGACTGTTGGAGAAACTCTCCTCAGCAAACCCAAACTGCTTTTGTTCCCCCCCTTGTTTTTTTTTTGTCTATTAATCAACTGTTTCAAAAATGATGAGACTGATTCATTTGCAGGCTGCAGCTGCTGACATTTTATCATCTTGATACACTCACCCATTCATTCAGTCAACACAAGATTCAGGAAGCTGTTTACACACACAGTCCCGTCAATTTGTATTGTGTCAGTAGATATGTGCAATATTTCATACATGCGTAAATGTCGTGAAAACATCCCAACAAAGCCAGATGTTGTTTACTGTATCTACTCAAGACGTCTCGTGCCGGCTGGCAAACAAAGATGCGCCCCATGACTGACTTTGAGAGTTGACAGTGATATTGAATGAGCTGAGCATCAAAGATGATTGCCTCATGGTTTCATATTTTCACTAGCCTTGCATGCAAGTTGATATTTGCAAATATCCTGAAGATGACACCTCAGATTGCACAATTTTTTTAAAGGGACTAAGATAACAGGCATATATGTGTGTGTGTTTGATAAGATCACAGTTGTGTGTATATACATTTAGACAAAACTTTGGGCATTACAACTGACCCTTCCTAAGTCCCGCCCCCTTGCTCGCCCAATAACCGATGAGGAAGCTTGGTACAAACCATAGACATATAAAGAGTAGACGCCGCATCGACCGCTACTGCCTATTGGCGCTGACGAGCAGTGGGGCCGCCCATCTTGGACCGGTCACCCGCTCCATTCAGTGATATCTGTTTGGCAGGCGCAATGAAATGTCAACGCATTTAATCCATCCTAACTCTCTGAATACTAAACTGATTTTAACGCGTTTTTTTTTTTTTTTTTTTTTTTTTTTTTGCTGCAAACGTCATACATGTAGCTATGATAAAGGACAAATGGTTTGGTGTATTTTAATATTCATAGTGGATTAACAGTAATAGAATATTCTGATATAGCCTAAGACTGTAGACAGGTATTTTGCAAAACTATAAATACACATTTATACTTATACACACATAATATATGTAGAAAGCAGATAGTGCCAGTAAGTCACAAGTATATCGGCGTAAAATGCTGGCAACGAAGAGCACAAGTCAGTCCTGCTTCTCTGCAAACAGCATTTGCATTGTCTAATCTAGTTAAACCAATTTACGTGTGTGGAATCTGCCTCTTACTTTCACTGTTCTCTGGATATGTAAAAACAAAAAATAAACTTAAAATCGCTAAAATAAAGTTTCTATAACATTAACCCTCCTACTATACATTATAGTTTCTTATATGTATAGTTTATATTTTTGTTTTTCGACAACAGTTATGTTATTAACAGTCATATTAAAATCTGTCATTTAGCAATGGTTATGAGTTATAGTTAACTATGAATCCTTTGTAATAATAATAAATTTTTCTATTATGATAAATTAAATGACTTCATTCTGAAAACTTTTATAATGCCTGGATGGTAAGCCACTGATATAGAGACACTAGGACCAACTTATTTCTAGCAGTTTTCATTACTGGAGGAGCACCCAGAGGGCACTATCATGTTTATGTTGCACATTGGCCACTTTATCATGTTTTAATCTATCATAGATGCATTCAAGAAGTATATATGATTTTCTTGCACATTGGACAACCTGAGGATTTACCATGTTTAGAGATTCAAAGTGCCTTTTGCTGAACAGGGATGCCTTGAAAATTCAAGTACTAAGAGAGTAAAATTATCCAGCGAGTTTACACTGAATAATTATAAGCTTTACCTTTGTTTATTTCTTTTCTGTGACAGAGACACATTAATTGATCACTTACAGACCTGTCTAACACTCTGACTCCCTCACAACCCATCTCAGAAGAGCTGGTTCACCGAGCTACATGAGATTCACTGTGTAATTGATGACAGTAAGTTTCGGCTAAAAAGCTTGAACTCATCAAAGGTGCACAATAAATCTGTGTTTCTGACTGAAAACCGGGGTCTTTGAAGTGCTGTGTGATTGTCAGAAGAAAGGACTCATTTCCACAGATCACTACTATTGTTAAACCTCAAAATCACTGCAGTGAGGAGCAGACAGACAGAAAGCTGATGCAAGGTCTAGATTATCTTATTTCATTTTTAATACCTCCAGATCGGATCCATCCAGTTGTGTTGCTGTACTCCTCGGCTCGAATACCCATGTTCATATTTAATGTCTCTCACCAAATGGACAATTCGTCGATACAGACTTGCAGATGGGCTCGAACCGTTTCAGCAAGACAGATGTATCAACACCCCCTTTAACCTCTGTGTCTTTAACAGTCGAACTCCTCATCAATTGCAAAAAAATTGCGTATTTGTTTTCGCAAGCAGCGAGAGTTACCAATAATTATTTCCAGGCGTATAAAGATTGGCGCGAGTCAAGGATGACGTTCCATGTCACTACCAGAAGACCGACATAAAAGAGGCTTTGTATCTATTTGAATTGCCAGAATGATTTCTCAACACGTATTTTTTCAGCCTGATAATGATCTATTCTCAGTCACAGTGTACCTACTAGCCTACTTATCAAGTTGGAGAGAGATAATACTTTGATGCGGAGATGCTATCAGCTTGCTATGCCGACTTTCCTTATTATTATTTATTATATAATAGCTAAGGCAATTCTTAAGGCACGGATTTTATTGCATTTCATATTGAGATCTTTTGAGCCTGAGACAACACTGTTGCATTTGTTGACTTAAAGGGCAGTGATGATGGAGGAGAAAATCCACCTGAATATCAAATCGATGTTTATAAAAAAAAAAAAAGAAAGAAAAAAGAAATAAACCCCTAAAGTTGTTTTCTAAAGAGAAGCAGCAAAGGCTGTTCTCTAATTCTGATTCGGGCCACATCTCAATACGAATACCGTGAGCTATTATGATTGCTTTTGTATGCAACACTGATTCTATACTGCACTTCTGTTGTTGTACCATCAGAGCCTCAGACTGTTGGAAACTCTCCTCAGCAAAACCCAAATGCTTTTGTACCACCGTTGTGTTTTTGTGTTTTGTCTATTAACAACTTTTCAAATGATGAACTGATGTCATTTGCAGCTGCAGCTGCTGACATTTATCATCTTGATACACCACCAATTCATCAACACAAGTTCAGAAGCGTTTACAACACAGTTCCGTCAATTGATGTGTCAGTAGATATGTGCAAATTTCATATGCGTAAATTCTAACATCCCAACAAAACCAGATGTTGTTTACTGTATCTACTCAGACGTCTCTGCCGGCTGCAACAAATGCGCCCCATGACTGACTTTGAGAGTTGACATAATATTGAATGACAGCATCGAAGATGATTGCCTATGGTTTATATTTCTCTAAGCCTTGCATGCAGTTGATTTTGCAATATCTGAAATGACAGCTCAGATTGCACAATTTTTTTAAAGGACTAAGAAAACATGCATATATGTGTGTGTGTTTGATAAGATCACAGTTGTGTGTATATACATTTTGACAAACTTTAGGATTACATGTACCTTCCTAAGTCCCCCCTGCTCGCCCATACAACGATGAGACTTGTACAAACGGAACTTATAAGAGCCATTATAATAGACATCTTAAGTTACTATGTTAACAAAATGCTAGCACATGACTTTAGATTGAATTGCTAGATTAACTATGTTTTACTAACATTAGAGCAAAACATGAGCTAACTAGTTAGCTACCCAGCAGAACCTCAGTCAACTTTTCCTGTACTTAGATATGCTATGATCCAAGCTAATGTTTTGCTGACATTAGCTATCAGATATAATTAGCTTGCTGACAAATGATGTAGATTAGTTAGCTTGTTGGCTAACATTTCACTAACATTAGCAAAGTTAAGATGTTACTATATAATTTTTTACAGGTCCTCCAGCAATATCTTTTAACCATCCTCAAAATTGTTTTTCTTTTTAACATAAACTAGCCTAGCATATGGCATATCTAAGTACAGGAAATAGGAAAGGAGAAGCTGAGCAAAGTTTAAGGGGTGTGGAAGTTGTAGCGATGGTAAAATGTTACCATTGCTGCCCTACTAACATGCCACTAAAACTGAGTTTTTTCTTTTAGTATATCTGAAACATCAGTAGGAAACCAATAGAGTGCATGTGAAGTGCATGATTGTTGGAAGTGTGCAAGCAGTGGACTTTACACTAGCATAAATATCCCATAATGCAATGCAGTAGTAATGTCTACAACATGACAGACAGCTCTGGTATAATGTCAATAAAGCCTCAAGTATAAGGCTTTACTTTGATAGGTGTCATATATTTTTTTTAATTAGTTCATTGTGGCAAGGGTTACAATGGTTATGCATCTCCAGCTAGCAAGGAAGCTGTTTATACACACATTCCCCTTCAGTCTGTACTGTGTCCAGTAGATATGTGCAATATTTCATACATGCGTAAATGTTGTGAAAAAACTCCTACAAAGCCAGATGTTGTTTACTGTATCTACTCAAGACATCTTTTGCCGGCTGGCAAACAAAGATGGCCCCCGTGCCTGACTTTGAGAGCTGACAGTAATATTGAACGAGCTGAACATCAAAGCTGATTGCCTCATGCCTTTTTATCCCTGATCGATGATGAGGTTTTGTTTGTGCTGCAGAAGTTGCTGCTTATAGTCAAAGGGACAAATATAAGGGGGGAATACATTTGAATGTATTTCCATTAGAAGAAAACACTTAAAAGTGTCTATGTGCCTGCTGACCCACGGACGTCGCCGCCAAATCAGCTCCTCTGTCGAATGTTCGGAGGATAGAAAATTAAAGCTGCGTCGAGTGTTCCAGTCGGACGACTAGCAGCTCTCAGAAAACAGGCTTTCATGTGCTCAGGCTGACAGGCTTTTGATGTAAGTAGCAGAGTCTGAGATTAGGCTCGGAGGATATCAGACTGGCCTTTCGTGAAAGAGAGAGGAGGAGAGACAGGGAGGAAGAGAAAGGTGTGAACATGCAGGGTGTACCTGATGTTTATCTACAGTGTGTAAGTAGATGATATCCCATTTAAGATCTATAGCCAGTATGTTGAGATGTGTCTTATAAATACAAATCAAAAAAGCTTCTCTGCCATAGATGTTGAAAGGAACACACTGTGACAATCACCTCTTTGTTTAAAAGTCTTGATGCTCTCATTAGTATTCTTGCCAGTCTCTTTTTTTGGCTCTGAGAAAGAGTCTGAGCATCTCAAAAGCTTCATTCTCAGAGAGAAAAGACTCAGAACTCATTCCCTCTCTTCTCACCACGTGTGCTGAGAGAAATACCATAATGTTCATTCTTGACCTTCAAAATAGACACAATTTGACCACAAAATCTATTTTACTGCGGAACTTTTGGTCAGGTTTTCCTGGGCAGATGGAATTTCCCAAGTATTCATGGGGGGATTGGAGATTGGCAGATTTCTTTTTTTTTTTTTTTTTTTTTTTTCTGTCTGTCCTGTCAAGAATAAGCATAAATTCAAACATTTAATGCAACATGAGTTCTGGACACCTACAATCTACCATTCACTAAACTCCCTTACCCCTTAATTACTGTTGCTAGGCCTGTCAAGCTTGTAGCAGTTATGTAAATTTTGAAAATACGGGGTCTTGATTTCACTTACAGGTCACACATTAGTGTTTTTACTGTACTGTTGTTTGCAGACATGGTCGACATGCCACTGTTTGCAGCTAGAGCAGATAAACACTTTTTAATACATTCTTTATATTTTTGCGGTTGTGCTTACAGGATTTTGTAAAAGTGGTAAAAAAAAGAACCCCCTTCCCCAACAACCTCTTTAAATACCAAACATCATTCATACAACCCAATGCACGCTGCTTCATCAACATTCAAGGCTGGATACCTGACCCAAGCCTGACCAGATGGGCCAGATTTGGACAAAAATTAAGAAATGATATATGGGTTCAGGTCAGGTTCAGTCACGTCAGCTGGGCTAGCTTGAAATGGTGCTTCAAGTTCTTTTCACTGAAAATATAGTGTAAAAAATGGTTGGATTATGTAAATAGTTCAGTTAACAAGTTGAGTTTAAGAGTTCAGGAAGATGAAGACTTGACATGTCGTCAGTGGTATTTATATCTGCTGATGACATTCTGTAATGTTTGTGTGTGTTAAAACAATCTACCTAGAGTCTATTCAGGGTAAACAGACAAGCTGTAAACACGATAACAAGAACTGCATGACAGTGTAATAGGTGACAAGGTAACAATGCTGAGAGATGGTCTTAAATTTTGATATTAAAAAAAACAAACAAAACATTTCTATTCTATGCATTCTAGCATCTCCATGCTTTCCAATAGATCAGTGGCTTCCCAGTCTTTATTTGTAGCTGCATTTCCTTTTCTTTGTGGTAGATTCCATCATATTCCTATATCTGCACTGCTGGTGACTTTGTGGTGACTCACAATTGTCCTCGTTTGGCGTAGGGTAGCGGAGCCTGTAACAGGTTAACCTGCAATTGACCCATGTGTGCGCAGTTTGATTGACATCGAACACAGCCTCGTCATGACAGCCTTCCCTGCTTTCTTCACAGAGATTGGATAAAAGACATGTTTTAGAGAAGTGTCTGTCCTGCAGTGGTTTGACTTTTGAAAACTAGAGCCATCAAAATGCGGGACTCAATTTGTGGGACATGGGATAAGGGATAAAAATTCTGTGCTGACCCACATAAGGTGGGACACCTGGTCACCCCACAGGGTAACATAAACTCTGTGCTTCAGCTCACATAAACTGTGGTGGGCTGGAGTGAGGTTCAGACATAAAAACAGAATGCCTGATGGGTTCGAGTCGGGCTCAGTCAGTAGTCCCTCAGACTCAGGCCAGGTTTGGACATAAAAACACAATGTCAGTCGAGTTCAGGTCAGGCTTGGTTAGTAGTCCCTCAGACTCAGGTCGGGTTTGCACATCTGGAAAACAGAATGCTCACAGCATAATCCTGAGTTCTGTTGTATCTAAACCCCCTCCGCTCCCACATCTGTCACAACAACACATAATTTGAATATGTAATGAAATGCATTGAACAACTAAGTAAATGAAGTCTACAGTAGCCATCCAGCTCAGACATTAATTTTTCATTCAGTTTGAAATATTACATTCCTAATCACAGAATGAGCACTAATTTATCTTCCATCCATCATTTTAAATGGAATACATAATTCTCTATCCAATCTAAGCCATATGTGGACGACTGCTAAAATCTTGAACCAGGGGTCAAATCAGACTTCCAATGAACATATAGTATCTTATTTGATTATGAAGCTCCACAATGAAATAATTGAATGAAAATGCCAACAGGACGCCAAGACTGAGGTTGGCCCGCAGCAGGCTTTGACCAATCAAGCCTAAAAGCATTACTACAACTATATCTGAGTGATTTAGTTTTTTCTGTAGGTCAAGTGTTTTTCATTTTGTCATTCTATCAGACTTTAAGCTACTTGAGCACCAAAGCAGAAAAAAACACATCACAAAACTTTCAAATCAATCTTTAATGGCTTTTCTTGTTATTTTACATTCTTTAGCCTGCACACAGCACCAATTTTAAGGTTACTGGGATCCCATTACTACAGGATCAACTGGAATGCTTTTACAATGTCCAGCCTCTGCCTATTACCCATCCATCTTTCCCAGAGAGAATGAAGGAATAAAACATCTTTCAAAGTTTGAATTTTTATTTCCCTCATCTTGGCATCTCTATTAGTGACAGGAACAGGATTGGGAGAGCAGCCGTCTGGCTCGCTGACTGGAGGACACCCATATGCTGCTGTCATGTTCTCTGCTAATTAGGATTAATGGCAGCCATGACACTGCCTTACTCCTTAGCCTCATGCAACTACTTGTAGGATCCCACTTAAAGGGATAGTTTGGATTATTTGATGCAAGGTTGTATGAGGTTCTTATCCATACATTCTGTATTACCTACAGTAGATGGTGGTCAACATGGTTTCGAATTACGGGGGAGCTAGGGGGAGCTGGGCTCACCTGAAAAGGACATGAGCTCCCCCAAAAGCCTCATTTGGGACATTTGGGGGAGCTCTAATATATGATGGTCCTGAAATAAATAATAACAGTGAAAATATGGCAAAGTTTTGTGTTTATTCACACATTTTATGTATTGTCACTAATTAACACGATGCTGTGTGACGCTGCTGTGTGCGCAACCGTGACTGCTGTCCATGGTTCTGATACGGAGCAGAGGTGACTGATAGACTTAACATGTTACTTCGGTTCCTGTTTGCTTTTTGTTGTTGCAAATTGAACTTTTGGTCTGTATTCCACTTTCTCCCGATTCTAACAATCCACAGACAGAAGGGAAACGACAGTGAGCCGAAAGGAAGTCGTAAGGAGAGAGTGTGTGAGAGAGAGATGCACGCAGCAGAACAGCTGAGAGATAGGGCTCCCCCAAAGACATTGTGTAATTTGAACCCTGGTGGTCAACATGCCCACATTTAGGAGAAACAGAGGGGGAAACCAGCAATTAAATTTTTTAGGTGGGCCTTGTTTTAAGTTTACACTATATATAGAATATTGTAGCTGCTTTACTTTACTGTCAGACAGCCTTTTCTGGCAGGAAACTTCTGTTATACAAGCTAAATATCGCTTTCCAAACCTACCAAACTCCATAAGTGAAATCCAACATTGCAGAACACAGAAGTTACTGGTCTACCACTGCCTTGTTGCATTTGTTTGTTTGTGTTATTGTATGACTTATGTGTTTTAAAAGTGTTGGGATTCACCAAAGTCATAGAATAACACAAACAAACTAACAAATTAATGCAGCGGGAGAACAGCAACTCCTGTGTTCTGTGAGGTAAAATTACTGGTTTCGCTGATAGTGTGTGGTTGGTTTGGAGAGAGCAATATTTGGTTTGTATAATAGCTGTTTCCACAGAAAATGCTGTCTCATTAAAAAGTAAAGTGATGAAAATATTCTAAATATAGTGCACATTTAAACTGATACTGAAATTTTTATGGATGTTTTGTTAAAGTGGCTTAAATACCTTGTGTTGCCTGTCTACAGCAGTGCATTGCTTAGCTTCCATGCTAGTGCCCGTCTCTGCTACTCCAAGATTGGGGCGTGCTGACTGGCATCTACTGCACCTAATTCACAGACTATCGATAGGTACCTTGTATAACCTCACTTCAAATAATCTAAACCATCCCTTTAACTTTCAGCAATATCTCTTTACCCTCACAAAGAAAGAAAAAAAGCTTGTGTGGAGATTGAAGTGTTGTGGAGATTTCTAGGCAGCTTTCTTTCAAGACCGGCCAATGCTTTGTGGTTTCTCTGTCCATCAGACAGTGTTTGATGTTTCTTCAAGGATTTATGATGCCAATACGAGAGATTTACCAAGACTCAACTTTTTCTTACATTTCTTCTGAAATCAACAGAAGTCCAGTGTGTTGAGTGCAGTTTTTGTAGTAAACTTTGTTCGTAAAGAGCACGACTTTCTGGCTTCTCAATAATTAATGAGGTGGCATTACTGTGCTGCGTTCTCTGAAGGACAAATTAGAAAGCACAGCTTGAACGAGAGAATACAAACACACTAAAAAAGAGCAGATGTGACGAGGAAAACCAGAGGCATTAATTGCTGATTACTTCTCCGCTAATCTCGATTGTGAAGACCCTCAGATTCCATTAGCTTTACCCTTGAATCTAAAACAAAACACTAATACCTGGAGTTTGTGTGGCTGAGATATTCTCTCACACCAATTTGCAACAAGGCCTTCGTGTCCTTAGATCTACCTCGTGAAAGGTGTGCTCGAGTAGCTTACCCTGTGAAATTAATTAAAGTACACCCAAGGCTTTCAGAGTTTGAAATCTGACACCCTCTCAGCGCTCTTTTCAGCTTACTTTACATGAAAGATATTTTTGTAATACCCTCTGCCAATTTCACTTCTAGGTGTTTTTTTTCTGCTACAACATTGAAACCAATTGATGTGTAGAAGGTTAAACCTGAATTCATTGATTTTTTTTTGCCACTTGGGAGAAGCAGAGCAAGCTGTTGTTAAACCTAACTTTGACATCACCTTATAAGTTGTTTGGGCTCACGTGTTAGCAGAAAGTTATCCATACAGAGGGACAACATTACATTCAGTTGGAGTTTTGTAGTTTCTTGCAACCCGGCAGCCAAAGCGTGTACGTATGTTTTGATCCCGCAGTCACATATATATGCAACAACTGGTCAGACTTTAAAAATAAAGCTTGATGAGAAACATTTCAGACACTGGTGGTTTGCCAGGTCTATTACACGTTTTGCCATGAGACTGGGCAGGGCTCTGGCCACCTGGAAAATGTAAGTCAGATATTCACTCTCCTTTTATCGCTCTTTTAGTCTCCACCAGCTTGTCGCTAACCTTTTGCTTAACTTTTGGGAAGGTGAAGGCGGCATACAGGCATTTTTTTTTTGCTGATGTTAAAACAGCTCCCAGCTGCTGGTGACAAGGTTGTTGAAAGACATGAAACTAAACTAAAACAGTTAAGTTGTGGGCTGCAGACCCAAAAACAATTAACTCCATGGGTTCATCACTATGACCAGTCCTGATGCCAGAGTAAAGAAACTGGCTGGACTTTTGGTTTTTATGGGTAGACCCTGACAATTAACCTTTTTTTTTTCAGATTTTTTAATGCAACAACAGATCAATCTTGAATAGTTCAATATTATCTAGGTTTATATGTTAAAAGACTACCATAATGACATGTTTCTTTATTGTATGTTTTAATGATGATGCTTAAAATTCAGTTAAGGTGATGTGAATTAATTGTTACCTGATAGTGCAGCCTATTATTTGTAAGAATGGTGAAAGCAGTGTTGGGTTACCCCACCGCAAAGCCATTTTGGTACCATGGACTGGCCAACATGTGCTGCTTCTCTGAGAAAATCCTAACTGGAAAACTATCCTGGAGTGCCTGTTTGGGTTTATTTTGGTATCTTCATTTTCTAAAATGAGCATTGGGAGAAAGACTGCTGACAGATGCACAACTGCCATCTGGTTCTGGGGTAGCTGCTGGTGGCGAAAACTGTGATCCAAGTCCAGTGGAGGAAAGTGGAGAGGAAATGGCAGGGAAGATTGCACAGTGGTAGCTGCACTTGTTCCTGTCGCAGTTGCTAGCTCAGTGGCAACCAACTGGAATCTACAAAACTGCTAGCACTGGCTGATTTCGGAGGGTCTCTGCACCTCCTGAGTGACAGTCCTCATTAGGTGAGCTTTTCTTGTTGGTAAACTGCTTTCATAAGTCCATTTTCAACAGAAAAATATAATTGCTAGTAACATTACTTAAACCAAGCTAGCCAGACTGCAGCAAAAAAGAAAAAAAAAAATCAACATCAATTGCACACCACCTGGAGCTCCTTGTACTTAATCGAAAGAATGAAATAGCGACATACCCATGTACAGCAAATATTGAAAAAGAGAGGAGAACTTGGTGAGTTTCACTGCTCGGTTTCAGAGCTGAAAGTGTATCACAGCTGAATGTATATCAGGATGGCACCAAATTTGAGGAAGCAGAGGATTCATCTCAGAGAGCCGATTGATCCGGAGCAGCAGCAGCTATCCGTAGGTAAGATGTTTCACGTGATCTGTGAACAGTGCCAGCTGTGTGACGTGCAGATTTGATTCATCGTAATCCGACAGGAGGAAGGTCACCGGTTGGAAGTTTAAACAAGCACATTTCCGTAGAGGGTTGAAATTTGATACACAACATTGTTGAACTGAAGCTCATTGTCTATTCCTCTACACATGCTGTCTTTGTTGTTTCCCCACTTTTATAATGAAAAATGGAGAAACACCAAGTGATCCGCCATGTTGAATATTTTGAACATGACATTGTCAGCATCACCCAGTTTGACTGGTCAGATGTGAATGTCGAGATGAAACTTGTGTTTTTCTAAATTTTTACAGTAAAATTTTTGCTTTTATTGCAAATGGATATCAGGTCTTAATATTAGTTAGCAGGCTCCTTGATTACTGTGATATTTGGCACTATATAAACTATATTCTAGATAATGCAGGTTTCTTCTGGGAGGGACAAATTCTTGAATGGGCAGGTCTGGCCCCTTTTCACATTACACACAGTCAGCTGATCCATTGTTAACATGAAAGTATTGATTAGTGCAGCTGTAACAGTGGATCATTCATGTGAGCATAGAATCATCTGTGGTAAATATAAACAGTAAAGGCACACACGGCCTAAAAACAATTTAGATGAGTATACGAGTGCCTGGTCCTGTGCTGAGACCGATGTTAGCTTGTTTGAATGGAAAATGATGTGAGCCAAAGGATGATCACGATGCAGCGGAAGAAACACTGTGAACTGGTTGCAAGAACAAGAACAAATTCGATGGACACCCTGATTAATTGTTATAAATGCCCGTGCAGGCAGCGACAGCCCAAGTTAGTTAATCTTGAGGCAGAGAGGGATGGAAAGTCGGCAATAAAATTATGCACACCGGTGGTTTCAGTTCGGAGGCAATGTTTCCTTTACATTTCCATTTTTATTGCTGTCCATTCCAGGTCATTTCATGCGCAAAGCAACATCAAGCCTAAACTAATTTGTTGGCAGCTGTTTCACATTCTAAACATTTCCATTAGCAGCCAAACCCTTCCACATAATGAAATATTGTTCAAAGGAAAATCTATTTCCAAACTGTTTTATTTAATTTCACTACCCCAGATTCTGAATTTTTACTAGCATCGCTGAAATACAAACCATATCACTCCATATCTATATATGATATCAGACTGGTTTTGTTAATATTTATTCAAGAATCAGTGAAATAGACAATTCAGAAAGAAATCCAGGAAGCTAAAACACTTCACTGTCCATGGTAATGAAAACACAAACAAGATGCACTCTTAGAAATAAGGGTTCCAAAATGGTTCTTTCTGAAGGGCAGGGGTTCTACCCAGAGCCATCTGCTTCTTCAAAAGCATCTTTCTTCTTTTTGCAGAAGACTAAGGGTTGTACTAAAAACTCTTTTTATCCAAATAAGTCTTTTTGGAAGAAAGATTCTTCAAGGATCGTTGAAGGGACGAGTGTTAAAAGATCCCCACACTTGAGTGTTATTTGTAGAATATAATTTGGTTCTTTGCAGAACCTCAGAGCACAAGAAGGTTATAGGTCAAACCCCTATAAAAGAGGGTATTTTTAGACCTGGGTGGATTCTAGATAGAATTCCCAGAGAAGGTTCTGGGTAGAACCATTACACCACAGATGTTTTTTTCTGTAGAACTTCTCATTGTGAATTCTGGGTGGAACCTTTTAAAGATGGTTCTAGGGGTGACCATTTATGTTGGGTTTTAGTTCACCACCAACATGAAACTGTCCCCGTTCTGGTTCAAGCACCAGATTTTGAAACATTCTGAGCATTTCCATCAAAAAGGAACTGGTTCAGAACTCGAAAAGTTGGTTTCCAAGTAGAGACCAAAACTAGCTGTTTTTCCTTGGAACCAAAGTGGGCATGTCATACTCTACAAGATGTTGTACTTTGGGCAGCGTCCTCTATTGATGATATCCTTGATTACAATGGCTCCATTGAAAAGTGGTGGAAATTTGGGCTGGGTCACTAGATAAAGAGAACCAAAAAGATTTCTTCGACAAGCTGAAGGACCCTTTATGGTTCTAGTTAGACCCTTTATTTCTAATAAGAGTGTGGGACTCCACAAGTCATAACAAAACATTAAAATGCAGTGTTTATTCCATCCTCTTTACTGGGAAGATATACCCCTTGCAGGAAGCCAAAGGCTTACATATGAATTGATGAATAACTATAAATATTCAAGTGGTGAAGCTGCTTTTTTCTCTAAATGAGAAATGGGTGGCATGGCCTGGGTGAGTTACTTCTTCTCAAAGACAGAGAGATAAGTCTCTCTGCTCGCAGTTCAAACACTGAAAGCTTGTGTCCTTCCCTCTGGCTGAGGTGAAGTGAGAAAGCAGGATGGGAGGGAGAGGACAGAATGGGACGGTTTGACTCTGGGAGGGTTCGTCCTGGTATCGGATTGCACAGTAAAATGTCCCGGAGGTTATTCACGTTTGATCAGTGTATCCATTACGCTCTCCTGTCGCTGACACTGATGTGTCGCATGTCCGTGGGCAAGATAAGGAAGTTCTGTTCTGTGAACGTGCACGATGCAGATGTGTGTTTGTGAAAAGAAAGTAAAAAAGGTGCAACACACATGCAGAAACACACACATGTTTTCACCTTATACATGAAAATACATGACTTGTGAACACACCAAGTACTTTTCTTTTTCAACACATACAGATAGTTTTGTGAACTGACATACACACACTTACACCTTGAACTAAGCTGACACCGTACATTTTTATTATTCTTGTGTATGTGTTCACTCACTCTAAACATTTGGTCACAGTGTGGGTGCTCACTCTGAATGTAAACATGGAACCCTCCATCATTTTTGTTCCAATTCCAATAAAGCTTATTCAAGTAAGACCAAACAGAACAGTGTTGGCAAAAAACATAAACTTTGCAGAATTCTGATATGGATCGAAAGGAAGGAAAAAAAAGACAAATATGGGGCCGCAGATGGCTGTGAAGATGCAGACAATAGCTTATAGTCTATCCGTTCTGTGGTAAAGCTCAGTTTGAGACACAGGCACAACATGTAAAATACAACTCTGATTAAAACAAGCTCACTACAGTTGATGGACTGGTGAACTGCTCAAACAAGATGGCTGACCAAAATTTCTGATATGCCGGAAATCCAACTGATCGTCTGTTGTTGATCATTCAGGCCATTAACTCATATAGAAACCTTGCCTGGCCAACATGACAGCTTCCAACAGTGAAGCCAGAACATTTCAATCATCCCCTGGTGGTTGGCAGCAGTATAGGTCATAAATCCTACCTTCTCAATGTTAATAGATTTTTCTCTAACATGGTTTGTTATTTTAGGTAGTGTCTGTTTAGGCAAGATGGCACCGTTTGTATCTGGGATATTTTGGTTTCCTTTTTGTACAGTGGGAGGCAGTGGAGATGTTGCATCCAACTTTATTTATGTGACTGATTCAGGCAATTAATAAGGCTTTGTGACCCTGTCCCCCAAAACTGAATGTCAAGTGACAACTGGTGGCAGAAATTCATTAGTTGGGCCGACAAATTTGGGTTTTGAGATTATGAGAAAGTGGAACAGTGAAAGTAATCTGTGCATCTTAGCTTAATATTTAGATCTAGAGGCTTGGTCAGGTGTGTCACTCACAGTTGGCTAACTGATTCACTAGGCGGCCAAGCTAGCACTAGAGAGTCAAAATAGTGACTCTAAGCTTCTATTCCTACCTTTTCTCTTTACTGTTCTTTTAACTCCCTTGGGACCACTTTGTTCACTAAATTTATTGAAGAATAAAAAGCTCTCCAAGCTAACAAGCTTGCGAATGGTCAGTTAGAACACTTGCTCAGTTGCTAACTTTATAAAAGTGCACACAGTATTCAAAAGGCGTATTTGTAAATATTTGTACATTTGAATCCTGTTTTGTCTGGAAGCCATTACTCTTTTGTGGAACATTTTTTACTCTGAAAAAAAGTGAATTGTGCAACACAGCTACAATAGCTTCCTCCATTTTTTTGAATCTCTGATCCAGTCTCAATGCCCCCTCTTCAGCCTCAAGCCCTGAACCCTCACAGACTTTAGCTGACATCCCTGCAGTGCTTGAATGTGAGACGCTCTGAGGAGTCTTGGGTTGTAGTAGTTTAATACATTTCTGTTTGTGAATAAAAAAAAACTTAACATGTAGAAAAATTAAAATAATCGAAAGCTTTGTCATCTACATACCTGTTACAAAAAAAGATTCTTTGGTATCCCTGGTAACCCAGTGCTTAACGTCATAACGCTATGAACTGTTGGTAATTCCCTCAGGCAATGTCTGCAGAAATGTGGACTTAAGGAGAGTGTGTATAAAGGGCTGAAAAAGTTAACAAAAGAGCCCTCGTGGACTTTTAATAGTGGGACAACCCTAAACCCTCACAGACTTACTGCTAAAATACACTGCATGCGAAACGACTCCGGAACGGCTCCGCCACGGCGTCGGAGCCGTTACGTTTCAATTTTAGTCTATGTGTTCAGCTCACACAGTCTCCGGTTCCGCTGCGAAATGGCTCCGGAACAGCTGCGGCGTCCGACAGCCCTCCGCAACACATACGCAGAGCTTCTATTTTTGCCGGACGCCGGAGCACGGCGCATCAAGCAGCACAGGGCAGATTGTGCCGGGAGGGAAGTTGGCTACAAAATACAAAATAAAACCCCGGTTGATTTTCAAAATAAAATACTCCGTGTTCACCGCGGACGGGTTTCATTACAAGAACACGTCATAATGGGCGGGGCCACCTGAAGTCAACAGGTCAGAGGTTTTCAGGCGTCTTTTCACCCCGTCGACACCATGGATGAGGAGAAGTTGATTCTGGAGATCCAAAATCAACAAATCATTTATGACACCTCACACCCTTTTTATAAGGACACCAACAAAAAAGATATGGCGTGGAATGCCATTGCAGGAGCAATGGGAGTAGAAGGTAAGTTTGTAATTTGGTTCAGTAATGTTGTTTGAAAACAAATAGTTTGCTTATGTGCATTAAAAGAGACGCGCGATTATGCATGAATTCGCGAGATCTTGTGCGTTCTCGCGACGCTCGGTGTCCGGCGGAGCCGCACCAAACAGATCACAAACGAATCATGTGTGAGTTGGCGGACGGCGGAGTACGCTGTCGTTCCGGAGCGGAGCCGTTCCGGAGTCGTTCCGCATGCAGTGTATTTTAGGGGTTACCAGGAATGCATGCCTGTGTCTGTGAGGGCAGACATTCTGATTGAACGTCTACACTGTCAAGACAGTTTTCTATTGGTCAACAGTGCAGATCTGTGGCTAAAACTTCATCAAATTGGAACTTTGTTTACTTCTACTATGCACTTTGATTCCATAAGTGAATTCACAGTGATTCTATGGAAAAATGAAATGAATTGGCTGCAGTTTTTCACAATTTTAAACGCTGATGCGACCAGGCCTTTAATCTAGAGAGTGTCTGCCCGGCTCTATGCATTAAAACACATAAAAGTTGCACACCTCTCTCTTTCACACACATGTACCTTATGCATGAATACACACGATTCAGAACCACTCTTTCTTACACACACACTCCATTTAACTGATGGTTGTCCAACTTTGACATGAGTGCATGTTTTGCATAAACACACACGCACATATGCATACACACACACACTTGTACCTTATGTATTAATACACAATTTAAGTGCACACCTCACTCTTTAATGCACACACTCTCCCATTAAGTGATGGTAGTCCAACTTTGAAATGAGTGTGCATATTTTGTATAAACACAAACACACACACACCACTGACCGATATCTAGTCAGGCTTTGCATTTTACATGAACACATGCACACTCTATACTCATATATATATATATATATATATATATATATATATATATATATATGCACAGTATATATGCACATACACAAAATCCAGAGGAGACCCTCGCCCCTCATCACGGCCTCTGTCACAAATGCTTCTTGTCGTCAGGCTCTATGTGACTCCCCTGAGTCGGTTGCCTGGCAACCGTGGCTGCATTAACATGCGCGGGAGAGAGGGAGCAGGGGATACCTCTTGCCTGTGGAGCGAAAGCAACCACGACAGCGTCAGTGTGAGGCGACGGGTTCCTTCACAGCATCCCCCCCTTTCTCTCCCTCTCCGTCTCTCTGTCTCTCTCTGTCTCTTACAGCCGTCCGGCGTTCACGCTCTGCTCAGTTAGTTAGGGATACATGCTCAGCCACTGGAGCGCAAGGAAAGGTATGTTAGGTTACACATCATGTAGAGCAAGCAGGGGCTTCCACCACTTCAGCAGAGGTGCCTTTTTTTCCTTTTTTATTCCTGTAGATGAAACATTTAAAAGCTGAGACGTCAGCAAAACATGTTTAACATTGCTGAGCAGTATAAAAGTTTGATAGAGGAGATGAGCCTTTAATAAGCGCTGATAGGGGTGTCTTGGCAGGAGAGACAGGACTTGAAATCTCTTTCTTTTTTTGTAAGCTTTGCGGAATAAAGACAAAAGGAGGATGGAAATGTACACATGAAACAGCTTTGTTACCCTCCCGCCCCCATCTGCCCATCAACTGCCTCCATTCTTCAACTTGACATCATCCTTCCACCCAGACAAGGAGAACAAGAAGAAAAAGAAGAGGAGGAGAAGAAGAGAGAAGCAGAGGTGGGGAGGCGAACAAAACAGACAGAGGAGGAAGAAGAGCCGAGAGGAGGTGGAGGTGGTGGGCAGCACAGTTTCAGCTCCCGCAATAAGGCTGAGGAGGAGAAAGTGAAGGCGGTGAGAACTTGGCCACTAGTGAGATGAAATTTGGGGAGGAGACGCTGGAGCCGACGAGAGCCCTAAAATTGGACCGCCTGGAAGACGAGCCAGCAATCTCTGGATCCTGTGCCCCTCCACGGCCAAAGGATGAGAGGGGTCGACTTTCACCTTAGTTGCCAGGGATGTCTGTGCACTACGGAAAGGCGTCCCCCTCCAGCATGTCCAATGCTATATTATTCCTGATGCTTTGCAAGGTAGGTCCTCAAAAGTGCCACTGTCATCATCCCACATCCATCCAGTCATCATCATCCTGTGTAAAGTGTAAAAAAGCACTTAATGAATCTTTAACCATTTTAAATGCCATGGCAGTATAGCTATGAATTTATTATGCATCATGATATATTCTTTATAAATGTGGGATATTTGCAGGCTCAGTTGTCTTTGTATGAATCATTGATTACTGTAGCAGAGATACATTGAATGTTAAACCATGTTCCCTTTTGTCTTGTCTGCTTTACTCGTCCACGTCCACATGGCCCTCTGGGAGTTGATCCTCAAGTTTAAAAGCTTATTTTACAGATAATCTGAAATAAAAGTCTTTATTTAGCTTTTTGTATGTGGAAGAATTAATTTATGACTGAACTGTGAGCTGTTTTCTTGAGTGAAAAGAAGTTAGAATGGATTAAAACAGATCTTCTGTCAACCTGTTTTTAGTTTCGCACAAACCCTTCAGTGCCTTGGATTGTTTTTGGAGGAGACTTGAATTTGGGATTTTGGGAGACAGTGTTTCATCCATGCAATTAGCCCTTTGCAATCAGAATATACTTGGACAAAGCTGTTTTTGGCAAGACATACCCTCACATGAACTCCTCTTTTTGTACTAATCTGCAACCCTTCTTGTTTGTCAAAATTAAAGTCCTCGTCAGGCAGCTTCTTGCATGTCTGAACTTTTCTGTGGGAGGTTTTTTTTTTTTTTTGACTGATCAATCAAAAAATGTTCCATAATCCAAAATAGATCTGACACTCTCCTCTCACTCACAGAACAATGAGCACAGGTTATGGAAAATGGGTCACACTCACTATTGGCAGCATCTGATTTCACTAAAAACTCACTCTTTTTCTCTTCCTCTTGATTTCTCTCCATATACGCACTGTTACTACACAGTATGTTTCTGAATGTGTGTGTGTGATGGGCGTCAACCTGTGTTTGTGTGTGTGAGTAGTACACGCACACACACACACACACACACAGTGAAGGGGTTGGGGGAGCTGCTTGCTTTAATTCCATTTTATAACAATGCCAAAAGCGACTGTGCCTGTCAGACTCTGTTAGCATCTG
Organism: Lutjanus argentimaculatus; assembly: GCA_034769285.1. Classification (NCBI taxonomy): domain Eukaryota; kingdom Metazoa; phylum Chordata; class Actinopteri; order Lutjaniformes; family Lutjanidae; genus Lutjanus; species Lutjanus argentimaculatus. The sequence goes on along the minus strand of JAWZSL010000003.1, from coordinate 23,790,259 downwards.
GAGTCATTTGACGTGCTCGGGATTATTCAAGTGGCAAAAGGTTTTTACTCTCCACTGATCTGATCCGAGCTTCTGTTAGGTGTAGCAGGCAGGAGTGTCCGGATTTGTTGTCCCAGGTATGGCATCGCCCCCTTTTTCTCCATCTCATTGTCTGTCTGTCTGCTCTTTTCATATAAATACGCTTCTGGCTGTTGCTGCACGAGTGAAGAGCCAGGTGCAAGCTTGCCTTGTAAGAGAAGAAAAAACTCTCAAGCAGATGCTTCTCATGTCATATTTGAGTCCTGAGTGGCCCTGACAGCGACAAACCGGCTCATGATTAATCACAGGGGGAAAAGTTAAGACGTTAAAGTGCTGGAATCGTTGGAAAAGAGCTCTTGAGTGACAACAGGAATCAATAGTGAGATAACTAAATCCTCCTGTACCCTAGAATAGCACACAGTCAAATGACTAATCAATAAGAGGTGGAGAAGTGGATACTGTGTGCTGTATCTTGACTGGATTAATAATCTCTTCATCTGATTTGATTAAGCCACATTCTGTCAGTTTATTTCAGCTCATTTCCTGCATTATGACAGCTCTGATCTGTACCACACACACTGTCCAGGCCGAGTGTTAAACAGACAGAGGGAGTCGTTGTGGGTGGGTAATGATTACGGTACATCGCAGGATGCCAGCCACTTGAAACAGAACGCTCTCTGTTGAACACTGGAGACGTTGGATGAGGAGGCACTGGAAGGTGTCCAGAGGGTTTACTCGCTGGTGAAGCGGTTTCCTGAGCACCCGGGTTTTGGCAGACCCTGGACAGAAACACCCTTCACCACCACTTACACCACCATCCCTCCTCCTCCTCCTCTCCAGTGGTGAAAGAAGACCCTTTACTTGAGTAAAGGTACCATTACATTAATGTAAGTGTACTCCATTACAAGTAAAAGTCCTAGCACCTCATTTAAAAAACAGACTTTTGATCAATTTTGATCTTAAGTATGACTAATGAAAAAAAAATGTTTAAGTAGTTTTTTACAAAAATCTCATTTTGACATGGAAATTATCTCTGAGTAAAGTCGAGGCTTGACGAAAGTGATTTTCCTGCTGGTTATGTTGGGGTGTTGCAGTTCGGGATGCAGATGCGCTGAAGCTTGTAGTGAACTTTGCACTGGCTTTAGCAACGATATGATAGGAATTATCAATCAGAGTTGTGAGGAATTTCCAAGCTATGTGTTTGCTTTAATTGTTAACCTACAGTTTAGTCCACCAGATAATATGTGTTGCCTGGATTCAGTTTATTGATTTATTTAATGCTTATTTGTATGGGGACAAGTAGCATTTTGCCACATGTCACAGCATTTATAGCATAAGCTTAAACAACAAGAACATACAAGATATAAACTAGAATACAGTAAAGCACCATAAAATAAGTGGCACCAGATTATTCATGATGACATGACTGATCCCTCTTCTTTAGATTTTAAAGTGATCTAAATCTAACCTGACACACCAGATGGTTTGAATCATCTGTGAAGTTGTCCTTAGAAACTATTTGGAAAAGGTCAGGCACTTAAAAAAAAAAAAACACTTCGCAGGTGGTTGGTGTCTTAGTCCCTCCTAGGATGGTGATTGGCTGCACCACTTTTTAGTGCGGACACAAACTGTTAACTTGAAGCCTGGCGATGTGGATTCTCACGTGAATATGGTGAATCCAGCTGCCTTGCAAGGTAAATCTAAATCAGGATCCAGTTTGATGTATGGATGAGTTAAAGACTGGCCGAATTAATGAATTTATCAAAACTTGACATATTTAATTTTTCAAAAACACGGCAATGATGTGATCATGTTTACTTCATGTCCAAGATTTTAATTGTTCCTCTGTGTACCATCATGAGAGGCTTGGTTATTGCAGATGCTGCTTCTGCTTCTCCCTGTACGATTGCTGTGATGTCGCCTTCCAAAAAGTTTGCTTTTCTCTTTTGGTCCATGACTATTCCTGACTAAGCCCTCAGTTGTGCTGCATTATCAAAGGGTTCACAAATGGGCTTCTTAGGACCTGCATTAGCAAGGATTTTTATGCTCCGTATATTTTATAAGTCAAACATAAGTACACTGCTGGAAATGATCTTAAGACTAAGTAATAAAATCTAAGAACATTTTTGTAAACGAGGCCTCTGCTTTCAAAATCCCACTTAAGAAGACATACAGTTGTATTATCAGTAAAATGTGCTTAGAGTATCAGAGTAAACATATTTGTACTGCAGTAATATGTCCCCTGTGACAGTTTTATCATTATATATGACATTATTAGATGCATCAATGTATACGCAGCATTTTACTGTTGTAGGTGTTTGATGTGCAGATAGGTTTGTCTTTATGATCAGTGAGGCAGTTTACTATAGTGGTTAACAACCTACATAGTCACAAGAAAAATCTGAGGGGTCGTGAGATAATTTAACGAGCAGACCAGCCATAATAAATTATGGACAGGGGCGACAAATTCTTCTAAATTGTCACAGTTGGATTTTGCCTGTCTCCTCACCTCCACCATGTTCAATTTCGCCTGCTTCTTCACACTTTTCTTTGGCCAGAAATGTTGCCATTGCCTCTCTGCTTTTTTCATTTTCTTGTCCTCTCTCTACCTTGGCTTTTCTTTTTTGAGAGCCTGATTTTTGGTGAGACATTTTGACTTCACTAGTCAGTGCACTTTGCACTAGCAGGGCATGTGTTTTCTGCAGACTGGCCAAGTGTTTCCACCGCACCATTTTCACAATAACAGTGGGGGATGGGTATCAGATGACAAGTTGAAATGTGTTTTAATGATAACAACAAATTTATGCATCATGTAAATGCATACAGATTGTACTGTCAGTGCTATAAGTCAATGAATAAATTGTACCTGATCCCATTTAAGGGTCAACCACAGACCTTTGCATTAGCCCCCCTGGGCTGGGGTCATCTGGACCCTTTGACCCTCAGTGGCAGTGGGCCTGTGAACCCCTTTAAATCACCCTTTTTTTAAACGTCGTCATTGGCATGATCAAATAAAAAAGCTTGTAACAAAAGAACTGCAAGGACAAAATGCATGGATGAAGACACTTAAGAAAGTCTTTTTTTAGTAGCATTAAAAAGGCCATGCTCATTGTTGCAACTATAAACATCACATCATACCTTTTACATCATGTCAGCAACATCTGCGTAAAATTTTAGATCTGTGAGGGAGGATTTATGGGAGCAAATGACTTCTGACATCCCCAAACCTTAACCCTGATACAGTCCCCCAAAATCTGGTGGATTTTACAGGAGGAGAAAGATGAAAAAACACAGTTCTGCTGTGTCTGTATTAATAATTTTAGTCTTGTTTTTTTTTTTTTTTTTTTTGCAAATTACTTGATAATGTGAAACAGTTAAAATGAAGGTTACAGGCTAAAGAGGTTGGGAATTACTGGCTTCATCTTAAACAATGTACTTTAAAAGTTTATTATTTTATGTTAAATCTTAATTTGAAAAGCAAACAGAAACTATAGCTGTCAGATAAATGTAGTGGAGTAAAAAGCACAATATTTGCCTCTGTTGTAGAGTAGAAGTATAGAGTAGCATGGAACTGGAACTACCTCAAAATAAGGACACTACTTAAGTAAATTTACTTCATTACTTTCCACCACTCCTCCTCCTCATCCTCCTCCATCTCAACATCCTGGGGCACTTTCCCCTGTTTTTTCTGCTGAGCGCTTGTATATATCAGTGGCAAGCAGGCGTCTTCATGCATGAGGGCACATCCAGCACGTCACACAAAGATCTCCATTCAGGTTGAGGAAAACCGTGTTTATAGTTCTCCCCAGGAGAGGCAATCAAAGCCCATTGTTACAGATCAGAGGAGGAGGGCACACTTTAACACAGAAACACAGCCTGATGGGTTTTTTTATGTGCGTCAAGAACACAATGCATGTCAATGATTGGACGCTGCTAAAATTCCCTGTGTGGGATGTTGGGACAATCACTTTGGTGCTCTTAACCTTATGAACACGCCTGAACAAAAGATCTTTAACATTTGCAGAATGAAAGGCCTTTTAATCCTTATACACAAAATCCATTCCATGATGGTGGTTCTTCTGTAATTGCTTGAATTTTCAGTCGCACTTTATTTTAAAGTGCACTACTTTTTTATTAAACGAGACAAAAATTAGAAATAGCATGGTCTTTATGAGACAGTAGACACCATACACCTAACAGTGCACTAGTAAGACATAACAAGCCATACATTTGTATAAAATTAGACATAAACTAGAAATAATGTCATTAAACAGTATTACACCCTAATAGGGCTTTTATTTTATTCTATTAGATGGTAATTATGGACATATTACCACAGAACTGTACTGTAAACTAAATAAGGCTGGGTATCAGCTCTCAATACCTTCAAGGTACTGACTGAAATAACACAGTACCAAGCAGTATTGAAACTTCTCCAGTCAAACAATCCCTGCATTCAATATTTTTGGTACCCAGGTCTAGACAAAATGTATATGGGTTTGTTTGTAGCCAGTCACTGAAAGGTTTTCTCCAAAAGAAGAACCTTTGAAAAAGTGTTGTAATACTTTATTGTTTTCGGTATCACTTTAAGGATACTGGTATTTGTGCTGGTATTGTAATTTTTCAAAACGCGTAAATGTGTTATTTCCCACTTTGAACACTTATTAGGCTTTTAGACTATTTTAGACTATTACAGTGTAATTTTGGCACATTATAACAGAACTGTGCTGTAAACTAAAGTGTTTTATTTATATTGCCGAATGGGGAAGTAGCAGATATGTGACTTCCCTTTAGTTTACAGTACAGGTCTGTTGAAATATGTCCCAAATTACCCTCTAAGAAAGCATAATTAATGGTCTAACAGTGGGAAACAACACACTTCAGTTTACAGTACACTTCTGTTGTAATGTATCCCAGATGACCCTCTAAGAAAATATTATTAATGGTCGAACAGTGGGACACATTCACTTTTGTTCACTGAACAGTTTTGTTGGAAGGGGCCGAGAATACCCTCTAATAAAGTCCAATAAGAGTCAAACAGTGGGAAACAATACACTTTAGTTTACAGTACAGTTCTGTTGTAATGTGTCTCTAGTTACCCTCTAATAAAGTCTAATAAAGGTCTAATAAATGGTCTAATGCTGTCTTATAGAGAACATATTATTTATAGTTTTTGTCTAATTTGATACAAAGTATAACTTGTTATGTCTTATTAGTGTACCGTAAAATAAAATGGGATCAAATTTTCTACAATTCTTGTGTTTCACTCATAAAGCATTTCTACTGCAGCGCTAGCCTTGAAGTTGAAGTTATTAAAACGACTTCAACTTACTGTGATCAACTCAGTCAGTTCAGTCTCCTTCAAATTCTCCCTCTTTGTAATCCATCTACAAAGACAACACCTAGACTTTGATGCACTGTAACTGATTCCTGGCAGGTGATGATTACTGCCAAGACCTTTTTCCTCTGCCAAACTGTCTGAGAATACAATCAGCAAGTCAAAGAAAAGGGGGGAAAAGTGCTGCACCAGTGACATAAAAACTCTCTACTTTGGCAGAGCTCCTTCAAAAGGTTACATAAATTTCAATTATCGCAAAGGACGCCTGCAAATGAGCCTTAATAATGTGGGCTTTGCAAAGGTTAATTGCTGTAAACAAGTGTGTGAAGTTAAGATTCATCACCAGGAAAAGCAAGGGATGTTTCTTTTTTTTTTTGTACTTGAATTTGTGATCATGTGAGTGGACAGCATCACATTTTCTGATGGATGATTCCTGTTGAGGTGAAGGCGGAGCACAGTGTAAACAGAGAGCAATACACATGCCAAGGCAAATAAATGGTGAATATCATTTGATTTGTCATTTTAGCGAGTTCAGCTGAGATCCTGTGAAGTGTCACTACATAAAAGTATTTACAAAAGGAGCTCAGGATTGTTTTTATTCTTGCAACTCTTGGCCTAAAAGGCATGATTGTATACCCAGGCAGTACTTCAGGTAACTTCTTCTTGTAAACTCCTGCTGGAAGTCAGAAAAGTATAGTTTATCTTGCATTCAACATTGTACTAAGAGGAACAGTTCCCTGGTAGACAGTTTATTTTTAGTCTGCATTAGCTTACATGCTTTACTGTTGCTAGTCAGTGTATAAAATCCACTGACCCGCAAAAGGAGCACTTTTCTCCCGAGAGGTGTTTTGGATGCCAACTCACACAAGCTGCTGCGCCTGCGGGCTGAAAACATACAGCTAGTTTCTAATACTCCACCCCCGGCTACACAAATCAATACGTACACACACTCCTGAAATGTCCCACAGCTGAATAGAGGCAGGAATTTCTGCTGTCTTCTTTCACTCATAGAGCTGCCAAGGCTATTCCTCTGATGTCCAGCATGTCAATCAAAGAGCAGAGTTGGTGTCTGTTTTTAAAAGTTCACTGCTGGCATGGTGATAGTCATCTGTTCTTACTGTAAAAAAAAAACATTATACAGGAATTTAGTGGAATCAACTGTTCTTTCCTCATTAACTTAATGTAAATATCTACATTTTTTAATGCGAGGTAATTGTCAGAACTTAACTTAACTTGACTTGAAATCTTTTAACTTGAAATTATGAATTGAATGAATGTACTGTACAGAGTTTAACAAACACATTAAGTTTCTAAAGAAATATGATCAGCAAATGAGCAAATAAGTCTTGGTTGCTTGTTTTCACAATAATGAAAATACTGCATACATGTTATCTCAAGTACAACTGAATTCATATCAGATTTATTTGACTAGAAATGTTTATTTGTTTTGAATTATTACAAAATTACCTCAACTTGTCTTTTCAAATTAAGTCAACTTAAAAATTTTATGCAGTCTGGACAATTCACTCCATGTTTGAAAGCAGGTTCAACACGAATAAGCAGAAATGAACAAAACAGCATGTTTACCTGATAATATTTTATGTGAAGTAAAAATTCAGTGTGCTTAGATCATATTTTATAACATATTTATTATACCGGAAAAATAAATTAAGTATGGTATGCTAGTGTTCATGTAAGTGTTAAATTTATTATTTGTGCCACAGGCATTTGTGTCAACAACACCTCACTAGATTTTTTAAAACAGATGTCAATGAGGCAATGAACATTTTGAACAGGAAAAAAGCAAGGTATTCCTCATTGTTACAGAAAAAAAATATGGGGAAATTAAACTCGCTGTCTGGGTTATTCCTGCTTTTTCATGTTCAGAGGTTTTGTAGCGTCTCATTTAAGATTGTGCAATGGACAAAGTTCAAGCCTGACCAATTATATCACTGTCCTCTTAAAGGTTCAGTATGCAGTTTTAGGGGAATTTATTGGCATAATATGGCAAAATTGAATATAATATTCAAAAGTATGTTTCCATTCACATATGAATTGTTCTGTTTTTGTGAGTTTTGCCACCAACGTAGTTTTCCTACATGCTTGGAAGGGGAGAGTGAGAGAGGGTGAATCTGCAAGCTAACTGCTACATGCCACTAAATCCTACACACTGGTCCTTTAATAGTAAATCCAAAACCATGACTTTGGTTTAGATTGCAAAATTGCCAAAATTCTTTACTAATCAATTTACTCACTGTCCTCTTACCAACTGACTGCACTGCAATGAAAGCTGTTTTAAAGCTGACATAAAGGATTGATGTACACGTCTGTTGAGGTCTGTACTAAGGAACTATGAATACATTTTACATCGATTATATACAGTATAAAGCATATATTTAACCTTGCAAATGCAAATGGATCATCCAGCAGTTTGATTCTTCATTTCACATTAATGAGACAGCTTTTAAGCTGATTTAAATCTCGTTGTGTGTTCACGGACTTCCTCTTTTCCACATTAAAACTCAGGAGATGATGACAATATTTTATTGAAGGAATGGAAATAAGTAATTTACTTTGGATGAAAAATCTTTCCCATATCCTTAAATAAAACATCTTTACTGAGGCTTATAGGTGCAATATGCAGAGAGCAGCAGTACAGTAGACACATTTAAACTTTGAGGTCTTCTAAACTGTGTGTGTGTGTGTGTGTGTGGTCTCTATGTTGGGGTGGTTATGGGACACCCTCCTGATGATCCTCTGTAAATATTCTACAAGTAGCAGAATTTTATATATAGATCAAGATATTTAACAAAAATAAGACATGGAATTACAACCCATTAACTTCCTTTGAAGAGATTTTTTTTTCTGTCTTTCGCACACATGTTATTTGAAGGTAGGGAGAGGAGGGAAAGGGGGGGATTACCTTTTTAAAAACGGTTCTTTAACAATCAGGTGGTGAGGAAGCTGCTGAACCAAGGAGTGCACAACATAAAACAATGCAGATAGCATAGCAAAATACTAAAATATATGAAATATTAGACATATTATATAAACAAACAAATTAAACCTTCTGACGTGTGACATTCCCCGAATCTTTAATGTTGGCGGTCCCTGCAACATTAAATCAGTCCATTGGTCTCTGTAGCACACTGATGGTTGGAGTCCACTCTCCATAAAGATGATCCAAATACAAAAAATTTTGCAAACCTGGTATACATCGACCTGGTGCTTAGCCTCCCCAGCTAGTGCTCCCAACACAATTTCAGCTTTTCTGGCTTCTGCTAATTCTTGGGAACCCAGTAACCCACCTGCTCCAGTCTCAGCATCTCAGATCATCTGGTCCTTTAACCTGTGGCAGCCACGAGGTGCCAGGATTTACAGACAACAACATGGCTAGTTAACCTCCTCTTCCACAGCTCATCACAAAACTCAATCCTGCCGACAACGCCAAATTGTATGTAAAGTGAAGGGAAAGGGAGGAGGGAAAGGGAAGATTGAATTTTTGGAAAGGATTCTTTAAAAAGAGCAAACATAAAAGTACATATATAAGCCAAAAAAAAAAAAAAAAAAAAAAAAAAAAAAAAAAGTCAGTCCATTCGCCTCTGTAGCACACTGGTGGTTGGAGTCCACTAACCCTTCCATCTGTTCTTTCCAGGCAAGGTGTCTCAGATCATCTGGTCCTTTGAACTATGGCAGCCAAGGTGCACCAGGATATACAGACAACAACATGGCTAGCTAACCTCCATGGTTATCACAGCTGCTCACAAAACCTGATCCTGCTGACAACGCCAAATTTTATGTAAGGTGAAGGAAAAGGGGAGGTTGGATTTTATTAAAGTGTTCTTCAAATTTGCATAACCAAGAAGTACACACATAAAACAATGTAGATAAAATGGCAAAACACAGAAATATATAAAATCATGCAACATAAAATAGTACAGCAAACATAAAAACCTAAATATAAGCAAACAAAATGAAACCAATACTTCTGCAATGTGATATCCCTCAACTCTTTACTGTCGGCAGTCCCTGCAACATTAAATCAGTCCATTAGTTGGCAAAAAGTTTGGGAAAAACAAAAGAACCCCGCTGTTTTGTTTCATCCCAGGCACTGACTCTTAAATCTGTTAATCTGTTCTCTGGACCAGAACAGTTTCCTGCATTTTCTTTTTTTGTATTTATGGATAAAACAATAACAAAACCAGATTTGGCTACCTCAGTCTGGATAATAATGTACTAAAAACAGTAAACTGGCATTGTTAGGCAGCGTTCCATTACAGCCATTTAATTTTCATTATTTCATTTCATTATTTTCTGACTTCATTTTAATTGCTTTTTTATAAGTTATGTTATTGCCTCACCAACCATCTCACCAACAGATCACTTTTATTTTTGTTGTATCGTTATCGCTGTCCACCACACACTGTGCACGCACTATCTTCAAAGGAAAAATTAACCAGTTGCAGTAACTAATACACAGATTGTGGTTTTCTCTTCTCTCTCTTATCTGCTCACTCCAGACTGGTCTGAGACGAAAACTGCAGACTTTTCCAGGGAAAATGGTAAACACTCTCCACAGTGATGAGGAAAAGGGAATCCAAGACAAGGAGAGTAAGGAGGAGAGCATCTTGGCCATGTTGGGCATCATTGGGACCATTCTCAACTTGGTAGTCATCATCTTTGTCTACATCTACACCACCTTGTAGGTCTCAAACTCGTACTGCACTTCATGGGCGGGCAGATCAGAGCTCATTTGTGCTGTTGTAGCTGCAGTACGTTGACTGATTTGGAGATGAAGATGGAAGGTGCGAGGAAGAGCTTCGCCGGTGGTGAACTGGATCTAAGACTATGTGATCGTCATATGGCGTCCATCCTGCATCACTTCAAGCGATTAAGACTGTGTGAGACTGGCTTGTTCCTCCCCTCTTTACAGGTAGAATTATCCAGAATACCTGGTCACTTTTGACTTGTACATAAATGCATGAACCTAATGAGAGACACTCAAAATGTTGCAGCTTTCACCAACACACATGAACATGAAAGACTGCAGAGACAGAGCGTGGACACTTTTGGAAACTATTTTTCAGATGTTCTTATAAACTCAAATATGGAAATGATCTTATTTGCTGATATGGGGTAAAAGATAAAGATGTACAGAGAAGGTAAACACAGGTATCTGCATTGCTGTTTATTATTTTTCTCAATGTTTCTCTCAGTAACATCCATTTATATACGATTTAAACAAATATTAAAGGTTTAATGTTTGTTTTTATACTGTATTTCTCGCTGTTTTCTTGGAAAACTGACTTTGGATGGTGTTTAATTTGATTGGAGACTATATGAAAATGTGTTGCATTTGTTTAACATACATTTACTGAAACAAATGGTGTCTTTAAATGGCATTAAGTCAGCCTAAAGTGCTGGAATGCTATCCGTAAATGGATGCACTTGACATTGTGCTTGACATAAAATGGTGGAGGATCAGACAAAAATGGGCTTGATTATCATTTATGATTCAAGTTTTTAATGCATCACTTCAGGGTCATAAGCACTAAAAAAAAGAAAAAAAAGATTTTAACTTTTTCAGCTCTGGAGGCTGAGGAGCATCTTCTCAGGAGACCTGAGAAAAAAAACCTTCAGCCAGATGCAGCTACTTAGGGGTGATACTGAAAATACCAACATTTACATTTACAATAAGAGATACTTGGGACACCTGTTCACTCAAACGTGTACATAGAATTTATTGAGCTTGAGAGTTTGCATTTTTCAGCCATTGATCTCAGTTTATACATTACTGATTCATAATTTAGACTTGTGCGTAATGACTGTATGCCTTAAAACATGAGGAAATGGCTATTTCCATTATGTATAAAATTATCAGGTTATTACTACTTTGTGAAAGGGTTCACTTGTTGTATATACATATATTTCAGTGCCAATGTCATATTGTTTTTATTGATGAAAGGTCATTTATTGGGTCATTTTATAAAAGTACCTGTTTTTGTCTTAAATAACATGCAAACCTTATTTCCAGACCTGGGCCTGTTTTTCTTCATTTATATCTTTTTCTGTAGTGTAAGATGGACAATACTGTAAATTATGTGAACTTCACATGGGACTTTTTTGAGTAACTTTTGGTATTTTTCTCTTTGATTGACTGAACTGACACTGTGTCATTTGTCCTCGATGTCTTACACATCATCTCTCTGGGAGATGTCAAAGCTAAATTTTACTTGACCCAGGAATGGAAATATGGCAACATTTTTTCTACTTGAGGGTAAAACACGAGCAGTAAGTGTGTCAAAAAATCATTTCTGCATTTATAGTTGATAGTAATCTGGCCAGTGTGTTTCAGCTTGTACAGACTGAATCAGGTCAAGTCATGTGACAGTTCTGACTGATATGAACTTTTCTGTTTTCTATTCATTTGTGTATAAGAGGCAATATTCTCAGTTACCTCTGAGTCACAGATTAATTTAATGAAATTGCATAAAAGGAATAGTTCAACATTTTAGGAAATATGCCGGGAGTTTCTGTTGCCAACCAGCAACCAGTCCTTATGCTAAGCTAACCATCTCCTGGCTGCAGAGGTGGGGCCAAGTCATTGCTTTACAGGTTACAAACTACTCTCGAGACTTTGCACTCAAGTCCCAAGTCAAGCCCCAAGTCAAAAAGGGCAAGTCCCAAACTGAGAAGAGTTTCAAGTCCTAAATTAATCATACAGTACTCTTCACCAAATGAAATGCCATTTAAACAACAGAGCCTCAACTTAATGATCTTTGTGCAACTTCAAATGTCAAACAAAGTTGAAAGTTTTTGGCGTTTCCATTTTTCATTCTCCAATTAGTTTTTTGTTGACCACTATAGTTTTAGTTTTTGAACAAGAATTAAATTATCTCTGGTATTTTTTTTTTTCAACTGGAGCTTTAAAAAGGTCGTGTTAGTTCTTAATGGTTCTCTTCTGCAACTTGATTGGATGCTGTTGGATTGGTTCAGAACAAAGAGAATCTGGGGACTTGCTGAGAATGAATAGCACTTATGTCAGTTGATTCAGGAAATGAAGTGAAATGAAATGACTCATGGTACGCTTTCATATTTGTGCTTATTGTAAGCTACAGTATCAACTATTTTCTAGTCAAAACGCTCAAGTCAAAATGAAGTCAAGTTGCGAGTCTTTAAAATTTTGTCAAGTTGAGTCTAAAGTCATCAAATTTGTCACTCGAGTCCAAGTTATATGACATGAGGCCACACCTCTGCCAGGCTGTAGCTTCAGATCTTACAGACAGATATGAGAGTGCTATCGATCCTCTCATTTAACTCAAAAAGACAAAAAAGGTGTATTTCCCAAAATGTCAAACTATTCCTTTGAAAGAAAAGAAGCTATAAGAGATGAGAGAAGGCCAATATGATGTACAGTATGTAGAATGTATGTAGGGTATCGAAAACAGGCTACGTTATGTGTGAACTCTTATGTTTGTGTTCGTCAGTCAACAACCTCATGATTTCAGAAAGTGCCTGAGATCAAAGTGTCTCAACCTCACCAGTCAAAGGTGAAGAAAAGGAAAACACAAACCAGTGAGAGGGGAAGGAGCGTCTTGCATTTAATGGGACTGAATTTCTACTACTTGGCTTCGTTAATAAAGTCAGCCATTTGTTTGTCTTGGGTGAAGTGCTCCTACTTGTTTAACAGAATATGGAAAACGAAAGCCTAGTACAGTAAGCACATGGACAAGTCTTACGAATGTATTCATATTTGTTGTAAAAGTTTATTCTTCCTCTTATCTTTATTGTTTACTTCTCTTTCCTAAAGCAATGTAATCTGAACTTAATCTTCTTATGTTTTATTTATGTGTATGCTAAATCTATTTAAACTCATTGAATAGTCTCTTGTGGGTGACAAATGGAAGGGTTAAAAGTTTTTTCAGCTTGCAGTTAATAAATAAAAACATCTTGATAACTGATTTCAGTGGGATGTGTTGTCTTTGGCATATAGGGATTATCAATGCTGATAAATTCAGTTTTATGTACAACACATCAGCTACATTCATTAAATACAATATATATCAATTCTGAAAGACTCTTTCGGCATCATGATAAAAAAAATGAAGGTTTAGTGCAACTGACATCTTTGAGAATCTATATTTTTCAGCATTTGACAGCTGTGTGAGATTACAACAGAGGCTTGGACGGAGGATGGAGGAAGAAACTGAACCTTAAAGAGTCCACAGCATTACATTTCTCTGTCTGGCTGCAAATCAATCTGAAAGATGGAGAAAAGGGACAAAGACACAGAAACCAAATCGTCCTCGACAAATTTATTTTTATTCCATCTCCTTTGGGTTTGTATCTTTGAGGTCATATATGTGTCAGAATAATTTCCCACTCCATTAAGAGTGCTCGGTGACTGGTAACATACTGGAATAATCCTGTTGGAGGAGAAAAAAATGACACTAAAAACAGCTTGACTCCACTTTTTTCTTTAAATATAATAGATGAGACAATGAACCAAGAAAAGAAAACAGGGTTGTCTGAGGAACCTCAGCTGCTTAAATTCACACATGCCCAGCAGCCTGCTTTGAGCTATTGTTTCACCTGGATCCAGGAGGCAGCCAGTGCAGCCTTCGAAACATCATTCCCCTCTTTTGAAGCTGAAAGATGCTTGGTGAACAATGTGCAGGAGATTGTGGTGCATCGCAGATGGATGATTCAAGCGAGCAGATTGTCCGTGCAGACGTTCCATCTCTATCTAGCTGAGCTGACATGGTTTTGATGGTTTCACAGAAAAGCTGTGCGGGCGATTAATCCATCCACCACGCGAGCCCCACCAAATCAACAAGACATACTCATGGCTGGCAGCGTCAGCCTGCCTCTGTTGTTATTCAAAGGCAATTCAACCTGTGGCAGCAGCACACATTAAAATTTAATGCCACGTTGCAAAGCATAGTTTCCAATAGGACGCAAACTCACTGGCTTTTTTTTCTTTTACCCCCAATAATCATATCAACAGAATACAGATTATTTCATTACAAAACACCACCCTTCACGCATGATCACACCCAATGTGAGAATAATTCAACTCGACTGGGAAAAGGGTCAAATGTGTAATCTGTTTTTGGCAATAACAAGTTTTGCTGTAATTAAATCAGAACAGTGCGTTGAGAGGGAGAATCCAAACAAGAATTTGATTGCATTTGTATCCGTGTTAAACACTATAGACAGATAATTTATCACTTAAAAACACCAAAACATAAACATGGATCCAATGACAGATGTGATGTGCTTTCATGGCTGCAGCTTTACACTATTTAAGCTAAGGAGCAGAGAGAAGAGAGATAATGCAGGATCATTTAATCTGATGTTCAACTTCTGATGCCTCTCAACTGTATCAAGTGATCAGTCTCTCTCCCACTCACCTTTTTCTTCAGGATCACTCACACAAATTAAACACAGTATCAAAAAAGTATAAAGCATTATAGTGTGACATAATCTGGCAGTTTGGATAGAAAGGTACTAAATGATTAGACTCACAAGTCAGTCTCTAAACACTTCACTCAGAAGGTGGGGTCTACAGTATGCGTATTTGTTGCTAAAATGGGGTGGAAACAATTAGATTTCAAAGAAGAAGAAAAAAAAACTCCTTTGTGAACCAACCCAAAACCAACCAACCCAAAGTCTTTAGGGGGGTCCTCCACATTGGGTCAGTGACATCATGTGAGTACTACTGAGGAGAACTGGGGGAGAACATTGTTTGAGCATTGTGGTGAGCTTTTCCGATTGTCTGGTATTGTGAGACTACAAAACCTTTCCTGCTTAAGAGCATTACAACGAATTTCAAAATGTGGGTAAAGTAAAATCATGGGGACCACTTCCTTACTGCAAGTTGGCCCAGTTTAATAACAGCTGCAACAGCTGAATATCATGGATATCACCTCACTCTCTTTTCACTTATGGCATATCTATCCACCAGGTTAAACAGTAAAGCCTGCTTTATTCTTCTGTGTAAAAAATCTACATTGTAGGTACAGTATATGTTGTCTGTGTTGTAGCCTGACATGCACATATACCTGAATCCCATGCATAACATAATCAGGACTGTTTCTTTTCTGCGGCACACAAACACAACACATGACCTTTCAGTAACTATTATGCTACAACCTGAGCTGATCACACTTAAGTCGACTTAAACCAGCCTTGATAGCAGCATCATATCTCACCATTGTTGTTATTACTTTCCTCCTCAGTTCTGGGGATGATGGTGTGAATCATGAAACCACTGATGATAATAACATAACGCCTGACCAGAGAATCAGTCACCTTGGTAGAGTGGGCAGATTTGAAGGTCTGGGCCCAGGCAAACACAAACACCACTGTCAACTAGCATTTAGGAGGTGTAATTGCACAGCGACGCAGACACATCAGAGCACAAATGCTTGGCATATAAACCAGACATGACAACTACATTTAATGCAATGTAGCATAAGTGTCAAATTGTTCCCATCTTAAGAAAGACATTTCAAATATGAAATATGTTGTTGCCATAAAAATGTGCATTTTATGAATTATCAAAACACACATAGGTAAAGGAAGTTCTCGTCTTACAAGAATAGAGACCAATGTACCTTGAACTGCTTGACCAGTCATTTGTATTCCCTGAGCTAACTAGCCGTGGACAAAGATATTTCCAGCAGTGACAGTGCAGTTGCAGGGGTTGTCAAAAGGTATCCTGGGAAATGTAGGAAATCACTAACTGAAGCTGAAACATGTTAAGAGATAAAAAGTGTACATGAGTGGGGCATGTAGGCGTGCAATCTCAGGTGGGGAAGATATCTTTTGACAGAACACATCTTGGTTTATCCTGATAATTCCTCTGACACACTCAAATACACTCTGAGAAAAGAGACACGTGGAGCCGCCTTGGGTCATACCTATCTCAAATAACCTTCTGCACTCTCTGTTAAAGTTCAAAAGCTTGAAGAAAATCAGGAAACAAAGCAAGACTTTTTCTACCCAACCAGGTCACAGTTCACTCCGGAGTATCGATGTCGTGACTTCGCTGAATCCAAAGTCCTCCTTCAATTAGAGATGTGAGAGGATTTCCCCAACAGATGTGTCCTATATAGATTTCCTGTCACAAAGGGTGCACATATCCAGCTGCCTTTCTTCACATTTATTCATGCAGAGAAATAAATCCTGTGATCAAAATCGGGGAACAGGCTTGAAAGCCGTGACAAATCCTGATATAAATGTAAAACTTGAGAGAGGAAAGTGTGAAACTGTCAGGTTCAGCTTGACTGTTAGAGATTACAAATTTTTTTTTCTTTGCATGGGAAATTTTTTGGGTCGTGTTCTTCTGGAGATCAAGCTGTCAGCCAAGATGGCTGCTTAAGATCACAAATATTTGGGGATATTTTGAGGATATCATACCTTCTACTGGCAACGTGAAGAGGATTATTAAGGTACAGAAGGTGCAATGAAGATATATTTCAATGAATTTGAGCAGGGTGGTAGTGAATTTTTTATCCTTAAAGTCTAATTAAAAAATCAAAACTGTTGGGAAATCAGTATTTAGTTTTGACTTATTTGGACAAAATTCAAGATTTTATTTGCTTTAATGCAGTGATAGCGCCCCCCATATTTGTGTTCCCCACTGGACATGAATTTTTTATTGGCTACTTCAGTGAACCAGCTAGCAGGGCCAGCACTGTTAGCTTAGTCGTGATGTTAGATTAACAAATGAATTGTTCTTTTGAACAACTCTTAAAGACAAGCTTATTTGATTCAAAAGTGGAACTAAACCCTAAATCCTGCTTCTTTATGATGCATGTGAAGTTGTGCTCCAGACAGCCAGGTTAACGAGTCAGATGTTAACTGGCTGGCAACGGCAGAAAAAGACAGCAAGGAATGCCAGGAAAGCTTGTTGAGCCAGAATATTTTCACATCTAACTTGGTGAATTAAGAGTTAATTTCAACCAAACCAGAGTCAGTGATTTTTGAGGCAGTGGGAAGACTAACCAAGATAGTTTGGTGAGTTTTATTTTGTTTCTGAAAAGTGTTTTATGATAAGTTGAAAAGGCATTTAAGCTAGCCTTAGTTCAGTAAAAGAGGGAAACTTTTCAGAAGATGTATGGTTGTATTTTTCTGTTTTATAAAGACAATAACATTTCCCTAGATTTTGTGATCTGATTTTGTTTACTTAAAAAGCTAAGAGAGCTTGTGGCACATAGTGAAATAATTGCTCACACACATCTGGCTGCTGGAGCTGCAGGAGTAGCGGCTATTAAAATATACAAGAGTAAAAAGAGCCATCTGTGTGTCAGTTTGCTAGTGGTGGGTGAACAAATCAAAGCAGGTAAGTTAAAAGAACAGGTCATCTCGTCACAATAGCTTAGTACCTTCTGATTTGAGTGCTCAAGCCATGATAGTTTCCACTAACCAATTGGCCTAGCAGCTTAGCTTTCTATGGAAGTGAAAATGACTTTTTTTTATTCAAATCATTTCATTTGTTCTATTACCTCCTGCAATATTTCAAACTGATCCGAAAATGACAGCTGTTTGTTTGTTTGTACACATTTTTGATGAATATTAGCGGTAAATGCTAATCTCACTGGCAAACACATTGCATTTCCTGTGACTACTTCATAATAAAAGTCAACTCATGTTTCACCAGTTAAATGCTTTTGAAGTGAAAATCTGGCAAAATTGTGTGATTTGCATCAGCAGTAACTTTTCTCAAGGACTTTCACAGAAAATCGGCTCATAATGTATGAATATTGCAGTATTTTCATCAGTGGGCTATCGGCTCAGGCACCATTGTGTGACTTTATTCGGACATGGATTTAAATGAAAATCTTTGAGATTGTCACTTTGAAATGCTAACAATAACCAGTGTGGGCTTTTGAAGAGCACAAAAAATGTCTTGTATCAGCAATAACAGGGATACGACATGTTCCACTAAGTAGCACATCACAGACGTTGACAGCGCATATCCTGGTTGTCAATCAACCACCACCGTAGGAAACACCCACCCAGAGGCCTGAAGCTTAGATTGTTACCAAAATTATGTCCAAAAACTGATTTGTCTTCTTATGAAAAATAGAAGTATCATTACAGTGTATATGTCCTTACACGAAACGTGAGGAGAGTATAAATTCCAGTACAACTTTGATGTGAATAATTTTCCTATCTGCCATCTTTGCACGATTTGAAAAACTAAAATCTGAAACCTGACCAGTGGAGAGTAATGAGAAAAAAGTCATTAGTTTCTCCCTCACTATGTGAAACTGTTCTCGTATCATTATGCCTGTATTAAGATCATAAAACACATGCAAACAACACACCCACGCATCCATCTCCTGTTTCCCTAAATCACACACACACACACACACACACACACGCACACACACACACATTCAAACACACACTCTCACACATGCTCACTCTCACAGCTTTATTAGCAGTAGACAAGACGAGGAAGAGAAAGTCATTAGAAGGAGAAGATGCTTCAAAGCAGTTTGTCTTGCATTTAGGACACACGCCAAGGATGCTCACTTGACAGAGCAAACATGCTTTGTAGTCATCTTTACCTTAGAAAGTGGGTCATAACTATCAACACACTGGATGGAATATAAAACTTTATGAGCCTCTGTTTGGCATCTTAAGACACTAAGCTGTGTTTGTCATTTACAAGCAGGGTTGGGAGGGTTACTTAAAAATGTATTCTGATGCTTATTACCTGTTAAAAATGTAGTCAGTAACCTAATACAAGTTTCACAATACAAGTAACTTGATTACTTTCCGCTACTTTTGGATGACCTCAATACCAAATATGTTGATTTTTTTTTTTTTTTTTTTTAGCCCAGTATAATGTTTTATATTCACTGTAGGTTTAGTAAAATTTGTCCAAAAACAGCAAATTAGCACCTGGGATGCTAATGTTGTTACCAGTGATGTAGTCATTTTAACACCAGAGCTCGTCTCCCAACGTCCAAATGTTCCACCAAAGCAGGTTACCCCTCGACACTATTTTGCAGCAGCACCATCGCTGCATCTTGGGCTTAGCGTGTTTGTGATTGGTTTAAAGAAATGCAAACAAGGCAGGGTGTTTTTTCCCCTGTAACAGAGTGTTCATGTGTGGAGCCAGACCTTTCTCCAGCGCTGACTGCTGTGGAGACAGGTCTGGGTATGCAAGACATTAGCAGTAGTAGATATTGACAGGCTAGCTAACTAACTGGATTTCTGTGTAGCCACCATTCGTGGCTGGTCTGTGTAGCTAATGTTAACAGTTGGTCTGTGTGGCTAATTTTAATGGTTGGTCTATTTAGCTAACATTTGCATTTGGTCTCTGTAGTCACCATTAGCAGCTGGTCCTACCTGTTAATATTAATATGGTGTTGTGAGACTTGTGAAGTGTTGTAATGTGTGTGCGTAATCCTGCTCATTATCCCCATTTTTGCTATTTGTATCTGTAATCTGATTATGTCTTTTTTTTTCTGTAACTGCAATGGAATACAGTTATCTTTTTTTGTATCCTAATTTATTTAATCCATTACTCTCCAAATCTGTTTATAAGTATTTAGAAAATGTTGATATGTTGATTTGGGCAAACAATTAAATGCTTGAACCAGCAACAAATTATGAAAATATGGAGCAGTGGAAAAGTGAAACCATTATGGTGAACAGAGATCAGTAAATTAAACATTTTCTGCTTACAGACAGGTTAAACATCTGTGTTCAGGGTGAACTGACCTTGTCTTCAGCATATTCTGCTCCAGCAGGTGAAAGAAAACTGTTTACATTAATTAAATAAGTGCAGCTCTTTGACCACAAGTGATGTGCTGACTATGATTAATTATGTTAATATTTACTCGGGGGTCTGGTGTTACAGAGCGGCATGATTAAGTAGCTATCTCTTGTCAACTGTCAGCCAACTTTTGCTTTTTAAATCCAGGCTGATCTCCCTAAGTATTGTGTTAGCCAACTGGAAAGTCTTACAGCAAGTTGGGAAGATTTTCACTTGTGGTTTGGTTTAGGGGATCACGCTGTGTCTCAGCTTACTGCACAGCAAGTTTTAGGGTTTGTACTTACAGAATATACAAGATATGTCATTGTTTATGAGATAATAATCAATCAAAAAATCTGATCTGATCTGATCTGATTTCACTGAGTCTTGTCATTGAGTAATTCTACTCAATGACTCAAACTTAAGAGTAAAGATAAAGAAACTGATCCCTTCATGGTAAAGGACAGATCACAGCAAGCAGTTTTTTTAATGGGCAGAGGAGAAGGAAAAGTCGAGGGAGGGGAGGGACAGCTGTGGTGTCTCAAGCTGAGACTGGACGACTCAGCTCCCAGTATCTGTCACTGTTGTCCAAACAAAGACTGCTGAGCTGATCGATAGAGTGCAGAGCATGGGGCTTCTGGAAAACTGACTATTAAGGTGAAATGTCTGTTTATGAGCACAGTGTGTATGCATGAAAAAATACTGATTCAAAAAAAAAAACCTTTTGCCTTTTTTGCATTGGAACTCCAGCATTAAACTGCAAGGTACTGCTGGTCAGAAAGTACAAGACAGATTTGATCTAGTGTGAAATCGATGCTCGCTAACTACTTAGACTGTAGTGGATAAGCTCAGCAGAATGGGTTTTGCTCTTACTGTACTTCTCACTTTGAGTCTGATTTGTACCCAGAGGAGAGGAATGGATGACTCCTTGGCCAAATGATTAAGGCCGGGTAGACGCGAGGTTTAAGCAGAAAAAAGCCAGCGACCAGACACAGTCGTATTCAAGGGCTGAAACACCCCAGTGCACTTCAATCAGTCCAGTTGTTGGGGTGGCACACACACACGCCGTGTAGTTGCTGAATGTACATTCACTCATTCCTGCTGTTTGAATTTCTGGTATATCCAAGGAGCATCTTATGTTTGTATGATTTCTGCACAAAGTCTGGTGGTAAGTCTTTACATGAAAATGCTGGGCAACATACAGTATGTGCACACTTACATTAAGAGGTAGTCGACTTTGGGGAAACAATTTTGCTTTTCAAATTAAAACTATGGTAAAACACTGGTTTCCAAGATGATACACTAAAGTGGTTAAAGAGAGCAATATGTATTATCGAATGGTCATGCTTCAGATATAGTTCATATAACATGCGGTGTACCACAAGGATCCACTTTGGGACTCTTATTGCTTCTTAGTTATATCAAAGACATTTCATTAGTTTGTAAAGTTTCTTTCCCTATTTTGTTTCCTGATGATACCAACATGATCCTTCTTGTCTTTTTCAATCCTTGAATAAATAATAAGTCATAGAAATAAGCTTTTATTCATGGTGGAGTGCAGAGGATGAACTGAAGAGTGCCACTGCAGCAGATATTTCTGTATCTCCTGCCAGACGGCAGCAGGATGAACAGACTGTGGCTGGGGTGGCTGTTGGCTTTTAGTATCCTTCCGCTTCCTCCTTTTTCAGTACTACCGGGGTAGCTTTGCTTTATTTTTCAGCAATCTGTACACCATGCAGAGCCGTTTTATAACACGGCTACTGTCTTCCTGAATCTTTGACAGATGCGCAATAAGATCATGAAATAGTCCAAGTTAATGGGGAAGCCCCGAGACACACAGACATTATTCTGATGCCATTTTAGCAGTGTTTAGAAAAACATAATTAATTGGTTAAAGTAAAAAACAAACAAAAAAATAACATACATTTATGAGGCACTTCATGGGGCCCTTCGTAGCTTGGCTAATCTTTGTCTAATGGTAAGGTCCCCCCTGGACTTAAGACTCGAATTGAGACAATAAAAAAAGTCAAAGCAACTTGACTTTAACTTTAACCAATGACTCATGACCTCACTTGGACTTGAGCCTTTTGACTTTAAAATACTTAATACCTTCTCCTAAGCCCCCCCCCAAAAAATTAAAAACGGGGGCCACGGATCAAACCATTTCCCGTAATTTAGCGAGTCAGCTAAAGTTATTGCTATTGATTCTCAGCATTCCCCAGATCCACTTTGTTTGAAGCAATTCTACTTCATCCAGACAAGTTGCAAAAGAGAACCATGAAGAACTAATGTTACATTCCTGAACTCCAGCTGGGAAAAAATGATACCAAATACAATTTCATTCACATTCAAAAAATACATGGTAGTCAACAAAAAAATGAAGTGACAAGATTATGACTTGTTTAGGATTTGAAAATCAAAATTTAGGACTTGGGACTTGATTCGTGACTTGCCTGTCTTGACTTGGGACTTGAGTGCAAAGACCTCAGACTTACCTGTGACTTGCAAAACAATGACTTGATCCCACCTCTGGCAATTGCCATATTGATATTATAATTTACTCCCATTTTAAAATAAGGCACCCTTTATACATTGTAATGACCTTATTCACCACTAAATCATTTACTTTTGCTTTATAAGCCATTATTAAGAACTACTTTACAGTTTGCAGGTTGTGAAAAATCTCTCTAGCTGGGGTTTTGTCAGACTGAAGAGGGATAATAATGCTCTTGGTAATACCTGCATTACAAATCATTTGTAAATAATTTATTAACAGCAGCTTTTAGTTATTACCTGATGTGTGACAAGCTGCAAATCTTAAAGCTTTCAGCTGTTCCTCCAGTGAATTCTGAAGGTTTTATAAACCCAAGAGATCAAGGAATTTTTTCTCAGCTCACATTTATGCAGTATAATCTTTAATAAAAGAGAAAACTGAATGAATAAAGAAAACTGAATAATCAATTGAATTTGAATGAAAACACAGGGATCCACTGCCTTTAAAAATGACAGAAATCCATACCATCCTGCAGATAAAAATGACACAGGCTGATGTAAAGCCTCTCTTGAAGAAGCAGCACCAATCTTCCTACAGAGAAGGATGAATTACATAAGAAAGTGAACCATGTTCCGAGATGTAAAATGTGGTAAAATCAGTACAGAGAGCATCAGCATTGATTATGTAACGACTAAAATCATCCGATTTGTTTTGAAATTTGTGCACAGGGTTTTTTAATGTCAGTAAGAGGGATAACGAGGCTAAAATCCTGACCACAGAAAGCTCATGCTCACCAGCCAGAGGTAGGTCAAAAACAGCAATGTTATGTATGTTTCAGGTCAGCTAAATTACAAAAAAAAGTCACATAATCTGGCTTGAAATGCTTCAAATGTAAAGTTAAATTTTAGCGTAAACAGTAGATGCAACTGTAAAAAGACAATGTATATTGTTACAACATAAATTATCATCACGACTTTTTTAGTGTTTGCAATGAAGGAGTCCCCTCATCTAGTGTTTGAACAGCAGCAGCAGCAGTCCAGTCCAGCTTTGGCACACAGTCACATTTTAATGGGGTCACAATCATCACGGTCGCTGTCTGCTTGTTGGACTCGAGTACCTTCCTCTGTCAGGCTGAAAACAGAGCCACTACTGCTTTGTTGAACATTAAACAGTGCTGTAAGGACAGGCGTAGGATACAGAGGCAGACAAAACAAGCATGCAGATGACTGCCAAGGAACAGAGAGGGGATGTCTTCATTTAAGCCGCCAGAGTAATTTCACAGCTCCAAAGACAAGTCTGTTCTGAAGAGGAGGAGGAGGGAGATGGACACACACTGCCCTCTGCTGAAGGATAATCTGTATTTCTGAGTATTCTGCACATGTACAGTAGAAGACACATTAAAAGAAGTTCTACTTGAACATATTAATTGTATTCAGTGTATTCACTAAATTAAGATATATAGTTATTTTGTGTTATGTTACAGCAGCTTATGTTAGAGCAGCAAGTTATCCTGCATAGCACAGAGACAGTAAACACGAGGTAAATATACTGTTAAACACCAGAGAAGAGAGATAAATAGAAAATAAACTCAACAAATGACGGATTTATTTAAAATACTTAAATACACAGTATAAGAAAATGTTGGATTATTTTTCTGAGATAAATATCTATACAATATCTGTAGGATACACAATATAGAGAATATACAGGAACACCCTATACTAAAATATTAAAATATACAAGAATAATATAAAAGCGCACACTATACCAAAATCTGAAAATATACAAGAATAATATTCAAGAACAGACTATACCAAAATATAAAAGTATACAAGAACAGACTAAAAAATAAAAATATGCCAGAATAATATACAAGAATCACATTTAGAAATATTATATAATATATATATATATATATATATATATACAAAAGTAATAACAACACACTATAGCAAAATATACAAAATATACAAGAATAATATACAAGAACACATAATACTACAGTATAAAACATGTTTGTTTTTTTTTTAAATTACATGCAGTATAAAAGCTATGAGGTCATCCCAACATTTCACTGTGGTCTGTTCAAATATGCGACCCCACCAAAATTTGTCAGCTGCTGACATCTAGCTGACACAGGCGGTAACAACAAAGTATCCAGGAAACAAATGGTCAGAAAATACAATGTGACAAAACACCATTAATGTGAAGTGAAATGGTTTTTATTTTGTTTTTTGTTTTTTTGCATGAGATTTGGTGGCTTTCTTCCCTGATTATATTCTGTTCAGAGCTTTAAAAGTGTGACTCTGCTCCTGATCTGTATTCAGTCTGTTGCGAACGCTGTTCACTCCACTCGGCATCGACAGAGTCCATTGATATTCAGCAGGGTGAGTGTTTGATTTAAACAGGTAGTGCTCTACTCAGAACAAAATCTCATCTCTGACTCTCAGTCACATTAAAGTTCAGGCAGGGATTTGAAAAATGATACAAGCGCACTACAGTGACAGCTGAGTCTTTCTATTCACCGGGATGTAGAGAGGAAAAACATTAAACCGTGGTTTTAAACTGTGAGGTTATGTCTCCACACGGCATTGTTTATACTAAACCATAACACTGGGGAGGGTGTAGTTGTCCATCTTTGCAGGCGATCATGTCAAGACAGCAGCTTACTCAGCCACCCCCTGCTGAACTCATCCCACAGGTAATCAGGGTTTTTTTTTTTAAATCCACAACAACTCACACAGAAATCATTCAGGGGAAAGTGCAATGAGTGTGAAAGGAGCATTAACAGAGTGGCTGGTTATTCGTTTCATTGATATGGTGAGTTATTTCAAGAGCCAACCACAGTATTGTGAAATAAACATGTCTATTTGAAAGACTCAGTGATGTGTGGTCAGGGTTGGCAGTGCCTCTCCAAAGCTAAAAAGAAATTTTGAGATTACAGTACATGATAGTTTTACCTATTGATCTTTTTTTTTGTTCCCACAAGACTGTTCTGTCTAATCCCATCCTAATGTGCTGTAAATTGTTTTACTTGTTTCTTTGAAGACGTGTCCATGTGATTGCCACAGAGCCTTTCTATGTTGTGAAAGGGTCTATCATAACCATAAACCGTGGCTTGTTTATTGTAAACCTACCCGAGTGGTTTTTGTTCTTAAGTAGTTTTCTTGCCTAAACTAAACCAGACTGTGCCAGAAAACCTGAAAAATCCCAAATGCCAGTCTGCATTCACCCTCACAGCCAATCAGAGCACAGTAGTAGTCGCCAATCACAGCACAGGAGGACGGACTGTGGCGAAACGGTCTTAAGCCAACATTTTTGCCAATTCACGCGTGTGCAGTTGGTTCTCTCACTAGGTCGAATGATCACGGTTAAGGCAAAGACCGACCTACAGTCTGTGGCTGTTCCATACCATGTGACATCCACTCCTTCTTGCTGTGGCCTTCCCTGCCTGTTGAGCGGTCCACCTGTTACAGCCATTTGTGCATATTGTGAGCATGCCTTTTCTCAGCTTGCTGTAGCATGTTTTAGCACGGATAGCTACAGTATAACACCTTCTCCGAACTGCATGCAATGTGAGCAAGTTTCAGTGACAAAATGCATCGCTCTCTACGAGAACAACTGGCCGCTAGCTTAGCAGCACTTAGCAGAACTTTGGTTGCATGCCCCATTTTTATTTATTCCTGTCGCTCGTGTTGGTTACAAAATGGGTGATTCATGAAGGGAAATCACCACAGAGCTGCTCATCAAGGTAAATACCCTCACCGATACCAAGCTGCTTGCTTCTGTTTATATTGTATTTCATTTCTAAATAGGAAATCACAATATAAAATGTGTTTTTTTTTTGTTTATAAAGTACAAATGTGGGAGCAAGTACTCACCTGCCTTCTACTTTAGTGGTTACGTCTCCAGTTTGATCAGCAGCAAACAGCTGATGAGAAACTAACTTACTTACTAAAATGAACATCTACCAGCCACTGACAGATATATGTTCAAATTCACTTTCATCATCATCATCATTATTATTTTGTGTCTGAAATCCATTAGTCACTTTCATATTTTACCATCATTTTGCTGGCACCTGATCCTAATTTCCCAACCTGAATGTGGTGATCCTCCGCCACTTTTTTCTTCAAGTGAGGAAATAAAATAAACAAAACATTTGCAGTTGGCATGATAATAATATTTTTTGAGCGACTGAAGATCCAATCATCACTAAAGCATACGGCCCTGATCAGACAGAGTGAGAGGCATCATTTCTGGTAGTTTTGATGAGTGTGATCCAGACTCTGAGTCGCAGCAGTCAGACAGAGACAAACAGATGGAGCGCTCATGTGGTCTGACAGCTGCGTAATATTCTCACCATGATGAAACTACTGATAAAGTCAGTTAAACATTTGATCATCTTCTGTCACAGAATTCCACATTTAAGTGGATTCAG
Organism: Lutjanus argentimaculatus; assembly: GCA_034769285.1. Taxonomy (NCBI): domain Eukaryota; kingdom Metazoa; phylum Chordata; class Actinopteri; order Lutjaniformes; family Lutjanidae; genus Lutjanus; species Lutjanus argentimaculatus. The sequence goes on along the minus strand of JAWZSL010000003.1, from coordinate 23,763,189 downwards.
TGTGGATACAGGGGGTATGATGTGAAGTGAGGTAACCCAGTAGGACAAGATGTCACAGTCAGCATAGACATTCCTGACTTAAAATTATTTTTAACATTGTCATTGTTGGTCCAGGGAACAACAGGTGTCCTTGAGTTGGTTGAAGGAGGTCCCCAGCAAAAGTCAGAATAGAATATTTTAACTTACGTCACATTTATCATTATTTTAACACAAATCACAATTTTTTCAGAAGCTGAAGCAACAAAGTAAGAAATATGTTGGTTATTTTGATTTTTGTCAGGTATAATGAATTTAGTTTGATCATTGATTGACACAAAGTCAAATGTGCATCTATTGTGAGGGTCCTCAACATGAAAAGGTTTGCCTGACTTATGTACATTATATTTTGTCTGTACATGCGTAATATGAACTTGGGCTGCGGTGTAATTGAATGTAGCCATTTGCCACATTGATAGGTCACTGCCTACCCAGGCAAAGATTTCACTGCACATTCCTGCTGAAAGTTGTCACAAAATGAAGGGATATAAGACATGTAGCATTTATGTGAAGCTAAATTAAGCCTTTTAAACAGGCTGATGACTAACACACATGTCAAAACATCAGGCAGTTCCCAAGTTAACGCTACTTAATGCTTTGCAGGGTACAAATGAAAATAAAGACATCAAACATTCATGAGCTCCGGCATCATGGAGATTTACACGTTAATACAGACAGTAAACATGCCATCAATACTGACTGTGTAACACCTGACCGATTTCTTTATGAGTCTACCAGCGGACATGACCTTGTAGTCGTCCCACTTTCCCTTTAAACGCTGGTAAAATATTAGTGCAACATGAAATACAACCTTTAGAGTCGCTAATTTTCGAGTGTCTGTTCATTTGACTCCACTGACAAAATTAGAGGAGACAATTATTCCATTAGCTCAGGCCGAGAACGTGTCACCTTCTGGGGATGAACGGCTAATGTATTGCATCTTCTTGTATACATGAATAATTCATAATCATTAATTACACCCATTGCACGACCTCATCCAACCCCCGATAAAAGAAACCACGTTATTATACATTTAATCTTGGACAATGTCCTCGTGTGTGGATTTGGGAACATCGCATAAGAAAGAAGATAAGAATGTTTTTATCATAAAAGCAGTCTAAACTGTAAAACATAACATGAATAGGGTTTTAGGATATGATAAAAAGGTGATATTCTGTGACATCTTTGGGTCAAAGCACGCTACTCGAAGATGTTTCTTTTCTAGTCAGTTTGGTGCCATTTTGAAATTGGGTTTTCTGAGTTCTTCGGTGTGTTATTTGCAGCCACCCAGGTCACTATTGGTCAAACTTGCAATTCTTCAGCAAATAGATGTGTTGCTCTGAAGCACAGGCTTTCTTACAGGAAAGACCTATGGATGATTAAAGGAAATATAATTATTATATTATTCTGAGCTGTTCTCACCACAAAATCAAGGTGAACTAAAAAAAAAAAGTTATAATTAGAGTTTAGAGATGACATAGACCTTCAAAGCAATTAAAAGCCCATTGAACTAAATATTTGCATTGCAAATGGCATTTTGATTTTGATTCACACAATTTTTGTCATGCCAAAATAAATCCTGGGGTATTTTTTTTTCATCGTATTTTTTAATTGAAAAAACAAAAACAATTAGGCCTAATAATGGAATAATTCAACTAAACTCGGCTCTATTTATTTAGCACATTTCATACACACATGCTTCATATAGCAAAATCAAAACAACTCAGAAAGGAACACACAAAGAATAACAAAAATGCAAATAAATAAAAAACTACACAAAATTACAACAATAAAACAATAACATGTTGTTTAAAGAATGATTGTATTGTTTGTACTGTATTGACTGAAGTAAAAGAAACACTTTGAGATTAAGTAATGTGAAAACTAGTGATTGAAGCTATGACATTACTCCCAATTAAAAATTAAACACCAGATTAAAAAGATAAGTCTTATGTTCCTTTAAAAAATACAGAGAGCTTACCATTCTGATGTCCAAAGGCAATGAGTTCCATTATTTAGGGGCATAAAAACAGAAGGCACTCTCGCCGGAACCTTTATGGGACACATAAGGAAAATGTAAAATAAAAGCTGTGGAGGACCTTAGTGAACGTAAAATTAAAGATGATCCCTGATATATGGAGGAACAAGGTCATTCAAAGCTTTATAAACAAGTAAAAGAACTTTAAAATCAGTTCTAACAGAAACAGGTGGCCAGTGTGGTGTTTTAAGCAGTTGGGTCACGTGATCTATTTCATGGGTTTTGGCTAAAACTCTGGCTGCAGCATTCTGAACTAGCTGAAGTTTTCTTATCAGCTTTTTCATTAAACGAGTAAAAAGGGGAATTGCAGTAGTCTAAATGGCTAGTAATAAAAGCATGAGTGAGTATTTCTGCATCTTCTTGAATTAAAAAGGATCTAACTTTGGCAATATTCCTAAGATAAAAAAAGGAAATTTTAATAACATTGTTAAAGTGAGAGTTAAAATTTAAAATCACCCCTAAGTTTGTGATGCTAGTTTTAATCTGTGTACTGTGTTTGGTCCTATTAAAAGAATCTCAGTTTTATCCTCATTTAGCTCTAAAAAGTTATTGCTCATCCAAACATTAATGTCAGTGAGAAGGACAATACGAGTGTGCAGTGCACTGGGATCACATTTTCTATCACCACTGAATAAATCAGTGATGGTAAAAAAGGATTTTTTTATTTTTCATTTTTCAATCATAATCTTTTTTTAATGTTATCAAACAGCACAGACAATCCTTTACTGCCCATCTAACCAGCTGAATAAAGTGGGAATATTTAAAATGGTTTCTGAGTTCAATCATTTGACTTAGTGACATTGGTCTCCATGTTTATCCCTCAATGTTGTGTCTCACACTGACTGCACATCCTCCTTGCTTGAGGGGATGGCAGCAGAAGAATGATTGTTATGTTTGAGTGTGTGTGTGTGTGTGTGAATAGACAGGGTTGATGACCTTTTCAGAGAGCTATCATTTAATAAACACTGACAGCCTTTTAGAGACCACTTACCATTCATCTGGTCTACAAGATTAGGTCCTCCAGTGAAACTACACAGTGATCGAATCATTGTCTTCAGACTGCACAGTGACAGCAAGAAAACACAAAATCAATATTTCAGTGGTGAGGATTCATATTTTAGAAATTCTGGCAGCAGTTTGCAACAGTCCTCCATCCATCCATCTTTTCATTGTCTGTACCTGTGCAGGGTCAAAAGGGGCTGGACTCTATAATGCATTTGGCAAGAGGTGGAGTACATTCTGCACAGAACACCAGACTGTAACAGGGCTAATGCACATGAGCTGTGCCTCATTTCGAAGCCTGAACCTGTGAAGGAGCTCTCTCAAGTCAGAAAATAGCCCTGTTGATGTCAGAGTCATTGTGGCTTGGGCTTTTGAAAATTTTTTTTAATGAAAAGCCTGTGTTATGAACTGGGACATGAGGTTCAAAAGATGTTTGAATTCACCAGACGGGGAGGGTCTAATGAAGAGATGATACAGAGTTGTATTAGGTAGAATCCAGTGTTTTGTGAGTTTGACTCATACAATGGAGTGTTAAAGTAAGGATATCAGGGTCCTCTTAACCCTTTACTGGTAAATATATCAAAAATAAATTTGTCATAAAATTAAATCAAATTAAAATTTAGCACTTTATCAATTCCACTTGGGGAAAATTAATTTGTTACACTATTTTCACACAGTATTTTCATTACACACAGGCCTCAAATACACACACAAAACCTACAGACGTGCATTAGTGGAGTGTTGGGCAGTAACGATTACTAATCCAAGGAGCTCTGAGTTACTCTTTGACCAAGGTGAACTATTTTATGATGATGTGTACATGCGGCAGGTTGGGGGAGGTCACGTCAACTGCTGGCCAGAAAGCTAAATGAAGGATGGAGAATGAGGGAGAGGGAGAGAGGCATGCTTTCCATGGGTGGAGGTAGTGTCATTATTTTGAGGTTGTTTGGCTCCTCCAGAGATGGAATTTAATTTGAAGGCCACACTAGACAGTGTAACAGTTCACTGGATCAACAATTCAACAAGGCCGCCAACAAGACACAAATTTAATCTAGTAATATAATGAGTGAGGTAACTAATTACTTTTGATGATGATGAGTTATAAGTTGAGTAATATAATCACTTTTTGAAGGAGTAATAGTTAAAAGGTAGTTAGTTATTGCACTTTCTGATTAACTTGCCCAACACTGGCTGCCATGTAGTCGTCACTCCAAGCAGTTAGGGGTTTGCTGCAGGGGTGGATTACATTACTGAACGGGCCTTCCGGGCCCGGGCCCAAGGGCCCAAGGGCTCAGGGGGCCTCTAAGCCAGAGCTTCTTGCAAATCTTTGCCCAGAGGGCCATTGTTTAATAATCTAACTAACTTGTTAGGTGCCTTCCTGAAGGGGACTTTGGCAGTGTCCTGGAGGTGAACTGGCACCTCTACTGGTACCAGTCTACACTTGTATAATCCAAGCTGGACTTGAACCAAACACTCTCTGGTTCCCAAGCTAAGTCCCTACAGACACAGCTACTGCTGCCCCACTACAGACATACATTGATTAACAATGCATTATTTAAAGATATATTACTAAAGATTTTGGAAAATATGATTCTTAGCTTTCTTTACAAGAGTTAAATGAGTCGATCCTGTGGTGGTGAACATCATTTCATCCAAAGTTTAAAAATCTGACTACCAGCACATCTGAATGAACAAAATTGTTTTTTAGGCGGAGGCACATGCTGTAGCTATTCCTTGCTGAACAACAGCTGGGTGCAGTAACTTCCCAGAGATTTGTTTTCCTAGAAGTTTCTAAGCAACCAGTGGGGTTCTGCACAAAAGTATCTGGTGGATGGGAAAACATTTGTTGTCAAGAAATAACTAGACCATGTAACTTCTAGTCTGTCTTGACCTTCTAATCCAACTCTCAGCAAGAAAAACACAAAGTTAACTCGAAAAATGCACGCAGGAAGATTTGAAACAAGAGCCTTCATGCTATGAGGAAAGAGTGCTGCTAACACATGAACAACAGTCCTCCAACAGATTTCCAGTGTATGGAAAAAGAACAAGAAACTGAGATTCATTAAACATTGTTTAAGATTATGTTTTCATTGCACCTTCCAAAAATAGTCAAAGTACATTTCACTAGTGCAACAAGACAAGACAAGACGGATTTTACATGACTACCCCACAACCACTCAACACACATGTCTGCACATACACGCCAGTGAGACAGGTTCACAGTGAGTGCTCGGCCACAGTCATCCGGCGCAAACGTTTCATGCACCGCTGCAGCAAACACGAGAAGTGCATACCGGAAACAGGCCGACAAGGATAAAAGCAGGAGCGCAGGCACGGGGCACGCAACCGCTGCTTTCGTCTGAGGCCGACTCTCACCAGCCCGGCTGCATGTTTGTCCTATTAAATATGAAGCAATTACACAGCCTTATACAAGCCACACTGCTTCTCAATCTTGCATTTGAAGTGAAAAAAAATCCTCTCCTTTCCTTTCCCATGTTCTCCCCTGCTGTGAGGAAAAACTTCAATAAGACCTCATAGTGGAATCAGACGTGTTTTTTCTGCCCACTTTTTCCTCAGACCGACTTTTGCAGTGCATTGATAGCGAGATGAGAGATAAATTGATGAAGTTACACTTGGATGAATAAATTAGTGGGCCAACTTGTACCAGAATACATTTACATCTAGATGAGATTACAGTTCTGACATACAAGCTCATTACTGGCCTCTGCTGCTTCCTCCAGACGTCATCACCCAATTGCATCCTAACTCATTCAGCTGGGTCGCCGCTGTGACTGTGAGAACAATACGTACAGTAACAGGCTGATTGATGTGATAAATCACAGGGAGGGAACAAGGAGGAACCTCCAGCCACACATTCTGAAAGCTGAGTTTTAGTTACTGCACCAGAGAGACCCCGAGGTGCAGATAAATGTCTCAACATTTGAGGCTCAAGGATTCTTAATTAAAGGCTAAATAGCACAGCTTCTGCACACAAACATCATCAGTAGAAAATCCTCCTACAATTCCCCTAAACTCTTTCCTTGCCTTCCAGTATGAAGCAATGCTCCTTGGAGAGCCTTTTATGTCGCAAATAAAACTCAGTCTTTATATGCTATCATGAAGAAATATGAAACAGGAATTCTGGTTTTATGTGGTTCTGTTAGGAGGCACAAGGAGACTGTTGCAAGAAGCAGCAACCTAAAGGGCTCTTTAACACCAGTATAATCTAAACATGTATTTATTTGAATGCACACATTTCTGTATTTATGTAAATTTATAGTTTTCCTATTCAATTCTAGCCATAACTCAAAATATTGCAAATTTGTGTTCAAAGCTTTATAGCAGTGATCATATGCAAAAAGTGCACTAACTCAAGTAAGTACTTGTATTTTACTTGAATATTTCCATTTCTGCTTCTTTATACTTCTTCTCCAATACACTTTAGTGGGAATTATTGCACTTTTTGCACCACTGCATTTATCTGGCATGCATAGTTACGTTTCAAATTCATTCATTCACACTCCAGACAAAGGAGTAGATTTCAGGGGGGAGGTAGAAGGGACAGGCCCCCCTCAATATTTAGAACATGTGCATTTGTCCCTGACAATAAAACATGAAAGTAGCAGAGGACTTTTATTTTGATGAGCTGTTGGCCTGACAGCCTTTGGATTGCATTGTTGTTCTAATTCACATAAATGAAGACATTTCCAGGATAAATTGGTGCATAAAATTCGCCAGAAGCAAGGAAATGAAATGTAACATGAAACATTTCTGCATTAAAAGATCTCAAATATGTTTCCAACAATGTTCAAATGCAAAGAAATCTTTACTTTATTCAAGATAATGGTTCGTTTTCTGCTAGCTGTTATTAGCTAGCTGATAAAACTTATGGGAAAACACAGAATACACTGGTTACATATCGAGGTCAAGATCGAGGATGGAAGTTATTGAATGTGACAAACATAACATGAGGAAAATTTTAATATTTCCTTGTCCATGAACATGATTTCAGCCCGAGTCATATCGGATAGATTTTCATCTGCTATGGTGGTTGTTTAAAAGTGAAAATAACTGTTCCCATTATCCCACGCTACTTCATACAGAATGTTGTAAAGAAATCTGTGCCCTTGATTCCACGCACATATTATGAGCTTTTATGCAGATACCCAAGTATCCAACAGTATATTAAGTTGTTAAAAGGAAACTCCATCTGCATTCTTTTCTGGGTTTTTCAAACAGAAATAGCTACTCAGCCATTAGCAAAAAACATGGATGGAGCGCTGATGCCCTCCCCTTGTGCAACCTAGGGACTTTATATGTAGCAACGTCGTCATGCAGAAACTGTCAGGTCAAGCAGGAAAACGTTTTTATAAGGGGTTGGGAAAATAGCATTTTGATGCTAAAATATATGTACTTAAACCAAAATTTGATTTTTCAGATCTGAATACATAATACACATACACACACACTGAATACACATACTGAGAGGATACAGAATGATTAAAAACAATGGAACCACTCTTAGCTATTTACAACAGGAACATGTTTCTTACGTGTTAAGCGTCAGTAATAGCAATGTTATAATATATACTTTCATCATTTTATGTAAAAGGGCAATAATCAGTAATTTTATAATAACAATGAATGTAAGGGCAATGTGAAATCAATGTTATAGAGCTAGTAAGATTCGTCTAATTGTTTAGCTGTCCGGCCTGTGACTTTATTCTTTTAGTTCACTCTCGTGGGTTGTTTTCGGCAAAAAAGCTTTAAAAACCCACCTGCTCAGCACCAAACACCAGGCAGACAAAGTTAACGACTAGCTGGTGGAGCATTTAGCAGCTCAAGAGCCAGATATTTCCCTCGGTAAGTGGTGGAAAACAAAACAGAGCTAAAAGTAGAGTGACTATTAGACTTGTAGTCATCAGGTGGCCAGAAACAAAGCTCCAAATAAATGCTAATGTTGCCCCATCACTGCTTGATGTGTAAAGTGAAATTGCCCACTTGCATATTAAAATAATCCAATTAAATTACTACATTCAGCTCATTGGTATTTTCCACCTGCCACAGTGGTCCTGGACAAACACAGCAGGCTTGCAGGTGCACAGGATCAAAGCGACAAAGCTGAAGTGGCCTGCAGCTTTAAGTGAAAGTGAAAAGCCTCGACACAAATGGAGAGAGAAAACAACAACAGAGAGAGGAAAGGTAAAGGTGGCTCTACTGGGAAATCTGCTGAAGGGGAGGCTCAAGGGGAGGATAAGACCCCCTGTCATCAGTGACCCGAGTGCACTCACACAGTCATGCACATGAGCAGAGCACACACATCCAGGCTGCAGCACGAAGGAAAGCCTGATATCCGAATTGAAGAAGCCCTGAGCAAACATAGTTCTTCAAGAATTCTCTTATATTTTGCCTTGCTATCTTATTTTAAAGAATATTTGCACATTAAACAAGATTTTCCGGGTAGCAAACAGAAGTTACGACATGATCATGATGCAATAGAGCTGACCGTCCGCTGTATCCCATTTGAAGGGCACTGCCTCGAGAGTGGGCACATCAGCACCTGTCACTTCTTGCCTCCAGATGTTCAAATATATGCCTTGTGACACTCTGCATGGCCCATCTATCACTCAGCTCAAACCCATAACCTTCTGCTTCCCCATGCACCATTATATATTCAGCCAGCGATGTGAATATGGGATGCAGGATGGATGAAGAGGAAGAGTCGCCGTGGAGAATGAGAAGCGAAAGGTTAAGTCGTGGGCTGCCGGTGACAGCACAGCAGGGGATTGTGGATGCGTGTTGGCAGGTACATGTTATAGCTCCGAGAAATGGCTGCTGTTTATGGTTTACAGCGAGCAATAAGGATGAAGCGGCGCTTCAGAGGACCTCATGGGTGCCAGCTGATGGACAGGCCATGTTATTTGTATTAAATCACAGAGGATAAGTGTGACTCCGCGGGATAAACGGGCTGTCTCACTGGTGAGCGCTGCCTTGTAGCGAGAAAAACACAGAACATATCTCTGTTTTGATCAGCACTCTTTGTGTCATATGTTCAGAGAGACAACTAGAAACAGCAGGTGGAAAGAAAAACAAGCTCTCCTTTCTCCTTTGGTATTTTTGTTGAAATTGTCTGAGTTAGAAAAATTTAACTCATGTTCATTCCCCTCAATGTACCCAAGATTTATACCCTAATACCTGTGACTAAATTGAGATTTAAGATTGAACAAATGTGAGGATGGGCACAACTTACTCTAACATTTGATGTCAAGTGCTGGGATACTGTTTTCAGATTTTAGTTTCCATGGGATGAACACACTTGTACATCATCCCATATACTGTAGAAAAAGTGAGGAGTCAGGTTAGTATTTTGTGCTTACTTCATCTTATTTATTCTATGGTTCATGGCAGCTTTAATCCAGCTGTCACAGTGATTTAGAGAGTGAGACTAAATTCCTAAGTAAAAAGGGAGAAAACGGCAGTTGTATATAGCACAAGAGTAGTGACTTCTCTAGGGGCAAAAGTGTCAAGGTGGGAAGTTAAGATGATGTGAGGTGTTTAATTAATGACAGTCTGCAGGGAAACATGTCATGCAATTACTTTCTGTTGTTGGAACTGAAATGGGGTTTTATTGTTGCCTCATCTCTGATACAGAGTCATATATATTAGAGTCATGTGTTGATTCAATACTAAATGATTTTTAGATGAAACAAAAGCCAATACTGATTAGACATTGAGCTACTCTGCCTATATATGTGTCTTATAACTCACAGAGAGAGCTTGATTCATACAAATGTGTTAATTTATAAAGCTTACTACTCTGTGTGAAAACGTTTGACTGTTAAAGGGAGAGTCCAAAATCCAAAATACATATTTTTCTGCTTACCTGTAATGCTATTTATCAATCTACGTTGTTTTGGTGTGAGTTGCTGAGTTTTGGTGGGTGTAGTTAGTTCCTGCATGAAACTGCTCACAACCAGGTCTGTGGATTATCTTGAGTAACTGGGTCATGATTTCCGAAAAGAGAGTTTTTCAAGCGTCATCTGGTTTCATTATATTCAGAGAAGGAACGCATCTCTATGGCTGATATCTCCAAAACTCTGCAACTCACACCAAATCAATCCAGATGGATAAACAGCAGTACTGGCCAGAGGCAAAATATGTACTTTTGATTTTGGGGTCAACTGTCCCTTAAAGATAAAATTTTTGTATTATTGCCTGTGACAGAGGGCAGTTATCTACTTTCGTGTCACTTGTTTCCTCCACAGGACCTGGTCAAAGTAGCATGATGGTAACATTTTCCACCAAATTAAATTATGATAATATGGAGTTGCCTGCAGGAGAGAAGGAAGGGATTTGGGTCTAGTTCAACTCAGTGAATAGATGAAGCTCTCCAGTCTCACTACAGAGTCTAAAATGAAATAGGCTCTCTATCAAGCTGCATCCTCTGGGGTTGAAAAGTGATGCCAACTTGGAAGTGCCAAAACCCGTAGTTCCTTGAATGGCCACTTGAGGCTGGCTACAAAAGCAAGTGAATCCCCATAGACTGCCATATTAAAATGCACAAATTTACAGAAGAAACTAACATGTTAACAGCCAGGTAAAAAATGGATTTGGTGTGTATAGATCATTTTCTCTTTCATGACAACTGTTTGGAAGGTGACGTTTATATAAGTCACCTGTTTAAATTATATTCAGCCTTAAAGTTACGCAATTAAGGACATAGCTTGTTTTGAATGACAGGGCACCATCACAGATTGCAAGCTGCTTAGTAGCCACCTCATTCAGGATGCCTTAGCTGCACTCATGCACCACTTCTTTGGCCATTTTTGGATTAGCCGGGAGTTAGATGGACTCTGCTAAGATGGTGACAGCCAGAGCCACCACAATGTGAGCTTCACAATGGCTCTTTAGTAACCTATGGGTGACATCAAAGAGACAACGTGCATGTTTTATACAGTCTGTGGTGTCTATTCAGTATCATTCAATTCCTCTCCGGCTGGGACAGAAATTGCAATGTCAAACATGCAGCTTGGCTGTCTAGGTGGTTTAACTTTTTAGCAGCTCTTCTTATGAGCTTGTTACTTTATTTTGGAAAGGCCTATAATCCCAACAACATACAAATTAATCTCACAGTTCTGTGACCCTCTGCTGTGCTTGTAAAATTTCCAATTAATTAGTTGAATGTCTGAAATGTATTACAATAACAAAGGTTTTATGGCTTAAAATGTAATTAAACAACTTAAAAATGATGATAAGCTTTGTGATCTTTTTTTACAGGAGGTTATATTAAATGAAATCATTAAATACTGAGCACTCTGTTTTGGCATTTATCTGTAGCGTCTAAATAAAATCTGCCTCTTATAAAATGACCTTGAGCAGGTTACAATGCATTTATTCCCCACTGCACACACAGAGTAATAAAAGAAATTGATACCAAAATGGACTTCTAATCAAAAAAGAGTAGATGACATTTACTGTCGCAGATTTGATCAGGGAGATGAATCACCCATTGTCCTTGAATGCAATTCGTGGCTCAGTGCGACCTTTGACCTCAGTGTGCTGTGAAAGTACATTTCTATAGGTCATGAGGGAGGCCTGTAACCCTGTTGTTAGCAAACACACACAAGAAGACACACGGCAACAAAGTCAGCAGAGTGTAAAATCAGAATAATACATTGGCAGCAGGCAGAGGAGGAGCTGCTGTCTGTCAGTCAGTTTATATATTTAGAGCAGGAGAGTCTGCTTTGATTCACAGGCAGCAGCACAGCACGACACTGTATGCTCTCAAACAGAATCCCACAGATGTCATAGTAACATTTTGAATGTGAGGATACAGTATGACACCAGAGTGGTTCATTCAACATCTTGATCGACCCATTTTTGTTATTTTTGTACAAATATAATGCAACAGTCCTACAGTCCTGTATCAAAGAAGTGTTGATGTTGTTCAAGTCCAAATGACCTGTTTTCATTTTAATTTTTGGGAAAAGAAAAATTACACAGTGTGCCTATATACTGCACAGAGCCAGAAATGTATGTCCCTCATCTGGTGATGACTGTAGTCTGTATAAAATATGGACGTAGCCTCCATTATGTCGCTCACAGGTTTCTGAAGAGCTATAACATGGGGGTCCATGGGGATTGACTTGCTCAGGTGGCCATTCCAGTAACTGCAATTTCTGGCAGTTCTGCGCTGGCTTCATTTGTCTAACGCGTAACCTGGGAAGTTTAAGTGCATTTCTTTTTAATCACCAGTAGGTCTGTGTGTGTGTGTGTGTGTGTGTGTGTGTGTGTTTAATCCCTACCTCTCTTACAGACCTGCAATCAAACAAAGCAGCCTGTCCTCACCAGGAAAATGAGCAGTGTTGGGCAAGGAATTACAATACAATTACAGTAAGTACGTCACTTTTTACTTATTACTCACTTAAAAGTAATTATATTACTTTACTTGTTATTAAAAGTATCAACAGTAATTAATTACATTAGTAGTTATATTACTATACTACTTTTGTACTCTGATGACAAACTGCTGATCCAGTCAACTGTTAACACCCACAAAGATTTTGTTGTTTGCTGTCCAGATGTCGACTGTGGTGGAAACGAAATAGCCAAACAAGCTCAAAGCAATGACAATACTTCCACCTGAGAGAGTAGCCTCTCTCCCTCTCCCTCATCCTCCTTCCTTTGTTTAGTTTTTTGGCTACCAGCTGATGTGACCTGCCCTGACCTGCTGCATGAGTTACTTGGATTAGTAACTGTAATACTACTGTTTTGGAATTTGTAATCCCTTACACTACATATAACTGGGTTAAGTAATAATATGAGCAATACATGTCCAACACTGATAACAAGCATCGAGGTCTTCCATGCAAGGAGGTTATTACAACCAGTATTTACCTGTTTCCTATTAGGTGGCGACCTCTAGTAGGCATAGTAATTATGAAAAGTATAAAGATATATCATCATATATATCATATCATATAGGATATTCCATTTAGAGATAAAACTGTGTGTGAGAGAGGATGACATGCAACAATGATCCAAGTCCATTCTCACACGAGACATCATAGCTACATGACATGCACCTGAGCCAACTGAGCCTCCAAGGTGTTTCAGTTGTCCAGTGTTCACTGTTGATACTAAAACATGCTGCACACACACACACTACATCCACAGAGGGACAGAATACTACAAAGGTCAGGACAGTTTGCCCTGAATTTGATGGTAAAAGTCCAATGTGTGCACATTTCCATACATGGGCAAGTGGCCCAGCAAAGTGGCTGTGTGCCGTGGCATTCAGGCATGAGAGACTGCCTGTCTGGGTCTGTGTGTGTTTATGCATGCAACCAAACCTGTTGCAGAAGTCTGTTTCTATAATTTGTTTTGGTCCACTTCGGTTTGAATATATTACCACAAAAGGACAAAGCAATCAGTGCCAGGAAGAGCACAAAAATGACAGGAGGACATCTGAAAGTCAATTGTATTTATAGTGGAGGACAGGTTGAGTGGAGCCTCAGGCTAAGATGAATATCCCAGACAAGACATATCCAAAATTAATCAGGTGATCATGGAAGTAGATTTTGGAGGAGCAGTTCATTTCCTCATTCATTTAAGATGGATGAAAGCACATGAAGGACGTGGAAAGAGAGGCAAGCCAAAAATAATAAAGAAAATAGATGAGTTCAGCTGTGTCACATGGTTTCCCCCAGGTGGAGATGTCGTGAGCCTTACATTTAATGGAGGGAGATACATTTGAGGCCGTATTAAATATTACTTCAGGGCCAAAGACGCAGATATTACCTGAATGGCACTAGAAAGATATGTGGATCACAAGGACAAGATCACGTAAAGGTTGTGTTGACAGCTGTGCTCTCTGCATGTTGTGTGATATCCCTCTGACAATAAATATTGATTATTATCCAGCATTTATGGTCACTTTACTGGCCCCCTGGAGGGAATTTGTTCTGCGCATTGGACAGATTTCGACAATTTTTAAAGGGACAGTTTATCCCAAAATCAAAAATGCATATTTTTCCTTTTACCTGTATGTTATTTATCCATCCAGATAGTTTTGGTGTGAGTTGCTGAGTTTTAGAGATATCAGCCATAGAGATGTCTGCCTTCTCTCAAATATGATTGAAGTACGTTAAACACTAGCCACTTCTGGTGCTCAAAGAGACAAAAAAAAAAAAAAAAAAAAAAAAAAAAAAACATTTGAAAAAGGTGCGCACAAATCCACTGAAGTAGTTAATTATGTGACAAGGCTCAGGTGTGTCGGGAGTGCACAGCCGCTAAATGAGTGTTACAGAGGAGCCAGCTTTCGGATAGCTCCACTGAAGACACGCTACGGCCTGATCACCTTCCAGCTTAAAAACTTTTGTACAAAAATCAGCTCTTTTATTTTTCGTATCTATTCATCACGCTTCACAAGAGCAGGAAGCCGTGCTAGTGAGACCTGGACTGAGGGACCCCTAACTGCTGGCCTGCGACTCATTAAGACCGTCCTGCTCAGCTGAGCTATTTGGACACACTTAGACTGGATTAGAAAGAGGCATGGTCTTTGCTCCTAAAACTAAGTTATAATAACTTATGCTTGCTATGGCAATGGTGGCGCATGTAGATGCTGTGGCTGGTAGCACCTTCAAACTTTGTTACTTTTCCCTTTTAATCTGTTATTTTTCAGCTTTATAGCTGAAATGCTCTCACCTATGACAGAAACATGCTCAGGCATTGTAAAACGAAGCATAGGATTTGGATTCAACAGCAGCGCACCTTGAGACAATCAACAACGCATACGGCATCTTCCAACACTCAGCGAGATCAGCTGGATTCACCGCTGTGGATCACCCCAGGAGGAGTGAAGGTGAGTGGGGATAAGAGCCATGCTAAGCCAGTCTGGACTTAGGGCTGCTCCTTGCTAAAATCTGTTCAAGAAAATGAAACTGACAACATTGGATACAGGGCTGGCCAAGTGACAGAAAACCAGAGACTGTTGTATCCACATCTTACAGAGACCTTCTCCACCACAAGACCCCAGATCAAGGTCCAAATGTCCAGGTTGCCGTTTGTCTTTTTGTTTTTGTTGACTGTCTCTATTTTGTATTTTTATCTTTTATGTGCTGCAGAACAGAAACCTACTATAAAACAGTTTAAACACTCAGGCCCGTTCAATTTTAAGTGATTTTATTATGTTACTTTATTATGCTAATTAATCTTTTCCTGTATAAAAAGAAATGAATGACATGAAATGAAAGGTGTTATACTTGATGGGTGCACCATAACTCCAACCTGACAAGACACAACACGCAGGAAGAGGGAGGCGGACTGTGTCTTTACATCAATGATGCTTTCTTCAGAATCACAATTTTAATGTGAAGATTTCGATATATCATCACCATCTTGTTGCTGCTGTTCACACTCAACCAGACACAAATTCAGTAAATACACTACAGAATTATTTCCTGGGTGTGTATGGGTAAATAATATGTAATATGTATGGTCTTATTTTATTTTGTTATATTTTTTACTACTCTACTCTGTATTATCTGTATGTTGCATGTGTGGAAGTAGCATGAACAACCTACAATTCTTATTTTGTTGTACAACCCTGCGTTGTGTAACATTAATTTGGTGTGGCCTAATCCAGAGTGCCCAGTGAAAACCCACCCAGCTGCAGAAAAAACAACCTTAACTCTCCATCCACGCAGCCATGCGTTGCCCAAGGCAGTTATATCTGAGCAGTGAATCCAAGGGCAACATATGAGTGGAAGCTTTTAAGAGAGGAATGTTTGCTTGAGGTAGTTTCAACACACACTGTACACTATTTGTTTAGGATATACCCATAGTAGTCTCAACAACAAGGGATGGATAAATTCTGCTACTACAAAATCATCATCCAACCATGGCTGACATCTTCAGGTCCCCAAGGATGACAGTTCAGCACATGGCAGCACTTTTATGTGCACTGATTGGTGCGCTACCTGTCACCCCGGGGCTTTACAACTCATCAGACCTACAGTACAGTATGGGACTGTCAAATCCTTCTCCCTGTACTTTTATCTCTCCACTCACTTACTGTGAGGCTGAACCTGAAGATGAAGAGATATGATCACCACATTCGAGTTAATATTAGTAACACTGATAAAAATGTGACAGAATAAGAACAGATTAGAAGCCAGGCTGTGATAATGAAAGCTTTTAGTTTAGTTTACCTGATACTCAACTCAGCTGAACCTTTTTTCTGTAAGTATATAACAGAAAATGATTTAATTTCAGTGGATGCCACAATGCATTCTTATTTCAGTAACACAGCATTGCTGAATATCCTGCTCTTTCCTCTTTGTGTAGCTGACAAGTTTAATTTTAGTTAATGTGATCTGATAAACACAACCCATATTTCCTGCAGATCAAAAGCTAAAAGCTGTTTTAAACCACAAAGTCATCCAGGTCAGGTATTTTATGGGTATTTTTAACCATGTTTGCGTGCATGTGGTGCAATTCCAGCTGTCAAAGGCTATGGTTATACATGTGGGACCTTGATGTTGTTGCTGCAGCAGCAGGAGTGTTTCTGATGCAACGAGAGCTGAAGGATGAACGGTCAGGGGTCAAACCACTGTGCTGATTTCTCCCTCATCTACACTGAACACGGACACACACACACACACACACACACACACAGTCACACACACTTCACTCCACCACCTCTAACTTATGTGGTATATAGACAGCTGGATGTGCATGGATGTGTACTGGCCCTTGGCATAAACATTCAACTGCCTTGTAAAGCACCACAACCACTCAGAAGTTCCACATAATGAAATTATAAATGGTCACTTGATGGCTTTGGGGCCACTAACACATCGCTTTAGGCCACCAAAAGCGTAAGACAGGTTCCAGTAACAGAACATGGATGCATTTCAAATGGAAAAATGTGATAATAACATTCAAGTGTATTCTGTTATGTTACATAAATACGTAAAAGGTATTCTGGTCACACATACATGTGGAAAGTTGGAGGATTACCTCTGGGAAATCCTTTAAGTAAAAGAGAGAAACTCTTCTGTTCGCATCAGCTTGAGATTGGCAGTTGGCTCTTTTGATGTGACTGGTAATCTTCCCCATGCCTGAGAAGTTGCCTGCTAGCATTAGAGCACAACAAAGCAGCCGTGGCACACAAGGCGCTGGGCTCATAGTGTGATGCAGATTCATTTTCTTCCAGAGTAGAAAAGGGCACAAAGTGTTGGCTTTCTTGGTATTCTACGTAGAACCTGAAAGTACTTGCAGGTACATTTAAATGCAGTAATAACATTCAGGCAAATGCTAGCAGGATAGTTGATGAACTGTTTGTGTCATAGTATTAACATATACTATAGGTCTGACAATATTCTACAGTATATTTGTCTTGTTGTCAACAAATATCATGAAAACATATGTTCCACCCTTAGATGGCTTAAAACCATTTCAGAAAACTCTCCATCCATATTAACACCCCTGAAAACATTACATTACATTAAAATTCACCAACACTGGACGTGCATCTTCAGCAGCATGTATTTTTGTATCTCTTTTCCATCACTGCATCTAAATGTCCTTTCGTTTCTTTCTGCATGCAGATAATTTAACATCCATTCCATCACATGTACAAACTCAAAATACTCCACAGTATTATAACGTACTCTGAGTTCATGCTTATAGCATACATGTGCTATTTTAGTTGGGCTATTCTTTAAACTGCATTTGAATTATTATTTGCTTTACAGTTCAATCATGTTCTCTTTATTGCATTGCATCAATACTGAACCCATTTATAACATGTTTGTATCCATCTGCAAACAGAAATAGTTATTGAGTTCAGGCAGTCAACTCGAGCTGAACCGCAATCACATATGACACGCCTTGCACTCTGTAGTACATACCAAACGCACCCTTCCAATCTGGCGGTCTATTTAAACCACTAAAACCTCCCATCTCTACCTCTGCCTGTCCGTGCCATTGCTGCTTTGCAACAGCATCAGTCCCTGTTCATTCAGCCCCACCACCACCCCAACATCCACCTGCAGGTTCCGACAGGGGGTCCGAGATATGTGTTAATCACTCCTCAATATCTCCATGTAAACATAATCTGCGAGGAGTGATGAGGTCAGAGCCCAGACGCCAAACTCTAACTATGTTCTGCTGCTGTAATAAACATTCTTAAATGTGAGCTGTCTGACTGAACTAAAGTTATTACACTGTTTTGTTACTTGCTTCTGATTCATCAATTATGGCTTTTTAAAGTCTGTTTTTTTCTGAGTAACAGACTGTTGCTATGATTGACAGACTGTTGCTGTGGACACAGTGTGGGTCATTATTTTAGGATGATTCAAGACCTGCATCACCTTATCAGGGTTTATCTCCCAATAATGACCTGCTCACTGTACATTATCCCTTATCTATAAATACCAGGAAACTTATTGGCAACAATGTTCATGACACAGAACTTGTAGTCACAATGTTTGTACACTCAAGGAAAGTTTCCTGTCTGTCATTGTAGACTGTTGATTTATTTAGGTAGTCTGTTCTCCAGAGTCACTCAGGTACAATGTACATCCACCACGCTCATTTTTGTTGGTGCTGCTTCTACATGTCTACATCGTCTTTTGCTGAGGCTGATCATTCAAAAGTTTCATGCCATTCCCGTGTTGCATAAAAGAGCCCTTTAAGTAAAGGAATGAGAAAGCACTGATATCATACCGAGGAGACAATGGCGTACACTCTGACATTGCGATCAAAAAACTCTTGTTTACTTGTCTGGATGACAACAACTTGGCAGGTGTTTTCAAAAAGCTCAGTTTTAGTGACCTAAAACACTGTTCGTGTCTGGACAAAAGGACAAAATGCGCAGAAAAAAACTATGTTTTATTAAATACTTGTGTACAGGGCCTAAATCAAGACTGCCCAAAGACACAAAGTAAAAACAAAACAGGAGCACAAAAAGCCCAGGCTGAGAGGCAGCAAGACCAGCAGTTCCCACGCCAGAAGCCTCTCTCTTCTGATTCTGGCACAGAAGCTTTTAAGCATTTCATTCCCAAGCCAGGTACATGTCATTAAGTAATCCCATGTAGCACACCTCGCCAGAGCGAGAGAGGCCAGGTGAGGAAAGGGAACAAACAGTACAGGGAACAAAAACAGCCTTCTCAGCCTTAACAGCACCATAACTAACAAGTATTTAATTAGTAGACAAATCTGAAGTAGTTTATTCCTCTGTGCCAGAGTCCTTCATTGTTGTCTAAAAACTATTAACAAATGATTAAATTAATTCCTTCTGTACCATAAACACAGCTGCTGTAGTTTATTGGTCAAGAAATAAACAGTTCACTCCTACTTGAAAAACATTTGATAAAATATACAGTGCCCTGCTGTTTTAGGAAATGATTTTTGCCTTTTATGTTCATGACCTGTTTTTAAAGATTTACATTTTAAGTAGGAACCAATGGGTTTGGGCTGAGTGCCACAGGAGTGCTGAGGAAGTCGAAAAGTACTGAGAAAAGAACTAACTAACATAGTTGCTTTTGGTCTTTTAATTTGATTTTTTGATTATAACAATAATGCTGACCTTATCCAGAACAGATAATTTATGTTTCACATTCTTCTTTATTCGGGAACTCTGATTCTTAACTCTGTTCTCTTGACGTTGGCTTTGAAATTCATGTAAAATGGCACAAATAACACAGCATGGGTGTTAAAAGTACATCATTGGTCTTTATCATCCTCTGCTGACTGCACTGGAAAAAAGGCCACTCCAAAAATAAGTAAAAAAAAATTAATACAAGATATTTTTGCTTGTAATAAGCAAAAAAATCTGCCAATGGAACAAGTGAAAATTCTCTTGATAAGATTTCTTGAAATAAGACAATATATTTAAGCCTTACAAGATCTTGAAATTAGCTGGAAAAACTCATTCTTAGCTATATTTTACTAGTATTGTGAAGTTTTAGTGTCACATAATAAGTTTGTGGTGCTCAAAAGTAGTATTTTTCCCCTCAAAAGTAGCTTTTTTTTTTTAACCTTCCAATGTCATCCTCTTCGTTTCAAGTGTATTTAACTCATTTTCAGTTCTATAATTGTGACACTGTTCTAGATTTATGTCCACCACCTACTTGAAATAAGATTCAAAACTGGTATTTTGAGACAAAATTTCTTGAAGTTAGCATTCCTGACTAGTATTAGGCAATGCTTTTTGCCATAATAAGTCATAATTCTCCAACCTGTCATCATTTCTAGTGTATTTACCTTACTATAAGCACTACAACAGTAATACTGTTCTAGATTCAAGACATTCACCTACTGCTTATAAGACAGAAAAAATGAAAACTAGTCTTGCATTAAACCAACAAATTTATTTATACAGGAAAAAGCCCCATGAACAGAGAGGACTGCATAAAAGAAGACCGTTTTGCAGTGGCTTATTTCTTCTCATCTGACCAATGTGCCCCTCAATACACCTGCAAAATCTGTGCTTTGCACAGGCACACTCAAAGCATAGTCAAACACACTACTAGGCACACTAAAACTGCTCAACCTGTAACATTCATTCTTAATACAAAGTGCTTATTATTGTAACATTCATATTAAAGGTTTTAGGCTTACATTAACATGAACATTTGACCAAATTCCTCCCACAATACACCATTAAACATTGTAACATTATCATTAAGGATGCACAATATTGGATTTTTTGGCGATATCCAATAGGCTGATATTTTACAACTCAACTGGCCAATAACCGATACTGCTATGCTCACTTTTATCCCGACCTAATTGCTTAGTCAGTTTACTCTTTCACAGTTGAGCCTAAATTAGTGACTACATCTGCTGAATAGACTGTTGCCTAAACTCAATATTAACTGAAAACTTAAAATTAACTTAAAACTAGGCAGTCTCTGCACTGCACTGTGCAAACAAACACATTTTTTTTTTTTTTTTAATCAGTTATTATATCGTTTTGTTATATCAGTGGATATTGGCATGTTGGCTGATATTATCGTGCACCCCTAATTAACACTGGGCTAACCTGGCCAAATTCCAAACAAGAATCAATAGCAATGAACATGGACTGTAGTAGCCTTGGAGGGAGAGAGGAAGTGCTATCCTATAGTCCACATCTGACCACACTGGCTTTATTGGCCAATAAAAGCATTCCACTCAGCCATGCTCTTCTTGTAAGATGATGTGAGATCTCTCTCATGGATTTTGTCCAAGAGAACCTCCGTCTGTATGACTGAAAGCAGAGTGGCTACACACTTTGGGTATGTAAGGTGTAGGGTATAATAGTAGGCCATAAGGTATAAAGCACCCTCGGTAACCTTGTCTTTTGGAAACGTGGTTATTGGCACATCTCCTACCGCTAGGAGGCAGTTGGACGGACTCACGATCAGGACTGGGCAGGAGAGAGGGCGCTTCTTCAAGTAGGCATTAGGGTCTTCTTTGTCCTTTAACACATAACACAGACATCCTTCTGTCAGGATAATGCACTTTTGTTTCAAGGATCATTTTGGTATTTTGGAACCTAAGCCCAGAGGGTAGAGGGTTGTTTAAAAACACATAACTTTACAAAGCAAAATTATGACAAAAGTTGCAGTACTGAGAAAGCTACATCTTAACTAGCCCCAATGCATTTACTGTTCACATATGTCTAGCCTTCCTAAAAAACAGAAAACCAAGGCCAGGCTAGTCTTCCTTGGTTTTCATTAGGGTGATAAAATCTGCTACCATGTAATGCATCCTTTTTTGTACATACTCTGACACTGAGAGCCACAGACATCTAACCATTGAAAATCCTCTTTCCAAAAACAAATGTTTTGGGTGCCTTTGAAGGCTTAGAACATACAGTATGTGAATAGGAAATACATTGAGAGCAATCAGAGGCAGCACCTTGAGTTATAATGTTTTCAGTACTGTAGTCAAAAAGATCCTGCAACATTTTACACAGCTCACCTCGAGGACATGCACCAGAGCCTCACTCGCATCTCGTACCCTCTTTGGTGGGGCAGAGGTGGAGGGGAACAGTGATGGCAGCACACGTAGGATCTCAAGAGCCTGTTCAGCTGTACAGGAAAAGATACATTATTTCACTACAACACTTGGACAAAATGCACAAGGTCAAATCTGATCAAAGGTATACAACAGACACAATGCTTCAAACAAACATTTAGCCAGTGATGGGATAACAATCATGGATGAAAAAGGAGGACGACAAGACACTAGCACATGTACTTGACAATTAACATGCCTGAAGGTCCACCCTAAACTCTGATCACTAATAACACCAAACATCATTGCTTACCTTTGTCCATTCCCATTGGGGGTTTCAGTGTCTTTTTCCATACACCAAAAACTGCACCTTCTGGCAGAAGTCATGCCACCTTCCCTTCACTTCATCGATGAAGTTGCCATTATCTTTATCCAAAATGCGATGAAGCTCCTCCATCACCTATGAAATATTCAGTATACCAATACAGACATGTGAATGCATCACTTAGGAGGAGGAAATTGGTATATTAAACATTGTGTGTGGTTTTAATCATGCACAGTCAACGACTTACATGTCCAATGTCTTTGAAACAAGGATATGCTTCTAGAACCTTCTTGTGTCTGTCCTCCTCGCGAATGGTATTTGAATCAATGAATGCTCTTCTGGCTAGAAATTCCAAATCCAGGAGATGAGAGACATCCTGGTGGTTTGGATTTTTTCTTTTAAACAAAGTTTGTAGGGTCTTGTAGTGCTTGGCCAAGGTTGCTGGACTGTAGGTGTCTGGACTGTCAATATCTGCAGGCTTGTTAGCTGTAAGACACAAAAATACATAATTAATGTGCCTCACATTAAAAAAATAATCTCATGTTGTTAAATGACAAAAAATGTCAGAAATCTGCTATAAAAAAAATCATACATTAATATTCGATTATACTTTCATGGAGTTAAATCTTTTAACAAACTTCAACCCTGATCCTAACTACCAAATACTTATTCATTTTTCAGAATTTTAACCATTTAAATGCTAGTTTACTTACATAACGCAAAAAGCAACGACCAAAAAATGTTATTACTTTCTGTATACTAAATGCATGAGTGCTACTTGCTCTAAGCTCATATCGTCATGCAATCACATACAATTGCATGTAGGCACACAAGTACACCCCTACAAAGATGCACACACCCCCACCACACACAAACAGCCATGGGGCAGTTGGACAAACTCACTATCAGGACTGGCCAAGGTAGAGGGTGCTTCTTCATGTAGGCTTTGTGGTCTTCTTTTTCCTTAAACACATAACACGGACATCCTTCTGTCAGGATAATACACTTTAAGGATAATTTCGGTATTTTGGAAACTAAACCAAAAATTAAATCAATTAAAAAAAGCAAAAATGCCTCTGGTGAGGCACATGGGTTTTAAACACATAACATTATTTGATATGCTGAGTGGTCATAGACAGTAGTGTTGCACAGACTGATACTAAAAAAGTACCGCGGTACCCAGCTGTTCAAAATGATACAATACCAGCTTTCATTAATACCGATACTTTATGAATAACAGCGTTTTAATAAGAGCCATGTTTCTTCACGTGCGACAATGAGGCTGTGTGTGTGTGTGTGTGTGTGTGTGGCTGTTCAGTGCTTTGCCTTCACAAAGCCAGATTTCTGTTAAAAGTTAATTTCTACAATAATGTTCATAAATTGATAATAAAACAGCACAAATGTAATGTAATTACCTATCCTCTGATGTCCATTTTAAAGCCTTTTAATTCTGTCATGTCAGGACTGTCATCTTGACCCAATAATGTGGGTTTATTAGTTTATCTGAAATATAAATACCTCACAAGGGCAAATTTGTAAATGCAAAGTTGAAACTCACCTTCTAACTCACTTTCTTTACTGCCCAAGTCTGGGCTGCTACTCCCTTCTGTGGACCGATCCAGAATGATTGTTGAGTCACTTGAATCAATTTCATCTCTATCTCTTGGCTGCTCAAGACGGCGCCTCTTTGTAGAGCTGTAAAGATTAGTCAGTTAATCAATTAGTTGTCAACTATCAAATCAATCAATCAATCAATCAATCAATCAATCAATCAATCCATCACTTTATTTGTATAGCACTTTTCATACATACAAAATGTAAAAGTGCTTCGTATAATAAAAACCAATACCCCCTCACACACATACACACAAACAACACACACATTAAAAATGGGAACTGAGAAAACGCTATCACAAGTGAGGAAACACTAGAGGCAGATCACCCAGTCACCCAGTACTTTGACACGATTGATCATTTTGAGTCATTTCTTTCTTTCTTTTTTTTTTTTTTTTTGAATAATGTCCAAATATGATTTCAGCTTCTCAAATGTGAATTTTTTTCTAGCTTGTTTGTCCTCTACGACAGTGAAATGAATATCTTTAGGTTGTGGACAAAACAAGACATTTGAGGAGGAAAAAGTGATCAACATTGTTCACAACTTTCTGACATTTTACTGACGAAACAACTGATCAATTAATCTGGAAAATGATTAACAGATTAAAAAAATAATCAGTAGTTGCAGCCTTACCTCTTTGAATGTCTCCCATCTGGAGTGTTTTTTTTGGGGGGATCTCACATTTTGCAGTCTTTTGTATAGCTGTGTGTACACAGTGACCTGTACAAGACATTTAATAAATTTTTCAAACCACTACTAAAAATGTCCAACATGAAACACTTTGGTCATAAACTGGATGCATTTCACTTACCCATGTATTCTTGATGCCTTGGTCCTGTAGCATGGGGTAGTACAGTACTATTCTCTTTGCCATTGCTGTAATTTCTGGTTTTGATGGGTATCTGTGTGATTCTCCATCCCCTTTTGCCCTCAGGATTGCAATCATACTAGTCATGGTGTTTCGGATGAGCCGGCATCTGAGCTCCTTTGACATTTGGCAGTTACGCTCTTCGCCTTTCTTTGACAACTCAAAATATTGTTGGCGGACTTGCTCAAGTTCAGTGTCGGTGTGCAATACATATTCTGGAGAAGATAACTTCACAACCTTTTCAGGGCTTGTGTACTTTGCAGGAGTTCCGTTCACAGGAGTGGATGTCTGTCGCATGGGTGACTCATTAATGGAGGAACTGCCAGAAGATTTTGAGTCGTCTTGGCCAGATTCCTGTAAATAAAAAGATAATGAACTACTGCAAAATGCAACATTTCTTTTTTTCCTTGATAACACAAACTACAATGCAGCATTGACAAAAACTGCACAAGTATAACTAAGCAATCTGTTCCATTTGATCAACTAACTGAAGACATATCAATTAATCTATAAAGCAAAGTATTTATTTCTTGAAAGAGAAATTATTGTTTTTTTGTTTATTAATTTTAAACATGTGAAACAACCAGGTGTATATGTGTTATGATGCCATGAATGTGCTAAGGCCAAACAGACAAGACTGAACCAAGGAACTCACTGTTAATCAACTTAGTTTATATTAAAAGTAGGGCTGTCAAAGTTAACGTGTTAACGCATGCGATTAATGTGGAAACAATAACGTGTTAAAAAAAATTTTTTAATAATATTGTAGTATTTTAACTGTGATTAGTCATGATTAATCACAGAGTAGTATTGCGATTAATCGAGTTAATTTTTTTAATCGTTTGACAGGCCTAATTAACAGGGATAGTCCTTGATGACAGGCTCATTCCATTATTCCCTTTTTGGTCTTGTGGTGATGTAGGTTAATGGTAAAGCTATCTAATTTGGCAGGAATAATTAGCTTGTTTAATAATGTTAGGCTACATAAACATTTAAACACTTGACAACAGCCTACTGTAACAGGGAAGGAGACAAAAAAAGGTAGGTTTGGTGACTGCCTACTGGTGTTACAACATAAAAAATAACTGCGAAAGGAATAAAAACAGAATAAACTTAACTGACAAAAACTGAATTGAACACACCTGTAGGCTACCATGCCTGTTCCAAAAACACTGTGCTGTTAGCTCAATGTGCTGCTGCCAACTTAAACAGGTGGTTAGTTAAGGCCATGTCACTTAGAAACTGACCTCCAATACACCATGACAGGCACGCCAGACTGCTTTTCTCCGTAAAAAGTTCTCTGGGCCTGGGAAAAGATCCCGCAAGTCTTCACGAGACAGGGTGCCCATCATTGCCTCGCTGATGTTTGCAGCTATGAACACATTGGAAGACAAACATAGCAAGATGAAATAGTGCCCTAGAAATGAAACCGCACAAGACTATTAAAAGTTGACACTTCATTCAAATTAGGTTGCTAGTGTTAACCAGTTTAGTACAGAAATGTAGATACCTCATTGGCTGCGGCTGTATGTTGTATAGAAGTTACTAGTGTAACTAGGGCTGCCCCTGCCCCTGACGAATATTCGCCTCGCGTTACTTGCTCGACTTTGACTACCAGATCATTTTGGGAACTTTTATAGTTATTCACGTTACATGTGCGAGTGTGTTTATTCACCCTACAGGCAGCCATAAGCTAATGAGCAACATGCTAAGAGCCAAGGAGGCAGCCACCAGGAGCTGTGTGTGTCTGTGTGTCGGCCACGACAGCACCAGAGAAGCTGGCTTTCTCTGTTTTGTCCTAATCCCTCTCTTGCTCCCGCCCCCACTTGCATGAGTAACGTGAATAACTACAAATGTTCCCAAAGTGAGGCGGTGATCAAACGCGCACAAGTAAGGGAAGGTGAAAAATTCACTTCAACATCATAGACCACATTATGTGTAAACTAATTTAATTTACACACCTCCGTGTTCGTATACCTGTGTAAAACCTATGTTCATTTAATATGCTTAAAAATAACATTTGCATACATTACCCCTTAAAATCGACACTGTGACCTCATCCAATTCTTCCATGCTGTTAGCTGACTTAGCTAGCGAGTTAGCTCTGCTAACGTTAGCTCGCCTCCTGCTGTCCGTGCTGTCTCTGTTCGGCTGCAACGTTACACAATAAATACACACTGAAACATCGATAACATTCAAAGGGTGTGTGATGTGAACTACACAAAATGAGCACTGGATACAGTATTTTAACTTACTTGTAATGAAACACGGATTCAAATAAGTCTCACTCAGTCTTCTTCAAGTACAAAAAACGTAGCACGCACCAGATCATGCGCGACAGAGATCTCAGACCCGAAGTTTGTCAGGTGCCTCTCTTTTCTTTGGTCCAATCAGTTCTAAAAGGAAGATTGTTTTTTTTTTTTAAACAAAACCGTCTTCTGTGCATTGCAGATTAACGTTAATTATTCTAGATAACTAAAAGAGAATTTAGTTTACCCTCACATTTACGGCAACTTAGCAGGCGGGTGTAACCATAGTAACGAGTTTTTTTTTTTTTACGGCACTCACAACCGCAGCCTTGCTCTACCGACCTGAGACGTCCTCGCTTCCAACATGATTTGGCGTTGCTTCATATGCTACGTATTTGTGGCATTGACTCTAAAACAACTTTTGAGTCACATTAACACCATGCACAGTCGCAGCCCTGACTTTCGCGTGGTGTGTGGAATTGATGCTTGTCCAAGTGAGTACAGGGTGTATAACTCCTTCTACTATCACGTAAAGCGGACGCACGCGCATCATCTTCTCCGAGTTGAAGCGGCCGAGGAGGAGGGATCAGCTCGCCACGGTTTACCTGGAGCAGGTGAAAGGACAGCCACAGACGACCAAACTAATGCAAGCTCTGTGGCTGAGACCGATGCAACGCATTCTTCAGTGACTGACGAGGGCTCAAGCATCGCCATTCGAACAGTAAGTCGTTATTTTTACACAAGCCCGAGAAACGGGCTGCAGTGGCTGAAATGTAACGTTAACATTTATTGAGGTCAACTGTGCCTGATCCAAGCACGTCCACTAAACGTGTTTGTTTTTTGACAGGCTTAGGTTGTAATTTTAAGTGAAAGTAATAGCAGTGTTGAAAGTAATGCGTTACTGTAATTCCACTACTTTTGGCAGTAATGAGTAATCGAACCAGTTGCTTTTGTTAAATTCAGTAACTCACCTGAAAGTGGATGAGAGCTGCGGCAGCAGGCGGCAGAGACACAGAGTTGCAGTCTAGTCAGACAGTTTTTTACTCATCCATCCGCTCTGGTAAATGCATCCAAACTTAGCAAGTCCCGTTAGTTAAAAATGCTACTCTAATGTTGAAATACGTGTTGAAATCAGCAGGTAAAAGCTAGTTAGCAAACTGAATGAGGTGCCATCATGGTTACATGTGATGTGTTCAAGGTCGACTCAGTAAAATGACCATTAGGCAAAGGTAAATAAAATGACATCATGGTGTGTTCAAAGGTAACGTCAAGAAAAATAAATGTAGGTACACGAAAATAAAATAGCTATTCATCTGCACATTAATAAGAGCATTAAAGCAAATATTTAAAAGTAACGCAAAAGTTACTTTTTTGAGTAACTAATTACTTTTATATGCAGTAATTGGTAAATTAATTCAGTTATTTTTTAGAGATGAAACTAGTAACTGTAACACATTTCCAGTTTTCAGTAAGTTGCCCAATACCCGTAACAAGTAAAGTAACTGGTGACATAACTAATTACTTTCATACAAACCAATCAGTAAGTTGTTTTATTTGCTTTTTAAAGGAGTAATCAATAATAAATAACTAATTACACTTCCTGAGTAACTTGCCCAAGACCACTGACAACATTAACAAATCCATCCTACTGTGACTTTTTTTAAACAAACAACTTTTATATCGTTCTTTTCAAAGCTACCAGACTTCATTAAAAAAATCAGTAATGTTAGTCATTTAAACACCAAATTAAAAATTACAAGTTATCCTTTAACAGTTTGAATCAAGCATAGAGGCTGTAATATGTGTATTATTAGCTTATCATTAACAAAGTTAGAACTGGCAGGTGAGACATGTCTTCATGACAGTGTGTGACAGGAAGTTGTCTCCTTTCTTAGCTTATTGGAATACAAGTTCAGTTCAGGCTTTTAGTAATGTTAATTTATTGGCAAGAGAGCAAGTGAAGGGATGTATGTCAATCTTAACACTCATGAAGTACAGATTTTCTGATGCCGTCAAAGTCATTGTTTTTTAATAGAGACTGACTGGGGGTTTTAAACTATTCACATAAAATAAATTAAGACTCTTAGTGTTCATACAACAATGAATTGTTTTTGTATTTTGATATGTTGAGTGAAATTGTGGAACAGACTGAATGTGGAGCTAAAGCAATGTTCAAACATGATCCAGTCTAAATAAAAGTATAAAGAATTTATTTTAACGTGGTACAGGGATGAAGAAGGGCTTTGATAATCTCCAGGGGTTTGCAAAGATTTATATAGATTAGAATGTATGCTACATTATGTGTAAATAGATTTGTTTGCATGATTATATATGGATATGTGAGTATATTTATATTTTGTACATGTAGTTTATTATATATATCGATTAGATGTATTTAAAGAAGATAAAATAATATACTGATAATTATAAGACAAGCTCAGGATAATAACTAGGTAGTGTATAAAGGGTTAGGATTAAATAAGTTTATACTTTTTTCCTACTCTTTTTCATGCATTTAAATAAAGATGCTTGAATGTTTGTGGACAGAGTCTATGGCCTTTCTTCCTTTTGTTTTTCTTTTCTTTCCCTTTTTTCTTTTCTTGTTAATCTGTTTTCAAGTAGTGTTTTGTTTTTTATTTGTCATTTTAGTTGTTATTTTACATGCTCAAATTTAAGACATAATCAGTAAAAATACACCCATCTTGTACCTTTTTATAGGAAGAAATCTACTTGCTAGCTTACCCAGGTAGTTACTGCCAGATTGTCTGGTGGTGCTACCAACCAATGCCACTATTTTCCCTGTTTTAATAGATATGTTTGTTGTTAATCTGTTTCAGAGTGGATTTCAAGAAGATGGAGAGGGTTGCATGAATGTTGACCTTCCTAAACATGCAACTGCATTTCTTCTTCAAGCCAGGGAAACCCATCGACTGACACAGGTAATTTATGCCATGAATTTTCCAGTGAATTGTATTTCATTGTTAGTGAGCTTAAAAGTAATACGCTTAAACTGCTGAATGACTTGGGCACTGTTCAGACCTGGCATCTTGGCTGATCCGATCACAAGTGGACAGCTTTAGGTATGTCAGTGAAACACCTGACATTAGAATGTGTCTCCACGTGCTTCTTGAGTGACCACTTGTGGTCAGATCTCACTTCCCTGCTATACATGCAAATAGACATGTACTTTGCATACAAAATCTGCCCATCCACTATATTTGCTGAGCATGAGCTAAGAATAGAGACAACAGAATACACACAACACTAACACTTTCATTTAGCACTTGTGATCTGATTGCTCAAAACGGATCATAAAATCAAGTGTAAACAAGGTCTTAAAGCTGCAGAAGGCAATATTATTTCATTAAGTTTTGGTGGAAATAACTTATTTTGATCATTGCATGTCGCTAACAATATTTAATTGAAGGGTTCCTTTTTTTAAAAAAAGTGTGTCTGTGAGTTTGCATGTTGACTGTATTTTTATATGAATTTTATAATGTAGTATTTTTGTTTGTTGGTTTTTGTTTTCCTCCTCCCCAGAGAGCTGTTAACCAAATGGTGAGTGGAGTCCAGCAATATCAGGCCGCATTATTGGAGCACCTAAAACAACAAATGAGTGACATGATTGAGAGACATTCTGGGGACCTGGATCAACTAAAGAGTGATGCAATGGGGGTATTTGACCAGTTTGTTGACCCTTTCAGTCAAATTGCTTCCACCCATTTGCAGGACAAGACCATCAAAGAACTGTTAAAACCAGTTGAACCAGAGATTATTGTCGCAAAACAAACGGTATGTTATGTGAAACGTGGAGACTCAAGAGTTCTTACCATTAAGGACCATTGTTTTCATTATATACCGTTGGTGAAAAGTTTGGAGCAGCTGCTATCACATCCAAGAATTCTTGCAATGATTGATGAGAGGCCACAGCCATGCAAGGATGGCTTTTTTCATGATTTCATTGATGGAGACATTTTTAAGTCGCACCCACTGTTTTTGAAAGTTCCCACAGCATTGCAGTTGATTTTATATACAGATGAAATTGAGCTATGCAATCCTCTTGGATCTCGGGCAAACAAAAACAAATTGTTATTGATTTATTACACCTTAGGTAACATCAACCCTAAATACAGATCAAGACTTGCTGCCATTCGTCTGCTTGCCATGGTAAAATCCAAAGATCTTTCCCATTGTGGTATTGATGAGATATTTGAGAGGATTAACCGTGACTTAATTGAGCTGTGTGATGGTGTCCAGGTTGTCACTGCAAATGGTGAGAGGACAATTTATGGGGCACTAATGTCTGTGTGTGGAGACACTCTAGCTCAGCATGAAGTGGCTGGATTTAAGGAAGGAGTGGGGTTTGCCTACAATAAATGCAGGCACTGCGAATGCCACTTTGAAGACATGCAGGAACAATTTAATGAAGATTTGTTTGTTAAAAGGACCATGGCAAGTCATAACAGGCAATGTAATGACATTGAAAAGGCAAGTACTGACTTTCTGAAAGACAATCTAAAAATAACATATGGTATAAACAGGAGAAGCAAGTTAACAGAATTTCCTCACTTTGATATAATCAATCAAACCCCACAAGACATCATGCATGTTATTCTTGAAGGTGTTGCCCCATATGAAATCAAATGTGTTTTAAAGCATCTTGTGCTTTCAGGGCATATGGACTTAGACACATTCAACAGTGCAATTATTTGTTTCCCTTATTCTCCTGTGGATGCGAGGGATAAGCCTTGCCCCATATCTGTCAATACACTGTCATCAAATGACAATAAATTGAAACAGTCAGCTGGGCAGATGCTGGTTTTGTTAAAGATCCTGCCATTTCTCATTGACAAAATTGGAGAAAATGATTACACACAAATGCTACGTAAGATGTTAGAGATAGTCAAAATTCTGTTTTCACCTATTATTGCTCTCTCAACGCTTTCAAGGCTGAAGCTTTTAATAGAGCAACATTTAAAACATTTCAAACAACTGTTTCCAGATGAAAATATTATACCGAAACAGCATTACTTGCTGCATCTTCCTTCTCAGATTAAGGCACTTGGTCCTACGGTGAGGCATATGTGCATGCGCTTTGAGTCAAAGCATTGCTTTTTTAAGCAGTGGGCTCTGAAAAGTAGTTTTAAGAATATTTGTAAATCTCTTGTGAAGCACAACCAACTTTATGAATGTAGTCAGAATGTGCATGAGAAACATCCAATTTTTTCAAGCGAAGTTGACATGGGCCCAGCTTCTGAGGTGAAAAATGTTCATTATGTTGAAGGAAAGATTAAAGACTTCTTAGGAATAGAGCAAGTTGAACATATAGTTTCGGTACAGTGGATTATGCAACATGGAAATAAGCATACATGTGGAAAATCTTTGGTTATTTCTAATGTCATCAATGATACTCCAGAGTTTGCACTTGTGAAAAACATCTATATTGTAAATGCGTCAGTGTATTGTTTTGAATGCCAACCTCTCTCTACAGTTGGGTGGAATGATCATTATTTAGCTTACGAGGTAGAAGTTCCCTGCCTAGCTCAAGCCAATATTTTCGTGGATGCTGAAAATCTTGTTGATTATACACCATACTACTACGTAAACTTCAATAACAGCAAGTACATTCCAGTGAAGTATGATCTCACAGACATCATCAAACATCATTCTTGAGTCTGTAGTGAGTGTGGGTATTTTGGCTGAAATTAATGTTTTTAAGCACTGGCAAACACTGTAATTGATGACAGTATTTACTTTTGGAATGATGTGGCGCAGTCTGTTCAGAGCAACACAACAGAGAAAGAAATGTAATTCCAGCTTTTTCCTCTTTTTCCATATCACATGAACATAGTTTGATGGAAATGTAAGGAAAATAACCACACTGTACTTAAGATATATATAGTAAGAGTCATTATAATGCAATGTGTGAGTTGGGCATGTTGTTGACCTGCAGTTTTCAATAAAGAAGATTTGATGTCTTAATTCAAGTTAAGTCTATTTCTTGAAACAAGATGATTCATCTTTTACAAATAACACAGCAGCTTAAAAACCTTATGACATGTCAAAAAAGCTTGTTTCATCTGAGATATGACTCAAAACAAGATGTTTTCAAGACTGTTTCACTTAACAAGATATTCAAGATGCACTGTCTAAAAACAAGTTCCTATATCTCACTGAAATGTTACTCTTTAGGTGATTGTGTCTTATATTAAGTGTGATGAGATATTTTGACTAGAAATTAGAAAAATATACTTGGTGAGATTTTGAGTTTTTGCAGTGTGACATTTAACAGCTGACCATGTTCACCCTACAGTGTCATGGTGTGACTTTGGTTTAAGACACAGTTTATAATTTTGTGTCCAGTAATCTCTTCTTCTCTTTACTTGTAATAGTTCAGAACAAAGTTAAAGTTTGCTTCAGTCGCAACAAAGTAATGCACGGCTGACTTTGATCTTTGAAGTAGTAAATAAAGTGCACAATGTTAAAGCCACTATATTTATGTGGATTTTTTATTATTTTTTTTACCTTTGTAGTCCCAGTATTAAGACACTGTGGCCTGAAGCAACAGATAATAATGGATTAATAATAATGAATTACATTTATATAGTACTTTATCATGATACACAAAGCGCTTCAAGTGACGGGGATGGACTAACCTCAACCACCACTGATGTGCAACACCTACCCAAGTGATGCACACCACCCATTGCCAGAACGCTCACCACACATCACCTTGAAGTAGAGAAGGAGGGAAACATGGAGCTGATTACAGTGGAGGATGGTTAGGTGGCCAGATGGAGAGAGCCAGGTTGGGAATTTTGCCAGAGTACTACTTTTACTCTACTCTTAGTGATAAGTGACATGGGATCTTTAATGACCACAGTGCGGATCTCTGCCAAAGGTTGGCACATTGGGTTGAATGATACCATCATCCATCATGGTGACTGACAGTCATCAACCACTGAGCCCTCTACCATCGTAACACCGTGATTTAAGAGCCCTCTGTATTTAAGACAGAAATTGTCATACAGTTGCTGCTGTTCATTGTGCTACATCTCTCTGTTGTGTTTATTAATTTCTTTTTAAACACAACTAAGTTACAGATGTGGTGCTGAAGCGAGGACCCTTTTAGACCCAGAGACGATATCATCATCCATCACAATGTTTCACTATAGACATCGTCATATGTCAATTAGGTCGACATCCCCCAACCGTATTGGAACAGCATCCCCATTGGGATTGGAATTTTTTTTTTTTTAATATATTAAGACCAGAGGAAAGACTGCCACATACTGGCCCACCAAAACTACGCCCAGCAGCAACTTGGGGTGTGAATGTTGGACTCTAAATCTCTCCTCAAAGGGGTGGTCTTGAACAGCTGCCAAGTGAACCCTGGAGCAGTTCATTTCTGGTGTGAACACCATTCAAACTAATCACATAAATGTGCCATTGTATAAGACATTTCATTGGTGAAAAGATGTTTTCTCTTCCTGTTTTTGTGACTGGTGAACTAGTAGCACATTTGCTAACAAAATGTGGACTGGCACAGAACAAACCTGGACTCACAACAAACTGAGAAATGCCTGCATTATTAAATTATCTAATAACTGCTGTCTTATGAGACATTCATATGCGCAGTTGGGCAATGTCTCCAAAACTTGCATATGATGATGTTTCAGTGAAACATTGTGATGGATAATGATGATGTATGTTAGATAGTAATAGATGATGTCATCATTCAACCCTGATATGCACTCCAGATCAACACCAATATGAACAGAACCTGACAACGCTCTATATGCGATATCCAGGTAGAAACTGGGCTGTCTCTTGTGTGTTTACCCACCGAGTGTATGACCAATAATCAAACGACATTTCCACCACATGATTTGTGTTTAGAGTTTCTGGACAGCCTGAGTTTTGCATTTATGAACTCAAACTGAAGAAGCTGGAAAAAATTGAAACAATATATCACCCACACATTGGTTCAATTCTGGAACCAGACCTTTAGGTGTGACCCTGCCTTTAATGTTTCCCATGAGGTCCTATCCAGGGACTAGCCAAGTACACACTACTTCTTAAGTTCAGTCAATCAGCAGAAACAGGGTTGGCTGCTGATGAAAATTTTCACAGGTATTTTACTACAAAAACATATATGTGGTGTGAATATTTTAAAAGAAGCTGTAACACCATTACAAATTTTAGCTTCAGGTAACAACAACAAACATGATACACACTGTAGCAACATGCTCTGGCTTACGGTCACCTACAGCATATATGCATGAGTGCATGACACAAACAGACACAACACACACCTCTCTTTCACCTGTGGGCAGTGAGAGATGCGGCCACGGACTGTGCATTTTTTATCCAGAACAATAGAGCACACACTGTACGTCTGGTGCCAGTGTGCTATATCACATCTGACTGGTCAATAACAGCCACTGTCAGAGAAGCAATTTTGGAGTGTGATATGGTTGAAATGCATTAATTTAGCCAGAGCAGATGTGGCGCACAGATGCACAGGAGAGGCTTATCACGACGGCTTCTCCATCCGTATTGTTGGTTGATGAAAACCAAACTGACTTGGCCAAATGGAAACCTTGATGATAGATGACTCTGGTGACATGAAGTACAAGTAAAAAAAAAAATTATAAAGCTATCAGTTTCAAACGGCAGGCTGCAACTTGACTGAATGTCTGGAATATGAACTCACAGGCGGCTCATGTGAGAGAAACATCGTGTGTAAAGCAATGTTAAGACTGCATCTCCGTGGGTTAGCCATGGTCAAACACACACATGATGAATTTCAATATATTCAGCTCAGCATTAATTATGAATCACCTGCCTTGTTGGCTATGCATCAGCTAAGAGGAGGCAAACTAAGACATACTGTACAGTGAGTGCACAAAGCTGGGAAAAGAGCTTATACAGCACATGAAAAGTGTGAGAGTGGCTTGATGTGTTTGTCTGCAGAAGTGTGGGAGGAGGAGCATGAATGACAAATATAAACCGGTGTGTATGTGGGAGGGATGTGGGGATGTGGGGGTCGTTCTCATTATATGTTGTTCCCCTTGTGGTTTTGGCCCAAATCCCCCTATTTGATTCCTGATACATTGCTTTTTGAATGATTACGCATAGATTTTCTGCAACAGTAATGCTATTCATAGGATCTGACACTCAGCTGTCCGAGCCAAAATAACAACAAAAGTCCCCTCAAGAATTAGGATATTTAGGATTAATCAAAGAGCATGACCAAGAATTCATCTGTACACACACACACACAGACATAAATACATAAAATCATACACACGCACATTCTGGGCAGTGTAGGCCTGTGTGACAGAGCACATCAGTCACACCACAGGCATTCATAAATGTTGAGCAGGCCGACCTAGTAGGTGGCATGACATTATTCCAACTCATTACCATCAACCTGGAATATTGTAACATGACAAGACACAGTTTGATGCTTGTTAATAATCTATTTTTACCAAGATTATACTGCTGTGAATCGGGGCCAGTGAATGCCCAGTGGCGTGTCCATAACAAAATGAAAGAGACTGCACAACAGACGAGATTCACATCAGACTGACCTGATTGTTACTGTTTAAGCTGCATTTTTAATGCTGAATTTAAAGCACAGCGAAGGTGGTGGAGCATCTAGTGTGGCTGTGAAAGTGTTGTTGAAGCCTGTTTTTGTTGGTAACTATGCGGCCAAAATGTCAACCTGCCAGCCAACATGAATACAAATGTAATATTTGCTGGTGTGATGAAGTTGGACCAGGTGAGACAAACAAACCTGATCAACATTTATTCTTCTCATACAAATGTGCTGCTTTTCATGTTTTTCGCCAGTGCTGTTGCTGTACAGATGAATATTCATTATAATATTCAGGTCAACAGAGAAAAATATAATTTTACAGAATAAAACACAGTATAAAGGCCATTGTTCAAAAAATGAAAAAACATAATATTGTGAGACAGAACTCATATTTTGAATGAGACATTTATAGCTACAGAATGGACAAACCAGAAGTGGCTTTAAATACAGCCTGTTGCATTTTACATGAGTTTCACAGCCGCTGTAGGTTTTTCAACATGCCTGGAAGGGGAGGGTGAAACGAGATGTTTGCTAAGTGCAAGCTCACTGCTAGATGTCAGTAAATCATACACAATGGTCCATCAACAAATACAACACAGTATAAATGCCATTGATCAGAAACCAAAAACATAATATAACAAGAAAAAAATTCTTAATATTTTGAGACCAAGAAGGGAGCAGACCTCTACTCAGGCCAAATGACCTATCTTGCAATGTTAAAGAAAGTTAAAATAATTTGTGTATCTGTATTTGGATCTGCTCCAAAATTAAATGGGTTCTTCCTTGGTCCAGGCTGCCCCTTCCATGTCATACAAACTGAGCCAGTAGTTTTTCTGTAGTTCTGCTGACAATTAGACACAAAGACAAACAGACAAACAAACTGCAACATAAACCCCTTGGTGTGTTGTTTTTGTTTAATGTGACCATACGTTTAGTGCTGCTGGACCCCACTGGAATAACGTTTAATAACAGAACCATTTTTTTTTTCT
Organism: Lutjanus argentimaculatus; assembly: GCA_034769285.1. Taxonomy (NCBI): domain Eukaryota; kingdom Metazoa; phylum Chordata; class Actinopteri; order Lutjaniformes; family Lutjanidae; genus Lutjanus; species Lutjanus argentimaculatus. The sequence goes on along the minus strand of JAWZSL010000003.1, from coordinate 23,725,452 downwards.
CCAAGTAAGGAAATAAAACATTTGCAGTTGGCATGATCTGGATGTTTAAACTAAAAGGTCGAATCATCACTAAAGCATAATGCCCTGATCAGACAGAGCTCAGCTTTTGCAGTGAGAAGTATCTTTTCCCACTTGTTTTGAGCACTGCTAATGCACCCAGGGTGCCTCTACTTTTAAATGACAGAGAGCTCATGTGGACTGACAGTTTTGTAATATTCTCAACATGATGAAACTATGTATAATACTATTTATAAATCCATCTGATATTTGTTATGTGGTCAGTTATAGTTGACTAAGTGGTAAGTTTGTATGCAAACTTACCATTGTAGGAATAGCACACCTATGATGCATCATAGGTGTGCTAACATACTTAGACAAATCTGAATGCAATGTGTGATTGGTCCACAACCACAGTAACTAAAACCCATCTGATTAAAAAAAAAAAAAAAAAAAAAAAATCAAATTAAGTACTTTGTAGGTACACATTAAGCATGCATGTAGTGGTCTGCAGAAAAGGAAGTGGTAAATTTGATTTGGACAATGTGATTTTGCTCTGGGAAAAGTACAAGTTTGGCTAAATGATCAGTATTTAGGTAATGATTAAAAAAACATCACTGTGACTCCACCATGCATTACACTAGTATTGGATCATTAATCAGTCTAATTTTATTGCTAATTTTGTCAGTAAACTCAATCCCAGGATATGCTGCCGCTAATAAATCACAGCTTCAGTGGAGAAATGGATATGTGCTGCTTTGCTAACTGGATCACTGAGTCACTCGAGGCAAAGTGTTCCACCGTCTGGTTTTAAGAAATATGACGGTCTTCAAAGTGACTCACCATTACTGAAGAATTCAACATTAAATTCCTTGTGTGCTAAAACTTAAACGTCACATTAAAGCACTGTTTTTCAGATGAGGGCTTATCGAAATGTTTTCCCATCATTTTCACTGTGTATAGTGCAATGATAAATGAAGTTTTGAGAAATGTACCACTCTCCTGCAGCTTCCTAAACACAGCCCAGTGGGGAAATCGTTTAGACCTTTAACAATTGTGAAATAAATCTTGTTTTCAAACATGGGAAGTGCACAGTTCAGTCAGAGAGGTCTGACTGTGCTTCTAATAAAAAGGATCACAAATTTTGCTTACTGTGAGGTTCAGATGATTTAAATTTAGTTTAGCACAACTTGATGCTTTCGGCACAGATGCAGATACAGTCAATAAAACCTGATATAAAGCATGCCACCCTCCTTTCACTGCAGGAACACATGTCTGATGATACTGTGAACTGTTTCTGTTTGCGAAAAGAAGATTTATCCTTGTTTTTCAAGGCCTCAACGATATCCCTAGTGGACTGTGTTTAATCTCTGTGAGAAGCTGCAACAGAGCAGCAAGTTTATTGAGGTTGTGTTGGGTTATGCATGATTTTAAACGGTGGGAAACAACATTTTAATGAGATCTGGGTTGAAAACAGCAAACTTCTGGGCTGATTCATGCAAACGGAGTGCTTAAAAGTAAGCACGTTAACTGTGAAAGTGTCACTTCCAGGCACTGCATTCCACTAACATCCCAGAAAAGTGATTTACATATTGTTTTTTCATTTAAAAACCATAGAAACCTAAAATATTACACTTAATGTAAGATCAACATAGAAAGTACAAATCAATTATATTGCATGACAATATAATGCAACAATTCTGTGTGTGTGTGCGCGCTGTCTCTTTAAAAGGATAATTCAAATCATTTCAATGTGGTTGTATGATACCCAGTGAATGCTGATACTGATATTTGATTGGATCGATCCTATCGGTACCTCAGACTGGCATCATCGATCGTGATTTATACTCCACAGCACCGCGTTTTTTCATGTTGTAAATATTACACTCATCAGCACTCTTCACTGTTGCTCTGAATTGCATGTATTTTAAAGGGAACATGTTCCATCTAGCTATATCACTATACAGCTGCAGTGAAGAAATGTACCACCCATCTCACTAATGGTGTAACAATAAACCAGCACAAAGATGACAACTGCCGACATAAGCCACCATAAACCACTGTATTCTGAACAAAAGTATTACAAAGTCATAGAAAACACACTACAGAACAGAAAATAGCAAACTTAAACTCTCAGCAAAGCATCACAGGGAAATGATGCAAATGTCTCTCAGCCTACCAACTGCACATTTAAATTTCACGAGCCAAAATCCTACAGCACCCCGTCATGTATCCTTACTACTACTACAACTAGTACTTCAACTAACACTAATTACTAACGGTAATCATCATCATAATCATCAAGAAAAAAAGAAACACTCATATTGGTATCAGCAGATATTCAAAATGAGATATACTGATAACTGAGATGACTGAAAAAAAGTCAGTAAATCTCTAGAGGTGGACGTGCCCCTTTGGAGAAACAGAGACGAGTCCCTGTGCAGAAAGATAAGCAACATACTGCTGTGAACAGGGTCAGCAAACATTACACAGACTAAGCAAGCTTTCCAGACTTAAATCTGGTTGGTTTGGAAATAGTGATATTTGGCTTATATAACAGTGGTTTCCAGTGTCTGATGACAAGGTAAAGCAGTGCAAACATTCTAAATATAGTGTATACATAAACTGATATGAATATTTTTGGGTGGACCTTTTTTAAGTGGTTAAAATATGTTTGGCTGCTTACCCTGGCCATAACAGTACATTGCTTAGTTTCTGTGCTGTTCCTCTCTGCATAGGGGCATGCTGACCACCATCTTACACTTATTACCAATTAGTACCTTATACAACCCCACTGAAAATAATCTGAACTACCCCTTTCATATCAACATTGTGCTGGAGTGTGGCGATTAGTGGTACAAAGAGTATAAAGCTAATTTAAAAAGCTATTTAATTAAGACACTGACAGATTTGTTCTTGGAAATTGGACGTGAGGCTGTGAACTGGAGTGAAGTGAAATTCTCCACATGTTATCTGGATGCTATATGTGCCTGCTCAGCGAAAAAGCAGACAGGAGGATGGAGTCTTAAGTGCTGATCTATGAGATCTGCTTCATCCCCTGCATGGCAAAGGTTATGGGAAAAAATCAGAAACAAAACATGGGATCAAGCTAAGAGTGTTAACATGAGGCAGGACCCAGCAGTATTTTCCAAGGAGAATCACCTAAATTGTTGCCAAATACTGTTTATCGTACAGAGTCTGAAAGGTCAAAGAAGTTTGTGTTTATGATTGAGGAAAAGGATTCATTTTCAACATAAATTAGAAGGGAACAAATAGTCTAAGATATATCTGTGATACTTGACCCAAAGACAATTATAGTGCAAGCTGTCTAACCACCAACCTGCTGCTGAGCTCTTTGAAACTGCTTTGTATGTATTGGTGTTACTCAACCGAGGAATGAATTTTAGTATTCACAGTGAAGGCCAGGTCACCATTAAATGAATCACTCCTCACACTGTAAGTAGAGCTTGTTAATTGGCTTTTTGAAGAGACTCTCCAATGAATAATAGCAGCATTCTTTATTCTGCAGGCCTAGTTAGTTCAAGAATGTGTCATTAGTTTTAGGTCACAAGTTTTCAATCAAGCCTTGGGAAGGCTCTGGAGAACGAAAACTCAAGTGCACGTGCTCGCAGCTTTGATGTCTGCAGATTTAATTTACCTGTGAGCATGACAGTCACACACCTGCTGTGTTCCTGGCTGAGACACAATTAGGCTTATTTCTGCATGTTACTATACACGGCCTAAAGTAAGTGGACACCTGAACAAAGTCTGCACAAACTGCAATTCCAAAAAAGTTGGGATGCTGTGTAAAACATTAATTAAAACAGAACGTAATGATATGCAAATCCTTTTCAACCTCTATTCAACTGAATATAGTACAAAGACAACATATTTAATGATCAAACTGAATTCACGCTCTGAATTTCATGCCCGTAACATGTTCCCAAAATGCTGGGACAGGGGCATGTTTACCACTGTGTTACATCACCTTTTCTGCTAACAACACTCAGTCAGCGTTTGGGAACTGACAACACTTACACCCGGCACACAGCGGATGGCATTGCGATCCAACACCGGTGCAACTGTCATTTTCTTCTCATGTTTGCAAGGTAGAAATGAGCTTATGCCCCTCTGTGCAGCCAAAAAATGAGGGTCTGACCAGGCACATTTGGGATCTTGTGTATGCCTCAATGTAGTCGAAACCACGTGTACCACAGACCTGCTAAAACCTGGTCGAAGTGTAAAGTCTGTGGCACAGTAGCTCCATCAGCACAAGATAGCAAACAGCCCGTCTGGCTGAGGCATACACACACATCTCAAAACAATCACAAAACCTTTCATTTTTGTTGCTTTTTTCCCCAGACAGGAGTGTGAATTAGTATGCTTCAGTGTGCTTTGAACATATTTTCTATCAGTGAGAAGCGTGCGTGTGTGTCTCTAAAATTATTGTCACTAATAACAAACAAGAAAATTATTATAATAATTATAAGGCAGAGTAAATCTCAATAGACCTGCAAAGGTGCATGGGACGGGATCACAGCTATCAGATCGTCTTTAACAGATCAGTCAGAATGACATCTGGAGCAACTTTAGTGCTTGCATCTGCATTTTTATTGGGATCCAGAAAAACAAGGATTAAACAACCGTAATTGTGCATCCCTTTCCTCAAACTTCAGAAACACTTTCTGATCCTCTTTTCTCCTACCGCAGTAGTGATAGCAGGAATCCCAGCAAATAGTCTCGTCCCTGTAATCAGTGTTTTCACCTGCTTCCCTGCCAGTGCTTGTGTTCTGGGCGATCTTGCTTCTTACAGGTGATGAGATGACTTTCTGCTTGCTTTTTTCATGTTGAGCCCAAAACACACCCATGAATTAATCAAGGCACTTGTGCACAGCTGATAAGGTATATCCCGCTGTGCAGGGCAAGATACCCCTGTGCTCCCATGGTACAAGATGGATTTGGACACACCTTGAATAAATAAACACCCTTGCGCTTTGAACCATGCACTTCAGATCACTGTAAGATAGTGCCCTAATAGCTGAAGTTTTGAAAGAAAATTCTTTCCCATTCTTGCTTGATATACAACTGCAGGTGCTCAACAGTCTAACATTTCTGTTGTTGTGTTTTGCGCTTCATAATGGCCACAAATTTTCAGTGGGAGACAGGTCTGGACAGTCAAGTACCTGAACTCTTTTACACTGTTGTAACACATGCAGAATGTGTTTTGGTGTGGTCTTCCTATAATAAGCCGGGTCATCCCACGAAAGAGACGTCATCTGGATGGCAGCATATGTCGCTCCAAATTGCAGGCACATGTACCTTTCAGCATTAACATTAACAGCATTATTCACAGATGTGTCTTTGGCATGGCATGGGCACTAACACACCACCGTATGATTGTAGAAGTTGAAAAGGAATTGCAAATCATTGCATTCTGATTTTATTTACATTTTCAAACTTTGTAATGATTGCACATCTCTAATTTATGAACCATTTCCCAGACTACTTTAGTAACTACTCAGTATGATTTATCACTTTATTTGACACAAAATAAGTAACTAATGATTAAGTACTTAGTAATTAATGAGTCAGCAGCTGGTTCATAGTTAATCAGGGACCACTCATCAAAAAAGTGGTCAGTATGTTGATTCACAGATATTTATGACCTAATCATTACCTAATGATTCATTAGTGTAGAATGTCCCAGTCTGTTCTCTAGTAATTCTTCACTATCTATCACAGTTATTCATGAACTACTCATTAATTATCAGGTCGCTACTGATCCATTCCTAACAAGATTTTCCTTGTTGACTAGCAGCCCTCAGTTCAAACCATTAGTCAACTAGTTGTCGCACATTTATATATTTATAACAATTTAACTGATTTACAGCACAGACAGCAACCATGCACCAGAGACGGCACTCTTACAAGAGAAAATGTCTGTGTTGTAATAATCGTCCAGGCCTAACGGCAAGGCACAGCTCCAAGATGGTGTTTTAAGTGTTTTGTTTTCTTCTGTAACTAACAAATAAATGAAAATGTGGTTGACTAACTCTTCTTCTCACCAATTAATAGTGTAGCTGACTATTAGGTCCTTGTGCGACATATGTGAATTAAGGGGAGTGGCCATCACCTGCCAAGCTTAACATACACACACCTTTGAAGGGGCAGAGTCATGACCCTCTCCCAATAGCAAAGTTCCCCAAAGTTGAACTCAGGTTGGAGAAAAGACATTGATTTGTGACAACTCCCCTACATTCACATGTGTGACTGCAACTTTAGGAAGCAGCCCTACTCAGGGAAAAAAAAAAGAAAATCACATGTACATGCACAATTTGTATGATGTAAACCCAAATTAAATTGTTTTTATAACAAGTTATACTGTTACTTTTATATTAATAGTATTTCTCATTTTTAATACAACAACATAGTTTTTAAATATGTCATTTCCAGCTTTGAGAGTAATGGATTACATGTAAGGGGGTTACAAAATTAGGATACAAACAAGGTAACTGTATTCCATTACAGTTACAGAACAAAAGATGTAATCAGATTACAGATCCATCTAGTAAAAATGGGGATTATTAGCAGGATAACAATTTTAAAATACATTTTAAAATAAAGAAAGATTTACTCCCATGTGCAGTGTACATTCATTACAACACTTTATGAGTTTCACCACACTACTCTGGTCTTGAGTCAATTCATTATCATGGCCTCTAGTGGATATTTAAATATTATTTTGTCATTAAATCGGAAAAGGGGAACATCACAGTACAGTGATGGTTCTGCCCTCAACTGGGAAAATAGGTCCTTAGATTAGCAGTTGGTCTGGGCAGCTAACATTAGCAGTTAAAACCTAACGTTAGCTACACAGACCAACTGCTAATGCTTGCTACAAAGAACAACCACTAACATTAGCCACACAGAAATCCAGTTAGCTTGCTGACCTGTAAATACTACTACCACTAGTACTACTACTGCTAATACCACTGAAAAACTGTGGGTGGTGATGTGACCAAGGATGGTGTGTTTGTTTGTGTCTGTTTATTTTAAGTTTGAGTGAGAAGTGTGAATAATTAACAAAGTACATTTAACATGAATTTACCACTAAATGTGCATTCTCATATAACAAAAGAAAGAATAGCTGAAAAAAAAAGATAAACCTACAAATAAAAATATAACATTGTATTAAACCAACAATTTCTTTTCCCTGAAAAGAAGACACATTCTTATTTTTCAGACAAAAAATACAGATGCTGTGTGACTTGAATGGTAATAGACGAGAGGCACAAACTGGGACAAACTCAAACTATGAAAACCAGCCCAAGATCTAACGAACACAAAGAGTGTAATGGGTGAAGTGTGTAATGTGTGCATACAGCATAAATATACACGTGGGCAACAACAAAGGAGCCACATAGGCAATATATCTCAATAAGATGTAGCAGAAAAAAAAGACTTATTATCAAATAAGAGAAAAAGAGATTAAAGAAAAAATAAGGGAAGATGAGAGAGAAAATGCAAAGAAAGAATACAAGGCACAGGGGGAGAAAGAGAGAGAGAGAGACTTGCACCTCCTTCTTTATATGTGACAGTCGCTCCACCGCCTCCTCCTCCTTCATCTCACTCTCTCATCACTCATTCCGTCTCTCGCATCCACACTCTTCATTCTCCGTCTGCTCTCAGCACACCCTTCCATTCATCCTCCTCCTCATCCTCCTCCGTCTGCTTCTCCTTTATTTCACTCCTTCATTCTTCGACATGCTGCTCACGTGAGTCCGCCACTTGCAGTGCCCGTGATGCCGATTTAATTTAAACAAACAAAAGAATAAGACGAGGGCAAATGCTCTATCGGGAAAAGAGAAACAACTACGCCACGTTTGATCTTTTCTGAGTTCGATTGAAACCGAGCAAACAGTAAGGGCAATGTCATCATGTGCGCAGGGAGACTTATCCGAAGACCAAAGGCTCGCTCGTTCGACTTTTTGGTCTCTTTTGTCCATTGATAACAAGCAGTGGTCCGGTCATCAGTTCTCCAGGAGCGTTATCTGACAATTTTAACGTTTTCTGTCGTCCGAACTTTTTGTCTCTTTTGTCCATTGATAACATGGGCGTGGCCGGTCAACAAGTTCATCAGGCGCTTATCTGACAATTTTACGTTTTTCTGTACGTCTATTAATCATCATGTAACCTGTAGAATTAGAAATTTACTTTCCTGAGCTGGATAATTCATGTATATTTCCATAATATTGGTCGTGGGACATAAACTGTGTTTGCTGTTGAACTTCATGGTACTTATTTTCTCTTATACGTTTAAAGTTTATTTGTCTTTCGGTATGTTGTAGTTTATAACTACATTAAAACGAATATAAGGTCATGTCTGACTTGGACATTTTGTGTCTGTCTAGATCAGTGACTGTGATCGACAATAAGAAGGCATAAACTTTACCTATACAGCGTATATTTCCTACTGCTGTTTATTTTATTTCATTTTTATTTTATTTTTATTTTTGGCAGTTAACACTATAAAGTCTGACACATCAGATAATCGGAAGTAAGGTTGCAGATTTTGTGCATTTTCCATGGATGATAATTCTAACAATTATTCAATTTATGATTAATAAATAACAAATCTCACAGTTTCTTATTGCTTTTTGCCCCGATTTTCTTTTTTTTCTACATTTTTTCTCATTTTAAGTCTCTTTATTCAGCAAATGGCTCTGCCAGGCAAAACAATGTCAAATGAGGCACAATTGCTGACATTCCTATACTATTGATTAATTATCGCTTAATACATTTTTAATTGCTAAATTCTTAACGTGATTAATCGATTAATGAGTAATAATTAACATCCATAATTGCTAGAATTTTTTTTTAATTGAAGGGTTTATTGGCCCTTTTGACAAAATGCACCAAAAACTGATATCAGCAACAGATGATATTTGGTTTGTATCATAATTTATACATTAGGCATTTATGAAAATTTGTTGATTGCAATATTTTATTTTAGAACCAAAAAACACATTTATTGCTTTTGCAAAATTTGGCACATTTCAATTAAACTGGTTCTTTTTTTTTTCAAACAGGAATTTTTGTGGTCAGCAAAAACAGCTTGGTCAGAGTAGTCTGAATTGGTCAATATAAGGTGCAGAATATGATAGCCAAGGAATTGTTTCAGTGAAAATTAATAAAAAAGACAATTATTAGCATGTGCTCACTTGCAACATGCAGGCAATTGCATATCTATAAAAAAAACTGCATATAAATTTCCCTGCCAAAAAATGCGAGTCACTACTTGAGGGCAGCCATGTTGGATTTTGCACTCACAGGCCGGCTGCTGCCTGCAGTGCACTGATAATCCACCAGGAGGCAGAACACATGTGTCAAATTGCCTACAACGTTTTTTTTCAGGAAAGTATTGCTCACACTGATACTGTAGAGGTCTCAAACTCATGTATCAAGTGTGATACAAATGGCTTTACAGGGTTAAATGACACCAGTTTGATTGGAACAAGACCGTGTGGTATGTTGTGTTCCTTTGCTGTGCATAGAAATACATATGAATTGCTTTTGGCTTCATAGAGAACATGTGTTATTGTGCATCTGTTTTGGACATGTGGTTTGTTTTCATTAGGAGCTGATTTGATAGGCTGTTCCTCTCCTCCTTCCACTGTGTCTGGCTGCCTATGGTTTGTCTGGTGCCATCCACTTTGCCATTTTCAGTGTGACTGCTATTAAACCGTTCAGAGCATTATCTTTGCTGCCAGTAGCTGTTTTTCTGCGGGCAAGAATATGCCAAAATGCTCCCAGATCTTTTTAAATCAAGGACCCCTAAATAGAAATGCATCAGAGCATGGAGCCGTCTGAGAATACATTTTGTTCAATATGACCTGATTGAAAAAGAGGTGGGTAATAATAACATGAAAGTCAGCATTATTCGCTCAAACTTTTAGTGAGTGAAATAATCAAAACCAGTGTTATAATTTACATTACACTGCTGACACAATGTCCTCAAGGACAAGGAATGAGTTGTAGTGTTTCTAGAAAGTTTGGTAGCAGAGCACAGGAAGCAGGCTTACAGCAGTTGACAGCAGCACAGTGAAGGAGGCAAATACTGTCAGCCTGAGGAAGTTTCTGTGGGCAATCACTTACTCATATTCACAACTGGGAATGGCTGAATACCACAGTGTTTGAAAGCACTCAGCTGCCACCAGGGACTGTGGTGCCAATGTAGTATGTGTTTCTTCTCTCTCTGACTATGCTTGTAGATGCAGAGTTATGCAGCGAGCTCCCAGTGAAGGTGGAAGACAATGAGGCCTTTGAAGTCTTTGTTACAAGTTTGGCAGGAGTGGGGAGGCTAGTTGGTAGTACTGTTGACAACCCCAAGGAACATTAGGAACCACTTTTGGGACTCAACAAAAGGTCACACAGGTTTGTAACCACTTAGAGACGTGATTCCAAAAATAGAATCAATTTCATTCACAATATTTCGCTCAGCTTAGCTTAGCACGGCAAAAGGGTAGCTGAGGGACAGAAATACGGTCTCAGATGTGTTGACAGTGATGATTTTGATTTGTTGATAGCATCCTAAAGTCAGTGTTAAGGAAAAAAGTTTTTTTTTTTTCTAAACACATTATACGTGTTAGAATATAGTTGCTGAAAACTTGAAAAGACTGAGAACGATGAGTGCTGAACTGTGGAGTTGTAAAACTGTTGTTCATGATTTCTGTCTTCAGGATTTTTGGGGCGGACCTGAAACATGGTTAGACGAAGTGCTGGAGCCATGGTCCCCCAACACTATGTAACCTCCACAATTCAGCACAGCTCTCTCAGTCCAAATCAGTCAGCAGTTCACTTCAGCTCACTTCAGTTTCAACAATCCGACACAGAAAAAAAACCCAATACCATCCTGTCACCGTCCTCTGGCTCTGGTGGCTCAAACATGTCTGGGCGGAGCAGCCATGTGTTAAGTTTGTTTTCAAGACATGGTGTTTGATACTGAGAGTTTCAAATTTGGTTGGGTGGTTAATAACATGTTTCTGTGGTGTGACAAACTCAGAACACATTCATTGTTGCTTTACAGTATCTTTAATATATGAATGAGCACAGTGATAGTGAGTTACTTGCTACAGTTGCATTTCTAGTGTTGATTAAATGGCAGAAACATAAAAGGTTAAAGTTATAAGTGTAGCAGGAAAGCCTTGTGTCACACAGACACGGCTTTCACTCAAACAAAGTGATGAGGTAATCTTCTCTTCCCAAAACTGAGACTGAGACCGACAGTTTGTAGCTTACTTGACAGGTTGACTTTGCTATAAGTTGACTGGCGTTTTTAAGCACTTATGGCACAGTTACACATGAGCAAATTTTGTATAATTTCTTCACATTAAGTACAACTTTGGTGAACTCTGAGAGAGTGGAGACAAAGCCTTAAGTGTGTGTTGTTTGCCTGCCGTTCATTCAGCAGGTGATGGCGATGCTTTCATGTATTTGTGACCATGGCCTGAAACCAGCCACTGGCGACTTGTCAAACTGAGTTACAGGCAAAAAGCCTGTTTGAGTTGAGTTGAGATGGGCCACTTCTCACCGCTGCAACTCTCCCTGCAGCCTTTTTTTTTTTTGTTGTTTTTTAAACATAACAAAACAACACCACAATCACAGTAACAGATATTAACAGACTAAAAATACAAAATCAAAATTTATACACCCTAATACATATACAGTAAGCCTTGAGGATATATTGTGTGTGTGTCTGTCTGTTAGCCGGCCATATACATAACAGAATATGACTATGAAGCGTTCTAAAATGGTTTTGTCTCATGGAGGGGAAATATTATATTCCATTATAAAAGGTGAGAAGTTAAACTTTACTTTTACACCATTAAATGAAAACTTAACACAATCATTTATATTAGTGGTTAAAGTGGATTTCAGGACACAGTTACAACAACTCAGCAGTTAACTTTAATGTTATCCTCAGACATCTAGTTAAATTGCCAATTTAGTAGTCAGGTGTTTGCAGAAAAAAACAGGGTTGGTACACGTAGGTTTACATCTGGTACATAGCGAACCAAATCACAAAGCAAATTATGGTGCTTATTTCAGTGCCCCACACCTGAGCTGGTGATTGAAATTGTTGCTGTCTGGTGCAGATGTTACAGATACATGACTTAAACGTGCCTGATTAACATTACTGCATAACTCACTACGTGGCTCAGGCAGCAGGTAGTCTTCTGCTAGCTTGTAGCTACCACAAAACACGGTTAAAACTGCAAGCTAAACGGTCTAAAGCGTGGCTGAATTTGACTGGAAAAGATTTCAGCAGCAGGCGGATCATCCAACAAATGTTGTGTGTAAAGGGGGTAAGCTTGTGGCGACACACAGGACACACTTGTAAGCAGAGGAATGCATCGTGCTTAACTGCTTGTGTGACCCCATGACAAGCACATCAGCCGGCAGTGAGATGGGAGCAGAGATATAAAACACTAGGTGCAATGTGCCATAATGATTTGACATCTATCTATCTACAGCATGGAGGCCACTGATGATGACGTTTGCCTTTGCAAGGAAAAAGCTATTTTTTAATGTCATTGACCATCATTTTGTGCATCCTCTTAAAAAGTATCAGTTCAGGTGCCATTTAAGCACCAGTACCATTGTTTTAACACTGGTATCGGGGGAAAAAAAAAACCTAAGCAAACCCTAATCTTACTCTTGCATTTGGAAAGCAGATAAAAAAAAAATCAATATTTGTTTGGTCACAGATCTGACAAAATGGTGGATGTAACAGCGTCAGTTAAATTGTAACTGCTATGGAACTGTGCCAATTGGTTGCTACTAGCAACAGAACATTGAACTGAAACCAACTGCAGGTGGCAGAATAATGTTAACAGTTTTTTTGATGAAGATGACAACTATTCAGTGCAAGAAGTCAGAACGCGGCCTAAACAAAGCTCAGGTTTTCTTCTCCATGACCTCCATGGCCTCATATTTATTCCTTGCTGCTCTTCCAGTTCACCTCTTCCCCCAGCATCCATATCTACCTTCCCCTCAAGAATGCAGCTCTTTCAGACACCCAAATGGCTAATTTTTACTGAGGTGCAATCCATCGCAGCACCCTGACTCACTCTGTAATGGTGACTGTGAATGAAGTCAGGCAAATGTCCCTGGAGTTTTGAAGATTGACTTCACAATGGATGATTTTTTGCCCATTCATCTCTGTGTAGCTCTGCCGCCTGCAAATCATTGGACCTTCGCCATCACTTTGTCGCTAAAAGATGACGGATGCTGCCATAACTGTTCTCTCCTAAAGACAGTGAAAGTTTTTAAAGAACTCCAACTTAGAGGAGCTGGTTACTGATTTTCTCCCTGTAGCAGGGGATGAAGAATGAGTAGATCAGAGGGGTGGACTTGTCGTTATTGCTGCAGTGTGTTTGAAGAGAACACATTAAACTTCTTACTGATATACTTGTACGTCTAAAAGAACCTGCGCCTCGCATTTAGGAAAAACATCCTGTGTGCACCATTATACAGAATATCATTTCAGACTGGTAACCTAATTGCTGATTGTTAAGCTGCATTTGTCACTCTTCTTTTTGTTAAAATGGGTTTGTATGATATCACAGAAACATGCTAAATAGCTTTCTGCTGAACAATGTGTGCGCTTTTGTGTTTGGAGAATGATTTGCATTTGGCAGCGATGCCTCACTGGCCTGAAATGAAAAAGGCCATACTCCATTAGGCTGAAAGTGGTGGCATCCTCAAGCATTGCAAAACATGGATTAATAGGTGACAATCACAGTGAAGCTTTTGAATACTAATCTGAGGGCAATGAGGCGATTTGTTCTTTATCTTTGCAAATAGAGTGAACAGAGAAATGTCTTTGTTAACTTCCCTCTGCTCCTTAGATATGGATATTAAGATTAAAATCTCTTTTTCCAGACTAGCTACTGGGATTGTTAATCATGTCGTCTACATCTTTGCACCTTGTGCAGGCTGTCACTGTTGAAATTATTCAAATGGCAGATGTTAAGGCATGAGAAATGAGCCAGTGTGTTCCCCGGTTACTAACTGATGTTGAGGTCAGGTTTGACGTGTTGCAGACAGGCTCCAGAGCCATCCTGGGCATTTTGCCAGTTGCTTCAACTGATGGATCTGCCACACAGGGCAGCAAAACCCTTAAGGCTCTGTCTATCCAGTACACGGTGACCCACTGGCCTTGGCCTTTTACACATTTTTGCATTTAAACACATGCACGCACGCACGCACGCACGACCTTTTTAAAATGTACAAAATGCAACATTTCTCAAAGTGTGTCCTCTCCTGTCCATTAATTACATGTCTGTAGGGCTGGGCAACCTGAACAAAATCAAATATTACAATATTTTGACTAAATACGAGGGCGGGGACGATACATCTGTCTCCTGGCTCGATACAATCATGATACTATAGGGTACCAAGTTGATATGTACTGCGACTCTTAAGTAGTGCGATTCTACAAGCATTGCGATTCAATATTACAATTTATTACAATGTTTATTTGTGTATTTTTTTATAGATAAAAAATAAATAATATATGACTACTTAACATAATTCATAATTACTAAAACAGTGCACATCACATGTCAGTCTTTGAGTTTAATTTCAGCAGCATCATTGCTATTGCATATATAAATAGTAAATAAAATATATTTTTTTGGAAACTTATGAAGCTGGTGCCACACGAAAATGATAAATAAAATAAGATGTTAGCCCAAAATGAAAAGAGACCTTGAAAATGACACACAGCATAATGTGAGCATGTAAATGAACATCCTTCATATATAAAATTGAACATTGAAATTGTGAATTTTTAGTTTGCGTTTTGACCTGTAGCTGGTCAGTGTGAGGAGTTGAAGCCAGAGTAACATATTGAGCTAACAACGTGAAATTAGCAGCTATTGGTTTGTTTCCACAGATCAGAGCAAATATATGCCTGAAAGTATGAGCACGCGTTGTTATATGTTAAGCATGTGAAGTAAAACAGATCAGTTTGTTGAGAAAATATTACCACGATCGCAATTCTAAATTTACTTTAGCGTTTTAATTCCTGTTATGCCTTAGGATCAAGTAAACAGAATAAGTATATACAAATATGTCTATTTTGCAAGAATTTTGTAGGAATGCAAATGAAGATGGAGGGACTCTGTGCTGCTGTCAGAGGACAGCTGACTACAGCATGCATGGGAATAAGTAATATAGATTTGTGTACATTTCTTAGTTTCCCCCTGATGGTGTGAATGCCTTGCTTGATTTGTTGGTAGTTGCTTAATTCAAATATTAATATCTTGGCAGTAAAAAGACACCACTTTGATGCATTTGAGAAGTGGCATGTAATCTTTAAAAACTTGAGAATGTATTGTTTTTTGTCTATAATTAACACAGATGCTCTGTCACCGTATTGAATTCCACTAACATTGACTAGACACTGATGGATGTCAGTGGTTACATTTCAATTTTTGCTAAAAAATAGTGCTAGGGACAAATCAGTAGTCCCTTGATATTGGTAGGGACATACCTACACAATTCTACGCCCTTGGCCAGCCATGACATAAGCATATGCGAAAAAAAAAGCATGAATTGTCTATGGCAATGAATGTTTCAATACGCATGTTTCAATACTGCTGCACTGCAAAAACAGTGCAGCAGTCAGTAGCAGTCCTTTTATAGAATAAAATAAACAATATTCAATTTATTGTTACATCCATAGTTTACTATAATGCAGCCTTTAAATCCAAAATCTAAGACAATATGTTACCTCTTATTACAATGTCGATATATTAGGCTATCAATATTTTGCCTGACATGTTAGTTAACTCTTAAATAAGACTCTATAGGCCTGTCTCCATATTCTCCCTTCAGATGTTTTGTCTTCTCATGACAGGCCATCAGCATTTCTCATTACTCAATTACTTATTCAGTGAAGCTGTGGCTCTGAGTCATTCTACCTGACAGGGTTGTCCATCTCCGCTCGTGTTAGCAAGGACAGATGAGAGTGAAAGGATGAAGATGGAGGGAGTGGTTGACAGGCTCAACACAAACAGAGCCATCTGTATTTACACCCGCAGCACCAGGAGCAGGATCAGACAGAACTGGCAAATACACTTTGGTTTAACTTTGGTGCCAAATGAAAGGACAAAACAATAAGTGCCAGAGAGTCAATACAATCAGAGTAGATGATTTTAAAGTTAGTAGATATGTTTAATTGAATTTCCCTAATGCAGTCAGGCCTGCGTGTTCGCAGAATACAGAATTATTTGCAAAATCATCTTCGATTTTAAGGTCAAAATAAAATGGTTGGACCAAATTAACTTTGATATAAGTGACATAAGACGGGAAAAAGAATGGCTGGAGAAGTAGAGAGAAGATTTGTGCACCACTACCCCCTGATACGATGAAGCCAGAAATGGAAATGCAAGTTGAGTAGTTCACAGATGAGATTATTTTCCTATTAAACACACTTTTTCGAAATAGCAGCCGCCACAAGGCCTATATCAAGGCCATCGTTGTTCCCAATTGCATAAAAAATTCAATTACATAATCATGTTATCTCTCTGTGCATTCTTCATGCCGAGACTGTCCCTTTTAAAGAATAAATCTCCTGGTCTCTATAGTGGAGGCTTATTTGAAGAGTGTAATAATGGCACACCAAGTCTTTTCATCTCTAGGACTTCATTTCCCCCCTGGTCTTTTGTCTGCTTTTTCAGCAATTGGTTTTATATGAAAGCTGTAGTCTTGAGATAGTGAGAACTTGCCAACAGCCCCAATTTTCTTTCTTTTCTTCCACTTTTATGACCCTGCAGTGTTGTAAACAGGGCGAGGAAATAACAATCACCTTAAACCAATTAGAAGGTGCCGTATGCACAAGAAAAATCAATGCTTTAAACAGATGAACAGTGGGTCAATCTGTCTTTGTTAGTTGTATTTTCAACAGCTTTCCAGGAACAGCTGTTTGACGATTTTAAGCCTTTTTATTTCATACTTTTTTACCTGCACATTTTATCCTTTCATTCTATCATTTTCACACAAACTAAAATTGGCAGAATAAAAATCAAACCACAATGAGTATAGATTATTTTTTGTGTATCTCTACATAGTATACCAACACATTTATAGGCTATGAAGGCCCAGTAAGCAACATTAAATAGTAGCCTAGATCCAATTCATGAGGAAAACACACAGAAAGCCTTAAAGTTATGAAGATGCTGGATGATTAATGGATGATTTATACCACTGGGGTGAAGGAGCGGCTCTTCGCAGCAGGAACACTTCCTAGTTTATTCTCATTTGATGGCTATACCTCACGTAGAGAGAACACAGAATGCACTGGAGGAACAGTCAAAACAAACACAATGTGCTGCATTTTTGGTAGGTGGTTTGTTTTGCCTGACTGATTTTTATGCCATCCTCCTCATAATCAAACCAAAGACTCGTTAAAAATAACGGTTTATGTTCTCGAGCTGATAGTGGAGAGAGCCAGCACAGCTGCAGGTGGTCGTGTTAAATGAGCAGCCCCAGGTTCAGTCTCTTCCTGTTTAAGTGAGAAATATTTATGTTCACAATGAGAACTACCAGGAAATGGAAGGCCTCTATTTTTGGCTCTGATAACTGTTGAAGCAGGTGCCAAACAGCCTCGTAACCTAATTGCTAAACTCCTCCTCTGAGCAGTGATTGTCCAACTTTAGCTTAGCAACTGGCAGATCTGAAACTGTATTTGGAGTTTTAAGAGCAAAACTCAGTATTTAAACATTTTGGAAGGTAGTTAATTTATTTGTGTATTTGTGTATTTCTCTGCCCTCTCCAGAACCTTGTAAAAGAAAAAAATGGATTAAACAGGCTTCTCCGAAGCCTAACTAGTGACTAGTGAAGCAACCCAGTGTTAAGGTGCCCACACTTTGCTGACTGTGCCATTGTTATCCTATAGAGAGAGCTGTGGTGCCTAAATAGGCATGTGAAGACAGCGCATATTTAAGGTCTCTTTGCAGGCTTCTTGTTTTAAACCAAGCCAGCTGGAAACATTAAAAAATCAGTGGGAACTGTGTTTAAAATTTCAGGGACTGCCCATTGTTCTGACAGCCCATTATTCCCAATAGTCTGACAAATGTCTGACTGGACTGAAAGCCTATTTGTCCAACAGCTTGCTATCCCAAAAACAATAACTGCTCCGAGGGCCCATCTTTCAGAAAATACACACTCTGACTCACTCTGAATTTTTTGCCCTGATGTCTTAGTGTAATTTGACGCGCGGTCAGGTGCCCCTCACTGTCATAGTCATGGCAACAATAAGAAATGTGTGGTTAACATTGTGAAATGGTTGCAGCTTTGTTAGGTTGACGCAACAAAACTACTTGGTTGGATTTAGACACGAAAAATACTTCAATTTTGGTTTTGGAGAATATCATGTTTGGATGATTTTAAGTTTGTTATTTACTGATGTCAGTTATGTTATGTACAAAAGTTCAGAGCAATAGGCCTTCATAAAATGAACATTGTGTTTGGGCTGTCAAATGGGCTTTTACATTTTTGACATTTTGCAGACTATTTAGGTTTTGGATATGGTCCTGCGTAATAATGTCTGGCACCAAAAACTGATAGCTGCTGGCTAGAAATAAGAAGCTGGCTTTGTCTACCTTTTCAGAGGTAAATCTGCCACCATTATCACCATAAACTGTAGATGTGACTTGCGAGAACAGAGGACTTGACAGCCATAGCAACGGTAATTAAGGGCAGAGTTTACCGATCAATTACTAACTGGGGGACAGCTGACAGAATGCAGTGATTGATGAAAGTAATGTGTACTGTACATAATATCCCAGTGTATCAGTGCTATCGCAACATGCTTGCTCTGTAGACGCAAACATCTCACAGTTGTTTTGCACCTGAAATGAATGATTGCATATTGAAAAAAGTCCTGGGGTGTATGAAAGGGAGACTTAATGGACTGTGACAGCCAGGTATGAAGTAATAACATCTTTTCCTGATAGACCTATCCCCCTAAATGCATGATGCTTCCTACATAACTGTCCCTCTGATATTCAGCAGGTATGAATTATGTATTCCTACATAAATAATCTATTCTCCACCCATCCTGGGATAATTTCAAAGCAGCTTTATCCCATGAATTGATATGTTTTTGAATAAGACTGAGCCATGATTTAGGGTCAGACTTTGACTATTGCCTCAGCCTGTTCATTTACAAAAAAATAAAAGGCTGCATGATGATGTATTTGCCATCAAGGCACACATAAAATCCAAATCTGAATTCAGCTCATGAGCAGTTCTTTTGATGAAAAGGAAACACGGATGGAAATGATGAGAGTTAAACAGTGGGTGGCTGCTTTGCTTTGGTGAAAGCTGGCAAAATCCTGAATGGCAGCAGCTGATTATACACTATTAAAGGAGGAAGCAGAGATGAATTATGATTGCAGTTAAACATCACCATGGCTGCTGGAATTTATTGGGATCATTATGCCTTTTTGGAATCATTAGCATGCTAAACATAAAATAATAAAACTATACAAGTGTGCTATGTAATGAGACTCCTACACAACTTTTCCTGTTTGCCAGGAGATGTCGGTTAAAATGTTTTCATCCCTGGGTGCAATTTCAATAAAATATCCCCCATGTGTATAAAGAGAGAGACTGAGGAAAAAAATTGTTGGTTTGAACACAAATTTCTCAGAAATAATTTTTAGTGTTGGGTACCGAACTCAGTACGGTTGTTGTTGGAGATAACTGACCTATTTCACTGTCTTGGTTGATGTTAGCTTAGCATTTGTACTAGTGTTAGCCAACACTGGCTGCCTCCGAAATATCTTGCCAACTTGCTAGTCAGCATGCTAAAACAGTGTGTGAGATTTATCACTATGTCTGAAACCTTAATATGAAACAAATATTTGTGAATTGCAGACTATAAATAGGGAAATATTACAGTATGCAAGCATTACAGTAGTAACAATGACAACAACAACAACACAGTCGAACAGATAGGATTTCACATGTGCTTTCTCTGAAACACAAACAGCGTTAAATGCCCTAGGAACAGACTGACATGCTGGCGGGTGTTTGGGAGGGATTTTATTTCATGTAGTGTGTAAAATGTTCTAAATGAATAATGCTGAAATTGAGAAGTTTGGAGTTATATTTAACAACCGAAATAACAGTTTTGTCATTAGAGAGAGAGAGTTAAGTACTAAAAATAGAGTCCAAATTCCAGATATTGGTACTGTATCAGTTTAAAATCACCAAACCTAATAATTTTAGAGCTGTTTTCAGATTGTTTTCTGTTTTCACCTTTGTTTCAAGCTTTAAAAAGTGACTAGGGACTTCAAACAATGCCTCTATAAAACCAAGAGCAAAACCTGCTTTGATTTGATCTGCTTCACTGGTCCTTAGACTTTGAGTCTGACCTTGGGTTTGTTCAAAGAAACCTGCCCTGAAACTAATGACATAGCGTACAGACAGGCTTTCTTTCCCTCTCACTCACCTCTTGTTCAATCTGCAAACAAGCTGAGGTTATATTGCACATAATGTACCTTCACTTGCCAAAAAAATACTGTTGCCTGAGAGAAAAATCCTTAGTTTGGAGTCCAAGGTTTCTCTGACAGTCTTAGTGTGGTGCCAGAGCTCAAGAACAATCTGACTGTATCTGGGCAGCATCTCATTATCTGGGATTATCCCACACCCTTGCTATTAGAACTCAATTACTGTATTTCAGTCTCATAGCTCATTTGTGCCATGTGCATCTGATAATTTAGGCTACAAATGGACTAGTTTCAATTTCCCTGCTGATGAACTCCTCAAAACGTAAATTACTCCCCTCCTCTTTGCACAACTACAATGTGCTGCTGCTATTGTCTCCAACCAGCTGCTGATATTTTACGCCATCAGATTTATAGCAGCTATTTTTGTCAAAGGGTGTGAGCCAAGCCTCCCTTAATGCTCCACAGCCCTTATGATGTTTTATATAAAGCAAATCTGACTGTGACCTTCTCATTTCGGGTGCATGCAACTTTAATGCCCAGATGATGAATCAGGCACTTACAGTACAGTCAGTTGTATTACTTATGGAAATCATTCGGAATGCCCCGCTGGTATGCATGAGTGGTGAAGAAGTACACCAACTTAGATTTTTCTTAAAATGTTGAATTTTTAATGACACTTTGGCTACAAGGAGTTGTGAATCAATTCACAGCTAGAGCTTCGAGCTTTTCTTTGCAGATGCTGTGATGTGTTTGAGCTAAATACCATACTGTTGTATTTACCACAGTTTCAGTCCTAATCTCAGTGGTGCATATGGATCTGTGGTCTCTGTTGCTGCTGTGTTTCACTGCTCTACCCCTGAGCTATTTACAGAGGAGCAACACACACGTTATTTTGAGCTTTTTAAAAATGATTTCAGGCATTTTGCTCCAGTAATGAGTATTGAGCTGTTGCAGCCTGTACTGCAACACACCAATCTGTGCAGCATGTACGTGACATATCCAATTTGGCTCGTCTGTAAGCATGACACAGCTTCTACGGGGTTGATGCTGTGCAGGATCACTCTTTACCCGCCAGCGTGTAAATCTGAACACTTTTAGAAGCAATGATATTGTTTATTGCTGCAATTACTAATCAGAGACTGTGAATACGTTGTAATTAATTAATTTCACACCTGAGAGTCTTGTTTGCTTCTATGTGATCCTCTCAGCTTGTAAACAAACACATGAACAGGCAAAGCTCTGTCTCCTGACACCCACTTCATTGCTCCCTGTGATATATATCCATCTCAGAGTGTGAAAGACACAGAAATTGATTTATTTATAGCTGTGATTTATGGAGAAAAAAGCCCCAAAACAATGAATATATTGGCTTAAAATGTGTGCGTGTATGTCTGTCAAAGCATGATAGATTAGATTTTATTTTGAACATGTAAAAAAATAACTATACAAGTAAGGAAAAACAAAGCAAGAATAACAAATGAACTTAAGAAACATTCAGCAGATTCACAATAAATAATTCATGTCCTGAAAAGGAGTAGGAAGAAGTGAATACTTAAAAAGTCCTACTCTGATTTTTTATATTTCATCAATACTTTGTGATAAGCATGAATATTCTGGCTTTTTGCCCCAGTTTTCTCCATAACTCAATGAGAATAGACAAAAGTAAATATTTATGACACAGCAAGACAAAATAAGCAGAATATAGCAAACAAAAGTGTACAAATCAAATTCAACCTTACACATCCTCCCCTGTGCAAGATGCTTTTTTCCAAGACCCTGGTGGGTGGAGTTGGGTCATCACGGAGATTCAACTCACCTGCCTGAAGGACTTAGTAGCTGGAGTCTTCCTCTCTCCCCTGGTTCCACACTGTTTGGTTTTGTTGCATTTAGTTTGTCTTCAGTTTCCCCCTTTTTTAATGAAAAATAAACTTATTTTCAGTTAAAACTCACGTGGGGTCTCCCCTGCTTTGCACAGCCTTGAGCCAGGCTGTGACAAATTGGGGGCTTGTTCAGGATCTGAACCCGGGACATTTCGCACCCAAAGTGAGAATCATACCCCTATGCTTGTGTAAATTAATTTAATGTTACATATTTACGTGTCTATGTTAGAGTATAGTGACGTCTTTGATTATAATGCAATGACTTTTAGTGTTAGTAATGCGTTATTCCCAACACTGGTGAGGACTAAGTAACATATGAGGTAACTAGGAGTGTATCTAATTATTTTTCAAAGTCAATAATGGCGTTAGTATTACTGTAATTTAAAAGGGCTTGTTACTTTATGTGAAACAAGCCCTTCAGAGCAACAACTTCAGAGGTTTACTATCATTTGACCTTTATTATCAGGTGTAAGTGTATGGATCTAGCATGTGCAGCCACAGATGACTGCTGCACCAGACAATACTGTGGGAAAACTCACCTGCAGCTGTTGTGTCATTTATCACAACCTTTGGCAGTAAGAACTTCACAGGGCCCAAACAAAAGAATCACTAAATGCAACGTCTGCAGGGATAACGAATGCTGGATCAACCCATTACACACCTGACAATGCAAGTGGACGGGTAGTCACTTTGTAAGTTAATGAGAAAGTTAATGTTAGCGTCTGTGGATGGTTAGCAAACATGTTTGGCTCAATATTATCAGCTGTATGATGCTTGCTTGCTATTTTGCAAAGCTGACTGTTTGTTTGTTTGTTTTGTGGACCTGTGTGCAGAGAGCATTGCTTTGCCTCGACTGTAAAATAATTTCATCTTTTGCCCACAGGCATGACAGTGGCTCCTTGGTCCTCTCGTGCTCTTGCATTAGCTTTTATTTGTGGGATGTCTCTTCAGTCTCTTGTGGGATGTCTCTGTTTTCTGTTTTTCTGTGACTCAACCTGAACTGAGTGTTTTGTGACTGATACCAGGTCATTTAGTTGTGCGCTCCATCCTTCGTCCTGTCTGTCGGCGCATGAACAGCTGTTTTTTTCAACTCTGCTTTTTTTTTTTTTTTTTTTTTTACTGTTACAGTGTGTAACCTTCTTCTGCACTTCCTCAGCCCTGTAGGCTTTAGTTGTTCCCAGCCTTCATCCCCTCATAGACAATGTTAGATATTCTACAGTGCTGTGTGAATGAAGCACATATGAGGTTCCTGTTCTAAAAATGTGTATTATACATGTTGGTGATTTTGCCAATGTATAAAACCATGTGAATCACTTTGCTAAAGTTTGCCTGAATGGCTAAGTTAGGCAGTTTTTACTAATACTAATAATCTGACTTGATTTGAAGGCCTGTTGAGGCTATAATAAATGTGCCAAAAATATCTATATGAAATATCTAAATATATCTGTTGTGTTTATTGGTCCATTACTTACATCATAGTGATAATGTCTTCAAGGATGAAATGAAATCTGAATTATTTTATCTCACACTACTTACTTTTCACAGTAACTCCTTTTATGATGCAGTAAAAATTGATTGAATGGGTTGGTTGGTTTTGTTTACAATTCTTATGCCTCTTTTTTGACAGATGCATTTTGGATTAGTGTTTGTTGTATGGGCATTTTGCCACATTTCCACACAGAAGATTGCACACATGTAATTGGATCAATTAGAGATTTTTATTTGGAGAAGATTAATACACAATACACATGTTTTTCCCCATTATCCATAAATATAAACATGTCTGTCCTTGGTACTTCATACTATACATGCACACATGGACAGACACATACTGTAAAAATCATATTAATCCTAGACTGAGGGCATGTAGAGTGAGGCAGCACTGCTGAACTGTAACAGTGCTATTACAGTATCTGGAAACACCGTAACTAGGCCAACATGGCACTCGCGTGACAAATTCATAACACTACCACCAATCCCCTCCTCCCACAGGGAAAATACATACAGTAATCATTCATAAATGCTGATGCCAACCTGCAGCAGTACTGTATAGCACTGTAGCATCTACATAACTATTAGCAGGGACGTGCTAATTTCATTTTACATCAGTTGTGTTGTTATGCTGCTGGCAATTTACACACGAAAGAAACAGACAAACACAAGACTTGATACTGGCTTCAAGGCATACAGGAACATTTTCCTCTTCTTATCCTAAGCCTCTTACTTTTTTCTGTGAGGTGTGTTTAGTCGGATTCAGCAAACTCTCTCAACTAGACAACATTGTCGTAAATCGCTTGTTTTAGTCTGAGCCTATTCATTAGAGGGTGCAAGGTGGTGAGATTTCATTCATTAGCATAAACAATAATAACAACAAATTGCCACATAAGGCTGCCTGTTCTGCAATGTGTGTCATTCACAAAAATGTTACCAAAGAACAGTTTAATGTCTTTTCCAAAAAAAAAAACAATATTCCTGCATGTTTAAAAGACAGTATTCCTACATGTTTACATGACTAATGAAAATAAATATTCCAGTAATATTCCTATTTACATACAGCTGTGCATACTCTCACTAATGTAATGACATACGTCCTACAGCTTATAGATCATATTCAAATCATATCCAAAAACCTGCTGATATCCAAGTCTTTCATAATATTTAAAAAGGAGGTGTTTCTCCTTCTTCTGACCAGAAATGTGGCTTTTTTTCTGCATGCATCTCTACCCCAGCCTCCCAAACTGTTGCCTTGTTGGTTTGTTTACGAAGCACAGAACGGACGGTAAACAGGCAGGCAAGAGGCCATGTGTTGTAACTGCAGTAAAAACCCCAATTGAGATGCATATTCTGAATGCAAACAGAATGTATATGACACTTGTCAAATTCAGAATATTGTCGTAAATACATAAGAGACGTGTAAATCTGTTCTCTTTGTGCACAGATTTGTTAACCATGCGCTTGATTTTTACATTTTTCTCCATAAGTATGATGCAAAAATATGTCAAGAAAGTCTTCCATTAAATTGAAAAGCCATTAAGATCATGATATGATGAACAGAATATTAATTTTGCATCAAGTTTGTCTTAGTTATATATTATTTATTTTAATAAAATTCTGTATTTATATTTAAACTAATTCAGATTAATTACTTCTACCTCCTCCCCATTCCCTTGTGCATTGTATTGTGGTAAAATCAAGCAGTTTTTAGTATGCATACTGACCTTTGAGTATACTTAATTGTGTCTCTGTCTCACTGTGAACAAAAGAACAGACTCAAACCTGCTTAAAATTAGTATGGAAGTGGGATACAGCTTTCCTACAACATCTTAGCTTCAACAGAGGCGATAATTAATCATGTTTCTCCAGGAGATTGACACTTTGTGACAGCAGCCAGCAGCCTATTACACAAGAGAGGAAGAGAACAAGGGAAAAATAATTGTTAGGGCGCTTTTATATGTAAAAATAGAGTTAAAAAAAAAACAAAACAATATGGGGATGAAGGCTCTAAGGAATTGAAACGTGTTATGCTTAATTTATATCTGACAGGAAGAGTGGTGGTTCAGAGGGGTCTGCAGCACCATGGTTGGAGGGTTGGCACACATACCGTGACAACAAGAAAGACTGCTGATCAGAGGAGTGATTTTCATTAATAGCATACTCACAGTATATCTGTTGTGGTGATATGTTCCCACACACACACCAATTGTAAAAGTTTGTGGAGAAAGTTGCTGATATGGCTTCATGTTTAGGCCTATTAAAAAAAGTCTAATGTCTGTCAAAGTTTGCTCAGTGTTTGAATCAAATTTTGTGTTTTTGCCTCATGCAGTACGACACATCACCCTCACATAGACTTGATCAGGTTGTTGATTGTGGTCATTAGGGCCGTGCCTTGAAAGTTGAAGATTCAAATAATCAGTTGGAAACCCCTCAGTTGGCCGAGATTCTTCCAGTTGAGCAGTCTTTTTTTGTTCAGAGTGCATTACAATAGCAGGATAACAACAGCTTACAAAAATGCACAGGGAGAACATTTTAGTGAGGGATTATAAATAAGGGGAATCATAAATATAGTTTTATATAAGCTGGCGCGCACAAAAAAAATCCTTCTAACAACTTTTGTTGATGAGAAGAGGTGAAACGAGCAGGTGGTAAACAAGTTTTAAGGCTGTAAAGTTTACAAACTGAGTCTAAATCGCCACAAGCCACAAAACTAACTGATGGAAACAGAGAAGGATGATAGAAACGGAGCACAGTTAACACACTGTCAGCCACTGAAGCCATCCCAGTGCACTGCAGAGCATGCAGGGCAGGTGACACGCTGCAGCAGAGCGGCGTGAAAGATGCGGTGAGCTGGGATTTTATACCTGAACTATAAGCATGAGAACAGACACTTTTACTTTCTGTCTGTGTGGAACTTTTTTTCCCAGTCAGACTCAGTAAGATGTCTTACTGAGTCTGACTGGGAAAACATCCTCATGTAGGCTGATATGAGTTCATTGTGGTGCTGAACTAAACAAAAAGAATGAATCATTTAATCTTTGTATTTAACAGCCAAATCCAATTCGACTGACAATTCTGAGTCAGGTATAGCCCCAGTGGTTGTACACGCCAATCCAGTACATCCCAAAAATCCTCAATGGGTGATGTGCCATGGGTATGCATGCTATGTAAGAACTGGGATGTTTTCAGCTTCCAGGATTTGTATACAGATCCTTTCAACATGGGACTGTGCACTATCATGCTGCAACATAAACTGATGGCAGGAGATGACAGGCATGACAATGGCCTCAGGATCTCTGTGTGCATTCAAATTGGTATCCATAAAATGCACCTGTGTTCATTGTCCGTAGCTTATGCCTGTCCATACCATAACAGTATGGAAATGCCGGTGTGCAGTATGTATGGGCTGGCATGGTTACACATTTGCTGCTGTTATGATGCCGGCTGGGAATACTGACAAATTCTCGGAAATGACATTGGAGATGGTTTCTGGTAGTTAAACATTCAGTTTACAAGCAATAGTTGTGGTGCAGTCAGCATGCCAAATGCACGCTCCTTCAGAACTTGTCACATCTGTGGCATTGTGTTGTGTGATAAAGCTGCACATTTTAGAGTGGCCTTTTGTGACCAGTCCAAGGCACAACTGTGCAGTAATCATGATGTTTCATTTCTATGTCACATCTGCCAGGTGGATGGATTATCTTGGCAAAGGAGAAGTGCTCACTAGCATGAATTTTAACAGATTTGTGAGCAACATTTGAGAGAAATAAACCTTTAATGTGCATAGAAAAAGTCAGAGTGCTTTTCAAATTTTAGTGGAACAGTATTCACATAATTGTGTTTACGTGCAGTGTGTGTGCCTGCTGTCTTGTGTGCATGTTTATTTCAACGCATAGTGTATGTGCAAGTGTGGGAAATTCCCTCCATCTGGCGATCGTTTCTGAATAACTCCTGCTACCTTTCAGTCACATTTCCCAGTGGAGTTATCTTACAGGAAGACACAGCACTACAGTGTAAGTCACTGTGGATAAGAGCATCTGCCAACTGCTATAACTGTAAATATAAATATATCATGGTATGTGAGGTCATGCAGATCGCTTTAGCTCTGGAATACAGAATTAATCAGAGAGGATATTAAATCAGAGAGCTGCAGAGATATACGAATACAGATTGTCCAGTAAGAAGTTGAGTAAGATGTAGCGGATGCTGTTACACAGAGTGATTTACAGTAACTGTAGAAATATAATCATACATATTACATTAGGGTTCCTACACAGTATGGACAAGTATGGAATTTCATTATAGCCATTTCCAGATTTGGATAAGTATGAAATAAAGAAAAATGGAAAAATGTTTGTTTTGTTTTTTTTTCCCCCAGACTATTGCTCCTTTTCTGTTTTCTAAAATATAAAATTCATGATTTCTAAGAATAAATTGATCCAAGGTTTTTATGCTTGTGCTCACCATTGTTTCCATGGACACAGTGAATAAATAAAGAGTGCACAGATGCCATCAAACCTTTTTCAGCTAATTTTAAGTTTTTATATCTAAAAAACCAGTAATATAATATTTATTCAGTATGGCAGTGGAAAAGTTGAATTTTCTGCATACAGATGTGTAGCTTTTCTACAAGCACTGTTGGCCATGCCAAGTCAAACCATATTGTGCTTATTTGCATTTCCAATACAAATGTTAATGCTCTGATTTATGCCTGTGATGGACTTTGTCTTTAGTGGGGCCAAAGCGAACCAACCCACCTCTAAGGCCGCTGCATTGACATCTCACTGATTATGGCCAACCCGTGACAACTGGCCTCTTCCCCTCAAATGAGCATGTGTTGCCAGACTCAACTCATGTCTGTCAGCTTGTGTCACTGGAGAACAGAGAGAAAGACATGTTTAATAGTGTCTGTGTTTAGCTATCAGTAATTTGCAGCTTCTAACTGAATATCTGTGGTTTGAAGTTTCTCTCCTGCGTTGCCGTTTGTGCTTTCAGGTGTCTGCCTTATTTTATGTTTCATGTTCGCTTTCAGCTGGATAAGTGCCAAGTTACTGCTGATAAAAACCCAGAATTTCCTCTTTTGCTGCTTCATAATAAAATCATTTAAATAACAATGAAGAGAGACTTTTATTGTGAAGAATTTATCAAATTAAGTGTTTATTCACCGTTTTACAGCCAATCAACTCAAGCTAAGCTTATTTTCAGTTAAAAGCAGGTAGCCCAGGTGCAAATCCTTGTGGTGCTGGGCTGATGTACAAGTAAAATCAAGCCAAGCAATGTCTGGAGAAGGGGCATAGGAGTGTGGACTGAACATCCACAATAGGTAAATGCAAGTTTTCCCAAGGAATGACTTCAGAAAAACCCAAATATAAAGCGTAATTGGTTCAGGATTCAAAATGAGAAAAGAAATCTAGATGCAAACTTTGTAAAATCATTTCTTCTCCAACATAAGGGAGGTGGCAATTGTAAGTTATATGCAAGGCTGGAACACTGTAGTCTTATCACAGCATCCTCTGCACCCATGATTATACTGATGTGAGACCAAGAATGAGCGCAACATCTAGTTATTTGTACTGAGATGTCAAATATGGTCTGAAAAACCTCTGGTTTTATGGAACTTTGAAATTGAAATGTATAGGAACCTTGTTACATGCATGCCATAAGAGTGTGCCAGCCGCAGCAGGGTGCCTCATAAGATTTCCTTTAAACCATTGTCTGATCATTTACAGCAAGATGAGAGAGAAAATTTAATCAGTAGCTAAAAAGGAGGATTTAAGAACAAATACACTGATTTGATATGATGCTACATCTAACTCAGAAAGGAGAAAGTGCCATGAGGTCTTTTACTTCTTGAGGAGATTAACTTTTCAGTCTATATGAGATGAGGAGTGACTCTGCTGTTCTGAAGTCATTGCAGCCTCGGGGAGCCAGGAGGGAAAAAAAAGATTTGAGACCATTGATGACAAGGTCAGAGCGGAGAGAGCTAAAAGAGACGGTAGACGATGGAGTGAAGGTCTGGCATCCTGGCCTGAACTGTGACCTGAGGCTTGGTTTGGGTTTGAGGGGAAGGCAGATCTCTTCTCAGCCTTGTAGGGTTTTAAAGTGAGAAAAGTGATATGAGGTGACTTTGAGGAGTTCCGGCTATAAATTTATAATACTCTTCCCTTTGTATTGTTACTCGCAGTTCAATAGTGAGAAAGACACTTTAATATTACTTTTAGCTCTCTGCCAATATTGTGTTCACACTAATAGAGCTAAATGTATTGAGACGTCCAAAATGGTTTTCCTCTTTGCCAATACTTCACCAAAGGAAGTGTATATCATTGAGGTGATGAAAACAGTCTGCAGAGCACAGGACAATATTAGCCACAGACTTTAAACAAAGATTGACACTGCATCTCCACTTCCTTCCTCTTTACGAAAATGAAGCCAACATATTTGGATACAAAATCTTTTTTGCCCAGGAGTGCAAATACATGACCTGCCACAACTCTGATTGACTAGTACTAGCTGCCTTCATTGGTCTGGATTGTTTAAGTTGGGTAGTGGAGTCAGAGGAATGAGACTGAGTTACATGGACTAAGGTGGGTCATGCCTTTGCCATGCTGGGAAAAAAAACATATCCCAGATATGAGTGCTTCCATCTTGTACTGGTAAAGTCTGCGCAGTAGTGATCAGAGTTGGAGCCATGGTATCAAGGTCCTGCTCATACACCTGTCTGATTTAATTGCCAGCAGGACTCAGCTGTCAATCATCTGAAACCCACTTTTTATAGCATCAAATAACAGAAAAATGAACATTTGAACATATATATCAGTGTGACTTAAAATGACAGGTGTTTTGGCTCCACTTTTAGGGAGCTCTCAATAGATGCATCTCTTTGTGCTGACACTTGATTTTCAGACTCTTATAGGGTTGGACAGTGTCAAAGTGGCATATGACGACGTCCACAGTGAAACGCCGCGATGGGCGATGATATTGTTGCTGGGTTTAAAAGGGTCTTCATCCCTGCACCACATGTCCTAATTTAGTTGTCTTTAAATAGAAAATTAACACAACATGGAGACGTGGTGCAATGACCAGCAGAAACAACTTTTATTTTCTCTCCCAAAAACAGAATTAACACATTAACTATAACAACTCTGAGGGGAGACACTACCTCAAATACAAAAGGCTTTTAAATCATGATGTTAAAGTGGTAGAGAGCTCAGTGGTCAGTGACTGATGGCCATTGCAATGGACGATGTCATGTCCATTGTCCCAACCCCATACTGTTAATGTTTTTGTTCTGCAAGTAATTAGATTTGACAATTGTGTCACTGTTTTTAAAAATTATCTTTACACACGCTATGTTGGTCAGTGTGAACAGTCATACAGTAAACCACTGGATTAATAAAAATGGTGGTAATTTAAAAAAAAAAAGATTTAGTCAATGGTTGAGCTAGAATGAGGTTTTTAGTTTTCATCTCTAGAGTGGCTGACGGCTGACCCTGGGAGCAATTTGCACAACCACCATAGTTTGTCACGATCATTATCTCTACTAATGGTTATTTACAAATGGCAAGAATGCATACACATGAGCAGAACAGTACGGCACCATGAATCACAGAGCCAGAGTGGCCCTGAGGAAAAAAATAGCCTTCATCAGACAGATAATGGTGAAAGACATTTTATTTGCACTCCAGAGATCAGAGTGGATGGAGGTTCTGCTTGCTCTGTATATTAAGAGTGGGTACAGAGCGGGGCCAGATCCTGCTGCACCGTTGCACCTTAGTCTGAACAAAGTCTTACATGAGTGGAGATTCAATTAAGGGCTTCCATCTCTATGCCTGAAATTTCTCTGTATCTCACACTGAATGAGCAGGCATGGATGGAGCCGTAGGGGGCGGCTGACGCCAGCAACAGATGCACAGAGAGCATGGTGATCGTTTTTTCTCCCACTCAGGCAGCTTTCTTACACAATTTATGAAAAGCTCCCCAGATACTGCACCTCTGTGTCAGGTTTAATAATGACAATGATTTGACTTTGATTTGAATAGATTAGAAACATATTCTAGAAAAAAAAATGCATGATTAGATATTGTATTTTTATTTTAGAAAGTCAATTTGTATTTTTGACAATCTCTGCTACGGTACGCGACTTGTATCTGCCAACTTTGCCCTCATTATTTCCATTGCAAAGCAGTTAAATTTCTCTGAGAGCAAGTGTTACTATATTTATTCATGGCGAGATAAAGAACACTTAGTTGTAGCATACAACTCTCACTTATGAAAAGTTATCTTTCCAGCTTGCTGTCGAAGAGATAAGATTTTCTGACCTGTCAAAAGCATGATATATTCATTTGGACAGATTTTTGTTCAGGGTTAGTGATAAAGCTTTGATTTTTTTTCGTAACCTGTGATGCAAGATTTTCATCCCTGTATGATCTAAAGAAACTATAGAATTTAAAACAAAAAAGATTGCATCTGAGTTACAAGTATGCAGGTCTCCACTTTCGTCTTTGATGTCTGCCTGTGAAGCAGCGGCTCACAAGAATGAAGTGAAGTGTACGCTTTGGTTCATTTTTCAGAGCTCTGAGAGCACAAAGGGAATGAGTCAAGATGCATTAAAATACATTTTTAAAGGATTGTTTGATTGTGTGACTGGAGTTTGTGTTAGGAATGGTTTGCATAGTTTTGATGCAGCCAGCTTTTTAAAATCCAACCATCCACATGTGCTCAAGGTTAGACAAAGAGCAGACACCATTAATGAGCAATTTAACAGTGCCTTTTACTTCACTAACAGAAAATAAACAAAGACAAACCAAATATAGCAAGCAACCAAAATTCAGCCACACTAGAAGGTTGGACTTCAGGGGAGACACGCTCGTCCACAAGCTCCTTTTGTGTGATCTGTAATCAGCACAGGTGAGCTGAATCCCCTGATGAGCCTCAACTCCGCCCTGAGGTTCCTGCAGGGAGACACTCTCCACAGAGACAGGGTGCATGCCAATGCCTTAATTACATCCCTTGTTTGTGTTTCCTTTCCTTACACCATAGTCTCCTCCACAGAGGATGTTAGAAGTGAGGAACTGAAAAAAACAACAACACATTTTAAGATAAATGAGACGTCCTTTCTTCTGAACCTTCATTTGAAGTGACAACCATTTCTGATGATGGTGGCACAGCTGTCAGTCAGATTTTACAACTCAGTGTTGACTTTTCTTGATCTGTTTGGAGTTTGTATTTGCATTTATAAACTTCCCAAATAACACAGTAACCTCTGCAGCAGTACTTTAAGTCTGTCTTTTTGTTTCTCTCTTACACTTAACATTTAGACAAAAAGGTCTGTTCAACTACAGTGGACGATTCTACTGACAGAAAGCTTTATTTAATTAAATATTTATTTATTTATTTATTATTTAATTATTAGCATTTACTGCTGCTCTGTTTATAGATTTACTTGAAATATAGGTTATGATTAGAATGTTTTATAATTTGAAAAAATGTTTTATTAGCCCATGCATTTTAGAGAAAGTGAAAAATGTAAATATCTCTCTAACCAGATACACTAGGGTTTTCATGCATGGGAAAGTTGGCCATCAGGACTTTCTTGCAGAAAGGTCTTTAGGAAGTCAGGTGACATATAAAAAAATGACAAAGTCCTCCCCTAGGAACAAGGGGTGGTGGATGAATGGGTTAAGACCAAGACATCCACCTGGGGTCAGCTTGCATGTGAAGCTTACTGCTGAATTATTCTCAAACTTAGTTGAATTATTATGATCATTACAAACAAGACTACTAGGCTAGGTTTCGCAACAAAATCCAGTTAGTTCTAGATTTAGCCAGAGATCATGGTTTGAGTTAAAATAGACCGTTAGCCACCCGTTAGAAACCCCTTTCTGGCAGAAACCCTGAATGCTAACTTCTCCCATGTGCATGGTTTTCAGCCTCACATGAGATTGGCTGGAGATAACACTAACAATGATAATTACAATCCTTCTCTCCCTGACTATAACATTATTCATGATAGAGATTAAAATGGGAAATGTCAGCTCATGAAAAGTCTTCATAATAAATGAAGACAGTTATGGTTCTTTTGTCAGTCAGACCTACACACACATTTATTTTTACTTTGATAGTATTTCAGAAAACATCAAATCTAAAAAGAGTTTTCCACCTGAGTTGGTTTTGTAATTTGGTTAACTTCGTTATATAACAGCAGCGATGTTGTGATGCACAGTAGCATCAGATCAGTATCAGATCAGCAAACAGACTTTATTCTCCCATGAATGAAGACTGTTTGCTGTTTGCTCACATGACTGCTTGTGTGTTTCTTGGCACATTCAGAACTCTTCCACTGGGGCCCATCATAACCAGCAGCCACCCTGAACATGAAAAAGGTAACATGCGACTCCACTGGGTATGTTTTAATTGAAATTGCTCGCAATGTAAAATACATGAGCAAACTCTGCGTGGAGATATTGAAGTGGTGTGCGACGTTGCACTGCAAGAAATCTCTGTTGCTATAGCATGACGTGTTCTTCGGTGTAAACTGTACCATAAAACACATGCTGCACATAATCCGGTTTATGCATATTTAAAATACCTGCTCCTGTGAATAATAAATGGCCCCAGGCTTTGGTGAAAAAGCATTTTTTTGTAGAATTTGAAAAGCAGCTCAAAATGAAGATGTGAATAGTTCATGAATCAAGGTTAAATATGCCAGTGATGTATTTTAGTGCAGGGATTTGGCAGCGCAAGAGCAGCATTTTCATGATTAATCGACCTGTGAGTTGAGTACACTGTCGTTTCCTTTAAAAATGAATCCACCAGGGGAAATGTGTTATATATCATAACTCTTGTAATTTATGTGCATGTTTTAAGTCAGTAACCTTATGTTAAAAGGCCTGAATGATTGTCCCCTAGTTGTCAAAAGCTGTTCCCAGCGGTGCACGCTGCCCTGCTTGTTTTCGGTGTTTTCCTCCTCCCACACACCTGCTACAAATGATCAACTCGGCATCAAGCCTCTGCAGACGCCTGAAATGATCTGCTCATTTGAATCATGTGTGCTGGAGCAGGAGAACAGCTATAACATGCAGGTCAGTGGTCGCCATGAATAGATAACTGAACAGACCTACTGGGCAAAGGCTCAGGGGCCCAAGGTGAAAGGGGCCCTGAGGCCAGAGCATCTGTTTGTAGTGACTGATGACATTTCTTTGCAAAAGACATTCATACAGCTACAAAGTGACATAAAATGACTACAGAGACACAAAGGTGACAAAAAAGTAGTATAAGGAAACACAAAACTACCACAGTGATACAAAATTACTACAAAGACACAAAAGTACAAGTAACAAACTGATACATGAAATTACCACAAGGAGACAAAAAAATATGAAATGAAAAAATGACAGAGACATGAATAATCTCAATAATTCACAAAATGACACAAAGACAACAAAGTGCCACAAAGAGACACAAAACAACAACAAAGAGATACAAATGACCTCAAGACACAAAAGTACCACAACTACAAAGACTGACAAAACAATCAGAGACACAAAACAACTACAGAGGGACACAAAGCTCCCACAAAGAGACACAAAGACAGCAATGAAGCAAAAGTACCCTAAGGAGACTTTCGAGAGGCTCGAAACAACAACAACAAAGAGACAAACAAAATTACCACAAGGACACACCAAAATACTTTATGTTGTGATACACACAAGTATCACAACTTAAACGAGACAAAGAATGACCACAAAAAGACATAAAACCACCACAGAGAGACAAAACAAGAACAAATGGACACCAAACTACCACAAAGAGACACAAAATGACTACAAAGACACAAAAGTATCATGAGGAAACAAACTACTTCTAGAAGACAAAAATGACAAGTAGACACACAAAAGTAACATGAATAGTCATAAAACTACCACAGAGACACAAAACAACCACAAAGGGACACTATCAAAGAGACAGACTACTACAGGGAGATGGTGTGTCTGGGTGTGGAGAGGTAGGGGGGCTTTTAAATGTGTGTGTCCAGAGGCCGTTATCTGTCCAGGGTTAGCAAACAGTTTTAAAGCACATCAAGGAAGTGCCACGAAAAGCAAGTCACTGTCCTGCATCTTACCCCAGCTGAGCAGAAATGAAATAAAAAATGCATCTCTCCAAACAAGACGAGACTAACTTCTGTCTCAACTACAAAGCGAGGAGACATAATCCCCATCTGATTCAGTCTGAAAATTTACAATTCAAATTATTACAGAGGACAAAGAGTTTTTGTTTTAGACTTGTTGGAAACTTGATATTTAAAACAAAACTTGTGATCCAGGGCAAAATGTGCACACCCAATAGATTTAACTGACAGGTTTAGACTTTGGTTACAGTTCAATGAAATCATTTAATTCAAAAGGTCTAAGTGGGTCAATATCAAAGCATGAAAGAATTTCTGCAGTATAATCTTGAGGCTTAGAGAGGTATTTACCACAGTAATTACCCAGAAAATAAAATATAAAACTTTTAAAGTTGACAGTTTAATGCCAGTGTTGCACAGTCTGTGAGCTTCTTAATTCATTGTTTTGGCAAGAAAATTGGGGTGCAGTCAGTGCATCCTCTGCAAGATGAAATTTTGATTCCTCGTCAAAATGTAAAAGTCTTCCAGGCCCAAGGACCGTAGAGACAAAAAATGACTACAAAGAGACAAAAGTAAACTACAATGACACAAAAGTACCACAAAGAGACATAAAGAGACAAAAAACAACTACTAGGAGACATAAAACTCCCAGAGAGACACAAAACAATTAGAGAGACATAAAATGACCAAAAGGAGACATAAAACTACCACAGAGACACAACAACTATGAAATCTTTACTCCTCCTCAAAATGTAAAGGTCTGTCCAGTTGATCTTATTCTTCATCTTCTGTCCGTCTGTGTTGTGTTTTAGACAGTTGACAGTTGTCATGTTTAGTTTCAGGATTTCTCTCTTTATTCCTGTGTGAACTGAGTCTTTGCAGCTTGGGGAGTCACAGACCAAAACACCACAGAGACTACAGACTCAGACACTCACTTACACATGTCAAGAGTGAGACAGGAGGACAAAGGAAAAGAAACATACACAGCCTCTTTTTCTGTTTTTTTCTTATCACTTAAAATTCTTGTCCGTGTGATCATCCGGCACTGCGTTTCAGTTCATCTGGCAGGAAGTCACTCTTTGTTTTGTGGTGGATTTTAATGTTTCATAGCTGATGAGCTTAGTTTCATCACAAATTTCAAGTCATCACGCAAGTGCTAATTAGCAAGATATAGCAGTGAGCAACAATTCCAGATGTGAACATGCATTATTTCCTCCACTTCTCATGATTTATACAAATGTTTCTTCAAGCCCTTATTCCTGTTTTTGCACTACTAGGAGTGCAGATACTGTACTAAAATCTCAGCACATTGGGGTCAGATACACCATTGAGAGAAGAAACATGAGGGTGATACATTTATCATTCGTAATATCAAAAGAAGTATAATAAACTTTATCCCGTGCTGCACAATTTCCACCGAGCTGACAGATTGAGCAGGGCGTCAGGCGGGGATCACTTGGGCTACACTTGTTCTACTGAGTTAGGAGATTTATTAAAAAATGCTGCTGGGCTGCTGAGACGAGGAAAATCAATGAAGGCACAGCTGTAAATCTGAGCAGCAGGAACCAGGCCTGAAACTAGAGGTCTCACCACTTCTGTGCGGGTGAACAAGCCTCCCTAAAACCTCTTTAAATCTCCCTCCAGATTTATGGCCAAGACGAGGTATATAGTATGGCACAGACCAAATCTATTGTTTTCACTAAGTGGCTGCTATTGTATAGACAGAGTGGCTACTTTTTCTGCAGGCTGCTACCCTTACATTTAAGAGATTAATCCTCAATACTGTGATCCCATTTTATTTATCTCCCCAACCTGAATTGTACGTGCAGTATGTAAGATAACACCCTCTGTCAAAAAAGACTGACATTTCTTATCCTTCCCTTGGGAAATTTAAGGTGTTGTAACCAGTGTTGTAGCTAAGACCACCTAAACCGAGACTAAAGGACTACCTCGTTTGGTTAGGATAAGGCTTCACACCTGTAATTTTGGTCAAACTGAAAGTCCAGACCAATCATCCTGATCATAGTTCATCATTGATCATAAGTGCATCACATAGCTTCTTTCCTGCCAGGCTGCTGACAGCACATGAGGCTCATGTAGGTTGATGGAGGGGCTTAGTGTGGTGCTGAATGTAAGAAAAGGAATAAATAGTCAGTTCTTTGTATTAGACAGCCAGATGGGCTGTAATGGTCATTCAACTAACAAAACAGCTCTAGTGTTTATTTGCATGCAGACAAACTGTTTGTGGTTTTTAGCCAAATTTTTGAAAGATTTGTGATGACATCTCATAGCAAACAGCTATAACTTATACTCCATTCTCCTGCATTCACTTTCTTAAAGTACTTGTTAAGCGGGGCAAGGAGGGGCGAAAGCTGGCAACGATAACAAAAATATCAAATCAGGAATAAGTGAAGTTATTGGTTACATTTGAAGCAGGAAGTTTTACATCCAATCACAGTTAGCAAATAATGCAGATGCAATGCAGTAAAACCCCTGCACTTGTGATCTTGACAGTCTTGAAATAAAATCCCAAGTCCTGTCCCTTCTTAGACTGAGACAAAGCAAGGAAAAATGCAGTTGATTCCTTTCATCTTCAGTGGGAGGGACTAAGATGCAAAGAAAAGAGTAAGTGAGGGAAACATAGATGCAATTAAGGGAATAGACCTTTTTCATGACGACTATATTGATATGAAATGGTGGGGTGAACACAGGTGTTACCAATAATACCAATTAAGGTCCTGTTCAATTTGATGTAACAGAGCCTTTCTAGTAAACCATTATGTACATTAGAGCGCCCTGACTCTGACCTGAATGGAACCTTAATTGGTATTATTGTTCACACCTGTGTTTAACTACTATTTCATGTCAAAATGGCTGCTGTGAAAAGGATCTATTGGCATGCACCATGTCTGTGTGGAGAGTCTCTCCCTGTAGGAGCCTCAGGGTGGAGTTGAAGCTCATCAGAAGGCTTCAGCTCACCTGTGTTGATTACAAATCACACTGGGTCCACTCAATTTAGGTGCACCGCTTAACTGTGAGGGCTGGGAAAACTGTTTCCTCAGAATGGCATGGTAGCATTCCTGGTTGAAAAAAATGTTTTGACCTGTTTGTATCAGTCATGTGGGCAAGGTAGGCATGCATGCCGCTTTGTAACATGAAATAAGTGATCTATCCAGTGTATGTGCCAAATGAGACACCATTTAAATGGTGTGCAGACTCCACCTCCTTGGCATTTTCTATATTTGGTTTGTCTTTTGTTTGTTTTCTCTTAGTTGTGTCAGAGTTGTGAAATGCAGGTTTGGACTCAAATGCAGACAGATGAGGCAGACTGGTGCATTTAATGATGAAAAATCAGGCTAGAGGCTTTCAAGGAAATGAAGCAGGCAGGCAGACAAATACAGGTAACAAGTGTCCAGGTGACAGAACTGAGCGCAAAGGCTAGAACCACAGAGAAACATGAACAAACTGACAAGAGACAAAAGAATGTGGCCTGGTAAATGTAGTGAGTGGCTAATAAGGGAATGAGGTGCAGTTAGGAAGTTTGGAGGGAAAACTCAGGTGGGGGCAGTTAGGAGTGACTACAGAGCAGATGGGAGAGGCACGGTCTGGACAAAAGTCTGAGGACACCTGGTGGATTGTGGGGGAATAGAGTGATCCAGGGGGCACATTGTGACAAGTTAAATAACTTATTACTGACCGCTGCTCTTTGTCTTACCTTGAGCACGTGTTGAATTTAGAAAACTGACTTTTGCCTTAATTAGTGTCATTGGTAACACCTGTGTTTACCTTACCATTTCATATCAAAATGGCTGTTTTTAAAAAGTCTAGAGTGTGAGATGCATGCTATATATAGTGACCTTTAAAATTCAAATTGTCCATGGCACATAACA
Source organism: Lutjanus argentimaculatus (assembly GCA_034769285.1). Lineage (NCBI taxonomy): Eukaryota > Metazoa > Chordata > Actinopteri > Lutjaniformes > Lutjanidae > Lutjanus > Lutjanus argentimaculatus. The sequence goes on along the minus strand of JAWZSL010000003.1, from coordinate 23,685,542 downwards.
CTACTTTCTGCTAACAATCCCACGGCACATCATTTTTGACACCTGTCGGCAATGACGCAAAATAACAATGAGTCATAAGTTTCCAAATTAGTCATTTTCTCCTCAATACTGAGTATATTATACAGGGAATAGTGACTGAGCGAACGAGGGAGTTGATTTTGGACACAGCTCATGTCTCTGCACACGAGGCAGGCAGGAAGGCAGACAGCAGACAACAAGCATCAACCAGCCCTGTGCGGTATGCATCCATTTTTTAAAAAGCAGTTATTTTCCCCAAGTCCCAAGTCCACACATGAATTAAACATAAGATATTTTGTTCAGTGATTCTCTAACAACACCACTGTGATACCACAGCTCTTTTGAGACAGCAGGAGGAGTTTTTTTAAAGTTAATGCACCCACCTAACCCATGTGAATTGGACTTTCATTTATTATTTTAGATATTTTTGTAATAGATTTTGATATAATTTTTTCCACAGTTTTGCTGTAAGGTTGCAAAATGCTTTTTTTTTTTAACCAAATGATCTTGTGATTGTGGCAGCAGTAAATATTTTTCAGTGTGCATTACCTAAGCTCTGCATGTTTTAATTTGATGTTTAATCTACATGCTGAGACACACCTGTGGCAGCACGGTGGTGATAGAGCATGAGGCAGCGAGACCAGTGAACTCATCACAACGAGCAACATCTGTGTGCAATTACATCTGTGTGTGTGTGTGTGTGTGTGTGTGTGTGTGTGTGTGTGTGTGTGTGTGTGTGTGTGTGTGTTGTGTGTGTTGTGTGTGTGTGTGTGTGTTTCAGTAGCTGCTCCAGGATGAGCCACTGTGCTTTCAGTATTCAGCTGGCTGGCAAAAGCTCTTTTTGGACAGGACTGGCTTTTTTTTTTTTTTTTTTTTACAGAGGACATTTTGACATGTCATAGTAGGAAAAGCACTGGTGTGAATAATAAGATTAATGATGGCTGAATTCCATTTAGCTGCTTCAGTTTCTGGATGCTGGTACTGTGGATGCTGGCTCACTGTCACACTGTCATGGCTTACTGAGACACTTGAACAGAGCAGAGTAACTAGTAACACCTGCACTTCTCCTACTATGACAAGTCAAAATGTCTGCTGTGAAACAGGCATATTAATTTGAGGGTGATGTGTATAAATATATTTTATGGCTCCTTTAGTGAATTCAGTCATTGTGATTAAATTCACAGATGAGTCTGATAGTCTGTGCTGTGTTTGTCACTCAAGCGTGTTTTCATGAAAATAGCTGGGACTGTGGGACGTGGCGCCAAAGCTGTTAAGAAAACAAGACATGATGCAAGAAAAGCGACGCCACTGCAATATACAGGGTGACACAGACTCAAAATGCATGCAAATAAAGATGTGTGTACATAAAACATGTCACATTTATTTGACAATGACTAACTTCAGTGATTTCAAGACATTTTTAAAATCATGCTGTAGTTCAAACTCAAGGGATATACATCTTTTTCAAAGTACTGCAGTATGCGTGAGCCACAGTTACTATATTTTCCCAGTATGTGATACCTCTGAGATCCCTTGACAGAGGAGTCTGCACAGCACTGACAAAGAATTCTGGTTTTTGCCCTTATTCTGAAAAAGACAATATTCCTAATAAGCTGTTAACATGGCTAATGAAAATGAATATTCCACTGATATTCCTATTGACATGCAGCTGTGCACACTCCTATACTGCTGTATGATATATACTATATATCATATTCAAACCTGTTGATATCCAAGTCTTGTTTAAAAGTAGTTCTGTTTTTGTTTCTGACCAGAAATTTGGGTTTTTCTTTTGTGCCTGCATCTCTACCCGAGTCTTGTGAACTGGTTTGATGGCAACACACAGAGCTGACCATAAAACATTTGCACATTTATGCATGAGGCACAGCAGCGCAACTTCATTGATTATTTAATTCAGTGTCCCTTGAGTTTCCTCTGTCCCATCAAGTTTACAGTTTTTCTGCAGGTTTTTAGTTTTGCTGCTTAAATGTCTGACAAGATTTGCTGCAGGTGACATTACTACACCTGTGGAAACTAAACTGCCTCTAATCGTTAAAGTAAGTAAAGAAGCAAATAGTTGAAACACTCATACATCAATACAGTACACAAAGAATCACCTGGAAAGCTTGTGCTGCTCGATATCATTTAAAAAGATAATATAGTCTACCAGAACCAGTAGAGGTGCAGGTCACTACATCAGAGGAATTAGCCTAAGGGTGTTGGGTGCAAAATTTATGCGGTTTTGGATGAACTCATAGCCCGTCCATGCATCACTAATTCAGACCAAGGCCTGCTGAGGAATATCCAAATGAAATATGGTGTCTGCATGACTCCCCTCAACTTCTGAGTATTGTTGTGTTAAGAATAATAGTGTAAAATTATTGTGCATGTACATGTAGTCATTAAAACAGATACAGCCATAATATAAGGCATTAACACTACTGTGCAGGGATCCGAGGAGTAAAACTTTCTGCTTTTCTATCTAATAAACTAACATTGTGCAGATTTTTTTTAAGTTGCAGCTGTGGATTTGTTCATCTCAAAACCAAATAAATACACAAGCATTCTTGTGTGTCCTTGTGTCCGACATCGATCTGCTCTATCATCCTGGCTGAAGTGTAATTTCAAAAACAAGTGCATCAAAATCCAGAAAAACAAACATGACAACCTATGGAGACAAATGTGAAGCCCACAATCACACCCGTCCAAACAGAAAGAAATGGTCAATAGAGCGGAGGTGGTTGTGACAGTTGAGAAAATCAACAGTGGTGTGTTTTCATTGATTGGGCGTGCGATGTCAAACCAAAAGTCCATTCTTTACACAGCAGGGGTCCTCCGTCTCTGAGCCTGTTTTCTTCTCTCGAGTGCACCTTGAAGTTTGTTCTTCACAAGGACATAAGTATTGACTTCGGTCTGACACTGACCTCGTGTTGTCCCTAAGTGCAGAAAACCGACTCTTCTCTCTGATTTCGTCTTAACAGTGACGCTCGGATGCGTCTGTGGTTAGGTACGTGTTTTGGTTTCACCGCTATCCAAAGACATTTATTTGGGTTTTGCTTGTTTGTTCCAAAGCCATTTCACTGAGCACTTACTGGTGGCGACATCCCACAGGAGGCAATTACAGTCCTTTCTATTTCACAATTACTGTGATCATCCGTGTAGGATGGCACTGCTCGAGGAACAGCTGGGACGAATAAATCAAAGCTGTGAGAGCAGAGCAGGTGGAAGTCGTACAGTGAGAGGAACTTCACTGTATCGTCTACCACAGATTGGAGTTTGTGCTGTGTCGAGTTTTGCACAGGTGTAGGCATCAATCAGAGCCAAGAGGGTGTGAAATATGCAAGTCAGGAGATTTCTCTTTGTTGGTTAATGGTGGGAAATTATTTTCCAGATTTTTGTGCATGTTGAACGAAATGGTTGTTTAACTTTAATCCTATTTATTTCACTCATCGTCTATGAAATAAAATCAAAACTTTAGAGATGTGACATAGTGTAATCCACAGAGGATAGTTCTTTGTATGAGATGTAAATGGGAGTTTTAAAGGGTCAGACCAAAAAAATATATATTTTTTTCACTTACTTTTACTAGTATCTAGCCATGCACATAATTTTGCTGAGGCTTCTGTCACCGCCCCAGTACAAGGGAGCTGTGTAATTTTGTGCTGCTCAAAGGACTGAAAACAATCCACTTGAAAAATTCAGTGGCTACATGTCTTTTGAGAAACAATATCCTGGTTACTCTGAATAATCCACAGGCTTCTATGAATAGCTTTCATTTTAACTTTTGCTGAATAAGTCCCTTTTAAAGCTTTCGAAAATCAATGTTTGTGCTTATGTTACTGTCTTCCTTTACAAATAAGGGACGTAAATCTGAAATCCAATTCAAACTGCCTCAGGAGGTTGTGAAGGCAATAACTTTTGTCTTGTTTGTAATGTCTAACAGGGATTCCCAAGGCATATGCCGCAGCCCACTGTTGGGCGGTGAAAGACCTGCAGGTGGACTTTGAAAGGTCATAGAAAATAAATAAAACATTTTAAAATTTCATTTTCATAAGTCTGAAATTACCATAAAATATTTATTGTTAATTAAAAAAAAAAGTAAATTAGAACTAATGAAAGACAGCAATTGTATTTAAATTACAAGTTATTCTTCATTTATCTAACCTAGTATAACAAGTAACAGGTGTTGCACTGTGTTTGGTGACCTGTCACATTAACAGCATCTCATCTCATCAACTCATTTCGTCTTTGGCACGATTAGTCTTCTTTGTTGATCAGAGTTGTGATTAAAGGTTTGATTTTAATTTTGGTAGATTTTGAGATTTCAAATTGGACAGTGGCATTCATACATATGGGAATGGCTGGTCTATAAATACAGCTTATCCTTGTTAGTTTATGGACAGTTGTTAGCTTTTTTTTTTTAAAGTGTTTCCTTAATGTCTGATGACATATCACGTTATTTTATGATTTATTACAGTAAATATATTACATATGTGAAAGCTGCCAGTCCTATCTTTGTGCGAACCAAACAACCAGACTGAGTTTGTGAACCAAACAACCAGACCGAGACCGTTTAAAGGGTGGTGTCATTCCACTTCAGAGCAGTTTGGTTTTGGTGTGAATGCAAACAAACCTACTACAGGATTTTGAGATGGCAGATTTCAAAAGTTTGATTACTCATAAATTCATCTGCTGATCAAAAAATCTGGTGAAGAAGCAATCATACAATAATTGATATGTATTAATAATGAAAATCCTGGTAACCACGGTAAACACAAAGATAGATATGCAATTCAACGTGGGTACTGTCCCTGATTAATGGTCAACAGATAAAACTGCTGTGCTTGTATCCTGCTGCATGTACTTTGTCAGTTCATTAAATCTGTTAATTAGTGTGTGATCCCACAGTAACTAGCCCCAGATAATTACTGTACAAGATGTCCTCTTTTCATCCTGTCTCCACCTGTTAGTCTTTCTTCATAACGTGGTTGATTTTGAGGTCTAATAATACAAAGAATGCTTATAATCAGTTATTACTTTGTGAGCTCTCTGTGACAAAAAAGGTAAATGATAAAACAGAGTCAGTTTATTGAGCTGTTACATGTATGATGTTTGTGTCTGGGACGGCTATGATTGGAACTTGCAGATAGCTACGATGATTGGTCAAATCTGCAGAAAAATTGTGTTGATTGGACAAAATTGCAAGGTCGTGCAATATTGACTGGGACTGTCTGAATTTGTGTTAAATGTTGCAGTCGCAACATTGCAACTTCCTGGAGGGACTGGTAGAAAGTCTGTGTGAGCATGAACAAGATCAGAACTAAAATGCAGCAATGTATTATTTTTTCCCCTTTCCAAATGAACTGAACCACAGAAAACACCTTCAGTCAAAAATAGAATCTTGAAGTTCACATTTTCTGTATCTTTATTGTTTTGTTGTACAGAAGAGTAACAAGCACAACCTTTTCAGCTGATGCCCTCCAGAGCTGGCACACTGAGGAAGGAATGGATTACAATTGTAAAGATACATTGAACTTCAACAGACTATTTCATAGTCTTTGCCATCATTTTTTAATCTCAAGATTAAAAGAACTACTGCAAGAGACAACCTGGGAATTGTGGCCACTTTCACTTTTGTCAGGGAAATACACATAAAGTGAGCTGTGTGTTCAGGAAGTGCAGTTCTAACACATTTTCTGTGTGGATGTGGTTGTTGAAGCCTTTTACCACTTGTTTACTGCTATGCTGGAGATGTGAGTGTGTACGATTTCCAGGAAACTTTGGTCAGTAGTATAACTTTATTACTGAAGCCATTCATCTATTACTTTAGTCACTCATCCATGTAAGTACGTCAACAAGCACGAATTTCCTGGCAGTAATGCTTTGGGTTTGACCTTCACTGACCGCATAAGTGCTCAGATGCTTTGGGATGCTCCTTCTCCACGTCTCCATTTCCCTCTTTTCCATTAGTGGTTAACAGCTTGCATGTGCATGACCCACATGGGAGTTGTGGGCTCGGATGAATGGTCAGAGGAGCGAGTCTCTTGAAAAATGATGATATACTACTGACATGTAATCGAAACACCTATCTCCATGTACACGATGTACACAGACACGCCATCTCTGCCAAAAATAGTGAACCTGGGCAATCAAATATTTAGATTCAGGCTTACTACTAGAATAGTTTTGCACATGCTCCCAGAAACCCACTTCATTTTATTCGGTACACTTCCCCATTTATGCAAACAGCTCACTCCTGTGGACAATGAGTTACTTATAAATAAAACATAAACTATAAAGAATGCAGACAGGGTTGAGAGCTTCAGTTATCGTCCGACTGAACGTTAGATTAAGCAAGATGCAGCTTTGAATACAGGATAGGGTTTTTAACATTGTGGTGTCTAGAGATCACAGAGTGGTGTGACTTAAAAAAAAAAAAGAAATCAATCAGTCAGCAGCATGTTGATGGCAGAGCTCCTTCAAAGTAACAGGTAGACCCCAAAGACAGATTTAAATGGAAAAATAGACTCTGACAGCTTGACTTCCTCATGCATATCAATGTATACAAGAAGAAATAAGAACAAACAGAAAAATAAAATTATTACTGTCATGCTAAGCTGTTTTTTTTTATATTTAAAATCAGTCAAATATTGGTTAGATTACTTACTGTGTCATGATTGTACAGACACCCAGCCCACAAGTAAGCATAAACATATGAGACATCTGTCAGGCACTAAATAACTGTATGATGTCACAATGCAAACAAAAAACTTGTAATCAAGCATCGAGTAGAACTTATAAGAAATGAAGAACATTTTGCTAAAAGGTGGAGCCCTTCAATCATCATATAATGGGCAGTAAATCATCACTTAACATCAATGTAAATCAGACAACAAACTAAACAGGGTAAACATATGTGGGGACACACCTTTTGGACATGTCTATTTTATTTTGATTTTTTGCATAGTTTCTTTTCCAGGTTAAAAAAAAATACAAATTTCAGAGATTTGTTTTATTAAAGTAATAATGTTTTAAATAGTTTTTTTCTACTTGTGTCCAGAACAGATATTGTCATCATTTATTCCCATAAGTAGCCTATGTTTATGAACTACTATCTGAACTGAGCAAATGAAATAAAACATTTATTATACTCACAGATTAGGAAAGTTAGGTATAATTTTATCATTGCCTGAAAGCCTGAAACGGGGTGACATGATCATTTGGGTGTGTGTATGCTTGCATGTGTGTGTGCACCTGAACACACCTGGAGTTTGTCCACAGCTAATCTCACATACTTCCACGAAGGACCTTTGTGATTCATTCCGCTCTCTTGAACTTGATATCTGAACGATGTCTTGAGGGTAATTTCCTTAAATTTGGCACAAATGTCCTCTTCAACTCAAAAACTTAACTAATTAGATTTAGGTGGTAACAGGTCGAGGTCACGGTGACCTCACAAAACTTTCATACATAAGTAGTAGAAAGTAAAGTAAGTAGAAATTAATCCGGCGCACTATGATTTTCAGGAAAGTCGAGCTTTTTCTCTGAGGTTTGACTCACTGCACTGCGGCTGGTTTGTTCTTTATCAACTTTGAATGATAATTCCTTTTTTGGCAAACCAACACTGTCAAAAAATGCAAAGTCATTAAAAGCATCACTAACTCTTGAATTAAAGAAGAGAGAGAGCTATGCCATCAGCCCTGTGAGGGTGTACTTAGAAACACAACTGCTTTGAGCTAAATGCTAACTTCAGCATGCTAACATGCGCATAATACTAACATGCTGATGTTTAGCAGGTATAATGTTTATCATGTTCACCATCTTTGCTTAGTTTGCCAATTAGCATTAGCTAATTGGCAAATGTTAGCTTACTAATTGTATGTTTATGATCTCACGAAACTTTCATACACTGACAAGGACTAAATCAATCAAATTGTTGGTGGTCACATCCAAATTTTTGGGATTTCCTGGCAGAGATCTACACTCTACTGAGTTCACTCTTCTAGTTGGTATAGCTTCTTTTCAGTAGTTGTCCATATATTCTCAACAATATATGTGTATGTTAATAGAACGTGTGTGTGTGTGTGTGTGTGTAGATGTACTGTGGTGTACAATATTTTAATGTTCTTTTGAATATGAATTACAACTATTGACTGTTATGTGCCACAGTGTCTGTGTGTTGCTGTACTCTACTTTGCCCAGGTTCTGCCCCTCGTCCCCCTGGCAAGCTGCAGTGATTGGCAGCAGCTGCAGCCACTCTGCAATCAGGGCCTGGGTGCTTAAAAGCTGGGAGAGTGCAGCATGTCAGGGCCTGTGGGCCATTCGGCAGACAAAGGTCTGCATTTCGGCACTCTAGTCCTGCAGGGACAGGCTAGACTGCTAGTAGTGTTTTATGTGTTATGTGATTTGCTAGCTCTTGCTATGTGTCTTGCTAGCCTCCTCAGTTAGCAAGATACTTGTTTGGGCACCCCATGTCTTTGTTAGCCACCCCGGCTAGCAAAGACACTCGTTGGTTTGTGCGCGTTTGTTGTTTAATTTAGTAGGTTAAGTTAACCCTTTTGTTTTATTTAATTTGGTGCTAACTTAATTTTACACTTAATTTGTTAAATAAAAGAATCTTTGTCACTTTTGCCTCAGTTTTCCCTTATTCCTTTTTCACCTGGTTACATTTATTTATTGTTACACTGCTCATCCTCTAGCCCGAACTTGGGGGTCGTAACATTGACTTTACTTGAATATATTGATGTTTTATTGTTTCTATACTACTACACATTAGGATTAATAAATGTTTCATTGTCTCTCATCATGCATGTCTTGGTACAGTGCAAGTATGAGTGTGTTGACTGTTTTTAAACATGACGAAAGAAGTAAATTTGTGGCGTCTCATTGATGCTACCACCTACATGTGCGTGTCACTTTCTGACATGAATCTGGCCATACTAGAAAAGAGATGTTAAAATGGATGATAGTTACATGTTAGCTTTTCAGGAGGAATCAGCAGTTACAGTGGCTGAGTGGGGGGCAGGGAGACCCAGGTTGCTGGACTTCATGCATGCCTGTCTGCCTCCATCATGCTCATGTGAACAGCAGGCGCTCCACAGGATGTGTCATGTCATTATTCACCACCAGGGGCCAATGAACGGAGAGCAGCACAATGCTTTCTAAACAGTGTTTTCCCCTGTGCGAGGGAAGACCTGAAGTATCTCTGTGCGTTTGTGTGTGTGTGTTAATGTCTTTGTGCATTAGACTGTGTATACATGAGAGGGTGAGTGAGTGGGAGTGTGAGAGAGAGTGAAGGTGAGCAAATGAGCAAGCAAGAGAGAATTTCTGTGTATGCGAGCACTCGACATCCCTCCGAGGTATTTTTAGCATTGTTTTTCTTTTTTCAACATCTTCAGCAGAGTCTGTTTTCCAGTCTGAGCCAAGTATGGGTCTCTCATGCATTTCTCAATCATATACTCTGCTATGAAGACACACTCACGTAAAATAGCCTACTCACACACAAACACACACACATACACACGAGAGCATTCAGATGCTTCTGCTCTCATGGCTAACCTTCACGGGGCTGCGATCGTCCAAAGCAATAAATCATTTTCACTTGCCACATCTGAAATATTCATTCCATGTTAATCAAGCACTACTTTCTAAGTACACACACATGCAAAGATACAGAAGCACACACTCAGATGTGTGTGAGACAGAGTGTGACCCTGCATGTCTGTGTGGGGAAACCTTGCAACCGTTTACTAATGATGTCGTGATGCAGTTACCTCTCATTTCCTTTAATATAGCACTCAGACTTGCTAATGGACGACCAGCAGAAATGAATCTGGCGTGCTATGATTGTCAGTAAAGGTGAGATTTTCCTCTGAGGTCTGACTCACTGGACTATGACTGTGAAGTGGTTTGTTTTTTATCAAGTTTAAAATGATAATTCCTTTTTTGGCAAAGCAACACTGTCAAAAAATGCAAAGTCATTAAAAGCATCACTAACTCTAGAATTAAAGAAGAGAGAGAGCTATGCTATCAGCCCTGTGAGAGTGTACTTAGAAACACAACTGCTTTGAGCTAAATGCTAACTTCAGCATGCTGACATGCACATAAAACATGCTGATGTTTAGCAGGTATAATGTTTATCATGTTCACTGTCTTAGTTTAGCATGTTAGTGAGCTAAAAAGAGGCTGCTCTCATTATTTTTGTTGGTAGTATACAAGAAAAAAATGTTTTTTTTAATGGCCCAAGGTGCTAACACAGAAATGCACAGACATCCACACACAGGAAAAAGTACAATTACAAACAAGAAACAGAAATACAAAGGTGTTTGAGTGTGGTGCGCACACCTGTATGTAAGTGTAGTGACCAGTGTAGCAGAATAAATAGTGCAGCCAAACAACAACCACAAGCAGAAAACAGTGAATTATCACAGTGTAGGGGAGTTCTCAGCAGCCAGCACTATGAGCGGTGAACGCTTACTACGAATATTGTGAAAAATATATTTTAAAAAAATTACATATATTAAATAATGCTGCACAAATGAAATATTGAAAAATGACAAATCTGACCTGATGATGGAGCCAGAGGAAAATATTAGGGATTACCAAACTCCAACGTGGTTCAGCTGCAAGCCTTCATCAGGGAGTCAAGCAGATCTTCCACCACCAGGGAATCATCTACTTTGACTTGTGGCCTACAGAGGACATGGATATGTAAACACTCCAGCAGATGATGTTACCTAGCAACATTCATCAGAAATGAAATTAAAGCGCAACATCATAAACAAGCACTAGCAACAGTTACGTAAAACAGAACACAGATGTTTACATGTAGTGAAAACTAGATCCTCAGGAGGCCTGGATGGTTAGTACCCTGTAGTGCTCTTTGACTCAGTGTACAGCTTATGCATTGCACAGAGGATCAGAGGGCTACTTTCTGCTAGCTAGCTGCTTTTAATGGTTAAGATAAAAATGATGCAAAGCAGTTTGTCACAAAAAAATAGTTGTAAGGAGCAGGAGGAAGAAAATTCAGCTCAAGTTTAGCCATCATTCTCAACCCAGACACCTACTCCTGTGACAGCTTCTCCTCAACAAGTGAAGCTAACTTGTTTTAAGGCAGACTTGTACGGGTTTATGAGAGCTGCTGCTGGTTGCCTCGGTCAAACACCCTGGGTGACAAGGCATTAATACAGCCTGCCAGCATACACTTTTCCATTGCTCTGGAAGATACAGAAGTGTTTGTACAGAAGCTAAAGAGAGCGTCCACAGTGGGGCGACAGGGCCTTTCTATCACTTGCTGAGGTGCTTGACGCTTGCCACATGCTGTTTTTCCCAAAATTAATTGTCTCCTACAGGCCCTCCTCACTCTGTCCATAACAAGCTGTTGAAATACTGTTTTGTGTTGGATAAAAACTGGCATCAGGGCATCCATGATGACACACAGACTCTTTGTTCCTGTTCTCTTTTCAGGAGAACTGACTGGATTGTTTGACTAATGAAATAATAATATAGTTTCTTGGGTATTTACGCTGATGTTGCTGTGTTTTTTGTGGCACCATGTCAGGCTATGTTCATGTGTTGTGTTAGTGAGCATGTTGGTGCCAGAGTACCTCACGCTCAATTAGTGATGCTGTTGCATCTGTAAGCTGTGTGTGTGCGTGAGCTTGTGCACACTGCGCCAGGCTATGTAATGCTGTTTGTTTGTCTTGGTGCCCTGCTGTCCTCAGTTGTAGGTACAGCTCTTGTAGCCAATGCTTTGAATTGAAAATGAAACACCTAAAATATCTAACTTCTCTCCTCATACTCTCTTTTTCAAAAATGCAGGTTGACTCTAACTGCCAAACTGAAACCTTCTTCCTTACTTTCCCTCTTAGATCCCAGTAATGACGGGAGCCTTCATGGACTCCTCGCCCAATGACGACTACAGCGGCGAGCACTCGCTCTTCAACTCCTCAGCCAGCGTCCATGCCGCTGCCTCAGCCGCCTCGGTACACGGGCAGCAGGATGAGTCACAGTCAATGTCCAGCGATGCCATCTGGCTCTGGATCGCCATCGTGGCCACCATCGGAAACATTGTGGTGGTGGGCGTTGTCTATGCCTGCACTTTCTGATGAACATATGCTTACAAAGACAAACACACACACACACACACACACTCTGTGGACCCCTGAGTGAGGCCACACTTTGTAGACAGACACACACTCTCTCTCTCTCTCTCTCTCTCTCTATGCCTCTCTCTGCTTCACACTTGGCTCTTGGATCAGTTCGGGCTCCTGAGGGTGTGGAAGTTGTGTTCTAGACAATGACATATAGACTACTATATTTCTTCATCAGAGGAAAAGACTGGGACCTGGCTGCAAGCATTTTTGGATGTAAAAACTGGAAGTCTGAAAAAAACCTTTCGTGTACGACAGCTCTTTCAAAACAGAAACACTAGACCTGCGCTCTCAAGCAAGAATCAAAGGACCTTTCTTTTTTTTTTCATCTTAAGTTTGTTTCCGTGTTTCTCCTCAGACAACACCCTCACTTGTAATGCAGCGATGAGAATGGAAATTAAATGGGGCTTAAGATTCGGGTTGATCCGGGCCGTCTTAGACATCCACCAGATAGTTGCTGAGCAATTTAGAGCAGTGCTGTTTAATTATGCGGCTGAACAGAGACGGTGAATGTTTAAACATTTAGAAAGTGCTTGGATTATTTCCGTGTCAGGCAGCTGTGAGGCCCTGGATGTTAGAGCTCATTTAAGGTCTAATTTGTGGTTGAAACATTGTATGGACACTGGTCATTAGTATGTTTCTGAACAATTTTACTGTCAGGAAACAAATAACAGGACACTAACAGCATCATTAACCTGCCATTAACCTCCTAATAAAATGGTTTCTGCAATGTTAACTCAATTATACACCAAGATGATGACTTTATAATTAGATGTGTAGTGTAAAACTAAGTCAACCCCTTTAATATGAAAGGTCTTGTTGTTGAATAACTACTCTAATTCACCAGGGATTATTAGAAAATCTAATTGTGTTGTCATGGTCTGTTTAGTTATGTTTGGATATTATCTACAGATGTTAAAAAAATACAATTAAAAGCACAAATTAAATTGTGTAGATTACATAGCCTACTTTATTTTCTGCACCCGATTTTTGTAATTGTACATTTGTTTTCTTACAGCACAGCAGACTGCAATCTGTAATTGTAATTGTTTTCTTTATGTTTTTACAGTTTCCTTCATCTTTTATTATACTGCTTTGCTAAATACTTGATTCTAATGGTCATTTACAGTATTCTAAGGTCTGTTATTTCTGTGCAGCAGATTGTTGGTATGTAGAACAGACCATTGCTACGGACACAGTTCTGATCATAGACTCTTGAGGAGCAATAAAATCATTTTTAAATCCATAAAATCATTTTAAAATTAATATTTTCAGTCATATTATTGTTTATTTTTTGTAAGTAATCATGTAATAAGCAGGGCAATTTACTGTGAGCGGGCATTATTGAAAATAAACCCTGTTCAGGATGAAGTCAAGTCCTGCATCTCTGTTTCGGGGTTTATTTCACAATAAGGATCCTGTTCACTGCACATTATCCTTTACTTAATATAAGAAACATATATCTCCACTAATTAATGATACAATTGCTATATTTTCACTAATAAGGACAACACTGTAAATTAAATTCAATGCAAGAAGTGGGGAGGGATGCAATTGCCCCCTTAGGTGGACCATCTGTAACACTGGTTGAGAGCAATTTTAACACAGAAAAAAAAAGTTACTAAAACATACTAACCTGTTGTATCTCAAAAAAAGCACACATCAAAATAATCACATTACTGTTATATTTGTGTTAGATTTCTTTTGTATATGGTTCTGTTATTGTCAGGCATCATATACATTCAAAGCAATGTTTCTATTTTGGCAGAAGAGACATCTAATATGGTGATAACTAGATTTTGGTTATTTGAATTGAGACAAAGTTAATGTTACATTTTAATTTAGTTAAATATATTCATACACAGACAAACAATGTGCTTGCACTGGACCATGTGGGGCCATTATAACACCATGTTACAATACACCCTTCTTAGGTCCAACCCCCCCTTTTTTTTAATTTATTTTTTTTTTCGGCATTTTTGCCTTTATTGGGCAGGACAGCCAGAGAGTAGACAGGAAACAGGGCAGAGAGAGGGTGGATGACACGCAGCAAAGGGCCGATGGTGGGAGTTGAACCAGCGGCCGCTGCAGAGGACTATACATCCATACATGGGTCGGACGCTCTACCAACTAAGTTTTAAATTCAGTCATCTAAACTGCAGACAGCGAAAGAAAACACTTTACATCCAAAAAAGTAACTTTCATCCTTCAAAATCATTTTTTCCCTACTGAGTATGTGCAGAATATTTGTCATCACTCAAGCGTGTTTCATGTTGGAGCAATCAAGTGTGTTACAACTGCCCACAGTTACAATTGCCCCTAGTCCCCCCTACAGCTTGTAAAAATATTTTTAATCACTCAGAATTAATAGTCGACAACAGAAGGTGGAAACTCCTGGAATTACAGATGTGTGAGAGCAGATGTGGATAAACTGGTAAGTGTGTGTGTATAAAAGTAATTTAACACTGATCAGATCTTTGGTGAACCTTGTAATAAATGTATACTAATATCAGTGGGGAAAGGATGCCTTATTTTCAAATGAAATGTTATATAATGAAGCTGTTTCTTTAAATTTCTCACTGTTCAGTAAATTAGTTTTGCGTGTTACCATGGAGTCTGGAGGCAGCTGTCTCCATGGCAACTAATCCTCATCCTAATTGGGAGCAACAACTTTATACTGTGAGACTCAGGCATTAACCTGCAGCCACAGATGCTTTTTTTTTTTCAGTGAGCTTTCAGTAATTGCTCCCACACAAAGAAAATCACTGCACTGCATTTACACAAATATTACATCTGGTAACCATTGAATGTTTGAGCTTTGCTGATTACTTGTGCTTTGCTTTTCTTTTTTCAAGACCGAAAGATACCATTGGAGAACTGATAAAAAAAAAAAAGTTAATTATTTTGTTTTTCCAGGTGTGAGATCAAAGTCAGCTAGTGCTTTTATTTGTCTGACAACTGGTCTTTCTTTACCTGACAGTGGGAGAAATAGAAGGAGAGAAGTCTTTTTTCAGCAAAGCTATATTTCTTCTGGGATTTAGGAGATAATATCAATGTGCTTTAGGTAATAAGATGCAAATCTGTCTTGTAAACACCATACATGTTCAAGTGTTCATACACTGCTGATTACAATACTATCTTAATGTTTAAACTATACCAATATAAGGAGAAATTCAGATACACAATAGTCTAATCTATCTCTGTTATTATGAGTATACTTGTACAATGTTTAAAGAAGGACTTTTCAAGCCTGTTATTTTTAATAAATGGTTGATGTAGAAATACTGTATTTAGAAATGTTGTAAACCACATACACAATGCTCCTTTTGTAAAGATATATGCTATTAAAATTTCTGTATGAATGAATTTTCTCTGAGACACAGATATCACAGAAACAGTTCATCTGGACCCTAAATGTCAAGTGAAGAATGATTCCCTTGAAACAATGTTGGCTAAATGCAAACTTTTGGCTTTTGCACACGGTGCTCAATCATGAGAGAAGGTGTTTTAGCTCCATCTTTTCTACGCCTGAATCACCTGGCGTCGCTCCTCCTGGTGAAGCCAACCCACTGACAGACATCACCAGTCGCTGCTGCAGTCAGGTGAGATTGATGCAAAGCTTAGATGGCGCCATCTGTCATTTTGACACAGGTACAAGTTGTTTAGAAACCACCTGGACTGACTCCTCTGTGGACCCCCGCACCCCTCCATCTCTCTCTGTCTTCATATTTGTTTTGCTGAACCAGCAGACTGTGGAGAAGTATTACAACAATGTATGCATACTTAAAGGCAGGCTATTTATATTTATCCTAAATTGTAGTGGCTAAAATTACCTTTACTTGATGACATGAGCTAAACTTGTTACTCAACAACAAGACTAAAGCCCCCTTTCTATACACATGCACTGGCTTGGCTTCACTTGAATCGACTTGGAATTGCATCCCCATCATAACAGGATTACCCGCTTGAAATTGTGTCCTTTAAATGATGACACACTTGTTTTGAGTAGAGTGGCTGTAAAACAGTGGATAAACACATTTCATTTCCCATAAGGTCTTCAAAATAAATGTCCACTGTTATTTTGTTGCTTAAAAGTTTTTATTATGAAGCAGCAACATCAAGAAATGTTGGATTTTCACCAGCAGTAGCTCAAAACAACTCCTAACATGAATAACATGAACAAGTAAAATAAAACCGATCTGAAAGTAAAAATAAAGACACAGGAGAGAAAATAAAACTTTAAACCACAGACATTCAGTTAGAAGTTAAAGTACTGAGAACTGAACACACAGACACTTTTAAAAACATCTCTCTCTCTGGTATCCTGCAGAGGCATGAGTCAAGTCTTGCAACACACACCATTCATATTTGTTGTTAGAACCCGTGGTGGTCCACCTGAAGGGGCATGACTTCGTTACCGGGGGGACTCCAAATGATGTCACCAGCACAAGGTGGCAGCACTCATATCAATATTTTGGTTTCATTTTTATTTAGTGGGAGGAAGTGGAGAGGCATCATCATTTTATAACCAATGGTATGTAGTACCAACATTTATGGAGATTCATTCCATAGATGTTGAGACATTTCATTAAAAACTTAAAATGTTAACCTGCTGGGGGAAAGGGGAAGAGTCAGGGGATGATGAGGATCCTCTGGGAACCATGAATGTTTAATAGCAATCACCCAGCAGTTCTCGAGATACTTCTGTCTGAACTAAGTAGTCAGTTGAACAACTAACAAGCCTGATAGCAATTACTGACACATCGTTAGCATGACAAAAAGCCTCACTATGTTAAAGCAATGTAAAAAAAACCCCAACACTTTAGGTTATTTACAAAAAAGAAATTCCTCTGTGCATTTTATGGGTACACTCAATACATTTATCCTGTAAGTTTGAGATTCGCTGCCAGCCAAAATGACTGTTACTGGATAAGAAATTACTGATGTAACCTTTTTTGCCATTTTCAAAAGTTTGACTTTACACCTTTACTGAGATCTACAGCATCATAGCTGCTGTTATAACTGTAAAAGTCACATACAGAATGGCTTACTCCCAAAAGTTTGTGGTTGCAAATCCCCATCACCCTGAGGAAAAGTGATGTCAAACACATTCAGAGATCACATTCATAATTCCATGAGACTGCACTGCTCAACCTTTACACCACCTTACAGACTTCACTGAAAAGGCAGCTCGGTTTGATAATGTGTGGATCAGCTCCCAGCAAATTCGCCATGGGCCTTTCTGATCCCCCTCAGCAGAGGGGATAGAGCTGGAAGTGAAGTCGGCTGCACATGATCTTCAAACAACCTTCATATTGCTTCTGCTGCTTGTTGTGCTTTTTCCTCTTTATCCGATCAAGCGACTCAATTGTGAAAAGAAAAAAAAAAAGCCCCGGGGGCCTCGCTACAGCCGCCGACTCCTGGAGGCAAGGGAGTCTCAAAATTTCCCTCAGAATGAACGAGATGAAATGGATAACCATTGACCTTGCCTTGGCTAATCTATGCTAATGCATGGTAATTATTAGACTTTCAGGTGATGGTTTTAGAGAAAGCTACGGTGGCTAAGACTTCATTTATATGATCTGTGCAAGATGGGGCTGGCGTTGCCTGTAAATAATAGATAATGTTGTTAATTTAAAGCCAGGATGAAATTAATCAGTCTGAAAGGGAGAGGAGAGGAGAGAGGGAAGGAAGAGAGGAAGGAAGGAAGGAAGGAAGATGAAAAGTAGGGGAAAGGAAGGGAGGTGTGAAACAGAAAATGAAAGGAAAAGAAAGGAAGGGAGGTTTGAAAACTGAAATGAAATTAAAGGAAAGGAAAGGAAAGCACAGGGAAGCACAGGAAAGGAGTAAAAGTGTGAAACAGGATGATGTAAGGAGAGGTTGTCTTGCTGCTCCTCTGTCGCCCCCGAGTCTTTAACACTTCAGCCCAGCTCCTGTCCAGTCGAGAGTGACATCTTGGTGATGAGGTGCCGGGTATGCTAATATATGCCAAGCCGCTTAGACACATCTTGTCAAACTGTCACTTCAGAGACACATGGGAACATACAGTGTGTGGGTCTGTACTTATCCCGGGCCTCAACAAAGGCTATACATTACCATCTATATAATGTGTCACATAAATATGCCTGCGACAGCAAATTGATATTTGTGACAAAGCATTGCAACAGCAAGGAGAGGAGAGGATGTCTTTTACAGTGTGCAAGTGCCTGTGCTTACAGTGTGTGGGTGGATGTGAGGGAGTAATACTGGAGCGCTCCATTATCATCAGGAGCTTGCGTAGCTTCAACAGACACTCATCCATCAGTGAAGACAGAATCATGCTGAAATTAAAACACTAATACACAATACAACCAGTGTTATGAGGTAAGATACTTTCGCTTCCTAGTTTACAGTTCTTATTTTACTCTATATCACAATGATTATAGTATGATTAGACCAACATTTGGGAAGATTAATCATTCGACTATCTAATGAAAGGATGGGCATCTAATGTCTTCATAGGAGAATATCTAATTGTTGTCAAATATCAAACACTAATAAACACCAAGAAATGTTTGAATGTGCTAATATCTACATTGTAGTGTGTTATAAACATTTAGTAAAAAAAAAAATCTAAAAAAGGAAGGTTAGAGATCTCCACTCAGAACTGTTGTTGTGTTTATGACCCCTAAAATGTCTGACATCAACTATACTGACTATCTGTGCAAAGCTTGCGTGCAAGGTGTTTTCACATTTGTCTACTGAAGGCAGAGATGTCTATTCACTGCCCTAAAATTTGATATTCAAACATACACAGGGCAAGCTAGGTTTGGTGCATAACAAACTACAAAACCGATCACTGGAATGCAGGAAAAAAAACTACATAAACATACACATGGGTGAGAAAGAATAGATGTGCTTTAGGCCCTTTTCAGAGCTTTTTTTTAACTTTGCATAGGAAAACAAATGTTAAAAACAAAATATTAATCATATCACAGTTATTACATACTTTAAAACATGTCTGGAGTGGAGTTATGGAAAAAAAGCGTTGTCATGGATGAACATGGATGCTATGACCAATTCTGGATTGCTCTGAAAAGTTTCCAAAAGTAAACTCCAGTGACACTTGATGTATAAAGGCCAACTTTGTTGTTAGTCTGGCGCTCTTTGGCTTCTGGTCTTTAGCCTCACAATGAAGTTGTTCCTTATAGTAAAAGTGTTTCTGGGGTTTTGATCTGTCAATATTATTTCCTGACTTCATGCACCCTGGAAGTGAAGTTGTGCCAAAAACCTGTGGTCTGAATTTTGGACTGCTACAAATTATATCAAACTTTCTAACATAATGTTTGCTAAAGCATTAGCATCCAGGTACCTGACAGAGCTACCGACTGTCTCAGAAGTCAAACAACTGGACTAAACTAAACAAAAAGTTTCACTCTCTTCCCTCCTTCTTAAAGAATAACTTCGGTATTTTTCAACCCGGGCCCTATTTCCCCAGGCGGATGCAGCTGGCAGCCGTGAAACGAGTTATAACAGTAGAAATGAGGGCAAATGCGTCTTGCATTAAAAGTGCTTTTTTTTTTTTCGCCACAGACCGGCTCCGATCGCCAGTGTAATCTCTGTCAACAGTATGCAAAGCGTCTCTCTTACCCTTCACTTGCTCTGGGCTGTGTGTGACGAAATCTCGCAGGATCTTTGCTCAGGGGGAGTTGATAATGACCAAAGATGCATAAAAGAAAGTGAAAAACGAACTTCATCAGGTGGACACAAACGCATCTCTAAATGACATATCATATAGCTGAATGTGTAAATAATAAACTGCTTCCTGATGTATCAAGTTAAGGTGTACTGAGGACCTGTATTGGTCGCAACATGTCAGCCATTTTAAATATATACTTCCTCAGGAAATGAGCTTTTTTTGAAGTTGGTAGGGCAGTGGATACTTTGGTATCTCATGACAGATGGCAGCAGAGTGAACTGACTGTGGCTGGGGTGGGTATTGTCTTTTAGTATCCTCCTGCTTCCTCAGACACTATTTTTCTGACTCATTATCGAGATGTTACCAGTGGTCGGGGTATTAAGACATCAGCCTGGTTGTGCAGCAGGGAGCTGAAGTCAAAAGTTTAATGGCTGTCCCCAGGTGAATGAGCTCATAGCAGCCAGCAGACCACTACAGAGGGAGGATAATGTAGATGCATTAGTTTGCTTCGGGTTAATGTCAATTCGCTTATTTGGACTCGGAGGATTAGGCTGTTATTGGAATTAATAATGGGCTTTTGATCACAATGTTTCCTGCTTGCAGTCACTTTCCAAGGAGGAAGAGTGCTTGTTCCTATCAGATCAACCGCCTGACTCCACTCCTCCACATATTTGTCTGATTAAAAGAGGCGCTCATATGGCACAAAGCATTAGTGCATAACATGAATGACACTGTGTTTGCGTCGTCCGTAATCGACTCTGACATTTGTTTTTGATGGAAACTGCTTGAGTGCACATGCTGGATTGAGTTTTATCCTCTGGTCCAATGGCCACGGCAGAGACTGACAGCTGTCATCACACTAACAGAGATATTTACCAACCGGCATTGTGCTGTTGCCTCTTGGTAACATGTAAGAGGGGAAGATACGTAGGTTGGTGAGAAAAGGATTTTAGGTGGGCTGCTGCCATGGCAACAGCAGGCTGTAATGGATTTGGACAGCACCTTTGGCTTGTGGCAGCCATTTCTGGACTTCGACTTTTGCTTTTCTTGGGTTTTCTTCTTTCCACCTTTTTTCTACACACAAACACACCCTCTAATGACGCTGCTCATTACGGACGCTCATCTATTCAGCTAATAACTTCTGATGAGGAGCTCACAGAGCAGCGCCTACAGCTCTGACTAATCAGGGTGATTAAAAAAGATGATAAGCCCTGTAAGTGAAATCATAAAAATCCAGCAAACATTGACACAGAGTAGTTAACTGATGATGTGTATCCTCAGTAAGATTCAATTTGTTAATTTTCCTCAAACTGAGTCATAATTGAAAGGTTTCCCACTGATTAATTTAGTCCAGTTGTCTTTTGTTAGGAGGCATAAGTCACATGTAATCCAGTCTTGCATTAGGCTTTTCTTTCTGCATCCAATCACAATGGGGTGGTAAATAGTGTGCCAATTGTGACAGGGAACAGAGAGTCTTTAATGCGATCCCGTCGGGGCTCCGCCACCCCCTGATGCTGCAGCAGCCTCAGTGAAAATGCTTCATTACTGTTACTCCATGATGGGAGCTCAGCATCACCCGTCATCCAAAAGGCAGGAGCCCTATTCTTTTGATTTAGTATCACTGCTGAATGGATGGCTGAGTCTCTCTCTGTCTCTCTCACCCACTCTTCTATGAGGCAGGAGGACAGGCAAAGTGTCTGTCATATAGAAAACATCCTCAGAAAGAGAAGGGTATTTATGAGGAAGCTGCCCTTTGAATAAGATGAATACAGTCCTGCCCACCTGTGCCCTGAGCCAAATCTCTAACCTATGAATGTTATTACTGTTGTGTTTTTTAATATAAAACTTCATTTTTATGCAGTGAGTTGACCTGCTTGGGGAGTAACAGATCACATGTATCAGGATTACATAATCTTAATGCAAAAAATAAGTAACTGTGTTTTGATGCAGTTAGAGAGAGAAAAAAAAAGATGCCAATTCATTATCATGGCCTCTAGTCAAATATTTAAATGGGTGGAAATTTCACCATTTTTGTCTTAAATCAATCAATCAATCAATCACTTGTGCACAACAAAAGAAGGAACAGCTGGGCAAACTAATTACCCTAACAACTAACATAAAACACTTAGAGCTGTAACAATTAATCTATTAACTGACTACTAAAAGTAATTTGTATCTACTTTGATAATTGATTAATTGTTGCCTTAGTATTTAACTATGACATGACAGCTGAATTAACACATTACATTTTAATTTACAGTGGGTAGACCATTATAACTATGTCATGAATATTTTCCTTGACCACAAATAAAGTGGTACATTTTGAGTTGTCATAAAGATGTCATTAAGTTTTATTACACTGTCAAATGCTTTTGTAACGCTACTTGAATTCCAGGAAATTATTCATGACAGAGTGGAACCATTTGGACTTGTCATAAAGATATTATTAAATGTGATGAGGCTTGTTTAATGGCAGAGAACAGTACCAAGGTGATCTGACTTACAATTTAGCTGATAGACAGACAAAGGTTAGCTTGTTGACTTATTGCAAAAATAGGCTAACCACTCTCTGCTGTTATCTGTAGCTGACATTAGCTAGATAGCTTGGTTAGCTGTGGAGCTAGCTGCCTAATTAGTTTACTTAGCCCAAGGGTGCCAAACCCAGTAAGAAAATCAGATCTGTACTGTATTCCCAGACTGGCCACCGTCTGTCTTGGAGACCAGTTCTGTTTTGCACTGGAAACAGAAACTCTACAGTAAAGATATACAAGTATATAAAAAACATCTTTTGGTTGAAAGGACTCATCTTGATGCATTAAATCAGTGATTGATTAACATAGATGCACCCTTTTTAACTATAACAAGGTAATTATGGAACTGACTTTTTCCAGATAATACTGATCAACTTTGGATGGAAGAAATTTCCAATGCATCAGGAAAGTAAAGCCTGTTAATTCAGTCTTTAATGCACTTATTTTCTCTCATTTATGAAGTAGGCTAAAATGTCCTACAGTATGCTGTTTTCCCCAGAAGAGGAAATAAAAACAATGATTGGCCTGTTAACTGTATTCTTATGGTACTGTTTATGGTACTGAAATTCCCAGACTGCTGTCTGGAGACCAGTTCTGTTTTGCACTGGAAACAGAAAGAGATATAAAAATATCCTTTGGTTGAAAGGACTCATCTTGATGCATTAAATCAGTGATTGATTAACATAGATGCGCCTTTTTTAACTATACCAAGGTAATTATGGAACTGACTTTTTCCAGATAATACTGATCAACTTAGGAAATTTCCAATGCATCATTTGCACTTTCCCAAATAATGTGTCGGGATTTGAGTGCATCCCTGTGACGTCGTAGGGCTGGGTGATTAATCAAATTTCAATTTCAGTCATGATTTTGGCTTCCCACGATCGTTAAAACAAAATGATCTAAATAAAATGATTATTGCGGCACATGTCGTGGTTGTGTGTTGCATTTTGTCTTGTTTTGTAAATGCACCGTACCTTTGCTTCTGGCCAGTTTAGGTTTCAGTTTGTTTGATAAACAACAGAAAGGCAACCTTTGGTCGAGAAGAAAGGTAAAACTAAGCTGGCACAGCAGGACAGGACGCTGTTGGGTTACATGGTCACAGTTGTTGATTCTGGTTTTTGCCATAATCAAGCCGCCCTATGACGTAGCACAGTTTGCACTATCTATAATGCAGTATCGGTCTGGTAGTATTCAGAGTACTGAAAGAAGATGCATCTACATGGCAGCAGCTCTGTGAGAGTGTACTGAAGCACGTTAGCAGGTCACTTAAGTCAGGGATATTTGCCTTCCAAGGATCATGCATGTTTTCACCGGAGATTTCTCAGGAAGCAGTTGAGGACTCCTGGGAATAAGAACTCCACAGCAGCCACAAGTCTACCATCAGCATGCAGAACATACATCCTGTCACAAGAGCCGATCCTGACCTCCAGGGGGCCCTAAACAAAATTCTGCTAAGGGGCCCTCCAAACTGACCAGAGTGCCATGAAAACCACTTGCCACACAGTCACACCTGACACCCCAATGCTCCCACTACAGTCCTCCCTCCTTTAAAACTGTTTGCTCCATCTGTCGGTCAAAGAATAAGTAAATCTTTATAGAACCGAATGAGGTACAAAAACACAAACATTTAATGAACAGAACATTTTGTGTAGAATCAAGATAAGTGAATATTGACATTCACATAAATGAGACATTTTAGGATATACAGTATAAAATGTAGAAAAACTAAAACATAACACTGAGCTTTAGGTCTGATCCCTGATAATTAGTCGGTTCATTTATTTTAAATTCAATATTTAAGTAGTCATCAGTCAGTCCAGATTTACATCAAGTGCTGTACTTATTTTGTACATTACTTGAGTTCCATTTTATCCAACTTTATGCTTCTTCACTACATCTCAGAGGCAAATACTGTACTTTTTAATCCACAAAGCTGAAAAAGGCTGTTTTCTGACTTTTCAGAGATACATGGTTTTCATAGGACAGAAATGCTACAGACATTTGATGGTCTTATTAACCATGATGCATTTCTGTAGATTAAACTAGCCAACGGTGGCCTATAAAGTAGTTAAAACAAGCTCAACCTTAAACATCTACAGCAGTAAACAGCAATAACATTAATGCAATAATATTAATCCAAAAACATCAGACGTAATAACACTGACAGGGAACATTTTACTGCAACATGAATACTTTTACTTTAAGTTTACTTCCCTTAAGGTTTTATGATTGCAGGACTTTTACTTGTAGTGAAGTATTTTTTACAGTGTGCTATTAGTACCTTTGATTCTGTAAAGGATCTGAATACTTTTTATACTCCTAGCCACCTTGGAGGAGTAACATCATGTCCATATATTGCCTGGACAGACACACTGGTCTCCACAGAGGCTGCGGCAAAGTGTTCATGCATGACGCGGTTATCTTTTCTGAGCTACAGATTATAAACGCCGCTGCATGTTGGCGCCCATCAAATGTGATAAATAGTTGTATTTCATTCTCACTTCTGTCAGACACAAAATCACAGAGCAGACCTGGATGTGACAGACTGCAGCACAGCTAACATCAGACAGACAGTGGGAGGAGCATCAACATAACGTTACTGTGAATGAATGATATCAAACCTGGAGAGGAGGAAATACAAGTTAACCTGATTACTGTTCACTCTTGGGATGTTATTTTGTTTTTAGTTCTGCTTCATCTTCTCATCAAAGTTGTAAACATTCAGACTTGCTTTGACACGAGGGGGAGGCGGGGCCCTAGTGTACCTTGTGAGGCCCTACACAACTTGCATAGTGTCTGTATAGGGCCGGCCGGCTCTGCCTGTCACCATGGAGACTGACATGTATCACTCCAGTCGCCTGATGCACCCATTGGCAGACATATCGTAGCAGAGTCTCGCTTACAGAGATGCCGGCCAAAATTAAAGTGGAAACCACTCCAGGGGGCTAATGCAGGATGTATTGAACAGGCAGCGAGACGAGCAAAGAGACAGATGCACATGCTGACAGAAAATGACAGGTGACTGAAAAGAGCAAAACTGCAAGAGAATGGGGAGGAAAAGGATCAGGATTAACAGTGGAAACCTCTGTCCATTTCTCTGTGTGGTGATGAATGTCTGACAGGTGTTCACTCAGAGCTAGCCAGAGATTGATTGATGCTGATCTTTGTCATCTTCAGTTTGCTCTCAAACATTGGCAAGTGTGCCAGATTTTCTGTTTTTGGCAATTCTGATATCTCTGTGTCATGAGTCATGAATAACATAGTTATGATTCATGACACCTGTTAGAGCAATTCTGTGTGATGTAAAGACAGCAGTGCATTCAGGGTTTTTCTTAACTTAAAGCAGCACAGTGTTAAAATCCTCTGGTCGATATGACCACCTTTAGCCAAAATAGGCTAAAATGATCACATTTTCTTTGCATTTTGTGAAATTTAGATAAAAAACACAACACAAAAATGAAAATTAAATGAAGACATGTTTAGGAAGTCAGGTACTATACCAGCAGTATTGTATTTTCTAATTCAACAAAGTTATTGCACATTTAAATATGAAAAATGACTGCCTTGGCTGTTCTACTGTTAAATGTACTACAGCAGTGGTTCCCAAACTGGGGGGCGGGACCCCCTTGGGGGGCACAGAGCCACTGCAAGGGGGGCACAAAGACCAGGGAAGAAAAAAAAGAGTGAAACAAAGTGAATGAATATGATCTATGTAGGGGGAATAAACAAATGAGTTTGCTGTTTCTATCCAGCTGACCTTTATTTAGCTAAAATTTAACTTTTGAATTCTTTTTTTTATCAGTTCCATCCCCAGTTTTTGTTAACAATTGATTGAAAATTTTGTGGTGGGGGGCTTGAACTTTTGTTGGCTTCCGAAAGGGGGCATACTGGAAAAAGTTTGGGAATCACTGTACTACAGTGAGTTTTTATCTGGTAATGAAATGTCTCAATTCAATACTGATGCCGCTATATGGCCCACATAAGCAAACAAGACCATTCGCGAGAAGAGTGGCTATTTCTAAACAGTTAATTCCTGCCACTGGGTCTGTTTCCTCTCAAAAACAGATGAAACTATTCACAGCATACAGACCTGAGGAGTCCAGGTTTACATTTTCCAAGGCAAAGTTATGTTAATATGTTAAAAAAGAAGTGGGAAATTTTTCTTTAGATAATTTTATTTTTTATGTTATATTTTGTTATAACAGTGGAAACAGTACAACTCATGGCACCAAAACTGAAAACTAAAGCAAAAAGTACTTTAGTACTTGATAATGAAAATGACCCATATCAGTCTTAAAATTATTTCATATTGTCTTTGGACATTAACCAAGAAAATTACTCAAGTACTTAGGCGTACGTTCCAAATCCACAAAACACATGCAGCCCATCCAGTGTTTTGTGGATTTGGAGAAGGCATATGACCAGGTTCCTCAGGAGACATTATGGGAGGTGCTGCGGGAGTATGGGGTTGGGGGGGGGTCACTGCTCAGGGCCATCCAAACTCTGTATGCCCAAAGCGGGAGCTGTGTCCGGGCTCTCGGTAGTAAGTCGGACTCTTTCCCGGTGAGGGTTGGCCTCCATCAGGGCTGCGCCTTATCAGCAATCCTGCTTGTGATATTCATGGACAGAATCCTGAGGCGTGGTCATGGAAAGGAGGGGTTGCAGTTTGGTGGCCTGAGGATTGCAAAGCTGCTTTTTGCAGATGATGTGGTTCTGATGGCATCATCGGCCTGTGACCTCCAGCGCTCACTGGATCGGTTCGCATCCGAGTGTGAAGCAGCGGGATGAGGATCAGCACCTCTAAGTCTGAGGCCATGGTTTTCAGCAGGAAATCGGTGGATTGTCTACTCCGAGTAGGGAATGAGTTCTTACCACAAGTGAGTTCAAGTATCTCAGGGTCTTGTTCTCAAATGAAGGGGCAGTGGAGCGTGCGATGGGCCAGAGAATCGGAGCAGCTGGAGCAGGACTGCGCTTGCTTTACCGCACCGTTTGTGAGAAAAGAGAGCTTAGCCAGAAGGCAAAGCTCTCGAGCTACCAGTCAGTCCTACTCTCACCTGTGGTCATGAAGGGTGGGTCATGACGGAAAGAACGAGATTGCAGATACAAGCAGCCAAAATGGGTTTTCTCCAGAGGTTGGCTGGCATATTCCTTAGAGATAGAGTGAGAAGCTCAGTCATCCGTGAGGGACTCAGAGTAGAGCCACTGCTCCTTTATGTAGAAAGGAGCCAGCTGAGGTGGTTCGGGCATCTTGTAAGGATGCCACTTCATCGCCTTGCTAGGGAGGTGTTCCAGACACGTCCAGCTGGGAGGAGGCCACGGGGCATACTGAGGACTAGGTGGAGGGATTATATCTCCACTCTGGCCTGCGAATGCCTTGGAATCCCCCAGTCGAGGCTGGCTAATGTATCCAGGGAAAGAGATGTCTGGGGTCCCCTGCAGGAACTGTTACCCTCACGACCCGATTCGGATAAGCGGTTGAAGATGGATGAATGGATGGACTTAGGCATATGTAAGTACATTTTTCAGGTAACTGTACTTAATTTTTTACTTCATATTTATTAATGTAGCACTGTTTATGCATCTGGATGTTTTTTGGTGTGAGTTGCAGAGTTTTGGAGATACCGGACATAGAAATGTCTGCCTTTTCTCCAAAATATAATGGAACTAAATGGCACTTGGCTCATGGTGCTCAAAGCACCAAAACAACATTTGAAAAATTCAAAACCAGTGTCTCTTTCTAAGAATCATGACCCGTTTACCCAAGATAATCCACAGACCTTGTTGTGAGCAGTTTCATGCAGGAACTACTTTCTTTCTGCAGTAGACTCATGCAGGAACTACTTTCTTTCTGCAGTAGACTCTACCAGAACTAACAGAAATTTACTAACAGAATCTACTTACTTTTCGACTAGAAAGAGAGTTCCTACACAAAACTGCTCACAACAAGGTTGGGTCATGATTTTTGGAAAGAGACACTGGTTTTGAATCTTTCAAATGTATGTTTTTGATTCTTGCCTTGAACTTCACAAGCCGAATGACATGTAGTTTCCTGTTTTGGAAAGAAGGCAGACATTTCTGCAACTCACAAGAAAACAATCCAGATAAATAAATAGAACGACAGGCCAGGGGAAAAATATGTATTTTTGATTTTGGAGTGAACTGTCCCTTTAAGCATGAAATAGAAAATGTGAGTGAGTGTATGTTAACAGATTTTAGACAGAAATCATAAAACCCACATCAAATTAACATTTCAGACAGATAAGATAAATGTTAGATAGGTACAGTCAGATACACAGTGTGTGTAAGTAGAAATCAGTTATTTCCATACATGTTCTAATGTGTGTGTGTTTCAAAGGACCAGCTCTCCTCCCTCTAGTATTTTCTGTTTAATTTCTAAGGCCCTGGACATTTTATATTTCATCCAGTAGAGGTCTCCATATCAAATTCTTTCACATGGTTCTTTCACACAGTCATTCCCAAAGACTGGGCCAGAACCCACAAGTGGATCACAGGAGATTTTATTTGGGTCACCAAATAAAGACAAGGCTATGGAGGAAATTCTGCAAAATTTAAGATTTATATCTGTAGTACATAATGAAGTATTTCAAGTGAGTGTGTTATTTTACTGTTAATTCCACCTAAATGCACTTATTTTGTCTCATTTATGAAGTAGGCTAAAATGTCCCCCACTGTAAAAATGAAAAAGGCTGAGAAACCTCACAATTTTAAGGCAACTTAGTTTTGAGTTTTGAGTTTTGAGCCAAAATGAAGCTGTTAAAATTAAAAAAATGTTTTGTTGAGATAATTTTCTTTTCTTCTTTATATAAACTTGAATCTTTGAGTTTTAGAACTCCCCCTAAAATTGTATCTCAAAAATTATTGAGTAAACTTGTTGAAGTGAAACTGAATAATGTGTCATATTTTAAACCATTTAATTTACAAGCACCCAAATAATGACAAATCAGAAGAAAAGTAAATGATCCAACTATGTCAGCGAAATAAGTAATAAACAATAAAGTAAAATGTTTGAGTTTGATTCAAAACTCAAATATTTCAAGTTGCCTTGCAATTTTAATAATTTTTTAAAAGTTTGTTTTCTTGATGAGAGTGATTAAAAACAATGATATGGCCTGTTAACTCTGCCACAGTGTTTTTATTTCTCATTTATAAAGTACTTAACGTGTGTATATGCATGTGTCAAGATAATATAAGGTGATGTGGAAATGGCAGTAAAAATGGTCAGGAACGTTCACAAATTAACTCTCCCATGTTTTTTTTTGTGAATTGGGTCGTGGTGGGTGGCTCCCCAGAAAAAAAGTTTGGGAAACACTGTACCTAACATGGCATGGGATGACTAATGTGATGCACTAAGATCTACTGACTAAAAGTTCCATGTTAAAGGAAACCCTGTCTCTGTGGTTAGAGAAATCAGCTGAATGAGCATATTCATCATAAATCAACCTGAATTTCCACTTAATTTCCATTTTTGTTCCTTCTCCCTCCCTGGAAGCTCCTTGTATGACCCTGAGATGTTTGTAGACTCAAATGCTTTATTTATAGCAACATGCAGCCACACTGAAGACATGACCAAAAATAAACATGTGTTGAAGCCATTCCACATACTGATTGATATTACTTGTTGACTAGAGACCAGAGAAAACACTTGTCTTTTTTTGGTCAGATGAGTAAAGCCAACTCCTTCATATTCACATGCTGATTAACTACTGTTGATGTTTTGTTAAAACTTCTTAATCTGATTTTTTGGCTTTGAAAATGCAAATGACCTACATCACTTCAGGGCTTTTCACACTGCATATTCTTAGGCTAAATTCGACCAGGCATGGCTGCGTCACGTTACGGCTTTACCACGTCAGCTGGAGCTGATCGCAGCTATTCTACACAATGCTTGTGATTCCACCAGCAGTGCGTCCCAGAAGCAGCTCTCCGCTCCACTCCGCTTCACAAACATGCACCGAGTTTATTTTTGACAGATGCCACGTCAATTAGTACAGAGCAGATTGAACAGGCAGGAAGACAGACACAGAAAAGGCAAGGAGAATCCGGTAAAAAAAATAAAAAATAAATAAATAAATAAAAGACCCGTGCAGAAAAGAAATGATTTAACCACGTAGCCTGCTGTAGTGTCTGAACCTACATGTGGAATGTGTTATTTTAAAGGCCGGTGTTTTGATTAGGAGTTTCTGTCCTACGTGAAATATGATATTATGAGTCATGTGTCAAGACGTCTATGCTAAGGTAATTAAGGCCAGATGTTTTGCCTTATAGTTTCATAACAACTAGCCTATAAAAACTGTGTAGGTTAGACCGGCCAGTCAGAGGAAGATTGGCTGGAATCCTCTCCAAGCAAACCATGGTGCTTGTTTTGATGCTGTGCTTTCTTTATAATAAACCTTTATTATATATGTAAGTCGGTGTCAGCGGAGATTTCTTCATCATCTTCACATCATCACTATGAAATACACCACACTGCTTATCCATGGTAGAGGCACAAAGAGCAAGGAAAGAGGACCTAATCAACAAAATCTGAGTGAGTAAACATAATCAGGTGGGCAAAACACTCCGCTGCTGAAATGCTTCTGAAACGCTGCTGGTGGGGCTCGCAGCCAGGCTTGGTGGAATCAAACTGGTAAGAGTTAACCCTGGGATAACTGAGCTGCTTTTCACACACACATTGTTAATCCAGGGTTAAGCTAGGCCCAGGGCTATATGATTGACACTGCCCTTCTTCTAGCTCTGGGTTAAAGCCTCTGTATACCCACACAGGTGTTTTGTGGTAACCTGTCTGATTATCTTCTTCTTCTACGCTTTTAGCCCTATTTCACGCCAGCAGCTTTTAGCCCTGGCTTCAGTCGATTTTCGGGGAAACCCCATAAACTCAGAATAAACCACACTGCAGAGCAGGGCCAGCAAGCCCCAGGCTAAAGTCAGGCTTAGCCCACTTTGGAATGTTCCAGGATTGTGCCAGTGTGAAAGCTCTTTTAGCCCAGGCTAACAGGCCCCTTAGTCTGGGGCTGACTGCTCTTGTAACATGGGGCTAAATGCAGTGTGAAAAGCCCTTTCATGCATTAGAGCAGTCATTCCCCAAAGACTGGGTCAGGACCCACAGATGGGTCACTAGGAGATTTTATTTGGGTCCCCAAATAAATAAATACTATGGAGGAAATTCTGCAAATTTAAAATTTATATCTGCAGCACGACCTTTTATTTAAAATGTGTATATTATTTTAGTGAGAGGAGGAAAGTAAAGCCTGTTAATTCAGTCTTAATGCACTTATTTTCTCTCATTTATGAAGTAGGCTAAAATGTCCTACAGTATGCTGTTTTCCCCAGAAGAGGAAATAAAAACAATGAGATGGCCTGTTAACTGTATTCTTATGGTACTGTTTATGGTACTGTATTCCCAGACTGCTGTCTTGGAGACCAGTTCTGTTTTGCACTGGAAACAGAAAGAGATATAAAAATATCCTTTGGTTGAGAGGACTCATCTTGATGCATTAAATCAGTGATTGATTAACATAGATGCGCCTTTTTTAACTATACCAAGGTAATTATGGAACTGACCTTTTTCCAGATAATACTGATCAACTTAGGAAATTTCCAATGCATCATTTGCACTTTCCCAAATAATGTGTCAGGATTTGAGTGTATCCCTGTGATGTCGTAGGGCTGGGTGATTAATCAAATTTCAATTTCAATCATGATTTTGGCTTCCCACGATCGTTAAAACAAAATGATCTAAATAAAACGATTATTGTACCGCATGTCATGGTTTGTGTGCTGCATTTTGTCTTGTTTTGTAAATGCACCGTACCCTTGCTTTCCGGCCAGTTTAGGTTTCAGTTTGTTTGATAAACAACAGAAAGGCACCTTTGATCGAGAAGAAAGGTAAAACTAAGCCGGCACAGTGGGACAGGACGCTGTTGAGTTACATGGTCACAGTTGCTGATTCTGGTTTTTGCCATAATCAAGCCGCCCTATGACGTAGCACAGTTTGCACTATCTATAATGCAGTATCGGTCTGGTAGTATTCAGAGTACTGAAAGAAGATGCATCTACATGGCAGCAGCTCTG
Source organism: Lutjanus argentimaculatus (assembly GCA_034769285.1). Taxonomy (NCBI): domain Eukaryota; kingdom Metazoa; phylum Chordata; class Actinopteri; order Lutjaniformes; family Lutjanidae; genus Lutjanus; species Lutjanus argentimaculatus. The sequence continues at coordinate 23,653,068 of JAWZSL010000003.1, read as the reverse complement.
TGAGAGTGTACTGAAGCACGTTAGCAGGTCACTTAAGTCAGGGATATTTGTCCTCCGGGGATCATAAATGTCTTTACCAGAAATTTCTCAGGAAGCAGTTGAGGACTCCTGGGAATAAGAACCCAGCCACAAGTCTACCACTACACCGGATATGATTGGACATCAGCATGCAGAACATGCAGCCTGTCACAAGAGCCAATCCTGACCTCCAGGGGGCCCTAAACAAAATTCTGCTAAGGGGCCCTCCAAACTGACCAGAGCTCCATGAAAACCACTTACCACACAGTCCTCCCTCCTTTAAAACTGTTTGCTCCATCTGTCGGTCAAAGAATAAGTAAATCTTTATAGAACCGAATGAGGTACAAAAACACAAACATTTAATGAACAGAACACTTTGTGTAGAATCAAGATAAGTGAATAATGACATTCGCATTGATGAGAGATTTTAGAATATATAAAATGAAGACAAATGAATGAATGTCTTCTCATCAAAATTCACATCTGCTTTGACACGAGGGGGCCCTAGTGTTCCTCGCGGGGCCCTATGCAACTTGCATAGGGCCGACCGGCTCTGCCTATCACCATGGAGACTGACATGTATCACTCCGGTTGCCTGATGCACCCATTGGCAGACACAGCAGAGTCTCGCTTACACAGATGCCGGCCAAAATTAAAGTGGAAACCACTCCGGGGGACTAATGCGGGATGTATTGAACAGGCAGCGAGACGAACGAAGAGACAGATGCACATGCTGACAGAAAATGACAGGATGATTGAAAAGAGCAAAAGTGCAAGAGAATGGCGAGCAAAAGGATCAGGATTAACAGTGGAAACCTCTGTCCATTTCTCCGTCCAGAGCAGGACAGAGATTGATCGATGCTGATCTTTGTCATCTTCAGTTCGCTCTCAAACATTGTCAAGTGTGCCAGGGTTTCTGTTTTTTGCAATTCTGATGTCTCTGTGTCATGACACCTGTAAGGTCAATTCTGTGTGATGTAAAGATAGCAGTGCATTCAGGGTTTTAGTAACTTTGTAAAAGTCATTCAAAATCATTAATAATAATACCATTAATATTTTTTTCCTTCCTCTCCTCTTCCTCTCCTCTCTTTTCTACCTTCTTCTAACTGTATAACCACCCCCACCCCCATTTTCATTTTCATATGCAATATTTTTTCTATTATGTTTAATGTCATGTTTTAATAAACTGTGTGTATTATATATATAAATATTAAATATTACTGTCACTATTACTTCTCATTGTTATCATGTACAATTATGTTTAATATCATGTGCTTCTTTACATTCATTAAATGGTGCAATATAACTTTTTTTTATTATCTCTCATTATCACTGCCAATATTACTTTCACTGTAAGCACAATTGCATTTTTCTATTTAGCTTACTTTTACACTTACTTTGTAACTTTTCATACTTCTGTTGTTTTTCTATTAGGCAGTGTTTCTTTGCATTTACTCCTGTAGTGGGAAAATTATATGCTGAGCTGGTTACTGTTGTTCCTCACAGTTGCTTCTCATATTCTGTCAGACACTAACTGGTTACTTGTCCTTGAACACACAGCTGTCCCTTTTTAAATAACAATGTCTGACAACACAAGCACATCCTGAGCCTCCTGATAAGCACTTTAGATTCATGCTGTCCCAACCAGATTGATCCTGTCCCAACCAGATTCATCTGCCCCCAACCCTATAAAACACAAATGTATACTCTTGACTGATTATCAGTTCCTTTACACTCTGTGTAAAGTGTGTGACTGAGTCCCAATCCTTTGCAGTTTTATTCAAGTTCTATTAAAACACCACAAAGACAATCTTGGTCATTGTGGTTGTCTTTATTTTTATATATTTTCTTATTTTCCACCACTTATTTGATGCTCTATTGTTGTTTTTCTTATATTACCGTGATTTTGGAGCAATCTGGCGCCATAATTTCCTTCTGGATTAATAAAGTTTTATCTCATCTTATCTGATCTTATTTTGAATCAGTAATAATATGCCATTCAATAGTCTGCAGAATCTAATTTTGTGTGGAAACAGTGCTCTTACTTTTAATTATGTTTTGCTGATGAAAGCAGATCTTTTGCAACAGAGTATTTTATAATGTGCTATTGGTACTTGTTCTACTTAAGCGAAGGATCTGGGTTCTTCTTCCATCACTGTGTACAGTAAGTGTGCTCAGACTTGTTAAGCAGAGTAGATGTTTTAACTTCACCTATTTTCAAGATGGGGAAAATCAAGGGAAAAAGTCTGAAGATGTCAAAACTCCAGAAACACTTGTAGTATAAAGAACAACTGCATTTCACACATTTCAGCTTCCACCAATTATTTACATCCACACACATTAATTAGCCAGTTGGTCACCTATGAGATGGGTTGTCTTTTATCTATTTATAATTTATAATATATTTTTACCCTCTTTTATTTATTGTAAATGTTGCATGTAATGTGTTTTATGATGAACCAAAAAGTTGTAAGATAAAAAAGATCTGCTGTATCTTAAGCTCTCAGATCTTTTTGTATAGCTGTGTTAATGCTGAGACATTGCTCTTTAACACACTGTTGATTGGTGTGTGGAAAGAGACTGTTCTGTGTCTGTTTTGACATTAAGTGCTGTTAAAGCACTTAGGGGGAATGCGTTGAACAAAATAGCTTGTGTGCATGGTATGAGGGTTCTGCCTGTCTTAGTCTACAGACCAATGCCCTTTAAAAATATTTTGCCAAAGCATGTAATTTTAAGCAGTATTTGCATTGATAAGAAATAACTTAATTGCTCAGATGACGGTTGAAAAAGTGAAAGTTTTAACAAAATGTACCATTGCGTCAGGTTTTCTAAAAGTTTTCCTTTTAAGATGGCAGGAGAAGTTGTTTCAGGCAAATAGAGGAGACAGTTGGTGATATGTAGCAGCAATCCTGTCAGTAAGTATCACATACTGTCAAAGCCATTCAGTAAAACAGGCACTCATGTATTTTGTCCCTCTGAGGCAACATCAGCCATGCAGTCTGTCAGTTGGCATCAGAGTGAATCAGACAAAATATTCAACTTCCTAAGATGAGACGTGCCTGGTATCTGTTTGTCTTACAGTACATTACATATCAGTTTTCATTTACCAGACTTTCCTTTTAATGGTTGAGTTGAGGTTTCTTCTAAAAAACAGTTTCTATTGCTTTATATTTTATACTAGGGACTTCTTAGATGCTTTTAAGAAGATGGTTACACTATTAGGCAAAATGATTTGTTGAGATGGTTTAACACAATATAAAAACTTAGAGTAATTGGCCTGATTCAGTGTACTGTTGGGAAATTATCTTATTTGTCAAAAACATTTGCGGATGTTGAAAAAGTGGATGCTTACTTAGTGACGCAGCTCCGTAATTTGGAGCCATAACCACAAATGCCCACTCAAAGAGCGCCTGAGTGATCAAATATTCATTTGATCAAGTGGTTTACTCCCACATAGTTTACCTCCCCCTCAGATCATCTCTAAACTATTAACAACATGTCCAGAAACGTATAAGCTTTCAGCTTGCACATAAACATGTTTTAGTTCCCCGTAAATGGCCGGTTTCCTGTGGTAGCTAAGATGTTTTTTATTTGTTCTGACGTTCAAAGCACAGACTGGAAACAAAACTGAAATTCAGACAGTTTGGATTGTGGCCTCGACTGGTAGGTGACTCAGTGTGTTACATAATGTCTTGTGACGGGTGGCTTGTTAATACAAAAAAGGGGATGTGAAATTCTATTTTTATTACCGGTGTTTTATTTGCTCAATATCTGTTGCCTTTATTTTATTTAGCCTTAGAAATAAAGGTTCCAAAAGGGTTCTGAAGAGCTGATATTCTACCCAGAACCATTTGCTTATAAGGAACTTTTTTTTTTTTTTTTTTTTTTTTTTTTTTGAAGAAAGGGTTCATCAAGGGTTCTTTGTAAGATGAAGGGCTCCATTAAGAACACTTTTCATCTAAAGAACCCTTTTTGGAAGAAAGACTTGGTCAAAGATTGTTGAAATCCTTGAAGAACTTTTTCATCAAGGGTTCTTTGCACCATAATATAAATGGGCTCTCAGTAGAACTCCTGGGTGAGTTCTGGGTAAAATCATTGGTATGTGAAAGTGTTCCTGGTAGAACACCCTGGATGGGTTCGAGATAAAACCATTGGAATATAAAAAGCTTCTTGGAAGAACCGTCTGGGTGGGTTCCAGGAAGAAACTTTGGAATATAAAAGGGTTCTCAGTAAAACCCCTTTGGTGGGTTCTAGATACAACCCTTGTGTTGTGACCAGAGGGAGCACACAAGGTTATTAGCAATAATTGATAATTATTTAAATAATTATTAATTATTAAGATAATAATAAAAATATTAAAATTATTAAAAGTTAATAAAATTAATAAATCGGGGCACCACCCTGTAAACAGGGACCAATAACCTTATGGTAAATATCAGTCTCAAAATGGATTAATTAAATGGTTGAGGCCGAAAGGCATTAACCATTTAACTTAATCAAGAAGGATCGTGAGATCCGAGCACAGACTCTGTCAATCAGCTTTTGTCACAATACACATGTACACAACAGTCACAGACGTAGCTTTTAAGAAAATATAACAATATTTATTCAGCAAGAATAATCTCAATCCACAACTGACACCACACTTAATGAACAAATATTCATATACTTCTACAACTACTTCTACTAAGCTACGATGAGAGAGGAGCGTGTGTGTGTGTGTGTGTGTGTGTGTGTGTGTGTGTGTGTGTGTGAAAGAGAGATGAGAGAGAGAGAGAGAGGAAAGGAAGGAGGAGGGGCAGGAAGTTGGGCATACCACGTGAGGGGAGTGGTATGTTCTGGTTCCGGCCACGAGGAGTGACCGCGTGATTTAAAAGGTATGTGGCTAGTGGCCTAAGCCCATATATGCTTTTACAAGGGGGAGAAGAAATAAAATAGTGGTGCTACACTAGGGGTTGGCTCACCGCCTATGGGGGAGCGAATGTGTGGTTGAGCGTGTATGAATGTGTAGGTGTAGGTGTGTTTTTGTTCAGTAGGAAAAGGGGGACAGAGAGAAAGAAGAGTGCGTGAAGGCCCAAGCAGAGGGGTAGCAAGCACGAGGATCGCCTTTAATCACAGAGACACGGGTAACGGCATTTAAGGTCCGTCCACCGCGGTCGCTGGTTTTAACAGATAAAAGGCGATTTGCCGTCTCGCACACCACGGCCAACGATCACGGGAGCGGTCCCGTGATGTCAGTTGAACAAGCTTTCACACTGGCACGGCGACCAGACACAGAAACAAGTTACCAACACAGAGGAAAATGGGGAAACAATAACACTGAGAGATAACTTTCAGCAGCACACAGTACTCAAGGCACTTAACATAAAACAGACAACTAAATCTAGCTCTGCCCAGACACTAAGCCTCTTACTTGGCTCGCTTCGTCAAGCGATCGGGCGTTTCCTTGTCGTTCTGAGGTTCAGCTCGGCTCCTCGCGGCTTGAACAACGATGGGCGTCTTCTCGTCGGTATGAGGTTCGGCTCGGCTTCTTGCGGCTCGAACACGACGAGGTCCGTACCAGCTGGCGTACGGTGGCTGGTCCTCGGCGGGGATGCGGAGGAACGCAGCAAGTAGGTTGGTCGAAGGCAATTCCGTTCCTTCGCTTCTGCAGGCAGGTGAGGGCTGTGTTGCACAGCTCCTCAACGTGGATCCGGGGAAACAAAATGAAAAGGAAAGTCTCTGAGCTCGTCCAGCGAGGTAGAGAACACGTGGCCTTGTAGACAAAGGGATAGTGATGGGCAAATGATACCGTGGCTTCGGAGCTTGTGTCACGCTTCCTGAAACGAAGTGCATCGAATCACTGTGTCGGAGCTTGTATCAAACCACTACTGTCACGTGACCGATGACGTCCGAAGCTTCGAACGTAATCGCTGCTTCACGTAGCGCTTCATTGGTTCAAAATGTTTTGAAGCATTTCATTGGCTCAGAGTGTTTCAATGCATTTCATTGGCTCAGATGGTTTCAATGCGTTTCCTGGTTTGACAGCTTTGAGTGGTTTGGCGCTAAACAAGCTATATAAGGTGCATCATTATTGATCAACAATGTTGGGTTGTGAGGAGAGAGAGATTTGGAGAGTTTTGGTGAATTTGGTGATTTTTGGCAATTTTGATGGCGACTACAAGCGGTAAACGGTGATCCAAGGTTTGGGAGCATTTTGACCTTATACCACCAAATAAGGTATTTTTCCTTCTTAGGCCCTACATGTTATGTTTCAATTATTAAACTGTATTTTTCATTTTTAAATGGGTCTCAAAATTACAATTATTTGTAGGTGCGGTGTTTGCTGTGCACACAAGAGTTGTCTTATAACAACAATACCTCATCCATGCTGAGACACTTGCATGCCAGGCATGATGACAATCATGGCCAGCAAACCAATGACCCTGTCAACGCTGGAAATCCTGACAGTAAGCTAAAAATGTCTCCAAATGTATATATATATATATATGTAATAATATATATATATATATATATATATATATATATTATATATATATATTATAATATATATATATATATGTATACATATATGTACATATATACATACATATACATGTGAGGGTTAGGGTTAGGATTAGGGTTAGGTTGGGGTTAGGTGGGTATTAGGCCTTGGTGGATATGATTGTCAAGGATGGCCAGCCTTTTTCAATGGTTGAGGATGAAGGATTTAGAAACTTCGTTAAAATCCTGGATCCAATATACTCCATTGCAGGCCGCAAAGCTGTAAAGGCAATGGTGGAGGCACGATACACCAAAATAAAGAAAATGGCCTTGGCAGAAGTGAAGCAGGCTTCAGCTGTGAGCTTGACGGCAGACATGTGGACATCCATAAACATGGATGCATACCTTGGTGTAACATGTCATTATGTGTCAGACAGCCTAGATCTGACCACTGTACTTTTAGGGGTACAGTATTTTCCTCTGACCCACTCAGCAGCCCACATTCAGAAGTTACTGCAAATTTAATGGCTGAGTGGGGAATAACTGAAAAAGTCAGTGGCATGGTTACTGATGGGGCCCACAACATTATAGCAAGTGTAAATCAGCTAAACATCAGATACATTTATTGTTTTGCCCACATGCTCAATCTTGTTGTGAAAAAGTCACTTTCCCAAACTACTGAGCTGGAAGATATGCGCAGCAGGGCTCGCAAAATAGTAGGACACTTCAAGTCAAGCACAAGAGCAAAAGAAAAGTTGTGTGCTATTCAAGCAAATATGGGCATGCCACAAATGAAGCTGGTTCAAGAGGTGGATACCAGATGGAACAGCACCTTTGCCATGTTTCAAAGGCTGTTTGAGCAGAGAGAACCATTGGGGGCAGCACTGGCATCTCTAAGTACTGACATAGTTCCTTTCAGTGCTGAGGAATATGAAACCATCAATCAGTGCCTAGCAATTTTAAGGCCATTCCATCAGGCAACTGTTGAGCTCTCTGAGGAGAGGAGAGTGTCAGGGTCAAAGGCCATTCCAATATCCAAAATGTTGAGACATGTTATTGTTGCGGAATGTGCCAAAATGGCTCCCAGTATTGGTGCCACACTTGCCAGCCACTTGAAAAACAACCTGAATGAGAAATTCAGTGGCTTGGAAAAGGTCACTTCCCTGTCTGTGGCCACCATACTGGATCCACGCTTCAAAGAGGTTGGATTTTGCAATGCAAGCCACGCTCAGGCTGCTGTTGAAAGGCTGACACGGGAGTGTGCCGGCCTTATAGAACACGACGTGACAGAAGATGTGCCACCAGAGCTGGCAGCAACATCTTCCAGTGAAGAGCACTACAACTTGTGGGCTTTGCTGGATAGCCATGTAGAATCTCAACACCGCACCAGCAGTGCATCTGCCAGTGCCACGGTGGAGATCCAGAGGTATTGTAGCAAACCAATGAGTGCTGCTGAAACTTAAGTTGTTTTATTCAGTCATGCATTGCCTTTCTTTCTGTCTCATAGGTATTTGAGAGAGCAACATTTGGCTGAGAACAGAGGACCCCCTGAAATACTGGGCAGCACGCAGGACATTATATCCTACATTATGGAAACTCGCCTGCAAGTATCTGTGCATTCCAGCATCATCGGTTCCATGTGAGAGAATATTTTCTAAAGCTGGAGAGCTGGTGAGCCAGAAGAAGAGCAGACTGAAGCCTGCCACAGTAGAGAAAATATTATTTCTGAATAAAAACCTGTGAAGAACAAAACCTTTGTCACTTTGCTTCTGTGAATAAGCATTCCTGATGGACCATAGAAGTCCCCAAATGACTGATAAACCATCATCTTTAAAGGGTTCCTTTAAAAAACACTGGGCTAAAACACTAAAAAAGCAAGATGTTTCTGTGATCATCCAAACACCATAATCATTTGCAAAGCTGCATCAGGAAGGATCTCTGGTCTTGTTGTTTGTATAGACTTTTGAACAAAAACATCAGCAGATTAAAACGACCACAGTTTTTTCTGAACTTTTATTGTTGTCATGGGATTGAAACAGTGTCAGTGCTTCAGTCGCGCTCTTGAGAGGTTGCTATGGCTTCAGTTGGCCACCAGATGTCACTGTTCTTTGTTAGACTGAAGCCTTGAAGCTTTGAATCTTTTTCGGCACAATTAGAAGGAAAGCCTCAGAGCTTCATGAGGCTTCACTTGCCCATCACTACAAAGGGAGTTAAAGGTACCGTTAACCCCCTCCTATCAGCAACGCAGCGTCGCACGGAAGGGCCGCGTCGCACGGAAGGGCGCGTCACACGGAAGGGCTGAAGGTGCGGGCGTCTCCGGTGGTTATAGCAACTGTGACGTCACGGCCGAGAGACGGGACGTCACGTGGGTTCCAGGGACTCTCATCCAATGAGAGCCCAGGATTGGACTCCACCGGATTTCACACCTGGGTGTGAAAACCGCAGTGACTGTTGGGAAAGGGAGTTTTCTTAGGACTCCCTTTGTTTGAGTTCTGACCTTTCCTGTGGTGGTCAGGCTGCGATGAGGCCATGTAGGCCTCAGTCAGAGTTTTGAGTCCCAACACCTTGGAATATAAAAAAGTTCTCAGCAGAATCCCCTGGGTGGGTTCTAAGTTAAAGCCTTGGACAATAAAATGGCTCTTGGTAAAACTCACTGAGTGTGTTTTAGATAAAACTCTTGGAATATAAAAAGGTTGCTGGAAGAACCTCCTGGGTGGGTTCTGGTCAGCACCCTCTTAATTGGAAAGGGCCTGGACATAACCGTCAGAGAGGGTTATATCCATTACACCATAGAACGGTTCTCTGTAGTACCCTCCATTGAGGGTTTTGGGCGAAACCTTTCAGAGTTCGTTTTAGCTTTAACCTTTCGGTAGAGCTCTCGGTAGAGCTCTGTGAAAGGGTTCCAAGTGAAACCTTTGTAAAAGGTTCTACCAGAAACCAAAAAAGTTGTCCTGTGAGGACAAATTGAAGAATCCTTTATAGTTCTAGTTCATCTGAGTGTAGAAAATAAAGAATATGAGGGAGGATACAAATCACTCTCTGTTTCGTCCTGTTTGAACAGAAACAACTGATTTTACAGTCTCTGTAACAGTAAACACAGCAGTATTAGGTGGTCTGTGTGTGTGTTCTCTGCCAGGAACATTTGAGCCGTTAAAAACAAGGGATGAATTCGACACTGATTTCTGAAGAAATGGCTTTGTGTTCCACAGCTGCAAGTTTCATTAGTGGTGTCACACAAAGGGGTACAAGATGCATTTGCGGTTTCAGACAAAAGCTGAGGCTTGGAGCCTCTCCCAGAGTCACACCCTGGGTTTGGTTTGACTCCCATCTCTCACTCACTCTGCTGCTTCTACTATGAAAACAATATATGATCTACATAACCAGAGCTGCACCTGTTGTCTCAGATCTGCTAGGAATTATGAAACGGGGGCGGGTTCGGTGCTGAGTTATGGGGCTCACTGCCTGGAAAAAAAAACCTTAGGAGACAAGCAGAAGGAGACAGGAAATGAGCTGAGTATTTTGGAAGAGGAGCATGGGCCCTGCCGCCCCCTCGTCCAGACACTTTTTTACATACCTCATTACACACCACTGAGACATAACTAACAGCAGCAGACAGAGATCTAGTCTGTTATTCTGATTGCTCAAAGACTTTTCAGTTTGCTATGGTGAATTACTTGAAAGTAAAGGATTCGTGGAGCGTGTCCTGATGAATATCTGAAGGATTGGGCCAGGGGAGAGGTTTAAATCACTCACATTTAGCCACAGGGACAAGGCTTTTAAATCTAATGTTTGGACATAGGCATAGTGCTTCAGAGCAGTGGGGGGCACCAGAGGGGTCTCGGCAAAATGTAAAAAAAAAAAAAAATAAATAAATAATTAATTAAAAAATCAAATTATTATAAAATAGAATTAATAATAATATGTAACATATTGAAATCTTATTTGCCATGCCCATCTTTCTAATTGCCTGCCAATCAAAAGATAATTTATATTAGCTGTCAGTGTCAGCTGGGCCAGTCTGCACCTGCCACAAAGCTCCTCCTGAAATTTAGCCAGCAGTTAACTCACAGAAATGTTTTTGGACGGGAAAAGACCTGATGAGCAGACCAACAGCCCAGCTAGCCTCACTTCTTTCCCAACTCGTCACATACCAATGATTTGTAACTCTCCCTTGGCGAACCATACAGATGTGGAAGGTTATCAGTTCACAGCTGAAAGTGACACACCGGGCTTTCAAGGGACTTCAGTGCAAACCCGTCTGCGACTGTATAAGACACCCCAGGCTGTTGACTTAGTATAAAGAGGGGGAGAGTCCACATTTTCTGCATTTTATGAGATATCTCAGTGATATCACATAATATACGTAATGTACATACTTATTATAACCCCAAAACATGGTCTTGGAACACTTTCAGAAAGTTAGACATAAATTTTTAAAGCTAGAACCGTCTCTGAAAGGTTTCACTCAAAATCCCTAATAAGAGGTTCTACAGAGAACCCGTCTATGATGTAAGAGGTTCTTTCCAGAACTGTTCCACCTTGTGGAATGACTAAGATGGCGCCGTGCCAGGAGGCAGCCTGTTGCAGCAGCTCCCGTCGTGTGTTCTGACTTTTTGTGTTTTTCGTTAATTAAATGTCTCGTACGTGCATGCTTTTTAATCAATACTAAGACAGTGACTGAAGGGCGATGGCAGGTTTTTGTTTTACAACTTTTCTCCCGGTTCTACTGTTACTTTCGTTACTCTTTGTAACGGAGAGCCATGCTGAGAGAGGCAAGGGCATTGTTTACACACGGGAACAGCTGATCGCGCTGTGTAAGCCTGTGCTGCTGCCGGGAGCGGGGCCTGAAATCCCGGAGGGGCTGCGGAGGAGACGCCGGGGTTGCAGAGCTGGAGCCAAGCAGAGGGAGAAGAGGAGGAAATTCAAACCTGCCATCCCATCTATCATCATGGGGAACGTGAGGTCCTTGGGAAATAAGACCGACGAGCTCGCCGCGCTGACTAAGACCCAGAGGGAATACCGTGAGTGCAGCATTTTGTGTTTCTCGGAGACATGGCTGCACTCGCATATCCCGGACCACAGCGTGGCGGTACCCGGCTTCAGGACTGTACGGGCGGACAGAGACGCTACAAGGAGCGGTAAGAAGAAGGGAGGAGGGATTGCACTGTACGTGAACGAGAGGTGGTGTAATCAGGGACATGTTCATGTGAAGGAACGTTTCTGTAGCCCAGACATTGAACTGCTTGCTGTGGGAATGCGTCCTTATTATCTGCCGAGGGAGTTTACGTCCGTCATTGTTACCGCTGTTTACATTCCTCCATCAGCTGATGCAGCGGTAGCATGTGACGTCATCCACTCCACAGTCGCAAGACTCCAAACCCAGCACCCAAACGCTTTTGTGGTTATTACAGGAGACTTCAACCATGCCACACTGGACAAAACACTGCCAACATTTTATCAGTATGTTGACTGCCCCACCAGAGACAATAGAACACTCGACCTCCTGTATGCAAATGCCAAGGACGCATATAGTGTCACAGCCCTTCCCCCCCTGGGCAGATCTGACCACAACCTAGTCCTGCTGAAACCAAAGTATGTCCCCCTTGTTCAGCGGCAGCCTGCGTCCGAAAGGACAGTGAGGAGATGGACTCAGGAGGCCAGTGAGTCACTGCAGGACTGCTTTGAGTCCACAGACTGGGATGTGCTCTGTGAGCCTCACGGGGAGGACATCAACAGCATGACGGACTGTATCACAGAATACATCAAATTCTGTGAAAACTCCACCCTGCCAACCCGGACTGTGCGCTGCTTCCCAACAACAAGCCGTGGATCACCAGTGACCTGAAAGTACTTCTTAACAATAAGAAGAAGGCTTTCAGATCTGGGGACAGAGACGAACTGAGGAGGGTGCAGCGAGATCTGAGGGACAAGCTGAGGGAGAGCAAGGACTCCTACAGGAGGAAGCTGGAGGCCAAACTCCAGCAGAACAACGTGAGGGATGTGTGGACTGGAATGAAAGAGATCACTGGGTTCAGGGGGAAAGAGAGACAAACAACAGGCAACAATGAGAGGGCAAATGAGCTGAACTGTTTCTTCAATAGGTTTAGCTCACAGACCCCTGCTGTCTCCTCCTCCACCCACACACATCCAGACCTCCACACACCCTCCCTACCCCCGATGCTCCCCCCCCTCCCCTCCTCAACCCCTCAACCCCCTCTGGTGAGCTCACAGGACACAAACACAACACCTCTGCAGCACCTTCCCCCCTCCACGGAGTCAACATGCACCCTCCCCCGTCTGACTGTGACTACAGGCCAGGTTAGGAGACAGCTGGAGAGGCTCCAAGTACGCAAGGCTGCAGGCCCTGACGGTATCAGCCCAAGGGTTCTGAGAACTTGTGCTAGCCAGCTGTCTTCTATTCTGCAACATCTCTTCAACCTGAGCCTGGGTCAGGAGAGAATACCGGTGCTGTGGAAGACATCCTGCCTCATTCCAGTCCCCAAGAAGTCAACATCATCTGGCCTCAACAACTACCGACCAGTCGCCCTCACATCTCATATGATGAAGGTGCTGGAGAGGCTGGTCTTGGCCCACCTGAGACCACAGGTGAAATCATCGCTGGACCCCCTGCAGTTCGCCTACCAGCCTCACCTGGGAGTGGACGACGCTGTCATCTACCTGCTGCAGTGAGCTCACTCGCACCTGGATGGCCCTGGCAGCACTGTGAGAATCACATTCTTTGATTTCTCCAGTGCTTTCAACACCATCCAGCCACTGCTACTGAGGGAGAAGCTGCGGGCGATGAGGGTCGACACGTCCACAATCTCCTGGATTACTGACTACCTGATAGACAGACCACAATTTGTCAGATTGGGCAGTGTCCTGTCTGACACGGTGGTGAGTAGTACAGGAGCTCCACAGGGGACTGTTCTGTCTCCTTTCCTGTTCACCTTGTACACCACAGACTTTCAGTATAACTCCGGGACATGCCACCTGCAGAAGTTCTCTGACGACTCTGCGGTGGTTGGGTGTATAAGTGATGGACGGGAGGAGGAGTACAGAGCACTGGTGGATGACTTTGTGGAGTGGGCTGGTAGAAATCACCTGTTGCTGAATGTGGCCAAGACCAGGGAGATGGTGATTGACTTCAGGAGAACAGTGACAGCTCCTCAACCCCTGCGGATACAGGGCGAGGACATTGATATGGTTGAGGACTACAAGTTCCTCGGCATCCACATCGACAACAGACTGAACTGGAAGGCCAACACCGAGGCTGTGTACAAGAAGGGGATGAGCAGACTCTATTTCCTGAGGAAGCTGAGATCTTTCAACGTGTGCAGCAAGATGTTGGAAATCTTCTACCAGTCTGTTGTGGCCAGCGCACTTTACTTTGCTGTAGTCTGTTGGGGAAGCAGCATCGGAGCCGGTGAGAGAAACAGACTAAACAAACTCATTAAGAAGGCCGGCTCTGTGATTGGCTGCAAACCGGACTCAGTTGAAGCAGTGGTGGAAAGGAGGACACTGAACAAACTGTTATCCATCATGGATAACCCTGACCACCCTCTCCATCACACACTGGACAAACAGCGGAGTTCTTTCTCCAACAGACTGAGACAGCTTCGCTGTCATAAGGACCGATACAGGAAATCTTTCCTCCCCCAAGCAATAACACTGTACAATACCTCACCTCTGTCTGACAGACAGCACTCCGAACTCTCCACAGTGGGTTCTCTATAGTTCTTATAGTTCTGGTCCAACCAGATTTCCTATTGCACTGCTGGTCATGGCTAATGCACATCTGTTAGCTATTTGCACATCTGTATCAATACCTGTTGGTCATGGCTAATTGCACATTTGTTAGCTATTTTGCACATCTGTCTCAATACCACTCTACCTCATTTCTCACCACTTCGTGTATATAATTTATGTCCACTTATATTGATATTTTGCACAGTGTTACACTGCTGCGACTGGCGTAGCGTATTTCTGTACATATCAGTATAGTACTTTGTATATTTTTTAAATTTATAATCTTTATGTATACATGGCTATTTCTTATATATTTTTATTTTTTACTTTTGACCTGTTTTTCTGTGTGTCTGATGACAGCTGCTGTAACACAAGAATTTCCCAGTTTGGGATCAATAAAGTACTATCTATCTATCTATCTATCTATCTAAGGATGCTAACAAGAACCCAGCCAGGGGGTTCTACCGAGAACCTTTTAATAGTACAAAGAACCCTCGATAAAAGAGTTCCTCAAGGATTTCAACAGTTCTTGAAGAACTCCTTTTTCCCCAAAAATTGTTCCATGGCTGAAAAGGATTTTCAATGCAACCGAATCGGGGGGGGGGGGGGGGGGGGGTTTCTTCAGAAGCAAATAGTTCTGGGTAGAACCTCAGCCCTTCAGGAAAAATCCCTTTGGAACCCTTATTTCTAAGAGAGTACCCAAGTATTTTTCTGTGCCTAAACCTAACTAAACTGTGACCATTTCACAGGGTTAATCAGGTTTTAAAAAGTCTTTCTGGCTGCATCAGATACAGTATACACATAAATAGAATACATGCATACATGCAGCTGTAGTAGCTGCAAAAAAATCCAAAGAACTCCTGGCCAAGTAAAACTTTCAAATATGATCCAGCAGACGAAAGAATAGTAGTGAGTGACCCAGTTGTGTTCTCTGCATTGAGAACCTTTCAAATGAGTCTAAATTTTAGCGGCACTTGAAATAAAAGCAGAGGCCACAGAACAGTTGACTTTGGATTTTGGTGGGCTATTTGGGGGCCTTGGCATGGAAAAGCCTGGGAACTCCTGCTTTAAAGGGTCATATTACAAAAAAACAAATACATATTACAAAAACTTTTTTGACTTACCCTGTCTAGCCATGCAGATTTAAGAGGTTTTGAGATAACCACCATTTAAACACTACTGTTGCCACCTCAGTACCATGGAATAGTGTTTGTGTTGCTTACACTGGAAAGTTAGATTTCACATTTCATAAACCTAGCAGCAGCTTGTTTCCAGTAACAATGTATTTGCTTGCCAGAATAAACCACAGAACTTACTGTCATCACTTTACTGTATTTTTCTTTTCTTTTCTTTTGTTCAGGAGAAAATGGTTTCTGATGGAAACTGTCTACAATGCAATAGAGACAAGTTACTCCATTTTATTTTAAGTTTAGTTCCCCTCCAGACCATGATATACTGCAAAAGGACAACAGGGACATGTACCCGACTTCAGATGATAAACTGCAGTAAAACTCCTTACATCAGTGTTTTCACTGGCTGCTTGTTCAACACTGTAAATCATTCTATAAACCTCAATGAATAAAACTGTTTGCTGACAAAGAATAAATAAAGATTACATAACCTGAGAGTTTTGTGCAATTAATGTTGTGGCTTAAACAATTATTACAGTAATCGTACCTTAAGGGCCAAAATGATGATTTGCCACAGTCGTTTGTGGGAATATTTGTAATATTTTTCTCAAGTTTTTTTTTTCCTTTTTTTTTCTCAGTTTCATATTTAGCTTTGTAGAGTGGCTGATACTGTAAAATAGTTTTCATTGCACTGAGAGGAATAACTTGACATGAATGTACTTTTAATCATCGTTTATGACCTATGACCATTATTATATTATGTTGTGGTGTTTGGGTTGGTAAAGCATCTCGAACACAGCAAAATAATGAGAAATTAACTGACAAATCCTGCAGATTTTACCTTAAAATGTTTTGATATCAACCCTGGACATAAAGAACTTGCATAACTGCTTTTGTTCTGTTGTTTAGATATCCAGTTTCCCTTGTTATGCATTTGATTCCAAGGGAATGTCTTGGAAAAGTGTCGTAAGTGGAAAGTCAATGCTGCACGATACACTTGTTGATACACAGACAAATAAATCATACAAATGAATAAAAACATCTATCAAATAAGACGTGATTCTGATTCTTATCATTTCAGGAATCGGTGAAAGGGTGGATGAGAAAAGGAGGAAATATCTCCACTGCTGCACCAGGAAGTCTCATTACATCACTGTTATTAGATTGTATGATAGAGAGCCTGCTACAACCCATCAAGGAAAAACAAATGGTGGGTGAGAGAATGGCGCCAGCACCAACTTTAAATCTACAACTGACGGATATCTGCTTCATCCTGGCTATGGGGCTGCCACCTGACGGAGGTCACGTTGAGGCCACCACTCAGATTATGAGCCTGAATATAATTAAAGGTGAAATCTGTAATGTATTTACTGTATATTTACTATTAAATCTGTCATTTTAACAGCATCAGCAGTGGAATTAAGAGACCTGCTAAGGCAAAGAAACGGGAAAAGCGAGTGTTAATGCCATGGAAACGTTTCAATATGAAAATGACTTCAGAGAAAAAAGAAAAAAAAAAAAAAACGACTCGCCATAGCCACAGGAAAGGGTAATTGATGACTGCAGCGAGAGAAGAGGGTTAAGGGGAAGTTTTCATCATGGAGAAAGACGACAGACTAAGTGGATGTTCGCCTGGACAGAGACTTCATATACCTGCATGTGCAGATATACGGCCCAATACACCTGTCAGCAGGTAATGATGGAGCATTGAATGAATGATGATAGGCTTTATATGTAAATTTACAATTATATTATAATTTGAAATGTAGCCAAACAGGATGTCAATATAATTATGAAGTGTAATTTATTTTTCAAACTCATAATATCTTCAAACTAATGAAATATACAGTCATTAGTGAAAAAACTTTGGTTTGGATAACAGCAGACTGACTCTACGACAGGTCTGGACCACTCGTAAATTGTATTTGTATCTGAAAGAAAATTCAAAATATGAGAAAATTGGTAAATGTCACAGCTTAAATCACTCAAACAAATCTGTTCGTACAAGTGGTTCTTCACCTTCACCTCACAAATGGCTGATAATCATCATGTTTCATGTTTCAATCATGTTTTTTCTCAAAGTCTGTTAATAAGGATCCACAGCCAGACGTTACAGTGGCAGGGAGAAGATTATAGACTCACAGCTCATATTCAAAACACAAGTTAAAAAGTTGTGAAGAGAGTCAAATTCAATTAGGCAAATCTTAGACACATTAGGAGCAACCTAATGACAGAAGCCTCAGAGTTGTACTTCAATGTAATGATTCTTTCACACATGAACTATTGTGTGACCAGCTGGACACAGACAGCCACATTAAAACCACTGGAAAAACTTCATGGGTAGGCTTAGAAAATATTGAACAAAAAAATCAAATTCATATAACTAAATATGATTTTTAAACTGTCAAAATATGATCAAATTTGCCGATATTTTATTTGTATATAAATAAATACCAGTGAATACAGTAAACAAAGTCAAAACCCATCTGTGCTTATGTGCTTCTGTGTATATTCTGTGTGTTATTTCTTTTTCTTATATAGATACCATCAACCTGCTAGGAATTGTGGATGAAAACTAGCCCGTGAGGGCTAAATATGGCACATAATTTGACTTATGTGATCATGTTAATCAATGTGCATCTTCCTTCTAAAATAAAATAAACAAAAACAGAAACACTTGACATGAACGCTATAGCTGCTTAGAAAGTTACATACGAACCAGAATTACTTTTTTGTATGTTCGACAAACATGAATCTTAGTTCAAATAATGCTGAATTTTTGCTGAATGGGTTAGTGTCCGTTTTAGAGTTGTAAGATATCTTCATAATCTTTTAGAATGCGTAGATGTGTAAAAATGTTAAATTGGGCAAAATTTTAATGGATTTTGGCAGGCAGTGAGACAGGCACCCACTTAACTCTCAGCCAGAGAGCGGTCTTTCAGAGCAGTGGGCTTTTGTTTTCAGGATAACAGGCTTAACCTTACATTAACAGACAATGGACAGCTGATTAACTTACAGCGGAGGACTTGTCATCACGTGTTATTGTCAATTTACTGCAAAGCTCCTGCAGCCTGCCCGTCTTTGCCGTGTCAAGAGAGGAGAGTGCGGAGGAAAACAACTTGCTTCAACCATAGATTGTATATTAAACAGGATTACAACCTATTTAATATACTGTCTATGGCTCCAACATGCTATTGACTGCTGTGCTCATTTTTGCACACACAATGGCTACATTTTGGTTGTATAAGGGCTGACGTGTAATAACATTCACAATTTTAAGGAAAGTGTTACAAAATATCTTGAGGAGTTTCTTCTGTCTCTGTGTTTTTAGGACTAAGAGGAAGTTTCAAAAATGGAAATGCACCATTGCAACATCATTTCAAGGAAGCTCACAATCATGGTCATGCGTTTACTCCGTGCTAATCATATGAACATGACACACCAGATCTGTTTTAACACATTACTGGCTGCTTTTAAGCCCTTTGTCTGTTCTAATCAATGCTAACTTGAAAATGGCCTTTGGTTTAAAGTACATTCTCCCTATTTAGTTGTACTGTAACATCTTAATGTCTCTCAAATTGCCACATTGTTCATCCTAATGGTATCTCTGAGATAAATGAAACTCAGTCCTCAGATAAGAGCTGGTAATCACAGGCTTGATGATTTGGCCACCAGACACAGACACGCATGTCTGTTTGAGCACAGTATAGACAATCTGATAATTTGTCTATTATAAATCTTAGTGTGGCAGATTAGGGAGTAACTGGAGGGTCAGTATTGACGTCAACATAGGGGGAAGGGTCTGAGTTACACAACAAAGATGCCCGGAGAGCAACAATGGATGATGTGTGTGTCACGTAGACAAAGTCAAGGGTGAATAGTTTGCTGTTTTGTACTGTGCAGCAATTTAAAACTTTGGTGTTCACCCTTACTACTCATTAAACAAGTAACAACTCACCAACGCAAGAGCAGGTGGAAGAGGCCTACCAGCAACAAAAGAAGACATCAGGGGAGTAACTGATGTAACTACATGTAATAGATTATGTAATTAAGATACAAAAAAAGGTAACTGTATTCCATTACAGTTGGAAAAAAAGACTTAATCAGATTGCATTTATACTTAGTAAAAATGGGGATTATTAGTAGGATTGCAATTTTAAAATACATTTTAAAATGAAGAACGATATACTACTATATGTGCGGTGTGGTTTCACGGGTGGAAATTTTGCCATTATCTTGTCTAAACATCTAATTTAAAAAAACATATACAGTAAGACCAACTGCTAATGTTGGCTACACAGACCAACCAAAAGCTATGCAGACCAACCTCCAACTTTAGCTACACAAACCAACCGCTAATGTTAGCTACACAGACAAAATGTAACTTTATACACAGACTAACTGCTAAACCTCTAGCTACATAGACTGTTAAACTTTATCTACATTAGATGTAATCCAGAGGTAATGGAAAGTAATCAAGTTACATTATTTTACAGGTGTTTTTGACAGGTAATTAGCAATTGTATTGGAATACATTTTTAAAGTAACCCTCCCAACCATCTATGTAGTATCTAACTTTACAGGTGCTTTCTTCTGCCTTTGTCAGACGGTGCTATATAGAACTATTACAGCAGGGACACATGGGGCACACGAAGCGCCCATGTTAACTAATTGGGCTAAAACACACAGAGCGCACAGTGGCTGGCTTGTAATCTGCAGTGATAGTTTCTGCACCTCTCCTATTTTTTTATTATATAAATTATTGTATATTATTATATAAATATGTGATTCTGATAAATGATGAAATATGCAGCCCATGCACTCTTTTGATTTCTCTTCCATCCCCTGCTGTTCTCCTGGACTTTTATTTCACCACTATTTATTAGAAATGGTATCACTGTTGTCTGTAGATGTGTTTTGTGAAATTATGTAATTATTCCACATATCTGTGGCAGTCCTGTCTATGGAGAGAGCACGAGCATGAGACGAGCAGACACACGGACCGGCAGGAGGGAAGCCCCTTGCAGATCATTATACAAGGTGATGGTCCACTTTTTATTCAGAAACAGATAAAAAGCTTAAACTTTAAAAACCAATGCCCCGCATAGATGGCACAGATGAACAAAGGGGACCTTGGGAACAAAAAGGTTGAGAACCTTGGATTAAATGTGTTATCCTGAGGAAACCTCAGCCATGCCAGAGAACCACTGAAACGAAACGACTGAAGAACCACCTGTTTTTGTGTAGGGATGTAAATCACAAGTCTGATCACAATTCTTTACATGATTCTTTGAACAATGCTACAGTGATTATATATTTGCCAATATCACAATGTCTGCCGCAATGCGATTTCAATTTGATCCAATTCAAGGGTCTTTGATCTTTGGTATCAGACGAAGTCATATGTCCATTTAACACAGTCAGTGACTGAACTCATTTAGGCATTTGTGACACAGATATCACATGGGAATTTCAAAATAAAGGTGTATCTTAAAGATGACAATAGAGATCGATATTTTCACTTTGCATCAATAATGTATGTAGGATGCAGGGGTCTTAGGTTGTTGCCATATTAAGTGGAAGGTAGACCAAGTTTTCCTATGTTTTGTAGCAGCCTTATGTTTCACCCTGGAGGGGAGCTTGATCATAGACTGCACAGGAATGCAGCAGGAATGTCAAAATGTTTCTGTTTAGTTCCAGAGTCGATCCCTGCTCTTACCAGCTGCTTGGGCAAAGAAACAACGAAAAAATTGTATCTGACATGATTAAATATGAACCAGGAAGCAGTGCTTGCAAATTGCTTTAGTGATGAAGCGACAATCATTTTACTCTCCATTGTAGTGATCACAGTGGAAAAGGGTGCAGTGCTTCTGTCTGCCTTCACAGTTTGCAGGTACATTAGGTGGAAGGTAAATCATAGTTTTAGACTTCACACAGTAACATTTCACTGTGTAACAGCATCCCTATCACAGTGCATTGCTGAAGCCATTAAAATGCCATACTTTAAAACTGATTCTGCCAGACTTACTCCCAGTCATAATAATCTTACAATAAATACAGTGCAGTGCAGTAAATGGATTCATTTGTGTCTAATGCACAGCGAGCAGTGCATGAACATCTCTTCCCTATAACATTAAGCGACTTCCATTACAGACCAAGCACACATCTACTCTACTTTACTGCTGAGGATATAACATCACCGTTCTCATATGTCAAATGTTTATGTAATGGACCAAACCGAATTCTTTTGTGCATTATTTCCTGTCTTAACAATTTAAAAAAATGTTTATGTAAGGGGAAATTTACTTGAAATTATTATGACTATTATTGTTATTTCCACAAACAAAATATCAAAGATTTTCTAAAATATGACGCTTTTTGTGTTGTTTTTACTGAATTCTACTATTACACAAAGGCTGTAAAGGTTTGTGTATTCATGTCTAACCATCATGGTATGGGGGTCATGGTTCGGTGCACATAGCTGCATACAGATTATGTATTAGGCCATGTAGATTGATGCCAGTATCAATCAAAGTTCACAAGCACAATTTCTGCCATGTATGTGCTGAGGTTAAAACAACAAACTGAGTGGCGTGCAAGTCACTCACACTCAGGGTTGGGTCAAATTACTTTGAAATGTAGTCAGTTACTGCATACAAATTACATGGCAATTTTTAATTATAATATACATATAATATATGTAATGAATATTTTGAAGGAATTTAATAAAAGGCAAGCACAGGTAAGGTAAGCATATTTTCTGGTAAAATGGAAGTTATCACCATATTGACATGTATGAAAAACATGCTGTCTTCACTCAGAGGTTATTTTTACAGAAGAGTACAGAGGACTGACAAGAGAGCTGAATATTATGATGTTACATTTAAGCTGACCATTGACCTTTTAGAAATGAAAATGATCATTGGACTTAAGGGGTCCAAGTGGACATTTGTGCCAGTTTCGAAGAAATACTCTCAAAGCCTTCTTGAGCACATTTACAAGAAAGGGGTGGAAGGACGGACGTACACGTGGACAACCTGAAAACATGATGCCTCCAGCCACGTCTGTCATCGGCGCTTTTTACTTTGGATTGCTTTTGGACTTCAAAATCAAACATTAAAAAATAGATGCAAAGACAAGAATTTGTGTTCCATAAATATTTTCTTTTCTCTTAAACATCTCAAAACATTTTGAGTGCAAATAAAATGCATTTTTGCACAGGGTTCTTTTCCCTTTCACCAGATCCGGCACAAAGCAGAGCACTAAAAGCCCTGACGTCAGACACACACACTTTGCATGAGTTAACAGAGGATTGCTTTTCATAACACAAGTGTCATATATTCTTTTATTTTCAAAATGTAATAATAAAAAGTAATCAAGTAATCCTTTGTAACATACTCTAATTACACATTTGCTCAAATGTAATCTGGGCTGATGGTTACTTGATTTCATAGCCTGATCAGATGAATTGGATTTTGTAATCTGGTTACTACCCAACCCTGGTCCTGGTCTCACTGCGGTGAGCACAACTTACATGCCAGAACTGGAAAACCCGTATGTGTCCTTTGGATCAGTTGTCTGGGACTGATTTGATTCACTGGCAGCTGCAACGGCAAATACGAGAGTTGTGGTCAACAAGAAATGTGTGTGTGGGTGTTGCTCCACTGTTGTGCAATACATAAATGTTTGGATAGTCTGAATATTTAAATTTAGCTGAGGTAGAACTCGTTGAAACACTCCTCCTAATGCACATCATTCTATTGTGTTTGTTTTTTGAATTTCATGAAAAATGAAATGATCATAAGAGATACTTTTTAGTTTTATAGCTATGGTTTTATCAGAAATCAGAAAAATCAGAAATACTATATTGATCAATTGTATTACACTTGCTCCCATTCAAGAATAGAAGTATATATAAGCTTATAGAAATGATAAAAAAATAAAAGTAATAAGTGTGTAAGATAACACTGACTAAAAACTATGTGCATTAAGCAACAATATATGGAAAAATAGACTTTAAGAAATGTGTAAAAATATTTTAAAAATGTATACAATATATACAACAATACAACAATATACAACAGTGTATCCATAGACAGTGTAAGCAAACAATAATGTTGAGTATTTTACACAAGAGTATAGATTGATTATGACCGAATGCCTTTCGGCAAAGTGTTTGTTCAGTGTTCATACAGCATGATACAGAAATGTTCCTTCATTTTTGTAATGAAAATATAACAAATTATAACAAAGTTGCCCATAGACAAAATGCTACCTCAGTCCCCAGCAAGAGTGTTAGTCCGCTTGACACTGGCACTATACTGTCTGTTCAAAATAAATGAAACGAAACATATCTTTATGCATTTGTGTTTCTTTTTTCCCAGGGTATGAACCTTACTGTGACTTCTTTGTACCGTTACACCACTACTTCACACATTGCAGTGTATTTACGCGAAAAGAGACGACATCCACCCACTTTGAAACCTCCAGCTCAAGTAGGAGCATATTAACAACATAATGATGTTAAAACATGCCTGTAATTACAACACAATTGTTCAACACTGATGATACATGAGCAATATCCTTTCAGACATTCACTAAAGTCTGAAATAATTATGTGCATCTAAACACATCTACAATCCCAGAAATCTTCATCCAATCATAAAACATCAAGCGAGTAAACATTCACTATGGTCAGATCACAAACACACAGACATTCTGTTTATATGATACTAAGAGGTGAGCAGGGGACAAACAGGAGAGAGAAAGAAGGAAAGCATGCAGACTGAGGAGTGACGTTTTGGCTGACATCAGTTAATTACAGTTTCCTTTAAGAGGGCGACTCAGAGACAGACTGAGGAGAGTAAGGGAGGGCACTGGAGCAGGCATCTGGACATTTCACATCTGGACATACTCAGGAGCAATGACTTTTCAACCTACAAGGTATGTATGAGCTTCACTGGGTTTATATATTGAAAAATATTTAACATGAGCATACAGTAGATAGATAGATGGATACATGATCTCTTCTTAAACACTGAGAATTTACAATTTACAGAAGAGTTGTATTTTAAACTTATTTTATTTCAATAACCTTATCTTGATTCATCTTGGAGAAATACAGTCAAAACAAACTCAAGGAGATGAAAAACCAGAATTGTACCTACCAGTACAGACAAGTCTTTTGGCATCACATCTATTTCTTGTTTCATGTTTAGTATTACATGTCAGTGAGCAGTATCCCTCTCTCTTTTTTTGTTCGCACATTTTGGTTAAATGTTTTGTTTTTATTATGCTAATTCACCAAAAGTAGGAGAAAGTCCTGGGAAAATTCAATCAAACTAAACTGAATGCAGTGTGTCATATCTAACATCTGTTTTAGCCCAGGTATAATAACAACCGCATATTTTATAAATGTCAAACATCTGGTTACTGTAAATAACCAGATCAACAGCTGTGTGTTCAATTTGCCCACTGCAGTGGAGATGGTATCTTCAGTTTACAGCAACAAGCACAAACTCCTTTGTGAGACATGACACATGATATAGATCTATGTCCTTGTCTTGTAGGTCTGTTGATTGCTATTGATTCTTACAAAAACATTCTCATGTGTCCCGAGTTTCATTTAAAAACACAGTCAACTTTGAAGTACAGGTTCAAGGCAAAACCGCTGGATGAGTTACATGATATCAAATAACCCCTTGCAGGAATCAGGATCAACAGAGCCAAGCCTGTTGCCAATTATTGCAACATGGCAAACACTTTACTCTGTGTCATGACTTAGACACAGGTTCAACAGAAATACTTAACAATTTATGGGTGGAGGCAGAGCTCGTAGGCAGTGCATGCAAAGGTTTTATTGCAAACTGTCACTGAAAAAATATACTGCTCTATTTTATCGTTGGGTGTATAGTTGGCTTAATCTGGACCATGATTTCTGTTGTTATTAAGCATGTGAGTCATCGGGCGCAGTCTGAAAATGCAACCAAAATACAACCAATTAGAGCAATGAACAGTGTGAGCGATGTAAACTACACCCAATTCAGTTTCTAGCTCAACATAATACAGATATTTGGCATGAAATTATTTAGCGGCCAACACTTATAATTTATATGTAACATGAATATGAACTCTCCATGAGGCTTTCTTGGAAAAACCATTGATGCCAACATGTCTCGCCACTTGCAGTTAAGCAGCCAAGACCAAAAGGCAGTGTTTCCCTTTTTTGTCACTCCCCTGATCTGTTAGAGAAATTGAGAAATAAGAAAATGCCCCATCTTTATGGGGAATGAAACCAGTTGGTAAATTATACCAAATCATGTCAGAAGTACAGCACACATCTTTCTTATCAACAAAAGCTTCAAGTGCAGTTGTTTGTATTTCTTTTAGTGAATGAGTGTTCCAGTGGTCAGTGGTAGCCATTTTGGTTGTTTACAAAAAATACCAACACTTTCACTTCTCTGTCTAGTCTCATAACAAACTTGCCCCATATTAAATTACCCTGGTCAGGTCAGTGTTAAATCTGAAGTCTCAATGGGCCAGATGCATTTGCCAATGTGCATAAATTTGTCTGGTTCCCAGGCCAATAAATTTTCTCATAAGTGCCAAATAAGAAAATTTTAAATGCATTTCTTTATCACATGTTGCCTTGTTCAAATGTTGTTGTTTGCTTACAGAAACAGATCTACATTTTGTGGATTAAAATAATATTCTGCCAAGAGTTAGATGAGAGCATTGATGACATTTTCATGTCTTTCTGCTAAGCTTGGCTAACCAGCTGTTGGCCCCAGCTACATATACACTGTGCAGTCATGAGAGAGATATTAATCTTCTCATCTAACGCTCAGAAAAAATGCATTTGACAAAATTTGAAACTCTTGCTTCAATCTCTAATTATCTTTGCTTTATATTCTCCACAGCATCCCAGACTTCAGCACCACGGTTTTATATGGGGACCAAAACAACACCAATGTCACTGATTGTCCCGAACTGGACGTCTGGGAGTGGCTCACCACCAGCCAACCAGTGTACATCCTGTTCATCACCGCACTGGGAATTGTATTTAATGTGTTTGTCCTGATGGTTTTCTGCCTCCACAAGAAGGCCTGCACTGTGGCCGAGATGTACCTGAGCAATCTGGCTGCAGCTGACCTTGTTCTGGTGTCCTGTTTGCCTTTCTGGGCTGTCAACATATCCAACAATTTCAACTGGCCTTTTGGTCAGTTCCTGTGCAAAGTCATCAACCTGGGCATTAAGATGAATGCCTACTGCAGCATCTACTCACTCGTTATGGTTAGCATAGATCGCTACGTAGCACTGGTGCATACAATGTCCTATGGTAGAATGCGAAGGCCAAAATATGCCAAACTGGGCTGTCTGCTGACATGGGTTGTCGGCTTGCTCCTGAGTGTCCCCACACTTGTCTTCAGGAGAGTGGAGCATTTTCCAGAGTATGGAGTACATGCGTGCTTTCTGGACTACCCAAACCACACTGTAGCACTGTTCTGTGATGGGATGTTGATTGTCTTGAGCTTCATCATCCCCATTTCAATTATCATATTCTGCACCATCAAGATAATTCAGGCTCTTAAGATCCAGGCAATAGAGAAGTTCAATGCCGGAAAACAGAGCGGAAGGCCACCACTCTGGTGCTGGCGGTTCTCCTGGCATTCCTTATCTGCTGGGTGCCATTCCACCTGGTCACGGCGCTGGACGTGCTGGTTCGAGCTGATGTCCTGGGAGGATGTCACCTCTCAAATGTCCTGGAAATCTGCAACCAGATATTCACCTACTTAGCCTTCTTTAACAGCGTTCTCAACCCTATTCTCTACGTCATCGTAGGAAAGAACTTTAGGAAAAAAGTTCGGGAGGTTTTCAACCAGTGGAGCAAAAAGAAAACAACGTCCTCTGATTCCACGCGTTCAAACCTGTCCTCTACACTGAAGACTAATGTATAAAGTGTTGGTTTCAAAAGCACTGTTCCCCATGAAAATAGACTTTACAGAGAGATGTCTGTGATTAATTAATTGATCCTTGGCTAAGCCCCACCTTCCTTAGTTACTGTTGCTACATCTGTCAAGCTTTACACTCTCTCCCTGCACATATATTAAGTATATAGAGATAATAATGTCAGATTTAACATTGAAGTCAGTAGTAATTTTGGACACACTAGGTCTTCAATTCCATGGAGATCTAAGCAAAAGCAGCCTCTCATTTCTATCTGATGACCGTGGATTTTGTCAGCTAAAATGATGTATAGCTAGCTAATGTAAGCTAAATCTATTGCTTTAACTCCTTCCAGCTGATTTTTAATGACATCTGACACACAAAACAGGAACCCTATAAAAGGATTTTTATTATGTAAAGTTATTTAATAACTACACAACTGCTACTTGTTTTAATGTTTATGCTAAAAGACTGAGGCTAAAGCCGCATCCCTGCAAACGTTGGCCAAATGGTGAAATACTACATGTGTATGTATATAATAGATGACAGGAATACACTCATCAATGTCATGAAGGGTTTAGATTAGTGCAGTGGACCTTGAGACAGTCTCCCAACCAGACTAGCAACCACTTTAGGAAGAGAGCCAGGAGAAGATAAAATCTCAAGTTAATCCAAGCAAATAAGGTATGAGTTTGGCAAATGCAGTGATATCTAACACAAGTTGGGCTGGCGGTAACGTTACTGCAGCCAGTTAGCCAGACATGCTGTTTGCAGCATACATTGGAGTAGATAAAGACAAAGTTTAATCCATTTTTCATGTTTGCTCTTGTCTTTTAAGTATTTGAAAGTCTGGAAAAAAAGTCATGAGACAACTTTTATAGCTCTTGCTACAACATGTAGAAAAATGCAAAGCTTGACAGACTAGATACAGTTGCTAAGCTATGACTGGACAGTTTCTGTTTGGGGGAGGGGCTTAGCGAAGGGTCAGTGTAAATGATTCAATTGAGATAAATTCATGATCAGGTTTGTACAGGATGTAATTGTGTAGTAATGGGACCAAAAGACCCTTCCTAAAATCAATCTTTGACAAGACATCTTCTAAAAAAGATTTTTTAAAAAAACAAACAAAACAATTATCTGCGCAGGGCCCTACAAGGCCTGAATGAATGTTCCTCCCTGGAAAAGGTGTGCATCTCAACCATGTTAAAATATTATATGACACTTATCATAAGCTGGACAACCTGAACACATAAATTTCACTGGCAAGCATCAGTATTATGAATGTACAGGTGATATGATCTAAATCAGCCTGGTTGCTGTAAAGTAATTTATGTAAATATAATTTTTCATACTCTGTGTCTTGTATTACTGATAACTCAGATTGTAAATAGTACCAGTATTCGTTCTCTGTACATAACCGTCAAATAAAACACATATATGGTTTAATGGATGTCTTGTAGATTCTTCATAATGCATGTAAATGTCAAGTTGAGCACAAAACCAGAGAGTGCCCCAACAACTGCTTGCTAAGTGTTTTCCAGTGTTTCTGACTCATTGTCTGCAGAGTTAAAAACAGGATTCTGTCAAAGAGTTTCCAGTGGTGACACACAAACATGCTCATTTTTGTTGGCTGTATGGACATCAGTTGTCTCGTTATACATTACTCTCCGCACCATCATTTAACGGCCCAGTGTTGACTCATTGTGGGCTGTGGTCAAGGGTACACCCCTAGTTATCCGCAAAATGAAGGCAGAGTATGCCAAACAGGAAACCTCTGTTAGGAGTCAAGCTTTACCACCATTGCCAGGGCTGGAAACCGTTGTGGAATAAAAAAAACATGCAGGCAGACAAAGTTACTTCAAAGGGTAAAATGTATACCAGAAATACACAGTTTGACCCTGTTGCATGTATTTTTGTCTGTATTTCAGGATTACACTTTTCACTGAATTCTTTCAAATATGGAATATTCTTTGCTTTTCTCCAGTTTATCCAAAGACAGAAAAGTTTGACCAAAAACAGCTGTTAACTAAATCAGACTTAGCATTATAAAGTCACTCAACCTATCACCGCTTAAAGGGATGGGTCAACTTTTCGGGAAATCAAAAGACCAAATTCGCAGCTACAGCCAGCAGACAGTTAGCTCAGCATAAAGACTGGAAAGACAGGGAAACAGCTAGCCTGGCTCTGTCCTAAAGTAACAAAATTTGCCTACTAACAGATAATTAACACATTAGCTACATTTCCACTGCCTGGTATGGCTTCACTCGACTAAACTCGACTTTTTTTGCTTGTTTGTTTTTTTTTAACTGTGCATTACTTGTAGTACCTGGTACTTGGTACTTTATTTGGTATCACCTTCATCAGGCTTCCGTGTTAATTAAGCAATACTAAAAGGTGACATGAAAACACTGCAGTCCACTGATTGGTTGCACAACACAGAACATCCTGCACAAAACAGGTAAACACCGTTATAGCAACCACTTTTTTTTAAATTCAGTGGCAGCCTGAAAAACCACGCTGTGGTTTATAGAGAAAGTGCAGACGTATCAAGAAACCATCCTTTCATATCCTCTGTTATAAGAGCAGCACAGCTTGTTTATGTACAAGTGGCAGAGAGTGATGGCGAATGCAGTGGAGCAGATGAAAAGACAGTGAATTTGCGCAGTCTGACAGTAAACAACCAATATGTTAAAGTTTGTCTGTGAATGAAGACTGCAGCCTCTCAAGACCAAAGGACAGATGTGTGTTGTTTACCAGCTGCTGGTATGGTGTCGCGGTCAGTTCTGCCAACAGTGAGGGAGTACTGTCTGCGGTGGAAAAACGAAATAGAAGTACCAAAATTGTTGAGTCAAGTGCAGCTATAAACTTGTTTGTAAATCCATAAATAAAGATATAGTTAGACTCATAATCCTCTGTTAAAACCATAACATGTCCTTTTTGTATGAATTAAACAAATTAGATAACATGTTGATTGTCTTAGTGGAATGTTGAACATTCACAGTGTCCCCAACTATACATTCTGAATTTTCTGGTTCAGAGAGATATGACACTCTTTGTACTTTGTAAATTACATGGTGTTCATTACATCATATTTCTGTATGTTGATAACTGAACCACAGCTAACACTAACTAGCCTTATTGGTATAATGCAGGATGAACACAATAGTAAATGCTGTGCTGTTAATGACTCCAGGTATGTCTGTGTGCATGTGAACAGTAATGCACCCCCTAACCCCCCAAAAAGCTATAATCTCTTCTATAAATTCCTATTGTGTGCATGTATTTATGATGTTTGAGTCTTTTAAATCCATGCAGGTATGAATGTGTGCCCTTGGTTCTTTTCAATCACAGATTTCTGCAGCATCTGTTGCTAAGACCCCCCTCTTTGACAACGGCATGTGTGCTGTGTGCTCTGACTGATAAACCATCATTATCCATGCTCCATTTAATCTATTTTCCTTTCACACTCTGGGACTTATGAAATGACGTAAGAAACACATACATCAAACCTGTGTTGACACAGTTAAAAGGTTTTACTGGTATTTGAAGTTTTGAACACACCCTATTTTTCTGCCTCTAAAATCCCTGTGACTGTGCAACAGCTCTCACAGTGATCAGCAGGTGGATGACTTATGGAGAGAGCTGAGCCTGTCTGCAACCACACTGATGCATGGGATTGGGTTTACACCATGCAACCTGCTTACATGTCCATCATCTGTCTTCTTGGGGTGTTCGGAAACTCCTTCGTGCTCGGTGTGTTCTGTCTCCAGAAGCGGCGCAGCTCTGTGGCCGACATCTACCTGAGCAACCTGGCAGCAGCTGATCTCCTCATGGTTTCCTGCCTGCCGTTCTGGGTCGCAACCATTATCGACAAGTTCCACTGGAGGTTTGGGGAGCCCATGTGCCAGCTTATCAACATCGTCATTGGGATGAATTATTATTGCAGTGTCCTGTTTCTTACGCTTGTGAGCATGGACAGATACCTGGCCCTCACCAGGCCCCTAAGCAAAGGGAGGGAGAGACGGGCCTGCTGGGCACGAGGGATTTGCTTTGGTATCTGGATTGTTGGGGTCTTGCTCAGCTTCCCTGCTATCCTCTTCCGCTCCGTTGAGTTCTTCCCTCATCTGGGCATTAATGCATGCTACCTAGCGTATCCCCATGAAGGCTGGAGACTGCGCTACAACATGACTGTCAGTATCGTAGGCTTCCTTATCCCTGTTCCTATTGTATCCTTCTGCAGTTACCACATCACTAAAGTCCTCCGGAGCAGCCAGAAGATGAGAAAAGGCAGCAGAGGCAGTGTGGAACGGAAGGCTGCTTACCTCGTTCTTGTTGTTCTGGCTGTGTTTGTTCTCTGCTGGCTGCCCTACCAGATTCTGATCTTCCTCGACACCTTGGATCATTACGAGGTCATCTCTGGATGTACATGGGCAAATGTATTGGACATTGGCAACCAGTTAGCCACTTACCTCGGCTACAGTAACAGCTCATTGAATCCTTTCCTGTATGTGATTGTGGGAAAACACTTTAAGCAAAGGGCAAGGGAAGTCTTTAGTCTTGTGCTATGTAAGAGGAAACAAGGGAAGTCTGGTCACTTCAATGCCAATATCAACTCAACTAAACAAACTGAGAGTACTAAAATCTAAATTTATCTCCACAAATAGAGAAAGTTTTAAAACCTGCTTTATATCTTGTAGTCAGTGTCTTTTGTATAAAGCTCAACAGTGACCGCCCACTTTTTCAACAGCTTTGTTTCTGTAAGTGAATTTCCCATTTATTAACTCCACTGATGGTTCAATCCTTATATAAAGACTTTTCAATCTAGCACCAAGCCAACCAACTACGAGATGAATCATGACCGTAAAACATTGATTTGGAACAAAAATAAATGAATTAATTAATTAAAAAATTGGAAAACAGAAAAAAGGCAAAGGTACAACTGTGTACATAATTATTTTAAAAGTGAAGAAACTACTCGTCTCATAAACCATTGTGAAGATACTGCTTCTCTTAAATTTTGTCACTAATATAGTGCTTATATTGTTAAATACAGTATTATATATGTTAAATGTTGTAATTTGTGTTGTGTGTCTATATAAATTATATTCACTGTGGCATAACCACATTATTAGTACAATTCATGTTAGCTACATACCCATTCAGGGGGCGGTAACATTTTCATGATAAGAGCAAGCCCCGCCAATCAGAGATGTTGCTGTTACACTTTAGGATTTTGGGTATTGTAGTACTCATCCACAACATCACAAATAAAACATATTTTACTCAAAACAAGGTTGATATCATACAGAGTTATATAATTGTTTCACAATCTCCTAGCTCGCTGTAAGTCTACCCTGGATGGTTACGACATTATGACTAATGATCTAAATCCTCTATTCAGAATATGAACGGGATTTTGACTTGAGGAACCTCACTGTTGAGCTCTACAGACTTGGCATTATACAGTCACCCATTAACCTTTTGCCACTTAAAGAAATAGTTTGACATCTTGGCAAATATGCTCATTTGCTTCCTTGCCAAGAATTACATAAGGCGGACGAAACCTCTCTCATATTTGTAGGCTAAATAGAATCCTGAATCCTAAAACCCAAAAATGAATTAGCATGTTAGCTCTCTAGTTCCCCCATCTCGAAGTCAATGGGTTTATTGGATGGGCTTTTGATTGGATGCCTGAAATAACACTTGACAGATCTTCGAGTTTTGTTCTATGGCATAAAATATGTCAGTAATTGAGCCACTTGTGAATTTTGATGCTTTCGCATGTCTTGTCATCACATCAACACTAATCACTCCATAGTAGTAGTGGTTGTGGTCGTGCTTAACAAAACGTGTAAGTATGAAATTTAGAGCTTGTTTCCTTCACCAATACAAAATCAAATGGAAAATTCTCATTTGCTTTTTGTGGAGGGAACGGGAGGTAACTTTTTGGCTGTCCTACGAAAATATATCACCCCTGCAGCACTCTCTAGGAAGCTGCAGTCAAAAGCCAGTTAGTATAGGTTAGCATAAAGGCTGGAAAGACTAACTAGCCATACAGAGTGGTATTAATCTTCTAACTTCGTCTCCAAAAAAAGCAAAAAATGTTGAACTTTTGCAAGTAATCTGTTGTGATGCAGACTTTCTTTATTTGGCTGTTTGGACTGATATTTCTGGTACATTTTGTGTCAAGTGTAAAATAATATTAATGTTAAAAGCAAAATATTTCATGTGAGATTATGCAGTTCAATAGTTTGAGATAAATAACTTCCAGAACTGATAATGTTAATTAATGTCATCATGTTTGCCACTATGCTGTGTTGTGCTTTTCAATCTTGAGCTTGATTTCTTACTGTAAACAGGAATTTCCTGTCAGACTTGCTCCACCTCTGTTGCTCTTGCTCAACAAAGCTGAAGTATAAGCTTAATTTGGTGCCATTTGTCATTGGTGCTGTCAGCTGCTTTAAAAATACAAAACGCTGCCACAATCAGGAAGCTGAGTTGTTTTTCTAAGATGTTGGTGTTTGTTTTCTTGAATGACTTCACAGGTTGAAACAGACACTTGCTCTTACTCCAACAAATGTAACTAAGAAAAAATATTTGTCCAGTCCATCGTAGTGTATTTGACTGCCACTGTAGTACTTAATGTACGGAGTGAATGGCTTTAATTTCTACTATAAATATCATTAAATAATGGTATGTTTTTAGTCAAATTCAATAAAGAATCATTGATGACTATTAGAAGAATGGTGTGTCTTTGTATTGATAATAAAGTTGTTTATGCAGGATGACAATGAGCCAATTTTCCTTTCAGACAGTCTTAATGCACTGCATCACTCAAGAGTGCTGTGACTATTTTGACAGCCTAAACCACACTTGTTTTTAGATAACACTTCCCATTGCATAATGACGTAAGAAATATTTTGTATTGTCTAATTTGATTGTTATTGGGTTTTAAGCCTTATAAAAATTGTTATTATTGCCACCTCATCAGCTTGAGTTAGGATGACATTTAGAATAGATTACAATAGGATTACAAATGAATAAGCAGAGGGGGAAGTAAATCAATTTTTATGCCTCCACACTGGTAATAGCTGAGGCCAGAGGCCATTCTCTTTTCGGCTTGTCCTCGTCCCTCCGTCCATTCATCTGTCTGTCCCATTCATTTACTAATTTGGCAAACATTTGGCATTTAATTGAACTCTAATTAACATGAAATGGACAAACTTAAACAGTTATTCCAGCCTGGAATAGAAATTTCAAGGACACTACGGCCGTAGCGTTTCTCAGAGAAGGGAGTATTTCAACTCAGCGTGTTTCTTGATCTCTGATGACTTATCGTGGTCATTATATTATTTATTACAGTAAATATATTAGAGTTTTCTCCTTTAATACTTTTTATTTAAGTCCGTCAAAGTCCTCAGTCCATAAACAATATGAGTCTGGACAGATGGAGAGATGAACGTAAACTGCAACTTCACTGGCTGGCAGAGGCATACAGGCAGTAATTCTAGTTATCACTTATCAAACACATGTCAAACATTTAGAAATTATAAACTGTAGATAAACAGTATAATGTTCAGAAAGTGATTAATTACTGATATAACAACATCAGAACATTGACAGAAGTACTACAGACTGTATAAACAGCCAATAATCCTGTTAATTGGTCAAGTCAGATGGATTTGTACCACATTTATATGAACTGCACCTAATGTAGTTAATCTTCCCTTTGGCTCTGAGGGATTTATGATTACATGAACATACTTACTCTATCACACAAGTGACCCTTTTACTTTCCAAGTCAAAGAAATAATCCTGCCTTTAAAATATAGCAATAGTACTAAAGTAATACTTTCTTAATCTCTTATTAAGATTCATGAAGTCAACACATGCTCTCTGCAGCTTGATCTTCTCTCCACCACATTCGGTGCACTGCAGTTTCAGCGTGTGTCCAAAGTGTGCACAGGCCAAATTTTGCTCTTCGATAAACAAGTTGATATAGTGATGTCTTTCGCCAAGGGTGTGGAAGAATGCAACTCTATATACAAAAACGCTCACAGCAGGTCTCTCCTCTGACTGGCTGTATACTTTTCGAGGCAGCTCAGTGTACACAGACAAGCCCTGCTCAAGACTTGTCTTTTTTCATTAGCGTTCTGGCCAGGAGGAACATTTTCGTGAAGCATGCGGTAAGAATTTTTCATGTTCTGTCCAGTTTTTTGTTTTGAGGATCAAAATCTGTACTTACTTACATTTTTCTGTTGTCATATTTCTTATTTTGAAGTCAGTTGTCAGCTTTTTAATTGCAAATGATTTCAGGTTCCACATGAAAGCAATACGCATTATAGAAAGCCTTACTGACAAATATACTGAAAGAATGAGCAACAATTATTATGTGAATATTTTAAGTCTTGTTAAACTAAACAGAAATTAATCAGCTTACTATGTGGCTGCTTACCTTCCCCAGCAGATTTAAAGCAGCCCAACTATGAATGTCATCAGTTGACAACATGTTGCATTTGTTTTATTGTATGTAAAGTGGAAATTATTAAAGAGTAACTTTGGTATTTTTTAACCTTATTTTCCTATTTTTTTTACTGTCTAAGTGACTAATGAGGACAATAATTTTTGGAATTGGTCCAGAACTAACCAAGAGTGCTTCAGCAGCTAAAAGAAAAACTGCAACATAATCTCTCCAGGCAACTGCATCATCAAAGTAAGTACAATAACAGTCATTATTTTTGTCCAGTTCAGATTGTAATTCTAAGTGTCTGAAAACATTATGGAAACGATTGCTACAGAAACAGACCTTTTTAAAAGAGTAAGATCCTTTTTGTTAACCAGTAATGCAACAATATCGCTCTGTTTCAAGTGACCTATTGACAAAAACATTATACCTCTCTAGTCTACCACTGCTTTGATTAGTTTTTAACCCTTTAAAGCAACAAATGTGACACATTAAAACAAACAAAAACACCAACGTCGCACAAGAACAGAAACAAATAAAAAACACCAAACTCACACAATGACACGAATAAAGTAACTGATTAAGTCAGCAGTAGACCAGAGAGGTAAAATTATTGTTTTTGTCAGTGGAGTCTGGTGGATTTGAACAGAGAGCTTACTCTTTAAATAAACATTTGTGTCTGTAGAGATCCTTTCCTTCACGTTGTTGGACACTTATAATAATAATAATATGGGCCTGTCAGTGGAAAAAAGCATATATGGTGGACTTAGGTTCCAACTACCTGGAAAAATTACGCTGCACCTTAGTTTTGCATTTGCCGGTTGTAGCTCTCTCAATCAATACTGTACCAATGTCAAAAATTGTTGTCGTCATTAGTCACTTAGACACAGAAAAATATGGGAAATTAAAGCTGCAAGCAACATTGTACAGGCCCTCGCACCCCCTCACCCATTGGGGTGTGCTGTGACCGCGACCATGTCACCAGATGCCAACTGGTCGATGGGGCACTAAATTTTCACGCGCTTCAGACACCACCGGAAGGAATTCAATGACACTTCCTATGTCCACTAGGTGGTGCTATGACTATGACTCCTTATTGGGATGTAGATGTGTTCAGACCGGGACTCTTCTTAAACATGTGAAGTAGATCATTTATACTAAAGTTATAGCAAGTTTGTGTTCCATGGCGAGGCATCAAAATTCGACGCCACACCATGGCCATTCCCTGCCACGAGCTCTAAATCTTTTAATAACTTTTGATCACAAAGTATTTTAGATGGCACACACCAATTCCTAAGTCCTCAAATGGCTTACTTCCTGTTGGGTTACGGCAATGGATCCAAGAGACTTTTTCATGCGTATCGGTGTGATATATGTGTGTACCGATTTTTGTTCATATCGGTGAAATGTGCCGTGGGGGCTGTTAAGCCATTTGGCCACACCCACCACTAAAAGCTATATCACAAGAAAGGAGCACCTTTCAGTGCTCAGGCCCTAACATATGGCCCTGGTTGAAAAATACTAAAGACACCCTTTAACTTTACATATTTAGTTTTAATTTCTGGTGCAGTATTTGTCAAAATGACATAGCACTGTGTTTTTAATAAAAAATAATTTTACTTTTATCAGCATTTTACTGACGACTTATATAATAATTTTGTTTCCCAGCCCATGGAGCCAGTGATGCTTGTATCTATAGCTAACCTGTGGTCTGAAAACACCAGTGCATCCCTGCCAACCAATCCATCAGAGTCGTCAATAACTGCAGAATGGGAGATGGTCAGCACCATCATCCCCCCATACATCTTCACCTTGTCGCTGCTAGGACTTCTCTTTAACAGCTTTGTCCTGGGTGTGTACATCATCCACAAGGATCGTCTGACTGTAGCGGAGATCTACCTGAGCAACCTGGCGCTGACTGACTTTACTCTCCTGTGTGGCCTTCCCTTCTGGGCGATGAACATCCTCAACGACTATAACTGGCCGTACGGAGATGCCTTGTGCAAACTGGTCAACTCCATCATCATCATCAATTTCTACACCAGCAGCTACAGTGTGGTCATGATTAGCGTTGACCGCTACCTGGCACTTGTGAAGACAATGAAGGCCAGGTGGCTGAGGCGGACACTTTATGCCAAGGTGATCTGCTTCATCCTGTGGATATTAGGGCTTCTGATGAGCACGCCAACCATGGTTCACAGAAAGGTGAAATTCATTGAGGAGTTGGAGACAATGTCCTGTATACTGGATTATAGTCCTGGAAGCTCCTGGAAGTTGGCCCATCAGATTCTGATGAACGTGATGGGATTTGTATTCCCTGTTCTGGTCATTGTTTTCAGCAGTGGGAACATAATCAAGGCTTTGGCACAGAGGAAGGTAAACGCAGGATTTCGTGACATAAATGACACAAAGGCTACAGCATTGGTGTATGCTGTTACAGTACTATTTTTACTCTGTTGGGGTCCCTTCCAGGTATTCACCTTCCTCGACACACTCTGTGATTTCCAAGTATTGGATGAGACGCTGTGGTACCACACTCTCAGTATAGGAGAGCAGGTTTCAGTGTATCTGGCCTTTCTCAACAGTGCTCTGAACCCACTGCTATATGTCTTCTCAGGCCAGTACTTCAGGAGGAAAGTTAGCGCCATCTACAGGAGGTCCAGACATCATCACAGGGGATCAGATATGACAACATACCAGCGTTCTGTTGTGTCAACTTACATCAACAGAGTGGAGCAAATTAAGCCAGTGTCGATTTTTAATGCATAGAATCAGATGTGACTCTTCGTGCACTCAACTTCCATTGCTGCTTTTGGAATAAGTGATGCAATATACAGGATATGACTCTCAGATTGTTATTTCTTGAGACTTAGCACAGTATAATGCTGTTATATAGTTAAACAGCACCATTAGAGGATGTTTGATGTGTGTTTTGTGGAAATAATGGACACAAGCAGAGATAATGGACATATTTAGTCTCCACAAGGACATTTAGACTATGTCTTAGTCTGTGGATACACAGTATCTGAATCTGGTTCTTTGAACCGTTACATGGCCTTACTGTTACTGACTTGTTATGTTTTAGTGTTAAACTTACAATGTTCTTTAATGTTTGTCATTTAATGTATTTTTTTTCTTGTTCATTCTTTCTTTTGACAGTTTAAGCTCTGCAGGCTAACATGAGAGAATGGCCACCCATGTGGTTTGTGTACATTTACGGCATGTAAACTAAACATACACAATAGTGACAGTTATGCCAGTTTCTCTTCAACTCTCATTATTTATGCTATTTTTGTGTATTACTGGAATAATTTGTACAATCAACTTAAGAACAGCTGCATAAGTCAAGACATCACTTGTTGGAGATCATATTTCTCCCACCAAAAAGCTAACTTTGCTGACCTAACTATGGAGTATCCTGTAAATCGAGCAGGTTCTCTACAAGCATCTAATTAATTGTGAGCATTAAAGAGCAACTTAAAGCTAGGGTAGGCAGTTTATTTTTGCCATCAGTGGGCAAAATTTCCCCAATAACCTTTCAGCATAATTTAATTCAAGTGGTCTGAGAGGACTTCTGCACCTCCTCTTGACTCTGTTTTCAGGCTTTACAGCCCATGACGAGAGACTTTAGCCAATCACAGGTCAATAAGGTAGTTGATAGTTGCGTCTCACTCCCAGGTCATCAAATACTGATGCTTTGGGTTGGGAGTCATCTGTTCAAAGCCAGGGAATGAGACTCAATAACTTACTATCTTTCTCCAGAATTGCTTACTGCATCCTTAACTGAGGCAGAAAATCTTGTCTTTGCTGATCTGCTAATCTGGTTGAACCTGGCCTCACCTTCCTGATGTGAAACGTTACTACAGGATGTGTCAGTACATAGTAACATCACTGTTGTGTGTGGTTACAGGTACAACAGAGCATCAGCCATACAGAGCAACTTCTGAACACATGCAAGAAACATATTAAGAATTTGGACACACAGACATGTTCAGAGATAGGTCTGCTCATTGATAAACCTCTCCCCAAACAATAAAAGTCCAGCAGGTAGTTCAGACCGAGCAATGTGGCCGTCAAGTGTCAATTAGATATTTAGAACATGCTTAAATCAGCAGTACAGCAGGCCATGTTCTTCAGTAAAGGATATTACTCTTCCCACAGGGAGGATATTTTTGAACCTTTTTTATTTATGAAAATGAATCATAAACCACAGATATTAGGCCAGGGGTCTTAAACTGGCAGCCCGGGGGCCATTCTTGGTGATGTCAAAAATAATATAATCTGGCCTGCAAAACAGTATTATTTAGTTATTTTTTAGTTGTTTCACATCAATGGAAACTACCCCTTCAATTGAATACTGTTGATATAAAAACATCTATTGTAAATGTATTGCATGATTGTATTCCTTAATTATTGTTGACATTTTTTCATATTTCACGTCCAGAAAATTGTTTTCTATTTCTTTATCAGTAAATTTAGTGGCAGAGGGGATTAGCAAGTTTGCAAGTGACATTTATTCATTTATGCAACAAAGAAAGCGTTTTCACTCCACACTTTGTAGTGTTCGGACAAAACCAACGATGCCCAGCTGTCGATTTTCATCAGGGGTATTAATTCAAAGTGTTAAAAGAGTTGCTGAGTTTCTGTCCAATACACAGCTAATAATGTAGATGAAAATCCATAGAATAATAATAATAATAATCTTTATTTATAGAGCACTTTTCAAAAAAAAAGTCTGGAAATGGATTTCATGCAGAAACTGCTGTTTGCATTTTTTGTTGTTGTTAAGTATGCTGAAAAAACTGTATGAAGTCATGAAAACAAAAATATACATTTTAAGAGATGTTGCACTTTCTTGCAGTACTTGAACACTGAAGTGGCATCCCTGTGATATGACAATACCTTTAATGGCCCCAAGCCAATTTGAGTTTGAAACCCCTATTTTTATGCAGCTGTTATAGGATAATTAAATCAACTTTCTTTAATGAATATAATCGATGGTGCTGTTGGATTGCTGCTACACTGCTCCATTAATACAGGTGCAGCCTCCCTTGTGTGCATTAAGCCGGAGAGCAAACATTTTTATGACCACAGTGGAGTCAGTCTGCCATTATGATTTGGCAGTTTATGAAAGCAATTCCCACTCTTTGTTGTGTTTGGAGAAGTTTAGCTAGTTTGTTACTCCGCCTTATCAAAACTATCATTCCTGTAAAAATATAACAAATAAATCATAAATCTCTCCTTTGTGGTGCTTGTCCAAGTATGGTCTTCCATGGAAAGAATAAATGGATAATCAACTGGTGAGATTCTGTCTGCAATCTGTAGTGTGGATCCAAACTGGAACTTAAGCTAAATAGTTGCTAGTTACAGCTGAGAGTAACTGTTTATCTGCAAGTAAAAATAAGAATGCTGCTTTCATCTGCCTCTGCCTAAGAACAACATTTACTTCAAATTTCGAGCCATTAGGGTCTGCTGTATGTTCCAACATGAAATCCATTTCCAGGGGCCAATTATCTACATCTAATAACATTAACAATCATAGTTAATTACTGAGAGGCTTTGTTTTGGCCTGGTTTAATCTTGTTTATGCCGATGCATGGCTGTGAACATCCCATTTCCCTAGCTTGCTACGCCTTTCATTCCCTGTAAGAGCCTTGGAAAAGATTCAAGTGTGTTTTGCAGGGGTAAAGTCTAGGAGGAGGAGGCAGGAGAGGAAATAGTGCAAGCAGAGTTTCAAGTAGCAGGAGCTATCTTTCCTCCTCCAAATTAGAATTCCACAAATTGAAAACTATTATGGGTTTAATGAGTCATTTTAACGTTGCTGCCTTTTTTCACAGCTGGCATTTGGACTTTACATTGCAGGAAAAGCACAGCTGTTAACACTAGTGGCTCTGTTGCATTCAAGTTCCCAAAATGCCATTCAGTCTGAAACTGTCCAGAACGACGACCTTGTATTTTAAGTTTATGTGGACACTTCCTTGTCCTTGAATTTTGCAGCCTGTGAAATTTGTCTTTTGTGTGCAAATGGATTAAAAATGTTTTGGCACTCTAAAATTTAGTTTATATCAGAAAGTACTGTTTATAGTCCATGGGTCCTGCTCCATGGAGGCCAGATCATTGCACTGTCATGTTTTTATAGTAGCCCAGGACACACAAACCAAACACTGGCTCTAGATACAGTCCTTTAAAGCTACAGTGCTTGCAAAACTTGTTTGCAGGCTCTCCTACGTGTCCTGCAAGACTCTCATTAGTCTGTCATAACCTGCGTCACAACACCTGTCAATAACATGAAAGAGTCAGAAAATGTTAATGACTGTTGTCGTTCATGTCATTTGGCCAGTTATGTCATCTTTGAGATGTCTTCATTATGACAACTTGACACTAACCAAAACAAAGCTGTCTCATTTATGACAACTTGGCATTAACCAAGACAGTATAACTTGTCATGTCTTTGTCATGACAACTTGACACTATCAAGCTTTAATACACTGTTTCGCTTAATGTGTTAACATTACAGTATAGTGTCATATGTGGTTGGTTTTGACACTGACTGTCATAAGACTGTAGTGTGTCAAGAATATTTACCTTGACCTCAAGTAAAGCACAACATTTCCACTGTCCAAATCTGTTTTATCAAACTGCTTTTGTAACTCAGTCATGAATAATTTCCTGGACTTCAAGTAAATTAGTACCATTTGGACATGTCATAAAGATGTCATTAAATGTTGTAGGACCAGTTTGAACAATACCAAGATGAATTAGCTTACGGACGGAAGGCGGGTAGCTTGTTTACTTGTTGCTAAAGTAGGCTAACTGTTTTCAGCTGTTATCTGGAGCTGGTGTTAGCTAGTTAGCACAGTTTGCCGTGGAGGTATAGCCACCTAGTTAGCTGACTCAGCCCTGGGATACCAGGGGCCAAACCCAACAAGAAAACCACCTCATTACTGTATTCCCTGTTGTCAGACTAGCCAATGTCAATCTTGGGGGGCTTGGACATGATCCAACCAGGTTCTCCAGTCCAGCCAGACTCAGCTAGATGCTGTTGTCTTTGGCATGACAGGGGAAAGTGTGCATGTTCATTTCTCAACAGAGATAAGTGAGATGGGTAACCAATATACAACCGACAAACAAAAGTACAGAGAACAATGCAGAACAGCAGCAGTGATAGTCACAGATATCAACTAAATGGATCCAAAGTTAAAAGCTTAAAAGTGTTAATATGGAGATAATTTGCTTAATCATTTTCAGTACACACTAAGTCTGCCATGAAAACAATCCTGATCTTGGGTCATATATCAATGCAAAGTAATTTCTAAATGATGCTGATTCACTCACTCCTAGTTCCCTTTAGCTCATCACTTGGTGAGGCTAATTTTGGAATAAGCTAATTACTGAAACGAGTCTTTACTGACATTACAGCAGTTCAACAAATGCACTTACAATGAACTAGACAGTGCAACATTGTTAAATTCACAGAGAGAGTGAAGTTATTGTGCAACATGAACCTGGCAGCACATCAGTGACGCCTGGTGTGTAACGGCAGCACAAAACATAGCAGAGAATGAGAAGAATACAAAATACTTTACTTTATTGATCCCCAAGGGGAAATTCATTTGTCTGTAGTCTCATCTATTTGTATAAGAATTATAGAGTCTGATGGCAGTTGGTATGAAAGATCTTCTGTATCTCTCTGTCCTACAACGAAGAGAGAGAAGCCTTCCACCACCATTATTTCTTTGGTCCATCAAGGTGTTATGCAGTGGATGATCCATGTTGTTTAGGATGGCCTCCACCGTCCTCATTGTGTCTCTCTCCACAACTTCCTCCAGAGAGTCCATCTTTACTCCGATCACAGAGCCAGCCTTTTTCACAAGCTTATCCAGCCTCCTTGCTTGCTTTTTTCCCAAACTTCCTCCCCAGCAGACTGCAGCATAAAATAAAACACTTGCCACAATAGACTGATAAAACATCTGCAGCATCTTACTGCAGATGTTTAGAGATCTGAGCTTCCTTAGGAAAAAGAGGCGGCTCTGCCCCTTTTTGTAGAGTGCATCTGTGTTAAGGGACCAGTCCAGCTTGTTATCCAGGTGTACACCAAGATATTTATAGTGAAAGTGATATAGTGATAGTGAAAGTGATATAGTAAGAAAGACAAGGAAGCAAAAACAAACATCATTTCAAATTCAAGTGTCAAAATAAAGGTCTCTGAACATAAATATCTGAACATAAAGAATTTCACACACATAAAATATTTTATTTTTGGGTGCCCCATTTGCTGAGGCTGACTCCTCTGCAGTGGTCGTGGTTTCGATTCCAGCCTACTGCCCTATGCTGCATGTCATGCCCCCACTTTCACTGTCAAATCTTCAGCTATCCTGTACAATAAAAGCATAAAAGGCCCCCAAAAATAACTTTAAAAAATACTAATAATATATTGTTTCTTTCAGTGGGGCCAGGGGGCTGCTAAAGGTAATGGTAGGGGAAACACAGGTTTTTTGTTCTAATTGGTTGATGCCTCCATTAGGTCACACTCATTTTACCATCAGTTTGGGCACTATAATCATAAATTAGGCATTAAATGGCATTGTACACTCACCGGCCACTTCATTAGGTTCACCTGTTCAACTGCTCGTTAATGCAAATATCTAATCAGCCAATCACATGGCAGCACGTATACATGGTCATGACGACCTGCTGAATTGAAACCAAGCATCAAAGCATCAGCATCAAAATGGGGAAGAAAGAAATTTAAGTGACTTTGAATGTGAATGTTTGAATCTGTATTTCAGCAACAGAGAATGGTCTGAAAAAGAGAAAATATCCAGTGAGGCAAAAATGCCTTGTTGATGCCAGAGGTCAGAGGAGAATGGCCAGACTGGTCAAGATGATTGAAAGGCACCAGTAACTCAAATAACCACTTGTTACAACCAAGGTATGCAGAGGACCATCTCTGAATGCACAACACGTCGAACCTTGAAGCAGGTGGGCTACAGCAGATGATGAGTCTCGATTTCTGATGCGACACTCAGACAGCAGGCGTAAACAACATGAAAGCATGGATCCATCCTGCCTTGTATCCACATTCAGGCTGGTGGTGGT
Organism: Lutjanus argentimaculatus; assembly: GCA_034769285.1. Lineage (NCBI taxonomy): Eukaryota > Metazoa > Chordata > Actinopteri > Lutjaniformes > Lutjanidae > Lutjanus > Lutjanus argentimaculatus. The sequence goes on along the minus strand of JAWZSL010000003.1, from coordinate 23,608,179 downwards.
AATGGTGTGGGGGATATTTTCTTGGCACTTTGGACCCTTAATACCAACTCAGCATCATTTAAACACCACAGCCTACCTGAGTATTGTTGCTAACCATGTCCATCCCTTTATGTCCAGTGTACCTGTCTTCTGATGGCTACGTCCAGCAGGATAAGACATCATGTGACAAAGCTCAACTCATCTCAAATTGGTTTCTTGAATGAGTTCACTGTACTCCAGTGGCCTCCACAGTCACTACATCTCAATCCAATAGCGCACCTTTTTGGATTTGGTGAAACGGGAGATTCACATGTGGATGTGCAGCCGACAAATCTGCAGCAACTTTGTGATGTGATATCATGTCAATATGGACCAAAATCTCAGGAATATTTCCAGCACCTTGTTGAATCTATGCCACAAAAAATTAAGGCAGTTATGAGGGCAAAACAGGGTCCAACCTGGTACTAGCAAGGTATACCTAATAAAGTGACTGGTGAGTGCATACAGTATTAAAAATATCTCAAAATGTCCTTTCATCCCCCTACTGTCACTAAAAGCATGACATACCTAAATACCATTAAAAAAAAAAAAAAAGAAATCTTAATGTTAAACTTGTTGCTAAAGCAAACAAATAAATGTCAGTGTTTTTTTAGTTAAAATATATATTTAGTGATTCCTTGCTGATGACAGTGACACTAAACACAACATATGACAGTTCTCACAGGACTTGTCATTAACAGCTTGAAAGGAATGTTTATTTGGCAGCTGCAGGAGGATTTTTATTACGCAGGGACCTCACCCCTGTTCCCATGGCTTATTTGTATTTCATATTTTCATATGGTATTTTTAGAGATTTTGTCAGCATTTACTTCAAAAAATATACAGTAGTAGGCTATTTATAGAAAAGCAAATAAATATTGTAAAATACCACCAGTTTGTGCAGAGACGTCCAAGTATAGGTTGACTATATTGAAAAACAATCTTGCAACAATCCTCTGAGGAGGATAATGCAGATGTTAAAAAAAACTTATAAAAAAAACATGAATTATGTAAACACACTTACGTGCAAACAGACAGGCGTGCTGTGCAGAAGCAGAACTGCCTCAGATGCATGTATTAACTTGAAGAGTGACACAGTGGAGGGAGTGCAGGGGAGGTGGGCAATACAGCACGCTGATATTAAAGCGAAGTCTGAGATCACTTAGATATCACTTTCCTTTCTCCTTTAAGAGGGTGAGTCAGAAGCAAATAGAAGACTGAAGGCAGTAGACAGAAGACAGCAGCAGAAGGCACTGAAACAGTGTATTGTATCTGGATCTTTCACATCTGGATTTACTATCTGAAGAAGGAATGAGTCTGTGGCCAACAAGGTAAGCTTTAGCTGGGCTGTATTTTACTTTTTAGTGTTTTACCACTAATTACTGGAGTTAACAGGTCCCATTGCCAACTTAACAATGTTTAACATCAGTAATGTTCTGTAATGTAATGTTTATTTTAAAATGTACTTACCTTTATGAAAGAAAGCTCTCTCAAACAGGAAAGGGTTGCATCCAGATATAACAAAGAAACACAACTTGCTCCAATAAAAGACAATATTGCTCCAACATGTAGATGACAGGTCTGTCTCTTTTCTTGTCTTGGCACGTTTAGTGCTAGATGTTGATCTGCTTTAGCTCTAGTTTATAGATTAACAAAAACATCAGTATCATCAAGAGCACTGAGCTCTTTTACAGCAATGCCCTGAGGTCACATTCATGAAGAAACATGTAATATGTGAAGTAGTACTAATAACAACAATAATTTCAAAATAATTACAAAAAACTCAGCTAAGATAAAAAAAAAAAAAAACAAGTAAAAATGTCTGGTTAGAATGATAAATAACAATAAAAACTGTAAAAGGAAATAGATAAATAAAAAGTGTGACAAAAACAGCAACAAAAAAATAAAGGTAGGTAAAGTCCATTAAAACAATAAATAGCAACAATCAGATAAGTCAGGAACACTATACTACAACTGTATCGTCCAGTAGACACTTAAAATGATCTACTGACACATACCTGTGTCATTTCAATCCCTTTTTATTGCTGCTTTACTGATCTGAGGAGTTTCAGGGGCTATGAATTCTGTGTTTGCTGACAGATGGACTCCGTTTTTAAAAAACAAGTGAGCTCAAAAGGTAACTTGCCTAGAAATGCCTTATGAAACAAAAAGGTGGCAGTGTTGTTCCCTTTTATTACTGAGAGAGAGAATCTAACTGTTGTTTGCACTATGGTGAGACAAAAATAAAGCACATTTAACTGAAGCATATGCAGACATGTGTGGGAAAAAGACTGTTGTGTTGTTAATAATAGACTTCTCTGCAGCTAATTATGTTTCTGCACTTTAGGGATTGTAAAGCTTTAGGTCTTAAGTTTGTTTGTGATACATGTATTAACCCTTTCATGCACAGTGGTCACTATAGTGGACAGCTAATAAAAAAGCCATTTTCTAGTATATGCACAAGTGCAGCTGTGGTAGAAAGAGTCAAGAGCGAGGTATTAAACAATATCTGAATATATTACAATTTGTGAAAAGATTAGTTTAACTGCATTTAAATATACACATACATTTATATGTACATTTATTTTATTTTATCATTTTATTCATCGGTTTATATTTCTTCAGTTGAAAAGTCAAATGCATGCTGTCCATTTGATAAAATGCTTGAAACTTAAAAAAAAAAAAGTCAGTCTTTTTTTTTCATGGCTAAAGGGAATAAAAACACTTAGGAAGAAAATCCTGATTGAAGTTGTCATAATTCATACACAAACTGTCAAAATTTGTGTTATTCTACAACCCTAATTCCAAATTAGTGGGGACATTGTGTAAAGCAAATTAAAACAAAATGCAGTGTTGCTAAAAGAAAAGCTGATGCACCACAGTGGTACACACGCCCCTGTCGCAACTTTTTTGGAACGTGTTGTCTTGTTATTTTCTAACAGGTTTTGGTGCATTCAGAATTTTCTTCCATTGTCTGAAGGTTTGTGGTATCAGATTTCTTCTCTTATTGAGGTATTTTTTGTTTATTTTAGTGTTTTAGAATAAATTGTAAAATAAAATCTAATTATTATAAGGATTGACACAAATTGAATTGTCTTAACTTACTTTAACTAAGCAAGTTCCATTAGGTTATAAAACATGTTCTATTTAGTTTTGCAAGTACAAATAAAGGCCCTTCTTGTATATTAAAATACACTGGTCGAATACCTTAAGATGTTGGCCTGATTTTCGCTATAGCCCCCGCTGAATAAAAATTCACCAGCCACCACCGTTGTAACTTGCATATTTATGACTTAAGTTGAAGACACAGAAAAAGATACTGAACAAATACAACAGTAGTTTATCCATACAAAAGAGGAACTTTGTCACTGACATGCAACAAATGTCCTTAACCAGACTGGTGGTGGCATCATTGTGGTTCATGCATGACCGGGACTCCCAAGGCCAGCAGGATATCCTAGTGAATGTTAACTCTCATTATTCATTGTCAAGGACGCTGCCAGCAGCTCATGTTACTCAGATATTATTTCCCTCATTTCTTTCACCAATATGTATTTTTTTTTCCACCTTTTTCATTGCTTGAATAAGTGAACTTTTCTCAGACTTTTCCCTCTGACATAGTATGATTTTCTTTTTCAAAAATCATCCTGCTGATAATTCTGATAAATAGCCAAAAGATAAGTCAAATATCAAACAAATATTTAATAAATCATTTGTTAATAATTAATATATCATCATCTTTTTTGTGCATTCCACATAATTTCAATTAAACTGGTGTTTGGTTGCTTGATTACTAGAAAAAAAATTAACTAAATTAAAAATTAAATTATCAAATTATTTTAAACTTTTCGTTTTTGGGCGTTGTTATTTTAGTTGTGTTTGTGTTATGTTTATTCACTTTGAACAGAGTTAAAATTAATACCAAATGTTGGTGGAATGAGGTAGTGTCTGTTTATGAGTCATAAGAAATCAATAATAATATTTAAGAAGGACTAGATGAAGCTGATCAACTCAAAGTGCAGGACTCATTGCTGATTGTTATTGTCAAAGTATATTGTTGTGCTCGTCATGCTCTTGTCGAGGTTGTGTCACAGCAGCCTGCTGACATCCTGAATGGGTGGAGGAAAACTCACTTCACCCGTCCTTGGCTCCAACTTCTTATTTGAACTCTAGTACTCATTTTTGAACTCTAGGGTGTTACATATTGCCCTTTAAAGAAAGTTTTACCTCAAATTAGGGGTGTGCAATATGATGATATAAGAACGTGAAGGATTAGAACGTGTTCACAATCTGCCATTACACAGAGATTGTTGTAACATGCTACAGTGCACATTTTATCAGTTGCAGTTCTATGCTCATACACACAATGCATCCAAAGCAGTTTTCTCAGCCAAATCACAATATTTGCTGGTCCATTCATGACACACAGATGAACTACTCATAGGATTTGTGCCTTGTCTTTTATCTCAAAAGCAAGAATCCATGGATGAAAAAGAAAACTTCACCAAACAGTTAGTCCCAAAACAGGTCCTGAGGCTGAATTATTTAATACTGTAGTACCAATAAGCTCGGCAGAGAGATGCCACAGGTGGAAAGAGTGAAATTTAACAGGTGAAGTAACTTGAAGATTACTCATAACATCTATGCTCGTTATTGTAAGTAAGTGCAATAAAACCCTTGCAAGTAATGAGACAACACTTTATCAATACACCTGATCAACAAGCAATAACATGTAAACATATGAAGAGCTATATTTTAATCTGCTCTGCGTGCCGTCTGTAATCCAGCACCATCGAACAATGGTTTGGCTAACTGCAAACTGAAACAAACCAAAATGTAAGCTGTCTGTTTGATGTCAGACTGTTTAGCTTAGTTGGCCACAGATGTTAAGCTTTGTTTAATTTTTGTAAATTTACTGCTGGATGTGACAAAGAGCCCCTCCTCTCTGCAGCATCAAAGCAGACAGACGGCAGGATGATAGATACTGACTGATGTCTGGGTTCTTCATTATTTATAAACTTAACCAAGTGTTTTGATGTCAGGATTATGATCTTTTTCAATGCAGGAAGGTCCTGTGGTGCATCAGACTTTTTTAAATTAAAATTTTAGATTTGATTCCAGTGAGTTTATGTAATGACTTTGTTATTGTAAGAAGCAGTTTAATGTTGCTGCTCTAGTTGAAGTTAATTATAAAAATATTCAGTTCACAAAGATTGCACACACACATTAAAATCTGTTCAAAAAGATACTTTGGCTTAAATGGTCTGTTATTTTATTTTTCTTTATATTTTTAAATTAGTTTGGTTGCTTACTCTTCCGTAACTTGTAAAATGGTCTTAAAACCAACAGAAACAGAATTGTGATTAAAATCATGATCCTGCCATAAAAACAAAATGTGATATGATCTTTTTGCCATACTGCCCACCTCTCCCTTAAATTCCTTTATTTTAATGTTTTGACTTGTTTTCTTTCCTCTGTCTCTTCACAGCGTCCCTACTAACAGCACTGCAGCTATATATGGAGTCCAAAACAACACAAATAATGATAGCTGTCATGAAGTACAAACCAAGGACTGGGTCGTCACTGTGGTGCCAGTTTATATCCTGTTCATCACTGTGCTGGGGATTGTGTTTAATGTGTTTGTCCTGATGGTTTTCTGCCTTCATAAGAAGCCCTGCACCGTGCCTGAGATCTACTTGAGCAACCTGGCTGCTGCTGATCTTATCCTAGTGTCCTGTTTGCCTTTCTGGGCTGTCAACTTATCCAAAAGACACAACTGGATTTTTGGTCGGTTCCTGTGTAAAGTCGTCAACCTGGGCATCAAAATGAACGCCTGCTGCAGCATCTACTTCCTCGTTCTAGTTAGCATAGACCGCTATCTGGCACTGGTGCATACGATGTCTCAAAACAGAATGCGTAGGCCAAAATTTGCCAAACTTGGCTGTGTGCTGGTGTGGGTTTTCTGCTTGCTCCTGGGTGTCTCCACGCTCATCTACAGGGAAGTAAAACCTCACTGTAATGCTACCAAATGCTATCTTGAAATGACTGCCCTTGAATACTATCTGTATGAGGGGAAGCTAATTTTGTTCAGCTTCATCATCCCCATTCCCATTCTTTCTTTCTGCACTTTCAAGATTATTCAAGCTCTGAAAAACCGGTTAAGGGAGGGGTTAAACGGCCACAGAACAGACACAAGGCCACCACCCTGGTGCTGGTGGTCCTCCTGGCGTTCCTGATCTGCTGGGTGCCATTCCATGTGGTTAGGATAGTAGAAGTCCTCGTGAGAGCTGATGTCCTGCAAGTGAACAACACCAGCCGAAGCCCTGGACACCTGGACCCAAATCGTCACCAACTTAGCCTTCTTCAACAGTGTTCTCAACCCCATCCTCTACGTCGTCGTAGGACAGAACTTTAGGAAAAAAGCTAAGGAACTATTCAAGCAATTTAACCATGAACGTACTACCACCATGACATCCTTACGCTCAAACATGACGAGAAGTGTTAAGCATGAGGATATCTCAAGCTGATCTATAGGATTGTGATTTTTTTTTTTTTTTTTTTTTTTTTTTTGAGGAGTTATGTATGTTTTTTCAGTTGCACTTTTTTTACGGTGCACTAATTAAACAAAACAAACTGTACTTAATATTAAATTTGTATTAAACCCTAATTAGACACCATACACCCAGCAGTACCCTAATAAGATGTAACAAGCCATAATACCTATATCAAATTAGACAAAAACTAGAAATAATACGTTCTTTATTAGACAGTATTAGACCCTTTATTAGACCCTTACAAGACTTTATTAGAGGGTAATCAGGGGTCACATCGCAAGTTATTATCGCACCATTCAGACACAAAGCAATTCAAGGTGCTTTACAAGGGCATGAAAATATTAAAATAAAACTTTAAAAGAACATTAAAATTGCATATGAGATCATTAAAACAAAAACTAAAAGCAAGCCAATAAATAGATAAAACATAACAGAAACTGCATTTAGCAAAAGCAAACAAATATAAAAACAAGATTATTGTCACAAGAAGTTATGTATCTATTTCACTGGAAAGCTGCAGTAAACATTAATGTTTTAAGCCCTGATTTAAATGAGCTGGCAGTTTCAGCTGACCTCGGTATTCAGGAAGTTTGTTCCACAGGTGGGAAGAATAGAAACTAAAGGCTGCTTCACCTTGCTTGGTTTTGCTTTTATGCCTGAGACCATTTAGTGCTTTATAGACAAATAACAGATTTTAAAATATTATCCTTTGACACACAGAAAGCCAGTGCAGTGATTTAAGCACTGGTGTGATATGTCCACTTTCCTGGTGTTGGTGAGGACTCAGGCAGCAGCATTCCAGGCAAACTGCAGCTGTCTGATTCATTTTTTACTCAGGCCTGTGAAGACACATTTACAATAGTCCAGCCTGCTGAAAATGAAAGCATGAGTAAGTTTTTATGTATCTTGTTTAGACAGAAATCCTTTAATTCTTGATATGTTTTTGAGGTGGTAGAAGGCTGATTTGGCAATTGTCTTTCTTTGACTGTTGAAATTTAGGTCTGAGTCCATAACTACACCAAGATTTCTGGCTTGATTTATAGATTTTAGTGTCATGGATTCAAGGTGACCTTTGTTCCTTGGGGCCAAAAACAACTACCTCAGTTTTTTCTGTGTTTAGTTGTAGCAAATTCTGGCACATCCACATATCGATTTCTTCAATGCACTTATTTAGCAGATGTAGGGGACTGTAGTCATGTGGTGACACTGTTATGCAGAGCTGTGTGTCATCTGCGTAATTGTGGTAGGAGATGTAATGATATCCCATAATCTGAGCAAGAGGGAGCATGTAAATATTGAATAGAAGAGGCCCAAGAATGGACTCTTGAGGACCTCCGCATGTAATATTTGTTCACACATAGTCATAATTGCTCGAAATCCAGACTGAAAGCCATTAAAGAAATTGATTTGCTGGTGTGAGTGTAAAATCCTGGGTGAATAGTGTACAGTTGTTTTTGTTGATAGAGCGCTTTCTGATTACCTCTGTTGTAATTTTACTGGTGTCAGCAGAGATGGCAATTTTAAAGAAAACACAGCAATGATCAGAAAAGGCAATATCAGTCATTACAGAACTAACAAAACTATATTGTAAACTCAAGGAAAATCATATATCTGCTACTTGAGACACCTTCTTCGGCTGGTCCCATACAATTTGCAGCAATGCCAGGTCTGATGCCTACGTCTTTGATCAAATCACATTATCCTGTAGTAGTACATTGAGTCTCTGGAGTCACCTATAGACAAAATATTCCCCTACCTCTATAATTTTGGTCTGTAGTTGGTCAATCTGTGTTAAATATTGTTTTTAAAGAGGGAAATATCAGATATGTGATTTCACTTTAGTTTACAGTACAGTTCTGTTGTAATGTGTCCCTAATTATCCTCTGATAAAGTCTAGTAACAGTCTAACAGTGGGGAACAATACACTTTAGTTTACACTACACTTCTGTAGTAATGTGTCCCAAATTACCCTCTGATAAAGTCTAATAAGGGTCTAATAAAAGGTCTAATACTGTGTTGGGTATATAGTGTCTGATTAGGGTAAAGTTGTGTATGCTAAATGTCTGATAAAGAGCATATTATTTCTAGTTTTTGTGTAATTTGATACCAAGTACAGCTTGTTCTGTCTTATTATTATTACTGTAAGATAAAGAGCAACCATTTTTTCCAACACTTAACTTAATGAAACATAATGAAAGTTATTTTCCCAGAAGTAAGATAAGAAAAATATTTGAAGTTTTATCCACATTACATTTGTGTAGAAGTGAAACTGTCTCGCCTTGGACAGTTGCCCATCAGTTCTGGCGTAATATAACTGTAGTATGATTCTTTGTTGTGGTTGGAACATAAGCCAGGTTTTTAGCGAAGAAGCTAATGATACAAAATCTATACCACTGGTGTATACTGTCACACTACACATCTTACAGTGCTGGTATCTGTTCCTGGTCTTAAACCTTTTTCAATACACTCTGTGATGTACAAATGTTGGATGAGAATACACAGTCTCACATTTTCAAATGAGAGGTCAGGTGTTAGTGTAAGGCCTGAGCCCATGTCTTGGCCAACACTCAGGTTGAAAGTTCAGAAGTTGTTAGGAGGACAAGATGTGATCACAAGCAATCATATAAAGCCACATATCAATGCTCTGTTTTGTGAACTAACATCCGGGAACCAGAATAAATAATAAAAGTGTATGGTCATTTTTAATGCAGGGGAGTAGATGTTACATCCTGTTGACATTTTGTACCACGTCCGGTAGAACTTTCTAGGATATGAGACTCAAATGACCGGATCTACCATTTATTCCCTGCCTGTTGTTTCATCAGAAATGCTTTCAGACTTAACACAATAATAACACTGCTACATAATTACAAACAGCTTTACCATATCATGTTTTATATTGCAGAAGTAATGAGCACAATTTAACATCATGGTAATAATGCACAAAGTAGATGGAAGCAGACTCTCTGTGTAACCGCAACACTTTACAGCGTTAATGTAACACTTTAATGGTTAAGATGTTCACGTTTGTCTGTGTGCATGTCTGTGGATATGTGTCTGAATATATACGTGTGTTTTAATGGTAATCAAATGTCAGCCTGCTTTCCACACACTCTATACACATTTGCATTTGTGTACAATTTTTGTTTTCCTCAGTTTATTATTTACTGCTCAAAGTCACAGTAACCTGAGGACTCACACTTGCATGCCAGTATCTCTTTACTGTGTAAACACATCATCACTGTTGCTAAGATAAATGTTGTGTGTATCAATTGTGAAGCCTTTTACATACCAGTGTGATATAATGTAAAACCTGGAATGAATGGCATGAATGCAAAAGTCTGAAACGAACACGGCTATATGACTTCATTAAAGACATGCTCATACAACGAGGTGGCTTGGGATTTTTTTTTCTGATAAGTTTTGATGAAACTTTCCATGATGAACTAGAAGAGTGCACTCAGTACAGTTCCAGATGGTGAAGCATCTACTGCAATGCCTCCGCAACTGTCAGATGCAACCAGCGGAGATTTGCAAAGTTCTGCCAACATTAAAATGACACCCACATACACTGTTCCTAACTGAAACAAAATTTCAAACTGAAGCAGTTGTTGATCACATGTGGCCCCTAGTGGCTGGTTAAGAGGAGTCAGAAGTCAGCTGACAATGTTTGTATAAGACAGAGCAATCAAAAAAAAAATAGTTTTAATTACTGCCTACAGTTATATATCTCAGCCAATCAGTCAAGTTGCAGTTTACATCCATGCCTGTCCAGACTCATATAATGTACTGTATGCAGTTAAGACTTTGAAGGAATTCAAAGTTACAAGTTGATATAGTGGTAAGTTTCAAATTAAAGGACCTATAAAAGGTATCAAAGGGAAAATTGGGCATTTCTCATGTGGATGTCCAGTCAGTGTTGATGGTGAATGTAGCCAACTGAAGAAATAAATTCCTCAGTGCATGCCATATTGATTTATTGGCTGTCCATGCTGGGCCCCATACACTTATCCAAAAGCACTGGCTACCGCCCTTGGGAGGCTTCCAGCAGGCTCTCCATGCCCTTTGCCAGCTTTCAGCGCCCCAGAGTCAATCCCAAATCCCATAACAAGTATCCAGTGAGCCAAGGAAGGGCTCCCAACCCTCTAAGCCTGATCCAAATCCATAACACAAGAGGGTGCTCGCTGCAGAACCAATGGGCGGGGATGAACCAGTTTCAGTCCCGCCCCCAGGTTCAACCCCTCGCTCACAGTCGGTGAATATACTGAATATACAGTAAATGACAGTGTGAAATCTGTATGGATATTAGCTTCCAGACAGTAGTCCTGCATTAAAATAATCCAGAGTCTGTGTTGGTGAACATACCAACTCTGCCTTACTCTACTAAAGTGTGTTTTTCTTTAAAAAAAAAAAAAAAAAAAATTGGTTGAGCTCTGCAGACTGCGAAGGCCATAGCACTTGATTCACATCATTTTCATATTCATCAAACAGTTCAGCAACCCCTTGTGCCTTATGAATGGGATCATGGACGAGACCACTCAGAATATGATGATGAGGAATAATTATGCCACAAGATACAAGATTACAAAATAACTTAACTTGTCATTTCTCATTCACAAAGTAATACTGTTACCAGAACAAGTACTGGTACCTCAGAGATATTGAATCAAGAATACATACTAATAAAATAATAAACACAGTTATTATTATTAGTTCAATAATAATATTGATTGCCTGAAACTGTTTCAGCACCCTATTATATCTTGAGCAGGGGCTATGATAGTTGTTCCCAGATGACAGAAGGGGAAACAGACCATAGGAAGGGTGATGAAGGTCTTTTATGACGTTGGCGGCCCTGCGAGGACACCGTTGATTGTAGATCTCCAGCAGGGAGGGGACAGGGGCATTAATGATTTTGCTGATGATGCTGATGCGAATATTAAGTTATTCTTTTTGGATAAATATTCTAAGGCTTATTTGTCTACAAAATCTCTTCGTCCATCTGTCCTACTGTGTGTATAAATACGAAATGGAAAACGCAAAAGTTTAAATCAGATTTGAACCCTGGTCACCTACTTCAGCAACTAACATCTTAACCCACTATGCTATCTGCCTTACTCTATTGGTGAATGTGAAATGAAACTTAAAAAACTTGAGGAAGGAATCAAACACTAGACACCTGCTTCATACATTGTCTTTACCCACTATGCTATCTGACTGAATGAAGAAAAGAGTGTGCATCTATCATAACTTTCAACACTTGACAGTGCTGAAAGCCAGAGGTGACTAACGTCCTTTATAACACTGTTTTAATTGTGATTTTGGTACATGCGCATACGCAATAATCCCATATAAACAGTTAACGGACTAGGAATCCGTACACTTCCATATATTTAACAGGGTAACTTAGGTCAGATGTTATAACAGTAATTAATGTGATATGATTGAAATTAATTCACTGTATCACCATCTTTCACAAATGGCCTATATCTTAATGGAGTGGTGGTGCCGTAGATGTACAGCTCCACCCTTGTGGTTCTGCAGGGAGCACCACTTGCATAACACTGGTTCTTCGGCCATCAGCGTGCTCCAGCAGGCCCGGGCAGGACTCCAGGAGCCACGTCGACCAACCAAACCAGTGTGTTTGGACACAATGTGGACACTTGTGTTTCAAGGAAGTAGCTATTCTAACCAAAACCATAATGCTTTCCTGAACCTGACCAAGTAATTTTGGTGCCAAAACCTAAGTGAAGTGAAACACCTGAAATGTTTCTCACAAAGCTATTTTGAAAGTCTAACCTGATGTGGCATAGGTATTATTGCTAACTTGACAGCGGAATGAGATTGCATGTACTTTTCACATCTAGACAAGGCTAAACAAGACAGTGTCACAGTGGACCAGTGGCTTTATTACACACTTCACATGTGACTGTGGTCGTAGGCTATGTGTCAATGACGATCTAAAAATGATGCAACATCTCATTGGAATTAGAATGAAATCTGGTCTATAGACTAGAAATGTGCTGGCATGTATGTATACAATGTGTTATGTATACAGTGCAACTAGAAGAGGTAAAAAACAGTGGAGCAGGGGGATACTAGGATCCAGGTACAACCGACCCTTCACTAAGCCCTGCCTCCAAACAACAACTGTCCAATCATAGGTTAGCAACTGTAAATAGACCTCCATTTCTCTACCTGATGAAGGTGTGCACGAGGCTCAGAGAAGATACTTGACAGTAGTGTCTTTTTGTAGTCTGTCAAAAATATGAAACACAAGAGCACAAGTGTGGTGGATTGATGAAACTCTCCTCTAACATAAGCTGCAAATGTTAGCATGTCTGGCTAACTAATGCTAGCTTACTAGCTGCAGTAACATTACCTCCAGCCAAACTTGTTAGATACCACTGCGTCTGCATATGTTATATGGGGGTTTAAGGAGGAGGATGTGGGCTGATGCAGAATCAAAGTGGGTCGACAGTGATGCATCTCACTCTGGCTTGTTGTCTCAAGTCTAAGCTGGGTTTGCTCAGGTCTTATCCTGGCTGTCTTCTGCGATCACGATGTGGCTGGTCTAGTTAGGTGACCCGCTGCACTAATCAAATTCCTGCACTTCCTTTTCCCATGTTAATGAGTGTATTTCTGTCATCTACCATGTAGTTATACCTGCTGTATTTCAGCAACTAACCAATGTTTACTGAGATGTAAGCTAGTTTTAGCATCAGTCTTTTAGCATCAACATCATGTCATGTATGCAGCTGTTAGTTAACTTTGCATTTAAGCTTTCACATGGTTCTTGTTTTAAAACATGTTAGATGGAAACATTAAAATGTCAGCTGGAGACGGACTTAACTCGAGCTAACAGTAGCTCACATCAGCCAGCTAAACTCATGAGATCTGCTTGTAATCATTATTTTAGCCAACAAAATCCTGCATGAATGCAGTGCAAGAATGGAAAATTTGGCAAGCTTAGCAACAGTAACTAAGGAAGGTGGTGCTTAGCAAAGGGTCATATTGGCCAATCAGGATGAGATCACCTGAGCTGTTCAGAGGCCCATGAAACACAGGTGTGTCAGCTTCACTCTTGCTCCTGAGATCACTCCTGTGCACATGCTTCCTTGGTAAGCCAAACAAACTGTTGTATTCAAGATTATTTGATTGTAAGGGTAATGTAGGGGCGCCCGAGGTGATGTATTTGTATGTATTAAGTAATACTGAATATTGAATTGAAGTGAATTTCTGTAAAAATATGGGTCTACCAGCAACTTATTCTTTCTTTAGTAAAGGGTCCTAACACTCCAGGAGTAGTGGCAGTGGCAAAGTAGGAGAATGTCTCTTTAAAATCAAGAATTGTTTACCTGTGTGTAGACGGAGATTTAACATGTGCTCTCTTAAATTCACCTTAAATTCACAGGCCAAGTGCTGGTTGCTGTTTACACTCTACTTTACATTGTTTAGTTTAGATTTTGTTTATTGAGTTTTAGTAGTTTGAGTATCTTGTTTTGGTGCTGCAGCTGGTTTTGGCCTCTGGTCACAGGAGCGCCTGGTGCACTGGGAGTTAACCTGTTGGTTTGTGGTGAACTCATTTAGGTTTTGCTGTGGCACTGATAGTAGTTAGGGTGTTTTTCTGTTGGGGTACAAAAGGGGGTTTATTTTGTTTGTAGTTTTGGTATTTATTTATTTTTGGTTTATTCACTGACAGCATACTTCCAGTGCATCGGATGCTGACTTGGTGTGTCACTCCCTGCAGCAAGACATTCTACTTTTTAACCTTTTTTAATTGGTGTTAAGGACCATTCTTGCAAAAAAAAAAAAAAAAAAAAAAAAAAAGCCTGTTATGGCATTTTGACCATGCTGACTGTTGGCTTTGTTATTGAAGTTCACCTGCATGTATATCAGAGCTTAGCTGAATGTGATAACAGGAGAGGAACAGAATAAATGGAGAGTTAGGCACGTTACAGCATGCCAAGTGATATTCCCAAGAATTGGCCTGACGTCACTTTTTTTTTTTCTTTAAGAGAGCAAATCATAGTCAGACAGACCACAGTAGCAGAAAGCACCAGAACAGCGTGTATCTGGATATTTTACATCTTAATATCTGAAGGAGAAATGAGTCTGCCACCAAGGTATGCATAAGCTTTATTTGGTTTGTATATTGCTTTTTAATGTATTACAACGATTCACTGTAGTTAACGAGGGCAAGCAACAACTAAACAATGTTTAACAATGTTCAACAGCAAAAATTATTGTGTTTTATGAAATATTCTGGAAATAGCAGAAAAGGGTTGAACACAGAGGCACAACCTGCTCAAATAAAAGCCGGAGTTTTAGTTGTTTCAACATGTAGACTGCAGCTCTGTCACTTTTTTGTCTCAATAAGTTTAGTGCTCGATGTTGATCTGCTTCAGTCACAGTTCTTAGATAGACAGTAGGATCAGTAAGACTGCTTTAATATTGTATTTTTGGCTCCTTTTATAATAGATATCAGAGAGCTCTGGGTTTGTACACAAACAATAACTGCTAAAAGTTTGTTTGTGTTTGTGTTGTCAAAGTATATTGTTGCACTCGTGCTCTTGTGGAGGTTGTGTCACAGCAGCCTGCTGACAACCTCCCTGAGCTTAAAATCCAGAGAGGAGAGGGTGGAGGAAAACACACTTCAACCGCCCGTGGCTCCAACTCCGTATTTGGACTCCAGAACTCATTTTTAAACACTATGGTGTCACATAATGCCCCTTTAAGTAAAATTTTCCCTCAGATTAAGGGTGTGCGATATGATGACATAAGAATGCGAAGGATTAGAATGTGTTCACAATCTGCCATTACACCGAGATTGTTGTATCATTATACAGTGCACATTCTTTCAGTTGCAGTTCTATGCTCATACACGCAATGCATCCAAAATAATTTTCATCGCCAAATCACACTATTTGCTAGTCCATTCATGACACACAGATGAACTACTCATAGGATTACTAAAGGCAAATTACTGAAGACTGTAGTATTGATAAGCTCCGATGTTATCTGTACTTTTTTAGGCTTTTCTGCTACTCAGTACCATGGCTATCTGAGTGTGTCAAGACAGCTTTTAAACACACACACACACACACACACACACACACACGTGAGGTGAATGCCTGGCAGAGTGGAGATGCCACAGGCAGAGAGAAGTAAGTATTAAGACAATACTTTATACTCTGTACTTTTATACTTTATACTTAACACCTGATTATCAAGCAGTAACATGTAAACATATGAAGAGCTATATTTTAATCTGCTTTGCACGCCGTCTGTAATCACCACCGCAGAACAATTGTTTGGCTAATAGCAAACTGAAACAAACCAAAATGTAAGCTGTCTGTTTGATGTCAGACTGTTTAGCTTAGTTGGCCACAGATGTTAAGCTTTGTTTAATTGTTGTAAATTTACTGCTGGATGTGACAAAGAGCCCCTCCTCTCTGCAGGCAGTGAATAACATCAGCATCAAAGCACACAGACGGCAGGATGATAGATACTGACTGATGTCTGTGTTCTTCATTATTTATAAACTTAACAAAGTGTTTTGATGTCAGGATTATGATCTTTTTCAATGCAGAAAGGTCCTGTGGTGCATCAGACTTTTTTAAATTAAAATTTTAGATTTGATTCCAGTGAGTTTATGTAATGACTTTGTATTGTAAGAAGCAGTTTAATGTTGCTGCTCTAGTTGAAGTTAATTATAAAAATATTCAATTTACGAAGTTTGCACACACACATTAAAATCTGTTAAAAAGGATACTTTAGCTGAAATGGGCTGTTATTCTATTTTTTTCAAGGCTATATTTTTAAATAGGCAAATTAGCTTGGTTGGTTACTCTTCTGTAACTTGTAAAATGGTCTTAAAACCAACAGAAACAGAATTGTGATTAAAGTCATGATCCTGCCATAAAAACAAAATGTGATATGATCTTTTTGCCATACCACCCACCTCTCCCTTAATTTTCCTTTGTTTTAATATTTTTATTGTTTTCTTTCCTCTGTCTCTTCACAGCGTCCCTGCTAACAGCACTGCAGCTATATATGGAGTCCAAAACAACACAAATAATGATAGCTGTCATGGAGTACAAACCAAGGACTGGGTCATCACTGTGGTGCTAGTTTATATCCTGTTCATCACTGTGCTGGGGATTGTGTTTAATGTGTTTGTCCTGATGGTTTTCTGCCTTCATAAGAAGCCCTGCACCGTGCCTGAGATCTACTTGAGCAACCTGGCTGCTGCTGATCTTATCCTAGTGTCCTGTTTGCCCTTCTGGGCTGTCAGCTTATCCAAAAATTACAACTGGATTTTTGGTCGGTTCCTGTGTAAAGTCGTCAACCTGGGCATCAAGATGAACGCCTGCTGCAGCATCTACTTCCTCGTTCTAGTTAGCATAGACCGCTATCTGGCACTGGTGCATACGATGTCTCAAAACAGAATGCGTAGGCCAAAATTTGCCAAACTTGGCTGTGTGCTGGTGTGGGTTTTCTGCTTGCTCCTGGGTGTCTCCACGCTCATCTACAGGGAAGTAAAACCTCACTGTAATGGTACCGCATGCTATCTTGAAATGACTGCCCTTGAATACTATCTGTATGAGGGGAAGCTAATTTTGTTCAGCTTCATCATCCCCATTCCCATTCTTTCTTTTTGCACTTTCAAGATTATTCAAGCTCTGAATAACCGGTTAATGGAGGGGTTAAACGGCCACAGAACAGAGCACAAGGCCACCACCCTGGTGCTGGTGGTCCTTGTGGCGTTTTTGATCTGCTGGGTGCCATTCCATGTGGTTAGGATAGTAGAAGTCCTCGTGAGAGCTGATGTCCTGCAAGTGAAAGACCAGCGCCGAAGCCCTGGACACCTGGGCCCAAATCGTCACCAACTTAGCCTTCTTCAACAGTGTTCTCAACCCCATCCTCTACGTCGTCGTAGGACAGAACTTTAGGAAAAAAGTTAAGGAAGTCTTCAAGCAGCGGCACCATGAACGTACTACCACCAAGACATCCTTACGCTCAAACATGACGAGAAGTGTTAAGCATGAGGATATCTCAAGCTGATCTATAGGATTGTGATTTTTTATTTTTTTGAGAAGTTATATGTTTTTCAGTTGCAGTTTATTTTAGAGTGCACTAATTCAACAAAACAAACTGTATTTTGTATTAAATTTGTATTAAACCCTAATAAGACACCATACACCACAACAGTATCCTAATAAGATGTAATAAGTCATAATACCTGTATCAAATGAGCATGGAAATACATTAAAATAAAACTTTAAAAGAACATTAAAATTGCATTTGAGATCATTAAAACAAAAACTAAAAGCAAGCCAGAGAAGAAGTTATGTATCTATTTCACTGGAAAGCTGCAATAAACTAATGTTTTAAGCCCTGATTTAAATGAGCTGGCAGTTTCAGCTGACCTCAGGTATTCAGGAAGTTTGTTCCACAGGTGGGGAGAACAGAAACTAAAGGCTGCTTCACCTTGCTTGGTTTTGCTTTTATGCCTGAGACCATTTAGTGCTTTATGGACAAATAACAGATTTTAAAATCTATCCTTTGACACACAGAAAGCCAGTGCAGTGATTTAAGCACTGGTGTGATATGTTCCACTTTCCTGGTGTTGGTGAGGACTCAGGCAGCAGCATTCCAGGCAAACTGCAGCTGTCTGATTCATTTTTTACTCAGACCTGTGAAGACACGTTTATAATAGTCCACCGAGCTGAAAATGAAAGCATGAGTAAGTTTTTATGTATCTTGTTTAGACAGAAATCCTTTAATTCTTGATATGTTTTAAGGTGGTAGAAGGCTGATTTAGCAATTGTCTTTCTTTGACCATTGAAATTTAGGTCTGAGTCCATAACTACACCAAGATTTCTGGCTTGATTTGTAGATTTTAGTGTCATGGATTCAAGGTGACCTTTGTTCCTTGGGGCCAAAAACAACTAGTCAGTTTTTTCTGTGTTTAGTTGTAGCAAATTCTGGCACATCCACATATCGATTTCTTCAATGCACTTATTTAGCAGATGTAGGGGACTGTAGTCATGTGGTGATACTGTTATGTAAAGTTGTGTGTCATCTGCATAATTGTGGTAGGAGATGTTATGATATTCCATAATCTGAGCAAGAGGGAGCATGTAAGATGTTGAATAGAAGAGGCCCAGAATGGACCCTTGAGCACCTCCACATGTAATATTTGTTCACACATAGTCATAATTACCTATTGACACAAAGTTATGCCTGTCTTGTAAATAAGATTTAAACCAATTTAGCACGGTGCCAGAAAGTCCCACCCACTTTTCTAGCCTGTCGAGCAGTATCTTATGGTCAACTGTGACAAATGCAGCACTGAGGTCCAGTAATACCAAAACCAAAATCTTTGATGCATCACTGCTCAGATGAATGTCATTTAAAACTTTAACATGTGTAGTCTCAGTGCTGTGGTATGCTCGAAATCCAGACTGAAAGGCATTAAAGAAATTGTTTTGCTGATGTGGGTGTAAAATCCTGGGTGAATAGTGTACAGTTGTTTTTGTTGATATGGTGCTTTCTCATGTATACAATGCAACTAGAAGAGGAAAAAAAACAGTGGAGCAGGGGGATACTAGGATCCTGGTACAACTGACCCTTCACTTAGCCCTGCCTCCAAACAACTGTCCAATCATAGGTTAGCAATCGTAACTAGAGCTCCATTTCTCTACATCTCTACATTGTCTTTACAAAACCATCAGCGAATGGAACAAGCTCCCAGAGCACCTCAAAAACATCTCTGATTACCATTGTTTTACTCATAAAACTAAAAACTGGATTCTGAGTCAGCAGTCGTGCCAACACTGAGTCCAGGACCCCTGTGCTAAGGTTACCAGTTGGTACCGTGGGGATGGGGATACCCTCGTGGGTAGTCCCATCCCCACCCCACCCTCCCACACTCCCACCCCCATCCCACACTCTCTCACTAGACTTGTATTTAATCCACCTGTACAAGGAAACTGTAGCAGTAACCTGCTGGATTGAATGTATTATGTTCTGTACAGTGTGTACCTTCCGCCTTTTAGGTAATGGGTGCCTGTGACTACTAATTTCAAATTGCACTTTTGTAATTTATTATGTATTATGCTCTGTGCAGTGTGTACCTTCCGCTTTTAGGTAATGGGCACCTGTGACTACCACATCTCAATTTGCACTTCGCAATTTATTATGTATTATGCTCTGTGCAGTGTGTACCTTCTGCTTTTTAGGTAATGGGCACCTGTGATACCATATTTCAAATTGCACTTAAGCTCTGTGCAGTTGTTTACCTTACGCTGTTAGGTAAAGGGCACCTGTGACTACCATATTCAAACTGCACTTTGTAATTTAATCGTGATGATTGTTATTATTTTTATTCTTAGTCTGATGATGTTGTTATCAACGTACCTTGTACCGTGTATCTTAACTTGCACTGATGATTTATTTATGACGTCTGTCTTTTATGTCAAGGACTACAGATGGAAATTAGCTTTCCTGCTAAATCTGGTGCAGCCATCTTTTTATTTCCCTGGAATAATTAATGCCACTGCATGTTGTCCTGCTATAAATTAAATAAACTAAACTAAACTAAACATGTTGAAGGTGTGCAGGAGGCTCAGAGAAGAGCGATACTTGACGTTTCATGAATCTGGATGGTAGTGTCTTTTTGTAGTCTGTCGAAAATGTGAAACTGTTAGAGTTTAGGCCTTGCCTCTCCCTTTCCTTGTGTTTCCTATCGTTTTCCCTCCCCAGTGTGTCATGTTTGTCTCAGTCTGTCTCTGTGTTGCTGGGCGTGGAATCTGGGTTCCCTCCTCCTGCCTGCCCATCTGATCCTCTGCAGCTGCTGAGTCTGCTCACCTGCAACCAATCTCCTATCAAGCCACTGCAGTATTTAACCCCGGCTCAGACATCCAGACTCTGCCAGATCATTCAGTCTCCATTGTGATCCTCCACGCCTGCTCCACCAGAATTCAACCTGCCTCGCCTTGGTCTTCAGTTGCCTGTCTGGTTTCTTCAACTCCTTTGCCTGCTCTGCTGTACCTGTCCTCCTCAGCCAGACCACTCCAGCCAAGTCTGCTTACATCTAACCAAAATAAACTGTCAAAACCATTCTCTGTCTCCAGGTCGTGTCTGTTTTTGGGTCCTAATATTGAACTGCCATAACAGAAACACATCAGCACACGTGTGGCACATGGATTAAACTCTTCATCTCCTCCTCCGGCTAACTAATGCTAGCTTATTAGCTGCAGTAACTTTACCTCCAGCCAAACTTGTTAGATACCACTGCGTCTGCATATGTTATATGGGGGTTTAAGGAGGAGGATGTGGGCTGATGCAGAATCAAAGTGGGTCGACAGTGATGCATCTCACTTGCTTTGTTGTCTCAAGTCTAAGCTGGGTTAGCTCAGGTCTTATCCTGGCTGTCCTCTGCGATCATCGATGTGGCTGGTCTAGTTAGGTGACCCGCTGCACTAATCAAATTCCTGCGCTTCCTTTTCCCATGTTAATGAGTGTATTTCTGTCATCTACCATGTTGTTATACCTGCTGTATTTCAGCAACTAACCAATGTTTACTGAGATGTAAGCTAGTTTTAGCATCAGTCTTTTAGCATCAACATCATGTCATGTATGCAGCTGTTAGTTAACTTTACATTTAAGCTTTCACATGGTTCTTGTTTTCAAACATGTTAAATGGAAACATTAAAATGTCAGCTGGAGATGGACTTGTTGTGGAAATTTCCCAGTCTGCCTGTAGAGAGTCAAAAAACAAGACTGGAAAGGTAGCATGCACCAAGTGTTTATTCTCTATAGAGAGGAAGCAACACACAGAAGCACATGGCAGCAAGCAGTTCAGAGTTGTGCCCCCTGATCAAATGCTTCACCCAGTTCTTATACTCTCTAATATGCCTCTGGCCCTTTGGTTGAAACTTAACAGAACTTACTCAACAGATGAAAGAAAAACAACTGGCACAATAAAACTGATGGTGACCCATCTCAGGAATTTACAACCAGGTATAATCTCCTGTGGTGATCAAGATTTCATTCTGCCATTTCCTCTATGCCCAGGGAGTTAATTGCAGTGAGGTTGTAACAGCAGGGTTCACCAGGTCAGTCTTTGGTCAATACAGCAGTAAACAGATTAACTACATCAAAGTATAAGAGTATAACATTGTCTCAATGTTACTACAAACATGCAAAAATTCCATCAGAGACTTAACTCAAAGAGTTAACAGTAGCTTCCTTCAGCCAGCTTAACTCATGAAATCTGCTTGAGAGTCATTATTTTAGCCAACAAAATGGAGGGTGGTGCTTAGCAAAGGGTCATATTGGCCAATCAGGATGAGATCACCTGAGCTGTTCAGAGGCCCATGAAACAGGGGTGTGTCAGCTTCACTCTTGCTCCTGAGATCACTCCTGTGCGCATGCTTCCTTGGTAAGCCAAACAACTCTTTCATATCAAGCATTGTTTACCTGTGTGTAGACGGAGATTTGCCTGAAGAAGGTCATAGACCGAAAGCTTGCAGAAATAAATTGATGATTGCACAGTGTTGTGAGTGTGCGGTTGCTGTTTTTTGTTTTAAGTGTAGACGGAGATTTAACATGTGCTCTCTTAAATTCACGGGCCAAGTGCCGGTTGCTGTTTACACCGTACTTAACATTGTTTAGTTTAGATTTTGTTCATTGAGTTTTAGTAGTTTGAGTATCTTGTTTTAGTGCTGCAGCTGGTTTTGGCCTCAGGAGTCACAGGAGTGCCTGGTGCACTGGGAGTTAACCTGTTGGTTTGTGGTGAACTCATTTAGGTTTTGCTGTGGCACTGATAGTAGTTAGGGTGTTTTTCTGTTGGGGTACAAAAGGGGGTTTATTTTGTTTGTCGTTTTGGTATTTATTTATTTTTGGTTTATTCACTAACAGCATACTTCCAGTGCATCGGATGCTGACTTGGTGTGTCACTCCCTGCAGCAAGACATTCTACTTTTTAACCTTTTTTAATTGGTGTTAAGGATTGTGGGAAAAAAAGCCTGTTATGGCATTTTGACCCATATTGATTGTTGGCTTTGTTACTGTTCACCTGTTATATCAGAGCTTAAGTGGGTGTGACAACAGGAAAAGGACAGAACAAGTGTAGAGTTAAGCACATTACAGCATGCCAAGTGATATTCCCAAGAATGTGACATCACTTTTTCCCTCCTCCTTTTAGAGAGCAAATCATAGTCAGACAGACCACAATAGCAGAAAGCAGTGGAACAGTGTGTATCTGGATATTTTACATCTCAACATCTGAAGGAGGAATGAGTCTGACATCAACAAGGTATGCATAAGCTTTACTTTGTTTGTATGTTACTTTTCAATGTATTACGATTCATTGTAGTTAAGGGCAATCAACAGCTAAACAATGTTTAAACTGTTTTGCCTTTTATGAAACATTCTGGAAATGCCAGAGAAGGCTGGAACACGGAGGCACAACCTGCTCAAACAAAATTAATTGTTTCAACATGTAGACTGCAGCTCTGTAACTTTATTCGTCTCAGTAAGTTTAGCGCTCAGTGTTGATCTGCTTCAGCCCCAGTTTTTTTCATAGACAGCTGGATCAGTGTGACTGCTTTAATATTGTGTTTGTGGATCCTTAAATAATAGATATCAGAGAGCTCTGGGTTTGTACACAAACAGTAACTGCTAAAAGTTTGTTTGTGTTTTGCTAATGCATGCATAAATATAGTTATGCATGTATTAGACTGAATTACATCCATTATCAGTACTTTAGATTTGAATGTTGTCAAAATTTGTGTTATTCTAAATTGCATGTTTACGGCTTATGTATAAAGAGCAACATACTGACAACAATAGTGAACAAATACAATAATAGTTTATCCATACAATAGAGGAATTTGGTTGTTAACATGGAACAAAGTTTTGGAGGACTGGAAGGGGTAACATTGCAGTTCATGATCAGCACCAGACCAGATTAACCCCACAGACTGGTATGACAGCCTGGTGTTACCCTTGGCTTATTGTCATGGAACTTACTCATGTCACTCAATTTTTTTTTCTTTTTTTTTTTTTTTTTTTACACCATCAAGTGTTTCTGGAGTCCTAGGTATTTTTATTGCTGGAAGAAACCTGAAAATAGCATTGCCAGTTGAAATATAATATAATATAATATAATAGTTATTGTTGCTAATTCTAATGAGTCAACTAATTAATTATGGAAAAGTGGAACATTTTTTAAATTATTAGTTCATCAGCATTTGACAGCATATAAACTACATGCAACAGAACAATAAATGATTTGATGATCTACTTAAAAATGGCTTATACAAAAGAGCAACTGTAAATGTGAAGAGTTTGTTTAAAAAAAATCAATATCTTAACTTTAATTAATTTTCAAACTGACGTCGGGTTGTTTTGATCAAATAAAAAATAACTTAAGGGTAGAATTAGTAGGGTGTGTCACTTGCTCTTTTGTTGAGTCTCATTCCCAGGACATCAAATATCGGGTTGGGTATCGGTATAGGTTGGTATAAAGTATCCTAATAATGAAAAAATAAGAAAGTACGGGTGGAGGGTGGGGCCTCTGTGGATGCAGGCATTGCCACACACTTTTTAAACAGTTTTAAATACATAGTAATCATATTTAGAGCTGTTGTTGTTTTGTTTACAAAAACAGATAACTTCTTTTAGTCCTTCACAACTTGACAACTCAATTTGTGTCTCAGTGTCAAACAATGGGTATGAGTGTCTTTTAAAACCAGTATTTGTAAAAAGGTGTCTGTAATGAGCGTTAGTTAACACAAACAACGCCCTTAGATGATTATTAACATTAATATGTGTAATAAGACCATATAAGTGTTAATAATAGTATAATAAACATGTTTAATGTGAGTTGATAAGACATTTATAGGAACTTCTAAGAACCTTGTTAACAGTGCTAATTATGATTAATTAAACGTTTATTTTGCACTTATTAACACTTAATGCATTTTGAAGGTATCAGATCTAATGTGTGAACAGTGTTTATTAAGGTTAATTAATCCTTTATTATGCACTTATTAATAGTTTATTATGCATTTTGGGGTACCAGACCTAAAGGTGAGCAATGGTTATTAAGGTTTATTAATCCATAATTAATTAGAATTAATAATTATGTACATATTTACAGTTAACCATGATTTTCTCTTTTATCATCATAATTTTCAGGCTGTTTGTCTTTATTGGACAGTGACAGCTGCAGAGAGAAATAACAGGTGGGAGAGTAAGAGAGGACAGTCCAAACTGGATTTGAACCCAAGACACAGTAATGTGTCAGTAGATGGGGTCATGCATCTCACCAGATGAGCTACCAAGGGACACCATGCATGCTCAAGCCCAAATCAACTCACCTCAAGGTTTTTTTAAAGCCCCTTTCATACAAACATGCAGCTAATTAGAATTGCTCACAAGTTTCGTATGAGTGCTTACAAGTGACCCCTGTTTCCATCCAGGGGGTCAGTGTGGACATTGCAGAGGACTTTAAGTGCCTAGGGGTACACACTGATAACAAATTGGACTGGGCAAAGAACACTGACGCCCTCTTCAGGAAGAGCCGGAGTCGTCTCTATGTTTTGAGGTGACTGAGGTCTTTCAACATGTGCCAGACTGCACTTTTCTGTGGAGCAGAAAATCCAGAATTTTCTGTCTGTGGTGGCCATTGCTATCCGCTATGCTGTTGCATGCTGGGGTAGCAGGCTGAGGGTGGCGGACGCCAACAGACAAAGCGATCTGCAAGGCCATTGATGTTGTGGGTGTGGAGCTGGACTCTCTGATGGTGGTGACAGAGAGGAGGATGCTATCTAAGCTACGTGTCGTCTTGGACAATGTCTCCCACCCACTACATAACATACTGGCGAAACACAGGAGCATATTCAGTGGGTGACTGATTCCACCAAAATGCACCACAGAGCACCACAGGAAGTCATACCTACCTGTGGCCATCAAACTCTATAACTCTTCCCTTAGCGTCAGTCACTCTGAGTAAATATACTGACCTGGACTTACTTCAACACTTTCAGTAGCTACGTATTAGTTATTTATGTCATGTCATGTCATCAGAAGCTCATTATAAGAATCTTCATTCAAAGATTATTATTTATATTTCATCTATCTTCCAACTCTTATACTGGCATCACTACTGCATCTATTTGTTTCTATTTATAATACAATATACTTATATTCTTGAATGGGAGCAACTGTAATGCTAACAATTTCAAGGGATCAATAAAGTATTTCTGATTCTGATAAATGTCTTATCATCTAACAATAAACATATTTATTATGTTAACACTTGGCACAGACAGAATTCAATGTTTCTCAATATTTCATGTTTTGATTACAATATTTCTTTTAAAATTTCTTTGTTCTAATGTTTTGTCTTGTTTGCCGCCTTCTCTCTCTTCACAGCATCCCCGCTAACAGCACTGCAGCTATTGATGGAGCCCAAAACAACACAAATGCCACAAATTGTCCATTAAAACCAGATGGATGGATCATCACTGCAGTGCCAGTGTATCTCTTTTTCATCACTGTGCTGGGCATTGTGTTTAATGTGTTTGTCCTGATGGTTTTCTGCCTTCATAAGAAGCCCTGCACCGTGGCTGAGATCTACTTGAGCAACCTGGCTGCTGCTGACCTTGTCCTAGTGTCCTGTTTGCCTTTCTGGGCTGTCAACATATCCAAAGGGTACAGCTGGATTTTTGGTCAGTTCCTGTGTAAAGTCGTCTACCTGGGCATTAAGATGAATGCCTGCTGCAGCATCTACTTCCTCGTTCTGGTTAGCATAGACCGCTATCTGGCACTGGTGCATACAATGTCCTTTAAGAGAATGCGTAGGCCAAAATTTGCCAAACTTGGCTGTGTGCTGGTGTGGGTGTTGGGCTTGCTCCTGGGTGTCCCTGCACTCATCTACAGGAAAGTGAATTCTCACTGTAATACTACTTTATGCTATCTTGACTTCCAAAGTGAAGCCGAATACTTTGTGTATGAGGGGAAGCTAATTTTGTTCCACTTCATCATCCCAATTCCCATTATTTCCTACTGCACTTTCAAGATTATTCAAGCTCTGAATAACCGGTTAATAGAGGGGTTAAACGGCCACAGAACGGAGCACAAGGCCACCACCCTGGTGCTGGTGGTCCTCCTGGCGTTCCTGATCTGCTGGGCACCATTCCACCTCACTGAGATAGTAATGGTGCTCATGAAAGCTGGAGGCCTGAGAATGAACACCACCGCCATCCAAATCATGAACACCTGGGCCCAAATCTCCGCCAACTTTGCCTTCTTCAACAGTGTTCTCAACCCCATCCTCTACGTCGTTATAGGACAGGGCTTTCGGAAAAAAGTTAATGAACTATTCAAGCAGTGGAACCATGAACGTACTTCCACCACGGCCTCCTTACGCTCAAATCTGAGAAGTGTTAAATCTGTGGGTTTCTCAAGCTGATCTGCAGGATTGTGATATTAGTATATGTTTTTTTCCCCAACACTTCACATAATTAAATGGACAGTTATTTTCTCAGATGTAAGATAAGAAAATACCTTTGACCGTTTTCCTTAATGAATATGTAATATGGGACTTTTCTACCCTGAGGTGTAAAACACTGGGAGGAGGATGTGCAAATAGGTTGATTTAGCATACGCACTGCAATTTACCAAGCCTGAAAATAATTTTTGGTGACTGTGACTGCGTCTGTACTTAATTCATTTGAAAGCAAGGTGCTAATCGGCCCAGCATTGTGCATGGATGGCTGCTGTTATTGTAGTGAGGAGGACACACTGATTTAATGTAATTTCTCATTAGATACTTGGGGTATGCATTTATTTTTATTTTCATTAAATAATCCACAACACAGAGTAAAACATGATTAACAATTAACCATGATTAAACATAAATTATTTTAGCCTATTTGCAGCCAAATGAAACTGAACATTCCCAGCCCAAAGAAAATTAACATTAACATTTATTCTGTCTTCCGACTTCTTTTCATCAACGTTACATTTTTAATGGGGTCTCTCCTGCGTCTCCAGTCCCCAGCTGGTCCACTGTGAGACTGCTTGGATTGAGAGACCTCACTACTGCTTGTACCCTGTCTTTGATCCCTCTTGCCAGGGCATTTATGTTCACTGTCAAAGCAGATTCAGTGCTGACCAAATGCCTGGTGTGCACAGCAATGGCCCGAGTGTCATGCCTGAGCACTTAGCTGCAGAGGACACAGCTCGCACCTCCTGCACAATCGATGTATTATTTTTCATTATCATTAATTTATTTTTTGAAGATAGTTAAAGAAGTTTTATTGTAAGCCGATTTTTCTTTTGTTCCTCGCCTTTTATCTTGCCATCTTCTCTCAATTTAATTTCAATTTTGAAATTTTTTTTGCACTCTCCATGGCCAACACCTGTAAAACATGTAAAAACCCTCATTTAAATACTGCTTTTTCCACAATGTTTGCACATGTTGTCATTTACGCAATTACTCTTAGTTGATCATCCGCAAAATGCACACCAACCAAACGTGCAATATGTTAGAATGAACATGTAAGTACTCTTTATTTGGGATCTTAGTGAATCAGGCCCATAATGTACCCCCTTAACCGTTGCCCAGCTTCGTAGTTCCTAACCGTATGGAACAGCTGGTTATAAAGCTAAGTCTCGTTTCACCTCAGCTTGGCCGAACCCATGTCATGTCTGGCCAGCATCTCAGGAATAAAGTTAAGAGTTAGGAAGGAGGGCAAGACATGATCAAAGATGATCATACAAAGGCCACATATCACTGCTCTGTTGTGTCTGCTCACATTAACGGACCTCAATAAATCAAGTGTGTGGTCAAGGGAGTAGATGCCACATCCTGCTGTCATTTTGTACCACTTCCGGTAGAACTTTCTAGGATATGTGACTCAAATTACCGGATCAGTCATTTATGCCCTGCTTTTTGTTTCATCAGACATGCTTTCAGGCTGAACACAATAATAACACTCCTACATAATTAAACATTTTTTACCATAATGTGTTTTACATTGCAGAAGTAATGGACACACTTTAAGATCATGGAAATAATGTACAGTAGAAAGTAGATGGACACAGACTGTGTAACCGCAAGACTTTACAGTGTTAATGTACAGTAAGACTTTAATGGGTAAGATGTTCACATTTGTCTGTGCACGTGTCTGTAGATATGTGTCTGAATATATACATGTGTTAACAGATGTCAGCCTGTTATCTAAACACTTTTGTACAATTTGTTGGTTTTCTTGGTTTATTTACTCTTCACAGTAATCTGAAAAGTAGTCACTCACACAGTCCTGCCAGTATGTCTTTACTGTGTAAACACAACTTCAGTGTTGCTGAGACAAACTTTGTGTATTTCAATTGTGAAATACACAAAGTCAATGTAATATAATGTATCACCTAATACAAAAGTCAAAGACTTCAAAGACATCTTTTGCTTGCCTACTAATACATTTAAAGCAACTTTATTAAAGACATTCTCTTAAAATGAGTGGCTGGGGATTTTATTTCTGCAAAGTTTTGACCAAGCTCACCATGATAATAAATAATAAAGTTAATAATAAAGTTCCAAATCCATTTAAGGGGAAAATCTGCACTTTTCATGTGGATGTCCAGTCAGTGTTGATTATAAATGTAGTCAACTGGAGGAACAAATTCCTTATGCAAAAAAGGAGCTTTTCTGCTGCAAAATCTGTTGTTCATCTGGCATCCAGTGATATCATGAGATGTAAGGAAGAACTACAGGCTTTTAAATCTTGGATTTCTAGTCTCTGCCTCTGGGTAGCCAGGGGGTGTGTTAGATGAGTACTTTTTATCAACTAATGCTATATTTTGTAGCGTAGCAACATGGGTGTGGGAGTCCCAAGCTCAGCTGTAATATATCCTGGTACATGTAGGCAGTGTCCATGCTTAGCTCCATAAGCTTAACGCAAAGCATCCAAAACTGGATCTACAGCTCTGGGGAGGCCTCCAGTACGCGCTCCATCTCCATGGCCAGCTCCCAGCCTCCCTGAGTCTGACTCAAATCCTAAAACCAGCCTCCAGCATGGTATCAACCTTCTAAGCCTGCAAGGCCATAACACTGGCTCTGCAGCCCTGAGGCAGCCTCCAGCAAGCTCCAGTGGGCCCTGACAGGAGCACCTCTCACCAGCCAAATCTGTGGACCAACACTCAAGCATCCCCTCACAGGCTTCACACTTACAGCTGCACCTGCCAGATGTTTCTGTCCCTGGTACTCCATTTGCCAATTTGTGACCCTGTCACTGGCTCCAGCAATCCACCAGAGAACACTTTGTCAGTGTCACGTTGTGGGTCATCTATAGGCATGAAAAGTAGGCTACATGCGTGTACGAAGGTATAGTACCAGCAGAGGGTAATGATGATGGGAGAAGAGAACAAGCACAGTATTGAGAGTGAGAAAGTTCATGTTAGGATGAGGTTGAGGTAGATGGATGGGTATAACATGAGGCTTTTACACAAGAGACCAGGGTTCAGTTAACCCTCCTTAAAGAATAACTTTGGTATTTTTCAACCTAGGCCCTATTTCCCCATGTGTATGTGTGTGTATGATTGATAGGTACAACTTGTTTTAAAATTGGTTCAGTATGGATAGAGGTGGATGTAGCCGGCAGCTGCGAAACGAGTTATAACGGTAGATATGAGGGCAAATACGTCCTGTAAAAGTTTGTGCATTAAAAGCTTTTTTTCACTACAAACCGGATCAGATCGCCAGTGTAATCTCTGTTAACAGCATGCTTCACTTACTGCTTGCTGTGTGTGACGACATCTCGCGCGATCTTTGTTTGTTGCCGGAAGAAAACAGAGGAGCCATGCTGAGAGCCAGTCAGAGCAGAGTTAGTTGTCTCGGAGTTCAGTTGAGAGTTTTACTGCAACTATTGAAAACAATGGTTCGTGTTTGTGCTTATCCGAATTGCAAGAACAGGATGTCGCACAACACCCCGCACAGCTTTCATAGGCTGCCTTTGTCGGACGGCGAGATGCTTAAGTTGCGGCTAATTTCTGCAACAATTGGATGCTAACACTCCTGTCCAGACACGGCGCCTTGCAGACCCTCGGGTCTGCAGTGCACACTTTTCTCAAGATGACTACTGCCGGCCCAAGAAGAGAAGACATCCAATCCTGAAACACTTCCCCAAACACACCTCAAGAAAACAGCTGTCCCACTCACTGCAACGAAGACAGTCTTCAACAAGCAAAGATCCCGTGAGATGTCGTCACAGAGTACCATAATAGGGCCCAGGTTGAAAAATACCAAAGTTATCCTTTAAGTTCCACCTTTTTTACTCTGTGCTCCAAATCAGATGAGCAAGCTTGGTACTTTGCAGAACCTCAGTCAACTTTCTCCTTTCCACTTTCCCGTACTTAGATATATAATGTGCTAGGCTCATCTATGTTTGAAAGGAAAGCCACATTTTCAAGATGGGGGACCTGTAAAAGTGACAGTCACATCTTAATGTGGCCAGATCAAAAAAAATGATGGGGCCAATGATGGCGGTCTTTAATTCCAATAAAAGAACAAAGCTGCACTAATTTTTTTATTTTGAGCGCTTCTTTAAAGAAGCACTCAAAATAACAAAATTAGGGCCCTATTTCCTCATGTGTATGTGTGTGTATGATTGATAGGTACAACTCATTTTAAAAACGGTTCAGTATTGAGGGAGGCGGATGCAACCGGCAGCTGCAAAACGAGTTATAACGGTAGATATGAGGGCAAATACGTCCTGTAAGAGTCTGTGCATTAAAAGTGCTTTTTTTTGCCACAGTCTGGCTCAGATTGCCAGTGTAATCTCTGTCAATAGCATGCAACGTGTCTCTCTTACCGTTCACTCTCACATCTCACGGGATCTTTGCTTGTTGAAGACTGTCTTCACTGCAGTGAGTGGGACAGCTGTTTTCTTGAGGTGTGTTTGGTGAAGTGTTTCAGGATTGGATGTTACATCATTTTTCAGATCGTCATTGACACATAGCTTACGACCACAGTCACATGTCAAGTGTGTAATAAAGCCGCTGGTCCACTGTGACACTGTCTTGTTTAGCCTTGTCTAGATGTGTAAAGTACATGCAATCTCATTCCGCTGTCAAGTTAGCAATAATACCTATGCCACATCAGGTTAGACTTTCAAAATAGCTTTGTGAGAAACATTTCAGGTGTTTCAATTCACTTAGGTTTTGGTACCAAAATTTCTTGGTCAGGTTCAGGAAAGCATTATGGTTTTGGTTAGAATAGCTACTTCCTTGAAACACAAGTGTCCACATTGTGTCCAAACACACCGGTTTGGTTGATCGACGTAGCTCCTGGAGTCCTGCCCGGGCCTGCTGGAGCACGCTGATGACCAAAGAACCAGTGTTATGCAAGTGGTTCTCCCTGCAGAACCACAAGGGTGGAGCTGCACCAGAGGGAGCCCCGCCCACCAGAGTCAGCCCCACCCATCAGAGTCAGCCCCACCCACCAGTTCCAGTTCCACCTCTCTGGAGGTACTGAGCGGAGAGGCATTTCACTGAGCGCCCTCTGTACATCTACGGCGCCACAACTGCATTAAGATATAGGCTATTTGCGAAAGATGGTGATACAGTGAATTAATTTCAATCATATCACATTAATTACTGTTATAACATCTAACTTAAGTTACCCTGTTAAATATATGGAAGTGTACGGATTCCTAGTCCGTTAACTGTTCATATGGGATTATTGTGTGGCAAGGAGGAGGTAAAAGGGATATAAAGCTAAGGCTGTCAACAACGCCACCCTAGGAATTTCACCCAGGGAATTATTTCTTCGATACAAGGCACACAGGTTCGTTTACTCAAGAGGCATGAGACGTGGTTCCAAGTTATAAAAAAAATACATTTTTATTAAACAATCATTTTTATGTAAAAACAGTCATTAAAACTTCTATCAGGGAGGGGAAAAGGCTAATCAGGGCTGAGGCCTAGTGGATGGATGAGCTAGTGCAGGGGAAGGATTCACCAAAATAAAGAGAAATTAACTTATATCACCGGGCACATGTGGCAGACACACTCAGTGAAGTAACCCACTCCCAGGAACACAGCAGACAAAACGGAAGGATGCCACCACCAGATCACCAGCACCACCACCATCACCGGCCTCCAGCAACTTAAAAAGGGCAAAAATAAAACAAATTAGTGTGGTTGCAACAAAAACAAAATCAATAAATCAAAATCTAACAAATTATAATTAATGGGCAGGTCACAAGCTTAAACTTAACAAAATATAGCAACCAATAACTGCCCAATTAGAACTCAAACAAATGTAAGCAAAACACAAAAAGAAATAAAGCTTAAGAAAAGAAAACAAACCCAAACAATTACCCAATCACATATAGAAAGTCTTTCAAATTAATTAAATTAATTAAGTAATCAATTAGCAAATGAAATACACAAGCAGAGAAAATCAGGTTCAACCTAAACAAAAATGTATAAATAAACCCGTACAGATAACCCAAAATTAATAGTTTAAACCCACACTTTCACAGGGCGGACATTTAGCTCAGTGGGTAGAGCGTCCAACCCATGTATGGAGGCTGTTAGTCCTCTGCAGTGGCCGCTGGTTGGAATCCCGCCTTCGGGACTTTGCTGCGTGTCATGCCCCGTTTCCTGTTTAATCTCTGGCTGTCCTATCTAATAAAGACAAAAAAAAAAAAAAAAAAGACAAAAAAATAATTAAAAAAAAAAAAAAAAAAAAAAAACTCACACTTTCACACATTCATTCAGTTAATATAAACTACTATAAAAACGTGCCCGGTCCGCGGCATGCGGCCGAGCAACTGTCCCGCACCGGACGTTGAGACAAGGTAACCAAGCGTCTATTTTGTGGAAGCAGAGCTGCTGAGCGTCTTATGAGACCGCAGCGTGACGCCGTGCCGTAGGAGCAAAGCAGCAGCGGAAACAAACAGCAGACGGTGGAGACAGAGCAGCAGCCGTGGCGGAGACAAAGCAAGAGACAAAGCAGATGCGCGGAGACAAAACAGCAGCGACGGAGACAAAACAGCAGCGGCCCCAATAAGCTGGCTACAGTAACACCTAACGGAGAAAAATACTATTAGCATGGCTAAATACACTGAACATGATGCGGTGCATGCTATGATACACATACATACCTTTTTAGCAGCAATGGACACACACACGGACACACTCACACGAGAGGAGGGAGGGAGAGGGGACTCCAGGCAGCCACCAGCGTTTACCTGCGACCATACTAGCGTTAGCCACCTGATAGCATCAACCATACCGCAAAGAGAGAGGACACTTACCACAGCCAAACAAACACAGGATACAGGGGGCCAGAGCAGCACACAGGCAGTCGCCCGACAACACAACACCAATGCCTTAAGCACATGGACAAACACAAACGACCAGCGAGGTGAAGCAGCGTGCAGCCATACCTGTCGGACCAAACGACCTCTGACCCGGAAATGACGCAGAGGTGACGACGGGGGGCGCAAAGGAAGAACTGGTGGAAGGACTGCCGCTTTTGTACCGGCCCACCTCATCAGCGGCCGCCAGCGGCGCTCATCACAAGCAGCGGCAAACTACACAAACAATAAGCACCTCTATGCTGCTACAATTGTGTATGCGCATTTACCAAAATCACAATTAAAACAGTGTTATAAAGGACGTTAGTCACCTCTGGCTCTCAGCACTGTCACGTGTTGAAAGTTATGATAGATGCACGCTCTTTTCTTCATTCAGTCAGATAGCATAGTGGGTAAAGAAGTTTCTGTATGAAGCAGGTGTCTAGTGTTTGATTCCTTCCTCAAGTTTTTTGAGTTTCATTTCACATTCACCAATAGAGTAAGACAGATAGCATAGTGGGTAAAGATGTTAGTTGCTGAAGTAGGTGACCAGCGTTCAAATCTGATCTCAACTTTTGCGTTTTCCATTTCGTATTTATACACACAGTAGGACAGATGGACGAAGAGATTTTGTAGACAAATAAGCCTTAGAATATTTATCCAAAAAGAATAACTTAATATTCGCATCAGCATCATCAGCAAAATCATTAATGCCCCTGTCCCCTCCCTGCTGGAGATCTACAATCAACGGTGTCCTCGCAGGGCCGCCAACGTCATAAAAGACCTTCATCACCCTTCCTATGGTCTGTTTCCCCTTCTGTCATCTGGGAACAACTATCATAGCCCCTGCTCAAGATATAGTAGGGTGCTGAAACAGTTTCAGACAATCAATATTATTATTGAACTAATAATAATAACTGTGTTTATTATTTTATTAGTATGTATTCTTGATTCAATATCTCTGAGGTACCGGTACTTGTTCTGGTAACAGTATTACTTTGTGAATGAGAAATGACAAGTTAAGTTATTTTGTAATCTTGTATCTTGTGGCATAATTATTCCTCATCATCATATTCTGAGTGGTCTCGTCCATGATCCCATTCATAAGGCACAAGGGGTTGCTGAACTGTTTGATGAATATGAAAATGATGTGAATCAAGTGCTATGGCCTTCGCAGTCTGCAGAGCTCAATCAATTTTTTTTTTTTTTTTTTAAAGAAAAACACACTTTAGTAGAGTAAGGCAGAGTTGGTATGTCCACCAACACAGACTCTGGATTATTTTAATGCAGGACTACTGTCTGGAAGCTAATATCCATACAGATTTCACACTGTCATTTACTGTATATTCAGTATATTCACTGACTGTGAGCGAGGGGTTGAACCTGGGGGCGGGACTGAAACTGGTTCATCCCCACCCATTGGTTCTGCAGCGAGCACCCTCTCGTGTTATGGGTTTGGATCAGGCTTAGAGGGTTGGGAGCCCTTCCTTGGCTCACTGGATACTTGTTATGGGATTTGGGTTTGACTCTGGGGCGCTGAAAGCTGGCAAATGGCATGGAGAGCCTGCTGGAAGCCTCCCAAGGGCGGTAGTCAGTGCTTTTGGATAAGTTTCTGGGGCTCAGCATGGACAGCCAATAAATCAATATGGCATGCACTGAGGAATTTATTTCTTCAGTTGGCTACATTCACCATCAACACTGACTGGACATCCACATGAGAAATGCCAAATTTTCCCTTTGATACCTTTTATAGGTCCTTTAATTTGAAACTTACCAGTATATCAACTTGTAACTTTGAATTCCTTCAAAGTCTTAACTGCATACAGTACATTATATGAGTCTGGACAGGCATGGATGTAAACTGCAACTTGACTGATTGGCTGAGATATATAACTGTAGGCAGTAATTAAAACTATTTTTTTTGATTGCTCTGTCTTATACAAACATTGTCAGCTGACTTCTGACTCCTCTTAACCAGCCACTAGGCCACTGCGATCAACAACTGCTTCAGTTTGAAATTTTGTTTCAATTAGGAACAGTGTATGTGGGTGTCATTTTAATGTTGGCAGAACTTTGCAAATCTCCGCTGGTTGCATCTGACAGTTGCAGAGGCATTGCAGTAGATGCTTCACCATCTGGAACTGTACTGAGTGCACTCTTCTAGTTCATCGTGGAAAGTTTCATCAAAACTTAGCAGAAAAAAAAAATCCCAAGCCATTCATTGTATGAGCATGTCTTTAATAAAGTCATATAGCCGTGTTCGTTTCAGACTTTTGCATTCATGCCATTCATTCCAGGTTTTACATTATATCACACTGGTATGTAAAAGGCTTCACAATTGATACATACAACATTTATCTTAGCAACAGTTATGATGTGTTTACACAGTAAAGAGATACTGGCATGCAAGTGTGAGTCCTCAGGTTACTGTGACTTTGAGCAGTAAATAATAAACTGAGGAAAACAAAAATTGTACACAAATGCAAATGTGTATAGAGTGTGTGGAAAGCAGGCTGACATTTGATTACCATTAAAACACACGTATATATTCAGACACATATCCACAGACATGCACACAGACAAACGTGAACATCTTAACCATTAAAGTGTTACATTAACGCTGTAAAGTGTTTGCTTCCATCTACTTTGTGCATTATTACCATGATGTTAAATTGTGCTCATTACTTCTGCAATATAAAACATGATATGGTAAAGCTGTTTGTAATTATGTAGCAGTGTTATTATTGTGTTAAGTCTGAAAGCATTTCTGATGAAACAACAGGCAGGGAATAAATGATAGATCCGGTCATTTGAGTCTCATGTCCTAGAAAGTTCTACCGGACGTGGTACAAAATGTCAACAGGATGTAACATCTACTCCCCTGCATTAAAAATGACCATACACTTTTATTATTTATTCTGGTTCCCGGATGTTAGTTCACAAAACAGAGCATTGATATGTGGCTTTATATGATTGCTTGTGATCACATCTTGTCCTCCTAACAACTTCTGAACTTTCAACCTGAGGTGTTGGCCAAGACATGGGCTCAGGCCTTACACTAACACCTGACCTCTCATTTGAAAATGTGAGACTGTGTATTCTCATCCAACATTTGTACATCACAGAGTGTATTGAAAAAGGTTTAAGACCAGGAACAGATACCAGCACTGTAAGATGTGTAGTGTGACAGTATACACCAGTGGTATAGATTTTGTATCATTAGCTTCTTCGCTAAAAACCTGGCTTATGTTCCAACCACAACAAAGAATCATACTACAGTTATATTACGCCAGAACTGATGGGCAACTGTCCAAGGGCTTCTAGTCAAGTAAACATACCATTTGTCTTGAAGTCAATTTCACTTTTACACAAATGTAATGTGGATAAAACTTCAAATATTTTTCTCATCTTACTTCTTGGAAAATAACTTTCATTATGTTTCATTATGTTAAGTGTTGGAAAAAATGGTTGCTCTTTATCTTATAGTAATAATAATAAGACAGAACAAGCTGTACTTGGTATCAAATTACACAAAAACTAGAAATAATATGCTCTTTATCAGACATTTAGCATACACAACTTTACCCTAATCAGACACTATATACCCAACACAGTATTAGACCTTTTATTAGACCCTTATTAGACTTTATCAGAGGGTAATTTGGGACACATTACTACAGAAGTGTAGTGTAAACTAAAGTGTATTGTTCCCCACTGTTAGACTGTTACTAGACTTTATCAGAGGATAATTAGGGACACTTTACAACAGAACCGTACTGTAAACTAAAGTGAAATCACATATCTGATATTTCCCTCTTTAAAAACAATATTTAACACAGATCGACCAACTACAGACCAAAATTATAGAGGTAGGGGAATATTTTGTCTATAGGTGACTCCAGAGACTCAATGTACTACTGCAGGATAATGTGATTTGATCAAAGACGTAGGCATCGGACCTGGCATTGCTGCAAATTGTATGGGACCAGCCGAAGAAGGTGTCTCAAGTAGCAGATATATGATTTTCCTTGAGTTTACAATATAGTTTTGTAGTTCTGTAATGACTGATATTGCCTTTTCTGATCATTGCTGTGTTTTCTTTAAAATTGCCATCTCTGCTGACACCAGTAAAATTACAACAGAGGTAATCAGAAAGCGCTCTATCAACAAAAACAACTGTACACTATTCACCCAGGATTTTACACCCACACCAGCAAAACAATTTCTTAAATGCCTTTCAGTCTGGATTTCGAGCAATTATGACCATGAGTGAACAAATATTACATGTGGAGGTCCTCAAGGGTCCATTCTTGGGCCTCTTCTATTCAATATTTACATGCTCCCTCTTGCTCAGATTATGGAATATCATTACATCTCCTACTATACTTGCAGATGATTATGCAGATGACACACAACTTTACATAACAGTGTCACCACATGACTACAGTCCCCTACATCTGCTAAATAAGTGCATTGAAGAAATTGATATGTGGATGTGCCAGAATTTGCTACAACTAAACACAGAAAAAACTGAGATAGTTGTTTTTGGCCCCAAGGAACAAAGGTCACCTTGAATCCATGATACTAAAATCTACAAATCAAGCCAGAAATCTTGGTGTAGTTATGGACTCAGACCTAAATTTCAACAGTCAAAGAAAGACAATTGCTAAATCAGCCTTCTACCACCTCAAAAACATATCAAGAATTAAAGGATTTCTGTCTAAACAAGATACATAAAAACTTGTTCATGCTTTCATTTTCAGCAGGCTGGACTATTATAAATGTGTCTTCACAGGCCTGAGTAAAAAATGAATCAGACAGCTGCAGTTTGCCTGGAATGCTGCTGCCTGAGTCCTCACCAACACCAGGAAAGTGGAGCATATCACACCAGTGCTTAAATCACTGCACTGGCTTTCTGTGTGTCAAAGGATAGATTTTAAAATCTGTTATTTGTCTATAAAGCACTAAATGGTCTCAGGCATAAAAGCAAAACCAAGCAAGGTGAAGCAGCCTTTAGTTTCTATTCTTCCCACCTGTGGAACAAACTTCCTGAATACCTGAGGTCAGCTGAAACTGCCAGCTCATTTAAATCAGGGCTTAAAACATTACTGTTTATTGCAGCTTTCCAGTGAAATATTCTCAGGAAAAGATTAAATTGAAAGCAACTGGACTTGTTTAAAAGTCTTATTGAAGACGTTTCGCTTCTCATCCAAGAAGCTTCATCAGTTCATGCCTGTCAGACTAGTCAGAGCTAGTCTAACTAAATGGTGGGAACCCCAGGTATTTAACCTCTGTGGATGTGTTCAAATTCATGAGTGCTCCAATCAGGTTGACAATCTGATTGGAGCTCTGACTAGTCTGACAGGCATGAACTGATGAAGCTTCTTGGATGAGAAGCGAAACGTCTTCAATAAGACTTTTAAAGAAGTCCAGTTGCTTTCGAATTAATCTTTTCCTGAGATTACAATGACCTGGACGAATGAGAACATTCACGGACACGTCCAGTGAAATAGATACATAACTTCTTGTGACAATAATCTTGTTTTTATATTTGTTTGCTTTTGCTAAATGCAGTTTCTGTTATGTTTTAGTTATTTATTGGCTTGCTTTTAGTTTTTGTTTTCGTGATCTCAAATGCAATTTTAATGTTCTTTTAAAGTTTTATTTTAATGTATTTTCATGCCCTTGTAAAGCACCTTGAATTGCCTTGTGTCTGAATGGTGTGATATACTGATGTGCCCCTGATTACCCTCTAATAAAGTCTTGTAAGGGTCTAATAAAGGGTCTAATACTGTCTAATAAAGAACGTATTATTTCTAGTTTTTGTCTAATTTGATATAGGTATTATGGCTTGTTACATCTTATTAGGGTACTGCTGGGTGTATGGTGTCTAATTAGGGTTTAATACAAATTTAATATTAAGTACAGTTTGTTTTGTTTAATTAGTGCACCGTAAAACAGTAACTGAAGTGCAACTGAAAAAACATACATAACTCCTCAAAAAAAAAAAAAAAAAAATCACAATCCTATAGATCAGCTTGAGATATCCTCATACTTAACACTTCTCGTCACGTTTGAGCATAAGGATGTCATGGTGGTACGTTCATGGTTAAATTACTTGAATAGTTCCTTAGCTTTTTTCCTAAAGTTCTGTCCTACGACGACGTAGAGGATGGG
The DNA here is from genome assembly GCA_034769285.1 of Lutjanus argentimaculatus. Taxonomy (NCBI): domain Eukaryota; kingdom Metazoa; phylum Chordata; class Actinopteri; order Lutjaniformes; family Lutjanidae; genus Lutjanus; species Lutjanus argentimaculatus. Next base: position 23,568,044 of record JAWZSL010000003.1, on the reverse strand, counting down.
GTTGAGAACACTATTGAAGAAGGCTAAGTTGGTGACGATTTGGGTCCAGGTGTCCAGGGCTTCGGCGTTGGTCTTGTTTTCGTGAACGACCTTAGCTCGCATGAGGACTTCTACTATCCTAACCACATGGAATGGCACCCAGCAGATCAGGAACGCTACAAGGACCGCCAGCACCAGGGTGGTGGCCTTGTGCTCTGTTCTGTGGCCGTTTAACCCCTCCCTTAACCGGTTATTCAGAGCTTGAATAATCTTGAAAGTGCAAAAAGAAAGAATGGGAATGGGGATGATGAAGCTGAACAAAATTAGCTTCCCCTCATACAGAGAGAATTCAAGGTTAGTCATATTAAGATAGCATGCGGTACCATTACAGTCAGGTGTTACTTCCCTGTAGATGAGCGTGGGGACACCCAGGAGCAAGCAGAACACCCACACCAGCACACAGCCAAGTTTGGCAAATTTTGGCCTACGCATTCTGTTTTGAGACATCGTATGCACCAGTGCCAGATAGCGGTCTATGCTAACTAGAACGAGGAAGTAGATGCTGCAGCAGGCGTTCATCTTGATGCCCAGGTTGACGACTTTGCACAAGAACCGGCCAAAAATCCAGCTGTGTCTTTTGGATAAGTTGACAGCCCAGAAAGGCAAACAGGACACTAGGATAAGATCAGCAGCAGCCAGGTTGCTCAAGTAGATCTCAGGCATGGTGCAGGGCTTCTTATGAAGGCAGAAAACCATCAGGACAAACACATTAAACACAATCCCCAGGACAGTGATGAACAGGATATAAACTGGCACCACAGTGACGACCCACTCCTTGGTTTGTACTCCATGACAGCTATCATTATTTGTGTTGTTTTGGACTCCATATATAGCTGCAGTGATGTTAGCAGGGACGCTGTGAAGAGACAGAGGAAAGAAAACAAGTCAAAACATTAAAATAAAGGAATTTAAGGGAGAGGTGGGTGGTATGGCAAAGATCATATCACATTTTGTTTTTATGGCAGGATCATGATTTTAATCACAATTCTGTTTCTGTTTTTTAAGACCATTTTACAAGTTACGGAAGAGTAAGCAACCAAACTAATTTAAAAATATAAAGAAAAATAAAATAACAGACCATTTAAGCCAAAGTACCTTTTTGAACAGATTTTAATGTGTGTGTGCAATCTTTTTGAATTGAATATTTTTATAATTAACTTCAACTAGAGCAGCAACATTAAACTGCTTCTTACAATAACAAAGTCATTACATAAACTCACTGGAATCAAATCTAAAATTTTAATTTAAAAAAGTCTGATGCACCACACTACCTTCCTGCATTGAAAAAGATCATAATCCTGACATCAAAACACTTGGTTAAGTTTATAAATAATGAAGAACCCAGACATCAGTCAGTATCTATCATCCTGCCGTCTGTCTGCTTTGATGCTGCAGAGAGGAGGGGCTCTTTGTCACATTCAGCAGTAAGTTTACAAAAATTAAACAATGCTTAACATCTGTGGCCAACTAAGCTAAACAGTCTGACATCAAACAGAAGAGCAGATTAAAACATAAGCTCTTCATATGTTTACATGTTATTGCTTGTTGATCAGGTGTATTGATAAAGTGTTGTCTCATTACTTGCAAGGGTTTTATTGCACTTACTTACAATAACGAGCATAGATGTTATTGAGTAATCTTCGAGTTACTTCACCTGTTAAATTTCACTCTCTCCACCTGTGGCATCTCTCTGCCGCGCACTGACCTCGCTCTGTCTGTGTGTTAAGGAGCTGCCCAGACACACTGAAGTGCAGGCTGCGCTGTGCCGCATGATAGTAAGTTGCACCAAAACCTAAAAAAGTACCGATAACATAAGAGCTTATCGGTACTACAGTATTAAATAGTTCAGCCTCAGGACCTGTTTTGGGACTAACTGTTTGGTGAAGTTTTCTTTTTCATCCATGGATTCTTGCTTTTGAGATAAAAGACAAGGCACAAATCCTATGAGAAGTTCATCTGTGTGTCATGAATGGACCAGCAAATATTGTGATTTGGCTGAGAAAACTGCTTTGGATGCATTGTGTGTATGAGCATAGAACTGCAACTGATAAAATGTGCACTGTAGCATGTTACAACAATCTCTGTGTAATGGCAGATTGTGAACATGTTCTAATCCTTCATATTCTTATATCATCATATTGCACACCCCTAATTTGAGGTAAAACTTTCTTTAAAGGCAATATGTAACACCCTAGAGTTCAAAAATGAGTGCTAGAGTTCAAATAAGAAGTTGGAGCCAAGAACGGGTGAAGTGTGTTTTCCTCCACCCATTCAGGATGTCAGCAGGCTGCTGTGACACAACCTCGACAAGAGCATGACGAGTGCAACATATACTTTGACAATAACAAGCAGCAATGAGTCCTGCACTTTGAGTTGATCAGCTTCATCTAGTCCTTCTTAAATATTATTATTGATTTCTTATGACTCATAAACAGACACTAACTCATTCCACCAACATTTGGTATTAATTTTAACTCTGTTCAAAGTGAATAAACATAACACAAACACAACTAAAATAACAACGCCCCAAAACGAAAAGTTTAAAATAATTTGATAATTTAATTTTTAATTTAGTTAATTTTTTTTCTAGTAATCAAGCAACCAAACACCAGTTTAATTGAAATTATGTGGAATGCACAAAAGAGATGATGATATATTAATTATTAACAAATGATTTATTAAATATTTGTTTGATATTTGACTTATTTTTTGTCTATTTATCAGAATTAGTAGCAGGATGATTTTTGAAAAAGAAAATCATACTATGTCAGAGGGAAAAGTCTAAGAAAAGTTCACTTATTCAAGCAATGAAAAAGGTGGGGAATAATCATCCTTAACAATGAATAATGAGAGATAACATTCACTAGGATATCCTGCTGGCCTTGGGAGTCCCGGTAATGCATGAACCACAATGATGCCACCACCAATCTGGTTAAGGACATTTGTTGCACGTCAGTGACAAAGTTCCTCTTTTGTATGGATAAACTACTGTTGTATTTGTTCAGTATCTTTTTCTGTGTCTACAACTTAAGTCATAAATATGCAAGTTACAACCGGTGGTGGCTGGTGAATTTTTACTCAGCGGGGGCTATAGCGAAAATCAGGCCAACATCTTAAGGTATTCGACCAGTGTATTTTAATATACAAAAAGGGCCTTTATTTGTACTTGCAAAACTAAATAAACATGTTTTATAACCTAATGGATCTTGCTTAGTTAAAGTAAGTTAAGACAATTCAATTTGTGTCAATCCTTTATAATAATTAGATTTTATTTTACAATTTATTCTAAAACACTAAAATAAACAAAAAATACCTCAATAAGTATGGAAGAAATCTGATACCACAAACCTTCAGACAATGGAAGAAAATTCTGAATGCACCAAAACCTGTTAGAAAATAACAAGACAACACGTTCCAAAAAAGTTTTACCACAGTGGTACACACGCGACAGGGGCGTGTGTACCACTGTGGTGCATCAGCTTTTCTTTTAGCAACACTGCATTTTGTTTTAATTTGCTTTACACAATGTCCCCACTAATTTGGAATTAGGGTTGTAGAATAACACAAATTTTGACAGTTTGTGTATGAATTATGACAACTTCAATCAGGATTTTCTTCCTAAGTGTTTTTATTCCTCTTTAGCCATGAAAAAAAAAAAGACTGACTTTTTTTTTAAGTTTCAAGCATTTTATCAAATGGACAGCATGCATTTGACTTTTCAACTGAAGAAATATAAACTGATGAATAAAATGATAAAATAAAATAAATGTACATATAAATGTATGTGTATATTTAAATGCAGTTAAACTAATCTTTTCACAAATTGTAATATATTCAGATATTGTTTAATACCTCGCTCTTGACTCTTTCTACCACAGCTGCACTTGTGCATATACTAGAAAATGGCTTTTTTTTTTAGCTGTCCACTATAGTGACCACTGTGCATGAAAGGGTTAATACATGTATCACAAACAAACTTAAGACCTAAAGCTTTACAATCCCTAAAGTACCAGAAACATAATTAGCTGCAGAGAAGTCTATTATTAACAACACAACAGTCTTTTTCCCCACACATGTCTGCATATGCTTCAGTTAAATGTGCTTTATTTTTGTCTCACCATAGTGCAAACAACAGTTAGATTCTCCTCTCAGTAATAAAAGGGAACAACACTGCCACCTTTTTGTTTCATAAGGCATTTCTAGGCAAGTTACCTTTTGAGCTCACTTGTTTTTTAAAAACCGAGTCCATCTGTCAGCAAACACAGAATTCATAGCCCCTGAAACTCCTCAGATCAGTAAAGCAGCAATAAAAAGGGATTGAAATGACACAGGTATGTGTCAGTAGATCATTTTAAGTGTCTACTGGACGATACAGTTGTAGTATAGTGTTCCTGACTTATCTGATTGTTGCTATTTATTGTTTTAATGGACTTTACCTACCTTTATTTTTTTGTTGCTGTTTTTGTCACACTTTTTATTTATCTATTTCCTTTTACAGTTTTTATTGTTATTTATCATTCTAACCAGACATTTTTACTTGTTTTTTTTTTTTTTTTATCTTAGCTGAGTTTTTTGTAATTATTTTGAAATTATTGTTGTTATTAGTACTACTTCACATATTACATGTTTCTTCATGAATGTGACCTCAGGGCATTGCTGTAAAAGAGCTCAGTGCTCTTGATGATACTGATGTTTTTTGTTTATCTATAAACTAGAGCTAAAGCAGATCAATATCTAGCACTAAATGTGCCAAGACAAGAAAAGAGACAGACCTGTCATCTACATGTTGGAGCAATATTGTCTTTTATTGGAGCAAGTTGTGTTCCTTTGTTATATCTGGATGCAACCCTTTCCTGTTTGAGAGAGCTTTCTTTCATAAAGGTAAGTACATTTTAAAATAAACATTACATTACAGAACATTACTGATGTTAAACATTGTTAAGTTGGCAATGGGACCTGTTAACTCCAGTAATTAGTGGTAAAACACTAAAAAGTAAAATACAGCCCAGCTAAAGTTTACCTTGTTGGCCACAGACTCATTCCTTCTTCAGATAGTAAATCCAGATGTGAAAGGTCCAGATACAATACACTGTTTCAGTGCCTTCTGCTACTGCCTTCAGTCTTCTATCTGCTTCTGACTCACCCTCTTAAAGGAGAAAGGAAAGTAATATCTAAGTGATCTCAGACTTCACTTTAATATCAGCGTGCTGTATTGCCCACCTCCCCTGCACTCCCTCCACTGTGTCGCTCTTCAAGTTAATACATTAATCTGAGGCAGTTCTGCTTCTGCACAGCACGCCAGTCTGTTTGCACGTAAGAGTAAAAAAATGTGCGAATAAACACAAAACTTTGCCATATTTTCACTGTTATTATTTATTTCAGGACCCATCATATGTTCAGAGCTCCCCCCAAATGTCGCAAATGAGGCTTTCAGGGGAGCTCATGTCCTTTTCAGGTGAGCCCAGCTCCCCCTAGTTCCCCTGTAATTCAAACCATTCGAACCGTCCGTAAGCTAATTCATCTTGGTATTGTTCAAACTGGTCCTACAACATTTAATGACATCTTTATGACATGTCCAAATGGTACTAATTTACTTGAAGTCCAGGAAATTATTCATGACTGAGTTACAAAAGCAGTTTGATAAAACTTAATGACATTTTAATGACAAGTGAAAATGTTGTGCTTTACTTGAGGTCAAGGTAAATATTCTTGACACACTCCAGTCTTATGACAGTCAGTGTCAAAACCAACCACATATGACACTATACCATAATGTTAACACATAAAGCGAAACAGTGTATTAGAGCTTGATAGTGTCAAGTTGTCATGACAAAGACACTGACAAGTTATACTGTCTTGGTTAATGCCAAGTTGTCATAAATGAGACAGCTTTGTTTTGGTTAGTGTCAAGTTGTCATAATGAAGACATCTCAAAGATGACATAACTGGCCAAATGACATGAACGACAACAGTCATTAACATTCTGACTCTTTCATATTATTGACAGGTGTTGTGACGTGGTTATGACAGACTAATGAGAGTCTTGCAGGACATGTAGGAGAGCCTGCAAACAAGTTTTGCGAGCACTGTAGCTTAAATACATATAGTGATAACAGAAAAATATTGTTCCTTTTCTTGTAATTTTCCTGCACTTTTCCTCACGAAATATCAACTTCCACAGCTTCCAACTGTGTAAAGTAATACTGGTTTCTCCAGCTACAATGCCTCCTGTTAACAACTCTAATGAACTTCAGTTTTATGGTGTATACCAGACTACTAGACTGGACTGTGCTAGACAACACTAGACAATACTAGGCAGTAACAGACAATGCTAGACAATGCCAGACAACAGCAGTGGCTTTCCTAAATAAAAAAATACACAAAAACACAAATAAATACTTTTGTTAAGCCACACAACTTAGAAAATATCTTACAAAGCTGCATCAGCTCGCTGGAAATTTTGCAGTGCATTCATGAACAAAATAGGCTTTTGCATTTTACATGAAGTGCAAAATTAATTTTCTCATATTCTCATATAAAATAACATCATAAAATGACTCACTCCCACTCCACACTCAAGTTAACTCTGCTCCACTGCAGACCATACCACATTGACGTAAGCGGAGCCAATTGTCATGGTAACACTATTCCTGCAGTTGGGATAAAAAAAAATATGCAGAGGAGCTTCACTTTGGTCTGAGAAGCTGCATCCTTTATTCACTGACAAACTCAAACCTAAACTGAACATTAACTGTCAGACTGACAGCTTCACTGCTCAGCTTTTCCTCCACTCAGCGCACATTCACCATCACTGTCTTGGGCCATCGACGGTATCCGTCTGCCACTTGTCCTCTCTTGCGCTTACTAAAGTTACACACTCAACACACTACACCACTGTGACAAATCAGTACTTTCCAGGCTCACCTTTATCATCAGGACTAAATTCCAGAAAATGAAACAGAGGTATTTTTCCTTTTATAGTTAGTTCTGTAACTTTATCCCCCAGATGTTTCTCAGAGACTACACTGAGTCTGACCTCTGGTGGTGTACATCACATCGACAATACATCACTTCAATACAAACAACTCCATACATATTAGTTTAATGGAAAAGGGAGCATCTATATTCATGACCCTACTGAAAATTATCATCTAGATGTCTTATCCGAAATACATCTATACTGCCTGAGCATACAAACATGAAAGAACATGTGGCATATTAGAGACATGAAAAGTGAAGATACAGGAAGAGCAACAAGACTTAACTCTTAAACATGTCTTAAGGACAATTACACAATTTTTTTTTTATGCATGAACCTATGCAAATGAGAAAATACAAATAGGGATGCACAATAAATTTGAATATATGACTTGGCAAATTGTAAAAGAATTTAATTTGAATTCTGAGGGCAATTAAGAAAATACCTTTGTTTAGAACAGATTCACACAAAAATCATACTATAATCATTCTAGTAAATTTTCAATGAAAATAAGAATGATGTAAAAAAAAATTTATTGCAAGTCCTCACAATTGCAACATCAGTAAAAATAATCGCAGTTTAATCAATCATTCAGCTCTTGTAATTATAAGTTATGAGTTTAATTTGAAAAAAGAAGACCTAAAAGACCTAAAAGAAATTTCAAAGGACAAATTAAAGGGATGGCTCAGAGTTTTTGAAGTGGGGTTGTATGAGGTAGGTTGGCACTTTGGAGAATGTTGGAAATGTTGGAAAACATTGGTACTTGACATTCTGATGCGTTTACAGATCAGACAAATCATGATGATTCTACCTTTAGATGTTCGCCATATTTACAATATTTTCCCTCTTTAAGTTGCAGTCAGGAGACCACCGTTATATAAACCAAACACTGCTCTCTCTCAAGACTATTTTTGCAACACAGGACTTGATGGTCTACTAATGGCACAGTCCTTTAGTTTGTTGTGTTATTGTATGACTTCAGTGTTTTAAAGGGTTGGTTCAAGTTCACTGAAATCTCACAATAACACAAACAAAATAACAGATGGAAGCAGCAGTAGACAAGTAACTCCTGCGGCCCCTGAGGTAAAATTACTGTTTCGCTGAAGGAGTGTGTTTGAGAGAGAGGAATATTTGGCTTATACTGTATAAAGATGTTTTACCATTGCAAAAGGCTGTCTAACAGCAATATAAAGTGGTGAACATATTATTTTTCTAATATCTAATCTAATATTGCATACACATGAAGTGATATTGATTTTTGTAGGTGTCTAAAATACATTTGCTGCTGACCCTGATCCACAACAGTGTATTGCTAAACTTCCTAAACTGGCACTCCTGCTTCTTGTCCAAACTGGGGGCGTGTCAACCTTCAAAAAACTTGAACTACACTTTTAAATTACTTACCATCAATACAGACAGTGGTGTATGTGCAGGTTTAGGGGAGATGAAAGTGAGGCTTTTTAAAGGCCAATTTGAAAAAGTAGTTCAGGAGTTTAATATGTAGTTCAGGACCTGTTTGCCCTTCAGATCCACACTGAAAGTGAAAGTTTCTTGAAGTCCAATTCCAGTGAGTTCCTTGAAGTGGACCACCATGCCAAGTTCGTTGAATCAAAGTGACCACTCTTTTTCAGAAGGTCTTTTATGTTTTTCCCTTGGTTGACTTGCTTACACTGTGTGTAGAAAGTCAACTTCATCAGATGTTTGACCTCCTCTGAATTTACTTCAGTTTGCTGAGACATCATCTTCAGTCTTTCTTTCTTCTCCTGTGGGCTCTCTGGGGTCTCTCCAAGGGTCAGGAATGTCACATCCCAATTAATGCATCCATAAGTGTCCTGGATTCCTGCTCTTTGTTCTGGTGGGACTTCATCGGTGTCAGAATCCTGAACAAGGACTTCTTGGGCTTGAATTGGCCTCAAAGCTGTCAGTAAATCTGCTTCCTCAATAAACCACTCCTATGGATTATAAGGTTTCTTCTAAAATATTTTTTGTCATCTCTGGAAGGTCAGACAAGATCTCATTGATGGCGGTGTGTAGAAATGTTTGCTCCAAGTTAGTTATTTCTAGTAATGAGGAAGAATGACAACCAGTTGTTAAGATCACAAATAAAAGAAAACAAAATAATTTGCCATGTAGTTAAGTAATGCTGTGCACAGGCACAGATAATAAGAACCTATATGTAGTGAATGAAGCTTCCTCCAGTTTGTCGCACTCCATAATCATAGAAGAAGAAGAAGAAGAAGGCACACTTTAAAATTACATTGCATTCTTTTCACTCTGTTATAATTTTGTACATACACATATAGACCTGAAATACACACACATGCAAAAACAGGACCTACTGTATAGACATGCATTTCAGAGAAGTGTCAGAGTAAGGGGGTTGCACACAGACATATAGTCAGGCACCCCGAGCAGTTGGGGGTTTGGTGCCTTGCTCAGCGGCACCTCGGCAGTGCTCAGGAAGTGAACTGGCACCTCTCCAGCTACAAGTCAACACTCCTACTTTGGTCCATGTGGGACTTGAATTGGCCTTCGGTTCCCAAGCCAAGTCCTTACAGACTGAGCTACTGCCGCCCCAAAGGACAGGGGTAGACAGGACAGGAAGTAAACAGCTGTTTCCAATTTAGCTTCCCCTTAAAAGGAGTCGTAGTCAGCAGGGTGAGGGTTGCCTCGCTGTTCCCTGACCTCGTTACGGCTGTTGAGAAAGGTGACCATCAGACTAAGGTGCTGTTTACAGGCATACGCGAGCTGGCCGGTGGTAGCATTAGCCTTCCCCAATACATTTGCACAGCACATGTGTAAGCCAACAAGTGTGGCGTGCTTCTGTGCCCGGATGATCACACGTAACTTGTGGCTTAAAGGAACGAGGTAACGTGGTGATGGCTTCCGGATTATTTAGCTCTGCTGTATTTGTCTGAGGAGGAGCTCTGTTGCCACTGCTGTTTTTCTCCCATAGTTATTTTCTTGTATAATTTGTCCAGTATTACCGGTGGTTACTCCCTGTAATTTGTATTTGATTTTGTTTATTGTCTTTTCTAAGGAACATTTGTTTACCTGGTGTGATTGTAAGCAGTGGCCTGAATTATAGCCCTCTCTGCTGGTGGTGAAAGAGGTTTTATTTTGTCTCTTTGCTAAACCAACTGTCATGTGAAAGTTTTGTATTGTTGGGTTTCTTGCTGGTAGCAGGCTGGTCGGGTTGCCAGGCCCTATGGGTGGTGGGTTATTGGGTGGAGGTTTCACCTTTTCTTCCAGTTTTCCTTGCACGTACTTTTGTTGTGTCTCTAACCTGTGTGCCATCCTTTCTAACAGTGAGTGTGAATATATGTGTTTCTACTGCATGCTGCTTTGCTGTGCCTCGCTAACCTTGTGTGCCATTGTCTCGCAATGTTGAGTGTGAGCAGCTGTATGACACACACTGGTGGTGGTGGTGAAGGACCCTGACATATGGGCTTCACATCTGAAGGAGGAATCTTTTGCCTACATGGTAAATATGAGCTTTATTTGGCTTGTACGTTACTTTTCTATGTTTTATGACAATTCACTGTAGGTCCATCAACAACTACACAATGTTCAGCACTATTCAACATGGGTAAATGTATGTAATGTAACACTTGTGGATATGTGTCTGATTCTGTTTCTCTGTGCTTTCACATGGTGTTTGCTCTGCCTGCCTTGTGATATTTTAACATAAACAAATGTCAACCTGTTATGTACACACTGTACACACATTTGCATGCTTGTACAGTTTGTTGCTTCTCTCAGTTTATTTATTATTCAAAGTCACAGTAGTGTGAAGATTAGCTTCACCCAGTAGTGTCAGTATCTCTTTACTGTGTCAACATCACTGTTTCTAAGACAACCTTTGTGTATCAGTTTTCTGACCTACAAAAAAAAAAATGTACAGCGATGTGACTATGTGATGTTATTAAAGGCATGCTATAACATTGAGTGGCTGGGGACTTTTTAAGTCCAAAATTTGCCAAACTTGGCTGTCTGCTGGTGTGGGGGTTGGGCTTGCTCCTGAATGTCCCCACATTCATCTACAGGACTGTGGGTTCTCACTGCGATTATACTATATGCTTTCTTTCCATCTCTAAAACTCAATTCTTACTGTATGATGGCAAACTGATTGTCATCTTCATCATTCCCATTCTTTCTTTCTGCACTGTCAAGATTATTCAAGCTCTGAATAACCAGTTAATGGAGGGGTTAAACAGCCAGAAAATGTAGCACAAGGCCACCACCCTGGTGCTGGTGGTCCTCCTGGCATTCCTGATCTGCTGGGTGCCATTCCTCCTACTTCGGATAGTAACAATGCTCAGTAGGACTGGAGTCCTGAGTATGGACATCACTACCGCCAAGGTCCGAGACACCTGCTCCACTATCTCCTTCTGCTTAGCCTGCTTTAACAGTGCTCTTAACCCCATCCTCTATGTCGTTGTAGGAAAGAACTTCCAGAAAAAAGTTAAGGAACTCTTCAAGCAGTGGAATGGTGGAGTGACTTCCAACATGGCTGCATGACCTGTCATGATCAGTGTAAACTGTATGGTTGTCTCAAGCCGATCTGCAGGATTATGATATTTTTTATTGTATTTTCTTGTTTTTACACTTCACATCACGGGCAGTTATTTTCCCAGATGTAAGATATGAAAAATATCTGAAGTCATATCAACATTGGGCCTCATTGACAAACAGTGCATATGCACAAATTTGTGCTTAAACCATGAAAGTGAACGTTTTATGTACAAATCTGAGATTCAATGTTTTCATATGTAATACTAAATACAAAAAGGCTTCAATAGAAGTCTCTGGTATTATTATTATTATTACTAACAATAATAATAACATAATTATAATAATAATTATTATTGGTTGAAAGTCCTTGCTGGCTAAACACTTTCACCGCAAAAATATTGAAAAAAGATCTCTGCACACCTGAATGTCTGACAGGTGCGTTGGAGGAAAATTTAACTCAAAGACCGTTAGTGAAACTCCTGCACACTGTCCCATTTTATGCTGATATATTTATTAAATATCGACATTTTGGTTTAAACAACCTACCTGATGAAGGTCCTTTAGACCAAAAGGTTGTTATTTGATAAATATATCAGCAAAAAGCAAGACAGTGTGTGGGGGTTTCTCTAACAGGCTGAACACTTTCACCCTCATTTCTTCTCCCATTTATGGATATTTCCAATAATTGTGATGAATCTCTGATCTTGGGCTGACAGATCAGATGATCCTTGTTCTCCACCTGTTTCCTCATTTTTCTTCTGATCTATTATTCTTTTTTCTGCATCAACTATAATGTCAAACCATTTCTTTTTCACTTAAGACACAACCTGTTTTTCCAGGGACACAACATTCACTGTTTTGGTTATTGCAGCCCAAGAAATTATTATTATGCATTGCAGTGAGCCTTCTTTGGCTTCCTCGTTCAGACTGAATATGGAGAGGCAGTCCTCAGCGCTGGTAGAAAGCAGGTCAATCAGAGACATAAAGCATTATTTCCAGATTAGTTCACAGCGGTCATGATCTAAACACAAGTAAATGTTGATGTTACAACAACTTCTTTTTTTTTTTTTATACTTTTCTAGGCAAACATATTTCCTTATATAGAGAAATGGGGACATTGTTAAGCGTAAGCTTAAAGAACTCGTCTGGAATCACAATGCAGAAGAGACAATGTTTATTCTTAAAATACAAAAACTTAAGGGCTGGGTGGGTCCGTGGAGGAGGAGATGAAACAGTCCACAGGGAAAAACAAAAAACAGGGGCTGAGGCGTGTGGCTGTGTGTGGCTGACTGGATAAGTGAGATGGCAGGGCACTAGGAAAAAACGGAAAAAACAGGCAATAATTCCAAAGTCCGTGATCCAAAAAGCTGAAGTCCGATATCCCAAAAAAACAGTCAAAAACTGACAAGACAAAATGTAGCAAGGAATGTGCTTTCAATAGAGCCTATACCGGGGTGCTAACTTCCGGGACTCCGCTTGCAGAGGGATATTTTTGGTAGATAACCAGACTGACTGACCTGGGGTATACTGAGGGGAGGGACGGCGGCGGCGGTTGGCAGTAAGCTGGATGGATTGCTGGGAGCGTAGCAATGCTTCACGGGTCTCATTCCAGATGGTTTGGCAGCGGTGAAAGTGATCTTGAACAGAGGGAACAGCGATTTCGGCTTCTTGGGACGGAAACAGAGGTGGTTGGTATCCTAAAGAAGCTTGAAAGGGAGAGAGTCCAGTTGAGGAGTTAACAAGTGAGTTGTGAGAGTATTTGGCCCAGGGTAACTGTTCGCTCCAGGACTGAGGGTGTGTTTCGGTGAGACAGCGTAGAGTGTTCTCTAAACATTGGTTAGCTCTCTCCAACTGACCATTAGTTTGAGGGTGAAAACCAGAGGAGAGACTGGATGTAGCACCAACTGCTTTGCAGAATGCCTGCCAAACTTGGGAAATGAATTGTGGACCTCTATCAGTGACTGTATCAGTTGGGATGCCATGGAGTCTGACCACATGCTGAACCAGAAGATCTACGGTTTCTGATGCGGATGGTAACTTGTTTAGAGGAATGAAGTGGGCTGCCTTGGAAAACCTGTGAACAATGGTGAGTATGGTGGTTTTACCTTTAGATGGCGGTAAACCGGTGATGAAGTCCATAGAGATGTGCGACCAGGGGCGGCTTGGAATGGGTAATGGTGGCAGTAATCCTGGGGGGGGGCTTGGTGAGAGGATTTACTCTCGTGCACAGGTGGGGCAAGCAGCCACAAACTCCCGTGTGTCCTTCTCCATGTTGGGCCACCAGAAATGTTGGTGGATAAAGGCCGTGGTTCGATTGGCTCCAGGATGACAGGTGAGTTTTGATGAATGCCCCCACTGCAGGACCTTGAGAACGGGCAGACACAGGAACAAAAAGTAACCCAGGAGGGCCGTTACCTGGATCTGGTTCTGCCTCCTGTGCATCCCTCACTGCCCTTTCTACTCCCCACATGAGCTGGCCAATCACCTGTCCGGGTGGGAGGATGGTGTCCGGGGGCAACTGGGTCTCTTCCACAGAGAACTGGCGTGACAGCGCATCTGGCTTGGCATTCCTTGAGCCTGGGCGGAAAGTCAGACAGAAATTAAACCTACTGAAAAACAACCCCACCTGGCTTGACGGGAGTTAAATCTCTTAGCGGACTAGATGTAGGCGAGGTTCTTATGGTCTGTCCAAACTATGAATGGAACCTCAGCTCCCTCCAAACAGTGCCTCCATTCCTCCAGGGCCAGCTTCACTGCGAGGAGCTCTCGATTACCGACATCATAGTTTTTTTTCTGCAGGAGACAGACGAGAGAAAAAGGCACAGGGATGCAGACGTTTCTCAGGACCCACATATTGTGACAAGACAGCCCCGACCCCAGAATCAGAAGCATCTACCTCTAAAATAAATTGCTTGGAGGGGTCGGGCTGCACCAAAACTGGAGCACTGGTGAAAAGACATTTTAGTTTGTTAAATGCCATGTCAGCCTCAGGAGACCAGTAAAATCTTACATTGACAGAGGTGAGTCTGGTGAGTGGAGAGGCTACCTTACTGTAGTCCCTAATGAAACGTCTTTAGAAGTTTGCAAACCCCAGGAAACACTGAAGCTCCTTCCGGGACCGTGGGATGGGCCAGTCCTCCACTGCACTGATCTTGGCTGGGTCTGCTTGCAGCTGCCCACTCTGAATCACATAACCAAGAAATGACACTTTCTTGACATGGAACTCACATTTTTCAGATTTCACATAGAGTTTGTTTTCCAACAGGCATGTCAAGACCTTCCTGACATGTAAAACATGATCCTCCTCTGTCTGGAAAAAATATGGATGTCGTCCAAGTACACAAAGACAAAAAGGTTCAGAAAGTCTCTTAAAACATCATTAATGAGAGCTTGGAATATGGCTGGGGCGTTTGTGAGCCCAAAGGGCATTACCAGGTACTCGAAGTGACCTAAAGGAGTGTTGAATGCCGTCTTCCACTCATCCCCTTCGCGAATGCGAATGAGATGGTATGCATTTCTGAGGTCCAGTTTGGAAAATATTTTGGCTCCTACCAGTGGTTCAAATGCAGAGTCAATCAATGGAAGTGGCTACTTATTTTTGACTTTATCTTGTTAAGGCCTCTGAAATCAACGCATGGTTGGAGTGTCTTGTCTTTCTTTTCGACAAAGAAAAAACCTGCTCCTAGAGGTGAAGTGCTGGGTCGAATTATCCCTGCTGCTAGAGAGTCTGAGATGTAAGACTGCATGGCTTCTCTTTCAGGTCTAGACAGATTGTATAATCTACTAGTAGGTGATGGTGCACCAGGTATTAAGTCAATGGAACAATCATAAGGACGGTGTGGGGGCAGTGAAAGAGCCCTTTCCTTATTGAACACTTCTTTCAAATCATGGTATACTGCAGGGACATGACTCAGGTCAACACTGGGGGACTCAGACTTCTCTGCTCTGTTGGCACCACCTGTAGGAGGTAAAGCAGATTGCAGACATGAAGAATGACAGTTGGCACTCCAAGACTCAACTCTGCCGTGTTTCCAGTCAATTTGAGGGTTGTGAAGGATTAACCAGGGGAAACCAAGTACTACCGGTGAGTGTAGGTCTGAGATTATCTTGAACTGTATGTATTCATGATGATTTCCAGAAATGAGAAGGTGTACAGGGGATGATTGGTGGGTTACCTGAGCGAAGCACTTCCCATTCAGAGCTATGGCAGGGATGGCCCTCTCTAACGGTAGCATCTCACATCCAAGTTGAAGGGCAAAACCATGCTCGATTAGATTATCCTCAGCCCCGGAATCGATGAGAGCTGACACAGTACAACTCTGGCTTCCTACGGACAGGACACTCTGCAGCTGGAGGCGAGGAGCTTGAGGGGGTTTAGGAGAGGGAGAGGCAGGGCTCACCAGGACCCCCACTTTCACTGGCGAGCTGGATCTTTTGGCCAGACGGGACAGGCAGCACGAAAATGCCCCTTCTGAGAGCAGTACATGCACTCACCAGCTTGGAACCGTCAGAGGCGCTCTTGCTCGGTTAATTTGGTCCTACCCAGCTGCATCGGCTCCTCCTCTGCAGCCCGGGCTGGTGGCTGAGAACCCGGACCTGTAGACTGTGACGATCGGGCAGGTAGCGGTGAGGATCTGGGGACTGAGTTCACAGCAGAAACAGAGAAACGGGAGGACCTTTCTCGTTGTCGCTCCCTGAAACGATTATCCAATTTAATGGCGAGGGAAACCAATGAGTGCAGGTCACTGGGCTCATCTCTGGCAGCTAGCTCATCTTTGATTTGGTCACTCAATCCTTTAGAAAAAACGGCTTGTAAAGCTGGTTCATTCCACTGGGAATCGGCAGCCAGAGTCCAAAAATCTACTGCGTAATCTGACACAGTACGTTTACCTTGTCTTAGTTTCATTAGCCAACTAGAAGCATTACCTTCACGGCAAGGATGATCAAAAACCTCCCAAAATTTGGTTTCAAAATCCTTATAGTTAATGGACTCAAAATCAGTCACTGAACTGATTGCCTCTGCCCAAGCCAGCGCTTTGCCTCTTAAAAGCCCCAGAACATAGTGGATCTTAGATAGCTCAGAAGCGAAAGAAATTGATCGTTGGGCAAAAACAAAACACTGGAGCAAAAAACCACGACACAAATCCAAATCCCCAGAAAAAGGTTCAGGGTCACTCACATGAGTCTCTCGAGGAGTGGTGGTCCTGGACTCCGAATCCAATGAAGTCTTCACAGTGGCTGCAAAAGCGGAAACTTGACGAGGTAACTCACATACTTGAGTGGTCATGACATGGCTGTTCTCCATCAGCACCCGTAAAGACTGCTCATGTTGGTTAAGCAGCGCACTTTGACTAGTTAACACTTGTTTTAACGCTTCTGCGGATTCCATGCTTTTGGCCAGTTCGTTCTGTTAAGCGTAAGCTTAAAGAACTCGACTGGAATCACAATGCAGAAGAGACAATGTTTATTCTTAAAATACAAAAACTTAACAAGGGCTGGGTGGGTCCGTGGAGGAGGAGGTGAAACAGTCCACAGGGAAAAACAAAAAACAGGGGCTGAGGCGTGTGGCTGAGTGTGGCTGACTGGATGAGTGAGATGGCAGGGCACTAGGAAAAAACAGAAAAAACAGGTTAGAACAGGCAATAATTCCAAAGTCTGTGATCCAAAAAGCTGAAGTCCAATATCCAAAAAAAAAAAACAGTCAAAAACCGACAAGACAAAATGTAGCAAGGAATGTGCTTTCAAAAGAGCCTAGTAAGTTACCACATGTGGTTCAACAACGAACTGGCGAAGAATGGTGAGGAGAGCCGGGCTTTATGCTGCAGTGATGAGAGTAGATGCCAGACAGGTGTGCTGATGACAGAGGCAGAGCAGGTGTGCAGTGATCAGGAGACTGAAGGAAGCCATGCCCAGCCAAGGGGAAACCAACTGAGGGGAGAACTGAAGGGAGCAAAAAGAAACACAAAAACAAAACAGGGCAACCAATAGAAGCCTAACAGACATGGCAGTATGCAGATAGCAGACACGTGCCTGTCAGTTTAGGATGATTCTGAGTCACTAACATATGCATGGTGGTAAGAAGAAAATTGGCTGGTGCACATGTTTCTTGAATCAGACGGTAAGTCTGAGGAACATTCCTATGCACATGTTAGTGAATGAGGCCCATTGTGTTTAATAAGTCTGAATATATGTGTTTTGTTAGTGTGTCAACCACGTTTCACAAAAAGATGACTTCAAGACAGTGGTTTGTTTACTTGATTAAAAGCATGATATACCCCTTGGATGATTGCCTGTCAGATTCAGCTCAAAATACTTGTAGTATGATTGTTTGCTGTGGTTGGAATGTAACCCAGCTTTTTAGCTAAGAGGCTAATAATACAGAGGCTATAGCACTGGTGTATGCCACACTACACCTCTTACAGATGAGAGGTCAGGTTTTACTGTATCAGGCCTGAGTGCATGTCTTGTCTGGCCAACACTTCAGGAGGAAAGTTAGGAAGGAGGACAAGACACGATCACAAATGATCAAATAAGGCCACATATCAACGCTCTGTTATGTCTGCTCACATTAACATACCAGAATAAATCAAGGGTGTGGTCACTTTTAATGTAAGTGAGTAGATGTAACATCCTGTTGATGTTTTGTACCACTTCTGGTGCAACTTATGAGGATATGAGACTCAAATTACTGAATTTGCCACTTATGCCCTGCATGTTTCATCAGAAATGCTTTCAGACTTAACACAATAATAATGCTCCTACATATTAAAAGAGCTTTTCCAGATTGTGTTTTATATTGCAGAAGTAATGGGCACAAACTAGGATAATGGAAATGATGCACAGGCGAGATGGAAAGAAATTGTGTCTCTGTAACCGCAAAGCTTTACAGTCATGATGTAACACTTTAATGTTACTTTAATGTTACAATAAAGTTGTTCATGCTGTTGTCTGTGCATGTCTGTGGATATGTGTCCGATTCTGTTTCTTTGTGCTTTCACATGGTGTTACTCTGACTGTCTGGTAATATTTAAGCATTAACAAATGTCAACCTGTTACAGTATGTACTCACTGCACATACATATGCATGCTTGGACAATTTGTTGCTTTTTCCAGTTTATTTACTATTCAAAGTGGCAGTAACCTGAAAATTAGCTCACACAGTTATGCTAGTATCTCTTTACTGTTTCAACACGGGGTCACTGTTTCTGAGAATAAGCCTCTAAAAATAAACTTACAGGTATGTGACTTTATTAAAGCTATGTTCTAACAGTGAGTGGCTGGGGATTTTTTTTTTTTTTTTGTCTGTAAATTTTGGCGAGGCTTTCCCTGATTAATAAATTTTGAGTTCCTTCTAGCTTAGAACACGAGTCTATTTAAAGAACTGACATTTCTATCATAAAAAACCTTTCTTCTCTTTCTTTCCCTCTGTTCTCTGTCAACATGACACAGTATTTTATCAGAATATTACAGCTTGGTTCTTATTTTCATAGATATATTTTCTCGGTTATAATAACATTGCTGTCTCAAAGATAATTGCTGAGATCTGGGAACACAACGTTATCGTTAACAGTGGACAGCAAGACAAGTTTTAAACAAGCCAACACACAAATTATCTAAGACACGTTATTTGGAAGTAACAGTGAGGTCACCTGCAATTTTGCCTATTATCCGTCACTGCACAGGAAAACTGTTTGATGGTAGATACAGTAGGTCAGGCTGTAAAGTAAATCTATGAAGAGTTTGGGTAATACAACCCTAACTCCAGAAAAGTTGGGACATTGTGTAAAAATTGAACAAGTTATCATCATTGCAACATAACTGATGCAATGATTTGCAAAAACTTTTTGACTTATATTTGTGGAGGTGGGTGTGGTTAGGAGTCAGCTGCAGGAGAGAGAGGGGTGTGTGGGGTATGAGAGTAGTGTCAGGTGAGTTAATTGTCACAGCTGCTGCTGGTTTCCTAATTACACTCACCCCTTTCTATGCAGTAGTGTTCAGAAGCATATTTACCACTCTGATACACTCAGATTGGGAACTGAGGACTGTGGGATTGTTGAAGTTTTGAAAGTTAAATTCTTTCTCATTCTTGCTTGATTTATGACAACAGGTGCTCAACAGTTCACGGTCTTTGCTTTAATATATTGCACTTCATAATGCACCACACATGTTCACTGGGAAACAGGTCTGGACTGCAGACAGGCCGGTCTAGTGCCTGAACTCTTTTACTAAAAAGCAACCCTGTTTTAACACTTGCAGATTGTGTCTTGGCGTCGTCTTGCTGAAATAAGCAGGGACGTATCTGAAACAGCTGCTGTCTGAACAACAGACTAAGCTGTTCCAAAACCTGTATATTCCTTTCAGCATTAATGGGGCCTTCACAGATTTGACAGTTATAAAGTCAGGCTGGCTTTTGAAGTTAACTTTGGTAACAATCTGGATGGTCCTTTTCAGCTTCAGCCCAGAGGTAACAACATCCACGATATATGAAAACAATGTGAAATGTAGACTCATCAGACCACAGCACAGTTTTCCACTTTGCATCAGTCCATTTCAGATGAGCTCAGGCCCCAGTGAAGTTAAGTGAAGTGTTGTTGATACGGCTTTTGTTTTGTATGGTAGAGCCTTAACTTGCATTTGTAGATGCAGTGACAAACTGTTTACTGGCAACAGTATTCCTAAGTGTTCCTAAGCCTGTGTAGTAAATTGTCCCTTACGTACTGAGATTTCTCTGGATTCTTTGAATCCTTTAATGATATTATGGATTGTAGATGGTGAAATACCCAAATTCCTGCAGTTTTATGCTGAGAAATGGTTGTCTTAAAGTACGGCACTAGACAGAGCTGCCTTCACGTCTGAGAACACCTTGTCGCTCTCCGTGGTCCAGTCCACAGTGTGCCCGGTGACCTCGCCTTTCAAGGTCTTGTATAAGGGCAACATCAGCTGCACAGTTAATGGTCATCAAGGTCAACATGCTTTACATGTATAATAGTGCACAATTTTATTGTCATCACAATGATCCATCCATATAATAAACACCTGCAGATATAAGAAAGTAAAATATAAATTTGGCCAAGTTTTATTGCATGTTGGGTTTTTTTTCCCCTCAGTTTATCTTTAAAGCTTAATTCAGTTACATCTTAAATAATTCCTCACAATCTGGGAAAAAAGTTGTTGCCTTTTGAATCTTCATATGGTGACATACACTTGATCCTGCTAATGATCCAGAAATAATGTTTTAAGAAACACCGCCATAAAATGTAACCCCGACAATCTCCATCACATCATGTTGGCAGGACAGATTAAAACTGACTAGGAATACACTAAAGATAGGCATGTCAGGACACTTAAGGAGAAACCAATATATTTATCCTTAAACATATTTTTCAAACTTGAACCAAAAGAGAATAATGCATTCACAAGCACTTGAACAGAAACTGATATAAACTGATAGATTGAAGTAGGGGACGCTCCCAGGAAAAAAGTTTGGGGTACCACTGGCATATACCTCCCTCCAGTGTTCAGCACTGGAAAATGATCTGGCTCCACACATTGCCATTCTGCCATAAAAGGAGAATCCCCTGCTTTGTTTGTATTTTATGAAATCAGTCACAATCATCTTAGATGGAGCTAAGCCCAGGATGCAGTGACCACTTTCCCTGTAAAATAGCACCATGGGGAACTTGTTTTGGTGAAACCTTTGGGAAAAAAAAGAAAAGGTATAGCAGCTATAGCAGAATAATGGCTAGCCTGTTTATATTTGTAAAACTGGTGACCCAGCTGCTAATTTGCCATTTTTAGTATGTAGTTTGCAGCTCAGAGGTTGTTGTTGTTTTCTAGAGGCTTTGAAAACATAGATAGTCAATGCCATGATGCTAAACCAAGCAACCAATGGCAGGCTTATATCTGCAGAGTCAGACTACTTGTTTCTTGAGTTTTTCTTTAAAGCAAAACCTTTGTAGCCTGGTCATATCATTTTCATGTGATTACACTCTTATAAAGACATAATGCTCTGTTCCTGCCACACTCTGCAAATAGATCCCCCTAAATCTTCTACAATGGACCTTCAACTATCACTTATCAGCATTACCCACATTTCAAGTCTCCTCTAAAAGGGAGTAAAGATCAGGCGCCTAAAAGAAAAAAAAAATATTTATTAGTGTAAATGAGGAGTAGTGCAGAGATCAGAGCAGATCTCAGATCCAGCATGTCCACCCTGCCCTTATTTGGCAAGCTGTGGTTCCTGATAATTTGCCTCAAAATTGACTACAGACTCTGTCCTCTTAGTGTCAGCTTCTTAGTGTCAACACATTCTTCTTGTAATATAAACAGCTCACCAGATCACCATTCCACATGTAACTCAGCAGGCTGGCTAGTCTCAGGAGCAGAGCCCTTGTCAGATTTTAAACATAACTGAACTAAAAGAGTCCTCCACTGCGCTACATGGGCACTGGCAGCAGGGCAGGATACATCACAGAATATGCAAATACATGCTGTTCCTGGGAAGCCCATTGTTTGTGCAGACATACCAGCAGGGTTTTTCCCGCCTCAAAACGAGATGGCACCATCCTGATAATTTGCCCACACGTGCATGTTTACTGTGCCCTCACCTGGGACAAGCAAACAATTTTTTATAAGCAACATGTTTTAGGAGTTCTAATAATTACGATTGAAGCGAATGACTAATATCATTAAGCATATCTTATTTGAAAAATGGAAGTGCCCTGTTTAACATTAAATTAAATGCAACAGAGTTCATAGGGGACCTCTTGCAGTGTAGTTGAATACAAATATAACATAAAAGCCTTCTCTTTTCTTCCTTTTTATCTCATGATGTTTTAATGTATCCTGTGGTTTGTGAATGGTCTCACAGATCCAGAAGCAAGCTGCAGCATGGGGGCACAATGTCTCTGGCACAGATAACATGTCATGCCCTCCACATTATGAATAAGCCATGTAAATTTATTTGTCCATTACGGGTCAAAAACCACTGGCTCTGTGTTTTTGAGACAATCTGGAAAGGCAAAAAATTTAAAGTTAAAATCACGTAAACGTCAGCTCTGCATTAGCACACTCCTACCATTAATTACTTGGCTTTGGCGACTGTCTTTTCAGTCCTTGTCATGTCTGCCTCTGTTCCTCTCCGTCACCACCGGCCATTTCAGCTTCTTGTGGTTGTCCTTGTGCTGCTGCACTACTTTCGGGCCTGACAAATTTACCGCGCCTCGTAAGTAACGTGCATTACTTTTTAACTGCCGTTATAATCAGATGTTTAACGTTACACCCAGTGGTGTTTTAAAATATTACTCTCCTCTGCACAAACTCACTTTCTAATGTAATCGCTGAGCCTACAAGCCATATCTGCAAAGCTGAAAACACTGATGGGATGCAACGTTAATTTAGGAAACTTTTTCTTTTTTTCTCATCAAAAAATAAAGACCGTAGGTGCAAAAGGACCCTTTTCACCCTGCATATTCATCTGAAACAAAGGTGTGTTGAACACTTCAAATGTGGATTTGATTTGTTTTCCCCAAACTCTCAACACAGAAAGTTTCTTGAATGTAGAGCTGCAATGATTAATCAGTTATTAAATTAATCGTTAACTATTTTGATAATCAATTTATCAGTTTGAGTCATTTTAAAGAAAGTCAAATTTCTCTGATTTCAGCTTCTTAAATGTGAATATTTTCTGGTTTATTTACTTCTCTCTGACAGTAAACTCTTTGAGTTCGTGAACAGAACAAGACATTTGAAGACGTCATTCTGGGCTTCAGGAAACACTGATCGACATTATGTCACATTTCATCGACTATGAAAACAGTCATTAGCTGTAGCCCCACTTGAATATGGAACTTTCTACCCAAGTGGATCACAAAAGAACCCCAAACACTGTCTTATTATCATTCCATTAACAGCTCAAATGTGCTTCCAAGTTTCTGAAAAATGTAGATAGTAGAGACACGCTTCAACACAGACAATAAAGGAACATTTCTTAACTGTTTTACAAAAATTCACACTGCTTACTTAGTTAATGAGTATATGCACTGTTTGATATATTATTTGATGACCCTGAAAGATTGTTGTCAGTGGTCGCTCTGGTCACTGTTCAAGTGTCCCCTCTCCTTTGACTGTTAAAGAGAGATGAATTTGGCTGATAAGATTTCAATTAGCATTAACTCAGCGCCAACAGAACAAATAAAGATCAGTCACAGCAAATTCCTGAAATTATATGAACCATAATGTTTCATGGGATAAAGAGGGAAATGTTAGTCTGAGCCAGAACTTGAGTGCAAACAGATATTCCATTAGCTTGCTTTCAAGGCTGAGGGCTGGTCCCATCAACAACATAAATTAACCGCCAAATTAACGCTACTTGAAAGTGAGATTATACACTTTCTAAAACGGTGGACAGAATTGAATTCGCTCATGACAGAAGAAATCAACATTATCTAACAGAAACAAGGCACTTGTGTAAAAAACTTTTCCCCTGGCAACACAACACAACAAAACCATTAGTGGACGGCATTCCTGTTAGTGTCAAGAACGCACACAGCAAATAAACACATACATGCCTGCTTACTTTGTCTTGTAAGATACACAACACACACATAATTGCACTGCAAACCCAATTATGCTTTTTCTCCCAGCGATTTCTCCCTTGATATTAATCATTACAACAGCCAAGATGGCGCCTATTGTCAATTCACGCGCATGCATGGAACATAATACAGAAGCACGCTGACTACAATGCTTGTGAAAGACCTTAC
The DNA here is from genome assembly GCA_034769285.1 of Lutjanus argentimaculatus. Lineage (NCBI taxonomy): Eukaryota > Metazoa > Chordata > Actinopteri > Lutjaniformes > Lutjanidae > Lutjanus > Lutjanus argentimaculatus. Next base: position 23,543,747 of record JAWZSL010000003.1, on the reverse strand, counting down.
CACTGAATATGTTAACATTTGCATTCCCGATATGACACACAGCAACATGTAAAATAGGAAACAAACTTGCTTTCAATCCAGTATAGATAAATTATGGCCGACAGCAGCAGGGTGAAGCACCACGTGCTCAAACCTGCTCACGCATTCATATGTCCTGACGCATGCACATATTGCAGCGCAGGGCTAATGGTCTTTGGGTAAATTTTATTATATTTTTTTATGTTACAGTTTTTATTGGGGTTTTTTTTTTTCCCCCTTTTTTTTATTGGAGTTTTGTTTCCAGTCAACAAATCAGTGTCTACGAACATTAGACACATAACAAGACACAAAACAAGTACGACAGCTCTTACATGGAAGATAAACATATATCATAATAGAGGAGAAATACAGAAGGTGGTGGATCAGTGTTATGATGGATCAGGCTTAAAGTAAACAGATGTCACTCACAATAGTCCTTTTAGTAGAAGGGAGGAGAGGTCCGGTCCGATATAGTCCAAAAATGGGCTCCATACTCTGTAGAATTGACCTACACTGTAATGTATGACGTTGGTCAGATATTCCAGGGGGATCAGATCGAAAATTATTTTACGCCAACCACAGATAGAGGGAACCTTGTCATTGACCCAGTGCAAAAGAATGTTCTTCCTAGCTGCAAATGTTAGAATATTATACAATCTTTTGTTGGCTGCTGTTTTTACATGGTCACTTGAAAGACCTAGGATCAAGGATGTGGGATCCATGTCTATGTTAACATGAAAAATTCTCTCCATTTCACTTATAATTTCAACCCAGTATCTTTGAAGTTTATGACAGGACCAAAAACAATGAGTTAAAGTTCCCACATCAGTTTTACACTTGAGACACAAAGGGGAAAGCGAGCGGTTGAAGAGATGTCTGCGATGAGGAGATATATGTAATCTGTGTAGAATCTTAAGTTGTATTGCTCTTGTCCGAGTACAAATTGAAATCTTTTTAGCAAGAGACCAAATAGTGTCCCATTTTTCTTCATCTATGGTCACAGACAGCTCCTTCTCCCACAAGCCTCTGATCCCCTGAGTATCAGTGGAAGATAAACCAATAAGTACACGGTAAAATAAGCTCAAAGACACCTTCAACTGTTGCTGGAATAGAATTTTCTCGACAGCAGATATTTCAGGGTAATCAATAAGGGTTGTGCTATAAGTGATGTAATGTCTTATTTGCAAAAAGCGAAAGAAATCTTGTTTGCCCAATACTGAGCTGTTCGAATGACATAAGCTTACCATCTGAGAGAAGGTCCCTGAGAGATTTAATGTTCTTATTAGACCATTGCCGAAAACCAGGGTCTAGAGAGCCTGGGGGGAAAGCTGGGTTGTTTATTATTGGGGTGAAAATGGATGTTTTATTTGACCTTCCCTCAAGACGGCGGACAAGCCGCCATGCTTTTAGAGTGTTAATTGTTACAGGATTTGTACAAAGAGCTTTAATTTCTTTAAAGTTATTAAAAAATAGCAAATCACTTAATCTGCATTGTGATAAAGCTGCCTCGATATCCATACAGATTGAAGTTTTACCCTTAACCCAGTCGTTAACAAATCTTAAGTGGGCACAAAGTTGATACATTTTAATATTAGGTAAGTCCAAGCCACCCATTGAACTTGGTAGACAGTTTTTATTGTTAACAAATATGTACTGTAGGTAGAATTTAGCCATTATTATATACTTCACTCACTAACCTATATACCAAAGAAAATTTTAAATGGGTTGTATTTACAACCCTCCAAAATCCCTTTTTACACTGTAGTTTTATCTGCGCCTTTTCCAGCACATTTTGCAGATTATGATAGAGCAACACACCACCACCACGTTGGTGCAATGCCACAAGTGCAGTTATAAATGACAGAAATCCACCAAAAGCAACGCTTGTTTGTTTTCTCTACGAAGACATCCATCTCAAGAGCTGGAAGCAGTATGAAATTTGACTGAGTGACCGCCACATGATTCTCTGTGCGGGAAAAACCTTGCTTACCAGTTGTCACTGGTTTGCCTCAGTGGATGGAGTCCTCAGAAAAGTACTATCAGCAAAAACACACTTAAAATATCAAAAGAAAAAGTCCTTAATATGCAGATATTCCTATACAGGACTTGAGGAGTGACTGAATACATCTAACGGAGTTAGGTCATTTGGATACAGGAAAGGGTAACTCTATTCCAACAAGGTTACAGAAAAAAGACATTATATCAAATTAGAGATACAATTAGTAAAAATGGGGATTATTCGCAGGATTACAATACAATTTTAAAATAAATTTTAAATTACAGAATGATATTGGCCGACTATTATGCAGAGTGTGGACACTCTGGTCTCAAGTGAAACCATAGCTCTTTTCAGTTCATTATCACTGTCTTTAGTGAAAAATGCGTCACCGGGGGGAATTTTTGCCATCATTTTGTATTTAAAGGCCCAGTGCCAAGATTTACTGGGATGTATCGGTAGAATAGGGTAGAAATGGAAAATAATATTCTGAAGAATGATTTCATTAGTCTATAATCACCTGAAAATAAGAACTGTTGTGTGTCTCTACAGTAGCCCAGAACAGACAAAACTAAATACTGGCTCTAGTTATGGCCTTTCACATTGTTTATAAGGCTGTGTACTTGGAAGGGGACAGTGAATGTGGGTAGATGATAACGATGCCTCAGTCCAACTCACGGGTTCTTTAGGCACCAAAAGGCACCAATACCATGTATGTGAAAGTACTCCATCATAAGTAACAGCTCTGCATTTAAAATCCATTTAAGTAAAGACATAAAGTATTATGAGCAAAATAATAAAGAAAAAAAGTACTAATCCCCATGATATTACTAAAATGTTGCACATGATATCATTTGATTGTTAATACTGACACAAGTTGCATTTTACTGTTGTAGTCAACCTAATTATCCACTTAGTGCTACCCCATTATCTTCAAGTATGATCGGTTCTTGAACTGGATGTTTAATATTAAGTCTTTTTAAATGTGCATTTTTTATTAGTATATTTGAATGATAAATCATGAAATAAAAGTATTTTTCATGATGGAGGATGATGAATTTAAGAGTCACAGCTTGAGGATAGGCAGGAGGTACAATAGACTAACTTAAAGAATAAAGTATAATAAATGTAAGAAATTGTAAGATACTGTAATGTTTAATTAAAGTAGATATGAGAAATGTTACATTAATGTGCAATCGTACATACATACAGTACATATGTATAAAGCAGTGCCACCCTAGTCAAGAAATTCTGGTCCTTTGTGTAATAATAATGATAATTCAATAGTGCAATACATTGTTTACACTGGCATCATAATTGCACTTATTTATTTATACTGTGCTTTTAAAACAACCTGTACTCTTATTTATAATACTGGCATGCTAATGCTTATCCCCCATCTTCAGCATTATTGTTGTTTTTACATTATTATGTGTATCACCGTTGTATATATTGTTGTATATTTTGTTGTTTACATATTTTTACACCTCTTCTTTCTATTTTATTCTTTATTGTTGCATATAGTAGTATAATGCACATCTTTTTAAAATATTTTTACAAACTTACAATTTCTATATCCATTCTTATATTTTCTATATCTTTATATATATACTTCTGTTCTCGGATGGGAGCAACTGCAACAACAACAATTTCCACTGGGGATCAATAAAGTAAGAAAAAGTGACTCGTGACTATACCTGTCAAATAAATGTAGTAAGGCATAAATATAAAGAACATAAATTAAGTAAATTAACGTAAATTTGCTTAGATGCTGCTGGTTACATGAACATGTAAATCTCCTCAGCTGTTTACAGTATCCAATTCCATTTCCTACAAATGTTCAAATAGATATAGTTTCATATTTGAGTTGATCCCGTGTTGATTTTCAGTGCTCCGGAAATAACATGGCAGCCTCACTGAAAGCGCGTGAGGTTATTTTAATTTTAGCACAGCTTGTGCTGGAAACTATTTGCATTGTGGTGCTTATCTCAATTCAACACAACAAAGAGCTTTCCATTTCTAGTCACATTCAAGGTGTAGTCGTCAACAGGTTAGGATGGCTCTCCCCAACACATCCAGCACCTGCACTGTGGAGTCCTCAGTGGAAAGGCACATGTATCCAGCTGTCTATTCTCTTTTTTTTATCGTGGGTTTTCCGGCTAACTGCCTGTCTCTGTATGTGGCCTGGGTGCTGATGAGGAACGGGAACAACATGGCAGTCTACCTCGTCAACCTGTCCATCTCTGACCTGCTCTACACCATCTCTCTGCCTGTGTGGATTGAGCTTGCCATGCAGAGGCCTCTGGATGGGGGCCTCTGCAGTTTAGTAGCTGTGATCATGTACAACAGTTTCTACGTTGGCTCGGGTCTCCTTTGCTGCATCTCTGTCGATCGCTACCTCGCAGTTGTCTATCCTCTCCACTTCCACTGGGTCCGAGAGGTGCGGACTGCAGCAGTTGCGAGTATTGCTGTTTGGACTGTGGAGATTGTCATCCACATTATCTTGCTTAACCACACGGGGGCACTGCAAGCCTTCTCCTCAAGATACTTGTGTGACGAGCAGATACCCATGACTCAAAAAGATGCCGACCTCGCTCTTGCACGAGTCAGCCTGGGTTTCTTGGTACCTGTCTTCATCATGACCTTTTGTTTTCAGCAGATCATGCAATCCCTCCGACAGAGCGCCTCCATCCTTTCAGGGGAGCGCAGGAAAGTGGGACTGCTGTTGCTTCTCCTCCTCCTAACTTACATAGTGGCCTTTGTGCCCTACCAGACTGTCATGCTGCTCAGGGCCATACTGGAACCCGGGACCTGCGCCTGGGCCAAGAGGTTCAGAGATCCATACCTGGTTACAGTTGCCACGACCACCATAAACAGTACACTGGATCCTATAATATACTGTTTAATCAGTGAGAGTGCTAAGAAAGAGATTGTGAAAGCTCTAGAGAAAGGTAGGGGAGTTTTCATGAGGAGGAAACTAACAGAAAGCTCAAAAGGAATTCAGTCAGTTTCTTAACAACTATCTGTTCGTTCTGTTTGTTTTAATCTATATCCTGTTGAAATGAAAAAGGTAAGAAAACTCAAAAGTTCAAGGCAGCTTACTTTAATAGATTCTTGAGTTCTGAGCCCAACTTAAACTGTTTAAGTTTTGAAAAAGTTTTACCAACTAATAATGTTTTTTCAAGATAATTTAGTGTTCTTCTTTATATAAACTTCTGAGTTTTAGAAACCCAAACAAATTTGTATTTCAAAAGTCACTGAGTAAACTCTCTGAAGTGAAAGTGAATAATGGCTAATATTTTAATATTTTCAGTTGCAACCATTTAATTTACAATCATCCAAATCAGGTTCACAGATCACTGTGAACAATTTCAATATGAAAAACACATTTTAAAACTTTAAGATTCAAGAAGAAAAGTAAATGATCTAAATCTCAACAAAACATTATAGGCTGGCAAAACTTTGTTATTATTATTTCAAAGTTAAGAGTTTGACTTTGATTCAAGACTCGAAAATCTAGTCAAGGCAGTTGCCTTGAAATCATGAGATTTTTGTAACAGTGTAAAAGCAAATAAAATACAAATTATTATCTGAGACTGTGATTTAATAGGTAGCACCAAAGGTGGAAACTCAGTGTTTGTGCTGAAACTTTTTAGTGACTTGGTTATGTTATTGTAAGGGTGTCATTTCCACCGGAGGTGGGGGGAGAGCATGTCAGTTCACTTCTTCAGGTTTCTATTTTTGATAAACCTGAATCTGAATCAGAGATTAACCATCAGCAGTGAGCGCTTTGGGAACTTTTTTTTTGCCCTGGGTTTTGCCTCTCAGGCTACATATGGCCTTATAAAAAAAAAAAAAAAAAAATACAAATGATTTGTGTCAATTTAATTAACACATTTGTTAAAATGTAATTACATTTTGTTAAGTGTGCTTTGTGACTTGTGTAGGACTTGAGACTAAAGGTTTAAGACTTGGGACTTGACTTGGTACTTATCAGTCTTAATCTGGGACTTGATTAAGGACTTGAGTACAAAGGCTGAGATATACTTGTGAAAACAATGATTTGGTCCCACCTCTGGTATAAAATAGCTATTAAATAGGAATAAGAAACTAAAAATTATTGTAAGTAGATGTAGTCAAAAATGAAAAAAACTATGTGCATCTATGTCTTGTGTTGAGGTTTTCTTAGACTGTTTTATTGCTGTAATGATAGTAACAATTGCTGCTTGTGATTGATTTTTTCAATTGATTATTTGTTAGTTGAAATGGAGAAATTTCACACAGCTTCTACTTTGTCTTTTCTTGTGTATTAAATGATATTACATACTGTACACTGACAGGGTTACTGGTCTTTTTAGCACAAAGTTTCCTGTGTCTGCTTCCATGGACAGTGTTTGTTTGCTGAGTCACGACAGAGGGAAAGTAAACTAAAAGAAAATTTGGGTCTAAAGACTGTAAATTTTTAAAGATAAGATAGAGTTTATTGTACCAAAGGAAATTCGTTGTGGATGCATACGTACAGTATCTGCTCAGTACCTACAGTACATACACAGACTGCCACCAACCAACAAATTGCACACTGCCTATTTAATTGTTTAACTTCAGCTGTTTGGGAGATTCTTCAATGCTGTTTTACCGTTAAACTCAGGGTGAGCAGATAATGACTGACCTTTCTTTTTTGGGGTGAACTATCCCTTTAAAGAGATGTGTACATATATCCTTCAGGAGCGCATAGGCTCAGCCATAACAAATCATAGCAACCAGCCATTACAACGTACGCGATGGAAAGAATTAGTCAAGCAGATGTGTCTGACTTTATCAGACATGTTCATGTCTATGTTGACACACCAAACATGAAGACGAGAAGTCTCACATAGACTCACCACCCAAATTAAACCTGCTGTGTGGTCCACTAACAGCGGTTGTTTGTTCTGTCATGGCCTATCACCCAGTAAATGTCATAGGGTAGTCAGGGAGGACAAAAGACAGCTGCTGACACTTCCTGTTTCTTTAAGCAGTGGAAGAATGATGATTAATCCTCTCTGCATCTTTCGTTTTAATTATAATGGATTTTATTGACACTTTTTGGAGCAGAATTACAAACGAATAAAATGTAAGTAGAGCTTCATATGACCTCAGTTGAATTTATGCTGCTAATGTGTGTTAATTGTTGACACTTAAAGATTACATTGCTGTCATGTGTAATGCATTTGCCATCAGGAAATGTTGTGAAACCTTCTTGTTGGTGTATTTTTAAAAAAGTGCAACACCAGACATTTGAGGCTACATAGGCTGTGGATTTAGGCAGACTGACAAATTTACTGAAATTTGCTGAAATTTACTAAAAGTTGTCTGGAAGGTGGAAACACGTTTCTAAACACAAGAAAATGTTCAAGAGTAAGTTAAAGCAATTTGACTCATTTTCCAAAACAAGCGAAAATCCCTCATGTGGAACTTTAAAGGGTCACTCCAGCAATATTGTATGTCACTTTTATAAAGCTGAAGGGTTCACATCAGACATTTTTTTTAAAACATCAAAATCAAAATAGCAGCAGCTGAGATATCCTGACTTATAGTCTTAAAGGGTAATTCTGTTATATTTAAACCTGTACAATTTTGCCTGAAGGTAACTTCCAGACAAACAAACTAATGAAAAGAGCTCATTTTCAATCTTTTTCAGTTTCAAATGACATAAATTTTATTTTATTTTTTAAATTTTATATTGTTGTTGCAATAACTTTGTGCAAACTTCAAGCATTAGCTTTCTTTTTTTTCAGTCCTTACCATTATGGTACGGTGTTGCTTTACGGTAACACATCCTAAAGTTTAAAAGTTTTTTATCCATAGCAGGAAGCCTGTGTTATAGGGGGGTGAAGTTTGGAGCATGAGCATTTAGTAGTCAGAGATGATCTATCGTGAATCCATCTGTCATGAATCATGAGCTCATGCTTCAAACTGCACTGGACATGTGACAAATTGCAACACTGCTATTAGTTTCCTCAGGGCCCTGCCTCTTTTTTAAATTGTCGCACCATAATTGAGGATGTATTGTGTGAGTGTAAATGGCCTAATGTTGGTGTGTTACCAAGAGGCAACACCATACCATAGAGGGTTAAAACTTAAAATTAACCTTCATGACATCCAGATTTAATTTCCAGACTTCAGAAAACTTCCTACAAAGCCGCATATGACATGATTTAATTGTTTTACAGGCTGAACAGTACTTTATAATGCTGAGTAAAGTAAGCATTAAAGTACTTATTTGCATTTATATATTTCCTTGTTTCTCTACAAGGTGTGAGCATACGAATGCAACGCCTGTGATGGAAAACTTAACCCAGGCCTCCAATCATTCAGACTGTTACTCAGTTGACCATGTATCCAAGTGGAAGCCGTTTGTGTTTTTCTACCTGGTTATCATCATCACTGCTATCCCAGCGAATGCCTTCTCCCTCTACGTGTCCTGGCAGCACATTAGACAGAAGAAAGAGCTTGGCGTGTATCTGTTTAACCTGGCTCTGAGTGACCTGACCTTCACTATTGGCCTTTCTATGTGGCTGGACTTCCTGTGGAGTGGAGTTTGGGCCCACGGAGGCTACGTCTGTCTGCTATCTGTCTACTTTCCTCCTCACTAACTTTTACACCAGTGATGCCTTCCTCTGCTGCATTGCTATTGACCGCTACCTGGCAGTGGTTCACCCATTAAAGTATACTTTCTGGAGGAAAGTTGGCACTGCAATGATGATCAGCGTAGCCATATGGGTGTTGGTGGTCTGTTTCAACGCCAGCACCATCACCTGGGAGGACTGGTACCAAGAAAACAATGAGTTTTCAGTATGCTTTGACTTCTTCTTCCCAGTGTCAGAGAACTTTGCTCAGGATAATGTGGCGCGCTTCTTCCTGGGCTTTATTGTTCCCGTTCTTCTGGTGGTGTTTTCCTCCTGGGGGATCTGCAAGGCAATGAAATCCAACCAAGCCACAGAGGAACAGGAGCGCAAACGCATCTCGAAGCTGCTGACTGCCATTATGCTCTCCGTTTTGGTGTGCTTCGGACCAATTCACATCATGATGCTTCTGCACGCACTTATGGACTGCAGTAATGTTGCATGGCTCCCCTATCCATACAAGATCAGCGTGGCTATCTCAAGCCTCAACTGCCTCGCGGACCCTCTCCTGTACTGCTTTATTACCCAAACAGGGAAGGCAAATGTCAATCAGGTTGTTCTCTTCTTCCAGATGAAGAAGAGACGCAAAGATGGAGGGTGTGTGTAGGTAAATCAAGTACAAGAGAGGATTCAGCTGCACTAAATGTCAGCAAAAAACTATTGCCACTGAAAATATAGTGAAGTAATATTTGATCAGCACTGCCTAGTTTGACAGTTTAACATTAAACATTAATCACTCATTTCATGAGTGTTTGTGTTCAGATGCCACTTTTTCCCCCAACTTTGTTGAGTTAACAAAGTGAGCATCTCTTTTAGAGTAAGATGATGGTGGCCGACTGCGACCTCAAGTGAATGTTGCATACAGAGTCTTTAAACAGTAGATAAATAATCCTGAAGTTAGAAACTTTTTGCGAAACTTTGTACCAATTGCAACTCTCTTTTTTAAATTGCAGTTGCTGACTGTCTTTGACATAAGCATTCTTCAAATGTGCAATTTGTTCAATTTGTCTTTCAAGTGAGATATAAGAAAGTTGATTCACTTCATAGTTTTAGATATTATTTTGCTAATAATTCACAAATCCATGATTATCCAGCTGGACAGGCTGAGAATCTTCATCCTCCATCGTACAAAACATCTGGCGGTGAATTTTCTATCAAATATTATTATGTGGAATGACAGTGTGCATTTAATGGATTGCTCTCTGTCATTGTCTATTTATTAAAAGAGATTTCAAAATGCTCTGCTATTAAAAAAAAACATTTGATTTAGTAAAATTTGGCCACTCTTAGAAGCTGCTGCTCATACTGTAAACATGGCAACTACTCCAGTTTCTTTGTAGTCTTTGTGTTTAGAACTATGTGGGTTTTATATTTTTAAACTATGATTCTACTCATTTTAGACATGCAATTTTCAACTTTTACATTTAATTTGTATTGGTGCTTTTGTATTGTTTGTATTTCAAGTTTAGTATATCACTTGGGTGTGATTTTCATATGAGCCTACAGGTTTTGAGCCACACCTCACACGTACTTAGAAATTTCCTTCATGTATTTTTCTTTTGTATTTTATTTGTGTGTGTGAAACCCAATCAAGCCTTAAAATAATAGATAGAAGGAAGACAGAAGAAGAATGAAAGAAAGAAAAGAATTAATGTTCCTTTCCTTTTGGGAAATTTACTTTGTTGTCATTCAGAAGATGTCTGAATGAATATACTGTGAATGCAGGAAATATTCCAAATATATGACGGTCTATATTTGTCTTAATGTCAACAATTCACATTAAAAGATCAAAACAAACAATGCATTTGTTTGTTTGTCAAAGCTTTCTGATTCCCGAACCCATACATTCCTAATGAATGCATGAAACATGAATCATGAAACATGTAAGCTGTGTCTGATTCTTCAACAAAGTAGTTCTTGTTCTCGTTAAAAAAATTGAAAATGACCTTAACTCCTTCACTAAGCAGATATTTTTTAATTTAAATGTTTAACTACTGGACGCAAGATGTGTCCTACTTTTAAAGGTCCATGTATGATTCATGGGGTATATGGGAATAAATGGAATATAATATTTGTTTCCATCAGTGTAAAATCACCTTAAAATAAGATTGTGTTTGTTTGTTTTCATTACCTTAGAATGAGTCCTTTTTATCTATAAGAGGGAGCGGTTTTCCTCCACAAAGTCATGCTGAAGTCATGTCTCTACAGCAGCCAGAACAGACAAACCAAACACTAGGTCTAAACAGGACCTTTCGCATTTTTCACAAATTTCCCAAAGGCATATGTTCAAGTGGTATTCAGTGGTTGCAATCTGCAGCTTTAATGCGGGATGCTGCTAAATTCTACACACATCAGTGCAGGGGGACTTTAAAGCTGAACACAGATTTTCAGCTCATTGTTTAGCTGTTTGGTCGACAACTTAATTCTTGTACTTCATTCTCACCACTTACCATGGAAAAAAAAAACCTAAAAGCTCACTGTAAGCTATCTGATTAGCACCAAACAGCAGACAGACACAGTCAAGAATTTATTTGAGATATTACAGGAGACAGATCAAGATTTCTAACAACATTAAATAAATGTAGACAAGCACACTAATAAACTAATAGAAATATGGCAGATATACACAGAATATAGAGGGTGCTGGCAAGTATCAACCATTATATCAGTGTTTGCAATAGTGACCTGTCAACTTCAAAGTTAATAAACCCCAACTGCAGTTCAGTGCAATGTGTTTAAAGTGGCAGTTTACTTTGGCTTGTACTGTAAGGTACATCTGGGCTATCGAGGGAATTTATTAAAATTAGCACCATTTATAACCTGTGAGTCATGGAAGAATATCTGTTCCAAGATTGATTATTTGTCAGATATCACTGTTGTTCTGTTGTGTGAAACCTTCTCTAAACAGGTTCAAAGAAAGTGAAGGGATTTGAATAGAAATATGGTGTCATACATCATTTTCATAGACTGCAGGTAAAAAACAAATATTTGTTATTTGACGACACATTTGACTGTGGTTTGACATCAGCTTTCACTGGTCACAGCATTTTTGTTCGACGTGTGGATCAGGTGTCATGTACAGGGTGTATTTGCATTTTGCAGACAGATATGATTTCTCCCTTTCCATAAATAGTATCATCGCCAACGGTTTGTAATCCAAAATGTTGTGAATTTAGAGATTAAGAGCTCAAGAATCAATTCAGTAATAATGGTTAACATGTCCAATTTACAACTGCTGAGCATGAGTGAGTGTTTTCTGTGAGGAAAATATCATTTTAAATTCTTGTCATGGTTGCAAACTGCTCATGAAATAAACATTAAGCATTTTTTTTAATTCACAAAGAAAAATAAAAGTCATAAAAGAGAGCTTTCTCGTCCTGATTCAAATTGTTATCCAATGAGGCCTACCTTTTATTTTACAATGAAAAGTCAGCCAATAAGTTCCATGACAGATAATAAAATGTCTCAGATGCCCCCAAAATATTTCATACAATTCTTATTCATTATCTGATTGTGTTTTGTCATATGTTCACAAAAATGTCAAATGCTTTTGATTGCTGTTCTGAGCTGAAGCAAACTGAAACATGGGTATCTGAAGCTCTCTAGTGGACAAAGATGGAAGTGCAACAAGCTGTCAACATTGTTTACACTTTGAATATTTGACCTTCTCAGATCTCTTCTGTGTAGCCTTTGCACAAATAGTTTCATGACATAACTTGTGTTATTATTACACAGATATAGATGTGCAAATATGCCACAGACATTTTCCACTGCAGGGTTATTATAGTTAACTAAAAAGCTAAAAAACTAACAAGTAGTGTGACAACATTTTCAGTTGACTGAAATAAAACTAAAAACTAGACTAGAAACAGTATTGTGTACTTTTAAAAACAAACATCAGTTTGGTCAAATTTGTCAACACAACAAGTATAAGGAGGTGTTAGTGCTTCTGTTTATTGAGACTGGGATGTCTACATGACTGTGAGTCAACTGCCTTCACAAAGTGCAGTGTTTGTATTGTAATACCTATTCTGAACTTCTTAAATCTAGCCTGTGAAAAATACCCCCTATACTGTAATATTTATATAAAATAAACTAAAACTAAATACTGAAACTAAGGAAAACTTAATTAAACATTTTAAATGATGAAAACTGAACTGAAATGAGCAAACCTGCTCTGGAAACTAAAGTGCACAAATTCTTTAATTACATAACTTGTGTTTTATTGCAGAAATTACAACTGTAGATGCAAACACAGACTTTGACCATAGAACTTAATTAAAAATTATGTTTAGGACTGCAAGTAGAGCAGCTGCAAACATGTGCTTTTTCACGCTTTTTGATTATATAACTTTGGTGTTTTTAAACATTTGAGTGAGTTTGGATCAAAAATATCTCAGAATCATAATAATCTAACATTTTTAATATTATTGGAAGGTTTGTGTGCTCTTTCCAGCACCAAACAGGAATCAGCAAACCCGATAGTTTCTTTGATAACAGCTGAAACAAAAAAAAACAAAACAAAAAAACTCTCAACCTCAAATTTTGAAATGCCCCTCATTCTGACTCATTTGTCCCACTAAAATAGCCTGTTAACCAACAGATGCTGGTAACGAGTTGAGGCAACAAAATCCAAAATATAAAGTTTGTATCAAAATAGTTGAATGAGTCCCCATAATGTAACTATGAGAACAGCTCTATCCTTTTTATTATGACAGTGGAACCATATTATCTCTGATATCAGAAGAGGGAAAACCTGCAGAAGTATTTAAAATGCGTGACTCTTCTCGTGCCTTCATAACAACATAGTCTAGGAAGGACATGTGCTGTTCCATGTGAGTCCTTGTCCTGCCTCTTTCCTCCCTCCATCCATCCATGTCAAATAATATGCTTCACCTAACACTGAATAACCTGCATCAGCAGAACCTGGGGGGCTATAAAGCCCACCTAAACACCCATTTTCTCACTCCTCACCTTCTACCGTCCTTGACTTTGCCACAGACAGCCTTCTTTATATGTAAAGTGTATGTGGAGATGGAGGTAACGGAGGATCAATAGGTTCCGTCAGTCGATTCCAGCCTCTACCTGGATGTTGGCAGAGTTTCAGCAGTAGCACGTGTGTGAGAGTCTGCTCGCTCTCAGGCATGATGAATGAACCAGACTGTAATCTACGCTGGTGATCTGATTGTATTCACACCCATGTAATAGAAACATGACCCTTGCTGGAATAAAAAGATGAGTATGTGTTCAAAGTCAAAGTGTTGCCTCAGGACAAAATATCAAAGGTGAATCTATATTTATTGACCAGATTATTCCTGTTATCTTGTCATTTAAAGGTCCAAATCACACAACAAGCCTTTAGACATTTGGTTGGAAGGAAAAAACATGACTTCCGGGTGCACGACTACATTTTGGTCAATCCCAGCCACGGCAGCTGTGAGAGATGCTGGGTGTTGGCAGGCAGGCGGGCTGCGGGAACAGTCAGGGTTACACATACTGTACACGTGCCGCAGAGCAAGTCTGAACCAAATAACACACATGTGCTAAAAAAGGAAACAGATGGACAAATATAGCAGTGGAGAGTTGTGCAGTAACAACATTACATAAGCCATTTGTAATGTAAACTAAGAATAGAATCACTGTAGTTTCACTGTTTTTACTGCAGTAGTTTTCTGAATTAATCAGTCTGCCAATATGGTTTTATGTACACTGAGACTGCAGTAAAAATACCACAACAGTGATATATTTTACAGTACACTAATAAGACGTAACAAGCAGTACTTGGGAAGTAATATGTCCTTTGTATTAGATCCATTATTACACCCTTTATTAGACTTTATTAGAGGGTGATTAGGGACACATTACAACAGAACTGTACTGTAAACCAAAGTGTATTGTTTCCCACTGTTAGGCCCTTATTTATATTTTCTTGGAGGGTAATTTGGCACAGAACAGAACAGAAGTGTACTGTAAAACAAAGTGAAATCACATATCTGCTGCTTCCCCATTTAAAAACAAAATGTGAACAAGATCTACCAAGCAAAGGCCAAAATTACAGACATAGAGCAATATTTTTTTAATGTGTGACTGCACAAACTTATTGTATTGTGATACTGCAGGCAGATAATGTGATTTGATCAAAGGCATCGCCTCGGCTACCCTGCCAATTGTGGGATAGCTGTATAGGTGTTTCTCAAGTAGCAGATAAGCATTTAAAGAACCGTGCTGTTGTATTCATTCATTCATTGGCCTTAACTGCTTATCCTTGACGGATAGCGGGGGGGCTGGAGCCTATCCCAGCTGACATTGGGCGAGAGGCAGGGTACACCGTGGACAAGCTGTCAGTTCATTGCAGGGCTGACACAGAGAGACAGGCAATCATTCATCCTCACATTCACACCTATGGGCAATTTAGAGTCACCACTTAACCTAATTAATGCATGTCTTTGGACTTTGGAGCCGGAGTACCCGGAGAGAGCCCATGTGGACACAAGAGAGAACATGCAAACTCTTCACAGAAAGGCCCTGCCCCCAGCCACTCCCTAGCACCCAAAAACCCAGGACCTTCTTGCTGTGTGCCGCCCAAGGTTAAGAACAGTTCTGTTGTAACGTGTCCCTTATTACCCTCTAAAAAAGTCGAATAAGGGTCTAACATTGGGAAATAATTCAGTTTAGTTTAAAGAACAGTTCTGTTGTAATATGTTCCAAATCACCCTCTAATAAAGTCTAATGCTGTCTAATAAAGAACATATTATTTATACGTTTTGTCTAATTTAATACAAAGTACAGCTTATTACATCTTATTAGACTATTGTAAAATAAAGTGCGAATATATTTCCTCCCTCATTGACTCATTAGCCTGAACTCTTTTTCTCCAGCCACTTTTTTTGCCATGGAGTTTTGTCTATTTAAATTATTCATTGTTACAATCTAAAACCCTTTATGAATCTGCTTTTCCCAGACACCTCTCTCCTCCGCTATCTCCCACTCTATAATCCAAACTGTCCCGCTGTCTTTCACTTGTTTCTGTCCCACTGGTGTGACTCAGCCATAATAACAGTTATCTGTAATCTCTGGAGAGCAGAGAAGCAGAGAGCGTTGAAGAGGTTCACTGTGATTCCTTTCAAAGTATCTGAATGGACCATTAGTTTGTGTGACATAACGTTGCTTTAAAAAGACCCCTGGAAATGTGAGAGTTTTATTTTTCTACAAGGGTATCAAGTTGTGTTCAACTAGCCAGAAGGAATTTCAAGAACATTAATAACATTCATTTTTAATTTAAAGGTCCAATGTGTAAGATTTATGGGGATCTATTGGGGCAGAGTGTGCATATTCTACAGTAGCCCAAATATTAAATACATTTCTCCATGTTGGAAAAATTACTTCTCTCCCTTTGCCACCTTTAATACGTTTCTTAAACTCTTGCTAGACCTGTTAAAAATAATATGTCGTTATCACTGTTGATTCACAGTGAGAAGGTCCTGGCCTGGGTTTT
Source organism: Lutjanus argentimaculatus (assembly GCA_034769285.1). NCBI lineage: Eukaryota > Metazoa > Chordata > Actinopteri > Lutjaniformes > Lutjanidae > Lutjanus > Lutjanus argentimaculatus. The sequence continues at coordinate 23,527,573 of JAWZSL010000003.1, read as the reverse complement.
GATTCCCAGCCTTTCTGTATGGACTTTGCATGTTCTCCTGCTGTCTGCATGTTTCCTCAGAGTGCTCCGGTTTCCCCCAGCATCAAAAACATGTATGTTGGGTTAATTTCTCTTGTCAGTGCCCTTGAACAAGGCACTGGATTATAGAACTGCAGTTGGTCCCCGGGCGCTGCACGGTGGCAGCCCACTGCTCCTGACTTAGGAACGATCAAATGCAGAGAACACTCACTATATATGAAACATTACACATTCTGTGTATATCTGTGTATGACACACATTTACCATTTATCATGAAGAGATATGCACCCATGAAAACAATTATGTTCCTTACTAATGTCATTTTTGGGCCTTAGCGGACAGGAAGTTTTGACCTGTGTCTTAACACCAGCATTGAGCAGGTGATGGTTTGAGCTTTACACTAAAAACAACAAATGTTGTTGCTTATAAAGGTCTTGAAGCAGTCTCAGAGGGACAGCATGGATATTTTTGAAAAGGGGTTATATGAGGTACTTATCAACAGTGTATTACCTACAGTAGATGGTGGTCAACATGCCCCCAGTTTGGAGAACTAGCAGGATTACTGGTGCTGGAGGGAAAACAATGTACTGCTGTGGACAGGGTCAGCAGCAAAATGTATTTTAGCCACCTACAAAAATATTGGTTGATTTAAAGAAAGCAATATTTGGCTTATATAACATAACCTGTCAGAAAAGGCTGCCTGACTGCAAAGTAAAGCACTGAAAAATACTCTGAATATACAGTAAACTAAATTTTTTAGGTGGCTAAAATACCTTTTGTTGCTGACCCTGTCCACAGCAGTTCATTGCTTTAGCCTCTGTACTGGCATTTCTTAACCTGACACACCATCTGGGAAGCTGTCCATAGGAACTGTTTGGAAAAGGGCAGGCACTTGGCAGGTGATTGGATGAAACGTCTGTCGCATATAACATGGGCTAACTTCAACCAATCAGATCAACTTGCCCTGGCCGAAGCCGGCCGGAAGAAGAGCGAAAACATTTTTTTCCATCGATAAAAGCTTTCATTTCCTTTCTTTGCTATTCTTTCAATGAAGAATACTCTCCAGTTCTGATATAACTGATGCTATCATAGCATCTATGCTAACCTATTCAGAAGCTGCCACTGTTTGTTTGAGCCGAGTCATTTCCATGGATGCTTCTCGTTGTCGGCAAACCTAAAACCACGTCTGTAGCTGCCAGTAGGCCCTCCGAGGACACTGACACCTCTGGTGCAGACACAAATGGATGGATTGGAGCCTGGCAAGATGGATTCTTTCGTGATCTTGTGAATCCAGCTGCTTCACAATTTAAAGTACTTCTCTCTGCTTCTCCAAACTGGGAGCATGCCGACATCCAGCTACTGTACTTTATACACTGACTATCCACAAGTACCTCATACAACCTCTCTTCAAATAAGCTTAAAGTATCTGGATTTTATAATAACTAAACTGGAGTGTGGGGCGCCACTGTAGCTCAGTTGGTAGAGCATGCGCCCCATGTACTGGGGCTGTCAATCCTCTGCAGAAGCCCCTGGTTCGACTCCCATTTGCTGCATGTCATCCCCTCTCTCTCACTCTCTCTCTCCTTTCCTGTCATATCTACAGCTGTCCCTATCAAATAAAGGCCCAAAAAATAATCTTAGAAAAACTATACTGTAGTATGGTAAAGTAATAACGTATGGTCAGTGTGGGAGAAAATACAGTAGATGTCTGTTCACAATTGATATTTTCGTAAAGTATTTTTGTCAGCCAGTTCTTTCCATTATTTTTTGATTGTGGGCAGTTAAAGAGGATGACAGGAAATTACAGGAGGAAGAGGAGGGATGACATGCAAATAAAGGCTCCAGCCAGACTCAGACTGGAGATGTTGTGATTAGAGTGCCACCAGCACGCCCTGACGATTGTTATCTTTAACTAAACAGTTTTACTGTAGCTGACAACCCCATTCAATCCAAAATATGTCATAAGTTCAAACCGAACTCCTGGTCTGATCCTCTGCGGTCCTTCAGTGTCACATGATGCTTGATTTGTCAGTTTCTCTTGGCTGGTTCAGATGACATCATCTTGCACCTCTCTTCACTTCAGTATCTCAGCTGCCCGACACATTGTCAGGCACATTTCACATCTGTCTCCTGTTGATGTGAAGCATGCTGGGCTCCTCCGGGTAACTGTCTGACACTCCCTCCAGCTTTTCCTCCTCGTCATCCTCCATGTCGCCCTCAGCACTTTTCACACTTCTCTCTTCCTCACAACTACTTCGTGTTCTGGCAACAACCTCTCAGAATCTTTAATGTGAGTAGATTATAATTACTGAGAGGAGGATAGCATTACAATGCAGTAACGTCTGAGTTTAATCTCACTGTATTAGATGAAATTCAGTCTCTATTTTACATTTTCTACAGGTAACAAGCAAATTATGGTTTGTAATGCTGTTTTTCTTAATTTGAAGTTTAATTTTGCTGAAATTATTGTTACACACTGTCTCTAGCTTATATCATTTAGACTAAATTAAGACACTAAAGAATAAATTTGTTTTGTAAGTCACAATGCAAGTAAAAATCAGCAGCACAGCTAAAGCCACCAAAAAGACAAACAAGTAGTGAAGATCAGATGTAATCAGGTTGTTGTATTAAATTAATCTGTTTCTATCTTAAATGGTGACTGACAGTGGATGTTAAAAATAGGATAGTGACATTTTGTTGTCTTCTTGGGTGCCTTTTTAAAAATATCTACCCCTTTGATAGTTTTTTCTTTTTAGCAATGTTTTTAGACTTTAGTGAAACAATGTCGTTGATAAGAGGTACTTGTCAGTCAACTTTTGATGAGGGTAAAGAAAAAAATTGTTTCATAGTCAGTTTACAAACCAACATTTCACCAACAGCAAGTTGAATGAGCTGCATGAAACTGCATTTTTATATATATAAAATATATTTTTTGATGCCTGTAACATGTTTCAAAAAAGTTAGGATGCAAAAGGGGCAACAAAAGACTGGGAAAGTTGTGGAATGCTCAAAAAAACACCTATTTGGAACATTCAAAAGGTAAACGTGTTAATTAGTAACAGGTGACAGTATCATGAAGGAGCATCCACAAAAGGCTCAGTCATTAACAAGCATAGTTGGATAGAGGGTCACTACTTTGTGACAAACAGTGTATTGTGGCAAACAGTCTAACAATGTTTCTCAACACAAAATTGCAAGGAATTTAGGGATTTCACCATCTGCAATCCATAATATCAGTAAAAGATTCAGAGAATGTAGAGAAATTTCTGCACATAAGTGGCAAGGCTGAAAACCAACATTGAATGCCTGTGACGTTATTAACATGCATTAAAAACAGCATTAAAAAACCAAAGCCACATAATAGTATAAAGGATATTATTACATGTTGGAAAACTATTATTTGTAAACACAGCTCATCACTGCATTTACAAATCCAAGGCTCTACCTTGCAAAGAGAAATCTATATATCAACAACATCCAGTAACGCCGCTGACTTTTTTGGGGTTCTTTTGAGACGGAAAGACGCAAAGTGGAAAAGGGTGCTGTAGTCTGATGACTCCACATTTCAAACAGTTTCTGGAAATAATGCATGTTCTGTTCTCTGAGCTAAAGAGGAAATGAACAAGCTTGACTTTAACAGCCAGCATCGCTGATGTTATCGGGGTGTGATGGCTAACTGTCACATCTGTGAAGGCATCATCAGTGCTGAAAGATACAAACAGACTTTGGAGTCAAAGTTCTCTGCTAAAGAGGAGCGGTTTGAGATACTAACACATGTTCTGTCTAAATAGCTGCAGAATTACCTGTTACATGTAAGATTTATGCATGACTAAAAATTGCTAGGGGATGAGTTAGCCCCCACAGACTGAAGCCCTCCTCGCTGGTGATTCATGGCCAGTTTGAATATTTATAAAGAGAACTGAAAGTGGGCAGGATTTACTATTTGCAGCAAGGAGTGAATTAATTCCAAGCCCTTCATCACCGAAATGAAAGAGGAGTGATTTTTCTGTTGTAGCTGTGGCCACCTTCACTTAGATTGCCTTTATTTAAAAGCACTTGTAGACATGAGGATGTGTGCCCATACATGCTGGGCCATCCTCTCCCGGTGAGACACACAAGCCTTTGTGCTCATTAAAACAATTCTTGTTTGATGGCTTTGTGATTCTGCAGCTTCCCTTGGGGTAAATTGCACAGCCCTCTAATGGGGGACAGAGCTGTAAAGCTACAACACTGCAGTTAATGTTTCCTTAACTGTCAGTATGCCAGAAGAAAGAAAAGCTAGAGCCATAAGAGATGCTTTCTGGCATCAAAGAAGTTTTAAAATCCAGGAATGTCCTGTTAGTCTCACTCTGGCAAAGTGCCATCATTTAGATGAAGGCCAGATGGATGAAACCAAAATATCAAATGAGTCATTTTTCTTTCTGTTCTGTACATCACTATATGTTCGAATTTAATTGTAACTGCATCTAAAACTGCAGATGCCAGTGAGACAAATGCAGTCTCAGGTGACTTTCAGCACACAGCTTAAGTCCTCAGTTCAGATTTATTTACTCAGATGTGTGTTTCTTTCTTGGCTGTTCACATTTTCTTTTAAATGTGGCCAATCTCAGATCCCAGAGTGAACTGGCCATGGTCCTGAACTGACCTGCATCGGCCAAGTGAAGTTAGGTTCTTACAGTTTCGTTTATAAGCTGGTCTGCACTGGAAGCAGAAAAATGTGAGCAGATAAGAATAAGTACAAGGAGAAAGAGAGACAATTTCAGTAAGTGTTTATGATTTACATTAAATAGGAATTGAAAAGCTACTCATTAGAATTGGTTTAAGAAGGTGATCATTTTAGTCCTCATTATTCAGAAAAACCACAGCTCCCCTGCTTACATGTATCTGTTTACAGGCCAGTCTTGACCAATTGAATATGGCAGCAATGTTGACAGACACACAATATGTAAAATTTTAAACATTTATAACGGGAGGGTGTGGGGGTCAAAAAAGACTTTCATTTACTTCAGAGCAATGATATGTAGTAGAGGGTTAATATGAGCCTGAAAGCAGCTGGATCACACGCTGATATACCAGCTAATTAAGTGCACCTGTGCAATGTAACAGCCTCTTTCTCAGTTCTTACTGACACTGTGTAAGTGAGGTGTTGATTATCGCCGTACCTGTATTTTAGTGGAGATGTTCTATGGAATTGCATTATATTGAAAAATGTTGACAAATGTAATTTTATACATCTTTGTTAATTGTAATCACGCGATGGGGCGTTAGTGTCAAACTCAATGTCAGCCTAAGCCACATCAGAATCATGGTAGCCCTCAAAGAGCCAGTTGTAAATGTAAGACTAGATCTACATAAATGAAGAGTAGTGACGTAGAAACTAAAAAGTTTCAGGTTGTTTCAGATTGTGTAGCCTACAAGAGAGGTTTCGAACTGAAAATGTGTATTTGCTTAAAAATTAAATGATTTAATTTTTCCTAACCTGCTACTATTAAGGTTACCAGCTACAACCATTTGAGTGCCAATATGACTGCATGTGCAAAAATAACACAATCAGGTTGCATTCTGGGATGGTAATTTAGTTTATGGACACTGTACTTTCGTGAAGCAGTTTAGATTTGTTTGGCATGAAATATATTTTTTGCAAGCTCTTGCAGGCCACATAAAATTAGGTGGTGGACCAGATTTGAGTTTGATGCCTGTGCCTTAAATTATGTTTAAATGATTACTTTTGAAACACAAAAATGCTTATTTTTCAATTAAAAAACTTTATTGTCTATCACAAAGTGATAGAAAATCATCAAAATATACACCCATGAGAGACTCACGTAAAATTGGAGTTGCATTAAAACACAAATAATTCTAAAATTAGAAGGAGTAAGTAAGTGCAGATGTGTAAAAATGCATTAAAATTTATGGACAGTGCAGTGGGGAGGAAGGAGTTTTTGTAAGTTTTTTTTTGGCCAGAGGTGCTCTGAAATGGCTTCCTGATGGTATTAGCTGAAATGAGCGGTGAAGGGGTGTGAGGGGTCATTAGTAATGGAGTCTGACTTTCTTTTCACTGCATGACTGTAAAGGTCTGAGAGTTGTGTTTGAGAGTTGCCTGTGATTTTGGTTGCAGTTTTTTTCCTGCTTTTTTCTGTAAGGAAGTTGCACCAGGATGCACTGTTGAATGTGAGGACTGATTCAACTGGTACACTGCTGTTATAATGTCTTGTTTTCAGTTGTGTATGTGAATATTACTGTAATACTTAGGGTAAAACTATTGCTTCTGGAGCATTTTGATATGCCACTGGATTTTTAATGGATGTGTGTTGTCAAGAGATTGATGTTTTCTGTATCCTGCGTGCATACGATCTACTCTACCAGCCCCTTCCACAGCGATGAGTCAGACTGAGTAAATAGACAGAACAAAAAAAAAAAAGAGAAAAAGTAATAGCTAAGAAAAAAACTGCAAGGATAAAAATCCGTGGTTTATTCGTCATGTGTGGGAGAGGGACAAAACGATAGTGACAGACAAAAGAGAAAGAGAGGAGGGGGGGCTGAGGTCACTTCCACCTTGAAGGAAAAACTCCCACACACACACACACACACACACACACACACACGCTTTTCTTTTTATGAAATTTATAGCTGTGCCTTTACAGACCTGCCTCCCTGATTAATTTCTTTTGTGGTGCTGTCAGCTGGCTCTTTTTCCTGGGTGCCATACACACTTTGACACACGTGACTGTGGCTCGAGCGAGACATGCACGGACGGACTGGAGACCTTGGGCTTCAGCATCCTGCAACACACTGGGAGTCACTTACATAATAATGAATTCTGTCATTTAATTACCCAAAAGCTGCATCAAGGCAAATTCACAGTGATAATGTATATTTAAAAAATGACCCGGCTAAAATTTTGAGGGAAGTTAAGGGCTAAAAATAAATTCAAGTGTGTAGAGAAGCGATGCTTTGGTGACATATTGTGTTTGAATAAATGCAATAAATTGGGAGCATTTGTATTGTGTCCTTTTGACTTATGTTGTGTGTCTTCATTCCCTTGAAGAGCAAAAATGTGAATAATACAATAAATAGATGTACAACTGAGACCATTAAAGAGTTGAGTATATTATTAGCACAGTACATACATGCATTTAACATATTTCTAAAGGGATAGTTTGGATTTTGTTTTGTTGCCACCCCTCAACAACCTGTACAGACAAGCATGGAAAGAGATGCACCAGGCTTTAAGTGAGTTGAATGTAAACCCATCTGTGGTTGTATGAGACACACCAGGCTGTTGAATCAGTGTAAAGAGGGTGATGTCCGCCTCTGGAGGAGGTGGGTGGACGGAAGGCTTTGTCTTGCAAGTGACTTCTCTGACATGCGACATACGTAATGTAACATAGTTATTATGAGACCAAACATGGTCTTAACCTAAACCTACCTAAGTAGTTTTTATGCCTAAGCCTAGCCAAAGTGAGACTGTTTCACAGTGTTAACAACATATTATTGAAGGTGTTCTAGCAGCATCTTATACAGCTGCTAAAGGTCACCTTGTGTTTCAGTATGAGGCACCCAGAGCGTGACAAAACATCAGTATGTGATGAGCTGGGATGTTACATCTACGACAAGAAACCCCAGTTAAAGGATTTACACGTTTAACAACTGCATCTATGCCCTATAGAGCAGGTCACATTCAGGCCCTATAATTGCATGATTCTTTCTTTGTATTGTGTAGACTAGCGCCTCTGAGGTGGGGTTGGGCGATTGGATGAATATATCACCTATCAATGATGGGCTGAATCCATCGCCAGCTGTGTTTTCATGGCCGATTTTTAAGGCTATATTTGTCATTTTATTTAGCAAATGTTATGGTCTACAGAGTGACAGCTGCTGCTCTGCAACGCTTTCTCATCCAGCGGCACAGTACACACGCACTCAACCAGACCATGAATACAGTGAGCTGGCTGAGAAGTGAGAGGTAAACAGCCTGCAGAGCCAGACTCTTTGCACGTTTTTCACACAATGAACGAAGGATTTAATTCGACCAAACCAGATTTGGTGATTGTTGGAGGAGTGGACAGACTATCAAAGACAGTTTTGGTGGGTTTTACTGTTTTTCTGTTGAGTTTGATTGAAGTGTGTTTTGCAAGGGTTTAACAAGCCAATTAAGCTCATCTTATTTGGGAAGTAGAGAGAATTTTGAATTCAGAAGGTGTACGGTTGTATTTTTTTTAAAAAAGGAAAATAGATGTGAGAATGTTTAATTTCTTGACACTTTGTTGGTTTATTTTGTTAATTGGGCATAGTGAACATATACAGCGTACTTAACGTAGTGAATTCGATGCTTGCACACATCTCCCAGCTGAGTCTGGAGAGGATGGAAGGAGGTGGGAGGGGGGGACGACGGTATCATCAATTGCTGATGAATGGGCTGACAATGGCCAAATTTTAACATATCGCCCAAATACACTCACGCTTGTATGTTCACTTTAATGAACAGTAGAACATGTGGCATCTCCTTTGTCTACTTCAGCCAACTCTTAAATAATCTTTCATTACTTAGCAAAAACATGTTCACATGCTTCCAAAGACCGTGATGAATGTTTTTTCAAAATGTATGAACAGCACTTCTAGGGACTGGTCTTTGTAAAACCTCTTAAATAATAAAAAAAGAGGCAGCAATCGACCTTTTTCAGGAGAAACATTTTGACAAGTCACAATGAGAGAAGCACAGAGGCTGTCATGAGAATAGTAAGTACCACCTTTAACATTTCTTTTGTCATGTTTATTATCTGGAAAAAGGCACTCACTACATTAAATGTGATCTGTTCATAAAATAAACTGTACACAACAAATGGTCGCTCACAGGTCATGGTCATGGAAAGGTTAATGATATTCGTATCAGGTCAACAGGTTACAAGTACAACCAGTGCGTGTGCGTAATTCAGATTTAGCTTTGTGATACATTAATTAACTCTGTGAAATTTAAAGTAGGTGTTGGATAGTATTGTCAGTGCCTGCTTGTCACATGTTTGAAATTATATCAGTAAACCTCTAGGAACTACAGGAGAACACATTCAGAGAACAGAAATAAGAAATAGAAACATATTTAGTTCATATTTTACAGTTCAATGGAAAACTCAAGTGCTTGGCTGATATAAAAAGGAGTAAACACAGATGCAAACATGCTTGGTGAGTACAAAATCAACAGCTTTCATTCAAATTCATTAATTAAAGTCATTTAAGCAGAAGACTTTTGTGTTAAAGTGAATTTCATGTACAAAAAAAAAGTGTTTTCAACATTGCTGACAATCTCATGGCCAAAGGTGATTAAACATGTGTCTGTCGGGTGGATTCCAGCTCAGTGTTGATCAGAAAAATAAGAAAATTGTACTGGAATACTTTTTTTTCCACTGAATATGACTAGAAGCAGTACATTTCATTTTATTCAAACAAAAAAAAAAAGACATTATTACAGCTGCAATTTCAAGCTTTCAAGTTATTTTATGTCAATTAATTGCTATGGTTGTGTTTTAATAACCATGCACAATCAATGTGAATATTTTTCATGAGCTCTTAGTATGCAGTATTTTATGCCCTCGGGCTACATTTTCAAAGTCACACACCATGTAGGAATAATTGTACATGTCAGTTAGGTAAATGCTCGTATTGTCTATTGATCCAGCAGTAACACAGCCTCCCGCCCTCCAGTCATTAAACAATGGAAGTCCCTTTGTAGCAGGCCACTGTGCTAAAAATAGCCAGCACGGTATGAGATGACAAAGCGCAGATCGATAATGTTTCTGAAGATGGATGAGATGAGGCTAGCTCAAGTCCTGCCCACATTGTTAAAAAATAAGATTCAACATTAGCAGACAGCCGTAGCCCAAGTGTGTCGTAACAGAGCTGAAAGACAATGAAGCTGTAAAGATCGCTCCTGTAGAGATACAAGTAGCCCATTCTACAGTAACATCCTATATGAGGTATTTAAATACAGCCTCTTCTGTCTCTTCATTTCATTTGTTTTTGGCAACACATTTTCTTCCCATGGCTATGGCACGATGACTGAATTTCCTGGGAGCAGTTCCAATCTAAGCATAGGAAACCGAAAGGCACATTTCTCGACTTCTCAAAGGACATGCACTCTTGTTCTGTGTCTCTGTCTCTGTATCTGTCAATCTGTTTCTGTCTCTTAATCTTTCACTCTTGTTTTGTTTCTGTCTCTGAAGTGCTCTTCCGTTCAATATCTAGTCGTTCTCATCTTTGGCCTGTTCTGGTATAAACCCGTTCAACTTTGAGCGCTCCTTTGCGTACTGTGACAGGTTTGTCAGACTGATGTTTCCCTCTTTCCTCTCTCCCATCTCCTCGTCTGGCTCCCTATCTCTTCTTCTTCTTCTTCTTCTTCTCGTCCTCTCCTCTCCCAGCATGGCACTGCCATTGGTCATGCCGACACTCGCCCGTCGCGCATCTTCAGTAATGTTCCTTCGCAGCTCGCGGTTCTTGTTCCGTCTAGCCAGCTTGGTGAGAGATCCGAAGCGCAAGTTGAAGAGATTCTCCTCTGATGAAGACGCCGTCTGTGGCGTTTGCTCGCTCCCCTGATGGTCGTACGGCTCGCAGGCACCCTTCAGCCGCAGGTTGTTGAGCTTGGTGTCGATGCTCTCCTGGGAGGAGGTCTTGAAACGGCCAGCATCCAGGCTGGCGAACAAGGCCCGTTTCTCCGGAGACAGCATGTCCAGGGAATGAGCTCGCTGCTCCAGGCCAAGCTGCCGGCGCTCCATGCTGCGGATGGTGGCGGCCCGCTGGAGCTTGTCATGGATCTCGACGCTCAGGCGCCGCCGTGTTTCACGGAGCTCTGCTCGTACATTTGCTTTCCATTCAGCTGCGTGAGCTTTAAACTCCCCAACCTGTGACGAGAGAGTAGTAAAGAAAGGATGAAGAAAAGATTAGGAGAGCGAATGGGACTTCATGTCATTGTGTTAAACTACTGTTAAACTACCTTATAATTATTTTCACCTGTTCCTACACCCATGTCTTGTTATCCTCCCCTTCTCTTATGTCTGTCAATTCTGTCTGTACGTTGAGCTTCCTAGTGTTCCCTTGAGCACCTTTTTGAATTTCTTCCTAGTGTTTTTTTTGTTTATTTGTTTGTTTGTTTTTTCCTTCAGTGTTGTTTGTGGATTGTTTTCCTGTTTTTGGACTTTGTATTTCTGGCTCCCCTTTTGGATTTATACCTTAAGGACTTTCACTGTTTTGGCATCTTCCTGATTTATCTAAGCCTAAACCCCTTTTGTTGGACTCTCTAACCCTGCTCTGCACTTTTCGATCCACATTTTTGTTTCTGCTGCTTGACAAAGGGCCTGAAAAATTCTGTTATGATCATGTATAGAGGGATAACATTGTTGAGTCTAAAGCCAGATTTTTCAATGTCACGAAGGTGGCTCTCTTTTAACCAGAGTTTTGGGTTAAATCAGCCGTAAAAAACGTTTTACTTTTACTAATTCTTTTCCTGCTGATAATCTCTACGTGAGAATTAGATTCTCAGCTGAGGGAATATGTTACATATGCAAACCTGTTGAGTTGTACGTTAGTAAAGACAGTAAATGACGCAGTGTAAACTGTATCATGTTGCCAGAGGGAACCTAAATGCATTCAGTATTGTTGATGCAGTAAATCGTTTTGTTTCTGTTTCCTTCAGGTCATTTTGACACTTTAAATTTAGCATATCATCCATACACTAGTCTGCTGCAGGTAGTGCAGCACAGAGAACACTGATTAGATTTGATTAGACTATCCTATTTACCAGGGATAAGATTCAGTCAATAAAACTGATTTCACTTTGATTTGTCCAAAAACTGAATTGATTTTTCTTCATTTTGAGACAGTGTCAGACCTAAATGCGCTTAAAGGCACACGACTGGTCCATTTGGTGTGGAAGTAGAGTCAAATGATGTGTCAAATGCCCCCATTTATTGGAACGCACACTGAGCCTGATGAAGAAAGCCTGGGGTCGCGGATCCGCCAGTTCAGTTGGTAAAGCGTGCACCCCATGTACAGAGGCTGAGTCCTCGGCAGCAGCCCCTGGTTTGATTCAAGTCTGCAGCGCTTTGCTGCATGTCTTCCCCCTAGGCTAACTCAGGCTTCCTTCCTTCCTTTCTTTCTTTTTTTAAAGAGCAAAGAGAAGTCTCACTATGAGCTTGTTTTGTAGTGCACACCACAGGGGTTTTTTATGTTCGACGTAAACACCCTTTCCCGAATATGATCAAAACCAGGATAAGATTCAACACCAGGATACTTGTGCCCATGCAAATACACTCAACTGACAAATTTCACTGGTTTGAAGTGGGCGGAGGTAAGTTGGAAAAAGGGGATGTCCCATTCTTCTGTGCAAAGGTCAGCATTTAAAAAGTTAAGACTCCAGCGACACTCATGGTATGTTGAACAACGTTATTTTCTCAGCTCATCCCAGCTCTGAAGGACAGAGACAAAACACGCTGGTCTGAATATCAAGTAGTTCGACATACTGCAAGTTGTTGCAGGAGTTTTGCCTTTCCGAGGCCTTTTTCCTGTTCTCCATGCACCTTCAGAACCAGGTGAAATTGTGCCAGAAACCTATATCTGCTCCACTAATCAGGACTTAGAAACATTTGAATCAAAATTAATCAAAAACAGCTGTGGGATTGTTTGCGTAGGCATGCGGAAATGTCAATCAAATGTGATCAAACCACAACCACACAGTTCTGATGCAATAGAAAATACTTTACATCATGTTTTCAAAAACTTTAAAATGAAAAAAAAAAACATGATAGAAATCTGTTTGTGCACTGTATTGAGCTCCTATTCTATTTCATTCTAGTGGACAAATAATTCTGTTTGGACATCTTGAACACCTCAAACAATAGCAGCTTGTTACACAGCATTTTGACAAGGTCTAAGCAGCAATTAGCAGGCAAAACAAGAGAGCAGACAGAAGACACAGGAGAAACAGCAGCTGAGTGACCTTTTATTTCAACCTCTCTAATGTAATACTGAGCTGCGTAATTGAATGAACCCCACCTCCTCTTTGGTCTTTTTAGACAGCACTCGAAGCCAGTCTCCTATCATGCTGAGGACGGCCGCGAAGTAGGCCAAACCCACCAAGATCCAGAACCACACCAGAGGCTTGTACCACCTCATGTATTCGATCTTACTGTTTCCGCCTGGAGGTGAAGAAAAAAAAAAAATACCATTATGGTCAGCAAAGTCTGCAAAACGGTTAATCTGCATCATGAGAGGGAACTATCATTGTACCTGCCACATAGTCTCCTATTCCCACTGTGGTGAGAGTGATCACAACAAAGTAGATGGCCTCCAGTGCGGACCAGCCCTCGATGTGTTTGAAGATGACAGCAGGGATGGTGACGAACACGATGCAGCCAGCCAGGATAAACAGGATGGTGGACGTCACTCTGATCTTAGTCTGACTGATCTGTTTGTGTTTTTGCTGTGAAAAGCAAATATGAGATGCTATTAGAGCTTCTGCAAGCAATTAAAAATTATAATATGATGGTGATAGTGTGATGAACAAAGGCCCAAAGGCGCTGATAAATGGAACTCAGTGAAACAAATCTGATATATTTAAATATCCCGTTGGGGAAAAGGCTTAAAGTGGCATGTTATTAGATGAAATTTTGAATAATACAAGAACTATGTAGGGTTCTTCAGCTGAGAACTTTCAGAGAGTTTAACTAGTTTAACTAGCTGTGGAAAGTCAGAACCTCCTATGAAAGGTTCCAAAGGAGAACCAGGGTAGGAAAGAACCTTTTTAAAATGTACCAATCTACCAGCCACTGACAGATAAGTGTTCAAATTCACCAGTCACTCAATATTAAATCATTTTGTGTCCGAAATCTACCAGCCAGTTCCATATTTTATCAGCATTTGGGTGGTGGCTGGTACAAATTTCCAGCCCTGAGGAGAACCCTTCCACGGTGTAATGGTTCCACCCAGAACCCTCTCTGGTCTCTATCCACAACTGTTCCAACTTCTAAGGGTGCTAACAATAATCCTCCCAGGAGGTTCCACCGGAAAGTTTTTATGTTCCAAGGGTTTATCAAGAACACACTCAGACTACTGAGAACCTTTTTATATTCCATTTAGAACCCACCGAGGGGGAGAACATTTTTAGGTTTTTATCTAGAACACGTTCCAGGGGGCTCTACTGAGAACCTTTTTACATAATTTAATGGTTTTATCTAGAACACACTCAGGGAGTTGTACCGTGAATCTTTTTATATTTCAAGGGCTTTATCTAGGACAAACTCAGGTGTTCCACCAGGGAACCCTTTTATATTCCAAGGGTTTTATCTAGAACACGCTCTGGGGTTCTGCTGGGTACCTTTTTATATACCATAAGCTCTATCTAGAACCCACCCAGAGTACTACTGAGTGCCCTTTTATATTTTGAGGGGTTTTATCTAGAACTACTCTCAAGGGGTTCTGCAGAGAACCCTTTTATATTATGGTATAGAGAACCCTTAACAAAAGAGTTGAAAAACTCTTCCTTCCAAAAAGAGCTCTGCTGGATGAAAAAGGTTCTTAATGCAACCGTCAGTCTTATAAGAGCCTCTAACAAAATCATTCTTCAAGGGTTCATCAGAACCAAATGGTTCTGGGTAGAACCTCAGCCCTTCAGGTAGAACCCTTTTGCAAGTCTTATTTCTAAGAGTGTGCTTTCCGTATTGGAGCGCATTGTCATCCACATACATCATCACTAAGAACTACAAACACCAGGACACACAAACAAGGGAAAGTCAACCCACTTTGATACTTGCAACTCACCCTGAATATCTTCTCAACTCTCAAGATGCTTTTCACAAAGATTGTCCCCAGCTGGTCTCCAATCCCCGCCAACAAGAAGCCGAAGAGAGGGATGCCAAATATGGCATAAAGGATGCAAAAGATTTTCCCCGCCTTCCGTGCTTGGAGCTATGTTTCCATAACCTGTTAAAACAAAGGAAACACAAAGGAGAGGAGAGAAAGAAAAAAAGACGGTAAATCAGTGAAGAAACGTGACATTAAAGGGTAACTTCAATATTTTTCAATCTGGACCCTATTTTCCCATGTTTTTGTGACTAATGGGGATGACAGTTTTTGAAATTGGTTCAGCTTTGAGCGAGAGTGCTGCAGAGGTCAGCCATGAAATGGGTTACAATGTAATGCTTTTGGGCAATTATCGAAATGTCGAAGTACGTCCGCAAAGCATGGTTGTTCTGCCACCGACAGGCTCAGATTGTTATTCTAAGTTTCTGACAGAATTATGGAAAGAATCACTATAGAGATTAGGGGTTTTTTTTGTTTTTTTTTTGTTAGTTTGTTTTTTGTTAAAGAGTAAGATCCCTTCTGTGTAACCATAAACAGCCAATTTGTCCCCAAAGTCACTGAACTCCACATTTTTTTCAGTCAAATCAGATTTGGCCATACAACAATTTGTTCTATATGGGATGATATGGTAGGTTTTACCAGTAAGACTTGTATATTAATGCCTGTCTTTGTCATCTGTGTTGTGAAAACTCCACATTTTCACACACAGAAAGTGAAATTGTTCTTCCCTGCACGCTCTGCGTTCCTTCACAACATGAATTAAAGGTTTATTTCAACCAAACCAGAGCCGGTGATTGGAAAAATGAACCAAGATGTTTTCAGTGAGTTTTATTTTGTTTCTGTCTAGTTTGAATGAAGATGACGACAATATTTTTTCAAAGAAAGTCTGTTTAGCTCAGCAATAACAATAAATAAGCTGTTTCTGATTAAACAAAACATATCTTACTCTTTAAGAAAAAAAAAGGTTGTGATGACTGTAGCGTTCATTTCCATAATGTTGTCAGACACTAACAATAACAATCTGAGCCTGTCAGTGGCAAAAACAAGCACAAGCGTCACTTGCCCTGTGTGCTCCACAGTGAGGTGGCTGACAGCGCATCAGCTGCTCCGTTATCATTTCTCCTCTTCGCTTCCATCACTGTTAGTTTTGTGGTTTGTCGTGATTTTGAGACTCAGTTTGTAAAGTTTACAGTCTGTCATGCTGTTGCATTGCTTTGATCAATAACACAACTAAAAATCAAGAGCTGAATCTTGTTTACCAACCACTCTTTCACCCTCTCATCATTCAATGATCGATGTGCCAGCTAATATAAAACTATACTTCATGATTTGCCTTATTTATAATTCCTATTTTGAATTTTTTTCACTGTGTTATCTGTTTTACACTGTTATTGTGATGAACACTGACAGACAAAGGGTAAAAAAAAAAAAAAAACGACTGGGAGCAGCACGATAAAACACACCTCATTCAAACTTGACAGAAACAAAATAAAACTCATCAAAAATGGCTCATCTTCCCACAGCTCCAACAATCACCAACTCTGGTTTGCTTGAAACCTTTTAAATTCCTGAGTAAGATGTGAAAATGTTCTGGCTCTATTTCTCGCTGCTGATTCTCTGATGTCCGACCTCCCCCTCACGCCTCTCCCAGTATTGCCCCCAAAGATTATGTTGCAACCCATTTTGCAGCTGACTGGCTGCAGCGGTCTCACTCAAAACTGGACTGATTTCAAAAATTGTTGTCCCCCATTGGTCACTTACACACAAAACACATGGGTAAATATGGTCCACGCTGAAAAACACCAAAGTTACCTTTTAAGGACAAAACACAAAGAATTCAAAGGAAAGC
Organism: Lutjanus argentimaculatus; assembly: GCA_034769285.1. Lineage (NCBI taxonomy): Eukaryota > Metazoa > Chordata > Actinopteri > Lutjaniformes > Lutjanidae > Lutjanus > Lutjanus argentimaculatus. The sequence continues at coordinate 23,510,859 of JAWZSL010000003.1, read as the reverse complement.
TGTGGTGAGGAGGAAGCAGAGGCGGTGGAGAATTAAGAGCAAAATGAGAAGCAGAAGAAGACAATTAAGACTTTCTTATGCAACATAAGCAATTGAAGTCCTTATGTAATGCCTCTGAGTTTCCTGTAGCAGGGGTCTGCAGTAAATAAGCTCCTCGAGTGACAATAATTAGGTTTCCTTTAGAGATAATTTCATTAATTATGGCCCTACAGTGACAGAGCGACAGAGTTCAATGAAGAAGCCAGCAAGACAGGGGACAAAGTGTACAGTATATTTTACCCAATCCCTCCCACTCTAACCTGTTCTGATTAGATTATGCATCCTCTCATTAGCACATTTATTTCCAATTTATTTTTAATTTATTTAAACTAACTTGAGTTTGTATAGAGAATTCATGTTTTCTGTAACTGTCAGGCAATTTGAAGCTGGAGGTCTTATCTCTTGTATTCTAACTTATGATATTTCATAATATATCTGGTCAGTGAAGTGTAAATGATGCCACTGAAAGCTGAGCAGCATATGAGTAAATGCAATAATTAATTAAATCTCTGGACCACACCATAACAAAAGGCGATATCATGTTTTTACAGCCACTTAAATAAAGAAACATTCAGCTAATAGAGAGAAAATACAAACTAATGAATCAGCTTCGATGTCATGGCTCCTAAATGGAACTGTATCTATTATAAATCATCTCATTTCATCAAGGCTACCAGATTTGTCACTTTCATTTAAAAAGAAATTTCAATAACAATTTGTTAATAACAATGAATATAAAATAGTAGCTACATGGTCTATGTAAGAAGTGTGTCTTATGTCATCATCCTCGATAATGTTGGTCCTCACAGGTTGTTAAATCCCACAACGCTTTGGCTCTCCATCATTTAGCAGCAGCTCAGGGGGGCAAAGGGATTTGTAAAACTCACCTGAGGGCAGCAGTAAGAGGGAAGGATTTACAGCTTAACAGAGATTTGCAATGAGAAAACACCTTTGCAAACTGAAAGGACAAATCCCATCTAAAGCAAAACCAAAAATTATTTTTGCCCATTATTCCTGCAATTACAAGCTCATGTTTTTTTTTCTTTTTTGCGTTTATGCCAAATGTAGACAAGACTGCAATTTAACAGTTTACAATAGTGGCAATGAAATATTGCTTATTCTCTCTGCACATAAGCGAGGTTGCCAGGTTGAGTGGGTTTCTATAGAGCCCTAAAGTGATGATATCTTGTAAGTAAATGAGTAATTATGAAATAGATCAGAGGTGTCAAGCTCGTATCTCGTGTTGGGTCACTTCAATGTTCAAGTACTACAAGAAAGCCCAAAATTTCAGAGAATTTACTTTTTAAAATTTCAATTTCTAACATGTTTTCATCACTCAAGCTTTTCTGTCACTTCAAACTGGTCCTTTAAACCCCTGATGAAAACTGTTGCTGATCATTCTCATCATTTGTCAATCATTTGTCTGTGCATTTGTTAAATACAGAATTGTGTTTATATCTCAGTTGTACATGAAGGAGTAGTTTAGATTGGTATGAAATTCTGAACATCATTTCTCATATCTCTGCAATAAGTCCATAACAAGATTTTAATGTAACATTATCCAAAAGACTGGGGGGCATTTTATCTTGGTGAATTAAATGAAGCCACTGAAAGCCACTGCTCAGTAGCATATTAGCCAGTGCCATAGTTAATTAAATCTCTGGACTACACCATAACAACAAGTCAGGGACACTGTTTTTTTTTCCAGTCAATTAAATGATGGAAAATTAGCTAACAGAGAAAAAATATAAACTTTTGTTAGAATTTGTTCTGGGAGGAAGTTGAAGGTAATGAGGCAGAGGATGAGCATGTGTTTCTGTTAAATGGCAGGTGTACTAAATGCCAACAATGGCAGATTTAACTGATATTAGAGTATTATAGAGTGGACTATTTAATACGTCACCTATGGTCGTGATGACAGTTCCAGCGAAGAAGAAGGCGCTACCCACATCCCAGTAACTGGAGTTGTAGGCTGTGTCTCCAATAGGACTCACTCCTGCACTCACAGCATCTATGGCACGCTGCGAAGAGGAAAGCAAATTAATTTTAATCATCATAATTCTCATAATCAGCAGAATTATTCAGGGCTATGATAATTGCGTGCCAGCTCGGCTCATGGCAACACAACAAACACACGTGTCCTGACGAGAGTGAGCATGTTAACCCACCTCCTGCTAATGTTTACATGTTCCTGTGTACAGGTGTCTGTTACGTGTGTTCGTGTGTGACCCCTGCCATTGATTGCATAACACTCGTGAGGTAACTGAGGATAGATTGAGTGTGTCTATCTCCAGATCAACCTGGAAGGTCACGCTACCTGATAAAAGAGAAGGAGAAAGGAGAAAAAAAGAGCGCTGAGAAGGTCCTGAAAATGGGGGAGGGGGAATATGAGTTAGATGGAGAGAATTAATGAGTCATATAAACCCATGTCATAAAGCTGTAATAATATAGGTGGTAGAGGTAAGTGGATGGAGTTACAATTAATTCAGTTAGTTCAATATTATTCTATCTTAATAAAAGTAGTAGAATCATATTAAAATAATATGATCATGTTACAAAATGCTGCTGTCTAATGATTCCAGTTAGCTTTAAAGGGACAATCTGGATAATTTAAAGTGGGGTTGTATGAGGTACTTATAGATAGGTAGTGTATTAAGTACAGTAGATGAAGGTTGGCACACCCCTACTTTGGAGAAGCAGAGAGGAGTACCAGCACAGAAGCAAATCACTGAAGTGGACAGGAGCAGCAGCAGAATGTACTTTAGGAGGCCCACTCAAATGAATCAATATCACTTTAAGTGTACGCTATATTTAGAGTATTTTCAATGCTTCACCTTGCCGTCAGACATGGTTTTTTGATGGGAAACCACCGTTGTCTGAGCCAAATATCGCTCTCTACAAAAACAACTAGAATCCTTTAGCAGAAATAGCTATTTTACCTCTTGCCTTTTAAAGAGGTAGTTCAGACTCATAGAAGTCTGGAAGGACCTTTTTTTATGTGACTAAAATATACTTTGCTGCTGGCTCTGTCCACAGCAGTGCATTGCTTATCTTTGTGCACAAGTACTCCTGCTACTTCTCCAAATTGGGGGTGCATTGACCGCCATTTACTGTAGTTAATACGCTCAATATGGATAAGTACCTCACACAACCCCACTTCAAATGATCCAAACTATCCCTTTGATCGAAAACTAACAAAATCTGCATTGTATTGAACATTAATTTGATTATTTTATCATTTTTTAATTTTGCATACATTTATATTATGATGTATACATAGTTTCAGCTGTATAGAGCCCAGATAACCAGAGCAGTGTTCCCATCCTTTTTGGCTCGTGACCCTCTAAAATAGAGCAATTTCTGCTTACCCACCCTTGTCATTAGATGCTACATTAATATGTCTACCGGTTGTGACTAGTTTAACCAGTTCCATTTTTTTTCTTGTAATATTTGCGTTCTAAAGAGGTAAAATTAGCGGGGATTTTAGAAATAATGAGATCATGAGTCCTTCTTAATGCACACCACACCGCCTCAGAAAACCACACACAACAGAAGCTAATTAAACAAATCCAAATACCTTGATAATTTCATCCATCTGCCCATTATCTATAACCTCTTATCCTTCGCAGGGTCATGGGCGACTGGAGCCAATCCCAGCTGACACTGGATGAGAGGCGGGGTACACCCTGGACAGGTCACCTGTTCATCACAGTGCTGACATATGTTCGATTACACCTTCTGTATATGTTATTTTCCAACGTTTAGGTCAAAATATCCAGCTCTGTTTTGGTCCAAAAGCAGTCAAATTTAAGCGTTAAAAAAAAAAAAAAAAATCAGATGGTTTATTGTTGCACATATTATTACATTTTATGTACTGTATATTTGTTAATGATTAGCAACTGATTTGTAAGCGTGTAGGGCCACTGACCAAGCTGCTGGGAGCTGGGAGTGAGAACATGATGTCTTTAAACATCATCTGGATGGTTACTGTAAAGTTGCAACTGATGTTTATGAAACTTTTGTTCAATGAATGCTTTATAAAGCACATTTAAATACTATATGATTTTTTGTTAAGAAAAAAATCATTTGTGTAAAAGTATCCTGCAATATACAGTCACTGTTTTATTATGCACATAAGAAACAACCATTATAATGTCAATATATGAAAACACTCCTCCTGCGGACGTACTGTGCAGTAAATGTATATGCACAAACATCTTGCTTGAGATCTGCTCAAATTATTCAGATTCTGTCTCCTCACACAGAGCTGTTTCTCCACTCGGCATTTTCACCCAATTTGCATGTTTTAACAGTTCACACTGACTGAATCTACAGACTTTCACTTGCAGCAGAAGGACCTTTATCTCTCCTTTTTCCTCAGTGTCAGCCTTTTTTCTTCATTCCCCCAGCTCGTCTTTATCCCCACACTTGTGTAGTGTCGGGAAAACATTAAGAAGCCACAATGCTCTGCATTTACTGCATCATTATTCTCATTGATCTCCCTCTGTGCTCCATTATGTAGCCACGAGAAGTTGATCTACTTCCGTTCTTTTTACATCCTCTGTCTATGAGCATTTTTGTGAGAAACTTATTTTATTTAATCTCTGTGGAAATACAGTACACTGTTAGAAATAAAGGCGTCAGGAGTTCTTTGGCTTGTCCCTATAGAAAAACCCTTTTTGGTTCCCGTTTGAACCTTTCATAAATGTTGCACCTGGAGGGTTCTTTAGAAGCAAATGGTTTTGGGTAGAACTTCCGCCCTACAGGAAGAACCCTTTCGGAGCCCTTATTTCTAAGAGTGTAGTTTGAAATTTTGCCTCTGGGCTCAAATAAACAGTCCTGATGGCATTAAAGCCACTGAGAGGGATGCCTTCAGTAAAACAGCTTGGCGGATATAACATACAGCTTCTTCATTCAGAGCAACCCCCTAATGTCTGCACGCAAGCTGTTAGTGAGATGCATGTCCATCTAATAAAATATGCATCAACTCTCGTGACATACATTTCAAAGCAGACAGAGTGGAGGACCACATCTAAACACATGACTGCACATGCCTACTCATAATCTTGCATGTGATTACCTCAGCAGCATCGGTGCTGCCCCCCTAATAAGGCTGATTTTTGGATCTAAAATTAGCCAATTACAGTAATGTAATTTCATAAGGTTTTGGCAGACACATCTCCTTTATGGGGGAAAAATCAAAGCGGTAATTAAAAAATAAACCCCAAATAACCTAATTCTGGAGTCGAGGGAGGGCTATAAATAGCCTCACAATGTATCTGAATACTTTATGAGAGGCTCTATTTTTGTCTCTCGCCTCTTTCACAGCCAAGTTCACGCTGCATTAGAGATGAGGAAAATCCTCCACTCCACGTGCACTTTTGAGGCACGAGGATGGAGACTTTGATTGTTAATTAAGACGACAAATTGTGTTTTTCTTTCACACGAGCTCTCCTCCATTTTGAGAATCAGTACACAGACATTCTTTTTGCTCGACACACAATCATGACCGGCTCTTTTTCCACTAATGCGTGTTTTCATTTTCCACACTGCAGGGCCATTAGAGAGCTGAGCTCACTCACTGCAGATCTTTATCCTCTCAGTGTGTCTCTCTACCCCACAGCAGGTGACGGCCGTGATCCAGCCAGCATGGTGCTTCACGCTCTCCTTCACCCACCCTCAATGTGAGCTAGTGCCAAGCCTCTGCAGCACTTTCACAATCCCTAATATCTCTATAGCTTTACTCGAACCAACCTTGAAGCATTAAAGCTGCTCAAATGACTGCCAGAAGACTGAGGCCCATCTCAGATAAGGCTGATCTGAATTTATTAGAAGTGAGTCCTGAGAACATGATCAAGTGCCCTCTAGGGACCCTGCCACTGGACAAAATATGATGATATCATTTTGTAATCCTTCATCAACCAAATGATTAATCAATGAAGCAAACAAATAATCACCAGATTCATCAATAATGAGGCCAGTTGTTAGTTGCAGCCCTAATTCATGCATCCAGTGGATAATATCTGATCAAGTGCATCATGACTTTCAGTGCACTGGTGCTCTATTTGTTTTATGTGCCCCTGCCCCTCCGAGGACCCAAGTCTGTCACTGATTATGGAGCTGAATGGCTCCTGCCAGTGTCATAATATTACATATTATACACAGTCGCCACTTTATCTGGTACACCTGTAAAACCTAATGCTGTCTAATACAGCAACTCATAAATTCCACTTTTACAAAGATAATAATGTTCAGTTTTGATTGACAATGTGGGAGAGGTATTCATCTAATTCTATGTTAATTAGAGGTTGTAGTTTGCAGTGGTGATGAACAGGACTGCATTGTATTGAAATGTGTTTTTAATATTCTTCCCCCTCATGTTTGTAAATGGTACAAAAATGGCTGCTGAGGACTTTATCGCAGCACTAACAAGTAGGCTGAATTTTAATTTTGTATAGGACCAAGAGACAGCTAATTATTATTGTGGGGATCATGCGATTGCCACTGTGTGTGTGTGTGTGTGTGTGTGTGTGTGTGTGTGTGATCAGTGGACCTATATCCTGTCCAGAGCTAATCTTGCATATTACTGGGACAAATCGGCCTAATTTTTCAGCCTAATTTTTTTTGCACACGTTCACGGTATGCTGAAAGACCTCTGATTCCCTTTGTTTTTTTGCATTTTTTTCAGGTCATCCCATTCTTGTGAATGTGACAGCTTGAGAACGCCTTGAGGGAATTTTTTTCAAACTTGGCACAAATTTGGAAAAAAACACTTGGACTCAAGGATGAACTGATTGTCAAAGGTCACAGTGACCTCACAAAACATGTTTTTGTCCAAAAATTCATATGCATACTAGAACAAAATTTCACACAAATATCAAGGATGAAATTATGAGGTGATGACATTTTACATCTTGATGTTCAGCTGTCTATCAGTCCTCTGTAGCTCTAAGTCTCTAAGTGAAGACAACATTTTTTTCGCTGGAAATTATTCACTGGAATTTCACGTCAAAATAGTGAATATAGAAATTTCCATTTTACCAAAAAACACGTAATATCTTCATTAAATTCCTTCAGTCTTCAACATATATATAAATTTGGATAGATATGAATACAAACTGCAACTTGGCTGGTTGGCGGAAGCATACAACCATGAGGCAGTAATTGTAGTTGTCAGTATTTAGTAATAGTAATAGTATTTTCATTAGTTGGAGCACGTTGTGTAGACACCTGAGGTGTTGACTCATCATTTAGTCACTGTAACATTTAAATAAAGCAGCCTAACTTTGACAGTAGCTCTCACTAACATCTATAAATCCAGATGTCTTTAAAAAAATCAACTGATTATCATGTAATTCATGTCATAAAAGCATTATGATGGTGCTGGTTGCGTGTCCTGACGTACTTCTATTTCAGGTGGCTCGGTGTTTATACAAGTTTATTTGTAGGTAAGTGACTCATCAATAAATGAGGCTTGACTGGTGTCAATAGCAGCATGGCTCCACAGCACGCCACAGTGTGAGTCATCCCAATGGCGCTGGTAGAGCCAATTAGGTCTGCTGTCTTTGTGGGCACACAGTGGGTAGGTGGACAGCACGGATACTGAAGCAGATATGAGGAGGTCAACACACAAGTAAGGACACGCACACAGTAAGTTAACAAATGCTGTGAAGCAAACCTTTCTCTAATGCATCATTTCCTCCCATCTCATGGACACACATGCTGTATACACACACATATTTCCGAAGGTTGCCATTTTTCTGTCTACTCCTCCGCCAAACAGTCTGACAAGAGTGAGTCACCACTGCTGTGTCTCCACAGAGGACCTTTGTCTGAGTGACAGGCTTGACAAAGCATGAACAGGCCGATAACAGAACCCGTTAGAGGACCAGACAGACTCTTTGATGGAGTACTTGTGAAGCAGCATGTCCTGAAGGCCTTTTCTTGAGACAGCCGAGGAAAAAAATGTGTTATGCCATGCATGAAGCTCACATTGATGAATGATATTTGTTATTAAGCAATGCTTAAGGTTGAAGTGCCATCATAATTAAGAAGAGTGACAAATCAATATTATTTTTTCTAATTTAAATACACAATATGTAACATTTGTGCATTAATATGTCTAAAATCGTTAAACATATGTTATATATTTTGTTGAGTTGTGTACTTACATAATCTCAAATGTTTCCAACAATGTTCAAAACGCAGAGAAACTCTGTCATTTATTCAAGGTAACAGTGCATAGCTGTTGCTGGCAATTTGCTATAACTGGGAAAACACGAGTTATGTCAGGTACGTTAGGTAGTGAGAAAGGAAATCTGTGAAAGACTAAACATAACGTGAATAAAACTTTAAACCATGAAACAAGATTTCCGCCTGAGACAGCTATGGTGGTTGTTTAACAGTAAACAACTCCCACGATCCCACACTACTTCACCATATCATTAAACAATGTCTTTTGTTATTATTTTGGGCCCCTAGAAGCAGAACTTACATATTGTATGTTTAAAGAAATGGTTACATATTTTGAAAATACCCTTATTATTCCCTTCCTTGCCACCCATCAGCTGAAAAGGTTGATACCATTCTCACATCTGTACAGCAAATATGAAGCTGGAGTTACCATCTGCTTAGCTTAGCTTGGCATAAAGACTGGAAACAAGAGGAAAACAGCTACCCTGGCTCTAAAACTCATTAAAAAAAACAGTTATAGGCTCTTTGCTCCAAGCCAAAAGATAAACTGGTACATAAACCACAAATTGTGTTTTTTACATTTTGGTTTTCGTATGGATGGCAAAGAGGTGCCAACTGGTGGATTTTGTTGCCTTTGGACAGAGTGAGGTTAGCTATTTCCATGTGTTTGCTGTCTTTATGCTAAGCTAAGCTAACTGACTGGTAGTGGTCATGGGCATCGCTTGGCCTGGGCTGTAGCCTCGATTTTTCATTTAGCCCCAAATAATTCTTCCTCATCTTTAGTAACCCTCTTCCAATTGGGCAGCTGAAGATGATGGTAGTGTTGTAATTTTGTATCTTCAGTGAATGCAACAGAGGTGAGACCAACATGTGGAGTCACAGCAAAGAAGAAAGAGGGAGTATGTGAATATGGACAGAAGAAGTGTTAATGTAATGTAAAAACTCACTCATCTCCTCTATGAAACGATCTGTGTCTTCATTGCGCTGCATTATTATAAACTATAATTGGTTGCAGGTTTCATCTCGTTAGTATTGAGCATTTACAAATTAGAGACATACACCCCATTTTCACCTAGTTTTAAAATGTGGTCTGTGTCCAGATACGTTATTCAGATAAGGAAAAATGCATTTTAATGCAAGGTGTAAATGCTGTGTGATTGGAATGTGATCAGATCTGCCTGACCACATCTTGGTTTGCATTACATTCAGATCTTAGGTCGGTGTAAACACAATCTGTACAACAATCTGGTAAAAGTATCCGTATACAGGTCACACTTAAATACCAGGTGTAAATTAGGTGTAAACAACACTGTGGACCATTTTTCTTGCACAAGAATTTAATTAATTTAATTTAATTGAGTTTCATTCAAGTTGATTTCATGGTTGTGCAGAAGGCAGCAAAGACGAGACACAGACAGAGTCAGAATCAGAGTGGAAACTGGTTACAACTATTTGACGTTAATTTGCGTATGTGTGTGAGTGAACGAAAATTTAATATCTGGTACTGTAGCATTTCAGTAAAAGTTTAATGAGAGCAATTGTATTCTATTTCTACTCAATACTAATTACTGACAACTACTGCTACTTACTATCACAATTCAGAACTATTTTGTAAAGTAAACAACAGTTTTTGCCAGAGTGGATAAAAAAAAAATGAAAATAAAGCCTGTTTATCTTTGTTTTTCCTAGGTAGGGTGTCCCTGGCAAAACCCCAGATGTCCTCAAGTACAAGAAACATCCCTTGTGGTGGTAGCTTACTATTTACTATAGACATGAGAATGGTATTGCTCTTCTTCATCTAACTCTCTGAAGAAAAGCTAATATCTAAGCACTCATTCATCTTTTCATGTATTAAATTTGTCAGATTCGATATTGAAAATGAATTCTGGGAAATTTCATAACTCGTTGGCCTTCAGTTGCTGCTGAGACATGCTGTCATACATCATTTCATGTATCTGAATCTGATCATTTGTCCAGGAGACGGTCTGGTCTATGATTCAGCTAAAGCTACTAGCACTGCTCTGCAGCAGGAGGTCTGTGACTGCTGGCCTGTGCAATGAATAATTGATTCCCTCCGGACCCCAGGCACACCATGCTAAAGGTTTTTATTTCCACACTTCTCCTTAGGAAATACTGTCATTGATTTTTTTCAAACTCATGATAGCACTTTTGTGGCTCAAAGGTTGAGCACTGCAAGGGAAGAAGAAAGGAAAGGATGCTTCTCTGGGAGGGAATAAAAGAGCAGAGGTGGGTGTTTAGAAGGAGAAAGAGACAGATAGGCAGTCCAATATTCACTGGAGCAGTGTTGAAGAAGCTAACATCAAATGGAGCCATTCTAGCGGAAAGTGGAGCACACCAAATGCCATGTGGTTGGTTCTCTCTTTGGGGTTATTTCAAGCTTAATACAATCAGAGGAGCCCACTGTGGCACTAATGTGAGTTTTGTATTTATTATTCTCAGAAAAACATGGAAAGCACATTATTCCAAAAATGTTCTTTTTCCTCTCCTGACATGAGTATCATATGTCAGGATTTTACTTTGAATATAAACTACTTTCAGTGCATCAACACTCTTAAAAACAAGGGTTTCAGAAGGGGTTTTGATTTAGGGCTGAGATTCTACCCAGAACCATTTACTTCTGAAAAATACTTTTTGAAGACAGGTTTCATCAAGGGTTCGTTGTAAGACTAAGTGTTCCATTAAGAGCCGTTTTCTGAAGAACGAATTCTTCAAGGATTGTTGAAAGTGTGGGTGTTTAAAGATCCTCAGCGTCAGATATTCAAATGTTTATCCATGATTCAAATGGGTCAATCCAAACAATGGTAATATAGATTGTTAACATGATGGATGACCACAATATACAATCGATGGGATTTAATATTTTTGTGCCTCATCAGTAGAATACAATATGGTTCTTCATTAAACCTTCAGAAGATAAGAGGGTTCTAGATGAAACTCATGGGCTCCTGTTCTTCATAGAACCCTAGGCGGAACCTTAATATGGTTCTTCACAGAAGACAAGAGGGTTCTAGATGAATCCCTTGGAATATAAAAGAGTTCTCGGTAGAACCTCCATGGCAGGTTCTAGATGAAACTCTTGGGCTCTTGTTCTTCATAGAACCCTGAGAAGACAAGAGGGTTCTAGATGAAGAGTTGCCAGTATAACCCCCTGGTGGGGTTCTAAATGAAATCCATGGAATATAAAAAAGTTCTTGGTGGAACCCCCTGTTGTTGGGTTCTTTTTGGCACACCCAGTGATGGTTCTGGGTGGTACCATTACACCATAGAAGGGTTCTCTGTACAACCTCTCATAGGGAGTTCTAGGTGGAACCTTAACAGAGGGTTCTATGGGATTGGATATTTTTGTACCTCATCTGTAGAATACAATATGGTCCTTCATAGAACCCTCAGAAAACAAGAGGGTTCTAGAGGAATCCCTTGGAGTATAAAAGAGTTCTCCGTAGAGCCTTCGTGGCAGGTTCTAGATGAAACTCTTGGGCTCTTGTTCTTCATAGAACCCTGAGTAAGTAGAAGCACCTGGTTTTAGATTAAAAGTTGTCAGTAGAACCCCCTGGATGGGTTCTAGTGAAACCCATGGAATATAAAAGGGTTATTGGTAGAACACCCTCATTGGGTTCTTTTTGGCACCCTTAAAAGGTTGAAAGGTTCTGGTTAGAACCCACAGAGTGGGTTCTGGGTGGTACCATTACACCATAAAGGCTCCTTTATAACCTCTCATAGGGGGTTCTGGGTGGAACCTTTAGCAGACGGTTCTAGGTGTAACCCATTATGTTGGGTTCTAGGGAGAACCCTCTGAAAGGGTTTCAGCTGTGGCCTTTATAAAAGGTTCTACCAGGGACTGAAAATGAATCTTCTGCAGCCTTAGAACCCTGTATGGTTCTAGTGAGCAACTTTTTTTTCTAACTGTGTGTTCCACGTGGTCTGTGTGGGATAATATTAAGTAGCTGCTCCAGTTGATAAATGAGATTTGACATTTGGCCCTTCTGTTACTCTCCAAACAAAATAACCCATATTGGCAGAGAACATCCTTCTCTTTTACTTTGTGAACGTCTTCTGGAAAGAAGTGTTTGATTGATCTCAGTCCCATATTTTCTATCAGCGCACTCACTCACAAATCAAACTCTCCACTCAGCCAACTGCACGCTGACACACCTCAAATCATTTTCCAATCCCGCTTCCAGTTGTACATGTCAGCTTGATGTAGTGACCTTATGTCATGACCTATAATTCTGGATGCGATATCAGAGGGCAGCGTGAAGCATCGCCATGCACTGTGTTAGAAAGCAGCTGACAATGTAAAAAGATATTGTAAAATGCACAGTTAAGTCCTGATGTGATGGGTTTTTTTCACAATCTGCTTGTTAACTGGTTCAGTTCACACAGGTATCTGTTGAGAATAAAAAAAAATAAAAACGTCACAAGCCATGTGGAACACTGCAGAAACAGCATGTTTCAAGTCATGTTTAATCAGCCTTCATGTCACAGTTTAAGTGTTGTCACTCATTTTTTTAACAACAGGCCATTTAATCAGGTTTGCATGTGAGAGATCTGACACAACATGAGTCATTTTTATAGATGCAACGTTTAGTTTTATGGTCAGACAGACTTTGATGCGGGGGGTGATGTAGATTATTAAGTATCAGAAGGTCACCCAGTTGCTGAAGTCGTCTTTCAAACCCCTGCATTTTACTAAATCACTTACTCTTCTTTCCAGACAAGCTCACTTTATTCTAATCCCAGTTTTGGACAAAAAACATTCGATTTTTTCCAATGCAGTGTTATTTTCACGTATTCTGTTTAAATATTTATGCGTACTGCATACCGTAAACAGTCTTGTAATATCACAAATAGGGTATAACTGGAAAGCTGAGACTCTTTTTCTCTCTATTTTTCTCCATTTCTCTCTATTTCTTTGTTGTTGTTTGTTGTTGTTTTTTGAAACTCACTGTATAAAATGATCTATTGTGACCTTATTATTCTTATTTACCATGGCGGCCCAGCAAAAGGCAAGAGCCTCTTAAGGAGAGACAGTAAATCTGTGTAACAAATTATATCAACCTAAAACTGCTGCAGCAACTTATGACACATGGAAACATGGAAACGGCCATCACATACTTCCATCATAACATTCTAAGCCCTTAAACACAGGCACCTATCACCTAACACAATGTTTATTACTGATTTCTTTTCAGAATAAGTATACTACTTCTACATGGCATATACTGTTTACCTACTTTCTCCTTCCCCCCTTAAAATGACAAAAATAGGTGCATGATAGGGAGTGAAAGTACAAGATGTATCACACACAGTTCTGACAGAAAAACTTGGCTTCAAATGTTTCTTACAGTAAAGGCACCAGTGCTCTTGTGGCCGTGAGCTAGTTTCCTTATTTAAAACGTGTGGGTGTTGTTAAAGCTTCGCTCTGGAATTTCATACTGCACTAATACATTTAGTATTGAGGGTATTCAGATATACCTTAGTTTAGAAAAATAGATTTAATAACTAACTACTATATTATTGTAATAAAAAAAGTACATCTTGTGTACTACTATTACTATTTATTTACATAGGAATTGAAGTCACAAAAAATCAATACAAGGCTTCTCCACTTTAAGCAGCTGTGGCTATAACATAAAGGTCACACAGACTGACCTTTTTTTCTGAGGATACACATCTTAGGACATAGACAGTGATTTGCCCTTTTCTCCGAGATCCCCTTAATATACTGTTATGTAACACGAAAATGCATGTGCAAGCATCATATACTGTAACGTGTGTTTGCCAACAGATGTGAAGTCTCACTGAGAATTATGGGGCATCTCTGTGGTGACCCCGAAGGTCTTATTGTGCTTCCTGCTAAAGGATGCCTCTAAGTCTGCTCATGACATTTACCCATCAAGTGTCAGCAACCAGGGGGCAGAGAGCAGGGGTTGTATCTTCTGATGGCACTTCAGTCATTATATAATCGATTTATTGACTCATTCACGCAGCAGGGAGAAAAGTAATGAAATGGCAACTAAAATGTCTATAAATTAGCATTATTAGTGTAATGATGACACTGTTTTAGTGAAAACGTTGTGACTGGGTTCAATATAATCCTTAAAACCTGTAAAATCTCAACTGGGTGCCTTCGATTTACTAAGTTGATTAATCCAACCCACATACTTGTATTCACATATGTGGTGGGCGCGCTTAAATACAGAAGTATGATAGTAACAATCCAAAGTACAAACTTAGTGCGGGGGTGTTTCACAATAGTAGAGTGGCTGAGTAGTGGAGCTGGATTAGGTACAACTGACTGAGCTGAAGCTGACAACAACATCTAAAAAGATTCTCAAGTGTCTGTCTGCAGCAACAGCAACTAAACTGTTCCAAGTAAGTATGTAATTATGATGCCTGACACCGTCAGTACAAATTTTTGAGGGGATAACAAGTAACAATACATGAGTTTGAGAAAGGAAGTTCATTCTTACCTTGGGAAGAGTAAATGTAACATGACAGTCTCAACTGAAAGGTCCACTTACAAGCTTTTTTGTGCTTTCAGCTGCATTTAATTATCTTCATTAATGAATGGAACTGGCACAGATGTCATTGTCATGTAAAGCCACATTTCCACCAAACAGTTCAGGTCAGTTCAGTTAGTTACATATTAGAATGAGTATTTTTGTTTCCAGTGGCAAAAGTTGTGGATGGTACAAACAGAACCACTCCATTCTGTCCTGATACTAAAAGTTGTTGCTAAAACACTAAACCACATCACTGTTGCTGTGATGTAGGATTTCCCAAAGTCTCCTGTTTTTTTTTTTCTGTAATCTTTTGTCTTGCTGCCTACAGCTTTTTCCCCAAACAAAGCTTGTCTCCTGGTTGTAATAAACAATCACATACCAAGAGGAAAGAACACACAATGTGTGTTTAGCGAGTGTTTGGTTGAGCAAAACTGAGCAAGCTGCAGAAAAGTGACAGTGACAGAGGAACAGAGGAAAAGGTTAAAAGAAATTTGTCAGCCTGGCAGTAAATGTACAGTACGGGTTACATTGTGTCTGTTAATAAATGCTGCAGATTCTCAAGACCAAGGAAAGTCTTGTCTGTTGTTTCCCACCTGCTGGAAAACCAAAAGGGGCTAGCCCCAAAGTCCCGCTAACAGCACTGCCCACATTTAAGAATGCTGTCTGTGATGGAAACACTAAACAGGTCAGGGGTGTAGGCACAGGTTTCAAGGCTACTGTCGCAAGTGTCTGGTGGAAACTTCGTTTGGTAAGGGGACCTTTAAATCTGCAATAACTGTTTTTTGGCCACTTGGAAGCACACAGCATTGACATATCGGGTATGGAGCAACATTGTCATTCATATGGAGTCATGCTGCTACTCTCTACTCCAGCTCCTGATGGAAATATCTAGCTCATTAGCTGCTAAATGTTCCACTCTGCTCAGCTGCTAGTCTCTAACTGTGACTGTTTGGTGCTGAGCACTTAGGATATAGTGGGTAACAGCTGCCTTTTGCAACATAAAAGATGCAACAAGAGTGATGAGACTGAACCAAAACTGCAAAGCTGCAGGCCAGACAGCTAAAGAATAAGATGAGACTCAATATAAAGCTCCATAAAGCTGGGCGGAGCTTCAGATTCAGGTGATAAAACACCACTCTCACATTTCACATGTTGTTATTATAAAAATATCCATTATAGCCACTTTAAGTTAAGCTACTTTGTCATATATACAAATAACCTTTCAAACTGAACACCATTCTAATATAGTTGACTAAAAAGTCACAGTTTTTTATTTAATAGTTAAATACAGATGCTGATGGTAAGTGGACACTTCATGGACACTGTAACTAAAGGGTTTATTTGCTGATAGACCACCTAGGCATGAAAGGAAGTAGCATCCAAGCCTTTCAAAGTCATGTGACAAGATAATGAAACCAGAACTAATTTCCCTGAGAAACTCTAATTACCCCTGATAGCAATCACCATCGAAAAAACAAACCACTTTGTTCCTCTTATCTGAGTGACAGTGTTATTTAACATCATTTTCATTTAATTTTTCTTATCTTCCTATCCTTTTACAAACTAATATGTTGGTGATAAATAGATTCAACAAATGCAATGTACTATTCCAAAGCTGTCTGAGCAGCTGGATGGAGAAAACATGGAAATTACTCGGTTAAATGTGAATACCATGTCTCAGTTTATCTACTCCAACATCTCATCTCCACTTTCAGTTACTCACCTCGATGAGTGCCTCCAGCTCATCAGGAGTAACACATGGGTGTTTCTCCAGGAACGAAGCCTTCTCCAGAGTGATGCTGGTCTTCTGCTTGCTTTCAAATGGCTGCTCCAGTGCGTTGAACGCCAGACCTCCACAAATCAGGTAGAGCAGGACCACGATGAACACCGCCAGCACTGTCTTCCACTTCATCACCGAGTGGAGCGCCGCGGCCGAGCCGTCGCAGCTGGCGTCCATGCTGGCCACCACGCTGGCGGATCGGGAGGAGATGGACAGGCGTGGCAGCGGACAGTGACCGTTGGCCTTGTTAGGGTCACAGCCCATGGGGTTCTGCATGGTGGCCACGCTAGCCTGGACCAGACTGGACTTGGTCATGCCAGGCTGGACCTTTTTGGGAGGAACCAAGTTGGTCTGGACCGCCACTAGGACAGAGTGAGAGGAAAGAGGAGGTTAATTTATGTTTGTTTAGCTTGATGTTGGTGGATGCCAAGATGGAAACAGCAATTCTGGACCTTCTGAAGTGATTCTGATTATTCTAGGCAAATAGAAATGAACAGACTGTTCTAATAACCGGTTAAATTAACCTGTGATGTCTGAGATGTTGTTCTAGGTGGTCTTTGGGGCTTCTGATGTGAGTGTTAAATGTTTGCACTGTCATGGCTGTGGGTTTCACTTTAGTTATTTCTTATTTTATCTTGTAACAGTCTTCCCTCATGTGTTTTTGTTTACTTTACTTCCTGTCTTTGTCTTTGTCCTACTTTTCTTGATAACTGATTAGTTTCACCTGTCCCTGATTAGACCTCCCAGTGTATTTAGTCTGTCTTTCCCTCCTTTCTTAGCCAGTTCATCTTTGTCTTCTAGTCAAGGGTTTCTCTGTGTTTTTTGACTTTGCCTGATCTGTTGGACTTTGGTTTTCCTTTCTGCTCTTTTGGATTTTGTTCACTTTTGGACTGTTTAGACTTGCACCTGCTTACCCTCATAAGCCTTCTGTATTCCTTGACTTTGTATTTGAACTTTGACTTTATTAACTCAGATATGCCTGAGTTCTGCATTCTGGGTCCGTCTTCTTGTTTTTCTCTATATCCTGCTAGAAGTATGTGACATACAAGGGTATTTCCAGTGCTGATGTATTTATAGGTGCTTATGTTTGTCCTTGTCTATAATAACTAGTCTGTTACAATGATAAGAAAATTGAAGGGAATGGATGGAACAAGTTTAATTCCAGTATTTTCTCCCACCTTAAGCTTTCATGTCTGCATGACTGCAAACGGACACTAGTTTATAAGATTTCTTCTCTCCAAAGACTTGCAACAAACAATGATACAACTTTCCAATGTTTCGACATTAAACATTGTACTTTTTCTTTTTTAATCAATATTTTTATTGCTTTTCACTCAACAATATCATTACACACGACTCTAATAACATAGCAACATAAAAAATATTGATTACAAATTCATTCAAACTCACTCCCCCAGAACTCACTTAAGACAGATGAAAAATCCTCCTTGTCCTGGCTGCACTTGATGCATGTACCTGGACATTATACATTTTGTAGATGTAATAAAGTAAATAATTTTAAAGGTTACAGTGTTAAGAGTCCTTGTGAAGCAGAAATCACTGTACAGGTTTGGAGTCTGCACTTGAACATTACTTTATGAGGACATAAACACAAGCTCATCACAGCCATCGAAAACCTGTAACCTCCTGTACGAAAGCATTAAAAGGTGATTTCCTTCCATTACTCAGAGCTAATAAAGGGCCTCTTCAGAAAGCTCAAAGCTTTCAGCACAAATTCCTGTTATCCGGCAGCCTACAGCTGTGTCAAAGCTCTACCTCATCTCCACATCTTGCCATGCTGAGAATTTGTCTCGGGTTCTGTACTTAAAAGCCATTAGTCCTCTGAAATGGAGCCTCCACAGCTACTGCCTCAATCACTAATGCAGAAAACCTTGTCATTGAATTAATATAATTGATGGAAACTCCAGAGAAACATCCTGAATTAGAGGCAATAATCAAATGATTGCCTGAAGACTACATGGAAGTTTATGGACAATAAGACAAAATAGGAATAAACATTTACAAATATTTAAAGATAGAATTCGGATTATACCTACTGAGGCTGGTGGTCAACACGCTCCCAGTTTGGAAAAGCGGAGAACGCCAGCACAGAAGCTAAGCAATGTACTGCTGTGGACAGGGACACTTTACCTTAGCATTAGACAACCTTTTTGGACAGGAAACCACATTTTTTACACCAAGTATCACTGTCTCTCACTCAACCAGACTCCATTGACAAAAATAGCATTGTTACACAGGAGTTGCTTGTATATACCACTGCATTGATCTGTTAGTTTGTTTGTGTTACTCTGACTTCAGTAAATCTGAAATCTGTGCCAACATTTTAAAACACAGAAATCTTGCAATAACACAGACAAACTAACCAATCCAGGCAGCGTTGAGCATCTGGTTGGGTCGGAGACAGTGATATTTGGATTATAAGAATGGTGATTTTCTGTTGGAAAAGGCTATCTGACTGCAAAATAAAGGAGTGAATATATTCAAGATATAGCTTACACTTAAACGGATATTGATTTTATATAGGTGGGCATTTTTTCAGTGGCTAAATACATTTTGCTGCTGACTCTGTTCACAGCAGTATAAGTAAGTACCTCATACAACCTCACTTCAAAAAATCCAAACTATCCCTTTAAAATACACACATCCCTTTGCAGCTAAACCTTTACAGTATTTGGTGGAGGTGAAAACTGAATTAACCTCATTGCTGGAAAGTAGGATTTCAATTTTTCTAATCGACTGTAGGAGAGGGATAAGTGCCACTTTCAGTCATTGGCTTCTGGATGGGGTTTTATAATAAATGCAAGTGTGGTGGAGCGGGTCAACCAAATGGCAAGCACCACCTTGGAGGCTGCCAAATTTAGATTCCTTTAATGTGCATAGAGCACTGTATAAGCTATTCAGAGCTGTGGCCTTCACCCCTGACGCCCCCACCTCTCTCAGATCGGATGGCGTGCCTTGGAGCCATGGGCGGAGCCTGCTATCTACAATGGCGCAAATGTGGAGGGTAGGAATAGGAATTGATTTGTTTTACGGAGGCACTGTCTTATTTAATGGAATAGTATCACTTATGGGATATGCTGAGTAAAATGTATGCACTCAAACACACACACACACACCCACACACACACACACACACACACACACACACACACACACGCCCCACCCTGATGAGTCAAGGACGTCCAGGAACTGTCTCATTCTCTCGTCCAGCACCAGCTATGAATCTTGTTAGTTAATCCCTGTATCATGAGTGAATCAATAACAGCAAAGTGGTGTCACAAGCTGAGGAAGGTGCAAAACTGCCACTTTCAATTTACAGTACATGCCTGTAAGGGCGGTGGCTGTGGCTATTTTTAGAACATGAGATGAATTAGAAAAATTAAGAGCAAGAGGTGAGGCAGCAGAGAGACCCCACGTCTGTATACTCCACTGTTTTGGGCGCAGTCGTTTTGATGGATTCAGTAAAACTTCTACTGCTAAATTAATTGCAAAGTCCATCTCTAGTCTTACTAAGACATTAATTACTTTTCATTTTATCTTGTGAGTGGAATTAAATAAATCAGCTCCATGCAGCAGGACAGCAACAGCTATACACTGTAGGGCAGTACAGAAAGCTGCATCTCATTAACTGTAGCACAGCCGCAACTAACAATTATTTTTTTTATCAATTAATCTGTCGACCATTTTCTTGATTACACAATTAGTTGTTTGGTCCATAAAATGTCCAGAACATGGTGAAAAATGTTTGCAGACATCCAAGGTAACATGGATTGGAACACTTGACATCTGATTGTTTGGTCAACAAGTTTTGATCTAGGATTGCAAATTTTGTTCATTTTCCTGAACTGAAGGTTGAAATGCTAACAATCTATTAATCATTAATAGTTGCAGATCGCACCCCTTTTTTTCTCATTTCTATTTTTTCCCATTTTAATTTCAAGTTTAAGTTTCCTTATTCAACAAATGATGCCGCTAGAAGCTATGAGATGCAATTGCTGCCAAAGTCTTAACAGCAATTAATTGAGTAATAATTAATCAGTTACATCCTTAATGTGAATTTTAAATCATAATGGCAAAATTAAAACTGTGATGAACATAATTCATGCTTCAACTTTCTAAGACTGTGTCATTAATCTAAAATCTTTTTCAAACCACTGAGTTTGCTTCACATTGATTTTTGCAAATTAAATCAAGCCTGAGTGGAGAGCAGTGCTTTTTATCTGATACTATCTGCTGCTCTCCCTCTCTCAGCCCTCACTCTCTGTCTCCAGCATGTCTGGCCAAAGCACAGGAAGCATTCACCGTGGACTCAGGTCCATCACAGAGATGCTCTTCAATTTAGCATAAAAAATAATCTTAAAAATAGGCTGTGTGGATGATTGTGGTGATGAAATGTTACATCAACCATTTACAAAGCAGTTTAGTGGGGCACAGTTGTGGTGGGACTTCAGTTTGTCAACATTTCAGCATGTCAGCTGCATATTACATGCACAAAGGCATTATTCACCCACTGCTGAACAAAATGCGAAATTCTAGTAATAGTAAACATGCAGGCGATTTTTGGGTTGGCTCAGGTCGGCCCTTGGCTCAGTTATTCCCTGTGGCACTAGACAGGTTGTAGGCGTTTAACTCACCAGCTGAGCCTCAAAATTAGGCATCAAGCCAGCCTGAATAACACACAACTTCCTGCAGAAACAAATTTCAAAATAAAAACTTTGCTGAGGAAGTTGTATCTATCAATCTAAATATCCGTCTCAAAACAAAATTAAAACATTTAATTTTAATAGATGAAACCAGAACAAATCCCCACATGTAAAAAAAAAAATCACATTACAGGGCATGGTGGTGGAGTCAGAGCCCATTTCCTGTAAGATGGCTGTGATCAGTCATTCAGTATGTTACATGGGAGGATGGTCCAATGGGAGGGGTTGAGGTTAGGATTAGAGAGAATCCCCATGGGTCTGGGATAGGTTTGCAAATGTTGCACTTTTTCCTTTACTGATACTTAAACATGTTCACAGTCAATAATCAATTAATCATTTATTTATTTTTCTCAGTTTAACTTCTATTTAAACAATTATAGTGACAAACTAGTTATGAAAAACATTAATTTATGAAGCACACACAATTAATACAAACAGAATAATAAAACTAAAGGCAGACCAAAACCAAAATCGTGAGAGAACCTGTGAGTTCCACAGAAATGGTACACAACACATACATTGCCAGTTAATAAATATTTAATGAGTTACATTTTTAATCATTAATCATTAAAATACCTGGTCCAGGGGTGTATTTTCAGCAGCATAGATGCTAATAAATGATCATAGGAATATTATAAGAAGACTACAAACTGCAGTGTGTCTCTAGGATCCTCTCACTCTTCCAAGGCTACATGTTGCTACTTTGTCACTTTGATAATAAAGGTGACACTACTCTATAGACTATATAGGCTACAATAGAGTATAGAATTGGTATTTATCGTATATACTTTATAGCATATTATAGATCCAAGATGAAACTGACAGAAGACCAGGAGTGAGAAAAAGGTGCAACTACTAAACTGTATGCTCCTCAGAACCATGGACAGCTCCATGGATTTATCAATACACAGCACAGAACTAGAAAGCAGGGCTCCAACCCCAATTCCCACTGTGCAGACTCCAGCTCCAAATAACATCACCAGCATAAGGTGACAGCGTTTGTATGCTTTGTCATTGTCCATCTTTATTTACAGTCAGTGCAACTGATATTTCAGAGCCATGGTTGGAGCCATAGATTCTAACTTGCACAAACCTCAGTCAGATAAAGGATCAGTAAGTCAGGCAGACTAGACTAACATATTCTACTAAAAAAAATCTCTGCCTCTGCACTCTCCCTGCTACAAGGAGGATGCATTGTGGTAATTTTGCTACCTCATCCCCCCTCAGAAGGCCTACTGGCTCCAATCCATCATAAGTGACCAGGCATGTCTCTGAAAAAATGCATGTCCGGTAGTCAAACTTGGAAATTACAGTCGCATGGAAAGAATTTTATGCAACAAATCCTTTAGGTTTAGGTTCACACCTAAAGGTCCGGATTCGAAAAAAATGTGAGGATGATACATCACTGAAGCCAAAACTCAAACAGTCCAAATACTGTAAAACACAAGTCATCTGGTGGAAATGCTGTTTGATTATTGCTCATATGGTCAGCAGATATAAAAGACTCTAAAACTCGTCCCAGTTTCTACCTGGATATCATTCATCATGTAGCGCTGATTGTTTGTTATGTACAGTAGCCTATATATTGCTTGAAATGTTACATTAAACCTTTTAGATGATGGCTTATTGTTTGGATGAGTTTGGATAATGAGTGTTAAGACACCTGTCAGGAATTTCATGCAAAACCTCAAAGAAGATGCTGCAGTTGTGCTCCTCTGCTCAATTTGCTCGACAGAAATCTCAAAATTTGCCAAATTTGTGACTTATGAGTTTGATTCTCTTCTATTTTTCATTTGCACTGACATTATTTCCAAAGTGAGCACTGTTATTCTCAAAATGCATTAAAATAGTCTTCGAAATTTCCCCCAAGCCCCCTAGCAGTGCTTGAACTCATGACCTCAGTATTTTTAAAACCCTGACTCTGCCTGTGCACCAGAGTTTGAGTTCAGCGTTCACACCGACCCAAACGAAACACACCAAGGAGGTAAACGCACCAGAATTTGGTTCAACTGGACAAAAAAGTCCGGTGTGAAGCCGCCCTTACACAACATAATTTTCCAGGCAACTTCACATGCTTTTATTCTGTTAGCGTTTCCGGGTTTCGCGCTGGTTACTCCTGTCATTTTAAGCGGTTACAGCTCCGCTCCCAGCAGCGCTGCCTTCCACAGCTGAGCACAAGGAGGATGGAGAATAAAGAAATACCCCCAAACGCTTTGTCTTGTGTTAAGGCTGCTTTTTTTTTTTTTTTGCAGAAGAGGAACACGCACATAAAGAAAACACGAAGTGAAATGAACAACATTATGAATAAGAACTGTTCAAGTCGGTGAATAACAAAGCCTCCTGTGATTTATTGTGTCTCAGGTATCTTCATGAGATGTTGCTGAGATTTAGGAGTATTATTAAATGACAAATATCTAAACTCATCAGACAATAAAGAAAACAGTATTTACCAACCTTGCTCCGGGTCCCAGTTAACTTGTTTCCTCGGGTTTTCTATTGGAAATTTCATCTCTATTTTGGTTCTCAATCAAAAAGCAGAGGAATTTGCTCTTTGCGCTTCTTAAAATACCGGGAAAACAACCAAATCACGAGGAATTTTTCTACCTAATCTCTGCTCATCATGTTTTCGTGGATTTGGGTGTAAATTGCATCGAGGAATAAACCGCATTGTCTGCCCCGGCTAACGTCCCCCCTCCTCTTTCCTTTTCTCTCCACCTCGCCTGGACGCGCGGTGCTCGCTTGACAGACTGAGATACTTGTGAGACCATCACCACATCCCGTCTCTCTCTCTCCTCCCCTCCTTCTCTCTCACACACACAGCAGCGGTCCGGTCCACAAACACGGCCGGAGTGTGTCCAAATAAAGCAACTTTAGCGCGTTAAACCAGCAGCAGCGAGGAGAACAACGGGGAAGGATGCTCCTCTCCTCCCTTTCATTCATCCCCAAAGCGCACGACTCCACATTCATTCACTGGACTAGCAGGAAAAAAAATTAGCTTATAGCGTCGCATCAGATGCATTTTCACTAATTCATAGGCTATAATCCGTTTTTCAATACTCACTCTTGTGGTTTTTTTTCTCCCCCAAATCAGGATAATCCTCTCATCGTTTGGCAACCGGTGAGTGAGCACATGGCGCAGGGCGGCAAGTCAGAGATGTACCAAATCAGCAGCAGACTTAACCATTACATCATTCACATGTATGAGAAAGGGTGCATTATTTATGAACGAGTCACCTCCTCCACCCCGTCAGACCCCCTCAACTGTGAACTAAATCAGACGATGAGGCTGCTCATTATAAGGAACGTTTAGGTCAAATTATTTTCATGAAATAAGTATTTTCAGTAAACATTAACCAATATTCAATTTTAACGTAATTGTTAATTCAATTTCGCCAAACTTAATATGTAGGTTTTCAAACCTGCCCCGCAGACAGCATCGATTTTCATTCAATTCAAATGAACTGTGTGAAAGTGAGCTTGTAAGACGTTGATACAATCTTCACCTGTAAATGCATTATATAATACTAATGACAATCCTTATTTAACAGTGTTTACAGCAAAAGTTACTCATTGCTTTACAACACACACAAAAGAACCAGACTGTAATGTTTTTATTCATTTTGATGGACTGTGTGAAACTGAGCTTGCAAAGACCTTAAACATGTTTTTATTTTGGTCAGACTTATGTGACTGTGATACAATCTTCACTTAAAAATGCATTACAATGCTAATAATCCTTGATTAACAGTTTTTATAACAAAAGGCACTGCTTTACAATACATACAAAAAAACCAGAACGCGATATGTTTGCAAGAGAAAAAAACAAGCACATTATAAAGCTCTTATTGATTAAATAAACTAGACTAGATTAGATTCAATTACATTGTCACTGAACAGAGTACAGAAACTGAAACAACAAACTTTTGGCTTCCAACCAGAAAAGCAAAAGTGCAGAATAATGTGCATGATATGAATATGCTAAGATATATACAGTAAAAATACAAAATGTGACTTCATATGATGGTAACTTCTGAGAGGGGATTTAACTGATGATGCTGAAGAACCAGCCAAGCCAAAAGATAAAGGGATGGCTGCCCAGAAAGTAAAACCATTTAAAGGTAAAATTTGGCACCCTTCATGAGGATGTCCAGTCAGCATTGATGGTAAATGTAGTCAGTTGAAGCCATAAATTCCTCAGTGTGTACAATATTGGCCCGAGATGAATTCTCCTCCTGCAATATCTGTTGTTCTTCCTGCATCCAGTGATGTCAGTGGTGTCACCGGATGCCAAGTAATAACTTTAAGCTAGAGTGGTGTAACATGGGCGTCAGAAGTTTGTGCACAATGCATGCTGGTAGATGTAGGCACTGCCAGCACAGCTCTGCAAGCCAGAGAACTCAGTTCAATGCACTGAGGAATTTATTGCTTCAATTAACTACATTTACTTTCAGCACTGATTGTTCATCCACATGAATAAGTGTCACATTTTCCCTTTTAAAAATCAAAAACAATTAGGCTTTTTTTGAAAAGGGGTAGCAGTAATTCATCACTCAACACACAGAACCACAGAAGGGGAGGACACGCGTGTGTCCATGGAAAAACAAGAAGTTTTGAACAGACACTTGACTTGTCAAACACAGGTGTAATTAATGACATTAATTTCTGCATCACAATACTTTGAACAATTTCTTTGAATCCAAGTAATTGGGAAAGATTCAGAATAGCAACATTTATTCAAACAGCAAAATTGCATCAAATTGAATCAGGGCAGAAAAGGTTTAGGATCCTTAAAGCCAAATAAAGATATTCTCAGGTCATCATAGTGGAAAATAAAGCCCTGTTTTACTCCTGTATGAAAGCCCACAAATAAACAAAAGACTATAGAAGAAATTCAGCAAATTCTGTAGTACACTTTCTATAAAGCATTTAAAATATATGTATCCCATACTATTTTCCTGATGAGAGGAAATCAAAACAATAGGATAACCTGTTAACTCAGCCTAAATGCATTTATTTCTAATTTATAAAGTAGTTAACATGTCTATACTGTATGTTTTCAATAACGTGTCATGATAATATAAAGGGATCTGAAATGGCAGTAAAATTGGTCAGGAATGTTCATTTCTACACAAATTAGCTCTTCCCAAGATTTATTGATTTAGCCTATTGGGCAATGGGTCACAATGTTTGTCATTTTTGGAAAGTGGATCCTCAGAAAAAAAGATTGGGAAACACTAGTCTAAACAATGCCAAAACATGTGTGCTAATGAAGCTGGTGCCTGTCCACATCACTCACAGGGTGGATTTACTGTGGGAAACATCTTCATGAGTCTCGGTTTTATATTTTGAACTCTAACAATCCATGTCTCGTGCATGCAAAATGGTATTTTTTTTTAATTGATAATAAAATCACACTATTAAGCACTGAACAAAACTGACCATGGGGCTGACTACACTGTTCAGACAGGCTGTTTCACGTGCTTTCACACTACTATTAAGTACACATAGTTCTTTCCTGGTAAATGACGTGAGGGGTTAAAAGGTCTATCAAACAATACAAGGAACATGACAGAATTAACAATATGCTGCTGACAGAATGCTCCCATGACTGACGTACACTCAGAATTTATATCTGTTGCACTCTGTGTTTTCCCACATTGGTCCGTTTTTCACACTATTACTATAAATGAGGCAACGTTGGTGGTTTTTGTTTTCAGCTGGCCAGATGGTGCATGTACACCACAAACTGTCCTGAAAACATCCCACCGGTAATAAACAAGATAGGCCACCAGCCATCTCATGGTTATTCATATGTGGTGCATCTGGTGGATATTTTGGACCCTGGAGGAGTTGAATAGAAAGAAGCCGTCGTCAGTGTCCCTGTGCCTCTTCTGCTATCAAAGTCAAATTTCCTGTTGTTTAAATGGTTTATAATTAGTAATGCATACATGTTCCACCATTCACTGAGGGAGAAATGCCAACAAGTCTGTTTTTCTCATGACAAAATAAAGTCCCAAAATGTTTCATGCATTAGTTCATTCTGCTGTCTTCTCTCATGTTGAAGGAGGAGACTCAGGAACTTCAGAGCTAGACAGAGTCCCTAGAACGTGTCAAACAAATATAGATCAATTTTACTGTTACTGGGCCCTTGAGAGCTGTTTGCAAAGAAATACATTTCAGGCTGCTGTCTTCTCTCTTCCAGATGACTGCGTGGAAGACAACTGTATAAAATGGTATATCAGTACAAAGTACAAAACAATTTCTGTGTAATCCTGTTCTTAATGGCAGGCACAAGGGCTCTAGTACACTGTTTTATGACCAGTGAGGACAATATAAGCTGTTTTTTTTTTCCTGCAGTTTATTGGTTTTGCTCTGGCTATACTTGCTACTGTGTCTCCAAAAATATCACATCCACACCCAGAAATCCCACAATGCTGAAACACAAATATCAATGTGGGATGTCAGTAATTTTATCTACTTTTCTCTCTACTGTCTTTAGCATATGTGCTGTGTACTATGAACTCATGTAATGATTAACAATAAATACCACTGCCAGTGGATATCTACATTTTAAAATATGAGTGTCCATTATATTAGTTGAGTACAAAATTATATCTTGTACTTCTTGGTAAAAAAGTCATATTTAAAAATATATTTATACATTTAATTAGTGGAAAGGCGTTTTAAATATGAGTTTCCATCATATTAGTTGAGTACTGTATCTTTTGCTCGTTCTCGCAGTCGTCCAGCAGATGGTGTTACTTTGGGGGTGGGCGGTTTGAGTGGCACGTTCTTCCTCACGTACGAGCGTGATGA
The DNA here is from genome assembly GCA_034769285.1 of Lutjanus argentimaculatus. Lineage (NCBI taxonomy): Eukaryota > Metazoa > Chordata > Actinopteri > Lutjaniformes > Lutjanidae > Lutjanus > Lutjanus argentimaculatus. The sequence continues at coordinate 23,482,780 of JAWZSL010000003.1, read as the reverse complement.
CGAAGGCAATCATAGCAACCAGCATGGCGACGGGGAAGCTTTGCTCGGCTCCTCATCTGCTTATGAGCTAGTATTAGCTCGTCACTTTTACGTTACTTGATTATCGCACAGCGTTAAAATGTTTACAGTCGAGAACACTGTTGGTTCTGAATGTGTCCACGCTCTGCCGTCTCTGCTCCGGGATATCTCCGGGATAATGGGATACGCTGAGTGCAACATTGACATGGAATCGAGAACAGGTAGTTAAGCAATACTATACTATTAGCATTAGCTAGCTGTTTAGCTAGCCGCAGTTAATCGGCAGAGGGAAGCAATTCAAATTGTGCTTAGGTGGCAAATCAGAGATAAACTCATGTTGGCAGCGTAACACTCACTAATATGTCTTCACGTTTACCGAGACAGTGGTCAGTCATGTCCTTACTCTGATAGTGTGAAGACTTGGCTAAACTTGAACAACATAACTACAGTAAAGTTAGCTTCAGTTAACTGTAGCCCCATCGGAGATAACGTTTTCTGTTTTCACGGTGTTTTCACGGACATTTTATGACTGTAAACACGAACCATATCAACAAAAATGATGCATCAATTCAAATCAAAGTGAAACTGATAAATAATACATTTTTCTGATTAAAAAATGAAACTTATTGAAATATTTAAATTATTGTTTGCATTACACATACTGTTGATTAAATATCTGTTCTGAATTTATCTTTAAAACAATTCCATAGTACTGTTAATATTAACATACTAAAACTGGAACAGAAATGTACATTACCTTGACTAAATGACTGGATTTTTTAAAATGATATAATACATATAATACACTCTCTTAATTGCTTACACACGTTTTGTGAAACACAAGTGCAGACACTCACACACAAAACCCAAAACTTTACAAATCACTTGCAAAAGAAAGCGCTGCACTCAAAACAATGTTGTGTTTTCTCAAAATGAAATTTTCTGTTTGAATGACATACACCATCAAAAGAACAGACATGTCTAAGAACCAAGTGAATATTGTTGTGCTCAGTGGAGAACACTATGGTGAGCAGGAAAGGACTAATCTTAGTTTGAATTTTCAGTGTTACACTACATACTATACATACAACAGACTGACTTAAATGTAAATGTTTAATTACTTATTAAAACTGTCATTCAATTCAGGGAGTGTATCATCTGGATTGGGGAGCAGCTCTGGTATGAGAGGACAGACTTTGAAAATTAGCCGTAAGTGTTAATATGTGTTAATATTATAATGAGAAATTAGTCAAATGAGTGTTGGTCATTTGTAAGATAGGAGCTTTATTTTACATTGTACTCTATGTTGTTCTCTGTCTTGTGTTTTTAGCTTTCTGCCCTCGCTCCACCAGCAAGTTGACACAGTCAATCGTTAAAGACCACATGGTGTCTCATTACAAAAAGGTTTACTCAGCTAAAGGTGAGCTGCACAGCAGGAATACATTATGATCCTTAATTGACATTCGATAGACCAAGCTCATCCAGCTCCCAGCATGCATATTATGTTTATATGTTGAAGTGGTTAAAGGAACAGTTTGTCCTATAGTGCTATTTATCCACCTTGATGTTTTTGGTGCGAAGAGCAGTGTTTTAGAGATATTGGCCGTAGAGATATCTGCCTTCTTTCCAATATAATGGGACTAAATAGCACTCGAATTTTCTTTCTAGTTAAAAGAAAGTAGTTCCAGTAGATTCTAAATTAGTTCCAGTAATTTTGCTGCAGACATAAAGTAGTTCCTACATGAACTTGCTCACAGCAAGGTGTGTGGACTGTCTTGAGTAGCCACGCTGAGATTTTTGGAAAGAGAGAAGAGATTTTGAATTTTTCAAATGTACTTTTCTTGGTGCTTTGAGCACCACAAGCCAAGTGCCATTTAGTCCCATTATATTTGGAGAGAAGGCAGACATCTTTAAGGCTGATATCTTGGCTGTAGGCCTGGGAGAAAAAATGCACTTTTGATTTTGGTGTGAATTGTCCCTTTAAAACCTATATCTCTGTTGCATTATAATTAAATTCATACTTTGTTGTGATCTAACATTTTTGCCTTGTGCCACAGCTGCCATTGATGCCTCAGTACCCAAAAGCTTGATACTTAGTGTGAAGTGTAAGTACCCACATATACTAAATATAACCACTAACAATCAGATCAGAATCAAAGACAAGAATTTTCTCTCTGAACTCACCACTTGCATCAGTGTTCGGTCTTTCAGGAAGAAATGAATCAGTGCAGAGCCATTCATCACATACAGGATGCAACTCATCATCATCTTTAATGGCAAATGGTTCAATGCTCTCTACTTATGGTTGTGTACCACAATTGCTCCCTCACATACCTCACAATTAAGTGCATCGAGTAGGGGTGGGCAATACCACAACATTTATACCAAATAATACAGGGCTAGAATCACTGATATGATATGATTTTATTATAAACAGCTCATGTACTCATGTAGGGGAGAGCAGTGTGTCATAATTTATGAGGTGAATGCATTGTTTCATGACCACTAAATGATTTTCCAAAGGTTAGCAACCATCAGCCTAAATATAGGAATCCTATGGCTTTCTATTCAACCACTTTCATGTTGCAAGTTTTTTTTTTTTAATTTCCTTAAAATAACTAACTTGCTCATGCTTCAGTGAGCTTCAGTGTTTCGTTTGAATGTCTGAATATATTCTGTTATATTGAATTAGTCTGCTGAAGTAACAATTAATGATGACCAATTATAATTTGAAAATAACATTAAACAATGTTGAAGATCTGATTTGACTAAAATAATTTCACTGCTATATAACTGGATATTACATGCCTGAGCCTCTCTGGACTCACTGCCAGTGAACTCTGTCTCTTCCTTTGAATTTGGTACATATCCATTTGGACCTTAAGATGAACTGATTAGATTTTGTTGGTCAAAGTTCAAGGTCACTGTAACCTCTAATCTGTCCTATTCTCGTGAAAAAAATATCTCATGAACACCTTGAGTGAATTTCGTCAAACTTGGCATAAACATCCATTTGGACTCAAGGACAGTTGATTAGATTTTGGTGGTCAGATGTCAAATTTCAATGTCACTGTGACCATCAAAAATGATGAGGTGATGACATCATAATGTTCAGTCATCTATCAATCATCTGTCCTCCTCTGTAAAATGAGTTTGGACACACATGCATGTAAACGGCAACTTGACTGTGTGGTGGAGACATACAACCCCAAGGTGGTATGTTTCATGTGAATCTGTTGTGTTACCACAGAAGCAAACACACATTTTCATTCACAGCTGTGAACAACTTCCAAACAATGCTCTTTTTTCATTCAGTCACTCAATTATGTGTGCACGGCATGCTGCACGTGCTGATGTACATGTTGTTTGAGTGCACACAACAGACAACAGACACTTGGGAAGCAAAGAGTACATGCACGTACGTGTTCACAACAATGAGCATTGTTTACACAGACAGTTACATTCTATGCTGAAATGCAAATGAATACATAGAGAAAAATTCATCAATCTTTGGTACCGATCTTATTGACGCTAGAATTGATCTTCAAAAATGAGACATTGTATCTCTGATATGATCTTTTGGTACAGATCTGCCCACATCTAGCTCCGAGTCTTTGCCTCTTCTCTTGAGGTAACCCAAAGTCATTTGAGGACATGAAACAAATCACACAGCAGATTGAGGAGATGTGGGTTTAACATAGATGTCAATTACAACATTTTTTCACAGGATAACCCGTAGGATGTTATAAGAATCAGTGTATGTTATCATGTTAGATTATCCTAAGGTGACTTTTACACTTTAATAACATGTATGTGAGAAACTGCTTTGTTGCTAATGATAGTTCCACAGTGCAGAGTAGACTGTTTCCTGTGTCTGTTCATTTTTTCGTTGCCTGTTTGCAGACAATGACCAGCTCAGACAGGAGCGGCTGAGGAAAGGGGGTCGTCCTCAGTCAGCTCACTCTCTCTCACAGAGGAACAGCAGAGCCTCCTGCTCCTCAGCCCAGGTAGGAAGAGTCACTGATGTGTTTCTCACTGCTTTACGTGATGACGTACTGAAATCTTGATGATCGCAAGCATTCAGAGGCTTTCAATGCAAAACATACATTATTTGGCATTCAAACTTTACCAGCATGTACTCCATCTGTTTCAATCCAACATGTTTGCTTTTTAGAGCAGATTATCTGTGCAGTATGATGACAGCCCCTACCTCTGCTCAAGGAGTTCCACGTCTCCAGCCCAAGGTTTGATACCTCCTTTCATGCTAAGGAGATAGTTTATCCATCACTTAAAGGTGGTTCACAGAACCAGTTTTATCGCACCCGCCCAGCATCAGAAATAAAGTACCGGAGCCCTGAGACGACTTCTCACAGAAAGCAGTCAGCAGGTTCACTGGCAGTATCAGGGGATCAGAGCTGCTACAAGACCTTCCAGGACCCTGTTCAGAAGACGTACAGTGGAGACTTGCTCCAGAAACATTCACAGCACTTTACCGGAGACAAACCTTTCACCCCAAAGACCCTGAAATCAGAGAAGAGTTCATACCTGTCAGGTTATCGCTACTACAGAGCACCGCGGAGGAAAGCTACTCAGGACAGCGCTCAGTCAACACTGATGCGACAGGAGACGTATCATGGAAGGTACTTAACCGAACATCTCAGTGAGTCTCAAAGGGAGGCACTACATATGTATCTTTAAAACATTTAACATGTGCCACATGCTCTAATGCATTAAAAATAACTTGAATTTTATCTTTTTATGCAGCACAAAAACCAAGGAATACACACAGGAATTTTATGAGTCATCTCAGGTAATTTACAAATTTAATTTGATTATTCCGACAATTTCTCAAATGTGGCTAACACTACTGTCCTTTTATATACATCACATGTTATCAAAGTGATGTCTTCAAAATACCCATTTTTTATGAACATATTTGCAATATAACCATTTCATAGCATTTTCATACCATAATCATTTCATGAGAAAATATATAGCAAATAGAGTTTATTATTGGTAAAGCTGTAACCAGGAAATATTTGGCTTTTTATTTCTGTAAGTCTGTAATTTATTCAAGGTAACGGTGCATTTACTGCTAGCTTTTGCTTGTTAGTTGCTAGAACTTCCAGGAGGACACGGGATAAACCATGACTAATATAAAAATATCCCTGTCAGTCATCACTCGACCAACTAGAAGTGTGTGATGTGGCTGTATCTGCAGGGACCTTTCCCTCTGCCTGTACTTCCTTATTTTGCTCATTATTTTGCTGTGTGAGGGACGCTTTAACAACAACAGAAACATCGGTATTTGCCATCCGGTATCTTTCTGGTGTTTTTACAAACATCTCAGACAAATCCTACTGATTCTTCCTTTAACATTACCTCATCCATGATCATGATTTATGTCTGAATCATGTCAGATAGATTTTCAACAACTATGGTGGTTGTATAAAATTGAAGAAAAAACTCCCATGATCCTATACCACTTCACAACGTCATTAAACTATGGATTCTGTTATTGTTTTGATGTGAAAGAGACCTCTAGCATCAGAACTTACATATTGTACATTTAAATAAATGATTATCAAAATGGATATAAACCATTTTCTTGTTAATCAATGAATCAATTTATTGACTAACCACTTTTTTCTATAAAAGTAGTTGGATTCATTTAAATTTATTTTCTCACATCATTGTGGATAAGTGGCCAAGGCTTTGATGCTTGCACTGTTTCAGAGATATTCTGTATAATACATATATGGTTTATACCAGGCATAACAACAGATCCATCCTTAGGTGTTGTCACATAATTATTTCAGTGAAGATGACTGCAGCAAGTTTAGTGTTACCCACGCTGACTGAACGGAATGACATTCTGTGGTACAGTATTAAAATATCAACTATGAAATAAATAAAACTGGGGGATGTAATTATTTGGTGCTCAAGGTCAGCAATCGTTTCATGGCTTATTGTCCCTATAAACAGCTCTGAAACTGAAGTGTTAACCGCCACATTAAACAGTTGGTTATGAGTTAGCCTTGGCAGTACTGAATATGCCTTCTCATTTTACAGTTCTTTTTGTTTTACAGGGATTTAATACAGAGCATGAGTGGTCTGAGGATGAGTTCAACGGCACGCATTTCTCAGCATCTAGACAACAGAGTCGAGCAAACAAGAGCAGAGACCGTGATTTCTTTGACTCCTCCTACAGGTGATGCCATGGAGTTGAAATAGTAGGCTGCATTTTAAGCAGAATGTTATACCCTGCGTATTTGGTGTGTAAAGTTGTAACAGAATTTAAGTCTCATCTTTTAGGATCTCACCAGAAGGCGGGAAGACTCCTACTATGAAGAATATATCTGCAGAGTAGGTTCTCTTGTCTCATACTTAGACAGCTTTTAATTGATATAGTGGGAAAATATTGCCATGTATGTAACATTTTGACAGTGTGATTCTTCGCTTATTCCTAAGTACCATCTAAATCTGTTCTGTGCAATATATCTCCAATTGCTATATCTGTTTTATGTAATATCCCTCAAGTGCCATATCTGTTTTCTAGGTTTTATCCCTCAAGTGCAATAATCTGTTATATGCAGTATTCTCCAATTCCCAAGCTACTGCGGTTCTGGCTCCACTTGCTCTCAACACTGGACATTTTCTCTTTGTGCATCTATATATCTGTGTGTATTTTGCTCTCAGTACCAGCCATTTTAACTCTGTGTACATATAGTATTTCATTCTCATTTATATCTTGTGTCCAATTCTGTGTATAGTGTCTATATATTTTGTAAAGGCATTATTCTTAAATAGACCTAAAAAAAAGTACTCCAAATGACATTTCATTGCACTTGTATAGTGACAATAAAAGTTATCATATCTTATATTAAATAATGTGTTTGAGAAGAGAATAATGTCCATCTGTTCTTCAACAGGGAGGAAGAATTAATGTACCTTGAATTCATTTCTGCTGTAACAGAGGACATCTTGTCCAGGGGGCACATCTCTGACAGGTTTGTCATTTTTTGACTTGAATGACTATTTTCTATGACCTACTTGAGATGAGTCCTTACTGTAGTGTAAATGTCTGTGTCCTCTGCAAGGGTCCTGGACCGGGTGATAAAGCGACATATTGACAAGAATCGGCGCCAGCTTGATGAGGTGAGTATATAACTTTATGCGGAATACAACAAGTAAGTCTATTGAAGCCCATTTCCACCGACGTGATGGGGAAAAAAGATCCCGAAAGTCATTATATTGAGAACCTTTACCAAAATAATGACTTAATTTCTAAAAAATTTGAGTTAATATCTCAAAAGAATTACTTATGTTAAAATAATGAGTTAGGGTCTTAATATAATAACTTATTATCTCAAAATGTTAATTATTTTCTCATTATTTTGATATACTAAGGTTTCTCATTATAATGACTTAAAGGATATTTTCTCATCACACTGGCAGAAATTGAGTCTTTTTACAAGGGTTACAGCCATAAATAATTTTTTGAAAAAATTAAAAGGTTGTCACAAAGAGCACATCTTCTGATGCACCTGATTACATTCTTTGTTTTCAGGGGAAAATGCGCCACCTTCTGGATGTATTGCGTAAAGATTTTGAAGAGCCAGCCGACATATCCACCTGCAGTGCAGAGCTTGAAAAGAAGGAGAATGGTCTGCTCGATGAGTTCCTGCCACATCTGGAATCAGAGGGGAAATCAGTTAAGACCAAAGAAAACAATGACCTGTTCCCTTATGCTTCACTAATTAAAGACAGCGTTTCGCCAGATTATCCTGATCCATTATTTGTGTCTACGCCCTTATGCTCTCCTGAAAGGACTGCTTCACCAACTAAAACAAATGAAAACGAAGGAGAGGATGACAATCTGGAAAAGGGCATTAGCTCTCCTTGGCTCAGTGAGCATGTTTCTGATAATGCAGGACTCAGTGAGGAGGACTTCCATCAAAATCAAATAGGCACAAACGAAGTCAGCGATGAAAACCATGAATACACCTCTATAACCAGTGACAAAGGATGTCATCAGGACAAAACTGAGGTCAGTTGTGATGGACAGTCCGAAGAGCTCGAGGATCTGGGGAGAAATTTGTCAGAGTCACTTCATGTATCCGGCAATGCACATGACAATAATGTGGAGAGCACTGAGCAGCATGCAAATACAGCTGCTTCTGTCAGTGATGATGAGTTCTGAGTTCCACTGTATTCAGGGATTGAATGTCATGTAATGTCTTTTGCGACCAAGTGAGTATTTTTCCAGAGTGAAATGTAATATTTGAACTTTCTGAAAGTATGGTTTTGTAAATGTGATTTAAGGCTGGTTGTGTTTTTACAAGCTCTGCCAGTGTGGTGTAGTAGTTCTAGTTTGCTTTTTTATCTTTTTACAAAAGCACAATGAATTTCACATCACTGAACAAGTTTACTGACTTGAAAATTTCAATTTCCCTTTGGTTTTTCTCCATTTGACCTCCAGAGTAATGGATTTCTAAATTCCTGCCCCATGGTAACTAGTATGATGAATTAGCGGTATTCTTTGGTTTAGTTTGAATGGATTGCAGTGTGCCCAGCCAGTCTTAAGTATGGTGTAGCTGTAGTTTACAGAAGAAAACACAATTGTAGAAACACAACTCTGTTATGAAGAAACTTATAAAGTGTTCAGTGTGTTTGTCTTGACTTATGCCTCTGACATGTAGCTTTTAGGAGTTGCCTGTCACCAGAAAGTGTCTTTACATTTGCAATAAATTTTCTATTCTGCTGCTTCTTGTGTGAGTGCACCTGATTATGAAGACTACATTACAAAGTGGTAATTACTCAGCCTGCAAAAGCAGCAAAATTAGCATGGCTATTGTTACCACATCTGAATCAAGAGATTTATTGCTATTTGAATAGGTACATGACATGAGTACAGGTACACTGGAATTCTTGTGCATATCTCTCAGCTTTGTAAGTAAGGGCAGAGAAAAAAAAAAGGAAACACTCAGAGCCTAACTGGGTGTGCTTGATATTTTTTTTATATTCTGTATAATAATGTAATCAGGTGATTGATACATCAGTTTTTTAACTCCCTAATATCAGTATCGATATCTTCCCCAAAAATCCAGTATTGGTGGGGTCTTACACACTTCACACAAAAAGAACACACTCAAAATGCAGATGAATTGTATAAAATTACACCCTATGAATTACAGGAAAACAATAGGTACACACTATATACAAAAAGCACACTCTTCAAAACATAAAAACATGCTCTGAATCATGTAAAGTACACTCTGAATCATTGCACATGAAATATTTCACTATGAATTATTGGTCAGTGGAAACGAAGGTAGTGGGTGAGAGGTAAGTTAGTCAAGTACAGAGAAACTTTGAAGGGCCTAACTTGAACCATTTTGCAAATCGTTGCAGAGGGAAACCCTTTAACCGTTTCGCGATATTGTGTGTTTGCGATAACACCTGTCAGTCGATGTAAAAGGTAAACAGACAGGTCAGCGGCCAGCAGTTCCAGGCAGCTGTCCCGTTTCTGGCATTTTCACCGCTCGGCATTCCAGCTGTCTGATGTCATGGCTCCGAAAACCTCCGTGTGTTCCTCCGCCACAGCGGCACTAGAATGCATTTTGAAGCGTCTGTTGAAGAAAGTACGACAAAACTACTCATTTCACATACGATTATTGGAGAGTCAGAGTATATTCCAATGTAAATCGGCGATTTATCAATCGCTGGAGCGCAGTTATTAGAGCGATAGAGCCGCGGATGTAGACGGTGGACGCTTGTTGCTCTTCCAATCCCAGGAAGCGAGACACGCTCGGAACTTGAGTGAACTGTCGGACCAAGAGGCATGGGGTGCAACGTTAGTTTGGATATCACAAACAAACTACAGACAAACGAGCTGTCTGTAATCACCACGAGAATCTAAAAAAAGTTGCAATCCATTCACCTCGATGGCGGAACCTGTTAGGATCGAATCCTTGTTGGACTACTAGATTACATCTGGTGGCTAACGGTAACGTTAAACGTTTTTTTTTTTTGCCCAAAATATTTACCGGCGACGTCAGCTTCCCAAGGGTGTCGTCTATTTGCTGGAATATAGGTTAGCATGCTAGCAGCGACAAGCTAATTTAACGTTAGATGTAGTGAACGAGTCGAGTTAAATGGCTATATAAAACACCCACTGAAAAGTAGGTAGTTAGTTCGGGAAATGTCAGGCTTTTGGAGCATATTTATTTTAACTTTGTAGTTAAGTAAGTTAAGTTGTAGTGTGTGTAATTTTGTATTAAAATGGATGCATGGTTGTGGTAGAAAGCCGCCGGGATTTGGCAGTGTTGTGTTCGACACTTGAACTTGTTGCGAACTGGAACAGGTCGATCAGTCGGTGTTTGGATCAGACTATTCACTGGAAAGGGATTAATCTAACCACAAGGTTGGAAAAATGGGCCAGACAACAGTTATTACTCGGGTCAGGTAGCCTGCTAATGGCCGTATGTCCAAATGTTTGCTTTGAATTGAGTGTTAGCTGACTGTTAACTTAACTTCGAATTCCTTTCGGCAGAGTAAGACTTGCAACCAAATGCCTAAGTATTGTAACATATTCCTTAGTGATGACTGTGGCCACTTAAAGGGACAGTTCACCTCATTTTTCCTGCAGCCTCTACTACTAGTGCTGTTTATTAGGGCTGCAACCAGCTGTCATGTTCATTGATTAATCTGCCCGTAATTTTCACGATTAATCATTTGTGTATAAAATGTCAGAAAAGTTTGGAAATGCTCATCACAGTTTCCCAAAGCCCAGAGTGACAGCTTCAGATTGCTCCTTTTGTCCAACCAGCAGCCCAGAACCCCAAAGACTCTTCGTTTACTGTCATAAATTATAGAGAAAAGCAGCAAATGTTTGACAGTTTTGCTTGAAAATGACTAAAACAATTCATCGATTATCAAAATAGGTAGCAACAATTTTCCTTTGATCAACTACTTAATTAATCAACTAATTGTTACAGATCTACTATTTATCCATTTAGAGCAGAGTTTTTTTTGAGTCTGAGCCTGCGGGCGTCCCTTCAGACAAAGCTTGCTCCCACTAAGTTAACTTGCTTACTTTCACTCAATTCCTGGATGTTTATGGGATCATGATTATGTTAAATATCTTAAAGATGCTCAGCAATTGAACCAGGGTAGCTTGTTATTGCTATTTTACACCAATTACATAAAAATATTACGTAAAAAGACATTCAATAGTTTGTGACTCTGGGAATGTGAGAAAAACAGTCAAATTCTAGAGAATCTGGAGAGCTATCTCTTTATCCAAAGGACACACATTTGGGCTGTTCTGTGTGATCTCTTTTAGATAACTAGTGTGATAACTAATATTTTTTCACTTCCATTCACTGAGTGTCCCCTAAAACTGTTTTGAGGCCCGCCTCCCACTTTGAAAACCTTTGATCTAGACAGTTTCAATTTGAGTTTTGAAGATAATCAAGAAATGGACAGACCTTGTTGTCAGCAGGTTCATGTAGGAAATGTTTTCTTTCTACCAAACTACACCTGCCGACCATATCACTTCACAGAAGTAAGTGGAAGTGTGTATCTACCCATGGATGCGAGGGTACAACTCAGCTGAGGAGATTGCCATTGATGTTTACATCCCACACTGTCACAAGTACGAGCCTCTTGTCCATGAGTAGATTCAGGCTTCGTTCTGTACCCTAATATGGTTGGTATTTGGTAAGATATATATTTGTAAGAATATAGTTGCTACATGAAACTGCTGACAACAAGGTCTCGGATTGTCTTCAGTAAAAGGGTCATGATTTCCTTTGAGATTTTCATTTTTATGCCATCTAGTTCCATTATATTTAAGAGAAGGTGAATAATTTCTTGAACAACAAATCCAAAACTCAGCAACTCAAACCATAACTGTTGAGATGGATAAATAGCACTGCAGATAAGAGGAAACGTGTGTTTTTGATTTTGGGGTGAACTGTACCTTTTAAGTTGTGATTTACCCTGTTTTGCATCCCCTTATGTAAGACCACAGTTTCATGCTGGTGTTAGTCATGTATTTTAGTATTTTGAAGATGTTTTGAGATGTATCTTCTTGCCTCAATTTTCAGATCTGGCTGTTGATGATGAACCTCATGACTTGGAACATTCATAGGATTTCCAATGGGGCAGCGAGGAGAATAATTTCTCTGGACTAAGTGGAGACCTCCTCCTCTTGAAGAAGTGTGAAACATGCCCTTGCCATTTGGCTTAAAACTCAAAAGGACTCGAAGGTATACTGTTTCAAGCAAGAGCTGTCTTGTCACTCGGATTCAGCTGCTCAATGGAGAGTTTGTTGAGTTTACGCTTTCGGTGGAGAGCACCGGGCAGGAATGTTTGGAGGCAGTTGCTCAGAGACTCGAGTTAAGAGAGGTATGTATGGGTTCGCATGCAATACAAGTGCTGATTGTTCTCTTGTATAGACTTTTTTGAAACTCATTATCTCAGCAAGAAAGTTTCTCTGTTAACATTCTTCCTTGGAACTGGTAAGCAGAACAACAGAAACTGAGATAACCAGTTTGTCATTGTTTACTCATATAATATAATCTCTCAATATAATCTCTCATATTCGTTGTATGTGCTTATGACATGATTTAGGAATTTTTCAATTACATTCTCAACATTTATATGTAATAACATGTGAACAGCTCACCACACAGATAAGACAAACTTACTGTATATGTTTTTGAAATTTTCATTCTAACAGAAGTCCTCACATAACATTAACAATATGGTCAAGGAAAGTAGTTCTGAGTCATGACTGAACAATGTACTGAGCTTCATGTCTACATTTGGTCACTGTGGTCACACTGTGACACACCTGTTAATCATGAACTGAAAGAGATCTAAGGCTGAATACTGTCATACCCTGTTGCACCTCAGATCAACAGTAGAGACTGCTGAATGTGCAGGCGATCTGGCATAGGAACTTGCACTATGTGACAGTGTCTGTTATTTTGCTGCATAATGTGGCAAGGCTTCATTTGTTATTGGTCTGTCGCAATGCAAGTGGCAGGACTCCACCCTCATTTATAGTTTTTATGGTATGCAGTGAGTAACAATGTATTGTTTGTTTTTGATGTCACCAGGGTTGTTTGCACAGTAATGTGGTTCTCTCAGTCTTTGGTAGAAAGGTTGTTCAGGTTCATACACTGTAATTGATTTAGGAAATAGATTTATGTGCTGATATTTGTTTTAAGTGATCAGACAACCAAAGTTCACTGACACACTTCAACCACTGCTAATTGCGTGATTGTGCTGCATGGACTGACAGGTGCTGTATTTGAAAAATCTATGTTAATTCAGCTTCAGCCTTTTGTTGATAAAATTTAAGAAAAGACAAGACAGGATAAACCCATACTGGGGAAATCCACTTGTTAAAGCAGCTCAAAAATCAAAAATAGAGGTAGGGAAGAGCAAGTGATAAATTAAAATTCAAATAAGATAGAAACAGTAATTAATAAAGCTATGTACACTATACACCTTTCACCAAATTAAATATGATGGCCTAACCTACCTTATTTGTTTTTAGTTTCTTTACTCGAGGTCATTATTATTTCACATTATTATACGGGAAGAGTAATATTTAATGCAACGATTTTGTTGATGTTGGACTGTAGTAGAGCTGCAAAAAAATTGATAATGAACCAGTTATTAAATTAATTGCCAGCTATTTTGATAACAGATTGACTGAAGTAATTTTTTAAGAAAAAAAGAGTTTAAATCCTCTGATTGCATCTTCTTGTGAATATTTTCTGGTTTCTATACTCCTTTATCAACAGTTCAACAGTTTTCATCATTTTTGTCAGGTTGTATAGACCAAACAAATGATCAAATAAACAAATTAGATGACTTAACCTGTTTTATTTGCTATTAACCTGTCGCAGTGGATGGCTGCCTACCCCAGGGCCTGCTTCTGCTCAAGGTTTCTGCCTGTTAAAAGGAAGTTTTTTCTCATCACTGACATCTTAGTGCTTGCTCTTGGTGGGAACTGTTGGTCTTCTTTAAATAGTATTACAGAGAATACAATCTACATGATTTTTGAAGGAAAAAAAAAAAAAGGAAAAACTACAGCCTAAACCTGCACAGTATGAAGTATCTTAATAACTTCTATTAAGATTTGGCACTTTGTAAATAAAATTGAATTAGGCCAAATCAAATATTTTCTCTGAACAGGTCATTATTATGAAAAAAAAATCATGAGAGAAATATTCACAAATATGTACTCATGGTTGCTAACCAAAGGTATCTGGTGTAAAACAGTTATTTTCAGGTTGTGGTTTGAGAGTGGCTCCAGATCACAATAGGTCTCTTTCAGCTCAGTTGTCCTTGATAAATAGCAAGCCTACAGGGGTTACTTTTCTTACCAGTGTTCATTGTGAGATGTTCAGACGGTCACAAGATTGAACAGGGAGTGCCAACAGCCTATAAATCTAGAGAATTTTTCTATGGTTGAATTTTCAGTTCTACATGTGTTTTGCATATTCTGTACCAAGACCATTAGAGAAGACCTGTGGATTTTTGTACTTTAAATAAATGACTAAACAGGAGGCATGTGTGATATTAATCTGAAGCAGTCACATGTTCTAAAGTTTAATATGCAATATAAGTTTTAGTAAAGTATGTTGTACATGAGTTCTCTTATAATTTCCTTCATCACAGCGTTGATCAGGTGTGATGTTTGTGCTTGCTTTCTTTGCTTGGTAGATAACATACTTCAGCCTGTGGTACTTCAACAAGCAGAACCAGCAGAGATGGATAGACTTGGAGAAGCCGCTGAAAAAGCAGCTGGACAAGTACGGGCTGGAGCCCACCGTTTACTTTGGAGTCGTGTTTTACATACCCAGTGTCACCCAACTGCAACAGGAGATCACAAGGTGATGTTCCATCAGTGACATGAGGTGTCTTGTCTGAAGCTCCTACCCTCATTAGCTTAGCGGCAACTTATCTTTGAGTGTAGCAGTGGAAACATAAAATTTAGCAATGAAATGAAATGTTCCTAAAAATTTTAGTGAAACTACATCAAGTGTTTTTTTTTTTCTGTAAATAAGCCTTGGCCAGGCTGAGGTGTCCAACTGGGCAAGAAGTTAAGTTGCACAGTTGAATCAGACGCCAGATTAAAATTATGTCTTCCTGCTTCTCCCCACCCATCTCTTTTAATACTCAAATGAATACTTAAATTGATAAGTTCTTTTAATATTGCTGTATTTGGGAGGTTTTGTGCTGTAATTGTTTTTCAGCTGTTTCTGCAAACCTGAACAAAGTCCTATTATTAGGTTGTTGGCTGTCATTCTTTTTCCACTCTTAAGTAACCGTCTCTCTTCACAGATATCAGTATTATCTACAGCTGAAGAAGGATGTTCTGGAGGGCAAGATCTCATGCTCAGTGGAACAAGCTATTCGTTTGGCTAGCCTGGCAGTGCAAGGTAATATGAATGTATAATACTAGCTGTGTAACAGAAACTTCAGCTTGACAACCCTGGTGTTTCTTGGCTTATCTTTATGCAGTGGCTACAACAGCTTTAAGTCCCAGCAAAGTAATGACTGGTGGAATTACACAGCAGTTGTCCATAAGTCATGATACCAGGCAACACCTGCTGAAACACTGAACACCCCCCCATGTCTACAGAGATTATACTGGGAACAGTAGATTTATTTTTCAATGATTTCTGGACAGGAGGCTTGTGCAAGTTCATTAAGGTTTTGACCAAACTCTACAAGTTTGCTCAGGTTAGGGTGTTGGTAAACTGCAATAAGCCTATTGCTTCTGAAACAGTTAGATTTTAATCTCCATTAGAGCAGAGGTTCAATTATTTCTGCCTCAAATAATAGTTTCTTCTCACGGCTGGAAAAAAAAGCACTTAAGGTGGTTTCTTGTCTAGTGTCTGGTACTCACAGTAGTTTGTCTGAAACAACTGTTCAACTACTCGCCCAAGGCTTTATAAGAATGTTTTCATGATACTTGTTAATATACAGCACTTACAAGCACCATTAAACCTAAACTGGCTTATTAAATTGGACAGGGGAGTGTGTGTGTGTGTTTGTGTGTGAATGTGAACTCCCCTTGCATGAGCTTCAGCCCTGACACGTCCTCCAGCTTTTGCCCAGCCAGAAGAATCTCAAACACTGCTGGCAAAGTTAAATCAGGCACTGCAACTTAGTGGCCTGGGTGTTAGCATAGCAGAGCCACTGAGATCACTTACTGTTGTAGACATGTTCAAATGACTGACCAGCATGCAATATGTGCCGTGAAGACACGTCCTGAGAAACATCCCTTTAAGATTTAGTCAGTGCTTAAGTTGTCTTGCTAACTTGGCATTTGTGCTGTAAATGTAGTTGTTTGGTTCCAATTTTGTGTCCCTGGCTGGGATATTTTGGAGTGAAGGGCAGTTGCACCTTTTGAGCATTGCTGATGCCTGGGATACCCGACATTGTTGTGAATGCTGCCAGCAGGCAGGCTGAAGCTGGTACCAGTTTTGGACCTCAACGTTGTCAGACGCTGAAGCAGTTCCCTTTCATAACAAACGGGCCCCTCCTCTCCTATAATTAGTCTTTCTTGTCATCATCCAATGCAGCTTTCCAAAAGGCATTACACCATTCTGCAATTCCTGAATGCCTATTTAGCCGTGTACTAAATGCAGAAATGGACATGTAATAGGGTTTATTCAGAGAGCAGTGTCATGCAGAGTATGCGTTGCTGCGTTTACTCATTTAGTGTGTCTGTTTTTGTCCACAGCTGACTTTGGCGACTTCAATCGATATGACTCCCAGGAGTTTCCTCCAAAAGTTTGTGCTGTTCCCTATTGTAAGCATTTAATTTTATATGGCCAAAATGTGGAATGAAAAATGTTGCCCATGTTTCTTATTTCTGTTTGACACCAGAATTGTATCAATCTTGAGTCTATCTTTGCAGGACTGGATCCAGGATGAGCAAGTGATGGAAGAAGCCACTCAGAAAGTGGCTCTTCTTTATCAGTCCTTCAGGTGAGCAGGTGTTCAAAGCGTCAACCTCGCTGATGCTTTTGGACCCTTTTTTACTCACTCTGTCTTAAATGTTTACTCAGAATCCTAAACACTAATCCTTAAATATTAGTATCCCCTTTTAATATTGTGACAACCCTTCTTCAAACATAGCTGTTTCTCATCACTCCATCTATCCCATTTTATTTTAGTTTACTTGACTTTTTTTTCCTTTAATACTCAACTTCTTATCTTTATAACAAATTGGATTGCACAATGACTTTTTTTGAATGACTATACCATAAGTTTATCCATTTACTGTGCTTTGAGTTCCTGACTTGGTTTGTTATGCAGTTTCAGTTGGTTTTGATGGTTGTTTCTACATGTTTTTATTAATTTTTTAAAATCTTTTTCAGGGGGTTATCAGCTCCAGAGGCAGAGATGTTATACATGCAGGAAGTGGAGAAATTTGAAGGCTATGGCCAGGAAAGCTATCAAGCAAAGGTAGGTCCAGCCTGTGATTTCCAATAACCTAGACATAAAAGAAGTATGACATTGGCTTATCTCAAGTCATAAGCTGCATGTTATTGCTACTACACCACAGCTTGATTAAAGAACTATTGGGTATAAATAGGGCTGCATGGCTTGGTTAAAAAAAAAATCATATTGCAATTATTTTGCATTGTGATATGATTCACGATTAATGAGAATGATCATTTATGCATCACAAAACATCACAAAACTATTAAAATTATGATGATGCGACATTTGTTGGGGTCTGTACCAAATAAACATTTGCTTACATGTGGAGAACAAGATTTGTAGGCCAGGGCATCTCTGTAGCACTGCAGTAATTTATGCTGTTTTGTCACGCATTTTCTGTCACTAAAAATTTGCAGCTTCTGCAATTTTGATATTTTGTGATTTTAATAATGTTTCGATTAATTGTGCAGTGCTAGGTTAAAAAAAATGGGTGCTCTGATATCTTAATCCTCTCCTCTCATTTCAAACAGGACAGTACAGGCACAGATGTTACCATTGGATCCTGCCTCGATGGCATCTTTGTCAAACATAAAAATGGCAGGCCGCTTCTTTTATTTAGGTAAGTCTAGAAACAAATTGAAGAATATCTGTTCAACTATTGCAACAATGCTTCAAAGTCATGAAACATGATCTACTTCTAAAGATGAAGCACTTAATAAAAGCTTTGTCCACAAACTTGTGACTCTGAGCAGTAATTATATGAATCAGATGATTCTGTCATTATAGATTA
Source organism: Lutjanus argentimaculatus (assembly GCA_034769285.1). Classification (NCBI taxonomy): domain Eukaryota; kingdom Metazoa; phylum Chordata; class Actinopteri; order Lutjaniformes; family Lutjanidae; genus Lutjanus; species Lutjanus argentimaculatus. Next base: position 23,464,488 of record JAWZSL010000003.1, on the reverse strand, counting down.
AGTTTTGTGGTGCAGCTCACAGCTATTATTAGGTGCAGTTGTCTCCTGTTAAGGCCCTTAATGCTTTTTAGACTTGAATGTGGCCCAAGAGGAAATGAGTCAGGTAGACTGCGGTAGCTGTTAAGGATTATGGGAGCATTATCTGTCAGTCAAGTAAACAAGTTAATATTCTTGACATAAGCAGAACTGTATCTATCTACATACCATTATGTTTTTTTTTGCTTGACTCCCACACATGTATGGTTTTTATTGTACCTTGTTAAAGCAGTGCCACAGGCTTTTTAAAAATGCTGTGAGGTTTTGTGACCACCATGACATCATGTGTTTTTTCCCCATTTTTCTCTTTGCCTCGTTGCCTAAATTGGTCGTGTAGGTGGAATGAAATTAACAACATGAGTCACAACAGGTCCTTCTTTGCCCTGGAGCTCGCCAACAGAGAGGAGAGTGTTCAGTTCCAGACTGTAAGTCTCTGCTGTTGCACCGTCTCTTCTCTACCCGTTCCCTGGGACATGTCAGTCTCTTATTTGATTTAGCAAAATTGGAAATTCCTCATAGAGCTTACCATCAGCTTGTCTTAACAATGCATCAATGTTTTTGTGTATCAGTGGGGCTGGAGCTGGAGTTGTTTGGGTATCTTATGCATGTGCAGGTCATAAAGTCACATACCTTTAGCAGAAACTCAGTGCAGAGGTATTTGAGGGCATACGCAGGAATGCCTCGAGATAACTGAACAAACGCCACCTCTGTACTAATTGTTTCACCATCTAATGATTTTTTTTCTCCCGTGTTTTTTGCACAGGAAGACATGGAAACCTCCAAATATGTGTGCCGGATGTGTCTGGCCAGACTCAAGTTTTATAAGATCAACAAGAGTAGCCTGTAAGTGTTTTTAACACGTCTAGCCCAGTTCCTGTCTCTTTGTTCCTTGTCGTCTCATACATGTGTCTCCTCTTTGGTGTAGCCTCACTTCCACCCTCCTCTCCTCCTCTCTCTTCAGAGAGGAGTGTGACCCCCTGCCTTCTGAGGGCTCCCAGAAGTCCCTTCTCACTCTATCCTTTCCTCGTTTTCCAATGCTCTCTCGTCCTTCTCTGCCTTCTAATAAGGGGTGAGCAACACTGTCAGCCACCGCCTGCAGTATGACTATCAAGCAGGTGCCAACACCCATCCCCTCCTGAGTCATTAGCCCAACAATGCCACAGCAGCCAGGCTTTCTATATCTGACATGGGCCTTGTGTTGTAGTGATCTCTCTTCCAAGTATAAGAACTTTTTATATTTGGTTCACTATTTACACTGCCTGGCCAAAAAAAGTCACCACCTGGATGGAATAAGTAAGAGTCTTCCATTGAATAATCACAGCAGTAATTAATATGTTTCAGCTGGGAAAAAGTTATTTAACCCTAATTGATGCAGTGAGTAGCCTCTCATTTCTTAAACATGGTTGTTTGTGGTTACTCTGTTTCAGAAGGGTCAAATTATTGGCCTGCATCAAGCAAAGAAATCAACTAAGGAGATTGCTGAAATTACTAAAATGGGGTTAAGAACTGTCCAACGCATTATTAAAACCTGGAAGGATAGTTGTGAACCATCATCTTCGAGGAAGAAATGTGGTTGGAAAAAAATCTTGAATGATCGTGATCGGAAATCACTTAAACGTTTGGTAAAATCAAATCATGAAAAATCAACACTAGAACTCACGGCTGTGTTAAATAGTGAATGTAGGAGCATTTCCCACACACACAATGTGAAGACAACTCCAGGGATAGGGACCAAACAGCTGTGTAGCCTTGAGAAAACCACTTATGAGCGAGGCTAATCAGAAGAAGGGCTTCAATTTGCTAGGGAGCATAAAGATTGTACTTGGTCATGTGGTCTGATGAGTCCAGATTTACCCTGTTACAGAGTGATGGGTGCATCAGGGTAAGAAGAGAGGCAGATGAAGTGATGCACCCATCATGCCTGGTGCCAAGCCTGTGGGGCCAGTGTTATAATCTAGGGTTGCCTCACTTGGTCAGGTCGAGGTTCAGCAACATTATGTGCCCCAAAAAATGGGGTCAGCTCACTACCTGAATATACTGAATGACCAGGTTTTTCCATCAGTACATTTTTTTTTTCTTCCCTGATGGCACGGGCATCCAAGATGACAATGCCAGGATTCATCAGGCTCAAATTGTGAAAGAGTAGTTCAGGGAGCATGAGACATCATTTTTACACATGGATTGGCCACCACAGAGTCCAGACCTTAACCCTATTGAGAATCTTTGGGATGTGTTGGAGAAGACTTTACACAACAGCTCGACTCTCCCATCATCAATACAAGATCTTGGTGAAAAATTAATGCAACTCTGGACAGAAATAAATGTTGTGACATTGCATTAGCTTATCAAATTGATGCCATGGCGAATGTGTGCCGTAATCAAAGCTAAAGGCGGTGCAATGAAATATTAGAGTGTGACTTTTTTTTTTTTTTGGCCAGAAAGTATATTTTATTTATTGTGGTGTACCATTGACGTAAGGTGATGTAAGGTCATTTCAAATCTTAGAATTCCAATCTGTTGTTCAGTATCTGTTATAGTCCTGTAATTTATTTAGTATCTGTCTTTAATCTTAGTCAGCCAGTCACTAGGGCTGGAAATCAAGCCTCAGTACTTGTTGAGCCCATATATGAAATGGAATTTTATCGAAAGTTGGCACTGAATGCTTGGTCATATTCCTAGTTTTGTGTTAAACAGCGTTGAAGTTTTATAAGTTTATAATGTATTTTACTTAGGATTAGAGAATTTTGATGTGTTTTGATGTGAACTTGGGACGAGTTGAGTAACATGTTTAAAAGGAAAGACTGAGAAAGCTGAGTTCGCCTGCTCCTCCATACATGTACCAGGATGCATTGTGAGCTTCTGACACCCATGCCCATGTTGCTGTGTATCGCCACCCTAAAGATCAGAGAAGCTGCAATTTTTTGATGAATGTAAAATGTTCGGCAAAAAAGTATTATAATGAAGCACTGTGCAGCAGAGTTGCTCTGGCCTACAAAAAGTAATTCTTCCTACTAATCATGAATTATATTGCAGCAGCCCCACCTATATCTATTAATTTTTTGGCCAAAATATAGCATTAGGTTACAAAAATACTCATCTAGCCTGGCTACCCAGGAGATGATACTAGAAATCCAAAGCTGAAATAGCCTGTAGTTCTTCTTTAGCACTAACTACATCACTGTCACATCACTGGATACAGAAAGAACAGATTTTGCAGCAGGAGAACTACACTTACTCTGTCAATAAAGCGCACACTGAGGAATTCATTTCTTCAGTTGAATTCATTTACATCAACACTGATTGGACATCCACATGAAAAGTGCCAAATTTTCCTTTAAAGTTTGATGGACTTGACCTGATCTGTACCTTGCTGTGTTTGCAGTGAAATGACAAAAGCACAAAGTAAGGTATTGGATAAAGTATAACTAATATTGTATTATCTTTGACAAACATTTGTTTTCCCACCAGCCAAACCCAGCCCACTGTCGTCAACCCAGTCAGACGGAGATCCTCTACTAGAATATCTCTGGTAATATGCATGTTCACTCAGACACTGTGGCTTGCATTGCAGCACATGTTACACTGTACATTAAAATCATTATCATTGAGTTACGTGACCACAGAGTTATATTTTATTGATTTGACACTTTAGAGATCACATGAGCCACAACTGAATTGCTTTCTTGTTGATATACAGCCAAAGCCTCAGGCCTACATGATGCCGCCTCCACAGATGCACTACAACGGCCATTTCACAGAGCCTTACACATCATCACAAGGTAACTACTGTATAGAGAGTGGTTTGCAACAAGTTATTACACGATACTAATAACTTTTTTGCACTGTGAATATCTACACTGTCTTCATCAAAATTTTAATGTAGCACTGTTATGCTTTCTTACAGACAACCTGTACATGAACAGTCAGAACGGTTATTATTACCACTCCCAGACTAGCCTGGACTGCCCTCCTTTGGAATACAGCAGTGGGGGGCGTTTACGTAACGGCAGCGTATACAGCGCCCACAGCACCAGCTCTCTAACCAACCCTCAGCACTATCTGCAGCCCTCACCCATGTCTTCCAACCCCTCCATCACTAGCGACATCACTAGGCCGGATTATGTGCCCTCGCACCGGCACAGCGCTCTCATCCCACCTTCCTACCGTGCAACACCTGATTATGAGACGGTGATGCGTCAGAAGAGTCGAGGCGTGGGAGGAGGGATGGTTATGTCTCAGGAGCACCGGCAGAGCCACTCCATGAGGAACCTGAACATTGGGAACTCGTATGCCTACAGCAGACCGGACCCTCTAGTTTACAGCCAGCCGGAGATCAGAGGGGAGCATGGTGGAGCAGCCCAGCACCACCACTATCCCTTCCATCTGGGCTCCAGCTTCCACAGCCCCTCTCCGTACCCCTACCCCACAGAGAGGAGGCCCGTGGTGGGGGCAGTCAGCGTCCCGGAGCTCACTAATGTCCAGCTACAACAGGCACAGGAATACCCGGCCCCGAACATCATGAGAACACAGGTGTACCGACCACCTCCACCCTACCCATATGCCCATCCTCGGCCTGCGAACAGCACACCTGACCTTTCACGTCACCTGTACGTCAGCAGCAGCAACCCAGACCTGATCATCACGAGGCGTGTGCACCACTCGGTCCAGACTTTCCAGGAGGACAGCCTGCCTGTCGCCCACTCATTACAGGAGGTGTCGGAGCCTCTCTTCAGCGGACCCCAACACAGACACCCGTACCACGCGCAGAAGCGGAACTCCATTGAGATCGCTGGTTTGGCACACAGTCTGGAGGGGATGAGGGTCAAAGAGCGGACTGTGTCTTCTTCAGCAGCTGAAACTGCCACGCCGCCTCCTGTCCTGCGCGGCGGCCGCTCTCAGGGCTCACAGCTCAACGTGTTTTTGGAACGTACAAAGACAGAGGACAGGGGTGACATTAAGGAGGATGTACAGTATGGACACAAAAAGTCCCTTTCAGATGCTACCATGCTGGTTCACAGCAGCGGCGATGAAGAGGAGCTTGAGGACGATAGCGGACGTCACACTCCTCTTTCTCAGGATGCAGTAGCGGCGATTGTTCCCGACCAGCCGTCACAGCAGCATCACAGCTTGACATCTCTCTCCTCTCTGACAGCTCAGCAACAGACTCCCATCGAGCCACCTCCCGCATACCCTATAGGTTCCTCTCTCGACCCATCTATAACCAGCTCCCTGACCTACAAGGTTCACCACCTCATCCAGGAGGCCGAGCCTCTGTACCTGCTGTCAGATTTACGACAGTCCAGGATTATGCCGTCGGTCTCTGAGGGGGATCTGAGCGGCCAAGCCAAACAGAAGACTAAGAAAGACTTCAAGAAGAGGCCTGTGTCTGATGTGCCTCCTGGGAAGAAAACAGTGGAAGGATTGCCCCCTCCGGTGAGTCCTGTTCCCAGTCCTCTTCAAAGCCTTGAGCCATGCTGTTAATGTCTCACTTAATTTATTGCTAACATTCATTCACACTCCATCTTTATTCTGCCCTGTAGCTGCACCATAATCAGGGTTTCCATGGGCCTTTAAAAGGTCTAAAACCTAATAATGTGAACTTTAAGCCTTTGAATATCTTAAATTGTTTTAAATGCACTTTTGACAGGTCTTAAAAATTGATTACATTATGAAGTTAATGTTGCTTTTATTGAATTGCATTAAATTCAGTCTCGCTTTTAAATGCTGTTTTGGGAAAGATTTGTATTGATCTTGCTGAGACAGCTACAAAACAAAACCAACAGTAACCACTAATGCAATCCATAAAAAATTTATTGGAGCACATACAGCCAGAGTATCGCAATGTGCGTGGGCTAACTAGTGGTGTAACAGAACGTATTTGGTCGATGATCCATATTGACCGCCCCCGTGTGAACTGCAAACTAACTTTAATCATAGTGTGAAATGCCACTGATACTTTTTATGATTCTGAAAATCTTGACGCAGAGTTGCAATGAGAAGACATAACAGATGTGCTCTTTGTTTTATTTTGAAGCGCAACACTGTGTGGCTGAGAGTCTTTAAAAAAAGGTTATCAGAGCAGCTGCAGCCTAAGAGTTGATTAGCTATTACTTGTGACATGTAACCAAACAGGTAGTGTAGTGGCCGGGACATTGCGTGAGACATCAAAAAAATAGCTACTTCTAAAATTAATTGGTTAAAATTGCTTCAGTGGAAAAGCTAATATGGGTAAGTGCAAGTTCAGCAAGATCTAGCACATGAACACGGCTTTTAGTGCATGATTGAAGCCTGTTGAAAATAATGAGTTTGAACCTTGGGTATAAAGGCATCAAATGGCATGATAAGTCATTAAGTTCACAGCCCCAGTGCAACCCACTCTGCACTTACAACATTAACCCTAACCCCACCTCCACACAGCATTTGGATCTACACCAACATTAAAAAGCAGAGGTTCTCTGGACTTCACATGTCATAGCTAAACATCAGTCATATTAAGACATTAGGGCCTGATCAGTACTGGATTCTGATATATATCTGCCGATATTCTTTATAGAGAATATAATATACAGTATATAGAATATGTACATGAGCACACATTTTTTTTCAATGATCCCTCAAAAGTGGTTAACACTTGTGACAAAGGTATGTAATGGAGGTATGATATTTTACAATTAAACAATAAACTTTATTGTACAAGATTATTTCGGACAATAACTTCATCATTATTCTATGTATATGTATACATACATATGTATTAAACCTGAAGTCAGAAAAAGGATGAAATATACACAAATTGCTACCTAGAAAGCTAATAAATAAAAAACAATCTGCATTGTGTTCTGTTCATTTTGGGGCATATTGGACAACATATATGCAGATACTGATACAGACTGATGTATACAGCTGTGATGGGTTAACATCGGTCAGGTTCAAAATCAATGGAGACAGAGTTGAACTGTTTCAACCTATGTTCCCTGATTCTGACTCTTCTTTTGCCAGTATGGATGTCAAATGGGGCCAAAATTGATTGATTCATATTGGTCTGTAAAAGATCTTTAAAAGTCTTACATTTAACTTGCTGAAACCTGCAGAAACTCTGTGTAATAGAGTTTTCCAAAAGACAAAAACAGCTTCCAGTTTATTGTTCAGCTTTCTAAAATGCTAGGTTACAGGCACTTGTTTCATACTCAGCAACACAACATCACATCTCATTAAGGTCACCTGAGTGTGCACGTACAAACTATTAGGGGCAGTTTCAGTGGCGAGCCATGAATGACACAAACAGTCTCACTTTGACACGTGGTGAAAAAATGTAGTCAAACTACATTGCAAAACCAGACAGGTGACATTCTCCCAGAAAGCACCCAGCGAGGCTGCGTTGTCCCTCCCCTCTTGTCTACCTACACCCTTTCTGTGAGTCTCGCACACAGCTATCCTCACTTTTTCTCCGTATCTGCTGTGCTGTCAAACCAGGGCATGAAGAAAGGGGCCAGGTCAGAGGTGAAGAAGATGGGCCCTCTGAAGGTGGCCCATCTCAACGGCCTGTCAGTGTCTCGGCAGCCGATGCATGATGAGGTGAAGGATGAGCCTGAGAGAGCCTCTAACGACGAGAGGGTAGGGCATTTCAGAGTTTTAAATTTGTGTCTTAAACAACTTTTTTTTTAAAGCGAAAACAAATGCAATGTTTAGATTAGGCAATGGAAACCTAAGATGTGATGTTTGTTACATGTTTCTTGTATATTGTTAATGACTTGTCATTTAGAAATGTTGCTGTGGCCAGAGAAAATCTCATTACCAGGAGCTGCTGGTTGTGTTTAGTATTCGTAACCTCCTGGTAGTCAGGGCTTGTTATGAAGGATACATGAAGGAGAAAGTCTTAAGTCAGCTGAACTGGTCAGCCTAGTTACTCTTGATGTTTGTTTCTCTGACAGTGGAGGTAAATTCCTGACACGTTCCAGATTAATTAGCTGTTAATCAACCTGTCACACACCATCTGTGAACAAACAGTAGATTGCCAGACGTATCATACATACAAGAATTGTCACTTGAAGATGTTAGTTATTGTACTCAGTTCTTTGAATGTTCACTTCTATGCATGGCAGTTGTTTGCACGCTTCTCAATTCATTGTACGACTCCATTTCCTTTTATCATCCATCTGTTCATCTTGCACAGAATTTCAATACTGATGATCACATTTTTAGTGATACACAATAAATATCCTGTCTGATAAATTAGCACGCAATAATGGGAAATTTATGTTCTTATTAATTTTTCTGATAATGAAATTATAGCTATACATCCGCTGTCATAATATCTGATTTGACAGATTATGTCAAAGCATAGAAGTTGAATTCTTTGGCAAAATGAAAAAAGTATAAAGTATATTTGTTTTATTTTATGTACAAATAAATCGAGCCATTCATTGTTTTTGTTGTAATAGTGATGTCAGTTAAAGCGATATTCCACCATTACATGATAACCCACTCAGTATGTACTCACCCCTATGCTGTTGTGATGATGGGTGAAGATCTTCAGTTCACAAAACAATCCTGGAGTTTCAGCAGAAAACAGAGTAGCAGCCTCATCCAGTACAATGGCAGTGAATGGAGACCACAGATAAAACGTTAAAAAAAGAACACAAAACAAAGACAAAATGTCTCCATCCTGCTTGTGTGGTGTAATCCAAGTGTCCGCGAGCCGCAACATTAAAAATTAACCGCAAAAGACGCCATTTACGCCATGTTTTTAGCTGAAAAGTCAACTGTAGCATGTAGCTGGTAGGATGCAAACATGGCATCGATCTCGCAAGACTTCCGCACGTGCGTCCATTAAGAGATATACAAGTCTCGCGTCTCGCACATTCACTGCCATTGTACTGGATGAGGCTGCTACCCTGTTTTCTGCTGAAACTCCAGGATTGTTTTGTGAACTGAAGATCTTCACCCATCATCACATCGGCATAGGGGTGAGTACATACTGAGTGGGTTATCATGTAATGGTGGAATATCGCTTTAAATTCTGTTTATCCTCATATATATATATATATACACACACACACACACACACACATATATACACACATATATACATGTATAAAATAGTGCTTTGTCAAAACTTTGCATAATGATACATTTATTTCCTCATGCCTCCAGAATGTGGTGTATCCTGTTGCAACACCATTCATCATCACAGTTTACAGTAAACGATTTTCCCTTACAGCAGGTACAACTTTGAATGTTTCCACAATAGAAAATGAAACCACAGAAATAGAAAGTAAAGTACAAAGCTGCCGATTATGCAATGAATGTGCTGCAAATGTATCTTATAATCGACTTGTCATAAGGATTTTTTAAACATCTGATTTTCACCTGTTTAATAATCAAAATATTCCCTTTCATTTATGCAAAGTATCACTGCTGATAAAATTGTGATCAAAGATCAGGGAATGTACATCTCACCAAATAATTTATGCATTTATAAAATTAAGTCGATTGGACTTGAGCAGTGAGATAAACCCATTCTTGTTCATGGCATTGATGTGTTTACTGTTTCCTTCTTTGTGTGTTTTAGTGTAAAGTGCTGGAGCAGCATATGGAGCGGGGAGAGCTGCTGAAAGAGTATGAGAGTATCCCAAAGCGCCATCCATCAGGGGAATGTACCATCGCCCAGCTGCCAGAGAGCGGAGACAAAAACCGCTTCCAAGACGTCCTGCCTTATGATAGCACCCGAGTGGAGCTGGTTCCCACTAAAGAGAACAACACAGGATATATCAATGCATCACACGTTAGGGTAAGTTGTGCCGAATTACATCATAATGCTTGTCTCTCTGCCAATCACTTGTACATGATTTTGTTCTTAATCAAAATAACAAAGTACCTTTGATATATTTATCTCCTATTTCAAGAAAAATGTTTGTTCTTTCTTCTGGAATTGAGATCAAGCCTGGTTTAGTTTGTATGGATGGAGCAGCTGTTTTTATCTGGCTGCTTGTTTTCTACTTCAGAAAATCAAAATATTCTTGAGTTACACCTAATGAGGAGTTATTTTAAGGGGTTTAGAAGGGGACTCCACCAATTTTGCATGTCTGAATTAGTTTAAGCATCATGCTACTCAGTCTCTGTAAACAGTTGTGTAATATCTTCTGAGAAGCTTTGTCAAGTCTGAGAAAATCCTAGTTTAGCGTCCACAGAAGACACAACTTCAACTTTGGACTTAACTGTAACTACCTCTAACTCATTTCTTTTTGACCATTTTTGCCTTAATCTGTCTCTCACAAGTCCACCCTCTTTACAAAAGTGCAATACTGAACTCTGGAGGGTTTCTTTGTTGCCTGTCAAATCCCCAATTCAAAACCGCATATTTTTCCTCCTACCTGTAGTGCTATTTATTCAACTAGATAGTTTGGTGTAATTTGCAGCGTTCTGGCGATAGCAGCTATAGTGATGTCTGCCTTCTCTCAAATATAATAAAATGCAAGTGTTTTCAATGATTTCTTTCACCCATGTGAACCCTGCATGTAATTCCAATGTGTGTTTAAAGTTTGAAATGTGCTTGGATTTTGGATATAATGCTTGAAATTACAATTACATTACTTTTATAATAAATTGCTAGCTGACTGAAAAGTTCACTTTTTAGATAAAGAAATAAAATAAGTTGGATGTTGGCTCAGCTTGGTTGTATAGGATACCAAGTCTACTTACAGACAGGTGACACATTTTGAAACATGAAACAATTTTCTATTAATTTGTTACCCTTCTGCTATTACAAAGCATAATTTTGTAGTTGTTTATAGCACAGTAACATCTGATTTCATGTGATGAAGAAGTGAAATGATAATTTTCAGTGTGTGTATATGGAAGATCTGGAAAAAACTTGAAAATGCACATGAACAATGATTGAAAAGTGCTTGAATTTGATTTGAAGAAGGTGTGGGAACCCTGTTGATGGCACTTGTGCATCTACTCATGGATGAGAGGCTCGTGCTTGTGACAGTGCAGGATGTAAACTCCTCAGCTGAGCAGGAACCTCCGGCTCACGAGAAGACGCACGCTTTTGCATTATGATTCAGTTGGGAGGCGCTCACAAGAAAGTCTGTGGATTATCTTGAGTAACTGGTTCACGATTTCTTGAAAGAGACATGGCTGTTGAGCATTTAATTTATTTTTTATTATTTTGCTGATACCTCAAAAACTCACACCAAAACCATCTAGACGGATATGTGGCACTACAGGTAAGGTGAAAGATTTTGTTGTTGTTTTTTTATTTTGGGGTGATCTGTCCCTTTTATGAAAGGTTACAATCCTAGATGTGATGAGAATTGTGAATGACTAGAATAAATACCATACTCTGAAACACCACCAACTGATTCTAATCTGATAATCAGATCGTCCAAATACTTCTGTGGATCACAGCTGCTCATGAGTAGCACACTGCTACTCATACCGAGGTGTTTTGTGGTTTGTGGGAAGGGAGTGACTGCTGCTTAGTCACATTCACTCCTCTGTCTCTTACACAATATAATAACTCTGCTCTGACGCAGAGTGATTTCCATTTTCTGCTGATAAAGCTTTCAGTTTTTACAAGAATTACTGATGAGATCCTGTGACTGATGACTTGTGTCCTGTTTCTTTAGGTAACAGTAGGTGGACAGGAGTGGAGCTACATTGCCACACAGGGTCCAATGGCAAACACGTGTCAGGACTTCTGGCAGATGGTGTGGGAGCAGGGTGTCTCTATCATCGCTATGGTCACCGCTGAAGAGGTGTGTCAGATGTTTTATTTACAGCTCCACATTTTTTTTTTTTTTTTAATTCCTCATCACGACCCAGACTGACCTTTGTGTGTGTCATCCGCTTCCTCCAGGAGAGCGGCCGAGAAAAGAGCTTCCGCTATTGGCCCAGACTCGGCTCACGACACAACACGGTGACGTACGGACGCTTCAAGATCACAACGCGGTTCCGCACGGAGTCCGGCTGTTATGCCACCACGGGGCTAAAGATCAAACACCTCCTGACGGGCCAAGAGAGGACCGTCTGGCACCTGCAGTACACAGACTGGCCAGACCACGGCTGTCCTGAGGACTTCAAAGGCTTCCTCAGTGAGTGGGAACACTATCAGTTTATCCTTTTATGGTCATCATGCTTTTATGATCAGATATCCACCTGGAAGAAAATTCATGTATGCTAACCCACAACATCAAGTTTATAAACTTTAATTTAAGCTCAGGATTATGTTCCTATCTTCAAAATTACAGTTGCTATGATAGAAAATCTTCACTGTACCTCAAATCAGAGAAAACCAAAATTCAGTCACTAGCCTTAAGAGTGACATTCCCAGGTCATCAAATGCTGTCTCTTTTGGTTGGTGGCTCGAAGTTAGCTTTACCCAAAGAGTTGGTATGTGACGAACTAAGAATGAGACTCAACAATCAACTATCTGTATCCAGAATCGCTCACTGCCCCAACCTGTGAAGCCTCAAAGAAATCAGCCAAGAGCAGGAACAGAAGTCTAGTTTTCTCTGCGACCACATGAATTACAGTATGCTTAAAGGTTATTATGGAGTTTTTGTCCAATGACACCAAAAATAAACTGCCTACCACAGCTTTTAAGTTTCCAAAGTTCTGTGTCAAAACTGCTTTATTTATTTATTGTGTTCTTTCTCAGCCTACCTTGAGGAGATCCAGTCTGTGAGGAGACACACAAACAGCATCAGTGACCCAAAGAACACCAACCTACCTGTGCTGGTCCACTGCAGTGCTGGAGTGGGAAGAACTGGAGTCGTCATCCTGTCTGAGCTCATGATCGCCTGTCTAGAGCACAATGAGGTACGCTCCTCACAGTCACAAAAGCTGAGTAAAAAAAAATAAAACAGCTGTATGTCATGGCAAACCTTTTCCCTAAACTGGAGAATCAGTACTTTTTACTTAAAAGTACAACAAGCAGCTTTCATATTTTGTTGATTTTTGAGGCCCCTGTTGACAAAAGCGATAGCGTTTCCATTGTAATAACCACAAAATGTCACATTAAAAAAATATCGTCTAAACAAAAATCTCCTCCTGCTTCTCTCTCTCTCATCTCTGCTACAAGTTAAATTGATTAATCACGCAGCCCCAAACAACAAGAACCACAACACAGGATATTCCAAAGCATGATCAGCATAATTCACAAACAGGAAATGCATGACGTCTCAACTTAATTTAGGAATCAATAATTCAAGTCTGCAGAATGACTTCAGCAGCCACATCTGCTGTGTAATTTCTTGGCCGCAGTCTTTCTCATTCTTAACATCTCTGTTTCAGGCACTGGATGTACCAAAAATCCTGTTGAAGCTGCGCGCTCAGAGAATGATGATGGTCCAGACGCTGCTCAGTACACCTTCATCTACAAGGTCCTCATCCAGTATCTCCGCAACTCCAGGCTCATCTGAGCTCAACAACGCACGCTGTCATCACGAGATGACTGTAGGACGGAGCTCCAGGTTTTACTGCGCTGTGACGCTGCAGCTGCATGAACCTGTCCAATGTAGCGGTCAGTATTTGATGGTATTAAATTAGGCGAGGCTGAAGGAATGATGTGTGTGGATGTAGAGGAAAGAAGTGATACCACGTGAAGGAGCAGAAAGACTTAGGACCTGCCTCTAAACAGTATTATATATATTATTTTTTACATACATTATTGCTTAATAAAGCTCAGCACTTTTACAGTACTTTGCTGTACATAATGAACCAATAAGCTGCATTAAAACAAATCTTTATTATAGATGTATATCAAAAACAGTTGTATTTTCAATTGATGAAGGTCACTTTTTAAATAAATATGTTCTGGCTTGCTGTTTGGTAAATATTGGTTCTGATAATGAAGGATGTTTCTATAATAATGAAGACAGAGTAGATGAAGTTCTCAAAAATTGTCTTATGAAGGTTTGAATATGGAGCCCAGAGTTCAGATGGATTTTAACTTGATCATGTGACATCTGGTGACACAGACACGGGGTTTGTCCCTGTATTTATCTTAATAATAATATATAGATCTACATTTAGCAGAATGACGCTGATGTATGCCCTGTGGGTCGACTGTGCTACTTGGTAGTAACAGAGCATCTGCTAAAAACAGAAGTACATGTACTTACAAAGAGGGGTGGGAGGTGATGGATTGATCTTTGTAAAACACTGGATTGATGGGAAGTAGAAATGCTTTGCACAGACTCCAGAAATATATCGATGATGAGTGAAGTAAAAGAATGACAAAGCAGGTTTTTGGGGTTGAGAATAAAACTGGAAAATACATTTTATACTCATATTTTTCATCCTTTTTTAAATCACGAGAACTCTGAGTGCTGTATTTGAGCAAGATCAATATACTTTTAAATATTTTGTCAAGACAAAGTGCCTAAATATCTGCATTTGTAAAGTTGAAAGGGCTGTTATTTTTGGACATGAAGGAAATGTTGAAGTTTTTTCAGTGTCATTTATTGCTTGTTTGATTGCAGTGACATGTGTTAATTAATGCCAATTGATACAGAGAATCAGCAGGATGCAAACAATAATGATTTATAATTTTTGAATTTGGCTTTGAGATCCAAAGTTGTGACATTTTTGTTTCATCAAGTGCATTAAAATTGGCAAATGAGGCCATTTGCACAGAGCCCCGAAAACAAACTGAGAATAAAACACTTGTGATCCGTTTACTAAGTCTGATCTGAATAGTTTCCTCTGTTAACTTAAGAACATGTGAAAAAAGGTTTTGCCAGGATAATGTAAGTTAAATTTATTTTTCATCCGCAAAACAGGTGGAGGAAAAAAAAAAGTTTTCCCAGGATCGATTTTAAGTCTTTTTTTTTTTCATCTGTGAAAACAGGTGAAAATAAAGTTTTGCCAGGTGAAAAAAAAAAACTAAAAAGAAAAGAAAAATGAAACTTCTTTCAACTGTTTTGATTACTGATGACACAATACTAAAAACTTGACATGTGATAAAATCTTAAGAAAGTCCTTGATACATTTATGGCAACATTAACAGTTGATGATATTTCTCACCACATTAAAAAACAAAGAAAAATGACTTGGAAAAAACTTCCAGAAATACTAAATTGATGTGTACAGCATTTTTTTGTTTGTACAAACTTTGTTTTTCCTTTTAATTTAAGTGCTTCTGCTTTTCTAAAAAAATTTTTTTAGCCCGCTGTGATTTAAACATGCAAAAAAAAGTGGCATGAACATGGGTTTGAAGAAAATAATGATATGCAAGGCTATCAGAACAGTGTGAAGGAAAAAAGGTAACGCCTGCACATTTGCCACAAATGTTTGTTAATTGTCTTCACCTGCAAATGCTTGAATAATGTATGTATAATTGCAAAACAAAAAAAACAGTGCAACAGTCAGTGGCAGTCCTATTTATAAAATGAAATGATTAACCATGTGGTAGATGAAGTCAGTCTGCTGTGGTATGGAGGCATTTCTTCATCGCACCATTCTTTATATTATTACATCAATAATCTTGACTAAAAAAAATTTCATCTGCCAAAACTTAATGCTTTTCACTGTTTTCTCTGACTTTAACTAACTTAGAACCTCCAGTTCTGAGCAGAAAAAAGTTCACATCTATTTCCCAAATGAAAAAAAAAATTTATCCAGGCAAAACTGTCTTTCAGCTGTTTTTAAAATAATTTAGATGAGACTTAGTGGATCACTAGAGTTTTCTCTCAGGGCTTCTGTACATGTGACAGTATTCAGATGTAGCTCAGTGCTGTGCGGCGTGTTGCTGGCTGTGGTGCTCAGTATTAGTGTGAGGCAGAAGTCTGAGAGACAGACCGTCTCCGGTTACAGTTTTCTGCCTGCACACTTGTTTTCACTGCAGTGTGAAATGTCCCTCTGCAGAGACACTTCCTGCTGTTAGACATGGTATCCTGACTATTCATGAACATATCGTATCCTATAGTAGTATTTACAGCTCAGTTATGAATGAAGTTCACCTGTGCAGAAACAATTAACAGGCATGCAAAGTTTACTGTTTGATCAATTCAAGGCACCAACTTAAGTTATAATGTGGCCAAAGTGAAGTGACTGTTAATCCCTCATTTGTCTTACCCTGATGTTTCTGTCGCTGGTGTCAGATCTTACTTAACTGGAGGAAAATACGTCTTTGCAGATGTTGAAATGTATTTTAACTGGATCTTTTTTTTTTTTTTAGTCCCGTATGAATTTGCTTTGTGTTTTTGGTTTGAAGATACTGATTGAGTCTTAGTGTGGAGACTGAAATGAGTGATTTTCTGTTGTCCATGTACAGGTATGTTGTTCATAATGTACACAATGTAAAATTCTGCTTTTATGAATATTGGTTATTGTACAAACTTTGTATAAACTGTATCTATTGAACACAAATGGTTTGCCATTGGAAGAAAAAGACAAGTGTAGAAAATCTTTTCAGCCAAGAATAATAAATATTTGGAAATAAATTTGTTTCTTCTTTACAGCAGTCTATCACACCACCTTGTGGTAGGAATCAGCCAGTGGCTCTGTGGTCTGTGCTCTATTTCTGTACCTGTTAATTACATCATCAACATGAGAGGGACTTTATATTATTAGAAGAGGTCTTTATTAAATAAATTCAGAGGAGAAAAAGGATCACAGTCATGATAGCTGGTACAGAATCTTTGAGGCGATGTTTTAAAGTCCAAAATACTGAGTATATACAGATTTTAAAAGAGTCTCTTGTCCTTGAGAGGGAGGCAGAAGAAGTTTGTGATTAGTTTGGACAAAAAAAAAACCAAAAAAAAAAACAGGCAATGTCCTCAGCTTCTTCTCTTATCAGCTAGCAGTAGTTTCAGTCATCAGAGTGCAGACTGACTCGCTCGTCACCATTCCACTTTTTCACATTTTGCGGACATCATTTTCAAAATCTTCACTCTTGCCTCCAACAGTTCAGTTACATAAACTTAAAAAGGCAAAAACGTTTGGATTTCATACTGAGGAAAACTTGTGTCTGTAGTGTCTTTGTCCCTCTGCTCAGTGTTAATGTCCTCTGGTACCTGAAGCTGTGTCCCAGTTCCACACTACAGACTACTTTGTTTGCAGTTGGTATGAAGGAAATCTACTTAAACACACAAGAAGTTCTGCTGCTAGACAATAACAACAGACTTAGTTTGATGACATTGTGAAGTAGCATGGTATCATGGGAGTTGTTGTCTTCATTGTTTAACTAACAGTGCTGATTAAAATCTATCTGACATGGCTCAGGCAGAAATCGCGTTTGTGGACGAGGTAATATTATAGTTTTATTTATGTTACATTCAGTCATGTTTACTGACTTCCTTCCTCACTCACTGATGTTTCCTGTTATTTCTCAGAAGTTACGGGCAACTCGCAGCTTGCAGAAAAAACACCATTACCTTGAATAAACTACAGATTTCTGTGGTTTGACTATTAATGGAAAACAGAGCCCAACAAAATATATCACAGGTCTCTTTTTAATCTTTTAACATTTTAAAATTACAAAATGTTACATAATATAACTTTAAACCATTAAAATGTTGCAATATTTGTTTTTTTTCAGCATATCGTTTAGCGCTTTCCAAAATTTTAATAGTAATTTTGATTTTCTGAGATGTTCCTGGAGACACTTTTCTATCATCTACTATCAGTTCTGCTGTTCTCTAGTTGTGGGTTGTATCTAGAGGGGAACCCTAGATTTGCATCACAAGATTTGTGTGCATTATTTAGTCAAGTGACAACACTGTGGTTAAGATCTGCTAAAGTTTAGGGACAAAAACACATGATTAAGGTTCTGGAAAGATCATGATCAGAGTCTGAGGTTACCATCTAAACACAATCCCAGTTGTGAGCAGCTCCTCCATTTCTACTGTGCATTGCATTGTGGTCCATCAACACCACTCAAAAATCAAGGGAATTTTAACACCTACACCGACTGTTTCAAGTAGACTCACAGTACCAGTCAAAAGTTTGGACACACATTATAATAAATGGTTCAGATTAAACCAACAGTGTGCAAAGCTGTCATCAAAACAACAGGTGACTAGTTTGGAAAACCCCAAATATCAAGCACAAAAAACTTAAACACACTTGTACATCGACAGGTGTGAACGAGAAGACCATGGATAGATAATAAAAAGCAAGAAAGACTCCCGCAGACCTCTTCGACACTAAAAATCAAAGATTTAATGGCAACACTGTTAATAAATCTTTGATTGCAAGTGCCTTATTTTAAAGAATCTAAAGTAAAACCATTTTCCCATTGTTTTTCCATTTTTTCTTAATATGTAATTCCAATAATTACATTAATTAATTAGTTTTGAGGTCTCCAATATTAATCTACAATGTAGAAAAATGATAAAAATGAAGAAACACTGAGTGAGAAGATGTGTACAAACTTTTGACTGCTACTGTTCTGTCACCTTCACAGGGTTAATTGGCACTATTTTGATAATCGATTAGTCGTTTCAGTCTTTTTCTAAGAAAAACTGTAATAATTCGATTCCAGCTTCTTAACTGTAATTATTTTCTGGTTTCTTTAGTCCTGTATCACAGTAAACTGAATATCTTTGGGTTGTGGACAAAACAAACATTTGAGGTCGTCTTGGGCTTTGGGAAATACTTTTTTCACCATTTTCTGACATTTTTGGACCAAACAACTAGTCGATTAATTGAGAAGAAAATCAACAGATTAATCAACAATGAAAATGATCATTAGTTGCAGTGGTGCATAATGTAGTATGGATTTGGGACACAGTTTCAGTATTATTGCCCGATGCGCATGTTAAATGATTTGTTTTATGTAATGATGGTACGGTAATACTGGTGTTTTGATTTAAAAAAAAACACTGATGAAAATATCAAAAAAGCTAAATGAAACACTAATAAAAGTACAAATCAAAGCATCATAAAACATCTAAATGAGGAAGATGTTTTGCTGTCGTCAGAAGCAGCAGCGTTTTCTTCCTCCACAGACACACAAAACTGAGTTCATGTGAAACACAACATGTGGATCGCTTTAAAAAAACTCCAACAAAAGAGAAAATCAGTAAAAGTTAATACTGGTACCGTCCTCTCTTTCCTCCGTGTCCACCGTGCCCACCATGTCCTCCATAGCCTCCATGTCCACCATGTCCTCCTTGGTTCCATCCACCTCCTCTCCAACCTCCACCACCGCTGCCTCCTCCTCCTCCTCCTCCCCAACCTCCACCACCACTGCCACCGCCTCCCAACCGCCGCCACCTCCTCCTCCTCCTCGTCCTCCTCCTCCCCAGCCGCCTCCTCCTCTTCCACCGCCGCCGCCGCCACCACGTCCTCCCCAGCCTCCTCCGCCATCTTGTCTTTTCTGCCAGGGCGGCATCTCAGGAGGTGGAGGATCTATATCTCCGAGGGACGTCCTCCTCTGTCCGGGACTCTGCCCATCAGGATCTGTAAGAGACAAGTTTGTGTCAGAAGAAGAAAACATTCAATTGAAGGTGTTTACTGTGAAGGAGGAACAGTTCTTCTGTACCTTGTTGACAGCGCAGGCCGTCTTCTCCCTGCTGGAGCCGCTACTCGTCTTCACCACGTTGCAGATGTCTTCTCTGGCAGCCAGCAGCTCTGCCATGTCCACTGCGGACTGAGGCCTCAGAGAATGTCTCTTGGGCTGGTAGGCCCTCGCCATGCTGTCCACCTTTACCTAACAAACCACAGAGATAAAATAAAATCAGCTTCTAATGAAAACAGGGTTCAAAAGTTGTTAGTATCAATAACATTAGAGCCAATAATCATTTTGTATTTTATTTGACAAGGTCCCATTCAGTGTTCAGAATCAGATTTTTGATTTTGTGATGAGCATCTGTCACAAAATCAACATGTCTCCCATAATAATGACACAAGAAGGCAAACAAACAGTTTGTTGAGTCGTTGTATGAACGTGCCTTGGCTCTGTCTGACCACCCAAATGACTGAACTGTGACGTCCAGCCGTTTGATCAGCATCCTGCGCCGACACTCGTACTCTGAAGACAGAACCGTGTTTATGTTGTGCAACTGCTCCTGCAGAGATAAATAAAAAGCACAAATTAAATTCAAACCAACTAACAGACAGATACAACAGTTAATGACTTGGTTTATTTCAGAGCTACTTACCCACTGTTCACTGGACAGAGATGTCTTTAACACCGGGTTTCCAACAGAGCCGCTTGGAAGATCTTTAAGTACTTTATCAACCTACAAAGATACACAGGGTTTAATACATCAGCACAAATCAAAAGGGAGAAAAAATATATACATACAGTAAACAAGATGCAAATTATATTTTCATTTATTCTTTTACATTATTCCTAAACATTTTATAACAACTGTCAAAATCAGGGCTAAGAGCACCAAACAATGAAGCTGTCACATCTAAAACAGTGCAAAACAACACACAAACAAGTGCAATTCAGTGTGTGTTTAAAGTTAAGTGTGTTGGTTTAGTCCTCATCAGCTTTATCAGCCTAAAACTTTGATTTTGGAAAGAGTAAGTGCCAAATGAATGTTGACTAATGCAGAGTATATTGTTAGATAAAAACAGATTGTGAATTTTGGAAATGATTGCATCTATATTCTTTCAATAAATTGGCTTTTGGACGTGGACAGTGGTCCAGAGTAGAAAATGACTGGTGTCAGAAAACAATCCTGTGCAGCCACAACAGGAATTTAATTCTGCAAAGACTATAATACTGATAATATTAGTGCAGCTTAATCTTTATCTGCAGCTGTGCAGAAATATCAGGTTTTAACAGAATGACTAGACATGCAAAAAAAAAGCTAGTTTTGATGGCCCTGATATGAACAGAGTTAAATGGTGTTAAACAGTCTCACCTTGTCTTGGATTTGAGATAAAACTCCCGCTGCGTCCTGTCCTCTGGGATCTGGTAGCTTCAGTGTTTCACAGATTGCCAGGAGATCCTGACACACGGGACTCTCTTCAGTTTGTTTATCAGACACTTGTCTGCTCCTCACGATCTGAGCCGCCTGGAGCTCAGAGCTCAGAAACACTGCAGAAGAGACACAAAAATCAGATTCTTAATTTATTTACTGACCACATAGACAGCTTGAAGCGTAACGATTAAAGTACAAGTGATTACATACAGACAAACTTGAGATGATCTTTTGTTTTTAACATGCCGCCCTTGAGGATCCCTGAAACGACTTCTTCATAAGGACAGTGCAGCTCCTTCAGCACGCCACTCATCTCCACCTGAAGGCTGTCCATGTCGTCTGGAGGGAGGACAGACAGAAAACAGTGCTGCATATGAGAGAAAATATTTATGAAACATTCATTTTATATTGGCCTGTCACAGATATATCAGTCTATATGGGTATCGGCAGGGGCGGATCTAGAGGGGTGGCATAGGGTGGCAGTTGCCACCCCTAAAGGATGCCTTGCCACCCCAGCTGCCACCCCAGTTTCGGACAATCTAATTAAAAAATATATATCTGGAAAGCTGTGACTGGTCAGAAGTCTACAAGTGAAGCTCCGATGTCCAAGTGCAAGTGAATACAGCAGGAGATGACGCTCTCTAGAGACCTATAAGTTTCAATTTCACCCAACTCCGCTGTCCCTGCAGTGGGCTGCCTGTGTCTGTCCCAGCTGCTCATGACTGCTGACGGCTTCTTCCTGCCAAATACGTTAAGAGTAGGTTCGCCATCTACAACTGTACAAAACATGGTTGTTTTGTTGAAGCAAGTTTTGTTTAGTAATAGCAACTTGTGTTTGATTGTGTAAGGGATAGATTAAACTTTACTAAACCCAAATATTCAACCGTGCGTCTGCAGACAAAAATGTCCACATTTCAAATCAGTCATGCAAATGGAACCCAGTTTTTAAAGCTCTTAAATCATCCACTCCCGGCCCCCAAACAAAACAAACAGTTCTGGAACGCTGTCACTCCACCACTTTTTGTGTATCTAGTTACTTCTCAAATTCAGTAACTCAACTGAAATTTAAAGGGCCTGTCACTTGTTACTTTATGTGAAAAAGCCGACAACTTCAGAGGATTAAGGTTTATTATCAATCGACCTTCAGGCGTAACCATACGGATCTGGTGCGCGCGGTCAGATGCTGATCAATCTCATCAAACTTTACCAGACACCTGACAACGCACCTGGATGGTGAGTCACATTGTACGTTAATATGAAAGGTTGTGCGCTCCGCTCTCCCTCCTCTCTATCGGCGCACAGAGAGCCGCGTTTTTCCCACTCTGCTCATCACTGTACTGTTACAGTCCATAACCTTCGTCTGCACTTTCTCAGCGCAAAAGGCTTTATTTGTTCCCACCCTTCATCCTCTCATGGAGAATGTTAGATATTCTACTGTGCTGCACAACTGGGACGCATATGAGGTTCTGTGAGCATCATTACACATGTCGCTGTGGCAGAGTTACATACCTCACTGCCATAGAATGTTAAAAGTGATCAGACCAAAGAACTAATCATGCTGATACTGTATGCTAATAGATAAAGGCATGATGACAATACAGTGCATGCTTTGAATCTCTTAGGGGAGGTGGGGTAATGATGAGTGGCAGATAAGTTGACTCAGCCCTGAAACTGCACATTTGTTGTCATATGACCATAAATTTAGGAAGCAGCAGTTATTTCTATCCAGCTGTGATAGAACACAAAAGTAATTTTTCCTTGTAACTAGTTACTTTTATAATACAGCAACTCGATGAGTAATTCAATTACTTTTTGAGAGCAGTAACTAATAACTCTAACTAGCAACTGATTTTCAGTAACTTGCCCAACACTTAAAACACAGTAGTCAGCTATGCAGTGACAGTTCATTCAACTTTTCTGCTCCATCTATCTATCCGTCTATATCTATCTAGGGGCTGTCAAATATAATTAAACTGTTAATTTAATTCAGATTAATTTGAAAAATAACTTGGTAAAAAGTGTAAATGAATGCATATCATTAAAATTAAATGATATGAACTTTATTTCTATATTTAAATATAATTATAATATAATAATCATTTCATTTCTAATGGCACCATTATATACTTCTACAATGCTTTATTTATGCACCACAATAATGTAATATTTTCAAGTTAAAATATCTTCCGAGAAAATATTGATATGTGATTAAAAGCACCATGCCACCCTCTTGCCACCCCATGAATATTTCTCTAGATCAGCCCCTGGGTATCGGCATACATGTTGTCCGATGTGTGTCTGTATGAAAACATTTTTGAACAGATAACAATGCAGATTGTTTTATTTGATAGCTTTACGGGCAGCATTCTGCATGCATTCGATCATTTTTTTCTTAATTTAGGGATAACATATGCATATGTTTTGCTCTATTTGTGTCTTTTATGTATAGTTATTTATAATTATTCAAAATTCAGATTAAAATTTACTGTTTCAGTGCCCTGATTTAATTCTGGACAATAATGTTCATGTTAAACAGTAAAATATCGTGTCTATTACATATCTTTTCACAAGGATCAACCACTTTTTGAGGGGCTATTGCAAAAGTGTATATATTTAACATTCCCTATATTGTATTCTGTATAAAGAACATCGGCCGATCATTTTTTTTACTTCTTACTTCTTCTTTACTCAAGAAAAACAAGATTCTGTATTAAGATGCTTTGTACTAACTGCAGGTATGGAGACAGAAATGAATCGAAAAATAAGACAACTTTGAGACAGACAGTCAGATGCGTCTCACCTGGACCTGAGGTGATGCTCTCCTCCAGGTCACACAGCGGCTGTAACCTGGACACCAGCCACCTGCACAGCTCCACGTAGTGAGGGGAGGACAGGCCTCCTTCTGCGGCGGAGAGCAGCGCCTTCTCCTCCAGCAGAGGGCCGTCATAGCTGAGGAGCAGCGGTCACACATCGGGAGAGAGGAGAGTCAGATTAACGTTAACATGTTAGATGGAGGTTTTGTTTCAACCGGCTACTTTAAAACTAACAGCTGCAGCCACTCTGTCGTTTGTAAACACAGAGACTTAAACACGACGGCGACTTTTGGCGTGAAGCTAAAAAAAAGTAGCGCAGAATGCTAACGATGAATTATCTTACCCGAGCTGCTCCAACGAGTCCAAAGTGTCACACTCCATGAGGCGACCTTTTTACACCTACATTTACATTAAAACATGGACGACGAAAGGTTTAAAATATCGTCAACATTTACAGTTTCCGCCCCATTCATTTTCTGGAGCGTTATCGTGCCTCCTGACTGTTCCGGTTCGCGTACGTGAGCCGGAGTGAAACGAGCGACGTTCAATCTATGGTTCCGCTTCAGTACTGCGCAGGGTGGAGAGAGTCTTCAGATTCTGTATTCAAGTCAAACTAAACTATTAATGCCACACTGTAAAAATACTCTATTTGAAATGAAAGTACTGCATTGAAAGTGTTACTTAATTGTACTGAGTATGTACTTATAATCAGGAAAATGTACTTCAAGTATTAAAAGTAAAGTAAATGTGCTCAATGCAGAAAAATCTCCACTGTGTTGTACGCCTATATATTAAACCATTAGATTATTATTACTTATGCATTCATGGCTAGGCAGCATTTTACTACTAATTTGCCACTAATTATTTACCTATGAATTAATCTCCTGATTGCTTTCTTGAGTGATCGGTTTTATTAATTGTTGTCAGTGTTTGTTTTGTTCAACCAATAATCCAAAAAAAAACCCAAATTATTAAAATAATGATGAGGAAAAGCAGCAAATCCTCATATTAGAAAAGTTGGACCAATGAATGTTTTTCCATTAAACATGACTTTTGTGCTGGTTATCAAAAATATTTTTTTCTCAATCAACTGATTGTTTTAACTGTACTTGTGCATATTAGGAACATTAATTTATAACAAAGCATTAAATTGTATTAACCCCTCATGTTTTATACGAATGATCTTAATCTGTAAATTGACTAGTACCTACAGCTGTCAAATAATTGTAACGGGTGAAACAAAATGAAAACAAAAGTATGAAAGTACAAGTAGGCCTATCTCAAATTTATACTGAAGTACAGAACTTGAGTAAATATGCTGAGCTACATTCCACCATTGGTGCCAGGTAAATATAATTAGATATTCCACAATAGAAAACTCAAACTTAAAAGTGAGATTTTGACCCAAATTTTATTAACTAACCGTCCTTCACTTTTATAAGTAGAAGTACTGTGAAGAATTGGCCAGAAAGTTAAATTATTGATGCCTTAATTAAGAAAATGTATAAAACTGGCCTTAGAAAATGATGAGTTTATATAGTCTGTTGAAAAGTTTTTGAAATTCAACTCATTCTTTCACTCACTAAATCAGTCCTGGAGATAGAATTGGATTTAAATCTTTGTTTCTATTTATTGACTGATATTCCAGATTTTAGATGTAAATTAGTATTAATTACTCTAAAAAAACTGTTAAGAAATGCATATTTCCAATTTGGAAAAAATTACTCTCCTCTGACTTTTAGGCTGTTCCTGGACCGAATATCAGAATTGTTACCATTATAGAGATTAATCAGGGAAAAAATAAGCAGGAATATATTTTTTAAGAACTTTGGTCCCCTTATTTTCTTACTTGAAAATCTTTTCAAGGGGTGATCAACAATAGTTTGGGACAATTTCATATTAGTCTGTTGTCGCTTAATACTCTGTCCCTTTTTGTTTTTGCTCAGAAAACAGAGAAATATGCTGAATTAAATACAATTTAAAGGGATGGAGGGAAGTGATGGGGAATATGAATATGTGAATATGTTCTGTTATGCTTGTGTGTTTACCCATCAGCTCTGGTTATAGTACAAATATTGGAAACTAAAATATATAGGAAAAGAACTTACACCAGTTGCTTTACAGAATAGTTGTAGAATAATTTTCTGTTAAATCATTTCAGCTCCTCTTTCTGGTTAAGTTTTTTTTTTATTTACTGGAGATTTCAGTCATGATAGTTGAACCACAAGGATTTACAAAAGATGGAGAAGATTATTTAAATTTTCTTCTAATCACAGTAAACTTTGTTTTACTTCACTATACAACATTAACATTTTGTGGCTGCACTAGTTTTGTCATAATACTGGAATTTTAAACTTCGATGCAATACCTTGAAAAATACTGATATTCAGTACCATTTTCGATACCACTGGGAAAATGCAACACAACATCGAGGGCATAAAATTTTAAACATTTTTATCGACAAGAAACCCTTTTAGAACCATTAGTTTTTGTTTGTTTTTTCATAAAAATAAATTAAGATAATCTTAGAAATGATGCTATTAGTCAATAGTACTGTGTGTTAAACACAACAGCATATATGTTAATTTACTTCCGAACGTCTTCAAGCTTCCACACTTGTTTTTTTTTTTTTTTTTTGAGGACTGATAAAAAGAAACACAATGAAGCCTGCACAGCCAAAGATTAAAACTCACCATTTTATTATGATAATGTTATTTGATATGTCAAATTACAAGTGTATGATGTAACATAAAAACAGTTACAAACATATGTATGCATATTTACATTATATATTTATGAAAAGTAACAAGCTACATCTGTATAAAGAAAATACAACTATGACATGAGTTATTGGGACTATAAATTTTACATCATATACTTGGTATTCTCGAACCATGAGAAGAAATACCTAGACGTGTAGAAACCAATAAGAACCAGAACAACGAGAGATGTTAAATTATAAAAATGGAAACTAGGATGGACGTGAGGCACTTTTTTGAGGTTGTCAAGGATGTGAAAGCCGATGGCACTAAGAAAACTTTGAGAAAAACAAAAAAAAAAGGATGCACAGGAAAGAAATATGCACAAAGAGAAGAGAGTGAAAGAAAGAAAAAGAAAGAAAACAGGCAGTGTTTACAGAATAGTTAAGAGTAGTACCATTTATACTGCAAGTTTCAAAACACAAATGTCTTCCACTATTTAGAACTAATCACATAAATGTTACATCAAGCGCTGTAAGATGAAAAAAAGCTTACATAGAGTATCATCAGTGCACCAAAGCATTGGAGAATTGAAACATAACCACTCAACTGCTGTGAAAAGTAACCGTTTTTAAAACAATACACTGAAGAGAAACAGGTTTATATAGCTTTTTTTCTTTTCTTTAATCTACACAATGTCAAGAATGTACACTTGTATGCATTCCCAAAGATATGCACAATTTTCCAAGATTGAAAGAGGATAAAAGACTAGCAGCAAAGTGGTTAAAACTGAAGTCTTATATAATGCAGGTCAAAAAAATATATATATTAAAGCAGACAGACACATGTTGCATATATAATACAGTACATGACAGGAAGTTGCACTGTGCTGGTTAATGCAGAATGAGAAGTGTTATTTTCAGCATTCTCTACACTTTGTATAAATGCACGTCCTACATTTTTGCTTCTCAGCCAGCAAGTTTTAATCAGGTTCAATCAAACCTTGGTTCAGCTTGCAATAATGCAGGGCAATCCAATTACAGCCCCAAGTCCAAAAAAGTTGGGACGTTGTGTAAAATGTAAATAAAAACAGAAAGCAATGATTTGTAAAATCCTTTTTGACCTATGTGCAATTGAGTAAAGTACAAAGACAAGACATTTAATGTTCAAACTGATAAACATGATTGTTTTTTTTTGTAAATATACACCGATTCTGAATTTGATACCTGCAACAAAAAACTTGGGACAGCAGCAACAAAATACTGGGAAAGTTGTGCAGTGCTTAAAAAAACACCTGTTTGTATCATCATAAGTTTCAGTACTTTGGGAAAAAATCAGTCTAGTTGTCAAATCTGTGAAGGCACCATTAATACTGAAAGGTACACAAGCTTTGGAGCGACATACGCTGCCATCCAGAAAGCTTATTTTCAGTAAGACAATTCCAAAACACATTCTGCACGTGTTAAAACACTGTGGCTTTGTAGAAAAAGAGTTTGGGTACTAGACTGGCTTGTTGGCAGTCCAGACCTGTCTGTTATGTGGTGCATTATGAAGCACAAAATACGACAACAGAGACCCTGGACTGTCGAGCGCCTGAAGTCATATATCAAGCAAGAATAAGAGAGAATTTACCTTTCAAAACTTCAATTATAAGTGTCCCTAGTTCCCAAACACTTACTGTAGGTTGGTAAAAAGAAAAAAGGGGATATAACTCAGTTGTAAACATGCACTTTTTTGGAACGTGTTGTAGGCATAAAATTCAGAATAAGTCTATATTTACTAAAAACAAAGTTGATCAGCTTCAACGTGAATTATCTTGTCTTGGTACTGTGTCCAACTGAACAGAGGTTTAAAGGTTTTGGCAAATAACTGCATTCTGTTTTTATTTACGTTTTACACAACATCCCAACTTTTTTGGAAGTGGGGTTGCACAAATGGGAGAATATGACAACCAACCAAACATTTGGTTACACACCAACCCCGCACTCGCACTCGCACACGTACAGCACACACACACACACACACACACATTCGTGGGCACACATGAACATATATAGTAACACTCGCGCACCCACACACATGCACAAGTGTCATCACACAGAGCAATCAGACATTTAAAAACTCACCATCGTGGTTAGATGCTGTTGGAGAATTAGGGTTTTAACAGTCGTTCATAGCTGATTTTTTTCTCTGTCAACACAATAAAATTAGTGATTGTATCTAGCAGCTTTATATGTATGTATATATATTTATATATCAAACTTTTTGAAACAAGTGGACTGCCACTACTGTACCGTGTTAGCGCTATCCTTCCGTCTACCGTACAAAACTAGAGAGAGACTCTATTAGAAGCTCAATAGTCATTTTCCATCACAAAACGCCCTCTACTTTTCAATGTGAAATAATACTAAAAGGTGACCTATGTACATAATGCTGTCAATTGAAGCTACAGTATATGCTGACAGCAACGATAAATACAGCTCTATCTTTAAAATTTTCAAAGACAAAAGAAGCTGGGATTATTATCAGAACTTAAATATAGTGTTAAGTATTTACAGGTGTTTTGGAGTTTGGTACCAGGGGTCGGCCGTCTATACCTATCGTCATAGAGCGTTAAAGTGTCCTGCCTGTCCCATCACTGACTCAGTCTGCAGAGAGGTCAATGTGTTTCCCACGTTAGAAAGTTTGCATAGAAAGTAAAGGGAGCGTCGGTCGGGGTGGAATTAGGAAAATAAAACGTTTCTCCGAGGTGCCACTACGTTGTTTTTAACCAGGAGTGACAGGAGGTGAGAAGAGATGCATATCTGGAAATCTGCAGTTAAAT
The DNA here is from genome assembly GCA_034769285.1 of Lutjanus argentimaculatus. Classification (NCBI taxonomy): domain Eukaryota; kingdom Metazoa; phylum Chordata; class Actinopteri; order Lutjaniformes; family Lutjanidae; genus Lutjanus; species Lutjanus argentimaculatus. The sequence goes on along the minus strand of JAWZSL010000003.1, from coordinate 23,435,225 downwards.
ATTGAGGGGAATCACAATTAGCACTAATATCAAGCATGCTTTATAGAGTAGGGATCGTTTTAGTTATTATAGCCAGATGTCCAAACTGAACTGTTATTACTGTTTGGAGTTTGTTCTAATCTAAGTGTTGTTCTTTTGGGTGGGAAATGGGGTTCAAACACAGCTAGACTCTGGCCTACAGTGTGCCTGTTTCCCAAAGGATCTTAAAGGAGCAGTTAGACGTATTGGCAATTACACTTATTTGAGTATTTCAGTTAGACGAGACGGTTGATACCATTTTTATATCTATTCTTCAAATGTGAAGCCAGCAGCTGATTAACTTATATTAGCACTGGGCATGGAAACGGGGAAAATGGCTACCCTGGCTCCAACAAAAAGCTAATAAAATCTGCCTAAAAGCACTGCTTAAGCTCAATAACAAACATGTTATATCTAATGTAGGTAACAGTTTATAACAACCATCATTAATAAACAGTATACTGCTTACTTCACTATTGAAACTTTAATTACAAGTTTACTAATTATAATTGATACTATAATTGACATTGATTGAGATGTTTTTGTTATGTGTGCAACAATAAAATAGTTTACCAGTGTAATTTGTTGTTATCTACAAACTGCTGTACAAAATAAAAATATTTTAATATTTTAAATTAATTTTTATCTTAAAATAACAAATTGAAGCACTATAAATATTTAGTAATTATTTATTATAATTCAAGTGTTTGTTAACAATAAAATAAGTATTAAACAAGTTTAATTAACTCTCATGTTACCATTTATTAATGATTGTTACATTATTATGATTATTATAATCCGTTACCATCATTTACTTCGGAAAAAACTTTGTTTTTGTCTTTGGGAAACACTGCCAACTAATGGATTAATTGAGAAAATAACAGACCGATTAATCAATAATGAAAATAATCATTAGCTGAAGCCCTAATTTGGACAGAGTGAGGCTAGCTAATACTGAACAGGCAGATTGGACAGTGGTATCAATCTTCTCATCCAACTTTCATACAATAAGTAAAGAAGATAAATTCCCAAAATCTCAAACTCAAACTATTCCTTTAACAGTTAGATCGTCTTTGTTCAGTTTGGATGCTTCAGGAAACAGGACGCTGGTTTGTGCTGTTTAGAGTCAAAGCCTTAGTCACACAGTCAGTGGTGATGTTACACGACATCAACAGTACATATGAAGACCTATGCACACACACGCACATGCGCGCACGCACACACACAAACATAACATCTGTATGTTTTTAATAGCTAAGATACTCAGCATTCCTGAAACAATGCACTCATTCATTCATTCAGGGCCTGTTAAATGAAGACATACGGAGGGAGTGGACTTTAACTTTAACTTTGGAGGAACAACGCAACACATGTACACAGGATATGAGGGGAAATTAAACAAAAAGAAAACCACTAAATCAAGGGACAAACATGAAAATTTGGAGAGGGTGCTGCAACCAAAGCCTGGAGAGCAGTGTTTTTCAGAAGGGATTCCCCTCCACGCCAAATTAGATGTTAAATTAAGTCTTCTAAATTAAGTTTAAAATCTGAGGGATTCTCAAGAAAAGTACAGCCTAATTTAAGTGCCTCATCATCTATTAACCAAGGAGCACTGTAACCCCTATACTCACCAAAACAAAACTTGCTGGTTGAGCAACATTTCAGCCTTTGTTTAAAAAAAAAATTATAAAAATGAGCAGGAAAATAACAATAAAGAAACAAAAACACCAATTTCACTACAGCAGTAAATAGGTGGACTAAAACTGAATGAAACTGTCGTTATTGGTTTAAATTTAAATGGTTCCAGAGGTTCTAATGCTATTTTAATGATGTGGAAAAACTATTTTGGGGAACTCTGCATGGTAAAGTCGTTACCATTTTTTTTCCCTTCTAATCATGGAATCGATCCCTTTATTTTGGAATGCAATCAAATGGTCTGAATCACCTCGGGAAAGTAAAGCAATCATTTTAGCATCTTTAACTGAATGTCAAAAACTATACCTTCAAAAACAAGCCGTAACTTTTTGATTTTTTTTTTTTTTCTTTCAACATTCAATGGAAAGGAAAACAAGGAATTGGCCATACATCCATCACAGCAACATCTCTCAAATGTTAAAATTACACTAAATAGGGTGGTTAATGTACCACAAGAATTTGAGAGGGTTACCTTTACTCTGGAGGGGGCTAAAATACCTTTTCTAGTGCACTTTTCTCTGTCTAGTAATTACATTGTCAGCAAATGCTTAAGCCATGAAGGAAAGGCCACTGTTACCCAACTGCAAATTCACAAAAAAGCAAGAACAGATCCCTTTTAGCATACTCAAACAGTAAGTAGTTTTTTCTCAACGCAGAATAGTTTTGTTTTCTTTTTTTGTCACTCTCTGTACAAAAGACAAATTTTCCTTCATAAAGTTACACATTTCTTGGTGTAGAGTTCTGACATTTGTGGCCTGGCTTTGTCAATGCATGAGTGTGAATGTGAAAGAGAGGTGTGTTTGTGTGTGTGTGTTTGTGTGTGTGTACAGGTGTGTTTAGTAACATCTCCAAGTCTATTAATCTTGATGCTTCCTCCTCCTCATCTCCTCAGATTAAGCTCCTGAACTTAGCTTGATGCTCAGAGCCCCCACAAAGCATTATGGTTTGTCCTCCACTGCTGCTTGTCGGCGACAAACACAAACTGAAATCTCCAAAAGCCCTCAGAGCTGGGGATCAACAACACATCACCCCGTCTGAGAGGGAATGAAAAAAGGATGCCGGCTTTGAATTTTCCGCTTTTATCCACTTCCTGTGTTAGCTAGCTTTGAGGGTGTCCCAGAGTCCGTCCGTCGGGTCACCCCGCGGCCTTGTGCTTGCCCCCGCAGCAGCGGCAGGCCTCGCCACAGTGGTGGCAGGCGCGCAGGGGCAGGTAGCAGCACATGCAGGGCGCAATGAAGGACAGTGCCACCAGGGCCAGCCAGCGCAGACAGAACTGCTCGTCAGACGTGTCACATGAGCAGGGGTCCGAGAAGTCGCCCTCGGAGTCGGACATGCAGTGGTACAGCATACTCTCGGCGCACAACATGCAGCTGACTTTGTAGATGCACTGCTTGATGGGGTCAGGGGCATCCTGGCACTGCCCCCGCCAGTTGTCTTCATGGTTGAACATCTCCCGACAGTAGATGCAACGCGAACGCTCGCCGTCCTCTCGCCGCCGCCGGCCCTTCTTGGACTTGAGCAGGGGCGAAGGTTGAGTCTTGATGGCTGTGTCCTTGCCCAGACCCAGCCCCATACCTGTTCCAATGCCCATACCGGGGCCAGAGTGGGAGTCCCCACCGGGGCCGTCGGGGAAGAGATACTCGCACTTCTTACTGTCCAGTTTGTGGAAGGCGGTGGGGAAGTCCAGGTCCTCGCGGTCGGCCTCCGGTTTCCACATGACAGGGTGGCGGTAGTCCTCGTAGCCCCGGATGAGCACATCTTTGCGTGGGTTGATGCGAACGATCTCCTCGTCGTCCATGTGAAAACTGACGTGACGAGTCGACTTAAAGGAGACCTTCAACAGAGTAGAAATTAAGAATTAGTTGTACAAAATTAGAAGTGCAACATTAATCAATTAGTTTTCAACTATTAAATTAATAGCCAGCCCATAATTCTCTGATTTCAGCCTTTTATATGTGAATACTTTCTAGTTTGTTTCTCTTCTATAACAGTAACTGAAAATCTTTGGGTTATGGACAATGCAAGACATTTGAGAACATTGTCTTGAGCTTTAGGAAATACAGATCGTCATTCTTCATCAATTCATGACATTTTATGAACCAACGAAACTGATTGATAAATCAAGAAAACAACTGTTTCTTGCAGCCCTATACAAACTATAAAAAATATGTCATTCATATAATTTTAAACTTAAGTTTCAACATTTTCATTACAAACGGACATAATTTTTGAAGAATTTTTAATTCAAATTTCGGAGATGTGATAAGTTGGGTGGTGGAGAGTTAGACCTGTGGAGGCAGGTAGCGGCGGTTGCTGGAGGGGAACTCGTCAAAGGGTTGTGCGCGGACGTAGCAACCCCTGAATGGCTCGGTGGAGACGACATTGTTCAGAGGAGAGAAGGGCTCTTTCACTGGGGTGCAGATTGAGGGAGGTTCATCACACACCTGGAGAAATACAGACAAAAAAATTAACATTCTCTGTAAATGCATATGAAGAAAAACTCAAATATATCTAATATTTCCCCTCGGAGGGACACACAACAAGAAAGGCATTTCAGCCACTTAAAAATGGCCACCATTAAAAAAAAAATCTAATTAATATCAAAAGTGTACACTTTATTTAGAATATTTTCACCACTTTACTGTTAGTAAATAGTGCTGTTATATTAGCTAAATATCACTTTTTCCAAAACAACCCAACTCTACTGGCAAAATCAGTAATTTTACACGAGTTGCTGGTCTACTGCTGCCTCGATTTGTTATTTTGTTTGTGTTATTGTGTGATTTTGATGTATCTTAACTACCATTTAAAACGCCAAAGATACGATAACATAAACAGAACAAAACAGATCGAGGCAGCAGTAAATCAAAAACTTTCATTTCACAACTTGAAATTACTGACGATACCAATTTATTTTGGCTGGTTTAACGAGATTGATATTTGGCTTGTATAACAGCAGTTTCCTATAGGAAAACGGTTGTCTGACAGCAAAGTAAAGCAGTGAAATATTCTAAATATAGCACACACTTGAACTGATATTGATTATTTTCACTCTCAACTGTAGGTAATACACTGAGGACCTCATAAAACCCCACACTGAAAACTCTGCACTATCCCTTTAATGTGCAACTTAACTGACAAAAAATGAATGAATTATAATTTTGAGAATACTTTTGGGATTTGTTGTGACCAGTCAAAGATTTCATTAAGTAGTTTATATATATATATGTGTGTGTATATATATATATAGAAATAAATACTTAAAATAAGTATTAGCTAAAGCCCTCAACATCCATCATTCTCACACTCTATGTTACCATTACACTGTCAAAAGCACTAATGGTCGATCAATTCAGTTTTTATTACCACAACTGTTTTGACTCAGGGTGTGTAGGCTGCGTGTGTTCCACTTGTAACCACCAGGGGGCATCCTGCGCCCACGCTCGGCCAAATGACTGTGCTGTGTGGTGATGACTCAAGGCCCCTTCTGTTAAGAACTCAGAGTTCCCATCAGCCTTGCATGTGTTCCCACAAACATTTTAACTGATGCAAAAATCTACAAACACGGGCCTAAAAAAAGAGCTGCTTGAAACATGTGAAAATAAAGAGAAACGTTCCTTCCACCTCACACCAAACGATCTCAATGATTACAAGAGGGGAAGCAGCTCACCGTTGACATCAATCAGAATGAGATGTCTATAAATAAAATGCCACAGTCTGCATCAAACACATTTTAAAATATAAATTTTACACACTGACAGCAATCAAACACATCCAATTGAAATAGTCCAATACTTCAGTACTCATGGCAACAAAATCAAAAGTGATGGCTATTCATGATTCATGCGTGCAGAGGTGATGAGAGCTGGGGGAGGATAGTCAGTTATTACATCAAGAGCCATGTGATGATATTTCATGTCCAGCATTGTTTCAGCACAACCATCTGTATAACTTCCAGCCTGCTCAGGCACCAAAATAAGCAGAATTAAGGTTGATTTAATTCAAATTTCTCTCTCAATACAGCCTTTACAGATAAATGGTCTGAAAATCATTCAAATAAATCTGCAAAATACATGTCTTCAAGGTTATATCTGTCTCCGCTCAGAAAAACACAAACATGGACACGCGCCGAGGTATCTTCACACGTACGAGTTCGATCCAACCATATTCGAGCTTCGTACACACTGGCTAGCTGTCCCTCTTTTCCCACACACACCCCGACCTCATCAAGGCAGGGTTAGTCCTCCTCTCCTCTCCTTCTCCCACCCTCTCCCTCTCTCTCCGCTCTGCATGTGGAGGAGGCTGCTGGCTCTGGTTAGTCAGTGCCGTGTGTAAAGTAGCCCACGCCAGTGCTTTAACGCACAGCGGAAATCTGGTTTGCTCCCAGCTGCTGCTACAGTAATTACTGTCCTGTGGTTGCTAAGAGATGCTTCCTTTGACTTCTTTTTTTCCCTCTCTTTCTCTTCTTTTTTTTCCCTCCTCTCTCCCCCCTCTCTAGACTGCTAACACATGGTGTGTGTATGTGTGTGTGTGACTTTGCTCCCTCTTTGCCTCCAAACATACCGAGTGGTGTAACACACATCCAGAGCGTCTGCAAGGGAATGTGAGGAATAGGAGACAGTGGAGGGAGAGAAGAGAAAGAACAGAACAGGAAAAAATGACTTTGTGTTGTGTTCGTGTGTGTGCATGTGTGCGTGTGTGTGTGTTGGAGAGAGAAAGGGAGAATGAGAGTGAGAGGCCAAAGAGTCTGCCGAGGGAATGTCATAAACCAGCTCCAGCTGGAGAAATGCAGCATAGAACTTAAAAAGCCAGATGACAGCTGTGTGTGTATGTGAGAGAAAGAAAGAAAGAAAGAAAGGAGCGAGGGGTGGGGGTGAGGGGTGAGGGTGGTGGTGGTGGTGTTGGTGGTGTGGGGGGGTGAAATGGGAAACAGACTTGGGCTTCCTTTTAAAGCGCTTGCCTAAGCCCCGCCATTCAAAGGCATGCGTGGGGGCCAATCTGGAGCTGAGCTGACCCCAGAGATGTGGCTAGGGTGAGGAGGGGAGGGGAGGGAGGGGAGGAGTGGAGAGGAGTGGAGAGGAGAGGAGAGGAGAGGAGAGGAGAGGAGAGGAGAGGAGAGGAGAGGAGGTGGAAGCCAGGGGCAACCTGGCTTCGCACCAACATCAGGGATCTGTGCACTTCCGCTCTCAAAGGCACAGGGGCTCAGGACAGGGAAGGCTGGGGTCAGCCCACAGACTCAAAGTACAGAGAACATGTTGGATCTCTGAAGAGAAGATGATGTGCATGTTTGGACCTTTCATCACCAACACTAAATAGTTCCTGTCTGTTTACACGTGTTTCTCACACTGTAGAAATAGGGCTCGGCTTTAATGAGGCAAATCATGAGTGGTGCTCATCTCTGCGTCTTGTCGACTTGAAAACAAAAGATGTACAGCCAAGTTCCAGGCTACTCCCCACGTATCTTGTAAACAAACGGTTTGACATTTTGGGAAACGCACATCTTAGCTGTTAGCTGCTTAGTTGTTGCCGAGAGTTAGGTAAGAAGATTGATGCTTCTCTCTGTAGGCTAAATATGCAGCTATAGCCAGGAGCTGTTTAGCTCAGCTTAGCTAAAGACTAGAAGCAGCTAAGTAAGGTAAGCTAAGTACCACTATTATGACCAGTGTTAAAATACAGTAGTGTAGGCCTATCCTATTCATACAGAACACAGGTTTATTCCACACAGTGGGACGATGCTGTTGAGGCTTTTTGATTTGCACAGAGGTCCAGATGTTCTTACAGGACAAAAACTTCCCTTATCAGATGCTTTTTAACCATGTGTGGAATAAACCTGTGTGATATGTTTTTAAATTAATCTATTTAATTTTCTAATTTTCTATTTCTGACATTGCTCCACAAATCCACAAAACCTGCCTACCAGCACCTCTAAAGCTCACTAATCAACATGTTATATCTTGTTCAATATGTACAAAAACTCATTTGTAAAAGCCAACAAGGTGTGGTTGCTTCGCTTGGCCAAAAAACATTCCCACACAAATTTCGCCAGTAAAACCACAAGATGCCGTTTTTACTCTTTGGTTTTTGTACTAATTACAACAAAATGATATAATAAGTTAATTAGCCTTCTTTAGAGGTGCTGGTTGGCAGATTTTGTTACCTTATTGGGTGCTGATACTGGAACAATTCACATATCAGATATCAGACTGATGTCTCTATAGCCATATCAGAATTGGCAATAGCCAAAATGCTGTAGCAGAAATTAATCAGTTAATTAGTGAATAAACAGTTCTCCAAAGATATCCAGTCATCCTATTCTGAATTAGATGTATAGACTGAGCTTGTGTCAAGAACCCACCGTAACATAACATGAGACAGTCTGCAACTGAGTGAGCAAATAACAGCTGGCTAACTCAACATGTCCTCAGTTTGGAGATATTTTAGTCAAGAAAGAGAAAAAGCAAACACAGAGAAGCAAGAACAGCAACTTGTATGTTAGGGTACCCATATCTGCTGATATCCAGGTATCGGAAACAGATTCGTATAGAAAGAAAAGTGGATCAGTGCATCTCTACTTGGGACAATGCCGTGCCAGCTCTTTCCCCTTTTCCAGATTTTATGCTAAACTAAGCTAATTGGCTGCAGGCTGTAGATTTACTCATATAAGAGTGGTATCAATCTTCTCATCCAACTCCCAGCAACAAAGCCAATAAACACATTTCCAAATATATCAAACAACTCCTTTAAAACCACTCATCCTCCTGAACTTAAGGCGTTTTATGGAGTCCGATTGAGTTACACCAAACCAGCCTGAAAGTCTCTGGCCTGTGAGTGAGGTTGTAAAAGTCAACTGGCCAACAAAACCTCTGTGTACTAAACTGATAAGAGAAAACTTCCTGCCAGAGCTAAATTAGATGCGGATGTTTTTCTGTGGCATTTGAAAAAAAAGACACATTTAACTTTGTACTCGCGGAAGGACTGGTGGTACGGCATAATTCCTGGCAGCGGGTCATCACAGCTGAGTAGGTCGTTGTGCAACCACTTTTTTTTTTATGGGTAAAATATGTTGCATGTTCATCTAGTGTGTGTGTTGTGTGTGTTTCCGAGTGAGAGGAAGACTGTGGTAAGCTTGTGAAGGGCATAGAAGTGGGTGCTGAGCCTCAGTGGGCAGGATGTGGGTGGAGAGGATTGTCTTGAATGCATGTACATTGACACAAACACACACACATACGCGCGCGCACACAAATCCAGTGCTTGTAGTAATGCAAGGCTATCATGAATTCCAGTGAAAGATTCTTTTAGAGATGTCTGAATCTAATCAAGGAACTAAACAAGGCTTGATGGTGACCTCCCATGCCGATGAGACTTTGGTGTCTTCTTTCTCAACAAGGTCAAGGCAATTCAGGACCCATCTCCTGCTTCTACAGGGACCCGTCACTAACCCAAACTAAAGGCCAGAACATACAATAGGTTATGTGTGACTTTATGATGGAGTGTAAAGCACCACAGCTAAGATGACACCTTGTTATGTGCTGGTATTTGCTAGTTTCTCTGGCTGCAGCACTTGCCACTGGTTCACTTCTCTTTCTCTGTAGCCCAGGTCTCCGACCGCAACATTCGGATGCCAAATCACCATGGTGACACCCTCGGTGGCTCACTCACTGAACCTTGTGAACACCCCCTTCTACCCCCCTCCCGCTGCACATCCACCCCCCCGCCCCCCCTGCTGCCTAGCAACAGTGGTGCCATTGGATTTCCTGTATGTTCAAGCTGATTCCTTAAAGAGGAACCTCGCCACAGGAACAGGAACGCAGCTCTCCTTCCTTCACTGCTCCTCTACTCCACATCATACAGGATGTGCGATATCAGGCAGGTCAAAGGTGATGATGACGAGCCTTTGGCATGTGCAATGAAGTCACAGCGAAAAACTAAGGACATACAGTGTGATGTCAAAGATAAGATCACAGGGACATCATTTGGAACTGGTAAAGAATTTTCAATAAACAGTGAGTCGGCAAAACTAGAAACACCATTCAATACAATACAGTGGCCTAGCAACTGATCTTTTGCTAAGGCCCTACTCCAAACAGCAACTGTCCAATCATACATTAACAAACGTAACTGGACACACCAGGCCTGTCAAGTTTTAAATCTCTGTCCATGTTGAAGTGGTGTGCGTGGGACTATAAGACGTGTGAGTCTTTGAAAAACATATAACAAATGTGTGAGGAACTAATAAAACTTTGTCTTTATTTGCACTGAGCTGCAAATGTTAGCATGTCAAGCTAACTAGCTAACTTCACCTCCAGCAAAACGTCAAACTTAAGGCTTATTACCGCCATGGTTTAAATTTGGATTTGTTATGTGGGGGGTTTGAGGAGGATAATCAAAGTGGGCCAGCGACGACATATCACTTAGGTCTAAGTCAGGTTAGGTCAGCTGTTATCTCAGCTCTCTTCCTGGGGTGATCGCGGTCCAGCTGGTTGGGCTGGGTGACCTTCTCAAGGTCCACTGCACTTGATCAAATCCCTGCGCTTCATTTTCCAATGTTAAGGAGTGTACTTCTGTCATCTGTCGTATACATATACATTTCGCATTTCACTGTCCAATCAATGTTTGCTGGGATGTAAGTTTTAGCCTCAGTCTTTCAGCATTAACATAGTGTAATGTACTTAGGGTGTCATAATTTCAATATTAAATCAAAAATTGATCGAAATGAGCTTTCAATTTCAATAATCAAATCGAAAAGGCAGAATTGGTGACTCTCAAAGTATTTTACACACTCTCTCAAAGTATTTTTTTCTTTCCGCCTAGCACTTTAAAGACAACACAGCATAGCTTACTGGCTGTGGTATCACACTTGATACCACATAGACTTCTTTTTAAGTCTTTTTAAAGAAGAATTTGAAAATGTAAATGATGGTTGTCAGGGCATAAAACCAATGTTCATCTTTACAAACCAAAAACTCAATAGTCTAGCAATGGCAGAGCTGTCAGTGCAGATTTTTTTTTTTTTTTTTTTTAATCAAAGAGACTTGTGACCTTAATATCGAAAGCGTGGATTTCGAGTACCGTAACACCCCTATCAGTTATGCAGCCATTAAGTAACTTAAATATTTAAGACCCTTTTACAGGGTTCTCATAAAATGTGTCAGATGGAAACATTAAAAAGTCAGCTGGAGACGGACTTCTCAGCTGACTCAAGGAGTCTAACCATTCGCATTAGCTTACATTAGCTGGGAAGAGTCATCATTTTAGCTGACAAAATCCACAGTGATCAACTAGAAATGAGAAGCTGCTTTTGTTTACATCTCCGTGAAACTGAAGACTTAGTATTTCAACAAGTAAAATACTAATTTCAATGTTGAATCTGCCACCGTTAACACTGTAAACTGCATATGTGCAGTGCGAGAATGGAAAGTTTAACAAACAGCAACAGGGCAGGGCTTAGTGAAGGGTCTGTTAATACCTGTTGAGGTTACTATTTTAGTTGTCTTTGTGCTCCCTCAGTTCTTCAATATGTTTTGAAGCTGTACCTGTGTAAACTGCACTGTAAAAATGAGACCTCTCTGTCACTTTGTCAACAGTGATTAATTAAGTTGAACAAAGGTAGCATCTATGGCAGAAAGATTGTATGTATTCAATGGTTTCTGCATTTCTTGTCACTCAGTGCAAGTGTGCATTATAAGAACTGCCCTTTCTCCCACACATGAAGGCGTCTTTTCACCTACTTTGCAATCAGAGGTAGAACAGGTGACTGACGTTCCTGTAACAGGCCTCATATCTAAAACAAATCAACATGGGTGTGTGGACTTGAACTATATACCCGCTGCCTTTCTCTGCTAAAGGGAACATGGCATTCTTAACCACACATGTCAGCAGTCAATAGAGCGCCACATGCCAGGAATAGGGCAAACATACACAATTCTTAACACAACGCTCCTCAACAGTTCTCAACCTGTCAACAAAAAGAGGCCCGGCTCATGAAGCAACGCATTCATTGAAATCACAGAGCATTTCCACTAAGCTGCCTTTGAACAAGCAGCTCCGGAGGCGATAGTTATTATATCGGCATCAATTGTAACAAGAGTGACAGCTACCAAGTTAGATTGATAGAGACAGCTAAGCCTGCTCCAGCACATTCGCTGGCCAACACCCAGCTTCACCTCAGGGTCTGGCTGGCACTGGTTAAACACCTGTAAATCTCCAAGAACAACTGTTAGAAAACAAAGGCAGGTGTCAGCGCCTGGGTGGGACACATCAGGGCTCAAACATATGGCTCAGGTTCTAGCTATGACCTGCCTCCTATTTAATAGCGAGGCAGAGCTGAGTGATAAATCTGACTTTATAAAAACCTTTACTAGGTGCACTGCAACATCATAATCATCCATTTTCCCACTCCACAAAACACAGATACTTCATTACAAATTAATTATGTTTATGTTTAGTTTTTTGTGATTTTTTTTTTAATGCTTTAGTGTATTTTCTGGCATAATAAAGTGCTTATAGTCCAAATAACTTAACCTCAACAGAGACAACTCAAAGTCAACAAAAATAAATACAGACACCAGAACTTCTAAGCTATAATCTGACTCACCGGTAGTCCATCCTCAGGAGTATCCCCCTCCCCAAACGGCCGACAACCTAGAAGAGAGAAGAACAGAGGGGGAAAAAAATTACAGGCCTGACTTGATCATTTTATTCACTCAAACCAATTCAGGCGCTGTCATGGTTAAATAAGCAACTAAAAGCTTACAAAAGTACTAAAAGTAAGAGAAATAATAATACCAAAAACTCATGATAAAAAAACTCCACAATATTATTGCAATATTGAAAAACAAAACAAACAAAAAAAAAGGTGACTTGAAAAATATATTAAATAATAAAACAGATGTGTATGGCATTTTTTGTTTGTATAAAAGTCATTTTTTCTTTTAATTTTAAGTGTTCCTGCTGTACTTCTTAAATAATAAATAAGATAAAAGTAGCCAACCTTACCTAAGCATGTACAAAAAAGTGACATGAATTGTCTTTGGCAATGAATGTTTGAATTATGGATGTACAATTGCAAAACAAAAACAATGCAGCAGTCAATAGCAGTCCTTATTATAAAAAAATATAATTAACCATGTAATATCACAGTAGGTCTCCGGTACATTTTTTTAATTGTGATACTCAATATATTGTTACTTTCCTACTAACAGCACATAACCTGTGTGTCAACATTGTCTGTGGCATTAAAACCGAACACAGTCACCAATGGTATTATTAATATGTAGCATATGTAGCCTTCTATGACCTGTGTCATAGTACATACACATAGGATTATTTTAGTGTCTTGGATAGCTAAATTTGATTGACAAATACAAGGGAAGACTTGTTTTTGGAACTTATCCACTAGGGAGCAAAACCTCACGGAACACAGTCAAACTGTGTACCAGACTCACCACCTTCCATATACCCATATATGTAAATAAAAATAAAATATTTATTTAAAGTTTCATTCACAATGAATGACATCTCCTCTACAAAGAATGTTTGAACCAACAGATTTACATGGCTGATTCTTGTAAGGCCAGAATAGGACAAGACTTCTGCTTTCCTCTTGACTGTAGCCTAATGGGGAAATGAAAGCTGCTTTGTGTCAGTGGGGCACACATGAGTTAATGAAATATGCATGCCGAGAATAATGTAACCCCGACCTCTGCTAAAACGCCATGTGCCATTTCCGCATCCAAAACACCTCGTCTGCTGATGCTGGAGTCAGAGCTTATGTTTCAGGTATCAGGCCGACCATGTTACAGCTTTTCATTACCAAAGAGAATGAAACTGGATGGCGTAACCCGAGGAAGGACACTAATGTTACTGATATTTTAACACAAAGTGCTGTTTTGTTAAACCCTTTTTCTACTAAACCAGGGTGACATTGTTCATGTCCAGTATTGTAGTACTATTGTCCTTAAAGTCAAGATGAAATGAAAAATGCCTTTGTAACCCTTCCCTGATCATATTGTACACCTATTTAAAATACAAAAAAATACTTCTTTTTTTTTTTTGCATTCTTATGACAAAATCAAACCATGTTTTCATCCTGTAAAACAAAATATGATGTGGGCTGATGTAGGCTTGAACAAACCAACCATCCGCCCATCAATCAGAGCTAAAATTCATTAGATAGTTAGCTAACATCAAAAACATTCAAATCAGTTCCTTCCAACATTATGTCCTGCCTGCCTAATATCCTGTTTTACTTTGAAATCCGTCACAATACAAAAGCTAGATACTCTCAAAATGTCATTTTATCTGGATTTTAATTTTAAACACTACCCACAAATTCTATTAAAACACTGATCAGATTTTGCTGTTCATTTTAATTTTGTTCATACCTGTCAACAATGTTAAATCACCACACTTAGTTTTGGGTGTCATTTTGTCCGCAAAGTATGAGGTTTGTAGTCCATTGAAGACTTTAGTTTTAGTATTTGATGATCAAAAAATGAGGGAAAATTAGTGAAAAACTAGAGGCAGTGCTAATATTTTGTGCTTTCAAGGTATTCATGGATACCAAGCATCAATGTCAGTAAAACTATTCTGATATGCCATACCTACAAAAGGTTTGTGTAGCTTGTAGTCATTTGTTTAAATCTTGAATTCCTGGTCTGATCACTTATGCAACGCAACTCAAAGCTTGAAAGGTTACCAGATACCATGTCAGCATGATTGCTCATATGAGGGATACTGACTTAGGTCAGTATGATGTGTATTACATGTATGCATGTCCACTTGTATGATCCTTTGTACATTTTTAAAATTTTAGCTATATTTCTAAGAATATGTGTGATTTAATTATTATTTGTTATTTACCAAAACCCTTTTACTCTCAATGGATGGTACCTCCTCTACAGAGCATGTTTGAGCCAACAAATTAACGTCACTGATTCTTGTCAGGCCAGAACAAGACTTCTGCTTGTAAATAATACTGACTTAGGTCAGTATGATATGTGCTATACCTGTGCACTTCCAGTTGAATGATGAAGATTAAAATAAAGTACTATTTACTATAATTATTAATTTACAAGTACAATATTTTATATGTAACACTAGTGAATGTCTGATGACAGCAAACATAGCACTTGATTTTCAAGCAGGAGAAGTCAGAATACTCACAATAAAAGAAAACACTGTTAAAGAAACTTAACAGTAGGGGAAATGGCTGGGGCTACAGACTTGGCAATGCTCCAGAAAACAGGGTTTAAACCATTTCCATTGGGATGACAGGGAAACTGTTTGTACCTGGAGCATCAAGAGGTTCTTTTTAAAAACTTAGGTTCACTTAATTAGGATCTCTGAGGCCTCGTTTGAAGCACTGAGGCATCAGCCAGTCTGTCTGCGTTCAGGGACGGAATACAGCAGCGATACACGGCGAGGCCAGAAGAATCCACTGGGCTTGTGTTAGACCCTGTCAGTCCATCAGTCCGTCTGTCTAAATCACATGGAGAAAGGTGTGTGTGTGTGTGTATGTGTGTGTGTGTGTGTGGGTGTGTGTGCATTTCTCCACTACAGAGAGAAAGAGGCTTCCTGCAGCACGACTCTGGCAGTGCTGGGCCGCGAAGCTGCCTGAGCCATGTGCCCGGCGTTGCCATGGCAACAGAGGACTGCAAGACTAACACACACACACACATACACACACGGGCAAAAACATATTCTCTCTCTTGCTGCCTCTTCTCTCCCCACACACATTCACGCAGCAGTCCAGCAGCAGAACGATGCAACAGGAATACAGAAGAAGCTGAAGAGAGGCATTACACAACCCTGGCAGCATACACAAGATGCCAGGAGAGAGAGTAGAGCAGAGGCAGCAGAGGACAGCAGAAACAGAGAGAGAGGTGCAGGCACTGGGGAGATGAAACTCAGCATCACCTGCTGTAGCTGACATTCACAGGAAAGAGTTGAAGCGTTTACAAGCAGACACAAACTGTACAGCCTCTGGGTGAGGTGAGCTGAGGGGGATGCGTTTAATCTAACACTGACCAGCAATCAGAGAACCTTCTTCCTAAAGCATCCTGTTATCTGAACTAGGGCAGCAACTATTATTTTCATTATCAATGAATCTTTAGGTTCATTTCTTGATTAATTGCACGGCCTATAAAATGTCAGAGCCCAAGTGGACGAAGAAAACCAGCAAATATTTTTATCTGAGGGGCTGGGAGTAGCATATTTTGGGTATCTTAGTTTAAAATGATTAACTGACTATCTGGGTCTAAAATTAATACCCGTTAAGTGCCAAATGTGGGTAGATTTTTCATTTGGCATGTAAATTTCAAAAGCAACCCAACACCTTGGTGGGTAGGGTTGGGTACCAAATTCAGTACCGACATTAAATTTTGCTACCTGGGAGAGCATCTGGGTGAGAGAGAGGATCACAGAGTATAGAGAGAAAGAGAGAGTGGTGTTAAGAGCGAGTAGCAGCAGCAGCTTGTTCAGTCACAAAGCAGAGTGAGTGAGTCAGAACAAACTGAAAGCGGTCACAAGTGTGATTAAACTTTTCAAAACTCGACACGGACGACAGTCACTGTGGTATGTGCAACATGAAATGCAAAGCTGGTGAGGGCAACATGTCCAGCAAACTCAGAAAACAGTGTAACCAAAGGCTAAAGAGTGCACTGTTTTCAGCATGAAAGTTAAAACCCCTCCACAGCAGCTGCAGCTAACAGTAGCACACCTGCAGCCAGCGTCTAAACAGTGTAACTTAACCCATAAATAATAATAATTCACTGTGATAACTGTCCTGGTTGGCTTAGCATTTTACGAGAGTTAGCCAAGATTCAGACACTGGCTGCGCCTGGAACTCCTTACCAACATATTTAGTACACAACAACAGTGTGTGAGTTATTAGTATGTCCGAAACCTTAGTGTGAAACCAATATTTGTAAAATTCAGACTATCAATGGAAATATTACAGTATGAAGCAAAGTGGTGCTAACCATGGCAACAACATAACAGGAAAGATATCCCATGTGGGGAAGTTTGAGATGGGAGAGGTAGGAATTTTATTTTGTGTGGTGTGGAAAATTAAATAACAAAATAATAGAAATAAAATTTTTAATTTAAAAAATAAAAATAAAAAATTATAATAATTTATTTTTCATAAAATATTTTTTTGTTATTACAGAGTGAAGTACTGAAAAAAGTTACCACTGGATAACGAATTCTAGCTACCGGTATCGATACTGAATCGGTTCAAATGTGAACAGTTCCCAAACCTAGTTATTATGTATGAATGATACATGACACAAAAGGGCTGTATATATACCTATCTTTTATATTTTGGGTGGTATTTTATGACTATTTTATGATTTGACAGAGGCTGCAGCCGTAGTGAAAACATGACAATTAACTTTAGTCTTTGATGTTATTTAGTAACTGCTAATATATAAAACAATTTGTACAAGGGCAGGTAAATATGGACTTTGGGCAAGTAGATTTCTGACCCACTTGTTCAACTGGACAAGTGAAGAAAAACATTAATGCTGAATCCTGCAGATTACTTTCTCGATTAATCGCTCTGGCTATAAAATGTCAGAGCTCAAAAAGACTTCTTCAAACATGAAATTTGGGGGACATTTTAAATAAAAAATGACTATCAAAATCTTTGCTGACTAATTTTCTGTCAATCTATTGATACATTTAATCCAGAAACTAGTTTTCTCACCAACCGAGCAGCTCTGACCTCTGATATGACACTGTCGTCCTCACATTAACAATATTTTTATAGCAATCTATGATTCTTTGGTCTTCATCTTCAAATGAAAGGAAGACGACAGGCAGAGCTATTTGCAAACCCAGCCCCACAGCTGTTGTCTATGATTACCTTTTACCTAGACTCTGTGTGGACTTGTGCCCAGGAAGTGCAAATCTCAGATAAACGCTTGTGGGCAAGAAGTGACTGATGCCTAGCGGTGATAAGCCTTTTACGATATGTTCTGCTGTACCTCCTCTATGCTCCCCAGGGTTCCCAGGTCTAGAGAGTAAAGGAGATTATAGCTCCCCAGCCAGCCAGCCAGCCAGCCTCTTGTGTAACATGGGCCTGGGTGGCAGATTGCTGAGCTGGCAATTCTCCTGCTAATTGGATGACTTTGCAACCTCTGGCACTGTACTGAAAAATAATGCTTATCAGGACCCAAAGCTGCTAACTAAAGTCAAAGACACAACTCCACCCTAATGTAATATCCAATTTAGCTTAAAATTGTATGAATGCCACACCGAAGACCAACACTTACCTTTATTTAGATTTGACTCGGCAGTCCTTGAACTGACTTACCAAGTCTGAGCTGCACAAAAGCCCAACCTGGTCAAGTTTCTTCTGACTAAAGCTCTGCCCCTATCTCAGGTTGCCACCCCTTATAACTCCTGCCCCCATCTTTGTTACCCACCCCCCTCCCACCCCCGTCCTATATCACCCACTGTCTGGGCACAACTTTGCCCTGCCGGTCTCTACAGGAAGCAGAGAGTTTATCTGGGCAGCTGGTGCTGATAAGATAACACGGGAGGGGTAATGCTTGGGTGAGTGAGCAGGTAGCAGCGGGGGGAAGTCATCAACGCTAATCAACGCTATGCATCTCTCCTAGAACAGATGCTAGGTCAGCCATTACAAAGCCAGTGACAAACAGGCAGGAATAGAGGTTGGAGACACCCGCCAACAGAATGCGTGCCATGTTCACACACAGAAACCCATATTATTTTACATGTACTGGATGGCTGCCAACACACATAGTAGAATGCAACCTCTAAGAGGGGATTCCAAACAAATCTGGTGTTTTGTGACAGGGTTCAAAAGTCCAATAACACACATATGCAGGCACCATTAACTAACCGCCAAAACTCAGACACACCCACCTTGGCTGATGTCCTCAATAGCCCGACGTATGCCCCGGTCAAAGGCACGCGCATCAGCAGGGCTCTGGAAAGTCAGTCCGAACTTCTTGTCGTTGATCCTCCAGTGATGGAAGATGGGGTTGACCTTGTTATATACTACGTCTTTCTGCAGGACACACTCCAGCACCACCTGGCAACACAAAACACAGATTTTAAGAGTTAAACAAGGCACATTAAAGGAATAGATATTAATATTTTTAAGCACCAAGCCCCTAAATTTGGTAGCCAGAGAACATTTTTGGTGGCCCAAATTTAAACTTATGTAAAATAATACAACATAGGTAATTTAACGCGATAATTTTTGTTGCCATTTAGTTTTGTCTATACAGACTGCATTAGCAGTTTGAGGAGGCTTAGTAAACCCATACTTCAGTAGCCTTGGCATATCGGTAGCTAGCCGGCAACATGTGCAGTTTGGTGTTTTCATAAAAACTTTAACTAAAAGTTGCTAAGGAACTGGGATGCTTGTAGAGCTGTAATGTTGCATGGGGATAAAACTTGGAAATACATGGAATATTTGGTGGCTAAAGAGTAGCTTTTTGTGGCCTTGAGCCTTGGACCATGGCTAGTGTCAAACCCTGCATTAGCACTCAACAATATTGTAGCTACATCTGGTCAAGCTGAAGTTGTTAGCATGCAGTCTGGAAACTGCATCATTTCAAGGTTTGATGATGAAACACACTGGGGAACACACATGTAAATCCTTCATCTTACTCCTCACCCTAAGCTGTTTAAATGTGTCACATTCAATCATTCCACAGCAACATGAGCAAGAGAACAGAGAGAAAGAGGTTAAGAACAGAGGCCTGCATCTGGAACCACATA
Source organism: Lutjanus argentimaculatus (assembly GCA_034769285.1). Lineage (NCBI taxonomy): Eukaryota > Metazoa > Chordata > Actinopteri > Lutjaniformes > Lutjanidae > Lutjanus > Lutjanus argentimaculatus. The sequence continues at coordinate 23,415,755 of JAWZSL010000003.1, read as the reverse complement.
ACTCCAGAGTTTCTAAAATAGAAATCGAAAGGGAAAAAAAAAAAATCACTCTGAGCCCAATAATTTCACGTACTTCTTTGGATAATTTGTAAAACACACTCTAAATGGTGGGGTTTTCATTACAGATGATGATAAAGTTGGAGAGCAGTGGTGGTGGCAGAAGGGGTGGGGGGGTTAGTATGTTTTGGAGCCAGGCAGCCCAAGTGTGTGGCAGAGAGAGACTGTGTTTCCAAAGCCTATTATTAATCAGGGCTACTGGGCCGCCTCCCGGCCTTCCTCTAGGCAGATTAAATGAAATGAGAGACGGCCATTACAGTCTTTGAGGTTTTCTTACCGACGTGCACGAGAGGTGGCTTAATGGGGTGTGAATGTGTGAGCGTGCGCATGGCAAGCTGCGTGAGCGAATGCGTGAGCGCATGAGCCGGTGTGATGAAAAGCTCAATGACCCGAGCGCTACACTGTGCATCTTCACTGTGCAAACGCCTCGTCAGAGGATAACGGTCACAAACCAATACTCGACAACTGAAAGCAGATGGCACAGCTCACCGTCGATCTGGACAACAGTCAACACGCACACTTCAAGAGGCTGATACGTGGCAGCTGTGCAAGAGGTTGATGATATGTGATATGTGTGTCAGAGAGGGTGCACACAGGTCTACATTTCATTCTGAATGTCTGAGTGAGAGCTGCTTTTTACACTCGGTTGCAAATGTACACCAAAAAGATGTGTCTCACAATATCTGTCCTCATGTCACTGCTGCATACATGCCTCCCCAAGAAAAGCAGGGGCAAAGGTTAAGCCTGTGTGTTTACCCAGAGCCAGTGGATGAGAGGGATGGATGTGAGGAGGGATGGGGTGCAAAGGAATGGGTGGGGTGTGAGAGGGGGTCCGCTGCGCCTCTGGGCCTGATTGTGGAGGCGAGACTGAATGGAGCCGGAGCAGGTAAGGTGAGCGCGCAGCGAGGCCGATGGAGGAGGAAGTATCACAGTTGCATGGAAGGACGATACTTAACACCACATTCCACACTGCGCTCAGAGAAAAGAGAGGAGGAGGAGCCACCCTGACAGAGAAGAAAAAAAAGAGATAGAAATGGAATAGAAGCTAGAGATGTTAGTGGAGGAGAAGGACGGACACAGAGACAGACGGAGGAGAGACGTGCAGAGAGTAGTGAAGAGATAGCGTGAGAGCGGAAATGGGGGAAGATGGAGAGACTACGTTTACACGCATGCAAGAAACCAAGTGGGAGAAATCAGGCTATGATCTAAAAACACTGTGTTCGCCATCAGAATTATAATTACAAATCAGATTTTATTTTTAAACATTTCTAGAAAAAAGTTTGGAATAAATGATTATATAACAATCTCAATTGTTGGGCTGTAACTGACAATTATTTACATTAGTGATTAATTTGCTGATTTATTTAATTTAGTCTATGAATTCTAGAAACTCAAAGTATGATACAATATTTGTATATAAAAATATATGACAACTTGAAAAAAATGTCCTTTATTACAGCATTTCTTGTTCATATAATTTGTTTTTTCCCTTTAACTTAAAGTGATTCTGCTTGCCTTCTTTAATAAAATAAATCAAAAAATGGCATGAATGTTTGAGTTATGTACGTACAACTGCGAAAAAAACAATGCAGCATTCAGACATTTTTCTTTTTTGGGATATTGCGATATTTAATATATTGTTACATCCCTATAAAACATTGTGAAAAATGCTCATCACAACCTAGAACCAGAAAATACGCCATTTTTGCTTGAGAAATGGCTAAAACTATTATGCCATTAACAAAATAGTTGGCCACTAATTTTCCTTAGCTCAACTAACCAATTAATCCACTAACTGTTGCAGCTGTACTCAATTGTCTGAGAATAAATGAGCATTTCTTTTCAGCATATAAAGATAACTGACAGTGAATTGGTGGATCAAAATAATATGTAGAAGGATGAAAGATGATAATGACATTTAAAAAATATAGATATGGAAGAATGAAAGATGGTATTAGAGCTGCAACAGTTAGTTGATTAATTAATTAGTTGTCAACTATCAGATTAATCAGCAACCATTCTGATGACTGATTAATCGTTTTGAGTCATTTTTCAAACACAATATGTAAACTCTGCTGCTAGGGATCTTTCTTACATCAAAATAATAACAAAAGACACTGTTTGATGAACTTGTGAAGTGGCGTGGGATTATGGGAGTTGTTGTCTTCAATGTTAAACAAACACCATTAATGATGAAAATTTATGTGACATGACTCGGGCAGAAATCATGATCATGGATGAGGTAATATTAAACTTTTATTCATGTTATGTTTTGTCACATTTGCTGACTTCCTTCCTCACTCCAACTCCCTGTCTTTCTGGAAGTTTTACCAGCTAAGAAGCCACGGCTAGCAGGAAACGTACCGTTGCCTTGAATAAACAACGGATGTCTCTGTGTTTGAACATTGTTGGAAATATTTGGGATAATTTTAGTACACAACTCAACAAGACATTTTAATGCAGAAATGTTACATATAGCTTTGGGCTTTGGGAAAGAGTGATCAACATTTCTCACTGTTTTCTAACATTTTCTAGACAAAAGAACTAATTGATTAATCAAGAAAATGAAAAGCAGATTAATCGGTAATAAAAATAGTTGTTAGCTGCAGCCCTAAATGGTGTGCAATAATATTTAAGCACTGACTTTTGAAGACCTAGTAGAAGCCTTTGGTTGCAATTGATAAACATTTTCCCCTCACTGGAGACTTGGAGCAAATAAACCACATTTTGCTAGTAAAGATAAGTCAAAAGCATCATATGACAAGGTTAACATCAGAAACAAACAACTGTATCAAGAGGTCCCTTGCCCCAAGGCAAAGCTTTTAAAAGTAAGCCTGGACTAAACAACATTCACAGTTGCATCAATCAGAAGGAGTCACAGATTACGAACAACAGCGAGCGAGGTGAGAGCTAAGCCAGAGATTTGTCATAATCTGAGACCCAGTATGGTAAGTAATCATCAACCAATTAGAGCTGTAGTTTTTAAAAGAGTCAGAGAATGAGAGTGAAGGAGAGAGAGGAGAGAAAGAGGAGGGAGGGGGGGACAAGGAGGAGGAGAGTGATTGGTAGCTATATGGAGAGCCAGCTGAGTCATCACCAGTACACTCTGTGCCGCATCACTGCGCTTATAGACAGATCCCCTCCACCTCTTCCGTCTCCCGTCTATCTGGCTCCACCTCTGTTTCCTGCTCTTTGACTACACACATCTCTTTTCCCTGATTCATCTCATCTCTTATGCACCCCCAATCACCTTGTTTCTACCAGCCAAAATCGTGCCTTTTGTGATTTCAAAATAACTGCATCTTTGATCTGCTTTCCCTCCGTCTTGCTCAGGTTCCTATCAGTCGTTGTGCTTTTCTATTCAGTCCATTTCTGGCTGAATTAAAAACACAAATTATATCCCTTAAGATGACAAAGAATCAAAAACATGGAAGTGCATTTTCCTTTTCTGCGTTTCAGACATAACAAATCAAACCAAACATTCAGAAGCTCTTCCCTAGGCCTCTTTTTTCTGTTTTCAACATCATACTCATACAATATAATTATGGTCTTTAATTTACCTCTGAAATCAAAACACTGACGTTACTGTTTTAGAAAACCCTACTGATATTGCCTTGCGTTTCTAACATATTCTTATGTGGTTTTGTCTGTTGCTGTTGTTTTCATGGACTCATCACTCTGCCCTCAGACTGTCGGTAGCGCTGTGGTTGACGCCAACACCATGGCACTGGGTGGCATCCCGACAGACCTACATATGGCTGGGTGTTTGTTGTGGTGGCTGGGGGTAGACTCTGGTGGTGATAGGGGTGTTTTTACCACATCCCAGAAGAGCTGCTGTCGGGGTCTCTGAGCCATGTCTATGCCCTGTCTGAACAACAGCATTCCCGTCACACCCTTTTCCTGTGCCACACACATGCTTGGATAGCAACGCACAAACACGCCGTAAACACAAAACACACATAAAATGGGTTCAATCAAAGGAGATTTTAAAAAAGGTGATTTAGACACCCTGCTGTAACAAGCCTCTAATGTCGGAGCGTCAGGAGCCACCAGACTCTGTACATCATGGTGGCCTCCTGACATCTGACAGACAGCTCTCTCTCTCTCTCTCTCTCTCTCTCTCTCACCACACACACACACACACACACACACACACACACACACACACATAGATTTACACTCTCATTACCACAAACCAGGATTATCCCAGTGCATCTACTGGATCTGTTTTACATCTACAACACAGAATGAGTCTGTGACAAGAAGGTCATGAGCTTTATAGCAACTACAGCAAAAGCCATAAAGATTAAACCTACAGAAACAGAGGAAAACGAATGACCCTACATTTGTACATGGCGCCAAAAATTCATGTAAAAACTAAAATAAACAATTAAATTTTAGTAATTAGACACTTTATTAAATATGTTGGTGTATGTACAGTATGTGTGAGTACAGCTGCATGTAGAGCCTACAAAACTGCTGTTTACGTTGATGTTCAGCCCTTTAGACACAACATCTCTTATAAAGTCAGAGTGGTGTGCTGCATGTGAGGTTTTTCTTGCTGTTTAGGACATTTCACTATCTGTGAATGAAGCCTTGCTGGTTCCACTGCAACTACTGACAATTTGTGCTTGTATCTGTAACACAAATATTATGTTATATTAATTTTTATTTTGTTGAATTAAAAATTGGCCAAAAATGTCCATCAACCCAAGATTCAGCCCATTGTTGATAGCAATACACTATCATATTGTGAAGCTACAGACCCAGTAGGGGTGGGCGACATGGCCCTAAAATAATAGGGCAATATTTTAGGGAATTCTGCAATAACAATATTCTTGACAATATGACAAAATACTTGGAAAAATATTTTAGGTTTAGAACTCATAATAGCTGTTGAGCTCTTTCCTTACGGGATTTTTGACATATCAACTGGGTGCTTCTGCTTGAGGTTGTTTGTTGTATTGCCGCCTTTTGCTCTTACAGTCTTCTATACATATCTATGGTTTGTTGTACATCTGATCATTTGTAACCAGATCACTTCCACACTACTGAACCCATTGCCATTATCATTATTTTTTTATCATGAAAAACATTCTAACAATATATCGTGAATGACACGACATGGCACACCTCTAAGCTGAATCCATAACACTCGGATCAATACAGTAACAGCAAAGAGTTTGAAAAAAAAAAAAAACGGCAATGCACTTAGAGTATGGTAAAGTTTACAAGACTTTTTAAATTAAGTCAAATGAATCAGCAGCTATTTTGATCAGGAATTATTCGTCTGGCTCATTTTTAAGCAAAATTCCAAACATGTTCATCTTTTTGTCTTATATGACAATTACAGGACCAGTGTGTAGGATTTAATGGCATCTAGCAGTGAGCTTGCAGATTGTAAGCACCTTGTCTAACTCTCTGTAGTGGCTGCAAAACTTGCGCAAAATGTGAAAAGCTGTATGTAAAGCCAGTGTTTGGTTTGTCTGTTCTGGGCTACTCTAGAAACATGGTGGTGCAACGTGGCAGCCTCCATGAGGACCTATGTCCTCTATAGATTTAAACAGCTCATTCTAACAACAACAACAACAACAAAAATCTTATTTTCAGGTGATTATACACTTATGAAAACATTTAGAATCATCATATTCCATGGACAGACAAGCATTGTGTTTATGTCACCTTGGGCTCTGGAAAATTGTCTTTGGAATTTTCAGCATTTTCTGGCTAGAAAATGAAAACAATTGGCAGATTAATCAATAGTAAAAATAATCACTTATTGCAGCCATACTAGAAAAAAAAATGCTTTTTGAACAAAATGATATATTTCTGCACACTGTTTACCCATAACAAATAAACCTTGTCGCTCCTCACAGCTAACTATATTGACTATAGAGCGCTTTACACACATAGACATATGGGATTATTTTACAGTCTTTACATCACACATCAAGATGGATGAAATTCTTCTGAAAAGGTGGACAAACACTTGTGTACTCATGGAAAACCAGAGTGAGTGTGAATTTCCAGCCCCTATTCCATCATTTAGGTCCCTTCCAAGCTCTTTTGTGCGTTTCCCACATCCCTCATCCCACATTCTTTTCTCCTGAGTAATCTGCTCTTCTCCTTGATGATATCATCATGCATCACAGCATCACGCAGTTCGCTCCTATTTTCAGATACCTGCGCCATGGAGGAAAGCCAAACAACCACTTCCTCTGTGTGTGTGAGTAAGTGTGTGTGTGAGTGAGACAGAGCGAGGGGGGAGTCTGGGAAAGGAAAGGGGGGCTCAGGGTGATCTCATCCAAGAGAATGCACCATCTTTGGTTTGTGCACCTGAATGTGCATGAAAGAAAACGAATGACTAAATAACCAACAGTAAACACATCAACTTGCTTGTCACATGTATGAATATGAATGTATGCAGCATAGAACATCAAAATGGGCTTGAAGTCTTCTTACCAATTTGTCTTTGAGCCTCTCGCCCTTGATGTGGAACTCCACAGCGGTGGGGCTGGGACTAGGGCTGGGGCTGGGACTAGGACTTGGGCTACACGGGCTGAGGTTGCTGCTGCTTCCTCCGCTGCCTCCACTGTGGGTACTGCTGCTGTCCTCCGCCCGGCTGACCTTATAGACGGTGACACAGCTAAGGCCTCCACCCCCCAGGGGAAGCCACCCACCGCTGGAGTCATCCCGAGTCATGACCACTGCTCTCACACGCGCATAACTGTCACTGTGGAGGAGGGAAGGGAGGAGAAGGAAGGGATGAAGACGAGGAGGGTGGAAGGAATAAGAAGAGAGAGGAAAGAAAAACAATGTTTTTTAATTAACAATCAGTGGTAATCAGCATTTAAAATTTTCTAACAGTCTTTTCCTTTGAGGGTCTTTTCTGGTGACCTTTTACATCACGTGGACTACCAAAACATCATCAAAAGTAGACAGCCTACATGAAATATCAGCCCACATAATACAGCTGAACCGAAGAATAAACAAGCCTAAGCACAGTTCATGTAGCCTAAACAAAATGGTTAGTGAATGTGTGGTGAGGAACACACTATACAGACGTAAAGATAAGATAAAGTGACGGGTTTAAAATGTCTACAGCACATCTGTCCAACAATTGGAGTGTTTAAACAGAGTTCACCACATGCCACATCACACAAGAACTACTCTGAGATTAAATAAAACAAATAAAACCGTGGGGAAATCTGGGTGGTGGCAGAAGCTATTAACTAGTACCAACAATAAATCTAAAAATAGAAAGCGAGGGAACAAAGTTGAGGATTAAGCTCAGTGTTAAATGTATATTTTGGTTTTAGTGCATGATATAACAGACAACTGGCAACAATTTCGTGCGTGAAGCTGTCAGTGTATGTTTAACCCTGGCTAGAGGGTGACTGACCATGTGGCCAAGTTCAGGTTCTGGCCACTGCTGATTTCCAATCTTTCCCCTAGAGCAGGTGGATTCAAACTAGATGGGTGTTGCAGCTCACATCAACCTCTTTACTGTCTTATTTGTGGGAGATTAGCAGCAGCCACTACCCAAAAACTGGTAAAATACGAAAGTGGCTGGTAGATTTCAGACACAAAATACAGTTTACTATTGAGTGGCTGGAGAATTTTAACATTCATCTGTCGGTGGCTGTTATATGCTTACATTTTAAAAAGTTTCCCAACCTTTCCCATGTTGCCTAATGGGGCTTTGAATCCCAGCATAATACAATGCAAGATGGTTATCTAAAATACGTAAAATTATCAGTACAAGTTAAGTAAAATTTACTAATAATGTAGGAATGAAACATTGGGCAGATTATTCAATGTATTATCAAAGGCTTTATGTATCGGAGATTTATAGACAGCTGACATGAAGTAGTGAGCACAGAAAAGCATAAAACTTCTGTCAAATAGGGTTGCAACAGAGTTAGATTTTCATGGTACGATAACGATTTCACAGTATATTATTACATAGTTATTATTATTATCAATTACAATGACCTCTTAAGGATTGAAAACATGAGGGTGTTTTTGGTTGGACAAACATTTCACAAAATATTAAAGCTATAGTGCGTAACTTCTGTCGCCCCCTAGTGGAATTCTGTGTTATTACAACAATAAAGCCGGCACTTCCACATGACGTATGCCCAGGTGTACCCTGCCCCCCCACTCCCCACCGCTATCCCTCCGCCACCGTGATTCGCGATTCCACAACATTTTTATTCTGTTTGAAGAAGTTCTGAACCGTGTCTCGGCCGCTTCTTTGGGTACTCCGCCATGTTGCTTTCTCTTTCTACCTGCACTCTGCCTCTTGCTATGAGACTCTCCGCTCTTCCTCCCCCTCCCTTCTTGTTGTGTGGTAAAACACGTCATTTCCTGTGCGCCAGCGCGGGAATGTCGCCAGTTGACAAGCAAAGCAAAAATGATATATACTGAAAAGTACCGCGAGATGTTAGAGGACCCGATCGGATTAATCAGCATTGTGTCATCTCCTCTAGTAGTGGCTTGGGTGAAACGGACATTTACGGACATGTAGAAGTTACGCACTATAGCTTTAAGTCCTGACAGACATAAAATCTGATGTGATTGTCACTGAAAGACATCATTAAATTATGATGATGTGATATTTGCCAGTCAGTACATACCCCTTTTCACATCAGGAGAAAAAGATTTGTAGGCCAGAACATCTCTGCAGCACTACAATAATTAATTATAATGTCGGTTTGTCACACATTTTACCTTTATTTAAAAAAACGCAGCTTCTGCGATATGGATACTGAGCTCGGCCATAATGCAATTGCAATAATATCTTGATTGATTGTACAGCACTACTTGAAATATGTATATTTTTAATAACACCATTACAGTAAAATTCAATACCACAAATAAGAAAATATGCCGTAGATGGTATATTTGTCAGTTTTCATACAACGGTATATGACTGCAACCCTAATGTCAAACAGCCACAAACTGGAAAAAGGCTGAACTGCCATACAGGGTAATAATCCAAATCTAAAAGTCTGTAGTAAAGAAAGGAAACACCTCTGCCACAGTATTGCTACTGAATGTATCGCTACATTAATCCCAGCATATCAGCAGACTGTATCACACTTTGATACTCACTATACGTCATCATTGTACATTTATTTGTCCCTTATTCCATTTTTCTCCCATTCCATTCCCTCCCTCCCCACCTCCTTTGCCTCTGTCCCTTCACTTGGAGTCAGATGTTTCCCTGATTAGATAACGCAGACTGCATTGGGCCACCGGAAATGACAAAGGTCAGGGTGTGCTGAGGGCAGCATTTTGCAGAAACTCCTGGTAACATATTAAAGACTGGGGAAGATTTGAGAGCTGACAGAAACAGGCAAAGACAGTAAAGAATGTGACTGCCGGATGTCTTCCTATGACACATTGCTCTCTGGCCAACGTCCGCGTTGACCAATGAGGATGACGTCACAGGATCTCAAGTGTTCTGTGAAGAATTCTTTTCAGATAGTGGCCATATTACACAGCTAACTAGTAGCTCTAAAAGAAGAATGGCTGTGTCCTCCCTCTTCTCTCTAAATCTTGGCAGGAGGCCTAAGGCTAACCTTTGGCCTCCCACCTTCCACACCCTTGGCAAACCTCAGTGCCCAGGTTATTGGTTAGTAATTAATCTAAGAGCCAGTGAGCATTAAATCTGAAGCTATGTTTTTCTTCATGTGAACGCTTTTGACTATCCTGGCACCTAGTAATAGTTGACCAAAGTTCCCTCAAAGATTCATGAGCATGATAAATACGGATAACTCAAAAATAAACCAACCGACCAAACAGATTGCATTTTTGAAAACCACACACTAAATTCTGCCCAATTCTGGTCTGCTCATATAAATACACACAAAAACAGAATACTATTTTTTCAGACTCAAGTAAAATGTACTATCCCACCATCCACTCTCATCAGCAACTAACTGAACCCTATTTAACTGTGTCTTTAAAAGCAGCTAGAATGAATATTTCATTAATAACAATGAAATAGGACTGTGTGAACAGAATCTCACCACATGGTACATATCACGATGCAGGGGTTATGATTCAATATATTGTGGTCCTGTAAGCAAGGTGATATATTGCAGTTTTTTTAATCTAATTTAAGGAAAACTGCCATAGTACAAAGAACACATATGCATAAGATCGATGTTAAGAAAGTTTACTTTTTTATGCAATAATCCAATCAGAACAGTGAGGATGGATAACAACACTGCTATCTAGCAGACAGGGGTTTTAACACAACACAAAAGGAACCACTCTCATGAATCTCTGCATGTATCATGATACAATGTTTTGAGAATCGATATAGTATCACAAAACATAATATTACGATACTGAAGTATATCATTATTTCTTACACCCCTACCATCAAATGACAATGTGAAAAGGATTGCACATATGATCACTCAAATCTGCAGCTCCTCTCAACTTTACAGAGCTTTATAGCAAGTTTCAGCTCATCGTCAAGCTGTGGCCCACAAATATTTTTTATGTGTTTTACTTGTGCCTTGCTGCATAACCAAATGCCCTCCAGAGACAAAAATAAAGCTGAAGTTGAATAACCTGTTTTGGTTAACTTTCACTGCGTCGTTCTAAGCAAAAAACCTCCAAAAGACACACAACTCCAAATTAAAGCTAATGTTGCTCCATAACTTCTAGATGTGTAAATAAGCAACTGTTTGCTATATCAAATTAAAAGATGATGATATGTCAATGCTGTGTGAACAACTTGTTTCCACTGACCAGCCAAAAAAAGTTTTACATCATGCTGCTAAGTTACTCCTGCTTGTGATACTGCCAAAGGTAGCACATTACAAGCTTAGACCATGGTATAAAATGGTATACACTTCCTGTCTGGTGTGATCTGAAGCGTTTAAAGTGTTGATGGATGAAAGCAGATACAGCACAAATTTCATGTTTGAACTTAATTTTACAGCTTGTTTTATCTGCTAGCTTTAGTTAGTTATAAAATATATTGGTGTTGCCAGATATCACGAGAGTATGCTGTCAAATCTCACGAGAGTCTGTTGCCGAGACAAAGACAGGTCTAGAATAAACTTATCTCTTGATTTGTCTATATGAACAATATCAATTTAGTGTCAGAATGTTAGGAAGATATGTGGCTTGTGAAAAATGGGTCCAATATTTACTTGACACGTGACAGATACACAATGACTTTGTGACACAATGACTCTTAAATACGCTGTCTCTTTTCTAAAATGTCTTTGCTTCAAATCCAAGCAAAGTTATTCACCATGCTTCTGTCATTACACATTTGTGATATTATTAATCTATCAAATTGCAAGCAGCTCAGCAGGTAACTACATATTAAGTTATACTCCTGATTTATTAAATATTTTGAATATCCTTGACTATCTTCTCGTTTTGAGCATCCCCTAACTCCTCACAAATCAATATATTCAAACAATCCTTTGGTCAGACTGAATGGCTATCAAATCCTTCAGTAATATCAAATTTAGTAGAGCTGTTTACACAATTGCTTGTTCAAACTTGATGCCTTGCCAATCTTTCTATATTCTCAGCAAGCTTCGTCAGTCATGGTATAAACAAAAGTGGACAACACTGCGAGTCTTAGTTGTTGTTATTATAATCATCATGATTCCAAGGACATTTTAAAATATGTTGTGGTTTTTCTGCCACTAAATGACTGAACGGACAATAAACAAACAACTATTCTGCCAATCAAAAAATATGAGGAAATGAAACCAACATTATCAATCTCTTATCAATCTAAGTGTACAGATATCACTTGTCAGTTTTCTCTCTCACATGCTGCCCCCGAGCTTGAACCGTAACTTGTCATGGGAGACTGACAGAAAAATGCAACCAAAACTAACTTCCCCCTTCCAACCTCGTAGCAACACCCTTTCTGGTTACACCTTAAAACTGCCCCACAGAAGCAGAGCTTAACCTTACGCACGAGAGCCCCTGCCACAGCAGAAAAATGCATTTTTGAGCAGTATAACGGGCAGTAAAAGAGGGAAATACTGCTGCTGTTACACCCCTCTATGGCCCCCAATAAAGGATGCGGGTGATGGGTGCAGGAGGGGCTGTCAATCAGGCAAGGGGTCCCTGGGGTGAACAGAAGGCAGGCGGTGGTGTCGCTCAGCCATGACCAGGGCACAATGACCAGGGCCTGACCCTTCAGACCTACCATCACACACATGCCAGCAACCATGACACTCACAGGGAGGGGGGCCAGGCCCAGAGAGGAAGTGGAGTGGACCTTGTATATGTGCATTTTTACATCTATCTTCAAACACCAAAGGACCGATCATTTCTGTAGTTAAATGGTCAGTAATTATGAGTATGACTATGAGTTATTATAGGCGCACTACTAAAACCTGCAGACCAACTATCCTAAACTTAACCAACAATATACAAGTGTATAAGATCAATTTAACAAAATCTTTAAAATGGGGGAAAAAAGCTTCCTCTTCTTCTCCCTCATATAAAAATCTTTCCTTTCTTGTGGTCAAAACAGTAAGTGGTCCAAAAAGATATTTGAGTGCAACCTGCTGCAACACACACACTCACACACAGACACACACTCAGTTCAGAGTGGGATAGTGGAGACAAAGGCTGGCCTCCACGCCCCTTGCTGGGAGCACACAGTCGACTGGACACACAATTGAGAGCGGAAGCAGATCAGCTGGCCTGGGCCTGCGAGCAGGGGGGAGAAGAGGGAGGGAGGGGAAGAGGGGAGGAGGAGGGAGCAATAGAGAGAAAAGGAGCCCCCCATTCCAAATTATTCCAAGTTATTCTGCTGGATGACTGACTTCATTTCCGACCAAAAGCAGGAGAAAAACAGAGGGAGGGGTGAGAGTGTAACGGAGGACTGTGGGGAGGAGGAGGTGGGAGCTGTGGATGGGAACAGGGTGGAGACCAAGGTGACAGTCAACAGCTCCCAACCAAATTTGAATATAGACTTTTTGATTCATAAAATGGATGTGCATAGGCCTTTATGGCATATAACATACAATATCAACAGTATTCTAATGATTCCACACCTCATTTTAAGTGAAGGCAAAGAACAAACAAAAACAATGCTCAACAATAAGGATTGCCCTCTTGCCTAGAGCAGATAAAACGCCATATCTAGCAACTCCAGTCGGGTAAGTGGTAAAAAATAATTAAACCGTTTTGATAATCGATTAATGAAAGTAAAGAGGTAATTTTTCATGCAAAATGGGCAGAAAATGATTCTTCCAGCCTCACAAATATGATGATTTCCTGCTTTTCTCTGTTAAAGTTTTTTTTTTTTTTTTTTTTTGGCATTTTTGCCTTTATTAGATAGGACAGCCAGAGATTAGACAGGAAACGGGGCAGAGAGAGGGGTATGACACGCAGCAAAGTGCCGAAGGCGGGAGTCGAACCAGCGGCCACTGCAGAGGACTAACAGCCACCATACGTGGGTCGGACGCTACCCACTGAGCTAAACGTCCGCCCCCTGCTTTTCTCTGTTAATTATCATATTAAACAGAATATCTTTGGTTTTGGACTAACAAAGCAAGACAATTAAAGACATCACCTTGGACAAGAAACTAGGATGGACATTGTTCACTATTTCCTGACATTTTATTGACAGCACAATTAAACATGACAATTAACTTTTGTCTTTGTTGTTATTTTATAACTACTAATAAATAAAACAATACTGCAGGGGCAAGTAAAAATTGACGTCAGACAAGTAGATTTCAGACCCATACAGAAAGGTTGAACCCTGCACCATGAGTTAGGGCCGCAACTAACAATTATTTTCATTATCAATTTATCGTGTAGTCTATAAAATCTCAAAATATTGTGAAAAATGCTCATCACAATTTCCAAAGCAACAAATTCAAATTGTTTTCTTTGTCCAACCAACAGTCCAAAATGCAAAGACTCTTCATTTACTAGAATAAATGACAAAGACAAGCAGCAAATCATCACATTTAAGGAACTGGAACCAGCAAATGTTTGACATTTCTGCCTGAAAATAACTGAAACAATTAATCGATTAGGTTATCAGAATAGTTGGCAACTAATGGGAGTGTGCCGATCTGACACTCAGTATCGGTATCAGGCTGATACTGGCCAAAATCACTTGATTGGTTAATGGGAAAAAGTATAATCTAATACAATCCATTAGCCTCAACTATCACACACACATTCTTAATTAAACCTTGAGCAACATGCCATAAAGACACATGTCACGAGTAACACAAATTATATTTATTTTAATTCAGAATATTTGAACAGTGATGACCATTCAAAAATACCACAATACCTTCTATGTGTGAAATAGCAGCAGTATAACAGAGTCATGTTGTGGGCTGTGTATTTCTTACTTTAGGGGAAGCAGAATATTTGTTTCACAGTTTGGCATGATGTTTTTTTTCGATGGCTACATTACACAAAGTGCATCCATGCAAATGTATTAACTACAAGTTGTTTATGCAAGGGAAAAAGACAGTATCAGTTTCAGCAGATATTCAAGAATGCAGTCTTGATATAGGACATGAAAAGTGGCATGAAGCTACCCCTAGCAACTTTCAATAAAAATATCGATTAACCGACTAATCATTGTAGCTCGACATGATAGAAGAGAGGAGAAGAAGGAAGAGAAGAGAAGAGAAGAGAAGAGAAGAGAAGAGAAGAGAAGAGAAGAGAAGACGTGATGGGGGAGCACGTGCAGACCAGGCAGGCCTGGGCCTCGAGGCCGGCTGCTCCAGTGTATGGTGGAGAAGGGGGATCCTGGACAACCATTTCCTAAGTTGACAAAGTGGCCGTTTGTCTGCTGCTCCGGCCCATGGCTCACTGGGCTCCAGCATGCCATCATGCTTTGCTCCTGTCTCAGCCTTGGGCTTCCCACCCCAGAGGGGAGTGGTGGAGGGGAGGCGAGGACAGGGGTATAGGGGGAGGAGGAGGGTGGGTATTGAAAGAAAGACAGGAGGGAGAGAAGAGGAAGAAGAAGGGAAGGAGGAGAAGGAAGAGGAGGAGTGCGGGAGGAGAGGAGAGAGAGAAAGGATGTGGCCTGAGACCTGGGTGCTCGCCAAGTCACCCTCCCTTTCCTTCGCTCCAGTCTCCCCCCTTCTACCCAACCCCTCCCCGGCTGCCTCTCTCTACACAATGGCCGCTTCTCTGCTGAAATTTCACGTTATTGGATCCCGGGCCTGGAGTTTTGTCCTCCCACAATGTCCAGGCAGCGGAGCATGCTGCAGGGGAGACACACTCTGCAAGCTAAAAGCTGGAAAACCATTCCTCCTTTCATTAGCATCAGAAAAGGGGAGAAAAGTCCCCCCCCCCCCCCCCCCCCCCCCAACCCCTCCACCACCTCTTTTTTTTTTTTTTCCATCGCCCCTTTTCCTCCCCATCTCTCCCCTGTATCAAAACCGGAGGAAGGCTGTCAAGCTCGGTCAAGCTCCACTAGGCCACTTTGGTTTGTAGGACTTTTGAGGGGGGGAATCATTAAAATATCATTGGGAAAATAAACACAAGCTACTTATCCCAATCCGATTCTATAGATTATCCTCACAAGGCAAGCAGAGGGGGGAATGGAAGATGGCGTGAAAAGCTACTCTGCGTGTGACTCATTCTCTATGCTTTCTAAAAATGTGTGGCTATCTTCAACAGCTGTTATCACAGATAAAATGGGCTACTTTTACATTTCCTTAACAGCTTTGACCTTACCTAAAACGCAATAATATAGGTCTTGGATGTATTCAACGCAGATCAACTTGCCAAAACATCCACACAAGTCCAATGCTTGTAGATACAATGTAAAGTATGAAAAGTATGTAATATTAAAGCTACTTCAAGGAGTGTTTTTAGCTGGTTATAAACCTGTCTCAATTTATTACTGATGGCTCTGTATGACCTACCTACATAAGCAAACGAGACAACCTGAGAGAAGACGGCTATTTGTATATGGTTATTTTTAAAGCGTGCCACTAGGTCTGATTCTCCTTGAAATCGAATGAAATGAGCTTTTGTTTACATTTTCATAGCCAAAGTTACAGTGAGTAGTACATAAGCTAGTTAAAAAGAAGCTGGTGGAGAATTTCCTTTAGATAATTTTATTTTTGACATTATATTTTGTGGTTATTACAGTAGAAATACTACTACTTTTATCTACAAAGGCCTCCAAAATCAACAATATTAAAGCTCCTTGTAGTAGCTTTAAAATGCAATAAGCCTTGGATGTAATCAGTGTAGATCAACTTGCCAAAAGATCTACACTAGTCCAAGGCCTGTGGATATAATGAAGCAGAAAAGTATGTAATATTCAAGAATTTATAAGAAATGCAATCCACCATAATATTCCCCTCCAAAACAAAAATCTAGAGTAATAAAGGGCAACTTGGAGTTCTAAGCGGATAAAGTGGTGCAGTTTCCTTCACTGTGATCACGCCTCATTGAAGAAATGAATAACATGCAATCTGGGACTCGACCGTCGATTCCAGCAGTGCATCTAATCTGAACGGTGCAAACTAGCTGGCCAATTAGCCATGGTTCAAGTCCCCTAAATAACCAGTGGCAAACTCAAGGGCACAGACATACCCAAAACAAACACCAACATGACCCAACATGGATGTAGTGCAAATTATGACATAAGGCCAGAACAAGACACTGAAGGGGGCTGTCTGTTAGCCATTAATAAAACTGGACTAATAATGGGACAATACAGACAGAAACACCAAACAGGCAGCCAGCATCACAAGCCTGCTACATTAGCTGCAGTGAAAACGAATACGTTGGCTATAGAAAGAGAAGTGAAAGAGAAATTTGCCCTATCTCCTCTCAACACCTCAGGCTGCTGGTGAGTCATCTCCCTCACAAGAACATTCAGCTTAGCTACCAACTGACTCAGGAAAAAAAACAGAACAAGCCTACTCTGCTGCTGCACCAAACAGCCAAGCTACACTTCGAGTTTACCATCATCCTTTCACAGACACACCACCTAATATGACGACAAATTAACTAATCATAGTCACTTCGGGTAGCATCCGTCACAGGCAGCAGTTGGTGGGCAAATTAGCCTGTAGCCCAAATCAAGGATAGACCTAAACCAGCAAATGAATGTCAAAACGGCTCACTCAGACAGCATCTCTAACACTGATTTTCTAACCAACCCCTCTATTACCGGATTGGGCCTGCAACCCCAACAACAATGTTTGAGGTGCCGCTGTGCTGTGGCACTATAAATCAAAAGAATCCCATATGTGTATCAAATGCCAAAAAAGTCTTCTCAAACATCAATCAAATCCACATATTGAGATGATCTTAATTTGAACCGCAAGCATTTGGAAAATTAAAACCTTGCGCTTGCCATTACAAAATAAAAAAGAGGAACCACAAATTTCAACTGCTGCGGCGTCTCTGGTCTTCTTTGATGTGAGAGTAGTCCCCAGGGACCCGAGCGTCTACTCGTCAGTCACTCTGAAACCGAGGGGGAGACGGGAAGCTGAGGGAACGAGGCTGCCGTCTAACTGTGGGAGAAACCATCAATACGTCTCAGGAGCAACTTGGGAAGGACAAACCACCAAAACCATGATGATGGCCCATGGATATGAAGAGAAACTGCTATGACAAGTTGTAAACCATCACAGCGTGCCCTGTTGTTAGGAATAACATAACATTATCATGATCATCATCATCATCAGAAACCAATGTATTGGTCCATCTTGAAAATCAATTAGATTCACATTCAAGCAGCTTTCCGTTGAATCACTGCCTCTAAGATTCAGAGGTATCAAGAAACTCTTTTACCAACCACAAAAAGTCTGTTCCAAATTCTAAATATAGCCACGAGACAGGACAAAATCTGATCAAAAGATACTGAGCAGATAAAAATATATGTTCTTACAGGCCTCGAGTTTTAATCCTATTTGAAAACTTGTCTCATTGATTCACTTATTTGATAACATAAAGCTATGTTTGCATGAATTCAGTGATCTAGGATCAGAGCCTATCTCTCCCAGAAACACATACACATGCCAAATGTTCTCAGAGAAATAAACACACAAGTGCGTGTGTGTGCACAGACGCACACACAGAAACCCCTTCCTGTTTTCTAAGTGTTTGGAAACTCAATCAAAGACACAAGGTTTAGGATTTACATCTGTGCCCTTTTATGTCTGTGGCCTCGCAGGAAAGAACCATCTCGGCCCAGCTGCAGCAAAGAGCTCACAACAAGGCCTAGCCTTCATGCTCCCGCATGCAGCACAACTGAAAACAATATCCACAATTCAGACACTTAGTGCTAAAAGCACTTCTTAGAGGCATTGAGATATGGTCTGTGAACATCAGAGGCCCTTCTTGACAAAGAAATAAAGACAAGCCCTGCTATCTGGATGTTGTGATGGAGACACAAAAAGTTTTTTTAATGTAGGCTTCACAGCCTACATGCACAGCATAGGTCCACACCAGGTCTTTGTCTTACAAACAACATTTGTTAGAAATATGCTCGAAATACACTGCTGACATTTATACCAGTTTATGCTCGCTCCTAAAATACTTGAAGAGGAAATGAAAATTATAAGAGGGAAGTGGCTGGGGTTTAAAATACACAGAATCCAGGCCTAAATCTGGCCATGGGAATGGAACAGTCCACCACTATACAAGGCCTGCTCAGTTTGTTGGCTTGTCTCAGTTACAGACAGTCCAAGCCCTCTGGTTATACACGGGATCATTGTCATTAATCAAACAAACAATACAACAACTTCTAGTAGAACAAGCAGACAGTTGGACATAAATATTCTGTATGCAAAATAACTTTTAGGATTAAGTAACTGTTTTAACCCCAAGCAATAAGGTGAAACTGAGAGAAATTTAATGTAAAGACACTTTAATTTTTACAGTATAAGTATATCTTGGATGTACATCTAAAGCTAATAAAATGTGAGAACAAGCCTAGCAACCATTTCAGTTAAATGCTGTTAGAAGTGCCCTTAACACATTTCATTAGTCTCTGTAAACCACTGTGGTCACAAGCAACACTTCCCCAAAAGAATACAGAAGCAAAACCAAAGATGTGTTCAGCTCAGCAGACTTTGTCAAAGGTAAGACACGTCTCTAAGCTTAGACTAGTTCAGCCAGTAAAGCTAAAGTGTTCATGGAGGTCATATCCAACAACTGGCAATAACCCCAAATAATACGATCTATTAAAAAAAAAGGTCCAGGAAATTATTTAGCTTAACATAAGGGCCACAGGATATAGGCAATTACCCAGGCCATAAAGCACTAGCCCTAACAGCTGAAGTAGCTGTCTCCCTTTGTCGTTTCACGACATGATGGGGGTTGTTTAGGGAGGAATGTGTTTGGAAAGCTCTGCAACAGGAATAGGAGTGCAAAACAGCCCTCAGGTGATAAGATCACGACACCCACATTGGCAGATAAAACGCTGAGCTGTCAAATCAATCACACAGATAGGAAGAGGACACAGAGAGAGGAATCACCTGACTGGCAACAGACAATGCCAAAGAACTGCAAGAATCTAAAACAATGAGGCCATACCACATGCATGTTCAGTGGAATATAGAGGCAACTGACGTGTTTGCTGATAAAAAAAAATGGATGAGGGATTTGTTTTTGGTTGATCACCTGTTTGATTTTTAATTTTCTTATGGTACAGACTAAGGGAGAACAGAGAAGCCTTATTTCATGTTTTCACAAGAAACTTCTTAGATTAGAAACCAAAATATAGCATTTTAGCTTGGAAAAAAATCTATTCGCATAGACAATGACTACGTAAAAAGAGTATCGGCAGTACACAGATAAAAGGTACCAGTACAGTGCACCTCGACAGACGACTGCCTTGGTCGAGATAAATATTTTAGATAAACGTGACATTCAGCAGAGAAGCTGCTTGCACATACTTTCATAATCTCCCACTTCTCCCAGCATGACCATAGTCCTCGTCTGCAAAATTCGCATTAGCCTTATATCACACCACACTCTCCACACCAACACACATCCCAGCACAGACGCAAACCAAAAATCTGACAAGGCTTTGTGTGCCTTCTTGTCATTTCAGCCTTGTGTGAACATAGTTGCACCAAGGCCAAGTAACATGTTCTCAGCAAAGGGTGTGCTGTGTGTGTACACCAACTTGGCTTACCACCCATCATTCAGACAAAACCACTTCAGGACTATCTGTTCACACGTTTTCTGGGAGATTTTCAAATTGAATGTTTACAGTGCAGTATATGAACACATTTTTCTTTAATCATGCTTGAACACAAAAGCATACAGTTACGAGATAACCAGAATTTAAACTTACAATATCCACTTATTAAAGAAAAGGCTGATTTTTCTCTAAGATTTCTTTAAGACTTTTGTGACTCTTTAAAGATCTGAATTTATCTTATCAATGGAAGACAGCATCATGTCAAAATGTGATAAGATTTTGATTATTATTCCTGATGCTAAAAAAAAAACCACTATGATGCAAAATATCTGATTTTTTGTGAATAGCTGTGCCATTAGAAAGAGCTAATAAATGTGACAAAAATAAATGGTTCAGGCAATGATCTGTATTCTGTTCACTCCATGACAATGAATCATACAACAGCCAGAAAGGTGGTGGAATCATAGCAACAATGTTTGGATCACTTCGCCATCTTAGCTGCTGCCATCATGCAGTGTGGAACAAACCAAGCAAGCATGTACTGTGGCTTGTACACCACCACTGATGATCTGTATGTAGCCTATGACAGTAGTTCCCTAAGTGGGACCTGGAGGCCTGGAAGAGTCCCTGAGGTTATTGCAGGGAGTCCCAGCAAATACAGTAATGGTTTAATTTCACTGTAACACGATGAGAACATGCATTCAGATGACTGCTCAAATCAGAGGTTTCACCCTTCTCACTAGCATTACAGCTAAATTATTACACAATTTGAGCTAAACTGTGTGTAATTACAAAAATCAGCTCACATAAATTTCCCTTAACCAAAATATAGTCAACTGAGGGTGTGTGGTTTGGTTGTAAGCTATGTGCTGTGGCTTGATATGAGGAAAAAGAACTCCATGACATATGTTACATAAAAACCAGAAGTGTAGTTCAAGGACAAAGCCTCCATGCATTAAATCAATCAACCTCATAAAAGACCAGATAGATGGAATGGGGAAAACATGGGTGTGTTTCAAACATTAAAAGCATGACACTGTAAATGGCTGAAAGGGCATATGACTTCCTCTGTGACAAATACATTATCAAAGAAAATCCTCGGAGAAACGTCGCTTAAATAAAACATGCGCGGCTCTTATGTGAAAAATAAAACGCCTAAAACAGACGAGCACTGGGTTTAAATGTGCGATTGCGACGTACAGCAAATGCAGGAAATGTGATCATTGTGTGATCGTCGGTGCAATGCGAAACAGTGTACAGTGCTGTGAATGGGCAGGCAGGTACTTTATGAATGGAGGGGATCATGTGACCGCAGCACCTCCCGAAGCAGATATTTCTCACTGACTGTCAACAAGCGCACACAAGGGATCAGCCCATTAAAACAACACCGAAATGCGACTTGAAATGGGCGCGACGTGCACAAAAGCGCCTCACGAACAGCTCACAAATGATCTCCGTGGCTCGCGGGGATTTGGGGCGTGCGGTGACGCCTTTTTTTTTAAGCGTTTTTTTTATGAATGGAGATTGTGATATGTAAATGAGTGTGATTGAGAAAAAAAAAAAAAATGGCATCTTCAAGCTATTTTCAACGTTGTGACATTGCCGCAATCGGCTCGAAGGGTTTTTTTTTTTTTCGTGTGAGAAAAGGCAGAACATGATCTTGCAGCGCGATTTTTAATCGATGATTATGTTCCGAAATCATGGCGGACAGCGTTACATACACATCTAGACTGTCAATACAAGGCTTTCTGATCATGATGCACTGAACAGACATGTATATATAATCATATTTAGACTGAGAAGGAGGGATCGCTCATAAACTGCCAATCTAAAAGCAATAATAATGTTATTGTGCTGTTAAATTAATTATGAAGGCAACCATTAATATGCCTATATATATATATAATGTGGCCTAATATGAATCCTCACAGCATACGTGTTAGTTAAGACCAGAATTATTAATATTATTATTTATTATTTACTTCATTTACTCATAATGCAATCCACATAATACCTCTATATTAGCCTAAAAACAAAAGTCTGTGCCTCTTATTATCGATATTACAGAGTAAGATGATGAAATAGAAATGTCATCGGGAGCTGTTAGTGCACATCCAGACACATGTAAAGCTGAGCGCACATTATCGCAGCTTGTGTGTGTGTGTGTGTGTAAATGGAGGAAAACGTACAAATAAACAGTACTCACTCGTTGTTTGGATTTGTTGAATCTTCACTCATTTTCTTCCTCACGGGGATCCAAATCCTAGCAATAGCATCGACGACGCGGCGACGGCGGGACAAAACACCACAAATATCACCATTTTTCCCTTCACATGTAGAATTTACCCCCTGTTTCGGATTTAGTAAGTAAACGATGTACGAGCGGGCATGCCTTTGCTAAAGCGTCCCTGTTAAAAGCACCAGAGTGGGAGCTAGCTTAAACGTTAGCTTCGCTGGCTGGGAAAAAACTAACGTTAAATCGCGAGGAGGAATGACAACCGTTGATTCATTTTATCCTCCCTGGAAGTAAAATCCGACCACAACAAATGGGCCATCGGCACCATCTTCTTCAACAACCAACAAAAACACAGATCCACCGGCTTGCAAAAAAAAATGTGAATAGATCCTCAAAAAATGTAGAAATCGTTTGGCAGGTTATT
This sequence comes from Lutjanus argentimaculatus, assembly GCA_034769285.1. Classification (NCBI taxonomy): domain Eukaryota; kingdom Metazoa; phylum Chordata; class Actinopteri; order Lutjaniformes; family Lutjanidae; genus Lutjanus; species Lutjanus argentimaculatus. Next base: position 23,392,880 of record JAWZSL010000003.1, on the reverse strand, counting down.
TACGGCTGGCTGTCGAGCATCCATTCGCCAACTTCAGGTCCAGGACAACACTTGAAAAAGCGCTGTGTGTGTGTGTGTGTGTGTGTGTGTGTGTGGGGCAGCGTTGCTCCGTCAACGTGTCCGCGTAATTTTCTAGTAAAGGCATCCAAAAGACGAAAAAAGGCTTCAGCTGCTTTCAGTAGTAACACCGTACGCGTTGAGTGAAAGCGTCTACACTTGAAATCTTCCTTGAGAAGTTGGTGGACATCTGCTTTAATCGAACTCCATTTTCAACTCGGGGAGGGGAGGGGAGGGGAGGGGGAGGGGGGGGGGGATGAAACATCGGAAAACTGGGCGGATGTGTCGACCCTCGCTTGAGAAAATTAGATCCTTCCGCGACGTAGTAAAAACATAACACTCTTGCGCCAAAATAAGCTCAACCCGACCTCGATTTATTCCACCTTCTTGAAGACTAACATATTTGAGCTAAACTGCGTTCCCTTGTAGCCGCATGCGGTATATTAGGAGTGTTTCTCTCCAAAGTTGACCTAAAGTAGTCCCCCCCCCCCGCACTTCCCAAAAGAAGTTTCCCTTCAATCACGCATTGATACAAGAGGGAAGCGTCTGTGTGATAGCACGCAAAGTCGAAAATAATCTGGAGGAAGGACTTGGGCTGACACACACTCACACACAGACTCGGTCATTAACAGTTTCTCTTGTTTTATTTCATTAAGCAGCTTCACTGTGATCCACCGCCCCTGAAACCCTTTTAAAGTCTTAATGTGGAATTGTGGGTAAATGCTTTAAATGCTCACACAGCAAGGACCGCTGCAGCACGTGGAATTATATTAGATCCCCTTCATGATTTATTTGGTTAAACCCAAGATAGTATCTCTGTCTGCCAGGTTTTTCATTAATCATTCAGCTGCAATAGGGGAGACTGGGGACAATTGTAACATTTTTTTACATTTTCCCTCAGAACTCACAGACCGATTGCAATACTCAAGTCATCTTTTGAAATGAGACATATAGCCAACTAATTAACAATACAACTTATATATTTTAACTGAGAAGGGCAAGGCTGTAATATTAAAATGAATGCAAGCCATAAGAGTGTTACAATTACCCCCTCGGTGTAACACTGAAAAAACAAGTCATACTGACCCACTGTATCGCAAACAAAAGCACACCTCAAAGTAATCACATTAACGCTGTAGCATCTAATAATGTCAATCAAAGGCCCAGTGTGTATGATATAGTGACAGCTAGTGGTCAAATAGCAGATTGCAACCAACCAACCAGCCTGCCAAGCATGTAGGAGAAGCAATGGTGGCCGCGACATTTGCAAGAAATGCAAAACGGTATATCTAGAGCTAGTGTTTGGTTTGTCCCTTGTGGGGTACCACATAAGCATGGTAGTGCAACATGGCAGATTCCATGAAAGAGAGCCTGCGGTCTATTAAAATAAAAACAGCTCGTTCTAAGGTTAGAATTCTTATTTTCAGGTTATTATACACCAATTAAAACATTTCTATGAATATTATAGGGTAATAGATCCTCCTAAATGTTCCACACTTTAACCACTAAGATTTCCCTAAAATTATTTATTTTATTTATTAATTTATTTTTGTATATTGTCAAATTCTTTTAAATGTCAGGCATTGTATGCAGAAAAACTATTTCTATTTTTACAGAAGACGAGGAAACGATACTGATGGTAACTAGACTTCACTTATTTGAACATTTAAATTTAGTGAAATATGTTAATTTTCTAACAGAGAAGTATGTCAACAAAGACAAACAATGTTCTTACATTGGGCCATGTGGCACAGGGGCAGTTGTAACATAGTGTTGCTACAACTGCACATTTAAATATGCAGTTATCGTAACTGTAGACAGCAGAAGGAAAAAAATATTAATTTTTTGTTGAAAACTAATTGCTAGCTAATGTTAGCATAATGCTAACTGATTAGCTAGCTTATGATTTATGTAGATAAGCGAGCTAGTTTGTTTGCATTTTCCTAACAATAGCTAACGTAACATGTGAATATATGTCACTTTATATATATGTCACAGATTTTTTGTCCCCCAAGAAAATCTTTTAACCATCTTCAAAATTTGTTTTTCTTTCCAGATGAGCTTAGCACACAGCATATTTAAGTACAGGAAACAGGAAATGATCAAGTTGACCAAGGTACCAAGCTTGCTCAACTGTCATTGGAGCACAGAGCAAAAAGGGGCAGGACTTATGAAAGGTCAGTTGCCACTTGTTACAAATGTCCCTGGTCTCCCCTACACACATGTGTAGCTTCAAACCAACAGGTAAACTTAAAGGCTGAGAAAGCAATTCAGGCAATTAGGATATTTTCTGAAACAGCTCAAATCTATTCTGAAGACTAGTATGAAAAGGTAGATTGCGGTATTGTTTCAGTAATGTAATGCTCATGATGGTAAATAAAAAATGAGGCACGAGATTAACCTCCATTACTGTTACAACAACAATATAGTTGAGGAGGGGATTAAAAATACATACAAGTAGATCGAGTGATACGGTTAAAGCTGCCCCACCTTAGACCCCAAACTCTCTCCAGACAGCTGAAGCACTCTCCAAAATAAAAAAAAAGCCCCAGAAGTAACCAGAAAAATTCATGTATGCACCTATGAATCTTATTTGCAAATGTGTTAAAAAGCCTTGCAGAGCGAATCGGTGGCCTGGTTGCGTAAGACTTAAATGCTATTGGATTTCTGTGCTGTGTGGAATGGCAAGAGATCAGGCTAAATGATTCTGCCTGGTTGTCATAGTGACAGCATGTTGTGTGAGAAGTTTCTTTGTATTTCTCTGGCTTTCATACAGCTTGTGCCACAGCCTTATGTTGCAGAGCATATAAAACATCCCTCTGTGTCACTGTATGTTGATGTAGGACCCTCACGTGTGTGTCTGTGACACAAATTGTACACGTCCTTTGGTATTTGATGAGGTTTTCTGACTAAGGCGTGTACTGATTGCCTGACAGCAAAGGTGAATTGTCTCTTGGGATTGTTTTCTCACCAAAAACACAAATGTCAGCTTCATATTAATGTTACGTGAGCTTAGTTACACAAACTTTGAAGCTAATTAAGTTACAGAGGACCGTCTCTGTGTGCATTTTACTAAATGTGGCCTCCTGTCTTCACTTCTTCCTTTTTTGAATTGGGTTATCACTGTCATAATCAAGCTTACAAGCCCAAATAAAGTGTCCCTTGTTTCAAATGAAGCAGAAAAAGCAATGACCATGAATTTTCCCACTAGCATGCCTGTATCCTTTAGAGTATTCAGAGTTCAGGAAGTCAGCCTTCTTTCTCATCTCACAAATGTGTATGGCCGTGGTGCATTTCCTGTGTTTTTCACACACTGAGCACAACACACTGTAGTGTACTTAAACAAGGCAACAGGATGTTTAGCTAACAGAGGCATCCTTTGGCTTCCCTCACTAAGTGCAATCAGGGTCATCGCAATTCTCTTTAAGACGGTAAACAAGCTAACATTCCTATATTGCCAACACACGGCCGCAGAATAAAAGATGTGTTTAGCTCAACACAAACCTCATTCAGCAGAATCCAACACAAACAGAACCTTACTTGACATTCAGGAACATGGCTGAAATGATTAGCAGATCATAGTTGAGTGTTTGGTCACGTCTTCAGTAGTTACTGCTGACACTAATGTTCAGAACTTCTTCAGATTATCTGAAGTGGGGTTGTATGAGGTACTTAAAGATAGTCAACGTATTACCTACAGTAGATGGCAGTCAGCACGTCCACAGTTTGGAGAGCAGAGAGGAGCACCAGCACGTAAGCAATATACCGCTGCAGACAGGGTCAGCAACAACAGGCATTTTAGCCACTTAAAAAAGGTTGACTTAAAAAACTATCAATATCAGTTTAAATATACACTATATTTGGATTTTTTTTTTTTTTTTTTTTGGCTATATTAGGAATTATTCATTTATTGAATCTGAATTATCCTTTAAAAGACTAAAGTCACTCAATAACACAAACAAACAGCAATAGCGTGACTATAAATACCTAAAATAACACCACCTTAAATAATCTTAACTACCCCTTTAAGAGCTTTCATTTTTGTCTTGAGATATGAGTCAATGCTTGAAATGCATTAAGAGTGCTTTGTAATGTTTATGTGAATCCTAATTAGTCTGTGTAGACCTGTAGGTGTGTGGGTTTGGAGTGGACTCTAATGCTTATTTTGAGTGTCTGTTTGCAGATCATAAACAGAATTTGGATTAAACTGAGCTGACAAATTGAAAATTCACAGATGACATTGGTAGTGTGAGGTATGAAATATTTTCAGAATGGAAAATTCACCACAGATTGTGATGAGTATTTTGAGCCCTCTGTAATTTGTATTTAGCTGGGCAAGAAAAAAAAATAAATGTAATTTGTGACATAATTTGTAAAGTACTGCATTTGCTTGTCATTATTTATTTGAAATGCATTATTTGATATGTCATTTTATTCTCAAAGAAGACACATTTTCATCCCCAGGTTTAAACTGTAGAAAAAAAGTTTTTAAAAAATTAACCTAATCTTAGTCTTAGGCTAAATTTAAGATGACATGTCCTGTAACGTCCAGCAATGCACTCACTGTGAACTACCATATTTCATTTGTGTTATTCGTGACCAGTAGCTTGAAGAAAGCTGCTTTGGTCTTTGGTGCAAAGTTTCCCTCCGTTAAAAGTATAATGTGATCAGATATTGCTTGTTAGGCAAGCTTACTGAATGACTCTAAAATACAACAGAAGAAAAGTGCAGTTAGCAAACACATGCTCTAGACCTGGCAAATATACTTAATAGCCAGAAATCACCAACACGTCCTCGATGACCCTGTCCTGACATCCACTTCCAATGCCAAGTTGAAGTTAACAAGAACTTGGCATGGGAACTCTGCCTTCTTTCCTTAAGAAATAGAGCCATTTAGGCACCAAGACTACTGGGTTAGGTTAAGGAAAAGATCATGGTTTAGGTTAAAAAAAAAATATCTATATAATATATATATATATATATATGTATACATATAAAATATAATATATAATGAACAAGATACTTTTTGATGTATTTGTGCCCATCTCTGTGAGGTTAAAACTAATATCACTTATGGCATAAAAAACAATTCCCAGAAACATTTCTCCATGGCCACGTTTATTCAAAATAGCACAGGAGATTCATTCCCAGTATTGGACCATAATGACTAGAATCAGATGACGACCTCAGAACACAGGTGATGTGATCACCAGCTCAGGCAGCCTCTGGTCACAAGAGAGGAGGAGTGAAGGCCTCTCTTTGTACAATGACTATGGAAAGGAAATTCAGTGTCTGTGTAGTTGCCGCCATACAGTCTGCAAAGACCTGAAGGCTTTGAGTGAGAAAGACCGGAGATGGCTGATGACAGCTCTTGGTAAATAACCTAATCTCAGTCAGGATCCTTTGCCTTATATGTACCTCCTATCTTTTTTTCTCTATTAGTTCCTTTTAAAGATGTATAACTTTTGTTGATGTGGACTTGTTTCTTTTCATTCTTAAAAAACACCTGTAAGGTTTCTCCCTCTGGACAACAGCAGTGGACTCACAGCAATCTGGGCCAAGAGGCGTGGCTTAAACAAGAGGTGCTGATTTTTAAAGGCCTGGCAGCTGAACACAACAATGCATACCTATGATTAGTGTGGGCCTGGCCTCGGAAGCCTGCGACTTTTAGGCACGCTAATTGTAGGGTGGTGAGCAGAAAAGGTGTAGCGGCTAGAGGGGAAGGAAGTGTGAGGGCCTTCAGGCATGTTTGACTATGTTCTGCTGTGTGTGCAAGCTCTCTGTCTCTCTTACTGACTGTGTATATATGCATATGACCAGAGTGGAACTAAAGACGCAAACATTTATTATATTGCTTAGTCGTTCTCAGAATACTGGTCGGGGAATCTTTGATGTTATTTAAGCAGCATGAAGGGATTTTCTCTTTCCAGATTTTGTTTCAAGAATGTCTTAGAAGAGAGATGGATGTGGATAACTAGATGAGTAAAGTGTGTCAAAGCTTAAAGAGCTGATCTTGTGACCATGCACAAGGATGTTGGTTCAGATGGAAGGTCATAATGGCTGCGCGGCCCTTGATGGAAACACATCCCTGGGATTGTGTCAGTTCTGTAAGTGGTTAGAATTTGAACTATGTGAACATGCAAAAACTACACTTGAGTGTGTTTTGGATGGAGAAGTAAGTTGTGTGTAATGCTTATGCTTAGAGTGAACAGAAACCAAAAGTGTAGCACTATACTTTATAGTAAATCATTATTATACACACTGTAAAAATTTGTTTTAACCTTAAAGGTTTTGTGTAAGATTTACAGCAAGTTATTGGCAGAATATGGCAGAAATGGAATATAATTTTTGTAAGATACCATAGAATGAGCTGTTTATATTCAGAGGGCTTGGATCCTCTTGCATGGAGGCTGCAATGTTTCTATGGTAGCCCAGAATGGACAAACTAATCACAGGCTCTAGATACAGCCTTTAACTGTTTTTTTTTTGCAAGTTTTGCAGCCACCATAGTTTGTCTTACATGCTTGGAAGGGTAGGGTGAGGTGAGATAATAGGTATCCCTACTAACAAAAAGTCACGGCAGGAACATAGTTGCAACATAACTTTTGTGACATGTGACTTTGTAGCAGCCTACTTAGCAAACTTAGCAAGTGTTGTCACAAGCATGTAATTTAAAATGTCACTGGAATATTGTCCCAGTGTTGCCACCACTTTTTGGAAATGTTGTGATGTTTTGGCAAAGTTGCAGAAACATCATGATAGTACAGGAAACATCATGCAGAGGATGTCGAATAGACATTGCAAAAATACAATGGCTGCTACACTGTAACAATACTGCAGTAACATAACGGTAATACGGTAATAATGGTAACATTGTAACTGTAATGTTGCTGTAACGTGGTTGAAACATCACAATTACAACGTTGCAGGGACAAACTGTTTGTAGGGATTTAGTTGGTTGCAATCAATCTAATCACTAGTTATCACTAAATTCTACACACTGGTCCTTTAAGGAGTTAATGTTCAGGCTGCCAAATATTTTAGGTTGACTGAAAGACAAGTTGGGTTACTTTTGTAATGATTAAAAAAAAATTCTTATCAAAGAGACTTGAAACTAATTCATTTGTACTTGAGAAAACATGACGAGTGAGCTTAGCACATTAGGTTGAACCAACAACTTTTCATTCACACTGACAAACATCACAAACAAATTTGATTTCGTTTTACATTTCCTAAATATGTGAAGTCGGTTCTTCATTTCACACAGAGAACTTAAATGCATTCATTTTAAGTGCAAGGCGTAGGGACTGAATTCAGTATTAACCCTCATTATAGTTTGCAGTGTTGTCAAAAAAAAAGGAACCATGACTTATCTTAATGTGTGTTACAGACACAAGTTTTCATCATATAAGTTTACCTCAAGCTATGAAAAAGAAGGGTCTCTTTTAATTCTCAAACAATGCATGCTGGGAATTCTAATAATATGGTGATAATGTTTCTTTAGAAACTTAATTGAATGAGTTGACTGAACTCTGTACAGCACATTCATTCAACTCATCATTTCAAGTCAGAATATTTGATGTTAGAAAAAGTTCCTAAATACTAGAAATCTTAGGTTTAATTAACTTGAATACATAAAACTTGTATAATTATGTAAGGTTAATAAGAAGAGATTATCTGAGTCCACTAAATTCCTGTATGATTTTTTGCAGTGCAGTTTTCTATGTATCAAATGCATGATGAGGCTAAGACAGTCTTTAACTCCACTTTGGAGTTGCTGTTAGGTTTGAAACTTGGCTTGATTGCAGTTTAAGCTCAAGTCTGCTTTACAGTGTAAATTTGTACCAGTTGCTAACGTCTCAACTACAAAAATGGGAAACTAAATTGGTTTCAGCCGCAGTTAGCTTTTTCAGTGCTCGAGACTCTGTTACTTCCTATTGTTTGCATGTTGTGCGTGGGCTTGATTGAAACCTGATCTAGCTGGGGAAGCTGTGTTTAGGGTGAGGTGGACAGGCCTTTGTTGCTGCCTGAGGGGTGTTTATTTGGGCGGCTTCAGTTGGCTTCCCTGTAATCATCATCCAGCCCCACAGGATAGAAGGGATTAATGAATATGTTGGAGGGGAAGTTACAGATGACTATTTACCATTCTCATGGGGATGAGAAGGAACAGCATGAGAGACGCAGGAGGAGAAGAAGTTTGCATGTGAGTGTGTGTGTGTGTGTGTGTGTGTGTGTGGGGCACATGCATGGTTGAGCAGTTGTGCATGTGCATTTATGGATATAAGAAAGAAGAACAAGGAAAGCAAACTAGTCAGAATTTTTCTATTATCATGATTAGTATTTTTATTACATTAAACTAAAAGATCCAGGGTGATCAATGGCAGAAATGGAATACAATATTCATAAGTTTTTTCATTAATCACCAGAAAATAAGAATCACTGTGTTTACCTTAGAATGAGATGTTTACATCTACAGAGGGCGCGGGTCCCCTTTCATGGAGGTCCTTTAAAGGAATAGTTGACATGTTGAAAAATATGCTTATTCGCTTTCATCCCCAGAGTTAGATCAGAAGATTGATTCCATGTCAGCCATCTGTTAGCTTAGCTTAGCACAAAGACTGGAAACAAAGGGTAACTGCTAGCGCAGCGAAGAGTCCTGCAGTCAACCACAACATGTTGTTACTACAGTTCAGTTTTTGTACTGACTAAAAAAATGTGACATAATATGTTTATAAAAGTGTTTTAGAGGTGCTGATGGACAGATTTTTTTAAACTTTTGACAGAACTAGGCTAGCTGCTAGGCTAGACTTTCCAGTCTTTGTGCCAAGCTAAGCTAACCATCTGCTGGCTTCTTACAGTACAGACATAAGAGTGGTATTGCTGATCTCATCTAACGCTCAGCAACAAAGCAAGTGAGCGTATTCCCCAAAATATCAAACTATTTCTTTAAAGCCGTGGTTCTCAAATAGGGGTCTGGAAACCCCAGGGATCCATAGAACTTCATGGATTCATTCATTTAAATTTTAATGATGAATGTATTTATTTCATTATTTTTACAAAAGGCTTCATAGTTAATGAATATTTTAATTTTTAAATCTGAAATAGTTTATAGATTATTTGCAAATACTTTTAATATGTGTCTAATATCTTTATAATAAAATCTTTCTTGTGTTGTTCTTTCATACTAGAAGTGTAAGAAAATAGGCTACATAATATCATTCCAAGGTACATACATGACAGGGTCCTGGTATATTTTCTACTTTGCAAGGGGTCCTGCTTTAAAGGACCAGTGTGTAGTATTTAGTGGCATCTAGTGGTGAGCCTGCAGACTGCAACCAACTCACCTCACCCTCCCCTTCCAAGCGCAGGGCAGCAAAAATCACAAAAACAAACAAACAAGCAAACAAAAAAAGGCCTTGACAAAAGGCCTTGTCAGTAGCCAGTGTTTGGATCTGGGCCTGTGTAGAAACATGGGGGCACAACATGGCGGACTGCATAAGAGGATCTACACCCTCTGTAGATATAAATGGCTCATTCTAATGTAACAAAAATATAACAATTCTTATTTTCAGGAGATTGTACACCAATGAAAACATGCTTCTAAATATTATATTCAAATTCAGCCATATTATGTGAAGAAATCCCTGTAAATCTTCAAGGGATTTAAATATGTAGCCGTCAGAAAGTGCACCATGTTGAAAATCAATTTTTTGTTATCATTTACATGCTTTGATCAGCCAACATTGCAAACATGAATTTTACATAGAGGCATAGAGCTTTTTTTCTATGAAAAAAGATGAAAATACAATAATTGTTTTTATTTTCACTGCAATGTCTCCATTCTGCATCAAACAAGAAGGAATCAATGACTGTTAAACCTCTGAGTCAGACATGAGTCCTCATGTTACTCTTCAGAAGAGTGTTCAGATGTCCTCCCTGTTCCCAAAACTACCTACACACATACACATGCACACATTTTGCTATGAAAATCTAGTAACAATAAGTTGCCCCCCTCCCTCCTCGTCAGCTGTGTAGCCCCCATCCCCATCCCTTTCTTTCTCTCCCCTATGGCCTCCTCCACTTAATCCTCCCGCTCATCTGGGAACCACCAGCACCCCTCCATGAAGAGACGCATTGTGCCCAGATTATTTGATTGTTTTCAGATGTTGAAGCTTTCCTACACAAAAGGGGAAGAACAGGGTTTGTCCAAAAGCCCTGGGCTACTTGGCCAATAGATGGACACACAGGGAGGAGGGGAGGGTGGGGGGAGGAAAGAAGGGATCGGCGCGGGGCTCAGGGAGCGGACACACGAGTCAGGAAGTGACCCCTGCAATGCCAGATTACAAACAATGTGCTCTCTCAACTTCTGCAGTCCTCGCTGTGGAACATACCACTTCTGCGACAGCCAAAGGGGTGGTGCTTGTAGGAGGAAGGAAGGACAGTTTCAGCCCTCTCCTCTCTCTGCCTCTCTCTTTAATGCTGCATCCATTCAGCGAGGAGGTGGGTTGGGGGTAGTCGGGCCAGGAAGGCACTTCACTGATGAAAAGTCGCCACATGGAAATGGATGAGAAGTGGGCTGGGGGGGGGGTGGGTGAGTGGGAGAAGGGCGGGAATTGGCTTGCACTAGCAGCAGACATGAACGGGGATGTAAGAGGGGAAGAAAGGGAGGGAGGGAGGTGAAGGATGGGAGACGAGGAAGAAGGAGAAAAAAAGATAAGGATAGCAGCGACGGGGAATGCAAGAATAGGGGAAGTAAGCGTAACGGTGAGGGAGGAATGCCAAAGAGTAATGGTCTGATTCAGGGCTCGTCAAGCATGGAGTCCCGTGCCTGTCAAATAGCATGTAACCAACAACCTTTTTCTCTGTCTGATGGTGGAAGAGTGTGGAAGGGAAGCAGCGTGTTAACACTGAATGGAGCTTTTGTTCTCAGGGTTGTTGTGCCTTTACATTTCACCAAGCCTGTACATGAAACTGACTTTGCACCTCTCTCATCAATCAATCCATCTCATCTCATCACATTTTCCTGCAGTTGTCTCACCATTTCATCCCCTAAACTCACCTCACCCTTCAGAATATCTGATTATTCACATTCTTCCTATCTGCGCTGCGTTCGTTCACATAAAGACTACCTGGGATTTTATTCTTATCTTCACTCTTAGAAATAATGGTGCTAGTTTGTCCCCAGAGGATAACCCTCTTTGGTTTCTCTTAGAATCTTTTCTAAAGGTTTCACTTGGAACCCAAGCAACACATCTTCATATATATCGTCATACCTACATGACAGAATAGGTCAATTGCCAATTACTCCCAAATGACAATATCACCATTATGTTACCTCAAGTTAACTCACACGACATTACACACTTGATTTATGTTACAAAAAGGTCGCAGATTGGTTAGGTTTAGGCACAAAAAACTACTTGGATAGGTTTAGGAAAAGATTGTGATTTATGCATTGTTGTTGCATCACTTGACAGAAATGACATTATTCATCTGACAGAAGTCGCATCTATAACAAAACTTAAGTTACTCAAAACTTTAAATAATGCATTTATTTTTTGTTTCACACAGGACTTAAACCAGGTCTTCTTTCACAGTGAAAGTCCACCTCCTCCATGATGGACTTTCTCGCTCCTTATACTTGTCCTGTCATTCTTGATACGTCCACTAGAGCTCACAGCCTAACAATAAACAGACATCAGTCAGAATAAGATCCTTGCACAATCGACCAACACGTGTGTTTATCTGGTGAGGATGGGCTGAACCCAACATAAAGGGTTATACCAAGAACCATCTGTAAAAGGTTTCACCCTGAACCCCATATGAGAGGTCCCTCCTATGGTGTAATGGTTCCACCTAGAAACCACCATCACCACCACCAAACTGGCTCTGGTTCTTATACCGGTTCTATTCAAGATTCTCAGAACCTTGCTGCTTGAACCTAGAAACTAGCACACCAGGTTGCATTGCCTCCAGTTTTAGACCTTTTCCACCAACAAGGAACTGGCTCCATTCCAGTTCAAGCGTTTAATTTTGAACCATTAGGAGCATTTCCACTAAAAATGAACTGGTTCTGGACCTGAAAAGTTGGTTCCCAGCTTGAACCAAAAATAGCAGGTTTTCCTTGGGAACCAAAGTTGGCATGTAATACAGTGCATTCCATTTACGTCAGAGGTGGGCAATTTCCAGTACAAGTTAGAAATTAGTTTTTTTAGCTTGATAACGCATCCTGCCATATTTCATGCATACAAATATTGCAGCAAAGACCACATACTTGATTTTTAAGTCGGGGTTGGTGAGATTCCTCTGACTTTCTGAGCTGGAAATCCAACTTCAGGGGGTGTTCTAGTTGAAATTTCCAACTGGGAACTCGGAAAGTCAGACTTCCTAGTTCAAATGGAATGCACTAATATTCTACAGGGCACTGGGCCTTGTCCAGCAACCTCTGTTGATGACATCTTTGTTTACAATGGTTCCATTCAAAACCGGTGGAAATGTAGGCTGGTTCACTAGGTAGTGTAAGGTTCCAAGAATCTTGAACAGAACTGGTTCAAGAACCAGAGCTATTCTGGTGGAAAAGGGCCTTGTAATCAAGGACGTCATTGACCGAAGGTACAAAGCACAACAACCTGTAGAATATGACATGCCCACTTTGGTTCCCCAGAAACACCTGTTATTTTTTGGTTCCAGCTAGGAACCAACTATTAAGGTTCAAATACATTTTCTATCTTAACGGAAATGGTCAGAACATGCTGGTGGAAAAGGTCTGTCTGAGGGTTCTATCCAGAACCTTTCCACCTTCAAAGGGTTAGAATCAACCCACCCAATTCTCTAAGAACCTCTTTTTCCAAAGGTTTTTAAATTTTAATGAGCCCCCTGTGGTTCAAACAGCCTTTCTTAATTCAAGAGGTTTTTCTAAGAAACCCATCTGGGGGTTCTATTGTGAACTCTTTTATATTATTATACAAAAAATTTCAACAATCTCTTAAGAACTCTGTCTTCCAAAAAGTGTTCTTCAGATGAAGAGTACTTAATGGAACCCCTAGTCTTACAAATCACCCTTTCTTCAACAAAAGGTTTTTCAGAAGCAAATGGCTTTGAGTAGAACCCAAGCCCTTCAGGCAGAACCCTTTTGGAACCCTTATTTTTAAGAGTGTAGAGCGAAAAGGACCTAAGCAAATCTCCTGATAAATGAAAGAAAAAGACCCGGATGGACACACACACACTCAAACACACACACACACACCCCACACACACACACACACACACACACCAACCACACACACACACACACACACTCCACCCCCGTCTGCACTGTCATGTGTGACTCACAGTGCATCGCAGCACCGTATGAACTTCAAAAAGAGGCTGGCTGTACATTCACAGTGTATTCAACCCCTGCTCTTTAAATAGCTCAGCCTCCTCCAAACAGAAAAATCCATGCATTAAAAATGACTGAATCATACAAGAATTAAAGAGACAGAGAACATCTTTTCCATAATGTAACAGTGCACAGCAGCAGCAGCACTGCACAGACAATGCTAGCTTGTGTTGGTTTAAGCCTACATGTGTTCATGTGAGCGAGGTAGCACATGCATGTATGTATGTATGCACAGAGAACATGTACAGTATGTTCTATATGTGTGTGTCTTACACAGATTTATGTGGGTGAGTGTGTGTTTTGCAGAATGTTAATGAGGTAATGAGGCAGAGGTGGAATGTAACTAAGTACATTTACTCATGCACAAATTGGAAGTACTTGTTTTTACTAAAGTATTTCCATTATATGCAATTTAATACTTTACTACTTCTATCAGAGACAAATATGTACTTTTTGCTCCACTACATTTGTCTGACAGTTTTAGTTACTTTCCAGATTACAATTTCTCATATTCTTCTGTCCAGCGAAAATCTTGTATCTCAAAATGTGTTAAATGTGATAAAGTGAAAGATTAAGCGTCCTTTATATGTTAAGAAAATTCTCCTACCTCCCAAGCTATAGTTTTTTTTAAACCCCTTTTGGATCAGAGATACATTTGTTTAGAGTAACCATATTTCATTGTGAACAACATACACATGTCCTCTACTAATATCAACCCTCATAAACATGATCAGGCCATAAATTGACATTGTGCATTGTTACTTTTGACTCTCTCCATCAGGATGAAAGAATTACAGCTGTGGGACAAAATCAACCACAAAACACTGAAGTAAGTAATATTTCTGGCATATAACACTCATTAATGCTTCAGTTAGTTCCTCTAGTAAATGACCACGTTACTTTCAAATCAGTTTATTATGTTAAATGTCACACTTGTATGAAGTTGGAACAATGTGTGCACAATGACCTCTTACGTATGTGCCTCAGATAAAACAGCCTGACTTCTCTAGCACAAACAACTGTACTGCACAGTTGTTTGTACAACTGTACTTGTATTAGCCAAATACTGCTCTCTCCAAACCAGCTCCATGGGTAAAATCAGTCATTTGACCTTGCAGAGGACAGTAGTTGCTCATCTAACTCTGCCTTGATCTGTTAGTTTGTTTGTGTTACTTTGGTGTTTTAAACTGACAGTTGAGATTCCAAAAAAAAAATCAAAATAACACACAATAACACACACACAAAAATAACAAACTGGGGCAACAGTGGCCCAGCGACTCCCATGTTCTGCAACTCAAATTACTGATTTTGCCCATGGAGTTGGTCAACATGAAGAGAGCAATATCTGGCATATTTAACGGGAGTTTTCCATCAGAAAAGGCTGTATAACTCCCATGTTACAAGAGAAAAGGCCTGTGTTGCAACCCTTACTTTCGTCCCTGCTCTCCCTATGTTTACTTAAGTAAAGGATCTGAATACTTCTTCCACTACTGGTAATAAGTTATTTCATGTTTGGTTGTCATGCTGCTTTTTTAACAAAGAAAATGTCAATATATACACATAATTGTGCTGTATGATCACCAATAAGTGCATGTATGCACACAGGGGTCTGAATTTACATGCCTACACAAGTTGTATTTGTGATTGAGCATAAATGTGTGTTGCTGAACTGTGTGTTTTTTGTCTAAATGTGTGTGTGTCTGTGTGTTGTGGAATGCACCTGGCCTGATAGGCAGGCAGAGGAATGCTGAATACTGTCTCTCGCCCAGGGAGGCAGGGCTGGAATGTGGCCCAGGCCCTATTCTTCTCTCCACTGCACAGCACAGGAGACTGCAGGTTCACACACACACACACACACACACACACACACACACGGTTGCACATCCAGTCCTAAGGCCTGGTTCCGCATGCAGCCAAGGTTCCACGTGCACCTGTGTGTCTGTGTGTGTCTGCATGTGTGTGTGTTGGTCCGGGGTGTAAAAGTGCTTTCCTGCCTGCTCAAATTGTATGTGTGTGTGTGTGTGTGTGTGTCTGTGTGAGAGTGTGCACGCACGTGCTTGAATGAGCAAACTTCTCTAGAGTGCAACCTGAGAGCAATTAATTTTTCCTTTCGAGCAGGAGCTGTGTAATTTTCATTGCTTCACGCATTGTTATTAAGTCGTTCCATGGTGCTGCAAATTCCAACCAACAAAGTGAGCTTACTGCACCTTTTAAAACTTGCCAGATCTGCTGCCCCGCCACTCCACCCCCCTCAAATCCCAAAACACGGTCAAGTCCACAACAGGAGGAGGAAGCTAAGCAATGTACTGCTGTGGACAGAGCCAGCATCAAAAGGCATTTTAACCGTTTTAAAAAGGTCAGCCTAAAAAATTTGACACCAATTTATGTGTATGCTATTTTTGACAGGAAACAGCGGTTATATGAGCCAAATAGGATGGGACAAATCAGTAATTTTACTTCACAGAACAGTAGTTGCTGGTCCACCGCTGCCTCAGTTTGTTAGTTTGTGTGTGTTATTGTGTGACTGTTGTATGTTTTGAAAAGACGGTTTGGATTCACCAACATCTGATGGTGAGTAAAGCTGTGCAAACATTCAAATCTAACATACATTTAAACTGATATTGATTTTTTTTTTTTGGTGGACCTTTTTTTAAAAAAAATATTTTATTTAAATTTTTCATTGTATACAATATACACTATCTACACCAACAAAACAAAACCCCACAATTTTCACAACAAAACGAGTCAAAAACAAAACAGAAGACAAAACAAAACAACACCAGCACACCTCTACTCTGCGCACAAGCTCAACATCTTTATCTTCATATCTGATCAACTGAAAATATGTTAAATGTAAATAACCATATCATATATAAACACACTGCGTATAACTCAGATATCATTCCTAATAATCAAGTACCCCATCTTTAATCCTTCATCAACTCTACAACAAAACAATATTTTAGGTCGTGACTGCTCAATAGGTGTGTCCTATAGGTGGCATTACTGTCCACTGCTCTTACATTGTGACAACAACAACACAACAAAAAACACCAGGTTCAAGTACATAGGCACTTTTTTTTAAGCACTTAATGTTTGTAATATGTGTCCCCATATGATTCCAAATGGAGCTAATTTCTTTTCAGTGGCTATTGTCTATTCAAATAATGACGCATTTTCACTGTGTAGCAGTGTAGGAGGACATGCAGATTTCTACTGTGTAAGTAGTTTTCTTAATACAATTGAAGAAAAAACAGAGAAATCCAACTCTTAGTGTGTCCTGTAACTTATCTTGAAATATACAAACTGAAGAATTAAAATATTTTATAAGTGGCTAAAATAATGCATTACAGCACATTTTACTGCTGACCTGGTCCACAACTGTACATTGCTTAGCTTCCATGCTGTTACTCCTCTCTGCTTCTCCAAACTGGAGGTGTGCCAAACACCATCTAGTGTAGGTAATACACTGACTATCCAATACCTCATAAAACCCTGCATCAAATAATCCAAACTATTGCGTTTAAAATGCGACCACGATGCAGATTTTGCTGTAGAAACAAAGAAAGTTGACTTTAAGTGTTGTATACAGTGTAACAAACAGCGTAAACCCCCCAAATATCCTCCTGTATTTACACAATACCAAACTAGAACCAAAGTAAACAAGAATATAAACTTCCATTTAGATCTAAACAGGAGTGTGTCAGCATTTTCCTCTCCTCCTGCTGTGGTGGGCTGTATATGAAATGCTATCCATTCTCTACTTGGCCCTGACTCTGCTGCCTCTGGCCTGAGCTCTCTACGTAGCACTCAGATCAAAGAGTTAATTAAAGAGCCTGGGACGTATGGGGGAAGTTGGCCTCTATGGTTTATATGTCTGTCACCCGCCAGCACACATGCAGGCCGGAAAACTAGGTCTCTTAATTGATCGGGAGTAATTAGTCTGTTTCCTACAGCGAGTATGGCTTTTCAGGGCCTGACAAAGTTGACTATCGTGATGAAGTTCAGCTTTCTAAAGGAGTCAAATGTATGCAAAGATGTTTGGATGGATTTGTCCAGGAATGGAGTTGATTTAAAGGAGCAATATGTAACCACTGCATGTCCAAAAATCAGTACAGTAGTCCATATAGCAAGTTGGAGCCATAGACTGTATATCAAACAGATTGAAATCCCATTTAATATCCAATCTAAGGTTGAAGCAAGTTCCCCCCCGCCCTGTCCTCCCTAGCTTGAGGAAGTTCAGGCAGGCTGGAGGAACACTGCTAGACGAGTGCAACTTTGTAATTTGACAATAACAAGCAACAATGAGTGCTACACTGTAAGTTAATCAGCTGTTCATAACTGTCAGTTGACTGTCCATGTAAAGTTAAGCCTGTTGCCCTGAAGCCAAAAGCCCCCTTCTCTGAAAATACACACACTGGACTCTACAGTGACTGCCTGCCTTCTGCCTGCCAGACTCTATTAACATAATCCACAATTAAACATTATAAACATCTACTCCTTCTAAAAGATTATTTAAGATTTCTTATGACTCATAAACAGACACTTACTCATTCAAATAACATTCAGCATTCATTTGAACTCTAGTGAATGTGAAACGGGTAAGTAATAACAAAAGTTATGGGCCAGAATAGAAACGGGCTCAAGAGTGAGGTCCTGAGAAAATCCCATTCATATTCTGAATAGAAGATTTAGATTATTAGTAATAATTACTAGTAATCATCCAAGGTAGATATACCATGAGCTATGAGATTGTGAAACGATAGTATATGCTCCGTAGAAGCCAAGTCTAGTGGATATCAACCCTGCTTAAAAAAAAGTTTTAAAGTTTTATTTGCAATGTCATAGAGAAATACTACAAAACCCACATTTGTTACCATGGAAATGTTTACCACCCCCGCAAACTGGTAGTTCCGCTAGCAGGCTTGCTAATTAGGTAGCTAACATGAATCGCACTTTTAATGCCAGTGAATATAAAGTATATACACACAAAACACAGACACAATATATTATAACACTGTTATTAATAGTATAAACACTATAATAATGACAAAGGTTAAATTTAAGAAGAAGCAGGATCATTCATAATGGTTTATGGGATGAGTAGTAATTTTTTTTAAAAAGTTCAAAAAAAATTATGTATACAGTCTTTACCTTTTTCCTTTTTTTCTGATCTCCAATCTTTTTTTTTTTTTTTTTTTTTTTTTGGCCAACGACCAAATGTTTTGTTATCATGATTGATCTTGTAGTTGGGTGGCGCAGTTCCAGCCTCCAGAGTCTTTATTTAAGGATTTTCAGAAATGTCAAAGGAGGGAATAAATGAGAAATTCGCTTCTGGAACCGGAGCCACGGAAAAAGTGTGGGGGTCACTGTTCTGCTGCCTTTCAGAGGACACTACCGCTGTAGCATTGTTAATTTCTGATGACAAATCATGTTCATTTTATGATTCATCACAGTAAATATATCACAGATTTCTCCTTTAACAGAACTACCATTTATTCCAGGAAATGTTATCAGAAACCACAGGAGCTTTGGTTTCTGTAAGTTTGGCCACTTGGAAACGACAATACCACAAAACCAATCACATGCTCTCAGTCAAAAGTCCCTCTACATGATTCTACAGAAAAGAAGACAACAGCCGTGCACTCCAAATTCACCAAAGTTTGTTTTTATTTTTTCAAAAGAGGAACTATAAAAAAAAAAGATGGTCCACATAGTGCCGTCATTCAGAGCCAATTTACTGCATGGCAGTCTTGAGACTTGCAGAGCCAATTGATTTTTGCATTGCTTTTTTGATCTCTTGCACAGCGCCAGGATCTCTGGACTGTTTTCTTAAATGGGACAAATAAACAGGGTCTGTGTGTTTATTTGGAAAGGGGAATTGGAGAATACAGAAGGGAAGGGGAGGAGAAAGAAAGGGGACGTGGGCGAGGGTGAATGGAGGAAAAGTGGGAGACGAAGGGGTAAAAGTGGTGGGAGTGATTCTACTATTAGAGCCTGTTGCATTGACTCTGACCGTGGCCTGAAAGCCAAATCAAAGCGTTTCCATTCACACTGAAAGTGGCTTTATGTGGGCTGACAGTAGCACAGAGCCCCGGTGTCACATGGACACAGCTTCTCCTCAACACTGCTGCCTGCTCTATTTCTCTATAATGATTTTCACTCGTTTAAGTACTATTGTTTATTGTTCATGCGTGCAGAGGCCCACTGCTTATCTGCATTATATATGTTAGAGTTTGAGGATAAATTAGATTTTATGTTCTAATCAGCAACCTACATACATGTGCATTTGTACCTTAACTAGTTGGCGCCTGTATGTACTTGTGATGGATTGTTTGTGCATGTGAAAGTGGAAGGGCATCACGTGTAACCATGTAGGTGTGTGAATGAACAAGCAGCAGCAGCCCTGTTGCTAGGTGAAATCTGAACTGCTTTATTGTCAGTCTTTTCTTTTGGTCTATACTGCCATCAAGTGGATGAAGGTAGCATTGTGAGAATTGTTTCATGTACAACAAAATGTAATGCTGTAAATCTGTAATCCATCCTGTTTTAGAAAAGACTGAGTCATTTATACGACAAAAGAAAGGTGACCAACACTCATGTCTCATAATATAATACAAGGCCAGAATGAAACTGTTATTTCTGGATTGGAGTGGTACGGTGTTGAAGTGCATAGACGGACACAAAAATATTTATGCTAATCTGAGGTAAAGACAAGACTGAAACATCACCCAAGTGCATGATGAGAGCCCTATTTTAACAAAAGGTTCTTATCTGTTTTCAAAAACAATACACAGTTGATAGTTTGGTGAAATCAGTGGGGTTAGCACCCCCTTGTGGCCGATGATGTATTGTTCAAGAAACTGGCCTCTGCCCAGAGTAAAGTAATGTGTTTCACTTTAACAGTTTGCTCTGATGTGTGGCAGCACTTGATTTAAATAGGCCTGGGCATTAAAACAATAGCAGCATTTATCAGCAATAAATACTTTATCAGAAATTAAATAGTTAAATTCTATGTTCAATAGTTTCACTTAAATGCATTAAATGCAATAGAAACAGTCTGGAGTGAGGAAATTGTTAATAAAAAACAACAGGTCAGCTTGCCGGTGTTTAATGTGTGTCAGGGTGAAATTATTATTTTATCCTTATTTATTTTTCATTTATTTGTGTACATTTCATTCTTGTATCAACATTTAAATTATTACCTGGGTGCTTTGATAAATAAAGTGGCTAAATTCAACATTTTTTTTCCTCCTGCTCTTTATTAAAAATACATTCATTAGAAATTATCAATAATTATCAATAATGATAATTTATTATCATTATAACACTGTATACGCTTTATGGTAAAACAAATTTTAAAAAGTATGGGTAATTGTATTATCCAAACCACTTATTTGACGGTGAAGATGAAGATAAACTCTCCAAAAACATAAGAATATAAATAAAAGAATAGAAATGGTAAAATACTGTAACAGAAAAGCAGCAACTAAGAAGTGGCTTGACAAGGAACCATTATGATTTGTAATTTTTTCCTTTTAACACAAGTATGTGGCTCACCAGCAGTATCATATTTAATAAGTATTTCCAAATTTCTTTTCTGTAATTCATCTGTTTGGTATTCTTCCCTTAACTTTATATAATTATATTGTATATTATATTATTTTCTTTACTCAGTGGCTTTAGATTGGGTTGAGAGATGCATTGGCTGGATAAATGTCATAAGATAAGTAATTTAAATTTTCTTTGAGGACTGGATGGACTGAGACTGATATGGACTTCAGGTGATTCTTTCTTGACACCCAGGTGAGTTTGTCTTTGTATGCCTTCCTCTCCTTATGGGACTACTGAAAAAGTTCCTCCAAAACAAAATAACAAGAAATATATATATAAAAAAAAAACTGACACAGAAATGTACATATTCAAAAGAACATTAGTTAAATTTGGTTGTTTTTGAGTAGTTTCCCCCCAGCAATCAATAAATCCTTACTCTGATATATTTTTGGTAACTGCCATATTGGATAATTTCACATTTGACAACGTAGTTTTTCATATCTAAAAATATCATATGAATACGCATCAATCCATTCATTTATTTATCAATACATGCTTGTAGCAGACTCAAACAGGCTATCAACAACATCAGGTTTTCTATCAGTAATTTCAATTTGCAGTATGGATGCAAAACGGTAGTAAAAAGTAATAATATAGCACTAATGAATGTGGTTTGCAGTGTGTCCTGTATCAGACTGCACTGAAAATGAAGTTTAAATAATGTTTTATGGAGCAAACATATCTCAAAGCTGTTGCAAAAGGCTGCACAACATCAGAACAAAACATTAGAACAAAACAGACAGAATAGTTCAAAAACTGTTGCAATCTTGAACATTTTTGTATTAAATACCTCACACTCTCACACCTCTTAAGTAGCACGGCTCCTGGGCTCAAACTTCACCACTATTGATCTTGATTTCACAGTTGATTTCTCTATCCTGGGCCTGTTAAGGTGGCCCTCACATTACTCTTGTCTCCCTAAGTCATTAAGTTCATTTAATTCTTTTTCTTTTCTAACCTCTTCTCCTTGATTTAGAGAAGGAAATTGTTGCAAGGTCATGAACCTTCATCACAATGAAACTTAGGGAAAGACAGTGTCACTGATAGGCAAACAGGCAGTACCACTATAAATCTTTTACTCACAAAACTACTGCATCTCTCAGTACAGCCATTTTTTTTCCTACCAGAGCCTAATAAAATATACATTATACCAGGTGTGTAGGATTTAGTGGCATCTAAAGCTTGAAGCTTGAGGTTGCAGAATGCAAACACCTTGCCTTACCTTAGTGTGTAAGAAGAATCTGCTGTCGCCACGAAAATCATGAAAAACGTGAGAGTGCTTGGTTTGTCCATTCTGGGCCTTGTAGAAACATGGTGGTACAGCATGACAGACTCAGTGGAAGAGGACCTGCAATTTGATATAAAGGGCTCAGGTGATTATACACTGAAAACATAATTACGGATATTACATTTAATTTATCCTGCCAATAGATATCCCTAAATCTTATACACTGGACCTTTAATAAATCATTCTCAGATGGAAAAGTAGTCCTATACAAAAACAAACACTAGAGGTCAACATCATCAACACATAGTCTATTAA
The DNA here is from genome assembly GCA_034769285.1 of Lutjanus argentimaculatus. Taxonomy (NCBI): domain Eukaryota; kingdom Metazoa; phylum Chordata; class Actinopteri; order Lutjaniformes; family Lutjanidae; genus Lutjanus; species Lutjanus argentimaculatus. The sequence continues at coordinate 23,370,285 of JAWZSL010000003.1, read as the reverse complement.
ACTCAGCTAATTTCATTACTTTAATTCGGGTTTCTTCAATAAGAAATATGTTTAAAGCTGTGCAGAAGCTCCCTATAATTCATAAATTCCACATTCCTTTTCATGTCATCTAAATCAATTACTATTTGAACACATCATATTTATGTGTTTATGTATAAACCTAGTTTTTTTTTTTTTGTAATCCAATAGAACCTTCTCAGGGCAGATATCTTGACTTATGGTAGTAAAACCACAGGTGTGACTAATAACATTAATGATACTGCAGCTCTATTCCATTTAAGTGTTGCCAGTAGCCATGGGCCAACATGCACTTCAGCAGGGCCCTGGCTCTAGCACACTTAAATGGAATGTACCCATTATTGTTATTAGTTACACCTGTGAGTCCATCGCTCACCTGTAGGCAGTGTGTTCTCCCCTGTGCACAACTTGCACAGATTTAACAGATGAGTTCGCCTCCGATTTACGTGCTACGTGGTGCTTGCGTGGTGGTCACGCAGGTGGGCTGACGTGACTAATTTGTGCACATATCATACCTGAACATTTAGAATAATAAATGATGTACAAATTGTGAGGAATTGTTAAAATTTGGGTTTAGAGCTCTAATACTGCAGCATAAGTCACAATGAGTCTATCTACTCGAACTTCATTCAACTTTATTAACGCGATTCACTGCCCCGCCCAGCAAGCACATTTAGTGTCACAAATCGAACGCGCCCACAATTGAAGACCCGCGCGCTCCAACAGATACACCGAGTCAAAGTGTCTAAAAAATTTATTTGTCAAAATACGGAGGCTTTCTCATAATTAAAGTGACATTCAGAACAGGAAAATAAAGAGGTTTTGGAGAAAGAAGATTTCCAACGAAAAAATCGTATTTTATGCCTTGAATCGTCGTCAGCAAATGAGGAAGAAGATCCTAGCTTACAGCAGGACTCACCTGCTAACGGTACGTTTAGCTAACGTTAGTTAGCTTGACTGCACTTGGCTGTTGTGTTGGTTGTGTTGGTGGTATCTCTGCTGTGGAGTATATCAAAAGTGTGCCACGTCCCTGGCTTTATGAAACGGTTCAGTTTGATAGGCTAACTCAACTCACGACTATCAGTCAAGTTTCTGGACAGTTTTTGATGTCTTACGTTTGTAAATGGCATTTCATTGTAGCAGCTGACAACTGGTATTTAGGTTAGCTAAGCATAACAACAGTGTGTCCTACACGTGCAGTATGGCAGTCTTTACAGTGTGGGCAGAAATGTGTAGTTGTAGTCAGGGCCACAGCTAACAATTATTTTCATCATCAATTAATGTTTCGATTATTTTCTCAATTATTCGATTAGTTGTTTGGTCTATAAAATGTCAGAAAATGTTAAAGATGTCTTGTTTTGTCTGCCCACCAAGAAGATATTCAGTTTGTTGTCAGAGAGGAGTAAATGAACCAGAAAATATTTACATGAAAGGAGGAGGAATCAGACAATTTCGACTTTTTTTTTCTTAAAAAATTGCTCAAACCAATGAACTGGTCATTTGTTAGGTAGTTGTAGTTTCTGGCAGGAGGCATGTTAACAGAGGTTCATTACTTTAGGTGACAGTCACGTTTGATTTGTGATTAGTTGATCAACATCACATTACCTGACAGTAATTAGAATAGGCTCAAGTTAATAAGCTGGGTTCTCGTTGATAAGATTTCAAAATTGATGTAGTTATGGCTTCTCATGGGTGAGAGTGATGTCTGCACTCCTGCTGTTAACTTTACACTGTGCGTCATCTAACGGTGTTATTCTGCCATTTCGTATTTTCTGTTCACTTCACCAGCCACTTATGAGAGAGAAATTGCTAATGCTACAGACTGTCTGTAATTCGTTTCAGTCTGCGGAAAACAGCGAAAAGTATTTTCTTCGGCCCACACTGATGCAAAAATACACTGCTAGCGATCATCTTACCTGCATATGACTCCAGCGATGAAACAACTCCATGTCATGACCAGTTTAAGTTTTAAGTCAAAATACTGATCGTCCAGTTCAGTGAAGGGTTGACAGTGTTTAGAGATTGAATTAACTGAGTCACAGCTCCTTTTGATTTGAGGTCCAGCATTTTCTGATCAGGCATCTGACATGGAGTCAATTAAATAGGGTGGAAATGAGACAAATTTTAAAATGGGCCACTATTATCATTATTCTAATGGCTTTATGTGATTGGGATTTAATAAAATATTGAAATATTAATGAGACAAGTCTTTGATGTGTTTTTAGGTAAATTAATTGTTATATAATTGAATAATTTAAAAAACATTAGATTAATTGATAAAATATCAACAGATTAATCAGTTAATCAAAAAATAATTGACAGATTTGTCATTTAAACAATGATCGTTACATGCAGCCCTACTTATTATGATTAATATTATTATATAACATATCTGTGTTGAAATACATTGCAAGAATTTGTTGCCAAATATTGTGAGTGTGCTGCTGGGACAGACACAGGTCTTGAAAAAAAGTAATTCTTTTCTGATTTGTCTGTCTGACAAATGCTATTTTAGTGTCAGAATGTTCTGAAGATAGGTGACTTGTGAAAAATGGGTCCAAGATTTACCTTGACGGCTGTGGCCTCTGAATATAAATGTGTCTGAACAGGGAGAATTCACAACATTAATAAAATATTTTGTTTCTTTAATGGAGGGTGGGGGTCCTGTTAAGGCAATGTTAGGGAAAACAGTTCATTATAACATTTTTTACCAAATTATATTTCTCAGACTTCTTTGAATGGTACTGCTTTGTTGTTTTACCATGGATGGATGTGATTTCAGCTGAGTTGTGCAGCATTATATGAAGAGATCTCAACATACAGTGGTAATACACAGACACAAATAAACATACAGATAAGGGGAACGGGGAGAAAAAAACAGGGGAGATGACCTTATCAGAGACAAGCACATGTTTATTGATGGTGAGAGAAACTTTGTTTGAATTGTTTTATGGATACCAAACCCCCACCCGAACACGTAAAGCACACATCTGTCTCCTCAAGGCGTGTCACCAGTGCTTTGATCACTGTGATGTGTTCATCCTGTCACCATGAAGGGATGAGTGTCATTGTCATTTAACACACCACCTTGGAAAGAAACCCAGCAGTGTGTACCCCAGATATTTATATGTTCAACCACATATACATATGATTCCACCATCAGCTCTGTCAGTTTGTGGCATCTCTTGGCAAAACATTTGTCCATCGCATCAACATCTGGCTTCAAAATTATGCCAGACACGTACATCCTAACTTCCCCTGTAGTGTCATGTATGTTTGTGTTGAAGTATACTCTGTCAGCTTGATGAGTGAGCCTAGATGAAAATTCTTTTCAACTTCATTGGCATTAAGGAGGGTGAAGAGCAACATGCCAGATGCAGAGTAAGCACTCACTGCCGTCCAGTAAAGCTGCAGAGAAAAATGTAACCAGGTGAACTATTTATAGAGGAGGTGAGAAAGGACATTTAAATGCTGCCTGCTCTCTGCGAGCCCACTTTGATGTTTGAGTCATTCAACATCAACATTATTCTGTTTTTGTCCTCAGGTCTCCTTTGGTCTTTGCTTGAGCAAGAGGTTACAGACACTATCTGCAGAATGCAGTTTCTGACTTTTTTTAGTAGTCTAAACACACTATTGATGACTGTAGATGCCAATAATGGAAATATTGTTTGTAGTTTTTAAATTTATAGTGTTTTCACTTGCTTTGCTGCTTCATTTTCCTACTCTTAACCTTTTCCCCAAAAAATTAATAGGAAACGCATAGGTATTAGGTCTGCCTGATAGAGTAAAAAGTCACATTGAGATTATTTTGATTGAAATTGTGATATGTGATACGATTAGTGGGAATTATATTTTTGCATTAGATTCATTTTACTGTTTGAATCTGAGATTATTGTGGTCTGGAATTCATTGGGGAAGATAATTTTAGGTATGCAGTACCTCATTATAATGCTGGTTAATTGCGATTTGGTTCAGATTGCAATGTGAATATTGCATTGACCATATTGTGATTTCGATAACATGTATTAATTGTGTAGCCATAATTGGATTCCATTACCATCAGTAAAAAGTGAGTGTCATATCTGACACACATGGACATTCCACATGACATATGTGAAAGTAAAATGTAGCCTGTACTACTGTAACTACGTATGCTACTGTATTCAACACCTATCCAAATCCTCACAACTCTCCTTGACTAACGGTAGAGCATCAGTAGAGTCAGATCTCACAGGAACCTGAAAAGATAATTGGATTGCAATCACCAACATTTTAATTAGTAACTGTGGGTTTTTTTCGATATATTTCCTATCAACAATGGGCTGAATCCAACACCAGTTGTTTTTTTTGTTTTTTTTGGTGATTTTGTATTTTTTTTTTTTTTTGTTGGCTGTTAGGTGATCATTTTCAAAATTTTACTAAAATGATCCATGGTCACTCTGTAGAGTGACAATCCAAAATGTCTTCCCAGCGCTCTCTAATCCAGTGCACAGTACACCCACTCAGCTGACTATGTAGTGTTGAGCTAGGTGAGGAGTTTAGAGGAAACTGCCTGCAGAGTCAGACTCTTTGGACTCCTTTCACACAGTGAATGAAGGATTTAATTCGATCAAACCAGAGTTGGTGGCTGTTGGAAGAATGGACAGACAAACAAGTAAAACTCATCAAATCTTTGTTAATCTGTCATGTTTGAATTAAATGTATTTTAAGATGAGTTGAAGAGCCAGTTAAGCTCATCTTAGTTCAGTAAAATGGAGAAGCTTGAACTCAGAAAGTGTAAGGTTGTATTTCTCTGTTTAAAAAGGAAAATCAGTGTGATAATGTTTACTTTCTTGATTCTTTGTGACATAATTTTTTGTAGTGAATGTACAGAGCATACATAATGCAATGAATTCACTGCTTGCACATGTCTCACAGCTGAGACTTGACAGGATAGGAGGAGGTGGGAAGGGCGACGAATATATCGGCAATCGCTGGTTGATTGACTTACGTTGGCCTTTTGGGAAATTTTAATATATTGCAATGCATACCCTACATGTAGTTAGTTACTCCCTGACATTGCTAGTAGATATGCCTACTGGCTGATCAAGAGTAGAGGGAAGTCAGCTGTCCGTATAAGTTATGTATTGGTTTTTTAAAGTTTTTCAAAAATTGTAAATCACTGCAACCACAAGAGATCCATGAGCATGTCCACTCTGTATGTATCTTGGTCCCAGTTCATTATAAAACAAATCCAAGGCATGTCCACATCAATATTGTTGCTTATGTTATGTGTTTAGTTTTAGGAAAATTACTATTAGGTGATATATATATTGTATTTTTTCAAGTTCAAAATATCTTAGTAACTTTTTACATTACTTTTACCTTTTTTTGGGAGGATATCTAGTTCAGATTTGGGTTCTTGGCCATACAGTAGTTCATGTAGTGCAGAGTTATTTATTAATAGTCAGTGTTTTATTATTAACATCCAGTTTTATTTTACAAGAAAAGTTGCAAAAATGTTTGTGAATGCTGTAAATTATACCTCTTAGAAAGGCTGAAAATTGGAATCGGCCAAAATCGGAATCGGCAGGTCAGACCTTTAAAAAAATGGGAACTGGCAAAGAAAATTGGAATCGGTGCATCTCTGCCACTGACCTTGTTTATGACTGACTCAAAGCTTGTAACTTATAATCACAAGTAGGAGGGATTAACTTCTGTGGTAGGAGTTGTTGTGACTTCAGTTACATTATGGCGGAGAATTTGGTTGCCAAAAAAAATATGCAAATGTGCAACTTGGGTGGCAGTAGTTTGGCTTCATTGTTTAGATGGCTTCTCTGTAGGGGCAGGTATTTGTTTACTAAAAGAGTGATTTGAATCCTTATAATTCTTGTTTACCCCTGGGGCATCAAAACTCAAAAGCTGACTGATGCTAATAGACCTCTGATTTTGTACTGAGCAGTTACTTCTGTTTAACCTTTAAGCTTTGAAAATGAGGCTTACAGAGTTTTTGCGAAATTTTCCTTCTTTATTGAAAACATTAGCATGTGCTTCTGCATAAAATAGTAAAAATATGTGTTACTGTTACAAACTCTTGTGTCTCTTTATGTTTATGTTAAATTAAGTTTGGGTTAAAAAATATTTTCATGATCCCTTTGGAGGAAGGATCATTAAAAATGTTAAAAGTCACAATTTCTGTGTAAATTCTGTCCTGAGCTGATCCTAAGCATTCAGGCTTATTGCAGTGGATCATATTTGATAAAATAAAGCTGCTCAAAATCTGATTTTACTCTTTTCTTAACTGTATACTGCAGTGTTGCTTCTTAGTGACATTAGTGACAGCTATCTACAGCGGACTGCAAGCATTTCACTGCATATGAGAGTGAAAATTAGAGTTTGAATGTGAAAACAGGTTGCGCCAGTGATTGAGTGTTCTGACACCCAGACTGGCAAAATTTGCTAAGCTCTGACATAAGTCACGTAACAAATCTCTCCTCTCTCTTAATTACTCATTAGTAAATATTAGTGTGCAAAACATTCACAAAGCAGCTTCTCTTTTGAGGCCCAAATAAAACTTGACTGTTGTTGAATTTGTGTGCTCTCTGCAAGCTGTGTCAAATATAGTTGTTACTATACCTAATTTTTAAACAATACATGTGTAAAAAATGGTCATTTTTCATAAGTCGATTACTCGGTTGATTATTTTCTCAATGTCAATCGTTGTGTCATCAAACCTAAGGTGACGTCCTCAAATGTCTTGTTTTATTCGCAAAACAAAGATATCCAGTTTACCGTCAGAGAGGAGTAAAGAAACCCCAAAATACTCACATTTAAGAAGCTGAAATCAAAGAGTTTTGACTTTTTTCTCAAATTACTCAAACTGATTAATCAATTTTCAAAATAGTTGGTGATTAATTTGATAATCGATTAATAATCGATTAATTGTTGCAGCTCTATAAAAAATGATACTCAATACCTCTTTCAATACCACAGCGAAAAGTCTTAGGTAGGCACACAAAATAGGATAATTTTTTTCTTCTTAAATTCACAACCTGCACACAGTTTGGAGCAACATGTGACTACATTAAGCACAGACACGGACATTAACCTGCTAGCCATGCTAACATTAACCACACTGTATAGCAGGCGGGCAGCTAATATCTGCACCCGCCGACACTCTGATCCTTTTTTGGTCTGAAAAGGTGAAGCATTTAGTGAGTTGTCATGTTTTGTAGGTTAATGTGTAATGTTTGTGTTGCACAGCGAAAAGTGGCACACATTTCAGCGGCATTTAAAATACATTTTGACGATTAACGGCTTCAAATGGCTTTTCATACACAGTATTTTTTCAGACAGTGTTTAACGTTATCAATTAATAAATTGTGCTCAATTTTAACTGCTTTCTGAGTGTTTTCTTACTGTTAAACTAGTCGACAAGTCTGAATTAAATGTTGCGTTTAATTGAGAGGGAAATTAGTTGCCAGGAACATCCCTGCTTCCTCTACGTCTTGAATATATTGGTGAACATGGTACTACTGTGGCAGTAAAGCAAAATGTCCACCAGAGAGCGCCATTGATGCCAGATTGAATTTCACTGTTGAGTCTTATCCTCTGAAGATGACAGTTGAGGTAACTCAACACTGTTTTACAGTAGATTCAGATCTTATATTGTTTTGCAATTTAAACATTTTGTTTGTTGACATAAAGCTGATATGTTTTACTCTTTGTGTGATCAAGTAAGAAAGGTAGAGAAGCAATAATGTAGACTGCATTACAACTGTATATGAGCAATGAATTAGAAATGAGGTTTTATAGAAGTGTGTAACATACTCGCACCACCTGTTATTTTATGATATATTATTGCTTTAAGTAGAGAAAGAGAGAAAAAGACAGTGCTACTGAAATAGGTGAAAACCTCTTTAACCACACAGATACAAATAATGTTAAAAATATAAAAAAGATACATGACAGTGTCATGAAGAGTAGAAGGAGGGCAACTATCAGTCTGAAAAGAGTCTTAAGGGGCAATTTTAGGGAAACAATGGGGCAGGAGTAATTTAGGAGTTCAGAGGAACAATTTAAACATGTATTTTCCTAAAGGGGATACAACACATTATTAGCTGATTATACTGTGTGAAATTAAGATGAAGCTTATTAGATTGTAGTAAGAGAGTGATGTTTTAATGTTCATGTTCGTGGCCCAGTGCTTGAAATTAAGGATGTCCCGTTGTCCTGGGTACAGTAAAAGTAGAACCTGGCACACAAAGATACAAAGGTGTCTGCTGGGACAATTCTGGACCAGTAGAGAAACCTATTATTACAAAAATTTCTGAGCAGATTTCCAAATGAGCGTTATTTGGATAAACTGACCATATATTGGGAATCTAAATGGTTACTATCTCGCCTAAATAAAATATTAAAACTCAACAAAGTGACATATTCAATTCCCTACAGGGAATGTAAATAACTGCGAGCTCATTCAGTCAGTCATGGTGCACCTGGGAACCTGAAAACCTAAACATATGACGCAACTCTGAATTTTCACTCACCCCACAATACGTCTGTGTAACATGTAAGTTAACAGCACACCACACTAAGAACTATAACTATAAAAATATTGTTGTAAAAATCATTCCAATTCATGTAAATGGAGGAGTCCGGATCACAGTGTTATACTTGTGGTGTGGACTTCACCGTCCGCTTGAATTAGAACGATCTTTACAGCGATATATTTATAGTTATAGTTATTGTTCCTGGTGTGAACGGCCCATAAACCTGCATGTGCGTATGTTTACATTCGTAGTAACTTTTTGAACAGTTATTAAAATGTATGCAATTGTGTACAACCTATTGTACTTGTCCTAAGGAAAAGTTAAATGAACAGTAATTTCTGAGCGAAAAAACGAAGTTCAGTTTGGGATGATGGTTGTTAAGTCTGGGAATTGAAGTAGAATTTGGGACATTTGCAGGACAGATACTGAGGAAAAAAGTTAATTTTGAGCGGTGGGCCCTAACAAATTTTATTATTAACTGTCTATTTCCCTATTGAAAATGATCAAGTTAATTTCCATGTTACAATAAGATATTCTAACGCAGATATTATGTAGGCCACGATCATATAAACCATATATTCATGCCTCGTACAGTCTCACTGCTGTAAGTGTGCCACAGCAACTACACAGGGACAAAACCCTGAGCTCCCAAAGAGCAGAGCTGCTCTGTGTGTCGGCTGCTCCTCTTGCTCTCTGAACTCGGGTGCTTCACCTTCAACTACAGTCTGAGAGGAGACAGAGGGAGGGAGGAGGGAACTGGGGGGAAACGTGCCACATTATTAGAGGAAGTTCATCCTCTGATAAACACATAGCTACACATCCCACTGGACCCACTGTCTGAGATGGCAGCCAGTGCTAAATGTGAGCTTGTCTGAGCTGCGCCACTACAAGGGGAGAAACCACATGGAATTCATGTTTTGTCCCTAGGTTGTTCGTTTGAGAGCTTTAGAGGATTTTAATGTGCCTCTCTGTACCTCACAGTTTCCATTCAAGGGGCTCTCCAGACGCAGTGCAGCTCTTCACAGAAGACATGCATAATCATGGCAGAGGGGAGGGGATGAAACAAAGAGGAGATGTGTAAAGCATCATATACATATGGCACTTTATATTGTACCCCTTTCAGGTATTCTTATGGGTGTTTTGGTTTTAGGTTTGATTTTTTGCGTTGTTACACACAAAGGAAACAGCCGCAGCTCAGTACTTCAAAGGGGCCCCGGCAATCCCACATAGACAGACCACATTTCAGTGGAGCATGCTGTGCTGTGCTGCACTGTGCTGCAGACAGACAGGAGCTGTTATGAAGAAGAGGAGACCATGGCTTCTCATTAAAAAACACTACTGTTTCCTCCACAGATTACACTGCTACGGGAAAACTACACAGGGAAGACACCCTTGCCACGTCTTACAGCGGAAAGATGCGGTGTTACATGATTGGAACTGTCAAATAAAGCATACAGTTGGAGAAGTCTCAAAACAAGTGTTCACAAAAAAATGACAAAACATTTTTAATGGAAATGATTGACAGGTTGTTTACAGAGAAATCTCAGTTTTCTTGATGTTTAGAAGTGTTGAGCCTTTTTGTGAGGGCTGCTTACTTTCAGCTTGTTGTTGCACCTTACACCTGGTCAAGACCTCGAGACGGATCCTAAGGGCTAAACGGCCAGAAAAGTCTTGTATACACTAGTTACTGCACATACGCATAGCTGGCAACCCAAGAATGCATGATAAAAAATGTGTAGTAAGGGAGATGTGTTTTTGGAAGGGCTACAGGGCTCAACAGTAAGGATTGCCTGCTTGCCTGGGGCAGGTAAAATGCTATGTTAGGCTAGGTAGCAACTCATGTGCCAGACCAGGCAGATGGTAAAAAAAAGAATTAAACTATTTTGATAAACAATTATTTGTTTATTAAAGTAAATTTTCATGTAAAAATGGCAGAAAATGCTGTTTTCACCCTCTCAAATATGGAGATTTTCTCTGTTTCTCTGTTTATTACCATTTTAAACTGAGTATTTTTTGGTTATGGACTTATAAAACTACACATTTAAAGACATCGCCTGGGACTTTCAGAAACTGGGATGGATATTTCTCACTATTTTCTGATGTTTTATAGATGTTGCAGCTAGGGCTGAAACGATTATCTCCATTATTATTTGATTTATCTCCCCATTAATTTCACGATTAATCGTTAAATTTTTTTAGTCTATAAGATGTCAAAAAATTGAGGAAAATGCTCATCACAATTCTCAGTGCCCAGAGTCTTCAAATTCATATCTTTTCCTGTAGATTTGCTAACCGTTAGGTTTTGTGTCCATACAGAGCTTTTTCAGACCTTTTTTTCTGGCAGCTCAAGCAGATTGATATAAGATAGACAGCCAAAAAGATAGAAGAAAACACCCAGGTCGGAAAGTGATGATTACCTGTATTTTTTTGATATGCGAGGCTTGGATGTAGTCGGTTTCTCCTGAGCTGCAGTGGGGCCCTAGTCAACAGTGTTTTTTACTCCAGGAAGCTTTCTTTGGGTGCAGAGTGCAGTGAGTTGGGCTTGCTTGGGTCAATTCTCGATGGAAACCTGAATATTTTTGATAATGTGTCAGTTAAAATAGCTCCTTGTACAATTTGCAGTATCAGTTCTCTGAGAATATCTTTCATACCCAAGCAGAACTTGTATTGTAACTGAAATATCCATAGATATTGAAAAGACGGTGGCCAGGTAGCTCAGTTGGTAGAGCGAAGTCCTCTGCAGTGGCTGTGAGTTTTACTCCCACATGTGGCCCTTTGCTGCATGCCTACTCTACACTCTCTCTCCTGTTTTCCTGGCGTCACTTGAGCTGTCCTATCCATTAAAGGCATAAAAGTCCCCAAAGTAGAAAGAAAAGATATTGAAAAGATATTGATGTTGAATTGTATCAGAGTCAAACTGATCCAAGTGATCAGTGGTGATACCCAGTCCTAGTGTCTGGCAAGCCATTGTTCTGGGAGTTGCTGATGTACACCTAACTTTGACATAGACATTTCTTTCACATGTATTTGGCTACTACTACTATAGCCTATTTACTGAAGGTCACAGAATGTATGGATGACCTCTGACCTTAAAATCAGCAGGTTCTGTGCTCCAGTGGGTACACCTTACTTCTTGTTTTAAGCCTCATAACTCCGCTTTAGACCAGTCTCCTCTTGATGCTGCAGTTCCATTGTTGCAAGTTTTGTCACATAAATTTAACCCAGGGAATAATTTATTGATGTAGATATTCAAGCAGCAAAAAAGACTGAGTGTGAAGGATCTTGCATGTACATAAGCTCTGTCAGTCACATTTTATCTGGCATACTTTACACAAAGCTGTTTTTGGTGTATGACTTGAGGGGGAACGTCAGACCGAGGATGGCGAGGGTGTATATTGTACCTCCAGCAAGGGGTTCTTTGGAAAGTGCGAGACATTTATTAGTGAAGCCAGGGGTGGTGCACTTTCATTTCCTGGGTTTAATGGAGAGAGTCTCTCGGTCCTCGCATGGGTCAAAATAAGACTTTATTTAATGTTTTTTCTTTTTTTTTTTCCCTGTAGCTTTTGATGACAGTGCAAACAAAAAGGGGACTGAAATCCTATTTTTCACATATTCCTTGCCATTGTGCGATTGATTTTTTAGTTGATTAAACATTGCTCTCATGCTAGTCAGCATCAGCAATTCTAGTCGGTTAACTTTATTATTAATCTTTGATTAATGTACAACGCCGGTTAACCGGTTGCATCTAAGATATTACACAGCCACCCACCACTAGCTGGTGCTGCAGCCCTGGCAGTTGAGCACTAATGTCCGGATATAACCAGCGAGGTGGAAAGTAGGACAAAGATGACATATATACTGGCACAATTTGGCAATATTTTCAACTAGAAATTGAAAATGAGGTTGTATGTAGTCTGTGTCAGAATAAACTGGCATGCAACCACTCGACCAGAGCAATGCTTAACCACATTCAGTGCAGGACATGTGGACGTTAATCTGCAAGGACAGCAGACTGCTGGTGCTAGCACTGCTAACGTCGTTTATGGCCCCTGAGTTTGGGTTGGACGGTATAAACAGTATAAAAAGTACACTGTTAGGAATTTGCCCTATGGTATGAATTTTAACTATACTGTGCTGACTGGTAGAGCCCTCCCTTTGCTTGATGAAAAAAGTTGTTCCAAATTTGTTGCAGGATTTGTTGTCATCAGCCTGTGCCAGCTACCCATCCTGAGCCCGTCCTGCTTTGTTTTAACAATGAAGAAATGGCTGAAAGTGCTGTACAGTTGAGCTAGTGTGCTGTGCTTGTGTAAAACATAGCTGTGGTGGAAGAGAGAAAATTTTAAGATCGAGAGGAGGAGGAGGAGTTGGTAAAAAGACTGGTGCAACTTCCAATATGTGGACATAGTTCAGGTTTGAAAATTCAGACAAGCAGAAAACGATAATCCGCATCTGCACTGTCCTGTTGGATGACAGTAATTACAAGGGGCAGTAATACTTTATATACTTGAGAAGATTTTTGTATTTTTTTTTTCTATTTATAATTTCAGTTTTGTGCACTAGTCCTCAAAATACATCTGCACTATGTGAAATGTGTCCTAGTAATGAAGTAAAAAGTACAGTAATAGTTGCTATGCAGTTGCTGCAGCAGTGCTACTGTATACCCCTTCAGAAGCATTTATGTTGAAATTTTAGCCCATGCCGCCCAGCCCTTTATTACTTTTAAACTAGTCTAAATTTAAATTTCCGTTTAATCGTCAGAGGAAGTAGTCATGGAATATCCCTAATTATGTGGTTTAAAGGTGTAATTGGTAGTTTGTCAGAATTTCTTTGTTTTGTCTCTGTCAGAGGATCAGTCATTGTCATTTAAGTTGGCTTAAAACATGTGGACAAGATGACTGTGTCTAAGATTCATTCTTTGTTGAAAGGGACCGGTATCAGACAGTGCCCTAATCCCTTTGGTCGTAGTGCAGCTTCTTTGTATGTGAGCAGGGTACTAATAGCCATTTTCCCCTCTACTTAAACAAATGAGGGAGTAAGGGTTGACTCCTGCGACTCAGGGCTGAGTCACGTGCATAAATAAAATACTGTACCACACTGTGACATTATCTAGGGCAGTTCTACTCTACAGTCAGTGAACTCTTATGTTGTCACACAGTGACCTGAATTGGAGGACTATGTGTGACAGTGAGGTTGGCACACACTGGCATTAACTCACTGGTGCAATTAAGGCAGATCACACTTGTTAACACATACACACCTGAGAGTTTCTTTTCTATAGAAGACGACAGAAGTTAATTGTTTGTTTATTATATTATTTTCTTTTCAAGCTTGGTTTAAGTGCAGTTTCTCTAATAATCTGTAAGCAGTGCAATTTAGTCCACCGTCAAAGAATCACAGAAGTGGAACAAGTGTAAACATGGTAATTGAGCGCCATACTGGAGTTGCATTATCAAGAGTAGCCTCTGGATGGCAGTGTCAGGCTGTGCTACCCGCCGTCAGCCTCAGCCTCTCTCATTAGTGAGGTCTAGCAGGCCCCCTCCGACATGTCTCATAAATGTCAACACCAATACAGCAGGGGACAGTGGGCCTGGATGTAACAAACACAGACGCCATGAAAGTCCACTCTGTCTGTCAAATCAATCACTGAGGCAAGCCACAAGCTGCATGTTCACACCTCGCATGGAAACTACCTGCAAGTTGGCATTTGGCTGGTTTAAAGATGCAAAGAATAAAATCCCTGTGGGGTTGTTAGGAATTATTTTGATCTTGAATCTAAGATGGAATTTGTAGCATGACAGTGTACAGACTTTGGCATGGTTTTTGGAAATTCCTTTATGTGTATGCATGCGTGTGTCTCTGGAAGTTATTGTCACCTTGCTGTGGTCAGTAAGTCCCCTTCAATATCCCCTCTCCTCCTCCTCCTCCTCCTCCTCGTCTTCTTTCTCCTTTCCATTCTCTTCTCTTTCCCATTATCAAGCCATGTGCTGCCTGCACTCTTTTCCATTCTCTTCCAATCGGGCCACAGGAGCAGGTGGATTGGAGATAACTTGCGCTGTGCTTTGTTTTCGCCCTGACACTGTCATTAATCATTGCCCAAGCCACACTTCAACATATAATAATAAGGACTGGCTGCTGTGTGGGGGCTGCCGCCCAATTGCCTTTCATTGCGCGGATGCCAAATTGGAGGTGAACGGCCATAGCCAGACACTACTCCCCTGTCCCCAGACTGTCTCATCATTTAGGTATTTATCCATCTCAGCCTTGTCTGTGGAGCTTCTCTCTGCCCTCCCAAGAGGCCCGAGATTGTTAGGGGGAGGATCAGATTTGTTGCTCAGGCTTTTTGGCTTTGATTCTGTGCCTATAAGTTAGGGATTAGAAGCAAATTTCCCACAGGGCAGTGCTGGATTTGCTGGTGTTTAACTGTTTAACCTGTCTTAGTCTTGTGTGGCAAAGGGGGTGTGGGCGGTGGTGGGAGGGAGAGGAAGCAAAGGGTTTTTGGGGAGAGACTGGTCAACAGGCCCAGAGAGACCCAGGTGGGCTAAGCTAGAGCCAGGCCAAGCATTGATAAGCGAGGGTTCCTTATCCATCACATCTCCACTGGAGTTGTTAGAGGACTAAAGTGTGTATGTGTGTGAGGGAGGGACTGAGAATGCATAATAGGTCGTGTGTGTTTGTGAGTGGCTTCCCCTGGGTACCTCAGACTAATAAATCAGAATCATATTGGTCCTCCTTCGGTTACAACCCTCATGCCTATAATACACAACACGTGAGAATAAGTAGCTATAGTGCATCTTGCAAAGGTCCAGTGTGTTGTCAATTATATGAGAGGCCCAGAAAAATTTACAGAAGCTTGATCTTAATATCTATACATAAACTAAACACAAACTTTAAAAAGGTTAAATGTGGAAATTTGGGCTGCAACTAATGATTATTTTTATTATTGCGTATCTGTTGATTATATTCTCAATTAACTGAGAACAACAGTAATAAGTGTTTAGGTCCATACACTGTCAGAAAATGGTGAAAAATGTTGATCAGTGTTGCCCAGAGCCAAAGATGGTGACCTCAGATGTCTTGTTTTGTCCACAACTCAAAGATACAGTTTACTGTCAAAGTGGACTAACGAAACCAGAAAATATTCATATTTGAAAAGCTAAAATTTTTTCTTAAAAACACAACATTATTAGTCTATGATCAAAATGGTTGATGATAAATTTAATAGTCGATTAATAATTGATTAATTGTTACAACTCTAGTAAAAATCTTAACATGTACTGTATATCAACTGTTTTGTGTTGCAGATTGAGCTGTATTTGTTTGATATAGAGTGTACACAGGTTATAAAGGACTAGCATTTAAAGTAAAATATTAAGCTCAGGCTATATAAAAAACAAGATAAGTGGCTCAAGATACTCAAAATCACAAAATTCATTCATAAAATTCAAATTAAGGATGTCCTGTTGTCCCGTGGACGATAAAAATAACAGCTGGGACACTGACGCAGTGTCTGGGACAATTCTGGGACAGCAGAGAAACTTATATTTTCATTGACATATAAACGTAATAATTTCATTTGCGATTACATCATTTTAATTATTAAAATGATGGTTTAATCGTTAGGTGTTCGAATTAAAAAAATGTGACGCCACTGGCACGAGTTACATTACACGCACGCTTACTGGGGTTGGGTACTGAAATGCGGTCAACTCAATAGACTGCTAACCTAAATGTAATTTGCTCTTATTAGTAGTGTAACTGTTATTTAGTGTTGAATTAGAGTGGTAGGATTAGGTTTTATTTATTATGTGAATTTGTTATGTTACATCTTTTGTATTTATTTATATATTAAAGTATACTTTAAAAAGTTAACATCTTATATATTGTTAAATTTCAAGTCTAAATGAAAAAGTTGTTCTTTAATGACTTCGACTGTCACTTTGTGCTTCTATTCTTTAAATTATAAGTTCAGGCACCATTAATGCACTGCTGCTGTTTGAAATGTATTGTTTTACGTACAATAACCAACGAACACTTACACACTGTTGTGGTGTTTAAACAGAAGATATGTTTAAAGTGTGTGTGTGTGTGTAAATTTGTCATACAAAATAAGAGAAAGGTTTGTATTTGCACTTCAGTTTGCAGTTATGCATTTTGATTGGTTATCGACAGTTATAAACATATGAATAAATAAGAAAATAAAGAAGAATCAGCAACAAAGAAGGAGAGATTGCATTTTTTTTATTTTGATAAAAGTGCATGGAAAAAAGCAGCAAAACTTCCACCATGATAGACCAGAGTGAGTTAAAGAAGTGAATCAAGTTACTGAAACAAAGTTATTAAATTCAATTTATCATGTAGAATGAAAAAAAGAACTTCAATTTTTCACAGTTGTAAAGTCTGGGACAGTTGAAAGCAGATATTGGAACAGTTGTGGGACACTTTAGAAAAAAGCCCTGCACTAAGTGGAATTTGAAAATGTCAGAAAAATAAATACACTGTAGTACAACAAGCTGCAGATAAAATGTGCAGCTTCATAACTAGTTAAAAGGTCCCTGTTTTCAGGTGTCTCATGGACAGAGGCTGGTTGGTGCCTGGTTTGGGTCTGGGGTTAGGGGGTTTTTGGCTGTAGTTGCCACCCTTTGTGGCTTACTCCGGAACAGACTGGGGTGCAGACCAGCAGGAGGATCCCTGTCCTGTCAAACATAATCCAGGCGGATTACAGTGATCTGAGGGGAACTTTGGAGCCTTGAGCGTGAAGGTGTGCTCTTTGGGCCCTGCCATCTTTACTTCTACAAACAAGGACTAAATCCTGAGGTGTAGTGTACACACCTGGATGGCAGTGAAGAGAATGGTCTTGGCTTTGATCTCAACCATCACCATCGCTGCTTGCCTCCTTTGCACCATGCACAGGTGTATTAGCAAGTGATGTTAGGCAAATGACAACAAAGACTACAAGACTGGCTGGACATTGTTGCTGCAGCCATTAGCTGTGATCTTAATGGGTTTGTGTGTTTGGGAGAAAGGTGAACTCACATTATCGCTATGAACATAACTCAGTCCACAAAGAAGGTATTAATATGTCTTTCACACCATCACTCCAGCAGTTTGACATATATCAGCTCACTCTTCTATACTTGCAAATGGTCTCATTTTGCACTTTGAATCTCTGTCTATACATATCCCATGAACTTCTATATCATTCTGACATGTAGACAGTAAAGAGCTCCATGTCTCCTTTGGTCCTGTAGAAATATACTGCAAAACCGTATTGATCTTTAATTAAAGAAGCTCTTAACCTTGGCTGGGCAGAGGACCCCCAGGCCAGTGAGTTAATTAATGTACTAATAGTCATAATATTTGTGCTGTGCACGGGAGGTACATAAAAGATTATCTATTGTGTGAGCAGTTTATCAGCCCAATGATGCTAGAGCCCCGTGCTGTGCATATATCAATATTATGGGCAAAAATCTGCAATACAGACAGAAGAAGAGGGAGAGTGGGTCTTTTAATATCTCCCTCAGTTCATCAGCAGTTTAGCAAGGCCCCTGTTTTACCTCCTGGGATTCTCCTCTGATCGTAACCAGGCGGCATCGATGGGCCTTTACAGGCACTAATGCTCCGCTACCTTGACAACACGCAGCAGCTTTTAAGCCCTCTAAAAGATCCACTTCTCCTCCAGATGAGTCAGGGGTCCCACTCCACCGTTTACCCCACGCTCCCAAGGAGGACGTCTCATCCCTGGATCAAAACCTCATACGACTGACCTTTCAGTCGCTCCCACCAACCACCAGAACCCCTCTTAAACAGGTCCCACTGAAAGAGGGAGGGATGGAGAGGGGAGGGGAGAGGATGTGGCGTGGGGGCCCAGACACACTGATATCACCCTTTATAGCTTTATTGATTTCCTCTCAGGATGCAACTATTAACATTGAGCTGCGATGGTGGCTGCTGCTGTGTTGTTCTCTGCAGGTAAGAACACTGGCTCTCACACCCCCCGGCCTTGTGGATTGTATATAGGGGATGAGGGTGGGGGGGTGTGGTGGGGGAAGCACAGGGGAGGCACATGCTTTTATAATTAAGGTCAGCTGGGATGCATTACAGCATTTGGAGGTGTTAAAACGGGCCCTCCTCAGAGAGTATGTTGGCATTGCCCACGCTCGTAAATTAGCCACGCTCCCCGCTGATGTTAGGAACAGGAGATGAGGGGTGGAAGGAGGGAAAAGGGGGGAATTAGGTATATGACTGGATGTAGACACGAGCCTGGATTTGATTGTTTTGTATTTTTTATTTAATGTCTTTTTTTTTAACCCCAAATCATAGATTTTATGTGTATATAAAAAAGAACCATAAGGAATATGTAGCAATTAAAACAAGAGAAGTCCAATGAGGTCTTGTTTGCTGACCTATAAATTTCAATTAATTACGTATATGGATGCCTTGTGGTTTACTCAGACAACACTGAACCAATACTGTATATTTACACAGTCTATTAAAGCTAAAATATCACATATGTTCAATCTACAGAAAAGATGATCAAATATCTTGTGTGAAGGGAAGCATAAACTTTTTCCCTTGCAAGGCTGTGGACTAAAAGCACACAGCTTTTGTATTGTTAAGATGCAAAATGGTACTAAGATCCCAAGTTCCCTTAACTGACAGACTTGCCAATCTGCCTGCTGTGCTAAGATTATGAAAAATAATGACTAATTGGGGATCCTACATATTTAAAGAGCATTTTTAACCTTACAAAAATAACAAAAAACACAGAAACCTTGATTTATATATTTTATATATTATATATAAATTATATATATGTGTGTGTGTGTGTGTATATATATATTTATTTATTTATTTATTTTTTCACTAGAAATATTTGGCAGACCAGCTTGAATGGAACTTTGACCTGTGAGTCCCACTTTGGATAGTCGCAATTTTAACTAAGTATTTTGTTCTTAGTCTGGTGATATATTTTTGATTGATTCATTAATCGTTTGGTCAGTCAGATGTGAGAAAATAGTGAAGATGTCCCATTACAGTTTCCCAAAGCCCAAAGTGACAGCTTCAAATAGCTTATTTTGTTTGACCAACTCCCCAAAATCCAAACATATTCAAATGACTAACAAATTGAAGCTAAAATATTAACATTTGAGAAGCTTGAACCGGAGCGTTTTTGGTAGTTTTGCTTAAAAATTGATGTAAATTATTAAAAATTATTGCCAATACATTTTATGCAGGGGTTGCAAAGGTTTGAGATTTTTTTAATGGCACAACAGTCTCAGAAAATATCCTGGTTTTATGGTATCACAGTACACAGTATTACACAACTATTAGTATCAGTTTTTTTTCCTGCTAGTAACATCTGGCTGGCCAAATTGAATCCTGTGGCAGGCCTACTTTGGTCTGTGGGCCTCACGTTGGGCAGGCCTGATCTAGTGTGTTTGTAAAGAAATTAGACAACAGTGATGCTGTCAGTTGGAAGCAACCATACAAGATTAACAGAGGTGGCAAATGTACACCCATTCTTTACTGAAGTAGAGGTACAGATAGAAAATAAGACTCTGGTAAAACTTAGAAGTAATGATTCAACTTCTTTACTCAAGCAAACGTGCAAAAGTACAGTATCTGAAATAAACTTAAAGAACAAAAGTAAAAAGCAGCCCTCTGAAAGACATTTCTACTGTCTGTTTCTGTGCAAAACTAACTGAAGCTCACCCTTTCTCTGCGGTCGAGTCTTCCTCTCTGTCTTGTGTCGTTATTATGTTGTTTTTGTCTTGTTACATCTGTTGTCCGTGATATGCTCTGATGGATACACTAAGGAATCGGATTGAAACCGGTTTTGATGTTAGAAAGCCGGCACATGATGCAAAATAATCAATACTTCCTCTCAAATGCATTAAAACTAAAGTAACAAGCTTGTTTTGAAAATGAGAAGGAGAAGAAAGTACATATATTGTTTTAAAACATAGGGAGTAAAAGTGAAAAGTTGTCAGAAAAATAAATACTTCAGTAAAGTACAGACACCTCTACTAGTAAAATAACAAATTAGATTAACATCAGTATAGTAGGTTTTACATTAATCAATGCTCCAATCATATTTTCCTGCAGAAGGATTATTCCACTTCCAAAGTATTTTGCGTTATAGTAATTCAGGTGTTAATATTAGTAGCATGAAAATGAAACTGCACAATAAAACCCACAGAACCTCCCATTAAAAGTTAATTAATAGGCAGAAAAAGTTAAGTAATGGGCAGGTAAGTCAACAGATGCTCCCACACAGTGAATAGAGGTGTGTGTGAGAGCTCTCTTCGGACCAACACTGGCTCCAATGAGGCGGGCAAAACAAAGCAGGGGACACGTTCACAATGGGGACACTGTCAGCAAGGACAGGGGAGGGGAGAGGGAACAAACAGAACACAAGAGTTTCACAAACAACCTGTCATAAGGCATTCAGCAGGACAGGTCTGACTGGGACACCCAGTTCACACCCTGTGCCAGGGGTGAGGCAGGGGTCACCTCTCTGATGCATAGTGGGAGAAGTCTGACAAGCTGAGGGAGAAACAGAGACGAGAAGGAGGAAATATCAGGGCTTGGTTAGATGGCATCTTAATACTGCTGACTCCTGACATTTGACGTCTATTGTCTAATGTTGGGTTTATGTAAGGTGTTACTACACACACATTGTAACAGTGTTTGAACAGTGTTTACCTGAAAGACCCAGGGTGTTTAAGTGTAGATTTTGGTCTCTAATAAGGCACAAGGTTTTGAAGGTTGGACTAATGGCTCTGTTAATGGTTCATAAGTAAATAAGCATATAAATGAGTAATAAGACATTATTAAAGGCAACTTTTGCCTGTGATGTGTGTATAAACCTGAAGAAAAAAGACGTCAGCAAATATTCACATTTCAGGAGCTGGAACCAAGGAATTTATAGCATTTTTGATTAAAAATTAATTAAACAATCTATTACCAAAACGGTTGCAAATCCTGGACCCCTCCATTGGATAGTCACTGTCTGGAAAAGTGATACAGCATATGTGGACCAAAATGCACTTATTAACGGCTTATTACTGATCTAAGATAAGACTTTATTAGTTCTACAATGGGGAAGTTTGAATTGTTACAGCAGCACAGCAAAAGGGGAGAGCATATGAAGAGACTCAACAATGAAAAAGCCAGATACGAAGTAAACAGTAAACAACAAGATATATAATTGAGTAAATAAGTAAAAAACTAGATAAAATAAAACAGTAAGAAAAATATAAACAACAGACTCAGAGGTTCAGTTAGGCATAGTTTTGAATTGTAGATATTGCACGTTTGGTGTAAAATAATATCGCAGTAGAAATATATTTAGGATAGCTTTTATGAATTATACCTTATTTGAAGTTACCATTATGACAAAGCAGAATTTAAAATACTGTTAGACAATTTAAGTCTTTTTATAGGCTTGTTGTAACTTATGTGTAAGGTAGCCTGTAGCAGTGTTTATAAATTGTTTGTCTCAACAGTTAAGGGAAAAATAGTCCAGTAATGCTAAATATCAATTTTAATGACAAGACCATTATTGTCATTTTGATTTTGTGGTATTGATTTCAGCTTTTAGTATATAATTCTGGTCTACTTTGACAGCTTGTAGATACCAGTCATCACTCTGGCCCTCCTGAGACTAAGCTGAGTGCCAGAAACTTGACAGAAACACAGTAATCAGAGCCTGTGCCACTGACCATTGTTTATGTGTGCTAACCAGAGCTCACCAAGTCTCTGAGTGTTGCTTCTTTTTCAATTAACTGACATCTCAGGGTGGATAACAAAAGGAAAACATCATTAAAACACACAAAATATGCACTTTTGAAAGAGGTTACCCAATTTTAAAGAATACAAATTTATTCTGAAATATTATAATGTTTTTGATCAACATTTCTTTCTGTAAAGGAAGTATTTAAAGGGTAAATCCATGCTGAATCACAGAGGGCGCAGTGCCAAGTTTATGTCCTTTAACAGTTACCATAATTACCATCTTCCACTAGTACATACCATTCACCTTGTAATTCTGGCTAGGTCTTTGATATTTTTGTGATAGCCGAGATGTCACGGTGTGGGGTTTGGCTTGAACTTTTGAACTAACAGAGAGCAATGGAGCGGCAGCATGATTTAGCAGTGTTTGATTCGTCATATTTTGCTATCGGATTCATGTTTCATAAAGAGCACAATTTGCTTGATGTAGCTCCTCTTAGTTGCTTCTAAAATTGGGACTAAAATTGAAATCATCAAGTGTTAACCGATATTCCTCTAGAGAGTAATGAGTATGAGAATGATTAGAGAGTATAATGAGGAAGTAAGAGTAGACTCTCTGATTATTTACCCAGATCATTGCATTTCTTGTTGCATCCTTGCCACCTTGCCAGGTTCACTGAGCTGTACTTGCACTGCATTTCCGCTCCAGCATATAAAACCAGAAGGCGACCCCTCTGCTTTTAGCAAAATGGAATGAAATCTGTTGTACACCGCTGAACTGTCACACAAAAAATATAGTAATGGGCCTCAACCTGCCACCGCTGTTCACAGGTGTTTTTTTACAACAGTATTTATTTGACCATTATGTTAAATTGTCCCCATAAAGCCGCACTTGGCAGCACCATCCTCTGAATCTCTTTGTGAGCCACTTAAGTATACCACTGGGGGTTAGTGTGTTCCATGGACCAATATGGTCGCTTTAGACTGAATAAATAAAGCCAGTTAAGTTCGGCTGTGCCCCCTTTTTTTGGGGAAGCAGTGTGAAGTGAAAGCTCTCAAATTTTGTGGGTTTTCATGCATGTTCGAAGTGTTGCTATAAAGTTGTGAAGTGTACCTCAAGGATGGGTTGTGTGAAGTATTTACCTGTCTCATTGCATTCTTAATGTGGATAGTATAGACTGCTACAGGAATGTGGCCTAAAACACTAAGCTGAGTTAGCATTTTTGCACTTTTGGTTCTCTTGTCTCAGAGTCAGCAAGTTTTTTGTAGGACCTCACCTGACCGATGGTGGATTTTTGGTGCCGATACCAGTAGCAGGAAGTTTAAAAAATCCAGTGTAAAATATTGGCCAATACTCTTTATACAGAATATGATATGGCTGAATATATACATAAACACACATTTTTTACAGTGATCCCTCAGATATGGTCAGGCTAATACTTGTGACAAAGATATGTAATGGAAGGATATTTTACAGCTTAACAATAAACTTTGTTGTTCAAAGTGATATCAGGGCACTGAAACATTAAATTACATTAAATTTTAACCAGTATTTTTAATCATTATAAAGTTAAAAAGAACTAAAAAACAACACCCAAATAAAGCAAAATATATGTATATATTAAAACTGAATTAAGAAAAAGGATCAGATGTATGCAAAATGCTCCCTCTGAAGCTAACAAATAAAAACAATCGGACTATGTCCTTTAAAAGGTTTTTCACATAGGCGCATTTTGGACAACATATATGCAGATAATGATATAGCTGAATACATCAGTAAGTAACCCTATTGTGAAGATTTTACATGTCCAAAAAAAGGAGGTTGCTAATAAGTGGTTACATGAGACCACAGACTTGGTTTGAGACATTAAATGCCATTACACACTACAGTAGTCATTTAGTGGTGGTGACAATGAAGTAGGGCTGAACAATTATTTGAAATTTTATCAAAATCACAGTATGGCCTAGAGGAGCAGTATTTGTTAAGGGCAACACTTGTGTCAAAATGCCATCTTAAATTAAATACTGTCAGTCTACAAATGTGGGGTAGTTTGTTTACAGCCTGTAGCCTTTTTACTTTTGGTGATTGCACCAAAAGTAGAATTGCAAAAGATATAAGATGATCTTGCTGAACAAAACGTGAAAGAATCCTGAACTTTTGTTTACCACAGATCTTATTTTCTGAAATAATCCAAAAGCCAATGGAAAAATCCCATGAAGTTCTTTGTGGAGGGAACCAGAGCAATGTTAACTTCCGTATTGGACAAAAATATGTAATCCCTGTAGCACTCTATTAATTATATCTGTACGGTCAGGTTTGACCTCTTAAGATTTTGCATCTAAAGAAGATTAGGTATTATATGTTGAACTTATTACCACTCTTTGATATGGACTTTAAGGTATGCTGGCAAACTAAATAAGCAGCACAGAGCATTGGGAATCAGTAAACATCACAAGATATATCTCCATAAATTCATGTGATAAGCTGCAGATCTGGAGTTCCAGACTTTCTCTCCTTTGTTGTGGTGCTGCTGTAGAGGACTGTTGACCACAAGCAGGCAGCCATAAAATGAGGGGGCCTGACTCTGTTGAGACCACCTCTATTCATGGCCCTGCAGCCACTGGATGCTAAGTGGCAGCCGGAAAATCACAGCTGTGGGATCAAGCACGCCACATTAGGAGAGAGAGTCCGGCCCCAAACAAGGGTACAGTACAGCACAAATAAAATACCAAAGGCAGGTTGAGCTTCTCACTGATGCTATGATATGATAGACGTTTTTGGAAGGGATGCACAATATTATCAGTGTATCATCAGTATTGGCAGGTAAAGGCTTCAAAATTAAATATTGGTATCTGCTGAAAATGCTGCCATATTTTTGCAGATAAGATGACACTTTAATAATGCGCATATGGCACAAATATGTCTGTGGTGTGGAGGCCTTATGAAGTGTCTGAATGGATATCAAACTTACTGTTTGCAATGATTAAGTGTGGTCATGTGAGAAGGAGCCAATCACATACTTTCAACACTACAGATTTAACTGTCCATCTTAAGAGCCATCATCCTGATCAGCAGCAGTAGTTTTCTTATTTTGCCCAGTAAGTGTGTCTATTTTGAAGAGTCATATCTTATTTTGAAAAGCATTATATTTCATTTTGAAAAGCTCTGTATTTAATTTGAAAAGCTTTGTATATTATGTCTGCATCTGCCAGTGGCTCATCACAATAAGAGGAGGCAGAATTGTTCATTTTGAAGAGACTCGATAATGAAAATGCGTCCATATATCGATATCGGCAATTGGTCAAAATGTTGGAAAATAGCAGCATTTCTAATATTAGGTTTTGGAGGATACTATTGTCAGACATGCGTCAATTATTTGAAAATATGAAGAGTGGCTATTATGTTACATATATTTAGTTAAAAGCTGGTCGTAGAGAAACCATGCCAGATAAGTTTCTCAAGTCTTACTTTTCTGCTTACACAAAGAGACACTTGGTCCTTCGTTATACCCATTTGGACAGAGCCTCGCCATGCGTTTTCGCTGAATTTCAGAGACAGGGCACTTTTCTACAGCAATTTACACTCCTACAATTATAGCGTTGTGGTGCAGATATGGTGTCGGCCCCTCCTCCTTGACCCCTGCCCTTTTGCGAAGCAGGCGAAAGTGTGTTTCCTGATTAACGGCTGGCTGAGCTACATGGCTCCAGCTCCAGCACCTTGTCCTCCCAAACTGAGGTGACAGTCTCCTAGGCTCTTTATGGAAATTAACTGCAAAACATAGCCAATTAGACCTGCGTTATTTAGAACGACTCAGCTTTTCACCCTGAATAAAAGCAGGCCCAGATAAGACCTGCTGTACGCTCAGACACTGCAGCAAATTAATGTGAAGTTGGTGGCCTGCCAGTAAGCCAGTCCATCTAAAATGGGGACATTAAAAGCATGAAGGCAAGTTTTTGTATAAGCTGTAAATTATTGCTGAAGAGAACACAGGATGACTAAAGAGTGTTTTTTTTTTAATAACTTTAGAGACAATTATAAATTGAACACATTACAAGCTCAAAATGGTGATGTAGGATGCTTTATTTGGGCAAATTAGCAAAGATTCTTATCGATTGCTATAGAATAGTTTGTATGCTTCTAGCTTTTGTTTACAGCATAGTTCCTGGACAAAATTTTCCCAGGTTCTGCACCTTTTATCCCAAATGTGTAACTGGGAATTAAGCATCTGTATAACGTCTTTTCACTCCACCAGCTAAAGATAGGGCTCTTAGCCTGATACGCTGTCTTAATTTTCCCTTTCTCAGGTCACCGCGGAGAGCGACGGCATTAGAGTGAGGAGGAGGGTCCGTACTCTATGTGCAAGAATACACTGTGGAAGTTGCAAAGGGCAGAGTCTCTAGGAAATCTACTCTTTCTTTGAAAAAATGTCACGGGAGAGATAGGAGATTGGCACCACAAAGAGCCCAAAATAGCACGGGCTGCTACGCGTTGTCAGACAAGATTTGGGCTGAGACATTGACTTTTGTTCTGCAAAGTATTGGCCCCTGAAAGGGAGATGGGAGGTGTAAAAATTGTGATTTCTCCTCTTCCCCTGGTTATGTGCAATACATTACCCTCCTGATAATGCATGCCGCTGGGACTGAGGTTTGTAACGTCACAATTATTCCTTGTCTGCAACAAAAAAGGTGTACTTACGATCGGGATAGAGTTGAAAATTCTATCCCAGTTGGAAATGGGTAATATGGATAGTAGTTCTTCCATTTTAGGCGAGTGAATTTATCAAAGGCATAGGGCCTTGTCCAGAAGATTAGGACAGATCCCAAACCCCTCTGCTTTTCCCATAACATTCAACATTTCTTCCTCCTGCCTTCCCCATGATAACAAAGGCCTCATATATTTTATGCAGGTTTGCCTCTTGGCCACATAATAGGATTATGAATAATTTCTACAAATTTACAAAAACAAATCACATGGCACGGCTTAGAGTTTGCTAATAATTTCTCCATAGCTGATAGATCAAAGCAAGGCACAGGGACTGCAGAGCCAGGCAGTAGATTGACCCTGGTCAGGCATTTTTAATGAAAGGGTTAATCTCCTCAGAGGTGACTATTCAAGAGCAAGCAGTGTGACCAAATGAAGAATTCAGGTCTGGGATAAGAAGGAGAATAGTGGTCTTGAGGGTGCTGTTGGGTGACAGCGAGGAAGCCCTGAGGTAAAAACTGTGTGATGCTGTATTTGAGCTCGTTTGACCAGACCCTCCTCCCCAAACCACTGATAAAAGAAAGAGAAAAGTGGGAAAAGGAGCCAGGCTGTTTGCAGAACCTATGGCATATAGGCCCAAGGCTATTTCATCGATGACCACAAACAAACCTGCTCTATCCGCACTGAAATCCAATGAAAAAATGATGGCAGCTGTCAGGGATCGCATTGACTGAAGGTTTTCCATCATTGACTGAATTTTGTAAGAATGACAGACAAATCCAAAGGCCGGTTAAAACACCAGGGGCGATCTACTGTAATGTTACACAATTCACATGCAGCACTGGCAAACAGCACTACAATACATTGTAAAGGTAACTAAATCTATGCAAAAAAGATTCAGAGCATATGGGCATCATTGCTGATCTCAACACCGTACTCAACACGTTCCGACACAATAAACGTATTAGAATTGTAAAACTTAATTGACATATTAGCTATCTTATAGTGAATGCAAATGGTGGATAACTCATTCAATCATTCAGGGTCAGTCACTTGTTTTGGCTGCATAGCAGCAATTTCAGAAGGGAAAAAAAAATTGGAAGAGTGCTTGTAAAAGTCTGGGAGAGTTCAAAGAATTTGGGACAGTTGGAAAAAAGAGGAAACAAGTTAATTTTGCACCCTGAGCCACGCACTTGTGCAGAAAGAGTGCATGCTGTGGCATAATCGGGAAGTGCCACATTCAGAGAGTCATTCATGTTCGATTGATCACATTTACCTGTTTTGGCATGTTGGCCTGGCTGCACTGTTGCAATGCCCTCTGCTGTCACTGAGTAAAAAAAAAAAGCAAACAAACAAACAAAAAAAATCTGCTTCATGCTAGTGCTGTGTACCGAACATCAGTACTTTCATGGCACTGACCGAATTGCTTCAGCACTACCAAGTAAAAATGTGATTCAGTACCAAATTTCAATACCTAACAGACAGTTTGACAGTTGTTTATATTTGTGTATATCGTCCAGTAGTGTACAGATATTCCATGAGTTTCTTCCTTTTAGTCCAGTTATCCAGGTTGAGTAAAGTGCTCAGAGTAAAAACAGTTTATCCTGCTGCTCCCAGGTCTTTGAACAGCTCTTTCCTCTGAAGTCATTCATCGTACAGTAACATGTAATGTAATTTTATGTTTGTTAATCCTTTAATATTTATTTGCTATCAAAGCCAAGATGGTACTGGTAGCCAGATACTCAGCCGTAGGGACTGCATGGTCTGTGTCTCTGTTTATTGTTTCTCCCCATGCCCTTATAAATGCAAAATCAGTAAGGTTGTTTTGTATCTTAAATGTTATAGTGTTCAAGTTGTTTTTGAAAATTAAGTGCTATTAAATAGGCCATGTCACATTATCATTAAAAAATAAAAACTGAAGTAGAGTATGACTTGATGTGTTAATGATTAATCATTAATCGATTAATCTCAATTAAAAAATTTATCAATTAGAAATGTGTTAATCGTTAATTAGTCAATAGTCTAAAAATGGCAATAGTTGCACTTCATTTACCCGGTTGAGCCATTAGTTGAATAAGGAAACTTAAAATGAGAAAAAAACAAGAAAAAAACGTAGAGACAGAAACATACAATTTGTATGTTTTATTTTTTAATGATTAACTGTTTAATCGATTGTTTGAGTTTTCAACTATCGGTTAAGGAAAATGCACAAAATTTGCAGCTCTAATTATGACAGAATCTTTCCGTCCCTGGGTGTTAAAATGACAAGCAACGAGGAATTCTAACGCAGCCTCCTTTGGCTGTGCTCATACTCATACATAAAGACCAATGGGGACACGTGCACACACACACACACACACACACACACACACACACACACACACACACACACACACACAGAGACACACACATACAGTTTCCCATTAGGACAAATGCTGTTCCTCTCAAAAAGTACCTGAATGTACTTGGAGTCCTGGCTGTTTGGGATAAACTTTGTTGTCAAGCACCTCTTGTGCTACAGTAAGCACACATGCCCTCTTGTGAGTAATTAGACTTGAATACCTTCCAAAGGGAGAGCGGGAGCGAGCAGTTAAAAAAAAAAAAAGAAAGAAAAAAAAAGATGCTTTTATAAATGTATAAGCCTTGGCTGGTTAAGGAGGTTTAGAAATCTCATCATGACATTGGCAAAATGGGCCTCTTAGTAATTAGGAACAAATGAAATTGCTTATCACTTATGGAGTTACTGTGCCAGCCATTTGGCTGCATTCAGAGGGATTAATCAGGAGGCTATTGACATTACATTGTTCCACAATTATCATTCATACGTTTTATGGTAATTGGGCATTTTTTCACCGAGGAATTAAGGTGCCTACGTAATTCCAGACAAAATGAACATACGCAAATACAAACATTAATCAGACCCCTGAAATAACCCGACAAACATTTCAGCTGCTGATAATCACGCAACAAAGTGTTGAAATGAAACATTAAAAGAGGATATCAGTCTGCTCTGTGAGAGAAACTGAAATGCCATTTTAATAATTCATGTATATGGATGATACAGAGTTGAAGATGTATTTGCACCTAAATTAATCAATGATTAAAGGAATAGCAAGGTTTATACAGCATCATGTAAATGTTTGTAAACTGGAAATATGATGTGTGAAGCTGATGTATTACATCTTTTACTCTAGGTATAAAAGTAACAGTTCATTTAAGATTTCTTCATAAGCCTGGTTGCCGTGTTTGGATTAAGCCTTCTTATTAATACACTCTTAGAAATAAGGGTTTCATTCTTGTTGAATGGCTGAGGTTTTTCACAGAGAAGACAGGATTCTTCATGTGTTCTTTGCAAAACTAAGAGCCCTTTCATCCAAAGAACCTTTTTTGGAGGAAACAGTAATTCAGTGATTGTTGAAAGCAACCACAGCTCCTCAAATGTTTACCCACGATTCCAATGGGTCAATTAAAACATTGTTAATTTTAACATAGATTGTTAAATGATGGATGATCACAATATACAATGGGATTCAAAAAACTTTGGGCCCATCTGTACAATACAATAGGTTCTCCCTAGAAACCTTAGAAGACGAGATTTATTGGTGAAACTCTTGGAATATAAAAGGGTTTGTGGAAGAACCGCCTGGGTGGGATCTAGATGCAACCCTTGGAATTCTTTGGTTGGATTCTTGTTAGTACCCTTAGAAGATGGAAAGTTTCTGGCTAGAACTAATAGATAGGCCTTTTCCACCAATGTGGAGGGGGTTCTGGGTGTAAGCTTTTAGTCAGGGTTTTAGGTATAACCCCTCATGTTGGGCTCTAGGTAGAACCATGTGCAAGGGCTCCAAGAGGAATTTTTATAAAACGTTCTACCAGGAACCACAAAGGGTTTTCCTATGAAGACAAGCCGACGACCCCTCTATGGTTCTAATTAGCACCTTTATTTCTGAGAGTGTATAATAACAAACCACATCGTGACATCAACCTAATAAAACCAATAAAAAGCACTTTGTTCTGAATGCAATCAAACTTAGACACATAACTCCTCCCCTGTGCTGTTTTTCCAATACCTTCCAGCAGCACCTACATGTGAAAATTACGTGTCATTGTCCTAATGGCCTGGAGGGGGGGTTGATAAAGGAAGACTTTGCCTAATGCTCCCATAAATGTGTTAGGCAAAGTCCAGCAGGATGTAATTGCATCTAATATATTTACAGAGGATTGATTTCCCTCCCACGACCCACCTACCAGGCAGCAACAAGCTGCGGTCAGTTCAGTCGGGTCACTGTGGATGAGTTCTGCGTCCACTCTGTCCTCTTTACACCAAGCAACAAGGCCAAGCCGCAGAGACCGTGGAAAGTATTGGAGTGCGGCTTAATGAGGTAATTAGTCAAAGGCCATGACGATCCTGGGAGGCTAATACCTGTGACCTCTTGATCCTGGATTCCTGACACACGTCTCTGGAGACTGTACAGGAAAGACCGCTGCAAAATCCAAACACTGTCGCCACTGTCAGCCAGACACTCCAGCCAATTTTTACAAAGAATGTGTGATATTACACTTCAAGAAAGGAGACCTGGGACTCAAGCTGAGCAACCCCCCATTTCTCTTCTTTTTTTTGTTTAATTACTCCCACTATGCAGTAATGGGCCTGCCCCCTTTCCTTCCCTGAAGAAAAATAAACCTTCGCAAACTTAAACTACTTCACCTGTTTACTTAGAGAAAGAAGTTCTGGAGAATTGACAAAGGCAGTGAAAAAGCACAAGAAAGGGAAAAGGGATGAAGAACACAAAGCAGGTTGATATTTTTTTCCCTCTCCCATCCCTTTCTTTTCTTTTTATCAGGTTACGTGACTGGAGGCTTCATTAATCACCACCTCGACAGCCTCTGCCAGGGGGAACTAACTGCATTTGGCCCAATTAGGCGCTGTAGAGACAATAGGAACAGCACAAGTTGTGCCTCTATGCCAGGAGCCAAGCGTTGCCTCCCTGTCATTACCTACAGAAAGGGAAAAATTAACCCCTACCAGCTTCCCTGCTTTCCTCCATTGATCCGAGGCTTTTGTGGTGTCCCTGGAGCGTGGCAGACAATTACAGATATTATTACATCTGCATTGATTTTTTTTAAAGAGAGCAGAGTGTCTCCAAGCAATTAAAAAAATTACAGTTCGGAAGTGGGCCAATTAAAATGCCCCCAGCCCTGGAGGGTGGCAGCGGTGTTGGTGGGGATGGAGGGACAGGCTTGACTGTCAGAATGTTGCAGGTTTTTTTTAGAGACAATAATGTGCAAATTCACACACAGACATGCATTGCGTTCAAAAAAAGTTGTCCTGCACTGCCCATGGAGATTATAATTGGCGCAAAAGTAGCTGTTAAAATCTGGCTAATCTGTTGGTATATTGTGATCCAACTGTAGCCTCAGATGGATGTTTTAATATCTTGGGTGAACAGTGTAACATTGTCAGGTTTAGGCCTACTAACACGAATGAGTCAAAGGGCCTAAAAGAGTCTTAAATACGATTTTGACATGTTTCATTTGAAGCCCTGACTCTGATTTTCCTTTATATCCTTTGCACTTATTTTTTGCCAGTATGGGTGTAAAATACAATAGGTCTTCAACTTCATTCATAGTGGTCTTAAAAATGGTAAATGTAACTTGCAAAAAACCTTTACATAGAATTTATCCCTCCAATTTTACTTTCAACTAAAACTACACTGTCTAATATGAGTAAATAAAAGTAATAATAACTAACTCCAATATAAGTTGTCATTTCAGCGTCTTATTAAGCTTATTTTTCAGCGCTCAAAATTAAGGATGTCCTGTGGACAATAAAAATAGCACCTGGGACACAAAGATAGTGACTGTATACAAATGATACAAATAAAACTTTTATTTATGGGCGGTAGAATATATATCATTTTAATTGTTGGGTGTTCAAATTCAAAATATGTGAAATGGCACTGGTAAATTAAGTGTTTACTATGAGATATGTTCAAAGTGTGTGTATGTAAATTTCCATCACCGTATACCAGTCAGAAACCCGTAACTCATCCAATGACTAGGAGAATAATGAAAACTGACTGTGGCCAAACACCCAGGGTGACATTTAACTAGCAGATCTTCCATGGATCAGAGTGAGTCAATGAAGTAATGTGAGTTACTGAAAGAAAGTTCTCAAACTGTGTTTATTATGTAGAGTGAGAAAAAATAACTTCAATTTGGGACACTTGTTGTTAAGTCTGGGACAGTTGAAAGCAGAATTTGGGACAGTTTCAGGACACTGACAAAAAAGTTAAGTTCAAGCAGTTTTTTTTTTTTTTTTAATCTACTAATTAATTAAATTTTTCAGAAGTAATTCAGGAAATTTAGAATAGCATCTGGATTTCTCGTCTCTAACTAACTCATTCCTTCAGTTGTATGAATGTGTCTTCACACCTCATAAATATTCATCTGAAGTCTCCTCTGATTCAAGCTGTTAAAATATCAAACCTTTAGCAATCAGCTCGTCTGTCATCTTTTATCTGTCTGACCAAACTCTGAAACTTTCTCACGCTTACATTCTCTACATCTCTGCATCTATCTCTGTTACTTTCCCTCATTCTGCGCACACATGCACACACACACTTCCTCCTTTCCATCTTTCATTCAGACCTTGGCGTTGCTTTCCCCCATGGAGCAAAGTTGGCCTTTACCATCCACGGCCATCTGACCGGACTTCCTGAAACCACAAATAAAGGGAGAGTGCTAATTGGAATTACGGGTAGATGGAAGACTGGTGGTGTGGAGATAAGGGATCAATGCGATGCAAATAAAGCCTGCATCCATCCAGTGGCTGCAGAGCCTCCTCAGGGCCCATTGTTTTCCTGCTCAACAATTAGAGCTGGGGGAAGGAATTACTGTGTGTCATTGCTATGTTTGGTAGTTCACACACAGACACCTACCTGGCCTGTTTTTGGAGCCGTTTGAGTCGAGCAGGTGGGCTCTGGGATTATTCAAACTAGCTTTTGACTAAGGAGGTAAACAATACCTCCAAAAAAAAAAAAAAGACATCTATGCAGACACCCAGACTCTCTGAAACCAAAAAGAAAGAAAGGCTAGAGTTTAAATAAACAGCATTTGGCGCAGGAGGAAAAAGGACAATGAAATTCTGGTTCTGAGCTGCAGTTGTTTTATCACCTGACACGCTGCGTGTGTTTGAAGTGGAAAATCGCACTTTCCTTAATCCATGGAGCATTCAAATAAGTTTATTTCTCCAGGATTAAAAACAGTAACAATAGCAGGCAGTTAAAAACAAACAGCTCCAAACAAATGGCGACGAGGCTGAGGCGCTGCGGCGGCATGGGTAAGCTCTCCATACATCGTGGTCTGTTTCATTAGCTGAAATGTATTATTATTGTTTATCTATTGAGCTTCCGTGATAAGGAAAAAAAAAAAAAAAACGAGCCATGCTTCCCCTTTGGATTACAGAGTTAGAAAGGTTCAGGGGTGGCTTTGCCAGTGTAATCCACTGAATTCTTTTCCAACAGCAACAACCTCCGGAAGATGGGAGAAAAAACAGCAGAGTTTTCAACACCTGAACACCATGCTGCATTTGATTAAAGAGGGCTAATTTCAGAATATCATCAAAGGAGAAGGGAGCTCGGTCTGTGTGTGTGTGTTGTGTGTGTGTGTTGTTGTGCGTGTTTGTAACGGACCGGTTCATTGTGAAGTTCTGGCAGCTCTTTAAAGAAATAAATTCAGGAGTAGTCTCACTGAGCCTTAAATTAGAGAAGTAAAAAAAAACAACACGTTCTTATTGATATTGACTGGCATGCACACTGTTTTATCACACTCCTTTGAGATGCACATGCAGTACAAACTTGATAACAAGGTTGTCACATAGTGTCATGTGTTTATTGTCCATTTTCCCAATGCAGCAGGAATTTGGGCATTTTTTTATGGTTAGAAAACAATTTTGACGGCTAATTCAGATGCATAATTAGTCAGATACAGTAACTGTGTGCTGAGTTGTAGGTATTTTTCTAAAATCATCACCTGTGGTGTAAACATTCTACATAGTTCTGTAAGACGGCCCTATTCATTTACTTTTTTAGACGGTGCAGTGCATTTCCTATAACTGACATGTGAAGTTAGGAATTTTAAAAACAACGCACCTTTCCCCCCGACTTTATTAGTTTTCACAATTAGAAAAGAGACCTTATGCCCAAAAGTGAAGGAAACAACATGTACCTTTTTAATCCTAGGTTAGAAGCAGCCTGTTGCTTAACAAACTCCAGGGATGGGAGAGAAGATTTACCTTAAGTTTGTAATTATATTTTTTTTACAATTCCTGAATCAATTTTTTGGATTTCCTCTGCTTAAACAGCGTAAGCTAAAACTTTGTGTCTCTGTGTCTCTGTGCTTAACAACAGACGTATAACCAAGTTAAAAAGGTCACTCAGTAGACTGCAGATTTCCGCCAGCAACCTGAAAATAATATTTGGATCTAATCCCTTTGTAATCACCAACATTTTGATTAGTAACTGTACTTAATTACCTATTTTTTCTCAGTAACTATAACAGATTAATTTACATTTATTTTGTGGTTTTTTATTACATCTAGCTAGTTACTTCCAAACACTGCTAATAGGTAAACCTTGTTTTCGCCTAGCATTTATTGATGACTTATTGCCCCTAGTGGCTGGTTAAGGAGTGAGGAGTCAGCAGTCAGTATAGGTTATATATTGGTTTTTCAAAAATTGTGAATCACCACAACCATGAGACAAAATGTCCACAAAAATTTTAGGATCATCAGTCCAGTAATATGCAAGTTTAGCTGCGGACAAGTTCCAGATCACGCCACACACGAGCACACACACAACCGTTCACAACATCTCCTCCAGGCTTACACATGGTAGGGATAATGAACAGGCCTACAAATAAAATGATGATCATTAACAATGAAAACAAACATAAACTCAGATGCAGCTTGATGTTTTAATAAACACAATGCTGCATTTACTTTCTTTTCATACTTATAAATTGCCAAAGGGCCAGATTGAGGTCGTTAAAGGGTTGGATCCAACCCATGGGCCGCCAGCTGAATAGGCCTGCTATAATATACACTTGAATCTCTTGAGGACAAAATTTCCCATCACTTCAGTTTTTCTGAATGTGCATTTGATAAGAAAGCACAGATTCAAGTTTTCCTCATCTGTTCGTTTCTATGTGAGATCCACACAGATCTTTAATAATGTTGTCTAACTGTCAGAGTTGCAATTCATCAGCGGTGGTAAAAGTGGAATACACATCAGAAAGACAAGAAAAATATCAGATGATAACCAGATGAGCCGGGGCCCGGTCCAAGCAGATCAGACGAGCCTCACATTCCACCGGGGGCGACGGAGGGACGGGGAGGGCTGCAATGATTTTGGCAGAGCGAATATTCGGAGATATAAATGAGACAGTTGGCTCGTTTCATAATGAAATATCAAAAATTCACCTGGAATTGTCGTGCTGGGTCCTTTTGAGGTGGCCGACTATGAAAGCTATTGGTTACAATTCAGCAGTTATAAATTTATGATGAAGGAAGTGATTTTAAGAGAGCCTAACTAGAACTGTGCAGAATATTCCTTTGGGTTTTATTCAGACTATAAGCTGTTATCAGACAGCTATGATTCACATTTACACTTTGAGCCCACAATCATTCACAACAGTCAGCTCTGAGAAAGCCCCCCACTGAAGTGAAACGCCCCAAAAAAACATGAAAATTTAAATTAAATTATGGGACCTGCCTCTCCCGACAGTCAGTGTGATGACACGCTCTCAGATCCTATTTGGAAGAGTCTGAATGTGCTGAAATGTAAATGACTGGACGCATGGAGGCCCAAATGGGAAGCTAGATTCTACATGGGTCAAAGACAGGAAGACTATAGAACTAAGATAAACGGAGGGAAGAGGGAGGGAGGGATTCTCATGCGAATCGTTTAACAGCGGACACACGGTGCCACTTGCATTATGGTGACTGTTGCATCAAGGGGCAACGCAAAGGGGCCCCTTTTTTGCACTGCACCCCAGGGTTTTTGGTCTTCTCAGAAAAAAAGGAACCAGATTTAAGAGTGAGCTGCTACCTCATGTTATGGAATCAGATATCAGATTTGCCAAGCAAAAATAAGCTTGTGCACCTTAAGTATTTGCACAGAAATTAGCAGAATTACAAACATTTCGAGATGCTATGAAGAATATATTTTAGAATTGCATTAGAACCTAATGTTTAAGGCAAAGGACAGAATTTTTAGTTAGTGTAGTTAGTTAGTGTATTACCTTAAATATATGGCAGATGGCATGCCCCCAGTTTGCAGCAGACATGCGTACTGTGTAGAAAGCTAAACAAAGTACGAGGGTTAAGTTGTCAAAAATATCAATATATTGATAAATATCAATATTGAATATTTGAAATGTTTTAAATTTTTTGCAGTATCGATACTAGTACCAGCTACACTTTCTCGCTCAGTATTCTCTTCATCAGCAGGTTGACGCACACACCCATGTGCTGTCTTGTTAAGATAAGATATGATAAGATAAGGTAAGATAAACTTTATTGATCCCACGCTAGGGAAATTCACTTGTTAAAGCAGCTCAAGGATTGACTGTATAGGTGGAATAAGAGTGAGTGATCTTTTCTTCATTTGCCGCGGTTGAACATCCATCATCATGTTACAGCCTTGTCATATTCATCTTAGAATAAAAATCTAAAATTTTATGCGCTCAGTTCAGTTTAATTTTATCAAGTCAGTGTTTCCCTCTGGTATGAAATTAGGAATTCCAACACTACCAGGGTTGCAAATTTTGTGCATCTTCCTTAACCGATCGGGGGCGTACCGATAAAAGTGCCTCATACAACCTCACTTCAAAGAATCTGAACTATCCCTCTAACATAGAAAAATGTGAAAATAAACTAATATATTAAGCATTAGTATTACATTTTGGTGCTGTGCAAAGTATCTGATTAATGCCTGAAGCTCATGTTTATGTCATGCACCTCACCACTTTACTGCCTGTCAATGTCATTATATCTCTGTGTGCAGTTCATTCATGGTGTCTGACATGCCTTACTCTATCAGTCTGCTGAAATACATACTCCACACTCCCTGGAAGCTCAAAGCAGCCTTTTAATAGCAACGATGCCTTCTTGTTAGCCAGAAAAAAAGGTCAGGCAATTGGATTTCCGAGCTCTGGAAATCCCTAGATATTTACCTCAAACATGGCGTGCGCCTTGCCCCCTCAGCTCACCTTTCATTTTCCCTAACTGCTCTCATGCTGATTTGTCAACCATAGATAGGATCAATTAATCTATTGCGTCTGAACAGCATGGAAGATTTAAATTGTCCATACACACACCCATGTGGCCAGCAAGCCCACTTTGTCTATTTATAGTCAGTTAGTGCTGCGAGTGCTATAGACAAAAGCCTGTCAATTAAAAATAAATCCCCCTGTGTTGTCTTTTTGGAGAAATGTGTAGAATTTACCTTGAATCTCACTGCAGCTCTTTTGTACAAGGCAATACAATGAATGTTTTTTCTCTCACAAAAACAGAGATGTGCTTTAATCTTACAAAGAAACTCATTTAACCAGGCATACTTTTCAAAATTCATCAAATTTTTTCATATCAGCAATAAACAAGTTACAGTTACATTGTGAATGCTTTTAATATTCAGCACTGTTTTCTTATGTATAAAACGAAGACAGGAAGACTGTTTTTTCTTTCAATCTTTAGAGAGAATAGGAAGATAAAAAAGAAAGCACTGCGTCTTGACTTATTCCTTTCTTCCGCCTAGAAACAGGCAGGTATACTGCAGCAAGAGATTCATGTAGAAGTTTCCCCTGCAGCCAGTAAGTGCCAAGCCGTGTCAAAAATGACATGCATCTCCTGTTTCCATGTCATGCCATGCATGTGATGTGATGGGCGAATGAAGGCAGTTCCTGCAGAGAATAGTAGGGGGTCATTATTAAGCCTCTTAAATTAGCGCCCCCTCTCACACAGCCCTTGCAATTTTCCAAGACCCACAACCACACACACACACATACACACTTTGAACCCAGCACATTAGACTTGACAAAGAAAATCATTTCCAAAGTTTACTTGCAGCAAACTCATTTCATATGTGATTGAATTGTACCTGTATGGTATGACCCATTTAAACTCAAAGTCACACATGGGCGCTTTGAGAAGCCATTTGAGCAGAACCATGCTGTTAGTTAGCTATAGTCTGTGCCAATTGCATGTCCTATGCAATGCAATTTACATGTCTCTCCATCACACTCACTTATATGGTTCAACTCACAAGAGCTACCATTTAGATCGCTTTATGGGGGAGGGGAGAGGGGGAGAGGCCTACATCTTCTGGTATAATACCACACACTCTTACAAATAAGGGTTCCAAAAGGGTTCTTTGTGAAGGGCTGAGGTTCTACCCAGAACTATTTGCTTCTGAAGAACTCTTTTTTGAAGAAGGTGTTTGTCAAGGGTTCTTTGAAAGACTAAGGGTTCCTCTAAGAACCCCTCTCATCCAAATAACCCATTTTGGAAGGAAGAGTTGAAAAGCCATGAAAAATTCAAGGGTTTGCCAGGGGTTGTTTGTAATGGTTCTCAGTAGAAACCCCTGGGTGGGTTCTAGATTAAACCCTTGGAATATAAAAGGCATCTTCGCAGAACCCCTTGGGTGGGATCTTGTTAGCACTCTCAGGAGATGGAAATGTCCTGGATAGACCCCCCTTGAGAAGATTCTGGGTGGAACCATTACACAAGGAGGGTTCTCTGTAGAACCTTCCGTACGGGCATTTTTCACCAACAGGGAACATGCTCCATTCCAATTCAAGCACCTGATTTTGAACTGTTTGGAGTATTTCCACCAGAACATGAAAACTTGGTTCCCAGCTGGGAAGTAGCACGTTATTTTTGAGAGCCAAAGTGGGTGTGTCATATTCTACAGGTTGTTGTGCATTGTGCATCGCCCTCTGATGACAATGTTTCCACTAAAAATTGGTGGAATGCAGGCTGGTTCACTACATAGCTCCAGGGTTCCAAGGATCTAGAATTGATCCAGTTCAAGAACCAGAGCTTATTTGGTGGAAAAGGGTCCATAGGGGTTCTGGGTAAAACTTTTTGCAGGTAAAGACCTTCAAAAAAGAACTCCGAAAGGGTATCAAGTTGAACCTTTACAGAAGGTTCTACCAGGAACCAAAAACAGGGAGGCAAACCGAAGAACTCTATATGGTTCTAGTTACCACCCTTATTTCTACGAGTGTATGTATGTACTGCGGTGGTATAGAGTGGGTGGCAACAGCAGCAGAAAGCTTAACCTCCGCTGCCCCTGAGCTCCATCCTCCCTGAAACACAAATGACACCATGACAAACCCGGCTCGTGCCCCGGCCGTGGAAATGGACTGTTTCTGCTGCTTCTCCTCCCATCTTGATAGGCAGGTCCCAGCACTCCAGCATCAGTCCTGGACCATCTAAAGGCTCTTAATATCCCCAGATTAAAGAGACCCCAGCCCCAAGGTCAGCATTTGAGAGAATGACTGCCTCTTCTCCGGAGTGAACACCTCACACCCTTTGTCTCACTTTTATTCCACTCCCTTTCACTTGTTTTCTCCCTCTTCTTTCGATCTATGCATCCCAGTCTTTCCCCTCTTCCTCTCCTGCTAACGTGTATATGTATATTTACAAGAGTGCACATAACTGGTGTCTGGGGAAGAGTAAGGAGCAGTGGGGAAGGGAAGCCATTAGGGGAATAAAGAGAGGTGCTGCCTCACAGCCGAGCTTCACAGGCCAGTGGAGCAAATCAAATTGGGTCTTGTTCTGCAGCAGGACGCACGTGCACACACACATACACTCACATGCACACACACATTTACACTCAGTGACAGTGGTGGAGGCACAC
Organism: Lutjanus argentimaculatus; assembly: GCA_034769285.1. Taxonomy (NCBI): domain Eukaryota; kingdom Metazoa; phylum Chordata; class Actinopteri; order Lutjaniformes; family Lutjanidae; genus Lutjanus; species Lutjanus argentimaculatus. The sequence continues at coordinate 23,329,378 of JAWZSL010000003.1, read as the reverse complement.
AACTGACAGGAGGGCCTTTGGGACACAGCAGGGCTGGGCATGTCTGGGGTTGGCCCACTAAGGGATGCATTCATGACCCCCAACTCTCCTGAGCAAACAAATTTTAAGTCGAGTTTATGATTAGCTAGTATTGCTTTTGTATAGAAAAGTGTTTCTCCATATCATTTCACAGCTGTATTCAATTTAAAATTTTTGTAATTGTTAATTGTAAAAACTAGGGGTGCGCAATATGGATTTTTTTTTTCTCCGATAACTGATAATTAGCTGCAGTCATTAAGAACAACTATATTGTTTGTTTACACAGGTCATAAAGAGGCATCAGTATTAAACTGTGACTGTTTCGTAACCAGGAAAAAAAACTTCTTGTAGTAGCTTTAATAACACATCAGTGAGCTGCACTGTTGCACTGGGTGATGACAGACAAAATAAACTACAGTGTCCATATTCCTTCATACAATGAACATGGTCACTGCAGTTTCATTTTTACAAGCAGCTTCGATCGACCCATATTGATTTCAGCCAGTTTCAGAGTATGGGTATGGATAATTTGGTTGGTTGAACAGATACAGATACAGATAGTGGTGTAAATTCCAGGCTGAAAATAATTACTAACAAATACACTAGTCACTCTGTTTTAGTATTTTTTAAAAATGGTTTAGCCTTTTTTAATGAAACTAAATACTCTGACTTGTTTTTAAAGTTTTACATATTCAACAGGAATGAATGGGCTTGGGAGTCAGAGCTACAGAAAAGCTGAGGAAGTAGTAAAGTATTGTTGGTTTTGGTCTTTCCATGGGATTTATTAACATTAAGAAAATAGATGTAATATCTTGGGTACAGCTGCAGTGATTAGTTGATTAATCTATTATTTGATTGAAAGAAAATTAATCGCCAACTATTTTGATAATCAGTTAATCATTTCATTTACTTTTCAAGCATTTATGATAATAAATGAAGAATGTTTGGGTGTTGGGCTGTTGGTTGGACAGAAGAAGCAATTTGAAGACATCACTTGGGGCTCTGTGAAATTGTGATGAGCATTTTTCACATTTTTTTGAAATTCTATAGACTAAATAATTAATCAGTTATTTGTGAAGATGATTGGCGGATTTATCGATAGTGAAAATAGTTGCAGCCATAATGTTGGGTTGATCCTCTAGGTGTTGGTGCTCGAATAAAGTTCGTAAAGAAAAGTAAACAAATAGGCTCTGAAGAACTATGCAGCAGAAAATCATAAAAAACACTGTCATATATTGTTGATGACATCCCTTGTGACAATTTTTATGGCAAGTAGCAATATCCATCCACCCTCTCTGCACTAATACCTCATTTATAACTGCTCAAATCCTCTATTCCCATAATGTTCTGAATGAGACTTAAGTTATTAGCAGGCTCATAGCAAAGCTGAAGAATTGGCAGAGGACTCCAGGTAAAGGGCACTAAAGCTAATGAAAAATGAGATGGAGAGTCATTCTTAAGGCTTTAGTTTTATTAGAAATACATGGTAATGGCACCAAAACCTTAGTCAACATAATGTTCGCTGCCATCTATATGATACCAATGCCTATGGGGCACGATTCATCCACAGAGAAATAAAGGGAGATGGGTAAAAAATACATGCAATGCTTACACTTCATTCAGTTTCTCTAAAGGATTACCACCACAAATCACTTTTGCTCAATTCATTACATGCCTGCAGAGAGGGGGCAGATGTCTGATGGATGGTTGTCTGCAAATGGACTTGTCGGTAACAGAAAAATGCGCACGCTTTAATTAAAGAGGGCTGGACAAGTGGATCCAGAGTGGGTTTGGGTGTCTCTCCACATCTGTACAGACGGGGTCATGTATCAGAGGGTTCTCGAGGCATAGGGTAGCAGGCACAGGCTGTGTATGCTCGTTCTGAGGACTTCTATGAGAAGAGAATATTCATCATGCTATAGATCAGTAATCACAAAGACAAGACTGTAAACCAGACTAATACAGTATGTGAAGAACAGTAGCTGGAATGCTAAAAAGATATTTAAATTGCAGCCATGACAAAATGGTCACTGCCATATCACACTTGTTTTTTTAGATGCCAATTTTTATATCTGTTGCTTCTGACACTCTCCTGTGATTGCAATGTAGCTTTGTCTGTTTTTTTTTAACCTTTTAAAAACACTGACATTAATAATTTGGGTTTTTGTAGAATTATCAGGTGTTGGTGGGATATAAAGTCCTACTTAAAGGGGTAGTTCGGATTATTAGAGGTGGGATTGTATGAGGTACTCATCGATATAATTAGTGTATTACTTAGAGTAGATGCCTGTCGGCACGCCCCCCAGATTGCATGGGAAGCTAAGAAATGAACTGCTGTGGATGGGATCTGCAGCAAAATATGTTTTAGTCACCGAAAACAACCTTTTTGACAGGAAACTGTTGCTGGTTCACAACTGCCTCAATCTGTTCTGTCTTTGGTGAATCCAAACTATCTTTTTAAAACACCGAAGTCACACAATAACACAATAACACAAACAAAGACCAGCAACTCTTGTGTTCTACGAGGTAAAATGACTGATTTTGCCAGTGGAGTCTGGTTTTTGAAGAGAGCGATATTTTGCTTACATGATGGAAAGTTTCCTTTCACAAAAGTAAGATATTCTAAATAGAGCAAACCCTAAAACTGATAAAAAAAATTTTTTAGGTGGATCTTTTTTTAAGTGCTGAAAGTACCTTTTGTTTCTGACCCTGTCCATAACAGTACATTGCTTAGTTTCTGTACCAGTGCCCCCTCTATGGTTCTCCAAACTGGGAGTGTGCTGACTGACATCTACTGTAGCTGATACACTGATTATCAATAAGTACCTCATACAACCCCACAACCCCCCTAAATAATCCAAACTATTCTTTAATTTGTTGCAAAACTTAAACTGTGATATCATTTATTCAAGTTGTACAATAAATTTGGACTTTTGAGGCACTCTGTGGAGTTTTTGACCATGAGTAGCACCATGACAAATTGTTTTTATGAGCTAATTTCCTCTTGATGGTGGTTGTATAGAGTCATGTTATAACTTTTAATTTTGTGTGTCTCCCATGCAGGGTGTTACAGTGAAGCTAGTGACCACGATGATGGTGAAAGCTCAGATATTCCCCTTCCAGATTACTGTGAACAAACCCTGCAGGACTCCACGGATGCATCTGGTTGACTTGGTAGCACTCATCAGGTTAGTCATGTCTCAGGTGTCTGGCATATCACAACCATGATAAGGGGCATTGGGGGGGCATTTTACTTTGCTAATCTCATGGACAAATGAAAGGAAACAGCCTGTAGAGCCACTAATTTTGAACAATTTTTATATAGACTATTTTCAATTCTAACCAGAGTTGATTGTTATAACAATGGAGAGTCTGTTTCATTTTTGTCTTTCAAGTTTTTTAATGAAGCTTATTTTACAAAAAAAAAACATACAGGAGGCTGCCATTTAGTTTATTTCTGTTACATGCATGCAATGGTATTTATGTACATGCATGAGCACACAGGCACAGCATAGGCATGCTGAAGGCTGACACTGATATCAGTATTGGAAGTTTAAAAAATCTGCTAAGAAAACATCTCCCAAACACATACAGAGTGGGACATTTTACTGATGAAAAATTTACTTGTCAGTGCTTTCTGGTGGATGAAATATGTAATGATGACAGTTTTTAAATAACCTCAAACCCAGTTTTGCATTTATGTGCACAGATACGGCTATATCTGCAATAGGTTAATATCAGCTGATAAACTGTCTTACCTGATATTTATTTTTTGTGATATTTCAATGATCTGCAGAGGTGGTAATGCAACCAAAAATATGCCAGCAAAGGCAGAGAAGAAGACAGCTAGTGAATATAGAATATTGAAAAAAATCATTTTTGTACTGAAAGAGGTGTGTTGATGCTGTAACTGAGGTATTCTTTTGCAAACTTAACTTTATATACACACAGTGTGTTTTATTTTTGTATCTGGAGTTTGGAGTATGCCACTATAATGATAGGACTTTTTAAGTGGCAGTGGAAATTGCATAGAGGTAAAACTAAAACCCAAATACTCTCTTCATGTTCTCACCATGCCTGTTGTTCTTCTGTCCTTCACTACGGTCCTTTGCATTTCACTCCAACGACACAAATCCTGTGCAGCTACTTTTGTCTAAAGCAGGCCTTTAATGAAGAGCTCTCCAGTTAAATACATCTTTATTCTGCGATTAACTGTGGTGCTTGAAGTAAGCACTGGTGTGAAAGGAGGCTGAGGCCCTTCAGCGTCCCAAGTCTTTACAGCCTCTCTGCCATCAATCAGGCCTTGTGTCCAGTAAGTGCTGCTAACATTTATGAAATATTCATCAGCCATTCACTTTTGCTTTCCACTCACCCTAATCATTGCGTTTAGGCAGCATTGTGTCACCTCTCCTCTTAAAAAAAGGGCTACAATCATCTTGCTGAGGGGAGGTGAATTAGGGAATGCGTTCTTGCTTTTATGCCAGGCGTGCCACGGGTGGACATTTTCTTTCTAGTACAAAAGTGTCAGTCAAAGGTCTTTTCCTCCCTCCTGTGATGTTGCCTCATGTTTTCCTGGACCAACCAACTGTGTTGACAAATGTATATATGTTTGAATGACTTAAAATACACTATTTTCTGGAAAATATCAACGTGCCTGGGTACAGATTGATAGATTAATTAGAATTAAAACATATTGCAGTTCACAGAATTACCTCATTTACACCTTGTTGTGAAATAATAATAAATCTGTATCTGGATATGTTATGTGGATATTAAACAATCAGATCGTGCGTACACTGGATACTGCTCCCATGAACGTTTATTAATAAGTCTATCACCTATATTAATAATTAATGTTTATGGGAGCATCTATTCTATCTATCTATTTTGAGGTGGCAGGAAATCAGCCTCAGTATCCTTTTAAAAATCACATACTTATGTTAGTTTTTGAATTGGAGGAAATCTTATAAACACTATTAAACACTGTCCATGACATATTTTTAATTGTTTGTCAGATCTTATAAATTTGGCACACATTAAGCTATTCCTTTCTTTGTATATTGAAAGAAAACCCTGTCATTTTGTTCCTGTGTATCTCAGTGCGAGTGCGTAGACTACTGTGGCTAGATTATTATATGCCTTGTTAACAGCAGATCAGCTGCACAGATAAGTGTACTGCACAGTGTCACACGCAGTTATTTCTTACTGTGTATATCATTTATTCCCCACCTATGTTGCTTTCATTTTTCATGCAGTTCTGTTGAATAACATCTTTTTGCGCTTTCATGACACAGAATAGATGTATAATCAGTAATTAGAGGCATCTTTTTCAGCCTTCTCGCTCAACAACCTATATTTTCTGTTAGCTAAAAACATCTGTATTGTTATGTTGTGTTCGGATACCAACAAGTTGTACAGATGGTGTTTACACCTACCTAAGATCTGTACACAAAGCGAAATATAAAACACTAAATGTGAAATGCACAGTGTGTGAGCATGCAACTAATTGCTGGCAACACTTGGCTTAGTACATGCACACTGTAAGTATTACATAAAAAGTTGCTCTCAAAGGAAACTAACTGATATATCTGAGTTGACTCGTTTGTATCTTTAATCAGTTTGTAATTTGACCCACTAACACAAACTAATTCAGATTTTGCTGTTAACCTCTGTCTCCTTTTCTTCCTATCTCTGTGGCTCACTTACCTATGACCGTGATTAATGTCATTATAATACAATGAGTATGATATTCCCATCACTCATGTTCAAGCAATCCAGGACCCAGCCTATGAAAGGTTGTGATATTCATCACCATCCACTGACTGCAGTCAAACACACGTCTGGGCTCACAATAGCAAAGGGAAATTCCACCTTATTCTTTACCCATTTGCAATTCTTATTGCTGCAGGAAAGTTAATCTATCCCCAGCAATAACTCATTGGATGTTACAGCTTAAGCGAAGATGTCCTCAGTTGCCCATCTTGCATTTTAAACAGGGGGCAAAGAGCCTCGGTACAATTTTCCAAACACAACTGAGCTAACACTGATTTATTGCTCCAGTTTATATAACTCATATTAGGAATTCATGGACCTGGCAAAAGGGATTAGAGCGTTTATTTCAGGCAGGGAGATGATCCTGTCATTAATGGTCGATACTTTCATCTCGTTTAAACCAGAGGAATTTGCCCGGTGACGAATCGTGGCGGACATAGCTATCAGAGTTGTGCAGCTGTACTCGTTATCTGCCGACGACCCGCTCTGCTCGCTGAACGTGGACCCGCGCCCATCAAACTTGGATTAGGCTGTCAATCAAGCGTCGGCCGCGTATATTGTGTTACAATTTCTCCCAAATGTCACCAAGATCAGAGTAATTTCTTGGCTAATTGCATTTCGTCTCCCTTTAATGCTGCACGTTTAATGGTTTTGTTACATTGCGTGACAAGATGGTGTTTCTCTCATACTGGCACGGTGATGAGCATAAAGAGGGCCACGCTTTTGTTTAGAGAAGGAAATGAAAGAATAAATGACTGCTAAAGTTCAGAGGGCGTATTTCTGAAATGGCAGCAAATAAAGAGAAGAAACTGAGAAATGATCCCAATCTTGCCATAGCGTGACATCAATTACACAAAATTCTCATTAGAAAGGGGTTGCTCCATACGTCTGCTAGCTTTGTCAGGGTTGTTTTATTCTGGAAGTGGCAGCATGTTATGTTGAAGATCTGTGTCAGACAGCTCAGAAGCAATACTGAGGATTTTCTCTCCTCTGACACCTACTTTTTTACATGCGGCTGACTTCGTTTAAACATGACAAATACAATTTCAAGCATTTTACTGTGTCCCTGTGCCTCGCCACAGCTAACAATAGTAGCCACAATACACCCATTAATTTCCTCCTCTCAGATATCTCTACAAGGGGGAATACTATTAACCACGTTAAAGAAAATACTGAAATACTAATTCCAGAGCACATCATCGGCAGGATTACATTCACAATACATGTCAAGTTACAGCGGAGGGAGCTGCACAAATAATTACTAAAACTCCGATTCTAAAATTCCTCAAAGGCCAAACATGCACAGGGGGCATGACTCATTACCGTACCATTATGATGGTGGCTCTGTGTCGCAATGTGTGCTATATGAGGGTGCCACGTACAAAATAAAGGCCACTGACAAGCTCCTTAGAAAGTCCATCATACTTCTTACATGTCTAACTAAAGCCAGTTTGCACAGGAAACATATTAAAGAGGCCACATTATTAGGGTTTTTTTTTCCCTTTCCTTTAATGTGTTATACAGGTTTGTTGTACAGGTAAAAGGTCCTATAGAAAACACTCCCCCTGAACTTTTTTTTTTTACTTAATTCAACAAAATCAAGTACATAACAAAGCAAACAACACAAAAAATGCAACAACAGAAATGTCAAATATGAAAAAATAATGAATTAATACATAAAATAATACATAAACTCTATAATGTGACAGTTCTGTGGTTAACATCACTTGGTTAGGGTTAAGGAAAAATAGTTTGGGTTAAAATCACCACTATTTCTTGGGGCTGGTGTTCCCTTCTAAACACAACCCTCATAAAGGGACTAACTATACCACTGTTATCTTTTCTCTTAGTCTGACTTACAGATGTCATGCTAGATATGAGATACTGTGTACCTGTGCCAGCTTAACACTAATTTGTGTTTATGTGGAGTGCTACATAAATAAAGTTGAGTTGAGTTGTCCGCAAGTATGATCACACAGACCCAAGCAACTGCAAGGACAAAGTAGCTGACGAGACAATGAAGTGCACTTAACACAAACGCTCCGGCACCATTTATTACTGGCTGGATGAATTAAAGAATTGCCATTAAAACATTCCAAAAAAATTTACATCTGCGAATACAAACTATAAATACAGAAGAGAAAAGAAATAACGGAGCAACAATAACAAACACTTAACTGCTTTCCATTAGTGCACTTAACCTCCTCTTCATGGTGAGCAATCCCACTTTACATTTCCTGTGGCTAAATGCGTGTCTCTAATTCACAAATGAGGGGACGTTTTGAGTGGCCCTCTGTCTCCCCAATGAGCAAATGCTGCAATTAACTTTTCCTCCTGTTTTTTTTCTAGGGGGAGAAGGTGTTTTAAAGACATTAGCCTACAGTCAACAGCATCTTCTGGCTACTGATAAATTTAAGACATTTTTTCCCCTATTTTTCTCTGGTGCTTAATATTACAGTTGAAGATAATAGCCCATTTATGCTGTATTATTCAAGGATGATTTAATGGAAAAATCCAAAGGAAGATAGTCATTAGACATTATTACTGTCATCAATTGAAATGCATATGCAACTTTCAACAAGTTTCTATCCAAAACAATTTTATGCTTTCACATGCACCATTACGTCTTTACTTTTTACCAGACAGCTTTTTTAATCCAACTAAAAATATGCTAAGAGTTAGTGGTGATGGTGAATGAATGGACAAATCAATCTCAGGTGTACTGGAGGTGTATAGTGAACGACCTTGATGGGGGTTAGGATCAGCTGTTTCAATATAGTTTTTGAGCTATTTTGGCTGCTGAATGTTGGCTACTTACTAATTTAAAAACGACATGTGTACCAGATCCATCAATTAAAGACCGACATTATAGATGTAGAGGAATATTTTGTCTATGGGTGACTGCACAGACTTATTGTAATATGTGTGAAGTATTGATTTCACTTTACTTTACAGTACACATTGTAATGTGTCCCTAATTACCCTCTAATAAAGTCTAACATGGGTCTAATACTGTTTAACAAAGAACACAGTATTTAGTTTTGCATCTTGTGTAAGGTGTTACTGTACGTCAATAAAGTGCAGCTGAAATTTTAAGCATTTTAGAAATAGAGCTGCAATAATTGATCAAATAATCAATTATTAATGGATTATTAAATTAATTACCAACTGTTTCGATAATCGATTAATTGGTTTGAGTGTTTTGAGTCAAAATTCTCTGGTTACATCTTAAATGTGACTATTTTCTTTTCTTTACTCCTCTCTGACAGTAAACTGAATATCTTTGGGTTGTGGACAAAACTAGACATTTGACGACCTCACCTTCAGTTTTGGGAAACACTGATTGACATTTTTCACCATTTTCTGAGATTTTATAAACCAAACAACTAATAGATGAATTGAGAAAATAATCGACAGATTAATTGACTATGGAAATAGTTGTTATTTGCAGGTCTGTTTAGAAGTGATCAGTCATTAATGCAACTTTCAACAAGTTTCTTTTCAAAACAGTTTTATGCTTTCACGTGCATTAATACTTCTTTCCTTTTTCACATACAGCTACTTTAATAATTCACCTAAAACAATATACTAGGAGTTAGTATTAATGGCTGTGTGAATGGTGAAATCAATCTCAGGTGTACACAAGGTGTGTAGGGGAGGACCTTGATGGGGATTAGTGGTCAAAATAGCAATAATAAGCAACTGCTGACATGACACTCTGGTAAATAATAAGCATATGTCAGGATTAAACCTGATTTAGTCCTGTAATGATCTCATTGTATCCACATGTGCATCATGTGTATGTGAGCCTCTGCCCATGGATGTGTATGTGTGTGTCATTACAACAAGAGCTGGTTGCATCCATGAGCAAAATGGCTGCATAATTGGCGATGTCCATGACACTGTGCTCTCTGTAGGTGTTTTTTCTGCATGTTGCCCAGACTCTAATTACTGGGGTTTCAGCGGGGAGGTAAGGCGCCTGTACTGCCTTGCCGCCTGATTCTGTCAACTGATGGGTTGTTCTGTCTGCGGCACAGCCAGGCAGCCCAGAATCCCTGGAGTGCGTTTGGGAGAGACCCAGGGACTGGTCATATCAACAAATCTTAATCAAAAGCCTGAAATTGTCAGCTGTCATACACTTTTTGTGATCTTTGATACCTTGCCCCTCCTCTGACCCAGACCGCCGAATAATACCGACATACACACACACACACACACACGGACATGGACACACAGATGTACACATAAACAGAGCACATATTCACATATTTCTTACACTCGTTTTCTCTCTGTCTCACATACACACAAAGACACACAGTGCATGCGTGCTTTCACACTGATGGCACTAATGCAAGCTTGTGCACACACAGAAAAGCAACAAACCTGCATTATTCTCTTTAGAAAAAAACAAACAGTCAGTCAGGTTCAACATATTAATATATTATTTATAATAGCACTTATTGCTCAACTTATAACTTTGTATGTCTAGTTTAAGGTTGTCAAAAGTATTGAAGTATCAATACTTTATCAGTACCACATGTTTGAAACGATACAATATCCCTCAATTATAGAAGTTATCTAGGACTTTTTTCTTGCAATATGTGGTATTGAAAGAGGGATCATTGTGTCATTTATCAAAGTTTAAAATTCTGGTATTGTCACAACTCTAGTTTAGGTGTAATCCCGGTAAAAATACCAACATATTTTCTATTTTATTATATATTTGTGTCAGTTAGCTCGATGGTAACACCTAATGGGAATTACCATTAATGGAATAATGGAACCACTATCATATACACTAATATTATTTCAACAAACCATTTCACTTCATGCTGACCATAAAACAACATGTTTGTTGCTGCTCCACACAGCCACAGCAACGGCAAAGGCTCAAAACTCAACACTTTGCTTCAAAAAGTGTTTTATTTGGCACTTTTATATGCAATGTAGTAATGATGCTGCTGAAATAAAACTCAGAAAGACGACTGATATGTGATGTGGATGTTTTTGGAAATATAACCCAGATATGCAGTCTCTAAAAGTGAATAAATCATTTTTTTTTCCAGGGTCTAGTGTTAAAAATGCTAACAAAAACCGCAATGAATCATTATATTGAAGTGCAATACTTGTAGAATCACAAATATTTAAGAATGCATCAATTTGGCACCCAAGTATCATGATAATATCAAATCGGCAGAGGCATGTCACACCAGCCCTAATATTTTCCCTGCCTAAGGGAATAAAACTAAGCTTTTCAATTGTACTTCCCATTAGCACAGCAACACCATTGCTTTGTTCACTGCAATGTGCTCTCTGACTTTTCAGTACAACACAGTTACACTGCAGAATTTTGGATGAAGTCCAACATTTCCAAAACCAAACCTTTTAGTATAATGAATGAAACCAGCACTTCTAAGTTCCAGCGTGCCGTGCTTCAGCTTAAGAACGGCACATTTTGGTTTACTGAGTCAGGTCAGTGGCAAACAATGCCATTTTATTTTGCCTCCAAGTCCCCTTTCAGACAATCTTAAACTTGTGCTTCAGTTCAGGAGAGGATGGAAAGGCTGTGGTGGCTTTGATCGACCGACTGTTACTAAGAAGCTTTGAGGGGGTTTAAAGGACCTAAAATGTATAAAATGGACGGATCAAGAGCAAGCAGAAATTTGACGGTTCAGAGGCAGGTTAAAAAAGTAAGAGCATTCCCATACAATATATATCCAGTTAGTGCATATTAGGGGACGGCAGATGACAAAAGTGGAATCTAAGAGCCGATTAGCACCATAGTTAAACCTTCACATGAGCAGGGGGTCAATACAGCTCCATACTCTGTACTTCTCTGTCTTTGAAGAGCAAGACGAGGCCTATTTATGAGCAGAGGTGGCAAAAGTACACACATTCTTTACTCAAGTAGAAGAACAGAAACTTGTGTAGAAAAAAGACCGGTAAATGTAGAGGTACTAATTCAACTTATTTATTTAGGCAAAAGTAAAAACTTACAGGCTCTGAAACCACTTAGAGGATAAAAAGTAGCCCTTTGAAGGACATTTCTACTTGCTGTTTTTGTGACAAGCCAACTGAACCTCACCATTTTTCCACAGCTGAATTTCCCTCTCTGTTTTTGTCTTGTTACATCTTATACGTTGTTTTCACATCATTACATCTGTCTTACATGATATGCACTGAGGATACACCAATATAATTTACCCAAAATTAGGGTGTATATGCAGGTTTATTTAAACACAGTTAAACCTACTGATAATAAGCGACTGACCCTTTTTCTACTGCAGTCAACAAGTTTGCCTTTCTGTTTATTTTTTTTGTTTGTTTTTTATGTGTGCTGAAAAGCCAAGATTCAGCTCATGTTTGTGCATGAGGTCTGCACAAACTCTCAGTACTTCTAACTGAATCCTGTGGTTTGAAGTATTAGTTTCACTCCTGCTCGCTGTTTATACTATCTCTGTTTCTGCCCTATTTCTGTTTGTGTTTACTTCGCTGTATTAGGAGTCTGTTAGGTTACTGCTGATGAAAACCCAACATTTCTGATTTTGCTGCTTCATAATAATGCTTTTAATAACAAAATAACGGGGCACTTTCACTGGAATGAAGAATTTATAGGAAATAAAATGTTTATCCACCATTTTGCCGCTGAATAAAGATGACGGTGTATTAGTTAATTACACACCTTCAAGCAGGTGCAGACAAACTCTGCTGTGTTGGGCTGACGCACTAAGTCAAACTCAGTCAAGCCGCACATGTATGAAAAAGGAGGAAAAGAGTGAGAGAACTTACTTACAGAGACTACAAGCCTTCATTGCTTCTGCCAAAAGGGGTGAAAATTAGTGTGTGGATCCAGGTGTCATGTTTCCATCACTGTTGTTCAGAGCTGGAGCCGATAAATACCCATGACTACTGCAGAGTCATTTCACCTGGGAGTGAATGGTGATTGTTCCCTTTCCCATTGAAGGCAAAAGCCAGATGTTAGTGGTTTTCTTGTCCAGTGTAAAAAGGGCCCAAGGAATCATCTTTTCTATGTGTTATTGCCCATTCATTTAGGTTGAAATTGGTCTTCGTGTGGGGAAGCTGGCGTGCAATGATGCAAAATAAAAATAATTAATAATTCCTCTCAGATGCATTAAAGCTTAAGTACTGAGACTATTTTTAAAATTTCAGGAGTAAAATTAAAAAGGTGTGAGAAAAATAAATACTCAAGTAAAATACAGATACCTGAAAAATTAAGAAAATTAATTAAGTACAGCAAGAAAGTATTTGTAATTTGTTACTTCCCACCACTCTTTATGAATAGAGTGAAAATACAACTATCTTGCTTTGCTACTTCTATCCAGGAGAGGTAGAAAGGAAAGATTTGTGTGCAGTGCTTAACTGTGCCCTAGATCCTTAACTAAACCACCGAACACTCAGCGTGCATGTTGGAAAGAGGGAAGTGTGAACGTGTGAAAGAAAATCCAGTGTGATAAGTGCGACACACAAAGCAAACTCAAATAAACAGGCTTTCACAGGCTAATGCTGTCCTGAATAAGTGCACTGTAGCTTACCAGCCTCACTAACATTTTAATTGACATTTTTTTCACATTAAGATCCGTCGGCATGCTGTGATTGAAAAAAGAAATTATTTCTTCATTAGAAAGCACGCATGATTAAGTAATTGTTAAATTAAAAAAAAAACAAATATAAAAGACAGAATGTTATTAGTGTTGTCAAAAATACTATCATCACTTAATTGGCAATTCATTGATAAAGAATTACAAAAAAAACATTTCTCTTTTGTTAATAAGGACACATCAACAGAGGCCCTGCCCTCAGTAATGAAACAGGTTTGGACTGCTAATGATAACTGTTATTTATTCCACTGCTACCCAGGTTTATACGGGCCAATCTTGCACCATGAACCTCTCTCACTTTGGTAATTAAGCGTGTTGATACTGCAGGATGCTTACCTGCAATTATGCCATTTTAATGAGCAGCAGCGGATGGAATAAGGGCACAGCGAGGTCAGCCAGAGGCAGCAAAGCATTGGTGTTTTAATAGATACTTAAATGCTGTTAATTTAGCTCCCAGTAATGGAGAAGCCCCTCATTGAAAATATCTACAGTTCCAGGCGTGGTAAGTCAACGGGCAAGAGGCTGAGGGAGCTTTTTGATGGCAAGATGAAAATCCTTAAACTATTCAGAGAGACTTCTGTTACTGCCCAGAGGAGGATCTCCACTACGTCTTGTGCTTGTTATCGGAAGGCAGCCTTGGCATGTTTTCAGCTCTCAAGACTGTTGATGGGTTTAGGCTAAGGTTTGGCAGGCCCTCACCTGTTCTCGCCTGCAAAATGTGTCAGTATCAAGCTGAGTGCTGGATTTTATAGAACAGATCCAAGGTCCAGGGGAAATAGAGGAAAAAAATGAAGTTAATATAGTACAATATACATAGTATATAATAAAGTTGAATTTATTTGTTTTACAGATAACAAATCCAAATAACACATGAAGGAAATGCAAAAGTATGTGTGAGCATGTGGTAGAAACCTGTAAAGGCTTATATGAAAAACCCCACCCAAAAGATATACAAAAGTTAAAATACAAACCCAATTCCATATTTAAGTGAATACAGTACAAAGACAAGATATTTCATCGTTCCAAAAAAAGTTGGGACAGCGTCATGTTTACCACTGTGTTACATCACCTTTTCTTTAACAACACTCAGTGAGTGTTTGGGTACTGAGGACACTAACTGTAGAAGTTTTGAAAGTAAAATTCTTCCTCACTCCCACTTGATATATGACTTCTGGGACTCAACAGTCTGGGGTCTTTGTTGTCCACCCTGTTGTAACATCTGCAGAATGTGTCTTGGCATTGTCTTGCTGAAATGAGCAGGGACGTCGTCTGGATGGCAGCATATGTTGCTCCAAAATCTGTATGTACCTTTCAGCATTAATGAGGCCTTGTGTGATAGTTAGCCATGATGCCATGGGCACTAACACACCTCCATACCATCACATATGCTGTCTTTTTAAGTTAGTGCTGGTAACAATGTGGATGGTCCTTTAGGTTGGAGGTCACAGCATTCAAGACGTCCAACAACTTTTTGGGAATTGGGGTTGTACAAATAATACAAAATCCCGATGTTAAATATTAATTTTGAGAATGTTGAGAATTGCACATAAATAAAATTCAAATAATATGCATACATAAGAAAAAACTAAGTAAGAAAGGTATCAATATGTGCCTTTTTTATATTGTGGATGTTTGAGGTCAGTGCACAACAGTCGAAGTTCATCTGAATCTGATGTATATTTACATTTTTCATGGTTCCTCCAGCAGTTCAACACATGAATCTGCTGGTTTTCCCTCACCCCCCGCATGGAACATGTATCACCTGTGCGGCTGTGTAAGCACACACACATACACACACACACACACAGCGGTGCTACAGTACGCAGGTTATTATAACTCCTGCGCTGGTTTCTGCGAAGGTGGTGTGATAACAGTTATTAGGGTAGCCGTGGGAGGAAACTGAGTCTTATTAGAGGAGCATGGAGATTCATTGGAAAAACAAGCACTTTCATTAACAGGTGTGAAGCTATGCAAATACATAAACACACCCTGCTAGCCCACCGTTCTCACACCTGCATGTGAAAAAACGGCTGCTTATTAACACAACAACCCTGCAATTAGTTTAGAAGAATCAGATTCAATTAAACTGGGCCAGAATAGATGGATGTAAATGTCCAGATGCATGTGCACATGGATGGATGCGATATGGAATAAAAGGATGCCAGAGTGATCAGGTTTAAAGAAAAGCTGCATAATAAAGGTTAAAAATACACAACAGCCTTGAAAAAATGCTCATTTATCAGTTTGGAACTTCTACCCTTAATGTTCCTCCTTATTTTAGAGTGAGAGAGACCTAAAATAAAATGGTAGCAACAATAGTAGCAACAATAGAAAACTTGTCTGTGGTTTGTGTGAAGCACTTAGTGATAATCTGTCTTCGTTTCAGTTGTGTTGATGACTGAGTTAAAGGTCCAGTGTGCAAGATTTACAAGGATTTATTTGCACCATAAGGCAGAAATGAAATAAAATAATCATTCATTAGTGTATAATCACCTGAATAAGAATTGTTGTGTTTTCGTTAGTTTAGAAGTGTCACAATTTCAATATTAAATCAAAAGCAGAAATGAGTGAAATCAGATTGAAATCAAAGGCAGAAACATGATCATCCCAGTATTTTTTTCTCTCCATTCCTGCTTTCTTGTGGCATTTTACGTGTATCCAAAAAAAATAACAACACTTCAAAGATGACGCAGTGTAGCTTACCGGCCGACTTAGACTTTTTATAGACAAATTTGAAAATGTAAATGACAGCTGTCAGGACATAAAGCCAATGATTTATGGATTTTTACAAAACAAGACTTTATAGTCTATCAATGATATCGCTGTCAGTGCAAAAAAGAAAAGAAGTTTAAATCAAAAAATCCAATGGAATCACATCAGGAGCAGGCTGTGGTGGATGAATGGCTCAGGCACAGGACATCCACCTAGAAGACGCTGTGAAGCTTAGTTTTACTTATTATTTTTAGACTTACTTGATTTATTATCTACAGTTTGTTTATGTTTTTTTTAAAAATTATTTTATGTTTCCTGTAGCAGTTTGTTTAAGTTTAGGCAACAAAAGTACTTTATTAGGTTTAGGAAAACTTGGGTGAAAATAGACTGTTCACCACGCGTTAGATTTGAAAGCTAACCTTTCTCCCGTGTGTAGCATGGGTCCTCTTCTATGGATGCTGCCACGTTGAATGGCCATGTTTCTAAAGTAGCTCAGAACAAACAAAGTAAACCTTTTTTGTGAGTTTTGTGGCCTCTGTAGTTGGAAGAGGAGGGGCATATTCAGTAGGTTGTAATCTATAACCTCACTGCTAGATGCCAATAAATCCTACACACTGGCCCTTTAAGAGTGAGAGATACCTGAACTGTAACGGTGAAACAAAAAAAAACTAATGTCTAATGTTTAGTGAAGTATTTATTAAACATTTGTATTAGTTTCAGTTGTGGTGGTGACTGAGTGAATAACAGTAATGATAGTCAGTTTATATGTTGTAATGACACTAGTCTTTAATGGCAAAAATATGGTACAAAAAATGCTTAAAACTTGTAATGATTCTACTAATTAACATAATTAGCAGTTAATAGTTAATTGCATGCATTTTCTGTGCTAACTCTTTGTTATGATGCTGCCATTTTCGCCCCTTTGTTTATGCTACTGTTTGTTCCTTTTGCTCATCTTTTTTAATGAAACCAGCAGAGTACATGGCAGCAACAGCAGTGAGGTTTGGAATCAGATGGATCAGACGACACTTTCCTGTGTGACACATTTAATGCATAACATGCTTCCAGTGAGAGCTCTTGAATGGGTAGATTTTTGAAATGTGCCAGAGTGGCTCCCCACTGAGCAGTAAGCTAGGTCTTTGATGTATCGCGCTGTAATGTGGTTGTTATCCATAATCGGCTTGAATTCAGGAGGGCCACGGCTGAAAGAGAGGTACAACGGTAACATGTTCTGGTGCTACATTGAAATGTGACTGTCTTCCCATTAAAAATCCTCCACCCTTGCCCACTGCGACCAGAACTAAACACCCTGAAAAGCCCTGTCGCCTAAACACCCAAAAACATGCATTCACAAAAGATTTAGTAAAAGCTAAAATACTAATGTTTTTATAGTTTCCGACAGGATAAACTATAATATTAGTAACAGAACATTGTATATCATTTAAATCCTGTGAACCCGTGAGATGATGCTTAAATGGAGTTTCTTGATGCTTATGCAAATGTCCTGTTTCTGCACGCTTGTGATACCATAAGTTTAAACAAGAAATAATCCTGACGCTATCACATTAAGCTGTGGTTGTGAAAGGTGGGAGGCAGACAAGAGTTTGCGATACGCATCAATGTAGGGCTGGCAAGGAATATGCATGGAGATGATATTTTGCATTGCATGAATAACAATCAACAGTTGAGGGAACAAAGAAGTGTTTTGAAATATGAACCCTATTACGCACTAAAATGAGACCCCTAGTAATGGAGTTTTAATGTTGCACCGTGAAGCAGTGAATTTTCCAGAAAACAAAGATGGAAGTGACTTGGACCATTGAAATCTTACACTCTTAGAAATATGGGTTCCAAAAGTGTTCTTCCTGAAGGGCTGAGGTTCTACCGAGAACTGTTTGCGTCTGAAGAACCCTTTTTTGAAGAAACGGTTCGTCAAGGGTTCTTTTTAGAACTAGGGCTTCCATTAAGAACCTTTTTCATCTAAATAACCCTTTTTGTAAGAAAGAGTTCTTGAAAGATTGCTGAAAGCATGGGTGTTGAGAGATTTTTTCTCAATTTACACAATCGTAACTGTAACATAGATTGTCAAAATCTGCAGAATACAATATGGTTCCTCATAGAACCATCGAAAGACAAGAGGGTCAGAGGAGAAAACCTTGAATATATTTGTAGATTACCCCCGAGTGGGTTTAACATGAAACCTCTTGGAATATAAAAGGGTTCTTTGGTAGAACCCCCTGGGTGAGATCTAGATGAAACCCTTGGAACATAAAAGGGTTCTCGGTAGAACCCCCTGGATGGAATCTTGATTAAACCCTTGGAATATAATAGGGTACTCAGTAGAACCCTTTTGAAGGAGGAAAGGTTCAAGATAGAATGCAAGGAGAGGCTCCAGGGTGGAACTATTACACCATAGAATGGTTCTCTGTAGAACTTACAGCAGATTCTTTGTAGAACCTTGTACAGATGGTTCGTGGTGTAACCCTTTATGTTGGGGGCTCAGTAGAACCCTGTGAAAGGATCCCAAGTGGAACCTTTATGAAAAAAAGAGTTATCCTAGCTGGAGAACCCTATATGGTTCTAGTTAGCACTTTTATTTCTAAGAGTGTAACACGTAATAATCCAGGAAAGTTGTTGTGCTGTTATACATCCACCAAATAATACGTTTGCTTTCCAAAAATCAAAAGCCATAATACGGCTGCACGTTTGTGCTCACCCACACGGTTCAGCACATCCTAATCTATATTACCTGTAATGCTGTAATGAAGACATTTTGATGATGCTGTTAGAGCTGCTAAAACAGTCTGAGAGCCCGCCTAGTAAAAAATAAATAAAGTTAAGCACCCAGGTTGCGATTGCTGCTCTAGAGATCTACAATATTATTACCATCTAGCCTGTGCTTAGGGTTTTAATTTAGCAGTGATAATTTGCTTATGCAGGCCTCTGCTGATTAGAGTTCTTTGTTGCACCAACTGTTTTTTAATATAGTGAGAATTACCCACTGTGCTTGTTTATACCGCCCGAACAGGACTGAAAATCAGCAGCGAGCCTATTTGAAATTAAAGATGGTGGAGAAACCAGACTGAGCGAGAGGGGCCTGGTGGAGACAGACAGCCAGACAGACGGAGGGAAATGGATGAGATTGTGGGCGTGGTTGGTGGGGGTTGAGTGTTTGTAAAGGAGAGTAATCAAACAGCAAAAAAGACCAAAATATAATATTGAATGCAGCTGACTCTCTGACATTAGCTAGACTATAATAGTTAGGTTTGAGAGGCCATCCTCATTGAGGCTAGCAGGAGTGAATGGAAGTGTACTAGTTATGCATCATTACAGGGGGAAGAGCTGTCCACTTCCTGCTGGGAAGAGATGCCCTCTGCTTTCACACTAAGCGGAGTAGTTCACAAAATAACAGCATACCAAGTGTCTGTCCCCCCTTCTCTTTGACGCAGGGCTCATATGAAGAGCTCGTGGAAAAGGATACGCCTCCATTTAAACTTAAAAGCAGGCATCTAATTCACAGCTTACAAGAGAGAAGTCATAATAGCACACAGCTAAAAGATGGCAGAAGAGAAAAAGGTGTCAACAGTACATAAAAATGCACAATTACAATGGTAAAACATGCAATTTGATTTTTTTTTTCTTCCAAATGAAAAGCGGCACATATGCAAGATTTTAAACACACAGATTGTAAAAAGAAAATTACGAAGAACACTGTAAAAAATGATTTATGAATGATTTTTTTTTAACTAAAAAAAAGTTAGTGTCTTGGCTGCCTTAAAATTTGAAGTAGACTAAATCTGAAAAGACAAGCTGACATGACGTAATGATTCAAAACAAAAAAATGTGTCACACGTGATCACACCTGACGTTAGCTGCCACACAGTGTGACTAAGAAGTGCTAGCATTTTCGGCCTGCTCTCCTTTCAGGTTAATGTCCACATGCCTGTGCTGAATGTAGTTAAATTTTGTTACATTTTAATGGGTATATGCCAGTTTATTCTGACAGAGCCTACATACAACCTGATTTTCATTTTCTAGATCAAAATACGGCCAAACCGTGCTGGTTTTACTGGCTAGTGGTGGGCAGCTACATAATATCTTGGAGGCAACAGTTAACCAGATTACACACATTATTAAAATATTTAATAATCACTTCAACTGACTAGCGAGGGTAGCAAAGTCTAATCGTAGTCGAGTCATCACGCACATCCCTAGTAACAGGGTAGGGACTGAATTCAAAACTAACCTTCATCATGGTTCACAGTGTTTTCATTGTTGTCAAAACAAACAACCATGATCTGTTTTTCCTCAAACTATACAAATAAAAACAAGTGTGTTTCATTAACTTGAATAAATAAAATTGTTTATTTATGTCACGTTAATAAGAGAAGACAAGTTGATTTCACAAAATCCTGTATGTTTTTTACAGTGAATTTGGTTCTCTTGACTCTGTGTGAGGAGGCACACGGTTGCCCTACGCATCATCAATCTGTATTGTGAAGAGCTCCTGAGGTTTTTTTCATCAAGGTCTTATCCACTTCAGAGGTTCAACAGATTAGCGATCCACTGGGGTGCAATGGCTTTTCAGCGCCGTGCTTTACGTCCAATTTGAAGTGTCTAAGAGCATTCTTGTCATTAGTGTTTACTCGAGACTGTTTTTTAGAGTGCCCCAGACTGAGTGTGACATTAAAGACAAATAAAACCACATCAGCCGTGTTGATCTTTTTCGAAGGCTCTGGAGAAACAGGACCCAACATTTTATCTTGGCAGACAGCAGTTTCAGAGGTTATAGATAGGCCAGCTTGCCGACGCTATTATTTACCAATGGAGCAGAATGTCAGCCCTCCTATATACCTCTTTGCTTTTCTCTCTGTATTGTTTGCTCCCTGCCTTTGTGAAAGGGGGCACTTTATGGAGGTGAGCGGTGAGAGAAAATATTTCTATCTTGCCATCAATGGATCAATGGAGATGTGTTTACCTGTCTGGGGGCACAATGTTCACTCCATAATAATGGATATTAAACAGCTTGTTGACTGAGTGCTTTTGTCCCGGTCACTTGTCAATCCCTTAAACACTGCGGGCCAGTGGAGGGGCACACACACCACCACTGTGGAGTTACAACAGAAACCTCCACCACCCGGCATCTGTCAAACTGTAGGTTTGTGCGTGGACACTCCTCCCTCCCCTTGCTGGACAAAAAAGGGACATGTTGGGTCAATGAGATTCTCAGTAATTAAACTGAAAGGGGTCGTTTTCAGTGCAAACTGTGAGGGCCTTTAGGTTTAAATGGTAGGGTTGGAAGGCCCTGGCCTCTGCACTTGGGTTGCACAATATCAGAATTTTAAACTTTGGTACGATACCAGTGAAAAACAAGACTTGATACCTCATTCGATACCACAGCAAAAAGAAAAATAAGGTCCTAGGTACACAAAATAGGATAAATTTTCCACTTTTTATTATTAGCAACCTGCTCAAAGTGCTGGTACAGAAAAAGTCATTGCACACGATCTGGTTTTGCAATGCTGCAACTAAATTATTTTCATTATTTCATTACTTTGCCTGGGAAAATGTAATACAAGTTGATGTTTTTCCAACTGAAAAATGGCACATATGCAAGATTTTAAAAACAAAGATTGTAAAAAAAAAAAAAAAAAAAAAAAAAAAAAAAAAATTAAGAGGAACACAACTAAATTATTTCCTTTACCTGAGAAAAAAACTTAATGTCTGCACGGCCTTAGAATTTTAAGTTAAGGACGAGATGAGGTAATTTTGTAATACTTAAAACAAATAAAGTTTTTCTGTCAAACTTGAACCAACCAAGTTGAACCAACAACTCTCAAGTCATGATGAACAAAACAAACAAGTTTGATTTCCTCTTACATTTTCTCAGTTTCAAAAGTCAGTTTTGTAATGCTGCAAGTATGACTGCAACTAACAATTATTATCATAATCAATTAATCTGTTGATCATTATCTCGATTAATCGATTAGTTGTTTGGTCTATAAAGTGCCAGAAAATGGTCAAAAATGTTGATCACGCTTTCCTAAGACCAAGATGAATTCCTCAAATGTCTCAATTTGTGCACAACACAAAGATATAAACTTTACTTTCATAGAGGACTAAAGAAACCAGAAAATATTCACTTTTAAAAAGCTGAAATCAGAGAATTTGGATCTTCTTTTTCCTAACAAAAGAAGAGATTATCAAAATAGTTGGTGAATGATTTTTCAATAGTTGATAACTAATTGATTAATTGGCTAATTGTTGCAGCACTAGCTGCAAGGCAAATTTCAGGAAGGACTTTATTTTATTTTATTTAGCCTGGATACTTTCAGTACCATCAAATGTTTGTACTGTACTGTTTTAAATATGTGATATTGAATAAGTATTGATGTATAGATACTTTTGACAAGCTTACTTTGCACACACACCTTCATCGGTCTGAGTAAGCAGACTTCCTTAAGTTTCAGAAAGGAGAGACTGATCAGCACAGAATGCATATTTAAAACAATATATAATCCTCCCTGCAGAAGACGGCTCATCTCTTAAGATTAGAACTTTTGATTAATGGTGCTAAAATGTGTGATCGAAGCATTAAGATTTCAGTAGCCACCAATTATACCTCACATAAACTTAACTTTACGAATGTTAAGCTGTAGGGAAAGTATTAATATGTTGCCAGAATCATGATCAATGACTGTTAGCTCAGTCAGCTAAATCCTCGACCCCCCTCCAGTTAGACAGAGCTCGGAATGAACCATCCCTTTGTTTTTAATCTTGACTCCTCGCCTCCTCCATAATCCAAACTGTTCTTCACCGTGTAATAACTGTCTCTCATGTGGAGCGGACTTTCAGCTCGTACCTCAATAAAACAGAAACCCATGGTCATTTTGCGGCCACTTTGGGGAATGCAGAGTCTGGCTTTTCTAGCCCGCTGCAAAGTGGTGCGATGGGAGCAGCCGAATGAAAAGGCTGGGTTTGTTTTACATAAAGGCTGCAGCCATCAGGACTCAGCAGGACAGGCGGAGAGTGGCTCTCTGGGCCCGATAAATCATGACCTGCATTCATTCATTCAGCACATTCAGACCCAGACACACATTTCTCTCCCAGCCAGCTCTGCTGACTCCTCATTTCTGCTCCTGTTTAATATGTGACCTTATGCTAGGATTTTTAGTTTCACTGTTCAGGGGGAGAAAAAGCGAAGATGGCTGACATAGAACTGTGAGATACGAGTTTTGGATTCGCGTGAACTGAGAGAAGATCTTTTACTTTTATTTCCAGATAGACAAACACATTTAAAGTTATTTTTACCCCAAGTGCTCGTCAACTATTGGTGTATATTTTTCCTTTCTTTCAGGTGAATGCACGGCGCCCTTTAGGTTTAATGGAATTCATAGTAGTGAGTGACAGGATTTGAATAGGCTGGAGAAAATGGGGAGGTAAAAGGGGCATTAGGAGTAGCTAAAGAGGTGGGGGTTGGCTAAAGACTGACACCATCTTCTGCCTGTGACACAACCACACACACACACACAGATATTCAATAAAGGGTCAAGGTACAATAATTTGAATACGTTTGTGGTGCGTGTGCTTGCGCGTGCATGTATATGCATGTAATGTGCAAAAAAAAAAACCTTTTCACTCTTTGTTTCAATGGCTGAAAAGATCTGCAAGACTAAAGACACAAAGCTATTTTAGCTACCGGTACCTCGGACACACAAGACATCAACACAATTTGGCGTGACTGCCAAAAAGAAAAAAGAAAAAACACAGCAAAACTTAAAGGCATAGTTTGGATTATTTGAAGTGGGGTTGTATGAGGTGCTTATCCATTGTCAGTGTATTACCTACAGTAGATGGTGGTCGCCATGCCTCCAGTTTGAAGATGCAGTAGGAGTACTGGTGTAGGAGCTGCTAAAAAATGGTATTTTAGCCACTTAACAAAAGTCCCATCTAAATAAATCCATACCATTTTAAGTGTACGCTGTTTTTAGAATATTTTCACTGCTTTACTTTGCCGTCAGCCAACCTTTTCTGATGGGAAGCCGCCGTTATATAAGCCAAAATTGCTCTCTTTAAACTAACCAAAAGTCTATAGTCGACTTTGGTGAATCTGAACTATTATTATAAAACACCAAAGTCACACAATAACACAAACAACTTAAATGATCAAGGCAGCGGTAAACCAGCAGCTCCCATGATTTGCGAGGTAAAATTACTGATTTCGCTGTGGAATTTTGTTGGTTTGAAGAGAGCAACATTTGACTCATACAAGAGCAGTTTCCTGTCAGAAAAGACTGCTTGACAGCAAAGTGAAACTGTGAAAATATTCTAGATATAGCATGCACTTAAACTACTATTGATTTCTTTTAGGTGAACATTTTTAAGTGTCTGAAACACCTCTTGTTGCTGATCCTGCCCTCAGCAATCGATAGCTTCTTTGCTGCTTCTCCAAACTGGGAGTGTGCGAACCTCTCTCTGCTGTAGGTAATACACTGACTGTTGATAAGTTCTCATGAAACCCTACTTCAGATAATCCAAACTTTCCTTTTAAACATTTCACTTAGAAATACGATAGTCAAAGTAAGTAACAGCTCATACTTTTCTAACTCCGTACTGATGGAAGATGGGTAAAGAGGTCAGGGCAGAGGTTGGTGATGGTAATTGTTTGTTGGTTTAATGCTCAGTGAGCTGTGTTTACTTCCCATACAACACTGGTTAATTATGTCCTCCGACTGAAAGCAGAGCTGATTACCACATGACAACCCAGACTCATACGTCCTCACTTGTCATTAGCATGGTGTGATGGCAGAGACCATGCGAATGCAGTCGCCTTTGTCTGACTTTGGCCAGCGATAATTGTGTCTTGTGCCATAGAAATCACCTCAGCAGCGCTCGTGGCAAATTATTGATGCCAATGAGACAATTAGAGGGAGAGATTAGAAAAATGCTGCAGTCAGTAACTCCTGACAGATGTTACTTTTATAAAGTGCTTGGAAGAAGCAAACATTTCCTTGGATGGAGCTTGTAACCACGGTTGGGTCTTAAATAAACATGTTACACTGTACGTGCAAGTGTTTAGGACTGGCAGACGTCTGGATTCCTCACACACTAAACAGACAGCAGTCTGTGATAAGCAAAGGCTCCCATTGTTATTAATTTGTTATTTCTCCTCTGTTTGGTTCCTGGCTGGATTATCGTGTTGAACACACAGTCCAAATTCCACTGTAAACATTAGCAATTAATCTTCTCACCGGCTCTCCCCCCTCAAATGACTGTTTTACATAAAGCTGATCAAATTAAGTTGTTTGCAGTGGCCAAATTCTGTTGTCACTTTGTCTGGAAATGCTACAACGTTCATTTACTGATAGACGCCGGTGCATTTCTTTGTTACAGTAACTAACCATCATCAGGATGAGTCTCTTTTTTTCCTGTTCTTGCATGTCTCGTGTGCAGTCGACATTCTCAGCTGGAGCTCTGAACCAGAATGGGTGTGCACAACAGAAAACAGCCAGTGCGATTTATATTCGAGTAATCCTTTAATTGCTTCATGGCAAAATGTCTATACTATATTAAGTAATTCAATACAGCCAGTTAATGGAAAGGCAGGGGGAGATATCATGTTTTGCATAAAACCTTGAAAGCCACTGCTTCACAACGTGGTCTGCCTCTTTCATTTTGATCACATTGACACATTCACATCCGAGGTAATCCCCCAATCTATTTTGGGGTGAGGGCTGGAGGTGATCGGACTCTCTTAGAGGGCTAGTACAAAATCACTGTCACAATCACAACATGTTTTTTTGTTGGACTGGTTATATCGACATGAAAAACACAATAATTCCTTGTTGAAGCCATAATATGTAACATTTCTATATTAAAATGCCTAAAAATACTAGACATACAGTATGTTTTATATTTTCTTGATTTGTGTACTTTCATTATCCTAAATGTTTCCAACAAAGGTCGGACCCAGAGATATCCATAATATTTTCAAATATGGGGTTGTCACAATTAACCAAATCCACGATTTGCTTTGGCTTTTGATTTTAAGTTCAAAATTCAGTTCATTTTTTCTATTTTAAACTGGTTAATAAAACTTTAATGTATAAACTCGTCTAACACTGCAACGATTGGGCTGATCCTTTATTAATCAATTATTAAATTAATTGTCAACTATTTTGGTCATCAGATAATTGGCTTGAGTATTTTTTCAGGAGGAAAAAATCAAAATTCTCTTATTCCAGCTTCTTAAATGTGAATATTTTCTGGTTTCTTTACTCCTTTATGAGAGTAAACTGAATATCTTTGGGTTGTGGGCAAAACAAGACATTTGAGGATGTCATCTTGGGGTTTGGGAAACAGTGATTCAACATTTTTCACCACATTTTATAGACCACACAACTAATCAGTTTATCGAGAAAATAATCAACAGATTAATTGACAATGAAAATAATTATGACTCATGTCAGATAGATTTTCATCTGCTGTGATGGTTGTAGTAAAGATAAAGTTAACAACTCCTATTAATCCACGCTACCTCACAAAATCATTAAAACTATGCACTTACATATTGTGTGTTTAAGAGCTATGTAAACAACCAGTAACCAATGTACATCACATATTTCTTTATTTGTTTTATACAAGTAAAATCTGACAAATATTGTAAATAATTGTGTTGAAATCAGATAAATGCACAATTTTCCATGTCACTGCATCCCAGTTCATAACCCAGCATAACATGAGTCAGGTCAGAATGCATAACTAATATGTAAATAATTGCGATCACAGTTTCACATATGATTCATCAAGTAAACACGTCGAACAATTGGGATTAGTGTGACAGCACAGTATATGTGGTCATAGGTTAAAGAACATTGAGAATTATATATCTTCACTATTCTTATATGTTTTGAAACATCCATCATTTGCAGGCCCCTTGTGATGGCCTGAGGGACATTTAGAACACATGAAGACATCAGGAACCCTATCGACTAATGCCTGGAGTAGTATCTTTATCAAGCAGCCATTTCTCTGAGGATGACTGACAAAAACAAAGACTGTATGGGCGGAGCGTCTTAAAAAGCATCTGACCTGCATCTGCATAGCAAACCCTGTCATGTCATAATGAAAGTTTTGACAATATTCAAAGAGAACATGATGGAAAGCAGTAAACCATGAATGCTGTTTGAAGATATGTAATGCTCTCCTGGGAGAAGGCTGTCTGAGTGGTGGACCTTTCTTTCCTAACATCATTCAGAGGGACCGGTGGGCCTGAATGTTTTGGAATCATCAGCTTTTCAAATGTATGCATGCGGGTGCATAATGAGCTCCAATTAAAGTGTTCTGTCTTCACTTAACATAGAAAGCTCAGTTTCTCTTGTTTTGTCGTGGGAGGAGGAATTAAGTGTTGCAGAACATCTATATGGTATAGAGTATTTTTAAAAATGTGTGCATGTATTTATATGCTAAAGTGTTTGTATGTAGGACTCAAATTCCAGGAATTCAACATTCAAGATTTAGTTTACTGTCATTTTTTGTGCACTTTCATACATAAAAAAACTATAGCAGTGTTAACACAAGAGATGAAAAGTATATATCTAAAATTGGATTACAAAAAAGACCAAAAAAAACCCCACAACAATTCAACTAAAACATATTCAACTCAATCATATGGATTAGGAGCATAGATCAATAAAGTGCATTTGTTTTGAATAAGAGCATGTTTCAGATTAAAAAGTGCATGTTTCATATTTAAAGTCATGTTTTAGATTAAGAAGTCATGTTTCACATTAAAAAGTCCATGTTTCATATTACAAGGGAGCGTCTTTCAGAATAACAACTCCATGTTTCAGATTACAAAGCGTATATTTTAGTTTCAAAAGTGCATGTTTCAGATGAAAAAGAGTATGTCTAAAATTTAAAAAGTGCATATTTCAAAAGGAAGGGGTGGGCAGTTAGGCACCGAGGGCATCTTGAAGCTATACCCATATTTGCTGAATTTAGAAGTGATCTTTCGCACACAAGACAATGACATGTTTGATCAAGGCTTTAAACAAAACTAAAACAGAACAGGCCGACAGTGGTCATTGTGAGAGCAATGGCTTGTTGACACCATTTAACTGCTGGCACATAAACCGTCCATTGTCAAGGCCAACAGGCGGCCATTGGCTGCACTGATCACCATGTGAAATAAGCTTAGAGCGAAGGTCCAGCCAAGCTTTCTCTTCAATGGAACCCTCCGGTCCCTGCAGGACTCGGGGTGTCAGGGGTCACAGTTACGGGCAACCCGGTCCAAAGCGAAGGTCAGCAGGCCTGACTTAGGTTTATACTCCAACAAAAGGGCGGGGACGCAAAGAGTGAGACTTACGGGTCAGATGGATTACTAAAGAGAGCGTCATCCATTTGTTGTTTGTTGTCTAATCCTCTGGGAACAGAGAACAGTCAGTGTTGCCCTCTACAGAGAAAAGAAAGTAAGTTTGCCATGGAATGGAGTAATAAGTGATTTATGTGGGAATCAAACCTGTCAATCTGTCTGTAGGAGTTAAGATACTCAACGCAAGGCAAGGGGTTAACGGCAGTTGATTTGTAGTTCAGAGTTGGATTGATTAACCATTGATAGCACAACCTCACACTAGACAGAATGAACTTGATCAGTCTGTATCTTTTGCTCCTGTGCTTTAACTCTATTCTCCCCAGACTTTACATTATGTGTCACTGGGTTAGCTCGTTGGAAAATTTTAGCACATTGCCCAAGCCTAGTTTATCCTCCTCATGTGACTTCAGTCCACCCCTCTGCCACTTGGTGTAGCTTCAGTATAGCTACATTTTTTATGCCTGCCGTCGCAGCTTCAAGCTAACCCCTTTACGCACAAATATAATTTTCCCTTTACACCCTCTGATTATATATGCTGTGTTTCTGGATGCAAAGGCAACGTGTTTCAGGAGTGTAAAAGTACAACAATTTCCCCTCATAGCAACAATAGTAAATGCTTACCCATGAGCTTTTGAATGTACTGATTTCCCTGGCTTGCACAATTTTTGTAGCTTAAAGGTAAAGATCTCAATCTGCAGTGGATGAGTAAGGACAGGGAAGGCCAAGAAGACAATGGATACAGGCCAGGGGACAGGGATCTCATATTTAGCTCGTGATTGCACTCAGGGTAGACAATAAGTAAGATTCATTAGGTCATTTTTTACTTGCGTCTGCCAAGATCTGGAATGAAATGTTAAATGTTTCATGGGCTAAGAAAAGGGCAGAATTTGTCTTTGTGTTTGCCATCAGAGAGGGAGAGATGGAGAGGAGGGAAAAGCGAGAGAAGAGAGGGAATATGATAGACAGAAAGATATAAAACAATGAAAATAAGGAAGGATGGGGTGAGGCAGAATGTGAGGGGAATACTGCGAGAGCAAGAGGGGAGTCTGGGAAGGAAAGGAGGACAAAAAAAAGAAGGGATGGAGGAGTGAGGAGGGAGAGTAAGTGGGAGCAAGGAAAGGAGGGAGCATGTATGGCTGGGTGTTTTGGGCTGTCTGATGGATGAGGGTGTAGTGGGGTTGGTGGGGGCGGTGTCTCCTGAATGATGATGGCCTAATATCATCATCCCCCTGTCAGGCCTAATAGGCTTTCCTTGGTAGAAATCACTCACACAGAGCCGCCATAATGCCCAGGCCCCTGACAGCATCATCCATCCACTCAAGCCAAGCGAACGTCTCCAAACTAATAAGGAAATATATGGTTCAAGGAGATCTGAAAAATTAAACAGGTAGCTTATGAACAATTTGTTTCACAGGGATGTTTATTATATTTATTGAATGTTGCAGCGGTTGAGGTGTCTCTCTCGATTCGGCTACATGTGTGAGACATTGGCCCGGAGCGCGATATGCTGACAAGGCAGGTCTGCAAAGTATGGAATAAACACCTCCTCTACCTCAGGGTTGGCCTTGTCCTGCAGTGTTGCCTGGCCTTACTTTTGTCGCTCCTAAGCATGACAGAACAGCTCCTTCATCTTAGCAAAGCTATATTTTTCCACCGTTGTTGAATTACCAATATGCACAAGCAGGGAGGGTCATTATCAGTTGGAATAAAAATACTTTTTTGAATCCTTAATCCCCTGATCTAACAGTCCATTGTTCACATCTTCTAAAATATTCTAATTTTAGCGGCAGAGCTTTGGAGGAGTCACCCATTCTTGTTTTCCTCGCAGCGAGCCTATCTGCAGTACACCTGTCATTGCTTTCCCTCATGCAATGGCTGATCACAGCACACTTTAAACATGGTTACTCTCCTCTTATCTCTTCCCATACCCTACCGATCCCGCTATCTCCAATCACCGCTTTAATCATGTGACACCTTCTCAGCACCCCCCCCCACCTCCTTACCTCCCCTCCTCCTCCTCCTTCTGCATCCACAAGAGAAAACTGCCGCCATCAATAACGACGAGAACTTTTTCAAAGTCTGCTCTTAAAAGCCCCTGTCCCATCAAAATGGTCAGATTTCATTATCGATCGTGTGCTATGAAAAAGAGACTCTCTCGCGCATTAGGCAATCATTGTTTTGGCTTCACTTTGAGAAGCTATACATACATCCCTAACATGGCGATAATGCATTTACATCACAAGTCCTCCACTGTCTTTCTTATGCATATAAACTAATTACTTGAATACTCTTCACTCTTTCTGACAGTCAATATTTGAAGTTGGAGGGGGGATGGAGTGGACCTTGTATGCATTCACAAACATACATATATTCTTTGAGTTATACTTTGCATATAAGGACAGTCTGCAACGTTACCACTAACTCAAAGGGTAGATTCATCAGAGATTTTGTGAACAAGGATATCTTGATTCTTTGATACTGTAATTCTAGTTTTTTTATCCCATTTTTGGAAATCTGGGGCTGGGTGTTGTTTTTGTAGTCAAACATGGCAACCAGGGGTGGGCAGTAAACAACTTACATGAAACGCACATGAGTAAAAAAAAGTTTTTTTAAGGAACAAGTACTTTTCATGTGTCTTTCTTTCTTTTTGTACTGTACTTCTACTCATTTACTTGAGTATAATTAAGTAAAATAATAGTAAAATAATCTACTTTTTTGCTACATTTGTCCTTTATACCTTTGTTACAACTGGTCTGCTGTAAGTCTCCAAGTCTGCTCTTGACTCACTGTAGGTGCATGTAATGTTGCAACCAGTAGCTCAATAGTAGGTCAATGTTCGCTACTTTTCTCTTTTAATCTCTTATTTTTTTGGCTTTATTGCTGAAACATGTATTGCCAGTGACAGAATTACACTCGTAGGCATTGCAACAGGAAGCGTGGGGTTTGCATTAAAGACCAGTGGTCCTCTAGACGATCAACAACGCACGCATCTTTCGCAGTCATATCAGCTGGATGCATTTCTGTGGACCACCCCAGGAAGAGTGGAGGAGAGCAGGGATAAGTGCCATGCTAACCCAGCTAAGACTTCAGGCTGCTCCTGGCTAATGTCCAGCCAAGAAAAGGAAATGGACGAAATGGGATGATGACGCTAAACCCAGAATAAGAGACAGTGACAATCCTTGGCCGCATCTGGCCACACTTTTTATACCAAAAATCTAAAAAATACAACTGAGATTTCAAAACTTCTCCTCTAACCTCCAAATGCACATTGAAGTCAGTTGCACATACTGTAGGTGAAAATGTAGTCAGTTAACTAAAGTTAGCTTTGTTAAATTTTAGCGTGTAATGTATCGTCACACAACATGTAAGTTCTCTCGCTAGAGGTCGCTCTCACATTAAAACAGTAACAAAAGATGCAGTTTGATGACATGAAGTAGCGTGGGATCAGTTCACTTTTGAACAAACATCAAATCCATCTGATTTGATTGAGGTGGAAATAATGTTCATGGACGAGGTGATAACAACGTTTCATTCATGTTTTATTCTACCCCTCATTGTAGCCCATGTTTTCCCCAAAGTTATAGCAACAAGCTAGCAATGACTAGCAGGATACACACCTTGAATAAATTATGGATTTCTTTGTGCTTGAACATTATTGGAAACATTTGAGATACTGGAAGTAAACAACTCAACAAAATATATCAGGTCTTGCATTCTTATGTGGAAATGTTACATATTATGTTACATATTATCTTGTAGCTAGTGGAGTGTTGGGCTTTTAAATAGGTCTGCCTTAAAAAGCAGTTAACCTCATGTAATGCCAATGTCACTGCTAATGCTACTATCATAATTGCAGTATCCTACACCGTAAAGAATATTCAAATGAAAAGTAACTTGTACTTGTACTTTTACTTGGGTATAGATTTTCAGTACTCTACCCACCACTGATGGTGACTGAGCCTCCTACAAAGATGTGGCATAGATTCATTAATAGCCAGCACCCTGCTCTTTGGTTAACATCTCATTTCAAATGCACCTCTGTGTATTCAGCTGCATCTCAATTGTGGTCAGCTGTACCGCTGACATACACTCATCTGCAGCCATATCATCATTGTGCACGTGCCATACAGTCCACCCTCTGTACGCCCCTCTCCAGTTGTAGGTTGAACCTGCAGCATGAAGGGTGTGTGTTAATAAGAGAGAGCTTGGTGAGGTGCGTTGTGGGGCCATTGTGGTCTCCACGCTCGCTGGTTTTCTTTGTGCCGTGAAAGCCCGGTGATACAGTAACAGCCAGAGGCAGAAAGGAGCTGTCTGTCGTCGAGACGGCTGGTAACACTTGTTTCACCCACCCTTTCCAGGGGGCCGTGGAGAATAGAGGAGAGGCAGCTGGTAGGCTTAACAGGAAATGCAATGGTAACAGTGTCAACAGCTGCCCCCATGGCCACGCAAGCCAAACGGCTGGCAACAACAGGCCATATGAAAGCTTACGTGTTTGGATAGCTGGGGGGATTTGGTTCATACTGTATCTCTGTGTAATGCTGTGATGTCAAATAAGCGCCTTTGTGTGTTGTCTCATTAGAGCTTTATAGTCTGAGCTTAGTCATTTCACAGGTGATGACAACATGGACGCCGGTGAATGTTGAGTAAACAAGACAAAAACAACAGCTGAAGGGGAGCAGACCTCTGCTAAAGTGAGAGGGACTGCTGCATTGTTACTTTTATAAACACAAGATTATCAGTTCAGGCCATTGTTTACTCACGCACACAGTAAAAACAAACTTTTTGTTATAACTCAAAATTTATAAGGCAACTCTTTTAAGTTGATTGAATTTGAAAGTTGATGTAATTTTGTCTTGATTCAAAACAAATAAACTTCCCTATTCAAATAATCAAATCAATTCAGTTGTGCTTGAGAGAATGTGTTAAATAAGGTTTAGATATTAAGTTGAACTAACAACTTGTCAGTCACACTGACAAATTTGATTTCCTTACATATTTCACAGTTTAAAAGACAGACAGCAAGTTTTTGTCATGTATGTTGTCTTCAAACAATAAAAAAGGAGGGTTTCAGCAGAGTATGTATGCTTGGAAGTCTGCTAAGATGCTGATAATTTTCGTTATAAACTTTATTTAATGAGTTGAGTGAACTTTGCACAGTACATTAATTCAGCTTATTTCAAGTCAAGTCAGAAGAACTTGTGTTTTTTAAGTTCTGAAGGGTTCTGAATAAATAGATAGACCATTAAAGTGGAAGAGAATAATGGGTAATAGTTAAATATTTTAAATTAAAACCATTTAATTTTCAGGCACCCAAAAAATGACAAATAAGGTTCACAGCTCACTGTGACTACTTTTTCTAAAACTCAAGTAAAATGCCATGTTGGGCAATCTGGCAGCTCATTTGCATGACCAGGTGGGTGGTAAAAAAGAATTCAACCATCATAATAATCAATGAATCATTAAAGTAATTTTTCATGCAAAATGGCAGAAAATGTTGTTTTTCAGCATTCTCTAGCTTTCAGCAGTTCTGCAGCATAACAATTAACTTTAGCTGTTGTAGTCATTTGATATCGC
Source organism: Lutjanus argentimaculatus (assembly GCA_034769285.1). NCBI lineage: Eukaryota > Metazoa > Chordata > Actinopteri > Lutjaniformes > Lutjanidae > Lutjanus > Lutjanus argentimaculatus. The sequence goes on along the minus strand of JAWZSL010000003.1, from coordinate 23,295,310 downwards.
TAGTAAATAGAATTTGAACAGGGGCAAGTAAAAATCAGCCTCAAAATATCAACCTTGAACCCTGATTTATTTAAAAACTAAAGAGCGTGTGGTGAGCTCAAAACTCAAAAATCTATTGCAGTAAATTGCCTCGATATTTTGGGCGGTCAGCTTTTTTTTTTTTTTTTTTTACAGTGTAAAGTTTCATGACTTGAATGAATAAAACTTGTATATTTACATTAATGAGGAGAGATTAGTTGTTTTAACTAAACTCCTGTATGATTTTTTTTACAATACAAGCCTGGAACAATATCCTTTTTTAATTTTGCATTTGATAATTTTAAGATACTATAAAGATGAAGTGAATTTTTAAGAATAGGTCATGAGTTGTATTTGCATAACTCCTGCTGCTGCACAGTTTGTGTAAAGTGAAGATAAGGGCAGGAAAATTCCCATTACCCGTGGCTGTTACAGTGACCTCAAACTCAGGTCAAGATGACCCCCCGAGGAGTCAATAAATCACGATGTCACCTCTGCTGCCCAATCCCCTCTTGCTATCACTAACTTTGAGTGTCCTTAGCATTCTTTCACTTCCCCTGCTCCTTGCTTGACCCCCCCGTCCAAACAAACCGCCTGTCAGCACCACAGCGACAGGTACGACAGCTCCAGCTCAACGTGAGGAGTGATTCCCCCCTCCCCTTCCCCGAAAAGTAACACTCTCTCCCTGTCCTCGACTCTCTGTCTCCAGCGCTCTGTCTCTCCTCCTCTATCTCTCAGGGAACAACTCAGGCCTCACTTCTGATGCCTTTCCCTTCCTCTAAATCATAGTTGAGCTGTGAAAATATGTAATTATCACATGTGCGCTAAGCTATTTGAAGATGGAATTTGTTTCTAGTCTATGTCCAAATTCCATGTGAGAGTTTTCAAATAAGGAACATGTGTATAAATTTCAGTCTACAATATCAGAGCCTTTATTTAAGTCTTAGTTACATCCAATTTGCCAGGAGCTTTAATTCACCCTCACAGGATCATTGTTGGACATACATCTTTGAATCTTGTGGTATTATCTACCATTTGCTAACTTTAATACCTTGCCTGGATCACTCTGCATTAGAGCTTATTCTGCGTCTGACTTGAAGATTTGGAGCTCCTTTTATGTACAATTCATTACTTTAATATGAACGACTCATTGGGGTCATCTCGGAATGAATGCAGCCATCAGTTTACATTCTTAGTCATCATTAGACGAATAAATATCAATGAGATTACCTCATAAGCCTTGGGAAGTTCCCCTCAGCGACCCCAGCCGCTACCAGACATGCAGGAAGTATTAAAGGGCTATTTCAGTTAGCGTGTAAAATCTTCCTCCATTTTTGAGCCTGGCTGAATTATCCAAGATCTTTTTCATGTTGGAATAGAGACCAAGGCGCTTTTTCTCGTTTGGAGCGAAACATGGCTCTGATAATAGCAAAGAGGAAGGCTAACAGACAGTGGAATCTGCTTTCAATGACCTTAAATACCTTATCTGCACCTTTGAAGCCAGGGCGAGGTGATTGGCAGGTCAATTTGTGATAGTATCAGTCGATGTACTTGGCGCTCTTAATGCTCTTTGCCGCAGATAAGTCTGCTTAATATGAAAACTGTCATAATTCATCCGCCTTTTTCAGCAATATACATTTTCCCGTGGAATCATCAATCCGGTCACCTGTCAGAAAAGACGTGTCGGGATTCCCATTCCACCGCCCGCCCTTGTGTGATTTCACTTTATGGAGCTTATCCCGCACTATGAAGCAGTTAGGATTATTCCTCTGCTATGTTGAATCAAAGTTAGTTTTCCCCTCCCTTAACACTGCGTGGAACAGAGATAGGGAGAAGCGAGCCCACGCAGTGTGGATGTTTTCACTGTGTCCGCTCTTTGTCCAGTCCCTTGTCAAACCCATCACAGCCCCATCCCCTCTCAGCCGGTAGTTTCCTGTGTAAATTAACAGACTCGGCGGTGAAGTAGATTCCAATTTTGAAGCAAAGTAGAGTGTGCAAATTAGCCATGTTTTTTAATTAAGCCCAGCGCGCAGTGCGAAGGCAGTAGGGCCCATTGTTCCGGATGGGCCAGGTGCAAATTTATTCTCTGAGGAAGCACCACGATGTCCGTCCTCCAGCCGAGTCCCATCCTCAGCCTAATCAGTCCCCAGCTTGAAAAATGTCCACGTTTTGGCACCCTCGTGCTGAGAGACACTGCTGAGAGTGGTCAGAAATTATTCATTATTTGAGGGCCTCATTTGTAACATTTCCATTAAAAGTTGCCACCATGCAGACAGGCTCGACATTTGATTTTGGTAATTATAGATGCTGGACAAATTTATCAGTCAGTCTTTTCAAGTCAATTGCCTTTCTGGGTGTTTCTCTGTGGAGGTCCTTTAGGTGTGCCGTCTTTTTAGGGGACCTCTGTCCTGCCAGGTTCTGTCAGTCCCCTCAGATATACTGTCCTAGGATGCTGTCAGGGTCTCACAGCGGGGTGGTATGCTGGAATTGTAAAAGACTGTCATTTTTTCTGTGTGTAAGCACTTTCTTTAATCAGTCATTGGTAACATAAATGATCAATAGGACATTTAATAGTAATTAAAAAAAAACATTTTGCTCATTCTCTGACAGCCTATGAAACATATTAAGATGTGGAGGCCTATATACAATATTAAATACATATAATTGAATATCAGATAACATTCTGAGTGGGATCATAAAGATAGTCTGTGCTATATTTACTGTACTATACTTTATTCAATAGTAGATTGATAAAATTTTATGTGATCGTTCAAATTCTCATCCCTAGTTTGAGGATATTTAGCGTAGAGTCTCTTAAAGCCTATAAAATGTCAGAAAATGGTGTCAAATGTTGAAGTGTCTTGTTTTGTCCACAACCCAAAGATATACAGTATATACTGTCATAAAGGACTAAAAAAAAACAGAAAATGTTCATATTTGAGAAGCTGAAATCAGAAAATTTAGTTTTTTATTCTATTGTCAAACTAGTTCCAGATTAATTGAGTAATTGACAACTAATCATTGCAGCTCTAGCTCCTTCATAGAAAAATTAGAGGAAAAATTGTATGTAGTCTAAAATTTATTCTTGTCCCTAGTATGAAGATACTGACAGTAGAGCTGATGATTAAAATGATTTAATCAATTAGTTGATCATGAGAGAAGTAAATGCAAACTATTTTTTGTTTCAGTCGTTTTCTAAGGAAAGCAAAAGAGAAAAAATCATCAAAAATCAAAAATCAAAGTCAAACATTTCCTGGTTCCAACATCTCAAACGAGAGGATTTGCAGCCTTTCTTTGTCATACATCAATATTACTTGAATATCTTCAGGCTTCGTCTTGTTCAACTAAACATTTGAAGACGTCATCGTGGGCTCTGGAAATTTTTACATTTCACAATCAGCAGGTTAATCGATGAAAAATAGTAGTTGCTGCCCCAGTTATTTGCAAAATGTATTTGTTGTATCCATTAGAAACAAAACCCCTCACTGTGAACAATCACTGATTTAATTAATTATTTAAGTTCAGCATAGACAATATTTTAGTAAAAATGAGTAAAGAAATTCTACATGCAGTTCTGGAGTGGGTGGGACCTTAAACATGAAAAAGGCAGATCCTCTTTTGGGTGACAATTGCGTCTTCTCTTTGGGTTGCACACGTTGCTCTGTGGGGGCTTGAATCAGACAGAGAATAGCCACAGATAATGAGCTGTCTTTAATCATGGGAGACAATACTTTGAGATGCTTTGCATCGCATTTGCAGAGAAGAGAAGGAGGGGGGGTCTAATTACTGTACTGCATGAAAATCACACAGCTTCCTGTCCATGGGAACTGATGCTGAGTCCTAACCAACCTTGACAGGAAGTGACAACAAAGACCGTCTCTGTTCTGAACACTGGAAAACAAAGAAAAGTAAAAGACAACAAAACTGAAGACATTCATGATTGGAGGATGTAGATTAATGAGTCCTTTTCTATTTTAGAGTGGAGGCACAGTGATTCTCATTTGAGCTTTTCTTTGGAAATACAGATAACCATGCTCATAAGAAATACTGCTTACATTTGACAGCATATACCTTATACTTTACTGATGTTTTAAAAATGCAATTCTTGACAGCTTTGTGTGGACATTTCCAATGCATATCAGTGATACGCCCCTTCCTGCTGACAGAATAAAGATGAAACAGCGTACATCAAAATAGAAAAGCATCAGAACGTGAGCTGAAGTTGACTTTGACTCAAACCAGGTTCTGACTGAAATTGGCAGGAGAGGATTCTTGTCAAAAATGCTCAAACGCGGCAAAGAAGCAGTTGAAGACATTTCTGGATTGGTGACATAAAAACAAAGCACACGTCCTGTTACTCCCTCAGTGTCTCAAACACTAATTGCAAATGACACCTTAAGATGTTTGAAAAAATGAAACATGACTCATATCAGTCCTGTGAGGTTTCTAGACTCGGTCAGTTCGTGAAATCCAAATTTCGAACAGGCAACACTGATAAACACATTTGTAAAAAATCTTGTCACACTTTATTTTGCAGTACATTAATAAGACATAACAAGCTCCGCTTTCTATTGAATTAGACGAGTACTAGAAATAATATGTTCTTTATTAGACAGTAGTTATACGCTAATTATACATCACCATACATCTAGCAGCACACTGATAAAGTGCAGCAGACTGTACTTTGCAACAAATTAGACAAAAACTAGAAATATGTTCTTCATTAGACAGTATTAAACCCTTTATTAGACCCTTTTTAGACTTTACTAGAGGGCAGTTAGGGACACAGTCCAGAGCAGAACAGTACTGTAAACAAAAGTGTATTGTTTCCCAATGTTAGATCCTTATTAGACTACCCTAGAGACACATTACAACAGAACTGGACTGTAAACTAAAGTGAAATCACATATCTGCTACTTGAGACACAACTTCAGTGGCTGGTCTGATACATTTGGTAGTAGGCAAGACCAATGCCTACTTCTTTGATCAAATCACATTATCTGCCTACAGATTTACAATAATTCTGGACAAAATACTCCTCTGCCTCTATGATTTTGCCCTTTACGTGGTCGTCCTGGTTCACGTATTTTTATTAAATGGGAAAGTAGCAATGATGTGATTTTACATTAGTATACAGTACAGGTCAGTGTCCCAAATTACCCTCTAAGATAGTGTAATAAGTGGCAAAAAATACACTTTAGCTTACAGTACAGCGCTCTTATAATCTGTCCCTATTTACCCGCCAATTAAGTCTAATTATGGTCTAACAGTGGGGAATAGATACACTTTAGTTTACGGTACAGTTATGTCATAATGTGTCCCAGATTACCTCTAATAAAGTCTAATAAAGGGTCTAAAAATGTCTTATAAACAACAGATTTTGTTTAATTTGATGCACAGTTTCTTATGTCTAGTGTACTGTAAAATAAAGTGGGACCAACAATCTTGGTGTTAAAATCCACCTTTCTTCTTCATGTACAGTACATTCCATTAAACTAGAATAGCTGCCTGAGATAAGTCCTCCAATCCCGCCACTATTTCATCCTTGTCCATATCCATAAGCAGCAAAAAAAGATTTGTCCCATAACCCTGTGTGATCATTTGCATCTAAAACGATATTCGACATTTGTTATTCCATCAATCAATACCATCTCTCCCATTCTCTGTGTGCATAATCTCAGAGCCCGCATGCAAAATGCTTAACAATAACATGTATGTTATACAAGAAGCCATATATCATCCCTGGACGCATTTACATCCTGTTAACAATTTCTCAGGGCAGATTAGAGGGCGCTGAGACAGCAGCCCAGATCCCATGAGAGGTGGGCTTTGGGAGCTGATAAGGCCAGCCATAGGAAGGCAGGATTAATACATATGACCAGGACACATGGAGGCCCTCTGATTATTCCGGCAGAAAAACGGCCCTATCCCATCGGCCCCCGCGTGATTAAATACAACCCGAGTGCGGACAGGGAGGCAAAAGGGATGGGGAGATAACCGATTTTATTTATGCAAGCCGGTTAGCCTGGCAGATCACGTCTGAGGATTGTTCACGCTACAGGGGTGAGGGATCGCACCAGGGGAGCTCACCCCTGATCACACACAGGGCTGCTTTAGCTGTCACTTTTTTCCACCTTGCCTTCTTCCCTCTGTAGAATATAGATCAAGCATTCCCAAAATATTTCATGGCAAGGATTTCCAAATAGAAAAGTGTCATACCACAGACCTCCATTTGATTTAGATTTATTTTTGTACTGCTCAGGAAGCAATTTAGAGAAGTTTTATTCCCCTTAAAGTATTATTTAGCTGGAGAATTAACACCACAATATTATGGTCATATAATTTTGTCTTATTATATAGCAAAAAACCCTCTGAGGTTATTTTATCCCACTTTGTTTTGGTTTGGTTTGATTACAACATTTGTCAAACCCTAACAAATTATGAAAATATAAGGTCACACTCAGGTTGTAAAGTTTAGGAGCCGCTCAACATAAGTGGAAAAACTCCTCCTCAAAACATATTTAATAAGTACTTTTGGGTAGCAGCTAATGATTATTGTCAATCTTTTGTTTTGTTTTGTTTTTTTCTTTATTGATAGATGGGTTGTTTGGTCCAAAATGTTAGAAAATTGTCAGAAAGTGGTGAAAATGTTGATCACTGTTTCTCAAACCCCTAGGCAGGGGTCTCAAACTCAAATTTGCTTGGGGCCACTGATGGTATTGTCATGTCATAGGGGGACCACTTTAATGTAAGTACTGCAAAAACTTACTTTTGTCATACTTAACAAAAAAAAAGGAAACAACAGTTTCTATTGAGTTTTATATACAGTACATTAGTTAGCTGTGTGTCGCACACAACTCAGGAACTCTTCTGTCACTTTGAATTAGTAATTAATACCCCTAATGAAAATGGCTTGCTGAGCATTGTTGGGTTTTTGTGCTTTTGTCAGAGTATGTGGTGAAAACTCTAGCTTCCAAACTTTAGCTGATCAAAAATGTCACTTGATAACTTGCTAATCCTCTCTGCCACTGTTGCTGTTGTTTGCTGATAGAGAAATATTGCTGAACAAGCTTTCCTGGACATAAAATATCAGCAAATTGCAATTTGCAATGCTTCACAAATACATACATACAGTACATTTATTGAAATAGAATTGTGTTTTTATTTCAGTAGTTTTAAATTGAAGCATGTTTTAAATTGGTATGAAACAACTTGAAAAAAAGAATTAAGTTACGTAATTTTGCAGGCTGGATTATAATATATTTCTGACGTCTCAGCTTGGAGGGAAATGGTCCCTGTTTTGGCAGTTTGAGACTCTTCCCTTAAACACACAACATGTAAATTCTGCCGCTAGGCATCTCTCTCACATTAAAACAATAACAAAAGATGTAGTTTGATGACATGAGGTAATAGTAAAGTTTTATTCATGCTATGTTTAGTCCCGTGTGCCGATTTCCTTCCTCAGTCTCTGATGTATCCCTTACAGCAACTAGCAACTAGCTAGCAACGTCCAGCTTGAAACGCATCTTCACCTTGAATAAATTGCAGATTTGTCTGTGGTTGACAATTGTTAGAAACATTTTGGATGGCATAAATACACAACTCAACAAAATATATAACGAAGATCCAGCATTTTTAAACAATTAAATGCGGAAATGTTCTATATTATAGCTTTATTGACAGCATGTCTTTCAACCATTTCTTGGTATTAGTTTTAAACTGCTTAAAACTAATACACTTTCTGATGTTTACAGGGACAGTGATCAAGTGTTTTGTTGCTGTAATTGAGAAAGCAGATGATCTTATTTGCCTTATTTCACCACGATGAGCGGTTGGAATAAATTGTTTAAAGGGTGGGGAAGCTAAACGATGCAGTATCTAATAAAATAAACACTGGTCATAAACGAAATGTTTTCAAGATCAATAAGTCTATTTTTCAATGATATAACAGTGGTAATATTTTGTGTTATTATAGCCTATAAAAAACCCTCTGAGGTTATTGGACCCCACTTTGTTTTGGTCGATTATCACATTTGTCATGCTCGAACAAATTATGGAAATACAAGGAGGACACACCCAGGTTGTGAGGTCTAGAAGCAACTGAACATGAGAGGAGAAACTCCTCTACAAACTTATCTAACATGCTCATACACAAATTGTTTTCCCATATTAAGAACTATTCAGGCTACACCCTTGACAAGAACTTCAGCAAGTTTTAGCAGTAATTGTAGTTCACATTAGATTCTGTACATAGGACTTTGTGGGAGCGGGGATTACCTAATTAACTTCTTCAAAAACATGTACTCATTATAGATTGAATCCCTTTTGGTAGTTAGAGGGTGCTTAATTAATTAATTGTGTTAATGACCCATTAATGGTGGTGCACAAGAAATTCTAATGAGCCACCTTAATTAAATATTATCTCACTGTTTAATCAATGCGTTTAATTATTCACATGATATTTTCCGTGGAATCAATTTGGTCCTGGGTCGCAGGAGCAAAATGCTGATTGTGTGCACCCTCACTGATTCATCACTGAATTGGTCATTCAGTTCAAAATCCTCTTTTAATCACAGGGAATATAAGCCATTTGGCTCAGATCCATACATTTTTGTGTAAGAGAGTAATTCTGATCATTTTGATATCAATTTTAATTGGCCCCAGGTCACATTTTACATCTGTTTGAGAGACGTGTTTTAATTAGAGATATGAGATGTTGCAATTACATCGCCATGGTCGCAGTGTGTTCCTAGCCATTAGGGAAGATAAATGGTAGGATTCCGTATATTTTCATATATTAATGGACAATCTACCTGTAATTTTCTCAGTGTACAGCATGCAGTGTGTATGTCAATGACAGCATGACATATGACTTTCTCTCAGACTTCAACACAGTGTGGTTCCAAAATCTCTATGCTCCTTATAGTACAACAACTAATTATTATTTTCATTGTCAATTAATGTCAGTCATTTTCTTGATTAATCGATTAGTTGTTTGGAGTTTAAACTGTCTGAAAATGATGAAAGATGTTGATAACAGCTCAAGGTGACATCCTCAAAAGTCTTACTTTGTCCACAAGCATAAATAGAGAAAAGACAGGATCCGTACGGGAGCTCTCTTGGTGTGCGGATCCTTTCTTTTCTCTTTTTATGCTTTTGATATTTTGTGATCCAGCACCCAACCCAGTGGGCCTTGGGGATGTGCGTGTCCTTCTTTCATAGTGTTATTTTGTCCACAAACCAAAGATATTCAGTTTACTGTCACAAGGGACTAAAGAAACCAGAAAATATTCACATTTGGAAAGCTGAAATCAGATGATTTGGCGTTTTTTTTCTTTGAATTTTTTTTTTAATCAATTATCAAAATAGTTGGCAATTAACTTAATAGTTGACACCTAATCAATTAATTGAGTATTTGTTTAATTGAGTGGCTCCCAAACTTTTTCATGCCTCCCACCAACACACAAATCATTATTATGAGTCATTAACAACAACTGGGGACCAACGGACTAAAAACAGGATTCAAGTTGCATTTTAGTAAAATAAAGGTTAGCATGAGAGCATCAGCAAACTCTTATTTGTGAATTTCTCCTACATGAATCATATTCATGCAATTTTTTGTCAGTCAGTTTTTCTCCTCTGGTCATCCAGACCCCTGTGCAGTGGCTCTACACCTCCCTAGGGGGGTCCGCCCCCCAGTTTGGGAACCACTGGTCTCATCGACATAAAGGACCAAAGAAACAAGAACAACATATTGCCATTTGGGAAATGGAAATCAGAGAATTTGGATTTTTTTTCTTAAAAAAAATGACTCAAAATGACTAATAGTTGGTGATTAATTCAGTAGTTGCCAACTAATTGATTAATTGAACCAAAGATTTTCAGAGGATGAAAGAAACCAGAAAATATTCACATCTTAGAAGCTGAAATGAGGGAATGTGGACATTTTTTCATTTAAAAATGACTAAAAATTATTAATCGATCATTTAAAGAATTGCAGATTAATTTAACAGTTGACAACTAATCAGCTGATTGTTGCGGCTCTAGCTTCTTCACAGACGACTTAAGGACAAATTACATGCAGTCTCCTCCATACATCTGCATGTGTATGCACAACAATGTGTCATTTTTAGGTGGAAACACATCTGTGAAAGGGAATGAATGTTCTCTAAATAGGGATTCATTGCCATGTCATCACTGAGTTTCTCTCCATCTCGAGTCCGTGAACCTCTGCTCTTCCTCCCTCCTCCCCCTGCCGCTTCTCCAAAGCAAACTGGAAGACCTCAGTCATCATCCTCGTTTTAGCTCAAATTTGGTGGGATCAAAGGTGGCCAGCTGGGCGTGGGCGGGGAGCAGATGGTTGCATGCTCAGGGGGACCAGGCAAAGGCCCTTCAGGTTTTAACACCTCCTCTCCCCTGGGTGCCCGGGTGGGGGGGATCCGGCTCGGGGAACCTACCTGAGCTCAGTGGCATGACCAGCAGGCTTCCACTGCACCACCCCCTGCTTCGCTCACATATGGCGCCAGCCATGGGGGCCTTGAGCTGGGGTTCTGACCTGAGGAAAATAAACTGTGGAAGGGCAGGGGAAGGTAAGCCTCAGTCATTAGGATGAGTGCACAAGAATGAATCCATCCGTTAATAAACCAAGAATGAACTTTGAGGGAGTTATGGATTAGACTTTGACATGTGGTACTTAAAAAGTTATATTGTTAGGCCGAATTTACATAAAACTAAAGATGTGACCAAGGTGGGTCACACTTTATTTGATATAAAAATTATAGTTTGTAGTAAACCACAAAAACACTAGAAAGAACATGTTCTTTGTTAGACAATACTAGACCCTTTATTAGGGTCATATTAGACTTTTTACGTTTTTTACGTCTTACTTGTAGACTTAAAAATAAAGTTTGATGTGTGAAGTTTTCTAAAATGATTTGAAAGGGATTAGATTACTTTTTTTTTTTTTGTAAATTTCAGTAGTTTTTACCTCTTTACCTCTGGTAACCCGCTGTTGTGGGGTCTCTACGGGCTGGGCAGTGGCTGGTTACAGAGACTGCAGGTGCTCGGGCAGATTAATCCCTTGCCAAATCAGCTCCGCCTCAGCAATCTCAAAGTTCCAGGAAAGGAGCCTGCTGGGAACGTGAAGTGGTACTTGTGGTCTGGGATTATGACTTTCAGACTTGTTGGCCTTGAGAACACAAATGTAGCCTCTTGAATTGAATTTGCAGAGGGAATAAGTTTTGGGGGGGGGGGGGGTTGGATTCATCCACCCACCAATGTTTTTTTGGGGATAACTATTTTTCCATAAATCCATCTTAAGTAGTCACATTCTCCCTGTGGCTAATAGGATCATGATGGGAATAATCTTTACAAATCTGACAGAAAAAAAAAAGAATGTCCTGGCCTTCAACTTCTTCCTCTCGGTAAATGAACAATTTCAAGAGTCTTTCCTGTGGGACAGACGGGGGGCGGGGGGACTTGCATTGGCAACGAGACAAAAAAGTAAGAGAAAAACAACATAATTTTCTCAGGAGAAGGTTCGGCTACTATTACTGAAGCTATAAGCTATATTGAAGCTGTATAGATATATGTGGACGATCAGTATGCAACTGTAACGCAATTTTAAAAAACAATAAGTAAAAGAAAAATAAATCACTTTAGACATAGTTTTCTGACTAACAATGAATACAGATATGTTTTGTTGACTTTCATAGATTCGAATTAGTCATAAGAAAAATACAAATAACCTCTAGCTGTCTGCTGAAGACTCCTTTTAAAATAGAATTGGCATCCTGTTCATAGTGGATTGAAATTGAAATGGTGCCCGATCAGACATTTGCTCCCTATTCTCACCTTGTCACTCACACCCGAGTCTACATAGCCCCACAATAGCCCTGGATGCTCACAATATGACCAAGCAAACCTCTTATTGTCATATCAAACTCTGACAGGGCTGGGATACGGAGCTGCTCTGTATTTACCCACCTGCTCCAGCGTACAAACACATGATTTTTAGTCTTCGCAATTTCCAACAACAAAAATGACAACAGAGAGAAATCTCCAATATATTGCTCATGTTTATGCCTTTCCCCTAACCTGTGTAACCTCTGATAACTGAAGTGGTGATACTATCACTATCATTATATGGTTTCATTGCATCAATCTATTTTTCTTTAAACGTAACATGAAACAAATGTAGATGCAAATGTACTGTTCAGGAAACTGAGTCTCACTAGAACTCAAACTGTACATTAAATAATGAATCAACAGAATATTGTCTGTCTGAAACATTAAGTAAATTGCCAAACATTCTCTAGTTGCAGCTTCTCAACTGTGATGATTTGCTACTTTTTCTCTCTAGCGAACAGTTATTTTTGTAATCGGTTGATCTGATGTTTTTTTTTTCCCGAATAGTCGCTTAGTCCATGAATTGTCTAAAAATTATGATAAAAAATACTGATCACAATTTCTCAGAACCCAATGTGACTTCTTTAAATGTTTTTATGTCCAACCAGCGGTCTAAAATCCAAAGATATTCAGTTTGGAAAGATATTAAACAAAGAAAAGCAGCAAATCTGATAATTCTGTTTGAAAAATGACTAACAGATTAATAGATTATCAAAGTAGCTGCTGATTAATCAAATAATTGTTGCAACTTGTTTTAAGTACCCTTTTGAATACCTGTTGTTTTTGGACTCTTGTTTGGGCAAAATAAGTGATTTCAAGATGTCTTGGCTCTCTAAAAATGTATTACAACTGTATCCTCTATAACATGGCTATTGCTATCACAATAGAGCCTAAACGATGAATACTTACTACATTAAATACTATACATACTGGGGATATGCGTGATTAGTTGACTAAATGTTTAAACATTGCTACCTTTGTTAGTTGGCCCCAGAAGTACATGTTGGTTAAACTGTTTTATTATTATTTATTAATGTTCCACACTGGTTATCTGTTTCATTTAAGATATTACTCAGCCACTAGGGAGCATCCCTAATATATATGACATAAAAGAGCTATTAATGACTAAAAGATAAATTTATTAAAGTAAAGAGATCTGTCAACATTCATCCGGCTGGTGCTCACAATGTTTACAGTGAAGGTATTGGCTGTGTTGTAACTGAGATCCACAACTTAACAAAGAGCTTCATGCTGCTGGCCCTATTGCATTCTGGGACAAAGGTGCCATCCAGGACCCATCTATCTTACAGCATCTCTATGAAAGCAAGGGGTTGATTTAGCTGGCATGTGTGTTTTCTCTCTGTGCCTTTTGTTTGTGTGCTTGTGTGCGTGTGTGCACCTGTGCATGTGTATATCTGTGAGTGACCCATTGTGGCCAGACACCTGCCCACAGGCTCCTTGTCTGACTGATGAATCAGTGTCTTCAAGGTGTCTTTGAAGAAGTCTATTGTATGCCTTTGTTCTACAGTCTTAAGCATCCTGTCCTGCGTCTCCCACTGCACACTAAAGAGAAAATAAATCCACTGCTGACACCGCCACAATGAATGGCCTGGGCCACCGTCCCATCAGCCATCTCCTCCACCTCGGAACAGAAGGAGAGAAGGATAATGGATGTTGGATGAGAGAAAAGAGGAATAAAAAAACAAGTAGAATCTGACAATAAACCTCCATCCCTCTTCCATCTACCCATCATTTCTATGAAAAACTCCCCAAAAAACTTTTTCTCATTTTTATTCTCTTTTCTCTTTATTCACTTCATTTGATTTCTCTCTTATTTGTGATGTCACACCTGCTATCATTCATGTGCTGCATGGTCTGTCAGGGCAGATTAGAAGCAGGGGCTTGTGCCTCGACAGCCATCGTACAGTATCAATATTGTGACGGCTGAGGAGCCGCCCGTCCTCACATCTCCTCGGAGTGCAAAGACAATTGAAAAGAGGAAGCGTCACAAACCTGACACCCGAGTCACTTCAAGGAATCCCTTTCAAGAAGAAATAAAACCTCACCTGACAAAGCAAAGCTAGCCCAGGACAAGAGTAAATAGCATCAAACAGCAAGGGTATTTCCACTTTTAACAAGAGGAAATGCACCCGCTGGAATCAATTAAGATTCAGGAAGTGAAATTGATTATGTTCCTTAAAAGTTTTGTTTTGCTAAAGGAATTTTGATTAAGCCACATGTGGTCTGTTTTTTTTAAATAAATGAAATAAGACAAAGGGAATTCTGCTCGGCTCCAAACAGATGCAGAAAGGAGGCGCTTTCATTGAAAAGTTGAGGTGATTTCAAAGGCAAATACACTCTCATTGAAACAAAAAGCATTTTCTATAAGGGCTAATGCATGTTACATTTTTCAACTCGTGTACCATTAGGTGCAGTCGCCTTGGATATTTTTGCGTAATGTCTGCCACTGAAATTTTTCATACTTTGACCAAATGTAATAATTTCCTCTCGTACAGTACCGCTCATTAACCCCAATTACTCTTCCAGGAGGCTATCAAAATTACTCTTTCTGTTTCCAGTGTTCTCATAACTCCAGCTGCTCTCCTCATCAACCAGTTTAATCTGGGCAAGTTAGACCGGGATGTAAGCCAAATGAAAAAATGTAACATGAGGTTAATCACCCTGAATACATTCTCCGAGTAGTGTAATTTGTCAATTTTCTGCTTTTTCTCTTATTTTGCACTCACTCCCACCCTGCTGAATGTGTCATTAAAAGTTGGCCGCTGCTTTCTTTGAAGCAGATTAGTACAATTTGTGATCCAGTGACCTCTGGGAGTTACATTTACTCTGCTAATAACACAGAGCGAAGGAGAGCTGTCACTGATTTTTATGCTTTTTTAGCCTGCTGTTTGTGACCAGCCTGTATTTAACTTAAGTCCCTACTTTTCTCTCAAAGATGTTTAACTGACAATTACTTAAGACCCATTGTACTTCTGACTAGAACTGTACAGTGGGTGTTTGTCTATATGTTGTCCAATATATGTTGTCTTTTGGACAGAACATCATGCAGATTGCTTTTTTAAAAAGTATTTTTTTTTTTTTAGTTGTGTAGGCAACATTTTATGTAAATTTGATCATTTTTCTTAATCCAAGTTCTGTCTCTGGGTTTTACAAATATTTACTCAATGAAAAGTATTTAAAAAGTGTGACGTCTTAATATGTCTTGAATTGTCCAACCAAGAGTCCAAAATTCAAAGATATTCAGTTTATAAAGATAAAACAAAGAAAAACTGAAATCCTCACATGTGAGAAGCTGGGATCAGAGAATATTTGGCATTTTTGCTTGAAAAATGTCTGATTACTGTAATAGATTATGAAAATATTTGTGGACTAATCTGCTGATTGAGTAAAAGATTAATTGAATAATTGTTACAACTCTTTTGCAAATTTAATATCTGTTGGTTTGGACCCTTACTTGTAAAAAACAATGATTTGAAGGCTACTTGGGCTCTCTGAAATTATATTATTCTCTATAACATGGCTTTTTTCTTCACATGTAATATCCCAAATCAGGGATTCCAATACTTTTTCAGCTTGAGACCCAAAAGGAGAAATTTGTTGTCTCTCCAGGACCCAATCTTACAACCAAAATACATCATGAATTGTCATAAATCTAATATTATAAACTGATAAAGAACAGAACAAACCAAAATCTGAAATATATGAAATGCTTTGCACCAAATTCTCTACTTTTCCAGAAGTCATTTAATTAACAATCAGTTACGACCCACAGTAGTGCTCACTAGAGCCAGACAGATAAATAGGTCAATACTGGACTATGACAGCTATATCAGTATTGGCGTGTATGTTGTCCGATATATGTTGTCGTTTGGACTGAAAATGATTGAAGAGTGACCAACACTGATGACATGCTGTCCAGTTATTAAAACAAAAAAAGCATAGTTTTTCTTTTCATGTTTGACATACAAGGTGTCCACCTTACAGCAATATATATATATTTCTCTTTGTGTGTTTAAAAAAATATATTGTTATTTATGATTATGAAAAATTCCAGGGGAAGTTATCTGTTCCAGTGCCCTGATGTAATTTTGGACAATAACGTTTGTTAAACTGCAAAATATCTTTTCTCCAGTCTATATCTTTGTCATAAGTCTTTGATAAGCACATATATATCAATACCAAAATTTCTTTACTCCCTGATATTGTTATCAGCATCAGCCTCAAAAATCCAGTATCAGTGAGGCTTTAGTTCTGACCCACAGTTTACAAGGCCTGGTGAGGGATACAAGCAAAGGAGCACTGTTTGTGCATCCCACTTAAGATCTCTGCAGAAAGCAGTAAAGGTCCTGAAAAAATAAAACAAGAGGAAACAAATAGAGACAGAATGTGACAGAGAAAACAGAAAAAAATACCCAGCAAAAAAAAAAAAAAAAAAAAAATCCCAGGGTGATTACAAGATCAGCATGCCACGGTACAATTACCATCACTTTGAATTTGAAATGGCCATTTAAAGGGCAGTAGAGCATCCTGGAAAATTAAACTGGAGCCTAATTAGCACACTCCAACCTGACAACGGAGCAGCTTTCAGCCTGGCTGAGCAGAGCAGTCAAGCACGAGGAAGTGACTGACTGAAGGACTGAAGGACCAAGGAGGCCCTGCCGCTCCTCCTCTGAACCAATCACACACCCAACTGTGAGACACACTTATACACATACACGCATGTCCAAACACACACGCACACTGCACTGGCATACACACAAGTTCTCAGACACATCATCTTCAAAGACATACAAAGACGACAAAATTTTACTCACCTGCCGTATCTGAGGTTTTCATCTATGATACAATTATTTTTGATATTTGTTGATTTTATCACCGAAAAAAGAGAACTGACCCTTCCTGAGTCCTGCTTATTTTCACTCTGTGAGCAAGCTTGATACCTCTGTCAACTTTCTCCTTTCCTGTTTCCTGTAGTTCCTGGTAAAACACAAATGGAATAAGTTTTCAACAGTTAACATGTTAGATGAACACAGTTGCTCTAAGCTGAATGTACTTAATAATCTGATTGCTTTCAAATCAACAGTTTGCACTAATCAAACTTAAATTTAAGTCAAGTCAACAAACTTCCAACTTAATTATTTGCTTTAAACAAAAGAAGATTATTTAAGTTTGTTAAATCTAATTAATATAAATGCAAATGTTAGCCTGACTTAACAATAGCTGGTTTGGTCAAGTGAGTTTCCGAAAACTTAAGCAACGCAATTTAACCCAGTGGTTCTCAAACTTTTTCTGGCAGGCCCCTCATTCAGAAGCCGAAAAAAGTTCATGCCTGCCCCCACCCCACAGTTTTTAACCAATCATTAACAATGACAGGGGCAACTGATAAAAATGATTCAAGTTGCCTGCCCCCCAGTTTGGGAGCCGCTGATGTAACCAATTGAACTTTCCTAAATCCTGCTCCTTTTTGGTCTTTGCTTCAATAACAGCTGAACAAACTTGGTGCCTCAGACAACTTTCTCCTTTTTGCTATAAAAGCGACATATAGGCTCATAAATTAGATAAGCTAATTCTAACAAAACAGTAGCTGACTAGTCATCTGTTAGCAAAACTAGCTAGCTAATGATTGATGTAGATTAGTTATCAAGCTAGTTAGAATTTTGCGAACACTAGCCAATTTAAGATGTGAATATATGTCACTTTCACAGGGCCCCCACCAAGTCTTTTGACAGCCTTCAAAATTTGGTTTTCCTTTCAACATAGACGAGCCTTGCTGGTAGCAGATTTTATTACATATTACATGCATGATAGGTTATTTGATCACAAAATATAATTTTTTCAGACCCTCCTTCACCACCGAGTCAACTGCAGGCAGAAAAAAGCTGGAAAAAGATGTGGATGTCATAACGTCAGATGCACAATGCTAAGAGAAACCTGACTGACATGCTTTAACTGAAGAGTTTAAAGGTGTGATTTCAAGTTTTTATAATCCACAAAAAATAGACTGCCATCACTAAAGCAGGAAGCTGAATGAGACTCATTCAAACCATTGCATTACCTACTTAAATACACTTTTTACAGTGTGAGATCAAACTATTTCATTAGTGTACTTTATTTTTCTAACAGAATGGTGGCGCTCAAGCATGTCTTATATCTCTCAGCCTGCCAGCAGCGGTTGGGTCAGACTGGTGACCCCTGACCCTGCACTGTTAAATTAACTCTGCCCCCAGTTGGGTGTTGTGCCAAATGTCAGGAGCGGCCTCTAATCCTGTCTCGCTGTCTAGTTGGCCACTCAGCACCAGACTACCTTTCCCGTCCAGACCAATCTACCTACATACACAAGCTCAGCTCCACTCTGCTGCTGCGGGCTCTCCTGCACGAAGAGAGGACCACCTACCGACTCCACCTGAATACTTCATTGTCAAACTGAGATTTTTTTTTTTAAATAGCAGCAACAAAATGATGCAGCAGAAGAGTTTTAGTTTTGAGCTGAAACTTTTCACCGTCAAAGTGGGTGAAAAGTGGAATTGCAAAATCCTGCCGGAGGGATGGAAAAGTGCTGAGGGGAGGTGAAACTAGACACTGTCAAGACAGCTCTATGTGTATGTGTGTGTGTGTGTGTGTGTGTGTGTGTGTGTTTCACCTCTGTCTTTCCTGAGCCCTGGGGTCTTTACTGAGGTCTGGTCAAAGAGAAGGAGAGCCCCATGGCTATATCTGTCACAGAGCACAACAGGTCGACTTTAACTCCCCCTGAAAACTTTGCAGTGTGAAACTGAGTTTGATAGCCAGGTGTTACCTCGATAAAGTTAGCAACTCAATGTAAAATAATTTAGACATACAAATAATGGTTGCACTTTATTTTACAGTGCACTAATAATACATAAGAAGCTGTACTTTGTATCAAATTAGACAAAGAACAGAAATTATGTTCTTTGTCAGACAGTAAACAAACACAAATATACCCTAATTAGGCACCATATACCCAACAGTACACTAATAACATGTAACAAACTGTACTACATCAAATTAGACAAAGACTAGAGAGCATATGTTCTTTATTATACTGTGTTAGACTCTTTATTAGCACCTTAGACTTATTAACTTTATTAGAGGTGATTAGGGATGCATTACAACAGAACTGTACTGTAAACTAAAGTGTATTGTTTCCGATTGTTAGACCTTTGTTAGACTTTCTTAGGGGGTAACTTGCAATTCATTGCAATAGAACTGTACTGTAAACTAGAGTAACTAAGGGTCTAACTGTGGAAACTAGTATACTTTAGTTTACAGTACAGTTCTGACGTAACATGTCCCCAGTTGCCCATTATAAAATCGAATAGGGGTCTAATGCTGTCAAATAAAGACACATTATCTCTAGTTTTTGTCCAATTTGAAATAAAGTAAAGTGTACTGCAAAATAAAGTGTGACCCAAACAATATGATTCACGAGGAATACCATGGGTAGAACGTCATGTTTGTCGCTGTTGTGATTTACCTTTTGCCATATTGATTGTGGCTCGAGCAGGAGATAATTTCCTCCGGACAGATCAATCCAAACCTGTTCCGGAGACCTACGCGACCTCTCCATACCACAGTCATGGAGCAGCGACATTGTCTGAAGGCACAGCTAATTTGATTTGAGTCAAATGTGGGGCTCAATCACTGCCTATTAGCTTAGATTTAATTAACCCAAATCGTGTTATTGTGTTTGATGACAAAGAGGTTTCTGAGCGGGGACCTCATTGTCAGATCATTGTTCTGTTGTCTCATTCAGCTCAGTCAAAAGGTTGACAAAGAAAGACCAGCTGCCAATATGGACTATACAGGGAAACAAAGGTCTTACATTATTGTTAATGGAGGGGTGGGCACTGGATACCTGCACAGAGAAACTGAGCATGAACCATAGCCACAAAATGAAGAGCTTGGTTGTATTTTATGGTTATAATAAATGAAAATGATAAATAAGGCATGGCACCTATAATTTAAGGGAAAGGTAGATGGAAGTTGGTGATCAAAAAATGATCTTGCAAAGTCATTATCATGAGAAATGTATAGTATCTCAAAATAATGAGTTAGTATCTCAAAAAAATGATTTACTTATCTCAAAATAATGACAAGTTAGTATCTCAAAGTAATGAGAAACTTTCTTAGAATGTTGTGTTGTAAAAAAAATGAGCGCGTATGTCAAAATAATGAAAAAGTTATTTGGCAAAACTATCCCAAATTTTTTCAAATTATAATTTTGACACACTATGTCATTATTTTGAGTTATTACCTGTTTTTAAAGGTGCTTTATAAATAAAGTTATATTATGAGTACTAACTCTTTATTCTTAGGTAAGTACCTATTTTGAAAAATGTTTTTAATTTTTGAGTTACTAACTCATTGTTTTGAGAAGGTTTCTCATTATTTTGACACAACAACTCATCATTGTGATAGAGTAAGTCATTCTTTTCAGTTATTATCTATTTTTAAAGGTGTTATTTTTGTGAGATACTCTTCATTTTTAGATAACTAAGTCATTGTTTTGAGGTAATAACTCATTTCACAACACTAACTAATTGTTTTTGAGACCAACTCATTATTTTGAGATAATAACTCATTATTTTGACATACTAATTCTAAGAACATTTCTTGTTATAATGACTTGCAGGATCTTGTGTTTTTCCATCACATTGGTGGAAATGGGCTCCCATAAACATCATGATGGCAAACAGAATAAGAAAAGGATGTATTGCCTCACATCACTTCACCTGACTTCACTCTACACTAATGATGCTGTACTAAGGAGTAGGACAATACATTATATATAGCATTTAGGCAGTTTTAACTGGTCTTGCTGGCTTGTCACAGGAGCGTTCTGGCTGTATCAAGTTTCTGTCAAAGTCAAATTAATGGAGGGAAAAAAATCCCGACACATAAAGAATGAAAAGTGCAAATCAATCACCTTCAAACAAAATGACATAAATACCATTAAATTCCATAAGATCTTATTTTACCTCACTCCGCTCTTAATGCCTTTCTCTCATCTGGAGTGACATGATATTTTTTCCCGGTGACACGCACTGTAATTGACAAAGCCTGGCTGCACTTTGCCAAAGCGTATTGAGCCGCTATCTGGTTGAAGAATACAAATTCATCCTGAATCGGAGGTGCTCAACAAAACTGCTGCCAATTATCTGAAGCCCTGTAAATGATAACTCTGTGGCCACTCAAGCATAAAACAAGGAGATGAAGATGAATCTTACTCTTCCCCATCATTTCATCCCATTTAATTGACAAGCTCTCACTCGCTGTTAAATTTAGAAGATTACAAATATGAGCTGAATCTCGAGCACCCAATCCAGCCGCTCTAATCACATGCAGAACCAGTCGCAAATTAATCTACATATTTTAATAAGGTGCCAGTAGCAGGGAAGGTGTGTGCAGACATTTAACGGATTATCATCCGCCGTCCCCCGAGTTCAGAAATTGAATAAATATCTTTCATATAAATACATGGGAACCTCAGCTGATAGTGAGGAGCTTTTCTCTTCCTAACTTGTTCATATTCTCGTCTCTCTTCTCCTCTTTTTCTCCCTCTCGCAGACGAACATGCGGACTAGGCTTTCGGAGGCTTTCACTTCACTTGTGGTCCATAGTCTTATATTCAGGCCGATTAACAGTCCAAGCACTTATTGAACAAAGAAGATGTAATTTCCCGGCCGGGCTAATACCAACAGCTCCTGGGTTTCTTACTTCCAGTGTAATCTTTATGAGCCCAGGAGTGAAATATGCTTTTGCCTAGAATTAAACCTGCTTTTGGAGATGAAGGAGCCTTTGAGTATAAAAATGGCCATGTGTAAAACACTACTATAACTTGCAGTTTTAAAAGTTAACAGGGAAACTAAAAGCTTATTGGGGTTGACTCACGCCTGTGTCGAGCAGAAGCAACAGCCTGATTAAGCTGAATGCAATGATCTTTCTCTCTTTTCTCTCCACCAAACTTCTTTTTTGATCCAAACTACACCATTGGGACTGTGCTGAACATTTTTCACAGATTAGCTGTACATAATTTGGAATTCCTCAGTATGATGCAAGCATGTCTACAGAAGCATTTCCTTAAAGTACAAAGCTGGTAATATTGTAAATACATGTTACTGTCAACAAATCCAATGAAAATACCAAAACCAACAGTGCGTAGTTTGTCTCCGAACCCTCTCCAGTTTTCCTACCCTGTATGTAGCTCTCAATCTCAAGTCCATTGGTTCGCTTTTAAGACTTAAATCTTAAAAAAGGGAATTGGCGTAAACCAGTATTCTTTCTCAGGGCCAGCAGGGGGTGACTCAGCTGGTCCCAACTGTGTTGAATTCCATGAGATGACCCAACCCAACTTCTCACTTGATTTATTACCTCAGTAAACATTTTACTAATGATTTTATGGTCTCAATTATTAGTCTCAGGTCTTTTAGTAAATTATGGTCCCATTTAGAGTAAAATAGACAATTAAGCAGGGTATGCTTCAGGGCCTGCATTTTCTTGTACTGACAAGATGGTCCGATGGTGTGTCCTTGAATTCTCAGTCAGATCCTGTCAGGATGGAGGCGTGGCAATATGTATCCTCTCCGCCGCTTCTCCTGTCCAACTATGGTCACTTCAGGCGCTCCAAAAAAACGTAAAAGTAAGGTGCTAACGGTAATTGCATCACAATCACAGTAATATTATCCAAACAAACAGATCCATTTTACTTCACATGCTTAACATAAAACAGCATGCGCTCATACTTTCAGGCATATATTTCCAGTGCTCTATGGAAACAAACTAAGAGCTGCTAACTTCACATTACTAAATCTGCCACTGTGGCTTCAACACTCCACACTGGCCAGCTACAGCGAGCTCAGAGGGTCAAAACTCAAACTCAGAATTCCCAATGA
This sequence comes from Lutjanus argentimaculatus, assembly GCA_034769285.1. Classification (NCBI taxonomy): domain Eukaryota; kingdom Metazoa; phylum Chordata; class Actinopteri; order Lutjaniformes; family Lutjanidae; genus Lutjanus; species Lutjanus argentimaculatus. The sequence goes on along the minus strand of JAWZSL010000003.1, from coordinate 23,272,454 downwards.
CGTCAAAAATACTGAATAGTATTTTACATATTGCTTTTTATGGTACTGGTTTGATGAGCAGGAACAGCTTAAAGGTTACAGTATTTTTTATTACTTTTGTATGCAGCATTGCAATGATATCACTGACCTAAAACTCAGACTGACTGACTGACGTGATGCGCATTGTTTTTGCACATCGTTTTTGGAATTGTTTTTGGAGATATGAATTATGTTATACAGTCTCTAGAAGCGTATGATTCAACATTTTCTTATGTTTAAGTGTTAAAGCAAACAAAAATTGCAATAAACTAATATCGAATCACAATACTCAAGAATCGCAATACATCATGATAGTATCGAATCTGGAGATAAACATGTTGTCTTCTCTCTAAAGAGTAGTCCACAGACCAGTGGGTGATATCATTGAGACTGTCTACTATTTATCTCACAGTCTATTGTCACAAAAATATTTTATAACTATATTTTATATTGTACCCAGAGCTTAATTAGAGCATCTTGAATATCACATAACTAGACCGTCACGTATTCATCATCATTTATGGGAGCATTTTTGACTTGTTGACCATAAGAAATTTGTAAAATATGACTAGAAATATCTACATTTGCAGCTGACATTATACACCTATGCTGACCTTTGTAGGTTACATGCGTCCATATTGTCATTACATGTTATCACTGTGCTCGGGTTTAATCCTGGCCCCAAACAAACATAAAAACACATACTCAAGAGCTGTAAAAACACCAACCCTGAACCTGCAGCTTAACCTGCTATTCGCCCTCTTAAACATACCTATTTTCCTTGAGAAACACTGAAAATTACAAGCTTCCTCATTCACCGCAAATAAACCGGTGATGGGAGTCCTTAAGTGGCAGTACAAAGAGTTATAAATTGTTTTTTTTTTCACCTTTTCACAATGCCAGGAGGAATATAGCCCCATTACACTCTTGAGGGTCACTTTTAGTGTCTGAAGGTAGTGCTTACACAGACTTTACAACGTGTATCATTATAGCTCGCCATATAAGGAAGCGGCGAGGATGTGAGAGGGAAAGAAAGAGGAGGTCACCAAGGCTGTCAGTTTCAGAGGGAAAGGAGGACCAAAGATCAGCACTCAATTATCACCACTTAACTGGAGTGAATCTTCCTTCTTATTCATGCCACCTGTTTGTGAAATCAGCTTTAATACGTTTTCTGTGTTTTCTGTCAGACAACTCGTGCTTTAAAGTTCCCTTTTGAGGAGACATTTTAAACCCAACTATCACACAAAACCCCACAAATATCACTCCCAACCAAACACATATTTATCCTCAATCAGTGGTAGACATATCTCAGTACCAAGACAAAACGGTGATAAACCACCAGCACGACAGTGATTTGTCATTTAGAAGTGATTCGTCTGGTGCTGTCCCATCTCCTGGCTGAGTAAGACATCACATGTCAGCGGTGATTGACAGTTCCCAGTTCTGTCAGTTAGCTGCGGGGGAGCTGCAGGGAAAGATAAGGACATCTATCTGTGTAGTCCCTAATGGCAGGCCGGGGTCACGTGAAGGTCCCCTCCAACCACGATGATATCTGTATCTTCTAGGCCTGGATTTACTCCTCCTGTAACACCTGTCCTCAACTGACCTCTCAACCCTACCTGACCCCTAACACTTATCTGTATCAATCTGTATGATCAGTTATTGTTAAATACAGTATGTGGATATCTCAAAGTGAAGCAGAAGTGAAATTTTATAAAATAAATTTTTAATTTAAAGTAGAATAAGCTGTTTCCTAAATAGCAAATTTATAAGGTGAGATTGTGTTGAGCAAAAACTCAAAATCACACAGTTTTAAAACCTCTCATGAGGGAAAACTTGTAATTTTAGTCACATTTTTAATGAAAATGGCTGGCCAATACATCAATATAATAATGATACTCTGCTAGGAGACTAGATCATCTTAAATTTTACATATTTTTATATCGTGATATGGCATAAATGTTGATTTTTGACGATTTTAAAGGCTGCATTTTGTAAAGTGATGTCGTTTTCGTAACTTATCTGACTAGCTGTAATATTATGTGCCTTTATCCACCTAGACATTATGTCCACATTGCTGATTATTATTGATCAAAAATCTGATCATGTTAATATTTTGTGAGAGCACGGATACTTATAACTACAATATTACAATATAGTCACAGTATCGATAAATATAGAGTGTGATATTGCAAAAGTATTCTGAGTGATATTTGAATTTGTCCATATTGTCCAGCTCTGTCTTCTTCACTCTCTGCCTGCTACTTTCATGATGAACATGTACTGTGTTTACCTGTATTTTACTGTGTCCAGCCCACTGTGTGGCATCCCTTTGTATTTACTTGTTATTTTAACAAGAAAGGTTATAAAAACTCAAATTACTATAGATATTTGCATATACTGTATTTATTAAGTGGCCTTCTTTGAGTATATTTAGATTTGTTGTTCTGATCGTAATATTTTGAAATTTATTTAAGGAGCACTTTACATGTCATAGCCAGTACTACACAGCCTGTGGAAACAGTTGTGTAATGTCTTCTGTGGCTCTGGAGGGATCAGTGTCAGGGTTCCCCACACTGTTTAACCTTTATTTAAACAGGAGTGAAAGACTCATCGAGATTATAGACAGGCAGCGGCACAAATAGACGTAAGACAAACAAAAAATGATTAAAAATGAAAAGGAAGAACAAATTCCAGAATTAGAGGCCAGATGTACTGACTTCCAAGTCGTCAGGAATCACTTTAAGAATATCTCTGTGATAAAGATATTCTTGATGATATCCTCTTGTACTACTTAATTTTTTTTTTACCAGGGTTTACTGTACATCTGATGTTTTGTAACCAAACCATTTCCACACAGCTGAACTTGCTCCCCTTTTTGGAACTAGCTCTTGATTTAATATGTCTCTTTTATTACCCCTAAATGAATGAGAGTGCAATGCTAAATTGCTGGAATGTCCCTTTAAATTGTTAGATCAAGGTTTAGACGAGATGATGCGAAACCAAACAGCAGCTTCTCTCAGAAGAAAGGACATTAGCTAGAAAACTGCTCCAAGATGGTTGTCTGGTCTTGGAAAAAAAAACAAAAAAAAAAACATAATAATTTTACAGTTGAAGAAATTAGAGTATACCTATCTTCCCATTAATCTCTTTATACATTCACACAAAGCCACAGTGAATGAACAAATACAAATAAGGATATGCATTTACATTGCGGTGCAACTGTCGCTATTTTGTTAACACTAAGCTCATGAGTATAAAGTATTTAACCTTCGACCTTATAGCTATCCATGAACCCAAACTGTCTCAGTGTAGCTTAAACTGTACATTCAGACATTTTATAGCCATGCATGAGTTTTTCTGACCCTCTAAGTGGTAAATTTTATTCTCCTTTTAATCATTTAAAGTAGCTATATGTAGCTGAGAGAGATGAAGCTTTTGATTCACTCGACTGTGCCAGACTGCACAATACCATAAGTGTGTGAGCAGATTTAAGTGCCCTTTACTTTTATCTCTTCAAATCTCCTTATTTGGGTTTATACAAAAGCAAATGAAGAAACAGGCATTACAGGGGGTACTAGATACCAGAAGGGGGGAGGGGCCACTTAACCTTAAAGTACCTTGTATTTAAATCCCTTGACATATGTAGTCTGGACCTCAGATCTGTGTCAGAGTTTGTTTAAATGTCTTTAAGTGAATAGCTCTTTTGTAATGTCATTAGCTCAGCATTACCGTGTTGACTGTTATAGTAAAGAGGTTTGGATGCCCCAGTGTGCCTGGGTGCTACAGTATATGCTATTACAGACCCACATGGAGCCGTCTGAGGTCAGATGACATTGCCGAAGCATTAAAAGATGGATGGGCTTAGAGAAAAACAGGACAAACACTTAAACGGGAACACATTTTAATTACAGGATAGATTTCACTGTGCATCTGTCACAACAATATCAAGAAAACCCTCTCTGAAGGGCTAATGGAGGCAGTGTGTGCATGTGTGCGTCTGTGGACATGTGTTGGCATGTTTGACTGTATGTCTCTTAGTTGGAAAGCCTTCTGAGGTCAGCCAGGGACTTTGTTCCTGTTCTTGCATAAATAATGAGTCACTAGACCACAGTTCCACCATGGGGTTATAGGATATCATTTCACTTAAAGTCATGATGAAATGAAAAATGCCTTTTAATCTTTTTAGATCACCCCCCCCCAAAAAAAAAAACAACAAAAAAAAAAAAAAACAACATTTTTTGATTTTTTTAAAATCAGAATCATGGAAAACAGTTATTTTTTTGTTCTTGTTAAACAAAATATGACGCATGCTTACATAAGCTAGAAAAAACATTTTCAACTGATCATATCATGACATCCACCTGTCAATCAATCTTCAACTTTTAGCGATGCTGAACTATGGCTAAAATTCATTAGTTAGCGAGCTAACAGTAGTATGGTACGTTGGTGTGTCTATCATCATGTTTGCCACCCCAAACCTTGTTGGGACTTGACTAAAGTACTGTGGTTCTGCTCCCACAGCCTAGAATTGGGAAGGTGGTACCTGTGACAGCAGATTATGCACAAGGCACTTTACAGTGGACTGCTCCAGCAGCTAGCTAATATTAGCTACGATGGGCTGGGGCCAGGCCAGGCTTCACTGATTACTGTATAACAGCACAACATAATGTATTTATTCTCTGATTTGGGTAAAACTGGATCATGTTTTGTGGAAAAAATGCTTTCCGGTTTCCCCTTTTTTCTCCTCTGGCTGCTCAGTTTCAGCTCTGGGTCAGAGTTTCTGTTAAGCAGCCTCCCAGTAATACAGCTGGAGCCAGATGTTCATTTATTGAGTTTCCTAATGCTTTCTTGAGCATCCTGATAGCTTTATTTGTTGCTAAAGTAGCAAAGCGCTAACTGCAGGCAAGAAAACCACATCTGTTCTGTTTCCCTGTTGTCAAACCTCCGTCGGTCTCAGAAGCGGTCTTCATTCTCAGTGTTGCTGTGTTCGCTGTGAGCACCCAGTCTTGGAGGAACCAGTGAGGTTAATGGACTACTAGCTGTAGCTGCATGACTGTCGGGACGTACAGTAGCATTAATGTACATTCAGCACTGTTGGCTACTGTGACAGGTCCCCCCTAACGGTCTGTTCTTACAGAAGCACGTTCGTATGTGGAAAGATCAAATCTAATTTCCATTCATGTCACATTTCTAATAACGAGCCTGTTTTGAAAATGTGAGGAGCTGAAAGTACAGATATTTGTCTTGAAATGCAGGGAGTAAAAGTAAAAAGTTTGTCAGAAAAAATACTCAATAAATAATAAATACTCAAGTAAAGCCTATGTCGAAAACTCTACTTTCACGCAGTAAGAACAGTATTCAGCTGTGTTACTTCCTACCTTTGATCACAAGTAATAAGAATCCCTCGACTAAATTCTTCAATTTGGGTTATAGGATATTATGTCATTTTAAGATGATGAATTTTCGAAATAGAAATTAAGATTAAAACTTAGAGACCTGATTCTCATATTGATCCATAGCAAAAAGTATAAAGGCAGACTGATAAGGATTGATGCAGAAACCTAAAAGCAGCAGCTTCAAATCCATAAATGACCTTGTCTGTGAAAGAAGAGACGGAAAAATGCAAATAGCAACGGAAATGACAGAGTGGAAACAACAGGACATTTAAAGGAGAAACGAGACAGAAAGAGTCGGAGAGGGTGGGAGTGGGGGCGTAAAGGGTAAGAGAGAAAGCCTTGCTTATTATCTCAATCATCGAGCGGAATAATAGGACAACAAAAAGCCAGAGTGTGCCCAAACCTACCAGCCTGCCTGCCTGCCAGTCGGGCCTGATGTGGTTAAAAAGAGTTTGGCTAATCGACTAAGCTCTTCGCCGTCCCCACCCCAGTGACCAGAACAGCCATCTTCCTCTCCCCCGCGAGACCCCTACAGAGCAAACACTGCAGGGACATTAAACACTCATACACATTTTTTAACCATTAACCTAAATGGCAAGGACTGTTCTTTTCTCCTTCCATAAGGTTTGAGCCATTGAATAAACTCAAATGATAATCCATCAATTTATTTCTACTTAGGTTGGTGAATAATGGCGCAATATCAGTCCTGGAAGGAGCATTGGGAGTACAGATAAGTTCATGAAAAATTGACATCATTTGTTTCTGTAGGGATCTGGATTTTTCTTTTAAACCTGTGCAAAAAAAAAAAAAAAATCCTAAAAATGGTCCGCCCGCTTCTTCTGTCCATTATTTTCTCGCTGCCCCTTTTCACCTCCTGCTAAACACTCACACACGGCCATGTGGCAGTAACATGGGCAGCGTGCCAGACCCATTGTTACTGTAAATACTCAAGGGCTAGTGTTTCCCCAGAGGAATATCATTTGAATTGTAGCTATATCTTAACCACCTGTAACATGTGAACTAAGTTTGATCCCTCGAACATTTCCTGTCCCAGAAGAAACATTAAGGCTCTGTGGTGAAAGGAGGGTAAAATCCCAGTGTGTGGATTTCCTTTAATTACAATAACATTTGCAGTTAATTATGTACAAAGTATTTTAACAGCACAGGTTTGCCTGACTTCTGTGTCATAAACTATTTAAGGATAAGCAACAAGAGAAGAGTAAGAGAAGTAAATGAAGACAAAAGACTATTATTATATATTATGTTATATTATATATATTATATATATTATATATAATATGTTCAACATACTTATTTGTACAATTTGAGGTGATTATAATCTTACTTAAATGTTTCAACTTATTTATAATACTTAAGAGGGAAATACTTTTCTTTTCAATACATTTATTTCTCAGCTATAACATCTAGCTACTTTAGAAATTCACACACACTTTTTAAAGGTAGTTCATTGTTGAGTCTCATTCGCAGGTCATCTGATAGCAACGCCTTGGATTGGTGGCTTTTTTAAAGCCTGAAAACATCCATCATCATCATCATTCTTCTCTCTCTTCTTCTTCTCTCTTCTCCTTCTCCTTCTTCTTCTTCTTCTTCTTCTTCTTCTTCTTCTTCTTCTTTCTTCTTAATGAATTTTTTCCCTTGACACCAAAAATTGAAAATTTCCCCACTGTGGGACTAATAAAGATTATCTTATCTTATTAACTACCTACCATAGCTTTAAACCACCAAGCGATAGGGATGTGACAATACCAAAAACTCAAAGTATGATAATACCATGATAAAAAAGTCCATGTACAATATTTATTGCAATATTAAAAAACCAAAACAAACTTGAAAAAAAATGTCCTTTGAAGTAGTATCCCCACCAAGCAATATTTAAAGTAGTTAGAAATAGCTTAATTTTCACCAGCTATGGCATTAAAATGCTCAGATATTAAAATAACAGTTGCAATAATATAATATGTAATAATAAAACACTTGAATTTTCTGCACCAGTATTTTTATGTTGTGGTGTCGCTAAATCTGCTTAAAGGTACCCAGTTGAGTTTTTGACCACTAGTGATGCTGTGAATAGAGCTACAACGATTAATCCATTAGTTGTCAACTATTTAATTGATTAATTAGTTTGAGTATTTTCTACCTGGCAGTACACTGAACATCTTTGGGTTGTGGACAAAACAAGACATTTGAAGATGTCACGTTGGGTTACAATTGAAAATTTTCACCATTTTCTGACATGTTAAGGATGACAAAACTAATCTCTTGATCGAGAAAATAATCAACAGATTAATCAGCAGTGAAAATAATTGTTACTTGCAGGCCTGGGTGTGAAGCAGTGTTCATTTGAGTGCACCTTTGTTTTGTATCATATGTGAGTGTGAGTGATGTGATACACATCTTGGTGTCGGTTTCAGACCATTCCACTGTTTGACATTTAGAGCTGAAGACGTATAACAATGCACCAAGAAACGTTTGTACATTTTGATGAGAAACACTCAATGTAAACATAGCTTTTGTTTGTTGACAAGAAAATTCCACAGGGTACCTTTAAAGGACCAGTTTGTGGGATTTAGTGACCCTAGTGGTAAGGTTTCAGATTGCAACTAGTTTGCCTCACCCTCGCTTCCAAGTATGAAACTGTTATAGGCCTTATTTAGAGCCAGTGTTTGGTTTGTCTCAGCAGAAGCGTGACGGTGCAACATAGTGGCCTCTGTTGAAGAGGACCTGCGCTCATTCTAAGGCAACAAAAACAGAAAAATTCTTATTTTCAGGTAATTATACACTCATGAAAACATGACTATTCTATGACTGCCATATTCTGCCAGTAGATCCCCGTAAATATTACACACTGGGCCTATAAGTACAGTAAAAGATATTAATATATTTTTCACTGCCCGCTGCACGTCAGGTTAAACAGTTAGCTGATTTCCAAGTGACGCTAACTTAAAAGCTCTACCAGGCAGCTAAGAAAACAATGGCCCGCTTTTGTCAGATGCTCCTCTATTTCCCTATTGGCTTTGACGGAGGGAGCAGGCTGGCGTGCTGACTTCCTGTGTGTGGGTGTGTGAGAGTGTGTGGATACAAGTTTGTAATAGCGTGGTGATTGTTAATTTACATCCGTTCATTGCCATCCCCTGTTTTTAATTCTGCCATTAGAGCATTTAAGACGCTGCTGGCAGAGGCCCCATTACTCTGTTACTGGGGGATGTTGGAATGAAACAGTGTTATTATATAAATACCATTGCACTTTTGACTCCAGGAAGCTACTTCCTGAGGTGTAACCCTTAGTCATTCAGGGACCTGATTTACAGTAACTAGCCAGGGGTGGACGTGCCTCTCTAACACTTTATTTCACCCCTCCACGCTCCTTCCCTCCTCGCGCTCTCCTTCTCCTTCCCACCCTTCACAGACACCCAGGTTTCTCATCTAATTTTAGGGCTGGAAATCTCACTCTTTGACATGTCCTGCGGTTGATTTTCACCTCGACCACCGGCACAGCTGTCCATCCATGTGACGTCCAGAGGCGAGATGTTCCGCTTTATTAAAAAGTGTGAATATAAAAAAAAAAGAGAGGAGGGAAAGAGAGTGAGACACGCACACACTCACAAAAAAGGGGTACACTGCACTCGTAGAAATAAAGGTTCCAAAAGGGTTCTTCCTGAAGGGCTGAGATTCTACTCAGAACCATTTGCATCTGAAAAACCTTTAAAAAAAGCGTTTGTTAAGGGTTCTTTTTCAAGCTAAGGGCTCCATTAAGAACCTTTTTCATCCAAAAAAATTCTTGTGAAAGAAATTGTTCTTTAAGAATTGTTGAAATCCTTGGACTCTAAAAGGTTTTCAGTCAGACCCCCTAGGCAGGTTCTAGATAAAACCCTTGAAATATGAAAGGTTCCTGATTGAACGCCCTGGGTGGGATATAGATAAAGCCCTTGGAATTTAAAAGGGTTCTTGGTAGAACCCCCTGGGTGGGTTCTAGATAAAACCCTTAAGATATAAAAAGGTACTTGGTTGAACCCCCTGGGTGGATTTTTGAAAAAGCTCAGTGGGTTCTAGATAAAACCCTTGGGCTATAAAAAAGTCATGGATCCAGCCCCCTGGGCAGGTTCTAGATCAAACCCTTGGACTATGAAAAGGTTCTCAGTTGAACCCCCTGGGCAGGTTCTAGATGAAACCCTTGAAATATAAAATTTCTCGATAGAACCCCCTGGGTTGGTTCTAGAGACAAACCTTTGACTGTAAAAAGTTTTCGGTAGAACCCCTTGGGACAGTTCTTGTTAACACCTTTAGAAGGTGGAAAGGTTCTAGGTAGGACTCTCTGAAAGAGTTACAAGTGGAACCTTTAAAAGGTTCTACCAGGAGCCAAAAAAGGTTCTTCTATGGGGACAAGCCAAAGAACCCTTTATGGTTCTAGTTAGCACCTTTTATTTTGTAAGAATGTGGCAGCGACTGTTAACATACATCTGTCCAATTTGTACGTGCAGAGATGCAGCCGTGCACTAGCCGGGGCCGAGGTGTGTTTGTTTGAATTATATCTGGACCATCCTGCATGTTGTGTAGTGTACAAATCCATAGAAGAAAGGGTGCCGCTGCGGATCCATTCATCTGACAAACTTCTCAGGCAATTTGAGGTAAAAGACAATAACAATTTACATGACAGAGAGAGGGAGAGGGGAGAGAAAAAAGATGCAAACTCGCTGCCAATCAAACTTGCTTTTGTGTACACCACAGCAGATAAAAAAGAACCTGACTTTGGAATCAAAAGATTAAAACAAAAGCTCCCTTGTCGAGTGTCTGTAATAGCACCGACTCTCTGGCTACTGATTATATACTGTAGAAAACAACTGCAATTACATTTCCGAGCTCACAAGAGAGAGGCGAAGAGGCAAAACCAGGCCCAGGAGAGATGATTAATAATTTAATTTTTATTCAGACGCAGCCAATGCACTGACAGCCACACCGTCTCGCTGGTTCCCTTCCTCATCAGCCAAATGCAAAAGCATGGCCACCAGGAGAAAAAAACAAAAACAAACTGGCTGTGTTTTTCTGGCACTCCACACCTCCTTTTCTCCTACTCTCACATTTGATGAGAGAGCAACAGTGGCGTTTTAATTTAAACGTGAAAATCCCAGTTCTGTGAAAGAGAATGATGCTATTTCCCCCCTAGTGAGTCTTTGGAGAAATCCTCAGCTCCCCTGTGCCTCCGTAACTCCTAATTTATTTCAAGAGTGTGTGTGATTAGAAAAACCCTCCTAAATTACTGTATCGCACAAAACGGTATAATTAAATTAATATTGGATGTAATAATTACTTTGTGGATTCTCATTTTTCATACACACAGCTGCTTTGTTGCCTGAACCATTAGCATTTGTCTGCTGCAATTAACAAAGGCTCTAATGAGATTTCGGCGTATGCATGTGTGTGTATGTGAGCGTGACTTTATGGGGCCCTGTTCGAGTGTGTGTGTGTGTGAGAGAGAGAGAGAGAGCGCTTATGCATGCAGATTTAACTGTGGGTTCGCAGGCACGCACCTCACACTTACAAATATATAACTTCTCCGCATTTCATGACACGTTAAAAGGGTTTTGTCATCGTCAGGTTTTTTACGAGTACCTCTGGACAGAGTAATTTAGCTTCAATGAGAACATGAACTTTAAGGAAAAGGTGGAAAAGTTCCCACTTGTTAATGACTAAAGGTTGAAGAATCTCTGTGGTGCCAAGAAAGGTACATTACTCTCAATCTCAACTGTAATGTATTCCACTACTTGTGAAAAATAGCTACATTTGTCTAATGCATGTCATGGAACTGACTTAATTCTGAATGATGATCCCGTCCACCAATTTCATTCACATTCTCACGCTTACCAAGGACATGAGTCATTTTCTTTCAACTTCAATAGTTTGAATTTTATAGAGTTTAAAGGGATAGTTCGGATTATTTAATGTGGGGTACTTATTGATAGTCAGTGTGTAACCTACAGTAATGTACTGCTGTGGACAGGGTCAGCAGCAAAATGTAATTTAGCCACCTAAAAAAGGTCCAACTAAAAAAAATGAATGTCAGTTTAAGTGTATGCTATATTTAGAATATTTTCACCACATTACTTTGCCGTCAGACAGCCTTCTCCAACAGGAAACCACAGTTATATAAGCCAAATATCACTGTCTCCGAGCCATCTAAACTCCATCAGTGAAATCAGTCATTTTACCTCTCAGAACACAGGAGGAGCTGATAGGACTGAGCACTGAACTTTAGTACTTTTACCACACTGACAGAATTGCTTCAATACAATCAAATTTCATTATCAGCGGTATCATCATTCAATACCAAATTTCGATACCTTACAAATACCTTATTTTTTGTTGTAAAAACTGCTCTGAGTGGAAAAATGCCAAAGTGCTGAAACATAAAACTAAAGAGTTGAAAGAGACAACTTAAGTTGAATCACTTGTGGTAATTAGGTTTATATATTTCTGTCATGAAACTGCTTTGAGTGAGTAAAAAAAGAGCTGAAAAATGTGTAATGTAATTTTCATTTGGTTGAAATGGGTTTTATCAAACTGGTATCAAAAACAGTATTGTTTAAGAAGTGGTATCGAAGAAGGTATCGCTACTGGTACTGACTTTTTCTGAGCGATAACCCAGCCCTAAATTGCTGGTCTACCACTGACTCCTCTGTTAGTTTGTTGGTGTCATAGTGTGACTTCTGTGAATTACTATCCTTTTAAAACACCCAATTTATATAGCACCTTTCATACCCACAAGCAGCCCAAAGTGCTTGAAATAGAAAAATCAAATCAACACAGACAAGAAACAAAGCCAAGCAATAAAGAAAACATTTGCAATAACAAAAATTACAACAATAAAACCAAACATTTTAATTTAAGACTGATAAATAAAAGACAGTTGAGTGAAGTGAGAGAAATACCAAAGTCACAAAATAACACAAACTAACAGATGGAAGCAGCAGCAGACCAACAGCTCCTGTGTTCTGCAAGGTAAAATTACTGGACTTTGGTTGGAGTGATATTTGGCTGATATTGCAGTGACTTCCTGTCAGAATAGGCTATCTGATGTCAAAGAAAAGTACAGCACAGAAAATATTCTAAATATATTGTACAATTAAACATTGTTTTTTTTTTAAGGTGGACTAAAGTGGCTAAAACACCTTTTGTTGCTGAACCTGTCCACAGCAGTGTATTGCTTAGCCTTTCATGCTGGTGCACCTTTCTGTTTCTCCTAACTTGGGGGCGTGCTGACCGACATCTACTGTAGCTAATACTCTGAAAATTGGTAAGTACCTCATACATCCCCACGTCAGATAATCCAAACTATCCCTTTCAGACTATCCCTCTATCCCTAACACCAATGTTTAGGCCTGGTTTGGGGAATAAAATTCAAATATGCTCCCTGAGTTTCACACCGGCAACAAATAAATTCCATTACGTTAATAATGTTGCTAAATATGTCAGTTAGTCAATAACTGTCACATGCTGTTGGCAGGTTTGGGACCTGCTCAGCCTCCTCCAGTGGTCTCTGAGATAACCCCGTCCATTTGTAATGACTACAGTGTGTGTCACAGTTGTCTCTGTGTATTCTGACTGGCAGGTGAGCCTCTCTTTTCTTCAAACAGGACAACAGTCTCCTTCTCTCTCTCTGTCTGTCTCTCTCTCTTCTTCTGTCTACAACAGACACACTTGTGTGCCAGTACTGTCACTGCGGATGAAAATGTCCCCTAGTTATCTGCCTGTGTAATTGCTGTCTTGTTTGGTTAGGAGATTAGAGGGCTGAAACTTTTGTGTGGTCTTGCAGATTGAACAAACAGGCACCAGTAGGAACCCCTGTCCAAAAACCACAAGACAGACTCTTGTCTGTGTGACGATAGCGAGCCAGATGGACGGGCGCAGGTGATAATTGTGCTGGTTGGCGTGTTGATGGGCCATGTTAGGATTTGACGATGTAGCCTCATTTGAAAGCAATGCCTCGCGTACAGATATTAGTGCTGAAGTTTTCCTGCAGAGCGAGGAAGAGTATTTGAATGACTATGCTAATTATACACTACACCTAACAGTGGGGGAAAGAGTGGTGAAAATCTGTAAGCAGAAGTCCTGTTACATTACTGAAATATTACTCAAGTACGAGTAAAACTACTGGTGTCCAAAAACAGAACATTAGTTACTTTCTAACTGTTGATGTTTCATGCATTCAGTGAAGTGCTGCAGGGATGACATATTTTGAAGTTAGCATCTCTCTGGTTCCCTCCACAAAAGGACAATTGGATTTTGGATTAGTGCAAAACTCCATGAGCTCCATGTAGAACAAAACTTGTGATACTTACACATTTTCTCAGGAAGGTAATCCTTCCCAGTGAACACCACTTTTATGATTTTTAGAGCATAAATGCATTCACCAGAAGGAACATTAGGCTATGAACGAACTGCACCACGTTTGCACGACTTCACGTCACCACCACAAGTGACCAGATCTGATCTAAATGAGACCTCTAGTAATTTGTAGTAATTGCGGAAGTCATGTGATCTCAATCCAGTGAGAATCTGCCATGTCCATGATTTGTAAAGCAAAAATTCCACAGCAAATTACCCGCCATATTTAGCCAAACGAAGAGGCCATGTGATATTATTAGTCCCAAACAAATTACATCTCAGTGATTTGGGGTCATAATCTTTAACATGTGTTTTCTATTGTTGGATGACTAAAGAAGTATGAAGTTTGATATGCTGAACAGCAGCCAACAGTGATGCTGTGAGATCGGCTATATTGATAGATGGGCTAACATTTGTAAACACTGACCCCACAAGCCACCAAGGCCATGAATTTGGTGGCCAAAGAACATTTTTGGCGGCCCAAATGTTGAGTTTTGTTTTTACTGAATGTTGAACTAGAAGGCTCGAGATGTTTGTGGAACTGTGACGTAATGTCGGCGAAGGCTCCGGAATGGGGATAAAACTTGGTGGCCATAAAGAAACTTTGTGTGGCCATTGGGCCATGATTAATGTGAAACCTGGTTGTAACACATGCAGGAAACAACTCCATATTATATCATTAGCATGGCTGCTGAACAACAGTCCCTCTGCCTCTGAAACATTGATGTTACACAGTGCGTTAACATCCTATCTGGGGATAATATCGGTAAATATGAGTAAAAACAGACTTTGGTTATCCCATGCAAATGCGCCACACAAAACAGAGACGTAGGAGGGTTATTTCTAAATCATATGAGGTCGCCTGGTGATACTAGTCCTGAGGGAAGTTCCCCCAAAAATGACTTAATTAAAGTAATGTGAGTAGTTGTAATTCATTATTTCGACCCCTGACATCTAATGATTTTTTTTTAGCAACACAGAAGAGATGATTGTATAGTTAAATTTGTCAGAACTCTTTTGAGTTCTCACAGGGGCACATTCTGTCCCTATTAACTGTCCCGCTCTCTTCAGTGTACTGTATACAACTGCTGCTCCTCTCCAAGTGCTGAAGTCTGGTTCGCTCCTCTGTGTGCTGTCGCTAGTCAGAAGTGACAGCCTTTATTTCAGCAGCCTGCACTTTTCCTCCCTGTCTCTGAGGGTGGTATCCCATCAACAGCACAGCCTCAGCCTCGGCCCTGTACAATACTACTCTCAGGTCCTCACTATTAAGGCAAATTTCCATCCCAAGCCCTCCAATCTCCCTTTGGCCTGCGTGCTTTTATTTCCCTCTTTCTTGCACCTTTTTTCGCTCTTTCTTTCTGCTGTCCTCCCTCCCGTGAAAAGCGTCGAGAGAGGACGTCAGGCTCCTCTTGTCACGGTGGTTCCAATCAGCGGGGCAAAGCTCAGGGATCATGTTTGATACTGTCAGATGGCCTGGAAAATTAAAAACCCAATTAAAGTGGCAGTCCAGAGGTCAGCTCTTCTGCATATCAAAAGCTCTCCTCTGGCTATTCTACACAAATTATATCCGTTAACAGCTCACTTTGCTTAGGCTGCACCAGCGCAGCACTTAGGGAGTAATAAGTGCTTTCCCCTCTCGCCGTTCCATTTCAAATGTAAACCTCTGCGCCTGCTCCGCCAGAGGAAATAGAGACGAACAAATCATTCACCAAATAATTTCTCCTTGTTTCTTCTTTTGAGCAAGACACAAAGCCCTGTCGCTGTTTTATTAATGTGGAGAGAGAAAGAGAAATACAACCAGGAAGGAGTTTATTTTTAGATATGTTGCCACCTAACTCTTTTTCTCCTCTTTCTCCTTTTGTCCACACATGACGTGCTACGTTTCTGCTCGTATTTATCTTTTGGCTTTTTGAGAAATAGCCACCGACCGAGCCCTCCCATTTCTCTTGCGCTTTCTCTATCGCTCTTTTGTGTTCCCTGTTTTACCCACGATTCATTAATTCCTGTACAGTGGTAGAGGGAAAGGACAGAGAAAAATGGCCGACCAAAGCTTAATGGCATGCGTCTCGGGCCAGGCCATTAATATTCAGCTTAATGTTTCTGATAACAGGGCTGGGGGCCATGAGGAGCCGCTGGCCCAGACAGCCTTATTAAGCAGCTGAAGTGGAATGATGCTCGCTCACGTCAGGGATCAAATGCAAGAGTAAACACATATGCACGCACACACACACTCACACACATACACACACCCACTCACAGTCAAGACAATTGTCTTCGGGACTTCAGACAGCATCAGGATCTTCCCACTAAATCGCTCCCACCATCCGCCCTCCTCTCTTTATCTGTGTGCCAGTGGCAGCCTCAAAGGTTTGGTAAGTATCACGCCGCCATGTGACGATGTTCTAACACGTTGTCATAGGTTGGTCAGCTTATTGAATGTTTATGTTCCCACAAATGAACATAACCTTGACATTTCTCTTGTTTTTTATATCTCAGATTTTCTTTCTGTCTCTCCCCCCTTCTTTCTTTTTCTGCAGCAAGCCACAAGTCCTCCGCGTTGGGTCTTTTAGCTCCATCTCATTTACATTTAATGACATGATAATACACATTAGCAGACTATTTCAAATAATTACAGCCTTTCAATCGCTTTTTACCCTCACCTCTCTCCCCCAAATGTTCCTCTACATCCTACATGCTCTGTTCGTTTTTTTCCTCTAAACTTTCATATTTCTAATGGCAATAATAGAAAATGCTTTTCCTCAGAAACAATGTATAATAATATGTCACAGGGACAGGGGGAGAAGAAAAAGATTGAGCAATTTTCAAAGCGGTGCAGGGCGGAGGGGTGAATAGGACATTAAGTTCTTTTCTCTGCTAGAGGTGGTGGTGGGTATGTTTTTTTCCTGTCATGCTGACGGGCTCTTGCGTTAAAGCTAATAGCGACCGGGCAGCAGACGGGAAGGTGACAGCTCTCCTGTCAGGTCAGCCGTGGTCGATACTGAATAAGAGCTGCTGTAATTCTCCCGCAAGTTCAAAGAATCCATTCAGAAAACTGGCTGGGAATCCATTGTATTATATTCTCTGGTACTTGTCCTTGTTATAAGAGGAAATCGGGAGAAAAAGAGGAGCTTAGAGATGTATCTGATAAGATGATGAGCTGCAAATTAAACACTCTTCAAGAGAACAAAAGAGCAATAGATAAAGAAGTTGTTTTTGGTGAAAAAACCTAGACAAACTCAAAGACTAACTGTGGTATATTACAACTTTGGCCCTGCTTTTGTAGTTTTGACTTCCTCACAGTAATTGCTGAGATCTTGGAACGTGGCAACAAGTCTGACGAGTAAAGAAAAAAAAACAAAAAACGAGTGCTCAGATGATAGGGTCGGATGTTATGCTAAAATTTTCCAACCAGCCACCGTCAGCCCAGAAACTGGTAATTGTAAATATATTTGCGCAGGTGTCTGTCCCTCTCGACCCAGTCATCTGGTGCGTCAGTTGGATGATATGTGCAAGCGGCAAGTTCGCTACGCTACATAGTTTGTTATTTCCAATAAATAAACAAAATAAAATCCAACCCAAACCATCTTGGTTCGTCTTTCCACTGTTCCAACAATCACCAGCTCTGGTTTGGTCAAAAAATAATCCTTAATTCACAGAGTTAGATATAAAAAAAATTCTGGCTCTACAGGCTGTTTTGCCAGACCACTAATTAGCAAAATAAAATGACACAATTCAGCCAAAAAAAGCCCCAACCAGCAATGGACACAGCCAGTTGCTGGTAGCCGATATATTCGTCGAGTCTCCCAACCCTATCAGGTGATCAGACAAGTTGTAAACTGTAAACCATCAGTATAGCCAGATTTTCTAAAAACAATTTGGACATAAAACTAAAAGCATGCACATGGATACAGTAAGTACAGAAGAGCTGAACCATGAAGTTGGTGTGTTAACTGTGATGGATGCTCACAACAGAAGTTTTGTGAAATAGTCCAATTTTACAGTTTGCCTTTGTTTTCTCCTGCAAAAAGTTTGGCTACTTTCAGGTTTGTTTACAGTCACAGTCAAACAGCAGTTAGAGTGTCTGAATGCTTCTGTAATGCGGTTTTTATTTCAAGTGAAATTACATATTTATTTTATTTTACCTTTATTTCGCCAGGAAGTCCCACTGAGATCAAAAATCTCTCTTACATATAAGAAAGACCTGGCCAAGACAGCAACTGTGCAAACACATTTAAATGCAACACATGCTGAATGATATGCAAATATCCACAATAAAAGAAGAACAGCTATTGAAACACAGTGGCCTCTCAAGAAAAACAACCACATGTGTCCACCACATTCTTTATGATGCCCCTAAATTCATCAGTTGATATGAAGGTGGGCAGGATATGGTTATGAAAAAGATACAGATCTGTAGAGTGCCCTCACCCATGTTGTTATGCAGACCTTAATTAAACAAGGTTTCAAGTGTGTTCTTTGGAAACCATGTTTTTGTTGACTGAGATCCAGACACACCCCTCCGACCTGTGATGTCACTATGGCAGCAACTACGACTCACGAGTTTATTGTCAGTTGGTTAGCTTGTCCCCCCAAATCCCATTTTATTGGATACATCTTTAAGTTAAGGAGTCATCATGAATACTTTAACGTTTCACTGGAGGAGAAAAGAAAGCTATTTTGAAAACCATAGTAGGCATTATCATATACTTTATCAAGAGATTATGTCTTTGAAATCAGTATGATTGTGATGATTGTCTTACTAGAAGTTGAAGTTATCACCACCTACAAAAATAAGAACTAAAGTTGCAATAATACAGAGTTTAATCCCTCACATTTACTTCATCTCCATCTCCTCTTCCAGAGATGTCCAGTGTTTTCCAGGATAAAGGTTAAAGTATAGTCATTCTTGGCTCTAAAACTTTTCATTAATGTTGAATGATGATTTTCATCCTGGAGTTCATGAAAGCACTATTTTGCTCATGTGTATGAGGGGCCTTATCAATTTTGGAAACACAATGAGAGAACATAGTTGGCACCCAGCGGTCCCTCTAGTCCTGTAAAATGGCTTCAAACTCGTGTGCAGTTATGGTCCCCTGCAGAGTGATCACTGGACCTAATGAGTCTGAAAAGTTGGCTGACCGTACTGTTCCAGTCCTACACCTTGTTTAACAGATGACAACAGACATTGTGGGCTGAGTCTAAACCCATTTGAATTTAGGGAAAGGTGTGAAAGATGACTCATCATCAAGCCATTTTTCTATCGCTGCAGGTGTTTGTGTTCCAATGCATGTAATATACTGGCTAATGGCTGTAGATGCAGGTGGTTTCAGGCCATGCCATTTGTTTCTGTTCACCTTACAGTAGTGTCATGATTTCTGAGGCTGCTGCTTCTGTCACAGTCAAGTCATTTTTCAGCTTCACTAACTGACAGATCAGCAATTCAAGCATTGACTGTTTTCAGCCTTGTGTTGCTTTGCAAACTTGTATATCAAAGTGATGATTATCAGACGTCCTCTGGAGCTGACACATCAATAACTGACATTTAACTTAATATGAGCCACCTGTGAAGCTGCTTTTTGTGACTGGCACTCACCTGTAAGTTATGGTTGAACTTATAGCTGTAGCTTATAGCTATCATTGAGCTTGAACCGTTACCAGCTGGTGCTCGTTGATGAAGCAATCCAGAGAAGTAAAATGCATGCCCACACTGTAAGTAAGTAAAACTTTATTCATATACTTTTTAAAACACAGAGGTACAAAGTGATTCACACAGACACATGAAAAATATAACATTTAAAATTTAAATTACAATATAACCTGCAGCACAATAAGCATCAGACCAAATTAACAAACCAAACCAAAAACAGGGAAAGATCTATAAAAAGCTTTGCCTATAGACATGTGTTCTTAGAAGCTGCTTAAAATAGTCCAAAGATTTGGCAAATCTGATCGATTGGGGCAGATTGTTCCAGAGGACTGGGGCTAAAACTGCAAATGTACACTCACCTTTTGTTTTGCAATTGGAGCAGAGGATTGATGAAAGGCCCAGATATTAGGATCAGAGTGGTCGGAAGGTGGAATATGGGAAAAGAAGATCGGAAATGTCATCAAAATGAAACTTTGTTGACTTGGCCATTCTGTTCTCTGAGGCTGGGGACTGATGTAACGATTTGCTGGTACTTTGACATAGCATCAATTAGTTTGGAACTGAATCAGTAAATAATGTCAGTCCATCACTCAAAAATAAAATACATCAGGTCTACATATGTCCATCCCGCCTTTCAAAATAACAGATTAAGAACCGCATAATCTTGAAAGTAACACTAGAAATTGCCTGACGAATGAGAATTTAGTCAGACAGGTGCATATTGACCAAGCAGTCGACCAATGAAGGTGTCAGCCCTATATATTTAAATTCAAGTCTGAATCGATGGGGGACTTTCATGTGTTGCTGATGTCCTGCCAACGTCCCGCCTGAAAGACAAGCTATTGTAGACTTAATATCTGGAGCCTTTATTCGTCTACTCCTTCGTCTCAGAATGAGCATGAAGCTCCTGTTGTAGACGTGTAAGTATTCAACCAATGAAGGATTTTCTAAACTCTGAAAGCCAAACAAAGGGAAAACGAGAACCTGAAACAATGTAATTCTCTATTATGGACAGAAGTAGCTTAATATGTACATTGTCTTATTAGCATATTACAAACTCACTGAATGTTATCTTTGTATTAGCACGTGCTTATGTATGAATACATTTGCATGTATGTGCACGTGCATGCATGTATCCTAGTCTTAATGCATCTTGGTCAGGGAAACAGGACTTGTAAATGAAATCAAGGTTTCTATACTGTCTCTATTTTTTTCCATAATATTGTGTGAAAGAGTTAGCCATGTGGAAGAGTAAGCAGAGCTCCCTTGTGGTTGCCTGTATGAATCTATTCGTCGCAGTTGCACTGCACTGGTCAAACAAATTAAATTACTACACCAGTATGTAAGTAATTTTATGTAAATTATGGTGTTAATGTTCTGCGTCGTGCTGTTGATGATGGGCTGGTGTGTTCCTCCTCTGGTGGCTCTCATCTGCGGGCCCGGCAGTCAGCGGCTGGAAATGAACACGTACATTTGCCAAGAACAGTCGACAGTCTGCCCTAATTTTTCCTCTCTACTGTCTGTACATTCAAAAGGATTTAACATATCTTTGTTGGCTGGAGGCAAGAACAGCAGTGAGACTTTGTAAGAACAGTGAAAAAGAGTACTTAAGATGAGCAGGGCAATTGCTGTCAGTACAGATAAATCTGCATTTGGGGATTTTTGGGTTTTTTTGGCCAAAAGGAACACTTGTGTGGAGGCTTACAGCAGGACAGCATCCATTATATCTTTGATGTTATTAGACAATAAATATTACATATGATGCATTATAATATCAGTCCCCGAGGAAGTTGCAATGTTGCAATCACAACAATTAGAGGGACCAATCTCTGGGAATTCTGCATGACCTTGCAATTTTTTTCAATCACCACAACTTTTCTGCAAATTGGACAAATCATCAAAGCTGCCACCAATCCACCAATAATAAAAGTCAACTCCTGCAAATGTCATAAAACACTCAGAACAGTGCAGAGCGCAGTTTTATTGTCCAGTTGCCTTTGAATTTTAGTGAATTACACAAAAAAATATCAAAAAATCTTTTGTCATTGTTTGAAACATTTAACTTCTTTGTCAAACAAAAAAATAAAAATAAAGTAATATACTCTAATTACACATGTTTCCTGGGTGTTGTTTAGTGCCAAGACCAAGAATGTTTCAATTACAAAACACATTTAAGGACTTACAGGCTGAGGTACACCAAAGCACATATCAACCTCCATTTTTAGTCTCCACTGGCATCCTCCCTCCCTCACGTTTCCTCCTCTGGCGGCTACGATTTATGCAGCCACAGAGGAGTGCAGGATTTACGCTGGATTTTTGTTTCAGCCATCTATGGAATTAAGAAGTCTATCCTTGCATTTCATTAAATCCTGCCTAATGAGATGACTGTCTCTCCCCAAAGAGCAGATGATAAAGTACCCTATGCCATGGTGCATAAATTAGTATGGTGAGGTTAAATGCTGGAACTGACTCATGTTTCACAAGAGGACCCTATCCAGCAGTTAAATCAACTTGCATAAATACCGTCAACTGCGGGCTGAATTCACCTGCCTGCTTATAGCTTGCATCCAAACTAATGGATCATTTGTTGGATCATAATGAAATCAGAAGGAGAAAGAGTGGAGTTAAGTAGAAAGTGACAACTTGTGCGGTGCTTTCCAAACCTGCACACATATTCACATGCAGCATATGCAGTTGCTGCATACTGTAAGAAGTAATGGCATCAGCAATAGCAACAGTACCATATTGTACATATAATCCATTGCAAATAAATTTAATCTTGTAACTAAAATGTTAAAGCTATTCATTAAATGCAGCAATGGTAAAAACACAATATTTCCTTTTGAAATGTAGAGCAGTAGCAGTATTATGCTGGCCCCACAATGGAGGATAATTGAACAGATTTTGGGTCTGATTTGCCCCCCCCAACAATCACTGGTGGTGTTCCTGATGTGTGGCTGTTCCAGAAAGGTTATCTGCCAAAACGATCCTGTAGTGTGAGGGGTTTACAGATATAATCCTCATGTTACTGTACAGATCTGAGAGCTTATGTTAGATTTATGTTTTGAATAGCCATATAAGAGCAGAATGTAGAGCTCTTTGTCTAAATACCAGAGTGCACCTACGATGCAGCATGCATGGGCACAATTAAATTGTGGCTCGTTTCAGGTCATGCAAGTTTATATACATTAGTCAACTACGACTGACCACACGATCAGATGTTAAACTGACTTTATGAATAATTTCATCATGTTGAGAATATTCACCAAGTTAGGAAAACAACTGGAGAAAGGTGTCTCTCACTGCAAAAACTGCACTCTGTCTGATCAGGATCTTATACTATAGTTTGGATTCAATCTTCAAAAAAGAAAATAAAAGAAAAAAATGGCTGTGCGAACTTCCGGTATTCTATTCTGGCATGCACTGGCAGCACTGCACTTAAGATGTGAAGTTAATTTTTTTTGCCCTTTCCTTATCCAGACACATAGGTGATGTGATCATATATAACAAAACAAAAGGTTAATTTAAGATGCCAGAATTAAATAAATCCTACAACGCTGTGGATAGTGCATCTCAGCCATGACAGTTATTGTCATTTTTGCAAGTCATTGTTTAGTTCAGCTCTCTCTGTAACATGCTGCAAATTTCATTACTGAAAGAAAATAATCACAAGTAATTCACTTTCACTTTTTTTAAATATGCCATTTTTATTTTAGATATTTTATTTTATCTATTTGCCATATTTCCTACCGTACACTTTGTGTTGATATTTTCATCTGCCAGACAGATGAAAGCAGGATGCCAGCTTATGTAAACTTGATTGGGACCTTCTCAATTTAAAATCTGATATCAGATGTTGTGCGAACGAAGCAGTGATGGAATATTGAGCACAAACTCACAATAGATGACAGGGAAGCTTCACCAACCAGATTTTGCGAACATTATACATTATACAAAAATGTAAAATGCAAAATGTTCTGTCTTCTCAGCCTTGACGTCATCCAAAGTTTTTATCATATTTTTTCTTGCTTTTTGGTGCAAAGACTACACAAGTGCAACCAGCTTACGACGACAGTCTGCCTCCATGTCTGTTGTTTCTGAAGTCATGTTTAATCATACAAGTTTCTGTGAGATCTCAAGTCTCTGGAGTGTGTGGTCTGGCATCTTGACTGGATTGTCTGGTGTGCGCATTCTTACGATTAAAATCTGTTAAATCTGTTGTTATGTCATTTAAATTATGTTATTTCATACAGTGGCAGAAAATGGAAAAACTCAAGTAAAGTACAAGCACCTAAAATTATAATATGTGAATGTAGTTTCTACCACACCACGCTGTGTAAACCTCTAATTGCACTGACCGTCACTTGAGTCACTTGAACTGTAGTTTCAAATATTCTGTCAGAATTTGTTACAAATCTATTTATTGCATTTTTTAATTGTCGTATCCCTGCTGCTCTTTCTGTGGCTGCGGGTTTGAGAACGCACAATGAGTGGTGATAATCAGTTTGATGTATATTTCAGCCAGAACTGTATTACTGTAATGATGTGCCCCACATGGCTCGTGCACTTTGAAGGAGGCATTTCCGATGTATTAGTATAATTACCAGTGATGAGAAAACGAACCAAATTTCCTTTCATGAGTTCATTTGAGCTGTGGTTACACACACACACACACACACACACACACACACACAACACACACACAAGAAGAGTGAGAAAGACAGAGAAATCATCAAGAACTCAAGAGTGGGGTTCATGGCTGATTTGATCATCACTTCTAATTGGAAGATAATTTTCATAAAGCCTTTCAAACAGCTGACAGCTTCTGTCCTCCATTTCTGTCTATCCCTACAACTCTTTCACCATTTTCTTCCATGTTTTAAAAGATGCCCTCGGCAGAAGGGGAGAGCGATCGGAAGGGATGCTGGGAGTTTGCTGATATTCCAGGTATTTTAAGCCTTTTTGGGTCCACATGGGTGTAATGGACTTATTCTCAAGCAGTTCTTGTCTCTCTAATTAGTGGTCCCCCCTCGAGCCGTAACAAGGGCACTGACGAGAGAGGCTTTTTCCCAATGATAATGTGAATGGATACCTGCAGGGGGAGATTTCTGCACTGTTCCTCATCCTGTCAGCCACTCTGGGTAACACTGGGGCTTAATGAACCTGAAAACAAGACACTGTGTGTGGTGAGGGAAGGGTGTGTGTCTGTGTCTGTGTGTGTGTGTGCGTAAATCCAGATGGGTACTGTACGCACCTTAGAGCTGGCTGTGGTATATTTTGAGAAATACAGTGAGAAATAGGCACTCCGTGTTATGATGATGAAGTCAATTATTTGTCTGTGTGCTGAGGATTTCATTGGAGCTGTAAAGGTGAAACAGGCATCAGCACCTCGCCACATTCACGGCGGCACAGTTTACCTTGTGTGAAAGTGCAGGAATCCGAGTCAAACTGAACACAAGAGCCGCTGAACATGTAATGTGATATGTATGTCCTGCCTCGAGATGGTTTGACTGATAAGTTGACACCATGGAGATGCATATCTAGGATGCATGCAATGTCACAAATGTCACATGTGATCGATCGAACGCCGCACTGTCTGAGTGAGAGGTCATTGCTCTCCATATACAGCCGCGGGGGGAGAGAACGGGACAGAACGCCTGGTCAGCACATGGTCACATTTTGGACGCATCATTTTTCCCCTCCACCCTCCCCTCCTGAGTGGGTAATGAGCTGAGTTGTTGTTGGTGGAGCAGACGTCACTCCATGTGACATTAGACTCACTCAGTGCTGCTTTATCTCGGACACTGGGCCCTTCCAATGAGCGGCTGCAGCTACCCTCTCAAGCCTGCTGACACTGAATGATGTGTTTGTTTATTATGGCGGATAGGTGTCATGTTAGACATGCATTAAGTCCTTGCAAAGTGAGCCATGCAGTTTTTTTCCCCTGGTAATAGTGATGTGGACCAAAGCAGGGAAGCATTTCCTCGAGGACGAAGCAGAGGGGAAAGTCTATGACAGACTAAACAAAGTGACAAAACTGGATGGAATAAAGGATATGAGGGGGAAATGTGGACTATGCCTGTGATGATGTGGATTTTTTCTGACCATGGTGACGCAGCAACATATTCTCACAGCATTTACCCTGACTTTCCAAATAATTACTTTTTGAGGGATACTGTTATAAGTGTAGTGTATAAGTGTGGCATAGCTCCTTTAAGGAATAGTACAGGTGTAAGTGGTTGTGTGTGCAAGTGCGGAGAGTGAGCAGCAGCCTGAGAGTAACAGTGCTGCTAATAACGGCGCAGAGACTTAAATTTAGCAGTAAGTTGTGAAGCTGGCAGTAAATGTACAGTACAGGTTACATTCTGTCAGTAAATCAACGCTGCAGCCTCTCAAAACCAAGAAACGGGCTATCATTAAGCAAAGGTTTATGCTGATGTAGCATTGTACCTTTACAACTTTGGTTCTGGTGCGATCGTATCCCTTTTAGAAGCTTCATAATCCAGCTTTGAACTGCAGTGTTCAGTGCTCAGTGTTTTAGAGACGTGGTAAAACAAATCCATGGTGAATCCAACACTGAATGTCTTCTGTGATTATCCATTTTACTGTCTTGAAAACAGTTGTTGTACAAATATTGTACAAATTGTTTTATTTATTAGCAGTTATCACATAACAAGACAACTAAAGTTAATTGTCATGTTTAATTTGGGTCTGCATCACCTTTTTTAATAGGTGCTTTTTTACAACTTACCCAGTTGGGCAAGTGAGTTGCTGGAGCTACTAGCCTGACATGGCATTATGCTTGCCCTGGGCAAGCAGGCAATCCTTATTGTGGAGCTCTGCATAACATGACCGCGCTATTGCGGTAATGCGGTTATCGCCTTATCATCTAATATGGACAGGTTGTAGATGAGGATGCAGAAAGACAAAGAGACAGGAAAAAAAAACAGAGACAGAAAGAGGGAAAGACTGAGAGACAGAGATGGAGGAAGGGAGCCACAGATGTGGCGGGGCCTCGGGCGATACAAGTCATTATGGTGTAAACTGCTCCAGTGGTGATGTTGGTGGGGAGAGCAGAGAGGTCACCAGCTCGGGGTGTGTCAAGCAATACATGCACGCATACACACACAGAGGAAATCGAGAGAACATCTGGATATGTGCCACCTGCCTAGAGGAAGTCATCTAGTTTACACGCAGTGCAGGAGGGGGTTTGTCCCTTTCCTGGATGTGCAACCTTCATGCTAGCCTGCTCCACTGGGAGAGGATGGAGGACGAAGTGGAGAGTGAAGAGCGTGCAAACCAAATGACACACTTTACAGGGATTAAGTGTTAAAGTAAACACGGATATCGTGAGTTAGGACAGGAAATGGGGAGAAATACACACCACCGTCTCCCCTGCAGACCCCTATCATGTCACCACAGTTGCTTGTTTTACTCAGCTGCACGGCCCTGGTCCGATGTGCCCGATGGATGCTTACTGACAAGGGTTATATCCATAGAAAACCAATTCACAGGATTAAATTGAGAAAATAAAGACATTTTCATTGAGGTCCACCTACAAAGATTCGCAGAACTAGTTTTAAAATGAGTAAATTCAGATTTAAAACTAAGCAGAGCTCCATTGCGCAATCAAAAACCTCAATCTTAGTTTAGCAAATCCTAATTTATTGATTTAAACTGGAATTAAATAGAGTTTAATAAACATGAAGATGCTTCCTTACAGAAATTAAAATGAATAAATAAGAAATAAATGTGAGTGCTGTCGGGACCTAATAGATATAAAAGAGCCAGGCGCAAACGCTTCACTTTTGGATGCTGTGTATGAACAAAACTTATATTGTTTGCTAGCTGGCTAAAAAGTTAACAAAACATAACATTGTTTGCTAGCTAACGTTAGATATAAAGTTAACAAAACATAACATTGTTTGCTAGATACTGTTGAGCAAAGAAAATAACAAAATGTTACATTATTTGCTAGGTAAAAATTTTGCCTAGTTAGCCTACTCATGGTGGCTCAGAAAAGAAGCTCTAATTTCTCCTTCTTTATGAAAAACTCATTGGCTCAGTTAAAGGAGAAACTTGATTATTTTGCTCCTTCCATCTCAAAAAAGTCGGCCATTTTGAAAATGAACCCTTCTCAAATATAAGTCTAAGGTTAAAACTGTATCACTTTTCAAATTGTTAAAGTTAAAGTTTTGGTGCAACAGAATTTATTCTAGATTTAATGTAAAGACTAAAGTGCAGTTTAAATACAGGTTTAAATTTGATCTTTCTAAATGATAAACTACTTTAAAAGTTTGGTGCTACATAATTTAATTGGATTGTTGGTGCAACCCAAGCCTTTAGAGTCTAACCGAAAACATTTTACAACTGGAATATGATTATGCTCTTAGGCTTTGTATTTCTCTATTCGCTCTAGTCTGTAAAAGCAAAAAAGCAAGAAAGAAACGAGGGGAATTAGAAAGACAGGAGCCACAAAACTCAGCGCTAAGTATTGACCATCTGGCTCCAGCCCAAGCTAGCGTGCCACAAAACAATTGCATTCATTAGGTTAATTTATCATGGTGGTAAGCTCAATTTACTTTTGCTTGCGCGAGCGTGGCTCATTAAGATTCAGTCTGCCGTTTCCTCGGGCCGTCTTGTGATCATTCACACAGGGTTAACGCATTTTGGACCAGATAGGAAGCACTCCGGGGTTATCTGCCAGACCTAAACTGTTTAAATAAAGGCAGCAAAAGAAGAGGTGGAGAGAGGGATTACGGTGGCAAATGAGAGAATGAGAACGGGATGGAGAGGAGGAGGGGGGAGTGTCAGCGGAGGAGTGATCTGAAGAAGAATGCCGTTGAAGAGAAGTGGGGAGAAAGAAAGAAAAGGCTCGGCTCTCAGTTGACAGAATGGATGTTGCGGGGCCGTGGTGGAAGAGGAATGGAGAAAGAGCGAGGGAAGGGAGGCACGTGACTAAATGTATTCTGATAACTGAACAGCAGATGTCTCGCATGGAGCTCCTTTGTTGCCTGAACAGCAGGACCCTGCACTTCAGTGGGCTCACTTCACACCGCATTCATTTGCCTGCCAGCTGCCAATTTAGGGTAGAGAGAGTGAAAAAGAAGGAGAAAGAGAGAGGGAGAGACGGAGAAGGGAGGGAGGCTCACACCAGTCCGTCCCTCCCCTCCCTCGGCATGTCTTGCAGAGAGGCTGCCATTCCCTTCTCTCTTCCCCCGGTGGCCTGTACAATTAGTGATCTGCATAACCACCCACACCTCCACGCACCGCTCTCGCTGAGCAGAGGGGGAGCTGCCTTTGTCTTTTGGCTGCTCTACAATGAGTCGCTTTAGACTTGGCTGGAAGCCAGGAGCCATGGCACAAAACCGCATGTTCTTGATGGATGACGAATACTCCCGGAGTCTTGTTTCCGCATGCAGCTGATTTGGCAGGTCAGAGATGAACGGCAGCAGCCCCTTTTTTTGTTAAAACACTTCCTAAACTGTGGAAAAGGGGAGACGTTTCTGAATCGCGAAACTCTTATTATCCTCCAAGGTACCTTTGCTCAATAGAGGCGCGCTCTCATTATGTCCACAAAGCCCACAGTTCATTAACGCCTGGGTGAAAACAAATTCACACCCCTCTGCTAAGTGATGCGGGCCCAAGCATGATGGCATTGAGGCTTCGGCGAGGCTGGCTGTGTGAGGCGAGACTCAGGTGACTCCAAGCACAACTTCACAGCTCACCTGACGCTTGTGACCTCGCTGAGAACCAAATCACATCTCACTTTGTGCTACACATCCTCTACCTAGACGAAAAAGTAGTGTCAAATTCCTGTTTCACCGATATCTTGGGTGCAGATCCAAGGGGAGATGGTGGGGATGAATCCATCCCATTTTCTAAAATACATGAAGTTGTCCCTCCAATAAACTACTTCGAAATATATTATGGAATTGAGTGGAATTGGAATTAAATGGGCCAATCACAGATATATTGGTATCTGCATATATGTGCACAGATAAGTACCAATTAAACCTTTTTTACAGAACATATGATGCAGAAAACAGCTTTTGTTCTTTGTACCTTTGTGTAGTCATAATGGGGCAAAATCGGAGCACAAGTCACATAGAAAAGGTCTATTTGAATTCCTGCTCTGAAATTCACTATATTGGCAACCATTTTGGTAATCGTGCACCCCCACCCCCCCAAACTGCCATTGGTCAGGCTCTAAAATATATATTTAATGGAATCCAGCTCAACTTTTGAAATAATTAACACATAACCACAACACTTTTTGAAGGTTTTGTTTGTCTGATTATTTTTGGTGCTTTTTGTCTTTATTTGATAGGTGACAGCTGAAGATAGGACTGGAAAGGCGGGTAGAGAGAGCAGATGACATGCAGCAAATGGGCTGCAGACGGGAGTTGAACTGGTGGCCATTGCACAGGTCTGATAGCCTAATTCATGGGAGAATGCTCTACCAACCAAGCAACACAGGCGCCCCAATGTAACTAACTTTTTATTGTAAAAAAAAAATATATATATATTGCCCTACCATAAAACACCTTCTAAAGCCCCTTTTACACTGGACAAAAAAATCCCACTAACATCCATTAAAAATGTGGCTTTTGCCCTCAGTGGGAAAGGGTACAATCGGCATTCAGTCGTGGGTAAAAGCAGTAGTCACAGGTATCCTATCAGCAGTGATAGAAACATGACTTTGACTTGACTTGACACTAACTTCTGTGACCCTTTTGCTCCTTTTTCATAAACATTTGCTGCTTGGCATGACTTGGTTTGACTGCGTGCATCAGCCCAGCACAGCAGAGTGTACATCCGTTAAAGTTATGTATTTAACTGGTGTAGTTCTCTTCTTCTCTCAGCTCGTAATAAAGGACGTTTAAGAACAAACTGCAATCAAAATAGGTAAAATTGAGGCAAAAAGCTTTTCTTCTCTAAAGTCTTTCATCATAACTTCTTTTAACACCATGAACTTCTGCTGTGTTTGACTTTCACCATGCTATTATCTTAATTGTGACGGCCACTCAGTGACATGGGTGCAGTGGAGGTTTGTAGGGATTGCTAACCCCATTATTAAGGCCTGTGCGGTGCATCGTATGGGAGATAATACGCGTATTGATCGACGACCACCAGCTCATCTAAATTGTGCTCCCTTGTTACAGTACAAAAGGCAGCAAGAGCAGATCCCTCTCATCACCCTCCCCAATGTCAATTCACAGGACGAGCGACGGAACAGGCATTATCCCCACTTCCTGAGTTGGAGAGGGGGAGATGATAAAAACTTTTTGATTAAGGGAAGGGAATGTTCTATTTCATTCTGATTCGGGAAGCAGGAGAAAGAGCGGAGGATTAATCTTAAGGCCGTCGTTTTACTGCCTATCCCCACTCCTGTCTCAGAGCTGAAGAAGCGCGAGTGAATAATGGGGTGTCCATCAGCCGTGGGCTCAAGCCCAGATTGGGATTTTCTCTGGGGATAATACAAAGCAGGGCGACAATTGATGATTCATAATGTACAGTTTTAGCCTGGCGATAGCGCCAGCTATTGTGGCTGTGTTGGCATTAGTATTACAGTATCTCCCAATGAGGTGTTCCCGCCTGACAGCAATCTTTTCGAAGTGTTCTTCTGCTGAGGATGGGAGAACCATGATTTTATAAATATGGATACAGAGAATCATATACTCTGTAATTCAGATATGTGACAAATTGCACTTTTAAGTCGTCTGAAGAAACATCCTCATTCAGTCATACATGCACGATATTTAAGAATCCTTTAAAAGGAAGGGAGGATCCAGCTGTGGCAGGAACCAGCGAGGAATAATGGCGCCTTGTTGCGTTCACTTACTCGACTCCCTCATTTTGTACACCGCAGCTTTACACTGAACCGAGAACAATCCGGCTAACAAAGTTGTCTGGCTCTCCAGTCATGTGAGCAGCACCTGTCGTGTCAGAGAGTGGAGGCAGAGGCGGCGCTGGGGATCCATGGAAGGGACGCTATCCATCAGTGGTTCCATTTGATATTTAATTTAGACTTTTATGAGCCTTAGAGGATGGGCCATGTCATTTTTCTCTCCCAGGCTCTCTCTATAGGGATTGAGGATAAATTCCTTCCATCCGTGCAGCAGCCCAACCAAGGCTGCCTCAGATTTATAACTGTATGTGATGGTGGTGATGCTGGTGGTAGAGATGACTGGCCCACATACAGGACAGAGCACATGGGTCCCTGAGTGGGTCATACCTGCTTTAAGCAGTGTTGGGTAGTGATACTTTAAAAAACTATGGTCACATTACAAGATTACTGCCATTAGAAAAAGTAACTCATTACGCGACTGAGAGAAGTAACTTGTTAAGAGTGCTTTTGCGTCACCAAAAATGAAAACCCCTTTGCGATTCCTTGCACATGTTGGTTATATTGTCCTGATGATCTGACAGTGAAATGGGAACAGGTGTAACACAGCTGTCTCTATGAAAACAATGAAACACAGGCTCATTTAGCCTACAGTACATGTTTAAAGGGACAGTGCACCCCTAAATTAAAAATTCATGTTTTTCTTCTTGCTTATAGTGCTATTAATCCATGTAGATTGTTTTGGTTGAGTTGCTCAGCTTTGGAAATTTTGGCCAGGTGGGCCTACTTGTCATGGATATTTATTTTTTTATATGTTTTTCTTCATTTTTCTTCCCTTTTTCTACCATTTTTTATTTGAAAACACAACTAAATAACTGAAAACTTAACTGACTTGCAAAACTAACACGTTACCTGTTACAACAACAAAAAAGTAATCAGAGTACTCACTGTTTTTGAGTTCGGGAAAAACCTGCCTATACTTGCTCAAACTTAGATAAAAGTAAAGGACGCAGTGATTGATTGCAGATTTTAGTAGTCACCATAAAAGTTGACCATGGACATTATTGCATTGGCATTAATACTGTATTAGTAAGAAAGAGCTGTTATGTTGATGTCATATCTGGCGTCTTTAGAAGAACAATATTCTCATTTGAAAGCCACAGAACAAAATCAATTAATTTAGCATTAATCAACTGAATGTGATATTATGCATACATATTTTTTATTTCCATAAGTTATGGATGGAGTAAAATAGGCAATATTCTGAGAGGGTAATTTTAAGGAGCAGCAACGAGTTTTATAAACTAATCCTCTCCTAATGGTCTGTTTTAACGTAATTTATGGCTTCATTCATTACCCCTTTTGTATCAGTAATTATTTCTAAAATACCAAAGAGCCATCTTTTCTTTCCTGGTTCTTCTCAGGCTCTGATTTATCACCCCGGCTCTGGCCTGATGCTGTCTTCCCAAGGTGTGACATTTCAAAATATTTATAGCTCTGGCACATTAAAGGCCTTCCTTTGAAGGTGACCGACCGCTCTTCCACACCAGTGTAATTAATGGAATCTCAGCGTGTTCGCCTTGTGTTATTTATCCGCTGCATTCTGTTGAAACACTATGGAAAACAGCAAGGTGTTGGCTTAGCTACCTCGCCTCATAAACACACATTTTATACCTGCCAGTCCCAGGATGCATTGCACCGGGGGCGACAGGGAGATTCCATTCCACATCAAAGCCCCAAAAGTTTAATATTTTATTGATTAGATCTAAACCCTCTGTCCAAAGTGGCAATTAAAATTCAATTAAACTGACTGAAAGCATCATATTAAATTTCATCTCTTTATGAGCTCCGAGATAATGCTGGAGGACAAGACTTGAATATAATCACACCCTTTTTAGATTATATTATCCTGTTCATTCACTATAAAAGTGACACTTTTAGGTATACTTTCAATATTTCTTAACTATAACCTTCTAATGAACACATTTTATTGCCCTTTAAATCAACTATTATTGGGCATTGTAATAAAGAGAAAGGCTGCTTTTTGTTCTGCACTCCACATTGAAAAAGAATTATTTGCACACAATTTTTTCACATAGGTAAGTGAAACACCAACCAACCAGTAAAATATAAACAAAATGATTTAGAATATTTATTAAAATCTTACTAATACTTACTAATATCACACACAATAATGATGAATTATTTTAGCCTCTCAGTGTTGGACAGCTAATATGGCGACCTAAAACTTTTGTTTTATGGAAATGTGCACATCAGTATTATAAACAATGTAACGTATGGGACAAATGTGTGGGAAACAAGAGAGTAGATTACAGTTTACAACCATGCTAGTGGCTTTGCGAGATAGTACTTAAGCACAGCACTGCTTTGAACATCAGCATTTTCTTTGTAATTTATGATAGAAAGAGTCTTTGGGTTTTTGACTGTTGGTTGAACAAAAGAGGCATTTAAAGACATCACTGGGAAATAAATATAATAATATTCATAATAATAATAATATTAATTTCTATTTCATTTTTTGTCAAAGCCACAGGAACCTCTGGAGAGCGGCACAAAAGCTGTATGTGGCTCTGGAGTTGCAGGTTGCTCACCCCTGCACTAGACAAAGAGTCAGAAGTTCAACAGAGTTTGTACAGTTTGTCCTAAAGTGGACATAACAGTGTGTAGAAGCAAAAATATAAACAGGTACTGGCAAAAAAGTCAGAGGATAATCACAAGTCATTAGTCCTCATCCTCTAAAACCATTCATGTTTATACAAAATTGATATTTCGCAGAACAAATGAAAGATTTGACCTGATGGTTGTGTGTCTCTGGGCACAATGGATATGAATTGCTGTCCATGCAATAGTTGTTTAAATATTCACTAAAAACCAGAAATGTTAAATTTATTGTAGGACTAAAGGTAAAGTCAGAGGATCACTAAAGTGAAATTTAATAACAATCCATCCAATAGTTACTGAGATATTTAAGTCAGATGTTACTATCATGGCTGAAAGTGTCACCAACATGTCTCAATTCTAACAAAAACATTTACACTTACATTCTATTCGTTGATCAAAAATAGTGCCAGGACTCATGTCATAACTCCACCATATAATTTCATAGTCGGTCCTATGGGCTCGTCAAAGGTCAAAGGTCAGCACAAAGCCACAGCCAGGCCATTGATCCTGTAGCATCCACTGCAGTAAGCAGGCTATTTAGATGTACACAGAGAGCAGTGTGGGAGACTGAGAGAGGTTGTTATTACTGAGTGCCTCTCTGTTTCCCCAAGACTGTTTGCTCTGTGTGATTATTCTCTCCAGCTCCCCGAGCATCCCGGCTCCTGCCTCTGTGATAAAGATATTCATTTACCTGATATGAAAATCTTGTTCATGCCGATCCCAAATGACTCCAGATAGAAGGGGAAGAAAGCAGGGAGGTGAGAGACGGCGAAGGAGGCTAGAGGAGGTGATAGGATGGAGGTGCACGAGGGAAGGGAGAGAAAGTGGCTGGAAAGAATGACATGAAATATTAATATGATCTGAGCCAATGTGACAGCTAAAGTTTGCATGATAACAAAACAGGCTTTGTATCAAATGTGGGTTCAAGATTTTTATTGATTTGTGGAAAAACTATTACCAAGACATATGAGTGAGTTGAAGTGGAGAGTATAAATTTCCTATAGGTTTGAATGTATTTCGTAGTGATTCTGGGAGATTAATGAATTAATGGGGGTTGTAAGTGATTGACTGTGTGTGCACAAGCTTATATTGTAGATTAATATTTCTTATAAATAATATTAATATCAATAATATTCCACTATATACATCTCGATATACTTTTTCTCTAAAATAGCAAACCGTAAGTTCTTATATAGTGCAAACATATAACTAACCAACCTAACTAAGTATATAAAGTGGTTAACATTAGTACAACCTTAAACACCAACAGCAGTAAAATACAACATGCACATTAATGCAGCTGTAATATTAAGCCAGAAACATCATATAAAATAGTGAAACACTAACAGTGACCATTTTACCGCCCAGTGATTACTTTAGAAGGATAGCTCCCACAAAAATGAAAATTAGTTAGTATCTACTCACCTTCATGCCAATTGAAGGTTGGGTTTCAAACAATTGAAGTGAATGATGACCAGTTTTCAAAGTAAAAAACAACAACAACAAAAAACATAACATGCCTCCATGCTGCTCTGCCCTGACATGCCATTCACTTGTGTGTGCACACGTCATACCACACACACCCAGGGTGTGCACATGCATGTGAACGTTGCTCCAAGCTAAAGAGCTACAGTTAAGATTTAGGCTAAAAACATGGTGTAAATGGTGTAAATAATGCCTTTCATGTTAAGTTGGCATGCTGGGGCTTTAGGAGACTGAAGAATTACACCACATGAGCAGTATGGAGGCATTTATGCTTTGCTTTCAGTTGTTTTTTTTACATTTGAAAAATTGTCACCATTCACTTCAGTTGTTTGGGAGATTCTGCAACGCTTTTTTCCTGTTGAAACTCCAACAGTGTTTTGTGGACTAAAAAACGAAACCCAATCTTCAATCGTCATGAGTGAGTAAATAATGACTGAATTTTCATTTTTGTGTGAACTAACCCTTAAAGTCAATTTTTCTGTAATACTTTGTTTTTAGTACCTTTGCTTAAGTAATGCACCTGCATACTTTTCTCATCTCTGGTTAGCACACCCACAGCCTAACTGTACTTGTGTGTTGATGGCCGAGACTTCTCCTGTCAGAAGCTGTTAGGTAACCTGGGGTGTGTGAGATGAAGTCTAGCAGGTTTGTTGTGAAAGTTGGTCCAGACAGTGAAAGCTTACTTAGGTACGTAGCAGCTACGAATAAGGCTAAAGGAAAATAGCCCAAAACTGAAGGTCTTCCAGATATGGAGCTGTGAAGCGCCACACCACAGCAGAAACAAAAAAAAAAATCACAATGCCAGAAATTTAGTTAAAAAATAGTGGAATTCCAAATTCTCAGTACCCAATTCTATAACAAAAAGCAACACAATAAATCCCACGTACTTCATGTATACTCCTTTATTTAAACCACTTGAACATTACAAAAAACCATAGTGGCATATAGCCTTCAAGTGATAAATAAAAATAAGCTATTAAACACAATGATGCCAGCCGTCTCAAGCGAAAATATTGGTAACATGTATCTCAGGATGAGGATAACACTACGGATTTATGTGACGTGAATTGGAACTCACTCACTGTGCATTTGCATGTTTCGACTGTCTTTGAAGTGCTTCGTTGATTCGTTGTTGGAATTGGAAGCTGCAAGTTATTCCTCCTTTAGATGGCAGTTAGATGGCATCATATGCATACTGCTTTTTGTGAATTTATCATTAATTCGTGATGAACTGCCTCAAACACAAAATACTTCCATACACAACTGTTACTGCTTTTCTTTTTGATGAGTCAAGACGGAGCTGTCGCTGCAACTGCACTTGTCGCCATCTTTTAACGTGTTGATGTTCTTCTTCATTTGGCAGTAATGGCAGACTGGAACGCTTGTAGGCGTATATGTTCCCCCAGTGAGGTCTGGAAGAATTGCATCATGGGTATCAGTGCTGTAGATAATCGTGACGTTTTCAGAATTTGGGTATTGACTTTGTACGCAAGTTTACGTTCTTGTGACATCCCGAGTGAAGAGTCATTACATAAACAGGGACTTTTTATTGATTTTCTATCCCAACACACACAACACACATTTCTTCAGTAACCATGATACTGCAACCTGAACTTATCTACACATTAAACCAACTACCCCTCAGTGGTGACCAGAGGAAACACTGAAAACTCAGATTTGACATTATGGTCATCTGCTATATTGCACATTAATTTATATCCCAATATATTGCATATAGTCAATATTTCACCCAGTCCAATGGAAGGTGTGAATGCGTGTTCCTCTCTGTTTTTTGTGTGTTGTTAAGGAGTATCCCATAGTACACATCCTCCCCTTTCTGCTAATGATGAGATTCATTTCATTTTAACTGCTTCTGAATGAGGCTTTGCATGCAGCGCTGGCATCCATCCACAAACTCTTCCACAGATGTGAAGTAGAGAGAGACAGATATTATGGCAGGGGAGAAAAAAAAAAAAAAACGAAATGTGTCCTCTCAGATGCATCCTCATGGTTAAAAGGGTAAAATGAGATGCAGGGATATAGTCACTCCCTCTCATCACGGAGCCAGCCCATCTTCTCTTCCTTTATTTTGTTTGAGTATATGGCTCACTCATCTCAGGTTTTATTGTCTCTATCTCGGGGAGCGCTGCTTTTCCCTATAACACGGTCACCATGCGCAGCACATCAGGCAAGTTCTTGATTCTGTACTCAGTAATTTAAAGCCTTTATGGAATTGCAATTTCAGGGCTCAGTGCTTGTTTTTCTAAAATGTACTCAAGGAATTAGCTACTCCAGCCACAAATCAGTTGAATTTATGCACAGTTGTAATACACTTTATGGGCTCATGGTACATTGCTTCAAAAACAGCAGATGTGAAATTATGATAAATATAATGAGGGTTTTTTTTCTCCTCCTTGCTCGCCTCTTTCTGTCCCTCCTTCCCTCACTCTCTCCCTCATCTGCGAGGGAGAAGGATGTGAAGCGTGTTTACTTACCCCATACAATACATTTAATGTCTTAGTAAGGGCCGCCAACAAAACCTGATTAATGTCCTCATCTCTTTTATTAAAGATAAGAGTGGCACTGCAGTCAGGAGATAGAGAGAGTGCCATAAATCTCAGGCAAAATGAGCAGTCAAATAATCACTCATCAGAAATGAAATCTACATACATTAACACTCGCAGACATTCTGCTGAGAATATAAACACAGGGCCACAGGCGATGAAGCCGACGCCATTTATCCACACACTCACGGTTAGGGGGAGGTAAAGGTGTCTGAAGAGGGTAAGCTCTCAGCTGGTGATGATGTTTAAGGGAGTCCTGTCCTGCTAAGCTGCAGTCCACCAGACTAACCATGTGTCCAAGGGAGCAGACGCACAATCATTAGGGCAATGGATGAGTTGGATGGCGGAGGCAATTAAGCATCACCCTGAATGGGACATAATGTTGATCCATCCCTGCGATTAATCAAGGCATGCATTAGACAGTGATGGGCGACCCTGTGCCTTTGTGACAAAATGATTCTTCATCCCGTGTTTGGGGATTGGGATCCTGAGGTCCCTAATGCGCCTTAGAGGCGCCCCAATGAAACCCTGTCATTTATTCTGTTTCGGTCCCTGACAGCTATCAACCTGTCTTCTGCCAGCCAAGGAACATTATCTGAACTCCCAGGGTGGTTAGCGACATGGACTAAGCTTATGAGTGGAGCCAGCAGACAGGCAGATATGTAAAGCAGTGATAATGCTACCTTTCTTTTGTACTATCACAATCACTGTCAAACCGGGCGCATGTACACTCAGTGGCCAGTTTATTAGGTACACCCACGGTAGCTAAAAGTAATGCAGTCTAATACAGCAGTCCTGCACTGAATCCTGTCTTCACAGTTTTTGTTGAAGCTGTTTCAGAGATGCGTTGATTCAACTGTATGGTAATAGTGGAGAGTGTTGAACTGAACTATTGCACTGTACAGAAAGGTGTTAGCCTAACCTCATTAACGTAAATGAGAAGAACAAAATAATACAAACACCTGGCAGTACCCTTCCTAAGTCCCCGTTTTGCTAGTTGAGTATCAATTGTGAGCCAGTTAGTTAGCTGGCAAAATTTTATCTAACTAGTGCAGGCATGTCCAAACTATTCCACAAAGGGCCGAGTGGCTGCAGGTTTTCGCTCCAACCAACCAATAGCACACCTGATTCGACCAATTAGCTGTTTGAAGGCTGAAATTAGTTCATTAAATGAGTCGAGCCTGGTGTGCTCCAGCTTGGTAGGAACAAAAACCTGCAGCCACATGGCCCTTTGTGGAATAGTTTGGACATGCCTGAACTAGTGAGTTAATGACTGATGTTTTAGCAAGTTAGCTAGCATTTTGTTACATTAGCTATCAGATGTAGATTTAGCTGCACAGTTGATGTAGATGAACTATAGATGTATCATAGACCCCAGACAGGGCATTGCCACTCAATCTGGCTTTAAGTTTTTCCCAGTGGTCACTTGTGGTATTGCAGCAAAAAATTCCCCTGTGGCCCAAAAAGTAGTTCAATTATGACTCTTTATATATGAAGCTTTGATACATCAAGGTTTTATATTTGAAAACTTCCCCTAGAGCAGAGAAAAGAGATTTAAAAATCTGTGATGTCATCACAATGTATAGTCAATGTAGAGTCGGAGAAATATTACTGTGCATATTCAGTAGGGCCACATACAGCAAACATAAACCTAGAGCTAGAAATTTTTGATATATGCACCAGGTGAGCAATCCTCATAGGATTGGACGCCATCTTTGCGCCCACTGCCTAGTTCATATAATTTGTCTATTAGATTAGCTAGCTAGTTAGCATAACATTAACTATAAGAATAAACAGGCTACCTAATGATTGATGTAGATTAGCTTGCTAGTTAGTTAGTGTTTTAGTATCATTAGCTATAAGATAATTAAAATTCGCTAGCTAGTAATTGTTGTAGATTAGCTTGGTAATTAGCTAGTGTTTTGCTAACATTAGCTGACTTAATGTGTGACTGTATATATAAATGTCACTTTACGTGTCCCCCAGCAGCATCTGTTAACCATCTTCAACTTTTTTTTCTTTTCAACATAGGCAAATGGAGCACGTAGCATATCTAAGTACAAGAAAGGAGGTAGTTGACTAGACACAAAGCTTGCTCAACTGTTGGAGCACAGAGGTGGGACTTAGAAAGGGTCAATTTAACAGCACCACAAACTGCAGCTCCAAAATGACCATACAGTTGAATCCATACTTCTCTAAAACAGTTTACACAAAAACTGAGCATTAAATTTTAATGAAGGTAGGATTTATTAAAGAACTGTCCTATCAGACTGCATCAGTGTGTACCTAATAAACTGGAAACTGAGCAGATGTATATTCCCATATTTACCATAGACACAACAAAAAAGATAAAAAGATGCATACAAAGATTTATATACACAAACAGTATACATGTGCAAGTAGTTATGTATGCACACATGCATGAAGCCATATATAAACATACTGTTCTGCAAAATAGAGCCACATGTTCTTTTTCCATCTCACTCACATCAGAGGCCCCCATGTGACAGATGTCACATTTTGTGATTAAAAACATGCGGGAAATTAAAAACAAATGCACAAAGCACTATGACTGCTCTTTGTTTTGGTGTCAGTCATATCTTAATAATCAAAATCATCATTATTATTATTTTCAGTCAAAACTACTGTGGCATCTGGCAGGGACAGGCTGACGAGGTGTCTTTGCAGCGGAAAAGACAAGAAATGGATTTTCATGCTTGATAAGGGTGTCAATCCACTTCCTATAGAGTTGTGCAAAGTACTGCAGCTCCACTCAAAATATTGACAGGGATGCGTGGCAGCGTCAGTGCTCTCACTGTGATAATGACTTGCTTGCAAGCTGATACTGTACATGTGCCTCATAGACACAATGCCAGAGCACATTTATGGTCGTTAATCTTTCAGGATTAGTCATCCATGATCTAAATATCATGTTTTTTGTAGAGATGGGACAGAAAGATTCAACATCTGTATTAGGGGCCAATAGTGACATAAGGCATTCCTCGGGTATTGGTCTCACACCAACAATCCACATTTTGATCTAAATTCCACACCACAATGTGTTTGCCACATGTTTTCCATTTGTAAATGCTACGCTAAGCAGTGCAAATTGTGAACTGACTAGCGCTATTCTGTATGACAATTACATAATTAATAATTACATAAACCACGATATTCTGAACAAACACATTACAAACACATAATAAACACTAACAAGCAGTAACATTTGCATTTTAGAACAAAACGTATCAAATGTAAACTCTCAGCAGTGCACAGAGGTGGCAAATGTACACACATTCTTTACTGAAATAGGAGTACAGATACTTGTGTTAAAGACTGGTAAAAGTAGTAATTAAAAGTGAAAAAGTACAGGCTCTGAAATGTACTCAAAGTATAAAAGTAAAAAGTAGCCCTCAGAAGGATATTTCTACTGGCTGTCTCTATGCAAAGCTAACTGAGCCTCACCTTTTTGCCACGGCTGAGTCTCTCTCACTGTCTGTTTCATCTTGTTGTGTGTTTTACGTTGATTTTCAGATATTCAAATTCAGACACCAGAATCGAGAGGAACTGAAAAAAAAGCACATTGGTACATATCTAGTTTTTAGAATCCTACAGTGCCTCACAATGGTTGAATGATGCTGTTGAACAAGTGACATTACGCAAACTGCACAAGCTTTCCAGGCTGAAGTTCAGTTTCAGCCTCATGCAATCTCACTACCACCCATCACACACCTTATACAACTACACAACTAATATATAATAATAAATATAATATACTATATATATATTTGTAATTAAAATTATATGTGTTTTTTTTTGTTTGTTTTTTTTAAGATTGCTGGTATTGGTATAGTATCGGTATTGGTAGATATCCAAATTCAGATATTGGAATTGGATTGGAACTGAAAAAAGTGGATCGGTAAATCTATAGTTCTTTTTGTTTAACTTTATAGTTTTCTGTGCATTCACCCTTTGACCTTTTAAAAAGATTAAACAGGTGGAGACAATGATATAAAAATCATTCATAATTTACTGTGACTTAGGCTTATATTACCCCCATTATTTCTAATCACAAGGTAATTTTACACATTATTTAAATGTATAAGATGTCCAGTTGTTCTGCTCCACAGTTTTCTTCCTTTCTGTCCATATGGTTACCTATTCACCTGTATTGCTGGATCATGAGAGAATGTCATTACCTCCATCATTGAGCGCAGGCAGCTGAGAGCCTGTTAAGCTGGAACAGGCCTGGCTGTGCAGCCCTGTGCTGATGGTACAATATGCTCCTTGTTATTCCAGGATCATTGACGCTAAAGCCCTGGCAATCAAGCCAGTTTTGTTGAAGCTCATTGGCTCAGTGGGGTCTCATCTCATCTGCTTGGAATGAGAAGCGGAGTGTTCGGGTTAGTTGGGTCGTTAGGTAGAAATTCTTTGATAATGGTGCATGTTACATTAGAGCCTTACAAACCAAGGATAAGTGTTTCAGAGTCTGTGTAATGCAATTTACAGGATGGTTATGGCGGATAAGAAATTCTCTTGAAGTGTGAAGTATGGAGATGAATTGTTCCTGATTAATCCAGACTCATCACATGCTACACAGCCAAGACACACTAGTTACAGTGTGAAAAGATTCATTTCATATCCAAGACACTTTCATTGCAGATGATATAGGGATAAAAGTGTCTTTTCTAAAACTCAGTTAGTTGAGGGGTGTGATTGTTAGTGCTATCATCTTACGTGTTTAAAACAATTGTCCAAACAACAGCTAATTTCATGTAGCATTAATAAGACATTCATAAATATCTGTTAGTTGTGAGCAATCTCTCAGCATTAACAGGAGCCTGATGAAATGTACACGCATGATGAAATGGAAACAGCTGAACAGCTGAGGCCAGAGGTGACCTGCAGCCAGAGTTCCCTCATATGAAGCAATGTGTGGAGGTACACTTTTTCATTGGTCCCCTGTGAGAGCAGCATCACACATGAAACTTTGTCATGCAGGTTGCTGCAACCATAGTCGTACATATAATGCTGTTGCAGTCTTGATAGGGGTGGGCAATATGTTAGAATCCTATAGAGCCATACAGTACTGGATTTCCCTGCAAAAAGAGACATTAGGGAGTAAAAAAAATTCTGATGTAATATATCAACCAGTATTTTTTATTTATATATATTTAAAATCCCAAATCACATCAAGGCACTAAAACCATAAACTTTCACAGGTATTTTTTAATAATTACAGGTAACTATGAATAAATAAAAACACAAATAGAGCAACTTGAATTAAGAAAAAGAAACAAATACACTTAAAACCCTGCCTATAAAACAGAAAAATAAAAATCTGTATTATGTTCTGTTAAAAAATATCAGACAACATATTTGCCGATAACAGTATAGACTGTTATAGCTGTGCTAGGCCGATATCGGATCGATAATATCTGCTGGCTTTTATTAGAATCCTAGAATCTAGAATCCTATATTTGGGTCAGCCGTGGTAATTGTATATCACGATAGCTGTTGTTGGATGAATAAAAGTACCAGAGAGAAATATCTGTTTTTTGGCTAATGCACCAAAGTAAATCCCTGAAAAATCAAAGTACTTCATCACATTGTGTAAAAAACACATAAAAATACAATATTATCATGAAACAGTCCCGATCATTGGTTGCAGCATTGCTCACAATGGCCCAATACATCACAGATGTTAAAGGGACATTTTCCATTGTATGGCAGTACAGCCAAAAATTGGCCAAATTTATATTATCTGATGGTATATGATCATTATGTTGCCCACCTCTACTCTGAGATTACCAGAAATATTGCATTCATAATTAAATTCAAACCATTCAAACTTTTTGCAACTAAATTCTTTGCAACAGCCAATCAAAACGCCACATAACGCCACATGATAACTTCAGCTGGGTTCTATAGACTATAGAATCCACCCTATAGATATAACATGGGAGGAGCTGCTGGTTCCGGATGTGTTTTCCCTGTTCTGTATTCCAATTTCAAATGTCTCTTTTAATATCCCCTATTCTAATGATATCCCCTATGTTACGTAACATTGAAACACAGGATGGTGTAATGATCAT
Source organism: Lutjanus argentimaculatus (assembly GCA_034769285.1). Classification (NCBI taxonomy): domain Eukaryota; kingdom Metazoa; phylum Chordata; class Actinopteri; order Lutjaniformes; family Lutjanidae; genus Lutjanus; species Lutjanus argentimaculatus. Next base: position 23,228,316 of record JAWZSL010000003.1, on the reverse strand, counting down.
ATAGGTTTATGTTATGGCGACCAGTTTTTATTATTACCTCCGAAGGAGCTATGTTTTTGGTGTCATTTATTTATCTGTTTGTCAGCAGAATTACTAAGTAACTACTGGTCCAATTTTCATGAAACTTGGTGGAAGGTTGTAGCATGAGCCAAGGATGAATCCATTAAATTTTGGAGTGGATCCAAATCATGGGGTGGGTTACTCTAATTATTTCTCACTTTAGTTAAAATTGCGTGATGGGACATTTGGCCTTGACAGAGGTCTGTGTTCTTCAAGTGCCCTTCTAGTTTTAATCTTGTCTTGTTTTGCTGTCATGGTAAACTGCTCTAAAACTGCAATACCCATAAGAGGAAGCCAGTCAAAGATGCAGATCAGAGTGGCTGTAAATTAAAAAAACTTTGTTCTGTCGACTTTGTAACCAAGACCGCACCAGTTGGTAAATTCATCCAAAGTTGACCCTGAATCCACACTTGAACTATTTAATGTTGTCGCAGATGGTAGAATCAGTTTTCTCAACACTGTAATCTTTAGCTCTCAGCCACCTTCGGTGGCAAAAATAATGGAATTCAAAACCCTGTGATTAAATGTCTTAGCTAAAATGCACCTTGGGAGTCGTAGTTGACTTGTGCCTTTAACTACTTATCGTAGAACCAGATATTATTTTAGTGCACTGATGTTTCAACCAGGAGACTGTCACAGCCATCCAAGTTGTGGAAGTACTCAAACAGTCACCTATATTTCCTATGGGGATAATAATTCTTTCGTTAAACAACAAATTACATTTTTATTAAACTTCAGGTATGTTAATGATTCCCAGATATAAACTAGAAGATATGGTGTTGTTGTTTTTCTTATAGCCTACTTAAAATTGTTGCTATGAGTGTATAGTAGTTATGACTGCCTTTGAATGTTTAGCATAACTGTAAAAATGCACAAACTATATGAACCATGTTGCTAGAGCTGCAATGATTTGTCAAATAATTGATTAGTCGATTAAAGGAAAATTAGTTGCCAACTATGTTGATAATTGCCTGATCATTTCAGTAATTTTTCAAGCAAAAATGCAGGCATCAGCATCTTAAATATATAGATTTGCTGCCTTTCTTTGTCAGTTATGTTAGTAAATGAAGATTATTTGGGCTTTGGACAGTTGGTTGGATGTAGGACGCAATTGAAAACATTAGCTTTGGTCTCTGGGAAATAGTACAGAATTCTTTGAGATTTTATAGATTAAATGTTCATCGTGAAAGTAACAGGCCCATTGATCAATAATGAAAATAATCGTTAGCCCTGCTGCTATGTGTCAGTCTGGTGCATCACAACTTTAAGGAATGTAAAGTAAAGATAAATTTCAACAATTCTGGTGGTACTCCGTGGTGAGTTGTGGTATATAATGTCCTCATCAGATCCTCCAGTCTCTCCCTCTCCCTGTGGGATGTCAGCCTCTCAGAGGAAGAGGGGGCATCTTTGAGGAGGTGGCGTCACACAGCTGCCATGGCCCAGCAAAGCTCCTGGAGGAAAGACATGTTGTCAGTGCGCATTAATCATCAGGCCCACCATCGGAAACAGATTCCCCTCATAAGCAATTTCACTCATTAGAGTTACGGTGCTGATTTGCTGATTGGAGTTACACTGAGGCTACTCCACTGTGAGGGAAGGAGAGGAGAGCAGGAGGAGTGAGAGGAGGGAGGGGAGGAGGGAGGGAGGAGAGAGGGCCTGACACATTTACAGTGATGTGAAAGCTGAGATGTTGATTAATGTGCATTGTTCCTGTCACATAAACTGAATAAATAAATATCAAACAAAAGCAGAGGGAGAGACTCGTTTACAAACCAGGAAATGAAAGTTCCATTTAGTTAGGGAGTAAGACGGACTGGGATGACAGTCTGCAGACACGACTGTAAACAAGAAATCACCACAGTGTAAGTCAAGGCTGCATGCCCACATGCACAGAGCACCTGGTGTGGCCATTTCAAGTGTTCCTTAAAGTGACTCTGTTAAATTCTTGTGTCATAGACAAAATACTGCTCTCTGTGCAAAAGCAATGCATTCACAGAAAAAATCAGTGATAAAACTATTAGTGCTATCACTTTATTGAAGGTGTATGATTGTAATAATTTACAAAAAATCTGTTAAAAAAAAAGTGTTCCTTGTAAAACAGTATTAATACTGTAACTATTGACGGTGTTTGATCGTAATAATTTAGAAAAATTCTGTAATTGAACAGTGCTTCTCTATAAAGTTAGTAGTACTCTAACTATTTAAGGTGTTAGATCGTAATAATCTAGGACAAATCTCTGTAAAACTATTAGTCAGTACTTTTATTTGAGGTGTTTGATAGTAATAATTTAGGAAAATTTTGTAAAATAATTTCTTTGTAAAATCTTTAATGAATTCTTCTTTATTGTTTTTGCACTTTACTTGAATTAGGATAATTTATTTTAACTTATTTTACTTCACTATAGTTTACTTTTACCAGTCAATTGACGTTTTTTTGCAATGTTTTTCTTATAGTGTGTAAGTCGAGGCTTCGTGCCCACATGCACAGAGCACCTGTTGTAGCTGTTTCAAGTGTTCCTTAAAGTGACTCAGTTAAATTCTTGTTGCATAGACAAAACACTGCTTCTCTGTAGTCCACCGCTGTGATAAGTGGCCTTCCTGGTTAGCATGACATGTTGCAATCAGCTCTTGAAAGCCCTTGGGCTGTGATTGGTTTCAAAACAATCAAGCACAATTCAAGCACGGCATCAAATAATTTATTTTTTTATTTTATTTTTTACAGATTTAAAACCCATCTTGCATGCTTGAAGTGATGCATGGTGATAACAGAATATTTCCATCCCCATTGCAGCTCATATTTAGGATAGGCTGTTTATATTGATCTTCATATCCCATTCACAAACACCCTTGTTTACATAAATAAACAATATTGTGTTTGCTGCCATGGAAACAGAGTTTACACAGGCCACAAAAATCACCATTTAATGGAAGTAAGATGTTTACATGACTGAGAATGCTGCCTAATAATGGCATATCTCAGCTGTCATACTGTCATACTGCTTTCTCATAACTGGAATATGTGTTTATGCAGGCTATTTGGGAGTGGAAGATGTTTTTTTTTTACAAACAGCTAAATGTTACACTTGTGTATGCTAGGCAATTTGAGAAATTAAAGGGATAGTTCAGATTGTTTAATATGGATTTGTATGAGGTACTTAACCGTAGTCAGTGTATTACCTACAGTAGATGCCTGTCGGCACGCCACTAGTTTGGAGAAGCAGCAGCACAGAAACCCTCGCAATTTCAGACGGTAGACAGGGTCCGAAAATAGAAGTATTTTAGCCACTCAAAAAAGGACCACCTAAAAAAAATCAATGTCAGTTTAAGTGTGTGCTATATTTTGGAATAAAAACTGCTTTACATTTCACCAGACAGCTTTTTCTGGCAGGAAATCGCCGTTACACTAAATATTACTCTCTCTCAAATCAACCACACTCCATGGGCAACATCAGCCATTTTGCCTCGCAGAATATGGGAGGTGCTGGTCTTAATGTTAGTTTTTTGTGTTACACTGTGACTTTGTGTTTTAAAGAATAGTTTGGATTCAAAAAAGTCACACAATGATACAAATTGACTAACAGATCGAGGTATCGGTAGACCAGCAGCACCCGTGCTGTGCGAGGCAAAATTACTGATTTCCCCATGGAGTTTGGTTGGTTTGGAGAGAGTGATATTAGCTTATATAACCACGGAAATGGTTGTCTGATGGCAAACTAAAGAAGCAAAAATATTCTAAATATAGTGTACACTCTAAGTGGTATTAATTTTTCGTAGGCAGACCTTTTTTTAAAGGACCAGGTGTAGGATTTAGTGGCATGTGGCAGTGAGCTTGCAAATGGCAAACACCTTGTCTCACTCTCCACTTCCAGGCATGTAAGACAACCTATGGTGGCTGTGAAACTCATGCAAAAACCAAAAATCTCTATCTAGAGCCAGTGTTGGCTTTGTCTTGTCAGGGCCATTGTTGAAACATGGAGTTTCAACATGGCGGGCTCTGCGGAAGAGGAGCTGCTCCTTCTGTAGTTATAAAAGGCTCATTCGAAGGTAACAAAAATGTTTCTTATTTTCAGATGATTATACACTAATGAAAACGTACTTGCAGTCCATTTTTGCCACATTCTGCCTGTAAAGCCCATAAATCTCACACAGTGGACCTTTAAGTGGCTAAAATATGTTTTGCTGCTGACCCTGTCCACAGCAGTACATTGCTTTGCTTCCTACATGGTACTCCTGCTGCTTCTCCAAACTGGGGGCGTGATGACTGCTACGTATCTACTGTAAGTAATACATTGTCTATGGATAATTACCTCATATAACCCCACTTCAAATAATCTGAACATCCCTTTAACGCGAAAGGTGCTTCTGTGATAATCTGCCAAACAGTATTAGATATAGATTTTTTTTTAAGTGTATCATTATTTAATATTAATATTTCAGTTTGTTTCTACATGTTCTGACATGACATCTAAGCGGTTTTGTTCTTGCTGTTGCACAACTTTGCGGGCAGACGCACTCCACTGCAACAGACTGAATCCATTGTTTAACAGTGCCAACTTTGCGGCGTGTTTTGGTTTGATCCTATCCATTACATCCTCTCACTAGGGTCCCTGCGTGACCCCCTACCAGTCATTAGATCATTACTCCGTTTTAGGGAGCAGCAAACATCCGAGGCCGTCTGAACTTTTCCTGTGGAGTGGAGCCAGCAACCACATGACTTAATAAATGGTGACAAACATAAGCCAGCGCTCACATCAGTAACATTACATGGTAACAAAGACACGGAGTAAGTTCAGCCAAATAAATGGTCACTACAGGTTCTGTGTGTTGATATATATGAACATGTATGTGTGTGTGTGCTCTCCTCATCTGTCAGGCCAGCATCATTTCTGTACTTTGATCATTTTCAAATGATCCTTGGCATGTGATTCTTCTCCTGACTATGTGCAGATACACAGCGTGCGCTAATTAGGCGTTATTTTGTCAGGTGAACGATGGCTACCGATACACCCCCTCTGTCATTTTTTTCAAGAGAAAATGCACTCGTGCAGGAATTCCCGTCTGCTTCCCTCAGCTCCTTTTTTTCTCCCTGGTTTCGCAGATTCCTCTGTCCGCCCGGCAGCCCGGGAGAAGTCGTTTTACAGTTCAATCAGGAATTCTAATAAACTGACCTGTGCTTTAATGACTAATTCATTGTCTCCTTTACTACCTTCATGGGTATAAAGCGGATTAATGACTTGAGCAAGGTTAAAAACAGTACCACTGTGCTTTTCCTTCATCCATTATCAATCATCCTTTAGATTCTTAGGAGAGCAACGGAAATTGAAGGAAAATTAGTAATCCTTTTGATGGATGATAGCATAGGTAGGAGTGTATGCGTAAGATATAAGTATGGCCATAGCATTAAATGGAAATCGCCTGATAAGTAGCGTCACATGAGGAGCTTGCATTTGAAGACGTGGCGCATATATGGAACAAACTGTAATGCTGCATGACAGGAGAATTATCATTCTGTGATAACAAAGCAAGCCACCACAATCTTAGACGAGCCAAGTGAGGAGAGGAAATCATATTTTTGATTATCCTCTCAACAGTGGACTCATATATACCTGTTTGGCCCCCGAGACTGGGTTGCACCAACAAAGATTAATTTAATCTAAGATTAGTTTTAGTTCAGAATTTTAAAATGAGTAAATCCAGATTTATGATTAAGGAGAGCTTTGTTGCAGCTCTGTTTAGTAAATCCAAGTTTATTGATGTGAACGGAAATGAGTAATAGTTAAATCAATGTAGAGACACTTGCTTACCCAAAAATAAATAAGTATATATATTAAAAAAAATATTTCAGTGCTGTTGGGACCTAGTGTGTATAAAAGAGGACGGGAAACCATTTACCGCTAACATTTGGTTGCTCTGTATTCCTTAACAAAGCGTTATTTTGTTTGCTAAAAAGTTAACAAAATGGTACGTTGTTTGGTGCCTAGCTAAAATGTAAACAAAATGTTTGCTATATTGTTTGCTTGCTAGCTAAAAAGTTAACAAAACGTCACATTATTTGCGAGCTAGGTAAAAACTTTGACAAGATGTTACATTGTTTGCTAGCAAGTTAACAAAATGTTATATTGTTTGTGAGCTATCTTAAAAGTTAACTAAATGTTAGCTACAATTATTTTTGAGCTAGCTAAAAGGTAAGAAAACCATACACTGTTTGCTAGCCAGCTAAAAAAGACAGCAAAACATGACATTGTTTGCTAGCTAGCTAGCAAGTTAGTTAGCCTAGTTAGCCTACTCATAATGACTCAGCAGAGAAGCTTTAATTTAACTTTATCGCCTCCTCAAGTGTAAGTTTAAAGTTAATAATGGACCACAGTTGAAATTCGAGTGTGAAATTTGTGACAGAATTAAATTTAATCTAGGTTTGAAATTAAAACTAAACTGAGGTTTAAAGAGAGGTTCAAATGTAGTTTTTCGTAATTGTAAGCTAGTTCTAAAGTTTTGTGCAACATAATTTAAAGTTAAACCATGATTTCATCTGGTTTAAAAATTAATCCTTGTTGGTGCAACCCAGCCTTAATCTCATATTGCATCGCACAGTTCTTTACAGTGTTTTTACAACAAAGAGCTTTTAAGGAAAAACTCCAAGGAAAAAGGCAAAACTCCTCAGCAGTTAAGAGAAAAGAGGTTAAGAATTTCACGAGAGTTGTTAAACTTCTTTGACAGTTTCTTTACTTTTCCTCACACTGTACTTTCTTTCTTGTTGTTCAGAAATCCCATGGTGGGAAGAGAGAAATAAAAAAAAAAAGAAACCAAAGGGGAGGCAAAGGGGAACGGCGAGGAAAAGGGAAGAGCGGGTATGAGGCTGCGTCTCTTTGTTTACCATCCTATATTCCCATCATACGTACGCACGCCTCGGCTGCATCTCTGGGCTCTTCCCATTCTTGGCCCAGTCATTTCTGACAATGTTAATGATTTAGTGGAGAGCCCTCCACAACGGATGATTTGTGACATGTAGGAAAGCTCGAAACGGGGGAGGACGAGGCAGGTTTCTGTGGGGAGTGTTTGGGATCCAGGGATGCCTTGAAGATAGTGATTCATTATATTTAAGACAAGTGTGACATCCTACTTCAAGGAAGCAGCACACATATGTATGGAGGGGGAGATTTTTCGGGTGGCCAAAGTGGGGAGGGGTAGGTAAGTACAAAGGAATGCCTCAGTGTTTTTTGAGATGACATAGGAATAGGAGGCAGGCATATGGAGACGGCAGACTGGAAAATAATGGGTAATGGAGGAATTTAGCCTCGGGCTATATGCCTGCTTTGCCTACTTCTGTATAACTAGTATATTTATAATTCAAATACATACCTTTAATAATTAACAACCAGTGAATATTAAAGGAGAATGCAGGATATCTTTTCTACAGATGGAGTCAGGTGAAAAATAGCATTAAATTTCAAATTTGACAACAACACAGAATAAAGGACCAGAAGAGTGAAAACAAAAAAGTTGGCTGCCATCTTGGGCCAATTTCTTATCTCGGGCTCATACAATAAACAAAAAGCAGCCTTGTATGGTGGTGACATTTATTTTTAACACATGATAATGTCTTTGCAAAGAGAAATATGTACTGGATTTTTAAAGCTGGTTACATATTTGTGCTTGTCATAATTAAATGACATTCAATAACTGGCTTCTTTTACAGTAAGCTTATTGTTTGTGGTTTTCTGTTAGTGATTCATACTGTAAGTCAGTCTGGGGCAACTCCCTGGAAACTGAAGTGTGCAGTTACACAGACAAACATCTCACAGATTTTCCTGCAGTGTCTCACTGAGTATTTGATTGTTGTCTGGAGTCATTGTGAATAGAGCCAGACATATATTGGTTGACCAATATTGACCTATAAGCTATATCCATCTATATTGGTATATGTGCCGATATGAAAACTTCTTTTTGACAGAACATAATTCAGATTATTTACATTTTTGTTATGTTTTTTTTTTTTCAATTTTTATAGGCAGAATGTTATATAAAATTGATCCTTTTGTTAAAATTCAAGTTTAAACGCACAGTATATAAACTCTGCCGCTTGGGGCAGGGCTTAACAATAAGGATTGTCTGCTTACCAGGGGCAAGTAAAATGCCATTTCGGGCGAGTAAATCTAGAAACTCACATGTTGAGTAAAATAGAATTAAACTATTAAACTATTTCGATGATCGATTTGAAGATGAAGTAATTTTTCATGCAGAAATAGCAGAAAATGCTATTCTCACTTTTCTCTGTTTCTTACCATATTAACCTGAATATCCTTGGGTTCTGGTCCGACAAAATGACATTTAAAAACTTGGATGGATCATTTTTTACTATTTTCTGACATTTCAAAGAAGTTGCAGCCCTAGATTAGACATGACAATTAACTTTAGTCCTTGTTAGCATTTGATAATCGCTAATAAATAAAATAATTTGTACAGGGGCAAGTAAAAATGGAGTTTGGGCAAGTAGATTTCTGAACCATTTGCTCGACTGAGCAAGTAAAAAAAACCATCTCCACATAGAATCCTGAAGGAGTCTCTCTCATATTAAAAGAATAACAAAAGACTTAGTTTGATGGTGTTGTGAAGAAGCGTGGGATCATGGGAGTTGTTGTCTTTGCTTTTAAACAAACACCATAACAGATGAAAATGTATCTGACATGACAAAGGCAGAAATCATGTTCACAGAAGAGGTAAACCTTGGTTACTCTCGATGTATCCCATATTCTCCTGTAAGTTATAGCAACTAGCAGCTAACTAGCAACGACTAGCAGGAAGCGCTCCTCTACCACGAAGAAATGACAGATTTCTCAGCTTTATAACATTGTTGGAAATATTTTGGATAATTTAAGTACACCACTTAACAACCTAACCTACAGCATTATCTTAATATGGAATTGTTATATATTATAAGCTTCAGTATATAATAGTCACATCTGAAGGTAGATAATTGTAGCAAAATGCCAACTAGCTAGCTAACTAAGTTAGATTAGGTAATTAGGTAGCTAGCTACATTAGATATCAGATGCAACTAGGTAGCTAATGATTGATATAGATTAGCTAGCTAGGTAGCTAGAACTTTGCTAATATTAGCTAACTTAAGATGTGACTATATATGTCAGTTTTACAAGTCCTTCAACAACACCTTTTAACCACCACTTTATTTATATTTTTATTTATAATTATTTATAAATATTAAAAATAATAGTAAAAGTTTATGGTTTCAGTGCCCTGATGCCATTTTGGATAATAAAGTTTATTGTTAAACTGTAAAATATTCTGCTTCCATTACATATGTGTTTGATAACCACATTTGAGGGAATATTGTAATTATTTTACCCTCTAATATCGTTATCAGCCTCAAAAGTCTGGTATCAGTCAGGCACTAAGTGGGAACTTTTGCTGCTGCGTTCCAGTCATCAGCACAACAACAGCAGTGCTGGTCAGGAGTGGACATCCTTTTGTCTGTACTGTGACGTACAAACACATCAAATTCATGTATGACATTCACGTGACTGACTGATAATGATCAACTTGCATTAAACGCGTCCCACTCGCCATCAAATTATGTAATTTCAGACACATTTAGGCTGCAGCAATTTGGAAAATAAAAAGTGTTTCCAGATGCATTGAAATTCAGTGTATTTATGCGGAGCTGCGAGTGTGCCTTTTAAAATAAAATATCCCAGAGGACAGTGTGTTTTGTAGTCTGTACACAAGTGGCACAGAAAAGCTCTCATAGACTGTGTCAAGCGAAGTTATGCAAACACCAGAGTTCAACAAAAACCAACACATTTGCATATTGTGGATCTGAAATGTGTTCCGCTTTTGTGCAGGCCTCATTTCTGTCTCTATGCTTTGATGTAGCTCATACATATTGACGACCCGCCGAAGAAACCAACCACGTTAACTAAAGCATGAGCTCAATTTGTGCATCCCCTTTAAAAAATGGTGCATTAGTTTGTCCCATTTATATTTCCAGGGTTAATTAGCAAGTGAGAGATTGGACAATTAGTTCATCCATGCTAATTGATTATAATATTACAACTTTGTGATGATAGGATGAACATAGACTTCTCGTTCCATATTCCTCCAAGGGATTCCATAATATATACAATGCTTCTGTGTAATGAGGGTTTTAAAAAGACCAAATCAGCTGGGGAAATTGTTAATTCAATTCCACTCAGATGATACTGAGTTTTTCAGGGCACAAATGAATTGAATTGGATTGCGGGGATCTTACAGAATGGCAGTGTCCTTTTTGATTTTGACTCCTGTCAACGCAGATGATGGAGATCACTGGTTCATTTCTGTCAGTGGCACAATAGGATGTGAACTCTCAAAGACCTGATCGTATTTAGGTCATTTTTTTTTTTCCCTTCGGCTCATAATTGAAAAGCCCGTTCTGTTTCATATCTGCAACTTTCAGAAATGTGGGCTGCTTCAGACAGTGAATATAGGAGAAAATGAGCACATGTGTAGCCAAATAAGCGTGTTTTCCTCTGAGACAAACATGCTGTCTTTAAATAGTCAGTGTCCAAATTATAGCACAAGTGTAGAATTACACTTTCCAGTCATATAGGGCCACTTCTGTCCTTGGCTGTCAAATGTCTGGAGTGTGAAGCCCAGGTATGGACCTCTAACCACCTCTCACTGGTGGCCCCACTCGAGCTCCATCACACTGTGACAGTCTGTCAGGCCGCGAGGCTGTGCAGAGGCAAAGAGCTGCAGGAATGAGTGCTGATGTGGTTCACCTGGAAAGTTACACAGAAAGTGCTCAAAGTTCTTCTGTACATGTGAAAAATCAAAATAGAGCTGCAACAATTTGTTGATTGGTTGTCTATTAAGTTCATTTTTAGTAATTTTTTAAGAAAAAATAGTCAAAATTTCTGATTCTAGCTTCTCAAATGTGAATATTTTCTGGTTTCTTTAGTCTTCTGTGATAGTAAACTGAATATCTTTGGGCTGTAGTTGCAGTACGGCTCTCAAGCAAGCGGTTTAGCAAAATGAAAGTTTCCGCCTACTTTCATGCACATGTTCTAAATATTTAAGGGGGACCATCAGTCCCGCAGTATACACCTATGGTTGTACTGAATTTGCAATAGATTGTACTAGAGATGCAATGATTAATCAATTATGAATCGACTAAATTAATCACTGACTACTTTCTTCTTTTTCAAGAAGGAATCCTTGATTTCAGTTTCTCAGATGTGAATATATTTTGTTTCTTTGCTCCTCTATGACAGTAAACTGAATATCTTTGGGTTGTGGACAAAACAAGATGTTTGAGGATTTCACTTTGGGATTTGGGAAACAGTGATCAATATTTTTCACCATTTTCTTACACTTTTGGAACAGACAACTAAAGAATTCTACAAGAAAATGATTGACAGATTAATTGATGATGAAAATAACTGTTACTTGCAGCCCTAAATAAAAGGAAAGTAACATTTTTAAACTTTACACCACCGTAAACCCAAATGAGTTAGCAGGACTCAAAAAAATAAAAAGAATTTTAAAAAATGAGGCAATCAGTTGCCAGTTTTTTGGAGGTCGAAACTCAAAAGTTGGAGATTATCAGATCTTAAATATTTTGAGTTATGTTACATGTACTCTGTGATTACAGAGAAATTAAAATGATTGATTAAGCCAACTCAAATGTTTTCAGTAAATTCACCGTTCTCATTGTAATAAGTCAGCAAAACTGAATGAAGTATACTGAAGTATTTTAAGCATATTTTATGTTCAGTAAAGTTGATCTTAATTGAAAATTATGAGTTTGATAAATACAAAAGAAATAAAACTACTGGAATTCACATTTTTAAGTCAGTAGAAATAAACACATTTTAAGTTTTCACTACTTATTATAACTAATTAATTTGAGCATTCAGTTTTGCGCTGTAAATGCAAACATTGTCGTTTCTTATATTAAATCGTGTCTTTAACTTAATATATGCTAGTTTTTAATTTTACTTGTTTACACTGAGTTGCCAGTATTTTTTGCCATCATACTCGTTTCATTCTATAATATTTTTCTTAGTTTTTAAAGTAAACTTAACTTTTTAGAATTTACAGTGTACAGTGCGGCGGTCATGTCACTACTTTTGGTATAAGATTAGTAGGAAAATATACTTGACAAATGTCTTTCTGCTCTGCTGTGATCAGTTTAACTGACTTTGCCTCTTAGCCCAGATGTTAATCATGTACATTCTCATGTTCTACTTCAGAATTATTACTCTTTACTCCTTGAGAGTCGTCATTATTGAGCACATCCTTAGTTTTTCAGCCCCACAAGGAGAACCATTTTGTGAAAAATGTCTTGAAATGTTCCTCCTCAGGTGCAGCAAATAAAAAATAAGATTCATGTGCTAAATGCTGAAGTATTACACTTCTTTACTGTGCTTAATAATTAATCGCCCATCCCATCACCCTATGAATATTTACATGCAAAGTGTCCCTGGGAGCCTTCCATATGCCAGAGGGAGGGAAGTCTGTGTGTTTATAGCATTAAACACTCAAACATCGTCACCAGCCCCATTTCGCCTCCAACCATGAAAAACAGTCACTAAAGCATTGCGAGCATTTTATTTGTTGTTGCACAATGTAACCTATTCAACTTCCATTTAGACGTGGCAAGTCAAATTACAGATACTCTCTCTGTGCTCGGCTGAAATCCCAGGACGCCGCTTGTCTAGTTGGAACGTGAAGGGAGCAGGAACGAGCTTTTCGTATATGGGGGGTTTGTTTCCAGAGTGATGACATTGTTCATTGAGATCACCTTCCACTTACTGTGACAAAGTGTCAAAGGTCTCGCTGTTGTCAGTCCTGCGTCATCACGCGGCAGGAGAAATCACAAAGTATATTGGGATAGTATGTTGTAGAAGCAGAATCATGCAGGGCTGATCAATATATCGATATTATGAGATTAGATATCATCTTAGATTTTGATATCATTATATCGTGATACAACATAAGTGTTCCTGGTTTAAAGGCTGCATTGCAGTAACTAACAACTATTTTAATAATCGGCTAATTGTTCTGACACATTTTTTAAACAAATGATGGCCAAATTCTATGATTCTAGCTTTCTGGTTTCTTTCGTTTTCGCTGACAGCAAGCTGAATATCTGAATATGGGTTGTGGACACCATCTTGGGCTTTGGTAAACACTGATCAACATTTTTCACCATTTTCTGACATTTCATAGGCCAAATAATGAACTGATCAATTGTGAAAATAATCCTCAGGTTAATCAGTGATGAAAATAATCAGTAATTGCACCCAACATTTATACGCATATGAAATACAAATATACATATTTGTTTGGGAATTACAATTTAGTCATCCATTCTTTCTCTTAGTTTTGTGTACAATTTTCTAAAACTTGTGTGTGGTAACTGTGTGGTATTTTCAAAATGCATATGAGTACTCTGCATCTATTGCTCCACCTAAAGCAATACATCACATTCTTACAAAATCACTATTTGAGCACTTACAGTGTGTTATTTTAGAGAAAATGCGTATATAGAGATATAAATCGTAAAAAATATTGAGATATTATCTTTAAACCACATCGCCCAGCCCCAGCAGTGGGAAGAAAAAGTTCATTTGAGCTTGTACAACTTTCAGCAAGAGGAAAATAAAATACAAACTCTGGAAATTATAAATGATTGCTGCGGTTATCTTAGCTAATCAGAGCTGAGGACTTTGGACTTTCGCTGTGCCAGACATTAATGCGCCGTTCACTTCTAATCTCTGCGACTAGCTTCTCTTTAGTCCTCCCTTTTGTATCTGATCCAAAAATATAGAGTAAACGCTCTATAACAGAAGATTGGAAACATTGCATGACAGCTTCAGAGCATAATTCATGAATTTCCAACCTTTGACCTTTTGGGAGAGACTCAGCAGGACGCACATCAGGAAGGTCTGGGAATACTGCAAAATCCCCTCTTGTTAAAGTTGCACTGCGGCCACCATAAAGGAGCTAATAATGGACATGTAGGATATGTAATACAAATAAATCCACTGTTCCTAGTGAACCTGGGCATGTTTGGCTCTGTTGCTTCCATTGGTGATATTTATCTAGGAAGGGAAGGGCTGAGTGTTGTTGTTGCCTCCCTGCAGGTCCCCGAGCTCTCAGATCTCCTCTCTGTCTCCTGTGTGGATAAGTAGTGGCTGCAAAGGCAACGCTGCTCTTTGATATTTCACTCCTCATTTGAATCAGTGGCCGCTTTATTTGACAATGCCAGGTAATTACCTGGGTACCTTGCTTGATCATGTGAACTCCTGCAGAACCAGAGTTGAGGGAAGGAAAGGAGGGAGTGAAAGACGAGGAGGGGAGGAGGAGGGAGAGAGGAGAGGAGATGGAAATGGGAACACATAAACAGGAAAAAAAAGAAGAAGAAGAAGAAGCAGGGGGACTAAAACAAAACACACAAACACAAACAAACCATCTGCATTTGTTTACCTGCATTGTGTCTCAAACGAGCGGAGTCATGAGGAAGACTATGTTGTGTTTAGCAAAGTGGTGTGTGTGTGTGTGTGTGTGTGTGTGTGTGTGTGTGTGTGTGTGTGTGTGTGTTTTCTAAATGTTCAGCAGTGGTTTTCGACTGGGACTGTCCCATGCTGTGAGGGTAGTAAGCATGAGGTCAGTAAGTGCAAGTTTATTACAACTCAAATGAATAGTTTTTGTCTCTTGGGTTCATTTATTTCATTATCTTATAATCTCTGGTGTGGTGTGTGTGTGTGTGTGTGTATTATAAGCTTGTGTGTTTTTTATATACTGAAGCAGAAAACAACACATTAAAAAACAAAAGAGAAGAAACTGAAACACAGTTTAAAAATACTTTAATTCCATTAGATTAAAACAGTACAGTCAATTTTCAGAGAACAGAGTATAATTTCACTGTAAAAAAAAAAATCATACAGAAATTTAGTTGAATCAACTTATCTTTTCTCATTTTCTTTATGTACATATATACACTAATCAACTCATTAAATTAAGTTTCTAAAGAAACATGATTAGCATATTAGCATGCATTGTTTGAGTTAAAACTGTCCTGAGATTCAACTAATCTTTTCTCATTAACTTAACATAAACATAGACGTTTTATTTATTCGAGATGATTAAACGTGACATGTCTAGTATTTACTTTCAGAACTTATAAACATGAGTTCTTCTAACTTGAAGTCTTTTGACTTGAAATGAAGAGCTGATTGAATGTACTGTGCAGAGTTCAGTCGACTCATTAAATTAACTTCTTAAAGAAACATGATCAGCACATTAGCAGACTTACCACCATGCATTGTTTGAAAGTTAAAACTCTCCTGAGACCCTTCATTTTTATAGTTTGAAGAAAACATGTATGATGAAAACTTGCTTTCTGGAGAACAAAGAATAATTTCACGGTAAAAAATCATACAGGTAATTAGTTGAATCAACTAGTCTTTTCTCATTAACTTAATGTAAATATACAGATTTTATTTATTCAAGCTGATTAAACTTGAAAATTTATAGTATTTTCTTTCAGACCTTAAAAACATAAGTTCCTCTAATTTGAAATCTTTTGACTTGAAATGAGGAGCTGAATGAATGTGCTGTACAGAGTTCAATCAACTTGTTTAATTAAGTTTCTAAATAAGTATGATCAGCACATAAGCAGACTTTACTGCATGCATTGTTTGAGAGTTAAAACTTTCCTGGAACCTGTGTCTTTGTAAAATGCAAAAGAAATACGTTTGTTTGTGTTGTTCAGTGTTACTGAAGATTTGTTGGTTCAACTTAATATCTTATGCTCAATGCGCATGTTTTTTTGACTACAGCTGAATTAATATGAAGTTTCTTTGACTTGAAAAGTTTGTTTTGAATCATTACAAACCTGACCTCACCTCAGTAATTAGAAAAAAACATACAAGATGAAAACTTCCTGTGTGTCTCTAATGCACTTTAAAATAAGTCGTGGTTGTTTGTTTTCACAATAATGAAAACACTGCGAACATGTTTTCTCAAGTACAACTGAATTAATATCAAACTTATTTGTTTTTAATTATTACCAAATTACCTCAACTTGTCTTTTCATATTAAGTCAACTTAAAAATTTAAGGCAACCAGAAACTAACTTTTTTAAGTAAATAAAATAGATCATTTTTACAGTGTTGTTACATTATGTACACGATACAGACTAAAAGATAAAATTCCACTGTAAACTTTCATTTATAAATAAAAAAAAATGCTAATACTCAATGGGGTTAAGCTTGGTATTTCAAATAGCTGGATATGGAACCTTGTCAATGATGTTTATTGAATAGGAGAGCAGTGTTTACTCTGTTGTGTGACTGGAATATCAAAAACCCGTCACTCCATGTGAATGCAGCTGCGTTCAGGCTGACTGACTGAGCTCTCCTTGGAGGAAACCAGCAGACAACAACTCAGGCTTGGCCCTGAAGTTTAACTGAAACACTGTGCCAGCGTTTTCTTTAGAAAAAAGAAAAGAAGAGAAAAAAAAAAAAAGAAATACCCTCTCCTGTACCCAAATATGAAATAAAAAATGACTTTTAACACTGAAAATAAACCTATTAAATAAGCTTTAGGTTAAATTTGCACAGACATAAGCAGCTGTTTTAATGGTCTCCCTTTAAAAGACATGTAATTCATTAAGGCTATAAATAAAAGTGAATGACAGGCTAAATATATCCCAACTTTTCTCTTTTTCTCACCTTTTAATTAATTGCATCGCCTGAATAAAGCAGGCATTTTTACTGATATCTTCGACGTTGAGTTTGGGATAAGATATGCAAATCTATTTTCTTTACAGCCTCGTTAAATGTCGAGTTTTAGCGCTCTCCATACGTTATTTCTGATCTGGACAAGTTTGCAGGCTGCTTGCTTTAACTCTGGTGCAATTTTTATTCACTTTCTAATCATATTGGGAGCGTGAAAACATCCACACTTAACATTCCCCCGCTTCCGCACTGGACAAACAACGCAAGAGTGGAATCTGTATTCATTTCAAAGCGGAGAGAGGGGAATTAAGACAATTTAATAAAGGCTTAAAGCGGCGGGGTTGTCTGTGCAGCGCCTAAAGCCATATTTCCTCTGATCAGCGGAGGAGGGCGACTTTATTGGACATGTTTCTATTTCCAAATCCGCATAACAGGCAACGATGCATGTATTTCCTATAATGTAGATAAGGCAGAGAGGGTTTGATATGTAATAAAAGGTGGGTCTGTGCTGCCTGTTTAAGCCCCTTAAGCCTGATAAATGATGAGCGACAGAGGCACAGCAAGAGGGTCACCGCTATTAACTCCTCGGTTTCCCGGCCTCCACTTAAACTTCTCTCAATTACATCTGGTAATGTGGCTGGATACGGGCCTTATAGGCTTCGACCTGTTCAATCTAACTGGAAAAAAGGAAAAAATCATACTCAAATCTGCACCAGTAGTGCATAAGACTGTCCCTAAAGCCACGTGTTAAGGGGGAAACACGGGGATTATAGTGTGTGGCGTTACTAACACATGCACACCAGGTATTCTGGGACAAACAGCCAATGCAAGCTCATTAAATCAGCATTTGGTGTATCCGCACAGGCGTTAACGACGGGCTCTAATCTCGGCGGTGACCTGCTCAAACTGTGTCACAGCAGCCGAGCACAGACTCTGCAGCAGAGAGGCTGCAGACTGGGCACAGGCACACAGGGAAATATTTATTCTTTTTGCATGTTAGAAAAACGCAGAAGCTTTGAAATTCGTTTTGGGGGAAAACGCAACATAGTTTGTACACGTGAAAGAGTTTAATCGACACAAGAAAGAATTTTAAATTTATTTGCAAACGTTAATATTTTGATATATGACGCTGATTTTAAAATCACAATATTAATCAGTTGAAGGTTTGTTTTTCTTTTACATTTTTAGGCTTCGCTTCAGTGAGATTAACCCTTACTGGTTTCATTTGTTCACTTTTTTATTCTAACATGCAATAACGTGTCATATAGCTGATAATAAATAACAGTCGCCCGGATTATATTAATATTAAAATAATAATAATATAAGCATCCGTGTGTTTTGTTTTTTTTTTAGATATAGGGCTGCGTAGTAAATATGTCTTTTAAATAAATGATATGGTTTTATATGAAAACCGATTTACATTCAGTATTAATTGAAAAATCAGACAAACTCACATGTTTGAAAATAATTTTGCTCACGCAATTAGAGACAAACTTCGACTATTAAAGGCCACATTTTTCTAGTTTCTGTGACACAAGACAGCACAAATCTTGTAACAGCATCAGATGAGAAGGGTGTGAACAATTAAAACAAATTTATGGTCAAAGAATTGCCGAGATTAAATTAGATTAAATTAAATTAAATTAAATATTATAAGAAACAAATGCATTTGAACAGACACATAAACAAAATCTGCATTTTATAATATTCATATTTAAGATTTACGTCTCTGTGCTGTAAAAAAAAATAATACTTTAATTTTATTCTCTGCAATTTTAAAAACACGATCTTGCTGACATTTTTTTAAACAATTTCGTGTAAATTGAATCAAATGTTTTTTTGTTTTATTTTATGGGCCTTCTCTCTCGTTTGTTTCAGGTCTCTTTCAGCTCGGCACCAGCTGTGGCCGCCAGGTGTCGCTACATGGCCGCATATTTTCCATCCAGCGAGTCTATGAAGGGAAAAGCCACAGTTACATTTGCTGCTGCCCTCCTCTCCTTCTCTTTCTCTCATTCTCTCGCTGTCTCCCTCCTCCCTTTACTAACCCTCTGACACCAGACTCTGAGAATCGGTGGAGGGGAAAATGAGGCTTTGGAGCTGAAGAATTTACAGTTAGTCGCGAAACTTTTACAAGTATTTGAGTTGCTCACTCCACTTTCTGAAACCCTATAGTCACATTTCACTCCGGCGGGGTCAAAAAGAGTTCAGGTTGAGACGGCTGAGGTAATGCTTTCTGCAGGAGGAAAGCCAAAATATTATTAACAAAATATAGATAAAATAATGTGAAATAAATTTGTCACAAATGAGGAAAATTCAATGTTTGTGGAGATTATTAATATAATTTAATCCGTTGCGTTCTTCACACAGGGATGACGCAAACTGCATTACTTTTATAGCGAAAAAAATGAAGTTTTAGGCTAAATTATGCACAAAAAATCTGCATTTCTTTTATTTATCATTGTTTAAGCTGTAAGTTTTTTACTTCCCGAGCCTCTCCAGTAGTCAGTCTATGATCCAGTCTTATCTCGGCGCCTCTATACATTAGCTGAGCTGATTTACATAATCTCAAATACTGAAGAGGGCCAAAGAAGAACAAAGTTACAAACAAGATTAGGGCGATTTTATTTGTTCCTGCGGTTGAGCGCCAATTGTTTCTCCAGGAGTGTTTAAGGTCACTAAGAGGATTTGAAGCCCGTTTCATATCACTGATCTTTTTGAGGGAATTAAATCAACAATGCATTTCTCTCCATATTTAGCAACAGGCTGTGTGTGCGTGTGTGTGTGTGAACAAACCGAGCCCTGCAGGGTAAGAAGAAAAAGAAGAGGGGGAGAGGTGGGATTGTAAGTCCTGCAAAGAGTAAACAGAGGAGTGGGGAAGTTCAGTGCTGCTGCTCGGCGGTCCTGCCTGGTGGTGCACCTTTTAGGATGTGACATGCAGTGGATCTTTAGCCTGGTGATTGTCCCACTAGTGTTTTCCTTGAAATGGATCCTCTCTCCCCCTCCTCTAATGAATCCAAACGCAGCTGGCCATGTCCCCACACGGACACCGAGAGCTTTAACCCTAAACTGACCTCAATTTGACACCACCAGATGAAATTTTACCGCCTGTTAATGCCATCCACTGATTTTTTTTTCATACGAGTTCTGTGTGCGCACCTGAAAAAGGGCGAGAGCCACTTGTAAGAAATATAAAACTAGTTAAAAAACTGTGTAATTGTGTGTGAGAGGTGTCCTCCTGGAATTATCTGGCTTGTAAACGCGCTCAGGTTAGAAGCAGGGGGAGTTGAAGTTGGCACAGGTCTTGTTTATGAGGAAAATTAATTTTAATTACCTATTGAGTGAATGATGATTAAAATAAAATTAGGAAAATGAAACAGCGACTTGTGTAATGTCGCATTATTAAGCGAAATTAAGCTATTTCGCAACCTAAATATTGTTAATGATGATGTCTTGTGTTTATGGCTTTCATTAATTAGTCAAATAAATAGTTCACAAAAGAAGGAGTTTAAAATTTCACGTCGTTAGGAGGAGTTTTATAGGGAAGGATGTGTTTCCGTGGAGCCGTGCATTGGACACGCATAATTAGCCTCTGCTATTTTCACACGCTCTTCGGGTGTTTACATCACTCTCCTCGGGGGCAAATCACATATTTTTACAATAAATGTGGAAAAAATGCGCTAAAAATTGCAAGAACTGGAAGTATGCGTAAAAATCCGCTCATGCGCTTGGATTTTTAGGATGCAACGTGCGCTTTAACGGCACATTAAACATGAATTTGAGAATATATTCTGCATTTTTTAATACTCCAGTCAAAACTTTCTCTTTACTGCGCCGCGTAAAGGACGCGCGTCCACAACAAAACGGTAGATACAGTATAAGGTTTATTCTACTTACCGTGGTTGTCCAAAAGAAGCAGGATTGAGGAAAAAAGTCAAGCGTTAGAGCACAAATCAATGTGAACGACAGTATTTGGCTTATGAAAATCTTCAATAGCAGCAGGGTCTGCCGGGCTGGTTGTGTTTACAGAGTGTAAGAGAAGAAGAGACTTGGAGACGGTGAATGCCTTGGCTCTCTGCGCACCGCTCTGCAGCTCCTTCCCGGGGTATTGCACGTTGAAATGTCCACACAGCCGTTTGTCAAACCCTGCAGTCCTACACTTCCCACCCCCCTTTATGCCAACAAACATAACTGTTGTCGCGGCTTCATTTATTAAATCTTTTCCCTTTTTTCTGTTTAAAAAAACTCTTGCCATTTCTGCAATCGACCCTGAGCAACTCTGCTTGCTGTTTTGTTTGTTGAGAGAGTTTATTGACCCTCCAAACGGTAGCCACAGCCCATCTCCCAATCTGAGCGTGTGTCCACCTTAATCCTAACCTGTGAATAATTAATTCCCACCATCAAAAATGTCCCATAAATGGAGCCTTTTTATGTGAGAAGCTGTCAATACAGCCATGATGCCATATTAGCACTGATGGAGCTAAATATTAAAGGGGATAGATAGATGGCCTGCTTCTTTTTTTTGTGCGTAAAAGTGCCCAGACTCCAAAAAGGGCTTCACTCTGCAAATCGATGGCCGGAGCGTTTTGCTCCTCCTCTAAACTTCAATCTCCTCACATGATTGATGATCTTGTGGAGCTTTGATAATTGACTACTCTGAGGTAAAGGCACGGATTTCTATCAAGAGAGGGGATTGGACGAAAAGCAACATACAAAATTACTTTCTCCACTAAAAAAAAAAAAGCTTTTTTCTCCTCTTGGAAAAGTTCATTCTGGGCTTTAGAGGGGGTGCTGCGTGTCGTTTAATTTGCTAAAAAAGATAATTAGCTGTTAGATTAGGAGGTATTACTGAGATATTAGGCACAGCGGCTTATAATCACAAAACAGATAACAAGTAAGCGTCATGCTCATATATTAAACTCATTCAGAAGATGTCCTGATAATTTATAGTCCTTTGTTTGACTTATATCACTGGATGTATAAGGGTGAAAATATTTATTTGTGCGTAAAAGTTTGGCATTAAAATGAACTTTTTAACTGTATGTTGTATTTCATGCAGTTTAATCACTCTGTGTTTAATTTAACTTGCAGCTGAAGTGTTCGCGCTGCTAAACCTTCCTCATTCAGCCTCTTCTGCTTCTCTCTTTTAGGACTCTTCCCTGCGAAAAAAAAAAGGAATTGGGTGGGAGTTTGGAGCTGTGTTGCTTTTGCCTTTTTTACCCCCAGTGTGGAGTTGAAGCCGTCCCTGTGCAGCCTCGCATACACTCTGCATATCACAAGATTTGGTCTCTCCTCTCTCTTTTCTGGAGCTGCTGTAGGACTGGCTATGGCCACCACTACTTCCGGGATCCGTCATTTCATTCGCCCACCGCTCAGCGCTGCGAACTGACTCTGTTTCTATAAGCAAGCTAGCAGCCAACCTGCCAACACTCGCTGACACTCACTCATCTCAGTTTCGCCAGATAGACGAAATACCTACGGGGGGAAAGAAAGGAAAGATCCGAATCGCAATCTCTTAATTTCTACTTGCTTTTTTCCTTCTTTTTTTTACAGTGATAATAAAACAAGATAGCGATCTGGAGGCATTAAAGGAGACGCGGACTTGCGGGATGAAAACGGACTAAAAAGATTCGTCCTTCTCTTGAACATCATCACCAACCGTCATTCATTCATTACCTTGACAACCTCTGGCTTTGATTGACAGCTGGAGTGGCAAAAAGCCATGAGACACGACAGTTTAGTTACATGCAGGTTGTTGATGGGCCGATTGTAACCTTCACTTTGGCGCATTTTTTTCTTTTTTTTTCCGAGGAAAGAGGGAAAACAAGAAAAATTGCAAAACTCCCCGATGCTACGATTTCAACTGAACCACACTGGCGAATAGGAGAAGTCGCAAAGTTGGTTGAAAGAGGAATCTTTGCCACTAAATCACTTTCTAACCGGGACTGGGATATTAAATATACGACAGATTCAGGAGTTTATTGGAGCGCAGCCTGATGGCGCAAAGGGTAGGTTTTAAATCTCCTACACTTACCTGTTCAAATCCACTGTAGGGAGGCCCCTCGTATCGATAACCTCTTGTCGGCTGGTGGCAAATTTACAAAGTATTCATATCAAAGCGGCTATATTTGACATTTTTGCAGCGCCCCTGCTCTTCAAGCAGAGTGACAGCCTCTG
Organism: Lutjanus argentimaculatus; assembly: GCA_034769285.1. Taxonomy (NCBI): domain Eukaryota; kingdom Metazoa; phylum Chordata; class Actinopteri; order Lutjaniformes; family Lutjanidae; genus Lutjanus; species Lutjanus argentimaculatus. The sequence continues at coordinate 23,205,337 of JAWZSL010000003.1, read as the reverse complement.
CTTTCACCGACAGCCTCCACGGCGTGCAGTCGTGGAGCAGTTTCACAGGAGACTCCAAACTAATTCGCTCTTTTCACCCACCAAACTTCTCCTCCGCGGAGCACCTAACTTATTATGTTTTTGGTAATGACAGAGCGTTTAGCAGATAGAATATGTGACACTTTTCTGTCCTGCTGCAGCGCTTTTTTCTTCTTAGTTTCTCCTCTGCTGCGTGTGTTCACAATGAGACGGCATGCTTTTTCTGCTTTCCACATTTGTTTCCAAAAAGTACGCGTCCAGCCCGCTGACTTCTGCTCTCATTTTATTCCCAGTACGATGAGCTGGCCCACTACGGTGGGATGGACGGAGTCACGGCGTCGATGTACGGGGACCCGCATGCTCCCCGGCCGCTTCCCCAGGTCCACCACCTGAACCACGGACCGCCGCTGCACGCCAGCCAGCACTACGGAGCCCACGCTCCGCATCCAAACGTTATGCCCACCAGCATGGGCTCTGCTGTCAACGACGTTTTAAAGAGGGATAAAGATCAAATTTATGGGTAAGGTTTGCATGATCCAAATACGCGTAGAGTTATTTTTATATTTTTCAAGTTTTCAGCTTTTCTCTAAGTTTGTTTTGCTGGAGTTTCTCTCTTCGCCACTAAATTTAAACAGTGTTTTGTGTAGGATTGACCGCAATTTTGAAGCTCTATTGTTAAAGTGTAATTTTAGACGCATTGTAGAAGGCATCGTCGAGCCTGCAGTAAGTAAGAGTAAGCCTCCAGCTTGAAATACAAGCTATAAAATAATATGGAAGCTCCCTGTGCGTATAGTCCAAGCTCGAAAGTCACAGACTGCGTGGAAATATAATAAAAAAACATTTTTCAGCATTTCAACAATTCTTCCATGTCATAAAGTTTGCTTTAACATTAAGCCACGCTATTATTTATCCGTCTTTAAAATAGCCTTAACTCATTTAAACGTTGTCGTTGCTGCTCCTGTAAAAACTTCTCAAATGTTTTCAAATATTGTTTGCATGAACACAAACACACACACACAGCGTTACAACGCACCGTGTGTCTTTGATAATTATATTTTTATTCTATTATCGTCAGATAATGGAAGAAAACACATTTACATGCTCTCAGTGAGGATTGCAAAAGTTTAAAAATGTTTTCAGACATTTGTCACTAACACACGCACACAGAAAGTGCCATAAATCCACAGTGTATCATTATAATCTGGGATGTAGAGCAGAGAAAATCCTCTCCATCTCTTTTACTCACCTTTCCATACGCGGAATAGAGTTTACGTTTCTTTTTATGCTGACACAAATCCTAAAAAAAGACAAATTAATAATCTGATGCCAAATTTTGTCAAGTTAACGTTTTGCTCCAGAAGTAGCATTTTATTCTGAGATTATAATTTTGTCTTTAAAAAAAAAAATATTACCTGACAGTTTGTCTCATGATGCTGATTGAATTTAAGTTAAGACTGTAAAACATTTTTATTCACCTCTGACTCACTTTTAACGCTTTAATTCTAATAAAGAACAAATAGTAAAGTCCCCGGTGCCTCAGTACGTGTTTGAGTGTAACTTAAAATTATTATTTCACTGTAAATTCTTTTGCAGGCTGTATAATTTCTCTAAAACCCCTCTCGTGTGTTTGCCTTGTTTTGTGTAGAGTTTTGTTGACTTCTCAGCCGTTTTCAGTTTGCACTGCAAGAAATGTCAGTCTCAACAAGTCGATTAATATCATATTGAGTCTGAAATCCTCACATATCCCAAAACCAGGAGTAAAAATATTCCAGATGCGTTTTCACACACTCAGAACAGCTTCTAAAAACACTCATCTTGACTCCAGATATATTGTTTGAGATGTTGTCTGTTCTGTTTTAAAAAGCGGTGAAGAAAAGTGCGTGAAAACTTAACAGCGTGAAAAGTAAAATTATACTCATAAGATTTGGTTTTATTTTTCAGTTGCTGTAAGAAAATAATAATGTGAGGCGCAGGGAGCCGACAGATACGCGTGCTGCTGGTACATTTTTTGCAGTGGGCATTGTGGAGCCGGTGTGCTGCTGCTGCTGCTTGTTCTCAGCCTGTGTTTCCCCTCTTGCAGTCACCCTTTATTCCCACTGCTCGCACTGGTTTTTGAGAAGTGCGAGTTGGCGACGTGTACTCCGAGGGAGCCCGGCGTTGCAGGCGGCGATGTCTGCTCCTCAGACTCCTTCAATGAGGACATTGCAGTCTTTGCCAAACAGGTCAATTTAGAAATACTAAATAAAATAAAATAAAATAAAATACATATTTTGAGGATTGTTGTGGCTGCGTCATGACGCATAGTTTTCTGCCTGCTTCATATTTATTTTATTGCAATAAAACTTTGTGTAATAGTGTGTGTTCTGTGCAGAATATTTTCAGGCTTCATTCAGGACAGAAATAGACCCACATTCCGCACATTTCATGCCAAACTAACTTTGACTTTTGGTGTATTATTTTAGGTCCGAGCAGAAAAACCTTTATTTTCATCAAATCCAGAGTTGGACAATTTGGTAAGCAAGCGCCCACTTCTTTGACGTCTCTGTCCCTCAGTAATAATCGCCGCTCCGGTGCTTTGTTTTGTGGGGATTTATATTCTGCAGTGTCCGCAGCCTCACACAGTAAATATGTGAACATATGATTTAAACTTCCGCACTCATGTCAGATCAGTTTTGAGGTGAAGCTTTGTGACCACATTCACCGCTGTCATTGTTCCCATCTAAACTGACCCAGCTGACCAGTGTGTGATCACCAATTAGCTTTCATTTTACAGTTAAAAAAATATTATAGCTCTCACTGGCTGCCAGTTCACTCCATAGTGTTATGACGGGCGGATTATCACATTATAACTCAACATAAGCGTAAAAAAAATACTCAAAATATTAATTTTGTGATGTAAATTGTGTTTATTTTGCTCTTTTTTTCCAGATGATACAAGCCATACAAGTATTACGGTTTCACCTCTTGGAATTAGAAAAGGTAAATATTATACACATTTGTCTATTTTTTTTAATGTATTTTAATATATTGCTATCACTAGACGTGCAGCGCTGCAGATATGAAAAAAAGAAAGTTTCAGGTGTTTCATTTTCATAAAATATGCTATTTTATTTAGCCAACTCTTCATGTGACTTATTGATAGAATATGATGCTCACGTTGCACATTGTTATCGATCCACAGATTTAGTTTCAGCTGCTCATTATTCCTCCTCAGCTTTACGGCATGCTGTTTATTTTTTGTCGTTCAACTTGTTGCTCCAGTCTCAGGAGAATAATAAGCTCCGCAACAATTTCACTATTGTTTCCTCGCCCGCCGATAATGCCCCCTTAATTGGAGTTATTCTTGGACTGGCTGAAGCAGTTTCCCCCCCATCCTGAAAAAAGGTGTTTTTTTTTTTCCTTCTTTTTTTCTCCTATAGGTGCATGAGCTCTGCGACAATTTTTGCCACCGGTACATCAGTTGTTTGAAAGGAAAAATGCCAATAGATCTAGTTATTGACGAACGGGATGGCAGCTCAAAATCAGATCACGAAGAACTCTCGGGATCGTCGACTAACCTCGCAGATCACGTAAGTACCAGCATTCCTTTATTATATTCGTGATTTTATGTGTGTGCTGGATTTGTGCGTCTGTGATGCTGATAGAAAACACCCGAGCATTTTTAATCTGTTAAACACTTTGCATGTGAATAATCGGCTGTTTTTAAATAACCAAATTTGTTTGATGTTTCCCATAATGCCAACTTTTGTGCCACTTAGCCTCTGCTCGGTGTGTGTGACCCCGCTGTGCCATCAGTAAATAGAGCATGCTCTGTTCTGCAAGGAAAATCTGCCGATCGATGTTCTGGGGTCAAAAGCTAGATGTGATACAATAGACTGAGTTATTGTTTTAGTCTTTTGATTAGGGCCAGTCATGTGTGCATAATGCGTCCGTGCTTGCTAGAGATTTGAGTGTGTGTGTGTGTGTGTGAGTGTGTGTGTGTGTGTAAATCGCTGCCGTGCATTATGGAGAGCTGAAGAAGGAAAAAAAAAACGTGAGGCAATTATCTGTTACGCAGGTTTAACGTTAAAGCAGGGTATCAGCGGTTAAGCTGTAGCTTTAGGCCAATATTTAAAAAGAAAAGGGCTTTATATTTGGGGGCTGTGGGAGCTGCTGGATATGGCCTGTGTGCGTAAAGCTGTGGATTTTTTTTTTTCTTTTTTTGCTGCAGAGGTGGAGAAAGTGGTAGCCCTATTGAAATAGATCTCAGAGCTAAAGGCTTACCATCAATGTCAAGTTCACAAGGCATATGATGGTTCGTCTGGAGGCCTTCCATTGCTGTTGATGTTAATGTGTTTAATTGTTTCGTATTGATTTGCCGTGTGGGTTTTGCTCTGCAGTGGCTTTTTTCCTCTGTGCTTCCCCGCGTTTTATGGCTGCAGGCTCCATAATGCTGAATTCAATTATATGCACCTGAAGTACAGTAGCTTTAAATTTGAAGATCGATTCCTCTGGTTTAAATCGTGCATTTTCGGTGTAATAAACACAGCCCCCCCCCCCCATCTCCTCCCCCACCCCCCCTCGCAATATGGATTGAGCTGACTGTATTATTGAGTTGATATCTGTGAATTATTGCGTCTTGCATGCCTGTGATAAAGCTAATGTTTTGGTGGAGGGGGAAAAATAAGCGGGCTATTGCAACAAAGTGACTAGTTAATATCTGTGCAGCACAAGGGCCAAGCCTATTAGGAATTAAAGCAGATTTAAGTGTTATGCAAAGTCACTGCGCTGCATCTGTTGGGTCTGGCTATAGGCCTAATAGCGGTGGATTCCCTCTGAAAGCCCGGCGCACCGCACACAAGGTGAATTAAAGCACGATTAGAGCGAAGGTACCCATGTTGGTTTGAGAAAAACGGTTAGAAAACGGCAATATTGTGGTCCTCCTCCAGCACAAGTGTAGAAATGAGGCATGCTGTTGTTTATATTGTAGAGATTAGATAAACTAGCCTGTTTAGTTTCATGGCAGATGGTTGATACTCAAGCCAATTTCCAATGGTGCCTCCACTGCAGTGCTCAGACACCAGCTTTGTCATCAAGTCCATGCACTTGTGAGAAATATTTTGATAATTAGAAAATTAGATATGCCAATAAAGCAAATCAGGAGCAGCAATAAACAAAGAGGGGCTGCATGACAAACCATTTATCCTGGAGTCATTTGGAGTGACCACCTCATTAGGTATTTAGGTTTTGAGGGATTTATTTCACTTTTGTGGCACCAGTGAACTTTTTATTATAGCTAACCGCTGGCATGAATTTGACAAAAGCTAAAGTTTTTTTTTTCTCCTTGTTTGCTTTTTGAGCTCTGCCTGGAAATATACACACTACAGCTTATAGTTATTTTTTTGATAAATGAAATACAGTCCCATGTTTTTGTATTTTTGAAAGCGTGTGCGCACCTTGTGATGATTTGTCCTTGAAAACATTTGAATTTTAATGTAACATTTTCAAGACTTGAAAAGTGCTTGGATTTTGGATAAAGTGCTTGAAGTTGCGGTTGCATTACTTTTATAATAAATCCCTACCTGACTGAATAGTCCACTTTTTAGATAAAGAAATAGATTAATTAAGATATTGACTGAGCCAGATGAGACATTTTGAAACATGAAACTTTGCTGCATTTTCCTTTAATTTGTCACCCTTCTCTAGAATGCTATCATGAAATAATTTTGGTTGCTTATTGCACAATGACATCCAGTTTAATATGATTAAATATATGTATATAAATATATAATTTACCACGGCTGCAAGGTGCTGAAAAAGCTTGAAAATGCACCTTGAAAATTCTTGAAAAGTGCTTGAATTTGACTTAATAAAGGTGAAGGACGGAAAGGTGTAAGAACACTAGATTTACTGGAAATAATATTTGCAGAAAGTGAAACTGTGTAGTAAATAGTTAACTTCCTCAGCAGTCATTTCCATGTCTTAATTGAAAGGAGTCCAGCTTTTCATGCCCAAAATGTGCTTTGAATATTGGAAACAATGCACACAAAAAATGCACTTGGCTGCAAAAACTGTGCCGCTGGATGGAAAGCAATTTTTCTGTCCTACTTGTCTTGATTTATTTATTTTCTTTATTCATTTGTATTTGGCTCTATTTTATTATTCATTTGTGTCCTCGCTTCCCATTGAGGAGAGGAAGGAAGGCGGTTTGATAGTTAGATATGCTAATTTATTTAGTTAGAATCTCTCACGTCCGTTTTTCTTTGCTTTGATATGCATTTTTAATATATAGCCCTAGGCTACATCTCATTTGGTGAAAGTTGGTTTTTCTGGAGATGATGAGGCTCTTCACTGTGGAGGAGGCGGCCCGTGGAGCTTGTTTTTATGTATGTGCGTGTGTGTGTATACAGTATATGTGTGTGTGAGTTTTTTCTCCCCTCTTCATACCTGACAGCGGAGCATAATAAGCACAGTTTTATTTACACTTGAATGCAGCATTGTCTTAGAGATGATTGGATTATGGTATAGTGAGAGCGGGATGAGTCCTTGCTGACACTGTTGATTTCCTTTACTCGCTTGCGGTGACTATCTCAACCATGTAGCCCACCCAAGGCTTCCTAACTCAGATCAACCCCTTCCCAATTAAAAGAAAGAAAAAAAGATGTTGTATTACACATGAAGGGTGATGGGGAGAAAGAAAAAAACACACAGAGCAGTGTAGATTTGTAAACGGTTGGTACAGTGTGTGTGTGTGCTTGTCAATGGTTTGCTCTCTTGTCTTTTAATTAATGAATAAAATTTCTGTCTCTTCTGTGCTACATCCAATTAGGGAGGCAAATAGAATTAACAGTGTCTGAATATTATCTGTTCTAATGAATTAGCCTTTGTGTCTTCTCGTGCTATTCTTCAGTCAAGCTTACATATTAGCAGAAGGCTTTTCATTTCCTCCATGCATATGCATTACGCTTTTGAAAGTGTCTGTGAATTTCTGCACAGTTTCACATTTGTTCTGCAGAAAGTGTGCAGGATTTGCAGGTCCCGGCGCTTTGTTTTGGAGAGCTCTCCTCGGGGAGTGATAGTAGTTCCCATAGAGGTTATGGCGCAGCTTATCTTGACCGTGCATGGCTGGAAAGGGAAAAAAGGGGGAAAAAGCGTTCTCTGTTTACATTTGATTCTCTGGTGCAGGCTCTGAGTGAGCGCTGTGGGCCATTGGTCAGACACGGTGATGTCACAGGTTCAGTCAAGTAAATGCAATAGTTCATCTTGTGGCCGTGCAGTGATTTACTGTGTGTATCAGTGGAGATGGGTGCTCAGTAATGTCCTGTTTCTGTGTGTCACTATGCACGCTGCAGCGCATGTCTCCACAGCAAGCCCTCGGGCCGAGCCGGCCTGCTGAACCGTGGAATTTCTCAGTTTTGGAGGTGTTCTAATTCAACTAGCTTTGTTCTCCTCGGGGACTGACTACGTTTGGATCTCTCTCCCCCACCACCTCCTCCCCTCCCCTCCTCTCCTCTCCTCTCCCCTTCTCATGAAAACAGTGCATCGTTGACTTGGACCGCTCAGTCTGTTCCACACAATTGTTTTGTGATGGTGGGATGTCTGGCCTAACATTTCCTATTTGATTAGTGTTCAGAGGCAGGGCGCTGTTGGCAGGCATATCTAATCATCGCTACCGTGGCTGCAGAGAGGCGAGGCTCACTTGTTGCATCTCCCACAATCCCCTTCCTTTAACTGCATGTATGCTGTAAATGACTGCAATAAAAAACAGTTGCTGTGCAGTCATCTTAGGATCATGACATGCACGTATGTTGACTTGTATTCAAATACAACATACAGTTGAAGTTAGTACACATATACACTGAGTGGCCTCTTTATTAGTTACACTGTACTAGAGCTGTCACGATACTAGAATTTTAAACTTTGATGCAATACTATTTTTTTTTTAAAGATACTTATTTCAATACCACGACAACAAGAAAAAAGTAGACACATAAAAGAATTTTTTTTTTTCTTTTTTTTTTTGATTAACTACCTGCACACAGTGGCAAAAAAGTCACTGAGAACTGTTTGAATTTACTGCAAGAAAAATTTCAGGAAGGATACTAAAGACTGAACAGAACTGAGGTTTTTAATGATGGATATTGTATTGTTTTAAACTTGTAGTATTGAGAAAGTATTTATACTTGGATGCTTTTGTCAACCTTAAACTGTAAAATCTATTGGAAATTCAATGCAACCACAGGCACAGATTTCAGAGCGAATGGAGGGTACAGATCCCCCTCAATATTTAAACATGTGCATTTGTCCCCTCCAATGTAAACATCAAAGTAGGAAAGGTCTTTTATTTTGAAGAACCACCTACACGAGAGTCTTACTGCATTATATTCCATTATATTTGAATTGTCACCTAGCACCTGAATTTTGTGTTTTCCTTTACTCTAATAAAAGACATTTCCACCGTAAATTGAGGCAGAAAAGGCAGAAATTGAATGCAGAAAATTAAATGTTTGACAGTAAAAATATTTCTGGGGGAGGCCCCAATTTAATTCATTTCTCCCCAATATTGAAAACAAAACCTGAGCCCTTGAATACATCAGCTCTGCCATACATTGTACTTTTATGAAGTTTACGATGTTCAGTTTTGGTTGATATTGTCAGAAAAGTCAATTACACGTTTATTACTGAGGTTTTAGTTACACTGTACAATATAACACCTGGCACCTTTGTGTTTTCCTCAATAAAGAAATTTACACTATAATTTGAGGTGAACACACCACTCACTATAGAAGAGTACAACACCACCTTTAACTATGACCTAAATACGATCACATATCATTTAATTGAGGGGTTCCCCAACTTTTTTTTTATGTCAAGGACGTATATTAGAGCACAGACTTCTTATTTGAAAGGATTTTGTCTTAAGGAATCCCCTCTGAGTATTTTTTTTAAATACAGTGCACAACCCAAATACATTGTGTTTAATGTAAGAGAGGAGTAAAGAAACCAGAAAATATTCACATTTAAGAAACTCAGAATTTTTTTTTCTTACAAAATAATTCAAACTGATGAATCAGTTATCAAAATAGTTGACAACTAATTGATCAGTGATCAAACTATTATCACTATAAATTACAGTCAATCAAAATGAACAACCCTAATTTTTCCCTTTTGTTCTAACTTCCAAAAAATCTGCTATAAGTTAAAAATATTCTATTTCTCCTTTTTCTGGGGACCCCATACAACCCACTCAGTGACCCTTGTTGGTTCCCGAACTTCAGTTTGAAAACCACTAATTTAATTATAATCACCATTATGACAGTGTCAACAAAAACCTGAACATAATAGGCGTCATGAGAATAAAAGAACAACTGCATTGGATTGCATCAGTTTGTGCAGGTGTACAAGTAAAGTGGCCACTGAGTGTTACTGACATATTTCAAGGTTATTATTTGAGTGGATTAACTGAAAGTTGAATTATTTATAATAATTTGGATGTTTTATATTAATGCCATTTCATATCTTGGAAAAGCTCATTTTCCTCTTTGCCAAACCTCAGACTCAACCTTTTTTTAATTTAATCTCTTCTTTCTGAAGACATATTTTAACATGTAATCTGCCATTTACTACAGTGAGAAAGGTTGTTTTTGCCCCAGAGAAAGTTTTCTGAAGCATAAATACAATCAGTCAATCCCTTGTGTCTGTTAAAACATGTTCTTGTGAATTATTAGCTGCTAAATTAAGGACTCTTTATATTCGGGATAATTGGAGGGTGTTGTAAATACTCCGTTTTCAATAGAGGTGCACCTACACTTCTCTAAAGAGGCTGTATATAATTACGTATGAGGAGTTTTTTCTCTGTTTACACCATGTGGCAAGATGTGTCTTGAAATGTCAGCTCACTTTATGATTTACGGCCCTGTGTGTTTTCTGGTGTGTCAGCAATTCTGAGCATGTTCAGCACAGGATCCCTGAAGCTGCAACACACACACACACACACACACACACAACGACACACGAGGCTAGTCGTTCTTACACCAACAGATTTCTTCTCCTTTTCCTCCAGCTTCCAGGGGAATTTGAGGGAAATTCAATGATGCCGCTAAATCAATTTTATTTGAAATTCCTAGGGATGTAGGCAGAGTGCGGGGAGGGAAGTGAGATTGTGCCAGGCAGGTGTTTGTAAATGAGAAACAGGGGACAGGAGCAGAGGAGTATACGGCGGCGGCGGCAGCAACATTCTCCTGCTCTCCTGTGGCCTGGCTCCACTACGAGCCTTCCTCCCCATATTGTCTCCTGCTTTTATATTAATTACAACTTGTATTATCAGCTGCCAGTTGCTAACCCCAGCAAATAGAAAAGGCTGCCCCCAGAGACCACACTTCTTTTGTATCTTATTCTCCATCTAGTCCTATTGTGTTTATATGTGTGTGTGTGTGTGTGCGTTTGCTTGCTCTCCTCCTCCTCCTCCTCCTCCTCCTGGTAACACTGCTCTTTAACACAATTAGTGAAGAGCATGGAGTGAACCATGTTTGACTCCTAATTATGCCCAGCTTTAGGGAATAGTCACATGGGCTAGAGGGCTTTTTTTTTCTCCTCTTTTTGCTTCTTCCTGTAGGTTGAGGAAGACTGTTTGGGTGACATGATTTTTTTTCCCAACTTGTTTGAACTTTATCAGACCCACGAGGCTTGTGACAAAATGGTTGTGTGTGTGTGTTTGTGTAGCGCGGTGCCGTGTCTGTTGATGCACCCTCCATGGCTCAGAGAGGAGCACTAAATTATTCATGGGGAGGAAAGGCTGTTGCTTTTGTCGCTGTGTTGAGCTTGGAAAGTTAACGCTTTTGTTGTGGTGTTTGTTGTCTTGTTTTGCAGACGGGGTTGTGAATGAGAGGTGACTTACAGGTATTAAAAGAGAGGAAGAGAGCGTGCTTCATCAAAGATATCTGCTGAATATTCACTGGGGCTAGTATCCACTGTGGTACAGGGTTCAAGTGGGTCAGAACTCTTCCCGCCCACGTCAGTTTTTACTTGCTCCTGCACAAACTGTTTTTTTATCAGTGGTTATCAAATAACAACAAAGAGGAAACTTGATTGTCGTATTTTATCGAGGGCTACGATGTCTATACAATCCTAGAGGATAGTGAAAAATTGCCATCCCAGTTATTCAGAGTTCAAGATGATGTCTTTAAAGGTAGAATGAACGGGTTTTGTCCATGCTGATCACAAATGCAACAAAAAGATAACTGATTGTTGTGTCTCATTCCCAGGATATCAGTTACTGGCGTTTTTGGTTTGGTAGAACTTCCCGAGCACAGCAAAATAATGAGAAATACAGGTAGAGGGCAGAGTCTCTGCATGTGCAGCCACCACCACGGTCTTCTAGTGGGTCACAAGTGATAATTGAAAGGGGTTATGATTCTGTGCACAGTTTTTTTTAGGAAAATGCTGCAGATTGTGCCTTTGAATGTTGTTTTGTCAAAACCCAAAGATATTCAATTTACTCTATAATAAACAGAAAAAGTGGGAAATCCCCATATTTGTGAGGCTTTTTGTACCGTTTTTGCATTACAAATTACTTTAAAGGCATAATATGCAGCATGTTCCTCACAAACAGTGTGTAGAATAAGAAACAGAGGTGTGTGATGGTGGCTGTGTCTGCAGAGACCCTACCATCTGCCTGTATTTCCTTATTTTCTCATTATTTTTCTGTGTTCAGGATGCTTCACCAGTCTAAAACATAAGTATGTGACATCCTAAGAATGAGACTGAACATTAAACTGTCTTTCTGGTCTGTTTACAAGCAGTTCGGTCAAATCCTACTGATTCTACCTTTAATGATTTATCAGTTATCAAAATAGTGTAATTCTTTTTTTTACCACCTGCTCAGTCGGGCAAGTGAGTTTGCTACATTCACCAGCCAGACATGGCTATTTTACATGCAAGGGGGCAATCCTTATTGCTGAGCCCTGTGTTCTTATTATTAGGTCATGTAAAGTGCTGTGGTCTGCTTTTTTGCTCTATAAGAAACAAACTAACAAAGCTTTATCTATATCCCTGCATACAGCCCATTAAACCCACAGGGTAGCAAATCATAGCAAAATATCATTCCCTTTAACACCATTAGCTGAGGTGTCTTTGAATTTAATTTAGTGCCAGCGCCATTAAAAATGACACATTACTCTGCAATGATAGCTAAATTAAGTCCTATCGATTCAGCTGTTGCATTAAAACCGTGCTGTGGCCATAGCTGGCAAGTGTTACAGAGAGAGAGACTGTGTGAGAGCAGCGAGCAGAGTTTTTCAGCTCTGTCTCGCATCTCGCCGGCAGTGGGTGTCTCATTGTGAGGAAGTAGAACCCAGTCATTTTCTTCTCTGGGAACAACACAGAGAGCACGGAGCCCAGCTCTGCCTAAATACATTATGCACTCTGGGAGTCTGGGAGTTTTACCTCTCTTTCTTCCTTTCCTCCTTGTGCCATATGACAAAGACAGAATTAGACTGTTTTCAGAGGCTTGATTGCCACAGTGGTGATTTTACTCAGCGTACAAAAATTACTATAACAACAGACTTGTTTCCCCCGAAGTATACCATTTGTTGATCAGTGGCCCAGAGACGGGAGCACATTAGAACCTAACCGATATAAGATTATTCAGACGGATGCAGATTTTGAACGGAAATTTTCACTGATTACCGATGGTGGCCGATATAGTGAATTTTTTAGCTGGAATAAAAATATGGATTGTGCACCAATTTTGCACAGATATGACTATGCAAAGTTACTCAGAAGACAGGTACAAAAATGTGTACTGCAGCCCAAATAGTGAGTTCAAGCAAGACGAGCACAACTTTGTAATTTGACAATAAAGAGCAATGACGAATCTCACAATGTAAGCTGATCAGCGTTTATAACTGTCAATTGTCTGTCAATGTAAAGTTAAGCCTGTTATCCTGAAAACAAAAACACTGCTCTGAAATTTCACATTATGGAATTGGAGTTCAGTGGCGACTGCCTTACTGCTGGCCAGAACTCCATTAAGGAATTGCTCAATTTAACTAATCTACTCCTTCTAAAAGATTATTAATGATTAATTACAACTCACAAACAGACACTAATTCTTTTGGTGAAAATTTGGCATTAATTTAAACTCGAATTAACATGAAACAGACAAACAATAACAGAAGTTATGGGCCAGAATAGAAATTTCAAAGGAGGGCTCTGCGGCTGTAGCGTTGTTGTCAGAGGAACAAGTATTCAACTTAACATGTTTCCTTAATCTCTAATGACATATCTTGGTCATTGTATGATTTATTACAGTAAAGATATTGCAAATTTCTCCTTTAAACAAATATATTAAAGAATATTGTACATGTTATTTAACATAATAATAATTTATCATATGCATTGTCAACCAATTGTAGAAATGAACACAGAGAAAATAAAAAGTAAATAAAAATAAATAATAACAAAATAAACATTAGGGGCAGGTTAGCTTCTCAGCATTTACACCTGCAAGGAAGTTACTCTTGTTGTCATAAATGCCTTCCATTGTACTAAAACTAAAACAGTTGGGTTTATAAAGAGTATGGTTCAGATCTGCTCTATTTGAAAAGTGCCCTGAGACAACTTTGTTATGATTTGGTGCTATGCAAATAAAATTAAATTGCACTGAATGAATATCAGGCCCATATCTCGCCAATATATCGGCTGACCGATATATCAGGCAGCCTCTAGAAAACATCACAATCATGCATCCCTTTCAGAGCGAGGACACTTGTTCCTCTGTGGAGGGGTACAACCCACGCATGGGGCTATTGTTCCCCCTGTCTTCTTACCCCTCTTCTGGGTAATTCTCCAAGCTCTTTATCTGATTGCCATCCGGTGAACAGCTGACGCTGAGAGGGGCCTTGAGTGGAGCGGAGGGTCTGAAGGGCCTTGTGTGTTTCTGTCTGCTGTTTTCAGCTCGGAGCTGTTTGAGAAAACAGCCCTCCTTCCCCAAAAAACTTAGCAGATAAAAGGGCCTCGCTCACAGGCATAACAGCAGCCTCGCCTCCGCAGCAGCAGAACAAGCAGCAGCACATCAGGACCGCGCACCCAGGGGAGCTCGGCAGCCGCTTGTCTTATAGCCTCTGTTTCCCCTGCAAACCTCCGCTAGTCTCCCGGCTCTATCCTGTCTGTCGTCCACCAGTACAGCTCACTCTGACTGGGGCCGGCAGGCAGGCTCCTCTGTGGCGGCAGCTGAGGGACAAGAAGTTCATCAGGAACTCAACTGAAGTTAGACAAAATGGTAAAAACGGTCTCTTTCTTGGAATATTCTGCGGCGTGTACATTTTCCTTCTGCTTTCGTATGTATGGATATGTGTTTATGTGTGTTCGAGGGAGAAAAAAAAGCCATAGCGGGAACTGAGAAGTGGGTTGAGGTTTGTGGGAAGCCTTGGTGCAGGCCTGTGTTTGTTTGGCTTGGGCTCTGCTCAAGGGGCTGCTTCTCTTGGGGCCCCTAGACAACGCTGGGCTCACGCTGGCCAACATTTTGTCATCATGCTCAGGTGACAGGTTAAAGCTACTACAAGGAGTTTTTAACTGGATATGAAACAGCCTCAATTTAATACTGATGCCTCTATATGACCTACATAAGCAAACAAGACCATCAGAAAGATTATTGGCTCTTTCTATGTAGTCATTCGTAAGGACTGCCACCAGGTCAGATTCTACATGAAATCTGATGAATTGAGCCTGTGTTTACATTTTCCCTTCCAAAGGTTATAGTGAGTCATATGTTAGCCAGTTTAAAGGAATCAGGATTCAGTCGGGATTCATATAAATTTATTCTTCATGTGATATATAAACAGATATATTTATATTCTATATTTATATTCTTCATTCTATATTTTGCAGTTATTGCGATGGAAACACTACTACTTTTGTCCACAGGGGCGTCCAAAATCAACAAAATAGAGAAGTTCTGTGTGGTAGCTTTAAATTGGCAAAGACTAGCCCGGGTTTTGTGAGCTATGATGCTGTAGGGTGCTGAAAAAGAAGGATTGCCAGCCTGCCTGGGGCAAGTAAAATGCCATGTCAGGCTAATAAATCTTGCAACTCACTTACCTGGACAAATATGGAGATTTCCTGCTTTATTTCCTTTATTATCATATTAGACTGAATATCTTTGGATTTTGGTCTAAAGACATTTAAAGACATCACACTTGAATTTGAATTTGATGGACATTTTTCACTATTTTCTAGTATTTTATAGATGTTGCAGCCCACAGAATGTCTTTTGGTTTAGACTGACAAAAGGAGGCATTTAAAGACATCATCTTGGACATTTGTCACTATTTTCTGATATTTTATAGAATTTGCAGCCCTAGATTAAACATGACAGATAACTTTAGTCTTTGGTTGTTGTTTGATAGCAACTCATAAAACAATTTGTACAGGAGCAAGTAAAGACTGACTTCGGGCAAGTAGATTTCTGACTCACCTTGCCTTTCTTTCTGCTGTACAATCTACTAGAGCTACTTTTTGTTCTACTAAAAAGAAAATAATTCCTACATGAAACTGCTTACAACAAGGTGTGTGGATTATTTTGAGTAACCTCTAAATAGACATTAGTGCTGATTGTTTCATATGTATTTTGTAGGTGCTTTGAGCACCAGAAGCCAACTGCCATTTTTTCCATTATACTCAAGAGAAGGCAGACATCTCTTCGGTCGATAGCTCCAGAACTCAGCAGCTCACACCTAAATCCACTATCTAGATGGATAAATAGCACTACAGACCAGAGGAAAAAGTATTTCTGATTTTGGGGTGAACTGTCTCTTTAACATTGAGCCCTGCTCTATCCACTCTGGGTTAGGGGACATTCGGATGTTGTATTTGATTGAGGCTGTGTCGAGTGTAGTAAATGACGTGATCTGTCTGTCCCCTCTATTGCCTGAATGGCAGAGGAAATTCCACCTCTAGCCTGCCTTCATGTGGCACTGATAAAGCCTTTCCTGTACAGTAGAAAATCCTGTTTCCCTGTGTGCAGCGACAGGGCAGTGGGAATGACCAGGAAAGAGAGGAGGAGGAGGAGGAGGAGGAGAAGAAGGAGAGAAAATGAGCTGCAGGAGGAAAAAAGAAAGATGTCTTAAAAGCTATGAATTTGTTTATGGACATTTCTTTGAAGTTAGCCAGCAGAGATTTAACACTTTTTTTTCAGTATGTGTTTGTATATATAAAAGTGAGTGTGTGTGCATGTGTGTTTATACTTCTTGCTCTATTATGTCATTAGTGTGTGTGTGTGTGTGTGTAAGTGTACTTCTGCAAGCCTCTGTGGGCGTGTGTGTGTGTGTGTGGTGTGTGTGTGTGTCAGAGTGGGCGTGGACACATTTTTGGCAGATTAGCAGGAGAATCACTGTCATATCTTATTTTCATTTCTGACAGTGGTAATGATTAATGGCGGCTGTGGTGTGTTTGGACTTTTTACCTCTATATTTCTCACTCGACGCGGAAGTCTCAATTGGTTATGGTATAAACGAACTCTGCCGGGCGCTGCCATATGTGTTTAGACAATTACTCACAAGTGCTCCACTCGTTCAGACGTTCAAAATCAAACGCCACATTAACAGCGCTGCGTTTTGCTCTCATGCATTAATGAAACACTTTGATTACAGTGTTTTGACTTATTGCCAGCTGCTTTAGTGCATTAGTTTCTGTCTCTTCATCTATGATTTTAGTGGCATCCTTGATTGTCTGGGCTCTTCGCCTCACCAGGAGAATGTAAGCAGGCCCTCACAGTGCCTGTAGACTCTTACAGATGTCACTCTTACTTTTTCAGCATACTCATATGGTCTCTTTCTTTTCTGTCTTCTCTCTACCTTCCCCCTCCTCCTCCCCTTCCTGCTCTCTCTGCTCCTGGTTTGCGGTTTGGACGGGGGAATGTGGATGGATGCACGGATGGATGGATGGATCCCACGCTCGCTTTCTCTCTCTTTTCAAACCTCAGAACCCAGCTTCCTGGAGAGACCATGATGACGCCACCTCCACACACTCAGCCGGCACACCGGGGCCCTCCAGCGGGGGACACGCTTCACAGAGCGGTGACAACAGCAGCGAACAAGGTGAGCCAGCACAGAAATGGGCATGCACACACACATATATATACATGCATGCATTTGTGCACTCAAGCACCAACACATAAACATCCATAGATGCAGGCACAGATCCATGCGGGACATATTAATCATCATGCATGGGTAGAGTTGCCAACACTTCACTTTAACCCTGTCTAATGTGAGATCTACAGTGAATAGATGGCACATATGTCCCAGTCCTTCCTCTTGCACAGTGGATTATCCCGCTTTTTGACTGGCATCCATGTAAACACATAGTCACACCTAAAAATGAACATGCTTATCCACTGTTACACACAAGCAGCAGCCACTGTAATGCACCGAGGGCTTTCCAAAATGTTGCTATTTAGAGCGCCGAACAAAAGCCGGTGATTAATAGTATATTTCTGCCAGTTCTTGTTTGCATTTAAACCATATTAACTTTGCTCGCACAACAGCCCCTAATTATGTCTCAGTGAGCCTTGTGTTATCTGGTACATGACCTGCCAAACAGCAATAATGCATTTCAAAACAAACGCATTTGAATTTATTACAGACAGAGTGTGCAAATCACAGCTATCTGCCTTGTGTTTTTGTCACGGTCCGCATCAAATTTGACAAGTAATTTATCAAAAAGCATATGCTTGTAAGAGTGGAATTTAGAGGTGAGGCTGAGCATCAATACACTGCGAGGTTATTTATCAAATGCAACTGTTGCCTGGACTAAGAGAACACATGATGAGCTCTCGGCCTTTTCCCATCTCGTCTTCTCCTTGTTTTGAATGTACCGAGATCTCCTTTCACTGGCGGCGGAGTGTGTGTGTGTGTTTTTGTGGATCTCTTCTGTGTGTGCCCTCTGGCAGTGTCCATGGTTTTGCATGAAATTTCATCACACCGGCGTCTACACACACACACACACACACACACACAAACACGCTCAAACCCCTCAGATACACACTTTACTGTACACCAGCTCGCTCGCAGACTAGAGTGAAGCCGCTTGCTGTGTCCGTTCCAGGCTATCGTTTTGCCAATAAGCGATCAAATGTATCGATGGGATGTGTGTCTGTGGTGGGGCTGTTTAAATCATCTTCTCCTCTTTAGACAGAAGCTGCAGTTTGTAGCCTCTGAACCATTACTGACCACAGACTGAGGGCTGCAGCAGACCTCTGTGGTTGGCTGTGTCAGTACTAGTTGGATCACAGGCTGTTGACAGGCTAGTTTGACGGTAACTAGGCCTCAGCTAAGCAACAGGATATATCTGGCATTACATAGACTCACCATCCCGGACAAGCCCACATTTTGTCATAACCTGGCCCAAAGGCTTTGACAGCAACGGGAAAGCATAATGAAGCAATGGGGTACAATAAAATGACACTTAATTCAACCTGATAGGGATAATTCTCCTTTTGCTTGCCTCCTTCATAGTGAGCAGAGTTACAGAACGGTCTCTTGCACAAGGAAACTCACAGACACCCTCATATAATCTGTATACCGGACATTGTCATGAAATGATTGGCTTTGAGAGTGTCTAATTTTTTAAAAGAGACAGTTCACCCCAAATCAAAAATACATATTTTTCCTCTCACCTGTAGTGTATTTCTAGATTATTTTGCCGTGTCTTGACCCGATTATTCTGGAGCTATTTTCTTTTTACTGAGCTCTAACTGTATCACCACGCAGAAGGAAGCATGCATCTACTCATGGATGAGAGGATCGTGCTTCTGACAGCACGGAATGTTAACATTAATGTTGAGTTTGCATCTTTTAGTTTTGTTTGTTTATTCATTCATTTTACTTTTAAAAACATCTAATAATGTGGAAAGCCAAGTCCCACCTAGTTCTATTATATTTGAGAGAAGACAGACATTTCTACGGCTGATATCTCTGAACTCTGGAACTCAAACCAAAATGATCTAGACTGACAAATAGCACTACAGGTCAGAGGTAAAATGAATTTTAGGACATGGGCAAGAATTTTAGGAAAACCCCCCAAAAAGAGAGAAAAAATGCAGCAAATAAGGTTTGCTGGTATGGAAGTAAAATTAGTTAAAACGCTGTGTGATTGCAAGTCAGAGGACAGAGCATATGTAGAGTTTTTGCACTCATCTTTGCAGTGCAAGGAGCATGGGGAGATGGAGGCTGCAGGAACAACAGAGAGAGGAGGGGAGGGGGGATGAGAGAAAGAAATGCACTGCCTATTGATTATCTTACACACATAAGTACAAGTGACCTGTAATCCACAGAGCACTTATCGACTCCTCTCCCCACCGTATCCAGTAACAGCGGATCAATACAGGCCAAAGACAGTTACGGTACAGCACCGCGCACTGGGCCAAGATGGACCCGGACTAGATCAGGGCCAGAGCCGGGGCCTGATCCACGCTGAGGAGTGCTAAACACCAGATCCACCAACTCAAAGTCAAAAATAAAGTAAGCAGCAAAGAATAGAGGCAAGGATTTAAAGGAGAAGCCATTGAAGTACAGAGGTGAAAGAGTAGAGAAGGTGAAAAAGTAGGGAGAGTTAAGAAAAAAAGAGAAAAGAGACAGAGAGGGCAGCTGATTTAATGGTCTAATGAGGCCGTCCTCCAGCCAGTTGTTTTGTGTGAGGCATGCTCTGACCTTTCGCTCCGCTCGGGAGCCCCGCCGCCTCATTTTTCACATTCTTGCAATTACGTTAACGCTTGAAGCGCTCGCTGACTCCCGACTCTGGCCCTTCCATTCTGACAGAGCCTTCCCTCCCCAACCTCTCCACCTTTTCCCTCCTCTCCTCCACTCCACTCCACTCCACGCATGAACTCGCCTCCTATCTCAATACATTTCCACATAAAATTTGTAGTCCACACTTTCAGGTCCACAGAGAAAATGTGAAATGTGTGCTTCACTTCAGTAATGGGGTCTTTAACAGCTTGGCCCCTGTTAAAAGGGGTGACGATGTGGATCAGTTGAGGAAGACAGAATAGATGGCAGAGGGAGAGCGAGAGTGAGGAGTGAGTCTTTTTGGTTTCAACTGCCAAGAAAAACACCAACTTTCTTCCGCCATCTTCCATCTTGAAAGGTGTGTTGTGTGTGTCCCTGTGGCTTGAAAAACATTTACCTCAGAAATTGATCCGGAAGCATCTCTGTGTGGAATATTCTCCCAAAAAAATTGTGAAGAATTTCTGACAGTGACCAACGTAAAAAGTTCCCCCGCCTTGACTGATGTTAGCGGATGTACAGTAGAAAATCTTATTTTTTTAAAAAACACTGTTTGTACAGTTCATACATTTACCCCGAAAACTGATCCAGAAGCATCACTGTGTTGAATATTCTTCCAAAAATGGTGAATCATTTCTTACAATTACCAGCTGTTTTGAAGGGTAAAAAGTTTTCCCTCTTTGGCTGATGTTAGGGGATGTACAGTAGAATCACTCACATATCTTATTTTTTTAAAAATAATGTTTGTACAGTTCATACATTTACCTTGGAATCTGATCCTGAAGCATCACTGTGTTGAAAAAGTAACTTCACTGTATTTCTCCCAAAAATGGTGAAGCATTTCTGACAATGACCAACTGTTTTGAAGGGTAAAAAGTTTTCCCCCTTTGGCTGATGTTAGGGGATGCACAGTAGAATCACTCGCATATCCTATTTTCAAAAAGTGCTGTTTGTACAGCGCATACAGGACTCAAGATGGTCGCTGTGAGCAAAATTCACTTCCTCAATCTCCGGGTTGTTTCTCAGCATTGAGCATTGCTCTGAACCTGTGCCAAAAAACAATTTAACAAGTGCGCAAATATGTATCGCTCCTCTTGTGGAATAATTTATTGTCAAGCAGTAAACCAAGGTGAAGCATGCTCATAGCTGTCAGTAAAGATTGCCAGTTAAGGTTCTGACACATATGAAAAAGGTTTCAGTACAATACTCAGATCTGCAACCTCTCCCCCACCCGCCTGTTCCTAACAGACTTTTTTTAACGTTTTCTCAGAATTTCCCTCCAAAAAAAAGAAAATTTGAATTATCACCCTCAGGGCAAATTCTGCACTCTCACTTACTGACTCTTAGAGAGCGACTCCCTATGTTCTGGCTAGATAAACAAATATGAGCAGTTAACAGGAGACGGTTCAGAAGGTAACACACAATAACTTCATTGGCTCGACTTGCACATCATTTTGATTAACAGTCCTTTGGAAGTCCTCCAAGCTTATCTAGAAACATCAGAGACATCAGTTGCAGGGAGTTAAACTTGATGAATGTGCGTGCCTTAAGATAGCACTCGTTTCCAAGCCGCTGTCCGTAATATGTTAAACACCCAAGGTGTGATGGAGCAGCGTGATGAAATACTCTTCACATTTGCCCACACCAAACACAGTAGAGTCAAATGCACTCAGTCATGAACTGTAAATCCCCAACACTGATTCAGCACGGTAGGTAACGTTTTCCCCTCGTCTTGCTGTATATGTGTGCATCTGACTGACTGTGTGTGTGTGTGTGTGCATGCCTCAGCTCCAGTCCACACTTGTAATTATTAGCTATGCATGAAGACCAAATCCACGTTGACATCTTGAGTGGTGAGCAAAGGGGCTTTCTGTACAATTCCCCGATTCTACGGTAGATGGAAAAGGCTCAACAGAAGAGAGGAGAAAGCATTTTGTACATTTTCTCAGCAATTGAACAATCCCCACGCTCTGCGGATAGACAGACTCCCCAGAGAGACGGAGAGAGGCAGAGATGGAGAGAAAGGGAGGAAGAGAGGGAGAGCTTGAGTGTTCGGCTCCAAGGGAGCATGCTGCGCTTGATGGTATTGTGGTACATTTGTGTGTGAGTGTGTGTATGCATGGAGAGTGTGGTGAGCTCCCTTGGCCCTGGCCAGGGGCCCCACTCAGCAAGGTCTTTGTGGTTGAGTTCACCAGAGGGGGGTCATTCCTGGTTGGGACACGACTCTCTGTTCTGCCCAGCCAGTCCCAGCATGAACAAGGCCTGTTGAATCTGGCATTTTCTGGACCTTTGGCTTTGCTTTCGTTTTCTTTACAGCTACACTGAGACTGGGTTGCACCAACAAAGATTACTAGTAAAACTAGGTTTAAAATGAGTTAATCCACATTTAAGATTAAGCAGAGCTCTGTTGCACATTTAAAACTAATCTCAGTTTAGTAAATCCAAGGTTAATGATGTAAATTGAAATTTAATAAAGTTTAATCAATATAGAGAGACTTGCTTACCCAAACTAAAACAAATTACTAAATAAATAATACATCAGCGTGCTGTCGAGAACCTGTAAGTAGCCCATATAGGAAGGGGGAAAGCCGATAACTTACACCTGCTCTTCTAGCCTACATTGTTTGTAAGCAAGCTGAAACATTTCAATTTGCTAGCTAGGTGACAAGTTAACAAAACATTGCATTGTTTGCTAGCTAGCCAAAAAAGTAACAAAAAAAATGTTACAGTTTGCTTGCGAGCTAAAAAGTTAACAAAATGTTATACTATTTGCTGGCTAGCTAAAAGTTAGTTAGCTTAGCTAGCTTAGCAGAGAAGCTCTAATTTCTCCTTTAAGAAAAACATGTTGGCCAAATTAATGGACGAATATGTCGAAATTATAGAAGATTTAAAAATGGACAACAGCACAGTAAGGACAAAAAAATTAATCCATTTTTATAGTAAAAACTAAGTTTTAAAGTGGTTTAAATTGATTTTTTTTTTCTAAATTTTAGGCTAATTTAGAAGTTTGGTGCAACACAAATGGTGAAGCATGATTTAATGAGGTTTAAAATTGAATCCTTGCTGGTGCAACGCAGCCCTAAAGGCTCACGAAGACCCAAAAATGAGTCAGGAGAGAGAAAGAAAACAGAATGTATTCACAGCAGAGTCGGTGCTAAACGCAAGATGGAAGCCTTGTTGCGTTTTAGTAGCCTATACTCCAGCTCTGGAGTGATCAGCGAGGTGTGTCTGTGTATATAAAATATACACTGTGTGTGTATGTGTGTGGGCATGCATGTGCGTGTGTTAGCTGGTTCCCTCTAAGTGCCTGTTAGAGTTTAATTTAGTGTAGTAATTAAAGCTGAACACTAGCCCATAAACAACAGATAAACAATAAAGCAGGCCCAAGCCCTGCTGTTTCATGGCTCTCACTCCCAGCTGTTGGAGCACTGATAATTTTTACACAGTGCCCCCACCTCACCACAACACAATGCTGAAGCAACAAGGGTGTGTGAGTGTTGTAAATGTGTGCAAGGGTATATTTTTAGTGTGTGATGGTGGCAGAGACTGAAGAACAGAAAAAAAGGCCAAAGAAACATAAATACACAGGATATGTCCACTTCCCTTCTCGAAAGCAAACACAGAGAACCACAGTGAAGCAATCAGAACGTGTAAGAGGAGCTACTGACTTACAAAACCAGCTCAATGGAAACAGCCATCACATAAACATTAAAGAAAGTGCAGCCATGATGTGCATTCAGCTTATATGTTGCATTTTCTCACTACTAGTGGCTTTAAGTGGAAGTAAACTGCACTTGAACAGAAAACAAGCTAAAGATACTTAAGGGACAGTTCACCCAAAATCAAAAGATATATATTTTTCCTCTTACCTATCGTGCTGTTTATCCATCTACACTGCTTTGGTGTGAGTTCCCGAGCTCAGGAAATATTGGCCGTAGGTCCAACCAGGTCAAACAGTGGTGTTTACCTGAATTTTTTCCATGAATTCGACTGGGATGTTGCCGGTTTCTCCTGTGGTGCAGTGGGATCCCAGCCACCAGTATTTGTTGTTCCTGTCCAGAATTAGGAAATTTTGTCAGTCTGCAAAGTGCAGCGATTTGAGCTTTGCTTTGCAGAAGGCACCAATGGTGTAATACTTGAATACTTGAAGTGGAAACTTTACAGATTTGGCTGCTTTTTATGTGTTGTGCTGCTAGTTTTTTATGGGTTCTTTTGCTGAGCTAAAAGGCAAAGAAAGTTCATAACGTGCATATATATGGCTGATATCTCCAAAACTCATCAACTCACACCAAAACAATCCAGAGGGATAAATAGCACTACAGGTACGAGGAAAAACATGCATTTTTGTTTTGGGGCTGAACTGTGCCTTTAATGAAGATAACAATGCCACAGTGTTTCTCAATGAGCTACTGTGTGCAATGTTAGCCTTGTCACTACATGTCAGCTGCATGTTAGTCAGGTATCTGTTGTGAAAACAGTGCAGTGCATGTCTGTCTGATGGTTTGTTGGGAAGGGGCAGGGCCATTGTTGAAAGCTGAGAAGAGTTTGCTGCGGAGGGGGAGAAAACACGGTACGGAGGGGATACTTTCATGATCCCATTAGCATAAGAGAGGCTAAATTATTCATGTGGAGTGCTTAATCTATGGGGAAAAGTATAGTTAATGCACATAGTTTTAAAATGGATCTCTCCCTGCCTCTGCTCTAACACCAGATTCTTGCTGGATTCAGCATTCGCGGGCATTTACGGGAACGCCTGTCACTCTCCCCTCACACACACCACACACACGTAGACATGGTATGTGTGGGCATATGTGCACTCTTGCTGCACTTCAAGCTGTTTCAAGGGGCTCTGCTGCTCTCAGGCTCATCCCCTCTCTCCCTCTCCTTCCATTTATTCCTCCACCTCTCTCCCTCTATACCTCTCTTTCTCTCCCACCGCCCTCCCCCCTTTTTCACTCCTCTCCTCACTCACCCCTCTCTGTCTCGCTCTCAGTACCGCAGACTACCTGGCCCTCATCCAAAATGTGATTAAAGAGAATGATCAGCTCCCTCAGCTCCCTCCTTCCTTCCTCCCTTCCGCTCTTTCTCTCTTCCTTTTTTTTATGTCTCTGTCTTTCTTCTGACCCCATGTTACGTTCTCGGAGTCTATAGATCATGAAAAAACACATGAAAACAGCAAAAGGAACTGTAAAAGGATGAGGACTGCTCCACTTCCAGTAACATAGTCCCCTGCCCACAACATCACCACCACTCTGTGTCCACACTGCAGCTCAAGCCGTCTCCACTTTCTCACTCTTCCTCTTATCGTCTCCTTCTCTGGCTGGGGCCTGGTCCCTCTGGTCCATAATCATGAACAGGCCCCCGGCGCGACCTGGCCCAGCCCGGCCCAGCCTGGCTAACCTAGCTTGGCCAGGAACTAGGTCCTACACAGCAGGAAAGGCACATTAACTGGGTCAGCCTAATGTGCAAACTAATGTTTGGAGAACATAGGGAAAAAATTACCCAGATTATTCTGACAGCAGCTGAGGAGAATGTCTGTTTTGCGCCATTAAGGGAAAGCTTGAGGGAGATGTTTTTTCTTTCTTTTCTTCTTTTCTGTCTTTTTTCTGAGACATAGATGAAGACCAGCATATCTGGGAGTGAGTTAAGCATAATTAAGAAGCAGGAAAGGAAAAGGTGTTGCATGCAGGGAAGTAATCATGATTAAACAGCAGTAAAAGTTCAGTCTCTTTACCCAAAAGTAGGTCTGCACAATACGATGAAAAGATAATATTGTGATCATGGTTGAACTTTGTTTTACAGTACACTGATAAGACATAACGAGCTGTACTTTGTATCAAATTAGGCAAAAACTAGAAATAATATGTTCTTCATTAGACAGTTTTAGACTACTTTTATAGACTCTATTAGACTTTACTAGGGACACATTACAACAGAAATGTACTGTCAACTAAAATGTCTTGTTCCCCACAGTTACACCTTCATTAGATATGTGAGTTCACTTCAGTTTACAGTACAGTTCTGTTGTCATGTGTCCCATATTAGACTTTCTTTGAGGGTAATTTGGGACACATTATAACAGAATTGTACCGTAAACTGAAGTGTATAATTTCTCACTGTTAGACCTTTATTAGACTATTAGAAAGTAATTCGGAACACATTACTACACAACTGAACTAAACTAAAGTAAAATCACATATTTGCTACTGCTACTGAATTACTTTTTCATGACAAATTAACCTTTACAATACACTTCAGTTTACAGTACAGTTTCCCTAATTAAGTCTCTAATAAAGTCTAATAAGGCTCTAAGACAGGGTCTAAAACTGTCTAATGAAGACCATATTATTTCTAGTTTTGTCTATTTTGATATAAAGTATGACTTGTTACGTCTTATTGGTGTACATTAAAATAAATATATGATTCGCGATTAGTGGGAATGATCAAGACTTACAGGCCAGGGCATCGCAGCAGCACTACAGTATTTCATTATAATGCTGTTTTGCCACACATTTTACCTTTATCAAAAAAACTGCACCTTCTGTGAATTGGATATTGCACTTGGCCGTATTGCAATTTCAATAATATTTCGATTAATTGTGCAGCCCTACCCAGAAGGATTTGGCCAAAAACAAAGACAGAGTGCAGTGCTGTTGTATCAGTTCATTATACAGTGGGTTTACACACCCATGTTCCATTGCTGATTACTCCAGCGCATGTGGTGATGATGAGGAGTGCACAGGGGTCTGATGTAATATGGCTAAAAGGGATTTGAGCGCGTGCCCCAAAGGGCATTTCCACGTCCATTAATGCTGCCGCCGCTGTATTTTCACAAGGATGACAGTGCTTCGATTCTTTAAAGGGGGAGAGTGTTTTCCCAGGAAATTTTCTGTCTTGTTTCAGCAAGACTAGCCTGAAGGGGGTCAGCCAAGAAGTCACCCTTAAGAGGTGATAATCCAATTGCTCTAGTCCTCACCAGATTTGTTTTCCCCTTGTCTGCCAGTGTGTTTGCGTGTGTGTGTGTGTTTACAGAGAGTGTAAGCATGCTTGTGTGAATGTAATAGACATAGAATTGGGGGGGGGGGTGCAGAGGCAGCAAGATGCCACCGGTCTCTTCTGTGTCCAACCCCGGGCCCCATTCTAGATCAGAGAGAGGTTATGGAGGCCAAGTCTGTCAAAGGCACACCTGCAGGGAAACTCCAAAAAACCCTGACTGCCAGCTTACACAGGCCCGTTTAAGGTGTGCTTATTTGGAGTTTAACCCTGACTTCAAATGTCCTTTCCCTCTCTCCCCCTTTGTGTTTGACCAATGGGCCTTGTGCTCTTTTACTTTCCTTCCTTTCTTCTGCCTCCCTTGGCTCTTTAATCTCTTCCACCACCCCCACCCTCCCAATTCTCCTCCCCCTAATATCCGAACCCCACATCACAGCAAAGGTCCCTCCCAAAAGACAGCGAGCGGTTGAGTTGAGTGGCTTAGCGAGGCCAGCTCCAGCTTGTTCACTTGCTGTGTGTGGTTTTCTCTTGTGTAAACCGGGGTTTACACACTGAAGCATGTTTTGGAACCGAGCGGAGCAGCTATACCCTACAGGTAGTGCTTTAACCATGCTGCCACCGTCCAAGAGAGTGGGAGGATGATAAAGGAAGTGTGTTACAATCCGAGTTCTTCCTCTCTGCTGCTGATTTTCACGCGCACATCTTTCACGTTTATGCAAAGCTTTTGAGGGCATTATGCAAGATAAGCTCATTTTCTAGTCTGATTCCCACTCTAGTACATGCTTTAATGACTCTTAAAGCCAAGGGCTGCTTTTTTAGGCATAATAGCAGTCCCGCGGTCTCTTAGTTTCCATGTAGCCAGAGTGCTTTTTCCACACCTGATCACTTTTGTTCACCCATTTTATGGCTATTGGGGAGCAGGCGGAGGTGAGCGATTTGACAGTGGTTAGTGCCATGAGCCCTAATTTTTATTGGAAGCGAGCGTCTAATAATTTTTGATTACCCCAGAGGAGGTATTAGCCATGTTAGTCAGCAAGGATAATTTCTTATTTACATGCCCCAAGCAGTGAACACTCTGAAGGAACACTGGGGCTAAATGCGCAACAAAACGAATCAAACATGCCAAACGAGATGCTCCATCCTGGCTGGCTGCAGGGCTGAAGCTGAGAAAACCTTCATTATGCATTTACCATAATTCATTTAGAGGGTTATCAATTTGCAGAATACAGAGGAGATGTTTGGAGGGGGAAGCAAGAACACCATATCAAACGCAAGAAGAGAAAAAGGAACAAGGGAAAGCGAGATGAAAAGGAGTAAGATATTCAAGGATAGCTCAGTGCCTGGATTTTTAAAATGTTGTTCCAATTACACACTTTTCCATGTTCTGAGGCACAACTTGCATGTTAAATGCTGCAATCTCTTCCCTTTTACCACTGTCACGCTCCGCCCCCTAAAAAAAGCAGAAGCTGATTTCCCTTTAATGAAAGCCATTTGGCCCAGGAATTCTCTTCTACACAATTTTTTTTGTCGAGATTGAGGCTACACAGAGATGTTGTAGTTCAAATATTGCCTTTCTGTTCATTTAGGGTTGCTCTTTGTATGGCGTCTGCCCTGCTTACTCAAGGGTTTCTTGTATCTGCCTCTCTCAGTGTGGATTTCAGGACAGTTACTACATGTTTTCATTTTTCTCTCCTGGCAACACACACACTGAGAGAAGAAAAAGACCTTTAAAAGCATCTTTCCCTCCGCCATCAGGCAAGGATGACTAAGGCCCCATTAGAACAATTGGAGGAAACTTAGGGAGACGGGGATGTTTTAAAAGAATGAAAGCAGCCAGAAAACAGCACTATCTTGTGATAACCAGTGCTTTCTTTCATTATCTAAACACAGAAACCCTCCACCTTGGAAAAAATGTACTCACTCTATAGCTTCATTCAAAAATAAAACAACAATGAAAAAAAGGAGAGAGGTGGAAAAAAGCGAGACAAAAACAAAAAGAAAAAACATTTAACATTTTCCAAAGTGAGGGGGAAAAGCTGCATTGTTTAGTACGAATGCTTACTCCCAGGGATGCAGTCCTTAGACAACTGAGTGTCTGCAGGAGACATCTGTGAAGCCTGACCTTGTGACCCTGGAAAGAATGCTCTTAAGGTGGGGGGAAAACTGCCTTTACCACTGCATCATGGCCTACAGGATAGCCCAGCAGCCGCACAACAAACACACCAACACAACAGACCAACAGTCGATGGAGAAAAAAAACGAGGAAAAGCAATAGAGATGGAGGAAAAGAGGGAGATAACATGTACAGAAAACGCAGACGGACTTGTGCCTCACAGACCTGGCTGTCTCTTTACTCCTTTGCCCCCCCCAACCCCCCATGAGATCATTTTCATCCTTTATGAGTCAAAAGGAAGCCCGGTTGAAAATGAAAGGTTACACAAGCCACAGCCCGAGCCCTTGGAGTGGAGAGAGGAGAAGATCCCTGCTGCAAGGGCCCTGCTGCTATTCAAAGCACCTGCCATTGTGTGGGCGCCCATCCAGGCCTATTGTTGTGCAGAAATTAGTCGTGCTCCCTTTGGCTCCCTTCGGCTCCAGAGGCATGCGGCAGACCCCCTTGTTGTTTTGGGTTCAGATACGTGGTTGGATAGATGCGTGGCCCCGGCTACCATCACCACTGGCTGTGGCCCTTTGCCCTCTCTTCCCAAAGCACAGTATCATTCTGTTTTTTCTCTGTTGTTCACTCCTCGAGAACACTTGCAGGCCAACATTCCTATAGTTTTCCTCCTCTTCTCTTTTGTACTCCTACTCTCCTTTCTCCTTTGGTGTATATGCTTATTGTTCTTTGGAGCACCCTCATTATACCCATGGTTATATTTTAAGGGCCTCTCTCTTTGATTTTGGTCTCGTGGGGAGTGAGTGGTGGGCTGGTGGGAGCTGTAGGGCTGGCCCAGCTCTCAGGGCTCCCCAGCCAGCGTCTCGGAGAGTGGGCTTGGGGGTATTGTTGGGGCTGGGCACCGCTGCAGAAGCACTGGTGCTACCGCTAGTGCAAGGGGGTGGATGTGAGGGGAAAATTGAAAAGTCAATAACGAAGGAAGGCCGCACCAAAAAAAAAAAAAAAGAAAGAAAAGAGAGGGTGAAACAAAAGGAGATGGAGAGCTTCAAAAAGCTGAGAGCTATAGAGCACTGCTAATTAATAGCATCAGAGGAAGAGCCCTTTTTTCCCTCCTTCTGGAACTTTAATGCTGCATATTAACTTGCAAGGCGAGGCGATTAAGAGCTCACATTGTGAGTCAGGTCCATCTCACTGCCAGACCAACACACAGTAGCCACATTAGATGAGGGGGGAGACGGTGATGTCTTATTTTGAAAGCTAAAAAACAAACAAAAGTCACATGTAATGGCCAGGAACATAGAAACCCCTGTACATTGTAATGCAACCCTACCACTGTGACACTATTGAATGATCAATCACTGTTAGTTAGTCTGTTATTCAAAGCAGTGGACTGTAATTCAGAAATAGACAGACCATATTATGCCAAAATTGATCAATCAGAATCAAATATTTAACCAAGCTGTGTAATAAACACCGCTGTATATTAGGGATCGACCAAGTATCTGCCTGGCTAATTATCAGATCCAATATTCAGTATTTTTACGATTATATCTGGTTTTTGTTGGGTTTTTTTCAATTGCCGATAAAATAAATTAAATTATAAACATGCTACTTTGGCTCTGGCTCTGATGTAGCCATCTCCCACAATGTCCCGCCCACAACACTGTAACAATATCTGATTTTGACACCAAGACTTTCATTCTTACTGCAAATTCTGCCGTTCCAAATATTGGTTCTAAGTTTCCTTGACTACTAATAATCGTATCGATATCTGACCTGAAGAAAACAGAATAAAAAGAAAACAGAAGTTTCTATGTAAGGAAGTGTGTGTTGCAAGGCTATTATATTGCATTACGTTTTTTGTCAGTAGACCTGTATATTCACATGCATCTGTTTCTCCACATTTGTCAGATTGCACCCTTATTCCAAAACCGCCATTTCATGCAGCTAATCAAAAGCTCGCGTCCAGAAACGTGACGACATATGAATACTGGTGGTCCAGCGAGGCAGAGTGGCAGTAATTTGAACCAAGGCTTTGCAATTTGTATTTTTTACACAGCAGTAATAGGCTCCACTCTCACTGTTCTCTGCCATAGCAATTTCCACTGCCAACAGCTGTCAAGCCCCTAAAATCAAAATTAGCGCCATGGAATTGGGCCTTAATGAAATGACCTGCTGGATTTACCTTAAGGAGGCAGGCGGACAGTCAATACTAGCCATGTCAAAACCCTCTCCCCGCACGCTGCAGTCCCATTAACGAAAGGAAATAGTCTCAAGTAAATGTATTAAGCACTACTTCCACCTTCTAATTATATTTTTCCCTTCTCCCTTCATAATTCATTCACTCTTTCATTAGTTCTTAATATTGAAAAAGGCTTTTAACTGGCTCTTCTGGCCTCGTGGGGTCACCAGTTATTTGTCACTATGTATTACAGGAGTGTCAGTGGAGTACATGTTGTGTTTCGGGAGTAAGTAGTGTCCCAGCACAGTCAGGATTGTGGAAATATATTTCCTTATGTGTTAGAAGCAGAAATACAACATTATTTCCATAATATCATACAGAAATAATGTAGCATTAAGGGTTACACCATGGAATCCAGAACTGTGGGCTTCCCCCGCCTCTGCTTCCTATAGAAAGAGGCGAATGTGTGCCAAGGCCCAGTGGAGGACACTGGGCCCTGGTTATTGACTTGTAAAGGAGCCGGTAGGTGAGGGGTCTTGACAAGACATGAGCGGCTGACTCTCTTGTAAAGCTGTATCTGATTTCTCTGCTAGTTGGCTCCCTGGAGAGACCCGCTCTACCCTCTGTTGATCAGACTCTCACTCTCACAGCTGTATAGAAAAACGCGGCGATGAAAAGAATGAAAGAATAGTTTTGTGAAAGAAGACGCTCTCGTTCTGTGTGCCATGATTCCCTGTTAGGGTGAGAATGAGAGCAAGGGAGGAGGGAGAAGGAAGCAAAGGAATCAGCTGCTAGGTGAAATAGCTGCATCCAAGATGTGGTGTCTCAGTATGCCAGAAAAAAAACCCAGATTAAAGGGATAGTTCGGATTATTTGAAGTAGGGTTGTATGAGGTACCTATTGATAGACAGTGTATTAGCTACAGTGGATTGTGGTCAGCATGCCCCCAGTTTGGAGAAGCAGGGAGGAGGACACGGAATCTAAGCAATAAATTGCTGTGCAAGAAAAAGTATTTTAGACACTTAAAAAAAGGTCAACTTAAAAAAAAAAAACATCAGTTCAAGTATACCCTATATTTTGAATATTTTCACTGCTTTACCTTGTCATCATTCTCACAGGAAACAGCTGTTATATGAGCCATAAATCATCTCATCATCTTTCTCCAACCCGACCAAACTCCATTAGCAAAATCACTAATTTTACCTTGCAGAACATAGGAGTTGCTAGTCTACCGTTGCCTTGATCTGTTAGTTAGTTTGTGTTATTGTGTGACTTTGGTGTATTTAAAGGATAGTTCAGATTCACAGAAGTCACACAATAACACTAAATAAACTAAGAGATTGAGGCAGCTGTAATCCAGCAACTCCCATGTTGTGTGAGGGAAAATAACTGATTTTGTCTGTGGAGTTTGGTTGGTTTGGGGAGAGTGATATTTGGCTTATGTAACATGGTTTCCCATTTGAAAAGGCTGTCTGACAGCAAAGTAAAGCTGAGGAAATAGTCTAAATATGGTGTACACTCAAAGTGATATTGATTATATTTAGGTGGACCTAAAAGTGTCTAAAATACCTTTTGTTGCATAGCAGCACATTAGTAAGCTACTCTGCTGGTACTCTTCTCTGCTTCTCCTAACTGTGGGTGCGTCGACTAACATCAACTGTGTGTAACATACTGTCTGACTTTAATGTTTTGATGAGTTGTGTAACATGAACTCCTCAATAAGGGGCCTGAGTTTGTGTAGGTGTGATGGTATAAAAATAACAGAGAATTGCATCAGCGAGAGGGCAGACAAAGCAAGTATCAGCTAAGCAGGAGCCTCACTCCTCACTGATCTGACTAATTTATGAGGGTAAACTGCGCTGACAGAGAGCGAGAGAGAGATGCAGGTGGAGGGAGGAAGTTTTCATTGACTCTCCAGAGCAGGCCAAGCCAAAGCCCTGGAGGGATCTCTCTCAGTTTGAACTTTATCAGGGGCTACGCTTAATCAATACGCTATCGGAAAAAGAATTAATTACTAAAGCAGAATAAAACAGCTGCATTTTAAACCAAGGATTCATCAATTCTGTAATCTCTTGGTTACAGCTCAGGTGTCAGGAGGATCATTTCAACTCCATGTAATGAGGAACTGTGGGAGTTTACCCCAACCCTCTGCCGCCATCCTCCTCCTCCCTCTCTGTTTCTGACCCCCTCCTTCCAACCAACACCCAGATCCTATCCTACACTACCTCATCAAGCTATTTTCCTTCCCTTCATTTTCTTTTTCATCCCATTTTCCTACCTTCTCAGCTGTTTGTCATCTACCTACAATATTCTCCCTCTTCCCTTGCCCCATCCTTAATAAACCAACTGTATCGCCCCCCCATCCACATTCCCTTCCCACCAAATTCCTGTCTTTGCGGGGATGGGACGAAGGGGTATTAAACTTGAAATCTCTGGTGTGAATGCTGACTGGAACGGGACATTCCCGCTGCTGCAGCCATCAAGCCGGACATTCCTCCGCTCAGGCTGGGACACTGCTGGTGTTTTGCAAAAGAGGGGGCATTAGAGATGGGGGAAGATTGGGGTAGGGCGTAAAAAACAACCCACCGTGCTCAAATAGTACAAATAAATCTATTTTTTGTGTATAAAATCAAAGTAGGAGTGTGACAATCAAAGGAGAGTGCATAGCGTATGGTGAACACATTTCGATACTGGAGTCATATAGGAAGTGTCCCTCGTGTCAAAATAACTTTGCCCAATCACTGCCATCCACCCCTCACAGCCCTTGACCCCCAGCCCAAAAAGCCTGTAAATGGACTGTCCTTGACTCCCCCATAATGGGGGGATTTCAAGGCAGGTTGAGAAGGGGTTATGGGTGATGAATTGGGTTTTTAGTGAGCTCATTAGGAAGCCAAACAGAGTTTAGACTGGCGGAGCGGGGCAGCAGCGCAGTAATCAGTTCTGCTCGCTTTGTTCCCTGCCTCCAGGACATTTGTGTGAAAAAAAAAGAGAGAGCACGAGGAGAAAGAAAAAAAAAACTTCATGGCATTTTGGCTGATGAGAGGGCTGCTGAGTAGAGGCTACAATCTGATGGTTGACTTGTTGATTTATAAACCTTTTAATCCATTTACTCTACCAACTTTCCCCCCAGCTCTATGTAGAAACCCCCATCTTTGCTAAACCCTGCTTTGATGCCACTGTCCATCAGGTGTTGCAAAGATGTCTGCAATAAATCCAAGTCGTCCTCTTCTGTCAGCATAAAAACAGTGTTTATTTGTTTGGTTTTAAGTTGTAATTGAGGGTAGAGAATAACTCCTGATGCCTCAAACAGTGGAAGCTGTGTCGAATCACAAAACCGCACTTGTGAGCTGCTCTTTTTGGTGGTTTATTGTAGGTAGAAGACTTTGATATACAATAGTTCCTAGCGGGGATTGTGAAACCATTTTTTCTCTCACAGATGGATCCATATGATGCGTTTGCATGCATGCTCTCCATCTCTTTGTTTTCTTTTCGCTGTCTAGTCTCTTTATTCCCTGCTTTCGCTCCTCATCTTTCCAAAGTAGAGCATTTTTACAGAGCAAAAAGTGTGGAAGCAGCTTGTTTTACTAATGATCGTGCTTGTTTCAATTCAACATAGCCCTGCTTGCTTTTGGGAAATACCTATTCTTTAATATTTAATGCAGCATCAAACCTGAGGATTTAGGTATGCTTCCCTGTGGGCACCCAGCCCTGTTTTTCTATCATAATAATTATAAATTATAGAAGGAGAAGTGTCAATATATGCAATTTTAACCGCTGAGATCAAGAATAGCTCCATTGTAGCACATTGTAAGTGAAGAAAGAAGGACAAAGTGTTGGACAGGTGCATTGGCAGGTTTGTAAATTTGTTTATTAAGAAACAAGGGGCAAACCGAGATTACCTGTGAGACCAATTAGCCCCTGTTCGATTTGGAATCTAAGGGAAGAAGAGGAGTGGCGGCGGCAGTGTTGGAGTGCAGGGGGAGCAGGGTGGAGTTGTCAGGGAGGCAGAGAGTGTGAAATGTCTGGTGGAGACCCAAAGCCCTTCATTAGCCACTGATCCCTGTCTGCTGAGTGAGGAGCAGTCATGGGCATCACAGCTCCCTTTTAGTTCCCCCCAAAAAAGAGCGGGGTGAGAAGGGGTGGAGGGTAGCTCCCCCATCCCCTGCAATTTAGCCCTTTGCCATTCATGCAAATTGGGTCCTGACATCTGCAACAGCCTGCCTCCTTTCTTTTATACATCTTTATTCCATCTCTTTTCTTTGGGTCTTTTTTTTCCCCTCAGCAAATAAAGCCCCCTTTAGATGGCAGAGTCTTGTCTCAGCTGACACACATCCCTTTATACATACTCCACATCTGTGTGAAAGTACTTTTCTGTGTGTTCATATCAGGGCTGCCCTAATATTACAAATATTGCACTTTCAAAATATTATCCAAAGTGCAATATCCAAATCACAGAAGCTGCATTTTTTGATAAGGGTGAAATGTGTGACAAAACGACAGAATAACGAAGCGCTGTAGTGTTGCACTAGATGCCCTGGCCTACAAATCTCCACATGTAAGAAAACATGTTACTTTGGTCACATCATCATAATTTTAATAGTTTTTTCAGTGAAGATGAAAATTATGATGCAGAAATGATAATTTCCACTAGTTGTTTAGCATATTGCAGTCACAATCTCTGTCAAAATAATCACAATTTGTCTAATTTTTCGTGCAGCCATAGTTCATATACACATATATTGGGAAGAATCTGGCGATACAATATGTCTCACAACACAGGGGTCGTGAAATCATAAAGGAGCAAAGAAAACAGAAAATATTCACATTTAAGAAGCTGTAATCAGAGAATTTTGACTAATTTTCTCAAAAAAAGTACTTCCTGAGCACAGCAAAATAATGAGAAAATAAAGAAATACAAGCAGAGGGCAGGCTCTCTGCTTGCACCACTACACACCTCTAGTGGCTCATAAGTGATGACTGAAAGGGATTATGTTTATGTGAGTCTCTACATTGTGTATTAGGAAACTGTTGCGTATTATGCCTTTATCAATTAATCGTTGCAGCTGCACATTTTTATGCCATCAGAACAGTGAAGATAGATAACAACACTGCTGTCTAGCAGCAGAGTCAAATTGAACCACTGCCACAAATCTTTGCATATATTACAATATCACAATACAGTGTTTTTGAGAATCGATATAGTATCACAAGACATAATAACGTGATATTCAAGTGTATAGTGGATATATTCATACACCCCTTGTCAGAACTGGTGGAAAGTATTAAAAAATCAAGCTCTCAGGAGGCATAAACAGGCATTCTGCAACCCTAAAAGTTCCCAGTTTATGATGTAATAAGAAAATTGTTATTGCAGGTAGAAGGTTAATTGCACCAATAGTTTGTTCAGTTTAAAGCCTTGGATAATGTGCATACTTTGTGCACCCAGTGCTAAAATTTAGTTTCTTGGCAGATGATGATCTTATGAAAAGATCAAGAGAGTTGAAGGCAGTGACTCTGGAGAAAAGGCAGTAACCAGGCAGCTTTACCCCCCCTGCTCCCCTCTCCCTCCTGGACGAACCACTTCTTTGGCTCCAGGGGAGAAGCTGAAAGGGGAGGGTGGCTTTGCTCCAGCCCTTATTTTGGGTTAAAAGGTAAAATAGCCTAACTGGCTGTTAAAAACAAGTTTTACCTCCAACCCTCCACCCCTCACCCCTCCTCCCCTGTCTTTTCTCTCTTTGCTCCCTCCACTTCAACCTCGCCCTCTATGGTAGGGATGTGCACCGTGAGGTCAGCGGTGCAACTGTGAGAGGAGAGAGGCCTTGTATCGGTGGAGAGGCGATAGTTATCTGCAGCATTCCAGGGATGACAGAGAGATATCTGCCTGATGGCAGGGTTAGGGGGCTTAGAGAAGGGGCGGAGAAGGGAGGGGAGGAGAGGAGGTACAGGAGTTGTTGAGCAACTACCCCCCACCCCCCACCCCTCCTCCTCCACACACCTCCCTCCTTCCTTTCTTACTGCCTGACTGCTTCGCTTCCCCACACGTTAGAAAAAAACCCATCTAATTAGAAGCTCTTATTCCACTTCATTTAAGGGAACACTTAATGATGTGTTTTTGGGGGGAGACAACTACACATTACTTCTCATGCAAAAGGAACCACTCAGTCGTAGCGCTCAGGATGCAGATACAGCTGTGTTTGAGATGGTTTGTCCTCGTTTCTCTGGGGTGTCATGGTTGTCGGAGGAAAACGTGGTCGTCCTCTCTCCTCCACCTTTAGTCCTGGTGGTAAGAGAGGTGGGGGCAGTAAAGTAGAGAGGAGGCGGGCAGGGTAGTGACATCTGAGTTTGGCAGGGAGACTTGCTGAAGGAGAGAGTTTGTTGTAATTGCTCTGACAGGTTTTAGGGCTGTTAATGACTCCGGCCTGAGCGCTACCAATTTGTCAGCATGCTTGCTGTTTACTAAGCTGTTGTTTTATGGTCCAGTGCAAGGGGCTGCTGCTTGTTTAAGCACAGATCAGGAAATAATCAGCGTTAAAACACTGGCTGCAGCGGTGCAGCCACACTAAAACAGCTCCGTTTAGAGCCCTCATCTACTGTATGGATCTGAATGAGCGCAGTAAACCATATGGCGTGGTCACACAAACACACTGATGGGTTACTTACTGTTAGAAATTGGACACTCAAGTGTGTGTTTTATCATTAAAGGGATTATGTTCTACTCGTTAGCACTGTTGTATGTTGCATGAGTGAGGAGCATATTGCTAGCATGCGGTTATATAGCCAGAAGACCTGTAATCCCCCCCAGTCGGCACAGAGCAACAGAGGGCCGGGCCATTCCGCTAGTGTGAATAGAGCCCAGGACGTGTTTGTGTATGGTGTGTATGTGTGTGCGTCAAGAGCATGTGGTCCCAGAGCCGGCAAAGAACCCTTCGTAAATCCAGAGTAAATAAAAGGGGTAACCAGACGGACAAAAGAGGAGCCCCCACTGCTTCTCTCATTCGCTGCCATTTGGGGGGGGGACTGAATGTGCTAAACGCCGCTTATGTTGGCTGAAAAGTTGAGGAGAAAAAGAGGGAAAAGGGAGGCTCTAAATCCCCCCTC
This sequence comes from Lutjanus argentimaculatus, assembly GCA_034769285.1. Taxonomy (NCBI): domain Eukaryota; kingdom Metazoa; phylum Chordata; class Actinopteri; order Lutjaniformes; family Lutjanidae; genus Lutjanus; species Lutjanus argentimaculatus. Next base: position 23,167,170 of record JAWZSL010000003.1, on the reverse strand, counting down.
TTCTTTTCTCTTCATTCTCCGCGGCCAAGCCTGCAGGGCTAGAGGTGGTGTAATAGGAGGGAGAGTTGGAGGGCCCGGTCACCATGGTGTGCTAAGGTAGAGGAGGAGGCCAAAAGGAGCTCCTGGTACAACAAACCTCTTAGCTTCTGTTCTCTGCTCCTCTTTTCCTCCTATGTTTTTTTTTTTCTCCTCTCCTCATTTGGGTGAGCTTGGGTGAACATGCCTGACTAGTTTGGGCTGACAGGGGGCTTGGGGGGTCTGTTGTAATTAGTCACTTTAACCACAGCTTCCATAAGCCACTGCCTCTACACTCTTGCTTCATTACCCTGAAACAAACGCCAGGGCCTCCCAGTGCAAAATCACAGCACAGCCTTTAGAATAATACACACACACACACACAACATCTAAAGCTTGTCTACAGGCTTTTTTCAGTAGGTGTATTAATAGTAGGGGGACCAATAAGTCTGATAACTAACCATGACTGTGTTTGAATGTTTTCCAACTATTGACGAGTCATTATTCATTCATGCATGGGTATATTGGAATGGTGGAGACATTGTTGGAGCACTGATAGAGAATATGTGTTACTCACAGTCGTATCCATAATGCTTCCAGGGCTGACTAGACCTTAGTGGCTCCCTGAGGGGCAGCATGCCTCCTAGACATGAAGCATGATCTCCAGAGTCATTAGGACTCCCCCGAGTTCCCCCTTTCTCTAAGCAGAGACTGTAGGATAGAGCCTGTCCAATACCGGATTTTTTGGGTTGATACTGATATTAGAGAGTAAACAAACTATATTATCTATACAGAATATAGAATATATATACATAAACACACATTTTTTGCAATGATTCCTCAACTGTGGTTATGGAGGCATAGTATTTTACAGTTTAAATACACAATATGTAAGTTCTGTCGCAATAATAATAAATAAAACAATAATGAAAGACATAATTAGATGACGTCATGAGGTAGCATGGGATCATGGGATTTGCTGATCCAGGCAGAAGTCATGTTCACTGACAAGGTAATATCTTAAAGTCTTATCATGTTATGTCAGTTTTCTGACTTCCTCTTTGACGTGTCAGACGTATCAATTCAATTCAATTTATTTGCATAGCGCCAAATAATAAGTTATCACAGGGCACTTCTCATTTAGAGCATATCTCGACCGAACTCTTTATAAACCCAGTTTTTCCCACCAAGAGCAATGAGGGGACTGTGGCGAGGAAAAACTTCCTTTTAACAGGTCAGAAAGTTCAAGTAGATCCAGTCTCCCACGTTATAGCAACTGGGAGCTATCAAGGAAACGCACCGTTACCTTGAATAAATGAAGGATTTCCCTTGGTTTGAACATTGTTAAAATCATTTGAGATAATGTTATTACACATCAGAGTCTAATATTTTTAGACATTTTGATGCTGAAATGTCACATATTATAGGTTTAACAATAAACTTTATCATCCAAACTGACATAAGGGCACTAAAACAGTAAATTTTCACCTGAATTTTTAACAATTAGCTAAAAATAATAAAAACACAAACAAAGGATCAAATTTTATTTTGTTTTCATTTCATTTATTTTATTTATAGGGACAACATATATTAATCAACATTTCTGTAAATGTGTCAGTGTTAGCCAGCTGGCTAATTTTCATTTGCAGTCGCTTTGGAAAGATGTTTTGAAACATATAAAATTATAAAATTCACAGAAAGAAGACAACAAGACACCATAAAGACAGCAACAGCAACAAAACAAAAATTCTCAAGGCAGAACACAAGCCATGCGGAGCAACAAGAAGCACCAGGACATCATTACAATAACAGTAACACAGCAACAACAAACAACAAACAGCAAACACCATTTTAGCACAAATAGCCATGTAAGCAACTATACATAAAATGCTGCCTATAAAGCTAAAAATAAAAACAGTCTGCATTATGCTCTCTAAGTGAAAAAAGTTTTCATATCAGTGCATATCGGACACCATATATACTGCTACTGTTATAGCTGTGATAGGTCAATATCGGGTTGATAATATCAGTCGGGCTCACTGTAGGACACTTTGTGCTCAACCAGTTCTTTGTGCATGAAATCCTGAAGCGACCCTGAATGTGCCGACATTAGATAAGCAGAGTTGCAGTGTGTTTACAGTCCTTTCCCAACCCGTTAATGAGCTCAGCCCTGAGACCAATTTACTCACAGGGAGATATATCTGAATGCATTTTTAATAACCACCCACTGGTGATGAGAGCGGGAATGTATGTGAGCGTAATGCGCTCTTGGACTTGTGCTTGTTTGTTTGCGAGTGTTTTCATTCACCCTCATCGTGTCTGGTCATTGTCTTCCATCTTGCCTGATTACACCATCTCGGTGTCTGTGCATATGAAAATATGCACAAACTTTCATTGCGAGCACTTTAAGTCAAGATATTGATAGTGAGGGAGAAGGAGAGCAGAGCAAAGAGTGAAGGAAGACAGAAAGAGAGTGGGGAGAGTGGGAGAGGAGGAAAAGGGGGGGCTGTCTTTTTTCTGTCTCCAAGGGCGCTGCTTTTCCAAAAGTGCCTGGGGCTACACTCCAGCACCTCGGCTCCCCTAGGCCTTTCGGCTGCCTCCTAATAGCCAACCCCCATCTGTGTCACATGGCCAGATGATGGGACGCTTCCCCCTGCTCTGCCCTGCACTTTTTTTTTTCTCTTTCCCCGTTTTTTTTTTTTTTTTTTTTTTTTCAGAGTGCACATCCACACAGGTTAGAATGGCAGAGTTGCCAGGGAACAGTCAGAAGCCATTAGCGTTTGGGACAATTTGCCCTGCAGCGTTCCTTCTCTCGCTCATAAGAAAGGAGTGGGGGTGGATGCAAAGCACCAGCTCTCCTTTAGATGTAATGAGGTTTTGCAAGTTGGGTCTTCTTTATTCTTTTTCTACTCCTTCTCCTTCTTCTTCTCCTTCTTCTTTCTTTCTTTCTTTCTTTCTTTTCACCTTCTGTCCACACTTGATTTTCCTTCGCTGTCTGGTTAGAATGCATGTATATGTAATGTAATAACTACCATTAATATAATATCTGCCAATAACATAAGGTTTCTTCTATTTTTAATGTAATAAAAGTTGATAATGTAATAACTGATCAATAATGGAATCAGATTTTCTGGACCAATAATGTACTTTTTGCACGTAACATAAGTTATTACATTATAATCTTGGTTAAACAATAAGAATAATAATAATTGGAGCTGATAATCTAATAAGTAAAGGATAATGTACAGTGTCACAGGTAATTCGAGGGTTCATTTCATAATAATAACCCTCTCACTGTACATTATCCCGCTTATTATATGGTTACTCATTAAAGAAATCAAAAATTTAACACAAATATTTAATTTAAAATGAATTTATGGATTTAAAAATGATTCTGTTGCTCCTCCAGAGTCTATGATCACAACTGCATCCATAGCAACAGTCTGTTATTCATAGCAATGGTCTGTTAGAAATAACAAATCTTTGAATGTTGTGATTGATCAGTTGGAACTGAGTATTTAACAAAACCATGTATTAATGCACTTGTATCATTATGTTTCAAATGTATTATGTGTCAGGCTTCCATAACACTTAGCCTTACTGTTGCATCTTACATATAGCTGCTCAAAAACCTGATCGATCCTGACTGCTGAATCTTAGTCCTAATTCTGAGTAACTTGTCAATGTCACAAGTAACTCAGGTTTTTTAGCAGGTATGTGAAACAAGCAACAGTCATGGAAATGTGAAACTACATAGCCAATAAATAAAACTTAAATAAAGGGATATAAGTACAGTTTGTTATTACATTTTGGCTTCAAATAATTATATTTTTTATGACTTTTTAAACCCAGATAATCATGTACCTTTATACAAATTTTATACATTATTGGCTTGTTATTACATTATCGACTTTTACTACATTAAGAACCAAAATTATTACTTTAATAGTGGTTATTAAATTATTGACTTTTATTACATTAAGAAACGAAAAATGATTACATTATTGAACATTTATTACCTTGTCAACTTTTATAATATGAAGAGTGGAAAAATGAAAGTATTACATTATGGACTTTTATTACACAAAGAAAGGAAAAATTATCACATTATTGGCAGTTCTTACACTAATGGTAGTATATTACATTATTATCAATTACATTATTTGCTGCTACAATACAGTAAGACAAAAATAAATATCAATACTGTACACAGAATTCATGGTTGAATGCCACATGTCTGAGCTGTGTACACATGACAGTATCCATGTGCATGTGAGAGAAAGACAGAGGCAGAGAGAGGAGCTGAAAGAAGCCTTGGAGTCTGGTTTCACCCTCGCGGGCTAGGGCAGGAGGCAGCGAGCATGCTGGGTAATGAAGTGACAGGTCAGTCTGTAAATACGCACGGGTCGCTCTGGCCCTGGCCAGGGGGGAGGCTATCGCATTGCAGTGAAAATGGAAACGTCAATAAAATTAATCTGCCAGCCTTTTGGCCACTGTGTGGTTCCATTGGATGAGCCTGACTGCTCACAGCAGGAGAGGGATTTGGAGACCGGCTCGAAAATCAACACAAAACCTGGCGGCACACAAACAAACAACCAAACTGTGTATCAACATTATTCAGTGGAGCTCAAAAGCGGAGAAACAAGAGGAGGGTGGTTGAAATTCACAGCTCACTAAGTTGTGTTGTTGTTGAAGTTTGGAAGCAAACTTGGGGGAGTTAGACTTGACTTCCGTCTGGGTCGCATTTCTCAGGAAACCCCTCACAGTCAGGGTAGGGCTACGGCCAGACCAAAGTTTATTGTTTTAGGCTTTCCTGAACAAGGATTCGTACTTAGCCTGGGATTTACGGCATTTGCCACTAATGAATGCCCATTCTACAATTACAACACCCCCAGTCTATAGTCTGTGTCCCCGTTCCCATATGTCCTTCTTCCCTAACTTCACACAGGGAGCGCAAAGTCGGCACTTCTCTGTTTTCCTCTTTCGTGTGGCTCTGCGCTAATGATGTGGAAGGAAAACACAGTGCACAGAAAGAAAAGAAAGACAGGGAGAGAACAAAAAAGAGAGGGAAAAACAAGGGGGAGGAAAGAGAAAAAGAAAGTGGGGAAAGTAGTCAGAAGTGAGGGCCCCCGCTGTCCTTGTATTCTTCATTTATTTTGCATTTGATTACGCCACCAGTCGGATCCTTTTTCTTTCCCCCCTTTTTAATGTTATTAGTTCAAATATTTATGCGAGATTAAGGCTTGTATAGGTGCTTGTGATTGATGCCTCCCCAAAAACAGGAGGACATGTGAGTCTGAATTTTGAGAACGTCAGGGTCCTTCTCTGCCTTAGTGGAGGAGTTTTTCAGATACATAATTTAGATGCCCTCAAGGAAGGCTTTCAAGGCATTTGTGCCCGGGGGCAAGAAAAAATAACTATGACTGTTAAAAGTAAATCATTTTTGCTAATGCACAATTAATGCCGGGGAAGAGAGGAACAAGAAAAAGGCAAGGGACAAAGATGGAAACTTCGATTTAAAGGAGAAATCGTGCCGGGGTATGTGCATGTTTTTTCCTCTTGAAATCAAACGCTGACGGACATTAATGCAGGCGAAGCCGCCGCTGGCCTGTCATGCTAATCTTGTGGCGGAATGGGGAGGGGTCGCTGCGAGGGAAGGGAGTGGGAGAGGAGAACTAAGAGAGTTTGGGGTGGGGTGGGGGGAAGCAGACGAGTCCATTATGTGCATCGAAGTGCAACAATGAACCACCCCAAATCACATCCCTACTTTAATACTCTGCATGCCGTGAATTATCAACGCCTTTGAGTTGTGTTTGTATGCAAGCATGCAACACGAATGTCTGTTTCTTACTGTATATGTCTGCATAACTCCTTCCTGTCCCCTTTGGCTCTCTTCAAAAGATGAAAAAAAAGCACTCTACATTATGTCAAGCATGCAAATTTAATTGAATTAATGACATGAGTCCGAGCCTCTACTGTACGTGAAGGCTCCCTGTCCTTTTCTTGTCCATTTTTTCTCTTTCTCCTCCTCCTACTGTAGAAGCGGAATGAGGAACCTAGTGTTTCAGCGTCCAACCATAACATTAGAGTCATTAACCCCTATTCCCCTCGCCCGTGCTCTGGGGTATAGAACAACTCTGCTAGGCCTCTGTGTAAACCCCTCAGTCTCTGTGCTGGCCTTCGTCTAAGGCCATCTAAATCCCCCTACCTCCATATCTTCACTACACAACACTGGCTTTGCTTTAGGCCTCAGTCGAATTCCTTTGTAGGTATCCGTGGTATTTGTCCACTTATCCGTCTTTTGTGAGCCTTAAAATTCAGCTTTGACTTCTGTTTCAGCTTTGAGAATTTTTAGATCATACTTTTTTTTTTAAGTATTCTGACTCAGTGGTGTGGTCTGGGATGTTATTTAACCCCGGGTTTGGTTTCCGTCCAGGAGATGGCTTAGACAACAGCGTTGCATCGCCTGGCACAGGGGATGACGATGATCCAGACAAGGATAAGAAGAGGCAGAAAAAGCGTGGCATTTTCCCGAAGGTGGCCACAAACATCATGAGGGCGTGGCTGTTCCAGCATCTCACGGTAAGAATAACCATTACTTTTTTGTATGAAAACAACCACACGCGCTCAAAAAAAAGCATGCTCAAGCACTCACATGCACCTGTCACACAGTTGTTACTGAGTGAATGAGTGAGTGACGGCAGTGCTCTGATGCTCACCTGTCAGCCACCTGTCAGAGGGACACAGTGACCAGGTCAATCTAATCAGTTTGGACTGTTTACTCTGCTCAGCATGCTCGGAGTTAGAGGGAGACGGCCTAACAATCCTTGACATTTACTCCAATATGAGATGCACTGTTTGTTTGGCCTGAAGGAGAGTGTTTTTCTGGGAGTGGTAGTTACTGGAGAATGATTGTGAGTGTAAATGTGTCCGAAGATTTTGGCTGAGTACACTGAAAACTTGAAGTCAAATCATATTACTATACTTTTACAGTCCTCTGCAGGTGTATAGATGTTTATGGGTACAAATATGGGGGCCTACAGCTGTGTCATGTCTTTAAAAAGGCAGTTCTTTCATTGTAATGAGCATAATGTCTTGTTCAGTCTTTATATTTTAAAATCGGTTGATTTTGTGATATGTTTAAAGGGATAGGTCAGATTATGTGAAGTGGGGTTGTATGAGGTAGTTATCCATAGTCAGTGTATTACTAGATGACAGTTGACATGGCCCTAGTTTGGAGAAGTAGACAAGGGTACCGGAGTAGGAAGCTAAGCTATGTACTGCTGTGGACAGGGTCAACAGCCACCTAAAATAATCGTTATCAGATTAAGCGTACACTATATGCAGAATATTTCCCCATCAGAAAAGGCAGTCTGATGTGAAAACATTTTAAATACATGAAAATATCCCTTTAATCTTGAGACGCTAATATATTTCTCCTCCAAAGCTGAAAGGAAATTGTTTGTTTGCCCAACAGTTCAGTCAGACAGCTCATTCACTTCACTGAGCACAGCGATGCTACATGGCTTGGATTAAATATTCAAATGCCACAGTCACTCAGACATACTTGGTGGAACGATGAACTACTCTTTGTGCTTTTCTTGCTTGTCTGTCTGTCTGTGTGTGTCACGTATATGGCGATGGACAACATGTCCCCCCACCCTTGCTAATGTCAGGACATTATCAGAACATCAGGCTGTATTGATTTTGTAACGCAGGTCAGATTTCAGGAGGAGGTGGCCACGCCAGGACACATAAGCTGCTCCCTGAGCACGTGGCCTCCTGTCCCAGAGATGGAGGGACAATGCAGGGGGAAGGGAGGAGTAAAACAGGAGAGAGAAAGTAGACTTAGTTTAGATCCTCAGCCTTACATTTAAGAGGGTCAGGTGCCCCCTGTGCACCCTGTACCCGCCCCCCCTCCCCTTTACCAGTGCCCAAAGCCCCTGTACCCTGATTACCTAACCAAAAGCCCAAGTAATGTGTGGCCAGCAAATACGGCCTAATTGAAAGGGCTGTAAATCCATTACATATTGGTCAGGGATAATCAGGAGTGCTTTAATCACTTTTATCTATTCAGGAGCAGTGAAGCTGCAACAGCAAAGCCCTGAGCCTCGCAGGCCTTAGCGGCTCCACCACGCCAGTCTGCATGCTTATTATTCTCATCATTATCAAAATGACTTCACAGCTGTTCACAGCACCATCGCTCCCTGACTGGAGACCTCTCACCAAAAACCGTACAGACCAGACATCATTCAGAGGCTGAGGGCGAGAGGGAGGCTAAACTTTTTTTTTAATTATTAGAGAGTTTTTCTGCTTTAGGTATTTTTTTTTCCTGAGCTTGTAGTAGAATGCCTGTCACGATTATTGTAACCAAAAAAAAAGGTGTCAAATGCATCTTTAACTAGACTAGGGACAAGATTATTAAACAATGTTATCATTTGGGCTGAGTACTGGCAAGAATACGGGCAAGAATAGACAATACAATATGTATCATGATACCAGGGTTATGATTCAGTGTATTGTGATACATCATGATACTGTAAGCAAGGCAATATATACCTGTTTTTTAATCTAATTTTAAGAAAACTGTCAGTATAAAGAGCACACCACTATATGTATAAAATCTGAGTAAAAAAGTTTACTTTTTTACACAATCAGAGCAGTGAAGATAGATAACAACACTGCTATTTAGCCTCCAGCCTCCATCATGTTATCACAATACAGAGAATCAATACAGTAGCACAAAAAAGAATCTAGCAGTGCCCAATTGTATTGCTATTTTCCTACAACCCTAATTAGCATATGTATTAAAAATTATTTTATTGCGCTCCAGACTCTATGATCAAAACTGCATCCATAGCAATGGTCTGTTATTCAGAAATAACAGACCTAATAATGCTGTAATTGACTAATCAAAATTGAGTATTTAACAAAGCTGTGTAACAATAACATGGTATCAGTATTTCATTTTTAAATATCCCTGTTATCATCAATATTGGTATATTGCACCACCCCTAGTATGAAGGAGACAAACAAAAAAGACAAAATGTTTTATAGAAGTTAAATTTATTGTATGTTCATATACACATGCACAAAATACAGAATCACACCTTATGTGAGTTATAAATGTCTTCATTATTTGGCATCTTTCCTTGCACAGCTTCAGCACTCCCCTGTGTATAAAGATGCCGAGAGAAAGACAGAATGACGCATACAGAGCTTTTGGACGAGTCGCCAGCAATTTTCTTTAGAATTGTTTTAAAATTGAATTGAAAGAGTGGAAAAGAAAGACGGAGGGAGGGAAAGCCCAATGTTGGGCACAGCACAGGCGCATTTTTCAGCGAGCTGGTTAATTCAGACGGAGCAGAGCTTTCAAGGCCCTCTTTTTCTCCGTCCCTCTCTCCTTTATCACATCCCCTGCTTGTAGATGTTCTCTCCAATCTTTATTTGTTTCTTTTGTGTAAGGCCCTGGCCAGTCTTGTACAAATAATAATCCCTCCCTTTTAACCTGCCTTCATTTCTCTACTGAGGAAGAGGACTAATTGAATTATCCCCCTTCTCTTCTCACCATCCAATTCTCCCACCCATAAACTCTCTCACTCTCACACACACACACACATGCACACACACTCACACCCATTAGCCATTCTCCTTTCTTTTAATTTGTTAAGCAAATGTATTTGCTATTGCTGGATGCGTTTGTGCGCGGGGTGAATTCTTGGGGACTTTGGCCCCTGAATGGCCTATAGCGGCATTCTGCCATTCATGCATTCATTAACTGAGGGGTGAGGAGTGAAAGGAGCGGCCTTGTATTTTCTCAAACTGCGGGGCCAGCATGGAGCTCCTCTTCCATGAGCCACAGGGGTCTCTCTACATATGTTCTCAACATCCAGCCATTGTCACGTCTTCTGAAAAGCTCAAAAGGACAGGACCCCCCCCTCACACACAGAAAAACAACACAGGCCAATAGTAACAACTGTTGGCTTTTGGATTCAATATAACAAAATTGCCCTCTCCCTCTCCCCCCTCCCGCCCTCGCTTGCTTTACTCTGACCTCACACTCTCCTGGGAGAAATCACAAGATGGTTTTCTTCATGACAGTCACATATAGAAAGTAACCTCATTTTCAACTCTTAATTACCATCTATCATACCATGTTTTCATCGTCGATTGATCTGCCGAGTATTTTCACAGTTCAACAGATCAACTGTAGTCTGTAAAAGTCGTGAAAAATGTTTATTACAATTTCGCAGAGCCTGAGGTGATGTCTTTAAATTTCTTCTTTTGTCCAACCCAGTCATTCCCAGAGACTGGATCAAACCCACAGGTGGGTCACAGGAAATTTTATTTGGATTGCCAAATAAATAAAACACTGTGGAAGAAATTCTACTAATGCAGGATTTATATCTGCAGTACATCTGTAATACATCATTAAATGTGTATATTGTTTTACAGATGAGAGGAACAAAATGAGAGAAAGTTAATTCCACCATAAATACTTATTGTTTGTTTAGACTGTATATTATTTATATTATTTATTTATATTATTAGTTTATTTCTAGGTATTTAACACGTGTACATGTTTTCAATAACAGTAATAATGATGTAAGGTGATGCAGGAATGGCAGTAAGTGTCATAAAGTGTCGTTAAAGACCTCACAAAATCTGCAAAAATTCCACAATTAATTCTGTGGAGAATCTGTGATAACCCTGCTGAACCCATACACTCATGCAGTAGAGGGCACGTGAGCTGGCAACCTTAAATGCCCCATATGTAATTGGCAAACGGCTGGACAGATCAGCTGGTGTTAGCTGGCAGAAGAGGGTCAGACCGTCTCTCCACTCCTCCCTCCTTCCATCCTCCCCTCCCACTCTTTCTCTCTCTAATACTCCCCCTCCCTCCCTCGCCATGAGTTTCTGGATGTCTTCCAGCCACATTAGGGGAAGGAAAATCCCAGACTGTTGGTATAAGCTTTTCAATACTACAGGGAGATTATGTTATCAGAAAGGTAAACTTCACTGTTAGGGGTAAAATGTTCTACTGCACTTCAAAAGCATGGACTACAAAATCCACTCGAGGTAGTGGGAGTGATGCAGAAGGATGGGTAGATAGAGGGAATGTAAGATAGAAGAAGAAAAGTGGAGCAGAGGAATAGAGGGGCAGTGATGGGAGTTTTTCTCTCATTGTTACACGAGGTGATGCCCTTTTGTTTGGCAAAAGCAAACTCTAAAATCTACAATTAGCCCCTCAGCGCCCCTGGCCTTCCTTCCCTCTCGCCCTCCGCTAGCCCCCCGCTAGCCTCTACTCACCCTTGTAAAGACAAGGGTCGGCCTCGCAATGAAAACAGGAAGCACTCAAATCCAAAGATACCACTCTGGGCTCTGGCCTTGTCTTTTGACTAGTGTAAACCCTCAAACACCTATGAAAATAAATAAGGGACCTCAGGAGCAATGCAGGCCAGTTGAGAGTTTGCACACGTGGGTGTGTGTTAGCCAGAAGGTAGGAGGGCAGGGAGGGGAGGGATGAAGTGAGAGGGGGAGAGTGGTCAGTCAGTCAGATGGGTAAGTAGGTAGCCCTCTCAGGCATCAAGCGTCTCAGGTTTTGTGCCGGGCCACCCTTTGGCCTGGGTGTTTGGGGGAAATTCTGTTAAGCTGCTAAGCCAGGTGTATTGGTCCCCTGGGCTCCTTGAAAGGGAAGTGATACATCCCCTGGTCATTTGGGAAGTGCTTTGACTGTGAGCAGCACAACTGTGTGTTCAGATGAGATGTGTACACATATGATTAGGTAGTATACAAATATAATGACTATTACAATATGTTGTTCACTTTTATACTCTTAAAGAAACGGACCCACCTAAGAAAATCAATACCAGTGTAAGCATAAAGCTTTAACGATTACACAATTACACAATTACTCAATTAGTTAATTGATTCTGATAATCAAATAATCGTTTCAGCTACTCTTTCAAGTAAAAATGTCAAACATTTGTTGGTTCCAGCTTCTTAAATATAGGATTTACTGCTTTTCATGTAAGTCATGATAGTGAATTAGGAGTCTTTGAGCATTTTTCACATTGTTTGACATTTTATAGACTAAACAATTAATTGGGTAAATAATTGGCAATTTAATTGATAATAAAAATAATCATTAGTTGTAGCTCTATTTAAGTGTGCACAACACTAAGAATATTTTCACTTATTTACCTTTCCATTGGCCAGCCTATTCCGATGGGAAGTCGCCATTACAGTAGCCAAATATCGCTCTCTCCAAACCAACCAAACTCCATGTGCGTAATCAGTAATTTTATCTTGCAGAGCACAGGAGTTGCTGGTCTACCACTGCCTCAATCGGTTAGTTTGTTTGTGTTGTTGTGTGACTTTGATTAATTCAATTTAACCTTTTAAGACACTGAAAGTAACACCATAACACAAACGAAACCGACAGATCGAGGCAGCGGTAGATCAGCAACCATCATGTTCTGTGAGCTGAAATATACTGTACACTTAATGGCATAAAAATGTATATGTATATTTATGTATATATTAAAAAAAACAGTTTGCTGCTGACTTTGTCCGCAGCAGTACAGTGCTTAGCTTCCTACACCTCTCTGCTTCTCCAAAGTGGGGGTTACTGGACCTATACTGACAACAATAGCTCATACAACCCTACTTAAATAATACCAAACTAAGTGTAACCCCAATCTGAGTATTGACACATAGTGTTTTTCGATTGAATTGATTATTGTGATCTTCTTTACACTCACAGCAGAGCTCACAAGATGTCCTGTTAATACAGGCGTTAATCAGAGTGAGGGCACATCACACTTTGAGTGCATTGTGCTGCAAACATCATTAGACACCAGTGACAGTGGCACCCCCCCCCACCAATCCCAGCCCAACATAGCATTAGTCTCCATGACAACAGGGTGTCATCGCCAGGTCGAGCCCTCCTAGCTGCTCTCTCGACCGCCCTTTATAGATGCACATAAAAGAGCCGGCTAGGGTCATTCACAAGACATGGACACAGGCAAGGCCAAACCCTGGCAACGGATGTTTGTCCCATACGATAAACAAGTGTACAAGTCCATCCCTCGAAAAGAGAGGGCACGCTGTTTGAGTAGACTAAACAGTCAGCTCTGTAGTATCCCCCAGTTTTGTTTAAGCTCCTCTAGTCCTTCTAATCCTTGTGTGTTGTTCCAGTACAAGCAGCATTTAACTGGTGGAGACACACATCTGCAAACAGTTTGAAATACCCAAGCCCTTTCTCCTTTTACACTGCTGAGAGCTGTTTATTCCATATTTGCTGATTCCTACTTTATCTTTCCAGTACACATGGTACAACATGTCTATTATTCCTGGTTAGTTATTTCACTTATGAGTGCAATTTTTGATTTGTTTGAATTTTACGCATACTTGTGTTTTGAAATAGCACTGTATATAATAGAAATTACTTTTTAAAGGCACAATATGTGAAGTTTTATATGTGGTACAATTAGTTGCTGGAAATTATAGCAACTCGCAGCTAGTAGGAAATGCAACATTACCTCACATATAGTGCAAATAACTCCAAATATATAACATATATCTGATGTTTTTAGACATTTTAAAGGTAGAATCCAAGCTGTTCGTAATCACACCAGAGATAGTTGATTGTTGAGTCTCATTTCCAGGACATCATATATCGTCGTTTTGGGGTTGGTAAAGTTTAAAGAAAATATTGCATGTTATGCCTTTAACAAAGCCAGAAATATTATTGAAATAATAGTAACTGTGTCTGTGACATACATGGACAATCTGTTTGCTTTCCACCTCCTTGGGTTTGTGGTGAGTTTGGATGAAGAGAGGGGTGGAGACAAAGGAGAAGGAGGGGGGTTTATGGGGTAAGAGCAAGGGTGAGGAGGGGGTAAAGAGGGGGCTCCTAAAGGTCACAGAGGTGGAAGCCTGGAGGAGGCCCACACACTAATCTGTCATGTGCTCGTTTGCCTCGGAGCCCAAAAGTCAGCTCTCCAGTCACCCGTAGCAACCCAGGCGACGGTTTGGTTCACTGCCGCTGCCCAAATGTGTGACTATCAGTGGGAGATGCAGGGGAAAAGAGTCATCACCTTACTTTTGTGCTTTGTGTGTTTGCAAAACAGACGTGTTAGTGACAATATGACGGCATAGTTTGGTGATGTTTAGCACGGGGAGTTATTGAAAGTCATTGATAATGACTGTGGAGGAGATCTTTGAGGAGGTGGGGGGTGAGGTATGGTGCTATTGTCTAGTCGCTGTGTTCTAACGTTGGCTGCTCAGCGACCCTGGAAAACAGACACACAAGCCACCGCAGTCTGCCATCTGTTCAGGCCACCACAGCATGGACAGACCTCACAGGGAAAGACACCCAAACAGAGGAAAGATGCTCAAGAAATTCTTAATTTTATGCAAGAAAATGACCCCTACAACATGTCAACAAGATGCTGTTTTGTAGGAGAGAGCAGAATGAAAGTTTAGACGGCAGATCCAGTGACTTCCCATTTTCACAGGCTGTATAATTATACGACAGGCCGCACCAACTTTGCCATTTCACTGCAGAGCGGCTTTGCGGTAATTTCCCAGTGTTAGTGTGTCGCAGCTCTGTTGTTTACAGTGTGCTTTGGCATAGTTGGTAGCCGTTCCAGAGGTTTAGTGCTGCATTAGAATGTAATAAGCCCTAATTCGTTTCATGCTCCGACATCAGACCTTTACACTTTGCCCCCTAATCCAGATCTGTCATAGTTCCACTTCAAAGCCAACTAACCCCACGTGGAATCCACTGACATATAAAGCATAGCACATTAACCTTACATGCACTATGTGGTGTGTGTGCTTGTAAAAAGAGCAGACATGTTTGTTTTTGTTTTCACTTTTCTTTCTCATAGGTTTGCTTATGAGCATCATCTTATTATGCATGTTGAAATTCCTGCATAATCCCAACACTTCTCCTCCTTCCACCTCCCGTTCCCTCCCTTTTTTCCCTCCCTCCCTGTTAATTTTCATTCCTGCTGTTTGCATCTTAATGCAGGTTGTTTAATGAAGTAGCAGAAATGAGTGCTTTCGCTAAGGGACTGTTTACGACACATTCCCACTGCATGGAGGTGATTAAGCTGTGTGAAACTCCACAGTGTTTGCCAAAGGAAAAAAAAAAACCCTGCAACATATCCTCTCGTAAGACAACAGCAAGGGAAAAACAAAAAGAGAGTGTTCCTCAGAAATGTGAGGCAATGTGCATTTCTTTAAATGAGGTTTTAAAACAGGGGTGTCTTCCTCATGGAAGAGCAAGAGCACAGCGTGAGTCTGACCGGCCCCTGCGGAGGTGACTGCACATGCCCTGACCGCAGTAGAATACAAACAGGGCCAGGCCTGTGGACAGCAGTCAGATTTATAAACTCACAGCTCTCAACAGTGAGAGACTCTTCCAAGAGCACACATGCACAGAGCTGAGGATATGTCTTTAAGGCAGGCCTTGAAATGAACTTTTTTTCTCAGCGTCCCACAACTGTCCTGAATTCTACCCTTCAGCTGCCTGAGACTTAACAACTATTTGCCCAAAACTGAAGTTCTTGTTTTCATTCAGCACAATAAATAAAGTTTGATAAATTCATGTCACTCTCATCCGTTATGGAAGTTCCCTGCACTTATATCTAAATAAAAACTTGATATTACTGTAACTGTTTGGTCACAGTCAGTTTCATTTTTCTTTTAGTCAAATGCATCACTGCAAACTGCAGTGCAAATGCTAGCTTATTTCTGGTTGTAGTCAATTTTATGTAAAAATTCCAAATTTGAAAAAAGTTGCAGAGACATTTACATTTCCTGTCTTACTTGTGGTAGGAGGCCATCAGAGTCTTTTTTTGTGTGTGTGAATTTTGTGTCGTAAACTTTCAAACTTGTGGGAAAGTTTGTCTCAAAGTTTGAGTTCTTAATTTATTTCAACATAAAATGATGGTAAGAGGAGATAGTAGTAGTAGTAATGGAAGTTACATTAAAACTTCTCAAGTTAATGCTTGTATCTAAATTGTCTAACTCTAGGGGAGTGAGTGGCAGAATGGGAAAACAGTGAGACAATCAGGAAGACAGTGCAAGTCTAAGTTTAAATCAGACTTACGCAGAGAGGAACATATTTGTGCATGGCGCAATCCCTGTTTTTCATACCAGCTAGATCATCACTGAATCTGTCTTGGAAAAATCCTGGAAAATTATCTCTAGAAAAGAGTGAGAACCCTGTTTGAGGTCCTATTCTCCACTGAGAGTAGGCCCCAGCTTGGGAACATTTCCCTGCCTTTAGCACTGCTGCTGTAGTCATAACACTGCTCTGTTGGCTGGGACCTGGCTGAGCTGACTCTGTAAGAAACAGGGCTGACTGACGTCATGTGTAATAAGGGACCCCGCAAGGTAGTCTGTGATAGCATACATGCCTCTGGTGGGAAAGCAGGGTTATTAAGATAGTGGTGGCTGATTCTGTGCCGCTTTCCCTTTTCTACACTTTTGGGGTTATCTTACTCATAACAAAATGTATAAGAGGATTTTGGTTTCACATCTTAGAGCTAGTTTCCTTAAATTACCCCTTACCCTTCCAGGGGTACCGCCCTGCAGGCTAGCCTCATCCCCCCACAGTTGATTGCGGGGTTGTGGCGAGAGCTGCGAGAACGGTGGCTGCTGCATGCTGGGGGACCATGGAGGCCAATGAGATTCTGCTGCAGGCCTCCAAGCTGCCCCAGCAGTGCTTTGATATTCATCTCACACCAAGAGAAGAAAATGCAAAAGGGAAAAAGGAACAGCACAAGCGTGGAAACAGCAAACCGGGCTAAAAGAAGGGAGGGAGGCGAGGAAAAGAGGAAAGGTTGAGGGATGGAGGCACTGAGTAGAAATCAAAAACAGACCTTGTGTTGCGCTGTTTGGTTTGTCATGGGACCCCGGCTGCACCAAATCCCACTCCTGCCATTTTGTGTGATTTTTCTCCCCTCCCTTCCTACTCCTCTCTCAAATGCGTGCTTTTGTTTTGCCCAGTGCTCAGTCCAGGGGCAGGCAGTGGGATTCCTGCACAGTGGGGTCCTTATAACTGGGAGCCATGTCTCTTGTTCTCACCTCTTCCCCCCACTTCCTCACCTTTTCATTTTTTCCTCACTGATATCCTCTCTCGTTCCCCCTCTGAACATATGGACTGGTTTTTAAGAGAGAGCCCAGTCCACATCAAAGAGCGAGGCTGAGCGGGTCAATTTGTTGCTCCTTTCCCCGACTCTTCCCCCTCCACTAGCCTCAGTGGACCCTCCCTGCACCGCAGCCATTTACCCAGAATGCTCCATTGCTCCAGCAGTTCTGCGTAGCATATATATCGAGCCATGTGTTATTGGTGTCTGTTCTCCACACAGAGCAGAACTCATTCACTTCAAACCTCTGGATTTCTCTGCAGCCACTCCCCCTCAAGATCATCTGAGGCTATTCAAATCAGCACGTGTGATAGATGAGCAACTCTTGTATCAAAAATAGCTGTACACTCTGAAAAATAAAGGGCCTAACAAGAACCATAAAGGTTTCTTCGGCCTGTCCCCACTGAAGAAGCCTTTGTGGGTTAAAGGTATCACTTGGAACCCTGTCAGAGAGTTCTACCCAGAAGCCACCATGAAGGCTTATACCTAGAACCTTTTGCGAAAGGTTTCACCCATAACCCTCCTGGAGCCCCGTCTGGGGGTTCTATCCAGAATCTTTCTACCTTCTAAGGGTGCTAACAAGAACCCTACTGAGAGCTATTTATATTCCAAGGGTTCTATAACAGGAACCCTTTCATACTCCAATCGTTTCATCTAGAATCAACCCAGGGCATTCTATCAAAATCCGTTTATATTCCATGTTTTTATGTAGAACCCTTCTGAGGGGTTCTACAGAAAAATATTTTATATTGTGGTACAAAGAACCCTTGACAAAGCCCTTCGTCTTACAAAGAACATTTGACAAAGACATTCTTCAAAAAAAGGTTCTACAGAATCAAATGGTTCTGGTAGAACGTCAGAACCCATTTGGAACCCCTATTTCTCAGAGTGTATCACATGCTGATAAGAAAAAGCAGATGGATAGAGGAAGAAGAGAACAAAGGGGGAAAAATCAAATAAAAAGAATAAATAAATAAATATATACAGTAAATCCAAATCCAGGCAGTGCAGGCCTTGGCTCCAGATGTGAATCTCTCTGAATATTGATCATGGGGGAAAGCTAGTCCCCCGTATCCCCGGGGCTGCAGCGAATGACACACAAAGCACCTCTCTAAAGCCCATAAACCAGCTTGTACAATTATTTAGATAAAGAGGGCGACAACAGCGATGTATGCCTCCCCAAACCCAGAACCTCCTCCTTGGCTCTCATCCTCCTACTACCACTTCTGCTCCTCCTTTTCCTCTTTCTCATCCAGCATGAAGATGAAGAAATTAAAAAGGGGGGCAAAATGTGTAATTAGCCACACATTTCTGAATCCTCCTTAATGTTCATTACTGAAACCAGGGGCAATTACAAGTTCAAAGGGGTTTAGGGCACCAGCAGCCCGCATAATCAGTCGCAAATTAAGCACAGCTCATTTGTCACAGCACAGCACGCACACTTGTATGTGCACACAGAAACACACATGCATGCATACTGTCAGAGTTGAGTCATAGACAGGCTGACAGGCATCAATTTTCATACAGGCACAAATCTCAGCTACCCCAAGGCACTGGGTTAGGTCGCCCAATCCTCTTACGCTCTGATGCTTTGTTTTCACTAGACAGCAGCAAACACCGACACCTTCACCTCAGCTTGCTTGACATTATACTCTATCCTGCTTGCATTCATCCTCTTATAGGTGTCCTGTTTGCTCCTACAATCCCCGCCACCACCTGTCCCGTCCTGTCTCCATTTTACGGCTTTTTAAAACCTCTATCTTCCTCTGTGGCTGTCTCCTCCCACCTGGCTGTGTCTCTGCAACACGTGACAGTGTGTGTTTCATGTCTGTCCCCGGAGGTGTATCTCGGTTACCTCTGGGGCCGGGTCACAATGGCTAATCCTGTCTTCAGGTGGCTGTTTAGCACACTGAGAGGAGAGCTTGCAGAACCGGAGGTGAGCTCCTGTTACAGGACTCCCTGACCAGGGGTCACCTCCGACACTGTCAGAACACACACATGCACACACACTTACACACACACACAGAAACATGCTCACATGTCAAATATAGGCAAGAATGTTTGCACGTGCATGCACACAGCAAAGTTTTCACACCGAAAACTCATACAGGAATTTAGTAGAATCAGCTAAGCTTTTCTCATTAACTTAAAGCCACTACAAGGAGTTTTGAACTGGTTATGACAATTTATGAGTGATGCCTCTATTAGACCTACTTAAATTGACAAGACAACTGGTGTGACAACTGCCTATTTTTATATAGATGTTCTTAATGCCTGCCACCTGGTTGTAGCCTCCTTTAAATCCGATGAAACAAGCCTGCTTACACTTTCACAGGCACAGATACAGTGAGTAGTACGTTAAAAAGGAACACAAGGTGATTTTTGTTCTGATTATTTTAGTTTATACATTGTATTTTGTAGGTATTGCTGTTGAAACACACTTTTGTGCACAGGAGCCTCCAAAATCAACAAAATATGATGATTCCTTGTATAAATATAGAAGTTTCATCTATTCAAGTTACATGAACTTAAAATTTCTAGTATTTATTTTCAGAACACTCCAGAACACTTATTATCTGGGCTACATTAAAAATTTAAGTTAACTAACTCAGAAATGGCTGCACAGACACTAACTTTAGGATTTATATCTTTATATTATTTGACTAGAATATTTGTTTTGAATCACTGAAAGATTGCCTTAGCTTGTCTATTTAAATTCAGCCAACTTCAAATTTTCAGTCAGTCCAGATGCTAACTTTTTTTAAGTTTAAATAAAGTTTATTTTTGCAGTGCACTGTCACTCAGACACATCGAGCCTGCTTATCTATCCCAGGTGGCCCAGCCTTCATCTCTCTCCTGCCTTGTTCTTCTTTATCTCTTTACTGTACGACTCCTCTTCTAGTCTTTCTCTGTCCTCTCTCATTCCCAGATCAGTCAGACTCTTGTTCACATTAGGATTCCCTGATATGATCTCCATGAAGGCTTGCTCCAGTGGCCATGCGTTGCCTGTCCTGCCCGGCACCCTCATTGTTTAAGCTGCTCTCACACGGGGACACAGTCAGGTCTCCGTGAATTGAATGGAGCCCTATCATGTGTGGCTCTGCATAGTGGGAGAGGGAACTCATTTTTCACTGGGGGAACGACATCCATCTCAGCAGCCAAACGCTGGCTGTTTCATTAAGTAGCCCATCCAGGCAGACAGATGTGTTCACCACACAGCCATGTTTGCCTATGCAAGAGCGTGTATTAACCCACAATCCTTTGGGGGAGATTAATAGGCTACCAGCCCCTTTCCATTGATTATCTCCATGCCATTTTCCCCTCCTTTCCTTGGCTAGATATTAAAAAACTAATGAAGCCTATTGAAAACGGGAACCGCGAGGCTCTTCACGGATCATTTTAGGTTATTTGGACTCAAACAGAGAGGGATCTCTTTAAGGCACAGTTTGAGTCGAATTAAGAAAATAAATGTGGAGAGCAGTGTTGAAGAAACAGGAGGAAAAAAGAGTGGAGAGAGTCGAGAGTGTGACTGTAAAAAGATGTGTGTTTAAGAAAAGACAACTCTACTCTGACACATGGAGCGGAGACACGGCAGATGTTAGCAATTCCACAGCATAGCAAAGCATTCCTAGTGTTGGAACCACGTCCTAATTGCCATAATGGAGGTGGTAAGCGCTGACAGTAATGGAGTCGTGGGGATCCATCCCCAGCAACCTGAATTAGGGGCCACTTGGCAGATCCACTTCAAGATGGCCTGTGTTTTTTTGCCAAGATGCCTTTGTTTTCACTGTTCTGCAAACTTTTTTAATCCTGCTTTTTCTGGCAGAATTGTTATGTAGACTCACCAACTTTCTCACCCTTGCAATGGTGTCAGAAGCAGTGTTGCCAGCTGGAGAATACAACAATATCATAAGGGAAAATCAGTAGGATTTGTCAGAGCTGTTCATAAATGCACCAGAAAGATAGCTGATGGTTGATCGTTCCCACAACATCAAATACCAACATTTGGGTTGGTAAAGCGTCCCAAGCACAGCAAAATAATGAGAAAAATAAGAAAATACAGGTAGATGGCAGAATCTCTACTGATACAGCCACCATCATACACTTATATTGGCTAATAAGTGATGATTGAATGAGAGTATGTATATATGATTGATTTTTTAGGAAAATGTTGCATATTATGCCTTTAAAATGTTTTAGCAAGAAAATGACCATATATACTGAAATAACCTGGGAAGGGACATGTATACAACATTGAATGGTAAAAATATGACCATGTTCACCAAATTACATGGAGGCTTCGTTGTCTGAACAAGACAGCAACGGTGTATTGCTTCACACGGACTGAGTGCAATAGTCAGTGCAATAATCGGTGTGATAGACGAGTGAAAATGCATCAATAATACTCATATACTACATATTTTAAGGGTTAATTTTAGGGACAAACAGGACAGGACACTTGCTCACCTTAATTCAATTCAGTTGAGAAATGTAACATTTAAGTGCTTTTTATCTGTTTACGTGAATGTGTTTACAGGCCAGTCTTGACTGAACCAAAATGGCGACAATGTTGACGTACGAGCTACGTATATATGCCCATGGTTGGCATGGGTTACGATGTGCAGGGAGAAGCTGGTGTGGCGTGTGAGATAGATGGGTCAGAGAGACCTGGGCGGAGAGTGAACAAAGAGTTAAAAGCGTCCATGTGATGGGCTCACCTCTGCACCAGGCCTGGTGAAAGGCGGCGGGGTGCTGTCGGGGAAAATGACTTCCTGAGACATTACCATCAATCACCAGACAGGTCAGGCCCCCCGATCCCGCCATCAGGATGGAGAGGAGAGGAGAGGAGAAGGGGGATGGGGCAGGAGGAGGATTAGACGAAAACAGAGAGGAAGACTGAGTTAAGGCTTGTTGGGGGAACAGACTATTAACAATCTCTTTCTCTCACTCTCTGACTGTTTTATGTCTTTCTCTTCCTCTGCCTATCTGTCTCCCCGTGTCTTTCTCTCTTTCTATTTTCCGGTCTTCCATAAAAACGGCTACGCAGGCATTCAGGAACGGCCCCTGCTGGTCAGAGTCCTCTCCTTGGCTCAATTGCATCATTAATTATTCCGCAGGCAGTGGGCTAGGAGCAAATCTAAAAGAGAGGAAGAGAAAAAGAGAGGGAGCAAGAGTTAGATGGGGGAGATGGGGGGGACAGCTGTCTAACACCCCCAGTTGGTCTTGCTTTCACTCTCTTTCTCTTTCTGTAAATGAAGGATGGGAGAAGGGGAGGGGCTTGGGTTACCTCAGTGAGCGGTTGTGTTACATTCCTGAGAAGGGAAGGGGTAGGGGGGGGGGGTGGTTCAACGAGTTGTTGAAAAGAACACAGACGCTTGTCAACAGCCTCCGAGCTGGGGAGCCATCATGCCTTGCTTTAGGCCCGCAGGTCAATGACCCTCTGTTGCACCCAGATAGACAGAGGTAGAGAGAACCACCAAAAGCTACAAATCACCATACGGTACGTGTCACTGCTTGTCTGTGGCGGAGGTCAGTCAAAAGCCTCAAAAATCTCTAAATCCGTCTCTTTCTCCCTTCACCCATAAAAACACTGTACGTGAGCGCCTGTGGATTAGCACCAGTGGAGTAGAAGGAAGAGGAGAGACAGACGGAGAGAACGGCGAGCGCTGGCAGTCATGGCAAAATGGCCCATTAGATTTAAGGAGTAAAAGTTCATCAGCTTTATTAATGGGAAGGTATATAAATGAAGTATGAATTACCTGACTTTTATGGAGTGGCGAGAGTGAAACTGGAGTGTCTTATGATATAATGTTTTAGTGAGCTGTTCTGAGCGCTCTGATGAACAGGCTGCAGAGAGCAGGAGGAGGAGGAGGAGAGAGCAGTGAGAGACTGAAGTGTGCTGGGGTCCCCTGAGTCCAGTGGCTGGAAGGTTGCCTGATTGTTGCTAACATGCGTAGCTGATCGGGTTAGCTTGGAGACAGGGACGTTTGTAGCTTCCAGGCTTATTCTTCGCGTGTCATTAGCTAGCATAGTATAAAAAAAATAAATGTCGGCATAAAAAAAAAAGGTCAACCACACACTCTTAGAAATGAGGGTTCCAAAAGGGTTCTTCCACAAGAACTGAGATTCTAGCCAGAAGTATTTGCTTCTCAAGAACCTTTTGGACCACAGAAGCCACTGCATGGATTGTAAATTTACCCCTTGGAGTATAAATGGGTTCTCAGTAGAACCTCTTGGGTGTGTTCTAGATAAAACTCTTTGAATATAAAAAGGTTCTCTGAAGAACTCCCTGGCTGTGTTCTTGATAAAACATTTGAATTATAAAGAGGTTCTTGGTAGAACCCCCTCAGTGTGTACTAGATAAAACTCTTGAAAATGCACCCTTAAAAGGTGGAAGGGTTCTCTGTGGAACCCTGCGATTGGGTTCTCGTAAGTGCCCTTAGATACTTGAAAGGTTTCCGGATAGAACCCCCAGAGAGGGTTCTGGGTGGAATCATAGACCATAGAAAGGTTCTCTGTAGAAGATAAAATCTTTGGAATATAAAAGGTTCTTCCTAAAATCCCCTTAGTGTGTTCTAGATAAAACCCTTGCAGTATAGAAAGGTTCTCTGTAGAACCCCCTTGGGTGGATTCTTGCAATGAGGTGGAAAGGTTTCTGGGTGGAACCATTATACCATAGAAGGGTTCTCTGTTGAACCTCTCATAGTGGGTTCTGGATGAAACCTTTCACAGTTCTAGGTATAACCTTTTATGTTGGGCTCTATGTAGAACTCTCTGAAAAGGTTCCAGGGTTCTACCAGGAACAAAAAAAAGTTCTCCTATTGGAACAAGCTAAAGAACCCTTTGTGGTTCTAGTTAGCACCATTTCGAGGAGTGTATTTGTGATTTTGTCGCTCCTCTACACATGTTTGCAGCTACAGTCAAACCTATAAACAAGCCTGCATGCACACATACAGTATTTGCAAGCACAAGGACACACACACGCTGGTGCACAGACAGACACACACACAAACACACACACATGCTCCCCACCATCCTGTAATAAGCGGTAAGCTGAGCTAGCTGATGGTCATCCTCCCATGGGCTGCTGGGTGGCTGCCAACTTCCTGCCTGCTTTGTCAGTGGATAAAGCCCCTAACAAACGAGAGGGCTGTAGCTAGGCAGGCCAGCCAGGTCAAAGGTCACCTCGGCCCCCGGGCAGGATTGAGCCTAAGAGCACTACAAGGAGAATGAGGGAGAGGATGGAAGAATGCACTTAAAGATTGGCTGCTATTAACCAGGCCTAAATGCTATATACCACTCCTTCTCTTCTCTTCTCTTCTCTTCTCTTCTCTTCTCTTCTCTTCTCTTCTCTTCTTTCTCTTCTCTCTCTCTTTTTTTGGCGGCACTTCACAAAGGCATTTTAACTCCCATCACATGTCGACTCTGCTTTGAGGAACATTAAGAAAGTGAAAGATCCTGAGGGCATTTGTCAGTCCACACAGCCCCGTGCAGCCAGCCGCCCCTGGGTGTTGAGCAATGACAGGAGATATCTCCTTGACTCATACACCCCCTAGATGAAAGGAAAGCTCAGAAAGACGTGCATTTCTGAAAGGCAAAAAAACGGTATTCAGTAAAAAGAGAACAGACACAACAGGTAGGGACGAGGTGGTGACTGATCAGGGCTTGGCTGGCTTTGTTCCATGGAAGTACTTGTGATCTCAGATGAATGCACCTATGGTTACCATCAGCTATGCTCCTCCGTCTCACTGACAGGGACATGATCTGAAGTGTCTGTCTGTCATGGGCCTAAGAGCTTCTCTCACTGGCCGAGGATAGAGGAAAAAAGGGGAGATGGTGGAGGAGAGAAGAAAATGTTTCTTTCCACCCCAGCTGTCCATTCAGAGGGAGAGAAAATTTGACATGGTTGACTTGAACACATTTAGCATCATTAGCAAACAGGAAGTGTCCCCTGCAGCTGTTTTTTGGCGGGGAGGGGTTTTTTCCTGCCTGCACTGTAATGGACAAATGTTACCCACTATGTTTGCCTTTGATTTTTGACCTGAAAACAAAAATTGACATTACAAATGTCCTATGATATCTTCCAAATTGGCTTGACATTCCATAGCTGGCCCCGGGGGTTTCTTGTTTGTCCTCTGTAAGTGGTTGTGCTCTTGTTGTTGTGTCCTGAGGCTCGCTATTAGAATGTACTGGCCTTTCTCTCGAGAATGTGGAGTCTTAAAGAGACAGAGAGGGGGAGAAAGACTAGAAAAAGAGAGCTAAAAGAGGTCCTGGTTGTGTATTTGAATACTTATGCTCATTAAGTTAATGCACAATGAAAGGGAGAACCGTCAAGTGGAAACTCTCAGAAGCTTCTATTTGAAGAGCGAACACACCCGCTTTTCTCTCCCCCAGTCTGTCCATCTCTTCACAAATTAATCTGTTTCTATTTCAATTGAAGATCAGCCCCACTTTACTTTGACTTAGGAAGTTAAACAAAGTCCTAAAGAACACAACAGAGAAAGAGGATAAACTTAAAGAGAGCCTGTATGTTAATATTAAGTCCTTCTCCCAACAGACTTTATCAACAGGCTCTACATTGTAAGTGCTTTACTGTCTTGTCATTGCCCCCCTGTGCTTTCTCAACATTTCTTTAAAGTGGCCTGTAAGCTTCAGTATGCCTGAAGTGTCATCAGAAAACGTATAAATAATTATTTATGTATTTACTGCATATTTGTCAGGAGGAGGTGCCTGGACTGCCTTAAAATTTAAAATTGACTGAATTTGAAAAGACAAGTTGAGCTGTAAATTTGTAAAGACTCCAAACAATAAAAGTTTGCTAGTCAAATAAACTTGATACTAATCCAAAAGTTAGAGTCTGGTCTGCTTTAAAACTTTAAGTTGACTGAATTTGAAAAGACAAGCTGATGACTCAAAAGAAATAAAGTTTCTTGGTCAAATACTGATATTAATCCAGCTGTATATGAGAAAACATCTTCAATAAGCTTAAGATTTTAAGCTGAACCAACAACTACACAACTACAAAATTACAAATAAATTTTATTTCTTTTTACATTTTCTCAGTTTGAAAAGTCAGTTTTCTTTTTATACAAAGAACTTACAGTTGCAGCTCCTCTTGTTGTAGAAACTTAATTTTATTTGATAGAAGTCTGTACAGAACATTCATTCAACACATTAAGTCAAAAAATTTTAATGAAATTAAATTAAATTATAAGAACTCATATGTTCTGAGTTCCTCTAGGATTTTTATACAGGTAAAAAATGATTTGGTGATAACCTTTGTGTCCCACCATTGAAAGGTGTACAAGAGGTTTTCTTAGGACAAGTCTCCTAGTTTAGTCAGTTTAGAAAATCATTGCTTTTTTACAATGTGTACGTATGTCATTAAACCAGTGCTAATGTTTATTCAGAGTCTTAGCTCGTTCAGTACACTTTAACTTGTAGAGTGTGCTCCCAATGACTTTATGACTGGCAACAGTGACAAGTGGTGTGGATATGAGGTTGTCCAATGCAGGGAAAGTGGGTGGGTCTTCTGCTTTGACAGACCCACCAGGCCTCTAATGATCCGCTTATAGGCCTTAAAAGTCCCTCGCAAAGGCAGGAGACCAATTACCCCACAGTCCCAAGAACAAGCGATTCATTTTTAGAGAATTATTAAAAAAAAACTTAACTTATAGAAACTTAATAGGAACAAAACCCCTTTGTAAGAGGATGATCCTTTGGCTCAGCTGTAGTCATTGCAACAAGATGTTGTAAAGATTTCTTGAGAGCGAGTAGCGAGCGTGGCTGTGTGTTGACATCAGGCGAGCTGGAGAGCGGAGCAGAACAGAGCCGGGTGCCCCTGAGCAGGCAGTTACCACAACAAAGCCAACAGACTGGTCTGAAAAACCAGGCCAAATTCCTGCCCTCTAGGACCTGGCTTAAAGCTTGAGCGGAAACTTTGAAAGAGGGGGGACGAGATGAGATGAGAGGAGAGGAGAGAAGAGAAGAGGTGGAGTGGAGAGGATACGAGACGAGGCCAGACGGGTTAGCGCGTAGCGAGAAAGGGATAGCTGCTGGGGCCTGTGGAGTACGGCAGGAGAAGGAAGGAGAGATCGACAGAAACGAGGGAGAGAGAGAGAGAGAGAGGGGAGAGAGGAGTCCAGGCCCCCGCTGTAAAGATGGAGGGATCGTATTCCTCCTCTTGAAAGCGGAGGGGCAGCCGTGTGGTGGAAAAAGAAGCCATGAACTCGATCTGACGATTAAATAGGCACATCTCTATGGCTGCAGGCCACAAACGAGACCAGGTCCACCACACAACACAGCACACACACAGTTTGTGTATATATAACTGTTGGCAAACTCCAATAGATCCATGAGTTGAGTTCAGCTGATCCTCATTTGGGAGTCTTTTGCAGATTTTTGCTTAGATAATGAACATTTTTCTCCAGTTTTATTTGCTTTATTGGATAAAAGTGATACCTTATTA
The DNA here is from genome assembly GCA_034769285.1 of Lutjanus argentimaculatus. Classification (NCBI taxonomy): domain Eukaryota; kingdom Metazoa; phylum Chordata; class Actinopteri; order Lutjaniformes; family Lutjanidae; genus Lutjanus; species Lutjanus argentimaculatus. The sequence continues at coordinate 23,139,522 of JAWZSL010000003.1, read as the reverse complement.
TCATTATGCATGATAGCATTTGGAAAAGCATCTCTCTTTTTTCTTTGGTCGATCCGCTAAGTCTGGAGGTGCATTGGGATTGTGTGGGAGTGATTGCTATTTAGCCTCATGGAGCTTGGTACAATCAGATGCCTATATCTCGCATATCCTCCAGGGCTCCTTCCTCACCCTCTCCCTCCATTCATTCTTCGCTCCTCCTTCCGACTCCCCTCACCCACTTCGCTGTTACTGTAGCTTGGCAGGCGAGCGGGGCAGTTATGCCGTAGAGCTTCTCTACAACCTTGCACCATCTCCAGTGAACATAAATTAATGGTGTAGAGCAAACAGGCTGCTGGCTGAGGGCCAGGAGCTGGCTTCAGGAGCCCAGCCAGCGATTGTTGTGGCGGGCCATGGCAGCAACAGCAGTAGTAGTACTGATGCACTGCCAACCAACCAGTCAGCCAGCCAGCCAGCCAGCCAGTCAGAGAGGCAGACAGACAGACTGGGGGCCCTTTTGCTCTATAATAGATGCCGCGGGCCTCGCCAGTCCGCCTTGTATTTGCAATCATCACCGTTTTACTGTCAGAGGGCAGTCCGCTGAGAGCCCTTATACTTATTGTGGAGGCTCTGGAGTCTGAAGTGAGAGAGACAGAAGTGTAGTGGTATGTTCTGAATGCAGATGGTGTGAGGTGTAGATATGGATGTACTTTCATTTGCTGTTATCAGAGGTTGGCATGCAGTGCGTGCGGTTTGTAGGTTGGCATCATGTGAGTTCTGTTTATAAGTTGGCCGTGTGTGTGTGTGAGTGTGTGTGTGTGTGTGTCTGTGTTTGAAAGAGACAGAGAGGCAGAGCAGCAGGGTTGAATCATTGAGTCATGTGGCATTCTTGCCTGTTTTCAGACTGTTGTCAGGAAGCAGTGTAGTTCCCAGTAAAATAAAACAAACACCCAAAACTCCCTCCCACCTCCACCCGTCCAAAAACACACAAAGACAGGGAGGGAGTGAGAGACAGAGAGAGCAATGGAGGTAGAGAAGTTGAGCATAGAGATAAAAATGGACATGCATATGAGAATAGTGTTGGAAAAAGAACATTTTTATTTATGTAACTGTAGTTTACGCACACTTCAAAAGAACTTCAACTCAACCAGTTTACTTCATTTAGTACACTTAGTTTGGGCTCAGCTAAGTATGAGAATAAACCAGACTATCATTCACAATTGATGAAATAAATTAATTCTGTTGAAATGACAATGCTGTAATTACTTACTAATTTTAAACTCTAACAAAAAAATTGTAATTTGATGCAAATAATTCTTTGTATACTCAACAGAAATATAAACATGACACTTTTGTTTCTGCTCCCATTTTTCATGAGACGAATAAAAGATCTAAGACTTCTTCTGTACACAGAAGAGGTTTATTTCTCTCAAATTTAGTTCACAAATTTGTTCAAATCTGTGTCAGTCACCAAGATAATCCATCTACCTGACAGGTGTGGCATATAGAGATGCTGATTAAACAGCATGATTATTGCACAGGTGTGCCTTGGACACTTAAAAATACATTTATTAAGCACTGACCTATGGCTATTTCACATAAGGCTACAAATACCTTACTCTGCTTCTGACTGACTTATCCTGATATTCTTACCCTAACTCTAACCAGTCACTGCGTATGCCTAAACCTAACAAACCCAACCAACAAAGGCAGTGAGCAGTAGCCAATCAGGAGCCAGTCAGAGTAGGGTGGGTCATGAAAAAAAATGGTAAAGGAGAAGTGCTCACTAACATGGTTTTTAACAAATTTATGAATAAGGTTGAAGAGAAATAAACCTTTTGTGTGCATCGAAGAAGTCTCAGATCTTTTACTTCAACTCATGAAAACTGAGAAAAAGAAATGTTGCGTTTATATTTTTGTTGAGTAATATATACTGATATATTTGAAAATCAATTCTTTTTTGTTGTCATTTCAGAAATATGAAACTCTTCTTTTAATTGTCAATTGTCAATCTATTTGATGTTTCCAGACAGAAGTAATTAACTGCATCCTTCAATTTAAACCACAAAATCTGTCAGAAAACTGCAGCTAAAAAGCCAGATATTGCTCTGTGCATAGTAAACACTCGTGATGGATTCAAAAAACTCCCAACTGGGTTTATTTGTCATATCTGTTTGATCTCACAGTAATGCCGATATGCATTCAATCTCATTGTCATTTGTCAAAGAAGAAGCCAATTGTAACATTATTAACAACCGCAACTTCATATTTAAAATGTGCCAATCTTACCCCAACTCGATGCAGAATCCATATTAAAAATGTCATTCCTATATTTGATTGCGTTTATTTCTGACAGTGAATATTATTATCGTCCTCCAGTCACTTTGATTAAAAACAAATAAGATTCCAATCAATGCAAAGAAGGTATATATGAAAGGAAATACCGGGATATAAAAATATATCCTGTAAAACTAGACACAAACTCACAATAAAGCCCATCAAAAGCTCCCAACACATAAAAGTATTAAAAGTTATTATTTAGAATTATGTCTGTTTAGCAATTGACACTTTTTATAAAGTTTAGAATGAATAAACAAACACTTCTATAGACTGAAAAATATATATTTAGATTATTTAATAATCCTATCCATGTGACAAAATAGCCAGGGTTAAATCACACCAATCATCATCAGCAAACCCTTTCTGTTACCATAGCAGCAGGGTAAACAGCCAATGGCCTGTGATTTCCTGTGAGTCATTAGCATGGAATAGGTTTGCAAGCCACTGCAACCTTGTGACCTGGCTCTATAACTCATGTCACACACTGATGATGTCATTCATCAATGGGGTCCACCAGGCAAGGGGGCTGCAGGTTTGGTGAGTGGAAAGGGAAGGGGCAGAGCGGGAAAAAGCAGTGGGGGTTGAATGGAACGGCCGGGATAATGATCGTGCTGCGGGATTTGACGACGGCAGCAAATAGGTGTCGAGAGAGTATGAAGCTGATGTATAGTGAGCTCTGTGTTGAAGGAGGAGATAGGAGGAGTAGGTGTGGGTGAAAGAAAGGTGTGGTGGTCCAGCCGTATATGTGGTTATTGTATATGGTGAAACGCCAAGCTGGGCTCAGGGGGGGTTTAAGGACCCGAACGCAGCGGATGATGGAGCTACCTCAGCTTGTAATGTTCAGCAACCACAGGGGCCATTACATCCAGCACTATCAGAGAGCACAGAGCACATCACACCCTGTAATTTAGCCAGCAGTTGGTCACAACAACACACACACACACACACACACACACACACACACACACACACACACAGCTCGATTCTCAGTGACTGGCAGAATGTGATCCACCTGCGTTTGTTTGTGTTGATGTTTTTTCCAGGTCAGGTTGTAGGAATTGGACAACATCAGGATAGTGCTCGCTTGTGCACATTAACAGGCTTTAGCATAATTAACAGAGCTGTTTCGATCGGGAAGACCGGTGCTGCTGCCCCGGACAACAAATTGAAGCTGCTCATTTCTGGCTTATTTATAGACGGGCTGTTTTACATTTTGCGGTCAATCCTCTTTTAAGGATATTGGCCTTGGTGTTTGTAACTGAACATATTGAGCGAATCCAAAGCTAGTGGGGAGATTATCAATACCATCTTTGATCTTGCTCTGTGTTTGTGTTTCATCCATTAAATAACCATGTCATGCTGCCTCCTGAGGGTAAGGAAGGACATCTCCAGGAAGAAACACATTACAACAGATTTAGCACTCTGAATTTATGTGTTTTGGTTAATATTTATTCACACATTCATCTCATGTTTACTCTTTTCAAGTGCTCTTTATTTTACAGGACACTAATAAGACATAACAAGCCATACTTTATATCAAATTAGACAAAAACTAGAAGTTATATATTCTGTATTTAATAGAATTAGACCCTTTATTAGACCCTTATTAGACTTTATTACAGGGTAATTAGGGGCACATTGCAACAGAACTGTACTGTAAACTAAAGTGTATTATTTTCCTCCATTATACCCTTATTAGATATGTGATTTCACTTAAGTTTACAGTACAGTTCTGTTGTAATGTGTCCCTAATTACCCTCAAGTTTTTTAAACTTTGACATAAAGTATGGCTTGTTACATTTAATTAGTGTACAGTTGGGTGTATGGTGTCTAGTTAGTATAGTTGTAGTTATAGAGTGTAGTTGTGTTTTTTTAATCGTCTAATAAAAATCATATTATTTCTAGTTTTTGTCTAATTTAATACAAATACAGCTTGTTATGTCTTGTTAGTATACTGTAAACTAAAGTGCGACCCACTTTTCATATCACATTTTTTTGTGCTCATTGGGTGATTTACAAACTTATATTTTTTTTTACTGAGGCAATTAACATCAAGAGGTTACTCAGAGGTCTAAACAGCCGTTCTCCAATTTCACGGCTGCTGCAGCCTTGTAACCACCACTAGGCCCACCATGCCGGCATACATCTCATGTCCATGTGTGAGTGTGTGTGTGTATGTGTCACCATTGCCACCACACACCATTTTCTGTAGCTGAGATTTCAGAGCGCCATGCTTTAAGCAAAGCTGCCACAACGTAAAGTGTGGGTGGCCTGCAGTCGCAGCCATAAAATGTGTGTGTGTGTGTGTGTGTGTGTGGTGGGGGGGGTCAGCAAGACAGGCGACAGAGAGAGTTGAGGACAGATGAGGAGAGGATGAGGGGAGGTTGTATGTAGGCTTATTGTGCATATGTGCAAGTGCATGCAACTCTTGGGGTTGCAGGGTGGGTGGGGGGTGATCTATTTTGACACAGGAAGGCAAGGAGAGGGGGAATGAGCTGAACGAAATGGGATTTTTTTTTTTTTAGTGTCGTGTCTATGTGGTCAGAGTAAATCTCCTTACTCAGGGGTTTTGTGTGCGAGGGGGGCTTTAACGTCCCCACTCTCCTTGATGAGACATCTTTCTTGTTTGTTCAAACCATTCATTACGCGGTGGCTGCTGGACGAGCTATGCCGCTGGCCGGCGTATTTATCACCGAACTAAAGCGCGCTCCGGCTGACAGTACGCGATTGATGACCGGGTCTGGGCCTGAGAGGCTGAGGAAGCCTTAATACAATGTAGATGACCCACTCCCATTTCCAATTTAGGCTGCTGCTCTTCTCCACACACCTCCGTATCACATCATCTTTAGCTACGTCTCAATTTGTGTATGGTGTGCATGTTTGTGTAGCATGCGTGCATAAAAAAGAGTGGGAGGGAGTGTGCGTTTCTGTTATATTTGCGAGCGTGTTTTGATGGTGACCGAGGTCATAGCTAATGTGAAAACGGCGAGGAAACCCACAAGTGTAAGGGGGAGGGAAACAGAGGCTGTACTCTTGTTACATGTTGTTGTCCACACACAAACACACACACATGAGGATTTAGATATGTATATCTGTTCTTTACACACATATGCTTTATGTGCACACTCATACAGACACACACACAGTAACCAACAGAAATTGCTCTGTCTTCCTCCAGCCAAGGAAATGTCAGCACCTGGCAATCAAAAAATGTATTTCTATGCAAGCATTATCATCTTTCCTTTGTTAATGATTTTAGCATATTAAAAGGAACTACGTACACAAGTACAAATCAGATTAATCCCTCTCTGCAGCCGGGACTCATTATTTGTCCAATCTCAGCCTTGTTTGTTATTAATTGAGCACATTCCTCAAACCATTTTTTTCATCTCTCCTTTAATTAAAATAGACCACATTTAGACAGGCAGTGCTACCAGAAAGAAGGAGAAATCCCCCTCCTCTCTCTGCTGATATGAAACCCCACTTACATCAATTATTTCAGCAGTAAATGAGAAAATAGTTCTTGAGCAACTGTTATCATTTCATGTTAAAATTGAATTCAATTAACGAAAGCCAGGCAGACATTACCGGCTTTGTGAAATTTGCTTTCTCAGTGAGTGTGGAGGAGGAAAGAAGCTGACATACGCAGGTATACAGCGTGCAATGTTAAGCTGTCCCAAATGAAAGATGACCAAGGTGAGAGAAACCTGGCAATATCTTTAGTCGTGGCTCCAAAAATTTGCACTGTGAGAAAGGTTGGAACAGAGATAGCCTGGGACAAAATTGTCTGAAATTTAGGATAACCACCTCACAATGCTGCTATGACCTACGTCTTCTAACCAAAGCATGAACATATGCTTGTGTATCATGTTTAGCATATTACAAATAAACATTTCCTCAAACTCTCTATGCAAAATTGGCATCCCAAGCTGGCCTCTTTTCCCTCGCCATGACCGGGTCCACATTCTCCCCCTCCTCTTTTCTTTGGATTTTCTTCCATACACATGAATACCACTATTGCAAGGGCTCGATTCTTGCTTAGCTTCATGGTTTACCACTCTAGCAGCACAGATGGATGACATATGCTGATGACTTTTCTCTTGCATATTGACTGATGTCATAGCCTACAAATCAGCAGGTGTGATCATCGTACAGTCCACGCTAGCAGTGAAACTAACAATTATTTTGATTGTTGATTAAACTTTTGCTTAGTTTCTCAATTAACTGAATAGTTGTTTGGTACAGAAAATGTCAGAAAATGGTGAAAAACATTGATCAGTGTTTTCTAAACCCCATGTTGACATCTTCTAATGTCTTGTTTTATCTGAAATCAGAGAATTTGGACATTTTTCATTAAAAAAAATACTTAGAGTGATTAATCGATTATTAAAATAGTTGGTGATTAATGTTATAGTTGATCAATAATCAATTATTCATTGCAGCTGTAGTCTACATACATCACACTTGATCTCGTAGCCATGTTTATTAGATTCATGTCGCACAGTGTGGCTTGCAATCACACAGTCTGAAGGCACTCTACGTCATGAGGCTAAAGGTGTTTTTCCTTGAGTGGAAAAATGTGTGCTAATGGAGCTTGAAACCACCTAAAAATAGAGGAGGATTTAAGTGTCACTTTGTAAAAGGATTTTTTTTTGTGTGTGTGTGTTGTGATTTGCAGGTGTCATGTCTATGAATATTTGTTTGCGCCTGTGTGCATTTCTGTTTGCACATGCTTGTGTGCGTGTAACCCTGCATGCACGCATGCTCTCTGTCTTACAGTGGCTGAATGAAACGCATAGACTCTCATTTGTTTCGTTTGCGTGCGCCCCGACTCCTAATCTGGCCCTTAAAGACATCTGTCACCAGCGATCACTGTTGTTTTGTCATGCTTCATAGCAGGCCCAGGGGGAGCAAGGCAGCCCAAGGTCTGCCATTTATATCAGCCCATGTTCTCCAGATTGGACCTGACACAAATAGTATCATTGCAGCCCTGGTCGCAGAAATTACAATTTTCAGGTAAAAATCTTGGCGAGGCTGTGAAGGAGATTTCACAGCATTCTGTTCTTGTAGCATTAGTCCGTATTGAGCCGCTCTCTATGAAAGGAGCCACCACCAGGATACATGTCAAGACATTCAAGGAAAGATAAATGCATTCACTGCAAATCTGCACCCACTCGTTCTGTTGCTTGGAATTATAAAAGGATTCATAGTCACCGCAGTGGATCTGTGTTAGCCCTGCTTGAAAGTCCTGTTTGTCAGTGTGTGTGTTTGTTTTTCTGTGTGTGGTGCATATTTGCAGAGGTGGGAAGTAGCTAAGTACAAATACTTAATTATTGTAGAGTTTTCAGGTATCTGCACTTAACTTGAGTATTTATGTTTAGTATTTAAACTTTTTACTTTTACTTCCTACATTTCAACATAAATATTGTAGTGGCAATTGAGAGTCGACGCAGAGATACCATAATATCTGTACTTGCTACCCCTTACATTTTCAAAGCAGGGTTTTTACTTTAGTTTTAATGCATTTGAAGCGGAGTTTTAAAAATTTTTTATCATTGTGCGCCATCCTCTCAACATCAAGACTGATGTCAACCTAAATGGATGGGACACTAACACATAGAAAAGATGATTCCATGGTGTATTCTTCAGTGGAAAATATCATGCATGCAAAAGACATGAGACGAAAAAAGATGCAACTAGACAAAAAAGTTGTAACAAGACGAAATAGACATTACATAACTTTTATACTAGTACATTTCACTCTACTTTTTAGCTTTTACTTGAGCAATGAAGTAGTGAGTATTTTTTACACAAGTATCTGTGCTGCTGCTTGAGTAAAGAATGTGTGTACCTTTGCATATTTGTGGCATGCACTATATGTTGTTTGTGTGTGGGTGGGGGTGGGCATCAAGAAAGGGGTTATCACTCTTGACGGTTTTCGACAAACTTGTTCAGCCAGCTCTGACAGGTTTAGCACTGAGTTGTGTGTGTGTGTTGATGTGTGGGTGGACACGTGAATGTCTATACTGTGCAAGGGAGAGGCAGGGTTGGGTGGAGGTCATGAGAAGGTGCAGTCTTGGGTTACACAATACAACAAACATGGGAACATACTGAATACATACAGTAATAAGCAACAGCCAGGAACTTGACTCGGAGCATGTGTTCTCTTTCCATCGCCTCTTCTCTTTATGAGTGCTTACATGCGTGAATATTTATGTTAATCTGTGTGTCAAAGAGGCTCATGTGTGTGTGTTTCTTTCTCTGTTTGCTCCCGCAGCACCCATACCCCTCTGAAGAGCAGAAGAAACAGCTAGCCCAAGACACAGGCCTCACCATCTTACAAGTAAACAACTGGTGAGTCAAGATTTCCGCTCGTCCTATCTCCACCACCAGCATCGCTCTGCCTTTCATTTTCAAAAGCCTTCGCCTCCCTTTCCCCTCCAAGTGTGAAAACCGTTTATGTACAGCCCTCCCCATTGCTTATAGACACACATGCAGAGGTGCACGCGCAGACACACACACTGACAACCTTTGTAACATTATTATATGTAAGCCACCAGGATGTTCCGGTGTTATCGGCGAGGTCTTCCGTGGCTAAGTCAGTGGTCTTTGTGGTGTGATGCACATGTATTCAGTGGGATATATTTAAGGGAGAAAAGGCAGAGATCATAAGCTGCCCCCACACCCACCCCCACCCCTTCATCCAAAAAACCATACACCTAGCACCAGCACTGGTGCCCCCACAAAAGGCAAAAACTGCCTTCCACCCCCTCCCCGTTTTTTAACACAAGCTATATGGTGGATTAAGGTTTCGGTGGCCTGGCCAGCAGGGCCTTTGTAGATGGCTTAGCACATAACTGGGGGTGGTGGATTAAATAAAATGATCACAGAAGCAAAGAAATGATACAGGAATTACTTATCAAAATACTAGCCCAGGTTTTATCTGCAGCTTAATTTTGTTCAGTACATTCTCAGGGTGATGTTCAGATTAATTGAACTGACAGCTTCCTTTCAAATTTCCGGCAAGGTATTTGCACGGATTTCAGGTCTTACACAAACTTAATTATATGGAACCCCATTTTATCATTCTAATTCCATGTAGCGGGGGTTCTATTTACAAATGACAAGTCTGTGCCTTTTATTCACAGCTTTCCTTAATATATTTATCAAAGCGGGTTCATTTACAAAGTGCTCTATCTGTTGGGTACAGGCAGGCCGACATTAACGAAGCTTTTAGGTTTATCAGGCTCGCAGCCTGACAAGCCACCCGAGGGTCAATTGATTTTTTGGTTCTGTGATACATTTTTTTTCTCTCATTTTTTCTGGATCACAATGAGAAACATGCCTGGAGAATTAGCCTGGTTTGTCGGGCCTTATCTATCAGCCCCCCTCCCTCGCTCCTCCTCCCCCTCCCCTTCGTCCTGACATGCTCTCTCTCTCTCTCTCTCTCTGTCTCCCTTTTTCTTTATTCCCTTCTAGCCAAAGGAAGTCAAGCTACTTAAATTGGCCACAGGAACCACTGTTATCAGACTTTAATGCACCCTACAGTGTGGATAGCATTTCAATTACACCAGTAACCAAAGATTAGCCCCCGCTTGCCTGTTTCATGCCTCGTGCCACCGTTTCGGGACGCCACGCACCTTACCTACAGGAGCAGAAAATTGAGTTGCCTTGCCTGTGTCATGGTGATTAATGCAGAAATAGTCTGCAAACCTGCGAGGAGGGAGAGAGAGAGGGAAATAGACAGAGACAGAGATAGATATAGGAAGAGTTCCTGCCTTCTCAGAGGCCATGAAATCCAAGCCTGGCGCTGAAATGCCTCAGATCCATTTATAAAGAGGTCTGAAAGAATCTCGTGCTGGGTAACATCCTCATGAACCTTATTTCTGCACACATACACACATACACATAGGTTGGTTATGGAGCTGTGTATTAATGTTACACCAGCCGTGTTAACAAAAACACACCAGGAATCAATTTTCACAAATAAAGTCATTAAAGAGGCTTAGACTCTGCAGGTCTATCTCGGGTACAGTGTTGTGAACCCGCCTGGCGGATGCTGCCATGCTATTTTACAGTGCGGGAAAGATGAGAAAAGGGGAAGATGCTTAAGCTTTTTTTTCCCTTCGTAGTGCAGAAGGGATAATTCGGATCTTTTGGTGTGAGTTACTTCAGTAGCCAGCATATTAGTTGCTTTAGACGGCGATTGGCATGTGCCCAGTTTGGAGAAGCAGAGAAGAGAACCAGCACAGAAGCTAAGCATTGAACTGCTGTGGAGGGTGTCAGCGCCAAAAAGGTATTTTAGCCACATAAAGAAAGTCCAACTAAAAAAATCAATATCAGTGTACGTGTACGCCATATTTTTGCCACTTTATGTCACCATCAGAAAGCCTTTTTTGATGGGGAAACTGCTGTTAAATAAGCCAAATATTGCTCTCTCCAAACCAACCAAAACTCCATAGGCGAAATCAGTAATTTTACCTCAGAGAACACAGGAGTTGCTGGTCTACTACTGCATCCATCTGTTAGTTAATTTGCATTATGGTATGATTTTGGTGAATCCACACTATCCTTTTAAAACCCACAATAACATAATAACAGATCAAGGCAGCAACTCCTTTGTTCTGTAAGGTTAAATTACTGATTTCACCTTTGGGGTTTGGTTGCTTTGGAGAAAGCAATATTTGACTTACATAAGGGCAATTTCCCATTTGAAAAGGCTATCTGATGGCAAGGTTGAGTGGTGAATATATTCTTAATATAGTATACACTTAAACTGATACAGATTTTTTAGGTGGATCTTTTTTAGGTGGCCATAATATGTTTTGCTGATGATCCTTTTCACAGTGGTTCAATGTTTACTTTCCACGCCGGTGCTTGTCTCTGCTTTTCCAAACTGGGGGTGTGCCGACTGGCATCTACTGTAGTTAATACACTGACTATCAATAAGTAGCTCACCTCAAACAAGCCCACTTCAAATCATCCATATCGCTTTGTTTGGGTTGTGCCCTTGCTTTGTCTCTTTGGTTTGGCCGCTGAGACGGTCCACCCAGGATATGACGGAACTCTGCCATATGAAATTCCTGTTTTTTTGTATTTTTTTTTTTTAAAAAGCTCTTCAAATTCCTGACTGGCCCCTTGCATTGTTCTGTAGTTCCCTTTGATGCATGGCCACTGCCATGTTACTGGCCAGGGAAAGGGAGATAGAGACAGAGGGAGGGAGAGACAGGAGCAGAGGATGAGAAGAGGGGGGAGAATGGGAGGGAGGGGATGGCCGCCGTCTTCGGTTTCCAGAGCTCTCCCTCGGGGAAAGGATGTGCTGAATCAGGGCTTTGTCCGCCGGCACAATCGCAGCCCAGCGAGGGCACAAGGGTGCTCTGTGTGATAGTCAATAGACAGTGCATCTCGCTCTCTCCCAACTTGCCCCATCAAACCCTCCACCCAAACCGTACCCTCCCTCCAACTGACACCTCCCTGTACATTTACCTGCAGCTCACCTGTACACACAGAAAACAGACCCTATAATAGGCCACTTCCAACTGGAAACCCTTTGTCTCTGTACCTCAGGAGACACTCCACCTTTCAAGTTCCCTCTTTGATTGATTGATTAGATTGGCTGAAGAGATTAAAAAACAGTGGATATTTCTGTATCCCTTGCCAGTCTTGTCTTTTAGTATCCTTTGGGCTCTGCACAGGCACCTCACCTACGCAATATCACCGATGATGCTGTGTAGATGGTTCAGTGCTGTTCTGGGCAGTATTAATCACCCGCTGCAGAGTCTTCCTGTCCTTGACCATTCACATCCTGCCAGTTTGTCATGTTTCTAGTCACAATGCTTTCTATTGCTTCTCTGTAGAAATGAACAAGAACTTGGCATAGGAATATTTTTAGGTTTTCTTAAGAAATACAGGCGTTTCTGAAAACACGTTTCTAGTCTGTATCATTAGCTGGCAGCCTCACCTGTTTGTAGCCCACACCCCATTAGCTGTGTGATGTTAATAAGGAACAAAGGAAAAGGTTAAAGTCCACAATCTCACTGTGCTGGTGTTGAGCAGATGAGAAGGAGGACTTGATTATCCAGTTAATAGTATCCTGTGTGTGCATATGTGTGTGTGTATGTGCACATTATTACTAATGGTCAGGTACTGTATGCACAGAGATGACATGTGTGTACAGTGTGTCAGGACACCATTAGTTGACCATTAGGTCGTGTGTTTGCTCTGCTTACATTCGAGACAACTGGCGTCATGCTAACAGAATCGGGGAGTGGTCCGACATGTAATTGCATTTGTTTAAGATTGCGGGGTAAAAAGGTGAGGGCCGTGTCACACATGGCATTGTGGGATAATGAAGTAGGTGAAACGGCAGACTCAGGTGTCTGTTCGCGGGAGAAGCGTTTACAGTTTACAGTATCTGGCGGTGTATTTGCCTGCCTCAGCAGCTCCTGGTGTCCTGCTATCAGTCTGGGCTAAATGGGGCCTGACCGAATCCTTTCATGTCTCAGCGTCAGACCCAGCACGATGTGCTCTCACTCACTGCCATAAACACACACACACCGACTCTCCTGCCGTTATTTACCACTGCGGCAATGCACGCACACACGCATGACACACATAACACACAGGATTATTACATGGGCCTGAGAGATGACGCCGATGACAGATGACTGAGAGAAACAGCATCTAAAAAAAGGAAGGAAATCGTCCCCTCATTATTCCCTCATCTCACAGGCAGCCAGTTGGTCATTTCCATGGCAGAGACAGAGACAGCAGAGAGGCAGACAGCGAATATGTCAGTTCTTGGCATCTATGATGACTGACTGCTGTGCCACTGGAGCACTAATAACAATAAAGAGGGCACTAAGCCACACTCTATTTTTACATCTCTGCCTCCTCTCTACAGCCCAGGGGGGAATACATGCACAGACACACACACACATACACACACACACACAAGGGGAGAGGCTCTAATTAGCGGCAGAAAGGAATACAATGAGTGAGTTATTAAGAAACAGGGGCGGATCGCAGCCAACCTTTGCCCCCTGTCGGAGCACAGGTCACATGATAAGAGAAGGATATCCGCCAGACGACGGCGCCAAGCGGCCTGTGCCCACTGAGGAGATGAAATAGGCTCAATCTCAAGCTCAATGGTGCACTGATTGTTTTGTTTTCTAAGAATATGTGCTTGCAGGAGGACAAACTCCACATTTATCCAGAGTCATCATATCATTCAATATATTTTCTGCATGTTTACATGAAGATTGAGATTCAGGGTGTCCACGGGGTCTTAATAATGAATTAACAAAGTTGTTCATGGCGGAAAGATTTGTCTTGATCGGGCTGTGACAACTACCAAACAAAACCGACATGACACCAAAAAATACCCATGCAGACTCACTAACAACGTTAACTTCTGACTCCAGTAAGAGACCTCCTGACAGTGTTTGGATATACACCAACACTAAAAGTGGATGTGCCCTGGACTTAACACACGGTAGCTAAAAAATCAGTAATGTAAAATCATGTGCTTTGTACTTTTTTGCCAGTATGGACGTTAAGCGGGTCTTAAATTTAATCTATAATTGTCTTAACAACTGTAACTAGACACATAGCTTGATGATGTCATGAGGTGAATGCTCCTCACTCTCTGACAGATCTGATGTATCCCATGTTTGTTTTCACAGAAGTTATAGCACCTAGTGGTTCATTCTTTGAGACTAAGCAATATATAGAGTAAGCTAATAAGACTAGACCACCATAACTACAGTATATGCAGCCATATCTGTTTCCAGTTTACGTTTTCCAATTACGGCCTTCTAAGACAGGTGAATAGGTGGAACAGGTGGAATAAATAAAGTAAGAGTTAAAAAAGAGAGGTCGAAAGGATACTGCAATTAAAAGACTTACTTTTTGAAAGTCATTACACCATATGCCTTCACAATTTTTGTCTATCTACATAGAATTCCAGATTACATCCTGCTGCAGCACAGCATGCAGATAAACTGAGTTTACCCAGCTCTAAACTGACTGACTGACTGTAGCTCTCTTCACAGCATGTACCCCATTCCCACTTAGATCCTCATTTTTGCTCCCTCTTTCTCCCCCCTCCATGGATCCCTCCGGACTTCTCAGAATTGAACTCACCCAACACATCGAAGCCGTGCCGCAGGTTCACATGCAAAACGTTAATAACGGTCAAGCACGTTTATTTGTAGTATCTGAGAACAAGAAAGAGAAAAACCAAAGCCAAATTTGTTCCTCCACTTAGCGAAGCATTTTCCACCCCCCGTTCCTCAGTCGAATGAGACACTTAGGAACACTGGCTTTTATGATTTTTTATGATTTTTTATGATCCTCTGGTTTGGCGGGCGAGCCCATTATGAAATGCAAAATAATAAGTAATATTTTCCAAATGTAACATAAAGCTATGAAACCGGCCCAGCCGCCTCTGTTTTTTCCACATTCTTTATAAGGATTTGAGTCTTATGAATCTCACTCAGAGGCTTTTGAGGTCCTTTTTCCCCTCTCTCCTTACTCTATTCCTTACTTTTCTGTCTCTTCATTTCTGCCACATTGGTGGGCTAGTTGACTGAAGTTGCTGGTTATCTGTCTAACTTTGACCCAGATGGAAATGTCAGGCCTTTTTTTGGCTCCAACCAGGGACTCCCGGCAGTGGCCATCTTATGCCCCTGGCTTTCTAAATATACAGCTGGAGTGTGGAGAGGTTGCGGCTGTGTGTGTGTGTGTTTGTGTGTGTATCTCTCTTGTGTGTGCATGAGTGTATATGAGAGAGAGACTATCGGGGCACTGCCAACACAGGCATCATGATCCCTTCATTTAGGGACCGCTAATTGGCAGTTAATTAGCAGAATTGACTCTGTTGTCAGATCCCAAGTGCCAGCCCCCCTACCAACACCCCCTACCCGCTAAGTTCATTTGATCTGGCTGCTTTCTTGATGCTGTAATAATAATCCCATTTTATCTGTTTTGGAGGGAGAAGCACATTTGGAAAAACATATTTTCATTATTGGCAGAGTGAAATAGAACAGACTCCCTGTTGTAGTAGGTTTCATTTTGTTTTTTCATTTTGTTGTTGCAGATCCAAATATCTGTTCGCGGTACAATTGAGACACATTCTGTACTCACAGGATAAGCCATGGGAGCCTTGAATAGCTGATGCCACACATGGGCTCAAGTACATCAGAAAGTGTCTGGTTGGATAATACAAATACTTGCTCATCAAATGAATTTAAAATAAAACACAAAATACAGGATCTGAGAAATGTATTTAACTACACTTTAACTTTGTAATTAGAAAATACAAAAATATATTCTATACCAGTACCAATTTGTAGCTACAGTATGGGTCTGATCTTAAAACTTGTCCTTGAACTTCAAAAATGACCTAACTAATAACAGGTTTGACATTATGTCAATGACGTTTATTTTTCGGTTGCAGAAATATAAAATTAGCATGCTAACAAGCTAGTCCCGGCCCATCCGGTTTAGTAAAACCACTTTGTACCTCAAGAGACAATAGTGAGTCACTGTAGCGTCCAATTTGCCCACAGTCCAACAAAACTGAGTTTGTTTTCTTGCTGGGTTTGGCTCATGTGATTCACTTTCATTGCGGCCAAAATCTGTGATTGGGCTATTTGTTGTATGTTTTTTTTTTTTAAGTTTAAACCTGTGGAATAAAATGTGTCATATTTGAAAATAAATTGACATTTAAATCATGCACAAATACAAGCACTTTAAGTATTTTCTTACGAATTACTTCTTATTTTTTCCTCACCAGCAAAATACAAATTACTAAAGTAATTAAAGAACCAGTGTATAAGATTTAGTGGCATCTAGCGGTTAGCTTGCAGATCGCAACCTTACCCTCCTCTTCCGAGTGTCTAGGATGACCTACCTCCCATATTCTGCCCGTAGATCCCCCTAAATCTTACACACTAGACCTTTAAATACAAAATCAGAATCAGAAATACTTTGTTGGTCCCCATGGGAAAATTGGTTGCCTTACAGTTGGACCAATTCATAGAAATGATAAGAAAATAGAAGTAGTAAGTATGTAAAAATATGTAAATGTATGTGCATTATACTACTACTACATATATGCAAAAATATATAGAAAACATAGAAAATAAAAAATGTGTTAAAAAATGTATACAATATATACAACAACACATAAACAGCATAAACAAAAAATAATGCTGAAGATGGTGAATATATACATGTGTCAGGATTCAGGAGTTTTATAAACGTGTATTTTAAATACATTTCAATGAAATACAGCCCATGTCTGGCTGATGCTAATGTGCGCCACTGTGTTTATGTCTGCACTAACAGTATATGTGCTGCGTGTGAGCACATGAGCACATACCACTCAGTGTGATTAACAGGACCCACTCCCAATTTATCAGGCACTGGGGGCACATTGGGTCATAGCATGGCATGGACACCCACCGTGGCCATGCAGCAGCCCAGTGCCCACCTCGGTGTGGGTCTGGAGTTATGAAAAACAGGTGGTGCTTTAATAAGATTGGCAGTGTCGGCCGATCATGCACAAAAATGAACGCTTTTTTACTTGTTTTCCCCCATTACAAGCTCGAGACTCTCCAAGGCTGTGTGGAATTCTCCCAGCAAAGACGGCATGCAAGGAGAACGAAGCCAGACGAGGCAAAGATAGAGCTGAAAGAGGCATTACAGAGAGAGCATTAGAGAGCGATGGAGAGAGATGGGAGGAGGGAGGTCTTTGTACTTCTCTGCTCCTTTTGGCTCTTTTATTCCTCAACGGCTTGGTTTTATTGGTGGGTCGTTTAATAACAAGGGCTCCGCGTTTGAAATGAAGTCGAGCTGCGTTTGCGTGGGCGAGCCTCCTTTTTTTTATTTTAAGATGGTAATTTCTGTACTAGGGGTGAGAACTGTAGAGAGATAGACAATACACGAGAAGGAGAGAAGGGTGAGGAGTGTGGGAGAGGGAGAATTCAAGGAGAATACAAGGGAGGAAAGTAGGTTAATTTATTTCATTTGCGGGATGAGAAATAACTTAAAAAGGGGGAAAAAAGAAAGGTTGGTGATAGTGAGAAGGAAAGTGTAGGATGCTGTTTTCATGAACAAGCAGCTTAATGCACACGGGCAGCCACAGTAAGCCTGCCAGAATCTCCCTGTGCCTGAGGCCATCTGTGAGCAGAATAGCAATTTTATTACTTTGTCATTAAACCAATTTCACAGCAGTATTGTTTGTTAATGAGCAGCCGCAAACGAGCGGAGATGTCACGTACTAGAATAGCAGCAAGATTTGTGACCCGGGCTCTCCTCCGTCTCATCCTGGCAACCTGTGCCTCATTCTTATTCTTCTTCTTGCTCTTTCTGCCGTCGTCTCCTCCATCCTCACTGTCATCCTCTCCCTGCCATCCTCCCATCGTGCTCATCCCTCCCCCTGTTATAAGGGTCCCCGGCTCATAAAAGGGGAAACTGCTGAAAGATAAAATGCAAAGTCTATACAGTCAAGTCTCTGTTTATGAGCTTCCATTTGCCTTTAGAGCTCATTGGGACGAATGGTTTCTCCATGGGCTTTCAGGGCGTGCAGCTGGAAAGCCTGGGATGTTGGCCTGTTATTTAGCTCTAAAGCCTAACACGGGTGCCAACGGCAAGTGCCAACAGAGGGACTAGGCGTCTGAATAGGTGCATAAGTCCTTTTTGGATTGTATGCAAGATGATGTCATGCATTTTTTCTGATTTTTCAAAGTTGTTTAGAGTTACCAGGCTTGATCTCTGCTTTTTTTTCTAGTGGTTGTAGACAGTTACCATTTAAAGGGACAGTTCACCCCCAAAATCAAAAATACATATTTTTCCTCTGACCTGTAGTGCTATTCTATATAGATTGTTTTCGTGTTAGTTGAAGATTTTTGGAGATATCAGTTGTAGAGTTGTTCTTTCTTTCCAGTTTAAAGTGACTAAATGTCAGTGAGTTTGTGGTCCTTAAAGCACCAAGAAAATACATTAAAAAAAAATCAACACCACTGTCTCTGTCCAGAAATCATGACCTGGATACTGAAGATAATCTACAGACCTTGTTGTGAGCAGTTTCATGTAGGAAATGCTTTCTTTCCAGGAAATAGTAGTAGATTCAATGCAGGATGAAAGTCATTTCAGCAGATTCTACTGAAGAAAGAGAGTAGTTCCTACATGAAACTGCTCCAAACAGGGTCTGTGAATTAGAAAGTATGTATTTATAATGTATGTTTTGGTGCTTTAAGCACCACAAGTCAAGTGCCATGTAGTCCCATTATATTGGAGAGAAGGCAGACATCTCTACAACTGATATCTCCAAAATTCTGCAACTCACATCAAAACTATATAGATGGATGAATAGCACTACAGGTAAGGAGAGATGTATATATTTTTAATTTAGAGTGAACTTCCCCTTTAACGAAAACTCTTGCTTAAGGTTAGTCTGGTTTGGAATGCCCTGTTTTCACAAAGAAAGCCACGTGCTTCAGCTGCTATGGTGCTATATGTGTCTTTATGGCAAGTCACTGTGTTTATGTTTTTGCTCTGGAGGTCAGTTGGCAGAGATTCTTGGTCTTTTTGTGGCTTATGACCGAGAGAGAGGCGGCGAGACAGACAGACAGTGAGAGAAAGAAGCAGAGGGAGAGATTTAAACTGAGGCCCCAGAGGATCAGACAACCTGACAGACTAGATTTGGAATAATTAGTTTTATCTGTTGAGGGAGATAGCCAGAGGAGCTGTGTGTTAGCCACAGGGTGCTGCTGCTGTGTGTATCTCTGTGGGTTTCGGGCGGCTGAATGTTGTGTTTAGGTGGATGGTGTATGTGTGGAAGGAGGGGTGGAGGTGTGGGGGACTAAAAAGGATAAAGGTGACCAGGTGTAACAGAATGGCCTTGAGGGTGTGTGTGTGTTTTGGAGCCAGAGAGGACAGGAGCTCCTTCTTTTGGCTGAGCTCTTTAAACTCTGTGAACCTCCACAAGGTATTTTCTCTCTGTCCAGGCATGCTCACTCTTTCTCCTTCTCTCTGTTTTTCTCTTTACTTCTTTCACACTTTGCATTCCCTCTATCTATCTCCTGTGTTTGGCACTACAGTAACGCCATGCAAATAAGCGCATTCCTCTTCTATCTTTTCTTTGCTTTGTTTGTGTGGTGTCATGTTCAAAATAACCTCCATTGACCAAAGGTGGGAAGTGACTAAGTACAAATACTTTGTACCTAAATATATTTTTTCAGGTATCTATACCATACTTGAGTGTTCATTTTTCTGACAACTTTTTAGTTTTACTCCCTACATTTTAACACAAATATCTGTAATTTCTACTTTTAAAAACAGGCTTGTTACATTACTTTTAATGCAGTTGAAGGGAATTATTGATTATTATTTTGTGTCACTGTGCACCGCCTTCCCAACATCAAGATTTCAACCTAAATGAATGGAGCACATAGAAAAGACAACTCTGTGGTGTATCCATAAGTGCATATCATGCATGGCATAACAAGACAAAAACAACGTACAAGGTGTGACAAGACAAAAAATGATGTAAAGGATGTAACAAGATGAATACGACATAACAAAACGTTGCAAGATGAAAATGATTTAACAAGGCAAAAGCAATGGAACAAGAAGTAACAAAATGTAAAATAATGAAAACAATGTAACAAAATGTTACAAGACTAAAATGCTATGACAAGATAAAATTTACATAAAAGACATAAATAGCCGAAACAGACGAGAGAGAGACTCGACTGAGGTTCAGGTAGCATTGCACAGCTGGTAGAATACTTTGAGTAAATTTCAGAACCTGTACTTTTTCACTTTTACTTGAGTAAAGAAGTTGAATCAGTACATCTACTTTTACCAGACTCATGTTTTACACAAGTATCTGTGCTTCCTCTTGAGTAAAGAATGTGTGTACTTTTACCACCTCTGCCGTTGACCTCCCTCTGCCTCCTTTAAGACACAATGAAAGTGTTTTTGGATATGAAAAGGAGAGACGGTTGTAATCACATCCTTAACAATGCTCCAATGTATTATTCTTACCTGTTGTGTGTGTGTGTGTGTTTGTGTGTATTTTCCGAAGCTGTGATTCATGGCCCGGTGCCCTCTGTGGCTTTGAGGTGCAGGCCAATAAGCCCATCATGGAAGACCCTATAAATCAATATCGCCTTTTGTTTGTTTAAGCCATGCGCTGCCCCAGTTCAGGCCTGTTATGGATGAGATATCAGTGGAGTCTGTGCCAAGCAGAAAAGAGGAGGGAGGAGGGAGGGAGGGAGTCACAGGACCTCTCCACAAAAACAATCCAATCTTAATTGGAACGCAGCCCAAAATCTTGGAGATATCAAACCTGGTAATTTGCAATTTGGGAGAGGTGAGAAATAAACGGTGCAGCTTGCTTGCCGCGTTCTCTCCATGCACACACCAGCACACACATGTGCTGCATGTTACTTTGATGAAGTTATCAGAGGTAGCTGGAGGAATTAGCCACTATTAGCCAACACTATTACATGCATAACAAGATGCAGAGATACAGAGGAAGAGCTGGAGGAAGGAAGGGGGAGAACAATGAGGAGTATATTACCCTAATCTAGGGTTTCTCTCTTCCCAGGCTTATGAATATTTATTCCTCCCATTACCGATGATGATGTTTCAATTGGGAGACTCTCTGTGAGCATGTGCGGCAAGGAGGGAGGGCAGCGAGGAATATGTTTTGCCTAGCGAGGGGTGGAGAGTGTCTGCCTGTAGCCCCCCCAAGACAAATCTGCTTTATCATCTTCTTGTTATAGTGTACTGGTGACCTCCTTTCTCACAGATATGAGGTGTCTCCAAAATGAGATATCTGCCATTTGATAAGAAGTTATACTTTTTCTGAAATTATAGTAGATAGCAATGTTAAACTCATCTCTGGTCAGGGATATTTTAACTAAATGTTTTTAATTCAATGCAACACTGATACTTTTTGTCACAATTTTACCAATACTGATACTAATAATCTTTTAGTAAGTTTTCCAGATAAGGTTGATTTTTAGAAGAAAAAAAAAGAAGGAAAATCACAAGACAAATAGTGGACATTAATTTATTACAAAATCTATTACCAAATCAAATATTAGTACAATTAAATGAAAATGTTTGTGATAATAAGTGTAAAAAAAAAAAAAAAAAGTCAGAAATACTGTAATAGAATATGGCCATAATAAATAATTATCTTCTTGTTTGTGTTCCAACGCAACTTTCAGGGTGTGTTGTTGATTAAATGTTTGAATTTTTCCTCACCACATCACTTTAGTGCTTGCTCTTGGTGGGAACTTTTGGGTTTATGAAAAGTATGCTCTAGACTAGCTCTATATGAAAAGTGCCCTGCGATAAATCTGTTATGATTTGGTGTTATTGAACTAGTTAGTTGAACTGACTTGATTATCGGTAGTTTTTCTAAAGGAATCAACGCCAAATGAGTTGCTTGTGAGAATCAGTCCACCAATCCCTAATTTTAACCCACAAAATGAAACATTTGGGGTCATCTATATATCTATATACATTACTAGACAGGACGACTCACTCCTGACAGTTCACTGACTTACATTCAGGCACCATATTCTGCAGTGTGGGCTGAAATGACTGTGGCTTTTGTGAGACACAGAGATTGCTGTATTTGTTTCAGGCTGTCACATATGAAGGAGGCCAGTCAAAGCTGCACACAGTCAGCGGTCGAGCTGATCTGAGAAGCAGAGGGCTCGCTTCAGGCCACCAGGCACATCAGAGTCCCTGTGGTCCGCTCCACAGTGTCACTGCTGCCTCTGCCAGCAGTCCCCTCCACAAACAACAGCTATTTATATCACCAGCCTGCTGCTGGGCTTTTTAGCCCTAAACTCTGCTCCTGACCGTGCCTGCACGTGTGTCTGTGTCTGTGTGTGTGTCTGCGTTCTGTTGACGCTTATGTATGTCAAAGCGATTATGTGCAATTGAAACTCGGATTAATTATTCAACAGGGAAGTCAGAGGCAAGCTGACAACATTTGACCGATGACTCTCGTGGTCACTAATATGTGCTAGACGCAAACACTCAGACACATCATGGAAACGTGCTCGGTGGAAAACACTCACTCACACGCCAGAGACACAATGATGAGAAGATGATGACATCCCAGTGGGAGGGAGAATCCCTTTCCAAACACACACACACACACACACACACCACACACACACACACACACACTGAGTGCTGTACTCTCCAGCAGTCTGGCTCTTAAAGACTCTGAGTGTAACGGCACCTAAACCCTGGCATTAGAGAATCTCGACAGTCGATCCACCAGGTTTAGGTGTCACTTTTTAATTGCTCAAACTGCTGTGCATTTTCACTGCCCTGAATTCATGGTTCAGCAGCAGTGTGTGTGAGGAGAAAAAAGTCAGAGGAGGGAGAGCATGTGTGTATATATGTTAGGGGGTGGTGAAATGGGGGCACCTTCCCTGCACAGCCTCCCATTGGCTCTGCTTTCTGACTAATGCATTTGAGATTCAGGAGTTCATATCTGCAGTGCATGCATGCTCACAAGTGTACCCAAGCATGCATGTGTGTTGCATAAGGACATAACTGCTGAAGCCCCTCTTGGCAGGCCCCCTCTTCTTCTTCTTCTCTTTGAGCTGAAGCCATTATAGTCTTATAAAGGAGGGGAGAAGAAGAGACGTTTGATATGAAGCAAAGGAAATAGATTGGCCTTATTTCCTTCCTGGCTGCTGCAACGCAGACACTTGTGTTGCCGAGACGATTCAGGCAATTGACACTCAATTTTGTTTGAAATATCACGCCTCTATCATGTCATTATCAGCTTCCCCTGGTAATCCACAAAGCCGCCCTGTTTGATATCTGACAATAAGGGGGGGAGTCACAGAGTCGCGGAATCTCTCACTCGATTACCAGGCGGAGAGGGAAAAAAGGGGCTGAGAATGAAAGGGAGCAGAGCGGGAGACAAAGAGAGGGCAAAGATGGAAAGATAGTGCAGGGAGGGAGACAGAGAGGCTAAAAAAGTCACACATTTGTATGATAGCAGCGAGAAGTGGATGGAAACGGAAGATTATACCTGCCCTCCCCACAGAGACGCACAAAAGGAGCCCAACAGGGCCTGGCATTGTGGGAAAAAAAGAGGAATCTGGGTAATAGGGGTGGCAGGCTTCACAACTGAGAAAATGGGGCGATCTTCTAAGCACACCCACTCATCTCAGGAGGGCTGATGGGTAATGATAGTGCTGGATTCATTCTTGCCAGCCTGCCAGCACGTCTCTGTTCTATTTCTCGCTGGCCCTGCATGAAAGCAGGAAGCCCTCACCCACCCAAAAGGTGAGACGCGTTACCTTCCAGCGCTGACGACCCCTGTCATCCGCTATGTGCTGGAACCTTTGACGGGGGGGCCTAATATTGACATATGTTGGGATGCTTTCAAATGCTCTTCAAACAAACGGAGAACACAGCTGTTGGTCCCTCGGCTTCTGGGCAGGCAGACGATACCTTTTGTGCACCTATGCGTTACGTTAATAAGGTGTTGTCTTAAGGGAGGGGGGCCTCGCTAACAAGGGAGATCAACTCTTTCCTTAATCCCCGCCGTCTGGCTGGTGATATTCAAAAATAACAGTGTTAGTAAAAACATTCCTGGGCAGAGGTGCCAGCCTCTGAGGAGAGGAAGGTTAATGACTGGAAATATTAGGGGACTGTCTGGGAAAAAGAAAGAAAAAGGAGAGATGATTCCACCCACCCTCCTAACATCAGAAAACTGGTAGAGCTGGGGCAGGTTAGCCATGCTGGGTTGCTACAATAAGGTCTCTTTCATACAGGTGTGTTGACGCCTGGGGCAGGCTTGGCCTCGGTCCATTCCATTCACCCTGGCTGATTTGAACAATAACTATCATATCTCTTAAAAGAGAAGGGAGGGTGAAGCGTCAAGACGGAGATGCCTGAGAGCAGTGTCGGGGCCAAGAAAAACCCCCGCTGCCGTTGTCAGAGCTTGTTGATGTTTTAGTGGAGGAAAAAACGGGCAAGTTTTTTTTAATCCCCCACCCTGCCCTGCTACATATCCCCCACATTTTTTCCTCTCCTCCTTTCTCTCTGCGCTGGATTCAGTGTTTTTGTGCCGTAGGACAGAGTGTGGTGAGGAGACAGAGGAACAAAGTGCTGCTGTGTGGAGCAGCAGCTGCTGCTTGCCGGATCAAAGGGGCAACAAGCGTGGTCTTCCTGGCCCAACGCTGCTCTGGAGGTGTTTGACGGACAGTCAGCAGCTGGGGCCGCACAGCCCGCCATGTGAGGGGTCAGGCCGCTGGACTGCAAGGCCCAGGGGTGACATGCCCTCACTGGACAGGGGGAAGAGGGGAGAAGGTGTTAGATGGGAGGGTAAATAGAGGGAGAGATGTCTATGTTTGTCTCCTTTGTTGTTTGTCTTGCTGTTGTTGTTTAGAGAGTTACTGTTGGGATTATTGCAGCATATTTCATTCAAATTGTCAGACTGCAAGATATTTATGCTTTCATGATGTCCAGTGAGTTCTCACTTACGACTGGACAATATATTGATGTTCTATCGATATTGTGATATGAAACTACATTGTTTCAGACTTTGGATATCATTATATCATGATATGGCATTAGTGTTTTTCTTTAGTCTTTTGCTGGCAACTAACGATTATTTTCATTGTAGAGCCAAAATAGCCTAATTTGGTTGTTTTACATCACTTCAGACTACACCTAATATTAGGAATGTAACAAGACCAAAAACTCATAATACCACAATCAAAAGTCCATGATACAATATTTATTTACTCCGATATGTACAATAGTTTTTACTCATGTCAAATTCATTTTCCATGAACTAAGCACGTGAAAAAAACTGAATGAATGTAACCATGTAATATTGTGGTAGATATCATCACAGTCTGATACAGTATTGCGAATTTTTTTTATTGTGATATTTAATATCATTATATCCCTAAATACAGAAAACAAGATCTGTCCAAAAGCAAAACTGGATCAATGAACTATCTCTGAACTATCTCTAACCAAATTACACACGATAACAAATATCATATTTTTTCTCTTTCATTCACTGAGCCCCCCCCCGAGGAGGCCCACCTCCCATTTTTAAAACATCTGATCCACAGCAATGCATCATGTTCTGTCAGACTATCATATTGTAGCACTATTTGAGAATTAACTGTATGTTATTTTACAGAAAATGTGTTTATCAAGATATTATTTAAAAGCTATATCGCCCAGCCCTGGTTCTCACTTATTCATCATAATGCATGGGCGGTAGCTGAAGCCTGATTTTAAGGCTAAAACCATCACTGGAATAGCATTGCGCTCCACACTGCAGTGTTCCACCTCTTTGGTGCTGACAGAAAATCAGAGCAAGAGAAAGAGAGACAGACAGAGAGCGAGCATGCCGCAGTGCTATTGATTTATTTTAATTAGCTGCTCGTTAAATCGTGTCAGTTTGCAACACAAATATATAATTCTTTGTCTGATTTTCCACTCGAGTCTTAATGACTCGTACTCCCCGGGTTTCAGAGAGGAATGACTTCTGCAGCTAGACTGACAGAGCAGTGCAAATGTTACTCATATAGTGCTGAGGGGGGGGGATGCCACAAAAGGGCAATGAGTGGAGTAATAAAAAGGGAAAGAAAAACAGGTCAGTGAAAGTCCATGGAGGAGAGGTGAAACAGTCCCCCTTTGAGAGAGGCAGACAAAAGAGTGTGGAGGGGGGTACCGTACGGAGCAGGCACTGTGGATGAGAGACACAGAGGTAAAACTATGTAAACACAGTGGCTGCCCTAAACGTGGGCCCTCTCTGACGTTCCTAAAAAACGATCCTGCCTCGCTCCGCTTCACATCTGCACTAAATCAAACACGGGGGTGAGGTAATGTTCGCCCGGCTTATGTCTGTTGACTCCTGTTTTAACTTAAAGAAGGGCTGAAGGGATCGAAAAAGGGAAACTCTGCTTCTGATAGGATGAGCTATGAGGAAGCTTCCTTGTTCCTAGCCTATCTCTTTTTGTCCGTTATCTCCATCCCAGAGCAGTGGAGCCTGTGAAAAGCTCCTTTGTGGTAGTTTATGATAAATCCGTAGATACTGTAGGTTCAGTCTGGTGGCAAGCGATGTATAAACTGTTACAGGGGGCCTGTTAGGACCATGTGAGCTGATTCAATCAGTGTTGTTGACACTACAGTAGATCAGTGTTGGAGGTTCAGTAGCCCCAGACTGCCCCACTGTCTGACCGGACCATAATGAGTGTTTGCTTATACTAAACACACCCTTCTCCTCATGGGGTTAATTTGCATGCACTTCCTGGTCAAAGGACACTGAATGTTTTACTCGAGTACTCCCTAAAAAACTTAGTATTTCTCTGTATTATTTCTATATATTTGCAGGACATAGTAGTGCACACTTCAGCGAGTGCTGTGACCGTCTCAGCCCTTGCTCTGAGTAAACGAGAAAAAGTTGGACTAAGTGGCAAAATGTACCCTAGTTTTATTTCTAAAGCTTGGAAAATTAGGCAAACTAGACTGATTAATACACACATACAATATGAGATAAGTTCATTTGATATCTGTAAGCCTTGTTTGCCGTTTGGGCAGGATAGTACACTGATATCAGAATACAGACATATTTTAGACCTATACAGTTATATTTTCCAGTATAATGTTATAATGGTCAATTTGAGGGTTCATCTACTGGAATATGAAAAGGTTCTCAGTAGAGCCCCCTTGGTAGGTTCTAGATAAAACCCTGTGGTGACAAGTTTGAAGAACTCTTTATGGTTGTAGTTAGAGCCTTAATTTCTAAGAGTGTACAGTCAGGTAAAAGTCATTTGAAAATCTGCAGGAAGTGTAGTTGTGGTTGCAGCCGTGCAGCAGTAAAAGGAGTAAAAAATCTGAGTGTATCTTCATAAATCAATGATCACCAAAAATAAAAAATACAATACGGTTTGAGGTCTCGTGTAGGTTTAATCTTGGGGTTAACTTAAAGAGTAGGTTAGTAAACAACTTTTAGGTTTTGCTAGCTTATCCAAAAAGTGACGAGATGACCCAGTGCATCATGCACACAACACTCTGTATGACGCGGGACGTAAGGCACCACCCCTGGATGAAATACCAAGTTTTTAGGAAGTCCTGTTTTACTCCTTTCTGTCTGTCTTTTTTTGTTAAGGGGGGAGAGGATCAAACTAAAGCCTTCCTCCTTTGATTCCAGTGAGTTGTGACTCAATCGCTGGAGGTTTGGAATCTTTATTTCTGTCTGAAGCACAAGTATGGAAGCAATGAGCTCTAATAGGAACCAGAGGACAGTCATGTTTGCAAGCAGTGATCACGGATTGAGTTCAGCACGTTCTTATTCAGATTGTGTTGCATCTAATCTTCCTGCAAAGACAGGCAGGATAGGGGCCCGGGGATTTGACTGACAAACGGAAACTTGCACCCCTTGTCCCTGGCATACGAGACCTCAAAATGGGCAAATGCAGGTCAGCCATGAAGGCAATAAACTGTCAACGATTTCTGTGTCACATTTTCAAAGCTGCCTCCTCTCTTTGCACGCTCTGCACGGCTACATTTGGAGCAGTCCGGTGCTCGTTTCTTGCAGAAGACATGTTTAGTATTTCTCTGTTTCTCTCTGGCTCTGTCTCCGTTTCTTTCTTTCATCACAAACTCGTCAAACGAGTGACCCTACTCCTGATTGGCTGGGTTCCCTCCGATCTCTACAGCAATTGGCCAGCCAAGCAGCGAGGCTCTGTGTCTCATCTCCCTCCCTCTCAGTCTCTCTTGTCTTGGCTGTGCTCCAGGGTAGGGTGGTTTGGCATGACGATTTCTCAGGGAAGGAATGCTGACAACAGGAGTGAGTTACCAGGTGTGGCTGCAAGTCAGTTAACCAGAAACAAGACCTTTCTGACAGATTGAGATGAGGAAGCAAGAAAAAAAAAAAGATTAAATACAAGCAGCTCTGAGTCAGACAGACTGGTTCTGCTGTGTTGGTTGTTTTGAAGATAGTGTGTTTATCTTGAAACATCTTGCAACCTTCCACAGTATCTGTCAACTTATAAGCCTTTTTCTTATATGATGATGATACAGTTGGTTTGTTGCATTAAAGGGATAGTTTGGATTATTTGTAGTGGGGTTTATATGAGGTATGTGTATGAGGTACTCATCAACAGTCAGTGTATTACCTACAGTAGATGGTGGTCGACACACACCCCGGTTTAGGAAACCAATGTTATTTAAGTAAAATATCACTCTTTCTTGCTAAACCAGACAACATTGGCAAAATCAGTAATTTTACTTTGCAGAGCATAGGAGGTGCTGCTGCATGCTGGTCCCCTGAGTGGTGGTCTGTTGTTCAGTTTTTTGTGTTAAAGGGGGACTTTGGTGAATCCGAACTAACCATTTAAAACACCAAAGTCACATGATGACACAAACAAACTAACTAATCAAGGCAGCTGTAGCCCAGCGACTGTGTTCTGTAAGCTAAAATTGCTGATTTTGCCTGTGGAGTTAATGGAACATAAGTCAGGATCATAAAGTTGAATGACTTTTTTTCATTGTGGCACATTGTATGTTTTAGCATTATGTAAGTTCCCTATTAGATCTAAGTCCCGTCTTCTGACTCAATCCCTTCACAATCACACTCTCACTGGGTGTAGCATAACATTGTATGCTAGCCAGGGTATTTAACACCTAAGCAGACACGCTCTGAGCCCCCCTCCCATGTGTGTATGTGTGTGTGTGTGTGTGTGTGTGTGTGTGTGTGTGTGTGTGTGTGTGTGTGTGTGAGCAGATATTAGTAACCGGGGATGCCGTGTTGATCCAGCCTAGCGGAGACCCTGTGTCAAGTGGACTCCCACTGCTCTGGCTCCATCATTCATATCTGTCTGTTATTTTCCTCTGCGACCTGCACAGACACAATACTCAGAGCACCAGTAAACTTAGCACTCCATATCGTCATGGTGCCACGTTCTCAGCCTCCCAGAGGAGATGCATATTGTGCATATGCATTTGTACACACGTGTACAGCTCACGCCATTTCAGGGTATGTCAGCTAGAAGTGCTACTGTAGGTCCAATTGGCAGCGGCGTGTGAAGAATGCGGCGACATGCACATACACACATATTGACTGACAAGTGCATACATATTCACATGCACGCTCCAAAGCATTCTTAGCACTGTGAGGGCAGTTTTTGATACGCGACTTGAAAATGTGTTTAAAGCTTATTGGCCAGAAGAAACCAGTTGCCCACATTAAACAGCAGTGGACTGTCGCCCCCTCCAACACTGCCCCGCTTTCTCCTGGGGTAATGTACACATTCTGCGCTGTATCCCAAGGAATGACCTCCACACGACCCCCTAACCTCGCCTTTAATTATTTGTTTGAAGACAGCATGGAGTTCCCATGCTGAGAGGTGCTCTGTGTACTGTGTGTGTGCATGTGTGCGTGTTTCTGTGCGCTAACATTGAGCAGAGGCAGGCCGTAATAAGCTAGACCACCAGATGTAGATAATAAAACATGGGCTTTGAGTTGGAGGTTTTTTAGCTAGTGTCCCCTGTGAGCCTCCTGTGTTCTGGTTAGCCTACAGACACGCTGGCGGTGCTTGTGGTCGTGTCCACGGTGTCGATGTGTGGATTTACAGCGCGCACGTATGTTTTAGCGAGTGGTTGGGAATTCTCAGTCCCTGTGGTCAACCTCTGTGTCTCTCTCGGGGCCTCGGGTGTATCCATCTATCCATCCGTCCATCCCAGTCGACTGGCCTCCATCTCTGGAGGATTCCTGGTGGTGTTGTTCTAAGCACACACCATTAGCAGCTCACGGGTGGAGGGAAAACAGTGTTATCAGGCCTGGGTCTGATAATCTCAATTGGCTTTACTCAGACTGATAAAAGGTGCTCTAAGGCCACAAGAGGGGCCCTCAGTCACCCCCCACCCACCCTCCAGTGCGCCGCATCGCCTCATGGTTACTGTGGCAACTCGTTTAGCGTACAAAAACAGAGCCTTTGTGTG
This sequence comes from Lutjanus argentimaculatus, assembly GCA_034769285.1. NCBI lineage: Eukaryota > Metazoa > Chordata > Actinopteri > Lutjaniformes > Lutjanidae > Lutjanus > Lutjanus argentimaculatus. Next base: position 23,109,174 of record JAWZSL010000003.1, on the reverse strand, counting down.
TGTGTGTGTGTGTGTGTGTGTGTGGGTGAGTGTGTGATATGGTCAGGGTTAGCCAATAGGGAATGTTGACAAGAAGCAGGTCCATCTCAGAGAAGCTTGTGGGGAAAATATTTGAATATCCATATGTTTGCTTACATGACAATGAGCTGTTTTCATACTCAAACCATTTTAATGAGAGCAAACACCCTGATAGCTAAACATTCTTCTGTAAATTTTATGTCACACATTTCATCTAAGAAGTAGGAAAAACACAAGAGGAGGTCTAGTGTGTAAGATTTCCTGGGACTTACTGACAGAATATGGCAAAATTGGCAAATAACATTCACAAGTATGGTTATATTGGTGTATAATCACATGAAAATAAGAACTGTCATGTTTTTGTTACCTTAAAATAATATGTTTATGTTAGAGCTGGACTGATGTATCACCCATTAGCCTAGCACAGCTATGTCAGTCTATATAGGTATCAGCATTTTGTCCACTATTCTTTTATAGACCATAATGCAGATAGTTTTTAGATTTATAGGCAGCATTTTATGTATATTTGATCCTTTTTCTTAAATTAAGTTGTTTGATTTGTGTTTTTAATATATTTATCAATCAATCAAAGAGAACCTAGAGTTTAAATAGAGAATAAAAGCAATGACATACAATAAAATAGATACAGTTAGATAAAACCTAGACCAAGGTCAGAGATATACTTTTAATTACGCGGTCTCATATGCACACCTATGCATCCATGCCCATCATGGCTGCCTTGTGTATCTTGCGTCCATCTGGAGCGTTCGTTTACTGTTTCAGTGCCCTGATGGATTTTATATTCAAGGGGTGATGTACCGTACTGTATACTATCCTGCACAACAAAAAAGTTTGACACAAAATATTACTTTAGAAATAATTTTATGGATTTAAAAATGATTTTATTACTCCTCCAGAGTCTACGATTAGAACTGTATCCATAGCAACAGCCTGTTCTTCACATCAGTGGTCTGTTATACAGAAATAACAGACAATTAGATCTAATTGACCAATCAGAATGAAGTCTTAAATAAAGCCATGTAATAGATATATATAAAGAATACCAGCCAATATATTGATATTGATATATTGATACTCTCTAATACCAGCCCCAAAAATCCAGTATCAGTTGGGCTCTAGTTTATATCTACAGAAGGCGCTTGTGCTTCCATGGAGGCTGCCATGTTGCACCACCATGTTTCTACAGCAGTTTCTCCTACACAGTGCCATTAAATCCTACACACTGGTCCTTTAAAGGAACATTTAGAAAAAAACAGCACTTTGATCACACAGCATACTCTCCAGTACATAGAGTTATTTCCTCTGCAGTCGCTGGAGACTGTATGGGCACTTTTAGCACCTGGGAAGAACATTCCTAATATTATGTGTTTATGGTTATGTCCCAGAATAGGTAAGAATGCACATGGTTGTGATTTTGAGCCCCTTGGTGCGTCTAGAAGGGGAGAAAGCAGGACATATATTTTGGCAGGCCGTGCACTCTGAGCTTAAAGAGGGAGTGTGATAGCAGGAATGTCTTACTGTTTACTTGCTCAGCTGGTTTTGATGCTGGAAGCGTCTTTCTCTCTCTGAGGCACTGCAGGCATTTCTGAGAGCATAGCTATTGAGAATGCTTTGTCCCCTTTGTTCTATCAAAAAATACTTTCACAGTTAATAAAACTTAAGCCTCATTCCTCTCTTAAATCACAAATCATGCATTGCAATCATATAATTTCCAATCCAGCTCTCTCGTATTCCTCCTCCTCTTTCGTTCTCTCTCATTCTCATATGTTTCATCTTTTTCTCTCGGGGGCCCGCGGCACCCCTTGCGTACCTGCACTCTGGATGCCCCCTGGCAAATGAGCGCCGCGTCTCTCTTTTCCCAACCGTGCATTTTGTACGTTTAACCATGTCACTTTGAGCCGGGCAGATTACAGGCGTTTAAGTTCATTGGAGAAGGTAAGGGCAGGTATCAGGGCTTCATGGGGGATTAGGAGCCCAAATTGGTTCCAGCTCTCCCTTCCTTCTAATGACCAGTTCTCTTTAGCCTTACTGATGGTGCTGTGGCCCGTATGCTAGAAGAGGGCGGTGCAGGGGCCTTTTTTTTCTCTCTCTCTCCTCTCCTCCTCTGCTTTTTTGGAACCAGCAAAGGACTCCATGCTGGACAGCTCCGACGTGATTTGAAACCCCTCCTTAATATCAACCACATGGTGGTACCTGTAGTGCAAAGTCCATGCCACATTTTTAGTATTTGAAAGCGAATGAGAGAAAGAAAGAGAAAGGTGGAACAGCTTGCCCGGCCTGAGTGGTCAGCTTGACACAGCCCAAGGCTTCCCATTCTGAGTTAAAAAGGTTGCCCCCGGCTGGCAGTTACCTCCAGATGACCTCCGGCTCCACACTGGAAAAGCCACAGGAGCAAGGCCGGCTGGGGAGGCTTTGTGGAGCTGCACTTATTCGCTGCTGTGGCGGTGATAAAACTTCAGACAGCCTAATTGATGGGCTCGCTGACATAACAATACCTTGTGAAAGCACGGAGTGGCCCATGCCTGGTCCTCATTTCTAGACAGCTGGAAGGGGAGCAGAACCCCCTACAATGCAGCCAGAGTGGGGGTCCCACAGAGGGGAAAGGGTGGAGGTGGAGGTGGGGGGTGGAATGGTGGGGAGTAATGAAAGGAACCATTTGTATCCTGCACTTCGCTATGTTAAAGTTTACTTTGAAAGTTCCGATGGGTGATAACACACCAGAAATAATGTTGTTTTGGAGAAGGAACTGTAGACAGGATACTGTACAAGTACACACATTCTTTGCTTAAGTAGAGGTAGAGATATACTGTACTGTGAAAAAAAGATTCTGGTAAAAGTAGAAGTATGGATTCAACTTGTTTACTCTAGTAAAAGTGAAAAAGTACAGGCTCTGACATGTACTCAAATTAATGAAAGTAAGAAGAAGCCCTCTGAATCAGGGCTGTAGCCAGGAGTTTAGAAATACTGAGGTCATGAGCTGTAGCCATGCTAGGGGAGCTAGGGGTAAACCCACCTGCCTGAAGACTGTATATATGGACAAATTTGAAATTACTCTTTTTCAGTTCCGTTTCTTATTGACTTTCACTGTCAAACAATCTGCAGTATCTTTCAGGTTTTGCCCTAAATTACCAGTCAAGTGCCCTAACTGTCATTACTCAAGTTCATCCAAACAAGCAAGCAAAGTTTCACATGGCATAACAGTGAAAAATTAGTGTGTACAATGTCTTGTCTTGTCTTAAAATCTCTTTAAATTAAATATATACCAATACAACACATAATAACATACAAAGAGCTGTTCAGCTCTGCTGGTGAGATGAAAACGTATACCAACTTTTGTTCACACAACACACACCATACAACGCAGCAGTTCATAACTTTATATTTATATGTATAAAATCAAAAAGACTGAGGACTTGACCTCAGTGTCCTCAATGGTAGCTACAAGGACATGTCTATTGGCTGTTTCTGTCCAAAGCTAATTGAACCTTTTCTATCCGGTCGAGTTTCCCTTTCTTGTCTGTTTCATTTTCATCTTGTTACGTCTGTCGTGCCTTGTATGCACTGATGGATACATCACAGAATCATCTTTTCTTTGTGCCATTGTCACATCCATTTAAATTGAGATCGGCGTTCATATTGGGAAGGCAGCGCAGAGATTTGTTTTGAAACGTAAAGAGTAGAAAATACAGAACAATCAACTGAAATATTATCGAAATTGCAGTATGGCCAACATCTGAATTACAGAAGCTGAAATTTTTTGATCAAGGAAAAATGTGTGACAAAGCAGCATTATTATTCAGCATTAGTACTGTTGTGCTCAGAGATGCCCTGGCTCACAGAGTTTGTTCCTCAGAGGGTTTGTTTGGTCACATCATCATGATTTTAATAGTTTTTTCAATGAAAATGAAAATTGTCAGAAAAAAATTATACTAGAGATATAAATAACTAAGAACTTATGTATAGTAACAAAGTATTTGTACTATGTTACTTCCCACCTCTGACTGTATATAAAGTTACTCTGTGCTGCAGTAGTGACTCAGAAAGACAGGCGGAGAGAGGGATGTGCCACATGAGGGTTCTTCTGTGCCCGAGCTGCACTTAATACTTGAGGAATGTCTCCCTGGTGCCCATAGCAACCAAACGTAATCAAAAGCTTTATTAAAAGAGGGGCGAATAGATCATAAGGAACATTAAAAGTATCCCTCACTGGGTTCCCAAGTCAGCACACAATTGCCCTTTTGTTTGTTGCTGTTTTGTTGTGAGCGCCTCTCTCAAGGACTCGGTGGCTAATGTTGCCATTAAGTCATGCAAAACTGTTTTGTCTTTGTGGTGGCTTGTGATGAATCTTGTGTGTGTGTGAATGCAGGGTGATTTAACGTTTGTTTTTCTCCTCTCTTCTCTCTGCCAGGTTCATTAACGCCAGGAGAAGAATAGTACAGCCCATGATTGACCAGTCAAATCGAGCAGGTAAAAAAAAAAGAAAAGAAAAAAAGAAAAGAATACTGCTTCTATCTGTTTCTTTCCTCAGCATGAAGACACTCTTCCCAAATCCTTCACTGGCATGCATCTCATGACTGCAGCCCAGATTTTCTTTTTAAGGGGCACCCTACAACTACTCCCTCCTCTTCCTCTCCCTCCCTTCATCCCGTTTTCTCTCTATGAGATATGTTCAGTGGTGGTGCGGGCCGTTTGCTGATTGACTCTAATTGGAGATTTCCCAGTCTAAGTGGAGAGAGAGGTATATTAGCACTCTCTCTGTGAATTACTAATTGGACACAAGAGGAGTGCCAGAAGCACCAGTAGCATTTTATGACTTATCTCCTTTTTTTAAGGCTATTTTGTTTTTAATTTTTTTTTCAAGTCCAGGGTTTAGGGGGGGTTCCCCTCACTTTTTCTACTGCCTGTTTATTTTATTCCCTGAAGAATCGTTGCTCTGAGTTTTGATCTTAAAGGGATGGTGCGGCTTATTTGAAATGGGGTTGTGTGAGGTACTTATCGATGGTACTGTGGACAAGGTCAGTAATAAGATGTATTTTATCCACAAAAAAAGTCCATCTAAAAAACTCGATATATCACCATCAATATCAAAAAGCGTACACCTTACGAAGAGTATTTTCATATTTTGTTACTGACCCTGTCCACAGCAGTAGTGCTCCTGCTGTTTCTCCAAACTGGGGGCATGCCGACCACCATCTACTGTAGGCAATACCCTGACTATCACTAAGTACCTCATACAAATCCACTTAAAATAATGCGAACTGTCCCTTTAAGTAGTCATTCGGCACATTTTCAAATATCAAGACTCGCTACTTTTCATTTTAAAAGAATCAGTCATGAAACTCGCCCTGAGGAGGGAGAATGAGTTCTACATGATGCCTTGATTAAATCAGATCTAAATCACGGAGGGATTTCCATTTCTTTAAAACGGATTATGAAAATCCTCATATTGTTAATTGATAACACATTTATTTTCCATATCTATTGTGGTCAGATTACAAAAAGCACAAACTGAGTAGTAAACACTGCCACTGTGTGATCCTGTGGAATGATTCAGTCAGCCTAAGCTTCATTGACTATGGCATTACCAAAAAGAAGCCAAGTAATTTGTCTCAGGGAGGGAAAAGCTGTTTTTGTTGATTAGCAAGCAGCTCTGCCATCTTAAAAAGGTCTTTGCACACACCGAGGTGGAGGTGGTTCAAACAAACATGAGCCATGATTAAAATGAGATGTACTTACAAATGTGGGTGACTCTTTGTGCAATCACTGCGCTCCTGTGTGGAATATTTGTCAGCATGCAACAAATGTGTGCCAATCAACAATCTCAGCAAAAACAGCATGACTAACAGCTCCCACTAATCTTTACGAATTGCAGATTATCCAAGATAATACTGTTAGTAAACAGTCCTAGAATACACTGTTTTCTACAGTCTGCGAAGAGCATTAGTTCATTAGGGCTCATAATTGGCAAAATAAAATGCAACTGAGCAAATTGATTGCTACTGTATCATGACAGATAATCAGGTAAATCATTCATAATACTGAATGATTTGGCAGCTTTGCGATTATCTGCATGTTTGTATGTTATGTTGGTAACACATTACAATAAGGGCACAAATTATACATTTAAGTAATTAATGTATGAATTTCGATGGTTTAATGCATTCAATAATGTAGGATATATCGTGAAATCCTGTTGCTTATCACTAACAAATGATCAAATGACTTATGTGATTAGTTCACAATTAATAGATCATTGAGGTACTTGTTGACAGTCAGTGTGGACTGGGTCAGCAACAAAAGGTACTTTAACCCTTAAAAAAGGTCCACCTAAAAAGAAGAAACAGAAATCAACCTGAGTTTAATTGTACGCTTTATTTAGAATAGTTTTACTACTTTAACTTGCCATCAGACAGCCTTTTCGGATGGGAAACTGCCATTGTATTAGCCAAATAAAACTCTCTCCAAACCAACCAAAGTCCACAGGTGAAATCAGTAACATTACCTTGCAGAACGCTGCCTCAATCTGTTAGTTTGTTTATGGTATAGTGTAACTTTGGTGAATCCGAACTATCCTTTTAAAACACAAAAGTTACACAATAACAAGCAAACTAACCAATCAAGGCAGCCGTAGTCCAGCAGCTCCTGTGTTCTGCGAAATAAAATGATTGATTTCACCTACGGAGCTTGGTTGGTTTGGACAGAGCGATGTTTGGCTTCTTTGCCATCAGAGAAGGCTGTCTGATTGCAAAGTAAAGCTGTGACATTATACTAAATATAGCATACAAGCACTGATATTGTTTTTTAAGGGGCTAAAATCCCTTTTGTTGCTGATCTTGTTCACAGCACCATGAACACCATGTGCTGTAGCTAATACACCGACTATGGATAAGTACCTCATACAATCCCACTTCAAATAATCAAAACTGTCCCCTTAAGTCAAGCATTAAATCATCATGGGTAATGCATTAGGCGGCATTACATAAGTACACGATTTGCACTCTTATTGTAAAGTGTTACCTTTATATTTAAGAGTGTATAACCACTAATTTGAGTGCTGAGTGGGTGAATTGGCTGCAATGGGAGAAACTCTCCTCATCCTGTCAAACTGCATGTTTTCTTCTCTCAGTAAGAGAACAATGTATCTCCTGTAAGTGTGGTTTTGAATGACACTGGCTGTGTGTGTGTGTGTGAATGTGCGTGTGTGTGTGCTTGCATGCATGGGGACCTACTGTATGCGTGTTTGCATGCCACGCGTCAGTCAATGCGGTCCACAAACATGAGCACAATGTCTTACAGTATGTTTGGGCTGAAGCTGGGACAATTGCTGATTGTCTGGTGTGTTTTCTCTTCTTCTTCCCCCCTCCCTTTTTCATGTCCACGTTTTGACTACAATCAGGTTTTCTTCTTGATCCTTCAGTGAGCCAAGGAGCAGCGTACAGTCCAGAGGGCCAGCCAATGGGCAGCTTCGTGCTGGACGGTCAGCAACACATGGGGATCCGACCAGCTGGTAAGTCCGTCCGTCCACCTCTCCTCCTTCCTTCGTCCCTCTTCCCCTCCGTCATGCTGCCTGCTTTACCAGACACCAGTTTCACCCTCAGTTATCGCTGAGCTGATCAACACTGATCCTCTTGACTGTAGCATGAGATTTAGTGACCTCAGCAAGGAGCAGGTCCACAAGTCGGCCATGTAAACCTAATACTAACAAGTGCTACACAACCACAATAACGCTTCTTGTTAAAAGTCCCCTCGCTGTTAACCAAACTGTCTGCTGCTTGTTTTTTTCCTCTAATCAAACACATTACTTTCAAATCATCTTAACAAAGGGATTTGTGGGGTGCAATGCAAAATCAAAACATGTATGCCACATCTGTACATCCTTCACTTCCCCCTCCCTCGTCATTTTCCATCTAACCAACCTCATCCTCTCTATCAGTGGGTCTCCTCTGACCTCTCTGTGATTCAAACCTCCTGCTGACACTTTTCTGGCATTTATCTCCTCTTTCTAGGGCCTATGAGTGGAATGGGGATGAATATGGGCATGGATGGGCAATGGCACTACATGTAACCTCCATCTTGTAAAGCAAAACGCAAAGAAAAAGGGGGAAGTAAGTACTGGGCTCTTTTCCTTGTTTTTTTTACACTGTGGGGCTGTGGGTTTTATTTTTTTTTTACACCCACAATTCCCTTTCACTTCACCAGCACTATCCCAACTTACCTTGGCCGTAATTTTGCAGCGAGCTTCGACCCCCTACTCCCTAACATCAGCAGCTATGAGCTAGCATGCATGGCTGTTTTAGCAAGATGTTTCAAAGGGACGGTTCACCCCAAAATCTGGTGCTGTTTATCCATCTAGATAGTTTTGGTGTGAGTTGTCACATTTTGGAGATATCGGCCACAGAAATGTCTGCCTTCCCTCAATTATAATGGAAGTAGATGGCACTCTACTTGTGGTGCTCAAAGCACCACAACAATACATTTTTTTAAGAAAATTAAAGGTAGAATAAGTAGGATTTATCCATTGCTGTTTGTAAACACACCAGAAAGCTAGTTGATTGTTGAGTCTCATTCCCAAGACATCATCTTTTGGGTTCGTAAAGTGTCCTGGGCGCAGCGAAACAATGAGAAAATAAGAAGATATGTAAGGCAGACGTACAAGTTCAAGTCTATGCATTGTTTTTTGGGGGGAAATCCTACATAGTTTGCCATAAAAAGCAATGTCTCTTTCCAGAAATCGTTACAAGCCACAGACCTTGTTGTGAGCGTCTTTGAGCATCACCATGCAGAAGAAAGCGTGCATCTACTCATGGAGGAGAGGCTCATGCTTGTGACAGTGTGGGATATAAATATTCTGGCTGATTTTGGGCTCGTCCAGGAACCTCTCATTCATGAGTAGATGCATGCTTCCTCCCATGAAATAATTTGATTAGCAAAAGCTACAGAATAGTGTATTGAAAAATAGAAAATATTTCCTTCATGAAACTGCTCACAACAAGGTCTGTGGATTATCTTGAGTAACTGGGTCATGATTTCTGGAAAGAGACGTTGCTGTTGAGTTTTTCAAATGTGTTTTTGTGTCATCTAGTTCCATAATATTTGAGAGGCAGACATCTCTCCAAAACCCAGCAGCTCACAGCAAAACAGTCTAGATGGATAAATAGCACTGCAGGTAAGAGGAAAAATATGTATTTTCGATTTTTGAGTGAACTGTCTCTTTAAGGCGTAGAGGGGGGCCAGTAGCCAAGGATGAATTGAAGACTTGGGAAAAAGGGGGAACCAACCGTCCTGGGACAGAGAGGACCCGACTTGTGGCGCCAGACAACAGGAACAACAACAGAAGAAGGAGGGGAAGAAACAAACCTGGCATGGCGTGCACAAATTTATTTATCACAACAGCGCCATCGCTCTCCCCATCCCGGACAGCCAATGCAAATGTTGGACATTTAGGGAAAAAATAACATCTCCAGGGGAAGGGGGCTGATGGGGAGAAATTAAGCAGGCTCCAGTGAAGCGATAAAGAAGGAGAAGTGAAACTGTCCTCCGAGTGACATAAATCTGTCTGGGGAAGGATTGATGCCCAAATTATCTTATATGCAAAGACGGGAACACCGCAGTACATTACGGTCCCTGAGCGAGATATACGGGCCGTGGGTGACATGGCCGATCCTTCACAGGGGGTTTGGTTTGAGCTGTGTAAAGGGAGGAAGGAGCGCGAGGAGGGGGGAGCTGTGTGTGTGTTTTGATTATTTTTTACTGGAGGGAGACGATTTAAGGGGGGGGCGGGGCCAGTGACTAGCCTGACCTGAGACTCACAGACAAGAGCGAGGAGACATTGAGATAAATTTATAAGGTTGTAGACACAAGCATGACTGCATCTAAAAGGAGGGGATCTCTTTCACACATACAGATACAGTCACTCTGTCTCACACAGACAGACACACACACAACCCTTATAGTGCAGGCATTTTACCCAAAAGCGTGGCTCAACCTCACACAAATTGCAACATGAACAAACTCAGTTTAGGATGAGAGTGAGAGGAAAAAAAAAAGTCTCAAGGTATCGTATGATGGGAAAGTTCTGAAAATTGCTTAAATGTGATCCTGTCAAAAATGCCTTTTGTTTAGTGCAGGCATTATGTGGGGGAAAAGGGGGTGAACCTCACACAGATTACAGCAGAAAATCGGATAAATGTTTATTACCTCTAGAGCTGCAATGGTTGATTGATTACAAATCAGTTATTAAATTAATCATCAACTATTTTGATAATCCATCAATCACTGTTATTTTTAAAGAAAAAGTCAGTTTCCAGCTTCTTAAAGGTGAATATATTCTGTTTTTTTTTTACTTCTTTATGACAGTAAACTGAGTATCTTTGGGTTGTGGGCAAAACAAGACATTTGAATATCACTTAAAATAGCTTTTTAAGGCACTAATCAACATGGATATTGACAATGATGAACATAAACTTAAAGGCACTAGAAGGAACTTTAATATTTTGTTGATCTTGGAGCCCCCTATGGACAAAAGCGGTAGTGTTTCCACCACAATAACCACAAAATGTAACATCAAAAATAAAATTTCATGGAAACTCCGACCCAGTGGCAATGGGTAGAAATAGCCAGTCTTCTTGTGAATGATCTCATTAACTTATGTAGGTCATATAAAGGCATTAGTAATAAACTGAGACCATTTCATAACCAGTTACAAACTCTTGTAGTAGCTTTAGCATAAATTTAAAACAAAATTATTTAAATATCAAAAAATAGCTCTTCTACATTACTTTCACAGTGTTTGTGACTGCCAAATCAGTTCGAATCAACTTAAATGTTGACAATGATGGACATAAACTTAAACTTGTTAGCTTTTAAGTAAAACTTTGATTACAAAAATATTACATGAAGGAAGTAAAGAAGCCAGTTAATACACAGTTTCTTCTTGTTCCTGTGTGGACATCAGACAAGAAAACACGCAGAAGTCGCAGTTTTCAGTATTTTTCAATGCTTTCCCCTCACTTGGATTTCTTAAGACTTTTGTTATAAATGACATATTTATGACACTAGAACAGTTGAAAGAGTTTCTGTTGCAATCTGTGTGGGGTCATGTCGTATAATGCCTGTACTATTATCCAGCTAAATGGCGGCGGTCTGATTAAGCTGGCCATTCCGCCTCCCGCTACTGCCACAGTGCTGACATTTGAAAAATCAAGACATATCACATCCCGAAGGCGGCAGGGCAGAAGAGATTTTATTTTAACACCTAAACTCCCTTTGCCCAATGAGGCACAATATAATAACACTTACCTTGATTAAAAGAACCCTTTATATGTAAATGGAGACTGGATTTTCCAAAGGGTCACAGCGGCAATTCTGCCGACAGAGATCATTTCACCCCTCTAGTCCTCTGTTTCTCACTGTCTCTCACTCTCTCATCCCCTCCTGTCTTTGCTAATGGCGGCAGGAAAAAAAAAATCAGGAAGCAATGTTCCCTAAAACAGCCACACAGAGACAACATTTGCTCAGGTTGGCTAATTCTTAATATAGGGCTATATAATTTTGAGACTATTTAATTACGTAACATACTTTATGCTTCATGACCAATTACATTAATAGCTTAATACAGAGGAATATTATCCTCTCTTGATTTGATTACACAGCCACACAATATGGTATATTTGGTACTTAATTATGGCCCAGCCATTGAGCAGGACCGCTGTGCCATAACAGAAGTGCAGCGCGGCCAGCGAGGCCCGGTGTGTCCTCGGTTATTGTCTTCAGATGGTTTTACCACTCTTGTTAATAAAGGAGGGGGGTCTCAGATCTACTTAACGGAATGACTGCAGCTTACAAGGCTGGAGATTAGCAGCTTACAGTGTCAAAAACATCTGCCGGGCCTTTTAACAGGAGCTGCTCTCTAGGTTATATGGAGGTGAGGGCACCCATCATACCCCAACACCCACCCGGAATGATTTATTTATTTTATGACCCCAGTAGTGAGATTTTAAGAGACCTGCTCTGACAAACATGTGCATTTCAAATGAACTGACATTAGAAAATGGCGCAGCTTTCAACCAATGAGCCTGGTCATTAATCTTGGCCTTTGCTGTCCCTTTTTTTCCTCCTCTTTCTGTCCTCCTCTTCCCCTCACCGGGGCCCTCCAGTGTAATTTCTTAATTGCAGTGTACTAAGGTGGAGGAATGCAGAGAGTGAGCATGCCTAGTGACCTTGCGGCGACCTCTCCCCTCCTATTACAGCTTCTAATCCCCCAGGGGTTCACATTACAAAGCAGGTCGGCCCAGACCCAATCCCAGACCCAGGCCCCCTCTGGCTCCAGCGGGGACCCCCTGCTCTCACTTGTCTCTCCCCAAGGTCCAGGCCCTCTAGACCAGCCGTGTTCCCATACTCCAGCCCCTGGCTCCAGGAACCACCCCGCCCCCTCCCCATACACGTCTTAGTTTTTTTTCTCCTTTCTGATTACAACAAACTAAAAGCCATGTGAAAAGCCAAACAGTGGCGCTGCTGAGCCAGCTCTGTGTCCTGGGTCCTGTCACAGTGTGAGAGATGCCAGCATGCTGAGGTCTTCACACATATGAAGTGGAGTCCATCTTAAGAGATATCAATACACCCCACCTGCTCTTCCTTTTCTTTTAGCTTTTTACTTCCTTTTATCTTTTTCTACTTCCAAAACCTCCTATGCATCTAAGAGCAGCACTTGTTTTGTGCAAAATGTTTTAAGTCAGGGGTGGAACCCAGCCTTTAAAGGGACAGTTTATAGGAGAAGTTGATAGTTAGGAGAAGCAGAGGGGAGTACCAGCATGTAAGCTAAAGCAATGTGGATGGGGTCAGCAAGAAAAGGTATTTTAGGCACTTAAAAAGGGCCACCTAAAAAGAAATCAGTTTAAGTGTATGCTACATTTAGAATATTTTCATCTTTTTTCCTTGCTGTCAGACAGCCTTTTCTAAGTCAAAACTGCTGTTATGTAAGCCAAATATTACCTTCTCAAAAGCCAACATGCTTGTGCTATAATGTGACTTAAGTGAACCCGAACTAACATTTTACAACACCGAAGTCACATAATTTCACAAAGAAAGTAACCAATTGAAGAAATGGTAGGCCAACAACTCCTGTGCCCTGTGGTAAAATTACTGATTTGCCAATAGAGTCTGGTTGGTTTGGAGACAGCAATACTTGGTTCATGTAACAGTGGTTTCTTGTCAGAAAAGGCTTCCTGACATCAAAGTAAAGCAGTGAAGATATTCTAAATATACTGTACATTGACATTATTTTTTTTAGGTGGACCTTTTTTAAAGTGGCTAAAATATGTCTTGCTGCTGACGTTGTTCACGTCCGTGCTGGTGCTCCTCTCTGCTTCTCTAAACTGGGGGCTCGTCAATCTCCATCTCCTGCAGCTAATACACTGACTGACTATAAATACCTCATACCGCCCCACATCAAATAATCCAAACTATCCCTTTAATGCTCGCTGTCTTCAGCTAACCGAGTCCCTAAATTATTTAATAACTTCTTTAAGGGATTCTAAATCAAATATGTTCACAGAGGCACGTCCCCATGAGAGAGCGCCTGCCTGTTCAGTTTGTCACTGAAGTCGGCTGGGGAATTGACTGTTCCACTTGTAAAAAGTATTAGCACTTCTCCACATCAATACAGCTGCTTGGTTTTCCTCACATCCTCCAGGACTGCAGTGTCTGTGGATGACTGAGGATCATTTTCCAACCTGAGACCTGACCACAACGCTATTGGGCATTGTAAACCACTCACCATGGCCTAAAATAGACCCTCGCAATAATGTCTCTCTTTACTTGTCGAAGCTAAAAGCAAGAAGCTGCACAGTCGGTGTCATAAAATCTGCTGTTGTCAGAGTTGTTTCTTTAAATTGAATTAAGGCCTGTTAATGGAGAAAATAGTTTTATTGACTGTGTGGATTAATTTCTCTTCTCTCCTGTCGTCCTCTTTCAGGTCTGCCAGGCATGCCAGGGGAGTACGTACCTCAGAGCGGTCCTATGGGCATGAGCATGGCCCCGCATACTTACACCAACCCTCATCAGATGACCTCCCACCCCTCCCAGCTCCGACACGGACCCCCTCTTCACGCTGCGTACCTGCCCGACCACCCCCACCATCCTCACCACCATCACCACCCTCACCATCCTCACCACCACCACGCCATGCTGATGCATGGAGGACCCTCGTCGCACCCAGGAATGACCATGTCTGCACAGAGACCCCCTTTGCTCACTCCCATTGACCCCAGTACTGGAGGACAAGGCCTGGACATCCATGCCCAATAGTATAAGGGAACTTTGCTACCACGATGACAACAGCAGCTACTACAAGAAACAAAAAAAAAAAAAAGAAAGCAGCAGCCCACAATAAATCCTATTTTGAGACTATTTTTAAGAATAAAAAGCGAACCCTTTTGACCAGAATTTGACACTAAAGAAACAGAATTCCAGATGAGCTGTGATAATTCTTTTTTTTTTTTTTTTAGACTTGTCAATTTTGTTACTTTCATCCAAAAACGGAGGACCAAGCTGACAAGAACACTTTGTAAAGTCTTGGGCTTTTGGTAAAGATCAACAGAGGATGTTTTGACGTACAGTACATGTGTGCAAAGAATGGACAGATGCACACACACACACACATACACACACACACACACACACACACGTTTTCGCACTCACTCCACACACCATCGTAAACATGTTCAGTACACTTTCATGTGACGCGCTCAAACGCTTCTAAAATAAAAATCACTCTGGAAGATTTAAAAAAGAAACAACAGAAAGACTCCAAGAGTTATAACTACTGTAGTATAAAAAGTATAGATAAATAAGTTAAAACTTGTGCATTTTTTTCGTTGATCACATGGTTTATGTTTCCTGAGCTAGTTTTAGAATTAAAGGTTAACCTTTTTCTCTCTCTCACACTGTGTGTGCTCCTTCCTGGAGGAGAAACTGTCTCGCAGCACAGCACTATAAAAGAAAAAAAAGAAAAACAATAAGAAGATGGAACATCTCAAAAAGGCTCCAAACCACAGAGGGCAATCAGGTCCTGTCCCCCATAAGAACAGGGCATGATGGGAAAAAGGCTGCTAAATGACACCGGATCTCTCCAGAAGATTCAGTTTGAACATTTGTCATGCCCCTCTTTTTTTTGGTTCATGAATGAATGTTGCCCTGTAGGTTTTAAAGGAAAAAAAGTTCTTTGTTTGAATTGCCCAAGCACTGGATTGTGTTGGTTTTATACATTTTTATTTTAATATTATTTTATTTTTTTGTACCCTGGACTCTCGTTGGTAAGAGCCTCTTGAAGGAAGCTTAATAGTGGAAAAGCAACATCCTACGGCGCTTCTTCTTTCTCTGCGGATCAACACTCTTGCCATAAGGACAATAACTGACACAAACGTTGAATCTGTGGCACTGGAGAAGCATTTGATGGTTGATGCACCAAAAAACCTATAACTAAAAAAAAAAAAAGAAAAAAAAAACTTAAATTATGAACTCAATGCTTTTGGGGGGAAAAAAGCTGAGAGAATATTGTAACAAACTTCGTACAGAGTTCAGTCTATTAATTGTTTCATGTTAGATATTCTATGTGTTTACCTCAATTGAAAAAGAATGTTTTTGCTAGTTTCAGATCTGCTGTGGCATTGATATTGTATGTCCATGAATTCCTTCCTTTTTCAGCACGTGTTCCTCACTAGATGATAAGATGCCGTCTCCCTTAAGCTTTGTCAAAAATACATTAAATACTTGTATGAGGACTGTGACGTAATGTTTAAAAGGTGTTCAGTCACAAATGCTGTAATAAATATTTCATTTTTGATTTTTGTTAGATTTTTGTGTGATTAACTGAGAGTCTTTATCCGCATTTTCATATTAATAGTAATAAGATTAATTTATTATTATTATTATTATTATATTATTATTATTATTATTATATTATTACGCAGAAAACAGTTTTGGGTATGTATCTGCTTTTCAACAAGGTCATAAGTTTCAATTTTATTTTTTACAAATGGTCAAAAAAAAAAAAAACAACAACAAACAAAAACAAACAAAAACTGTCAAGTTCCCACTTTTTCCAGCACTCTATTTGCAATTGCTTGTTTTTAACCACACTGCTCGTTTGGTTACTGAATGTCCTCTTAAAATGACAAATTATGGTTGAATTATGGTTGAAATATATCTTGCCCTGGCAATTTATTTAAGCACAAAAATGTCGTCCTCAAAATTATAAATAACTGTCCAATGCAAGTGAAGGGTGCAAATTACAGAGCAAATTCACCACCAAGTCATCTTAGTTTTAGACCAATTTTCTAACTGTTAGCAGTAAATAAAAAAAAGCCAGTGGTGGCCTTTTTTCCCCTTAAACATAAAGGACAAATGTGGCTAAATAAACAAAAATAAGAGAATATTTAATTTATAATTCATTTTCTTGGAAACATCCCAATTAACTATTTACAGGAATAAATACTAATTAATGAAATGTACATTAAATATTATTTTAGATATTTCCACCTTTGTAAAAAAAAAAAAAATCTTTTAATTAGAAAATTAAACAAAGTTAATTTAGTTGAGGTGGATTCCCCCTTCACTCATTCTATCCCTGGCGTTCAAACAATAAAACAAGGATCTGTCCCCAGTGTAATTTGCTCCTGTAGTGAGAAGAGGAACCATGCTTGGCCCTCTCTCTGCTCGTTTCTGCCGTTTTGCAGCGCCGCCTGTCGGCTGAATGTGGCAGCGCCGTCCAGCAGACACACAGATGGGCTTTGATGGGCTATCTCCTCTCTCTGCTCTATCTCTCTGAGTCTGTTTGCCCGCGGCCATCCAAGTCACAGCCTTAAACCACAAATGACAACATCACTTGGGCTGAAATATTTTCTGTCCTTCACACGAAAGTTTAAACATCTGGTGTGTCCGATTCAAGGCCTTAAATATTTTTTCTTCCATTTTTGTTTTGTTTTCTTTTTTTTTACGAATACTTATTATTACTTAATCAACAAATAAAATACGTGGCACAAACTATTACAATAATTATACGTTACAAAAATTGGAATATTAAAATAATAGTAATTAATAATAATGTAAAAATAAATTTTACATTTTATTATTTGTGTTTAGTGCCCCAAAATAAACTGTCCTGCTGGGATTTTCGTTGATAAATTAAGATGTTTATTCTTATTATTCTCATTTTTTTATGTTTTAATCCCAAAGAATTTGATTTTAAAAAAATGTAACATTGGCCTAAATATGACATCTATTTATTAATTATATTTATTAAGTTGCAGTTTCTCTAAACTATCGTGAATTACTATTAATTCTTAATATTTCTGCAAACACAAAATTGTTTATCCAGCAACTATCCGTGTATTTATTTGTTGTTGTTTTTTATGTTCCTGCAAAAAAAGACAGAAAAAAGAAAAGGAAAGAAAAAACAAACAAACGAAAAAAGTGAGGATAATTTAAATGACACGTATTTGAAATTTAAATCACTTTTATTACTTTTTATTTCTAAATATTCCCTGAATAATTTTCCGCATGGAAAACCCATTTTTAAGTCTGAAAAACTAATATCGGTTATTAGTAAATATCAGTAATAACAGTTTATTTATAGTTTATTTTATATCTATTTTTCCTACAGCATCATTTACTTTTGGGTTATTTTAATATTTGTTTTAAATGTTGCACAGGTTGTTTTTATTGAAATTTTATTGACATGATGCCTGCACAGTTCATCTTTGTGTAACACTTTCTCTTAACACACACAGAGGCATGTTAGGCCTTAACCAGGCAGGTAGAAAAATAATGTAGATATTTATTGGTTTTACACCAGAGTCTCGTTAATGATGCATCTTCTTCTCTCAACTATTCAAGAACCTTTTTAAAAAGCTCCTTTTTGTTTTTCTGCTGCTCTATTATTCTGTGGCGGATAAAACGGAAGGAAGAAGCCCTCCGTTTTGTGCGGAGATTATCAGATGAAAAAGAGAGAAAACGTGAGGATTACTGTGGATGGAGAGGATTTTAATATTAATAGTTTTTTTTTTTTCTTTTCTTTTCCTCCCCCTCCCTCCCTCCTTCCTCCCTCCTCCTCACCCTCCTCCTCCTCCTCTTCTTCCCCCCGATGAGACAGAAGGTAGATTGCCTCTGCTGCTTTCCTTTTGCCGATTCGGTGTGACAGGGATGATGGATGATCCAGCCGAGCTAAACAACTCCTCCCCTTCATCTCCTCCCTGTCAAAGCCAGTCCGGGCTGCTGCTGCACGAATAAAATAAGGAATATATTCCCTCTGCACTGCTGCACAATGCAGCCCGCTCCTCTAGGAAGACACTCACTGCTTCGCCCGTGCAACAATATTAAAAGTCCACACACACACACACACACACACACAGTTTCCCCCCTCTAGAAAACACTATGTGCGTTCGAGGCAACATGTTAATAATGCTTATGTTATTGGCTCCGTGCGTTTTTCTCTGCAGAGCATCTGGTAAATGTATATTTTTAGATGCTCAAGTGCATCTGCGCATTAAAAAAAAAGTTTTGTGTTTGCTTTGTTTTTCTTTCAAAATGCTGATTTGGACGCTGGTCATAAAAATGGACGCACACGCAGGGGCTGAGTGTCCTTCGCTTTGCAGCTGGCTCTCCCCAAAATGGCTTGCTCTGGGGGACAGATTTTAGGTTTTTGTGTGTGTGTGTGTGTGTGTGTGTATGTAGGCCTGTGTGTATGTGTGTGTATGCGCGCTGCCCTCCTTTTCTTTTTTAAACATTTCAGCAGTTTTCTCTCCTCCTGCCATAAGGTGTTTCTATGACTACGTTATGTAGGCCTGCAGTGTGAGCGGGTCAGAGGCGGGGGTCCCTGGGAGAAAAGGGCCGCATTTGGCTGATCATTTATCAATGTCAACCGCATAATGATTCTCCCTGCAGTCCCCCTATTGATGAGGATAATTACATTAGCTCAGAGTGACTGATCAATAAAGCCCAGGGAAAATGGTTTATTATAGCACCACCGAAAAGGCTTTCTCTAAGAGGGGACTGCATGGCTGCTTCTTTTTTTGTTGTTTTTCAAAATAAAAGGCAGGGTTGAGCTGTACAAACGAAACTCTGGAAAGATAAGGAGCATGATGATGAGATGAGGAGCAAAAAAAAAAAAAAACGTAATCGACGGTTTTATGGTGTAATTTTGACTCTGGATGTTTTTCGTTTGCTGGTTTGTTTGTTTTGTTTGTTTGTTTGTTTCAAAATAAAAGCTAGAGTTGATCTGCACAATCCAAACTCATGAAATATAATAGAGTGAGGAGCAAAACTTCACCTCGACGCAGATTTTATGATGTGGACTCTGGAAGTTTTTTCAGGATTTTGTTTCCATTTTCTTATTTATTCCTTCTCTTTTTGTTTATTATTTTATGTGATAGTTTATATTCCTGATATAAAAACGGAAATATTCATCCTCTCAGGACAGAAAGACTATGTCTTTACATGGACTTAAATCCACATAAACTCACCTTTTGTTGATTTTTTTTTTTAAAAGCCAAACAAGATCGAAAGGCTGCCAACCACCTTACAGTTATTTAAGGTGTGATTTCACATACAAATATTATTTTTCTAATTTATTTTGCCTGCTCCTAATGGCAAAAACGACCCTCAACTGGCAGCAACACCTGGTGCAGTGCCCAAAAAAATCTACCCGGCCTTCAAGAGAAAGCCTTAAAATGAAAAATAAACAAAAATAAATCTTGTAAAAAATGCTACACGGAAATAAACAAAACTATCCCCTAAAAGACGGCCAGTAAACGCATCTCTGACCTCCCTCCTCCCTCTCTTTCCCTCCGTGTGTGTGTGTGTGTTCTTTAATTGTCAACAACTTATCCCCTGCAGGAATGTTGCAAACTCTTTCGCCTTAATTCTCCGTGGTGCTCCGCGCCAGCTCCCATTTACCGCTGATGAACGTGTCTGCAGGAGACAGCTCCATTATCTATTTATCATTTATGATAGTATTTCCTCAGACAATGGAGGGAAGAAAGAAACGCGCCTGCAGATCAGTCCCGCTGATGACTCTTCACTGCCCTTTTACAAACGCGCACTTCCTTATTTATTCGATGGCATTTTGATAAATAGAGAATTAGGATTTTATCTTTGAAAAATAAAGCCTTGACATATTTAAATCTCATTAAAATATGCATAAGTAGGCTCAAAATTACAGTTAATTTATTTGTTTTTTTTTTTTTTACATTTTTAAAATATAGAGCGCTATTTTTAAAAGATAAATCATAAAAAAGATGAGCTAAAGAAAATGTGCATTATTTTTTATACATTTTAGACGGATTGGAGGACATTTAGATGTGTTTTTAGGGGAAATATTGAAAATAAATCTAACTAGATGGGTGATATTCAGGACTTTTTTTGCGCTTGAATTAGAGACGATTTTTTTTTCTTCTTCACACTTCAGCGGCGCTTGTCCTCTTAAAAATGACTGACAGTCACCCCTACACCCCGCCTCCCTCACCCAACACACACTCACCCCGCAAAAAAAATAAATCTTAATGATGTGAAAATTATAATTAGTCAAATAATATAGCTATAGGGGTTGGAATGAGCAGAAAGTGGAAATCGCAGTGGCCAGTGGTGAAGAAGAAGAAGAAGAAGGAGCAGAAAAAAGAGGGCAGAATAAATAAAGCGCAATAAAAAGGAAAATAGCCGGAGTTTAGTCAAGCCTTGAGGTACTCAAACCTTTATTTCAATCAGTTAAGATTTAATTAGGCAAGCCTCAGGCCCGAGCGGCTCTTTTTTCTGTCATTATGTTGCCTTCTCCAGCTCTGTGTTACAATGGCCCCCAAGGTTGTCAACATTTGACCGTTTTTTTTCCAGTGAAATAATCTCGGTTTATGGCTCGAGAAGCCTATAAGATTCGCAAATAAATCTGGCATTATTCCATTATGAAGCGAAAGTCCGGCGAAAATATCGATTTAGATTAATTTATGGGTTGTTGTGCTAAGTTGATTTTTTATTCTTAATTTCCTATCGGTTATTTTGAGAGCTTTAAAAAAAAAAAAAGAGGTTAGAAATATCTTGCGGGTAGCCGAGGGCAGCAAAGTGAGACATTTCACAAGAACTGTAAATAACAGGGCAGAGAGACAGAAAGAGACAGAGAAAGACAGAGTGCGTTTTCTAAAATATGAAATTTCTCCGGGTTATTGATTAATGTGCATTTCTAAAGGCACAGAGCACGTTTCAAATCAATTAATTATTAACTCCAATATAATAGATGTTCGTTGGTTTTTGAAGAGAGGCAGGGAGAGCTGGAGACCCCCTCCCCACCACACCCCTGGGCGCACTGTTATTACATGATGGCGACCCCTTCTGGAGGCCAAAGTAAATGTGTTTATAGAAAGAGAAGAAGAAGAAGTGGTCTGATGTGATACCAGCTCCTCACTCAGATTTCTTATTTAAATATCGAGATTCATGAGCTCTACTCTCAGATTCTGCGCAAAAAAAAAAAAATCATCCAAAAAAAGGGCTTTCCGTCATTTTTTATCTTCTTCCATCCACTGAAATGATAAGAGGCTGACCTGCTGCAGTAAGCGTGACCTCCACAGACTCTCATCTCATATTTACTCACAGGTATAAAGCTCCTTATGCATGTATTAGGCGGCCACGTTGATGGTAAAATCAATAAAGATGGATTGTAGGGTCAATATTATGCTTCGCACCTGGGGACTTGTTGCCCGGCTCCCCTTCCTGAGTGTGTGTGTGACAGACAGACACGGGAAGAAACGAGCAATTCATAATATGCAACCGCAACATCTCTGCGAGAGCTGAGAGGCCACATGTGTGTGTGTTTAAATGAAAGAGAAAGAGTTTGAAGAGCAGGGCAGCAGCAGGGCTGAAGTCATCCAGCCAGGCGGCCTGAAGGACCCGGCGAACACTGACATCATTAATCACGGCCCACTTGAAGATTATGACTGAAAGTATAGAATCGGTAACCATTATCGTCTCGGATGGCAGTTAAAACCTCTCCTTATTTTTCAAAACAGTGTAATGGCACAGAGGTCCATGCAAGAAAAGAAAAAAAAAAAAAAAGGGCCAAAGACGGACGGGGGAGGAGGAGAGAGGGAGACTGGTGTCACTGGGATGGAGTTACACACTAACGTTTCCTCAGGAGGAAATATCAAGGAGACACAGAGGTGGTCCATTTCATTATGTGGCCCACTCTGCTTGAACAATGATCAAAATAACAATAATAGACAAATAATGCCATAAAAATCGGCTGCTTTACTGTGTCTTGCAGTTTTTAAAAAAAAAATTTAACTTGATGATATCTTGTACTCAGTTTATCTTATTTTTTTATTTCTACTTCATTGTTTCAATCTCTCATTTACTTTTAAAAAGCCATTATAGAAACGGGTGTTGCAAATTAGCATTTGCTATAAACACTAATACTTGCATCACGTAGCTTTTTCCAGTTTGTCTATGTATACTGTATCTGTCCCTATCAAATAAACCATAAATAAATGAAATGATACAATAATCATAAAATAATAAATATAAAATGAATACAAAATGATAAAATAAAACAATATATGTTGTATATAAAACTAAATAAATAGGCTATATATAACAGCATAAATAAATAATAAAAACAACAGGCTAATATAATGTATGTGGATTATTGGTATTAAGTTTTAGTTACTATAATTTATCATCCATATTTTTAACATCTCTCCATTATTCGAATTATATTAAAATTAAAATAAGTTCGTTTGGAAAATTCAATTAAACGCGTTTTGTGATGGCATTAAAGTAAACAGAAAAAGGCTGTCGACATTTTAAAATCGAGTTTTTTAAAGAACGGAACAAATAAAAGTACTCTATAAAAATGGAAATGAATTAGTCATTATTTCGAAATATTTAGCAGAAATATTATCGCTTTAAATTTACTGACCCGAAAGCAGAAAGAGGTCCTCTAAAATTAGCCTTTAAAAAAAATATAAAAAAATACAACCGTATTTTCTTTTTTACTCATTCTTTTTGGCAGAGAGTGATTTCGCGTCATTTTGTAGACATAACCTCGCGATATCAAAAGAGCAAATCAAATTAAGATGAAACGTTCAAGATGCGGAACGACCATAAATTGTGGACGTGAATTTCACTCCGGATTACTTTACAAAACAAAACTCTATCAAAGAATGTAAACGTGTCCATGAAAGAAACGTCTCCGCACGACGTCAGCGCTTCTTCTTCTTCTTCTTCTGCTCCTGCTGCTCTGCTGCTTCTTCTTCTTCTACGGTCAGTCTGTCCGGTTTTATTTGGAATTTTTCAGGTGTTTTGTGCACTAAACCTCAATGACCGGCGCTGTGAGCATTCGTTTTAGGTGTAAAATACATTTTCTATACTTGCTGCCACCCTGCAGTTTCTCTGTGATAACTTTAATGTGTGTGTTTCTGCTTCTGTCTGAGAGTGTTTCCTCAGTTTGTGAGGGAGGCAGGAAAAAAGCTTGCATGGCCCCTGTTAGCAGTCGGAAGCTGCAGTGATGAAAAGCAATAGCTGGTGTCAAGAACTTTTTTAGCACACATCACTACAGCTGTTGGGAATAAATAGTAGCCAAGTGAAGAGGAGCAGGAGGAGGAGGAGGAGGAGGAGGGGGGGGGGGTGCAAGCTGCTGTGTGACATAAGGCTATTTGGGTGTGTGACCACAGGGAACCTGGGTTTTCATATCTCCTCTCGACACAATGAAAGCCCTGTGTGCGCTGACTGTCTCACAAGTCCAACTTTGTTTCTCAACAAGGAGTGTAAACTGTTGTCAATATTCAGATAGCCTTCATCTGCCAATAATGACAGGCAGCCGGCGTCCTATCTTATCTGGGGGCCAGGTAGCGCCGTACCTGGGGGGAATAACTGCTGCGATAAAGAGCGTCTGGGCCAATAGAAAGGCTCTTGTCTGTCTGTGAGGAGTTAATGGAGAACGCCACTGGAGACAGGAAGTCCTCAGAAAGTGAAAAGCACTTTATTGCGCACCTGAATGGCCGGGCATAGGGTTTCTCTCAAACCCAATGGGAAAACCACATTACAGGTCCTTACACAGGGTCATTACAACAGGGCAATGGAGTTCAAGTGATCCATTGCATTTGAATGACAACATCACATCGCTCCATTCATTCTTCCCTCTTGTGTGACCTGCCGA
The DNA here is from genome assembly GCA_034769285.1 of Lutjanus argentimaculatus. Classification (NCBI taxonomy): domain Eukaryota; kingdom Metazoa; phylum Chordata; class Actinopteri; order Lutjaniformes; family Lutjanidae; genus Lutjanus; species Lutjanus argentimaculatus. The sequence continues at coordinate 23,084,942 of JAWZSL010000003.1, read as the reverse complement.
TGATCCCTGTGGGACTGGGAATGTTGTCAGTGGGAGTGATGTGTGCCGGAGTTACAGTGAGCAAGATTCGGCTCATTCAAGTTCTTCTTAAAAAGTGCGTTAAAAAAAAAACCCCAAAAAACATCACATCTGAGTCAAGACAGTTGTGGCGGCTGTTGCTTTCTCACAGCAACAGGTTCATGGACCCATAACCCAGAGTACACTGCAACATGACATCATCAAGCCTCTAAAAATGAACTGCAACATCGATCCCTTCGCAGGCTGACCTCCCATAAGTCAAATATAGACGATGTGGGACATGTTGTTTGGATGGAAGTGTATATTTACCTGTCACCAGGAACTCAAGGACATGGCAGCAGGGAGGTTGTATCCAGCCCAAGAGTGGAGTGTTTTGGGGTGAAAATGAGTTGTAAAAGTGATAAATGGCCCACATTTCTCTAGCTGAGGAGCACTGGAGCTGGCACCGTGCTCTCAGCCAAACAGTTAATTGCTCAGCACAGTGAAGGCCCAACAAAATACTCGTAAAGCATCACAAAAAAAAAAAAAAAAAAAGTTTAGTCCAGTCTTTCTCTCTTCTCCCTCTTCCTTTTCTTGACTCCTCCGGCTGCTTCCATCCCTGCCCTCCACAGTTTTTCCCAAGCACAAAAATATTATGTTGCCAGTGGCAACAATTCAATAAAATAACCAATCACATCTGCTCTTTCAAATATTTCCAAAATTAAGCCGAGTCTGTACATAATGGAGAGTCGTCTCATCTGCGCGCTTGGATTTCAAGCCAGGATTTATTGCGGTGTGATAAATGATCATAAGGCTTGTTTTGACAAATGCAAGGGTACTTCTGAATGAGCGCAGGGCCGGCGCAGTGTGCAGGGCCAGATCCACTGTTATCAACCGGATTAGTGGCTCTGATTATGCCCCGGATTCAAGCTTTGCTCTCAGCACCAATCAAAACCCGTGGTCGATGCATCCCCATAATAGTCACTCTCGTCTCCATGGCCATCGCCACTCGTGCACAGAAGCCCCACCTCCTCCTCAGTACACTTATTTCATAATAACAAGCTTGCGGCAGCTCTCATCAGACAATCATGTTCACAAATAGAGGAGAGACGAAAATATCATACAGAAATTTAGTGGAATCAACTTATCTTTTCTCATTTACTCAACATAAATATACAAGTTTTATTTATTCAAGTTAATTAAACTTTAAATTTCTATTTATTTTCAGTTCTTCTAACTTGAAGTCTTTTGGCTTGAAATGATGAGTTGAATGGCTTTAATTTGCAGACTTCAATGAACTCATCACATTAAGTTTCTAAGGAAACACGATCAGCACATCGGCAGACCTCCCAGAATGCACTGTGTGAGAGTTAAAACTCTCCTGTGGCCATTTTTTATTGTTTGAAGAAAATATTTGTGATGAAAACATGCTGTGTCTCTCTAAACTTTAAGATAAGTCATTGGGTGCTTATTATCACAATAATGAAAATATTTGCAAACCATGATGGAGGTTAGTACTCAATTAAAAGTTATTAAATTATAAGTTAAATGACTAGAGACGTTTATTTGCTTTGAAGTATTACAAAATTACAGCTTGCATCAGACAATCATGCTCACAAATAGACGAGAAGTGTAAAAAATCATACAGGATTTTAGGAATTAGATAAATATTTGTCAGTGTGACTGAAGAGTTGTTGGTGCAACTTAATATCTTGAGCTTATTAAACATGTTTCCTCAACTGAACTAGCATCAAGTTTATTTGACCAGAAAAGTTTAGTTCTTTAAGGCAACCCAGACACTAACATTTTTAAGTAAAGTCAAAGTTTATTATAACCTGATATCACAAAGCATGCCTCAAAGGGCTGCACATATAATAAAAAAAGCAATGAGCAGCATTAAAAATGTACAGAAATAAATAAGGCAATACATATTTATATGTATAAAAAATGTTAATGCTTGACCAAAATGTTGAATAAAACTGTACAGGAAGGCTATTCATTCCAGGAGGGATATTATCAACAGCAGATTTTCATTTTTGTGCAGGTTAAGTCCTTACTAAGTTCTTCTTTTTGCTCCACTGATAGGAGATTTTAGAAAGGGAAAGGGACCTTTTTCCTTTATTTTTGATTTTCTTAAAAAATAATTTAAATTTAGCATTAATTATCTAATTATTTATATAGACTAAAATAATTTTTGAGAGTGTAAATTACTGTACATATATGTAACCATGCTCTAACTGTAGTTCATTGTTCAGGGACGACTAAATGAGGTTGACAGCTGATGCAAAAAGATGTGTTTTGAGTTTGTTTTTCAAAAAGTCAACTAAGTAACTTCTCTGATATGAGTAGGAAGATAATTCCAAAGAAGAGGGGCCTCTTACTGATGTTTTGTTTATTTTGGGAATGGTCAGGAGAACGGCATATTGAGATCATAAAGACCTACAGGTATACAAGGAGTGACTAGAGCTGATAGTGCAAGTTTGTGTAAAATTTTATGTTAGAGGTAAAATGTTGCAATCAGACCTAAATTTTTTTGTTTTAGTTAAAACCCTGGCAGCAGTGTTCTGTACAAGTTGTAGTTTGTTAATAGATTTTTAAGTTAAAACAAGTGTATTTTTACAGTGAAGATGAGCCACGGTTTGTTTTGGCTGAATCAGATTTTGTCTCCAGCCTTGTGCAAACTAACCTCCTCCCCCTCCAGACTTACCTCCACACTCATATTTTCCTACCATGCAGCTCTAATCTTTGAGAATGTCACTATGTCTCTTCCTCCTCTACCTCTCCTCTACCCTGCTGTTCTCGTCCTCACCCCCGCCCTCCCCACGCTGGCCTGTACCTGTACCTGTGGATGTTACCGGGCCTCCTCTGGACCCTCGCTGAGAACAGGAGATGACACAGTTTCTGGGTCACTTCTGTCACAGTCCAAATGCCACTCAGGGGGGCTGACCTTTTCCGGTGGCCGATGCTGGAGCAGGCAGCCTCCATGCAGGCTGTCACCCCTGTGGTTCCAACCACAAACGCATGCTCCCTCCATTTTCACTGACAGACCTTTTTCTTCCCTGCACGCTCCTCTTCTGTATTCACCTCCTCCTTTTTATCTGTGACAATACACGTTAAAACAATGGGGACGAATTAAAGCTGACAAGCAGAAATAGCCACTGTAGAATATGGCTGATATATGACATCTAGTTGTAACATCATAGAGGTATTTGATCTTTTTTGTCCATAAATTTCCTACAGTTTTGGCCATTAGTGGAGATTTGGGATGGGAACCTCCAAACATCAGACAGGAATGTGAAATGCTTCGGTTTTGGAATGTATACTTGTGAAGATGTCTGTTCAGAGACTCACTAAAAAGATATAAAACTGGGACATTTCACATGGTCATCCCTGAGCTAATGAGTTGAAATCCTTATTTTATTTTAACACTTGGTCATTCATTTTCCAGAACAGGTTGCTTTTTGAGATTGAGGGAATTAGGAGCAAATTTTTTTTTACAATTATAGAGAAAAAAGATCTGTTGATATATGGTATAAACAAACCTGACAAAGTTACCGTCTTACAAAGAACAGCTAGTGTAGAACCTTATGTGAAATGTAATTAAAAGAAAAAGTCCCGCCCATTTTTTCTCTTTGGTCCAATAACAGTTGAGCGAGCTTGGTACCCAGTGAAACCTTAATTTTGTTCTTCTGTCCTGTTTTCTGTACCTAGATATACCATGTACTACGCTTGTCTGCGTTTACAAAGAAAACTAAATTTTGAAGAGGGTTAAAAGATGTTGTTAGGAGACCTGTAAAAGTTACATATATGTAACAGCTTAAGTTATCTCATGTAAGCAAACCACAGGCTAACTAGATGTAGATAGCTAACAAATTGGTGTAAATTAGGTAAGCTAGCATTTTGCTAACATAAGCTATTAGACGTAACTAGCTTTTTTTAACATTAACCACTCCAGATGTGACTTAAGATGATATATTTTGTATATGTTATTTTTTCACATTCCCCCTAGCAACATCTTTTGAAGAGTCTTTGGGTTTTGGACTGTTGGTTGGACAAAAGAAGCAACTTGAAGACGTCATTTTTGGCTCTGTGAAATTGTGATGAACACTTTTAAACATTTTTTGAGATTTAATAGACTTAACGATTAATCTTGAAAATAATCGTTAGCTTCAGCCCTGTAAATCTATCAGTCGTAGCTAAACTCAGGACCGTCACACAGGCTTCAGCCATGGCTACAGACACACGCTGTATCAGGTCTCACTGGAAGGAACTCCAAATATGCTTCCTGGATTTATTTGGAGGCGTGGGTTACACAGTGAGCGCCACTTACAAATAGGAGCTTGGCTCTAAATGGAATTCCTCAGTTAGCAAGAAGCCCAGTCAACACCTTTCTCTTTAACATCTAAGACATTTAGGTTTCCACTGCCAAGCTGCTTCTTTTAACAGAAAGCGACTAGAGTTGCTCATTTAGGGCTGTCAAAAATGAGATATTTCAGTGGCCAGGCCCTGGGTGGATGTGATCTGGTGTCACATCAGTGTCAGAAGTGATTTTTGCAGGGTGTTAGTGCTGAATCTTTTGCTTTTTTTTTTAAAGCTCTTGGCCGTGTCTCTGCTTGTCCCGCACCACCAGTGACTCATACATTGCTAAACATGCACTAAACTAAAACTAGCCCCCACAACTACCCCCTCTCTATCCCTCTGAGTGGATTAATGTGTCAGAGTTTCCCTCAAACATACCATCTGCCCTCCATCCTGTCAATCAAACATCCACTGCCTTGCCATTTAAAAATCCCCCAGACCATTTTTCTCATGATCCATTGTTGTTTTTAAATAACAGCCTCTGATTAGCAGGCAGCGCGTCCTAAAAATAAAAATGAAATCTCTTCGTATCTGCTTCAGCTCAGGGCAGAGAGGCTGCTTTTTTCCCAGTGCTGTTATTCAAGCCGTGTAAGAAAAAAAAAAAATCCTTTTTTAATTTCAAACTGGCTGCTCTGACTCTTCCAGGAGAACTTTTATTTATTTCCACCGTGTGATGTCTTGCTGGCTGAGGGAGGCTGAGAGGATCCCTACTAAAAGCACTATGCTGCCTGGGGCAGAAACAGGCCAGAGCTCTCTTCACATAAATAACACAGGAGCGTGGAGGAAGTCCGTTTGGTGGTCTGCTGGAGGGATAGAACCTACCCATCAGTCTGTCTCTGGTTCTGTCCTTCTTTCTCATTCTCTGCGTCTCAGTGGTCTATCTCGCAGCTTGGCTGAAGAGGCATAAAACAGCAGGATGTGGAAGAGATTGGGCCAAGATGTACATCTGAGTGGATAGTGGACTTCCAATAGCCTGCGGGCCAGGCCAGACAGAGCGGATGCTGTGAACTGCATCAAACTAATCTGACACATGGGACTCACAGATTTAAGAATTGTAACCAATATTACAATTCTGAATAAAATGTGTAACTAAATCGTTTTGCATGTAGTTTCTTGGCAACAATGTAACAAGAGAAACATGATTAATAACATGCTTTCAATTTTTTCTCCTTCACGCAAAATTGATTATCAGTAATCCTCATATATTAAGTCAAAAAAATATTCTTTCAGGGTTCCGAAACCTTTTCCAAAGTCAAATTCGAGCACTTTTCAAGGTGCATTTTTAAAAACCTTTCCAGCTTTTTTTCCTTATACTGTAAAAATAAACTATTTGTTTTAACTTTAAAAAAATTGTTTCTGGGATGCCTTCAAATTTTAAGTTGATTGAATTTGGAAGACATTGTGGTAATTTTGTGATGATTCAAAACTTTTCTAGCCAAATATTTCAGTTGCAGTTGAGAAAACTGATGAACACAAATTCGATTCCTCAGTTTGAAAGTCAGCTCTGCTCCTGTTGGAGCTACTTTGTTCCACCGTTGGCACAAACACATGTGAAACTGCTCAAAGTTAATTTATTACATTCTAAGTGTAAGATGGTAGAATTCAATACGAATCATCATCATGGTCCACAGTGTTTTCATTATTTATTATTGTCTTCTGTTAGCTTGACACCACTGTTATATCAGAGGGCCCACATCAGAAAAGACTGACAGATGACACTAAACATTGCTACACGTGCAGACTCAGAGTGGCAAGTGCGGCTTGAGCAGAGTCAAAAACAGGTTCTCCTGAACTCAGATTTTATTTCTTTATCTAAAAAGCAACCTTTTTAGTCAGATAGCAGTTTATTATGAAAGTATGCTATTACACTTCCAACCACTTTATCCAAAATTCAAGCACTTCTCAAACCTTGAAAACACTACATTAAAATTCAAGTGTTTTCAAGGATTTCTGACACCCATACAAACTCTGCTCTTTGACGACAAATACTGTATGTTGACTCATGCTCTTGCTGGATGCCTCTTGAGGATCAAGTTTCTCCAGAACTCTGGTGTTCCTGGCCCCAGGAAACGACCTCTCCAAACTGGCCTTATTTGGAGAGCACTCGAGTGCCCCCATTGTTGTGACAAGAACAATGAATCTAAAAAGAGGTGAGAGACAAGGGCAAGGAAAACACAAAATAAAGATGTCTGCCTCTTAAAAATCATCAGACAGGAGGGTTTTTTTTTTCTATATTTGCACTCACATCATGGAAATATTGTCAGCTGACGCCGGTGTCAGCCCTCGCCTTTGAAGTCGATTTAAAAAAAGCTGTATTTAGTTTGCATTGTGTGCAGAACCTAATTTATAGGAGTTGACCCTGGCTCCTCTTTTGTGCGACAGCCATCTTGGAAAACAATGGCAGGAAGGCTTGAAACTTGAGAGGAACTGAATCTGCTGTTTTCCATTTTTTCTCTTCTTATTCAACTGAGAATTTTTTCCCTCCCCGAGTAAAATAGCTCTGTTTTTGTGTCCAACAGGAGCCATAAACTGATGTCTAAGCATTCCACGGCCAGGCAATAGGGCCGAGTTTAACTGGACACATGGGGACAGTTGTTTTGTACCACATGGAGCAAGGGGGGCCTGACAGAGGAAGCCATGGCCGCCTGGCGACCCGTGGTGACCCACTGGCCTCCTCATGGAGGGATCAAGGCCTAGATGGGAGCCGGCTGAGGGTTAGAGGTTTAAGGGTAACAAATCAAGCAACACTTTAGTGGTATTTAACCCCCACATACCATATCTTTCTAACTGCGTGAGCGGGGCATAACTGTGCAGAACAAACATAGAAACGCTTATTTTTATTATATACGGGGGAGTTTTCGTCAGTAACAGAGCTGCAGTGCCTCAGGTTTGGGAATGAAGGCAACAAGATCATTACAATCATATCTCACCTGAGGTCCGCTTTGATTAATCTCTGCAGGACAACAGGTAAGAGGTAATGGTCAACTACAAAGCCTCTGTGATAAAAGATTTGTGATATTAGCAAAGGTGGGAAGTAAAGTACAAATACTTACTATGTTATTGTACTTAAGTAGATTTTTCAGGTATCTGTACTTTAACAAGACTTAATGTAAAAGACATAAGGCAAAAATCCACAAGATGAAAAAAGACCTAAGTAGATGACAAAAACTTAACACGACAGAAACAACATAAAAGTCATAACAAGCCAAAAACAACATAACAAGACAAAGACGTAACAAGACAAAAACTACATAAGTCGTAACAAGACAAAAATGACACGATGAAAAAGACAAAATGAGAAAAACGTACCAAGAAAAAAACAACTTAAAAGTCATAACAAGACAAAAAGACGTAACAAAACAAAAAAATAAAAGACATAACACGATGACAACGAAATAAGATGTACCAAGATGAAACAGAGGGAGGCTCGACCGTGGAGAAAAGATGAGGTTCAGTTAGCTTTGCACAGAAACAGCTGGTAGAAATGTCTTTTAGAGGGCGACTGAAGACATTTTCCACTTTTACTCGAGTAAAGAAGTTGAACCAGTACTTCTACTTTTACCAGAGTCTTTTTTTTACACAAGTATCTGCACTTCTACTTGAGTAAAGACTGTATGCACTTTTGTCACCTCTGGATATTAGGAAACAAATTCAATACTGCAACAGTTAGGGGGCACAACACATGTGAAATGATTCCCTTCTTATTATGAGATGCATTCTCTGAGGTGGTGGCAGGTTCTTCATGCTTTCACTTTCTTTCCTCTTATCGTTTTTTGCACCATAAAGAAGAGAAGTCGACAGGGACCCCCTATAGGTAGTGCATATCTTCCTCTAAAAGCATCACTCAACTTTATGTTCACTTCTGGTTCCCCTCGCCGGGCTGTGTTTCTTCCATTGGTGTCTGCTCATAAAAGGTACCGGGGTTGTAAAGATCTGCAACAGACAACTGCTGGATAGTCACACACCTTTACATGGAAATCAGGTGTTTATACGTACCTGTGGGCACTCGCTTAAGTTAAAGACATATATAACACGGATGTTAAGTTCATGCTGTTAATATTCATGACAAGAACATCTTCAAATCATTTGTCAGAACTTTTTTATTAATAATATACACATACATAAAATTGCATTGTACAATAAAAACACTTTTTTTGAATGATCACAGTGCAAAATGTGGGACAGAATGTGACATGGACTGAATGTTGTTTTCTTTCTTTTTTCTTCTTTTTTTTGTTACAGAGTATTAGGGCCAGGCATAAGGAAACAGATCAGAGGAGGAAGACTATTTTGCATTTTGAGAATGAAGTCGAAATGTAGAGAAAAGAGAAGAAATAAAAGTGAAATACTATTTGAAATTTATTCTTGACCTGGTATATTTTGGCATTTTGATATCATGCTCAACATTTCAGTTTTATTCCCATAATACAAAAAAAAAAAAAAAAAAAAAAAAAGTTTGACTTTATTCTCAACATTTTGACTTAATTCTAAAAATGCAAAATAAAAAAATCTCTCTCCTCTCTTTTTTTCCCCTTTTATGTGGCCCTTTCTCTGTTCTCTGGCTCAGCAGATGCCTTAATCCCTCGTGTGGAGAACACTGGAGATTCAAGACACTTGGCTGGCTAGTTGATGTTAGCAAATGTTAGCTACAACAGCTTATATGATACATAAGTACAGACATCAGGCTGATAACATTATAATATTGTGAACTATGATCAGTGCTGAAACAAGCTGATCAATGACTCAGCCAAAAGGCAGACAATGAATCGCCAATAATTCTGATTATTAATAATTTTGATTTGTTGAACAGAAAATGTTGAACAAGCTTCTCATGTATGAAGATTTATATATTTTCTCTGTTTTATATCACTGTAAAATGAATATCATTGGATTCTGGACTGTTGTTTGTAATGGCCATTTTTCAGATTTTCTGATGTTTTGAGATGTTCAAAAACCATTTTTCCTTCTCAATACTGATTCTAATAACTGAACTTGCTAAAAGGCAAGTACTAAGTACTGATCTAATACCAGTGTGTTTGAAAAAAAAAAAAAAAAAATCATCATTATTTCTTACCAGCTACATACTACAAACCTTGTATGGATATGTAATGATTGCTGTCATTGTTGTATGGTCTGGATCAGGTTCAAATAATGTGGTGTACAGGATGCTGTTTGTAACAGAGTCCCATTTCGAAGGCTAATAAGTTTATGTGGTATTGAGTCAATGCATAGACTCACATTCTCGCGGTTTCCTTTAACCAGCATTTTAGACTGTATTGGAAGCATTTCTGATATCTGTATTGGAACTGGAACAACCCTACTAAACGATTAGCAGATTAATCGAAAAAAAATTTAAAGTAATTGAAGATGAGGATTATTTAACCATCAACACTATGCAAACTAGCTGAGGAGAAAAAAAAAAAAAAACACTTGGGCCCCCATTTATAAAACTAATTACATATGGGCTCTCAATTATGATCTTAAGTCTGACTTGTGCAGAAAACCATGTATGAGTAGTTATCTATAAATCCTTAGTTTGACATGGAAATGATCTTATCTCTAAGCAAAGTCTAGACTTGACTTAAGTGATTTTCCTGCTCTTTATGTAGGAGTACTGCAGTTTGGGATGCCTGTGTGACCAAACCTGTGGTGCGTTAGCTTTATGAACAATGTGATCAGAATTATCTGTGTCAACCCACTATTTAGTCCAGTGAATAATAAGTGTTGCCTGGCTTCAGTCTCCTCTACCATCACTGTGATATCATCTTCCAAAAAGTTTGTGCTGTATTATATAAGAGGAAATCTCTGAGTGTAAGGTAGGTGCCATAATTTTTAATTTAATATTCATAGATTACAGGTGTGTAAGTTAAAAATGGGCTTCTTAAGTAAGTTTTTTTTTCTGCATCAAACTTTAGTACACCAGCAGAAATGATAGTAAGACTAAGACCTCTAAAGTACAGTAAAAGTAAAGTGAGTATACATCTCAGAACATTTTTATGAATGAGGCCCCTGCTGTATAATGTCATCAAACTCTTTGGCACTTGAGGTTAGTGAGAACTGTGTGAAAAATTGATTTCTAGTTAATTAATTTTAATTAATCAAGTAAATTCACACTTAAGAAGCAGATAGAAAGTGTTGATATAATTCTGTGATAAAATTTAGCTGTGGTGTGAGCCCTTGCTTCACCCTACTGTGGTAAAAAAAAAAGAAGAAGAAGGAACAGATTTTGTAATGTAAAGTGAAAAAAAGGTCAGAGTGAGAGCAGCTTTACTCAGAAATGATCCTGTTTACCCCCGTGGAGAGCGACTGAGAGGGCACCGAGTGACGCAGGTGAGCGTCAGGCATCCACACAGCCCCCGGACCGCACCTCTCTTATCTGCCGATGGAGCAGAGGAGGAAGGAGTGACAAAGGCCAGGGCTTTGGGTGTGATAAGGAAGGGCCATATGTCCTGCTCCGGCCCCGGCTCTCACCCTGGCCGTCCGCTGCGAGAGGCCATCCAGGGGCCAGGAGGAGCCGAACACAACCAGGAAAGCCTCCAAGATGGTGTTTTCACACACAGGTATGAATCTGACCCTGTGCTGTCAGATGTACAGAGTGCCGGTGTGTATTTACATGTGGTAGAGAGGGAGGGAGGAAGAAAGGCAGAGACAGACAGAGACAGAAGGTCAGGTGGAGTTCAGGGCAGATTTTTGCCAGGAGTCTTGCGCTGCAGGAAAGCCAAATTGCTTCCGGATCTAGGTATCCACCCCTTGTTCCAACCCTTCCCGCCTCCTCGTCTTCCTTCCATTCATCCTTCCATCTTTATTTTTTTTCTCACTCTTTGTCTTTATTCTGGCTCTTGCGGCGGTCGGTCCTGCTGGGCAGCGTGGCACAGGGTGACTATGTCTGTAGGGAAGCAGTCTTTGAGCAGGATACCTCTGTCTCTCTGGCAGTCGAGCTCTCCTATGAAACCATACCAGTAGATCACAAGGCCTGGACCAAACCTGCAAAACAAAAGAAACAAATACATCATCGCTGAGAATCTTCTCAAGTAGCTATGAATGAGTTATAGCGCTGCTTTTGAATCCATATCTGCAAAATGCTTACGGCTGTTGACTTTGGATTTGGAAGGTGTAACAGAAAAAGCAGGAATAAGCAAGTGAAGAGACAGAAAGATGGGACAACAGTGAGATTGATCTATGAGTGATAAGGTCGCTTAGGTATTTGCCTTTGATCACCATCCAGGAAACTTGTGCTGAATCAAACAAAAAAAGCCGGCAGGCAGATTAAGATCTGTCTGACAGGGTGATACGCACTCGATCACATTACAATGGCAGTGAAATAACAATAATCTGTTAAATAACAAAGCTCTACACACCAAGGCCTCCGCATCCTGTCATCGGAAGCCTTTGGTACATACACTCTTAGAAGTAAGGGTTGCAAAAGAGTTCTTTCTGAAGGCCTGAGGTTATACCCAGAACCATTTGCTTCTGAAGAACCCCTTTTTGAAGAAAGGATTCACAGGGGTTCTTTGTAAGACTAAGGATTCCACAAAGAACCCTTTTCATCCACAGAACCCTTCTTCAAGAAAACACTTCTTCAATGATTGTTGGGACCCTTGAACAACTCGTTCGTCAGGGATTCTTTGTACCATAATATAACAGGGTTCTTGGTAGAATCTGCTGGGTGGGTTCTACGTAGATGAAATAAAAGGGTTCTTGAAAGAACCCCTAAGTGGGTTCTAGATGAAACCCTTGGGATTTAAAAGGGTTCTTGGTAGAACCCCTGAGCAGGTTCTGAATCAAACCCTTGGAATATGAAGAGGTTCTTGGATGAACTCCTGAGTGGGCTCTGGATGAAACCCTTGGGATTTAAAAGGGTTCTTGGTAGAACCTTTGAGTGGGTTCTGAATGAAACCCTTGGAATATGAAAGGGTTCTCAGTAGAACCACTAGGTGGGTTCTGGATGAAACCACTGGAATTTAAAAGGGTTCTTGGTAGAACCCCCTGAGAGAGGTCTGGATGAAACCCTTGGGAACATAAAAGGGTTGTGGATTCTGGGTGGAACCATTACACCATAGAAGGGTATTTCTTTAGAACATCTTGTAGTGGGTTCTGGGTGGAACTGCCTTAAAGAGTTCCAAGCAGAACTTTTATAAAAGGTTCTACTAGGAACCAAAAAAGGTTCCCCTATGGAGACAAGCCAAAGGGTCCTTTATTGTTCCAGTTAACACCTTTCTCTCTAAGAGTGTAGCAGAGCGTGCAGAGTTCAACACAAAGTCTGAGACTTAAACACGGCATCTGGCGGTTAATGTTAGCCGATCCAGCAGTGTCCAGCTGTTTCATTCACATTCAAAGCCAGAGAAACTTTGCCTTAGTTGGCGAGCACTGCTGTTACTAAAAGCTATAAATAATGACTTGCCAAGCAACTGAGAAGTCAAGTTTGGACTATTTAAACATGTTTTTTCCTCTTTGCTTCTACCTTTTGTTCTCTTCCCTCTCATCATTTTGTTGCTGTTGTGTCTTTTAGACACTGTAGCTACTGTACACCTGAAGGTCTGCTGCTGAAAGGTGCAGAAACAATTAAAATGGAGGAGTTCTTCTTCACTACTTCTCCTCACAAAGGTGATAAATCATCTTTTCAAGCTATTTATTATGCCCCGAAGAGCCACCGGCGGCCCCTCTCTGCCTCATATAGATCATACCTACTCTTTGAACATTAGCTGCCATGCATAAAGACATGTCACAGTTGAACTCTGAACGGAGAGCACCTCAGCCCCCACATGCAAGACCAGATTCAGGAGCCTGACAGTGCTCTGGTCCCAGACACTCTATCCTCAGACAGTTAACAATGTTGTGGGGGCCTCTGGAGACCCAGACAGGAAGCTAGCCAAAGGGCCACGGAGAGCAACAGAAGTTCAGCTCCAAGGTAAAGTGCATAAAACCTTGAACCTGTGATCAATCATTTCCTATTAAAATACAGACTTGAACACCCGATGGTGCTATTTTAATAATAATTATGGGAATCTTTAGTCTCTTGTATGGTTTTAATTTATGAGCTTATTATGAATACCTAGATGGCTGACCTTACAACTTCGACAAGGTATTTCAAGAACATAAATTAGAAATGCGAGTTCACAGCTAGAGCCCAATAGATATATCAGCTGACTGATATTACCAGTTGACCGATATTGGCCCATTGTAGCTATATCAGTATGTATGTTTTCCAGAAAACAGAATGCAATGATTTGCAAACTTTTTTGACCTGTATTTAATGGAATACAGTACAAATACAAGATATTTAATGTTCAAATTGATTAAATTTAGTGTTTTTTTGCAGATATACACTCATTCTGAATTTGATGCCTGCAACATGTTTCAAAAAGTTGGGACAGGGGCATGTTTCCCACTTTCTTTGTGTGAATTTTCTTTGTCAATGTGTGTTAGCATTGTCTTGCTGACATAAGCCGGGACTTCCCAGAAAAAGGACGTCATCTGGATGGCAGCACGTTACTGCAAAATGTGCGTTCCTTTCAGCATTAATGGGGCTTGGTTGCCATGGACATTAACACACTGCCACGTCTGAATCTTTTAAATATATTTGGATCCTAGATGGTGAAATTCCTTAATTTCTTGCAGTTTCCTGTTGAGAAACGTTGTTAAACTGTTGGGACTTTTTTCCTAGACAGTTTTTCACAAAGTGGTGAACCTCACCTCATCCATGCTTGTGAATGACTGAGCTTTTTGGGGACACCCCCTCAATACCCAATCATGACATTGTCACCTGTTTACCTTTTGAATGTTCCAAACAGGTGTTTTCTGAGTACTCCACAACTTTCCCAGTCTTTTGTTGATCCTGTCCCAACTTTTTTTAAATATGTTGCAGCCATCAAATTCAGAATGAGAGTATATTTACCAAAAACAATTAAGTTCATCATGTAAAACATTAAATATTTTGATATTGTACTATATTCAATTGTACACATCAAAAATAATTTGCAAATCATTACATTCTGTTTTACACAATGCCCCAACTTTTTTTGGAATTACACTTGCACAGTATATGTGTGTGCTGCACAATTGAAATATTATCAAGTGCATTGCTGCAATTTTTTGATAAAAGATAAATGTGTCACAAAATAGCATTATAATCTAGTACTGTAGAGCTGCAGAGATGGCCTGGCTTACAAATCTTATTCTCCAGATGTAAGAGAACATGTTTGTGCGTGCAGACCCCAACTAATGTCACATCATGATTTTAATAGGGTTTTTTTAAAATTGAAAATGAAAATTGTGATGCAAAAATGATCATCCCCAATAATCATGAATCATATTACAATTGCAATATCCCTCAAAATAAATAAATAAAAGTTTTTTTTTAACATGTCATGCAGCCCTATTAGCCCGATAGTTCTGTTTGTGTTAATATTTAAATATACCAGTGAACATTTCCTGTTTCAGTTCCCTGATGTCATTTTGGACAATACGTAAGGGATAATGTACAGCCAGGGGGTTATTTTTGGCTACTTACTTAAAAATAAATAAATAATTTCAATGATGCCATAATTGCAAATTATACTGCTTCTAAAACATTTAGTGTTTCATAACCACATTTGAGGGATGACTCCAAAAAACTGTGTTTATGTATAGTGTGTTATGTATATACTATGAATTTTTTTTACTCCCTAATTATCGGTATCTGCACTGGCCAAAAAATCAGTCGTGTTCTATTCATAGTTATGCGTCTACTGTAAAGTGTTGACTGGGCCTTGAGGCAGTGCATGTTCTACATACAGTACCTGTAAGGAGACAGACACATGCACGAAATAATATGTGACTACACGCCCCTCCCGTCGAGAGGCCCTTCCAGCAGTACATGCTTCTGCACCCCATCCCCGCATTCTACATTTTACAGTGTGTGATTTACGGTGCTGTATCTATGAGCAAACAGGCCAAAGCTAACAGCCCTGGAGAAAGCCCACAGATGCACACTGAAAGTTCACCACAATGTCACACACATAGCTCAGCCTCTCAGCGGCACCGCACAAAGCTCGAGCCCCCAAACTCTCATCGTTTCCATGGTCCACCGCTGCACATGGTCGCCAACTCTTAATATGGAAATGTTATGGAAACAAAACCTAAACATTTACATTAGATGACTTTGGAAAAGGGGTTATGGTCTTCTTTTTATTCAGCCGCCGTGCTGTATGTATTTCCTGTGCTCTGGATGGGGAGGTGAGGCTGAAAAGGGGAGAATAGGGAGACGGGTCTGTGCAGAGTGGAGAGGCAACCTTCTGAAAAGGTTAAAACTGTACATCAACAGATAAGGCAGCGGTGTACGATACATCATGTCCCGGGTCTGTCAGGGGAGGCCGAGCACAAATTGAAACAAGCAAAATTATAAACACAGGGGAGCCATGTCACCAAGGTCTTTCCATACTGTAAAGAAAATAAATGGACTTTGAATCCTACTCAGAATTAATACAAGTCAATACTACAGGGACGCTGAGGTAAAAACCTGAGACTGGGAATACAAACAATAACACAGAGGGGGAAGGGAACGGTCAGGGGGCCAACGCTGAGCCTGACGGCTACAGTATGAGACTCTTAGGAAAAAGTTCCAAACAGCATCACGACACTATAAAGAGCAATTACAAATTCTAGTGCAGTGCCGATTGCTTGGCCCTTGGAAGTGCTGCTTGCAACATCGTCAAGAACTGCTCAGTTTCACGCTTGACACAGAAATCTCTTGGGTCCTCAGCAATATCTACTGGGCGAACAGTTCTTGGGATATTTGGCCACCTATTGACTAAATGGCACCAAATTTGTCATTGTGACTCAGATATCAGATCTAGCTGCAATAGCACAAAGCTTTCAGGAGATATGACATTTTTTTTGTAAAGCCCTGTCAACAGCATTTGAGAAAACTTGGAGGGCCAGCTATAAAGGCTGTACAGAATATTGAAAATCTGCTTGCTTGAAGTTTGTAGGAGGGGAAGCAAAAAAAACCCCCAAAAACTCAAAAAAGCAGATTTGGACAAGTGACTTGCTTGAGGTTCTTGAAGACTTTTCTTGATGACAACTATCATCTTAAAGGCTTCTTAACTGCCTAATGGTTATGATTAGTCGAAGCATGGTTACCATTAGTCATTTAGAACCGAAGAAGCCTTTGGACAAAATTCAAAATTGAAGAAAACCAATCTTGACAAAATGGTTGTGGCTTATATGGATAGTTTTGTGTGGACCTACCAAATCCAAAAAATAAATTAGCTTCTGAGACTTATGGTTCAATTGTTCAAGGTCAAACTGTCAAGTTTACTGTTACGCTGCCACCATCTGACAAAATTGTATTAAATTCGACATTGCATGTCCTTGGGTCCCCAGCCATTGCCTTCTCTCGAAGGGAACCCTAGATTTGTGAAACTTCTGCAAGATTTTTACATGATTTTTCTTCATTATGCATGCTGTACAAACTAATTATGTTTTATAATGTGACAACACTGTGGTTAAGATCTGGGTAGGTTTAGGGCTGGGGTCAGCAACCTGTGGCTTCAGAGCCTCGTGGAGCTCTTTTGCCCCTCTACAGTTGGCTCCCTGTGACTTTGACAAAAATTTATATGGAAATGAATAACGGCCCTTTGTTTTTTTTTTTAAACATTTTACTTTTTTTTTTTTTATCAGTTATAGGCCTACAGTGATTCTCATATTCTCCTCTCAAAAATGGGCAACTTATACACCAAATTAATTAAAAAAAAAAAAAAATTTTGTCATCTAAAATCCACATCTAAAAATCATGTCTACAGCTCAGCCCATTTAGTTGTGGCTCTAGACAGATTTTTGGGGTCTTATTTGACTAAAACCCTGGTTTAAGGACAAAAAATACCTGGTTAAGGTTTCAGAAAGATCGTGTTTTGGGTTGAAATTATCACTGTCACAAGAGATATGTGAATAACATACATACATACAGACAGATTCTTTCCCTTAGATTAAGTATGTGATGCGCTCTATACTACTATAAAGTCCCTCTGAAGTTTGTGAGGAAGTGAATGGAAGTTCAGTTTGTCTTTGTAGGCAAATTAATGGTTTATTATGTGGGCTGCCTCATCTTAACCTGGCGTGTGCTTATTACACACACACCACCTCTAAGAGTCAGAGTCAGCCATCTTCCAATAAACACCTAACTACGTAACGAGTTGGTGAAATTGTTTGTGAAATGTAGCTAATTTCAGTGAGGGGGCCACTTGACGAGCCTGGGCGTGGATTGCTGCTGCCAGCCACGCTTTCGTTAGTGTTAATGAACGGGTGGTGGTCGCATTTAAAGCAGGTGCCAAGCAGCTTACTACGGCTGCTTAATGAGAGCAAAGGCACTCTGGAACAAAAAAACCCTCGAACGGAGAAGAGGGAGTGTTATTAGTGTCTGTCTGCACACACATCTACAGCGAGTCAATGCAGCCCAGCCTCACACAGAGCTGAGCACTGAATTAAATCTGTGCATCTTAAATGCTCAACCCATACATACACACAGAAATAGTGAAAATATGAACTGCAAAAGCAAAAAAATACAATAAAATACAAACTGTACCTTCAAAGAATGTGCAAACTTGCTTTCTTGATTTTATTTATAACCCTCTCACTTTCTGAGAAGTCTGAGGTTGATGAAGGTCAGACAGCACGCCCCCCTCCACCAAGAAAAAAACCTGCTGTTAAACATTTCTACTGAACACGCAGATCAAGGCTAATTTGATCTGCCACATTTGGTGAGAAAAAGCTTTACAAAAACTGGGAGCCGAGCACTTCTGCCAAAACACATTACACGACATGATGAATTATCAATAAAATCAAGATGAATTTACGCTCAACTTTAAAACACCGTCACTTCATTTTACATACCACACAGACCCGTTTTAAACAAACGCCCCAGCAATGATTTAGACAGCATAAGCCCCTACCTGAGGGTGAACTCTATGTCTCTGAGGTCTCCCCACAAAGACCTCTTTGTTTCCAGCATCCATACATCAGGTCACAAGGTAGACCCAGTAAAGCACTGCCAAACATTAGCTTTAGTCAGTCTTTTCTCTGAACCTGCTCAATGTCTTTTAAGACAGAGAGCATTGAGAATGATCGTGGTGAGAGGTATGGAGGAATAAAAGTCTGTGTTGGAGACAGAGGAACTATGTACATAGCAAAAGGCAAAGATAAAATATGTGTATTAGTGACAAATGGCCTGTTCTTTCATGAGCAGTTCAGTGGTTCCCAAACTTTTTCTTTAAGGGAATTGTTTTGATAAACTGATGACCCCTGACAAAGTGGCATATTTTATGGATATTTCATTTTATATTCAAGACATAACAGTAAAAGCACAGAACAACTGATAAACTGAACAAATAACCCAAAATAGTGAACGCAATAACTGCAGGAAGTATGTGTAAAATTAGAGATTTTGGTGATTTTTGAGCAGATCAGATATTAGTTTTCCTGATATTTTTAGGATTTTTCTGTACAATGAATCCTCTCTAAGTCCTGCCTCTTTCCACTCTGTACTCCAATATGTGCTAGGCTCGTCTATGTTGAAAAGAAAATCAAATTTTGAAGATGATCATGGTTATGGTTGTCTTGCTGGCGGAAATATTCACATCTTAAGTTCGCAAAATGCTTGCTAACCAGCAGGCTTGCATGAAATCTGTCCACAGAATTCCAGCGACATCTCTCTCACACTTTCTGCAGTCCTACTTCATGTCATTTTTGGTTGTTTTAATGTATTGTGTGCTTATTTTGGGGGAAAAAAATTATCTTAGATGAATACCATGTACACATGCTAGAATATGTACCATTTCTGCATTAAAATGTCTGAAAATGCTAGACATACGTCATATATTTTGTTGGTTGTATAATAACATTATCCCAAATGTTTTCAACAATGTTCAAATGCAGAAACAATTATAACTTATTAAAGGTAACAGTACGTTTCCTGCTAGCTATTTTTTCCCCGAATTTATAGCTAGAAAAAAACAGGATACATCGGATACGTCAGAGTGAGGAAGGAAGCTGGTGAATGTGACTGAGCGTAACATGAACAAAACTTCAATACATTACCTCATCTGTGAATGGTATTCCTGCCTGAGTCATATCAACAATTCCCATAATCCCACACCACTTTGTAAGGTCATCAAACTACATCTTTTTTACACCCTTAGCAGCAGAATTTACATATTATGAGTCTAAATAATCATCTAAAGTTTAAAAATAACAATTTCATTTATTTTTCTTCACAGAAATGAATGAACTGCTGAGATATAAGCCTACTGTATATTGTTATTGTTTTTTTAAGTTTTCTTACACCCCTTAAAATTAAGAAGGCATCATGACCCTGTACAAATTTTTGGTGACCACTACAGGGCATCGAGACCCTCATGTTGGGAACCAGTGCTATGGGCAGCTGCCTAAAGGAGTTTATTTACAGGGTCAGATAATGGTTGTGTGATCTGTTTGTATGTGTGGCGTTTTAGAGGGGGGCAGTGACCCAGAGGCTGCATACCAGGTAGTATGGCCCTGCAGCTGATCACTATACATCCAGCTTGAGTATTTTAATGGCCTTAAGTCAGCCAGCCTGATGATGAAGACACCCTGATAACACGAGCCTCCATGCACACAAACAGGATATTTAAAGGCTGACTCTGCCCGGAGGGGCGTCCACGAACAGGGTGGTAAATAATCCCTTGCTACAAACTATACATCCACCTGTCCATACATAACAGGAGCAGAATGGAAGAGTTAACCTCCTACAGACGAGTTATTAACACGAGTGGAGCTAAGAATAGAACACCTTGTTTTCTCTCTCCACCTCCCTCTTTGTTTTTGTGGGCAAGGGAAAGTTCAATTCTGCTCAGGTATGGAAAACACAAATACAAGGTGGCCGTAGCACACAGTCGTATGTTAAATGAGTCGCCCAAACCTACACAAGCATCGTAATTAAGGTGGAATAGAGGGCAATAAAAAATAAAAACACCTTCCGCCAGGTGTAATTCTCCCCGACGTTTTTATGTTTTCTGTCGATGGGGTATGGAAATGGAACGTGACGCGGACGTGGTTCGTCTTTGTCGCTGTTGGAGCCGGTAGAGAGAGTGTTTTATGTGTATGTGTATGTTCGTGTAGTGTAGCGTTAGGTTTAACATGGAGGTGTGGAGGTGTAATGTGTGAGTATGAAGGGTGTGGGAGGTCAGGTCGAGTCAGGGTGGTGTGAGCTGTGTGTTGCACCAGGAGCTAATTTACACTCACTGATGCGAGATACCAGAACAGAGACTGGAGGATTCCAGTACTTTATCTGGTAACCATGGCAACCACTACAACCCCTGTAGCAGGACGTGCCCTCAGCTCACTGACCTGCCACAAAATTAGTTTTAAGGGCTTCAATGAGGAGGTGGAAGGTGTGCAAAACGAAAGCTCAGGGATCAAACCATCCACACTCACAAAAGTTGTTTTTTTAACAAAGGTCTACTAGTCAAATATGGGTATGTGACAAACAAATGTTTGGGTAGGAGCACTTCCTGGAATTAGACTGAGTTTGGATAGGGATACATGTGATCTCGAAAATCACAAAAAACTCCAAGTAATTCTCTATAACAATAATTAAAATGCCTTTCTTGTCATGGCAATCAAGGTCTCATCATCATTTTAATCTGTTTGACTCTCTGACCAACGCTTTATGCCAAAACATGCCAGAGTTTGTTTATTTTAAGGCCCAACATTACCATGATCTGACAATCAAGGTGTTTTAATTATTTTAAAGAAAAGTGCAGAGTGCCTGGCAGTTTTTGTGATTTTAGGGCCATGTGATATTGACAAAATCAAATACCATGACAATGGTTTTGCTTCTGTATACCTTTATATCCATAATGTAAAAAGTTTGGGGAGATGACTACTGGTGCTTTCAGAAGATGAACCTACAATAGTGAAATAAATTCACAAACTTAAATCACTTTACTGTAATGCAGCCTTATGAAAAAGCAACATTTAGTCATTTAAAATTGAATACTGACATCTACTAGAGTCGAATCGATAAGTTAATCAAAAAAAAATTGTAACAGCACTTTGATAATGAATTAATCATTTCAGCCATTCAGCAAAAATGTCAAACATTTGCTGGTTCAAGCTCCTTAAATGAGACGATTTGCTGCTTTTCTTTGTCATTAATGATAGTAAATGAAAGGTTTTTGAGTTTTGGCCTCTTGGTTGGACAAAACGAGCAATATGGAAAAATTCACAAATGTGTGATCCACTATAAGTCCATTAAAAAAAACTATAACAGGCATTTAATTAATATCAATTAATCTTAGCTTTGCACTTCATTGTTTGACACTTCTCAATGATAAATAGTACAAATTATTTGTTCTTATTAGTTAATAACAACCTTAAACTCCTGAATAAGGTTGTCAAAAGTATCTATACTTAGAGACCATTTTAAAATGATACAATATCTATTAATTATAGTATCGAAAGCACCAAAGCTATGAAAAAAACAGAACTAAGTGCTCATTCAAGTCTTCAGTTCAGTTCAGTTTTTATTGTTCTGTCTGAAATTTGGCTTGCAGAAAAAACAGACAGTTCAGTGACTTTTTCTGTGCCAGCACTGACTGCAGCTTGTTAATTAAAAAAAAAAATCTATTTTGTGTGCCTAGAACTTTTTTTCTTTTTTACTGAGCTATTGAAAGCAGTATTGAGTATAATTTTTTATACTAGTATTATATTGAATTTTTACTATTCTGGTATCAAGACAACTCTCTAAGTAACACACTTAAGCTCCCATCACTGTACTATGGGAGTCGTCAGTCTTTATCTCCCACTGACGAATTATCACTTTCTCTGACCTCAGTGTCCCTCACAGCCTCCTATCACCTCGGCCACCTTCTCACATTAACCTAAATCTTATCAGCTTACACACACACAATCTGACAGACTCCATATCAATCAACTGATTGATAACTTGGCTAACACATGATTATGTGAACGAGCATGTGAGCTCATAAGAATCAGCCTTATTTTTATTTTGACAGCACAATAGAAAGACGTAGAAAGCACCGCCTCGCAACGCCATTTGGTCCTGGTTAGGATCCGTTTGTACCATATCATGCTTCCCAAACATCCTCCGGCCAGAGGGAGGAGTCTTAATCAGTGTTTGGAACTCGTTAAGTCCCTTAACTGAGCATGTCGCCTACCACATTAGCAACACATATCTGAGGGACAAGTGTGCGTTGTGTGTGTAACGTGTGCCGGTGCCCTCTCAGATCTGCGGCGTCACGCTCCAACGCGCTTTGACACACTCTGGTCTGCTTTGGATGTGGAGCGAAACCAAACAAGGTGTGGTCTGGCTTTGGCTTTGTCTGTTTAGTGTTCAGAAGTTGGTCCAAACAGCATCGAGGACACAGCATGCGACAAAATAACCCACTGATGACAGCTCGATGATGACACCAGAACAATCCATATTGAAGTTGGGTTGGAGTTGTGGAACAACTTCAACGCCAGACAAAAACTTTCCGTGCATCGTTCCTCTTTTACGAACAGACTCACTTTTAAATCCAGCCTTTGTCATGTGAATGTAACACACTCATTCTTGTGAATTTGGACAAAATTGAATTTTGACTCTTCATTAATGTTGGGAAAATATATTTTCAAAGATCAAATTCTTGGCTATTAAACCCTGCAACGGGCAAACCTCCTACTGATGTAATTTTTTTTTATTAAATAGCATTTTCTGTGGCTTAGGACTTGAATTTTGTCAACTCCAACAGACACACAAAAAGTTATATTATAATAAATAGTTTTTTGCTGAATTAAATTCCAGATCATTTAATTGGTTGTATAATTAAAAAGTGATACATTTTTAAAAACAAATCTGAAACCCATATTCAGTTTAATATGTGAATAAATGAAGAAAAGTAGGAAATCTCCATATTTGAGAGGCTGAAACAGCATTTTCTGCTATTTTGCATAGAAAAACTACTTCAATAATTACTCAATTACCAAAATATTCTAATAGTTAAATTCTTTTTCACAACTTGCCCTGCTGGGCAAGTGAGTTGCCAGTGGGAGAGCCTTACTGTTGAGCTTACAGAGTTGATAAAATGTTTTTTCATTTCATTTTCATTTCACAGCATGGTTGTTGTGAGTAGCCATTTTATTTTTTTAATTTGCTCAGAGTTCTCTAGCTAGTTCTCTGCTAATTAAATTAGACATTTTTAAAACAGAATTTAATTCAGTTTTCATTTAGAAGGGCAACAGAGTTGACTTGTTATGGTTGGGATGCATCTGATAGCAGTATTATTTAATGAATTTGTTAAAAAATAGAAAGCTTACCAGTGCTGCTCTGGCTGTGTGAGGGTTAATACTCAGATGGTCAGAGCTCACCTGATCTTTTCTAAGATATCGACTCCCCATCCTCGGTAATGACCCTCTACATCATGAAAATGGCTTGATCTCTTCAGTTATGACACACTGAGTGGGTATTCATTAACACTTGATGCTGATATTATTAAATTCTATTATGGCAATGGCTGCAAATGGTGTCTCCTCTGCAAGTACTGCACTGAAATCATGAGTCGGCAATAATCGTGTCTGCGAGTGTGTGTAAATACGTTTTAAATGCACATTCTACACAGGATTGAGATGACCTTCATTACATCTGATATGGGAAGTAAAAATAACAGAAGGAAAAACGTCTCTAAGGCTTTTACTGTTTTCAGATGAGGCTTATTAGTCTCCAAAGCCAAACACTGGCCACAGTGCTAATTTGGAGATCTGTCCAGAGAGTCCCTCTGGCCTTTGATGAGTCCCCATGTCTGTAAGTTCTGCTTTGAGACAGGAAGCTCCCCGCGGTGGCAGGCGCGCAGGCTGGGGGCTGGGGAGCCTGTGCAGACGGAGGACTACAGCGTCAGGGGGATACATGCTCCTTTAACCTGTTATTGTGAACTCCCAGCAGCCCTGGCCGATAATTGCCACCTGTCTCTGGGGAAACAGAGTCAAAGGCAGGCAGAGGGACAGCCATTTTGTGTCTGCCACTGCTCCTCGCCCCGCGCAGCCCTGGTCCTAGTCCTGCCCTTAACCCTGGCGGCTAATGTGTTTTCAATTTAGGATGATCCCCCACTACAGGCACGGCCCTAATCAACAACAGTTTGTACTGTAACCCTATCTGCCCCTGCGAGGGCAGCGTCAGCCTGACCGGGCGCCTGCAAACCTGGTGTGTCCAGCGGACGAACAGTGTTATATGTGTATATGTATGGATGATATCATGTTTATATGTGAGGTCATAGGATGTGTGCCTGATTCTTGGCTGTTTGTCTTCCACATCTTGTTATACTGTTGAAACAAACATATAAACATCCACACACACGCAACAGCAGACTCTCACACAGGCAAGTTGAACATGACGCTGCACGTTACTTTACAAACTAAACACGCATTTAATGATGAAAATGTGCAAAAACAAAGTCTGTGCTCTATTTTTAAAAATACATTACTTTGGGAACATTACAACATTAATTAAGAAAGAAAAAAATATGAAAATATTCTGTTTGTTATGGCTACATTTAATTTTAGGTAATGTTTTAACAAAGCGACAAATTCACTCTCCATATTCTTCATGTCACTCCTAATTATTATACTATAGGTTGTGTGTGTGCACGATTAACGGGCCGCTAATCTTGCATTCTACTGGACCCATCAGGCAAATATTTTACCAATTTTATTTATAACTGTATTCTCAAGGCCCTCCTGTGGTTGCTGTGATTTACAGTTTTGCTTTACAATAGTTCAAGGTCTGCTAGGAAACCAATGAGAGATGCAGACTTCACTACGAAAGCGATTGTAACTTGCTTAGCTTTGAACTGATTTGCATGAAGTTTCAACACCCAACCTTAAGTGTAAATTATTTGGAATATCAACTTGTGTGTTTCTCTAAAAATGTTCAGGTGTTATAAATAAATAACAAAATATTCTAAATAAATTACAATTTTAAAATTAAGAAAATAGGACATATTATCCTATTTACTGTTTCCTTATTAAGTTTATACAGTCAGGTGAACCCAGGAGTACCATTACTCTGCTCTAAAACTGAGACCAGACTATACAATAACACTTTATTAAAAACTTTGCATGCATCTAGATAAGAAAATTTGCACTATACTATACAAAGAACTTCAAATCTGGTTGCATCTGGCAGTTGTGGTGCCATTGCAGTAGGTGCTTCACCATCTGTTGCCTGAGTGCCCTCTTTTGGTTGTTCTTAATTTTGCAAATTGACTTCCATTTCCATTATGAAAAAGCCACACTCAATATCTCCGTTAGATTCTAGAATAAGTCTTATATCTTAAATTCTGGTGCTGCTTCAGTGAGGGCTGAATCAAAAAGTTGGGCATGGAAAGGCAGGTGTGAATGTTTGTTGTGTAGGTCCTCCTCCTGGCCTCTGCATCCATGAGTGGAACCCTGCCCCAAAATTAGAGTGTGGCCTCTAATGTCTCCCTGGGAGAAAAAGAGGCCTGGCTTTCGTCCAAGTCAGCACCTTTGGAAGTGCAGTCGTGTTACCACCACTAAATCAACATGTCAGCGCCCGGCCCAGTGAACTTCTTCACCCAGACTCCACCGCTTACAGCTACCCCACACACCTAATGAATTGGTGTGAATGCCCATCTGTCTGCTACAATGAAAAGGGGAAAGGAGATATGAGGAGAAAGACAAAAAAATAAAGATATTTCTTTTTCGGCTGTTGCACAGAAAACTTGCAGTCCGCCAATATGATGATGACCTAGAAACACTGTATTAGTCCTGCTGCTTGAACAAAGAACAGTCGAAGCTCGGTTAAGGTATCCTCGCCATCAACCTTGGCCTCAGAGTCCAAAATGGAACTGTCCCAGTTTGGGGGGTGAGTTTGGAGAGGGACCCAGGCAAAGGGCCACAGAAAGCCGTGTGCTTACTCGGCAGTCTGTTTACATTCCTGAGGGTAATTTTAGCCCTGGGGAGGGGAGCAGAGCAGGGGGGCCAACATGTCGTTGGGGCTTGTCAGTGGTCGACGGGCCAGCCGGCGCACTGGCGGCACCTGGACATGTGGGTGGTACATAAAAACACACACAGACATATAGACCTCCAGCGGACAAATCACTGGAACTGCTATCTGTGTTTGTGCTAATCAATTATTCAAGGATGTTGAAATCCTTGAACTCTTTCCTCAACGGTTCTCTGTACCATAATATTAAAAAATTAAATATATATAAATTAAAAAAAAAGGGCTCATGGTAGAACACCCTAGATAAAACTCCTGGAATGTAAAAGTGTTTTTGGCAGAACCTAGCAGAGGCCCTTTTCCTCAAACATGGAACCGGCCCTGCTTCGGCTCAAGGACCCAATTTTGAACCATTCTGAGAATTTCCACCAAAAATGAACTGGTTCTGAACCTGAAAAGTTAACTCCCAGCTGGAACCCAAAAATAGCAGGTCTTCCTTGGGAACCAAAGTGTGTGTCATATTCCACAGGTTGTTGTGCATTGTGCAGCACCCTCTGTTGAAGACATCCTTGATTACAATGGTTCCGCTCATAACCGGTGGAAATGCAGGCTGGTTCACTAGATAGCACCAAAGTTCCAAGGATCTGAACAGAACTGGTTCAAGAACCAGAGCTTGTTTGGTGGTAACAGGGCCCTGAGTGTGTTCTTGTTAGCACCCTTGGAAGGTGGAAAGGTTCTGGATGGAACGTCCTGAGAGGGTTCTGGGTGAAATTTTTCTCACATGAATCTAGGTATAACCCTTTATTTTGGTTCATGTTGTGCTCTAGGTAGTACTCTCTGAAAGGGTTTAGAGTGGAACCTTTATATGGTTCTAGTTAGCACCTTCAGAGTGTAGCATCTTCTATATAATATCAATGAATACTCTGCCTGTGACTGGATAGCTAAAGCTAACAAGGAGGCCTAGTGGAAACCACTGCAGTGAGGGTGTAGTCGTGCTAATAGGCCCACCACTGAGCACCATTAGCTTTGGACAACACAGGATATCCCCGGTGTTTTCACTGATGATCTGGGGTGCAAATCTAATTTCATTGTAGTTTTTAAAAATTTGCTATGCAAACAAAACAATAATCCTGGTTCAAGAATTGCTGAGGGCTTCTGTGCGCGTGTTGGGATTTGTCTTTTTATTACTTCCAGCCCAGAATGTCCCTTCAAAGGGCAAGAAAGCAAAATGTCCATGTGTGTCTGCGGTGCTTGTGTGTCAGTGCACGTGTAAGAGAGACGGAAGAGACAGAGAGACAGAGAGAAAGGGAGGGAGAGAGACTCAGAGCTTATCGAAACTAATTAGGCGAGGGATCAGGATGGAAGTTAAATACTGGGCTACATGTAATGAAAGAAGCAGAGTGGGGGACATCTAGGGGTCAGGCCCACACCAAACAGTGGTCCTCAGGCAATCTGGTATTGATTTTCACTCGTTTGGGGATGAAGGTGGACGGGGGGAGGGAGCCATGGCAAGAGAGGCAGTAGTGCAGAGTCTAAGGGTCTTGTGAGTTGTCAACTTGACAGTTTAACCCCTTTTGGAGGAGAACAAACAAACAGAGGGATCTCCTGGGCTGACAGCGTTGATCTGTCATAGCGATGACACTGCAAAGCCCCACACAATGCCCACACGGGAGAGGAGAGTGGGGAGGAAAAGGAGGGAGGGTGGGTTGATACAGATATGCAGAGGCACATTCCTTAAGCCAAAGAAGATAGGACCGTGCTCTGCGTAAGACCTGGGAAGACTGAACTAGGTATATTTGCACAAAGGATGAAACAATTTCTTGTTCACGATAAAATTCCTGATGATTAGTATTACCGTTTAAAGAGGGATGGGTATCGATAGGGTTTTATTGATACCGATACCAGCACTCATACTGCTTAGCAATACTAATCTTATCAATATTCTTATTAATACAATTTACCATAATTTGGTGCAAAAAATAGACACAAAAGTAAAAGATGTCAAAAGTGATAGTGATTTTGTTTATTGTTGCAGAAAAAAGTTTCATTGTTTCCCGAGTTATTGTGTTTAGCTTTTCCAGCAAATTTAGTAAAGTGAGCCCACGCGTTTGAACATTTTGCCTTATTTGCTCTTTATGTAACCTTAGCTATATCATTTATTCTCATCTGTTTGGGCAATGCCTCAGGTAGTTGTTCGACTGGACAAATGAAAAATATAGATGTTTTTTATCTATTTTCCTGTGTTTCTGACTGTGGCAGCTCTTATGGTAAATGCACTACATGATGAGAGACTGTCTTATTTTTGGCTTGCAATGTTGCAGCTGGCCAGTGTTTCCGTTATACAGTATGTCGTTACATTTATTGCTGCTGCTGCTTCAGAATTTTATGAAATGTCATGAAGTCGCAATTACGCGACTCTGTACTCCACAGAGCTACGAGTCATTGCAGCTATGAGTCATGGCTATTTTTTTGCCATTGCGGCAAAAATCTCAAGAGAACACTATAGAACACTGACTTGTAGCTGCTAACCGGCTAACTCACTCCCACAACAAACCCCTTCAGACCTCTGTTGCATACCCAAGTTACCCACAAAGCCACTGTCCTTAAAGGGGAAAGCTCGTCCAGTAACACTAACACAGTTAGGCTTCGGATGTGCTAACTAACAACGGGTCCGTGACTTAAGCGAAAGTACTACTACCGACCCCACTATGAAAACACTGCACTACAAGTAAAAGTTCTGCATTCTAAATCTTATGAAGGTAAAAGTATGTAAGTATAATATAACTGTCCCAAGTAAATTTGGCTCTTGGTTAAGTAAACATCTAAAAAATTCAGAGAAGGAAAAAATTAATAATTCGACAAAATTTACAATAAAAACTGTTCAATTTTAGAACAAATGAGTATGACATTTCTTATTAATGGTGTGCTGTAATTGTGTTGAATGACAGGGCACACACAAACAGAAAAGAGGGTCAACAAAAGTGGGCTCATCGGTTAGATTTTGGTCTTTCCCCATATCAAAAAATTTGGGTGTCTCTGATAAAGCAGCGTGGGTGACCGTCCACAACCGCACAGACACACAGATGTCAGTGCTCCTCTCTTGTCACTCAATCTGTGAGGGCCGTCACCCCGAGCAACTTCCCTCTCATGTCCTTAAACACTTGAAGACCCCTTTCACTTTTCCCCTCAGACTACCTCATCGCTTTGTCACATTGCCAAAGGGGACTCCATTAGCCTGGCCATGCAGAGCCCCCAACTCTCACTTATACTTAACACACACATACACACACACACACAGAGGGAGGCTGATACGCGTAGCTAAGGCTGTCCACATCAAATTAGAGTGGCCCCCATTGTCCCTATTATGGCCTGGGAATGCTCCATCATGACGGATGCTACGGGGTCCCTCACTTGTCAGGAGTTGTCAGACAGATAGGGAGTCTGGATACACACAGCTGACAGGTAATCTTAATGTCTTCAATTAGCCCAATTAGGCCTGTCATAAACAATTCGATAAGTGCTCGACCAACACAAACAGATAAACGCACGCACAAGCACACACAGGCGTACACACTCACACGCCGAGGTCTGCGGGGTATTAATGAGAAGGGTAATGGGTATATCAGCGGACGCTTGACTTGTCTTTTGTTTCAAGGAGGGGTGTGTCCCCATCCTTTGCTCTCAGCTGTGCACTGCTGGCTGCTACCTGGTCAGTTCAAATTGTACTATCTCCTTTCATTAGCGCATCGCCGGCTGAGAATCTGAAAGGCCGTGACAAAATTCATTTGAGACGAGTGGGAGCAGATTGCCTGAAGCAGGTGCTATAAGGGAGATAAAACAAAAGCAGCACCTTTGAGAAGCTCTGTGTGTGCACGCATGTGTGTGTTTTCTGTCTGTGTGTGTGTGCACAAGGCTTTTCCCTGGTCTTCACATTCTGTTCTTTTCCTTGCTGTGGTAAATGGGTAATGACACAAAAGTGCTTTTGAAAAAAAAAGAAAGAAAGAACAGGGACCAGAGAGGAATCGGCCCAGCGCACACTAGCAGCGTTTACAAAGCTGTGGTGAAATCTAAATATTGTTTCTAGCGTGACTAAACAGGCCAACACCTTTCTGTGTGGAGGATGTGCGATAGCTAACATTGTTTGATTTGGTCTCTCCTTTATAATATCTTATCGCGGTGCAGCGGTGACACCCACACTACATCCCCTGCTTTTGTCCTCTAACCGTTTCTTTAAATCCATCTATTTACATTCACTATCAATTTCTTTTTCTCGAGGGATGCAGGACACGTTTCAGGAACCGTGAAGCACAAGCTAATGTTTGAATCAGAGATTCCACAGTTTGCAAACACAAGACCTGAGCAAAGTTAGCATCAATATTTGAACACAAACTTACGTACTAAGGCCTTGAAATGGCCCACATTAAGCAACAACGCTGACGCTCTGAATGCAGCACTTATACATTCGTCTCTGAGCATTCAGGGCAACGTGAAAAGAAACAAATGAGCACAATAGAACCAACAGTGGACAATTCAGTTAAAACCAAGGAAATAGTACTCTTAGGAATAATGGTGCTAACAAGAACCATAAAGGGTTCTTCAGCTTGTCCCCATAGGAGAACCCTTTTTGGTCCCCAGTAGAATCTTTTATAAAGAGAGAGTTCTACCTCGAACCCAACATAAAGGCCTTAAGTCTTCTGTGAAAGGTGTCACCCACAACTCCATATGAGAGGTTCTATAGAGAACCCTTCTATGGTGTTATGGTTCCACACAGAACCTTCTCTGGGGGTTGTATCCAGAACTGTTCCACCTTCTAAAAATGCTAACAAAAAGCCACCAAGTGGAGGTCTAACGAGAACCTTTTTATATTTCAGGGGTTTTTATTTTTTATGGGGTTCTGTTTTGAACTTTTATCTAGAACACACTCAGTGGGTTCAACGGAGAACCTTTTTTTATTTCAATAGTTTTATCTAGACCCCATGTAGGGGGCTCTACTGAGACCCCTTTTTAGGTAATGGTACAAAGAACTCTGACAAAAGAGTTCTTCAAGAAATTCAACAATCCTTGAAGAACTCTTTCTTCCAACAAGGGTTCTTTGGATAAAGAAGGTTCTTAATGCACAGTCTTACAAAGAACCCCTGAAAAAGCCCTTTCTTCAAAAAATGTTTCTTCAGAAGCAGATGGTTCTGGGTAGAGCCTGACCTCTTTTGGAAGAACCCTTTTGGAACCCTTATTTCAAAGAGTGTACAGAGGCCTTGATAAGCTCCACATTAAGCGACAACACTCTCACACTCTTAATGCAGCACTTATACACTTTTCTCTGGGCATTCAGGGCAGTGTGGAAAAAAAAATGAGCAAAATAAAACCAACAAAGAAGAATTCAGTTAAAACCACGGTGATATGCCGAATGGTGAAATCCCAAGGCGCATTTTCATTCAGTCCAACTGGGACGAGAGACACAAACCAAGTGCTATCAGCAAGATCTGTGATGGACATCTAACTCTACTTCTGATCTTTACCTCAAGTGACGGCTGGAATGCCATCTGAGGAGAAAAAAAGAGAAAAGACAGAGAGAAAGAGAAAAGCCGTCACCGGGAAGTTGTAATAGGAAATTGCTCTTGGCAACTATTTGTTCAAGCACCAGATTTTTTTCATCTTTATGCCAACCCAGCGAGCCCCCATTGGAAAACAGGGCAGGTCCCCCTAATGAGTAATCTATTTCAAAGCAGTCGTGTCTGGGCATGACAGTTTACTGAGAGGCTTGAAGAACTGGTAATTACCAGTGTTACGGGGCAATTAATGCATATTACACTGCGGCACTCATGGCGGTGACTGTCAGCTCCCCAATAAAAATGAGCACTCTTCAGCTAAAGGGTGACATTAATTGGGCCCTTAATGACTATGCAGAGGAACCAAGCCAAATAGGAACAAAACAGGGGACTCGCTCTGACTCCAGCAGAGGGCTGGAAATTGGACTAAAAATGAGATTAATTGCTGTTTAGAAAAAAAAAGAAGGGAAAAAATGTGGTGAGGGGAAGGGGGAGAAAGAGGTTGGAATTATAGGGTGCAGAGAGCAAGGGCTGCTCATACAAATGACAATTCAATTAATTATTTCATACTGTATTTTCTATACCTTAAGGAGTGCAGACAGGCCTCAGGCCCATTTCCAAGGCTTTGTCTTGATATGGTGCTCATTGCATAAACATCTACACGTACGTTCCCCAAAGCACCCCACACAGCGTCATGATGCATATGCTCAATATCATGAATACATCTCAAAGCTTTATTTAAGTAAAAAGAGGCTTACCCACACGAGACGAAAAAAGCATGTATATATATATATGTGTGTGTGTGTGTGTGTGTGTATTTATAGCTGTGATGAATGTAAAGGAGATCAGGTACACTCTTAGATATAAGGGTTCCAGAGGAGTTTTTCCTGAAGGGCTGAGGTTCTATTGAGAACCATTTGCTTTTGAAGAACTTTTTTTTTGAAGAAAAGGTTAGTCAAGGGTTCCTTGTACGACTAAGGGTTCCATAAAGAACTATTTTCATCTAAAGAACCCTTTTTGGAAGAAAGGATCAAGGATTGTTGAAATCCTCTAAGAAGTTTTTCGTCAACGGTTCTTTGTACCATAATACAAGGTTATAGGGTTCTTGGTAAAATCCCCTCTGCGTCGGTAAACCCCCTGAGCGACCTCTTCATAAAACCCTTGGAATACAAAAAGGTTCTCAGTAGAACTGGGCTCATGATAAAACCCTTGGAATATTCTCAGTAGAAACCCTTGGTGAGTTCTAGATTAAAATTTAGGAATATAAAAGGGTTCTCGGTAGAATCTCTTGGGTGGGTTCTTGTTAGCACCATTGGAAGGTAGAAAGTGTCTAAACAGAACCCCCAGAGAGGTTTCTGGGTGGAACCATTACATCATAGAAGAGTTCTCCTTCAGAGCCTCTCATAGGGGGTTCTGGGTGAAACCTTTCACAGATGGTTCTAGGAATAACCCTTATGTTGGGTTCTAGTGAGAAGTCTTTGAAAGGGGTTTTAAGTAGAACCTTTATAAAAGGTTCTACCAGGAACCAAAAAGGGTTCTCCTATGGGAACAAGCGTAAGAATCCTTATGGTTCTAGTTAGTACCTTTATTTCTAAGAGTGTATAGGTCTTCCATAATGTTCAATAGAAAAAATCATCTTAAGAAGCAAGTATGGAGAGTTTCTGGGTTACACTCTTCCTATGAAGCCTAAGGCCTTAAGTATGTCTTTCCACTTAAAACAGCCCATAAAAAACATTAAGCAAAGCTTAAAAGTAAATCTGCCAAATTGCAGGCCTTCCACCCCCAGAAATGTTTGTTTAGAAGGAGATCAAGGATGTGGTGAAGACATGAAGTAATTCTGATTAATGTTGCTAAAGCTAGGCACGTACTGAACACCACCTGAATATGCAAGCCCCAAATCATAAAAATATCAGCATGCAAAACATGCCATCATTTGCATACATTTTTGATTTTGGATTTCCTTGCTATTTAAATATGCAGTTAGAAATAGTCCAGCACTGCCTCTTGCGCTGTCACGCTGCACACTCACACTGTCATTGGTCCTGATAGAACTCTTCCGCTTCAAAGGGAGCTTTGCAATGGAGAGGAGAATGAGCAAATATTTGAATTGCAAAAACACATCATCTTGCAAGGGGAGAAAATTCAAGACAACTTTTTAGAGTTAAAGACACCCCCAACCCCCAGCAAGCTAACCCTCTGCACACAGCACAAAAAAAAGTCAACATATTCACGGCGTAAGCACTCTCCTCGCTAATTTACCATGTCCAAATTTGTGTAATGGGATATGACACATTTTAGAGGGGATTGCGGAAAAAAACTTTAATTTGAAGAGAGAACCATAAAATGTTTAAGCTGCCCCTGTATTTAACTGAAATCCACCACACAAATCCAGGTTCTCAGACAACCTGACATGGGTTTGATTACAGACTGAAGTGTAATTAGCTGCTTAAGTTATCCTCTGGTAGGTTGGCGTGAGCAGCACTGCTATTTCAGCATAACTAAAGAGACCTTTAGATTCTCGAGGAATACCTTTACCCTCAGGATTCTGCACAGCCAGTTTACATGCAATCACTCCTGGAGAATCTCTGACAGCTTCCAACTTTTGCAGAAGTTAGCGGGAAAAAAGTGTAATAAATAATCTTCATGACAAATCAATAATATGACTCATAGCATATTTGAAAGTATGAGCTCCCCCAATTTGATGCCAGGATAAATACAACATTTAAGCCAAAAGTTACAAGTCTAGCCACGAAGGCCATGAACAACATTAACAGCAATAAATACCCATCTTCAGACATCTGAAAAAATACCCCTGCAAAGAGAGGAAAACTGTGTTTATGATGGTCAATTTATTTACCACAGGCTGAGAACTACCTTGAATTTTAAAGCAAGGAAAACTAAGAGTGTCTCAAACACATATTTAGAAAATGTCTGGACACATGGAGGATTAATGTGAGTTGCCAAATAAATGTGGAAAGACAGGCAATCAGCTACTCCCAGGTAAAAGAGTAGTATTTTAGTGTATTAGAAATGTAATTTAAGAATATACAAAGGTTATTGTAAGTATACTTGTACTTCTGTTGCTTAATTTAAAGTATATTTAAAGTGTACTTTTAAAAACTGCACTTCTAAGTAGATGTCATTAGATTCAACTTCAGCTGGCTAAAAATATACTAATTCTGAAATACTTAAAGTAATATTTCAGTGTACTTACAAAAAGTCTACTTTATTCTAAGTGTATTGTAAATTGTACAAAAAAGTAAATGTTAAAATGTATTCTTACTTATTGCAAAGACTTATAGTGGTACCCAGGGTTGCAAATTTTGTGTGTTTTCCTTAACTAATAGTTGAAAACACTAACAATCAATTAATCATGAATAATTAATAAGATACAAAACACATTTTTTTCCCATTTCCATTTAATTTTTCATCTTCCTTATTAAGCAAACGGCTCTGCCAGATAAGACAATGTCAAATGAGGCACAATTTCAGACATTTCTAGACTATCGATTTATTATCAATTACTTGATTTTTAATTGGTTCAATTAATAGATTTATAATTAATCATTAACATCCCTAGTGGTAACTTACTTTTGAAAAGAAGAATTATTCTTTTTTAGTCTTTTGTAATACACTATTAGTATGCCATATGAAAGTGTACTTCAAAAACTATATATAAGTATGTTTAAAAAAGTGCACTTCAATAGAAGTTTACTTAAAGTTGAACTTCTGTATACTTTTAAAAACCAGGACAAACAAGGTAAACTTTACAGTCATTAATGTTAGTACTTACACAGCCATATATTTTAAGTGCACAAAGTATATTTGAAGTGTTCCACTTGCACTAGCACACTAGCAAATAAGAATATTCTAAATACACTTAAACTTGTGCTTTTCTACAATTTAACTGCAACTAAAATATACTTGGTACAAAAAAATTGTTCCAAAATAGCAAACTTAAAGTAAACTAATTATTAACACATTTAAAGTATACTGATGATAAGTCTGACTGCAAGCAGACTCAAGTATGTTAAAACTGAATATATTTAACATGTTTATTTTTCATCAGGACTGGTGGAAAGTATCAAGGTTACATTTTCTTAATAAGCTTAAATGTTAGTTAAATAGTTTGTAGATTCCATAATTAGAGGATCAAATTAAGTTTACATTGTTACTGTAATTCAAAATTATATATAAACATCATTCTCGTCCTTAATCACAGTCTTAAAATGCTTAATTCTTGTCATCTCTGAACACACAGTGAGTATTACCCAGAGCTCTTCAATACACTGTCCACATCATGCCTCCCACCAGTCCAACCCTCCCCTGGCCTCTACTCCTCATGACTTCGCCTACGTGTAGACAACTTGGAGACAGGTCTGAGCAGAAATCAAACGTGAATGATGGATAGCTTTACTGCACAATGACCTCTGTCACTGGGTTCTTGCCCTAAATCAATGCTGGCGATAAGGGCCCTGCGCCAGCGCTCACCTTGGTATGTTCACCAGCAGACCTTATCTATGGCAGGAGGAAGTGTGAGTAATAACTAAAGACAAGCCACGACAAAACCACTAACCCCACCTTGTCAAACATAATTTACAATGTATATCCCTCTGCCACCCCCCCTCCGCTCCTGTTAAAACAGTAATTATGAGAACCAAAGAGATTTGGGACTGTGTGTTTAGAGGATTAACCTGCTGTAGGACGATGGGAGAGCTTTGCACATACCTTCAGTCCAAGTGGGGTTCATATTCTATACTCTCAGAAATAAGAGTTCCAAAAGAGTTCTTTCTAAAGGGCTGTGGTTTGACCAAGATCCATTTGCTCCTGAACAAACCTTTTTTGATGAAACAGATTGGCAAGGGTCCTTTGTAAGACTAGGGATTCAATTAAAAACCCATTTCATCCAAAGAACCCTCTCTGGATGAAAAAGTTCTTAAAGTTTCATAGAAGCCCTTGTGAAGGGTCTGTTGTCAAGGTCTTTTGTATCATAATATAAAAAGGTTCTTGGTAGAGCCCCCTGAGTGTGTTCTTGATAAAACCCCTGGAATATTAAAAGTTTCTCGGTAGAATCCTCTGGTTGGGTTCTAGATAAAACCCTTGGAATTTAAAAAGGTTCTCGGTAACAACCCCAAGTGTGTTCTCGAATAAACCCTTGGAATATAAAAAAGTTCTCTGTAGAACTCGTGTAAGATTCTAGATAAAATCCTTGAAATATAGAAAGGTTCTCAGTAGAACCCCCTGGGTGTGTTCTACATAAACCCATTAGATTATGAAAAGGTTGGTAGAACCCCTGGGTGTGTTCTTGATAAAAACCTTGGAATATAAAAAGGTTCTTGACAAAACCTTCTGTATAGGTTCTAGATAAACCCCTTAGAATATGAAAAGGTTCTAGTAGAGCCTCCGCTGAAATGGGGCTTTCCTAGATACAACTATTGGAATATGAAAAGGTTGTCAATGTAATCTATAAAATAGAAAGGTTTTCTGCGGGTCCTTGTTGGCTTAAAAAGTGGAAAGGTTCTGGATAGAACTCCCTGAGAAGGGGTGCACCACTGCACTATAGAAAGGTTCTCTGTAGAACCTCTTACAGTAGGTTGTGAGTGAAACCTCACACAGATGGTGCTAGGTATAACCCTTTATATTGGGCTTTACAAAGAATTCTCTGAAAGGGTCCAAGTGGAACCAGATTCTACCTGGAACTGCAAAGCGTTCTCCTATGGGGACAAGTTGAGGAACCCTTTATGGTTCTAGTTAGCACCTTTATTTCTAAGAGTGTACACACTGAGGACTGACATACCCTTACACACATTCATTCACAAACTCATGAATAAGATCCTGAAATTTCACCGTTGTCAGGTCTGTGTTTCAGTGATGCACACAGGGAGAGGTTGGAGGTTGAAGTTGACAGGAGGGCAAAGACTTTATGAAGATTACAGCATTGAGAACTGTGAGACCTTTCAGTAGTTTTTCATTTGAGTGTGTGTGCGATAAAGCGTGTGTGTGATATAGAGAGAGACACAGAGAGCGAGCATGCTTCCAGGCAGACGCATCAAAACGGAGAGAGAGACCAAACATGACATCAAACGTTGCAATTAGCTGACCCCTTTCTCCTAGAGTCGCAGTTTGCCTTTAAAACCCTGATTAAAATATGTTTGCTTTCTCATTCAAAATGACATTTGACAAGGTTAGTAATATTTCAACTAACTGCAAAAACATTCTTGTGGCCGTAATCCTTTTTTTCCATCACTTTGCAGGGGCGCAGGTAACCTCGGAGTGAGTTTCCCATGAACTCAGCGCTACAATTTGAAAACAAACCGGCTGCGGGGGGAAAAAAAGAAGAGCAGTTCAAAGTTTCACTCGAGCGTGTTTTGTTTCACCCAGGCAGCTGAAACTAAAAGTTTTGCGATCATTATTCAGGGAATTTATCCCCTTTCTAATTCAAACCACAACGAATATTTAAAACAGAGCCAGTAGTCTTTTCTCTAACCGCGAGCTCCATCCTTAGCAGGGACTCAGGGGGGCTGAGGACTGTCAGCAGCTCCGCGGATAGAGTTCCTCAAACTGTTAAACCCCCTCATCACCAAATTAGGAGAGGTGTAGTCTGTAGTCCATTGGCTTCTCCAATGGAAAAGTGATATAAAAAGTAAAGTAAGATGATATTTAATGGTGCATGACATTATAGATATGTAATTTTTTTTGCAAGGGTATATTACAGTCATAGCTTTGTTGTAATATTGACAAGCCTCTGGAAATGTGTCTTTAAATAGTAAAATGCATATATTATATCAAAGTTTAGTCTCTCATTAAGCATCCACACAGATCTGAGTGAAAAATAAACCATAACTATTAGAAAACTTAGTACAACAGCACAATTTGCTATTTAGACCATTTCTCAAGACTGTGTTGATGTGGCAAATCATGTTTTGATTGGCAGCTCCTTCAGGAGTCCCAACACAGAAGTTAAGCAATGTAGCTACTGCTGTGTGTCGACAGCTGTAGAGAAGGCAGTTGCAAAATGTATTTTAGCCACTTAAAAAAAGGACCACCTAAAAAAAGATAAAAATAAAATAAAATAAAAAATAATATCTATTTAAGTATATGCTATATATGGAACATTTGCACCACTTTACTTTGTCGTTACCTTCCTGTGGATCATGATTGTAGAATAGCTTCAACTGTTCTGTAAGGTAAAATTACTGACTCTTTTCAAAGGTGTCTTGGTTAGGGCTGTGACAGAATGGATTTTTTTCTAACCACAGTTTCTTTACTGTGACTGTTTTATTGGACTTTATTGAAGAATACTGTCATATGCGTAGCTCCTCTAAGGAATAGGGCAGCGCGCAAGTGTGTGCAGCGGCAAGTGAAGGAGAGCTCATACCAGAGCAGAAATTTAAACTTAGCAGTAAGTTGGCAGTTTGGCAGTAAATGTACAGTTCCGGTAGCAGTGAGTCAGTTAATAAATACTGCAGTATCTCAAGACCAAGCAAAGACTCATCTGTTATTTCACAACTGCTGGAAAAGTGACAGGGTTAGCCCTGAAGTAAGCTGAGCAGGAAAGGCTAACACTAAGCTAATGCTAGCATATTACTTTTATAATGACAGCTCCAGGTGCGATTATATTTTTCAGGAGCATTGTAATCCAGCGTTGAACTGCAGTGTCATCTTGGAGACGTGGTAAAATATATCATTAATAATAAATCCAATGCCAAATGTCTTCTGATGGCTTGGGTTGAGTCTGTTGACCAGTCAGAAGCTCTGTTCTTGACTTGTGTGAGACAGTGCTGATCCTTAGGTATATTAATAAATCACTGCACTGATCTCAACATTAAATTGATGAAATTTGTAGTGATGACTGTGATGAGCTCAACCCTGCGGTAGGCATCACATGACCACAGTATTGATCACAGCCCTAGCTTTGGTGTCTGTGTAGAGAGAACAGACAGCCGCTTCAGTTCCCCATTGAAAAGGGCTGTTTGATGGCAAAGTAAAGTGGCGAAAATGTGCTAAATATAGCTTACAATTAAGATATTGATATCTGCAAAGTAAAATTACTGTTTGTG
This sequence comes from Lutjanus argentimaculatus, assembly GCA_034769285.1. NCBI lineage: Eukaryota > Metazoa > Chordata > Actinopteri > Lutjaniformes > Lutjanidae > Lutjanus > Lutjanus argentimaculatus. The sequence goes on along the minus strand of JAWZSL010000003.1, from coordinate 23,045,013 downwards.
TCAATGGAGTCCAAAACAATATAACAGCTTCAGCTCCTCATTGTTGAGTTGGCACAGACTCACAGAGCAGAGAGAGCAGTGGCAGGAGCAGAAAGGTTTCATTGCCTGACAAGGTAGCAACTGACGTGGATGTTTTATGATTGGTTTGTGGAATTAATTGCAGTAATTTTCAAAATTGATGTCCTGAGCTCAAGCATGCCCATTTCAAACCCAATATAGGAAAGTGAACAAAAACCTAAATGACAATATTTTGAATTTGGGTTAAAACTAATTTGTAATACTTTTCAGATCCTTACTATTATGTACATGAAATTTCATAGTTAGAATGCTATTGTGGATTTGAGTTTCCAGAGGCTTTAAAAAAGGTCTTCATGGAGTCAGCAAACTTAAATAAACAAAATGTAAATGGTGTCCGAGACAGTCTTTGTCTGTGTGCATTCCTGACAAAAAAAGCCAAAGATAAGCAATGAATAAAGGGAAGGAATCAGAACTGGTCTGGCCAAAACTCTGTCTAAAGTTAATAGTTTTCACATCCATTCCGGTCGCGGGAGAAGAGAATGTGACGTGTCGGGCCGGACAGTGAGCCAGCCCAGGCTTAGCTGCAGCTGTGCTCAAATTGAAGTGGCACTTTCTATCAGAGGCCTTTCGCCAGACAGCTCTATTCTGCCCTTTCACTTGTAACCTCCATGACACACAGACGCCTATTACAAAAAATAAGAGTGGTCATTTTAAAACACACAGCCGTCATTGAAGAGACAGATTCTGGGTTTAACATGGGGGAAGATTCATGGTGCGAACGTGCCAGCTGATAGAGATATCACTCAAAATGAGGAATAGATTTCTCCGACGTCCCTGTGGCGGCTGTACAAAGGGGGCGGCTCAAAGCTCCAAATTCTGCGCAGAGTTTATATTTCACTTGTTCAGAAATGTACACTCTTAGAAATAATGGTTCCAAAAGGGTTCTTCCTGAAGGGCTGAGGTTCTGCCCAGAACCACTTGCTTCTGAATAACGGGTTTGAAGAAAGGGTTTGTTAGGGGTTCTTTGTAAGACTAAAGGTTTCATTAAAAACCCTTTCATCCAAAGAACCCCTTTTAGAAGAAACGGTTTTAAAGAGATCCTTGAAGAACTTTCATCAAAGGTTTATTAAGGTTTTTTTGTACCATAATATAAACGGGTTTCTTGGCTGGGTTTTAGATAAAACTCTTGGAATATTAAAAGGTTTTTGGTAGAACCCTCTTGGTGGGTTCTAGATAAAACACTTGGAATACAAAAAGGCTCTATGTAGAACCCCCTCAGCATGTTGTAGATAATCCCTTGGAACATAAAAAGGTTCTTTGTAGAACCCCTCTGGTAGGTTCTAGATGAACCTTGGAATATAAAAAGGTTCTCTGTAAAACCCTTCTGGAGGGTTCTAGATAACACCCTTTGAATATAAAAATGTTCTTGGCAGAGCCCCCTTGGTGGGTTCTGGATAAAACCCTTGGAATATAAAAAAGATTTTGGTAGAACCCCCTTGATGAGTTTAAGATAAACCCTTGGAACAGAAAAAAGTTATTGGTAGAACCCCCTCAGTAGGTTCAAGATAAAGCCCTTGGAGTATAAAAAAGGTACTCTGTAGAACCCCCTTAACATGTTCTAGATAAAACTTTGCAATATAAAAAGATTCTCTGTAGACCACCCTTGGTGGGTTCTAGGTAAAACCCGTAGAATATAAAAATCCCTGGGTGTGATCTTGATGAAACCTTTGGAATATTAATGAAGGTTTTGGGCAGGACCCCGAGTAGGTTCTTGTTGGGATCTGTAGAAGGCTGAAAGGAAGGGGTACTGGGTGGAACCATTACACCAGAGAAGGGTTCTCTGTTGGCTTCTGGGTGATACATTTTCACATATGGTTCTAGGTTTAGCCCTGCATGGGGGGTTCTAAGTAGAACTCTCTGAAAGGGTGGAAGGGTTTCAAGTTGAACCTTTATAAAAGATTCCAACGGGAACCAAAGAAGGTTCTCCTATGGGGACAAGCTGAAGAACGCTTTACGGTTCTAGGTAGCATCTCTTTTCTAAGAGTGTATGCCTGTGTTATCTCGCATCAGTCCAAAGGAAAAGGATTAGGTATCGCCCGTTTCAACGTCCCGCCTATGATGAAACGTTACATCCACAGCGGACAGAGTTGGAATTTGGATCATATCATTACCCTGTTAACTCCTTAAGCCCTTGTCACAAAGGTTTGGTTTATGGTGCTCATTTAAAATGCATAATAGAGGAAAAAAAAAACATATTAGCATTATTAACACAAGAGAATGGAAAGAATATATTAGCAGTCACATTGAGTGCACATTTATTCTAAGAAGTTTTAATAGGGTTCAGTGGCCAAATGCATTTTTTTTTCTAATCATTTACAGACCTGACAGAGCTCGTGGAGACAAATCTGTTGACCCGATAGATCTCGTACATTAACCCCCAGAATTGATGAGCAAAATCAGAAGGTCAGCACTTGGACACAGGCTGCTCATGTGTCTTTGATTACACACTCCCCACTAAGGGATAGGCAGGCAGAGATGTTTAAGCTATCAGGCAATCAGACCGCCGCGAGACGTGAAACTCAAACCAGAGACGGGAGAGGGAGAGAAGGGCTGCCTGGGAACAAAGATTGGGGGGGAAGAGGGTCCTGACGAAGCTCTTTAACAAATGCCAGGCCGGTGAGGAAAGTCTCAGATGTGCTTGTATCTCTTTCAGCGTTTCTGGCAATGACGCAATGAAGTGAATTAATACTGAAATATAAAGCAAAAACAAATACCTCTTCATCTGGTATTTAAATTCGGTTATTTATGGTGCATCAATCAAAATGACTGCCATGAGGTACAATCAGATATAGGTCTTACATGGTGAAACAAACAATTCAAACCATATATCAGTGTTGTTCTAAAATATGAATGAGGTCAGATGGTGAATGGAAAAAATTTAAAATCCCTACTTAACTAAATGTAGAATGATGGATGGAAATTCAGAACAGCACTGCTGCTTTTGACGTCATTTATTGTGGAACAGATACAGAAGCTGATTGGTGATGCAGGTTTCTACACACCGCAAAACAGAAAGAGGGGAGGAAACACAATATTTCAAGGCAATGTCAATAGATTTTTGATTTTTTTGAGCCCAACTTAAACTCTTAAAGCTACTACAAGGAGTTTTTAACTGGTTATGAAAACATTTGCTCTCTTTACATTTTCCCAGTTACAGTGAGCAGCACTTTAGCCAGTTAAAAAGAAGCAGGAGGAGATTTTCATTTAGATAGTTTCCTTTTTGCTGTTATATTTAGTGGTTATTAAAGTGGAAACACTACTGCTTTTGTCCACAGGGGCCTTCAAAATCAACACTATACAAAAAGTTCCTTGCAGTGGCTTTAAGTTTTACCAATTAACAAAGACATGTTGAGATAATTTACTTTTCTTCTTTAGATTAACTTGTATCTTTGAGTTTATGAAACCCCAAAACATTTGTATTTCAAACATAACTGTGTAAACTCATTGAAGTGAAAATGAATAATGGTTATTAACTTAATATTTTCAGTTGCAACCATTTTATTTTCATGCACCCAATAATGACAAAACAAATTCTGAAATACAAATATTTGGGGTTTCTTAAACTCAAAGTTTCCAAGTTTATCTAAAGAAATAAATTATCTTAACAAAAACATTATTCATTTTGTCAACTTCTTTGTTTTCGCAGTGTGTAGAAATCTGCATCACCAATCAGCTTGTGCACCACAATAAATGTCTTCAACAGCAATGGTGTTCTGAGAGATCAGCAAACCTTTGTTTAGTTTTTTTTTTTTTTTCATATCATCTTTATTTACCGCACTGTCCAAAAAGAGGTGAGCTTGCACTCTTGGTTTAGAATATCAAAGGCTTTGTTATAGGTATAAATCACCAAAAGCTTTTTATCAGGATCTTCCTGCAGTCAATACACACAGAGGTCAAGGTGAGCCAGAATAGCACTCAATACTGAAAACAACAGTACCACAAACGCAAGTGTGTGTCTATCTTTTATACGGGATTACATTTCTGCTAGTAATATATTTGTTCCAGATTACAGTTGTTTACACAGAAATTCATTCAGCACGTGTTGGGAATTACAAGACGAGGAAAAGGAGAGAATAAACAAAAAGGTGAAATCACTGCAAAAGAAAGAAAATAAGCATGGGTGGTGAAAAAAAAACAAAAAAAAAAACAAGGTTACGTGAGGGACAGTGTGCCTATAAAAAGAAGCCTACTGTCTAGATTATCTATAAGGAACCACTTATCACAAGCGACCAGCTCCACACAGTGACTGATGGGCCTCCACAGACCATGAGTACCAACACATTATCTGGTACACACAGAGCTGCTCTTTAAACACAAAGGCAGAAATATGAAGCATTGTTTCCTTGGCTGTCATTTGGTAAAAAATATTCTGTTTATTCTTGGTCAGAAATAGAAAAGAGTGTTAATGTTTTTGTGCACAGAAATACACAAGACAATACTGACTAACATATAAATTAAAGTCTAGACTAAACCATTAATTTGTAGCATGTAAAAGACCACTGATTGAAACCAAGGTATCTCTTAAAAGGTTCACTTAAATCTTAAACTATACAACTAAAATGCATGGAGAAGTGCTACTCATAGGGAGACGAGCCAACCCAATAAAATAAATAATTCAGAAAAAAAAAAGCAAGGTAGTTGTAATCCCCCCAAAAAGCTGTTAAACACTTGCCATGTCATGAAATCATATGTCCAGAACTAAAATATGCATTCCTCATCTATCCATGTGAGCCATGGCAGAATAAAAGCTCTCTTCCTCTACACCAAATACCATTCCTTAAAACAAAATGTCACGTTGGTTGATTCAAGAAGAAAAGACCAGATTGTTTCAATTCAATCGGGAATTTTGTACCGGGAAAGAAAATGTTTTCTTGGTCGCATTCATTGACTCACGGTCCAGTGCTCTCCTTAGGCCTTGGGAGGACACTGGAGGAATCGTGATGACTCCTGGCTTCCCTCATCCTCCTCTACACAGAGGTTAAGACACAATTAAGCCCTTTAGCTGGGCAGTGTTAAGATGCTTTTGAAGCAGCTGTGGAGGTGCATGAAATAAAATACTTAAAAGGCTGGCCTCATGAACCAAAGGCCCTTGAAAGCATTAAACATCTGTGTTGTAGCTTTATGTCTACTGAGTTTAAATGATTCGTGGAGAGAATGTGTTTATAAAAATCCTCTTAAACTACCTTTAGCCTTTATGACAGATTCAGCAAAACACAAGAGCACAAACTTTGTATGATAACAGATATCCCAATAATTATCTTCCTATTTCTTGTTATCTCTCTGTAACTTTCTGCAGATGTGAAGCTCCTCCAGCAAGTAAATGTGCACACAGGTCTTTGTGTGATGCAGCGCAAACACCACGTATTGTGTGAAACCTTGTCACCAAGAAATTGCTGAACTGTTTTCATAATAACGTAGCGGTGACAAAGTAATTCCTGCCTGGTTATATTCACAGACAATGCTACTTTGGAACAATACATCCATATAATGCACTGTGTCTAGAGGTTCACAGAAATGTCACTATTTGTATCTGTTCAACCAACAAACTTATCTGTCTCTATATCTGAAATTGGATAGAAGACTGGAAGTGGACAAGGTTTATACCAGAAGTTATACGTACTGAATCCAGAAAATGCTGAATTTTCCAGCCTAATATTCATTGTTCTTTAAAAGGATTAAGTTGATTTAATATCAAAATATAAGTAATTATTACTGTAAATATATTTCCACATCCTCATATTTTATCTCTTTCTCTTAATTTATTTTAGATTTAACTAGGTTTTATGAACTTAAACCTACTTACATGGAGTTTTAACTGGTTATGGAACAGTCTCAATATTATAAGTACTGCAGGCTCTATATGACTTATAATTAAGTCACAAGTTAACAAGACCACTAGCAAGGAGATCGGCTATTTCTTTTTCATTTAATCATCTAAATGCCTGACACCGGGTTTGATTCTCCTTGAAATCTGATGAAACAAGACTGTGTTTACATTTTCCCAGGCAAAGTTACAGTGAGTCATATGTCAGCCAGTTAAAATGAAGCAGGAGGGGATTTTTATTTAGATTTTGACTTTTAGATTAAAGTTTATTGCTTTACTGCTTTTGTCATCAGGAACCTCCAAAATCGACAAAATATGAAAGTTGTAGTTTTAAAATAAAGTACTTGTGTAAAAATGTCCTTAGATAAAAGTAAAAAGTAGTACTGTTAACATTAATGGATTGCATTTTGTACATTATTTTTTCCCAAATAATAACAAGCGACTTCGATATCTGTTTATTTGTAGCTTTCCGAAATAACATATTCGAATTTGGGTGCATATACGCCAAGAGGTGATTAGGGTGCATGGTGGCCGTACAAAGTGCAGGACTTCAACACCACAGTCCAGGGTTTTGCGATCAGTCTCATGCAAAAACAGTGCTTTGGTTAAGATTAGGGAAAGGTTGTCATTTCAGTTAAAAATTAATAAATGAATCTCAAATCACTGCTGACATTTGAATAATGCTGTAGTTACAACAACTGGATACTGTCTTGCAAGACTACCTATTGAAATACCAAATAAAATCGTTGGAAATGAACAATTTATTGATACATCCAGCATCAAGATATTTACGACTTGCCAGGTTTGTTAATTAACATTTCCTCATAATGTTAAATTAAAAAGTTTTTATGATTTGCATTATGTATTTGCTGTTGAAAATGAGTTGGATATAAACATTATTTTGAAGAGACTGGAAAATATCAGTGCAGGTTTTACATCACATTGGGTGTAATGTGGACCTGAATATCTTTTGGGGGTCAGGGAGCCATCAAAATTCTCCTGGTAGATTGAGTTTTAAAAAGAGCCGCTCTAATCCTTGCCCACTCGGTGCTTTTGACAAATGCTGCTGACTTCTTCCTGGAATGAAACCCAGAAGGTCACAGTAGAGGAAAAAAAAGGAAGGGGAAAGAGGCAGCGAGACAGAGAAAATGAGGGGGAAAAAAAACTGCGTCTCTGTAAGTCTGATGACATACATCGTGAAAGCTGACAAAAAATGTACGTTAATCTTTTAAAAAGTTCCATAGCAAAACAGGAATCCGCAGAGTAGACATGCTTGCACCTCATTTTACTGGAGGCTTTCTTCTCCATCTCACAGTGTCACAGGCGAGCAGAAAGACAGGAGGAGGGATACGTATCGCTGGGGTGCCGCTTTCTGTCCCGCTCCTCGTTTATACACACAGCGGCCGTGTCAAAGCTGCTCTCACACTCAATGGTAAATGACAAATTTGGATAATGCACACATACAACCCTACAAAAATAAATAGGAGACATGGAGGCTTAACCAGAGCTAAATCCTGAGGCTGCTGGAGACCTGAGAGCGCGGATTACACCCCAGACGCCTTAAACAATGCACCCAAATGTGCATCCTTAAAAGCATGAAATCCTTGAAGCATCAGAGCTGACTTGTCATTTGCCATTAATATTCCAAGTTGCTTGTGCTTTGGGGGCCAGCATTGCACTTCTGTGTGCTGATGTGCCCTAAAACAAACACTTGCAAAGCCCTAAAGGAGCCACCATTGTGGATAGCTATTTTTCTAGCTGTGGAATATTCTACGAGAGGATGTCATAACAAAGGAAACAATAAAAGAGGCCACGTTCCTGCACTGCATGGGGTATCCATAACTATAAATAGGAGGAAGGGCAATGTCAGAGGCGCTTACGCTTCACCAGGAAAACTGATATCTGTGCTCTAAAAAAAACAGGGAAAATTAAGCTTTAACTTGAATTTTCCAAGCATATTAAGTAAACAAAAACTCTGCAACCTTAATACCTTGAAAAGTCACCTCATTTACGTCCATAGACTGTATAAAAGAAGTGGACGTAGCCTCCAGATTTGAAAAATGAAGCCAATAGAGAAGTGCCTCAAATCTGTGTGCTTTCTAATGGCCATCTGGGAGTGACATCACTGGTTGCAAAAAGAAATCAAACTGTATAGAAGTCTATGAAAAATGACCCCACATAAACAGTTTCCTGATAAATTTATCGTCTCAATCGCTAGTTTAAAGTCTTCTTCAATACTGCAGAATGTTAATTTTTAAAATGATGGTCCCATTTAGAAGTGATTAGACAATAAAGCAGGGTATGGCTTTAGGGTGTGGCTACGGAGTTACGGAGAACGTAACAATGTCTATCCATAGCACTGTGTACATTTAAATAGCTGTGAACTTGTTTTTGGATGTTGTCTGTTTTTCGTCTTAGAACTTTGTCCCTTCTTTAACTATTTATCTGCTTGTTTTTGCTTATGTTTTATTGTATTTTGAATATTTTCTTAATGTCTTATTTTCATAGGTGTCAAGTTTCACAAGTTATTTTTCTATATGGGCAATAAAGAGAAAGAGAGCAAGCACTCATGTGGACTTACTGCTGCATCATCTTCTCAACTACTACTCATTAAGTTCTAATATTTGATTGTGTGGTCACTTATAGTTGACTAATGCATGCCAACTTGAAACAAGCCACAATTTAATCCACAATACAGATTGCCACATTATTTAAACAAACAGTGTCACACCTCTGATTATGTATTGTATATATATATTTCTCTTCCCTTACAAAGCACTTTGAATGGCCTTGTGTCTGAATGGTGCTATACATAAACTCGCCTTTGACTTGCCTTGCTTTTCAGTGCGTTTTCAGTTCATGAAAGTTAATTTTAACATTCTGGTTGCCTCAAAATGTCTTTTTTAGTGTTGTACTAAAAGACAGTCTAAGGAGTTGTAGGTCATTATTTCTGGTGAGTACATTTTGTTTTAAGACTGTTTTTCACAAGTCATATTAGCATCCCTTATTCAGTTCATGTGAATTATGGTTGCACCTTGTTAACTAAGCTCATTAGGTAGCACTAGCGTTAGCTGTGCGTTTGCTATGCTAACAGTACCTGTCCCCCCCGGGCTGGTAATCTATGTTAACCAGACTGTCTACCCCTCGCTCCTCCATCTTCTCCAAATATGATCACTTCTGGCTACAAAACAACAAGATGGTGACGGCCAAAATGCAAAACTCAAGGCTTTAAAACTGTAAGCCACAAACCAGTGGATGACATCACAGTGGTTAAGACCAGTTCTTTTATACAGTCCATATCAACATCCCCATAAAAGGCTTATATGAGAAACTAAAAACACTGCTGATGGATGCAATAATGCAGTTATTCACATATTGGATCACTATGATTCAAATGAATACCCATTATTCTTTAAAGGTCACAATTCCAGTAGTGATTTTTTTTTTTTTTTTCATTTTCTCCCTTTCTCTGTTGTGCACATGTCTGACAGCAAGGTGGCGGAAAGTATGGCAGGGCACAGGTCTTGGAGGTGTCGCTTTGTCACCCCAGAAGCGCCAGTACCTGTCCTCAGGGATGGTCCTGTAATGTCCAGCTTCATTGGATCAGCAGCAGCCACGACCTGTGGGCGCCCTCTCCCAGGTGACATCTCCTATCTGCTCTGGCTCCATGATGACCCTGCTGCTGCTGCGCTTATATTACTCTTATACTACTATTGCATTAAATGGGATCACATAACCTGGCTGTACTGCACATGCAAGTATTTCTAAATAAGGGCAAATGCCTTTATTCCTATTTAACCGGTTATATTTTAGAAAGCAAACTATCTGCCAACTAAGGATCTAGGCATACAACTTTGTTTAAAGATAAAGGTATAATCAGCTGAATTCAATAAGGGTTGTCTACAACACATCGTATCATTACACTCCTCTTATTAAACATTCCTGTCGTTACCGCTTTGGAAAGTTCAACAAAAAATGATGGACATGTCCATTAAAAAAGGACGGCAATGTACAATATCTCGAATCAAAAAATTAATTTCATGTCGCAAATGGATTGACGGTTCTGAGAATATAACAGAATTACCATGCAATTTCAGCTGTAAAAGCTACAGCATACAGTCCCAGACGTAATTGGAAAAAGTTCACAAAAGACCTCAAGATGTCTAATTGCAGCCGTGTCAACTAATATAAAACATCACATAAATCATATTTTTGTCTATTCATTAGCCAACGTGTCAGCGAGCAGATTAGTGATGTTGTAGGAACAGTCTGCTGAGAGTCGTCAGAGTTACGACTTCCTCATTAATTGTAGTTTTGCTTCCATCGTGTGCATCAAAAAAGTGATACAACAAAGGACAAGCACTAATCTCATTTGTGCAAAACAGATTTGAATGGAAATCGATATCCACTTTTGGAGCATGAGAATTTTGTGATGGTAATTATGGGAGGACATAAATTATCCACATTACAGCAGGCCATGACGTTCAAAATTACTAAAACAAAAGAGCCAAATGAAACATAATGCATGTGCGTGCATTTGAGTCTCAACAAATTTCCGAGTGGTCAAACCAGATGATGTATAATGGCAAACCCAAAAGTCTTAACCCCCATTTCATATGGGGGAGAAATGAGGCATACTGTCCCATTATATTGCTATAAATCATTTTTTGTGGACGGCTGACAGCTTTTTATCAGATCTAACCTTTTCAAGCCTCCATTAAGAGAGCTAACATTTTCAACTCTGACACATTTGCAGTTTACGAATCTCACAGCTGATTTACTTTGGGAGGGGGGCGCGCTGGCGTCCACGCTCATTTCCACACAGGCTGTCCATTGTGTTGGATTAGTTGGAATGGGGGAGGAAAAATAGGAAACAGCAAAGAGAAGAACGGGCTCTGAACCCATTTATTTAACTCCACATTTTCCCTTTTAATGTGCTATACCACAGTGCAAAGTAGTTTTGTTGCTGAAAAGCTATTTTGTGATAAACAGTATATTCTGATTTGCTCTATTGATTCTTTCATGGTACAAAACTGCTGCATGGAGGGCAATTAAGGCCACAAGATTCCTCATAATCTGACAAATTAATAATGAGTGGACTCCTAGAGAAGAGACGCAGTGAGGCTATGAAACAAGCCAAAACTAGACAAATAACAAGCATTATATCAATTTAAGAGGAACCTTAGTGGCCATTTTTGTCAGATGTTTTCTTTGAGACTGTGCTTTGATGCGGTGTTAATGTTTTGACTGATTTGTGATTAGTATTTGTTTGTACAACCTGTGATGCACACTCTCCTGACAACGAGGGCAAATCATTGATCTATATATCCATCTATTTATCCATCCATCAAGTATCAAAACTTCTCTGATGTCTTTTGTCCTTCATTCCAGATACATAGCCTTTACAAAATGACTCCACAGACTGACAACAACATATTAAAGGGAAAATTTGGCACTTTGCATGTGGACGTCCAGTCAGTGTTGATGGTAAATGTAGTCAATTGAATCTGTACATGATATATTGACCATGGAAGCTGAGTTTTCTTGCTGCAAAATCTATTGTTCTTCCTGCATCCAGTGATGTCACAGTGATGTCACTTGATACATAAAAGAACTACAGGTTATTTCAGCTTGGATTTCTAGTCTCTGCCTCTGCACAGCCAGGGTGTGCACTAGATGAGTATTTTTGTCACCTAACACTATGTTTTTGCTAACAAAGTACAGAATACCTATAGGCTAGGGTGGTGGTACACAGCAATACAGGGGTGGGGGTAAGAACCTTGTGTGCAATGCATCCTGGTGCACGTAGGCACTGCCAGAAAGGTTCCATGAACAGGAGAACAGCTTTCTAGGTCAACATAGCGCACACTAAGGAATTTATTGCATCAGTTGATGCATCAACATTGGCTGGACATTAAAGCTTGACCGATACATTCAGGTTTAATATTTACATGTTTTGCACAATAACATTTATTGCTGAACTGCAAAATTTCCTGCCTCCATTACATATCTTTGCCACTTTTGAGGGATCATTACAAAAAATGTGTGTTTATGTGTATATTCTATATTCTCTATATTAGGCCTATTCAATCACCTTTTTTAGAAAGGCCAGATCTGAAAAAAGTAAAGTGCCAATGGTGCAAATTTATATTTCCTAAGCCTGACCTGTAAAGTTAGGAATGTAAATGTGTAAAACAGTACGAGTCTCTGCGCTTAACAACAGACATAACTAATGAACTAGCCTACTCATACAACGATGATCTTCTCATAAACAATTTAACCATCTATAAACTTAGAATGTTAGCAGGTTATTTAAATATAATCACTTTTTTTCATATTTAGAAATGATCAAACAGCTGGATTAAAGTAATTAAAGGGTTAGATTTGGCCCACGGGCCACCAACTGAATAGAGCTGCTGTATATTATATTAAATGTAAGAATTTTTGGCCAATATATTATATCAGAATGTTTTTTTACTCGCTCATAATGGCATTGGCCCCAAAAATCCAGTATTGGTTGGAACCTACAATTTTCCCTTAAAGTAACCAAACCTCTCAGGGATCATTACAATAGCATTGGTCAAAATCTGCAATAAGCAATGACAAAAACACAAACACACATAGACAAGTGCATAATTACTCAGGAAGTCAGCAAATAACTGCCATTATCTGTCTGTATACTGCAGAAAGTATTTGATAAGACAAACTAATCAGACAAGCACAAGGGCAGAACTTTAGTTGCTGCTCAGAGAGTTATGGAAGGAACTTTGCCAACCATAATTGATTTAAGTACACCATAATCAAGGAGGGGCAGTTAAGGTGGCACCACATGAGGGTCCATATTTCATTACATGCTGTGTTTAACCTTACCCACTTCTCCTAAAACACACAAGAGGCTCATTATGTGTTTAATATTCACCAGCAGGTGAATAATTTTTATGCAACTCTGATAGTTGGGCGAGATGGATAACTCAATTATCTGAACATCCGTCAGAGCAGAGGGCTCGCTGGCTCTGGAACGCCACCAGCTAAGATTGATGGCTGGAAGACACCAATAGCTGCTGCTCTGCCATCTCATCCAGGCACTGGGCCTGAACACGCCGTTTGATTCTGCAGAAGACCGTTTTTCTCTCCATTTTTCCCCCCTTTTATCTTTTTTTCTTGGGAGCATTGTAGGTGAAGCGTCATTACCCCTCACTCCACTGAAGAGGGGTTCATTATGGGGTTAGTGTGTTGGCAAGACTATTGTTTGGATGATAAATGCAGTTGGTGAGGGCTTTGGAGGGAAAATTAGTTATGTTTTTTCTTTCCGTCTACAAAAACATGTCCCCATAGCTCACTCTGCAATGCTTGAGGGCAAACCAAGAACAATTAACACAAGCAATGGGTGAAGCAACTCAGTTAAAGCAAAGAGGGAATTCATGAAAAATAAGCAAATCACTGGAAATGTCAATCAGGGGCAATGAAGTAATTACAAACACTGCTGTGCCTTTCCAAGGGCAGTCAAAGAGAAAACCGAAAGGGTTAGAGTCAAGCACGAGTTTGAGTGAGGAATGGACACACACCCTAAACATCGGCCCTTCAGGGCTCGTCTCTTAAACAGAATCAAACTAATGAGAAGTGAAAGCAGGATGATGTCATCCCATCACTCTCCTGTCCTCCATTTCTCCACTGGTTTATGTTTTTGTGTCTACAAAGCACTGACCCCAAATTGACTGCCTTCATTTTACAAACACCAGGAATGGGAAGTAACTAATACTTTGTTACAGTACTCAAGTAGATTTTTCAGGGATCTGTACTATACTTGAGTATTTGTTTTTCTGACAACTTTATACTTTTACTCCCTACGTTTTAACACAAATATCTGTACTTTCTACTCCTTACATTTTCAAAACAGACTTGTTACGCTGAAGGGTGTGACATGACGAAAATGACATAAATGGCGTAACTAGATGAAAATGATGCAACAAGACAAAAACAGAGTAAAAGACGTAACAAGACATAAAAGGTATAATAGGACGTAACAAGACGAAAATGATGTAGGAAGACGAAAACGACGAAACAATACATCATAACAAGACAGCGAGGGAGACGTGACTACGGAGAGGTTCAGTTAACTTTACACAGAAACAGCCAGTAGAAATGTCCTTCAGAGGGCTACTTTTTACTTGTATACTTTGACATTTCAGAGCCTGTATTTTGAGTAAAGAAGTTGAATCTGTACTTTTACCAGAGGTTTTTAAGTGTCTTCACTTCTACATGAGAACAGAATGTGTGTACTTTTGCCATCTTTGACAAGCACACACAAGCATGCACAATGTGCTCACACACTTGTACCTCAGACGATAATGCACACAGTCTAACAATAAGAGAAAGATGAGGCACATTTTCAAATGTCAGTGGTAAATGTCAATTAAAAATTACAAGGGTGCTGGAAAAGGTAGGGTCTGAAGGGACTGACATTTTTTTCTTTTTGACACAACAATGTTTATCTGACCAGGCTGCTGGCTGACATGATGGGATCTACTTTGTCAGTTCCTTAATACACTCGGACAAGGCCGCCGCAGTGAATATCAATGAAAGGCACCCGTGGGCAAATATGTAAGGCACAGACTAACCCTAACCGTCCAGTCAGCCTGTTAGTATTCTGATATTTTGACCCACTGTAAACCTAACGCCACGAGTACCAAAGAGGAAGACAAAAGACAGATTAATACCACTTTCTACAATCCAAATGAAGGAAGAACATTGACTTACACAGTGAAATATTTATGGAGACATCTGATCCTCATGTCACGCTGCCCTGTGCTGCTAATCAAATGAGCTCTTTACACATTATTTTAAGTTTTACTGACTGAGACAGCAATCATTTCAGTATTTTCTCATCAAACGGGGTCCAGGAATGTTCTGGAGCTTAAGCAAAGCCTTTTGCTGTCATCAACTATCTTAGCGACATTTAATGAGGCCTAAAAAAGATGGTAACCATCAAAGATGGGCCCTTTTTAAATTCACACCTCACTGACTTTTAGTTCTTGACGTCAACAACAGTTAAAAAAAAATGACAGAGCTTTTTCTTCTGGAAGCAGGCCATTTCCAAATAAAACTATGTTACTCTGAGAAAATAAAACACACCATTGATTATGACCTTGACCTCATCTCCTGCATTTTAACTGCTCAGTGATATTGGATGAGTCATCTTCCCTGAAAATCAAATGATTGTTCTGCTGGCAGCTTCTGAGTGAAATCAGGAGGTCAGTTATCTAAAGGCAGGGGTAACATTTTCTGAATGTGAAACCACTATTTCTCTTTCATTTAGTTTTTAAAAAAAGGTTTTTCATATAATAATAAAAAACTGTCCGAGAAGTTATTGCTTATAATACAGATACATTTTACATTATTTTTAGGATTTAAAGAATCCTTTTCAGAAATCCTGAGTATGAAGGTGGTTATAATTTAAAAGAAAAACATATATTACCAACTTTGTTTGTATACTGTATTATAAATTAGAGAATGTAAGAAAAAAGAATAAGTATAACAAGCTATTTTGAATGGATAACCGTCTGCTATCAGAAAAACCCTTAAACAAATAACTTATTTAGCTATCTAATCTCTGATAGGCAGACAATAGAATGGTTGATTTATGTTGGAGAACAATGCACATATGAAAATTCATTCACGATAAACACCTTCTCTTTTAGTGCGGAGACGTCCGATCCTGATTTGGTACTGTATGTGCACCAGGAAAACAAAAACAAAGAGAGAGTCCGGCTGTGCCTGAGGTCTGGAACCTCCCGGCGCTCCAGCACCGTGTCACAACATGTCAGCTGACCGTCACAGCTGAGTGAGGCTGGGGCCGTAGTGAGGAGAATGGTGTGGGCGACTTTTCAGCTTGGTGACTGGAACCTTGTGCCAAGGGAGGCAGGGATGTGAAGACCATGTGTTAACCCAATAGTCACTCTGCCTGATTACCCCAGTTTGAAATTAAAGCCATAATATGCAACATTTACACATTGAATTGGCTGAAAACAACATGACCTATGTTACACATTGTATATTTTGTTGAGTTGTCTGCTGACATTATCCCAAATGTTTCCAACATTGTTTCACACGGGTGCATTTCAATTGTTCACCGGTCAGTGGGTGTCCCGGGCTGCAGAATTTATCAAATTATTATCAAAATCACAATATGGCCAAGTGCGATATCCAAATCAGAAGATGGAAATGTCACATCATCATGATTTTAATTTTCTGTGAATATTAAAACTGTGATACCAACTCACTCCCACTAGTCGTGAAGCATATCACAATATTTGTCAAACTAATCACAACTAGGGACGTCATTAATCACCATTAATAATTTAACCGAATAAGAAAACTTGAACTTAAAATGAGAAAAAACAAGAAAAAAATTAAAATGAGAATTCTCTTTTCAAGAAGACAGTTTTTTTCTATCTTATTAATTATTAATGATTAATTGATTGTAATGCTTTCAACTATCGGTTAAGGAAAATGCACAAAATTTGCAACCCTTTTCACAATATAATTTTTTTTTTTAACCATATCTTGCGGCTCTAATAGTTTCATAGCCCCAGTTTTGCTGGTATGTAATAAGAAAAGGCTGACCTTTCTTTATCTTTAATTTATCCAATGACCAATGGATATTTTCAGCATTTAACCTAAGTAGTAGCAAATGAATTACTAAATAAAAAGGGGCACAGCCTCATGACCTCCTTGTAAGACTTATACTCCTACAGTGTGATAAGAAAAAGTTGCCTCTCTCAGCACGTAGACGGTGCAAAGATAAATTTGGTGGCTGAAGTAGATCTTACCAAATGTAAAGTTATATAAAAACAAAACAAAAAGTCATTTTGATGCAACTGAATTGCCTTAACTGTAACAACTGTGTTGTCCACTTTTCCCATGAATTGTGATGTGGTGTTTCTTCTCCAATGAAACTTTTGGCACACACTGCAGTACATTACGTACATTCCTTAGATGTGTCACCGTCTCGCCATTTAAACTCCAACTTTCATTCACTGCTGTTTTATTTTTTCATCGTGGCCCATGTTTAAAGTCGAACCCTGAATTCTTGATAAAAATCACGTTCTGAAGAGACAATGAAATAATGTATTTGGTGCATCTTACTCAATTCTAGTGTTGAGACACATACATTCATATGCATACACACACCTCTGTTCCCTCAGGGTCAGACCCAGAGGGCCCGTTCCTGTCTAAAGGTTCTCATGACTCCAGATGCAATGGATTAATCACCCATTTCCCAGCTTCCCTTCCATAACAATATGTGTACTCTTGAAAACAATCAAGCTCACAGGCTGTAAAAAGTCTCCAATGACAGGAGTGGATGTGGAAGTAGTATGATGTGCAGATGTACCACATGGAAGTGTGGGGTTAGTGCGGCCTATGCCAGGGAGGAAGTGGTTAGCCTTGTTAGACAGATATACGAGTTGCATTTATAATACTGAGAAATGCTGATCGTGGTTAGTGGTCAAAAAGGAGACGTTATACAAAAATATAACAAGTTGGAAAATTGGATTATGGTGATCTGGTTTATTTAGATAAAGCAGAAGACAAAGAGGTGAAAATAGAAGAGAAGACTCACCTGTTCCAGTAGCTCCAGAACTGCTCGTTGAGATATGTGCGATGGCTGTGGTCGTCTCCAAATGAGGCTTTGCTTTCAATCCAGTGGACAATGTGTCCCTCCACAGCTTTTAACAAACAGAAACACAGAGCGACACTCAGAAAAACCAAAAAGCCACACAAGCAAGAACCGGAAGGGACAGGTGACATTTTCTTTTTTTTTTTTCTCCTGTCATTCTCAAAAATCAAAGAAGATCTGGCATTAACATGGCAATGTTTTGACAACTGCCAGGGTTCCCACTCTCTGCTAGAGATCATTTTCTAGGACTTTTCCAGGACATTTTCAATGATCTCGCTGGTAAGACAGACAGGGATCACAACATACACTTATATGTTGCTCCTTTCTGTGGATGGACGTCTGATGTATAAAGTATAGAAACATAACTTAAGCATAACTTTAGATGATTTAATGTTACTACTTTTACTATTATCTCTTACTGTTTGTTTTTATGTCTTGCCCTGTTTTAATGCTCTGTTTTAATGATGTTATTATATATATATATATATATATTTTTTTTTATAGTATTCTGTCAATGCATTTTATTTTGTTTCTTTTGGAAAAGCTTTGTGCTCTATGCTGGCAAGTGATAAAAATCGGCATTAATAATTACTTTTTTCATATGACTTATATTAACCGTTGCTGCCTACACACCAATGATACAAATAGTAGACTACAATTTTAACTATCTAAATCTAAACTGAACTTCACATACCTAAATGTACAATTCAGATTTAGAGTTGAGTTCGATGGGATTATTAATTGCCACTTACTCTTATCAGTTTATCACACCATAATTTAGCCCCTTTACTGGTAATATATCAAGGCTAATCACACCCACTGTGCACCGCTGCGACAGAAGTTAAGCTTTCATGTCATGTTATGATCCATTTTACTTTAACAATGCAGAAATGGCTTTGAACAGATAGTTATCAGTAAGTTTAACAGTAAGTGAAGTTATCGTTGGCCAGTAATCAGCTGGTGTTTGCTCACATAAATTTAGGCTCCCATTCATTGTTTTGCACTCAGCCTCCAATTCATTATTATGCAGCTCTCAACAACACTCAGCACACATTTGAAATCATTGCTCCTAGTTTAATCATAAACCTTGAACCTTTGCAGGCCAAACAAGTAAGTAAGTCAACTTTAGCAACTACACCAAACATGTTAACCAACATTATTCAACCGTTAAAAAAAAAAAGCTGAGAGGAAAGCAAGGTTCATCTATAATCTATTTTCCAGGTGTTTGACTGGAAAATTGGTCAACAGTTCCAGGAGGTGTGGGAATCCTGACTGCATAATCCTCTTTGAAATAACTGCCAGTTAAAAGCACAATATGTAAATTCTGCTGCTAGGGGCTCTATCACATTAAAACAAATACAAAAGATGCAGTTGATGACTGGCAAAACTGGCATGGGATCATGAGTGTTGTTATATTCACTGGTGAACAATCAACCTGTGTGTAGCCAGCAATGGCTGCAGGAACCTTGAACAAATTACGGATTTTCTGAATTTGAACATTGTTGGAAACATTTGGAAAGTGTAAGTACAAAACTCAACAAAAAATATAACATATGTCGAGCATTTTTAGACATTTTAATGCAGAAATATTACACATTATATCTTTAATCTTAGCTTCTTTGTTGTAGAGAAAATACTGAAAACTGTAATGGAATTACTAACCAATGGGAACCTCCAGGATGATATCAGGTGTTTTGTCGTAGCCCATAGCTCTCAGTTGGTTTTCATCTACAGGAGATAAAGTGCAGAATTTTAACATTCGTCTTTGCAATAATTTTACTTTCACTGTTAGATCAATCAATGGCAGGTAACCTAACGGCCTTCACCAAGGTGCTGGTAACAAAACCCCTTAGTGTTAGCAAAGAAGAAATAACAGTAGAGGACAGCAAGCACAGTAAAACCATTAACTACATCTGCCACGTATTCGCTGTCGTTGCACAAAAACCTGTAAAGCCAGTTACAGAGCTGCTCTCCAGTTTGCAGTTTGGCAGAGCATTATAAAATATACAGCGAGGGGACAGGGTTGGCATTATAGACTCTGTAAGCCTGACCTCCTGCCTGCACAGGCCGCAGCCATTGTCCTTGACTTCTGGTGCGCTTCGGCCATTATCCCTACAACACCTGATTTCTCCATTAAATCTCAGGCTGACCAGGTCATTCAGTTCCAAGGGCCTGCCTCTTTGTCTCCAGCCAAGCTCAACTAATGGGGCATGGAAGGGAATTGAGGAGAGATGGAGGGTGGTGGTGTCAGTGGTGGTGAGGAGGTAGCATCAGCCAAGGGGGGAGAAAGAGAGCTGAGCGAGGTCAGAGAAGCTGCCAGAGGCCTGTGGTACAGACAGAGGGGCATCCTGGGTGTGGTAATGTGGGTGTAGATGTGTATGTGGTTAGGATGGGAGCCTCTATTCATACCTAGTCAGCTGCTGACACTGTCATGAGGCTCTGATCGCCTTTTTTTACATCACCTTTGATTAAAATTAATGGGCCATCCCTGCTGTTGGGTAGCTTATTTCCAATCCATTTATCAGATGGGGTGAGGCCGCCTCAGTGGCCCTCGTGTCGCCCGAACTCTGACAGTTTTAGAACAGTACAGCTCTGAGGAAAGGTCAGCACTCCAGGTCCAAATAAATGATATGGTCTTAATGGCAGAGGGAATGACTTTTACCCTTCATCACTCATCTGACCTAGGGGATGGTGATGAGATTGGGGTGATGGTAGGAAGGAAGGGAGGGTTAAAAATTCTGTTGCACAATTTCACACCTGGACACTCTATCTTGATTTAATATTGTTGGAACAAGACAATGGTGCTAAGAAAGTAGAAGATATTAAGGGAACATCTATTATCACAAATATATAACTAGTTAAAACTACAACCACATATGAAGAATTTCTTTTTTCTAAACATTAATCCCCCACAAAATAGTTTTTGCAGTCTTTTAGTATTTGGGGAAGCAGAGAGGGGCACTAGTACGGAGGCTAAGCAACAACTGCTGTCGACAGGGTCAGCAGCAAAACAGATTCCGTACACTTAAAGGTCCACCTCAAAAAAGTCAAGAAAGTATCAGTTCAACTGTGCGCTATGTTTAGAATATTTTTTATCACTTTACCTTGCTGTCAGACAGCCTTTTCAAACTGAAAACCGCTGCCAAATATGGCTCTCTGCACACCAACCAAACTCCATTGTTGAAATCGGTAATTTTACCTCGCAGAACACAGGAGTTGTTGGGCTACTGCGACCTTGATCTGTTAGTTTGTTGGTGTTATTGTGTGACTTTGGTACATTTGATTTATCCTTTTAAAACACCAAAGTCACATCATAACACACAAAAAAACAGTTTGAGGCAACAGCAGTCCAGCAGCTCCTGTGGTCTGCAAGTTAAAATTAGTGACTTTGCCCATGCAGTCTGGTTGGCGAGAAGAGAGCAATTTAGCTTGTATAAAAACTGTCTGTCGGCAAGGTAAATAAATGAAAATATTCTAAATACAGTGTACAACTGGGGTAGTGTTGACCAGCATCTACAGTAGGTAACCAAATGTAACTCATGCAGCCCCACATCAAATAATCCAAACTATCCCTTTAATGATACTAATACAATTCATGTTCATTTGAATAGAAACTGACCTTCTTTCATTCATTCTTGAAAATAAAGAAACTGAAAACAAACAAAACATTACAACTAACAAAACATTAAAACCTACCTTTGAAGCTTTTATTCTTTAAATATTCATTGTATGCTGGCACATAAACAACCAAGGATATTTGATAACAGCTCCTTGTTGTTAGCAAATCAATATGAGATAACATCCGCTGCATCAGTCATGTCCAGGCCTTACTGCCATGACCGGACTGACTTTAGAAATGTGATGAGAAGGTCAAGATGTTGGCTTACCTAGAAAGGAAAGGTTCCTCTCCTTCAGTTTGTCACAGAGCAGCACCTCATGCTCTTGGCCAATAGCGCTGAGAATAAAGAGTCAAGGATTCCAACAAATAGCAAAAGCAGTATTTTATACATCTACTGAAACACCTAAATGTTTAGGCAGTGTGGTTTCAGTGGGGGCAATAATCTAAAATGAAAAGTTCAAATATTTATATATATACATATATAAACACAGAGTTCCAAACATATTTTCCATTTCCAAATTTCATACTTTTCCAGACATGAATTTCCTTCTCGGGAGTAGATTTTTAAAACCATATTTGACATTTAAGTACAAATAACCAGATGTTTTTTGTGTATATAAATGGTTTTAAAAGCCAACGGTTAACATGCGTGTTACATTCTGACTATTATGTTGCCAAATAATAGCTAGAAGATTGTGACTCCTTGTGTTGGAGATATTGAACGATTTCAGACAAAGTTTCCATCTAACTTTCTGTTCTCATTTAGAATCCTTAGCCAACCACACCTTCACTGAAAGCCCAGAGAGGAAGTAAACTAACTGCTGCTACCTATATTTGTGTTACTTTCCTTTACTAATTGTTGCAGCTTGATTCCATACTTTTCCATACTGTATAGGTACCCAGATAACCTTTATAAGAAAACTATGCAGCAATGCAGGCATTTTACCTGTGATACTACGGTTACTACGGAAACAACAAAACACACTGTACTTTGCTGTGGCAACAACATGAGCGCACAGACATGAGGTGATGTAAGCTCAACTGTGCATGTGCATGTCTGACATCAGTTAAAATTAAGAATCTGCTTTTCTCCATTACTGGCTTGCTATGCAAAGTGAAAGCTACTTCTCTTTTTTTGCCGATGTATAGCAAGAGCCCAATCAGAATTTTCAGGTCAGCCTTAATCTGCTTTCACAACAAATCTCCAAAGTGCATTACCTAAATGAGGAAGATGAAACAAATGCCAATTTGGCAAAATGCATAGAGCGCCTGGACGAGCTGCTCCGCTCATTCCTCTAAAACCCTTGAAGAAAAATGCTTTTAGAATAAACGTCATTTTGCATCAGGATGCAAGCTGCTTGATGCCACAGAGAGAAATGTTGCATTTGAAGAGGCCGGATGTCATATATGTCAAACTTGCTTTTTCCAAGAAAGAGAGAGCAAAGTTCTTAAGTCTTTATACTGCCCTCAGCAAACACTAATCACTCAAAATGGATCCTAATTAATTGATACATATTGTGATTGGCTCAAGTGCACTAAGAGCTATTCCTCTCCTGTGAGGATGGAGCTCTTAGTAGTGAGCGGTTATCATGAACTCTCCATGGAGTCAGTAACTGATTCAAAGTTGACACTGACGAGATGACAGCCAAAGAAAGGTAAAAAAGCAGGGATGTGAAGGGGGGGGGCAGGATGGGACAGGGTTGACTGGCTATGAACAGAACGACCCAGCCCCACCACACGCACGAAAGCTTGGATGAACACAATAACATACAGACATACACATGTACACCCATTCAAATAAGTCTCCTCCCCCAGGAAATAGTTGGTGTGCTACCCAGCTGCTTGCCCCTAAATAGCCTGGACTCCAATTCTGCCCCTACAGTCATGGCCAAGCCTCTACTAAGGGGGGTATTTGTTGGACAAAGAAAGGGATGGAAAATACTGGAAACATAAGGAGTACAACTGAATTAGGAATAAATACAATAAAACAAATGTGCAACTGAATGGTTCAAGTTGGACTCATGCACCCAAAGCACAGTTTTAAGCTCAACTTGAACTTTTAAAGGAGCGATATGTGGCAATTGTGCATCCAAAAAAAGAGTGAGCCATAGACGGTACATTAAATAGCTTGAAATCCTATTTAATATATGATCTATGGTTGAGACAAGTTGTCCATTAACATGTTGCTCACTTTAATCGTTATAAACATCTACTCCTTCCAAAAGATTATTTATGATTTCTTACGACACATAAACATAAACTCATTCTGTGAACATTCTGCATTATTTTGAACTCAACTTAATGCAAAACAGACAAACAATAACACAAGTTAGGGAACGGAAAAGATATTTCAAAGGAGGACACCAGCTGTAATGTTGTTGTCAGAGAAGCAAGTATTTCATTTGCATGTTATGATCATTTTATGATAAACTGCAGTAAATATATGACAAATTTCTACTTTAAGTTTTGAGAAAGTTTTAGCAACTAATAACGTTTTGCTGAGAGAATTAACTTTTTTTTTAAATTGAGATAAACTTGAGTCTTTGAGTTTTAGAACCCCCCATATAAACAGTATTTCAAAAATCATTGATTAAACTCACTGAAGTGAAAGTCAACAATGGTTAATAATTTAATATTTCCAACTGCATTTCATGGGAGTGGACTTTTGTTTTCAAGATAACAGGCTTAAAATGGAGTTTTCTCAACTTTCTTACAGTGAACTCTCCATGGTGCTGAAAAGCAAAGATTTATCAGAACTAAATACAATCAAATTGAAAGGGATTTTAAAAATCTGCATGTAAGAATAATTGATATTTTCTGTAATTAACATAAAATAACACATCTTCTGGGTTGAATAAAATACCACACAAAAGAACACATTAACCACCACAAGGATTATGAATGATTTTTGTTCTTCTATCATAGAACATTGGGTCTGATCCACTGTGTGCACATGGAGATGCATTTAGATCAGCCTATCCTCTCCTCCTCCTCTTCCCTCCATCACCTTCCAGCCCGTTGTATTGGTGATGGTGGGATGGCAGGCAGGATGAAACACTTCCTCTGTGAAGCAGAACTTTTATGTCAGGTGAAGCCAGACACATCTCATCCCCTTCAATAGCTCCTCGTCAATTTCAGGCTTAAAATTTTATGGGATAGGATACTGTTTGATGCAGTCTACCAGCGGTCCATAACAGCAGTCATTTATTGTGCACTGAAAAGAGGGGGAAGAAATATTATGGCGTGCGAAAAGGGTGGGTGAGTGGGTGGAAGGGAGGTGAGGGGAAGGGAAGGAAGCCCGTACAGTGCCGGGAAAAGGAGAAAACACAGGAGATGCTGGCAGATTGGCAGGCATGACCGCCGGCTCTCACGTGACCTCATCAACAAACATGAGCGGCTGATGCCGTCTGTCAGCCAGGTGGTACAATATCACTTAAAAACTCACTGTCCATGAGCAGTAGGCCTGTTACATGGACAAAGGTCTAGGGAAAAATGTATTAAAGTATGTGAAATTGAACTGAAATAATTACAAAATAAATAAATGATCCCTTATAATATTTCTGTTTATATTTAAAATGTAAAACACTTACTTGGTAGATGTGATTGGCCAGAATTTGGTCTGGAATTAACGATGGCTCCTTAAGCATGCTGTTGAGGACTGTTTTAGAGGCTGAGAAGAAGACAGAAATGCAAGACAGGGAGAAAAACAAATTTAAAAAATCACATTAATATTAAATAGGATGAAACACTACAGTGAGAGATATATAGAAAAATATATTGGGGACCCCCTCGTGTTCCTTGTATTAGAGACAGTTGGTTTCCAGAATTAATGGGTGACGCGTGCTAGATTGGTGGGAGGAGGATTTATATATATTTATTAAGGCTTGTGGATTGTTATATTAGAAGGTAATCTATGACCCAATTTTAAGGTACCCTGCAAGTTTTTGACCACTAGTAGCACTTAAGGGTGGGAGAAAAAAAAAAAAAAACTCTTATTGTGATTTTTATTGCAATTCCTGAATCAAATTTTTGATTTTTTGAATCAATTTTTTACGTACATATAGTAATAAGTTGCGTTCCTGTCCGTTAGCTCAATGCTAACACATGATGGGAAATCCAGTTTGATGATGAAACATTTGTGGTGTAATGCGGCACAAATGTAGCCACATGCCAACAAAAGCAGCGAAGAAGGAGACCACAAGCTAGCAAAAATATAATCGATGGACATTTTCTTAATTGTTAACAAACGTTTGTTAGACCTCAAACATACACACAACATGTTTTGGTTAGCGACTATGAATGGAAGCTTTTGTTCGTTCATTAGAAAACGAAAATATCCACACTGAGAAACCAAAATCAGAGAATTTGGACACTTTTCCTAAAAAAAACAATCATCAATCGATGATCAAAATAGTTGAGGCTTGAACTAGAATCATGAAGTCTTTTTAAAATCTAAATAAATCAATCAAATATTTTCTTTTATATCATAATAATTTAAATGAATCAATCTGAATATTTTTCACACACCCCTCAAAGTCCCCGGACCCCTGAGAACCTCTGGTCTAACATATAAATGCAAAATCTATATATATATCCTAATTGCTTTGAATTGAATTGAGAGCAAACGGTGAAAATATACAGACAATAGACAGGCTTGACATACTGTAATTCACCATGCCGCTGTTCTGTTAGTGCAGTATTTCTACACTAGTCCATTAGACGGCTGCTTGGTGTCTATACAGATTTTCTATAGATAAATGTTTCAGTCCAGAGCACAGGAGCCCCATGTAGTTTATCTATGTTATGAACGCTGACTATTCTGCATCTCTCATCCCCATTCTTGTTCTACTAACATTATAAATCAGAACGGGGAAGCCCCTCCTGGATTGATTCGCTGGCACTGCAACAGCAAAAAATTTCCTTAAATCATTTCTTAAAAAGATTTGGATTAAATGGATTGTATCATTGTGTGACGAAATGGTTGAGGCACGCCATTTTAGTGATACATGGTCCTGACAGACTTGCAACATTACAGACAATACAAGGAATGTTTCTATTCACATTTCAGGCATGGATGGTGCCTGTACCAACACTGCTACAGAGATTCCCAAGCTCATCTAGAAAACTGTGCAAAGTATATTACAGCTTATTTGTAGATTAATAAAAAATTATGACAAAAAAAGAAGAAAAGGGATCAATTGAAAAAGACTTGGGTGCACATTTACAAATGCTGACTGGATCATTAAGCGCCTGTTAAATGTATGTCATTAATAGAAAGGCATTTAGAAGAATACCTGTAATACCCTACTTTACTGCCCTGTCTTTCCACTTTGCATTTCATTCATAGGCATTACTCATTGACATGGTTGGTAGGGTTACTTCAAAAATGTATTCTGATACAATTACTAATTAACTGTTAAAAAGGTAGTCAGTAACGTAATTCAGGTATCACAACATTAAAGTAATATAACCTGATTAATTCCCGCTACTTTGGGATTACTTCAATAAAAAAAAAAAAGGTGAAAATAATGTAACATTTTATGTCCGTTTGATTTATTAACTGTCTGTCCAACTATTCCTTCCTTTGTTATATACAAATGCACATTTAGATTAATGGCTGTACATTTAAAAAGGTACTTTGTTATGTAGCGATTCATACATCACTCTCAAACTTCACTGCCATAAACATACTCCAGTCTGGGGCTTGTGTTTTTATCCATTTATTACCATCCCAGCATCACCACCAAAAATATTTTTCAGCAGTAGTACTATTTGCAATATTGACAGGTTAGGTAGCTAACTGGATATCTATGTAGCTAACATTAGTGGCTGGCATGTGTAGATTATGTTGGCAGTTGTCTGTGTAGCTAATGTTAGTGGTTGGTCTGTGCAGGAAATGTTCATGTTTGTTTTGTCTAAGTAACATTAGCAGTTGGTCTGTGTACTTAACGTTAGTGGATGTTCTGTTTAGCTAACATTAGTCGTTGGCCTGTGTAGCAAATGTTGGCAGTTGTCTGTGTAGCTCACGTTAGTGGTTATTCTGTGTAGCTAACATTAGCGGTTCGTCTGTGTATTTAACATTAGGGGTCGGTCTGTGTATTTAATGTTAGACTTATCTGTAAATGTTTTTTTAATCAGATGTTCTAATGTGTCTAATGTTTTCAGTAGTAGTAATAGGTAATAGTACTTGTTTTTGTAGTGACAGGTTAGCTATCTGGACTTCTGTCTACCTAATGTCAGCGGTTTGTCTATGTAGCTAATGTTAGCAGTCGGTCTGTGTAGCTGATGTTAGTGGTCAGTCTGCCTAGTTAACGTTAGTGGTGGGTCTTATCTGTAAATGTTTCTTTAAATTAGATGTTGACAGTGGCAGTTGATTGTTGTGATGTTCCTCTGTTCTGATTTAAAGACAAAATAATGGCAAAATTTGTGGTGTGCGGTGTTGTGAGACTTGTGAAATGTTGTAATGTATGCACACTGCACATGGTAGTTATTTTAAAATGTATTTCTAAATTGTCATCCTGCTAATAATCCCGTTTTTACCAAATGTATCTGTAACATTACTACATCTTTTTTTTTCTGTACCTATAATGGAATACAGTTACCTTTTTATGTATCCTAATTACGTAATCCTGTTACATGTAATCTGTAACTCCTGAAGCCTGCTCGTTGAGAAAACTATCACACAGGACAAACGGTGTTGTGAGCCCTCATCTACCTTATGATGAAATAAAGAGGCAGGAGGGTGGAGAAGAACAAAGCCCATTCAGTGCTCCCTCCTCTCTTTCAGTTTCTTCTTCTTTGTCTCCATCTTTCTCTGCCACCTCTTTTCTTTTTTTTCCCCTGCTACCTCCTCTCTGTTTCAGTCTCCCCCAGCCAGCCAGCCACGGTACTCCCCCAGCCCACCCCATAACCCCACACTCCTCCTCTTAGAGCTGCAAGGCACAGGGCTGTGCTTTATTTCTTTGCTCATTTTTCTCGGAGATTGGTACCCTCACACGCAGATCCATACCATGCTCCTGTGCGGCGCGGGCGGCGGTGAAGAAAGAGGGTTATATTTTCCCCTTGAGTTAGGACACCTCATGACAAATGATAATGGATAATCAATAAAGCGGGAAATATGAGGCAGCAAACTTTATGAAGCCAGGAGACATATTACTCCCCAACAACACTGGTTTCCCTTAACAAAGTCACTACTCGACTGTGCCTAATAATCTGAAGGAAAATCAAAGGACCCGCAACCACATCAGCAATATTGGCAACTTATTCCACTTTAATGGCATTTTGATTGATTTTTTCCCTCTTCCTAATGGTCGTTTTATAGATTTGACGCTGCTTCTGCAAAACAGTAGTGTGTAATAAACCTCCCCGAAGGCAAACGGTAGCCATTAAAGCTCTTGTCTTACTAGCACTCATAATTGGAGGTTGACCACCACCACATTTTGGTCTCACACACAAACACACACTTCCAGCACTCTCTCTTTCTCCTTGTCTCTCCAGACCTTTTGATATTTTTGGTAGATGGCCATAATAAGTGATAGGATCCCTTTCTCCTGCTCCTTTTGAGCGATGGGGTTAAAAATAGCCATAAAGAGGTGACCTTGGCGCTGACATTGTGGAATTTCAGCCAAGCATTGACCTGATGAAAATGGAAGGCCAGGCCGCTAATAAATCAGGATGCTTTTAAAATGAGTTTACCCTAATGCTCATTCATCACGCGTGTAATGCCATTTGCAGGCCCGGGATTCGCTGCTGTGCACAAACACAGCAGTAAATAACAACAGGGCCCTTGCATCCCTCGCATCGTTGCAGCCTCCAACATCAGCATACATTTATTAAAGACGCCCCCGCCTTGCACGGCAGCACTCCTCTATGACACCCTGAGCTCCTCTCTGCCACACACACACACGCCTGTGCTCTTTAAATACACACACTCAAGGCAGACGCACACACATAAAACACGTGCAAGGAAAATAAAAAGCATAATCTGAAGAACACCAGACACAGAGAACAAAGCCCTGCAGCGCGACTTTGCACCTTGTAAACATTCACCAAATTTACTGTAATTGTCCCATGTTGGTATAAATTCTGACTAAGGCACCGTATCACGCCGTCAACATCTGAAAACAGAAAGAACAGAGAAGAGAAGAGGAGAATAATAGATGTGAAATGCTACGCCTCCATTGGGATTTGCTAAAGAAAACAAGCAGTGTAAACAAATCACAAGCCTGTTTTCATATGCAACCCCAAAACAAGATAAACTATACGGTGTGAGGCGAGGTAACAGCAGCGACGTAACCTTGGCTTTATTTCTCTCTGCTTACTCGTGTCATTTGTATCTACTCCTCTTTTCTCCACTACACTCAAACAAAGAAAGGTGTTAACAAGAACCACACAGGGTTCTTTAGCTTGTCCCCATCTGAGAACCCTTTCTGGTTGCTGGGAGGAGCCTTTATAAAGGTTCCACCCAGAACCTACAGAGAACCCTTCTATGGTGTATTGAACCCACCCAGAGTGTTCTGCCAAAAACCCCTTCATATTCCAAGGGTTTTATCTAGAACCCAACAATGGGGTCCTACTTAGAAACCTTTTATATTCTGATGGTTTCATCTAGAACCACCTCAGGTGGTTCTATAAGGAAGCCTTCTATGGTGTAATGTTCCACCCAGCACTTTTTCACCTTTAATAGTGCCAACAAGAAACCCCCTGTAGGGCCTACCAGAAGCCCTTTCATATTCCATTGGTTTCATCTAGAACTCACCCTGGAGATTCTACCAAAAACCCTTTTAATCTGTGGGGGTTTTATCTAGAACCCATGCAGGGTAATCTAAAATAGAATCTAAAACTAAAAATAGACGTTTTCACCTATAATCTGAGGGTTCTACAAAGAAACCTGTTGTATTCTATAGATGAGACAAAAAAAACACTTTTGAAAGTATAATTTGAAACATGGATAACCATTACTTGATATTATGATATTTGAGGGTGAGGATCTTTTAATACCCAAGCCTTAAACAATACTTGAGGAAGGATTTTTTCTTCCAAAAAAAGGTTCTCTGGATGAAAAGATGTCTCAATGGAACCTTGACAAAAACTTCCTTCAAAAAAGGGTTCTTCAGAAGCAAATGGCTCTGGGTAGAACCTCAGTCCTTCAGGAAAAACCTTTTGGGAACCCTAATTTCTAAGAGTGCGGGGTGAAAAAGTCATTATCTCAAACACAAAAAATGTCGAGAAACCTCATTAGATAGCAACATTTGTTGAGGGAGGACCGTAATAAACAATAATGGATGACGATTGTTATTGCCCCTGACACTGATGAGCTCCTCTGCAAGTTTGTTTATTAATTAAAAAACCCACTTTTTTTTTTTCCACTGTGTGTGTGTGTGTGTGTGTGTGTGTGTGGGGGGGGGGGGGGGGGGGGGGGTGCTTACACATTTCCTCTATGTGCCCACCCCCTCCCCACACGCTCCCCATGCACAAGCCATTGAGCTGTGGAGGGGCACTCGTTCATCAAACTTCATGGAGCAAGGGAGAGACAGGTCCTGATAATGTGCGCCGCTAAAGCTGATTTTCCATGATGAATCTCGGAGCATATAAATTGGCTAATATCTGAAAACATTTACAGATACTAGAGGAATTGACTACTTGTGGGACATGATGGATGAGGCTCCGCGACGCCGGCCGACAGCTCTGCAAATCTCTGCGGCTGCCTAAAGCCCTCATTTGATTTTCCAATTTACTCCTTTTAAATTTATCCTCCCGTATTGAAAAAAAAACAGAAGATGGGAAAGAGAAAGAGAGACAGAGAGAGTGGGTGTTTTTTTTTTAAGCTATCTGCGGTGGTGTGTAGGTGCTAGTTGATGATATGAGGTGGTATCTCCTGTGCAGGAGGAGCCCAGTCCCTGAAGAGGTTACTGGGGCAGAACTGATCTGCTTCCACCTGATTCTCCCTGATAGCGCTGAGATGAGACTCTGCATTTCTGTGTGTGTGCGTGTGCATGT
This sequence comes from Lutjanus argentimaculatus, assembly GCA_034769285.1. Taxonomy (NCBI): domain Eukaryota; kingdom Metazoa; phylum Chordata; class Actinopteri; order Lutjaniformes; family Lutjanidae; genus Lutjanus; species Lutjanus argentimaculatus. The sequence continues at coordinate 23,013,816 of JAWZSL010000003.1, read as the reverse complement.
CTTTGTGTGTGTGTGTAGCAGTAGTAATAGTAGATCTGGGGAGGCTCTGCTATGGAGAGAGGCTTCCTAGGTCAGGCCATTAGACTGTGGCAGAGGCTGACTGGAGCTCCTCTGCTGAAAAGGAGTAATTAGTATACTTGTCAAGTGAAGTGCCACGCTGCTGCTTACCTCCCTTGCTCCCACCCCTCGCATGCATACACACTCATCCTGCCTTTGCCTCCTTTACTCCCTCCCTACTTGCTAATGAAGTGCCCTTGCTCTCATTATTTGGAAAAAAAAGGCTGCATATACACACTGAGAGGAGCACTTGAAGACGAGAGAGGAGGAACCATAACAATCACAGTGGAAGTTGAGATTTTACCGGATAGAACATAATACAATATTCAGTTATCAACACGTCTGATCTGCAAAACACTGAAGCTATTATGAATTCTGTCAAGGAAGCCGAAGGATCATAGTCGACGCTAACATTCTCACAGTGTTAACATCAAACGCGGGACATTTATAACCTCGCGTACAAGGCTTCTGTAAAGGAATGTGACAATAAATCTTAAAGGCGGTCGAATCACATAGTTACAAAACATGGAGCAGCAATCTAATCTGGAGCTGGGCCTTGGGAAAATGGAAAAGGTCAAATAGCTAGCAAAATTGCCTCCTCAAAAAAGTATGTCTAAATCTAGAGGCACATCAACTCCTGTCAAAGGAGGAAGAGAGAGAAAGATGAAGAGATAGGAGGGGGGAAAGAAGGAGCAGGAGCTCCCCCAATGTGTCCACTCGTGACTTCCAAGAGGTAGTATCTACCGAAATAGAGTTGGAATGACAATACCTCTGTTTACAATGCAACTGTATAGAAGGTAAAAACGGACTGAGACGTGTATGTGTACACATGATGCAGGTTTGGGCCGCACAAAATAATCGAAATGTTATCAACATCACAATATGACTGAGTACAATGTCCAAACTACAGAAGGTACAATTGTGTGATGGATGAAAGACTTTTTGACAAAGCAGCATTATGCTGTTGTGCTGCAGAGATGTCCTGACCTACAAATCTTGATCTCCAGATGCAAGAAAACATGTTTGTTTGGTACCCAAAACAAATGTCAAATCATCAATAGTTTTTCAGTGAAAATGGAAAAGTGATCTTCCCACTAATCCTTAATCATACAGCAATCGTAATAACTGTCAAAATAATCACAAAATGATTTTTTTTTACCATATCATACAGCCCTAATGTCTGATCTGTTCAAGTCAACCATCATTCCTGCCCATGTAAACATTTTCAAACAATTTTCAAAGGTTATTTTTGTTGCAGTTCAGGTAACGCATCAATTACATCAATATTTCAATTACAGACTTCATTTTATTTCAGTGATATCAGTTCACTTTTCAATGATTAGTTGACAGCAATTTGTTTTGATAATCAGTAAAACACCATTTACATGTGAAGGTTTGTATTACTTTTTTTCATTTAGTACACTTTAAGTCAAATCACTGAAGTTTTTTGGTTGGAAGTAAAAAAAAATCAGTTTGGTTCTTCAATACAGCGTTATTGTCATTATATATTTTTAGTCCCATTTCTCTAATATGAAAACTTGAGGGAAAAAGGAGACAGTGGTAATAAAAAATAAATGATAAAAATAGCATGAACATTTATAATGTGCAAAATGTTTTACAAGCAATTTGAACACATGAAAATAAGCAATTTGATGACAGTCACTAGAGAGAAAGGGTAGAAATGGGCATTTTAAGTAATTTCCATATTTGAGTACTCGCATTATATTATCATTACTAGTTGTTCTATGATACTCAAGTTTAATATGACATAGCATGCATTGCAGTCATTTTGTTTACTTTGTCGAAATACTTACAAACATCACTCTTTTGCCCAGACACCATTCTGCCGGTAATAACATTAGATTGACTGAAAGTGTTGAATATCTGTGGCTGTGCAGATCTATCATTTTTGTGGTATGGATCTGCATGCAGATATTATTAGGTAGAAGTTACATCACTGCAACATCTTTGGGTCATTATACTGTAATAACCCTGAAAAGACTTTTGACATACACACTGAAGCTGTCTTATCTAGTTCAGAATGCTCCATTTATCAAAAAAAAAAAAAACAAAACAAAAAAAAAACAAAAAAACAAACAAACATTAAATTCAGCTTCTAGTGACTTTAAAATAGTGGATATAAACAGTATAAAAGTGCACATGTGACCTTTCCTCTACTACTGGCCGGTCTGTTTTCATGAGACAAGGAGCATTATGGATGTTGATATCATATTCAATACATGATAAAACTGCTTTGAATGTATTGATTTATTTACAAGCGCCACCAGATAGTCTTTCATTCTGCCTGACTGATGCTCTCTCCAATACTTTTGCTGCAAGGAGAGGGGGGAGGCAGCTTGTTGGTGGTGTCGTCATGTCGAGGTGTGGTGGTGGTGGTGGTGGTGGTGTGTGTAGCTAGTGGGAAGGAAGGAGGGAGGGGAGGTGGGTGCAACAACAAGCGAGCAAAACAAAACAAGGAAGGGACAGAAAACAATTTAAAACTGGGTATTGATCTAGCACTAGTGATTGTACATATATTCCACAGTCCCAAAGGCCCCATTCCTGTGTCTCTTAAATGCAAAGGGAAGGAGAAGGGGAATAAAAAAACGATGGTGCGAGGCAAAGGCAAGCCACTCACCCAGTTGGGGGTAATGTCCCTTATATAGAAGTCTATTGATCTTTGCAGTGTGCCTGCCCGCCCTCCCTCTGGAGTCCGACAGAAACACACAAAACACACACGCATGCACACTGGAGCGCAGTCTGGGGCTGGAGGGGGGCATGACGGATATGCCTGACAATAGCACTGAACCAACCTGTTAGCTAATTGCCAGCAAAGACAATTATCCTTGCATTGTTTCATAATGGCAGCACATTACTGGAGTCTAATATACACACAGGGAGATTGGACGCTTTGACCGACAGTCCATGTGGGCAGCAATTCATTTGCAAAGGCCAGGCGGGTCATGAGGACGCCGCAGAGGAGCTCTGTCAAAACAGAAGTCACCCTCAAAGCAACTGACATTACAGCTGGCAACAGTGGAGAGGTACAGTATAATGACATCATCGTTTGAAAATGTGTCATGCCTATAAAGCAGGTAACAGGCAAACTAATTTACCAGATTTAATGGCAACGGTAATTAATCTGATCTAAAAGAAAATGCAGATAATCCTGAGTATTGCAATATTGTGTTTTGTGATGTGCATTGATTCTCAAAAATACTGTACTGATTTTTAATTAATAGTTTACATGCAAAGGGGGTAGGAATTTCACAGCAGCCATGTTTCCTCAGTTTGGATTCATGCCCCTCAAAAAATTATTTGCCCTGTCGGTACTGTTTTTTGACACCAGTGTCTCTTGTTTAGATCCTGATTGGGCAATATCATGTGAAATGCTGCGCACATAACCAGTGAGTGGTTCAGATTTCAAACCTGGTATGAACCGCTGAAAAACCACCCAGCCATTTAACTGTGATGCTGACTCACAGCAGAGACAGAGCATGAGTGAACAGACATAAGTGATATAAACTTTCTTTGATCATGAAGCCTGGTGTTACTCTACAATTCTGTAGTTTGCACTGCAGACTGGAGTCTCTGTTAACATTGATAAACAGCTAGATTACTTTATATACAATTGTCTCATTGCAATGCTGGATGCACTTTCTCTTTTTACAGAAGTTTCTGATTATTTTAAGATGCTAACTCATGAATATCACTCACTATTTAGTATGATGTCATTATGAGACTGGTCTTTGACTCATTTTCAGTGTCCCAGTACTTAGTGTTACAAAATTAGGAAAAAGTTCAATAAAAATCAAATCAGCCTCAACACTTGAGTTAAATTCATAATTTCTTAAAATCATTGCTTTATCTGATGGCCTTGCTGCCCTGGCATTTGGCCTTTATGCCCTCAAAAACTTGTCAATACCAAATGTCGAGTGGCCTACTTTGCTCACATTGGACAAAAAGTAGTGCTGATATTGGACTTTCAGGGATAAATACAAATACAGATCCTATTGTTCTGATTGTGTAAAAAAATCTAAGATTTTATGCATATGGCAGTATGTTCTCTCATACTATGACAGTTCTCCTTGCTTACAGTTTAGCAATATATTACTTATAATATATTACAACCCCTGTATCGTGATACGTATCCCCAAACTCTTGCTAACACCACGGTTCTGTTAAATCATGTTGTTTCGTCAAAGCATGTAGGTTAAGTTACACTGATTTGGATTTATGATTATCCCGTAAATGCCATCTAGCTTCTGTGAAATCACTTCCTACAACAGGAACCACAACCACAACATCACTCACTAGCCTGCGAACGCTGAGACACGGCACACTTACAACACTGTTTTGAAATTAAACAACGATCATCCAGGAAGTTTCATCTGCTACAAATCTATTCTGAGCAATAATAAAACATGTTTTCACTGTATGGAGATGGAGGGATGCAGTGTGCTATTATCTGAGACGGAGTGCTTCTCCTGGATGAACGCTCTGTTCTACAAGCTGCTCAGACTAGTATTTTGACAGGCAGTGGATAACGGTGGGTCCAAAGCAATCACATCTTTGACTTTGACAAATGGCTGTGCTGTGGCGAAGTAGAAAATAACACACATCCACTTTAATCTCTTTCTTGATTAAATTGGAAGCACGTCTTTTTGACATCATGCGATTCACTCTCAAAGCACCGACTACTGCACAGGCACGCACACAATCCTCAGGATAGGCCTATTGAAATGATATGGAGCCATGTGTGCACGTGATATTAGGAGTTACCGAGTGAGGAAAAAAGAGCAACAGAGAAAAGGTTTTGTATGAATTAACAAGACATGTAAAAAGATGCAGCTGGAAGTTATTCCAATATTTGTGCCAAAAGGTGACGTATGTTCAGTCACACTTTATTTTACAGTACAATAATAAGACGTAACTAACTGTAGGTTGTATTAAATTAGATATAAACTAGAAATAACATGTCCTTTATTATATTAGTTAGTATTAGACATTTTATTAGACCCTTATTACACTTAATTGGAGAGTGATTGGGGACACATTACAACAGAATTGTACTGTAAACTAAAGTGAAATCAAATATCTGCTATTTGAGACACACCTGCCTTGGCTGGTCCCAGACAACCAGCAGAGAAGCGAAGACCGATTATCCCATAAGAAAGTCTGATAAGGGTCTAACAGTGGGAAACAATACTCTTTAGTTTACAGCACAGTTCTGTTGTAATGTGTCTCTCTCTCTGTTAAAGTCTGACAAGGGACTGATAGTGAGAAACTTTAGTTTGCAGTACAGTTCTGTTGTAATGTCCTAATTTATCCTCTAATAAAGTATAATATCTGGTCTAATAAAGAGCATATTACTTCTAGTTTTCATCAAATTTGGTATAAGGTACAGCTTGTTACTTGTCATTGGTGTACTGTAAAATTAAGTGCGACCAACAGTTCTAGAGAGGAAGAAGAAGAAAAAAAGACATTAACCAGAATGTGTGTGAACAATTATTCACCCAATTTCTTTCAATGTTCAACAAAAATATTTGCGTCTGGAATTTTGTTCTCCCGCAGCGTGTCCATCAGCGTTACCTAGGAATGGTTTGCTTTTTCTGCCACACTTTTCTCAACTCGCCCCCCTCACAGGACCCCAGTATGGACAGAGAAAAGAGACGGGGATGAGGGAGGAAGAGAAGGTAGGGGGTAGATGGATGCATTGGGGGATGAAGGAGGGTGAGGAAAGAAATCAGGGGTGTTATAAATAACACTGATGAGGTGAGCTAGCATTGATCCACACTGCAGTTGAGAGGTGGGTGGTCCTCCCAGTGCTTAATTGCCAGTCATGTGCCCTGGGATGCAGCTACTACTAAATGTGGTCTGTCTCTCATTAGACTTGGACAGGCTGGAAATACAGCGGCTAGAAGTGGAATTGGGACTCAAACAGAAAGAGATTCAAAAGACAAAGTGCTACAATTAAGACTGATGGGGGGGAATGATAGAAAGGACAGAGTGGGGAATGGAAAAAGTGTTACTCACGCATTCCACCCTCCAGGCCCTGAAGGAACCTGTCCAGGATGATACGAGCCATCAGTGCAGGAGACAGATCCACCTTTACAACAAAAAAAAGAGAATTTGCCTTAATAAAAAACAGGCGATGGCGTCAATGGCAAGTTAATGCTACTTCAAAACATAGGTACAGTGGAACTGTTATTCCTCTCTGGAGAATTACTCCATTTACAAACCGTCAGACTCAATGCCACATATCCAGCTGCAAGTGCGAACATATTTCAAAGAGCCTGAGAATTACAGCAGTGAAATTACACGGCCAGTCTACCTTCGGCTGATGTCACATAGATAATAATGATTGTAATGGCTCTAAATGATATTATTGCGTTTCCAAACCTTGACCTAACTTTCGACAATCCCTGTGCAAATTGGTCCTTGAAAGCCTTGCTTTGCCATAACCTTTCCCACAGGAACATGAAGGGATCGCCCATTACGCAGCCAGGCTACCCGGCTGAATTGCCTTCGCTCCTGTCAAACGGACAACCGGAGTCTCTCATCTTGTGTGAAAAAGCGGCACACGCCATGCCCAAGCTGGAGACAATGAAGAGCTTTAATCATAGGATGATCACCAAGGCAAAACTGCAGAAACCAACAGGACACACCGGAGGGACTGTGGGAATGCAGTCACTAATAGGAAGGAGAGAACCTATGGCTGCAGCACTCTTTGAACACAAAGACACCTTGAGAGGTGTGCAGTGTTTTTGGTTTGAGGGCAGGGAGAAGCCCTGACAGGTAAGGGAGCACTAATGACTGATACTGAAGGTGTCTATCTGACCACATTCGCATCAGCACAATGCCTTTTCCACACTGGGGCTGCACTGATCGATCACTCTTAAGAATTCAACCAATTAAAAAACCAACAATGCATAATTTTTTGTACCATTTCTCCTGAGCTTACTGGTTTTCTTACAGTTTGGTTTGGTCTACCTTGTAAGTCTAGAAATGGCAGAAACTGCACCCATTTGACCATTGTTTTGAGCCCTTTGCTGAATAAGGACAGGTGGGTATTGTTTCATTATTCTGCTCATTTAAATTGTTTGTGCTTCATTTATTTACTTATTAATTTATTTTGAAAGGGGGCAATGTACATTAATCAACATTTGAATGAATGTATATGCACCAGAATTAGCTAAAGACTAGTTTTTATCAGCAGTCCCTTTCCCAGATGTTGTTCGGCACCCTAAAACAATAAAAATAATATAACATGTGTGCTAAAAAGTAACAATACAGTAAAACCACATGAGCAGATAAAATCAAATAGCAAATGATATGGGTACTGTATAAGTGCATCAGTGTTGACACTGTTGGTTCTCAAAAAAACATTTCTTACAGTTACACCTGAATAAATGATATGAATTGATTATTGAATGTTAACATGTTCAACTGTCAGTTAAGTAAAATGCACAAAATTTGCAGCCCTTGCTTCAATTGACGGTTGTTTTCATTATCACCTAATCTATGGATTTTTTTCACAATTAACTGATTAATCGTTTAGTCCATAAAATGTCAAAAAATTGTGGAAAATGGTCATCATGAATTCCCAGAGCCCAAAGTGATGATATTATACATATCACCATGGGAGTGGTATGCAATGCAATGAGAAGCCAACAGTTATTCTTAAAGACAGCAAAATATGACAATTATTTAGCTCAATTAACAGGCATCATTCATGAAAGATCCCAAATGTTCAGAGGCATGTATAAGCTTTAAAGGCAAACCAGACGTGGAGCAATTTCTTTCCAAAAGTTTTGTATTTGACCTTTGTTTAAACAGCATAGACGCTGCAAATAAGACAACACATTAAGTCATTCACTTCTAAATTTTACAGCCTCGTCGGTATGTAGGGAATTAAAATATTGCTTGAAGACTGCCATTCCTAGCCAGCTCATTATGAAACACAACGTTCTTGCAGCCAAAGATCATTTTTTCTCTTGTTAGCATAATTGGGTACCAAAAGTGAATTTGCCCTCAGCCTATGTTGAGAATGGTGGGTTTCATCTTTTCTCTGATGCTTCCTGGTAATGCTGGGAGCACAGAGGCTTCTCTCTAAACACTGTCTTTTTACCCGCAGTAGTATTTGTTAACATCTCCATAATATTGCACTAAGAAGGCAGCCTGTAAAAAAAGGCCAAACATGTCTATAATAATTAAGGGCTGAACACAGAGTTTATGTCTTCATTAAGACCTCTGATCTGTTTCTTAGCATTTGTGGCTTGCAGCTACAGCAGCTCTCTTTCCTCTCCCTTTCCTCTCTCCTCTCAGTCCTTTCCTCTGTTCTCCATTCACACCTTTGGATAACAAGAGTGCATCAGATTCCTGGTAACCTGCATCAGGGCTGACACATGAAAAATGGCAACATTACCAACGCTGGCCCAGCCTGAATAAGGACCACCTGATTAGTTCAGGTACTTGCGTCTCCCTAATTTCATATTAATCATGAGTCTGTCTCCATTCTCCAGTCAGATCTCGGCACTTCATGACTTTAACATGTGACTAAGATTCGCAGAGCCTTGAATTCCTGCAGAAAACAATTATTGTTCAGTGCAACTCTGCTTTTATTAGCCCTCAAAGCTAATGGGTGTCACATACAGTGCAGCAGTACAGTGCACATGCTCTAAAGCTTGTATGTTTAAGTAACCTTTACATAAAGCTCCATATAAAGCGTGCAAAAAAACAGCAAATGTAGCATTTAGAAGTCTCATTCATGAGGACTTCTGGGGGCAAAAAAAGAAATCCATGAACAGTTTTCATCATTGTTAATCATTTCCCTCTGTTTGAGATATATTGTCTCATAAAGGGATGAAACTACATCAATTAGCGGTCTGGGAGACCATGAGTGCTTGGTTTAAATGTTAAGTAGCATATTAAAATGACAGTTAAATGGTTCATAGACAGTTATCTCTGAGCTGAATTTAATCCTTTGGAGGAAAAAAAATCATGTGTCAATTAAATGGAGAATGAATAATGGCAGTTAGCTTTGAGGTGCCACTGATGCATGTGAACTACCCTGATTTTAGATTAAGAAACCCTCAAATCCCGGTGCCTGGTGTAAGCACCAATAAAAATTTAAATGTGCATTTAAATATTTTAAAAGGTTAAGCAGCCTATTTTAACAATGAAAATATGAGGAATCTGCAAGAATAACAATGCATTCAAAATTCCAGTATCTGGCTTCACAAAACACGCAGACGTGCCACTAAAATAGCGTTATAATCAAAAACGTATCATCAATTCAACAGTAATTCAGACACATGAGCTGCATTTTGCTCACTGAGTAGGAGCTGCTGGGTGATTTTTGGTGCCCTAATGGAAATGATAAAATACTTACTAGTTGCAACAAGTAAGAAACACGAGTGGCCACTGAGTAGCATTTTCAAGCTTTTCCAGCACACAGGTGCAGTAAATTTATCTACATATACACAAAATGCTATCACTTCTTCATCACATTAAATTATTAGAATTATTATTGTGCAATAAAAAAAATGCAATTATGTTTTGTGATAGCATTCTACATAAAGGTGACAAATTAAAGGAAAAGACAACAAGTTTCACATTTCAAAATGTGTCATCAGACTGTAAGTAGACATTGCATTCCTATATAACCTGGCTGAGTTAATATCAGACTTATTTTCTTTCTTCATCTACAGGAAAACTATTCAGTCAGGTAGTGATTAATTATCAAAGTAATGCAATTATGATTTTAAGCAGTTTGAAGGATTTCCAGCACCTATACGAATCCTGAACATGCAGACATGCACTGTTTTGTGAAGCCACAAAACAGCATAATAATAAGTGTATTCTATCGTAATTCAGCCATTTTTAGCTGCTTTTGCTGACTTTTTTTCACTGCGTAGGAACTGCTGGTTGATTTGCTGGTATTACTTTAATGGAAATGATAATTTACTGACCAGGTACAAAATGTAAGAAACACTTGTGGCCACCGAGTAGATAAGTCCCACTAATGTGAAATGCAGAGATATGGTCCTGTGGATAATTTAAGTGCTTAAAGCAGGAGGAGGCTATTTTAGAACACACAAACATCCACCACCTGAATAACTTGGATTTAAGTTAAGTAGATGCGGGGCTCAAAATTAGGACCAGCCACCAGACAAATGCTGATAAAATATGCAAGTGGCTGGTAATTTTGCTTCACACACCAGCCAAAAAAGCGATCATAATCTACCGAGTGGCTGGTAAAATTTCAATATTCACTAGTCATTTTGCCAGTGGACAAAAAAGTTCATTTTGAACCTTGCATAGATGCATAATTATATATATGAATACCATTTGCTACCTCAACCAGAGGACAAAACCTGCACTGACCTCCTAAAGTAAACAAGTGATGAAGTGATGAAGAGAAGAATTAACCAATGACCCTGCCATCACCTGTCCGCAGTTTGCGGCAACTCCGCCTGAAGTGCAATTTGGAAAATTACATAATAAAACACAAAAAGTATTTTCACATCTGCTTAATGGAGACGAAAGCTAATTACATTAAATAATTGATAATGGAGCAGACCATTTTACCAATTTTGATAATGACTAACAGACAAGTTTTTTTCAAAGAGAAAGAGAGAGAAAAAAAAAAAACCTAAAGGTTATGCCATTACCTCATTGGCCAACTCCAGCAGGACAGGAGCAGCAGGATGTGCTTTGGCTTCACTCAGATACCTTCATTATAACAAAGAACAACAACAGCAGTGAAAAAAAACATGGCCCACAAAGGCAGACAGAAGGGTAGAGGGGACTAGACCGGGCTAGCCAAGACATGCTAATGTCCCTGATGACTTTGCCCTAGGTGGCATATGGCAGGCTCAGTGCGGTTAAAACAGCACTGCTTGAAGGGCTTCAAATTTCCTTGAAGCCAGACAAGCATATGATAGTTAGTTAACCCCTGCCGCCCAAAAAGCCTTTTTTCCCTCGCCAGCTAAAACTGCAGCTCCCCTCAGATCTTACCCAGATCATCTCTGAGGTTTGTTGTTGTAAGTGGATTAGAAGTGCATTATCCAGCCTTGTTTTCCCCAGAACAATGGCCTAATAAGCTAGATAAAGGCTAATTGCAATATGCTAAGAGGCTTCCCCCCCTACAGCCTGTTTTTCTTTTTTTTTCTTTTTTAATTCATCCTTATTCATTGAATTACAGATAATCATCCCATCATAAGCTCATGTAAGGCAAATGTCCAATGGCTGGTTATTTATTTATTTTCCTGCTTTCAATTTGACATGGAGAACACAGCTTTAGCTTAGCAGGTGCAAGTGGAGGTCTGGAATGAATCCTGAGGGTGGTGATTTGTTTGGAGGAGATTATATCTGTCATGGTGGCCCACCTACTCTCTGACTGAGAAGGGGACTTGCCAAAGTCCCCCAGTTAGAGAAAGGGGAAGACAAAGAGAGTCACAAGAGTGGGAGACAGATTAAAAAAAGAAGAAGAAGAAAAAAACAGTAATAGAGATGAGAGCAAGATAAACAGACAGTGCTAGACAGAGGAGAGAGAGAGTAATAAAGTAATACAGTACAAAGTAATACGGCACCTTTGGTAGTGGCTTTCAATAACATCTGGGGCATGGTGTCTGGAGATAGTTCTTTTGGTTCGTTTCTGTCACAAAGAAAACACAGATGTAATAACAATAATGACAAGTAGAGAAGTGCTAGACAGATATATCGGTCTGCCGATATTATCAGCCCAATATTGGCCCAACACAGCTATATCTTATATCTGTCTTAGATATGAAAGATATGAAAAGTTGTTTTGACCTAACATAATGCAGATTGTTTTTATTTTTACTATTTTATGCATTATTATCTATATTTCATCTTTTTTCTTAATTCAAGTTTAACATACATACATTTCTAACTATTTAAAATATAATTGAAATCAGATATATACATACATAAAAAGAATATATCTATCTATATCTATACATCTATACAATTTTTTTACTCTGGTAATAGGTTGGTGGAATCACTAGTAACTATAATTTAAGTACAACAACTGTAATAGATTACAATTATATTTATTTTGTAATTTAATTACTAACTAGTAACTAGTTACTCGCCAACATTGCTAGTAGGTAAGCCTTGTTTTAGCCTAGCAGTTGTTAATGACTTGCAACCCCTAGCAGCTGTTTAAGAGGAGTGAGGAGTCAGCAGTTTGTATAGATTATATATAGACTACAGCTTTTTCAAAAATGCAACCATGAGAGGTCCTTGAGCATACAGTCATAAATGTGCACAAAAATTTTGAGGTTGATGGGTCCAGTCGTATGCAAGATTCGCTGTGGACACACACACAACTGACTGCAAGATTTCCTCCAGGCATATAATAATAATGATAATAATAATAATAAAGTAGAAGAGTGCACTCAGTAGAGTGCAGAACTCTGCCATGCAACCCAAAAAGAATATTTAGTTGCATATGTATGTGTATATTTAACTGTCACTATAAGCAATTACAATTATATTTATTTACTAATTAAATTACATGTCACTAGTTAAACATAACTAGTTAGTCCCTTGTTTTTAGCCTAGCAGTTGTTGATGACATGCAGCCTCTAGTGAGGAGTCAGCAGTCAGTATAGGCAGGGCTGGGTTCTGAATTTCAATACTTTTATGGCACAAACCGCAGTGTGTTGATACTACTGAGTACTGAAAATACCAACACCAAATTCTGATACCTTACAGGTATATCTCCAAGTTGTGGTTAATTTTTTATGTTGTAAAACTGCTTTGAGTAAAAAAAATGGCAACATGCTGAAGCATAAAACTAAGGAGTTAAAACAAACAACTTAAGTTTCATTTTGTTAAAATGGAATTTATCAAATTGGTATTGCAAAAAGTATTGTTCAGGAACCAGTATCAAAGTCAAAGCATCACTGCATCCTATACAGATTTTATGTAGGTTTTTCAAAAATTGTGACTCATCACAACCAGCATAAAGTCATTAAAGTAAACAAAAATTTTAAGACTGATGGCTCCAGTAGTTTGTGAAATTGGCTGTGGAAGCTTACCTATATGTCTAGAGAAGTTATAAAAATAAATAAATAAAATAATAATATAATAATAGTTGTAGTAGTAGTAGTATATTTCCATACAATATAATTCATTAAAAGGCAAAAGCTTTACATTTTTCCAGTCCAGCTGAATTAAATGCAGACCTGTTCAGCCTCAGCTCCTCTTTCATGCTCTATTGTATTATCAACAAGCGCAGGAGATCTCGGGTCAGAGTAATTTAATTTCAATAAGTTTGCTGGGGGTCAAAGTGTGCCAAAGCAACCTTGTTCAAATACCCTATCCCGTCATACCCCCCTCACTCAAACCTTGTATTCATTTCCCCTTTTTCGATCAAACATTGACCCTATTCCACATTCCACACCCTGACATTTCCATGCAATTCAATTGCTATCTTCGCCAAGAAGGAGGACAAGGGATAAAAGGAGGAAGAGCATTGGTTAAAAAACAACTTATTTAAAAACTACTACACACAAAAAATGTAATTCCGCAGAGACAGGCAGTGTGACTGACACCTGTCAGGGGGATGATAAATGACTCCATTTTCTGCCTGTGCTGCCTTCTGCCACTGGCGGCAGCGGCCATTTATCATCATCCGCTGTCAGCCGTGGAAAGCAGCAGTGACAGTGCGAGTCAGCAAACATTTAGCACACGCAGCCGCACTACACGGGGAAATTATTATTGTCAGAATAATAATGGTTTAGCATAATTTATTACAGGTCCACCAAATAAGCAGGGGCTAGATGTTATTAGACAGATGGATGGGAAGGCTTGGCAGACATCCACTGAGGCTCAGGCAGGCAAGGGCCCTCAACGTGAACGTGAGGAGGAGGGGGAGGGGGAGGAGGTGGGGTGAAATAAACGGGGGGTATGGTGGGGGGGCATCCTCCAAACCAATCAGAGAGCTGGCAGTTCAATTACAAAGAAATAAAGGGACATTCATCATTCAATTAGGCACCTGTCAGGGCTCACAAAGGAAGAAAACTTCTAACCTGGTACTCCAGGGAGAAGATGCTCAGAAGAGTGGACTGCGAGTGACTGGAACAAATAAAAGAAGGACAAAGTTAATTACCAGAGTGCATTGCACAGAGACAAAGGGAGAGGGGGAGCTTCAAAGCTGGGGCCAGCTGCCCTGTAATCTAAAAGAACATGAAAACAAGTGTGGCAAAGTTGTTCCAGATGAACACCTCTGACAAAGGATTCCTGCCACGATGGCGTGGGGGTGGGAGAAAGGGGGAGGTTGTGTGTGGTATGAGAGATGAGAAAAATATAGCCTGTGTTTTTTTCTCTTTCACTCATTCATACATACCATCCTCTTCTTCCATCCCCTTTCTCTTCAGTGAGTGTGCTGAAAGCTAAATTGTTCTTAATTGAAGTGCAGTTTGAGCTAAACAAAGGCAAACTAAACATGACAAAATCAGAGAGAAATTAATGATATTCATGCAAATAACTGATAGAATTCAAGTCCAATGGCTGAGAGAAGCACAGCGTTCACTCCTCGGTTTGATATACGTCTCTTTGCTGACCACTGTGAGCGATGTGTATTTGTTTGTGCGAGTGGATAGGAGAAAGTTTTCCTGCTTCACTGTCAGTGCTGGCATATGGGCCGTTGTGGAGCCCTCCCACTGCAACTGATGGGCTTTGAAAATGGAAACTTTCACTGCAGGAAGCTCGGACTCCCAGGAGTCGGTCAATTCCATGGGTTGCCGTAAGTTACATTCATCTCCAGCTCAAGTCAATGTCAAACACCTGGCAGAGAGGCAAACCTGGAAAACAGGCAGCTCCAACAGGGACTCACAGCCTCTTCGATGCACCTCCCCAACCCCCACAGCATCCTCTGAGTTGAAGATATTTAAAGCGGTGACAGATATTATTCTAATTGGGTGATACATTCCTCCACCACCATGCATATCAACAAGAAAAAAAAAACACAAATGCAGCAGAAGGATGTACACACAGACATACATACACTTGTAGAAATAAGGGTTGAAGGGCTGAGATTCTACCCAGAACCATTTGCTTTTGAAAAGCCTTTTTTTTTTTTAAAGAAAGAGTTCATCAAGTATTCAATGTAAAACCCATCCAACGAACCCTTTTTGGAAGAGTTCTTCAAGGATTGTTGAAATCATTGATCCTTAGAGGGTTCTAGGTGTAACCTTTTTACAGATAGTTCTTTGAAAGGGCCTATGTAGGCCTTTTACACCAACATGGAATCGACCCAGTTCCAGTTCCTGCACCTATTCTTTAACAGTTTTGAGGATTTCTGCCAAAAATAAAGGGGTTTGCAACCAGAAAAGTTGGTTCCTGGCTGGAACCAAAAAATAAGCATGGTGCAAAGCCCTCTGTTGATAGTAATTATATAGGTTCTGCTCAGAACTGGTGGAAACACAGGCTGGTTCCCTAGATAGCACTGAGGTTTCAAGAATCTTGAACAGAACCGGTTTAAGAACCAGAGCTAATTTGGTGAAAAAGGGCCTATAGGGGGCTGGGTGAAACCTTTCACAGATGGTTCTAGGTATAACTCTTTATGTTATGTTCTAGTTAGAACTCTCTGAAAGAGTGGAACCAAAAAAGGTTCTCCTATCTAACAGCTGAAGGAACCCTTTATGGTTCTAACTAGCACCTGTATTTGTAAGAGTGCATACTTTGTGACGGTCTCCAGTGGTTTTGGTCTCCATATAGTGCCCTCAGTACACTTGATTGTTAAATTTAATGGACTTTTCATTACAAGTCACCTGAGAGTGGTATGTAAATACAGACGAAGAGCCAGAGCTTCCAATCTGCATTGAAATATTGAGTCCACATAGGCCTTCGACATCAATCACTATAAACCATGAAATAACCATGTGACATGTAAACAAAGCCAAAGGAATCTCAAACATCGATTTCTGTCTGGAGTCTCCGTCTGTGACCATATCTTAATAAAAACATTTCAACCACTGGAATAGTTTCGCAGTTTATAATGACTTACCCCACCAAAAGACGTCATCTTGGGTTCTCCAGATGCCACTTTTAAACCGTTTTACAGCACTGGCTGGAGAACAGCTAATTCTCAACTATTCAAACTCTCTGGGGCTTGACGCATCACACAGATGAGTGTCATCATCCACAAAGTTACAGTGAGAAAAGTGGAGGAACAAACGTTTGAAATAAAGGAGAAGAAGAAAAAACATTGCCACCTCAGCATTAATTTACAATGATGCTTGGGGACGGAGGGGCCACTGCAATTAAGTGGGCCATTAAATGGTCAACTGTCAACATGTGGACACTTAAGGGAGGGAAAAAAAAAAATCTTCCACACTTCAACCTTGCACCTGAGCATTTCAACAACATTACAGCCTTATTGTTGGCATGGGACCATCACGATCCCTCTGCTGGAACAGACATCTGTTAGGTTTTAAATGGATTACTCTATATAATGAGCATGATTACTGCTTAATTGCTAAATCTATACCCAGTTAACTTTAAAGGGACATAAACGGCTCTAAATATCTGGGGAAAACATATCTGTTTCAATAATACTAAGACTTTTGTTTTTCTTTTTCGCCACAATCAGTTTTTGCAGACATCAAAACTGCAAAAAAGCATTAAAAAACAGAAATACCAAAGTAACAAAACAAGAGCAAATACTGTCAGATTTAAAAAGATACAAAAGAGATAAAGCAGATACTTGGATTCAAACCAAGAGTTGTCTGCATTTTATAGAGTCTGTCAAGTTTTACACTGTGCTCATATTGCATAATGCCCTTTTTCCATTTAACAGACATTAATAGTAAGTTATTGCAAGCTTTACATTAATGTATATCCAACCTGTGCTCTCCTGGGCACAGTATGCTCACTTCATGTTAAAATATGGAGCCAAGTGCTGCTTCACAGTGGGGGTTGATCTGCCGGCTGCACAGTAGCATTACATTATCTTCGCTGTAATACATCCACCTCCATGCCTCATAATACAAGCATTTGAGGGACTCTGTCCGATCTCAGTGGTTATAAAAATAAACAAATTGATACATGAAAACTATTCCATAACCAGATTCATTTCGCTTTGCCTTTTTTGAATTTAGACAAAGCTAATGAGCAATATTTTATTTGTATTGGTGGAAATAATGAACACATCAGAATGATTATCATGTTGATAAATGTAATAAAGTTAAAACAGAAAAAAGACAACAACAGGGTCCAAAGTTAACACGTGCCAAGTGCTCAATGTGGGTAAATTTCGTGTTTAGGGAAAAATAAATTGGGGTCACCAGCTAGTGGCTGGTAAATAAAAAAAGCAGCTTACTAATATTTTGCACTTTCAACACAATGTCCATCTATGTTTTTGCTGTGACGAACATCTGCATTACATGTTATGAGAGACGTGGCGACACATTCTCGGTGGTAAGCCAACAAAAACATGAAGATAACCAGAAAGACGAAGACAGAAGTCAGGGAGGTCTCGGATTTTGTGAAAGGTGGTGTCTCAATGATGCAAGGTCATTATTTTCAGTCAAATAATGCAGTTCTACGACCAGTAGAAATATTTTTGGCTGGTCAATTTTCTCAGTTTATCTGCCATTTTCATTATCGATTAAACTGATGATTATTTTCTCAATTAGTTAATTCGTTGATTGGTCATAGGTTTCCCAAAGCCCAAGGGGACATCAAAATGTCTTGTTTTGTCCACAGCACAAATTAAGTTTACTGTCATTAAAGAAACCAGAAAATATTCAGACTTGACAGGCTGAAATCAGAGAATTTGAACATTTTCTCTGAAATAAATAATGACTAAAAATGATTAATCAATTATCAAAATAATGATTAATTTAATAGTTGACAACTAATCAATTAACTGACTAACTGTTGCAACTTTATTTTGGACCCTGACGACAAGGTGACAAAAATTTTATGTTGGGTATATTAATACTCATTGAAAATCATTCTTAGATTACACACGTCTTGTCAGAAACAAATCTAAAACCACCTCCTGACTATGACAGAGGCTGAACTCTGTATTTGGACAAAACTTATTTTTCAATGCATCTGTCAATAAATCTCTGTCTTACCTGCTTAGCCTACTTGATTGTATTTTATGAATCACAAAAAGGTTTGCCGGGTTGGTTATTAAATTTTTTTTTTAAAGCAAACAAATAACAGTTGAAAATTTATTTCAAAAAGAGTGACACAGCAGCGCATCCTTACATTGACCTTTATGAGAGAAGCAAAAAATAAAAACCCCCTCCCTCTTGGATATAATTTAGAACATGGGGAAACAGAAGGTTGGGAGACAGAAGAGTGGTTAGGGAATCATTCACTCTCAACCTAATTACCCTTCCTTACAACATAAGACAGAGCATTAATATGCACTGGCACCCAAAATAGTAAAGCAGCAGATTAAATTAAAAACAATTAGGGACTTTCACTTTGTCATTGAGCTGGTATGCCTGTCTGGTCAGTGCTTTAGGCTCTATTAAGTTAGGCTATCCGCTGCTTATGAATCTGACAAATTCGTGTTTGAGTGTTGAATTGCCTTATCTTCTCGTGCATTCAGAGTGTATCAGTGTCTTAAGCAGTACGGCAGAAAAACAGCAGCGAAACGCTGAGAAATTCCCATCAACCTAATTAATAGGAGATGGGGGAAATTCAGGCTATCAATTATATTCAGAATCTTCCTATTTACAAATAATTAATTATAAACAATAGCTGTAATTTAGGTAATGAAAGCCACCTGGCTAATGGCATTGGTATCATATGCTGCGACAGTACTTAGCATTTGGTGGATCTGCATGCAGAGAGTGTTGCATGGTGCGACTCTTCAGGGCATGGATCTGGCTAATTGAGGCATAGCACATACTTTTACTAATGGCGATGAAGCTATTTTGAAAAAAAAAAAAGCAACGGATGAAATGACTCCCTCTTACAGTGTAGGTGTATGGAAATATTGCTTAGATTTACACCTTGTTGTACTGTTTCCTGCGCCTTTATTAGCTGATGATTTCCTAGTATAGTTTGGATTTATCCAAAGACTTCATTCAAGTAGGAGTACTGACAATAACATATTAAGCATTTACTTTCCTAAAGATCAATATTTTATAAAGTCAAAAAACAGCTGAATGTGGGTTAAACACTCTGGATATGCAAATGCTGCTAATTACACATGCTGATAGGCAAAATGCTAACATCTGTTTCTCAGCTAAGCCTACCGTCATCAGCAGCAAAAACAAATGTGTACCAAAAAAATCTTTATGCGTTAATGTATAAATGTGATATATTTTGACAAGAGATAGAAACAAACACAAATCTCAGCGCGTGTCATGCAGCTTCAAACAAATACTTGCACAATGAGCACACGTGTTTACAGTGCAAATTTGTTTTTTGTTTTTCCTGCAAAACAAATGTAGAGCCTTGTTCCTATTACAATCAATGTAACTACAGTCATGTCTGGTACCGTAGTTGCAGAAATGTAGCCTACTATTATTTTATTAGCAAATAAAATACGACAAATCAACAGCTTCACAATATTTTCAAGCTTTTTTCCCATAGCTAAAGAAAGCTTTACCAAAACCCTGACTCTCAGAGTGCATTCCTCTACATTTACTGAGAGTGACCCCCCACGTCTCCCTGCAGAAGGCCATATAGAACTACAAGCCTGCAGGGGACTGTACACAGAAATGGCTTTAGCAGAAGCACAACAGGGCATCTCACTGCCTACTATTGTCCTAACAGACGAAAAATATGACCCCTACGGAGCACCCTTCTCTTTATTACAATCTTTAAAATTTCTGTCTGCTGAGGTGCCCTGAGATGTCACAACTGTTATATAATGGTGACAAAGAGAGCAGGAAATATCCCACAATCACTGCCCTAATTGTGATTCCTCCTGAAAGCTACGGATCTTCATGACTTTGTCTGTGACAAAACATGTTACAACTATTATGGTGCGTTGCCATTGTTATAGTGTAATTATTATCATAGCTCCTTCTGCAAACACTCGTGGAAATTGAAAATGAGGTCCGTGTTATTTGTCAAGAGGCGAGCGTCCATTGGTCTGGCAAAGAAACACATTACACTGACCAATTGCCTACTCCCCCAAGCGTGGCTGGGGAACTTGTACCATTCTGGGCAATTTGTTTCATTCTTCTTTTGCAATTGATCCCAGTATGCAAAGAGGACCTGGGGCAAGAGACTCCACCATCGCTGCCCAGCTGAACTGTGGTACTCTATGCTGTAGAGGGTTTCCTCTGTCTGTGTTGTGTGTGTGTGTGTGTGTGTGTGCGTGTATGGCTTTGGGGTTGAGGAACCACACTGGGGCTGCCGCCAAGTTCAATATGTCGGTCTTATTCTCAATATCTCATATTCCTATGTCAATACTTTGCCCTTATATTTAAGAGATAGATAGATAGATAGGATTTTTTTAAGTGGGGTTGTATGAAGTACTTATCTATAGTCAGTACAGTAGATGATGAGAGGCATGCCCCCAGTTTGGAGAAGCAGCAGCAGTACCAGTGGAGGAAGCAAAGCAATGAACTGTTGTGAACAGTGACAACAGCAAAACGCATTTAGTTACCTAAAAAAGTTGCACCTAAATGAGCCAAAAACGATCAAATCAGTTAAAAATACAGTATATTGAGAATTTTTTAACCACTTTACTTTGCCAACAGGCTTTTCCATCAGAAAACTGCCATTACATAAGGCAAATATCTCTCTCTCTAAAGCAACCACATTCCTTTAATAAAACAGTAATTTTACCAGTGGTAGACCAGCACTTCCCATATTCTGTAAGGTAAAATTACTGTTTTTGTCTAAGAAATCTGGTCCATCAGCAACATTTAAACTGATAACAGTTTTTAGGAGGCCTTTTTAGGTGGCTAAAATATGTTTTACTGCTCACCCTTTCACAGCAATACATTGCTTACACCATTTTTTACACCAAAATTAATACATATATGCCATTTTTTTTCAACACGTGAACCCAGCAAGAATAGGTGATTGAGCATTTTCCCTTTGTCAGTTAACCTTCGCCTTTCTGTTTTTTTCTGATATGTCGATAGAAAGCTGAGACTCAACTCATGTCTGTGCAGGAGTGCAAAAAGAAAGACGTTTTTAAGTGTCTGTTGTTCAGCACTCCATACTTTTGTAGTTTCTAATTGAATGTCTGCGTAGTTTCTCTCCTGCGTCTCGTTTGAACTTTCAGGTATCTGCTTTATTCTGCTGTTTTCATGTTCGCTTTCAGCTGACAGGAGTCGTGTTAAGTTACTGCAATGAAAAGGGGCTAAAGTAGCGTGTCCACCCGTTTGTCAAGTTTACATTAAAGCCAGAAATGACACTGCAGAGTCATTTGACCCGATTGCCGATTGTACCCTTTCACATTGATGACAAAAGCCATATTTGGGCGGGTGTTAGTGCCGTTTTGTCCAGTGTAAAAGGGGCTTTAGCTTCCTACACCAGTACTCCTGCTGCTTCTGCAAACTGGGGGTGTATCAGCCGCCATCTACTGTAAGTAATTCACTGACTATGGATAAATACCTCATCTACAACCCCACTTAAAAAAATGAGAACTATCCCTTTAACATCTTATTCTGTCTAGTAAGACCAGATCCATCCTATCCTGTCCCTTACTGTATAATTGGTATACCTTACCTAAGCAACAGGCTGCTTACCTCAGTGTTTTTAGTCCAATGAGCCGAAAAGCCTTTACAATGTATAGAGTGTGCTTGGACAACGTCCCTAAGATATCAAGAGGAAGTAGTCATTCCTGTGCTTCCTAATCAAGTAATTGATTGCATCTATTATTCATGAACTCCTTAGCCTGACATGAAGTTGTAAACTCAGCACAGCTTCTCTTCTTTCTACATCTCTCTCCTCTCTGCTTACACTTCATTCATCCCTTCACCCTTCCACTGCTCATCTAACCACATAAAGCTGTGGAATTAGTTTGCCAGCCTCTCAGCCTTCAAGGGTTGTACCCCTAAGCCCCAACTGCCAGTTTGTGTTTTGTTCAATATGGGCAGCCAGAAGTGTGAGGCCGTGCACCGGAGGCCGTCGGGGCTGCCCCCACAGGCTCTGCACTAGATCAGACTCTGGGTAATGTCATTGCCACTTCCAGGCTACAACATAGCTGCAGAGTTCTACCTTCACAAGAGCTACAACAGAGCAACTCAGTTGATTCCACAGAGACAAAGTGGAAATTACGGTTAAATCTAGAAGCACTCCAACTGGGACATTTAGCACCAGCACTGTTTATACATTTTAAATATTTAAAACTTTGACAGTGTGAGTATATGGTATGTCTTTAGATCCACTCTCAACTTATAAAAGACGATGCCTTTCTCTGTAAAAACCTGGATCCACATGATCTTTAGTATAGGTTTTTAAACAGAAAATACAAGTGTGAATTTTCAGGTTACTAAGTGGGCTAATATAACAATAAAGGTAGTTATTGCAGATAACCTGGTAGTCTGAGGAAGGCTGGTACACTTACTAATTTGCAATAATGCTACAACTAACATATTTTTTATTTTATCTTTTTTCTTGATTAATCAATTAATTGTTTGGTACTTAAAATGTCAGAATGTCAAATGTCAATGTACACAAGCCAAGGATTTTTAGTTTACCTTCACAGAAGACTAAAAAAAAACAGAAAATATTGACATTTTAGAAGCTGAAAACAAGGAATTTGGACATTTTTTCTTAAAAAAAAATGTTCAAAAATATTAATAATTTAATCAAACAGATTTTCACAAATTTTACTTAAGAGTTGCTAATAAAAAATCATAATATGCCATGGCTTTTGTTGAGTTCTTGAGCTATGAAGTTACACTAAATGTGTTAAGAGTTTGCCAGTTTAATGCATCGAGCCTGTTACCAAACACTTAGTTTTAACCAGCATGTAAAAAGAGATAAACACCACAGCCACAATAAATAATCAATGAGCCAGTCCCTAAGCTTCGTCCTGAGCCTAGATATTACCATCAAAAACAAAGTGTCTGTAGCCAAGAAATCACCATATCAATGGCACATGCCACAACAACCCTGTCCCGGCTTTCCCTCCAAAGATCATGCTAGATAAACCCCAAATAACAGAGAAATTAACAAATGCTTGACATTTGCTCAACATCCATTATTCTGACACTTCTTCAGAATTTCAAAAGGCTGAACGCATGCTTAATCAACATTCATATTCCCAGAGCGAGCCCCAGCACCATATTGCAGCCCGCCTCAGTGCTGATGAAAACGGCACATTAGGGCCCGATTCGAAAAACGTTCAGGGACTCCTCACCAGGGAGCTGTTGTGTGTGTTGTGTGTGTGTGTGTGTGTGTGTGTGTGTGTGTGTGTGTGTGTGTAAAAGAGAGGCAGTGGCTGTGTTAAGAGGGGAGGGATGCTTCACACTTACTTCTTAAGCATTTCCCAAAACAGAGGCATCTGCCCCTGTCTACACACCCTCCTACACTCTGAGAAATAACAATTCCTAAAGGGTTCTTCCTGAAATTCTGAGGTCCTACAAGGTTTGTCAAGGGTTCTTTGTAAGGTTCCAATAATTTTCATACAAAGAACCCCTTTTGGAAGAAAGGGTTTTGTCAAGGATTGTTCCTTGAAGAACTCTTTCACCACAAGTTCTCTGTACTTTAATATACACGGGTTCTCGGTAGAAACCCACCCGCTGGTTCTTGGTAGAACCCCCTGGATGCTTTCTAGACAAAAAAAATTGGAATATTAAAGGGTTCTTGATAGAACCACCTAGTTGGGTTCTAGATACAACCCACAGAATATACATGGGTTCTTGGTAGAATCACCTGGGTGGGTTCTAGATAAAACCTTTGGAATATAAAAGGGTTCTCGGTAGAACCCTTTGGGAGGGTTCTAGATAAACCCTTGGAATATAAAAGGGTTCTCAGTAGAACCCCATGGCAGGATTTTAGATAAAACTGTTGGAATATAAAAGGGTAAAAGGGTTCTCAGTAGAACCCTCTGGTTGGGTCCTTGTTAGCACCAGTGGAGAGTGGAAAGGTTCTAGATAGAGCCCCCTGACAGGGTTCTGTATGGAATCATTCACAGATGGTCCAACGTATAACCCTTCTTGTTAAATTCTCGGTAGAACTCTGGAACTTTGGTTCCAACCAAAAAGGGTTCCCCTATGGGGACAAGCCGAAGATCCCTTTATGGTTCTAGTTAACACCTTCATTTCTCAGTGTGTACTTTAATGAGTGTGCGAGCCATATGAGGAGTGAGCTGAATTGAGTTTTAAGGAGGGGGGGGTTATCATTACATCCAAATTCATTCATAATACAGCACAGAAGGACACAGAGGACTCTCACATTCCCTCCCTCTTCTTACACAGACTCTCTCTGGGGACAAAGGGTGGAAGGACTGGGGTCCCCTCCAGACCCAGGGGAAGCCAGGCAAGGCCTCAGAGAGCAGCCCATCATTTCCAATTCTAATACGTGGCAAGAGAAGGACGTGATGGGACTGATGTCACATTTCCCCCCTGCGCCCGCCTGCGATGAGTCCTCCCACCACCACCACCCCCCCCTTGCTGCCTAGCCGCAGTCCACACACTAGGCAGGACGCCGCGGCTGGCTAAGAGGAGGGCAAGGAAGAGAGGGCAGGAATGGGGGTTGATATTTGCATGTCCCTCCATTGTGAGTGGGGGTAAAAAGTGACAGCACCGTGTCCAATTCTTTTCCCCCAAGAGCAGCTCGGGCCCGGCAAGAGAGGCCAGGCTGACAGATGACTCCCAACATCTGTGTTATGCAGCCGTTACAGATGAGGGACTCCACATCGCAATCTCTCTCTTTCTGTCTGTCTGTCTATGGGACACTCCCTCTCTCCTCCCACCACCCACACTCGTTGTACGACAGAGAGAGTGACAGACCGTCCGTGGAAATTACCTTGAAATGGCCTATAACCATCATTTTGTTCAAAGTTTAAATTTTCCTCCCTTTAAGTCCCCAATCAAAAGCAATGATTATGAAATGGGCTGGGACTCAATACAGCTCTCAGGGAACTGAGGATAAAAGCTATTACAATTCATCTACGTCACTGGAACTTAAATCTAATGTTTTCAAGTCACAGACTGAGCAAGAGCTGCAATGGTTAGTCAATCAATCAGCTAGCTGTCAACTCTTAAATTAGTCGCCAACTATTTTAATTAACGATTCACCATAATGAGATGATTTTTAAGGAAAAATATGAAAAACTGTCTGATTACAGCTTCTAAAACAAGAATATTTTCTGGTTTATTTAGTCCTAGCCATGGCAGTAAACTCAATAAATTTGGGTTGTGGAAAAAACACAACATTTGAGGACACCAGCGTGGGATTTGCGAAACCATGATCAAGATTTTTCACTAATTTCTGACACTGTATACATCAAACAACTGATTGATTCATTGAAAAAAATAATTGACAGATAAATCAACAATGAATAAAATCGTTAGCAGCCCTATACTCCCAACCTCACTTGTGAAAGATGCCTGATTTTTACAGTCTTATTGAGAGACGAGAGTGTGTAAGGATTCAGAAAATACCAGTCATGACATGAATAAAGGATGGCAGAACCAAATAACAACAAACAACTGATAGGCTAGAATAATGCAAAAAAGGATTGACAGATTAACCAATAATGAAAATAATTGTTAGATTCAGCCCTACACTGGGCAAAATATCTCAGGATATCAATAAGACTTTTATTTTCTGAAGTCAATAGATATCAAGATATGGAAAACTGCATGTAAAATAATTCAAATGATTTTCAACACAATGATGTAATGCACAATGCATTACAGATTCTTTGCACATGTAATTGTACCTAATCTACATTGTTAATAATAATAAATAACACCTTTCTTTATGACTTTTTAACTGAAATTTGCTCAGAAATATTAATTTAGGCAGCCAGATTTCATAAAATGATTTTATCATCACAGTATGATTTCACTTTAAGTCAATAACAGATTATTAACTGCAGCTAATTACTGTACTACCAGCATGCATGTCCTGGTGAACATTTCCATGTATTGATTAAACAGATGTTAGCAGAGCTGCAACGATTAATCGATTGTTAATTGACTATTAAATTAATTGCCAACTATTTTGATAACTGATTAATCGTTATGAGTCATTTTTTAAATAAAAAAAATAAATAAATAAATAAAAAAGTCCAAATTCTCTGATTCCAGCTTCTTGATTGTGAATATTTTCTGGTTTCTTTACTCCTTGATGATAATAAACTATATTTGGGTTGTTGATAAAATAAGACATTTGAGGAAACACTGCCCAATATTTCTCACCATTTTCTGACATTTTATGGACTGAATAAGTAATCAATTAATTGGAAAAATAATGAAAACAATTGTTAGTAGCAGTCATAGATTTTAGTATTAAAAAGATAGAATAAAAAAACAATATGAATGCTAACATTATCACTTAACAAAATAATAGGTGTGTCCTCTTTTGCAATAAAAATACAACCCGTGCCCCTGACAAACACTGCCACAACCGCCGCCGTGACACTGCGAGACAACACATGAAGCTACAGTTCACTCAATACTGCTTGCATCATCTGGAAATCACCCAGTGCGATGTCAAATGATTTGATATCCAGATACCTGTCTTTTCTATCTCTCGTACCATTATAACCCCACCAATCTTCTGCCCACCCCCTCATCGCAGGCTTGTCCACAACAAACCGCTAAGCCCCCCCCCTCCGTTCCAACACCCTCCCCTGCCAGCTCCAGCCTGGCCAATATTTACGCAGTGGCAGGGCTCCCACACAGTCCGAGGGGACAGGAGGGGTGTGGGGCGGGGGTGGCTGACTGCCGTGCCTGAGCGCATGCTAAGAGATGATGGATGGCCTAGTCGATATGTTATGTCTTAAGAGCCTGATTTCCTGCCAGTCCAATCACTAACCCTCCAGAGCCCAGCTCAGCTGATTGGACAACCAGAATAATTTCGCAGGCTGTGAAAACACTGCTGCCGTGCCTGTCTGTCAGGCCCAGTGACGAGACTCAGGGATTTTAAAGAGCAAGGGCCTCCCCAAGATTGGTTATGGTGAACGAAATAATAACAATAACCAGCAAGACTAAACAAAAGAGCCAGCACCTCCGGGAGCAGGAGATCGTGCAGAATTATTGGAATGAAAACCGTCCAATGTTTTCCTTTAATTATTACACCCAACAGTACCACTTTTTGAAAAACTGGCATTTGGACTGTTTGTTGAAGACAGTTTGGATTAGGAAACCAAAAGGAGAAAAGAAACTCAAAATAAACATGAGAAGGACCTCCTGGTGTTGGTGCCTAAACACACAGGATATTGGATGAACTTTATACGCATGACATATTCTGTAAAATGCTGACAGTGAGAACAAAGGCGAGCTCGAGCTCCGCTGCGTCCCCTTTGGGGACCTGATACCTTCTTCTAGATTGGTGATTAGGGCACAATGGAAGTAGGAAGCTCCAAATACATACGACTTTGTAAGTGACCTCGACAGGATCAGCCATGGTGTCCTGGTGGCCTTGGGGGATTACACATGTTACGTTCAATAAAGTGAGGGCCCTCAGTGTCAAGGAGAAAGGCAAACACAACCATTAACCTCTCTCTTCGATTTCTGGATGTGCAGGCGCTGCATGGCAAAACATTGGCTAATACTGTAGTGTTGGAAGCCTACACAGAAACCTGTGTGGAATTCATTAGTGATCATAAGAGGTGGATTAAATGGGGTTATAAATAAATATATAATAATATGAGATTAAAAAAAATAGACACAGGAATAAACAGTGCTGCTATGGTGCATTGATAGATAGAAAGATGATAAAGTCACCACTGAATTTACCATAAAAGGGATAGTTCATCTAAAATCGAAACACATATTTTTCCTCTGGCCTGTAGAGCTATTTATTTATTCATATAGATAGTTTTAATGTGATCTGCTGAGTTTTACAAACATTGGCCATAGAGATGTCTGCTCTCTTTCAAACATAAGGGAACTAAGTGCCACTTGGCTTCTTGGGCTCAAAGCACCAAAAACATACATCTGAAAAACTCAGCAGCGACGTCTTTTTCCAGAAATCATGACCTGGTTACTCGAGATAATCCCCAGACCTTCTTGTCAGCAGTCTCATGGAGGAACTACTTTATTTCTATGGTAGAAAGAAAACAGTTCCAATAGAAATAAAATAGTTCCTAGGTCATGATTTTTAGAAAGAGACAATGCTGTTGAGTTTTCAAAAGTATTTTCTTGGTGCTTTGAGCACTACAAGCTGAGTGCCATTGAGTTCCATTATATTCGAGAGAGGGCAGACATCTCACAGTCTTTATCATTATGTATGTATTTTAATATGTATGTTTATGTGCTTTTTTCCCTGTAGTTTTACACCTAATGTTGTTGTTGTGGAACATTTTCTGTTTTTCTCAGGTTTATTAGAATTTACATCATTTACTTCGTAATAACTACATAATACATATTGTATTCCACTCCTTAATTTAGATTAGGCACTACATGATATGTGCACCTTGCACGTAATATGAGAGATGATTAAGATTGGTGGAGTGATATAATTTAAGAAGTGATGTGCCATGGTTGTAGTTGGTGTTCAGTTGTCCTACTGTTGCAATGGACATTAAAGTGGACCAAGTTACAAAGACAAAGCTGTGACCATGCTCTTGCTTTACCCATAGCCCGAAGTAGACTAATTCAAGCAAGCTGATAGTTAATGCTGAGAGTAACCAGCCTTAAGTTAACTGTAAAGACAATATATCCAAAACTCAGCAACTCACATCAAAACAATCTAGATGAATAGATAGAACTATAAGTAAGATTAAAAAAAAATGTATTTTTGATTTTAGAGTGAACTGCCCCTTTAATTTGCTCTCATATCATCTTTAATATTGTGTTTTACGCATTACAGACATGAATCATTTATTCACAGTGAGCAAATATGGTAAAAGATGCGTGTGCACAGCAGTATGAAGCTTTCACCCTCTGTCACACACACCTCCAGCTGTTCATAATACTTTAACACATCTGCTGAAGCTCCAGTCCAGCGTGTGACCACTTACTTTGGAAATCTTTCCTTTAGCATCTTCATACATTGACGGGTGGGTCGCAGTTGTTCAGTCCACCTCACTATCTCTTTATATTCAGCTCGGGACAGTCTCATCTTCCTTAGATTAGCTTGCTGAATCTTCTGTACAAACAAATAGTGAGAGTTTGAGTCTGATCTGACAGCTGTCAAAATCAGCTGTAACGTTTCCTCCTACACTGCTAACATCAAACTTAGCCGGCTAACGCGACACAATAAACACACATATCGCAAAATAAAACATTTTATGTAATCTTCGAAGAATTACTGAATCCCAAATATGGGAAACACGTTGTTAAATATGACTACAGAAGGATAAATAACATGTGAACGGGTTGTTTACCACTCAATCCTGCAGCTTGTAGACAGTTCCCTGTAGCAGCTTCCCGCTAGGAAGTTGAAGAGGCGACTTTTGTGTGAGCAGCACGTTGATTGGTTCATTCGTCCATGCGCTGAGTATCCTAGCACGTGATTGGCTACTTGGTAAGACGAAGGCGGCACCTTGCTAAAACACGCTTCTCGGTGCTCACTCTGCATCTCCGCAGCATCACTCGATTCTCGTCAAATTACAGAGATACAAAGGCAGGTGTTTGAAATGAATTGAAAAGACCCATCGAAAATTCTCGAATTCCGACAGAGCAAAGACTTAAAATGAAAATGATTACACTGCACGGACGAGGAGAGTTGTGTTCCAGAGAGGGAGAGAAAGGGAGGGGAATAAGACACAGAGGAGCAGAGATAAGGGAACGCCTTTTAAATGCGTATGTAAAGCACAGTACAGATACAACTTACTCAGTTGTGAATCTGTTTTACAGGTTTGAATGCCAGTATTGGTTTTCTATTTGCATATGGATTGCACATTTTAACAGAAAGGCGTAGTTAAAGCGTTATTTTTACATCATTAATTTAATTTTGCTGTACTAAACCTTCAAAATACAGTTTCTTCAACTGCTGATAAAACTGACAAGTTTCCACGGAAGTGCAGTGCTAATGTATTCTTTACATCAAGTATACCATATGCTACTGCTGTGTAGAGCTGGGTAATATGGAAAACAAATATAACATTTTTTTGTTGGACCAAATGCCTCAATATCGATTTTGCAACAATATTGTAGGAACAGTTGCAATAATTAAGCTATTATCTATCAACTATTAAATCAATCACTGCTGATTTAGATATTTGGCTGTGATTTGATAGTAGGTTTCAGTGATTTTCTGAGAAAAAAAGTCAAAATTCTTTGATTCCACCTCCTCAAATCTGTTTTCTCTAGCCCCCAATGATAATAAACTGAATATTTTGGGGTTGTGGACAAAACAAGCCATTTGATGACATCATCCTGAGGTTTGGGAAACACTGATCGACATTTTTCACCATTTTCTGACATTTTATAGACCAAACAACTAATCAATTAATAGAGAAAATAAATGACAGACTAAATGACAATGAAAATAACAGTTAGTTGCAGCCCTAATATAGGAACAACTACTGGTGCTTTCACAAAATATTAACACAATGAGATTTTTGATAAATAATCATCAGCAATGTGAATATAATGATTAGGCAGGTAAAGGGAAATGATGGAACAGCTTGAGCAGTCTTAGTTTTGAAAATTACATCACTTGTAAGCCTTTAAAACCAGGAAAATACAAGACTGCTGCCATATTACAATATAACTATATCCAAAATTGAAGATGATATCTGGTCACATATCTGATATCAATTAGATATATATATGTATTGCCCAGCTCAATTGCAGTGACATATTATTAATGTGAATATACTCTGTTCTTTCACCTTTGCAGTGGTTGGAGCAGGGGCGTAGACAGGAGTTCTGCCCCCCACCTCCTGAGAGAATATCGGCCTGGGCTTTTCTTAATTATTTCCTACAACCTGCAGGAATTTTTGTGGGCCATCTCCCGCCGAGGACCCCCAGAATCATCAACACCTTTCACCTCACCAGTGAAGGTAGCTAGTGCTTTAAATGCCCCCGGCAGAAATATGTAAATCAGACCAAGGATGATGATGTACTGTAGTAGAAAATCCTTAGAGATTTGTAAAACATACAAGAATTATGTTAAATTTAAAGGATACATGTTTGCTCTGCCTCCAAACTGCTTGCATTTAGCTATCTTATAGTTAGAAATGCAAGCTGATATTTGGGGAAAAATAGTCAATAACTAATAAATGATTTATCTTGTTTCTTTATTTCCCTCTGAACCATATGATTGCTTCATGTTCCTGAGTGTTGATTTTAGTCAACAGTGAGATAGGACTAAAATCTTTAAGCACTAATTTGTCAAATACATCCCCTGAGATCAATATAATTTTACAATGGCATTGTTGTGTAATTAGTCTCTGAACAGTGCTAAACCTCAGTCTACCCCTAATAGATTTTCTCTTTAACCTTCTCTCCTTATACACAAATGGATGTAAGTCTCAAAGACATTTTATTGTGTTTCATTTTTTTGTTTTTGTTTTCTTTCTTTTTTTTTGTTTGTTTTGTATTTTATTTAGCAAAAATAACTCAATTAGAGCTTTATTATTAATCAAAATATTATCAAAATCACAACATCTCCAAGTGCAATATCCAAATCACAGAACCCTGCAAATTTTTGAAGAAAGTATGACAGGGCAGCGTTAAAATGAAGTATAGTGCTGCAGAGATGTCCTGACCTACAAATGTTGTTCTCCAGATGTACAAAAACATGTTGGTTTTTTTTTTGCTACAGACCCCAAAAAATGTCACATCATGATGATTCTAATGGTTATTTTTTTCAGTGAAAATGAAAATTGTGATGCAAAAACTAACTGTGATTCATATAACAATCGCAATATCTGTCAAAATAATTGCAATATGATTTTTGTTTCATATTGTGCAACCCTAAAAACAACGTAACCATCACGAATAATTAGCCTTAAAATGCGCAAAAATCTCAACCACATTGACATTATTGTCTCGTAGTCTAGTTGATGATATCAGATAATTCTTTGGTCTATTCTTCTGACATCAACATTGCTGGTTTCTGCCGATGTTGGATGAACAATGCATCGGTGAGCAGAAAGGCTCTATCTGACCTGTGGTGCATCAGAAAATAGAGCTCATTGTTGTTGGGCAGTGTAGTATGATGTCTGAGATGAGCTGAGGTCTCGGGCTGTGTGCTCACCGGCACAGTCCGCGGCTCTGAAAGGGCTCACTGCTCTGTGGTGGCTACAAAAGGGAGCTGTGTAGTGGGATTGGTATGGCCAGATAAGATCAGGGCCTCTGAGGAAGTCTGGTCTGATTGCTACAAAGGGCTGAGGTCAGGGGCAGGAGGAGCAGTTTACTCATCTAGGTATCAGAGGATCAGGGGGGGTTTTGTGGGTGGGGAGCCTCATGTGTAATAGGTATAAAAGGATCAGTGTAATGTGATGGTATAAAAAGATAAAAATCAGAGAAGGGGTTGGAAGGCAGTGTACTGTAATGGCCCCAAAAGCGAGGGGATCAGAGATTTTGTTGTGCGTAGGTGTCTGCTCGTGTGTGTGCGCACACA
This sequence comes from Lutjanus argentimaculatus, assembly GCA_034769285.1. Taxonomy (NCBI): domain Eukaryota; kingdom Metazoa; phylum Chordata; class Actinopteri; order Lutjaniformes; family Lutjanidae; genus Lutjanus; species Lutjanus argentimaculatus. The sequence continues at coordinate 22,981,092 of JAWZSL010000003.1, read as the reverse complement.
CAAATGTGCATCTTTGATGGCTATGAGAGCCACAGTGGGCTGTGATGAGAGCTGATGGAGGGGATACAGGGAGAGGATGCAGGGGGAAAGACGAGTGCTTTGGAGGCTGCGTGTAAACAGGGCAGTGGTACACACGGTGCCGTTAACCAGCTGTGAAGCCTGCTCACAGTGGGAGATGAATTTACAAAGGATGTCTCCCTCTGATATCCAGGAGATGCTGCACTGATCTCTGCTCCACTGCTCTCGGCACACCATTGTAGTGCTAAGCACTGTGCCACTAATGGCACTTATATACCTTAATGCCTGGAAAACATTTACATTTTGCTTGCAGCAGAGGGAAAGTGTGGCTGTGCAGGGGAGAAAATGTGTGTGCGTGTGAAATAGGGCTGGGCAATGTGGCTTATAAATAATATCTCAATATTTTTAGGCCATTCCGCAATGTGCAATATATATCCAGTATTCAACTTTCATGGTTTTTTAACTTGCCCGGTCGGGCAAGTGGGTCAGAAATCTAGAACCCTTTGTCAATTTTTACTTGCCCCGGTACAAATGGTTTTATTTATTAGTGACTATCAAATAACAACAAAGCCTAAAGTTAATGGTCATGTTTAATCTAGAGCTGCAACATCTATAAAATGTCAGACAGTAGTGAAAATTGTCTTTTCCCAAAGCCCAAAATGATGTCTGTAATGTCTCAATTTGTCTGTCAAAAGTCCAAAGATATCAATTTAATATGATAATAACAAAGAAAATCAGAAAATCTCTGGAAAAAAATGAATCTTCTGCCATTTTTGCTTTAAAAATTACTTTACGATTAATTAATTGCCAAAGTAGTTTGATAGGTTAACTCTTTTTTTTACCACTTGCCTGGTTGAGAAAGTGAGTTGCCAAATTTACTCACCGGACATGGCATTTTACACGTTTTCTCTATAGTAAACAACCGGAAATTCTCAAATAGTGCAAACATATCATGTTCTTGTAGAATATGATGCATTGGTTTAAAGCTACTACAAGGAACTTTCATATTTCATTATTTTGGAGCCTCCTGTGAACAAAAGTGGTAGTGTCCACGTGATAACCACGAAATATAACATCAGAAATAAAATTATCTAAAGAAAAATCTCCTCCTTCTTCCCTTTAAGTTTCTTTTAAGGTGCTACTCACTGTAACATTGCCTCAGCAATTGTAAACACAGGCTTGCTTCATTTGATTTCAAGGAGAATCAAACCCGGTGACAGGCATTAAGAATAACTATACAGAAAAAGAAATATCTTATCGCTGATGGTCTCGTCTGCTTATGTAGGTCATATAGTGGCATCAGTATTAAACTGAGACCGTTTCATAACCAGTTAAAAACTCTTTGTGGTAGCTTTAATAATGGATTCATCATTTCGACTAATTTTTCAAAGAAAAATGTCAAAATTCTCTGATTTCAGCTTCTAAAATATGAATATTTCTGGTTCATTTAGTCTGATTCATGACAGTAAACTGAATATCTTTGCATTGTGGACAAAACGAGACGTTTGAGGATGTCAACATGGGGTTTAGGAGATAGTGATCAACATTTTTCACCATTTTATGACATTTTATCCACCATACAACCCACCCATTCATTGAGAAAATAATTGACAGGTTAATCCACAATAAAAATGAATGTGAGCAGCCCTATAGTCCCAATGCAGCTTGTGAAAGATGCCACATTTTTGCAGTACCACCCAACAGTATATAAAGTAGTTCAAATTAACACAACCTTTAACATCTACAGTAAAATGCAACATCACATTAATGCAGCTGTAATACTAATCCAAAAACTTCGGATATAATAGTAAAATACTGGCTGCAGGGTTGGGCAATATGGACAAAATCAAATATTACAATATTTTTGAATATTGTGACAATATTGTAGAGATGAATATTGGTGCTTTCACAAAATATTAACACAATGATATTTTTGATAAATAATTATCAGTAATGTACCCATTACTATAATGCAACCTTTAAAACCAGGAAAAGACCACACTTATATCATATCATGATATAACAACCTCTAGTCTCATATCATGATATTGATATTATAGTGATATTCCACTCAGCCCGAGTGTGAAATAGTTCTTTTATCGACAGCATCTTCAGTCGATGAATCTAAGATTTGTGAGCTTGTGTAATTTCCTTTCCTCATCACACAGTTTAAGGAAATTGCCAGTCCTCCCATGTCTCACACATTAGTCCCTCCTTACCATATCCAGAGATATTACTCACCGTACAGACGGAGCATTTTGTTACACTAGATTGTCAGCATTACTGTCATAATGTTTCTTTTTTTTTCCATTTGTGAAGTCAGTGACTTCACTCCTCTGCACCACAGAATTGCTCTCCAATCTTCAGGGAGTCTGGGATCTCGCCTCTAAAATTCACAGTTTAAACATGAGGCAAGCCATAACCAGGAAATGCCTGTAGTATTAGCAAGGTATCGGATTCATGCATTCCCCCCTGAACAGCATGACTGCCCCTGAAAATCCCACATCCATATTTTACATCACGGAAGACAAGACACATGTGTTTCGCCCTCGCTTTCAAAGCTGTTTCTTCCATTTATTTTATTATCCTTTAATGAATTTAATTAGAAGACATGTAATTAAATGCAATTGGGCTCACCCCCATAACATACACACACACATGCACGTGCAGACACACACATGCACACATTTGGCTGTAAATTGCCCAAAACAACATGTGTGATGTGAGCAAATTTAGTGGATTAATAGGGGATTGATAATATTTTGGGATTGTATTTCACTCTAAACGGCTGCACTCGGAAACAAAGGCTGCAGCCCAGGCTCATTAATCATAGTCAACGGGTTGCCCGGGTGCAATTTGCATGTCCGAGGTGGCTGCACATGCTGCCGCTCGGACTAGGCTGCTGGATCTGCCTCGATTTGGCCAGACCGTTAACGCTGCGTCAATCAAGGATAACCCAATAACGGTATGACAGAGGAAGAGGGAAAAAAACATTTTCTCCTCATTACCCAACACTCCCTTCCCCTCCCTCCCCTCCCCTGTCTGCCCAACTTCTTATTTTAGTTAGCACTAATTACACTGGCCTGATGAAACCATCCTGTTACATTTATTACTGAAAGCGAAAAAATAAGTTCTTGTTTAAGAATTATGTTTTTTAAATACTTTAATATTTAAATATAAATATTTCATTTTCCAGTACATGAATACACTTTTTAATATTAGTGCTGGACAATATATTGATATTATATCGCCATTGTGATTTGAGACCAGATATCATCTTCAATTTTGAATATCAGTATTAGAGTTGCACTGATTGATCGATTATTAAATGAATCGGCAACATATTTTGATAATTGATTAATAGTTTCTTTAGTCCTCTATGACACTAAAGTGAATATCTTTTGTTTGTGGAAAAAGCAAGACGTGTGAGGATGTCATCTTACACTTTGGGAAACGGTGATCAACATTTTTCAACATTTACTAAAATTTTATTGACCCAACAACCAATTGATTAAATGATAAAATAATTAACAGTTAAATCAAAAATGAAAATAATCATTAGTTGCAGCCCCAGTCATTGTATCGTTATACAGCATAAGTGTTGCTTTTCTTGGTTTTATAGGCTGCATTACAGTAAACTGATGTAATTTTCTGAACTTATCAGTCTCTTCTAGCTGTTCCAAATATTTGCCTTCACCCACTTCGTCATTATATCCACAGTACTGATGATTAGTTATTAAAAATCTCATTGTGTTAATATTTTGTGAAAGCACCAGTAGTCATCCCTACAATATTGGAGCAATATATAGATATTTGGTCAAAAATATTGTGATATTTGATTTTCTACATATCACCCACTCCTGCTGTTGGGTAGTTTAATCTACAGCAATACATTCGACACTATTTAAGAATTTACAGTATTTTAGAGAAAAAGAGATATAACGTATATTGTGGCATAGCCCAAAAACATAAATGATATTCCTTATGGTTATGTTGCCCAGCCCCAATTAATATCATCCAAATGTGATAATATTTGATTTGAATGATACATCAAATAGAAGTCTGTAGTCTTTTAGCCTTTCAGAAAATTTGGGGAAAACAATCACTTTTATCTATAAAGAAAACTTTTTTGGTTGGTCTGTATTTTTCGTCAGTCACAGTTTGGAGCCTCACTAAGCCATTTTAACTGCAGATAATTGGGTTGAGGCGTGATGCAGTGAAGTTCAAAATGTAGCACAATTTCACAAAGCTGTAATCTCACCACCGGCTCCATACACTGAATTCTAATTATCTCGTCATGAACTTTAAAAAAAGAGGCAATGTTTTAATGGCTTTTTAACTCCATAAGAGGTGTGTGCGTGTGTGTGATAGAAGCTGATGCATGTGTGCAACGCAGGTTTTTGTGTGTCAGCCCACACACACACACACACACACATGCAGACACCCACCATCACCGCCGCACACAGACATGTGAATGCAGCTCGTGTGTCTGGTCTGGCCCTCTCTACCTAGCTCTGCTGCCGAGGCTCACGCTGTGCTCTCCCCCCATCCCCTAATATCCTGGAGGCATTTTTCTCATTATCAAATATTGTTTGATGTCTTTGTTTCTTGATGATTAACCATGGTCACCAAACACTGGTCTGGATTGTTTAAAATTTAATTTTGGGGGCTCTGAAGTACCTGCAGAGGGGGCTGACTGGTGGGGACACCCGTATTTTATGTATGCTATTTTTCACGCTGAAATGCAAGAGGACACACATTGAAAAACACAATAAATCCTGGAGGAGAATCATTAGTGGAATACTAGTGCTTTTTATGACCATTGTTATTCAACGCTGTATTGAGATGCAGTAAATTATTCTGTTTATTATGGCTTTATGGATTCAGTCCCATTTTGAGAATAATTATGTTGCTCCTCATTCTGCATAAATAAGGCTGCTCTCTACTTTTCTATGTGTTTAAACATAAATGTAAAACACTGTAAATATTTATTTTTCAGTAGCCATTTTTAGTTTTCCAAAGATGATTTTTATTTGTGCATCTTCTTCATATTATTCGCACTGATCGCGTGTATATTTCTGTGGTAATTTGAACATCATAAAGACTAACATCTCGCCTCAGGAATCTAAGATTTATGACGGAATCGACATTGTAAGCAAACAAATAGGGAAACAACACTCTCCCCTAATGTCAGCATGTCAAAACTATATTGAATACTTGAAATATCTGTGTATCTACGGCTGAATAGCAGCCATTGTATCGGTCTAATGATATTATCCTCTGAAATTTGGAGTGAAAGAAAAATGGCAGAAATGAGCAGTACCATTGTCTGCCCCCGTTTTATTTAAACAAATTGCAAGAGCAGAGAGACACAGACAGAGGGAAGGAAGGAGCGAGGCAGAGGCAGACAGACAAAAAGAGGGAGAGAGTGCTCCGTAAATGAAAGGTTATGCGTCGTCCCATGTGTTTGTATTGTCAATAACTGGAGAAGGCTGTCAAGAAAGTGGGGAGATAAAGGTCAATAACTCAGGCAAATGTGTTTGTATTTGTACACTCCTGCTGATAGCACAGCAAACGTCAGGGCCTGTGTCTGACACCCCACAACAATAACACAAATAGTGGGGCTAGCACTAGAATAGTCATTATTATTGTTTGGTGCTGGAAATGAGAGGGAACCTCAGCACATGGCAGTGACAGCCGGCGCGGTGTCACTCAAACGTCACTCCATAATGAAACACGCCGGAGATCAGAAAAGGCGATGATAAAGTGTAAACACAGAGAGATTATGCTGCTGGATCATTTTGATATTTGCCTTATTTTCTTGTCTCTGAATAAATATGATCGTTAGTGGGTTGTTTTGGAAGCACTTGAGTCAAAATGTAAATATTGGAATAATTAGGGCTGTTTGTTTTATTTATTTTTCTTGAAAATAAAGTTCCTAAAATTTAATTTTACTTATCAATCTATGAGTTTCCACTCAGTCCTGCTCATGAGGCATACATATTGTTAGCAATATTTTTAGACTAAAGCAAAATTGTGAATTAAGCCCTTTAAGAATAGAGTTGCAACGATTAATCGATTAATCGTCCAGTTGTCAGCTATTAAATTAATTAACAGATTGTGGCTGTTTTTGTCCACTCTTAAATAAAATCAATGTATTTAACAAAATAATTTTTCTTTCCTTTATGTCAGCTTGTGTTTTACAGTGTCCAAAATATTTACCTTTGCAGGTAATTAGAGCTTCAAATCAGAGCCAAATTAGAGCTGCAACGATTAGCCGATTAATCGGTTAGTTTGTCAATTATTAAATGAATCACCAACTATTACGATTAATGATTTTTTTTAAGAAATCAAGTAAAAACTTTTGATTCCAGCTCCTTAAATGTGAATATTGTCTGGTTTCTTCAGTGCTTTAATGACAGTAAACTAAATATCTTTGGCTTGTGGACTAAACAAGACATTTTAGGACATCATTATGGGCTTTGAGAAAACACTTATTAACATTTTTTGACAGTTTATAGACCAAACAACTAATTGATTAATCAGGAAAATAACTGACAAATTAATCGACAATGAAAGAAATCCTTAGTTATTTTGTTATTACACAGCCCTAGTGCTGTGTAATAACAAAATGACACTCTAAATCTGTATACAATTTCAGTATGCTGCCATGCACTTTATTATAAACAAATATTATTAAAATAAGTATTATTTATTATATATATAAGTAATAATACTGATGATTTACAGACTTTTTAGAGGAATTTTCTGTTTTCCTCTTAAAGACAAAATAGCAAGTAAATAAAATTTCCTCACAAGGTTAAGCTGTAATGTAAAAGCTTAATTTAAGTTCAACTGTTATTTTATTCCGCAGCCATTTAGTGCATCTCTCTGTGGCCTTGAGTGTAATAAATGTGCAATTAACAGACTTAACTAATTCATGAGGAACATTGTGAAACTAACGAAGGGCATAACTACTGTACAGACGCCGCTGTCATTGGTGAATATTGTTATTGTTCTGCTTTTAATTGCTGGAGGAGGAGGAGGAGGAGGAGGAGGAGGAGGAGGCAGCATGTTTTGAATATACGTCCTCGGTTACCATAGCAAAAAAAAAGAAACACTGGCTCCCTCCTGACAGTTATATCTAACGTCAGAGGTACATGGAGGTGTTAACTTCTCTGGTTTAACCAGTTACTGAACGAATGACCCTTTTTAACGCGCAACACAAAGAGAACAGATATAAGTAGTAATGGATCAAGTAACAGCGTGAAATCCTCGGGCCATTCATCTTGATCTGTGGTCAAAGAAAAGGTCCCTGTATTTTTGTGTCTCATTAACACAGATGCTTCCGTTTTTTATACCACATATAATTCTGCTATTTTAACTCTTGTCACTGTGGAATCAGCATTAAATTGTGAGCTTCTTTCTTTGAACAAACTGCAATAATTAAAGCCATAAATCATTTTAAGTAAATAAAAAAATACAGATTTAAATATACTTCTCATCCCGTGCTTGAAGTATATTTAGGTGTATACCTGAGGAGCTTGTTTTCTGTTGAATCATCAGCACACGAGCCTGCAAAATTTGCAAACGTTGTCCTATTGTTGTGAGCAGATGAAGCAAAATGTACTTTTAGTAAGTATATAAAGTCCATAGGGGAAAGTGGATCCCTCTCCCTCCCCAGTCAGTTTGTTTGTTGGCTGTGGAGCCTCGTAGTGGTTTACATTACATATGATTATGTAAATCTGGAGCTGTTCCTGTGCATTATGGGCCAACGCATTGTCAAGATCTTTTCTAAAGCAGTCAAGTAGCTATTTCTGAATTCTTTTATTATCTGAGAGTGCAACAAAGAAAGTCTTTTGTTCACTGTTTGCCGCACACACACTCACATGCAAACACACTCACACATACACGCGCACTGCTCCTGCTGCCGTCCGTGACTTACTACTGTCCCCTAGTGGCGCTCGGCTCCACAGTCTCCCCCTAACTCTCCATTTCCATCAACTTTCCACTCTTCCACTCACCTGACTCCCCCCTGTCTTTGTCCCCCACTCCTCCTCTGTGTGTACCTTCTCTCTGCCTTATCATGCTCAAACATTTAAAGGGTTGATTTGTTGTATTGTATGACAGAGAGCTCCAATTATGCATTGCTGTGTCCACAGTGGCTTCGCCTTCAATGGCGGGCTCAAACAGTGTCAACAAAAACAGGAACCCTGATGTTTTGTGGCCATTGTGAGGCCAGAGCTCATGTCAATAAGGCATTGTTTAGTCAGAGTGCCACACCGAAACTGCACTGAGAATGTTATCAGACCTGTGGACAAAAAAGGGTGTGCGCATAATAGTGCTAAAATGTAAGTATGATTGTTTGGACAAGCCCAACACAAATGCACACAGGGACCAGCTTTGGAGCCTTGTCACCTCTTCACACACTGATTTTTTTATAGCTTAGATACACAGCACACACTTATGAAACAAAAACCTTTTTGCATCCTGTTCTATAATTACACCTCGATTATTTATCCTTTTTAGAATATTTTTAGCAAGGTCAAAAGAGTCCTCTCTTATTCTTGCCATCACTGAGCTGATCCCCAGTTAATAGTATGCATTTTTGTGCTTTTTTGTTTTCCGTTCCTGATCACTATTTCCTTCCCCTTTTATTTTTTTCCAAACAGTTTCCTTTCCCGATTACTGTTCCTTTTCCTGATCACAGTTACCTTTCCAGTCACTGTTTCTTCTCCTGTTTGATGTTCTTTTTTCTTAAAAAAAAATGCTGAAACCATTTAATCAATTATTAAAGTAGTTTACAGTCAATTTAATAATCGAATAATAATCAATCATTCAATCAACAAAAACAATCTGCATTAAGTTCTGTTAAAAGAAAAATAAAGTTTTCATATATTTGCATATAAATATAATATATATGCCGATACTGATATATACTTATGTAGCTGTTATAGGCTGATATCAGGCTGATAATTGGCTGATGGGTATATGGGTCCAGCTCTAGTGTAAAGATCTGTACTAGGACGGACGATATTTATTATAAATAATATCTCAATACTTTTCGTCTATATCACGATGTACGATATATATCTCAATATACACATTTTCTCTAAAATAACATACCATTGGGGCGGGCCAGACAAAATCAAATATCACAATATTTTTTACCTCAATATCAATATTGTGACAATATTGTAATAATATAATATTCTAAGATACACAACATGCACTTTTATGAAACATCTTTTTGCATCTGTGACTGTTTCACCCCTTTCTATAATTACGCCTCGATCATTTATTCTTTTTTAGAAGATTTTTTAGTTAGGTTAAAAGAGCACTCTCTTCTCCTTTCTATTCCCTCGGCTAATAGTATGCATTTTTGTACTTTTTTGTTTTCCTTTCCTGATCACCGTTTCCTTTCCTGATCACTGTTATTCCGGCCCTAATTGGTGTGATAACCTGGAACAGTGCTAATAAACAATAGGCTAAAAGGGTCAGTCTCCACCGGCGCTGCACGGACACACACAGTCAAGTCACTCATGTCAAATGACCAATTATACAGGTTATAGAAGATGGCACCTCCGTCTCCAGTGCCCCGTCCCTCCTGGGATAGCTCTCCAGCAAGGAGAGGGCTATCACTCAAACCCAAACCACATTCATTCATTAGCCTGTTAAGATGGGCATCAATTATTCATTAAGAAGGTGGCCAGTGGATTATTTCTGTCAGCACCGGGCTTATTGTATCAAAGGTTGATTATGGCTCGGTTGATTTAGTATGCACTATTGTCTGTGTGATCAATCAAAAAATGTAATCAAACTTTCTTAAATAACAACAAATATGACTTTAAATTTTTGTTTTGTGGGAAAACATTTCATTTTGGTTAATTTAGTTGGAAAGTTTGTTTAAAACTTTCATATCAGCATGATCATTTATTTAAATTTTTGTTTGCACTAAAGTCCACAGCAGCATTACTTTACTGAGAGTGCATTGATCTGATTCTTTTTAGAGCCCAACCGATATATTGGTATCTACATCTAAATCCAGCATCAGTCTGGCTCTCGCCTTTCTGTTATTACACAGCACAGTTCAACCAACTTCAACTTGCTATATTATATGATTTGGTGTCTTCTTGATTTATGAGTGAAATATGCTCACCACCTTGCCTTTATTATTCCTGTCCTTCACTAACAATCTTGTGCTCACCTCTTTTTCTTTTTTCCATGGCATCATCCCCAAAAATTCACACTCACACCACTCTGTAAAATCTTTTTATTAGAATGTTAAAAAGTCCTGTGGGGATTTTTTTAGAGAAACTCTCTGAGAGGGAAACCAGTAAAATAGTCGTGCTAAACTGGAGAACTGACAAAGCCTTGGCTGAGACTGCAAGCACGGATTAATACAGTCCCATTGTTTCCTATGTACAAATGCCAGCAAAGACTTTAAGTATTGATTACATTACACATAATACAATTAAACTAGTTGCTAACTTTTTAGAAATATTGACCTTTTTTGCTTCTTTTATGTGCTTTTTATACTGATATCACTAAAAAGTCAGTTTGACTGGTAAAATTATCAGTTATTTTCGTCAAGTGAGAGACTTAGAGGAGATTCCCATTACCGTGCTGTCCATGATTAATACATGAAAGTGGTTGTCTTAATTTAATTTGATGCCTACTTTTTTCTTTTCTCTCTCTCTTTTTTTTTTTTTTTTTTTTACAACAGCCTCAACATAAAGGCAGTTTGTCAATGCAAAATACAATGAAATGCCTGCACATTAACCTACTTTTTTCCTTCCTTTGGCCCACAGGATAGCTTTTGAAAACAAGAGCAAGCAAAGTGCCATTTAAGCAAACAGGTCGTGAGTGAGGCAATGTTTTAGCAAATACAGATGGAGTGTTTGGGAGATTAGCATCCTGTTACAACACAAGGCAGCGCACTTCAGTGTCATGTTTGCAGGACTTTTCGATGACAAATTTGACCTCCGACTTCAGAAAATTGTTCAAAGCAGCAGATAGCATTCAGTGTAGCAGATACGGCATGTGAAAATACACAATGTAAACAATTCTTTCCTTCTTTATCAAAGAACTTTTTGTATTCTTTCGGATTTGTTTTACCTGACTTGACTTTTTGATTGAGTTACATGCTGTGAAAAAGAATGTATGTATTTTTATCAGTGGAATATACAGTATTCATACATTATACATATATTAAGGACTAAAAAAAGGTGATCATCAGACGATATTCTTTATACAGAATAGAATACACTGTTAAAAAACAAAAAAGTTATTTATAACTTATAACTTATTGCAATAAATTTTTGAGTCCAACTCCAACTCTAAAGTTTTTAAAAAAAAGTTTTACCAACTACTAATCTTTTGTTGAGATAATGTGCTTTTCTTCTTTAGATGAAACTCAAAGATTCAAGTTTATCTGAAGAAGAAATGTAAATTATCTTAACTAAAGATTACAGGTCATCTTATTTCAAAAATTAAGAGTTGGGCTCAAAACTCAAAGTTGTCTTTAAATTTTGAGTTGTCTCAACTTTTTTTTTTTTTTACAGCGTATACATAATATAGAATATATACATGAACACACATTTGTCACACATTGATCCCTCAAAAGGGATAAACACCTGTGACAAAAATATAATGGAGGCAGTTAACAGTCTAACAATAAACTTAATTGTCCAAAATTACTTCAGGTCACTGAAACAGTAAAGTTTCATTGCCTTTTTAAAATGAAAAAAGAACACAAACAAAACAAAATGTATATATGCACATACCGATATATTGGTTGAGCTGTAGTTCAAAAGTCTGTATTTTTTCTTTTTTGACGCTTCCTTTTTATTTAATTTTCTTTAAAAATACAATGTCATCTCTGTTAGAGTTTATACAACTTATGCTTACAGTCACAATCTCATTGCTTTGCGTCTATCCACTTTATCAATAAATGTATTTTTGTTATTGGTGCCGTTTCTTTGGGAACTGTAAATTATCAGTTTTCCCATTTTTGTTCACATTGGGGTTTTTTTATTCTCAAAATATGTGTCGTTATATAGGAAAGTCCTTTCTGTAACATTCCCTCTAAATTCCTTTCTTACTAGCAGCTAGTAAAACCTTATCTGATCCTTCTTTTTGTATCTGTATGTAATTTTCTCTATGGAATGTATATAGACTGTTTGTACATTTTTCTCATAAAACAACAAAATCTTATTGAAGTCCACATATTGTCCTATTTTGAGAATATAATGTTAATGTTACAGGCTTGAATCGCTTTGTATGCAAACACGGCTACACATACACACACACACAGCAGTAAAAACTTTATGTGGTCAGAACACTAGATCACTCCTCTGGTGTGTTTTACACCAACCTCTCCACCCTTCACCAAGTGTTAAAACAATATCCAAGTGTCATGTTGTCGCACAATGTCACCACTTCATGTTGGTTAGGAAAATTCATTGAGGGAAAAAAAAAATCATAGGTGTGTCTCTGTTTTCAGAGTCGTAATGAAGGATAAACATTGTGACGAGGTGACAGAGCGCAGACCTTGGACTTGGCCCTCGGCTTTGAGCCGCAGCAGGCACTTACATACGATGCAATGACAGGTCTTAGAGATCGGGGGGGAAATTAATTCTCGCTCGGTGTAAAGAAACTATTCATAACAGCTTTGCGTGAAAAAACGTTAACAATTTTTCATACACGGATCAAAGTGGCCATCTGGTTAAATTCATACAGGCTATACCTTATTCATGCACCTCCTTTACTACTCTCAGTGGATTCACTTAATTTTCTGTCTTCCTTTTTCCCTCAGGTTTGTGCAGCACTTGCAGAGTGAGACTCTCTCAAGAATGTGTCTAATTTAGTGGCTAAGAGGCAGATTTATACCTGTGCTAGTTATGGAGAAGGTTGCTCCCTGGAGAAGCCCAATGACTGTTTACGGGCGGCCCGACAATGCCTTAGCAGATGATGAAGCACCTGCCAGAGTTCCCCCATGTCTGCTCCATCCCTTTCTGTCTGTCTGCTCGCCTCCCTTCCTCTCACTTTCTTTCTTCTTTCACTCTTCCTTCCTCAGCCATCTCTCCTTCCTCACTCCTTCCTGTCTCCCGCCCTTTGTTTCTTTTCTCAGCAGAGCCACATCTCCTTCAGTTACCATGGAGTTGTGCATTTTACAACCATTCCCACCGCTCTCCCCAGAGTGAACCCATCTACTTACGCCGTCTACCACTGAGAATAAGAGAGTTTTCGTCTCCATGTCCCTCCACCATCCCTCCCCCCGTTTTACAGACATGCTGGATAGACAAATCGACAGCAACACACTCGCACACACACTGAGGCGAACAGAACTGTGGTCAGGTTTTGTTTATGACAGGGAAAGGCAATATCGAGATTGTTTCAGAGTAGTGTCATCACGTGAAATGTATCGCTGTCAGGAGTGTGTTTTATACGTCTGGGCCCTTGGCTGAAGCCATTTTGGGAAACAGAAAATATCATATCATATGACCTCCTCTGGTATAAAAGTAAACTATCAGCTGTAAATCCGATACACAACTACAGTAGTGTGTGTGAAGAAGAAGGGAAGTGAGTTCTCTGTGACACGGAGCTCACTCGTAAAATAAAGATCAGCTGTTTCTTGCAGTAAATTCTAATGAAGACATAGGAGATGAATTTCGTTGATGTATATGATACTAGAAGTGTTATTAGATTTCTTGGAGTGAACGACTTTTTTAAGAAACCTCCAGGTCTGTTTCTGATATGCTTACACTGATGTGGCTTTCAAAACTGCTGGCTGAATGTTAAAATGCAGTACTCATGTTTGCATCTGGCCTCAAGCTGAGCAGCTGCATCTTGGAGGAATGGGAAAATAAAACAGTGACCATGCATTTCATTTGTGATTTATGCTCATTTGCTGTTTCTTTTCACCAAAGAAGATTTAGTAGTTTTATTCACGTAGGATAATGATTAATAAAAAAAAAAAACCCAAAAACAATAACCAATAATTAGCTGCTTCTCATGGCCGATACCGATATGATGACCAAGAATTCCAGATTTTTGTATTTTTAAAAGAAGTTCATTTAACCTGTAATTTATGCACACCTGAGGGTAAGAAAAGCTCAGATACTGTACAGTGAGCAGAGATCAATGATTTAATACGCCATAGCTCTAGCCTAACCAAATTTAATCGCAACAGATCATTATTACAACAAAAACGTATATAGTTTAATATAGTTTATTTATTTATTTGTAAAAGCATGATGTACATTAATCAACATTCAAACAAATGTAAATGCACTGGAGTTAGCTAAGGGCTAGTTTTCATTAGCATAATTTTTCTAGTAAAGTACATCAAAAAAAATTTTTATAGAGTGTTTTGCTAAAGAATTCAAATTAAATGCTTTGACATAATCTGTCAAATCAGATAAATCAGATAAACTTGGCCGTTTATATCTTGGGAGGATGCACTGCCATGTTTCTACAGTAGCCCAGAACGGGCAAACCAAACACTGGTTCTAAGTTTCGTCTTTCCTGTAATATTTTTTGTTTTAATATCAGCCTGCTACGTAGTGCCACAGTCAGCAATAAATAGTCTTCTTCTTACACTATTGTATTTTAGAGTATATGTAGAGTATATGTATTTTATATTTTCTGAGGTGGTACATGGTTTACAACGTTTAAGAAAGACTGGCCTACATGCTTGAAAGGGGGAGTTAGACGAGGTGTTTGCAATTTGCAAGCTTACCACTAGGTGCTACTAAATCCTACACACTGGTCCTTTAATTTCCCACAACTTCAAATAAAAAGAGCAAATAATAACCTGTTTTTGTCTTTCAAATATTATTTACTTTCCCCATAGAGAAGACTTCTAATTTTGGTTGCCTCAGATTTTATATTTCCTGCAGTACAACCCAATAAAATCCCCAAACATATTATTTATGTCTCTCCTTATGTCATTTGTGTATTAAATCATAAAGCATTGACCAATTCTTGGTCACAGTGCTATAATTCCACTTCTTCTTTCTCTTAAATATCCCGGCTGCATTATACTCAATGGGCCGTAACTCGTTAATGTATGTGGCATGATTCTGCACCTGTAATTAAGTGTCAGTTTATAAACACACAAACACTAATAATACCCAGAGCTTTTCTGGGGAGAGCCCGGTGGTGGCAATAGCCCATCCATCAATGTCCCTAATGAGGCTCTGTATAGACAAGTCAGTGGAGGCTTCCTGGGCCGTTCAGTCTTATTTTTCATGCTCACAATGATAACCACCCAAATCCCCGGTAAGATGATATCAGCCAAGATAGGGAAGATGTTAATGTGTGTGTGTGTGTGTGTGTGTGGTTATTCAGGGTCCTGTTCAAAGTTCCCATTAACCTCACTGTCATTTTAGTGTTGGTGATGTTAATCAAAACCAACACCATTAAGTGGGAGGTGGTTAATATGGCTTCTGTTTTCAATGTCGCCATTAATAATATGATGCAGAGAGAGGCCAACTCAAGGAGCTAATGAGGTGTCACAGGTCATTTAGACCAATCAGAAGCCACCACAGGACATTAGCCAAACAAAGGCCTTGACTCTGCCGCTACAGTGGGACGACACAGCATGTAAGAGAGGACATAGTTAAGGCAACAATAACATACTTATAAAGCTGTGACAAGCTGACACCAGAACTTTGTTTATTTATGGTCTCAGCAAACCCGACATTCTCCACTGAAGTTCTTATGAGTGATAATCCTCTTCCTGTTTATTTGAATTATAGATCTCTCCATGTGTCTCTTAGGCCGCAGGAGCAAACAGCACAGAATGTGGTCGACATGTTTAGCTAACAGATAGATCTACAGTTTCAGAAGCTGAGGCCCTCGCACTGCGGGACGGATTTCATGCTCCGGATCATCACCGCACCAGGGCTGAGAGAAGGTTTGGACTGGGCCTGGAATCCTACAGGGTAAAGGAGAAAGTTTACAGAATCATTTGGAGTGCTGATGATACATTTTAGGACCTTTTGATAGCAGAGGCCAGTGGTCCAGATGGCTTAAGTGCCCATAAACAGTGTGTCTTGGCCCAACATGTATCAAGCACTTGGAAGCAATGTGAGAAGAAGTTTATAATCTTTTTTATAAAACTACAGTCGCCAAATTCTCTCTGTTGCTTTGCACCTTTTTGCCATGCAGGAATGCTGTCCTTTGGCGCCTTTCCAGTCAACATGGGTCTGCAAAGCTGCTGGGACAAATTTAAGTGGAGCGCCATCAACTCCATCATCTCTACATCTAGACAGGCTTTGGTCTCTTGCCTGAATTTGTGTCTGCAATTCAGATGATTGTACATTGTTCTAGACATTTGTCAGAAATGTGATCAAAAGTAATCAAATGTAATAAGTTACATTACTATGATGAAGTACAACTGTAACACTACATGTGTTTGGGTGTCTTACAATCTTAACACTATTAAACAAATGGACAGAAAATATAATTGGTGTAATTTACACAAGGAATGCTGGGGACATTTCCCGACCACTTTCTAAAACTGATTTTGTGTCCATCACTTTTTAAAAGCATAATTTATTAAAAACTGTTCCCAAAAAACAACTTGCAGCAAGGAATGTTAACAAGTAGATGATAACATTTTGAGAATTATTTCTTTTCACAGTAATACAAAAAGCAGCATTGAAACAACAAAGTTTGATTTATTATCAGGAGCTAACATTGTTAACGTTATTCCTTCAGTTGTTTCTATTTTGTCATAATTTAGAGCAATGATATTAGATATTGTTATCTCTTGGCTGACTGACATGCACTACTGTTTTCTGCAGTAGATAAATTGTTCCATTGTTTGACATGGTGTTACAGCTGTGGATGTGATGGATGACTTGTGCTGTTACTTGTGCTGTTGATATTGTTTTGCATTTTATAATGAGTATTTTCATATTGTGGACTCTGCAGTAGCCTAGGCCATGGTCTTCTGATTAGCTGTTTTGCATTTTATTTTTTTTTGTGAATCGCCATAATTAGTACCCACTTTGACCTCATACTAACCCTATCACATTACCTAAAGTCACATAAGTTGAAGACCCTTTAAAAATGTTTTTTCATCTGAGCCCTCACTTTATGTCTCCATGACTTTTCAACACAAAATGATGCACTCAGAAGGAGCTGAATTTTGCGGGGAAAGTGTTAAGAAAACTAGAAGAATGACCTCTCTTTTCCTCGATGTTGAATGTGACTGTGTTGCTCTCTCCCAAGACTCCAAATATTTGATATCTGCTCTGAAACTTACCGATCATTTCCTAGTGTTCACATCCACCTAGTGATTAGTGTGCATTAATGTAACAATAAGGAGAAATACTTTTAGACTCCTTGATATTTCTGTCTGTGTGCCAGTATGAAAGCAGTCAGTGTGTCAGCGGCTAATGACAGAGGAAGTGACGTCTGACAACTATGGCCTGCCACTGCGTGTGGTTCTGTAAGAGCAAAAGGAGGTGGCCACGTCTCAGCTCTAATGGAGGAGGAGAAAATGGCCGTGTCAGTCCTGTCAACGTATTATGTTTTAAACCTAGACAGTTGTTGTCGCTCTTGCAGGCCCATAATTTTATGCCATTAAAAGTGCCAAAGGGGGGAAAGAGTGAGGGGAGAAGGAAGGGAGGGAGGTGGGCTCTGAAGTGAAAGCAGTTGCAGGATTTCTCTACCTCTTGTTCCCTTCATGCCTGATTCCCTGCCACTTTTGCGCTGGAAACTTTTGGCATTTCTTGAAAGCATAAAGACTAGTTGGGGCTTTAAAGTGATCATAAAGTCAATCATGTTGGCTTGAATTACCCAGCAATCTCTGTCAGTTAGTCCCCTCTCAGCCGCTGTGCCATGAGACGTGTGTGGGAGTGGGGTGTAGACGCGTGTGTATATCTGTGTGTGTGCGTGCGTGTGTGGTCCTGTGTGTACGTTAATGTACGTACTGTAAATGTGTATGAGACAGGAGAGCAGTAGAAGTCAGAGACTCAATGAGAATTGATGTCTTGAGAGTCATTTTAATCTCTAACGGTCTGAAGTCCAGCAAAATTGTTGACATGTTAGTATCTTAGAAAGAAATAAGAGAAAAAAAAAACAAACACACACTTAGAAATTAAGCTGCTAACTAGAACCATATAGGCGCTGGCTTGTCCCCATAGGAGAACCTTTTTTGATTCCTGGTAGAAGCTTTTATAAAGGTTCCACTCAGAAACCAATACCTAGAACCATCCACAAACAGTTCCACCCAGAACCCCCTATGCAAAGTTCTACAGAGAACTCTTCTAATGATTCCACCCAGAACCCTCTCTGGAGGTTCCATCCCGGACCTTTCCACCTTCTAAGGCTGCTAAGAAGAACCCATGCAGGGTTTCTACCAAGAACCTTTTTACATTCCAAGGGTTTCATCTAGAACCCTCTGAAAAGGTTCTACCAGAATCCTTGGACATTTCAAGGGTTACATCTAGCTCCCACTGAGAAGGTTCTATCAAGAACCCTTTAACATTCCAAAGATTTCATCTAGTAAAACCCAGCCAGAGGGTTCTACTGAGAACCCTTTTACATCCCAAGGGTTTTATGTAGAACCCACCGAGGTGTTCTACAGAGAACCCTTTTATATTCCAAGGGTCTCATCTAGAACACACTCAGGGAGTTCCACCGACAACCCTTTAATATTCCAAGGATTACATCTAGAACCCACCGAGAGGGATCTTAACATATATTTTACGAGGGTTTCACTGGGTTCTACCAAGAACCATATTGTATTCTATAGATGAGGCAAAACATGATTGAATGCCACAGATTATATTCCATTTAATAATGAAACAATGTTACAATTACCAATGTTTAAATTGAGAAAACATCTTTTAACACCCACGCTTTCAACAATCCTTGAAAAAAGGGTTCTTAATGGAACCAAACAAACCTCAGCCTTTCAGTAAGAACCTTTTAAACCCTTATTTCTGAGAGTGTCAAGGAATAGACTTTTAATTTTTAGGGGAAACTATACTTTTAAAAGCAGAAATTTAAAACAAACCGTGGGGCCAAATTATAATGCCCTGCAGGTCCGAGCAACTCTGACACTTCTTTATGAATTGCCACTAATCGAAAAAATGTTGGTGGGAATTACTGTCACTTGTTCTGATTTGTATGCATGACAACCTTTTTCATCTCAAAGAATACTAGACCCCACAAGGTCTTTACATTATGGGCAAACATTTGCAATTATGATGAACTCCGCCAGCTTATCTCAAAAGGAACAGGTTCTTACTGATGGACAAGTAGACGTTTTAATGAAATAAACTGCTTTGAGCTGATGAAATAAAGATTGCGCCACCTCGGGGCACACTCAAATTAAATTATCAAGATGACTGCATGCATGCCGCTCCCATTAACTCAGGTATGGTAACAGCCTAATCACACTGCACTTGTTCTATATAGTATTTGTGAAGCAGCTACTTTATACAGTTTTTCATCCCCTGTCCTATTTCTCAGCCCTGGCCTTTCCTTTTACTCCATTCAGAAGGATGAACCAATGTTAAAACCATGTGTTGTCCCAAGAGGATGAGCGAGTGGACACTGTGATGCATGCAGTTTTATGCGTGCAGATAAACATGGGCCCGATGGCTTGTCAGAAGCCTGTGGAAGGAGCCCAGAGTCCTCTGCCTTAAAACAATGTTGGTGTTGGGGCGAGAGGGACTGACTGGCAATGGGAAACACCTGTGCTGGGGTGAGCAGCCGGGCAGTATGCTGAGGAGGGGGGTGGAGTGGAGGGTTTACCACTGTTACAGAAGAGGAAGGGAAGGCAAGAGGGAGTATAAAGCCAGTTGGAAAGGCCACTACATCCTCACCATTTGCTGCTGAGAAGTGGAGGTCTAAAGGAAATTAGTAACTGTTGCCTCTTATGTTTTAACACATATGTGCTGGCAGTATAGAACCCGAGCCTGAGGCTCAACCTGAGAGGCTGTATGTGGTCGGGCATATATACTGTAGATACATTTGTTCAGACCATCTGAATTTTAGCTTTTGGTTTGGTGGAGCAGGGTTTCCCCCAGCAAAGTTGTTAGGCCTGGTGGCAAGTATCTTTTAACAGGGACAGACAGCCAGGTGTCTTTATCGATGAAAGAATTTGCACTGAAAAACTGGAAATCTGAACATTCTCCAGTGCAAAAACATCAGATTCTGCTTTCTGTCTGTGAAAAAAACAATAAGCTTTGCTGGATCAGGGATCCTTTTCTCAACATCTTACCACTGTAAAACCCTTAAGATTGGCCTGTCTAGTTACTGTAAGGTCCTGATGAGAGCTGCAAAGATTAGTCAATTAATAGATTATTCAATTTAAGGAAAATTAGTTGGCTTTCTTTTTTTTTCTTTTTTTTTTTTCATTTTTCATGCAAAAATATCACACGTTTGCTGGTTCCAGCTTCTCAAATATAAGATTTTGCTGCCTTTCTTTCTCATTTATGATAATAAATGAAGAGTCTTTGGACTGTTGGTTGGACAAAAGAAGCAATTTGAAGATGTAACTTTGGGTTCTAGGAATTTTTTTTTTTTTTCTTTTTTTTTTTTTTTTTTGACATTTTCTAGGTTATACCAAAAGTCATCAACCTGCAGCTCTTTTGCCCCTCTGCAGTGTCTCTGTGTGGCTTCAACAAAACATTCCAATTTTCATTCATCAGGACTTAAGTGATTCTTAAATTCTCCATTTGTGAAAATGTGTAGCCTATGCACCACATTAAAAAAAAATGTTTTAATATTTCATCAGCTAAAATGTGCAGTGCAGCCCACATCTATGGCCCGATGCCTTTTCCTCTAAATTTTGCTGGTGGCTAGCCTTGAGTCTCCCTGGGCAGGCTATATATGCCAAACTCCAAAAAATTCTTTGAGGAAAATGGAGAATTGAATAGTTTCAGCTCCAGACTCTTTCACTCCAGAGAGTAAAGGCTGTAGACCCATGGATTAAAGGAGTAATCGATTAATCGTGAAAATAATAGACTGATAAATCATTCATGAAAATAGTTGTTAGCTGCAGCCTCATCTATAGTCTTGACTGTTGCCCCTTAAATTATAACACATATGTGTTGGTAGTATGGAGCTCAAGCCTGAGGCTCAACCTGTGTTCAGGTATATACAGATACATTCACTGAGTACATCAGAGTTATAGCTTTCGTTATGGTGGAGAAAACAGTGGAAATTCAGAAATATGACTTCAATATTCAGCTATGTCTCCCAACGGTATTTTTGTGCCGATGCTATCTATCCTCCAAAAATTTTCTGATGTCAGAAATTTAAACAAAGGCATTCCTTTCTTATATCATAATATTTGAGTAAAGATTTGGCTCTGCTGTGACAATCGGAGGGCTTATTTTTGGATTTAGTCTCTGTCTGTGTGTAACAGGAGGTTCCAGGAGCAACTACAGCCACATAGAAACACTACAGCTCAGTGTTTCTGGCATCCATAAGCCTGTGGCAGCATTTCAGACAATCTCTCTACACTAAGGAGTAACGTCTCCAGTTGATATGTATTCTGACTGTTTGTTGGCTTGGCTTTAAGATATTTTGATTAGAAACATGTAACCTTTTAGCAATCCCAGTAGCTTCTAAAGCTTGTTTTTCATAAGGTGAAAGGATCATTACTTTAACAACTTACATTAAAAAGTTAGCATTCATGTCAAAATGTCTTGGAAACCCCACCCCGCATCAATACAAAATGATCAATTAATTCATTTCTATACAGTAAGAAACAACTGTATGAGGGCAATTCATGCAGGCACATCAGTTTTATTGGTTTTTAAATAATACATAGCTATGTAAAGTGTGCATACAGTATAAACATGCAAATCCCAAATGATGCAAAGAACACACAGCACACTTTTTTTTTTTTTTACAGCCAAACATCTTACCCTGCTGTATATCCATCAGCCTCTCCTCAGCGGCCCAGCGCTCCACCCTCAAGTCAGGTTGATCATTCCATCTCCTGCTTCTCTATCCTGAGGTGCCTGCTGTCAATTTCAAGACTCTTCCTTTTAATTTCATACTTTCCACAGTGTAAGCATCCATCTCCGCTGTCTGCAGCACCGTTAGAGGGTTCAGAGCAAAGCGGTGTGAAACAGGCTGATGTGTAGCCCACAACTGACAGGGAGAAGCAGGAGTAATGATCTCCTGAAAAAAAAAAGTAGTATCCTGTACACACAGTTTGCAGTCCTCACTGCACATTTTCCATATTCTAGTTTAGTTTAATTTATTTATTTCACTCATTTTAGTGTGAATTTCTCAATACCACTTTTACAAAAACAGACGGACTACCTTTACACATTCCAAAACTGCAAAATCAGCAGGAGGTAGAAAAAAAAAATTACCTGCCCCTTTCTTAGTAATAATATAACATAAATAGATGGACTTCTCCTTTTCACAGATCACAAAAAACAACAATACATACTAAAATAAAGTCTCTTAAAAGATTCAACCATACTCAAATAGCATCAATGACATCCTAACATAAATATGTTAAACTGTCAATTCTAGTTCATATCAAGTGGTTTCTAGTTTTGATGTGTTGATGAGACAGGTGTGTAGAAGAGGCTCTCATGGACCAAAAAGATGCAGAGGAATTGGGGACCTACTTAATTTTCCGTATGCAGTCTGGATAAGGTAGAGGTAAATCTGGTTAATATTATTTAACATACGTACATGCTAATGAATTGTTTGCCTTGTTGTATCTATTACGTTCTTCTTATTCATTGACTGATGCTCATGTAAATGTATCCTTATAGGCTTGTTCATAAATGTAGCCTGTAATATTATGGAATTTGTTTTGGAATATTTATATATTTTTTGAGAATTCATTTTAATTCTGTAAGCATTTTGAGATACATTTAGGATTGTTGATGTACAGAGTGCTTTATTTTTTTAGTGATATTTTTAAGCTCTGGATTTTGTTGTGTGTTTAATAGCAAATTGGTATTTTTGCATTTTTTTTGCACTTGGAAAATGTGATTGGTTGCAGACTAAAAAACACTTCCTATTTAAGATGGCTTCCCCTTGACACAAACTGTTAGCCTGATGAAGGTCTAGTTTGAAATGTCACAAATAAATGTTATATTGCAAATTAGACAGTGTGCAGGAATTCTTTTGCAACTTGATGATCAGAATTTAAGAAGTGAGGTTTTAAGTCTAATTTCCATAGTAGATAATATGCTGCAAGAAAATTTCACAAGTTGCTCTTCAGAGAGCATGAGTGATGTGTAATAATAATAATACTGAGTAATACAGGGTTCAACATTAATGTTTTTTTCACTTGTTTGGTCAGGCAATTAAATTGCTAGATTTATTAGCCCAACGTGGTATTTTACTTGACCTGGGCAAGCGGGCAGTCCTTATTGTTGAGCCCTGAAATATGCCCTGATGTGACATAATCTGCTTTAGTTTAGATTGATACCATGCTACTGACAAACCAGTTACAAGCCTGTGTAATCGAGCATAATTATTTAATTAATTTAATGGATAATACAGCATCTGTATTCTAACTGGCATTTAGAGTATCGAGGGTTGAAATCTGGCAGTCAAACAGAATTATAATCTCGCGTATTCGTATTGATAAATGAGAAATCAGATGTATTTTAGGAATCAAGTGTGCAATCAGTAGATTATATTCATGTTGAAATTCATTTCGCTTCCTTTGACATATCTGGCATTTGAAGATAAAGTAAATCTGCACCAGATTTGACATATAAAATATTATGAAGTTTAATCTTAATTTGTATACACCCAAACCAGAATTGATAGCATGCTACTTACAAACCAGCTGTATAAAAACCTGGTGTAGGCAACCATAAAATACAGTAATTTAATGGATATTACAGTAGCTATTTTCTGAACAGACATTTACAGTATCAGTGTTTGAATCTGGCAGTTGTACATTGCTATAATCTTGAGTATTCATATTGATAAATGAGAAATTTGATGTATTTTAGGAATCAAGTGTGCAATCAGTACATTATATTCATGTTAAACTCCATTTCTCTTCCTCTGACACATCTGGAATTTGAAAATAAAGTAAATTTGCACAAAAAATTGGTAATCTACTTAAAAATTATCCATTAGCCCTCTCATCGTCTCCTCTTTCCTGATCTTTCTCTCTCTGTCTCTCTGCGTCTAACAAAATTAATTACTGTATGTTTTATTTTATGAAGGTGTCAGGATGAAATGATGAATGGCTTGTAATATCAAAAGATTAAAGGCACAATGCAATGAAGGACGCGCCTGCTTACTCTGTGGTAGCGCTTACATGCAGACACATGTACACACACACACAGTCTCTGGGGCCATTGATATCTGGTTTCATATTTGATATTAACTTACTGGGGGAGTGCGTGTGGCCACAATGTCATTACCAGTGGTAGAGGGGCATAATAGAAGTGAACTTTTCAAAAAGGTCCTTATAATTGCAGCCTGGGCCTTTCTTGATAAAATTCCATATTGATATGTACACTGGTCCCCTCATTACGGCCACAGATGAAAAAGAGCATTTCAGCGTTCTTTAATGAGCGCTGTACCAGTGAAGGTCATCTTAATGGGGTTCAACTTGCTGTTGGGAGCCAGAGGTAATATTCTAATGAGAAAGAGCCACTACACCACTCTAGTAATTCTGTAATTGCACCCATGGATGCCATTTTATTGTTGCCTGTGCAGTGGTATTGAAGTCCTTTGTTGTCATTTGCAACATTGCTTGTCCTCTCTGGTCTGGTTTGGTGGTCCAGCCGAAGCTCAATAAGCACATACGCACACACTCTATTACCATATTTCAAATCCACTTCACACACCATCCAGTGTTTATTGGAAGCTACAGTTTATTCATTGCTTACTTATGGGTGGAGGGACATCAGAAGCACCCAGCAAAAAGAATGAATATTAACCCCAGTGCACAGCAGTGTGGCAGAGCAAGGACAGAGGGAGTGTTCGTGTGCATTTGTGCATGTGTTGGCTGTGTTTGTCTGTGCATGTTTGCCTGAGTGCATGTGTGTGTCCAAAAAGAAAAAAAAAGAGAATCTTTATGCCTGAGGCTGTTTCTCCTCTGAATCTCAGACTACTCCTTAGAACGACAGGAACTTTTTCATATTGCAGTTATAAAGTGTATTTCTATATCAATTTTCCTCAGTATTGTTGTTGCTGCTCAACATTTTCAGATTCTTAAAGGTCTAGTGTGTAAGATTTAGGGGGATCTATCGGCACAATATGGCATAAATGGAATATAATGTTTATAAGTATGTTTTCATTAGTGTTTTATCACCTGAAAACAATAATCATTGTGTTTTTACCTTAGAATGAGCTGTATATATCTACAGAGGGTGTGGTTTCTCTTTCACTGAGTCCACCATGTTGCACTGCCACGTTTTTTACAGTAGCCCAGAAAAGACAAACCAACACTGGCTCTTCTTTTTGTGTTTTTTTGTGAATTTTGTAACCACCGTAGGTCCTACATGCTTTGAAGGGGAGGGTGAGGTGTGCTGTTGCAATCTGCAAGCTCACCACTTGATGCCACTAAATCCTACACACTAGTCCTTTAAAAAGTATGCGACCAATTAAGCATTGTACTCCTGTAACACCATCGGACTCATGATGGACAAAAAAGTATCAAAATCAACAGAGGGTTTGGGTTTGAGATGTCAGCTTGTTTTATTCCACGTATTTCTCTTTCTTGTCAAAACATGGCGTCTACATTACCCAAGATGCAACTTGACAGCTGATAATTCTGTCAGAGATTTGGGCGTGTCATGCTACAAGCAACTGATGTAGCCTCAAGCTGCTGGCCTCAAGCAGAGATGAGGAGTGAGCTACACACGTCTGGTGAGTGACTGTAACTGAGCTAATCACACTGCAGTTAGCGCTAATAAATGTCTAACAACAGTTACTGTTATTGGCAGTCTTCATAATGTGGTGAAAAAAAGTTGTACAGATGTGCATATTTCCAAACTTCCTCAGTTAACTGCTGCTAAATTTGTTCCATGTTGGTTCAGCTCACAAAGGAACAGCCAGAAGGAGCTACAATGCTACCGAGCAGACTAATCAAAGTTGTTGCGGTTCAGCGATGTCATGCTGCGTAGTTGTATTTGTGTGTAGGTGCAGTCAGGCTGCTGTATGAAGTCGGCTACGATGTAGATTCAACACTGGGGTAAAAACTAGCCTTTTAACTCTAAGTGACGCTGACTTAAGTGACATCACCTGCGGTAATTTATCAAATTATGCCCAGCATCCTCTGGAGGACGAGGGACTTAATACAGTGGTTTTCACATGCAGTAGCACTCCCCAAGACTTTGATGTGTAAAATCGGTGAATACCCCTTTAAGCAAATATAGGCAAATTACATATTATGTGAATACACTCTGAGACAGTGAACATTGAACTCAGATGACTGATCATCTGTTTCTGCTCCGACAGTCTCCTCGTCAGTCCCACGGTTCTATAATATATCCACGATCGCTTCACACAGATCTGATGTAACCTTTCTCACATTAATACATGAAACAAACAGAAATATCATTTTCCGCCATGTTTTTTCTACATTGTTATTTACTATTTGAGTTTCAACTGGCACTTTTTAAAACGTGTCATATTGTTGCGTCCTCTTCTTCTGTGCTGGTATAATGTTTTCCTACTGGAGAATTGGAGCATCCTACAATTTATCTCAATGACAAAACTCCCAATAATTGTATAATGGTGGTTGGATCCTGATCCTGAATGACATTATATATGCTCAACTGTTTTCTGTTGAGTCCCATCTCTGAATGAATGTCCCACTGAACCATGCTGACAAGACAAATGGACGGACGGCACGTGGCGACCATCTGCGGTTGCTAGGTGGCCTTTCCTCCATAACAACCCTCACATTAGCTCTACACTCAAATGAGAAACAGAGCAGTGTGTGCTGTACTGTTCTTCTGGTACCACCCCTGTTTAGACTTACAGTAGCTTTTAGTCCAACAGGTTAATGGCTTGAGACACTGAAACACTCAGTGAGTTAATGTCAGTTGCACAATAAATAGGCTCTATTATATCTATCAATTATAGATTGATTTTTCTGGTTATTATAAGGCCATCGTTGTCTCTGAAGATAAAAGGGTGAAAATAGTTAAACATAAACTAAAACAGGCTTGGAGATTTCTCCCTCCCTCTTCCTCTCTCTGCTATTATTCCCTCTTTGTAGGTCACGTCAGTTTAAACAAATATTTTCACCATGACTTGTATGCACATGGGAGATGCTCAACAGATCCAGAGATTAAAGGTCATGCAGCTTTTTCCCTTTTTGGACCCAAAAATAATTTTCAAAGTCACGAATCATCAACATTCGACTTCCCATCCAAAACTGTTTCAATCCGAGACAATGATGAAAAAGATGTAACCTAAACTTGCAGAGTGAAAGCTCAGGGGCATATACTCTTTGGGGAATTAAAATGAGCAATTTGTCAAATTTCATTCAAAGCAGTGAAGTGCAGATGAATTTCAATTTGTCTTCTTAGACTGACTGAAATAGGAGAGTGTAGAGGCTGTACCATATGATTCAGGTGGCTGTGTAAAAGTATGAGGGAGTTTTAAAGGTGATAAAAAAAAAGAGGCAAGGCAGTGAATATCATCTTGTAGATAAGACAGCCACCCCGCTTTCCACAGGCTACATCCGTTTTATCGCATCTGGCAGCGAATTAAGGCACGTGTGGGGGGAAAAAAAAGGACGATTGAAAATGAAACCCGAGGCTAAGACCGCATTCAGCCTGACTGCTTTCTTCCCTCAACACCGACATTAGGCTTTGATTCTCACATGAGATCCTCTGATGATGATGATGAACCATAAAAAATGATATAGCTCAATAAAAGTACAAAAAGGCGCGAGTTCATAAAGAGGACCGGAGGGCCATGTTAGGTTTGGTCCATGCCAATGCGTTTCTTCTCCCTCTGCTGGCTTTTAGAGATGATTACCTTGGATATTTATGGATGAAACATTTTTTGATTTGAGGGAGTAAGTGTGGCTGGATGTTTGTGTCTGTTGGCTATTATGAGGCTGCACTCATCCAACAGAGAGGTATTTCTCTCGCCATTACTGAAGATCTATGACCTGTTATCTGCAAAGGCGGGAGGTAACTAAGTACAAATACTTTGTTACTGTGCTTAACTAGAGTTTTCAGGTGTATGTGCTGTACTTGAGTATTTATTTTTTGGACAGCAAGATGAAAAATGTTAAAGATGTAACAAGGTGAAAATAGATGTAACAAGATAAAAACAACATAACAAGACAAAAAATATGTACCAAGACATAACAAGATGAAAAAGATGCAAAAGACATAAGACGAAAATGATGTAACAAGATTACGCAACAAGATGAAAACAACTTAAAAGATGATTAAAGATAAAAACCACGTAAGAAGATGAAAATGATGCAATAACACAAAAACGACATAGAAGATGTACCAAGATAAGAACAACGCAACAAGATGAAAACAATTCAGAGAATGTAGCGATGAAAATGACATAACAAGATGAAAATTATGTAATATGACGTAGCAAAATAAAAACAATGTAAAAGACGAAACGATGAAAACGATGTAAACAAGATAAGACAAAAATGCCAGAACAAGAAAAAAAAGGATGTAACAAAACAAAAATTATGTATCAAGATGAAAATGATGTAACAAGATGAAAGCAACTTAAAAGACATAATACGCAAACACATCACATAGCTTTACACACATGTATGGAAATGTCCTTCAGCAGGCAACTTTTTACTTTTATGATTTGAGTACATTTCAGAACCTGTACTTTTACTTTTACTTAAGTTGAATCAGTACTTCCAGTTTTACCAGTCTTTTTTACACAAGTATTTGTGCTTCTGCTTGAGTAAAGAATGTGTGTACTTAACCACCTCTAGCTATCTGTTAAAAACTGGGATAATGTAGTACTGTTGTCATCACTGTCATCATAAATAGCACTGGAAAAAAACTGCTGTAATGTATGAGTGGTGATAGGATCGGAAAACCGACTGATATTGACACAGATTGAAAGGACAAATAGGACATTTGCTGGAGTTTTCTTGCTCACCTTGAAAGTCAAAGTCCAAAACATACAAATGGGTCACATGCCTTCATATATCATAATGAGACTGTGCCGATACATTGAGTTTTGTGCCAATACATTGTGGAAAATCAACCGCCATCTGCAGCCAAGAAACAACAGCAACATATTGGACCTCTCCTCTCCTCTCCTTCATTGATTCTTTCATCCTCTCCTCTGTATTGAAAGGAGTGCAGACTGGAGAAGGCAGGCTCTAGTGAGCACCGGCTCCCTCCTCTTCAGGCAGCGTGTGATGTGACTTGAGCCGTGTGATCTCCATGAGAGAAAACCCTGATGCATACAGGAAATAATCAGGGCAACACAGGCAGGGTTCAGAGGAATGCAAATATTTTCAGAGTGCTTAAAAAACAATACCACACACACGCGCACCACACCGCCAAATACTAACCCCCCCAACCATCACCCTCACACACACACACACACATACACAGGCATCGTACACACATTTAACCACAATACATACCCACACATACATCACACAACAGAGAGGAACAAAAAAAACAACAACCAGCCCCCTGACAAAACTCTCCCCAAGTGCATTTGCATAAAACATTAAGCTTAACAAAATGATTACACCTGACAAGTTGAGTTGGAGGAAGAACATCGCCGGTGGCAGCCAGTTACTTGCAGATCCTGCAATCATTCTCTCGTCAAGCAACTGTTTCATGGCCGCCTTTGTAGGCACTGTCATGCCGCTGCATCGTGATTAATCCTTCCCTTTTGTTTTTCTTTTCTCCCTTCCACCCCTCTCAGTCCCTCCCACAAATCCAATAAGTTGCCCTTAAATCAGGTTACCCTGCACCTTGCAGATAGGAGCATTGTGATGGATATGCCAAAATGCATGCCAGGCAGCATGTTTTTGTGCGGAAGCACTGTGAAATTGTACTGCTGTGATTCTGCATTATGGTGCTAAGTGTTTGTCTTGTAATGCAATTAAATGTGCATGTAAGCCGCCCCCACACTCCCCAAACTATTGTGTGCTGTATTTAATAATTTTATATACGCTCTTTTGTGACATTGCCATTTAACCCGAGGTAAAATAGAATAATTTAGCGGAGTATTAAAAGAATAACTTTAGAGTGTTTGCCATGGAGAACACAAGCTGGATCATTTTAGAAAAAAAAAGATGACTATCAAAACATTAATATCCTTCTCACTCATATAAGCCTGCTGAAAATTCCTAGCTCTGAATACTTTGCTGAAGGATAGCTCGCAGATAAAGAAAGAGAGAGATTATTGCCTCCTTTCATTTCTGCCCCCCTGGCAGCGGTAGGTATGGTAATATGGTTTTTGAATATTTGCAAGCATAAACTTAAGAAATGAGTGCTGATAAGGAGTGACAGCAACAGAGGCAGCAGAGATCTTCAGCATGACAGGCGATGTCAAAAACCCCGGTGACGCTGTCACTGTGACAAACTTTTCAAAAGAACAATGCACACACACACCGTTATTGAAGTGAGCTGCTGCAAGCCTCTGACAGTGTTGTCCCAGCAGTTAAAAAATGGAAACATCACCTAATTATGCACGCCATATTTTTTCTCAGAATACTTAAGCCTACAAACTTTCAACGTATGTCAATATACTTTGCAGAGCGCCCGGGTGCACAGGCACACTGGTGGAATGAAAGATTTATAGCCGAGATTCAGGCGTGTAATAACAGATTACATTCTGAAAAATAATAGAAGAGTGCACTTTGTAGAGTGCAGATCTCTGCCAGGCAACCTGTGTGGATGCCACATTTTAATTAGTAACTGTAATTTAAGTGCAGATTTTTTCTCAGTAGCTGTACATTTATTTTTAATGTAATTACATTTAACTAGTTACTTGCAAATAGTTACTTTCCAGCACTGCTTTTGTGAAATTTTGTGATAATTAGTGCATGAATCATTATATTATGGCCAAAAACATGAGGTGATGTTTACTTTTAAACACCAAAACCCAATCAGTTCATCTTTGTGTCCACGTGGGCATTTGTGCAAAGTTTTAAGAAAGTGACCTTTTGCTAAGCCCCTCCTCCAAACTGGAACTGTCCAATCATAGATTAGCAACTGTAACTAAGGCATCGCAGGCCTATCAAGCTTTGCATTTCTCTCCATGGTCAGGCAGTGTGCGTTGGGCTGTATGATGAGCAATATTCAGTGTTTCATGAGTCTGGACAGTTGTATTTTTTTTGTAGTCTTTCAGAAACGTAAAACACAATTGCACATGTTTGGGGAATGGATAAAACGTTCTCTTCATCTGCTCCAATGTAACCTGCGAGTGTTAGCATGTACAGATAACAAAAGCTAGCTAGCAGTAACGTTCCCTCCAGCCAAACTTGTACCACTGCCTGCTACACTTATCAAATCTGCAAGTGAGTGATTAGCGATAGTGATTTAGCCTTTTAAAAAAAAAGCCATGGTCGTCAGCCAGAAATGAGAAACCTGTTTCAGTTTACTTCTCTGTGGAAAATGAAAACCGCATGTTTCAACAATGAGTCCCAATTTTGGTGCTAAGTCTGCCACCGTTATCACCGTATATGTGCAGTGTGAGAATGGAGGAGAGGAGAGCAGAGCTTAGCGTAGAGTTAATTTCCTCAAGACTTTCTTGAGATATTCTATTCAGAAGAATGGGACAACCCAAAAACATAATGCGTGTGGCCACAGCTGCACCGGCATGGATGCATAAAAAAGGTTTTTCAAGGATTTGCAAAAATTGTCATAGAGCTCCTTCATGAATGTGCACAAAAAATTAGGATGGTGGGTCGACTGGTATGCAATTTTACTAAAGGCAACCTTAGGTCTGCTGGTCATGCACGTACACATTATGGAGATGATTAAAAACTTAAACTGTCAATTCAAGAACATTTTTTCAGGGATGGACAAAAAAAATATTATTATATTTCGAGCCTGCACTGTCTGTGCCCTGAACCTGACATTAACCTCCACCAGAGCAGGTGTCTGTCTGACATGTAGGTTCTGTTATTGAGTTTTACTCTTCTTTTAATCTTAGCTGTACTTTTATTAGCAACTCTGCAGACCCTGTCACGTCTGCGAGAAGCCGTGAGGATCATTACTTTCAAAAAGAACCAGCTGGCCCATTGTTTAGGCTCTGCCAGCTGTGTCTATTTTCATAACCCATTTTCCTTTTGTTCTGCTACACCTCCCTATAAAAGTACAGAGACAGGAAGACAGAGTTGTATTTCACCATTTTCATGAACTCTTACCCTTACGATAGCCTAACGCTCAACGCTTCGCTGTCAGTGTGTGCGCCTGCATGCACGTACGAGCCTGTATGTGTGTCAGCGTGCATGTGAGAGTGACTGTGAGGAGGAAGGCGAGGTCTGTAATCACCTAATCCAAACATACACTCGGGGAATCTCATTACTGGACCTAACAGTTCCATTTGAACCTTATCTGGTTTCAATCAGCCGCCTCTCGTTTGGAGCAAGGTGCAGAAACTTGATTCCTTTTGTCTAGAAGTCTCTGCTATCAGGGCTCTCCTGTTTGTCTTGTCTATCACCATCTTTTATAGCTAACGGTATTTTAAATTCTCCATCAGCGACTGCAGTGGCAGTAAAAAGCTGCTTCTCGTCATCCGGCTTGCAAGTAGCGGCGTGTGACATCAGGGGGTTTGTATGTGCAGTATGGACGGCTGCCATGGGGAACTCCTGCTAACCCCACACCCTTCCACACTAACCCCAGTTCTTCCCACAGCCCCCCATCCACATGCAAACGGACATTAAAACGAAACCTGACCCTGGCCCTGGAATCTGTAAGGTAGTGTTTTTTTTCCCTCCGTCTTTTCTTTTTTCCTAAACAGGGAATCCTACAGCTTGTGTGTGTGTGTGTGTGTGTGTGTTTGTGTGTAGTCGAGAGGGGGGTCAGAGAAAGGTGAGCAAGAAGCGACGTCAGCCTCGGCGAGTGGACTGTCTCAGGAATCCCCAGATTAAAAAACTCCAGAAGGTTGAGAGTCGGAGATAATCACAGGATCTGGAATTCACAATAACAAACTGGCCATATATCTACCTGTCTCCGGCCTTCCTCCCCGAGACGGCCACAGGGTCAACCAAATGGCTGCATTCCATCAACAGCTCTTTTTTTCTCCTCATGCTGGGCTCCCAATGAAGTGTCTGGAAGGATCAAATATGGCCTCTGAAGCTCAACTTTTAACTCTTTTACTCTTTTCCCTCTCTCCACCTACCCAGGAGGGGTGGGAATCTCTTGGCACTTCACAGTTCGACTCTGATTCAGAGGGCCATGATGCAATTATAAAACCAATATTGATGCATCTAAATTTTTGATTTCTTTACATAATTTTTTTTCTCACTGTGGGACTACTTGCTACTTTTAAAATATATTTGTAATGATCCATAATTAGTTTAATTAGATGCAACTTGCATACAGTGTAGCACTTGTTCAGCAGCCTGTTGCACCAGCTATACATAAATACTTTATTAAGTTAGAGTATAAAGTCCACACCAAATGATGTGTTGAAACTAGTTAGGCTGCAGATATACTTGCTGTTTAACCTTGTGATTGCATTTGCATATGTGCACCATTTCCGAGGACGTACACAGCCCTCGTTCCAAACTGATGCAGGACATGCAAGACAGCCATGATGCGTATCCAAACACGTAGTTAAAAGCAAGTTTATCTCTGGCCTTATTTTGACACTAAAATTGTGCCTTCGTTTGGTTGCACAATGGAGACGTAATGCTCTTTTGAGTAACTCTGCCGCAAAATCCAAATTAAACAAAATATTGTGGTCGATGATGACATTTTCACTTCCTGTGGCCAATCAGAATAGCATTATTCTTAATGGTAATACAGGCTTAGTCTAAACCTAGTGCCAAATAACAACAGTGACATTTTGAGTGGCGAAACCATCAGTGACAATATGGGTTAACATAGCAGCACCCTATTATTTGGATTTCCTATTACCATGCTAACAGAAATTAGCAATGCAGTCATGGTAAAAATGATCTTGTCAAACTTATCTATTTTACTTTACATGCATGACATAAAACATCATGTGCTCATAATTAGATGCATATACTGTAGATCATCTGCTCTGTGGAAATGAACTAATCGCTGCTAACTTCACATTGTTAACTCAGTCTGGAATCATGTTATACAGTCTCTAGAAGTGAATGATTCATCTTTTTTCCATGGTCTAGTGTTAAAAAAGCAAACAAAAATTGGAATAAATCATAATATGAAATCACAATACTTGTAGAATCACAATACTTAAGAATTGCAATACATGTTAGAATCAAATCAGGATACAAGTGTATTGTCCCAACCCTACTATCCACCCAGCATTTTTTTTCATCTGACGCGTGTATTTATTCTTGTGCTTTTTGAGCACCGAGAGCCAAAGTTAACATGACACTTTATCACAGTGTTAAGTTTTGAAGAGGGACTGAAACTGAGACTGAAGGGCTGGATCTAGGACCCATGATTAATGTGGGATTTTGAGGTAGATGCTACTTAGACCCCCCACTCCAGCCTCACTCCTGCTCAGGGCTCGGGGCTGAGGTTAGAGGTCTGGAGCTTTGTGGCTGGGGGTTAGAGAGCTTCCTCTGAGACTTTGGGTTGGAGCCAGGGCTCTGCGGCTGTAGCGATTTCTGGCTTGAATTAACAGTTTAGCAGGGGAGCTGTGAGTGGTGTCTGGAGGGGGCTGTTGGAGGGTCTGGTGTAGGGTCTAGTAGGGCAGGTATGATTTACATAGCTGTGAGAGAGTCCAGGATCTAAGTCTGCCCAGACCCATCCCCAGGGAATCTTGTTGAAGGAGGTGCTGCATTGTGATACTTGTGTGATTTATGTTCCCCGCGTACTCTTCCTTCCATTGCCTGACAACTTCATTATTTATTTCTGTTTGTTGTGATTATTTGCTTTAGCGCTGTTACAGATACTGTATATTGCGTAGACGCTGTGTAAACCTTGGGTTGCAGCCTAGAGATTTGACTGTGTGCCTGTCTTTTCTTCAGATCTGCTCTCAGTAGAGGTTAGTCTTTGTTGTTGCCCGTGTACCCGTCTAGACACTGAGGATAATTTGTCCCTTTGCTTCCTCCTCTGGTTGCTCCGTTCTCAGCAAGGGAAATTACCTTACAAAGAGGGCAAGGGTTGCCGATTGAAAGTAAGTTATTTCGTCAGTGTAAAGTGTAGTAAATAGCCCGAGGTTAGGAGAAAATAATGATATACAGTCCTGTCCAGAGGGAGACTACAGCATGAGACACAATCAGACCCGTGCAGAAAACTTTCTGAAATGCTTTCAGAGGATGTATTTCATCATGTTAGATTACTACTGTGGATAGCACCAGTGCTGGATGGTTATATCATATTCACATCCTCGTGCAGAGTCTCGCAGCATTGTGCACCAGTGTTCCTCGAGGGTAGTGCATGGGGTTTTAGGACTGCAGGGTATATCTAAATTCAGCTATTGATTAACGTTGCAGCAGAAAAAACAAAAACGAAAGCCCCTGTAAAGACATCAGCGTCTGCAGTTACACAGCAGACTGTTTAATTCCCCCCTCGCTGCTGCATTCAAATTATTTGCTTTCACAGTCGAAAATCGAAGGGTTGTAAAAATTGACTTCCTGTACGGCCAGAGAGAAATAAATTTCAGCAGTATTGACAGCAGCAAAACAGAAAAGCTATTGCCCAGCATTTAATTATTGAAGACATTGATCAACAAAGTGATTTATTTGCCGTGCTTCGGTTAAAAGGCCTAATTGAGTCGCAGTGCTCTGTAAAAGGCTTTTATTTGTTCATTTGGTCTGGATCAGATTGCATGATAACCTACAGTCAGAAAGTAGGAACACTGCTTAGTTTTGAATGAATGCATTTAATAAAGTCTTTTGAAAGCGGAATTTAATTTAGGTTAGCTAACAAAAGAAATAAAAATGACAGGTGAGTTATTGATTATAGAGGCAGGGATAGGCTGAGAGGTGCTTCAGAAATAGAATAGAAACAATTGTGTGGATGATATTTACAATCTCAAATCAAGCATACCGCTGTGCGTACGATGAACAAATAATCCAGGTATATCCTTTAATAGTGCACAATACCTGCACAATCAGCCGTGCCTAGATAATCACTCTCGTCTGTGCCCAAAACGCTCAATGATGACAGCTCAGCAAATTCATTTGTACAGTAGAGGGGGAACTCCAGGTGGCTATGACTCTGCAGTCCTCCACCTCCCCATTTGATCATTCACTCTCATCAATAAGCAGGGACTCCAATCTGTCAGACATTTCTGCTGCCCTGTATTGCCCATGGTGTCCTTGTGGGAGCTAAAGTAATCAGATTTTTTAGGCTCCTTCAACTGTACTTACTGTCTTCAGCTTTCACATTTTATAGTAGACTAATGTAATGGCCATTCAGAGCACGCAGAAGCATGCGCCTATTCAAAACAGGCCTATTACTTGGCTCCTGGTATTGCTGCTTGCAGTATTGTTGGGCCTCGTGCCCATTCAGAGCACATAACTGTTTGGAATATGTGCCCATTCAGTAAAGATTGACACTTCAAGCAAAAACACAATTCAGTATTCACTGGGAACTATTTGACCATTATTTAAAGATTGACCAGCACCTGATAGTGACACATTACTATCATGTCCTGGTAAAAACTAAAGAAAATACATTTTTTAAGACAAGACAATAGTCACATGCACTATTTGATTTTTCATGATTTAATGATGATTTGAAAATCAGTGACCCATTGCTGTTCTTCAGAACGGGCCGATTGCTTAACCAAAAGAAGTGCTGCTTGTGATCTCAAGAATCGCTCATCCCAATGACTTCCACTCATCATTGCTCTCCTTTGGGTCTTATACAATACACCTCCGAAGTGGGTATTTGATTGGATGAACATTTATTTAGATATGCAAAAGATACTTATGCACACAGAGAGCCAGATAGAGATTCATTACTTTATGGTTAGATAATGATACTACCTATGCTATGCCACCTATCAGCAAAATGGCAGCAAATTTGTCATGGTCACTCACCATGTGTGGTTGCAATAACACAAAGCAATCAGGAGATATGACCCATTTTGCAGTAGAAGGTCTTCCCATACCATTTTAGCTAAATTTGAGGGCCATGTTTAGGAAAGTTAATTCTTCTGATGTGGTTCAGAGATGTTCTGTACCAAATTTGGTGACAATTGGTAAAGATTTTTTTAAGTAATAGTGAAACACAGGTTTGGACAAAATCCAAAATGGGAGAAAATCGATCTAAGATGAAAATGGGCGTGGCTAATAAGGATAGATTTGTTTGGACCCACAGAATCCAGGAAAAAAGTATTTTCTGAGACTTACGGTTCAAAAGTTACTGGCTTAGACAAATGCTTGCTTTAGTGCCACCATCTGCCCAAAGTGCACCAAAATCAACACTGCACTCGCTCGGCTCCCCAGCAATGCACCTGCCAAGTGTGCAGTTGATTGGATGAATGTTTCTTGAAATTGGAACAGAACAATGACACACATTCAGACAGAGAGACAGACAGATTCCTTCCTTTATAGTTAGATAGAAAACAATTAGACTCTGGGAGATGCAAATTTTATTGATATGTACCAGAGGAATTCTTAGACATCCATATTTTTGCAAACGGCATCATTGTGCTGCACTTTCTGTATCCTTTTTTATTCCAACATCTGCAAACTTATTATGGAGTTGTAGAGAAACTATGCAGAGAAAATGATTAAAAATGTTCTTATTGCCAAAAGACAAAGTTTGTCCTTTGAGGTTTTCCATTTGTAGAAAGAGTAGCTTTGTCTGCAGATGTTTGGAGAATATAAAGAGTCTTCTCATCTTCTCCCGTCTCTCTGTTCATCCTGAACCTCTGGCTCACACCAGCAACATACAGAGGGAGGAGGAAGGAGGAGCAGGCAGCAGGATGTTTTCATCAGAATATGTCTCTTAACTCCACAGCCGGTGAGCGGTCTAATGATCTCACTTTAGACGGAGATGGGAATGTCGGGATTAATGGCATTCCAAGAGGAGGGCTGGAGCTCCAGGTTGTGTCCCCGGCACAGTGTGAGACTGGAGGGAAGAGTCAGACAGCAGGACTGGAAGAAATTATGAGATAAAGAGAATTGAAAGAGCGAGAGAAAGGTGAAGGAGGGGTGGTGTCAGAGAGAGAAACCACGGAGAGAAAAAAAAAAAGAAAAGTGGATTGTTCATTTTCTGGATAGATAGATCAGATGGAATGGAACCGTGCGTCAGAACGAAGGCAGCTGTGCTTTTGGCAAGGACTTTCTTGGAGCACACAGGCACATGAGCGCACACATGCTCCTCATCCCCTCATACACAGTGTACATGCACACTCACACACACTGCATGCTGCACACATGGAGGTAAAAGGGTCTTCATGGACAGGTGAGGGTTAGCTTTAGTATTAGCTCTGTGCTGCAGGCCTGGATGAGCTCAGCCACTGATTTCTCCTTCATGCTCCCTCTCGGGGGCTTTAGCCGAGGGAGCAGTGTTTAGCAGGCCCTCAAGGCATGGAGCCATCTAAGCAGCACTAAGTCCTGGAACTGCTTCAGATTACCTGCTGTGTTCTCCAGCAGATAGTGCTGCTGTGTGTCTGAGCTTGTGTGCATGCTGTGTGTTTACTGCAGGTTTGCTGCAACTGAAATCATTATCAGATTACTTATAATTGCACATAAATGCTGCACCTCATGCGCTTTATGGGTTTCCATTGCTTTTAATGGATCTGTATCTGTTAAGAATTGCAATTCTTGGTCTGTCTCCACACTACCTATGTATCTTTGCCACCCAGAAAAGTGCGGGACAGTACTTGTTTAAGCTGTCCCAAATGAAAATGGGAAAGAGGGCATTTGTGTATTCCGCACGATCGGCAAGGAATGTGTTGCAGAATGACTTGAAATTCAAATAATTAATCCTGTTAAATGCTTTTGAATCCTAAAAAGAAAGAATTAGAGACAGTTCCCTATGTCTGTTTATTTTATTTTGTCTTCTTTTTGTTTTCTGTTTACAACTAATAAACAAATTTCGGAGTGCCTATTTGCACCCAGGTGAAAATAGTCACATGGTAGCTATTAGGCTATTTACACTCCAGTCCCCTAAGTCTCTGCAGCATTGAGGTTGTGGTGGATGATTGGGTTAAACACAGGATTCCCCTGTGAGACTGAGCTTTGACTCTTGTGTGAAACTAAAAGTCAGTTTTTGAGATTTATTTTTGCTTTTTGTTGACTTTATTTATTTATTATTCAGTTTTCAGTTGCAGTTTGGTTCGGTCCAGGCAACAAAACTACAAGGGCATGGAAGAAAATAGCATTGTTGACAGTAACTCCTTGTAGTACGTTTAAATATCCACCGTATAAGGAATTGGTATGAAATGGAAAATGATGCACATGAATTGGCCTTAGTCTTTCTTATTATAAAACAGTGGGATTTTTGTTCAGTGTTGCAGAGAGTAAAGTGCAGTCCAGCCAGTCCTGGAACCAAAATAAACTGTTATCCTTGGAAGTGTCTTTACTGTACTTAGTCAGACACACATTTATCATGAGGTTATAAATCTTTATGAGTGAAGGTTGTTAATGACTCTGAGAGACAGTGGTGGAAGTGCTCTGTCTCCTCCGTTCGACGGTTGTGACTCTAGTTGCAGAAGACAGAGCTGTGGCTGGGATAGTACTTTACCTGGCCCAGTGCTCCCCTGGGCTCACTATACTGGAACGCTCTGCAGACTGGGGGCCCTGGCCTCATGCTGGGCCTGTCTGCATCCAGCAGTTTATGGAGACACCGCATATAGACTGACACTGACAGTTTGATGTCTGCGAGCCGCCTCTTGTACCTTCCTGTAGTTGTTTAACTTCTTCTCTTTGCCTCCTTCTTTATTACGTTATATTTCTGTCTGTTATTTTGTTTGAATGTAGACTAAGAGGCATAATATGTAACATTTTCCTTGAAAAAACAATGCATAGACTCATATAACCCTGTCAATCACTTATGACCCTCTAGAAGTGTGTGATGGTGGCTGTATCTGCAGATACCCTGTTGTCTACCAGTTATTTCCTTTTTTTCTGTGCTTGGGATGCTTTAACAACCCAAAATGTGTTTTGTGACCTCTTGGGAATGAGAGTCAACAATCAACTATCTTTCTGGTGCTTTTATAAACACCTAAAACACATCCTTCTGATTCTACCTTAAGTTCTTTAGCACAATAGTCCTTTTAGGCTATAGTGCAGAGCTCCCCTTTTTGCCATCTTTCATATAAAGGGCCAAAATAAATGTTTTGGAAAATTACATAAAATTAAAATGAATTATATTTTATAGAAAAATTACATTCTAAATCTAAAATAAAGTTTCAAAATAATTAAAACACTACTCTTTAATCTGCTTACAGTAATTGCATTCATTTGCAGAAATGTTTCAAAAAAAAATCCATATGCTTTATTTTGGCATGAATTTAAAACGAAAGACACCTTGAAAAATGGAATAGCGTGAAATAGTGAATTTAACCATCAGCAATGCATCATGGGAAATTATGTAAATCAAGGCCACCTCTCAGCCCATCAGCTGCACATGTGAATATTCCAAACCACAATCCTACAACGCCCCACAATGGTTGAAGGTTGAAGTACACACGTTACATTAAACAAACTACACAAGCTTTTCAGACTGAATTTCAGTTTCAGCCTTATGTAATCTTATGAATAACAGCAACAACAGTCATAATAACAATGACTAATAATAATCATAAACATTAAAAAAAAGATACTGAGATATCGGAATTGAATAGGAACTGAAAAAGAGTGCATCTCTACTTGTAATAAGTAATAAATAAATTGTACCAAATGTTAAAAAGTACCCATAAAATAACAGATAATGTCAGAGCTTACAAATACTACAGTCTTTAATAATTTACTACTGAGTTTTATTACCCTAGTCAAATGTCATGGTGGGCCAAAACAAAGGGGCCCTGAATTGGGCAGCTCTGCTTTAGTTTCCTGGGTCTGCAGGATTTCAGTCAGGAAAATACTCTAAACACCGGTGGGCAGAAATATCTATGCGCACTGGAGTTGTTTAATATTTCCTTTCCTCTGTAGATATGGACATGAGGGAAATATCCATCTCCAGGGATCCTGACCCCATAGGAACTATCTATATTCCAGACGGAACTCAAACAATGACGTTTGGACTGAGCAGGGGGTGCTATTTGTAGTGCTGGGTCACTTCCGAGGCATCAGCCCCAACCTTTGAGGGCCTCAGACCTCGGTCCATTTTTAGTGGTGAGTGCAGTGAAAATAAGCACCACCAGCAGTTTGTCTTTTTACAGCCTTGCATCATTTCCTGCCTCCCCCTTGCTTTTGATCATACTTTCTCCGATTCTGCAAACAAACTTGCACCATCCTCCGACTCCTCCGTCTTTCCCCTGTCCCGTCCTCTCGCTCTAATGAGTCTTTCAGCTGAGCGATGATAGACTTGTATTTATCCTCCAGGCCGATAATTTTAGGGAGTGTATCTCCGCTCTCAGCGCCTGGGGCCCATGCCAGGGACAGATCAGCCTCGGCCCCAGGCAGTGAGAGGAATTGGGAAATTGTTTTTCGGCACCCGCCTCCTCCCTGCCCAATTCTTCTTTACAGTAAATATACACACTATACATAAGTATTACTCCCGCAGGCATTGTCACTACTTGATTTTTTTCCAAAACAATTTACCCTCAACATACAGCTACGCAAATACTCCACAGACACACACAGCTAATCCTTTTAGCTCATAACACACTGACAATGGACTTACTCCAAGCTAAAGCCCGAGGCTACGACTTCCTACCTCCCAGCTCAGTAAACAAGGAGAAAAACTGACAAAAAAAGACAACATCATATAAATGTTTCCGCTTCTCGTGGAGTCAGGTTCAAGTGCCCCAGCAGTTGTTTGCTTTTGCATATAAACTTCAAAGTTATCAGCGAGTGGCTGCGTGTTGTGTTGAGAAAGCCACGGCATGATGGAGAGCGGCGGGCCAGGGAGACAGAGCAGCGCTGTGAGATAAATCTAACATGCCGCACATGAGCTCATTAATTCAACATTTCAGTCCATGTGGATGAGACAGGGAGGGCCTATCCAAACACTGTCCCTCCGCAGCAGGGCTCTGAGCACTCTCAAGCACTCTGTATTTACTGTAGGCCTGTGTTTGGGCTTGTGCCATATGACACTTTGACCCAGCGAGAGGAGATTGTTGAGACTTGTATCCAAGAAGAGAAACAGTGAGCTATTGTGAGTCTCAGCACAGCAGGCTTTGGTTTTGGTGGGCTTTATCACTTTCTCAACTTACTGACACGTGTGATTGGTAGGCTCTCTAAATCTTTATGCTCTTTTCCTCTGTGACCTTCCTCAATTATTTAATTTGTTACATTGCAACTTCGTACACTCATTTTTTATCCATTGATAAAAGGTAGTGATGGAATAGAGAACACACACAAAAAAATAAATAAATCTGAATTACACAGAGCACTGTTTGTAAAACTCAGAAAATCAAGGGGTGAGACAGTAAGTGACATCTGACTAACTTTACAGGAGAGCCAAAACTTAAAAATGACCATATTTTACCATGACTTTGTTTATTAAATTCAATCTTTATTATCAAAGTTCTTAAACATGTGGATGACAATATATTTTAGAGGAGCAATATGTTTGAAGCGAGTTATCCCCCCTGCTCCCTCCCCCTTAGAAGCTCAGACAGGCTGCAGAAACACTGACAATAACAAGTCCTTCACTGTAAGTTGATCAGCTGTTTATTACTCTCAAGTGTTTTTCAATGTAAAATTAAGCCCTTTTATATTGAAAGCAAAAGCCCACTGCTCTGATAATACACTCTCTGCAGTTGGAGTTCAGTGACTGTCTGCCAGATTTTATTAAAAAATTGCCCAATTTAACCGTTATAATGGACAATATTTTGACATATATTTCTGCTTGGTCTTGACACTAAACTAAACTTTTAAAAACTTTTCTCACTTCTTGATATTTCATAGCTTACATTATTTATTTTTCAGCTGTTGCATTTGGCAAAAAGCTTTTTTACTACATGAAAAATGATGACATACCTTCACAGTAATTGCAAAGAAAACCTACCCCAGGCCAGTCCACCCTCACCCTGCCGCCTTTTGCACACACGCCCATACCTCTGACTCAATACTTTAGATTCCACCCTTGGTCCCAAACATCCCCTCGGTGTTGACATTAGATCCACAGGATCAGTGTCTCCCCGGGGCAGATGGTCTTTGGGAGGGGTAGCACTGCTCCCTGGATGCCTGGATTTGTGCTGGAACATGCAGGACGAATCAGAGCACCTGTGTTCGTTTGGTCATAGCTCTGCACATCACATGATCTGTCTGAGGCGGGACAGGGAGCAGAGGGGGGTGCAACTACAGGGTACATTGATGTCCAGGGCTCCTCCTGGCTGATCAGTACCTCCTCAAACTGACCTCATGTCGACCAAGGAAAAGACTCATCCATCTCTGCCTCCACTTACCTCTAAGTTTACGTCATCTGCTATGTTTGATGTTTTCTGTTCAATTTCTTGTCTCAAATTGTCAGTTAATTACTGACAGTCTTCATTCTTTTACTGAATGTATTCCGTAGAATTCAAAATGTCCTCACAAAAATCTATAATAATAAGATAAGATAAGAAATCTATAAGATTTTATAGATTTTAATGTGTTATTGAATCATACTTCAATTTTTTCATAGATTTTAAAATGTACCACCTTGTTTAAAACAAATTTCACTCAATTAAAAGTAGACTTTATCATTGCATAGAGATGTGATTTGCTGTGTTTTATGTATTCTTGTATGATGAAAATAATGTAAGAGAAAATATTTGGTTTGCTTTATTTTTAATTTTTTAAATTAATTATTTTTTTCTTTATTTAATTAGTATAAACTTGTATGGGGAAATGAAAACATTAAATTGATGTCAAACTTCTCAAAATATATACACTATATCTGATTTAGATAAATATATTTTGTGCAACCACTTGACATAATAAAATTAAGTAAATCAAACATCACATTTTTTTTCAGTGTAAGATAAGATAAGATAAAGCATTAATAAAATATTGATTATGAAATGAAACTATAAAGTGCAAAGGAGTAAATTCAAAAACCATTTCTGAATATAATAACAATAGTGGTTAAGTAGAAACAGAAAATAGAAAAAGTAGTATGGGCAATGACATTGAGAGTAATATTGACAGTGATATTGAGGAGAAAGAAAAATAATACATATGGACAATACACCTGATGATGAACATAATATTGCACATGTTGAAAATGCAATCCTCACTCATACTATCACTGCCTACTATCTAATTTTACTAATAACACAACTAATATTGTTTACTTAGGTTCTCATTCTTATTCTGCATCACTCAAAACCTCTATATACTTTTCTATGCTTCATGCATTCAGAAGTTACTAATTATAGATAATGCTTACTTCTTTGTTGGGACCTATAGTTCATAGAAGGTGAACAGGCACAACGTCATAGCTCAGACATCTTTATAATGGTTTCATACGTCCATGGGACAAGCTTCAGGTCACAAGTCTTGATGATATCAGCCTCGCTACTCTTCCATCAAAGTGATACCACATGCTATGGCCGCTCTTCAGGTCTGGGAAATATTATTT
This sequence comes from Lutjanus argentimaculatus, assembly GCA_034769285.1. Taxonomy (NCBI): domain Eukaryota; kingdom Metazoa; phylum Chordata; class Actinopteri; order Lutjaniformes; family Lutjanidae; genus Lutjanus; species Lutjanus argentimaculatus. The sequence continues at coordinate 22,936,318 of JAWZSL010000003.1, read as the reverse complement.
TGAGGGTGAGGGCTTGTGTATACTCCAAAGTAGCACCATACTGTCCCAAAGAAGGAGCATAATGTGGAACAGAAGTGCAGTTTTGTGCTATTGTCCAGTGCATTAACCCCAATCAGCTTATGTACAGTATCCTGGAGAGAAAGGAGGGTTTAGGTAAACAAGGAAGAACACTGTGGGGAACACATCTCTCTTTTTTGTTGCCACTCTCTTTTTATTTTATTTATTTACACTCTAATCAGAATCATAATTGAAGGAGCCAAACCTTTTGTCCTTTTTACCCTCTATGAGACTCCTACTTCAATCCGTCTCTTTTACATGCTGACTTTCCTTTGGCCACTACATCTTAATCATTCCTAGACCATTACATGTACAGCTGTTAATGCTCCCACAGATGGAAGTTTGGCGGTGTAAAAAAATAGTGTTAGTCCGGAGCGTGTGTGTGCAGAATTGACCATTCCCACCCCTTTTTGCTCTGTGCTCAAATAACAGTTAACCAAGCTTAACCCCAGTCAACCTCCTCCTTTCCATCAAAGCGACATATCTTACATACACATCAGTTAGCTAATGTTGGCAAAAACCATCGCTAAACAGCTGTCTAATGATTGATGTAGATTATTTGGCTAGTTAGCTGTTGTTAGCTAATGTTAGAATAATGCCAGCTAACTAGCTAGCTAATGATTGAGGTAGATTAATTAGCTAGTTAGCTATTGTTAGTTAATGTTAGCAAAACGTTAGCTAATGAACCTGGGATTTGTGAAACTCTTACACATATGCACTTGGTTTTGCACAATAGCACTCAGTGTCATTTTTTTAGACTTGGTTGACTTCATATTCAGTTTTTTTTTAAATTAGTTTCAGTATTCAGTCACAGTTTGGTTACGTTTGGCACAAAAACTACTTGGGAAGGTTTAGAAACAGATCATGATTTATGGTTAAAATAGACCATTTAAAAACATTATGAAGGCTCTCTGGCAATCACAAGGATGGGTTGTCGAGGCAACAAGAACTAGCCAATCACAATACAGTAGCAGTAGCCAATCACAGCGCAGTAGAGTGGGACTAGTAGAACTGTTGTGAGAGTTTCAGAAATCTCTCAGATCTCAAGTCCACCTCGAGATACGACTATCTAGATAAGCTAACTAGTTAGCAAGTTAGTGTTAGCTAACTTAATATGTGAATGCATGTCACTTCTACAGGTTCACCAGCAACATCTTTTAACCATCTTCAAAATTGGGTTTCTTTTCAACATGAATGAGCCTAGCATGCGGCATATCTAAATACAAGAAAGAGGAAAAGAGAAAGTTGACTGAGGTACCAAGCTTGCTTAACTATTATTGGACCACAGACCAAAAAGGTGCAGAACTACAGAAGGGTCAATTGTATGAGCCTTTTCTTTCATACAATCAATTGTTGCTACTATCCTTAGGAATCCAATTAATTTGAAAAAGTTACTTTAAAAGGATTCATAGTATGTTAAGTTTAAAAATTAAAGTAAATTTAAATTTCATTAGATCCCCCCAGCCAGCCAAAGCCTTTAAAATCATCCTGTCCAGCAGATGTGATGTGTGGTTTTCCTCTGCCTTGTTCGTCCCTACTGTCACAGTGGATGACAGGTAAATGACCTCTGAAAGTGCAAATACTGTCACTCCACTGTCATAAATGCCCCAGTATGGTGAGAGGCAACATGCATATTTATGATGCCGCATAAACACTGCCCTTACGTCACACCAGCAGGCAAATGTGTACCTCACCATGCCACTCATCTCCCACCCTCCAGAGCCCCAATGGCACAGAGCACCAAATGAAGAGACGTCAAAGAGAATGCCAGCCTTTGTCAAACTCTACATGGTGAATTCCATCAAGGCAAAAATCAGAAAAAAATACCCTTTAATCTGCCCATGGGGGAATTATTCCCAAACACTCAGTGATGGAGTGTGGCCATTTCATCCTGTTTTGATTTGGAGGCTTCTGATGGGATCTAAAGTGCATGTCGAGGCAGTGGAGCCTGCTGCTGTGAGGTATCAGTCATCCTAACCTGTCAGAGGTGAGGGACTTTTATAAATTCTGATGATTAGTGGATGATGAGTCCAGACATGCCGCTGACTGACAGCCTCACCGCCCTGCCAAAACCTTAATCCAGGAGGAATGGCGGAAGGCAAGGCCAGGTAGGTATTAATCCTGTGAGTGTTAGCAACAACAGAAACACACAAAGGCATTCTAAGCAATTATAATTTTCATTTAAGTATAAGCTTCACATTAAAGTACACTCAAAAATATAAACAGAGCACTTTTGTTTCTCACATTTTTTTCATGAGTTGAAGTCAAAAATCTAAGACTTCTTCTATGCACAGTAAAGGTTTATTTCTCTCAAAAATTGTTCACAAATTATAGTTAAAGTCCGTGTTAGTGAACAACTTGTCTCTAAAAAAGACATTTATTAGGAACTGAACTCTGGCTATTTAACATAGTGCTACAGACACCATTTTTCTCCAGTAGGGCAAAGTTTGACCTCTGATTGGCTCACTCTGATATTGTTACTCTAACGTTAACCAGCCACTCCTTATGCCTAAACCTTACCAACTTAACTAACAAAGGCAACAAATACTAGCTAATCTGATAATTTTTTTCCCAGGAGGGCAACGTCATGACCTGCCCTACCTTGCCTTTGATTTGCTTACCCTGATATTCTTATCCTAACCTCCTCATGCCTAAAACTTATCAATCCAACCAACAAGATCTAGCCAGTCAGAGGCGGAGTAGGGTGACTTTGCCTTCCTGAGGAAAAAAAATGGTAGCTAAAACCCTATGTGAAATAACCATAGTTCAATACCTAATAAATGTCTTTTTTCAACATAAAACTGCACATTTTATTGTGACTAGACCAGACTGTGACTTTTATACTCTTGCCAGGGAGGAGGAGTTGTTAATAACCAGGGATAAATTCTGGGATAAGCCTAAACAATCGGCCACAACTGGTGTGAAATCCTTTTTGGTCCCCTGCGAGGTGCTCTGACTCCTCCACCACACCTCAGCCCATCTTTCCTCTCAGTGGGGTGCCCCCTATGACACCTCCGGTTTCCCCCGGCAAAGCAGCCAGACTTCCTGTATTTCTCTGCCATGAGATATTGCATACAGTATGTCTGTGCGGTTGTTGGCAGGGAAGAGGTCCAGTTAAAAAACCTGCAATAAATTCAAACAGACATCTAACTGATAATTGGTTTATGATCTTTTTGTTTTCCTTTTGGCTACTGTTGTTAGTCTGACTTTGCATCCTACAGTATGTATCTGCTGGAAACGTTGAAGAAGAGCCAAGAAGTTTTAACCAGGCGCTGAGGAAAATGTATTCTTTATTGGGCTAAACAACATGCATACACACACACTGCAGTGCAACCAAAGCATAAGTGGCTAAGGAGTGATTAAAGCCAGTTTTACGAAAACGAATGCTCTCTGACCTATGCCCTTCCTAAACGCTGCTATCCTACCTTGAACGCTGGCTGAAACTCATTCAACCCCTTCCCACAGGTCAGCTAATAACGGAGACATTTGTGAAAGATGCTTCCCGAGAATTAATGTATTGAAAAATGTGTTTCCTCCCTCCCTCACATTTCACATAACCTCTACTGTTAATGACGCTCTCGTGGCAGACACAAAGCTTGGACAACAGAGCAGGCTCAAGTGAGGATCCACCTGCGCTGGCGGTAATGAAAAGACGGTCTACACTCTTAGAAATAAAGGTGCTAAGTAGAACCACAAAGGGTTCTTTGGCTTGTCCCCAGAGGTGAACCCTCTTTGGTTCTTGGTAGAACTTGTCTTAAAGGTTGCACTTGGAACCTCTGCAGAGTTCTACCTAGAATCCAATATAAAGGGTTATACCTAGAACCATCTGGGAAAGGTTTCATCCAGAGCCCCCAGTGAGATGTTCCACAGATAACCCTTCTATGGTGTGATGGTTCCACCCCAGACCCTTCCATCAGATTAGCTCTGGTTCTTGAGCTGGTTCCATTCAAGATCTTTGGAATCTCGTAGCTTGTGTCCCCACCAGTTTGAGTGGAAACACTGTAAGGATGTCAACAACGGGGCATTGCAGATACACAAGACGTAAAATTTAACACGCCTACTTCGGTTCCCAAGGAAAACTGCTATTTTTTGGTTCCTGATAGAACAAACATTTAGGGTTTAGAACCAATTTATTTTTAGTGGAAAAGCTCTGAACAGTTCAAAATTAAGTGCAAAACTGGAACAGTGCCAGTTTCATGTTGATGGAAAAGAATATTTTTATATTTCAAGGGTTTTATCTAGAACCCACCCAGGAGATCCAACCTAGAACTTTTTAAAAAATATTTTAAGAGTTTATCTAGAGCCCACCCAGGGGGTTCCACAAAGAACCCTTTTATATTACAAAGAACATTACAAAGAACTCTTGACAAACCTTTGACGAGAGAGTCCTGAAGGATTTCAACAATTCTTGAAGAATTATTTCTTCCAAAAAAGTTTTTTTGGATAAAAAGGCTTTTTAACGGAACCTTTAGTCTTGCGAAGAACCCTTGGTGAAACTTTTCTTCAGAAAAAGGTTCTTCGGAAGTAAATGGTTCTGAGTAGAACATGAGCCCTTCAGGAGGAACCCTTTTGGAACCTTTATTTCCAAGAGTGGACACAAAAATCTGGCGATAAGAAGACAGCCTTGCCAACATCCGATGCAGCTGGCTGCAGCTTCTCAAGGTCCACACTGAGAAAGTGAAGCGCTCAGGGTGAACAGTATTAGTTATTTAATACTTTATTCTTCCTTCATATCCGTTAAAGTCAACCACAATCCCCAAACCGAATCCCTGCAGACAACTGTGTGGGTCAATTTGTCAGTAATGTTGACTTTTGCACGCCACAATGTCAGTTGTGATGCAAGAAATATGTTTCAAAACATATTCCTGATGTAACTAAGACAGCCACACAGAACTCATTGTACCACTTCTTTCAAAGCGCCGCCTTAGCAGATGGGTATTTATCCTTGTAGGTGTGAGTTGATTGACAGGTGCTTTGGAATGTTGCGTGAAGCTGTTTCACAGTTCAGTGTCAAGGTTATGGTGCATCACACAAATCCGCGCTAATCGTAGCCCCTAGTAAGCTCCACCTGACAGTGAGAAACTCCACTGACGATGAATTGTTGACATGTTTTCCGAAACCAGCATGCCCAGCACATTATTTTCCCTTAAGCCTATTCACAGTAATAGGGAGTGCTGAAAGGATTTTGATTGTCTGCTAAAGTATTTAATGCACAGCAAATATTTTAGACACTGCTCATGGTGCGGAAACAATACATACAGTTTCCAGCATTCTTGCTTAATCAAGCAGAACAAAACAAACCAAGCCAGTGGGAAGAAAGGAGAAAAAAAAATATTGGTCTTTTTGGTGTGTGTGTGGATGGCCTGATTCTAAAGGAATTTCTGCTATTATTTTACTTTCTCAAGATCATTACAAAACCACACTGTGATGAGTAAGTGTGTGAATATTTGCCTTATTCCATCTGGCTTGTAATAAATGAATGATAAGATCACAAAAGGAGTCTTTCTTCAATGAAATTTAACAGCATTACTCTGAAATGAACTGTATGCCTCTGCCCTGCGGTGTTTAAAAGGATTACTGGAAAAACACAATATCTTCTTTGTCAGCACTTAAGGTCTATATAGCCGTGCCTCAGGATATCCCTTTCCCGAAAGGAAGGATTGCCCCATTTTATTTTATTTTTTTCTTCAACTCTCACGCTGCTCATCACATTAACACCTCAGCTACACTCCAAAGCAAAAACTCCCTCTTATAATGGGATTAGTCAGAGCAAAGTTGCCATTTTCTAATGCAGTGTAAAGTCCTACAGCCTTTAAGACAAGATGAAAATGGACATTTTGAGAGCAAAAAAGATGTGAAAAGCATATTCTGCTTATTTGTGATCCCGCACAGATTTCAAATATTTGTTCTACAGAAATTCTTTATGATCCCATTATGTAGGAAAATAGCCATGCGTAGCCAACCACGCGTCTTTTACATTGGCATGAATGTTAAGCAATACATCCGCTAGAGGGCGCCGCTCAGAGTCAAAAGGTATCGCAAAGAAGAAGAAAAGGAGTCAAAAGTTTCTGACAACAACAAACATGGAGGAGGTTATAATAACGTACGTTATGATAATGAGAAAGAGGCAAAAGCAGGTAGTGTTTATAAAGTGCTTGGACTTTGGATGAAGTGCTCGAGACCAGGGGTGTTTCTAGAGGGGGGCACCCCAAGTGCCACCCCATTATCCTCAATTATAATTGGCTATCTGCCCAGTTAGAGGATGGACCTTAGTTTCAACTGACTGTTTGATTAGTATTTCTGAATATGCGAATTGTTTTCTTTTGTATGTAGCCAACTTTTAATTTTTTTACAAGGTTAATTAAATTCATTGATTATTTTACAATACGATATGTACTCTTTTGTGGTTTTATTGGTAGGACAATTTATCTTAAATAAAAATAATAAAAATAAAAAAATGAAATACAACAATGTAAGAAACTGTAAGATACGGTAATGTTAGTAATTAGAGTAGATGTGAGAAATGGTAAATTAATGCGCTTGAAGGCGCATAGTTCATGCCACCCCTGCAATCAGCAAGTCTGCAGGAGTGGCATGAAGTCTGCAAGTCAGTGCCCCATTTGAACCACTCCAGCCAAAAAAGTCTCAGCATGCCCCTGCTTGAAACTGCTTGGAATTGCAATTGCATTACTTTCATAATAAGTCGCTACCTGACTGAATATGTTGCTTTTTAGATAAAGAAATAAAGTAAGTCAGATATCAGCCCAGCCAAGTTGTATTCTCGTATTAGTAATAGTATTGTGTTTCGAAACATGGAACTTTGTTGTGTTTTCCTTTAATTTGTCACTGTTGTGTAGAATGCTATCACAAAACATCATTTTGTTTCTTTATGGTACAATAACTGCAAGAGCTTGAAAATGCACCTTGACTTTGGAAAAGATGTAGGAACCTTGTCTCCATGTGTGTTCCTCACACTATCCTCCTGTATCGTCTAACACCCAGGCCCTTCACACACACACACACCCTTCCTCCCTGTCCCTTTCCAGATGTTCCCTTTTGACTTCCTCTCCATCTGCCATTCTCTCTCTGTCTCTGACAAAATCAATAGCAAGTCCATTTGCCATATCATACTGTAGCGTCTCCCCAAACTCCGGATGGTAATGATGCGATGATAACCCAGGGGTGAGGCGCGTAGGGAGAATTTTAGACTGATCAATACAGCTGGTGTACAGTATGACAAGGTTTCTATAAGGATGCACCATCCTGTTGCTACTTGCTGTGTATTATATCAAACATATTATGTTTTTATGTTTTTATGTATCAAAAACAAACAGAAATTTAAATACACAAGTATTTGGTTTAGTATTTGGTCAGTTTTTTTTTTTGTTTTTTTTGCCTCAAATATTTAGTTATTCTTTTGGTGATTTCTGTCCATCTTCATTAGTGGATTGAGGGTCAGTTTATGGGTCACAGACATGAATTTTGTCCCTGGACAGTAGCGGTGATATGAGCCACCATGACATCACTCCATTAATGTGCTCCTCAGCCAAAGAGAGCCAGAGAGTGGCCCTTCCTTGGGGGAGATTTCAGTGAGGGTCTTTTTGTGTTATGAGCTGCTCCAGCAAACCCCACTTAAAGCCAGCCTTCTGCTTCCTAAACATGGATTTAATACCCTCATTAATGATATATGACAGGGGAGATCAATGCAGACTGCGAGTTAGAGCCCTGGATCTGTGTGTTTGTGTGTACGTGCGTGAGCACTTGTACAGTACGTATCCATGTGTGTATACATGTGTGCTTATGTGTGTGTGCACGACTCCATGCACTGCCTATAATGGGTACATGCTGTTGAACATCATAGAGACTGGACTGCCTCTGGATATGTTACACCTCATGGAAGAGAGGCTGGGAATAGCAGGCTGGGATGCCTTTGGAGGTCATGGCAGCTAATTCCACGAGTTAAAAGAATAAAGGATGGTTTATCATATGGGCTGAAATCCCTTTGCTCTGGGTAGCTGTGGTCCCGACCGTGCTTGATTTTTGCACTCTTATTCACTTCTAGAGTGTGGAAGGATTTAGAGTATACCAGTCGTGACATGTTGCCCCATCAGAAATATTTCAGGAAGAAATATTAATAATTGTTTTACAATGGCTTACTGGGGCCATCAGAGGTAAAAAGCAAAAAACAAAAAACAAAACAAAACAAAAAAAACTTCAAATTCATTAATTTGAAATTCTCCATGTTAAAGTCAGAATTTACAAGAAAAAAGTACAAATTTGCTTGAAAAAGTTTTTTTTTATTGTATGGCCCCAAAATGCAGTCATTGTGTTGTATATATTTATATATATTTTAATGAATTTATTAAAATATAGATTAAATGTTTTTATTATTCTGATATACACTCTTGCAATTCTGATTATTAACAATATTACAGTGTTAGACATAGTATGAGTATATCAATTTTTGCTTTTATCAAGAATAGAAAATGGATTTTATAACCGCTATTTTTTTAGAGCAATGCATTGCTTTACACTGAAAACCATGTATCATGAAATATATTATTTATATTATATATATATATTTTTTTAATTTAAAGGACCAGTGTGCATGATTCAATGGCCCCTAGTGGTGAGGTTGTATATTGCAATTAGCTGAATACCACTCGCCTCATCCTCCCCTTCAAAGCATGTCAGCGAAACTATGGTGGCCACAAAAAACCCAAAAGGCCATATCAAGAACCAGTGTTTGGTTTCACTGTTCTGTGCTGCTGCAGAATCACGGAGGTGCAATATGGCGGCCTCTATAAAAGAGGACCCCCACCCTCTGTACGTATAAAGAGATCGTTTTAAGGTAACAGAAATATTTCTGCCATATTCTGCCAATAAACCCTTCCTAAATCTTACATACTGGACTTTAACTTAAGAAGTATGATTATTTTCTCAACTCACTCATAAAGAAACCCAACTTTGGAGATACATGGTTTTCTGTGGACAGCAAAGATCAGTAAAATGCTAATGTGGCCTCTATTTAACCTATTCTTCTTTATATTCAAGACAATATGTGCTGCATAGTCCTATATTGTGTTTACAACTGGATTTGTGGTTTAAAAATATGGTTTGGCATTGCTTCATTTCAGTCCGATATTTTATTCTAGCTCTCTATATAATATACAGCTCACAGTAGAGGCACACTGCCAGAGACATCCAAATAATCTTCAATGCTGGGATTGAATTTTTACAGTTTACAGAGCATCAAGGTTAAAGCCTGAGTTTTAAAAAGCAAAACTGAAGCACCATCTACTTGACCCTGTGACACTCCATTTCAAGCGACCCATAGCCGAGGTGATAGCGTGTAATAAAGCCCCAAGATCAAAGTTTGGATTTGATTTCCAGCCAGCATGGCCCGGTGAACAGGGCCCAACAAGCCCATCCAACAGCCATGGCAACCATTCAGCGCTTTATTTTCTTATTAGATTGCTCTCCCAGAATTCCATTTTTATCCACATAGATCTGGCCAGTGAATCACCATTAAAGGGCCCATCAAGCTGTCAGGCCATCCGGAGTGCAGGTGCAGCGGGCCCACTCCGCTGTAAACAAGCAGCACAGAGCCCTGAATAATGGAAGCCCAGGCTGTTTTATGTTGTTCAAGGGGACTTAAAGAGATTCATCTCCTGCTGCTTTTCACCAAGTTTGCTTCTCAACTCCGGGCTGAGCTGCTGAACGTTACAGTTTCACATGAGGAGAAGAAGAGGGAGGGCTGGGGAGAAAAGGATTGGATATGTACACTGTAAAAAAAAAAACAAAAAAAAAACAAAACAAACATTGTAAAGGTTGTGTCCTGGCTGCCTCAGAATTTTAAGATGACTGAATTTGAAAAGACAAGTTGAGGTAATTTCTCCAGTCACACTGACAAACATTACAAAACAATGTGATTTTCTTTTACATTTTCTAAGTTCTTCATTTCACATAAAGAATTTAAACTTAAGCTACTCCAGTTGGAGCTTCCTTGGTCCAACTGCTCACAGAGAATTCATTAAATAAAGACAATACACTGTAAAAACAAAAAAGTTGAGAAAGCTCAAAGTTTCAAGGCAGAGTTTTGAGCCCGACTCAGCCTCTTCAGTTTTGAAAAAGTTTTACCATGTCAGATAAACTTCAGTTGTTGAGTTTTACAAATCGGTATTGAATTTGAAAGTGAACAATGGTAATTATTTTAATATTTTCAATGAAAACCATTTAATTATAAGGCACCCAAATTATGACAAATAAGGTTCACTGCTCACTGTGACCAATTTTTGAACTGCATTTGTTTTAGTTTCTAAAACTCCAAGACTCAAGTTTAAGACAAAAAGTAAACAATCTCAACCAAAGCTTATTGGTCGGCAAAACCTTTTTTTTTAAAGTATATTTTTGTTTTTTGAGTTGAACTCAAAAAGTTGCCTTGAAATTTTGAGTTGTCTTAACTTTTTTCAACAGTGTTTGTGAAACTGCTCCCAGTAAAAAAGTGTCTGAAGAGGATTAAAATTTTAAGCTGACTTGACAAAGACAAACTGAGGTATTTTTTTTAAGGATTCAAAACATATAAACATTTCTAGTAAAATAAACTTGATATTAAATTCTGTTGAACTTCAGAAAGCATGCTCATTAAGCTTAAGACATTATCAACCAATAACTCTTGTTCAAGCATTGCCACAAAGACAATATGTAACTGCTCCCAGAAAATTTATTACATAGTAGGTGCAAGGGGGCAGGGACTGAATTTAGCACTAACCTTTATCATGGTTCGCAGTGTTTTCATCATCATCATGATTTTTACAGTGTAGGGGAGATGGGGGAGGCTGGGAAGAAATGGAAATCTTTCCCTACATTCTCAAGACAATCACTGTAAGCCCGTGCCAGAGAGCTTTGTTTCTGGTAAGGGGTCTAAATGGAGCATTTTATGCCTGGCTGAGCACTGACACTAAAAAGCTGAGACTTCTTCATATCTGACAGATTTTCTTTCATTATCTTTTCTCCATAATTTCTTCAGTAGTTAGAGGGGCTGCAGTTCTTTGTAGAGCAGCGAAATGTCTGATTTAACTATTCGAGACACCAGATAATTGCCCGCCGGTCCTTGTTCCCCCCAAGGTCAGAGAGGGAGAATGGAAGTGCCCAAGAAAAACAAATGCAGACCATAGTGTAGTTGTCACACGCTCCACTAACACATGTGAAGGCTGGCTCCTCTTTTGTTCTCAAATAAATTGCCCTGAAGAAGTGCTCACACATAAATGTGTCCCGCATAAACTGAAGTAAGAGAGGCATTTTTCATGATTTGAGAAAATGGTCCTCGGAGTTTATCTTATGTCGTTGAGTTTGAGTGACATCACCCCTCCATTAGATTATTACACACCCAAGATGTGCAGTGTTTTCTAGAAATGGCCTGAAAGATTTTTTTTTCAAAGCCCAACACAGAAAGTGCTGCATGTTTACTTGCAGAAAAAAGGGAATTCAAAGTATTACACTTATCTGAGAGTGGAAAAAACTGAGCTTGAACTGAGAAAATCTGCCCATTACTCTCCAATTGGAAAATGTGAGCTAGCAAATGTGTGCTGGATATAGCTCTGTGGGGTAGTTAGCACCTTAGTGCCCTGTCTTTGAGGGTGTCTGGTTGTCATTAGGGGTGATGGGCAACAGTACAGGCAGGTGGGGCTCAGCGCTCTAGGTTCGCTGACAGTTTTGCGAAACTGTAAAAGATATTATCCGAGGGGAATGAAAACAGCACTCAGCGGGTCTGTCAGGGAAGACAGACAAGTTAAAACAGATGATGCACGTCCCGGTGACTGCCCCATCGTTTTAGTGCCCTGCTACACATGCAGCTGCAAAGAACCCTGGGTCGCCACATCTGGCCAGGCTTACCTCGAGGCTGAAGGCTGGGGGCCTGGGGGGACAGACAGTGGAGACTAAAGGAGACCTGTCAGAGCAGACCAAACAAAAGCTCGCTGGCTACCGACAGGCTAAACTCTGAGAGGACCCAAGACATGGTTCCTGCTTCTGTTTGGTCCCCATCAGCCTCTCAAAATGACACCTCACAGGGAAGTGGATGGCTTTTATTTCAGTGTTTACAATATGTGGCGAGCTTCTGTTTACGGTAGCTGAGGGCACTGATGTGATGATGCCTCTGAGATACCCAGAGGAGAGCACACAGTGTACAAAGCTTTCGCAGTTAAAGATGATGTCATAATTCGAAATATGTTACAGTTACTTTGTTTCTCTAAGATAAGATTCATTTAAATACACATCAAAGCACCTTGTAGTAAGGGCACATGAATTATCATGAATTCATGCATGAAAAAGCATGAATTCATGTTGTACTTCATGAACTATCAGCAATGTAGGGGAGGCTGGGGATGGTTGTGACCCTTTGTGCATCATTACATGTGACATATCGTTCATAATACTTTTATTTTATTTAAGTCATATGTTGCAACTGTTGCAAAGAATGGTTGTGATATTTTAAAAATACATTAAATTTCACTAATAAACTTTAGCTTTTTGTCTCAACTAAGCATTGTTTTACAGTAATATTATAGTATCATTTATTTATTTAGTAATATTTACCAATAGCTTTGCACAGAGCATAGGCCTATCTTAAGTCAATGTACAGATGTTACAGATGCCTTTCAATCTCCATATTTCAGTGTGTGATAGGAAGAATTAAACAATTTGAATTGCAACAAACTTTTACTAAACATGCATTTATTGTCCAAAACTGCAACAATGATATACTCTTGTGTGGTTCGTTTTGATATGGCTGCTTAGCTTGGGAATGGTTGGAGCAGCAAGTTGCAGCAACAACACAACATCATGCGCTAGCAAGACAGACTGACTTTATCACATGCTACCCATGTCATTTAGAAGTCAACAAAGCTATGATTCATGCTCACGCAAAAAAAAAAAAAAAAAAAAGGTTTTCACACCCCAAAAACTGTTTTTCTTTTCTTTCTTTTTTCTTTTTCTTTTTCTTTTTTTAATAAATGCAGCAGCAGATTTTGAATGTGTCTTCTGTCCTCCTGGTGGGGAGAGGGTCCAACTGGTCATGTGCAGTATGAGTAGCATATTGCAGAAATAAGACTTGTTGCAACTGGCCCCTGTTGCAGCGCTCCCCAGTCCATCCTGTAAGAATTAACACAGCATTCATGCAGGATTTAATGCAAGAACTATACGTTAATTAATGTCACAACTATTTATTATTAATTATGTTTACGTCTTCTTCATAGGTAAGCCTGCAGTTAAAGGGACAGGAAAAACCCTGTCATGTGACAGAAGTGTTCATGTGTTCTGTTGAGATCCAAGTGTTGCAATCATGATTAACTAAGCATGACTTCCTCAGGACTGTTTGTGGCTTTTTAAATAAAGTGGTGGCCTGTAAATAGTGATGCAAATAGTGATAAGAAACAAATGATTTATGGTGGCATAATTAAATTTTCTTTTCCAAACTAAATAAGTTATGGTTGGATTAGAGTCCAAAATTATGATGTGATTTGCATTTTTCCCAAAAACATAATGCCTAAATATAGAGGAGGGTTGGTTTTATTTAAAAGGCCACGAACATGATGAAGTCATGAAGAAATAATGCTCAGTTAATCATGATTACAACACTTGGAATTCAACAGAAAAAATGGGTGCTGCTGTCCCTTGTGTTTTTGCTCTGTCCCTTTAAAGGAATAGTTCACCCCAAAATCAAAAATAGTGTCTGTTTTCAGAAATCATGACCTAGTTACACAAGATAATCCACAGACCTTGATTTTAGGGTGAACTGTCCATTTAACTGCAGACTTGCCTATGAAGAAGACATGAACATCACTAATAACTCAGAAATCATAATGATTGACATACCTTAGTTGTTGCATTAATTAATGTGCAGTTGCTGTGTAAAGTCATACATGAGATGCAGTTAGTTCTTTTACATCCCTGATAGTTCTACAGGAAGTATTACATGAATGAATACAGGGTTACTAGCACTGGGCCCTAATGCAAGATGAAAACCGGGCCCTGCTCATCACAATCAGACATAATATAACATAATGTCAGTGAATGAAAGTAGTGAAAGCGTGCAGCTTTAAAACAAACAGCAAAATCCACAGCTGTGATGTAGAGGAGGAGTCATAGCAGGGCCAAGATAGTGTTAAACTAGCCTCCCTGTCAAAATCTGGTGTTGGAGCATCATAATAGATTAAAGCATCATCACTGTCAGAGCAACTTCTCACATATAAAAACTAACTGGTGACAGTGCACCTTAACACGGATGAAAATACAGTATACTCAGTGACGGCATTACCTTCACATTGACAACAATGTGGCATTAGCAAACAAAAACATATGTGTTTCGGTTGATTATTTGTTAAATAAAATAATAAATAAGTTCTACTTACATCATAGGTGCACTTTCCATAATACATCCATGGAACAACTTAAGCTGCCTGTCTTTCTGAAACTTTCTGAAAGAATTTTGGCAAAAGCTGCTGAAATTCTGGCTTCTCAAACTTACTTTTGTGTTTGTATATTGCTTGTTTCTCACTTACTTAGTGTCTTGACATTTGGACATATCAGTTTAGTGAATGATTGGAAGCTCTTGCACAAGGACCCTTGTTGGTCGCGCTATTGCAGCTGCATTACCTGCATATATGGTAGTTCCACCCCTTACTCTCACCATGAACTGTTAAAGATAAGAATGTATCAAAACATTCTTAAAATCTTTTGAATTTCCTCAAGCTCTAATTGCCTCCAAACACACATAACTGTGATTCTGTGGAGCGTTATGCGTCATTGAGATCGCATAAACAGTAAATTTGTTAAAGGGTGAGGTTTCTAGTCCATCAAACCACTGGATTTTCCTCCTCCTCACTCTGTAGAGGTCCGGGCTTGTGGCCTCTGGCACTGAGGGCTTCAGAGGAGAAGAGGCCCAGGCCAGAGAGGGCGCAGGGCAACATGGGGTGACTGAAGGACACAGTGTGGGGTCACAATGGGGCTCTTCCTGCTCTGCATGTTGCATGCCCCAGCGCTCTGGAGGCCAGAGCCTGATTACTGTGCTGGGATCCAGCCGCAGAGCGTTTTCATTAGGGAGAGGGCCAAGATCATCCAGGAAGGTTCCGGCCCATTAATACATTTGAAACGGCGAATGAAAGGGGGGGTTTGAAAGGGGGGCTAGTGGGTTATTTTGAAAGGGGAGAACCCTGTGGAACGACCATGAGAGCCTTAGTGAATAAATGCCCCGTGGATCATCTTAACCTCGTTCTACTTTTTTTCTCCCACTGTCCTCTCTGTAAGATCTGCAGCCAATTTTCCTGCAATTTGGGATAAATTGTTTGTGAAATCCATGTCGATCCTTCCACCGGGAATCCATTCATAGAAGATAGAGAAAGAGAGGACTTGGCTGGGCGGATAACTGCAGCAAGAATAGAGAATCTGGTTAATGACATCATCTGCTTCCTGTTTCAGACTTATGCTTTTCATACAGACAATCACATCAGGCCATAGAACCAGATTCTGCATTCACACTGGAAGTAGCATGTAGTGATCAAAGTCTGTTCATTTATCTGATACCATACGATGTGACACTAACAGATGTTTGCATGAAGCTGTGATACTTCTGATATGTGTTTTGAGGTCTGGGGCTTGAGGTCAATACAAGCTTACAAATGCAGGAACTGAATTTCCCAGGCCTTGTATTACCTGACATGTTCATCTGTCTGGACTGGACTGAGGAAAGCAGGTTGGTCTAATTATACTGAAGGTTAACTGTGCACCTCCTTCTCTTTGGTAAATATGATATTTCCCCAGCTCATGGTTGCACCACTGTAGGTGTTTATTACCAATAACCATATCAAGCCTTCACCGCTGCAGGAAAAGGAATCTCCTCCGGTCAGTTTCCAAACTAGTTAATATTTTATCCTGTGTAGTGGTGTAATGACTACTATTGATTTTTCATCATCTCTTATTAATGCAGTCTGGTGCCACAGCAAAATGCTAATCATATATTACGCCTCTCTGCATTTTTCATGTTAACTTCTTCGATTACTGTAACTAAGAGTACATGTCTTAATTCAAGGTCTTCCAAACCCGACAGTGGTGTTTCAGCAGTCTGCTGTGATGCTTCTCCCAGCTGGGTGTTTAATGTGAGATGTTTTAGACCTTAAATAAGATGATAACAGCTCAGCCAGCCAGCCAGCCAGGGAAATTAGTGTTGATCATGTAATAGTCTATGAATTTCCAGCCCCCTCTCCTGCATATTTGGTTTATAAATAACTACGTTGTTTTTGTAATTCCTGCCTGGATTATATTGAGAGACTGTCTTTAAAGGTAGAATATCCAGTATTTTTTGTAGTAGTGGGCCCCTCCTCCTACACCCAATGAACAAGAAGAGGGAGAGAGACATAGAGAGTGAATTAAGAGAGGGAGCAGTGAATCAGAGAGATAAAACATTATTTTCTGCTTGTTTCACCCTGGCTACATTTTAAAGCACAAAAAACACACCTGTGTAGAGGGTGACACAGGAGTGGATCTTCGCTCCAGTCCCATCCCACTCCCATCAATCCACAGTCCACACACAACATTACACACATTTTTATATATAAAAAACTGACTTATTGTTATTATGACCTCTGCTCCCGCCCACTCCCGCTGACTTTTTTCCTGTCCCGTCCCAGTCCCATGATTAATAGAGAAATTGACTCCCATCCTGTGGGATTCCCAAAACAATCCTAGTGTCTAGATCTCCACACAATGCCAGATTTCGTTTGAATACAGCCAGAGCGATCCTCAGTCTGTCCTGCCTGTGTGTGTATGTGTGTAAAACTCTTTCTGCAGCTCTCACAAACAGAGAGCAGAGGAGAGATGGAGAATGCAATGTAACTGTTGGTTGCTAAGTTTTTGGGGTCCTGACCTCAAAACCTGCATGTCCACATCACTGCCAAACAGGCTGAAGCCCAGAAATGTGTGAACACAGCAAAACATGAGAAAATAAGAAAATACAGGCAGTGGGCAGGATCTCTGCAGACACAGCCAGCATCACACAGTGGGTCATAAAAAATGATTTAGATGGATTATGTTTATATTAGCCTATACATTTGTTTCTTTTAGGAAAATGCTGCATAGTATGCCTTTTAATTATTACATTTATATAAAGTGCTGAAGCTGCAAGGAGTCAGTATCGTCATTTTTGAGACTTGCCAGGTACATTACTTAAAAACATTTCCTCATTTTGTTAGAGGAAATCGTATTTCAGTCTGTATTCTGTTTGCCTCAAAATATATTTGTTGTTGCAATTTAATTGTATATTGTATATAAATGTAATTTCTACTAGACAGAGCCGGAATTTATGCACTTATGTGGGCTTTTTGATTAATTAAATTTATGAACACAGGCAGAGGAGACCAGATATGACCTATTTCAGTTGGCATTATGTTTCTATCAAAATGTATTTGTTGTTGTATATAAACATAATTTTTAGGAGACAGGGCTGGCATTTCTGCGTTTATCTCGGCCTCTTGATTAATTTAATATATTAACATGGATAATAGAGACCAAATATGACCTCGTATGCTCCATTGGCTCAGCACCCACACCTCAGACACTGACCCTGCCAATAACACAAAAGCTGGACTGGTCCCGCCAAGCCAGTGCAAAGTGAGCTGTTAAAGCCTGACGTGTGTTTTGTCATTGAAGCACGACAGGGAAGAGGCTGACGGTAAGCACTGAGCAGTGCTCAGGGAGCAGCGGGGGTAAAAAGGCTCTGCGACTTGGCAGCGAGGATCGCCGTCTGTGCCAGCACAGCTGTCCGGCAGGCGTCTCATTCAGAGCTGCTCCCAACGTAAAAGCGACGACCGATCTATCACTACAGCAGCCGGGCATGCAAGGACACAAAGGTGTAAACCCAGCCTGCAGAGGAGAGCGGCTCAGCAGTGCACTGACAGAGCTTTACACGTCATGATACGTCCTCATAGGCCTGCATGTGCTAAAGTGATTTAATTGGCTTGTCTAAATAGGAAACTGACAGAATATCTTGACGACCTAATTATATTCGTAGGTCAGTTTTGAAATTAAAAACTGTGATTTTTGGAAGGATTCCCAACAGCACATTCATTGTACCCAGTCCATACAAAGTGCTCCTTGTTTACTCAGCCATATCCAACAATGGAAAGTCTAGGGCAAATCTCCTAAAGTTTTGAAGTATGTAATTCAGTCAACTGTTAATAACTTGCTGGGCGCCAGGCTTGTGGAATCTCTTTTGTTAAAGAAAAGACAATAGTGAGAGTGGAGATTTTATGAGCAGGCGTTCCTCTCTTGTGCAAGGTTTTTGTTTACACTTTCATTATATCCCTACTACATTATCTGATTCCTACATCCTGAGTCCAATCTCGTGGTTAGGTTTTAATCTCCTGACGCACTCGGCTCACTCCCCTCACTGTCCTGTGTGCCACACAGGGAATCCGAGAGGGGTTATATTACAGCACATGAATCAAGGCAAAATGAAATGCACTCCAGACGCTTTCAGATGGTTTTAATTTATGGCCAAGGCCTGCGGATACAAAAAAAATGCATTAAATGTAATCTGATCACTTTATTCGATGCTGAATTTATGAGCAATCGGACTCTGTCTGGCTGACTGATTTTAAAAATAGACCGTGTGATAGATTACAGATCTTTAACCCTTAAGTATGTTGATAATAGTATTAAAAATAAGAACATTATTTTATTACACAGTATCTCAAGCAATAGGTAAACTTTACCCACAAGTTAAAGTAAGCAAGTTAAGTTTTTTGTGCCTTTATTTAAGATAGAACAGTTGAAGATATTACAGGAAATGGAGAGTGTGTAGCAAAGGAACGTGGTCTGGAATCAAACTTGCGTCCACTACTGAGGATGCACACTCTACCAACTGAACTACCAGGGTGCCCTGATTCACAGTACCTTTTCAAACAAAAAAAAAAAAAGTCATGTTTTTAGGGACTTTTTGCAATAAAATTGCAAAAGCAAGTGAAAATGGCAACAAACCAAAACAAAGTTGAGATTTTTTTTTTGATAAATAAATCGCACAGTGCATAAATGTCAATAACAATCATAAACTTTGTTTTTCTGGTACCCTTAACAATTTTTTTTTAAATTCTAAAATATACATTACCAGCGACAGGCTAACCAGACCTTAACAATGTTACATGAATCAGCTGACATAACTGATGTGACATTACACACATGGTTTACGTTGTAAAGGTTAGGTTAAGGCACAGATAGTGCTTGGTTAAAGATCATGGTTTGGGTTGAAATAACTACGTTATGTATGTCACATTACAGAAGTGATGTCATGCGACATACTTTGCAACAACATAACTCACCTGACATTACACGTGGTTTAGGCTGTAAAATGGTCGTGGTTTGGTTGGGTTTAGGCACAAAATTTATTTGGCTAGTTTTACTCAATAAAAGTACTTGGTTAGGTTTAGGAAAATATCACATCCATAAAGAAAGTTTAAGGTATTCAGAAATTTAAATAACTATGTTTTCTTTTAGTTTTCATGGACTCAGGTCTGAAAGTCCTGTTTGTTGACCCATCCATCCACCCCACCTCCTCCAAATACAGACTTTCTCACTCCATAGACTTCTCCTGTCATACTACTATGTACACTAGGGGGCACTGGCTAACAATAAACAGACACATAGGTCGAAATAAGCTGCTGCACAGGACAGGTTGGATGATTGGTCAAATTTGCAGAAAAGTTGCAGTGATTGGATAAAATTACAAGGTCATGCAGAATTCACTGAGATTGGTTGAATTTGCATTAATTGTCGTGATTGCAACATCTCAGCTTCCTGGAGGGAGTGATAAGGGCTTTGGGATTTAAATTAGTCCAGGATTTATTGAATCTATTAAGTAAATCTCACAAAAATAAGATAAAAGAGGTTCAGAGATACTTAAAACCAGTCACTTGAGTTTGATTTTTCCAGTGCCAGTTTAGCAGGGATTGACTTTCTCCATCTCCTCTGTTGTGGTCTATGCTCCATTGATGTCTCAATTGTAAAAATCATCTCTCTTTCTGTGTCCTCAGAGATCAAATCAATTTATGAGAGCTGGATATCTGTCGCTGGACCAAATCCATTACGGTCAATCCAACCCAGCAGGGCATTTGGCTTGCACATTAAGAGGTCCACAGGCATTTACAGCGAAGTGAGGAGACGCATCAAGTTTTAATGCTCAAAGCCACAGAAACCAATGAGGGATTAGTCTGACTCATTATTTGACAGTAATTCCTTGTGGCACTAGAAGAGGAGTGCAAAATGCTGTTGAACAAATATTTCTTCTTTAAAACACAAGTGATCGGAGGTTGTTTTTAATCTTTTGCTCTGTTGAGCAGATAATGCATGGCCACAAGCAAGAACATTAGCATACAATCACACCATTTGTTCCAGCTTGTGTGTGTGGATGCATAGACTTAGGAAGTGCATCCATCAGCAGTTTCAGGCTCGTGCTGAAAAACAAAATTGCCTCTTCCTTCCTTCAACTTTGAACCCAGTGCGACCAGTACCACCTGGTAAGTGAGGATGTTCCAGTAAATGCAGAAGGAAGTGTCTCCTTTAAATGTTCAGTAAATTTGGGAAACTACAAGCTGTGTACTGCTATCATGGTGGTGTTCTCAGGCTTGGACAGAATGTCTTCGTTAAGAGGAGATGTTGATGTTCTCCTGACAGCAGCTTGTGAACATCTGTGTGAGGAAGCTTTTTTTTTTTTTTTTTTTCGCTCCTTCCCTACTGCTGTGAAATCAAGATCCACTTCAAACCCAGTGCTTGTGCCATCTGCTTGTTCTTTCAATGTGCTTCATGGACACATTCCTTCCTCCTATCATTACAAGGAGAGGTCCTTTAAACAAAATACCTGTGTCCATACTTGTAGCCAAATTTTAGCCATGCTAGCACCACTTTGGTCCAGACTGAAATCAACAACTGTTGGATGGATTGCTATGAAACTGTGCAAATATTCATGATCCCCAGAGGATCAGTTCTGCTGACTTTGGTGATACTGACTTTGCTTAAGCACCCCCTGCAGGTTGTTTTTATTACTGGATGGACTGCTATGAAATTTGGTAAAGATATTGATGCCCAAAGGATGAATTGTAGTGATGATGTTGAACCCATGACTTTTCATCTATTGCCACCATGAGGTCAACCTTCGCAGTTTTCAATGAAATATCTCAACCTCTGGTTGGATAGCCAAAATATTTGATACAGCCATTCATATTCCCCATGGGATGAAATGTAATAACTTTGGTGCAAGCTCAGCCCTTGCTATGCATTCACAACTGCTCAAAACTAGCTTTCTCGTTAAGTTTACTTTTGAGACTTTGGAGGCAGGGATGGAATAGACAGTGTCCGAAGTCTCCTCCACTGTCCCAGTCTTTCATCAGAATTACAATAGGCTAATTGAAAATATAAGTAAGAAATGGCTGCAAGTTTAAGGAAAGTATAAGGGCTTGAGTTGTACTCTGAGGTCAATGTGGGCAATTATCACTGAAGCTTCAAAGCCCCAAAAATGGTACTGAGAGAGCTCTACTTTGGTGATCCTTGGGCCTTTCATAAGAACTAAAATCAGGTCAAAACTAATGACAATGATCAGCCTCAGCTGTACTGTACTGTGTTAGTAATAATTATCAAATGTTAGCATGCAAATATGAAAGACTAAGAAGATGAATGCTGTAAATAATATTCTTGCTAAACAATCAGCATGTTGGCATTGTCATAGTGAGTATGTTAGCATACTGATGTTAGCATTTAGAGCAAAGCATGGCTGCGCCTCAAAACCTCACAGAGCCACATGAGTCTTGGTGATGGCTGTAGAGGCGATGAGGTTGCAGATTGCAACCAACTTGGCTCATCCTCACCTTCCAAGCATGTGAGAAAACCTACAGTGGCTGTGAAACTTGGAAGAAATGTGAAAGGCCACGTCTAGAGCCAGTGTTTGGTATGTTCCTTCTGGGCAACTGTATAAATGTGGTGGTGCATATTATTATTATATTCCCTTTCTGCCACATTCTGCTTAGGGATCCCAGAAATCTTACAGGCTGACATCTCCACCTTTTCTCTTAATTACATCCAAGGTACAAAGTGACATTACCCTCCTCTGTCCATTAGATCTATAATTTGGTGTGAAACTCCACTAAATTCACTGTTCTCAAGAGAAATGTCTTCCCTTTTCTAATCAGACAGATCATTTATTAATTGACACTCAGTTCTCATATGTATAATTTGAGTTATTGCACAAAGCATGTACCATATATTCTAGTGTAGTGTGTCAGCAGTGCAAGCTGGTGTTTTGTTGTTAGCGTTTAGAATGACTTTTATATTAGATAAATTACCTTTATTTCGACAAGCTTTTATAAAAGACCCAGGAAAGAAAAAATCTGATCTTTTCTTTGTATATACTGTACATACATAGATGAAGGGCTCTTAACTTTTAACAACCTCCTTCATTTTCCCTATAGATCTCAAACTAACAGATAGGGAAAAGCAAACAAATGAAGAACAGTTCAGCTTTTGCAGTTTACATGTGAAAGCACAGAAGAAAAGTGCATATCTGCACATCTTTGTTCAAAGATGATGCACAAAGACTGAAAATAAAGCCCAAGAATGAGGCAATAATTGTAAGGGATGCATGTGATAAGTCCTTTCATTGTGTTGTTTCTCCAGCTGCGCAGCACCTATCTTGGAGTAATTGCTACAATTGTCCTTTCAGACTGGAATTATGAAAGGCCTGTCTGAATGTAAACAAACTATAGCGAACAGCGGAGCCACAGCAGAGCAAAATCACAGGCAGCCATGTTTTGACAAGTGCATGATGAGTGTCCGCACACTTGTGTTGCTCGTTTACAATTAGATAAGCTAACTCCTACCCACAATCCTTTTCAAAGTCTGCTACCCTGGCGTTCTTTCTGCCTGACTGCTCACATAAGCTCTTCTTTTAATGTCAAGTTCTGAGCCCAGTTTTGCAAACTTTCTTCAGTTAAACAAAGAGAGACTACTACTGTATTCCATCTCTTTGCTTTCTCCACTGCAAGTGTTGAAATAGTTACAAGGACTTGGTGCTTGGTTCTGTAGAGATAGCGTGAAAAAAAAAGAAAAAGAAAGACTTTTGGATCTTGAAGAAATTATTCACGGCTGTAGTTCAGAGGAGCGCTCATATGATGGGCTGTGACAAGTGTACCGCTCTAAGCACGTCCCTGCCAGCCTGGAACTCGGTGCTGCATGCCTTCCACAGACACCATTAGTGCTCTGAACTGGGGGAACGGCTCGTCATCACACTCTCACAGAGGAGCAGGGGAACTGTGGTAACATTTCTGAGATATGAGGTTTGTTTTGAAGGCTCGCCAAAGTGCTACATATGATCTGAAATTTGAGTTTTGCTTTTAGTCTGGAGTATCATGTCAAGATCATCTCAATATTTTTCTCCCATTTGTAGCTGAGAGAGCAAATAAACACTTTTCATGTCTGTTGGTTGGTTTTGTACCCCAATTTTGTTTAACTATCAACTTCAAATCCCAGTTTTTTTTTTAATTTGAATGATTTTTGAATGGTAATAAATGTATTTTAGAAATTACTTCAATAATGGTATATTATTTATATGTATATAATAGATATTTACACATGGACACTTCAATCAATACACAATATGTTTTTTAGCTCATTTTTGACATATATTTTGAATATATGATGAACTTTATGAACAAATGAACAAAAAATGAACAGAAAATTTGGTCGCAGTTTGTTATAGAGTACACTAATAAGATGCACAAACCAAACTTTGCATCAAATTAGGCTAAAAACTAAAAATAATATTATCTTTATTAGACAGTATAGGACCCTTTGTTAGCTCCTTATTAGACTTTCTTAGAGGGAAATTTGAGACACTTTAAAACAGAACTGTACTGTAAACTAAAGTGCATTGTTTCCCACTGTTAGGCCCTTATAAGACTTTATTAAAGGGTAATTAGGGACAAATTAAAACAGAACTGTATCATAAACTAAAGTGAAATCACATATTTGCTACTGCCTCATTTACAAACAATATGTGAAACAGATCCACCAAGTAGATCAGATTTAGTAGATCAGATTTATAAATATTTTGTGTGTGGGTGATGGCACAGACTTATTGTAATACTGTAGGCAGATAATGTGAATTGATCAAGAAGTAGTATCTGTCTTGTCTACTCTGCCAATTGTATCAGACCAGTCGAAGAACATGTGTCTGAAGTAGCAGATATGTGAGTTCACTTTAATTTACAGTACAGTTCTGTTGTAATGTGTCCCTAATTATCCTCTAATAAAGTCTAATAAAGGGTCTAATACTGTCCAATAAAGCACATATTTCTAGTTTTTGTCTCATTTGATATGAAGAACTGGTTGATATGATTCATTAATGTACCATTAGGTGTACAGTGTCTAATAAATAACATATTATTTCTATTTTTTGCCTAATTTGATACAATCAGCAGCTTGTTACATCTTATTAGTGCACCACCGTATGTTGTCTAATTAGGATATAGCTGCATTTGTTTACTTACTAATGAAGTGCACATTATTTCTAGTCTTTGTGTAATTTAATACAGCTTATAATGTTTTATTAGTGCACTGTAAAATAAAATGTGGCCCAAAATTCTTTCAAAATGACTTCAAGACACCCTGGTGTTTTGTCTGTAATTGCCCCGTCCTCTGTTTTGAGGTCCAGACAAGAGGGGTTTATGCATTCAGAGACAATAACAAAGGAGCTTCGCTTTAGGCCGAGCATGAGGACAATGACATGTCACCCTTGTACACACACATCAGAGAAAGTGATGGGACTGGGGCCATCCCGGACCACCATAACGACCCTGCACTTTCCTCTCATGCATGTATTGAGATATGTGCGCCTTTGTACCTTTGGTCCATTATCTGTCTGCGACTAGGCCTGCAGCTATCCAGATGAGTCTGGGAGCTGAAGTTGCGGGCGGCTGCAGACCTAGTGCTGTCTGATGGGGAGAAAGAGGGTTCAAACAAACCGAGCCTGTAAATTATGGAGTAAAGCTTGCTTAGAGCGTTGTGTAAATTAGTCTGGTTACATATGCACAGGCCTCCTCATGCCCACAGGTCATAAACCAACCTAAAGACAATGGTGACACCACTCAGACATTCTGTGCTTTTGCTCGGACACACAGAATTAACACAGAAACATAACCAAAGTGGGCGTATTTTTGATTTATTCATGTATTCTTTATTTTCTATTTTTACAGTGGAATTCTCCAGCAATTTCTTTGTCCAGCAAGTTTTTCTCCTTTTCTCTCCGATCTCTCTGCTTGCAGCTCGTGAAGCACAAACTCACCTTTATCACTAAATGAGAGGGAATGTCTGCCTCCTCCTGACAGGTTATTATTGATCCTTTTCAATGTGCTGTCAAAGTCAGATCTGCCAAATTGCAGGGTTGGTCTTAGCATGTTGTCCATCCATCCAGGAGCTGTATGAGCTGCGAGGCAGGTCACCAGCTGACCAGTCAAACAGCTGTCTTAAAAGGCATTTCACTTCTGACAGTGACAGCATTAGAGGGGAGCAGCCGGGGTCAAATCCAAACAAGTCTGTCTGTCAGGACTGTAACAAGAGTGGGGAATCTTGTCTGCCCCTGATTGCTCCCTCAGCAACACAGAAATCTTATCCCAAGAAAGAGAAAAAAAAAATCTGTAAAGATTTATGTGCACTGCACTTGTTTGTAATAGATGTCAATCTTAAAATGTCAGTAGTGAGTCTGAAAGTTTGAATAGAAGTATGTTTAGTGTGGCCTGGGGAGGGGAATCGAGAACTGGTTCAAGTTGAGAAAAGGTTCCAAATTGTCCATCCATCGGAATCATATATGCCTCCAAGCATATCAGTTCACTTTATTGATGCTGGCATGTTTTTCTGACAGGTGTGCAATGCAAAACAATGGCGTCAAACTCAAGTGTCTACACCGCTGGAAACTTGCAACAGGAAGAAGTCATGGCGGAGAGAAGGAAAGAGATGGCAAAAGTACACACATTCTTCACTCAAGTAGGAGTACAGATACTTGAGTAAAAAGAGAGTTTGGTAAAAGTAGAAGAACTGATTTAATTGTCTTTACTCAAGTAAAAGTGAAAATGTGCAGGCTCTGAAATGTGTAAAAGTAAGTTTTTCCTCTTGTTACATCTTTAACATTGTTTTACATGCATCTTTTTCCTCTTGTTTTGTCTTTTTTGTCTAATTTGTCTTTTTATGTCTTTTACACCTTATTGTCTTGCTACGTCACTTTTCATCGTCTTACATCTTTTTTGTCTTGTTACATCCTTCTTATGCATAATATGCACTGATGGATACACCAAGGTTTTCTATGTGTTATTGTCCCATCCATTTAGGCTGAAATCAGTCTTGATGTTGGGAAGTCGGTGCACAATGATGCAAAAAATAAAAAATAAAAAATAAAAAAATAAATCAGTAATTCCTTTCAAATGCATTAGTCTGTTACTGTACTTACGTAGAGTTTTCAGGTATTTGTACTGTACTTGAGTATTTATTTTTTGGACAATTTGTTACTTTTACTCCCTATGTTTTAACAGACACAACAACACATTTTCAAAACAAAGTATTTCTACTTAATTATCTCCTACCTCTGTTTGTAATGTCTGTAAAATGATCATTTGTGGAAACACTACTTTCTACGCCACGTGGGCTTAAATTCCACAAAAGCCCTGTATTTAACACTCTATGCAGGAGTGCCAAATAACTGTAATAACTTTAGCGCCACACAGCCATGCAGGTGTATCAGGCCTAAATATATTGTACTGTACTAGTAATGATGTTAAAGGAACAGTTCAGACACTAATAGACAGTTTGCAAAATACTTTTATTTGATTTCTTGCCAGGAGTTGGATGAGAATATTGATACCACTCTTATGTTTGTGTGCTGAATAAGAAGCCACAGCCAGATGATGCTTAGCTGAGCATAAAAACTGGAAAATTAGGTAAACAGTGAGCCTGGCACTGTACAAAGGTAAAGAAAAAAAAAATCTTCCCACCAGCAGCCCTAAAGCTCACTAAATAACACACTGAATCATATTATGTTTGAAGTGCACAAAAATCCAAAGCATATAAATGACATGTTGTGGTTTACAAACCATCTCCTGGCTGCAGCTTCATACATAAAGACCAGGTGAAGCAGCATTTTGAGACTATTTATCTTCATAAAAGCTGCTAAAAGCTGAAGATTGATGGGTGGATGTCATGATATTATTGGTTAAAATTGCTTACATAAGGTCATGTCATATTTAGTTTTACAGGCAGAAAACATGATTGGATTCTGATACAAGAATAAAGATTTTTTGTAGATATTGGTAAATAGGTACACACTATGATGGGATTTTTGATGTCATCGCAACTTTAGAAGGGAATACTGTTTACAGGTCTTGGGGAGTAATGACATATAACCGAGGATGTATAAAATCTTTTTTTTTGTTCCAGAGGAAGCTGTGTGAAGCTAATCACCGACCCCAAGTGATGTCACTTGAGTCAGCATCAGTTGAGGCTGAAGACAACAAGTTTTAAAATGAAAAAAATTTGCAGGGGTGCATGGAGTTAGAAAGAAGCGTGCCAACCAGACCACTGTAGCCACTCCTCACCTCTCCTTGAGACTAGCAGCTCAAGGCTAGATTAGCAGCTACTGGCACAAAACACCTGAACCTCTGAATGATTTGTCTGCATCAGAGTTGCATTGTGGGAAATGCAAGCACCATGTTTTGACAAGGAAGAAGAATGCATTAAATACAAAAGATGATATCTCTGCTTCTGCTGCATTGATTTTCATACTTTTTTAAACTGTCCATCATGAGTCTGACAATGTTGTAGGAGTGGAATTCTAAATCACTGGAGCCACTGCCTGACTTGGGCCGACAAGTGTTCCAGTGCTCTAATTCAAAACCACAGCATAGCTCTAATTCTTCTGGTGATGTTTATAATCCATTTTAACAAGGAAGTTTTCATTGCTGTTTTCTTAATATGTTTGCACAGAGACATGGTTATGCCGGAGTTATTTTTTCCCCACCAGCCAAGACCTGCTTCTGCTTGTAACCCCAACCATCTCATCGTAAACCCAAACCTAACCAACCAAACAACAAAGGCAATGAACACTAGTGTATTGGAGTAGAGCAGGTCTTCACGGAATGCAGGTTTGAAAGAAAAATCTAGTGTTATGCAGGCGTTTAGCGTTGCTACCTCACCAGTAAGTGGCCAAACAATGAGCACTGGCCCATTTCAGGCACTGAGTGGAGTACTCTCATCTCTTATCTTTTAACTCCAGATATTAGCATGGTATCGATCTTGTCATCCGAGCCTTGGTGATCAAGCATATTTCCCAAAATTTCAAACTGTTGCTTTAACTGGTGTTAATGACACACTGATGCTGAACATATAAGGGAAAAAAATCAACTGCCACAATACAACTCCAACTAACAAACCTCCTCCATCACTCCTCACTCTGTTAAAGACACTCTCTCCTCACTTCCTCTCTGGCTTACTGCTCATTCTGTTTTGCATTCTTCTGAACAGCCCAAAGCCTTTAAAACCTCATATAGGCTACATGCTCGCAATACCATACATTTCTACCAGAATGTGATTTTTAATGCATTCACTTTTGTAAAGTAAAGTTGTTCCTGTTTAAAATAAACATCCACTACTTTATCCTTCCTTATATGTATTATGAACATGCATTGCATGTTCATAAGGATAACTCTCAGTAACATAGAGACTTTATGAAGCAATACTACAAAAGTACTACTATTATTGTCAGATGAAATATAGGTGTAGGAGTATGGTGGTGTAGGTACCACTCATACCTCTTTACTTTAAGGTGACACTAATGTTCCTGAAGTGTTGCATGTTTCAGCGCTGCTGTTCATATATGTGTGACCTATTGTTTACGAGAGGAACTCATCAGAAGACGGAGGTTCAGACGAGCTGCCTGTGTTGTCTGCCCATGCAGAACCTTGTGAACCGGTGAACCTGCAAACCTTGAAATGCAGATCTGAGGCATGCTGAGGAGTGATGACAGCTGTCATAGCTCTGTGATAAAGTCAAACAAAAGAGAAGGAGAGAGAGCAGAGAGACGAAAAAAAGAGAAGAAGCAGCAACTTCAACACTTTTGTGCTGAAGACACAAGAGGAATTTTTTTTTTTTTTTTTTTTTGGAAGGGGGTGCAGAGTGCTGAATTCTGCTACTCAGCATAAAATGTGTCGGATTGAGAAATAAATAAAGGCTGTGAGTGACCACTTGAAACGCTGCTGCGCTGCAGGGGATTCTGCTTCCTTTGTTTAGATGCTAATATGCTGCTGTGATAGCAATATAGAATGAAGGGGTCCTCCTCTGCCTTTGATACACATTATCCCTCTGCATCTTTTTTACTAGCCTGGCACAACAAGAATAGTATCCCTTGGAGAGTAAATGAGGCCCTTTTGTTGCAGGCTGACCTGCAGGCGCTGAGCAGCCATTAACATAAGCATATGGGTAATATCTAACATTGCTGCCTTCTGCTTTTGTGTACAAGAAATAATGATGCCTCAATAATATGGCTTTGTTGTACAGTATTGTGCACTTCTCCAGGGGATAAGAGCATGGCCTTGGATGGTCAGAGAATGTTCCCAATTCAGGTTTCAATCTCTTTATATATTTTTATTTCATGTAAGGCAGATGCTATTTGCACCTAGGTAGGAATAGCCACCATGCACCCAGTTGTCTGTGGCTAGTAACACTGTTTGTAGGGTGTAAATAGCCAGTGTAGCTAATTACACCCTCATGGCAGAGACAAACCATGACCTTCCCCTAAACCTAACCAATTAGTTTGTTGCCTAAACCTAACCAAGTAGTGACTGAAAGCTGAAAATAATAATAAAAAACTGTGACTAACAGGTACCGCTGACATGTAATGTCAATTCATGGTCAACTAGGGTGGCACGCAAATCACGCTCTACCTCTGGAAAGCTCTCTGATTAACCCATCCATCCATTGTAGGCACTTAACAAAGGTAAATTTGTCTCTCTTTATGGCTGAAACAAGGGTGTCAAGCGTAAATAGCCAAATCGCAGCTGTGTGCCTTCTCGTGCCTGTGTACAAATAGACACTCCGTTAATGTAATGCAGAGATTATCTTCAGAATATTATCTGCTGCAGAGGCTCAGACTGTCTCAGTGACCGGGTCGTGTCCTCCAGTTTTCTGTGTAAAATGAGCCTGCCCGCCACACACAGGGTCATTGCACTGGATCACTTTGTGAGCCGCTATGTGTTGCGGGTGTGTGTGGGCAAACTTAAGTGAGACCCCGAACAGGAAATGGACAGGAGGGGATCAAAATGAGTGATGGAGAGACAGAGTTCGACTGGGAAAAAAAGGAAAACACCAAACTAAGAGCAAGGACCTTCTCAAGTTTCATTTTAATAGCACAGGGCCATTTTTCTCCCTTTACGCTAAGCACAGGCCTGGCCATTAGGGCCTCTCTGTAGAATGTGTAAACCTCCTGCTATTAAAACCACAATTTGCACTGTCAGCTCCTATGAGCCAAATCTATGACCACACTACAACCCCCTCCCCCCCGCTGCACGACTCAGACCCCTTTTTTTCCCCTTTTGTAACAACTTTCAGGCCACAATAACCATCATCAGTTAAAGGCGGCGGGTCCATTACACTTCCCCTGTTCACACAGCCTTGCATTAAGCTAATATTATCTATTCCCAGAGTGGCCCAGCCCTTCACACACCCCATCAATTATTAATCTCCTTGCTCACAGCTAATGTTTGTTCTGAATTATTTAAACCTATCTTCATTTATCAATAAACATAAATGTTAAACAAAGAATGCTGATGAGCGTGAATTACACTGTAAAAAAGTTTATGAGATTATTTGGATGGGAGGTGATTTATGGATGTGATATTCACCGGTAATGTTTCAAAGGAAGGACACAGGATTGTAAAGGCAGAGAGAAAGAGAGGCGGAGGGAGGGGAGCATTCTCACAACTGGGCTGGTCATTTTGTTTATGGTCAATATTGTTAGCACTTTAGCAGTCAAAGGGAAAACACCATTTTCCAGCCACATTTTCAAACTGCAACTTGGTTTTCATCTCATTCTTTTTTAATGAATGGATTATTTCACCACATTAAGTGAATCCAAATCTGTGTCCCAGATATTTGATGTTGTTGAAAGCTCTTACATATTAGTCCACTTCTCCCCAGGGTGCCATTACTGGTCAATACCCCTGCAGTGAGAACAAAATGAACCCGCGCCTCTGAGATGTCCAACCTGTTAAAAGGAGAAATGAGCAGACATGAGCACAACCTCTCTGTTGGCTCTTGCTCTGAAAGGGAGGCCTATCCCGCCGCAGCCTTTTGACTAATGAGGGAAAACAAGCAAACGTCACAGTTCTCCCTAAGCAAACACATTTGGATATTATGGATGACCTACGGAGGCAGGAATAATACGAGCCCTGAAGGGTGTGAAAGAGATCAGTTCGGGGCTGGCTGTTTGGCAGACAGATGTCACCCAAGAAGTCCGTGCCACCTTCACCGTGGAATGCTGGGAATTCCTCGCCATCTTGCCCAGCCTGGTCTTAACAAATGGTGTATGAATAACACAGCAATGTCTTAAGTCATTTCTCATGTTATCGCAATACATTTTTTTGCTTTTTGTGTGTCATTTTAGGCCAGTCTCTACTGACTTATATTGTGCAGAGACACTGTGTCATTTTACACTCAAATGTCATCAAGAACAAAATGTCTGTAAAGAGCAACAAAGTTTGCGTCTGGAGGCAAATGGAGCACGTTATAACATGAAAAGTTTGTTGTTATAACAAAATGTTTTTCATATTATGACAAGATATTTTGCACATTATTTCAACATACAAACCTATCACGTTAAAACAAAAACTTTACATGTCATGACAATTACTATTAATCTTGTCATATTGTGAAAAGTTCAATGATGTAACAGTGCATTTTATAGTGTTATAATGTGACGTATTTCAGCTAGATAATGTTATAAAAGTTATCACATTATAATGTGAAACATTTTATGTTATAACAATAAGTTATCACATTATAACATGAATCATTTCACATCCAAAAAGATCAACTGTATTTTGTTAACAAGAAAAGTTTCATGTTATAACGTGGTTAAGTTAGTATATTGTAAAAATGTAAAAATATCTCGTTATAATGTGGAAAACATGTGAAAACGTTGTGGTAACGATGTTTTTCCACGTTATAACAAGATATTTTCATGTTATAAAAAGATTGAAGTTATCAACAAGTTTTTCAAGATATTACAATATACAAACTTATCACATTAAAAAACTTTACTTGTTATAAAAATATACATTTTGTCTTGTTATAACATCAAACATTTCATGTTATAATGTGACTTTATAAAGCTATGAGTTAATATGTTCTAACAATAAGTTATCATCTATAACACGAACATAACAAGATAAATTGTACAATGTTATATCAAGAAAAGTTTCTTGTTGTTACAATATACTACTTAAATTATTTATCTTTTATAACAAGAAAGCTTTCCTTTTATAAAGCGATTTTGTAGTTTGCTGGCTGAAAATATCTTGTTAAGATGTGAAATCATCTTGTACTCCTCTGTAGGGGTGGATGGATGGATCAAACAAACAGGACTTTCACCATGGAGACCACTGTTTGTGTCCCGTGTGCAACCAAAAGTCAGCCTTGAGTTATTTTAAGTTACATCACACACATAACAAAGATCTTTTCCTATTCCTAACCAACTAGTTTTGTTGTCGTTTCACAGACATGAAACAAAAAATCAGGTGAAGGGCAGTACTTTTCTGGTGCGCGATCTCTTTGCCTTCTCACTCTCCCTATCTCTGAACGACGGGCAAAAATCACACTGCTTTCTGGGCACATCATTTTACTCACTGTAGAAAGATAGGGCTGGCAGCAGCAGCCCTGCAGCAGCAATGCAATCTGTGTGGCCACCACTGATGTGCCGTCACGGACAGGTACACACAGACAGTGCGGCCCAGCGTAAAGGCGTTAAATCACATGCGAAAAGCTGAAAATGCACTGACTGACACACGAAATGTCCTTAAAAGTGACATGCTATTTATATGCCATCCCATGAGATCACGTCGTCTTGCCCTGTAGCAGAGAGGATGGCTTGGAAGATAAGAAGGAATGAATGCAGCCTTTACATATATATCGGTATAGAATTTATGTTAGACAAAGAAAGAGGTGCCTGGGTGTACATGTGCTCAGGGAGGATATCGGTTGAGTGGGTGGGATTGGTTCACCTCCAAAATACCCAAGACCCTCGTATCCAATCCACCTGTTATTATTCAAACAGTCTGAATCGACAGATTAGATTTCACACAGCACAAAGAATGTCAGTCTGCAATCACAGAGATAGGAGAAAGAGCAGCCGCGCATTTATAGTGACACCCAGGGGTATATTTCTTCATGTGGTTTTAGATCACTCACTGACATTTCCCTTCCATCCTCACAGTCCAAATTCGATGCCCCCCGCGTGGCACCTCACCACGCCACCTAAATCCCCACCCTCCCCACCTCCACCGCCGCTGTCTCCTGTGTTGGGTAAACAAGGCAGAACCCTCGTCAGCGTGGTTAAGCTGGCGGCTCGTGACAGAACGCTGAATGAGTGATTTAAGGTTTCAAGTGAGCAGCTTTCACAGTTAATTAACCTGCTGATGGCTGTGCATGTGTGGAGAGGAGCGAGGGATTCAGGGGAGGAAACCCTCTTCAGTCGCTTCGCCATTTCAAGTTAAGACAGCCACACGCGTTACTGTGACACCGGGGCTAAAGTCTTCCAGTGGGGCAATCACTCATTTGCTCCTCTGGAAGCTGCTGGTTCTGCAGGTTTAGCCTCGTCTTCTCTCTTCACCTTCAAACATGAGAAAAGGGTTTGGGCAAGAATGCGGCTCTTGACTCTGAGCCTTCAGGGTGTGAATGGAAGAGAGGAATCAAAATATGTTCATGATTCTCAGACAACTGCACGTCTGGTCATTTCAAGTTTCATGAACATTTCAAGTTAAATCACACATGGTCGGTGGTGGGTAGAGTGCTGAAAACCTATACTTCAATATATTGTGAATGTTCAATTATTCCCATAAAAAGAATTCAAGTAAAAGTAAAAAAAGTACCAAATTATTGAATACACAAGTTTACATTTTCATATGTTTCAAAGATTAAAGGACAAGTGTGTAGGATTTAGTGGCATCTACAGTAGCAATAAGCTTTCAGATTGCAAACACTTCATCTCACTCTCCCCCTTCAGGCCTGACAGGTGCTGATGGCCGCGAAACTGTATCGAGAGCCAGTGTTTGGTTTGTCCATTCTGGGCTATAGTAGAAACACAGCAGACTCCATGGAAGAGGACCTGCACCCTCTGTAGATCTCAGCTACAGTCAGACTGGTATATGGGTTGACTGATATAATTTGCCTGATATATCCTCCACAATGTGCTTGCAGGGGATAGAAGAGGAATTTTCAAAAGTGGTGATCTCAGCAAGCACTTCATCACATAATTGTTGTCTTTTTAAAGTTTTGGTATAAAATGTGTGGCCAGATGTGGTCAGAGACTGTTGCTAGAAGCTGCCTCTTGTTCTGGGTTTTGCTCCGTCGTCATCACATTGTGGTCAAAAGACAGGTGGTGCTTGTTTTATTTCCAGGCAGGAGCTTGTAGAGGTGCTTCTTGTGTGTTCTCCCCCCTACTAGATCTCCACACTTATAGAAAATGTAGTGAAGTAAGAAGTAGATTTCTGGCTCAATAACATACTTGAGTTAAGAGCAAAAGTAAAAAAGGAACATGAAAAGTACTTGTTTCTTAAAAATATGGCTGTAACTAATGATCATTTATTAATATGTCAGTCACTTTCCCAGTTAATGGATTAGTTGTTTTGTTCCATTAAATGTCAGAAAATGGTGAAAAATGGTTATAAAGTTATAGTTTCCCAAAGCTTAAGATGAAGTCCTCAAATGTCCTGTTTTGTTTACTGTCATAGTGGACTAAAGAAACCAGAAAATATTCACATTTAAGAAGCTGATATTAGAGAATTTGTACATTTTTTTCTTAAAAAAAAAGACTCAAAAAGATTAATCGATAATCAAAATAGTTGAAATTAAATTTTATTATTGACAACTAATTGATTAATTATCTAATTGCTGCAGCTGTACTCAAAAAACAACTTTATTTACTTAGGTGTGTTACTACCCATCACATTACTATCCACCCCTGCACACGGTGCGTGAAATTTGGATCTGATCTGATCCAAATATTCTTTTCACCTTGCAGTCTCACACAGGCCAGAATAAATGTTCTAAATCGGTAATTACAGAAGCTGTTAGCCACTCACTCAAGAGGGCTTGCTGCCACCAATGGCTGAACACCAGCACCTACTTCACCCCTGTGAAATTTTCAGGAAGTTGGCTGTTAAGCTGCATTTAAATATGAGCTAATCACTCCTGCTGTAAATTTCCAAAACACTTGCCATTCATGCTGGGAGGTCAGGGACTTTGGGGGTAGACGTCCGCTGCTGAGATTGGAGAAAAACACATGCATACTCATACTCACACACTTTGAACGTGCAACATTAACAACAGTCATCAATGCTTTTGCACTCTCCAGGTTTCTTCAGAAACTTGATCTGTGGCGTGCTGAAAGCTGCTTCTTCACCTGTTAGCAGAACACCCACCAGTCTCCGGGGTCATTTCGTGTGTTTTTCTCTGGTTTGCCACCCAGGCAGGAATGCATGGCAATGGGAGGATAGTGTGTGTGATTCATGCCCTGATAATTACAGTGTGTGTCCTCTCATTTTTAGCAGCTGACTATTCAAACAGATGCTGTGGAGATATGCCCTGACAGGGATTGGTGCGCTTCTTTAGATGTACTATGCAATTTAACTGAAGCATACAATTTTCTAGAAGACGAGTGCTATATTTTAATTGCATTTTATGAAACAATACTTGTAAAGATAATCTTTATTTCCATCAACAATTCATTTTAAATTTTGCTATAACCAATTAATCTAAGTGTAAATGGGTGCAGCGCTGACAATCTGCATAAATGGTGTAATTGTCCTCCAAGATGGAGCTCTCGCATATTCATCTGGTGGCAGTAATGTAAGATCTTGGCTAATTTACATCATCCTTGAGGCAGTGCAGCAAAACAATTTCCCAGTGAGGGCAAAAGCATTGACAAAACCAAATAAGAACATGTAAGTCATTATTGACTCTTAGCCTTTTTTAACTACTCTCCTAAGGACACCATAATTGTCTACCCATGTATATGAGTAGCTCCAGGATGTTTCAGATTGCTCTTTGATGAGTTCATGTATGTGGTTTCAGTAAATTGTACAATCATGGTTTGTATTGATATGGATTGTAGGGTAATCAGGAGAGCATTTAACAACTGATTCCACCCTTTTATTCCTTGTTTAAGGATTTTTTTATTTAAAAAAAAAATCAGTTAAGTCTTTTAAGTGATTTGACAAAAATCAGTTGGAGAAGATATTTTACATACCAGCACCTGGTATTTTTTGGTATGATCAAACTTTTTCTGTATCTTTAAAATTACAATTTAATTGACTAATGGATCATTAACATTACCTGTTATCAATTAAGAAAAGTGCTGACAATTTGCAAACTGAAAAGCAAATTGAGACTATTTTAAGTAGCCCACATCTGTGACTCATTGCTATAATGGCTATTTTTTTTTATTTTAAATACACTGTACATATAATGTTGTAACTATGTTACTTAACTATTTGTGTATGGAGGAGTTTTAGGGCTAGGTTAGGATGTTTTTTTCTTATATTTTAATTTTGAGAATATGGTTGGATTATTGATAATAAAATTTAAATGTTGGGAATTAAATTGAAATGTTGAGAATAAGGCTAACTTATTGCCAGCCATAAGAAAAAAATCAAAAGAGGAATTATTTTATTATTTTATTTAGCATTATAAGAATATAGTCAAAATGTCAAAAATAATATTGAAAGGTCAAGAATAAAGTCGAAATGTCAAGAATAAAGTTGAAATACCATTTAACTTTCATTCTTGACAAAGTATTTCAGCTTTATTCTTGAAATTTCCACTTTATCCTGAATGCAATGGAATCTTTGTTTTCTGATTTATTTAACACTGGGCACTCATACTGAAAGTTTGACTATATTCTTGACATTCTGACTTCATTCTCGAAATGCAAATTGGAGGAAAATCTTCGTCCTCTTGTTGTTTTTCTTTATGCCTAGCCCCAATACTCTTCCATACATACAAAGCTCATTAACATATTTACAATATTATATGGCAGCATTAGAAATAAATTTGTTTCATAGTTATTATTGCAATGAATCACAGATGTACTTAGAATACTTTCAATTTATTCCTGAAATAAAGAAATTATATGATTTTATTGTTGTAATCTTATAACTGCAACATATTTTCTCCAACGGATTTTTACTTTGTTTTATTTTCTTTTTTGTGTCCCTAATACTCAATAGTCAGCAGCATTTACAAACTGAGCATACACTTGTAATATTCATAGCTAAACTCACACTAAATATACTTGTTAAAGTGCTGAAATGGTGAGTGAATAATATGTGTATGCATACATGTGTTGCTTTTTTCCTCTGAAGGGAAATGGGGAATGTAGAATAGAACGCTGCACCACTGATCTATGGGACTCAATGATGCAGCCCTCTCCCAAGGCACTCTGGGATGCATTTAGGACATGCATGGAGAAAACAATGGCGGGTGTATTACCAGAAAAGATAAATCTATCTCATTAATCCCTTATTCTCCCAGGCTGGGAGGCACATCTAAGGGAACATGCAGAAGCAGTATTGTACGCTAGGATCTTTCACACAGATGGGCAGAGAAGAGGAAAGGAAGGGAGGAGGGGCCACAGTGTCAATCTGTGCATCATTAGACAGTGCAGCGACGACGAGAGGAAGAGAGGGATTACCAAGATGTGGCTTTCACAACAAAATGATCAATGATGTCTTTGTCTTGTCATATAAAAGATGCTGTAGCCCTTTTTCTTTGAAGGCATGCTTTAAAATTAATTCACATGAAAGTGAAGTATGCAGAAGCTGTGGAATTATAACAAAACAAACCAAAATGTATGGCTATTTCAACATTTTTTACCATTTTTTTCATATATTCAAACTTAAGTACAACTGTAGTGTGCACTGACAAAGTAGAAGTCTCCCTGTCAGTGGTTTTCTAGCCCACAATTCCCTTTTACCCGTATTCCACTGCACGTTCAAATTACCACCAGTAAATTCGATTGATTTCAGTCAAAAATGACATTGATTTTTGCCCATCTGAAATGGCCAGGGAGTCCATAAAACAGATAAATAGGTCATAACCATTTTACCGGCCTGTAGAATCCCACAGAAAGATTTAAGGGGTCATGAAAGTCGGATGGTTAAAAATGAGGCTTGTAGAGCAGCATCCTGTGAAAGGCCAACAAAATGCACCAAGAATGCTGCATCACAAAGAGCTCCAGCTATGAATTAGAATGTGTTGATGGCTGTCAGCTTTGAAGAAACTAGTTTTTCTTGAGTTCATACTGATTAAGACTCATAAAGTATTATTTTACAATGAACATGGGCACATTTATTTATTTTAATAGTGCTACAAAGAACACAAATGGAAGCAGACTTATAGGGCTGAAACCTAAGTTGATTGCAAATTCAATTAGGCAAATTCCTCTGCTAATTTCAGAGGCTGGTTGATATCTGATACACCTGAAGCTCAGAGATTTTCCTGTGGATAAGGGCACTAAATGAAAAGCCTTTGGTTTGAAATGGTTGTATGCAACTTGAATGGCTCCACTGTGCTGCTAACTAATGCTTTCAGTTACCTGATGACTCTTTTGATTATTCCTGAAATACCTTCTTACAGACAGAATTCGGGCTGTTTGTTTGCAAATATCATCTTTGGAAGTGTTTCATTACAGGACACACACACTCTTTCACTACTGGCTAACAATTTCCAAGGCTTAGAGTAGTTTTATAAATTGTACAATAGCAGTGTAACAATCTTTCAATCTGGATTGATATATTGATTTAATGATCAACAATCCAATATCATTGATGCAAAGTTAAAGCATCTATCTTTGAATTGCTGGTGGCACGTCTTTGTCACTGTTCTATCCAAACACACCTCGTTCCTAAACATTCAAACAGTGTTAGAGCCATTCAGAAAGACAATGAGGATATTTACTCCCCTCTAATGAATAAATCATCAATGTGGAAATATTTTAAACAAAGTACATGCCATATGCAAACAATACTGTTTAGAGATAAAGGACCATGACCAACCTGGCTTCATTTCACTCTGCAGTCTGCTAACTCAGGGGTTCCCAAACTTTTCCATGCTAAGGCCCCCCAGATAGCATTAGCTAATGGCCAGGGCCCCTTTTCACAAGATGTCTTTAAAAAAACACAATTCAACAGTTTTTTCGGCCTCTGTTGGGTGCTTTTGTTTTTAGCAAACCTGTTGTTTAGACGGTTTTAAGTGCTGATTTGAATGGGGTACTCATTTGAGGTACTTGTAGCCATTCTACGTGTAGCGGTAAATCTACACTTTATGTATGCTGCATCATAATTGCAAGTTTTACTTGACTGGTCAGGTCTTTTCCTCTTCAAAAAAGTGTCCAATTTTGTGCATTAGCAGATGTGCAGCCTTGTGGCGTTTGCCAGTCCAGGACAATACTGACAGCTGATGATGTGATGATTGACTGGCAGGCAACTGGATAGATGGACATGGCAAGTAAGATTTCTATATGTTGTATATTATTATAAATAACTGTATATTTCATTAGAATTCACATAATAATCATTTGATTTTATTTTTATTCATTATTATTTTTTCCTCTAGGACACCCACTGGGGAGCCAAAATCACCCTCTATAATATTAGCTGCTCTGTTTCATCATTGACTGAAACAATGTTAATGTGGACCTAATTCAACTGTGCTTTTCTGTTGGGAGATGCAGTGACTTAAACCAGCAGTGAGTAAGAAAAATATGAATAATACATGTAATTTGTTTAGCTTTATGTACAGTAAAAGTCTGCTACCCGCAAGGTTAATTTATGCAACGTAAAATGCCATAAGCTTAAGCTAATACTGGTAACTAGCAGTGTTGTTAAAAGCTGTGTTTTATGCATGTAAGTGGAGTTACATTAGGACTCTACAATTATTAATGTGTTGTTTTTTTAATTTCATAGAAAAGTCTGTAAATTACATTAAAATGGGCATATGATATCGTCTCATATCAAATGCAGGCCACTGAATTTAATCAAATCAAACTTGTATTGGAAGACTTTTTGATATCAGTAAATGTTCAATCATTGTACAGAGAATCAATATAATATCATTATCATCATCATGAAACTTGTGTTTTGCTCCGTTATTATTTGATAGAACTTGTGGACTTGAAACTTGATCGACTTGTCAAAGTGGCATTTTCACGTAGTGCGAACAGAGTTGGAAGTGTGTATATATCTAAAGTCTTCCACTGACCCTGATGCCTTGCTGCAGGGCGCCTCAATGGTGACTAATGACTGAGAGTATAGCAAACGTTATTGATTCACCTCCTGTCCAACTTAATTCTGCCCACGCCGGGATCAGATTTCCATGATTTTGAATCGTTATCTTGAGCACATTGCTAACTTTTAGACTGGAGTTAAATGTGTTTGAGTTGCACTCTCCGAACACACCAGTGGGTCGATAGCCAGGAAAGCCTGCTTGTTGACAGGTAAAACACTATTACTAATTTATTTCTCACCTTTCCCTGATCTGGACTAAGAGCTGAAGAGGCCATGTCTGGGGGGCCAAGCTAGATTTCAGTCCTGTCAACCTTTTATTTCACCTGTCAGAACGGTGACGGACGTACAAGTGCTTGTTTGCCCTTCCTGTCGTCTTCAGCCGCATCGGCCGTGACAGGCTGCATGGAGGAAATAGAAGGAGTGCACGTCTCAAGGACCTCCCACGTCTTCATGGTATAGCCGCACTTCATGTGAGGTGGTGGGATTTGAGGAAGCAAGCTTCTCTTCCTTGTCTTCTTCCTCCTGAGACGTCATTTACTTCTATAAAGAAGAAGGGGAGAGAAAGTGTGGTGGGTGGAGGTGGATTTGATTGCCGAGGATCCACCTAAAGAAGGATGTTCAGTCCTAGTCAGGCAAGCAGAAAACCAACCTCAAAGATTGTATTCAACACCATTTTAATCTCTAAACCTTCTCTAAATCAGTAAATGAGAGTTGGTGTTCTGGTGAGTATGTTGAGTGCTTTTTGTCGATCCTCCAGATCATCTAGATCCTTTAAGAAGCAGAATATGATCTCCTGAAATGTGTGAAATCTAATCCTGTAACAAATTTGTTTCAATGTGATGTTTAAGTATATGATTATCACGTAAACATTACAGATGCTTGCAGATACATGGGCCTCATGTGTCTTTTTCGGTGCTGATTTCAAAACTACAGCCATCCCACTCAGATTTAGATGTTCAGCTCAGCCAAATCCACATAATGA
The DNA here is from genome assembly GCA_034769285.1 of Lutjanus argentimaculatus. NCBI lineage: Eukaryota > Metazoa > Chordata > Actinopteri > Lutjaniformes > Lutjanidae > Lutjanus > Lutjanus argentimaculatus. Next base: position 22,894,645 of record JAWZSL010000003.1, on the reverse strand, counting down.
CATCAGATTATACCTCTCGAAACCATGAAAATAAATATGTCTTTCTGCAGCCTTGGCTTTGAGGTTTGTGAGGTTGGAGGGCCGCTGCTTTCTGGACATGCATGAAAGGTTTTGTCTTTATTTCACTGATTTATCTGGAAGTAGTGAGACTTCCTCTCTGTAAACCACTGAAGTTTTAATGATAGATTTGTAGAACACGGAGAAGACAGCACAGCTGGGCTCATGGCAACACAGTTCAGTCCCATGTGTTGACTTTTGAAACAGGAATCTAATTTTAAGCTAAATTGACATCAGCAGTATCACCAGATCAGCTTCAAATTAGGACTCATGATAGCATTTGATTTATGAGATCAGTGTCTTCCACTGGTGGAAAGTAACTAAGTACATTTACTGAAGTGCTGTACTTGATGTACAGTATCTTTGAGGTAGTTTTGATTAACTTTAATATTTTCATTTTGTTCTATTTTATATATAAACATGTCAGAAGGAAATGTCATACTTTCTATTCCACTAAATTTATCTAATAGTTGTATTTACTAATTACTTCTTAGGTTACGACATATAATACAAGTCTTACAGCCAAACATGTGACTAACAAATGATACATGATGCATTTTTATAGATTTAACTACCTTGCAGCCCCATCTTGGCCAGCTATAACATTAAAATGGGCTTTGCAGGCACTTACAGTATAGTACCTTTGAACAGAGCGTCTATTTGCACCTGGGTAAAAATAGCCACATAGCAGCTTTTCAGCTATTTACACCCAAGGCCCCTAGTAGACAAAGTCTCTGTAGAGAAGCATTGTTATAGAGGAATTGATTAAATGCAGGACCTTTTCCTAGAAGACTGGAGTCTGAGTCCTGCGTAAAGGTTAAGGTTTCAATTTGTATACTGAGTTGAGTTATTATTTGCTCTTTTTTTCAGTTATCATTATTTTCAGTTTTCAGTTGCAGTTTAGTTAAGTTTGGGCAACAAAACTACTTGGTTAGATGAAGGAAAAGATCATGGTTTGTCTCTGCTACGCTGGTGTAAATAGCCCTGGGTAATAGCTAATTTTACTGACATATTAACATCTTTTTAACTTGATATTGTGCACTTGTTTGAAAACAGTTGCCTGTTTATATATTGAGCACACACAGAGCAACATTAGTGTTGATGAATAAAAGTTCAATATTCACTTTTCTTTAATGTAACAGTTCTGAACACAAATGTGGAATCAAAAGCATGTTTCAGGGGCTGAGCAGTTGAAAACAATCAATCGCTCACTTGGTAACAGTTCAAACCAGAGTTCTGCAACAGGTAATCAGTCAGCGAAGGCAAACTAAGCAGGCAAGGGGGCAGGCAGGCCGAAACCAGGAACAGGCTGTGGTCAGTGGACCGGTGAGACTGGGTAGCACATTAGACGTTCTGGCAAACGACTGGGGAAAAAGGGCTGATGTATATTGAGGAGAGATAATGAGGGAATGAGGATCAGATGACTGAGACTGGCAGAAACACACTGAGGGCAACTTCAGGGCAGGTGGGGCATTGCAAAATGAATAAAATGACTAAATAGAAGTAGTTCTTGTAACATGTAAGGGAAATAAATGTCCCTTTGGCAGCCAAATGCTCCACTAGGTTCACCAGCCAGTTGCTTAATTTTGTCTGATGTTTGGCGCTTGGCAGGTACAGTTAAGTTTTAGGGTAACTGTAACACTTTACAATAAGGGTGCATTAACTGACTTTAATCAACACAGTAATAAGCATGAATAACAGTTAATTAAAAGTTAACTAATGCATCTGGTGATGTGAATAGTGTTCATGTTTAACATGGTATTTAATCTATACACTGTTTGATAGTTTACAAAGATGTCATTAACATTAGCTAATATGATTAATTATGTTTATGTAATGCTTGTTCAGCATCCTTATGCATTCATGAGGTGTTACTTAAGGGATACACGTTTTCAGCTTCAAAATAAGGGTCACAAAGAGCATTAATATATATATATATATTAATCATGGTTAAGTAATGTTTATTCAGCATTAATACATGGTTAATCATGGTTAAAGTAAGTAATGCTTGTATAAGATGCACAATAAACTATAGGTAAGACTATAAATGAATAAATATCTAAATGAAAATAACAAAACAAGCAAACTCAAGTAAATTGTGTCCATGTCCTAACATAAGTTATAAGTCGGAGGGTGGACAAGTAATACATGAATACCTTTAGTAACTTATAACTAGACACATTAGTTAACTATTAATTAATTGCTATTAATGCTTATTACGGCATTAATTGATGTTAAATAACTGACCCTTATTGTAAAGTCTTACTGTAATTATAAAGTTGTGGGTTGAAAAAACAAAAAAATGGGTGATTATTCTCTGTTGGTTCATTACCCTGGTGATCCTTTTCACATACAAGTAGTCATGTGATTCATTGTCAATATAAAAATTTGATTATAGCAGCGTTAAGCACATTTTTTATATAATATCTTTACTGAGTAAAATTTTGAATGATGGACTTTTATTTCAATTTTACACTGATATTACTACTTTTATTTAAGGTAAAGCATCTCTTTGCAAGACTAAATAACCCCACATTTCTATCATGACTGTTACGTGACCTTATAGAACTATGAAGCTGGCACATACACGCATGCTTTGGACCTGCTGTTGAGTATTCATTGTATGTAAAATAAACAGATGAATCAAATAACAGGAGCTCATTTGTTGTCTGTGATGTGTCCACTGGCAGAAATGAGTGCTGGCTGAGGGGTGGAGTCCATGTCTCTCCCTCTCTGTCAACCGGTGAGGAACCCTGCACAGGGGAACTTTAGAACGAGCCTTTGTTTTGGTCGACTCTCCTCCTCTAGCTCTCCTGTCATCCTTTGATCATGTCAGGCTTCTTGCTCTCTTCCTCACTCTTGTGTCTGCCCTCATGGGTCTGACGGGGAGAAAGACACGTTCAGGACTGCGCCGAGAGAGACCAAAGTATCCCATTCACCTCCTCCATTTCCCCCCGCAGGGCCATTCCTACCCTCACCTCCCAATCCCCCTCCTCCTCTTCAAGATCCCCCAGTCAGGTGACAGGAGGTAAGAAAATACTCCTGTTTTTTTTTTCCAGATACCAGGAGCGACTTCTCCAGCAGCAGGGGCCCATTTTAGTCCCCCTCTATGCACTGTCAGTGGTGTTCCTCTAACTAAGACTGGGGTCAGCACCTGTGGATATCACGCCATGCAGCTGTGGAGGGATGTCAAAACGTGCCAATCCTCTATCTAGACGTAGCCATTTTAGGAATGAAGAACATTTCTAGGGTGTTATTGTTACATTACAGGTCCTTAGCCTATTATCACTGACAGCTAAACCACCCAGCGTCTTTTCTTGTCTTTATTATTGGAGTACACCATATTCACATGGTGACCATTTTTCGCTGTCATCTCGCTTAGGGTGGGAAGCTCAAACGAAATGACGTTCAAAGTTGCAAGTTGTATTTGTAGAGAATCTGAAAAATCTTTATAATTTTGCCGCTTCCTGATTGATAAGCAACTGAAAGAACAATGGATAGTGAGGGATAGTGGCTATGTCACTTCAGAATTTGGTTTTCTTTTCAACTAGCCTAGCACATAATTCATCTATGTGCAGGAAACACGAAAGGAAGAAGTTGACAGAGGTTCTGCAGGGTACCAAGTTTGCACAGCTGAAGGGCGTGACTTAGGAAGGGTTAATTATTTACCCAAACAGCGACTAAAATATGAAACACTCTGTCTGCGAAGTTGGATTTTTACACATCAAAGTAAACCCCACACCTCTTCACTCCATCTATTTCTTTTATTCCTCTGTTTTATTTTAGGCGGTGTATTGATTTTTGCATTTAGCCTGGTTGTGCCCATACATCTCTTCCACTCTCGTCTTCTCCCAGGCTCGCTGTAATGCCTCGGTCCAAACACAGGAAGTGTCTGTCCTCGGCTCTGCATTTCGGTGCCGCTGCCCAGCTTTTAAATGCCCCCAAACTCTGTCAATAATATTGATGTAATCCACAGGCATTTTTGAGTGATCCTGCTGTCACAGGGACATAATGACAGGCAGTGGAGGCCTGATTGGATCTGCACTACAGCGAGGTCGGCCGGCGCACAGCCAACACAGCCAGGCATTGATAAAGTGTCACAGACTTCAGTGCTTTGATTAGCCCTTCGACTAATGCCATGCTAAGCAGAAACATTACTCTGCCCCCGCTAGCTATACAGCTAGAGGAGGGGAGGGCTGGCTGAGGGAAAGGGAGAAAATATACTCTACAGGGAAATTAACCAATGCGGATGAAATGGTGTACCAAGGAAATTCTTGGATAAATTAACAACGCAATTACATTACATGACACACTGCAAGATGGATGAGGAAAACTTGGCTGGTATTATGTTCTGTTTTCCAAATTGCAATTTATTTGAGGGCTCTAATGGATGCCGTATTAAAACATCTTGGGCTGCGGTCAGATTTCATTGTGTGTCACCCAGACGTGATTGATGACCCTCTCTTCGCCCACGCCCCCCCCCCCCCCCCCCCCCCCCCCCCCCCCCCACACCACACACACACACACACACACACACACACACTCACACACTCACGTCCTCTCTTGCAACCCCTTACTTCACCCTCCTGTGTTCCCCTGTGCTGCATTCTCTGCACATTTACTGGGAATTTTAAACATTAGCAACATTTATATGGATCCAGGAGTATGCGATTGATTTTCTTATCACTTAATTTCCTTGCTTGCCCCTGCAACGAGACGATAAATTCTGTGCTACTTGCATACTGAGCGGCATAGTCCATCTCTTCTCTTGATCTTTTCCCTTTCTCTCACCCCATAGTAAAAAATTCTATCAATAATGCCATTTTCCAGGAATCCCACCCCTCTCATCATCTTCCTCTGATCTTCCTTTGCCTTTTCATGTGCTTTTGTTCCAGTTGCAATGATAGCTCCAGCTATTCTTGAAATGAAAATATAATCGAAAGTATTTTTATTGCTGTAGCAAATGCATTAGTGTGCAAGGGACATCTGGAAATCATCCACAGCAAGCTTGCTCAGTTATGGCAATATCATAGTGACTTTATTTTACCATTCATAATTACTCACAGGACAGTGAAAAACCACATGCCATCTGCTTTGAACTTGGGGGGGAACAGGGTTTGCCCAGATTGACCCGAACAAACATGAAGCAACCCAATCCTTGATACACTTTTTCAATCATACCCCCCCCCCCCCCCCCCCCCCCCCCTTCTCTCCCACTCGGAGGTGAGTGGAGCCTTCCAGGGAGGGAAAGGTTAATAACATTCAGAATAAATCAACGTGCAGCACATCCCCTGGATGACATCAGCGAGTGCTCCTCCAACCCATAGGGCCATAAACAGCTTTGTTTTTTTTTTTTTCTCAGGTTTGTTTCAGATGTGAGCAAACGGATAAATAATGAATGAGCTGCACTGACGGGACACATATTTCACTTAGCGGAAATGGCTTTAATGCAGTCGGCCTGTATTACACTTCCAATCACTGAGAAGCTGAGAAACTGCTGCACGGGGGAAAAGGATGTTCAAACAACATTCAAAGAGTGTTGAACTCAGGTGTATCTTCAATGTAAATGACCTAGTTTTCAACAAAACTCCTGAACAAGCTTCTCACCTGCTGTAGCCTGTGAAAAATGATGTTACAGTGGGAGTTCTGGAGTTGAACTGAAAATTAGAAAACCGAAAATATTAATTTGGAATGATTAGTTGTATTCATGCAAGTAGGACTGCAACTAATGATAATTTTCACAATTAATGGAATAATGATTTAGTCTACAAAATATCAAAAAAAAAAAAAAAAAAGAAGAAGAAGAAAAAAAAAAATAAAAATGCTTGCCTCAATATCCCAGAGCAGGGGCTTAAATATAAACAATGCAGGTAGTGTGGGTGCACTGGGGCCTGTGAGGTGGGGGAGCCATAGAGGGAGCCTCCAACAGTGTCAGACCGCCACCTCAAAAATACACCCATGTCAAAGAAAAAGTCACATTCAATTTATTTAAAAAAATAAAAACAAAGAAACAAACAAAAACATTTGTTATATAAGTCCTCAAAAAGGCAAACCCATCTCTGTCATGGTTTCCTTTTCTTTCTTTCTTTTTTAATAAACAGTCATTAGCAATTTATACCAAAATTATATTCTGACTCTACACAAACCATAAAAACTATAAATAAGACTAATCATTGCAGCTCAACGTGCAAGATAAAAGATAGAAAAGCAAGATAGAATATAAAACAAATTGAATTATCTGGAAAATGCAGATTTATTTTCTACTGTTAAATTTAGGGCTCCAACTTATGATTACATTTTGGCTTGAAAAATGTCAGAAATTATTAATTGATTATCACAATACAGTAGTTGACAACTAATTTTCTCTCAATTAATTAATCGATTAATTGACTAATCATTGCAGCTCTACATGCAAGATAACCCTAGAATATCAAAAAATGTAAACAAAACAGAGGGCAATTCTGGATTAAGAGAAGCATCTGGAAAATGGCATAATGTCAACTATTTTTGTATTGTCTAATTTAGGGCTGCAACTAACAATTATTTTCATTATCGATTAATTTAAAATTGTAAAAAATGCCCATCACAATTTCCCAGAGCCAAAAGTGATATATTCAATCAGCTTTTTTTGTCCAACCAACAGTCAAAAACTCCAAAACGCTTCATTTACTGTCACAAATGACACAGAAAAGCAGCAAATCCTGACATTTAAGAAGCTAGAACCAGAAAATGCTTTATATTGTTGCTTGAAAAATTACTGAAGTGATTAATTGATTATTTTAATAGGTGGCAATGATTAAGTGACTAATTGTTGCTGCTTTACATGAATGATAATCCTGGAAAACTTGCAAAAATGCAAATAAAACAGAAGGCAATTTTGGATTAAGAAAAACATCTGGAACATGACATAGTGTCAACTATTTTTTGTATTGCTTAATTTGGTTAGACATTACACTTTTCTGTCAAATCATTTCCCACACCACAGAATGGCATCACTTACACATTCCAGGCATGTAAATTAAATGATTATTTTTACTTTTGGAGGAGGGATATAATAGGAGACTACTTCATATGCAGCCCCATGAATTTCCACTTTATGCATTTTGATTTCTGGTACACAGAACGTCTGAGACGTAGCTGCACAATCTTATTCTAATTCACTATTTATTTACGTTTTCCCAACAGAAGTATTCTCTTTGTGGTTTTGGGGAAATTCAGCGTGACTTTCCCTTTTCCCAGGTCTCGACTGTTAAAAACAAAAGTGAGCCTGAGCTTTTTTTGGCCGTCACATGGCTTTTAGAGGGTTTGTCTAAACAAAGTTTTGGGGTTTGTAAATAGCGAAGGTTATCTGGCCATCGAGGCCTCCAGATGGCGGCTGAGCCAGACCACCTGCTATGGAAATGCCTTTGCTGTGAGGAGTGGGTGGAAATATTCAGGCCCTGTGTGTCTCTCCCATACATACACACATCTTTATGGTTTAACATGGTCGGAACAAGGATGAGAAGAAGCCCCTCTGAGCGCTGCTGCTGCTGCCCTCCCCTCCTCCCCCCGCTGTGACCCCCCATCACTCTCCCCAGACTTTTACCCTCAGAACAAAACAGCTGGACAGGGGAGGGCTTTCCTGCAGGTCCAGACCTATCATGTAAAGAGATGACACATCTTTTGAAGAAACTGGGCAAAAGGGAGAAGAGGCAAGTTTCGGGAGAGAAAACATAAACAAAGGTGTTTTAATATGATGGTCGCCGGTGGCACACAAAGAAAAGTGGAGGAGGGCAGAAGAAAAATTGCTTACAATACAAACCCTTTGAATGACAGCCTCGAGACCTAAAGCATGAAACATAAACCTTGTTTTTAAAGCCTGAATGCAGAAGAATAGATTTCAGGCTTGTCTAATAGTTTCTCTGCTACAGTCTAGATCTAAGTGAGTCTTTACTTTTTTTGTCTCTTTTATCTGGTATTTTTATACTTTATAATCCTGTCAAAGCCTCCCTGTTTCATAGCTGAACATCTTCAGTTTCAAAATATGAGCACAGTGTGAATCTCTGTGTCTAAGAGCAAAGTCAGAAGATCTTTAATATTGTGCATACACATCTGTACACTCTTAGAACTAAAGGTGCTAACTAGAACCCTATAGGAGAACCCTTTTTGGTTACTGGTAGAAGCTTTTATAAAAGTTCCATGTGGGACACTTCCAGAGAATTCTACCAAGAACCCAACATAAAGGGTTATACCTACAGCCATCTGTGAAAGGTTTCACCCAGAACCCCCTGTGAGAGTGTTTAAAGGAGAACCCTCATAGTGCAATGGTTCCAAGCAGAAGCCTCTCTGGGGGCTTTATCCAGAATCTTTCAACCTTCTAAGGGTGCTAACAGAAACCCACCCTGGGGGTTCTATCAAGTAACCTTTTATAGTCCAAGGGTTTTATCTAGAATCCACCCAGGAGGCTCTACACCCTTAGAAATTAGGGTTGCAAAAGGCTTCTTCCTGAAGGGCTGAGGTTCTACTCAGAACCATTTTCTTCTAAAGAACCATTTGTTAAAAAGAAGGATCATCAAGTGTTCTTTGTAGCACTAAGTTTCCATTAATTCATTCAACACACTTTCTGGAAGAAAGGGTTCTTCAAGGATTGTTGAAACTTCAAATTGTTATATTATACCATATTATAAAAGGGTTCTTGATAGACCTCCCTGGAATGGTTCCCGATTAAACCATTAGAATATAAAAGGCATCTTGGTAGAACCCTGTGAGTGGGTTGCACCCTTAAAAAGTGGAAAGATTCTGAATAGAACCTCCAGAGAGGCTTCTGGGTGGAACCATTATATTTCCCCCTCTACAGTATAGAGGGGTTCTCCCTTAAAACCTCTCATTAGGGGTTCTGGGTGAAAACTGAAAGGGTTCCACGTGGAACCTTTATGAAAGGGTTCTAACAGGAACAAAAAAGGGTTCTCCTATGGGGACAAACTGAAGAACCCTTTATGGTTAGTTATTTCTGCAAACCCTTTTATATTCCAAGGGTTTCATCTAGACCTCAGCAAAGGAGTTCTACTAAGAACCTTTTTATATTCCAATAATTTCATCTAGAATCCATCCAAGGAGTTTGACTGAAAACCCCTGACAAAAGACTTCTCTCTTCCAAAAAGGGTTCTTTGGATGAAAATGCCTCTTAATGGAACCCAGAATCTTACACAGAACCTTTGACAAACCCTTTCTCTAAAACAGGGTTCTTTAGAAACACATGGTTCTGGGTAGAACCTAAGCCTTCAGGAAGAACCCTTTTGGAACCCTTATTTCTAAGAGAGTAGCTCCTTCTCAGTTGTTTTAAAGAGAGAACTCCTCTGAAACCATATCACCCAATTGTCTGTTTTGACACTTGACTTTGATCGATGGAGGTTCAGCGCTGTGGTTGAACACACGCCCCCTTCCCCACAACCCTTTAAGAGGTCATGAAAAGCACGACTGTACATCAAAACAACCAACACGCTCCTTGCCACATCATCCGACATGACACATGCGAGACAACGCTGACCACAACAATGGCTCGACTGCTTTGATGCTAAAATGCTTGAGTGTTTATTTACATCGGCCAGCCTCCTCGCCTGTCCGTCAGTTCTGTGTGGTGCGGCGGGGTCTTTGAAGTCATCGTGGGCGCGGTGGTGATGCCGCGTCCCGCCCGGGGAGCGCGTTGAGAGGCGGCCATATTGGCAGCACTTGTTGTTGGAGACACATGGGCAGAATCAGACGTGGACTGTTTGATCAGGAGGAGGTTTTTAAAGGCTAATGGCAGAGAAGGACGCCCATGCAGCTGCACTGTGGGTTTTTGATTTGTTCGATGCAAATGCTGATGCCGAGATATGTGAATTAAAAGTGTTTTGAATTAGAACCATTCTTTGTCTGTCAAAAAGATGTTAATCTACAATCTTGTTGACTGTATTGGTAACACAGGCAGTGGCAGGGAAATGCAGGAAGTGTGGAGAAAATGTGCTTATGATGCTTATTGACAGCCACTTTCCCACGAACACAACACCACAAAAATAAAAACACACATCATGAACACTCAGACAGTGGTGGAGGAAGTATTCAGATCCTTTACTTAAGTAAACGTACTGATATCACAGTACTATTATACCACTGAAATATTACTCAAGTACAGCTAAAGCTACTGGTGTTACAAATACTTAAATAAAAGTACAAAGTATTCTTCTCAAAACCAATTCAAAGTATTAGGTACTTTTCAACCGTTGATGTTTAATACATTATCAAAAGCAGGCTTTCAGTCTCAGTATGTCAGGGTTTCCACTGTCCCATTTGTGATTTAAAAAAAAATCATTTAAATATTTGTCAAAATAGTTTTATTAAATTTTGTGCGCAACAATCTTAATTTGCAAAGTAATTAGCAATGAATAGAGGTGCGCAGAGATCTCCCTGCAATGTTGTGATCGTGATGTATCATTTGTGAGCTTGTAAAAATGTTACAGCAACATTACAGTCACAACGTTACCATTACTTACATCGCTGCTACGTTTTTGAAATGTCAGAACGTGACAGGTATTCTATGGTATTTTTGCAATGTTGGCTCAACACCCTCTGCATGGCGTTTCATATACTTTATGTAATGACATTGCTGCAACTTTGCTAAAACGTCAAAACAGTGGTGGAAATGTTGGAACAACATACTGGCGATGTTTAAAATAATGTGCTGGTGAGGACGCTCTGAAATTTCACTTCCTGCAACGACGTTGTGTTAGTAGGGTTATCTGTATCTGTATCTGTATTCGGATAGAAGACACGAAGTAGCCATGGTTTATACCAGAAGTCACGTTATATCAGGTAAATATTTTTCTTCAGACCTAATATCCATTGGCATTACAATTGTTGTGCTTTTAAAGGAAGTATGTAAAAATATCCTTCAGTTGAAGAGAATAGTCTTAGTATTAAATCATTGATTGATAGGGTAGATGCGACCTTTTTAAACTATGTTGAGGTAATCACAGAGCTAACTTTTTACAAATACTAATGTGCAACTTTGAATAGAAGAAATATACGTTTCCACTGCATTATTTGCACTTTCCAAAATAACATATTTGGATGCATACCTAGTAACTCATGCTGTCATATAAATGTAGGGAAATAAAAAGTACAATATCTTCCTCTGAAACGTAGTGGAGTAAAAGTATAAAGTAGCATAAAGAGTACAAGTATTTGTGCTTAAATACATTACTTGAGTAACTTTACATAGTTACATTTCACCACTTCTCACACACACACACACACACACACACACACACACACTCCTTTCATCACTAACACTGTTAGATCTGCATACAACCTCCACCCTCCACCCCATGCAGCCCCCGCTTCATCCCACAGCGTTAATTAAAGCTGAAAGGTTACAAAAGGTGGGAGCCAATAACAAGGCCACATATTACATTTAAGTTGCTACTTTTTCTTACACCCTCTCAATAATTCATGCTATCAGAGTGTCTACAAGGAAGTGAGGCTTCTCTCCCTCCCAGGAAGCTCAGACACGGATCATCTGTCCTCTGGACTCATTGTAAGTAAGGAAGTGTGGGCAACAATACATACCAAGCCAACCCCAGCCTCATAAATAAATATGGTGATTGTTAATGGGGTTTAAAATTACTCATCCTCTGCTCCCCAGCCGACTACTAGTGTGACCACTGTGGCATACAGGCGCGTGGAGGCTACATGTCCCTCCAGATAGGATGTCTGGCACCGGTGATACCACAAAATGGCCACAATGCCTCCACTTCCACTTCGTCCTTGTCGTGTTTCTTATCTCCAGGCACATCTTCTTCCTCACCTTTTCCCTTCTTTCAAGGTGGATGTCTTTTCCACACCTTTTTCTCTTGTTTCAAGGTGTCCACTTTTTTTTTCTCTTGTTTGCTGTTTTCATTTTTATGCTCCTGAGTGTTTACTGATTTCTATCAGTGTTTGAATGTCATTACACCTGCGGCCACCGAGGCTATCGTTCTCGAGGTGTATTTTGTTTATCATCTTTCTGAATTGATTTCACTCTGTTCAGGCATTCAGCAGACTGATAGCCCTACTTGACTCATGTAAGGAAATACTGCTCAGGCATGTAAAGATATAGAATTGTGCTGTGCTTTTTTAAAAATATCCCACTCTTATAGATGCTGTTATGACTTTTTTAGAAATGTTTTTGCAATCGAAATATAATACAAGTGCAAGCGTCTTCCATTTCCACCCACTTGAACTTGAAAATATATTTTTCTTCTAATACTGAGAGAGCACAGAACATGCTCTCTAATTGAAATGTAAACTGTCTGTGGTCCATGTTTATACTAGCATTGATAAACATCGTGAATTCAGGCAGCATCTGGTCTTAAGGACAGTGTTTATTTTTCTACTGTTTGAGAGAGATGATATATTTTCTCCAGATTCCTTTAGTGATGTTGCAATATTTCTGCTCACTCAGTATTATTATTATTATTATTATTATTATTATTATTAAAATTAGCATTGTTGTTGTTGTTGTTGTCGCACTTTATTTTACAGCACACTAATGAGACTTTATTAGAGGGGAATTAGGGTTATTATTGTATTATTTTCCACTGTTACACCTTATTACACTTTATTAGAGGGTAATTACAGACACACTATGACATAACTGTACTATAAACAAATTTGAATTATTCCCCACTCAACAAACTTTAGTTTAGAGCACAGTTCTGTAGTAAGGTGTCCAGTCAAATGAGGGTCTAACAGAGGGAAACAATACACTTTAGTTTACAGTACAGTTCTTTCTGTAATTACACTCTAATAAAGTCTAATAAGGGTCTAGCAGTGGGAAATAATAAAATTTAGTAGTACAGCTCTGTTGTAACATGTCCCAAATGACACTAATAAAGTCTAAAATGCTGTCTAATAGAGATCATATTATTTCTAATTAGTGTACCATTAGGTTTATAGTGTCTAAGTTTGTTTACTGACTAATTAAGAGCACATTATGTCTAGTTTTTGTCTAATTTAATACATAAGGACAGCTTGTTACATCTTATTACTGTGTGCTGTAAAGTGCAACCATTATATTATTTATTATTATTACTATTATTATTATTTATTATATTATTATTATTATTATTATCATCATCATCTCTCTTTTGCAAGAGTATACATGAGCAGTCTTTACTCTGCTTAGGTGTGGATCATGTCTCTGCTTGTTTCTCCACCTCACTGTGGTGGGTGTAGTGTTTCTTGGTGCTCCAGCTCGATTGCATGCCTGTATCTCCCCCTCCAGGACAACTTGCATTATGGTCCCATTCTCCCTCAGCACTGAGGCAGCAGCAGCTGAAGAGCCACATCTCCATCTCCATCCAAACATTCTGAAATCTGTCATTTAAACCATTGAGGAGGGGGTAGGAAAAAAAAATCCAAAATAAAATATCCAACAGCCAAATGATGCTCTGTTCTGTGACAAAATAGTTCGAGGAGGGACACTGGGCAATTTGCCTGAATTCTGTTATTCCCAGCTCCCATTCTCATCTGTGTTCCCTACTCCCCAGCGCCAGCCTGAGCTGATAACAAGTGAGCGCACTCCCTAGAATGATGGATGGGCCTTAGCCATGGGCTTGTCAGGAGAGGGTGCAGGGCCATATGGAAGTGGCATATGGAAGCTCATAGTAGAAGATGGGGCAAAAGGAGGGGAGTGACAGAGATATACATTAAAGACACTGCTTTGCTCTTAAAAATGCAAGGTTCATCAGTTTAGTGGGGAATATCAGTCAGTGGCGCTTCCTTCCGTGGGACTGGAGGCAGACAAACACAGGCAGATGTAGGAGGTTGTCCTTTTGTGATTGCTGCAAGTTTTCCTTTTTGATTTCCTTCTTAAAGCTTCTACAAGAAACTTTCATATTTTGTTTATTTTGGATGAAAATGGTGGTGTTTCCACCACAATAAAAATCCTCCGAATATCAAAATGGTTCATTCATTATCGATTTGACTGTTTCAGCTGGACATTTTCATAATAATAATTTGTGTGCAAAATTCTTGATTTGTAAAGTAAATAGAAACCAAAGTTATCAAGTAAATGTTGTGTTTTTCCTTGCTACAGTCACCTCAGTGCTTGCTCTTCGTGGCAAGTACTGAGTTTATAGGTCTAGACCTGCTCTGAATGAAAAGTGCCCAGAGATTTGGTACAGTATAAATAAAAAAGTGCAGATATTTCCCTTTGAAGGAAGCAGGACCAGAGGCAGACAAACACAGGCAGTGCAAGGATGCTACAAAGAACTTTAACATTTTGTGGATTTTAGAGCAAAAGCAGTGATGTTCCCACTGTAATAACCACAAAATATAATGTCAAAAATAAAAATGATCTAAAAAAAACCTCCCCCTGCTTCTTTTTAACTGGCTAATGTGTAATTTTGCCCGAGAAAATGGTAACACACCTTCATTAGATCAGATTTTAAGGAGAATTTGGCCCCTGTCAGGCATGTACAAAAATGGCCAAGCTTCTTGTAGATGGTCTAATTAATTTATGTAGGTCATATAGAGGCATCAGTATTAAATAGACTGAGTCATAACCACTTAAAACATCCTCATAGTAACTTTAAGTTATGGCTGCAGAAATTGTTCGCAAAATGTTAGAATTTATATAAAAAGACATCATTCCAAAGAGCTCCAGCAGAAAATAACCACAGCAATATGGGACTTCTGTTTTATATTCTGAGCATTTTAGTATTGATTCAGTGTTGTGTTGTTGTCAGTCACATTTAATTTCCACTTTAATTCAGAGGGATGCCTGCGCACAAGTTCACCCATGCAGTCGTCTGAACAAGCATTAATTATGTCTTCAGATCAAGTCATGATCTGTCTATTTTTACCTTTCTATCTTTGTCTGTGTGCACGTGTGCGTGTCTGCATGCATGTGTGTACTATCAGGCATGGATATGTGTGTGTGTGTGTCTGTCTGTCTTTCTTAGTGCCCTGTGGAGTGTCTGTGGGCCCTGAGGAACTCTGTTTGATTGTTTAAAGCCCTTCTTAATTGGCGCTTTGTCTGCGCGCTCCTAAATGAGGCGGGACACCCACGGTGGGGGTTCCTGTGGAGACCGTGGGCCGTTTGACAGCCCCCACGGTGGGGCCTGTCCCACAACCCCTCAAACTGCCAGCCGCATGACAGCGGCCCATGCTGCACCACCCTGGCCAATTAAAACTCAGCTGTCAGGACCAGACACTATACCAACACTGGGTGACTGAGTGTGACTGTGAGATAGCAGAGAGGGAGTTTATGTGTGTGCGTGTGTGTGTGTGTGTGTGTGTTAGGGGTGTTCTTGCAATCATTAGTTGATGAATAGACCCCCTCTCTCCTTGGCCTCCTTGTTTGTGTACACTATGTATTCATTCCAGTGTCATAAGGTGTTCGTGAGGCATTCATGCCCGTGCATGCTTTAAAATGAAATAAAAAACATGTGGTTAGTGTGTTCAAATTGTGAGCAGGGACGTATCCAGACTTTTTAATGACTGGGGTGGCCAAAGCGGGGCTCTGACTTATGCAGGGTTGGCATGAAGTACAAGTCAGAATAGCATTAAGTCTCCATACTTTAGTTACTAACATTACAGTATCTTACATTTTCTTACATTACTGTGTTTTTTGTAAAAGATAAATAGTCCTACCAATAACTGCACTATTCTATTCTATTCTACTCTATTCTATTCTATTCTATATTCTATTCTATTCTGTTCTATTCTATTCTATTCTATTCTAATTCTGGTTCTATGGCTAGAAAACAATATTATTTCTTTCTTTGACTTTTTCGCTAGTAAACAAACAATGCAACATTTGTTTAAGGAACAAAGACCTGCTAATTTTTGATTTTCTTCTTTATTTTACCTGATGCTAATTACGCCCAACATGCAACTCTTAGTAGCTGAGTTGAATTTCATCTGCTAGGCCTATAGATGATATTTCAATCATAAAAGTTTATAGATAGAAACCATTACAGCGGTGCAGGTAACATTACACAGGAGAAGTAACGTTAGTGAGAAGAGGATGATACCATTAGGCGGGGGTGTTTTCATTTTCATTCTTAAAATAAAAATTTAAACCACAAACAATGGATTATGTTTTGGACATTATCTAAGCCTGTCAAAGACGAACTAAAATTTTAGAATAACAACATTTCTTACTCCAGGTTTTAGGGGTGCTGAGTTTCAATTTAGGGGTGCTTCAGCACCCCTAAAAAAGGGCTAGCCTCGCCCATGCATTACACTAAATTAACCTAGTAAAAAATTAAAAGCAGGCTACCTACAAAAGAAACAATACACATTTAAAATGTGTCAAACAACTGATTTAAACTAAGGTCTGGCTGCTCATTGGACAGAAAGCCAATCATATTTAAGGATAATAGGATTGCACTTGGCGTGGCCAATCAGATTTCAGGGGTGGCCAGTGCCCCCCAGGCCCCCCCACCTTCTAGAAACGCCCCTGATTGTGAGTGTTTATGTGTGTGTGGAAGTGCTCAGCAGACAGGCTGTATTGGGTTACATGCAGACAGATTTGTAATTCGGAGTAATCACTTAGGACAAGCCCTTACACCATTTTATCTGGTCATGACTCTAGGCCAAAGTCAATACTCATAGTATAGTAATGAGTAGGGGCTAACTGAGCACGTTTTATTAAAGCTCCGAGGAGTGAATCTGATGCCAACCTGCTTCCCCTTGAAAATATCTCATTCTCTTTCTGTCTCCCTCTCATTCTCTGTCTACCTGCCGCAGCTATCAGACCTTAGGCCTCATGTTCATAGGTGGTAGCCGCGCCTCATCCCTCGCTTTTATTGTCTAACAAACGTAAACAAATCCCTTCCAAACAGGATAAGGGGAATTATCGGCACTGGGTAGGATCTCGCCCAAACTGAGCTCTCAAAACCCCAAAACATCGAGCAAGTCTCCGCAATGTGTTTGCTAAAAAATCTCGTATTTATGTTTAAGACACAAAATCACTGCAAAACAGGTATTATGTGAGGAGATTACTCTGGAATGACAAAGATGAGTTAAACCCCCCTTTGGCAGGATCCAGATTTGTAATCCGAGATTCCAGCATTGGGCATAGATTCAGTTTAATCCCTGCTGAAGGCAAAATACAGTTATTGGAAACTTCTCACCTCGTCATAACCATGTTCGAGCATCACATAAAAGCTCACCTCAGCAATATAAAATCCTTGGCATTCTTTTCAACAAAGGGGATCGTCTTACCTTATGGTCTCCTTATTGAATCCTCTGCCTCTCTGTGGTAGACATGCTATATGTAGTGAACAATGTAACATTGTTGAGGAGCTGCACTAGCACTCTACCCTTGGGCTAGTCTGTGAAGGAGCATGATTTGATTGACAGACAGTTTCTATGGGGGTAAGTAATAAAGTCAGAGTCAGAAACAGTGCAGCTGCATATCCACCTTTCACCTGCTGCGTGGCTGAACAAAAATACAAGATATTCTTTTTCAGTTTGGCTTCTAAGGTAAAAAGGCGCCATTTTTGTTAAAAAAAAAAAAAAGTTTAGAAAATAGTTGATAAGCACAAGCAAAGTAAAGCAGCAATAAAACAGAAATGACTCTTTTCAAATTTGATTTTTGAAGCCAAAAGAATTTGAAATCATCAAAATACAGAACAGCAAGGAAAGACCTTTGCATACATATCCCAGTGTGTGGCATGAAATTGTGAATCCTTTTACAAATAGCTACTACAGGGAGTTTTTAACTGCTCATGAAACAGTCTCAATTTAATACTAATGCCCTTTTTTTATTTAGATATTCTTATTTTTGACATTATGTGTTGTGGTCATTGTGGTGGAAACACTACTACTTTCATGAGGCCTCTAAAATCAACAAAAAAATGAAATTTCCCATAATAAAAAAGACATACTGAAGCTCATTTGCTATTCAAAAACAATCAAGTGATCCACCATATTGAATGTTTTGGATGTAATGTGGTCAAAATGTACAAGTCAGAAGCGAAACCTCAGAAAAATTGTCCTTGGTTTAAAAAAAAATAGCCAGAATATAGCAAAGCAAAATTCTTTTGTTGATGTGAAAGCTTGAATTGATTGAATACAGGTTCAAAAAATATTGTAAATCTGCAAATTAATCAAACACACACAAAATAAACATGTTTGGTGTGCAAAGGCCTTAAAGTTCCTATGACATGGCTAGCACCCTGCAGCTAAAGCGTTCCATGTAACGCTAGGAAGGAGAGGAGTCCTATTAGCTGACTCTTGCCAGACTGAAAGCTTCCAGCGAACACGGCAGGACTGAGACCAAACACAGCCTTAGAAACCAACAGAGGACAGTCTGACGACAGGTAATAGGCTACAGTAACGAGGTGATGTTCTTCCTGGGCTTGGTTCCCAGCGCCTAGGGGCTAATCGAGCTAAAGTAAGTTATCTAACTGCTAGCTGCTGTAAGCTCGGTGCAGGATGTGTCATCAACCATTTCCAACCATTTTCGAGAAAAAACACAAACGCTGAAATTCCACTAAAAGAACCCAAGAATATCTACAAATGATTTTTGTTTCTCATTGCTGAGACAGATATGGGTGTATATGTGACACATAGATCAATACAGATGTGATAAAAACACTTAAACATCAATTCTGACTTCATGTAAACTTTAAGAGTAGACCAATCATAATGTCCACCTGCAGAAAACCTCACTTTTTTACTTCGTTCATTAGAGATATCAGTATAGATTGTGCTTGACTACAGTACAAACGTGGTGCAGTAATGACACACATGTGGAAAAATACACACACTCAGACACACAGATGCACTCATCTCATCCTCTGTGTCCTGCATCTGGAAGTTGCTCCATGAAAAGTGGCTTCTTCCTGCTCTCGCTGGAAACATTTTCCAACCAGTGGAAGGCTTCTTCTGGGAGCTGGCCCACATCCAGGAACACTCAGGCTTCACAGCTGTCTTACAGCGTTTAAATGCAGCATATGGTACCCAAGTACCATTGTTTCACCACTAAAGACCCTGTTTTTTCATCAAGGAAGAAAGGCTATTTAATGTCAGCTTCACTTGGAGGAGAAGAAAGAAGTTCTGAGAATGAAAACTAGGCTGTGAGAAAGGGTGATGCCGTGTTTTTTTTAGGTTATTTTCTCAGACCATCACTAATTTTGGCAGTGATGACATTTTGATTCTCAGCCTGTGAGTTTGTGAAACAACACCATCTGTGTGCTTTCCTCTAATTAGGGTAATAGCCACAAATATTACTGCAACAGTTCCTCATGACAAGCTGTTACATGCCAATGTGTGAAGACTTTTCTGGGTTTGATAGGCACAAGTTAGCAATCGCACTGATGTAACTGAACAGCAATTCTGCATTTTAATAACAGTGAAGAGACCTCGTATTTATCTCATTTGGCATTGTTCCCATGTAATAAATCACATCTGCAATATTTCTTTTAATTGCATTTTGTAAACATTATCTGTGTATTTCTAAATTTCCATTTTTCCAGCATGCAGTTTTATAAGGTCACAGCTTACAGAATGGAAAAAGACAGTGCGAATTATCATGTTTTCTAAAGACAATAGGACCTTTGTGCTGCATGTGATGAGTGCACGACTGCAATTACAGAGCTTCACCTGCTGTGCAATGCGCCTCACATTACCTCAAAAACAATATCATATTCATCATCAAAACCTGACAAAACACTTCATTTTAGGACACCCGATACATCACATTATCCTCTCAATCTCCTCACTTCATTTTCTTTGGTACCATTTGAACCCAAAATCTGACATTAACAAATGGAAGTTAATTTGCCTCCCTCAGAACACGTTATAATCAGTCTAAAGGTTAATGTTTCTGCTAATTTATAAATGCAGGATTGCTGTCAGCATGAGGGGGAAATGGTTTTGAAAGGCCTGACATTGTAAATTAAGCCTGTCAGATCGTCTCTCTGTGCCGGCGGATCAGAAGATGCCGCAGTCTATGATGTCAGACAGGCAGGCAAACAGCCCTGGGGGACAGACCTTGCTCCCTCACTTCCAAACACCGGAACGTCGGGAATTATGTGGCTTTGGAAAGGTAGCTGGGCGCACAGGCGGGGAAGGCGGGGTGTCTCACCTTTAGGGCCTGAGCCCAATGGTCAGAACTGTGTGTGATGTCGATGGCTGATGAGATTTTAGCTAATTTAGGGAGACTCACAGGGGAGGATCACTGGAATGAAGATGTCATGCTTTGCCAATGCACTGCATTGTGGGAGCATGGCAGCCAGACTCTCCATGTGTCTGTGATTAAATTTGCACCATACAGCTATTTTTCCCCTTGTCCTTTTTTACCACTCCAGGAAAGAATGGAAAATAAGCTCCATCCATTGGCATTTGTGATGGATAGATTAACTGGATAGTTAAAGTTAGTAATGAATGGCATGTGTGCAGAAATTCTGGTTCAATAAATACTATTTCTGTCTGATTCAGACATGGTCAATAATTCAGGATTTGGTTGCTGTTTGTGTGTTACGTCCTTCATATGTTTGTAGTAACATCTAACTGTGAGCTCACATTAGTGATTCATGAAATTGGATTTACACCAATAAACCTCATGAAACATATTTGCAAAGACTCAAGTAATGTGTAAATTGGTTGCAGCATCGACCAAAAGCAATCATCAGGAAGTCACTAAGCTCACAAGCTTCCATTTATGTATAATCACCTGAAAATAAGAAGTCTTGTGTTTCTACCTTGGAATGAGCTGTTTATATCTAGAGAGGGCGAGAGTCCTCTCATGGAGGCCAGCTTGTTGCATCACCATGCATGTTTCTACAGTAGCCCAGAACAGACAAACCAAACACTGGCACTAGATAGGGCCTATAGTGTGTTTTGTAGCCAATGCAGATTCCCCTACACACTTGGAAGGGGAGGGTGAAGCAAAGTCTTTGCAACCTGCAAACAATGTGACTAAATCCTTCACACTGGTCCTTTAACTGTCAGGCTTTTGTAAATGTAGGTATTACCTGGCTTCATTTACACATGTATGAACACCGAGTAGTATTCAAAGGACGTTTGATTTCATTTTTTAACAATCATTTTATTGCAAGACCTATCTGATTTGACTCAGGCAGAAAATATGTTTGCAGACAAGGCAATGTATTAAAGTTTTATTTACATTATTTTCCTAACATATCCAGTGTTTTCCTGGAAGTTATAGCAACTAGGGGCTGGTTGGAAATGCACTGAAATTTTTCTGGGTTTGACCATTGCTGAAAACATTTATAAGTACACAGCTCAACAAAATATATAACATCTGTGCAGAGTTTTTAGATATTTTAATGCAGGAGTTATATATTATAGCTTTAAAAAGAGCTGGTGCAACTAGAACTGGTCAAAGTACAGTTGTGTTGGATAAGTCTTTCTAGTTTCTTCAACTTTGCCCTTGCTCCCTTTTATGTTCACATAAATGTTGGATTGCTGAATTTGCCTGTGAGGAACAAAACTCAGCTATGCCAAGTTCACATCAACTATCTTTCCTCTGGAATCGCTCCGCTCATGCTAAGTGTTTCAGAGCCTTGTGGGATGGAAAGAATTACGGCCCTATAGCAGAGCCCATAAGCCAATCGGACGTTGGGGGGTTGTTACAGGGGTACGGGGAAACAGCCAAGCTCTGACAAGCACCAATCTAGTCATGCTGGTGAGATGATGAGGCCAAGAAGTAAGATAAAGATTATGTCAAACCTGTGGTAGAATCTCCCCCCACAAAAAAGATTTGATCCGGGCAAATTTCTTCCTCAGTGGGAGGAAATGGCAACCGACAGATTAGACATCTTCTCCTGTAATCTGTGTAAAGCTTTGAAATATATGTCGGCTGCAGGCCAGTTTTTTTTTTTTTTTTTTTTTTTTTCTTTCTTTCTTTCTCTGTCATCCAATTGCAACCACAAATACACACATACATGCACAAATAAAATGACCACAAGAGTTAGCATAGCTGCACATAGTAAGAGGCCAGAAACTAACTGGACTCTTGTCCGGCAAGCATCTGTAGCAGCAGCACAAATGTGTGTGCATGTGTGTGTGTGTGTTGCTCTCTCCTCTACATTGGCCGTCATTACTGCAGCCTGTCAGGACCCAGTCTAATGGTGTCTCACCTGACAGCCTCACAACCTTGCACCAAACAAGCAGCACACTGTAGGAACAGGAGGCGGAGGAGGGGGAGAGATGGGAAGAATGCCAGGATCTCTTGTTGAAAAATAAGAAACTAGAGGAAAAAAAGAATCAATAGAAAAACCCATTCTGTTTTTTCAATGAGGTGACAAAGTTTCAAATTCATTGTCGAGAGGCTACTTAAAGAGAGAAATGTCTTCAGTAGCTTGTAGGCCAGTGTGATTGTCGTGTTATACAGTGCATATGCAGAAAGTATGTCTTAAGGAATAACCATTATGGTAAGCAGGTCATTTTGCTGTCTGAATTTTGGAGCAATTTGCTTTATTCATCCAGCTCTGCAGGTATATGACTCTCAGACTCCCTCAAGACTAAAAAGTAGGAACAGAAGATTCTTGTGATGAGGGACAAATAGGAATATTTGCTGCGCTGTGTGAATAGGGTGCAGTTCCCTGGGGTTTCCATTGTCCCTGTACCATACTGTATCTGTCCGGTTTGTACCTGCTACTGTTCAGAGACAGATGAGGAGAAGAATGTGCAGGTGTGTTGGATTTTTTCGCCTCATCATCCATTTTTCTAGTTTCAGAGAAAGTGAAATTTGTTTTGTTGGCAGAAGTATCCATAATGATAATCAGTGTAGTCATATTTATTACGTGACATCTTTTTATTTTAACAATGTCCTGTGTATGTTAGCTGCAGATTTATATCTAATTTAGCCTTCCTTCTTTGCCATCATTAGTGGAGGACAGAGTTTTTTTTTCCCCCTGTTTTTTTCTTTTCCTGCAGCCTGTACATGTCTGGTTATGTCTTTGAGTTGACATTCCATGCTGTCTGTATGTCCCTGGGCTGTGATGACCCCATGCTGGGGCTCCAGGGCCCTGCCAGAAGGGCCTGAGGTGCTTCACCAGGGTGACTTATAGCCTCTCTGATGAGAGACACATTCATACACACAGACACCCCCATGCAGACACACAGAAACACTAATTCACACAAGAGTGTCTCATGTATGCAGACACAAGCATACATGTCTTTTTTTTTTTTTTTTTTTTTCTTTGTTTGGATGTTGGATGTAACAGTAAGACTGGGTTGCGCCAACAAAGATTATTTTAATCTAAGATAAATTCTAATCAGAGTTTAGTAAAACTAGGTTTAAAATGAGAATCCATGTTTAAAATTGCACAATCAAAGACTAATTACTGTGTAGTAAATCCAAGTTTATTTATGTAAACAAAAATTAAATAGAGTTTAAGCAATATGGAGATGATATAATATGGAGATGCTTTTTTACTGACATTAGAATGAATGAATGAATGAATAAATAAATAAATAAATACATTCAAGTGCTGTTGGGCCTAAAACAGTGAGGCAAACTGTTAACTTTCGGCTGCTCTGTTTTTCTTAACAAACAGTTACACTGTTTGCTAGCTAGCTAAAAATTTAATAAAACATTTAAAAACATATTTTTGTTAGCTAGCTAAAAATTAATTAAAACATTACATTTTTGCTACCTAGCTAAAAAAAAACAAAAACAAAATGCAGTTGCATTCTTTTCTAGCTGGATAAAAAGCTAGTTAGCCTACTCACGATGGTTTGGCAGAGAAGCTCTAATTTCTCCTCCTTTGAGAAAAACCAGTTGGTGGTGGTAATGAAGCAATATGGCCAAACAATCGAAGGTTATAAGACAGAAAATACTTCAGTAAGAAAAAGCGACTACCTGACAGCAACTGGCAGCCTGTTTTAAATGACCACCTGGAGTTAAAGAAAGAGACACATCATAAAAGAAACATCTGTCCCTTAACTTTCTTTTAGGAAATTGATTATTTTGCTGAGTCTGTGTCGAAAATGCAGCCATTTTAAAAGTTAAACCTCCTCAAGTGTAAGTTTAAAGTTTTGGTGCAAAAGAAACTAATTTGTGCCAGTATAAAAGTTTGGTTTTAAAAATTAATCCTTGTAGGTGCAGCCCAGAGGCACTTTTTTTTAAACAAATGGAGAGAGACTTCGATTTAAAAATATAACCATCACAACCTGAAACAACAGGAGGGATGTAAAATGGCAAACTCCAGTACTAACAGCATATTCCCTTAATATATCACTCTCCATACAATAGTAAGCACAAACACAGGGTGTGATAGACACACCTGGCCACCCCTTTACTCACTCTGTTCTTGCTGCTCCATAGCCCCACCCAGTGTAGAACAAGAAGTGCATGACGGTGCTCTCTTGGACATGAGGATTTAATAGGTGACCCTGGGCTGCATGCTGGGTCCCCCGCTGCCTGGGCTCATCCAGCCGTAAAATGAGGCACAGGCAGGACCCGGCTGGTAATGAGAACTGGCATTTTGCTCAGGATAACCTCGGGAAAATCGCTTCTATAAATACCTTCTATAAATAAAAGTGTACCTTGGCCCAAGACTGCGTAAGGGGCTTTCTCTGAAAAGGTCATCTATTGCCCCGACTCCACCACGACTCACCATGTTCTTGTTTTCCTCCTCTCCCATACCTCCCTGTCTGTCTTGAGTATCTACCTCTTTTTTGTCTTTCTTCTTATTTTATAAGGTCTTTGTGTTTTAAATGCACAGAATATGGCATGTTATCATTCATGTCATGTGACTCACGGAGGACTCCTTCATCCTTCTCTTGTGCATCCTCTCCTCTAATGATCCTGTGTATCTTTGACCTTGTTCGGGCGTCAGCACATATATCGTGGTGAGAGAATAAAGGAGATAGATAAAGGGAGAAAGAGGAAGACACAGATTCAGTATGTGAAAGAAAAAGTTCAGTAGAAAACTATTGAATAAACTCAGCAAATTTACTAAAACACGGTGGAGGAGGAACAGGTTTTGGGGTTAGATACACTGGCCTTGTGTTAATTACCCCCCAAAGGCTTGTGTGTGTGTGTGGTCTCTGTGTGTGTCGACACCATGGCCATGTCTCATTCGTCAGTGCCACGTGTAATCTGTCAAGGTTTTAACAGTAGCCACACTGTTCTCTTCTACCTAGTTAAGACTTAAAATTTCTGCTTATACAAAAGTGTTATTTGTTTCAACATTTTATTCTTTGATTACTTCCAATTGACAGAGCCGTCGTGGCTGAAGTGTGGGAGCAAAGGAGGAAGTGATGGGACCACTATAGAGCAGCAAAGTCCGCATAAGGAGGGGGTCAGGGTGGATAGATGGATGGGTCAACAAAACGTCAGACTCAAACATGTGAGACTGGTGTTTGTGTCCTGTTTCCGGCTGTGAGTCAATGTTGGTCTCTTACGATGATTACAGTTGTTTCCTAACCTTAACCATGTGTTTATTATTGTAACCATGACAACAAAGGTCTCCTAACCTTAAAGCAGCTACAAGGAACTTTCATATTATGTTGATTTTTGAGGCCCCTCTGTGTGGTAGTATTTCCACTCTCATAACCACAAAAACTAATATCAAAAATAACATTTTCTGAAGAAAAATCTTCTCCTGTGTCATCTTAACTGGCTAACGTAGTACTCACTGTAACTTTGTCTGTGAAAATGTTAACACAGGCTCCTGCACATTGTTTCATCTGATTTCAAAGAGAATCATTAACAGGCATTTGTTTACGTTTGTTTGTTTATTTAAGTCATATAGAGACATCAGTTTTAAATACAGACTATTTTTTAACCAGTTCAAACCCAAACTACAATTCTTCAATAATCTTGCCATGATCTTTCCCTAAACTCAACAAAGTTGTTGTTGCCTAAACATAACCAAAACTGAATCTTAACAGAGCATTGTCAGATCATAAACAAACTTGTTTGTTTTTTTTAAGGCCCCTATGGTAGATAAACATGATAAAATGACAATGTGATCAAGTGCTATTTATGCCCTTCCAGTGGACAAAATATGACAAGGTGCCCTCTTAAAGTGTGCAAGGATTTAAAGGAAAGGAGCAGTCTAACTAATACCTTGCAAGAAACATTTGTAAAATATTCATTTTCTGTGGTACTGTAATCAAATTTAAATTTGAGCTAATACTGTAAGTGCTTAATTATATGTCATCTGCAGGCAAATGTTTGCTAAAAAATGTGTACTTATTAGCTTGTTATTTTAACGGTCAGCAGAATGCTGGAAACAAAGTCTATGAAACTCGAAATTTTCTGTGGGAGAACCTTGATTCCCCAAGTTAACAAGTATAGCCCGACCTCTTACAGCTGGTCCCCTTTTGATTTTTTAGCTCCAGCCCCTAAGACAGCCTCAGTCTGCCACTGACAGTAGGCGCGTTTGTGTGCAGAACACACTTCTATGTGTTGCTCGTAAAATCTTTTTGGCTTAATAATGTGTATTTTCCCATATATAAAGTTCATACTGTCACTGTCCTGCAAATTATTTATCTCCAGGTTTGGTGATTTTGAATTTAAATCATTTAAGCCCCTATTGAATTACCTGAAAAATACATTACAAGAAAGCTAAAAAAAAAAATCCCAGCATCATTTATCATACATCAAGGTTGATGTTGCAACAGGCTATTCTAGTACAGATGAGACTGAAAATGTTAACTGCAACTGTTGCATAAAACCATTAAACAATCTGACATATTAAATAAAGTTTGTTTTTTTTCATTCCTCCCTCTTTCTCTGCGAGAGCCTTCATGACACAGTAGGAGCCAAGGACTCTCTCTGCAGGCCAGGTCACTTCTTAAACTTCGCTTAGCCCCCATTTTACTGCCTGCGGGCAGCTTAAACTGATTAGCCTCGACCCTACTAGGACTGGCTGACCTCCCAACGCATCCAATACCACTTATTGATCAATATTCATATTGATCCGGAGCCCCCATGCCGGATCAAGGGCGAATATTTCTATTGATTTGACCAGATTAGAGAAGACAAAAGGTTGCCAAATCAGTTTAGATGCAACCTGCCAACGGGATATGACAGCAAGCTGCATGGGGATTTCCAGCCGGGATTAGATTTGATGAGTGTTAACTGTGGAATTGATATAGCTGTAGGACTGTACCGATCGGTAGCTAATCAAGTAACACAGTATGTTAATGCAGTCATGTTTGCCCTTTAAATGCATAAGGTTATACCAATCGATTTACCTGTAAACCCAGCGTTAGATCAAACGCAGATAGTCATTCATAAGTTATAGCTGGATTTTGATGATGGTGAAAAAGGCGGTCACCAGAGCAATGAATTATTTATTTATTTTTTCACATTCTTGTGTACATACCAGTTCTGTCTACTCTTTATTTTTTTAAGTATGTGTTCACATACTTGGCCAGTGAAGCAAGTCTGATCTTTATCTGTTTCAAAAACATAATCACAGTGATAAAGCTTGAGCAGCTGTGGCTGATTCCAGTTGTTGGCGGTTCACAAATACTACTTGATAATGTATAAAAAGTTAAATTAAAGGGATAGTAGAGATTATTTAATGTGGGGTTGTATGAGGTACAATAGTCAATAGTCAGTGTATTATCAACAGTGGATGCCTTTCGTCATGCCCCGTCTTTGGAAAAGCAGACCAATATGGAAGCTAAGCAATGCATTGCTTTGAACAGGTTCAGCATAAAAAGGTACAATACGCCATATATCCCTGTCTCCAAAGCCACCAAACTCCATGGGTGGAATTAGTAATTTTACTTCACAGAACATGAGAGTTTCTGGACTACAGCTGCCTCGATTTGTTAGTTTGTGTTATTATTAGTTCAGTGGATTTGAACTATTCTCTTAAAACACCAAAGTCACACAATCACATAAAGGCAGCGGTAGACCAGCGACTCCGATGCTCTAAGAGGTAAAATTACTGATTTTACCCATGGAGTTTGGTTGTTTTGGAGAGAGGAATATTTGGCTTATAAAATGGTGATTTACTGTTGGAAAAGGCTGTCTGACAGCAAGGTAAAGTGATGCAAATGTTCAAAATACAGTGCACACCTAAACTGACATTAAGGTTTTCAGGTAGACCTTTTTTAAGTGGCTAAAATATGTTTTGTTGCTGACCCTGTCCACAGCAAAGGTAATACACTGACCATTGATAAGTACCTCATTCAAACCCACATTAAATAACGACAACTATCCCTGTAATGGCAATTTAAAAATTATTCATTTTTATGAAATTTGCACTGGTTACTGTAAACGTCGCCTGTGTTGTCCTTGTCCAGCTTCAACTCTCAAGACTCCACTGACATTGTTTGTTCTTCACCACAGGACGAAATACCAGAGAATACAAGCTGTTGTACAGCTGCAGACAACACACTCAAATATGCATTCACAAACACTGCGTGTGTGTGTGTGTGTGTGTGTGTGTGTGTGTGCTTTGTGCATGCACACCATATCCTTTATAAAGCCATGGGAAAACATGCTTCCACCCCTATTAAATATTGATGTCCTTAGTGGGCTAAAATGAGTGAATAAGTCATGAAACACTGACAACACAACACTCAAAGAAACAGAGAGCATGCGGACATTTGCAATGTGTGATGTGTGAATGTTACCACAGAGAGTGAGAGTGCAACGGAGAGCGATACAATGAATAAGAGAGAGGCATTGCATGCTAACATCAGTGGTGGTCCTTCTAAATGAAAAAACATATTTAGGAGGGGCTGTACTACAGACACTTCATAACTTGCAGATCCTACCTTAAATGTTTGGTAACCATGGTAATTAGGGTTAGGGCCTGATTTAGAAAAAAAAACACCATCACAGATGGACAGTTCCTAGGTCAATGTTCCTATCCCAACTGAAGATAGGACATGTGCATTACTCAAGCATCATATTTTCCTAAAATCCTCAATAAACTCTGACTATAAACCATAACTGTTAAGCTGTTCTCATCTTCACTTTTCTACCTATAGTGCTGGCTAACTTGCTAACTAACTGATGGTAGCTAATGATAGCGTTCACTGACAGTAGTTAACAGTGATCATCAACAGTAGCTAATAGCTAACAGTAGCTAACGGTAGTGCTCACTAACAGAAGCAAATGGTAGTGTTAGCTCTGTATGACTGCTCTTTTAGTGCTTTTACAAAATGCATGACAGATACAGCAGAGACTGTGTCTGCTATCTTAGTACACTGTCTTTCTTTTACTTTCCAAGTTAGCATTCTTGTAAATTTCCCAAGGAACATCTTTGGATTTCTCTACAGATGTTACAAAACCTCTGACTTATCCATCTTCAAGTTAAGTGCCCAACGTTGTTTTTGCTCCATTTTTTCCAATGTGTGTTTCTGTATAAAACCAAAGTTTAAAAACCAGCGGTAACTAAGTTGTCTGTCTTGATGAGATGAGAAAAATACTGCTGGGTTCTAGGAAACATTAATAAAATTTGATAAGCATAGTCAGACTGGTTATTTCAGATTTCCTTACCTGCAATAGAATGAAGTAAGATAAGATAGGATTCATAATGTTAGTTACGATTTGCTTCTGTAATACCAAACTGGGGAAAATCCTATTTTAGACTCTACTGACTTGTAGGAAGTTTCTGTAACGTGGCGCCAGAACATCAGTAAGTGAAACAAATCACAAAGCAAAAGTAATAACGTTACACCATAAGTTAATGTTCATTACTACTTTAATAATGTTTTGGTCTCACATGGGACATGAACCACTGTCTCCTGGGTCAGAGGCCTGCATTTGTTTGACCGATCCATCCACTCCACCTCCTGCATATGCTGACTTTCCCATTGTAGTAACTTGATAGCCCGATACATCGTACACAGCAGATAAAGGGTACCTTGTGTATCTGTATGAGTTGCAGAGGGGTGCAACAAAAAGGTTCTGAGGACTTGGGAGCATGAGAACAGGCTGACCTGCAAGGCAGAGAGAGACACAATGAATAAAATAGAGGCATTGCATGCTAACATCAGTGGTGCCCTTTCAGAATGAAAAACGTATTTAGGAAGATGTGGCCATTCCATTTAGGATCACTGACAGTGCATAGACCCCACTTTGTTCCTTTAAAGTGGTTCACGAGCTCTATATGCTAATGGAATATCTAGTTTTACTAGAATAGAGATGGTTTATCCATACCTTTGCTTTGGCTAGCCTCATGTATGAATTGGCAGCTCCACATTGGACAAATAATCCCTAGTGGACCTTTTCTCTTTGAGAGCTAAACGACAGTAATTGAAAGATCGAGGTTCACTGGCTTACATTGGCTCTAACAGCTAAAGAAATGGCTGCTTCTCTTCCGCTTGTCCCCGGTGGTCTCATTTTGCGGACATCACTTTTTTGGGTCAGCGAGTTAATCCCAAAAATATGTCCTGCCAGAACCTTGCCATTTATCTGGGTGGGTATTCTGTGTCAAGCTCAGCATGGCTAATTCTCTCTGGGACTCCCCTCTGCTATGGAAGACAGACCTGACTGGCAAACTCACACATTATCGCCACAGTCATCTGATCCGCCTCTCCACTTCTACTCCCCTCATTCTTCTACTGGAGAGATCTCCAGAGATCCAGAGTGCCAAAAAACAGCGGGTTAGCCATAAATGACAATGAAGACTCCATGTGTTGCAGGACTACAAATATAGCTTTAATGTAATTAGGGAAACCATTACGCAAACCTTATTGTTGCCTTTGGCCAGACATTTGATCTTCAAGGACCTTTATATGGTATCAGCACTGGGAACGCTCCAGTCTTCATCAGTTGGATTAATCATACAGTATGCCATAATGTTTTGGCAACTTCTCATTTGCCCACCACCAGTTCCAATTTAACCTTTTTCCAACTCTCTTTGACATCCAAAAGAGAACTTACCATCAAGCTGAAAACCATTTAAGTTGTTCATACAAAGTCCAAACGCACTTACAGAATGCCCTCCAACTGCACCCCAACGCAATGTGTATTTTTTCGCATCAGGCCTTTCAGGAAGAAGAATTCATAGGCCTGTCAAGTGCCATACAGGGGTTGAATGTGGTCATTTATAAGAAGCCGACTGGAACACAAAAAACAGCAAGAGAAGCCATTTTGGTGCTGTCAGAGGGTTTTGTGGCTCTAAAAGGCTGTGGTGATGTGCTCTGACACTCGGGGTCTTGTATGGTGCTTTTAAGAGCTCTGCGTGGGCACTCTCTGCATCACACACTGCCGAGCAAGACAAAAACATACCTGTCACTACACAACACTACGGCTGCACTTAAAGAGATTCCTAGCTGATTTCATGCCAGCAGAGGTCTTGAGGTGACTTTGTGACATTTTTGTTGTACAATAAAGATTTTCCTTTTTGCTGCAGGACATTGAAGCCATAGTTCTTTCTGCGAAGTTTGTTTTAATAGTTCCTCTGAAAGAAAGAGTGAGTTTGCTGAGTTGGAGTTGTCTTGGGGTTGAGAAGTCTGAATAAAACTTTGGTTTTGTAAAATGCAATTAAAATTCAAAATATATATATTTATAGCCTGTTTTCACATCCCAATGTTTAAAATAAAGCTGCTTTGTCAGTGCCCCTAAGTTTCAAACGATGATGCTTGTACCCCTGGGGAGCAATTTCTTGAGGCGCATGTCTAGTATTATATTTTAATGTGCCATCGAAGTATAGTGATGTAGAAAAAAGCAAGAGTCTATGTATGGAAGAGATGGGGTGGATGGATGGGTCAAACAGAAGGTCAACAGTTTTCTGAAGTGAAAACTGGGGACATCATCTGGGGCCAATATGTCATTAAATTATTTAATGTTCTGATCTACAAAATAAAAAAGGTGTAATTCTAGTTCCATACATTTTGACCAAAGTAACCATTGTACTGCAATAAACTATCATTCAGGCCAATTAATAAACTTTGTTAACCATATCAGCAAGATTGACAGATTTCTGTCTCAAAAAATATAATGTCAGTTTGTGGTCTGTTTTTAATTCACAGTTTGAAAAAAAGAGAGAACCTGGGACATTTCTGGGTATAGCTCCAGCCGAGGACAAGTTACAAAAACATGTCTAGTCACCCTAGTCAAGCACAGTCATGTTTTGGGTTAAAATAACTGTTTCGTTCCATTCTGTTCCGTTCCGTTACAGCCTGTTCTGTTCCATTATTTTACCTTATGTTACGCTACGTTACAGTATATACTTTAACTTATGCGAGTAATGTAGTTATTTTATTTAAACCATTATCTTTTCCTAAACCTAGCCAAGCAGTTTTTGTGCCTTTATTTTGAATGTTCCATATTTGTTATTGCTAACTTGACATCAAAGTGCTGCACATGCAAAATGGATGCTAGGCGTCATAGTTTGAAGCGCACAACCACTGACTAAGCTGCCATATTTGTTGAATTGGGAGTGAGAATGTCATTTTTCATATTTTTGCACTTTGCATCATTGCTCCTCTAGTTTCAATACTGGCTTGTCAACCGAAAACCAAAATAATGCAAAGATTTTCTTTTGACTGAAAAATGAGCTACACCTTTTTCCTTTGGCACAACATCAATTTTTTAGTGAAGTTCACTTTCTTCTGGCTCAAATGAGCTGCCCTTCATTTACATCCGTTGCCTTACAGGAAGGTCACAGTGTGCAAAACAAACAAGAGAGAGGACAAAGGAGAGACAATCCTCCATTATGCCTCCCTCACTTCCTTCCCTCCCTTGCTTTCTCTTTCCCTCCATCCCCTGCTACCTTTATTTGCTGCCCTATTAACAACTGTTACTGCAGCTTTAATTATGCCCCTGTGATCTCCAAGAGTGGCGGGCACGTGTCATCTCCTTCCCAGGGGAGCCTGGGTAATTACCAGCATCCATCCAAGGGCCGTTGCTCCTGTTCCTCGGTCGCCGTGGCGATAATCACACTGCCGCCGCTAACATCTGTTCCTTGGGCGAGAAGTCCAAGTGGCCTAAGCCTGTCACACCATGCCTTCCTGTGTCAGGCTTGACCTCTGACCCCACCCATGGCTCCATGGGGCTAATCTGTTTATTCTCAGAGACAGGAAGGGACAGACCAAAATCCCAACAGAATGCAAAACCCTAGACATTTAATATGGATATTTTGTATATGTTAATATGCTGTACTGTATGTGCTGTATGTCTGATCATTGCTCTCCTGTTCCTACAAATATATGCTGACTTTTTTAGTGTTATTTATTGGGATTGTTGTGTGATGATCAGGTGTGATCATCATTTTGGTCTTAAGTTACAGCTGAAAAATGTTATGATCATTATCAGTTACAGAGGTTTGGTTCATATGCGTCCACAAACCTGGGCAAAATTTGTTTAGACCAAACCAGAGCTTAAGTGATTACCTGTTTTACATCAGATCTTTGAGGTTTCTTTTGCAGCATGAAGCCATAAACTCAATAGATTATTATTGATGACGCTGAATCAAAATGATGAGCACTGAAAAGCCTGCTAACTTTCTGTTGGTAGAAAATAAACAGTGTGAATAGTTCACTGTTAAAAAAAATCAGTGGAATCAACTGTTTTCTTTTATCATTCACTTAATATAAGCAATAATTTAAAGTTAATTAAACTTAAAATTTCTAGTATTTCTTTTCAGAACACTTCAAAATTATGAACATGAGTTTTATCAACTAGAAATATTTTGAAATGATGAGTGGAATGTAAAAGGATATCAAATTTGTTTGTAATATTTGTCAAGTTTAATTAACCAGAAAAGTTTGATTGTTTTTGAATCATTTCAAATTTACCCCAACTTGCCTTTTCAAATTCAGTCAACTTAAAATTTTAAGGTGGCCTGGACATCAACTTTTTAAGGTTTAAACTGTTTATTTTCATATGTCTGTGTGTGTTTTATGTAGGACTCAGTTACACTCAAAAGTTATTCTTTGAATGAATTAAACAAATCATGTAAAGTATTCCCATGAGATTAAATGGCTTTCTCTCAGCATTAAGCAGTTCTGTTCAACCAACTTAATTTACATGGGTTCGATCAACTTCAATTACAGACTTAATTGTACTACAGTATAATTAGTTGGACCAACCTTATTGAATTAGAAAAAAATCATACCCAGCCCAAATAAATAAGATGAATTAACTCTAATAAATGAAGTTGGAACAACAGAATTGCTTAACATAGAAAGAAAACTATTTATTCATGTGGAAATACTTTCCCATTATTAAAAGAGTTTTTTTTTTTTTTTTTTTTTTTGAGTGTTTTAACAACAGTATAGCCAATCAAAGCTACTAAATTTAGTCTGAAATTTTGCTTACGCTCCATTGATTGTCTCATCCAGGCCTGTGTTTGAGCTGCTCACATACTGTATAGACGCTGGACTTAAAGCTAATCTGTCTGATGGGACTATTTGCCCAAACCAGAACTGAGATTTTACAGCAGAGTAGGAACTTGTCCACTTCCATAGACGTCTCTTCAAAAGTCTTCCTCTCATGTGCAGCACTCTGCAATTCTTGGCCAAGTTTTCATGGGAAAAGAAAGGCGCAGTTACAGAGCGGGAGTCAGAATTAGGGAGCAATCAGCATACAAATCCTCCGAGACTATAAAGCCATTTCCCTCTTTCTCACTGATGAGACCCAGCAGCAAGTTTTGCCCCGCTCGCAAACTTTTCCCATAATGAGAGCACTTAGATGTCTCTGACCACACTTAGACATAAGAAAAAGAGGGAGGTTAAGCGTAGGTACGGTACGGCAGATGAAGGGATAGGTAGCTACTCCAAATAAAGATATATTGCATATTTGCAGTGGATGAGGTGGCAGAATATAAAGAAGCGTGGAGGCTTGAATAATGAAAAGCTTTCTGATCAAAGGGACAGGAAAAGCGATGTATTTAAGCAGGTCAGAATCTTTAAAAGCTGTTTTATTTATGCGCTTTTTAAAAGAAAGTCATAGTCAATATTTGGCAGCTGTGACATTAACGAGCAACGTATTATAAGGGAGGGGGATTCATAAATATGCATAAAGATATTAGTGGGGTGTTAACAGTAAGCACCTGTCTACTTAACCGTGACAGGAACTCTGTGAGTGACTTTACAGAGACCCCCCCTCCTCACGGAGCCACATGTGTCCTTCTTTACTTAGCGTCGCCTCTCCCTGCCAGTGACAGTACCGCTGACAACCCACACTTGGAAAAAAAAGAACATGTTTTCAGAGATGTCAACCAGCGATGGTGAAAGCTCAAGGTTAGAGTTGCTCGTCGGCTGGCACATCCGCCAGCCTGCCTGCCTCCCTGCCTGCCTGTTCTTCCTGCTGCACTCTATGAATATTGGCTATCCACATTGTGAAATTAATAATGCATTTTCATATTTTTTCCCCATCTCGAGATGTGGGGAATAGCGTAGCATCTGTCAAGTCGGCTTCTACATCCAAACTGTCAAAAGTCAAAGGGTTATGTATCTCTTTTTTTCTGTTTTGTCTACGAGAAGTGAGAAGCTGTCAGGGGTATTAACGTTGACAGGGAGTGCTTCTTTGCAGTTGGCATGTGCATAATTACGTTAGAAGTTTTATTAGAGAAGGTTAATCATCATTCTTTGTCCCCTCTGATGTGGAATGTGCAGGTTGTTAAATATCATTTCTCTCAGTCTGATAAGATGCAATATAGCAATTCACATGCACATGCATTTCTGTAATACCACAAATTCATGTATCTGTACATTACTGTGTGAGCAACAAAACACAAAGAAGACAGAGAAAAATAAAATAAAAGTTGAATTCCATAAAAAACAATCTGAATCAGAGGAAATACTAAATTCTTCAGTAGGCATTTTGTAAACCCAGTTCATCACATTCCAATGCTGTTTTTATACTTATTACGTACCAGCTCTTGTATATTGTATATCAGTGTGCCTAAACTGATTTAGACTTTAATCTGAACTCTTAATTGCTTAGAACATCATATGGAAGCCAATTCCCACCAATTTGATGAAGAATAAAGATAATGAGACACTTTCTGAAAATAAAATAATGACTTAGTATTGCAAAATAAAACTTACTGTCTCAAAACAATGACTTAGTGTCTCAAAATAATGACTTCTAGCTCAAAATAATGATTTAGTATTGCAAAATAGTGAATCTCAAAATAATGATGTAGCATCACAAAACAATGGCTTATATTGCAAAAAACAATTAATATCTCAAAATAATGACTTAGTATCTCAAATGATGACTTAGAGTCTCAAAAATAATGACTTAGTATAATGAAATAATAATTTAGTATTGCAAAGTAATGACTTAATATCTCAAAATAATGACTTAGTATCGCCAGTTAAATATTTAGTCTTTAAGAATAATGAGAAACTTTCTCAAAATATATTAAGATATAAGATATTAAGACATTATTTCAAGAAAGTTTCTCATTATCAGGATTTTTTTTTTCATGTGCTTCCATGAAGTTATCATTACACTGCTGTGCTCATCATTATCCTTACACCGATTCTGTACATATAAGGATGCAAAATATCTGATAAGGTGAGTGTATTTGTGTGCTGGTCACTGTGTATTTAACCCAATTGTTTGTTCTCTTTCCTCAAAGTCACATCAGAGTGTCTGTCCTTCAATGGGAGGTGGCAAAAGCAATGGAGAGGCAGAGAGGGAGGGTGAGTGAAAGAGAAACAGAGACCAGGAGAGGGGAGGAAAAAGTGACGGCCATCTGGGATGACTCAACATCCATGATGGGGAACGCTGAGCGTACCACATGCATCTCTGACTGTCACTCGCCGTAGGATGCCAGACTCAGACAGATGCAGGACAAAAGGTGCTGTTGTTTACCGCTATGTTCCTTCTCTCCTGCCCTCCCTTCATTCTCCCATCCTCTGTTTGCCTCTACGGGAGATGGGCCCCTTCCTGCTTCAGTCAAACAGGCGCTGTGTGGCTGATCTGAATGTGACGGCATGGCAGAGGGAAAAGGAGGGCGTGTGGAGGTTTGTAGAGATTGAGGGCTGTGGTGGGTCAGAACCCAACAAGCTGTGCTGGGAGGCTGTGCTCCTTTTTCTCCCAACACCAGGTGGTGTGTTGCCTGCCTCCACCTGCTCACCTGCAGTGCCACTCTGCCTCTCCTGGACAATCACCACAGTGTCATGCAGAATACTTACCAACAGCACAAGGCGGAGAGGCAGACATGTGTGTAGGACATGGAGGTTGGTAAACAGGCGTCTTAAGTGCCACCCTCTCATGTCACAGGTGACTTCTGCTCCCTCTGTGCCTTTAAAATAACTTTGAGGACTTCAAATGCAAATCCAGACTGAGTACACAACCCATATGAACTACCTTTGATTTGTAAACTTGAAATTAATCCATGTCAGAGCAATTTTATCACTGCAATGATATGCATGTAGATGCACTGGCAAATGTATTTTTGCATGGGGGGAGGAAAATAAATTATTTAGAGACTAACAACAGTCACAGACAGCAGACTGTAACAACACCCTGTACCAATAGTTGAAGCCATTTTCTCACTCATACATGGCAGTTAAAGAAGTATCTCAAAATAATGATTTAGTATCTCAAGAAATTACTATCTCAAAATATTGACTTAGTATTGCAAAATAATGACTTAGTATCTCAAAATAATGACTTAGTATTGCACAATAATGACTTGACATTGCAAAATAATAACTTAGTATGTCAAAAAATTACTTAGAAAATATAAAACAGCCAGATAAACTAAAATTGATGCATGTAAAGTTAAACAGGTGTAAAGTTAAAGTTAAACTACTTTTACCATGGGGGCGATGAAGAAATGTACTGTATAGAAAATTAATTATAAGTGGCTACTACTGACACAAACATGTTCCACCTGTTGATAGACCATATAAACTACCTTTGATTTGAAGCATATTGTGATATTGTTTGTTTGTTTGATTCATTCTATAATTTTATCATTTTTGTGAAACAGTCGTTTCACTTTATTGAGTTGCCTTTTATAACAATGACTCTTGAGCACGTGATTTATCAAAACACACATCCTCAGCCTTACTGAAAGTGTGTTATACTTGTTCCTCCCTTCCTCTCTCCCATCCGCTGTGTTTGTTCTTTCCTGTGTTCTGTGCTCTTAAAGACAGAGAGAGTTGGGCCTCTTGGCGCCACGTGGGACCGCTGAGAGCCAACCTTCTCAGACTTCTGGCTAACCTTCATGTTCAATCAATAACTCTCTATAGAGGCTCCATCTTTGGAGTTTGTTTGTTTTCTGTTCTCCTGCACGCTGTGGTACTTACATCACAGCTAAGCTGATGAAATTGATCAAGCTTGATGCTTTTAACCCCAATATGAACCGGAGCGTTTTAGAAAAGGGAGTCGAAGAGAGTGTTGATTTGGAACACGTGAAAAAAAAAAAAAAATAGAATAAACAGAATCTTATAGGGATCGTTTGGATTATTTGAAGTGGGATTGTGTGAGGTATCACCTACAGTAGATGGCCCCATTGGAGAGGCAGCAGGAGTCGTGGTGTAGGAAGTGTATTTACAATATTTTCATTGCTTTACCTTGCTGTCAGATACCCTTTTCTGATGGGAAACCACCATTATATAAGCCACATATCACTTTCTCTAAAGCCATCCAGACTCCATTGGCAAAATTATTATTTTTATTATTTTACCTTGCAGAACATTTGAGTTGATAATCAATTGCTGCCTTGAGCTGTTTGGTGGCAAGGCAGAGTGGTGAAAATATTCTGAATGTAGTGTACATTTAAAATGATATTGATTTTTTTAGGTGGACCTTTTTTTTCAGTGTGTGCTGACCCTGCCCACAGCAGGACATTCCTCAGTTTCTACGCTGGTATTCCTCTCCGTTTCTCCAAACTGAAGGCGTGTTGATTGACTATTGAAAAGTGTGTCATACAGCCCCATTTCAAATAATCTGAACTATCCCTTTAACTTGGTTGCTAACTGTGGTTCATGTGTTTTTGTCTCAACAAACTACACCAAACTGCAACCTTTTTTCCTTTCATAAATTCAGAAACAGTTTCTTCCATTCTGTCGCCAAAGTTGGTTCCAACCAACTTTTTATGCAAGTAAGAGGGTTTCCCCTTCATCACCACCAGCTATTTGATACCCAACAAAAAATACTTTCAGCTTGCAAGATGGATGGACCCTGGCTGCTCCGACAGAGGTCAATGATTTCCCTTCCCATGTCAGCTGAGACGTAAACACCAGGACACAGGCAGCTATTTCAGCTCAGTGTCTGGACCCATGAGCTCTGCTGTGAAGCTCAAGATCCCTATCTCTGAGAGAAGAAAGAGCACTGGCCCTCCTCCCACTCTCCTTGCCCTGTTCTCCCCCCTCCCCTCCCCTCCTTTCCCGCCCCGCTCCACACCACCCCGTCCTCTGTCCTCTTACCTTCATTACGCATTTTTTGTTTATGCTTGGGCGCAACTGTGGCTGCTCCTGATGGTTTGAGGTCAGGCGTGACTGGCCATGGGTTACTCTAAATAAATACACACGGACTAGCCAGGAAGGAGCGGGTAGGCTGCGCTTGCCGCCGAATCACCCTTGATTAATCAGCTGGCAGATTCAGGGTGACTTTTTGTGTACACTCCCCACCACCACCGCCGCCACCATTCCTTCCCCCAGTTGACCCCCACTCCAGCCACCCCCCAAACTTAGGGAAGGTGATGGAATCGGGGCGGCGGCG
This sequence comes from Lutjanus argentimaculatus, assembly GCA_034769285.1. Lineage (NCBI taxonomy): Eukaryota > Metazoa > Chordata > Actinopteri > Lutjaniformes > Lutjanidae > Lutjanus > Lutjanus argentimaculatus. The sequence goes on along the minus strand of JAWZSL010000003.1, from coordinate 22,854,993 downwards.
GGGCTTACTAAAGTGCCAGAAAGTTCAAGTCTGTAGTGGAGGCAGAACACATGGCCTGTTGTCACACACTGCAGTGCCAGCCAGGTAAATAAAAACAGAATTATTACCAGTGGTGGAATGTAACAAAGTACATTTACCCAAGAACTGTACTCAAGTATTCAAGTACTTGTACTTTCTACTCCACTACATTTGTCAGACAGCTTTAAGATATTTAAACTATTTTAAAAACCCTCTTGAATTAGCTGGAAAATACATTGTCACAAAGCTGAAAACAGGGATGTTTTTCTGAACTCATAAAATTTAGACTTTTTAGAGATATGTGGTTCTAACAGAACAGCACACATCAATCTTATTTTCAGGTGATTTTACACTAAGGAAAACATACTTAGGAATAGTATATTCCATTACCGCTACATTCTGCCAATTAAGTCAAGTCCCATATTACACACTGGACCTTTACGTGCATTTTGCTGATAATACTTACACAGTTTTTACTCAAGTAAAATTTTGAATGCAGGTATTTAGTGTGCAGTATTTCCAGAACTTTTAATTAAATAATAAAAATAAAAAAAATAATAAAAAAATAAATTTAATTAAAGGATGTGAATACTACCTCTACCACTGATCATTACTGTGTAAATGGTGAGAAGTGGGAGAATATGAACTACTTGACTTCCAGCATCTACACTACAAACACAAATTTAGCATATCAGATGTACTTTTGTGAACTTGAATTTGAGATGGATAATTACATGGTGTTTTCCGCAACAGCACAATAGCCAACACAGAGACAGCAGACACAGCAAGGCTGAGGCCTCCGATTGATCTTTGATTTGAAACATCAGTATAAACAAAAGCTTCACACGCAGCAGGCTCTAACTGTTGATTCCATCACTCTCCACAGCTCCGTGTCCACCTCTCGCTTCTCTCCCTCCTCTCTACTCACCCCTCAACCACCCCATCAAACAGTGCAAGTGCGCACGCCAACCTGCACCAACATCTCCCCCAACCCCTACCTTGGCTGCCATCATTAGGGGTGGTGCAGTTCTCTCACCTGTCAGCTCCACTCGAGCATGGATCAGTAGAGCCTCAGCTGGACCATGCAGACCCCTGTCACTAACCCTGACCCTTCCCTCTCTTCCTGCCCCCTTCCCGCCTGCCCTGGCCTTCAGGCTCATGCAGCTGCTGTCCCAGCATCCATCCCCGTTATCCCTCCTGCACCCGCCTCAGTTCAAGCTCCGAGCCCCGACTCTAGACCTAGCCCCCGGCCTTAGCCCCCTGGCCCCTGTGCCTCTGTTGCCCCCAGCATGGATGGACCTATCCTCGGGCAAGGTGTGGCCCCATGTGGCACGCCTGTCCAGAATACAGGTTATCAGCTCTGATCGCCGCAATAGACTTCTACCAGAACCTGCTGCCCTGAGGGGACGGAGAGCTGGAGAAACACACAGAAGAAGAGAGTAGTTTGAGCAAAAGAGGGAGCTGATGAGCGAGGGGAGGAGGAGGATAGAAAAAGAGGAAAAGAGAGGAGGTAGGGATAGGGATGGAGTTTTGCCTGGAGGCAGGGATGAGGCAATGAGTACCCCTCAAAAACAAGCTGGCAGTTGGAGACCACCACAGGCACTTCTACAGAAAGAGAACATGGGGGCTTTCAGGTGTGTGTCAAACACTAAGCAGCATGCTCTCTGTTCTTTGGTTCCGTCTCCACAGCGACATGCTTTAGCCGCCCCATGGACACCCTGCAGAAAACTCAAACCAGACAGCTGAACTGCTGTTTTGACGACTGTTTGATTTTGTAAGCTCTTCTCTTTCTTTTTTTCACATTTATTTTCATTTTTCCTTTGACTTTTAAAGGAGAAATCTGCAATATATTTACTGTAATAAATCATAAATTGACCATCATATGTCATCAGAGATGAAGGAAACATTCTATTTTGAAATACTTGCTTCTCTGATGACAACACTACAGCAGTGGTGTCCTGCTTTGAAATTTCTGTTTCAGCCTGTAACATGTTTGTCCATTCCTCGTTAATACAAGTTAAAATTAATTCCCATTGCTCACAGAATGAGTAAGTGTCTGTGTAAGAGTCGAAAGGAATCATTAATATTCTTTTAGAAGGAGTAGATGTTTATAATGGTTAAACAGCAATTTGTAAATGGAGTCTGGCAGGCAGTCACTTAACTCTTTATTTTCAGGAGAATTTGACAGACACTTTTACATTGACAGACTGTTAACAGTTAAAAGTTGATCAAATTAAACAGCTAATCACTTTACAGTATAGGACTCATTGTCATCCTTGCTAACTTTGAGACCATAAAAATAGGGGGGCTAAGGCTGCCAGAGAATTTCGATACCAAAAAATCTGAGCCTCAGAGACTTTGTTTCCTGCATTCCGGTGACTTTTAAAGTATGAAAACAACAAAATAGTACATTCCAACAGCATTTTTATGTTGAATAATTTTAATATGACTTTTAATTTTCTGGAAAGAATATAGAATAAACTTGTGAAAATGCAGAAATCTTTGGCAAAAACTATGTGGCGGATTTTTTAAAATGCATGCCCCTTTCCATTAAAACGTTCCTTAAGAAACAAGAATTCTTCTTAGGAAATCTGGCTTGGTGTCGCTGTATTCTGCAGCCTGTCTGAACTTCCTCAAGTCTGGGGACGAGAACAAGGGTGAAACACCTCGCTTCAACCAAAGACAGTATATTAAGTAAGACTTCATCTTATTTAGTAAACCGTCCATGGCTTCAACTTGCTATTTGGACTGCTCTACTCATTTTTGGGCTTCCAATTGTTACATATTGCCCCTTTAATTTCTCCTTTCTCATTTTATTTCTTTTCTTTTTCAAATAACTTTTTTTTATTGTCCTTCCATTTTTCTCTTTCCACTCTAAATTAACGTTAATGGATCTGTTTATGTGGTGCCATATCACTCCCAGTCCAACAGATTTCATATCTGTTGCTGGACATCGAGTGTAAAACCAAACCATATGCCACCAATTGCTGCAAATTACCCTGGATCCAGATTATCAGCACTAAAAAACCTGTCCGAGTTTGAAGCGTCATTAATTCTCCAGCCGTTTTGTTTTGCAATGAGATTGCCAAGCACTCAGTGAGGGTTGGTTTGTTATCGTGGTCGCAGACATTGTAATCAGGCCTCAATAATCACACTTCCAGAAGCGGAATGCGCCTGGGGCCCGCGCCAATAGGCCCTAATGTGGGGCGCCGCGGGCCGCTAGCCTGCAGACACACAGGGCTGGCAGATGGAGGCTGCCATTAAACACGGACAATCAGAGAACACAATCACTGAGCAATATGTTGTGCACAGAGAGGAAGACAGTGGAAAATATAGAGTCTTACTATAGAATTAGGGTCATTACAGGAATCTGTATGATTGTGTTTGATGCCGTATATAAGATCCAACACACACAGTTTAAAACTTATTTATAATAATACATTTTGAGACAGGATTTTAAAGGTCTAGTGTGTAAGATTTACAGGGATTTATTGGCAAAATATGTGAGAAATGGAATATAACATTTATAACTTTTTTTTTGTCAGTTTATAATCACCTGATAATATGAATTGTTGTGTTTTTCTTACCTTAGAGGGAACCGTTTATATCCACAGAGGGTGCTGGTCCTCTTCCAGTCTGCAATGTTGCACTGCCGTGTTTCTACAGTAGCCCTGAATGCACACACCAAACAGTCCTTTCACGCTTTTACACAAGTTTTACAACCACCGTAGTTTCTTCTACACACTTGGAAGGGGAGGGTGAGGCAAAGTGTGTGTAGTCTGCAAGCTCACCATTAGATAAGTCACTAAATCCTTCACACTGGTCCTTTAAAGGATGACAGCGAACCTGATCTTCTCGACTCCTCATGCAGTGAATCAGACTCAAGTGTTGTGGCTTTGGCAGTAAAATCTTTACCTCAGACTTAACTGAGGATTAAAGGCCCTAAAAGTTAGTGGTGTTTCAATAAAATAATGATTTGTATGTTGCAGGTTGACATAAATATCATCATGTGACCCCTCTCTATGTTGAACATTGCAGAGCTGAGCAGCATTTTTCTAAGCAGGTATATATCACATTAACTGTTAGCAAGATAGAAATGATGACATTTGATTTTCCCTGAGTCATGACATAGAGAACAGACAGAGAGAGATGTTTTTCTTTTTAGTTCTTGTTCTTCAAAACATAACTGGCATCTGACCAAGTCTGAACTGGGATCTAAAATATTTTAATGGAGCAGTACATTTAGTGGCATCTAGAGATGACCTTTTGGATTGCAACTTGCGTCACCCTCCCCTTCGAAGCTCAAAACTTGAAATTTGTTTGTTTGTTCTGGGCATGGATGTATAAAGGAGAACAGGATACAGCTTTGGAGTAACAGAGCCAAAAGGAGGAGCTAGTTTTCTAGTTACATAATGTTTAAAAGTTTTTATGGAACTTTTACCCAGTAACTCCAAAAATAAACTGCTTACCCCAGCTTTAATATGTACAATAATCAAATAAATTTTCCTTTCATTTTTTTCCTTCGCCCAAGTACCTCTCTACCCATATCATTACAGTCTTATATCCTTTCTGTGTGTCACAGGACTCTGCAGGTTCCTGGAGTCTTGGAACATGACTACAAGTGTTTCCTGTTCCACTTCCTGAGAGGAGAGGTGGTGGTGTTGGTGGTGGTGATGGGGGCGATAATCTAACACACACTGTACTGAGCAAACTCTGCCATCATGCCATATATCTCACTGTGACTCATTTATTACATCTGCTTATGTTAATGTCAGAAACACAGCAGTGAACAAACAAAGAGGACACGTCAGTCACAGCACAGGACTGTGGACACTGTGAGGATGTAATGAGGCCACCAGTTAAGTGACACCTGAATGAACCTGACATTGTACATGTGACATGTGAGTCCTCTACTGGATCAGACCATCAGCACTTTCTAATCAGACTTTCAATTTCAAAAATAGCACCTCTGTAAACCGTAAATCTTCTTCTGGTGAGCTCCAGGCTTTTGTGTTTCCCTTTCTCTAATTATCCTGTGTCTCTGCATCGTAAATCTCTCAGGGAAGAGCCATTAGCAAAAATGGCTGCTGCACTATTAGAAATAAGGGTTCTGCCTGAAGGGCTGAGGATCTAACCACAACCATTTACCTTGGAAGAATCTTTTTTTTCGGAGAAAGGGCTTGTCAACAGTTCAGTGTAAGACTAAGGGTTCCATTAAGAACTCTTTTCATCCAAAACCCTTTTTAGAAGAAAGAATTCTTCAAGAAAACTCTTATATGAAAGGTTCTTTGTACCATAATATAAAAAGGTTCTCGGTAGGATCCCCTGGGTGTGTTCTTGATTAAAAAACTCATGGAACAAAAAAGAGTTCTCGATAGAACCTCCTGTTTGGATTCTTGATAAAATCCAAGGAATACTAAAGGGTTCTCCTTAGGCCACCCTGAGTGTGTTCTTGAAACTATCCCGGGAATATAATAAGTAGAACAGTAGAACTCGGTGGTTGGGTTCTAGATAAGACCCTTGGAATATATAAAAGTTCTCAGTAGAATCCCTTGACTGTGTTCTAGATAAAACCTTTGAAATTTAAAAGGTTCTTGGTAGAATCCCTTGAATGTGTTCTAGATGGGTTCTTGAATGTGCTTTAGATCGAGCTCTCAGTGTAACCCTCTGGGTGAATCAAGCCCGTGGAATATAAAAAAGAAAAATTGTTTCCCTTGAGTGTGTTCTTGATAAAACCCATGGAATATAAAAGAGTTATTGGTAGAACCTCCTGTGTGGATTCTTGATAGAAACCATGGAATATAAAGGGGTTCTCCTCAGAACCCTCTGAGTATCTTGTTGATAAAACCTATGAAATATACTAAGGTTCTCGGTGAAACCCCCTGAGTGTGTTCTTGATGAAAATCATCAAATATAAAAGTTCTCGGTAGAACCCCATGTGTGGATTTTTGATAATACCTATGGAATATAACAGGGTTCTCCTCAGAACCCTCTGAGCATGTTCTAGATAAAACCACTGGAAAATAAAAGGGTTCTTGGTCGAACCCTGTGATAGTGTTCTAGATAAAACCCTTGGAATATAAAAACCCTAGGTGGATTCTTGCTGGTACTCTTAGAAGGTGGAAAGGTTTGGGATAGACCCTCCAGGGAGGGTTCTGGGTGGAACCATTACACTATAGAAGAACATCTGTAGAACTTCTCATTGGGGGTTCAGGGTGAAACCTCTCACAGATGCTTTCAGGTATAACCCTTTATGTTGGGCTCTGGGTAGAACCCTCTGAGAGGGTTCCAAGTGGAATCTTTGTAAAATGTTCTAACATCAGTCAAAAAGGGTTTTTCTATGCGGACAAGCCAAAGAACCATTCATGGTTCTGGTCTGGACCTTTATTCCTCAGAGTGTAGGGACTCTGCCACAGGGACGTTGCTGGTCTATTCACACTGAGAGGATGTCCAGACTCAGACCCAGTGTATGCAGTTGCAGCCGTCCATTCAGCAGGGTCAGATGACAGCATGTCTGGCTTGGCAGCTCTGCTTCTCATGTCAGCAACCAGCCAGCTGGTATTTGGGATTTCTGCGGTTGGAATGGTTTCCTTCCCAACTCTCAAAAGAATTGAATTTTCACATAATATGCTCCATGAATGTCATTGTGTTTGGTGCTGTGTTCTAACTGCTGCAAATAGTTTACAATGTGATCTGTTTCCTGAGCTCATTTGCTTGATGCAGTGAGTCTCAACACAGTAGGTAGAACACATGACTGACTCAGTACATTGTAGACAAAAACAATGGCATCAAACAACGTCTGACCAAATCAACCCGAGTCTCTAATGACTAGCAGGTCTTTAATATATTTTGTTTTTACAATGTAACCAGTGCAGTGGGTTGTGTGTTTCATGTGTTTATGGCTTAACCCAGGGTGACGGCCAGCTCTGGGAAAACAACATGGAAAAGACTTCTCACAATCAAATATCCTGTCTTAAGTGTTTTGGGGGAGTTTGTGTAAATAGGAGCCAGTCAGTGCAGCAGCAAAATGATTTCCTGTTACAAGCACAGTGGTTTGCTGATGAACATCAAGAGGGACACAGCAGGAATATTGGAATCACGTAGCACAGACATAGGAGCAACAGGGAGGAATGTTTGGGCATTTTTGCACGCGCCACATGTGAGAAATATGCATTATTTCCATGTGGCTGTGATTATCTGTTCTGTGGTGCATTTCAGCATGTGTCATTTTCAGAAGAGGAAAAATTCTCCAAATTTTCCCAAGCCTTTAAATAGATATAAGTAATTCCTTGCCATGTCTGAAGTGGACAGTAATATTATCTTTAATATGGTAATCATTGCAGAAAAACCATCTTTGTGCCTTGACTTTAAGCATGTAGAACAAGTGCGGGGAATTTATGACTAATCTATATAAGCGTACCTTATTATTACTATAAATCATCTCAGAGCCGAGGAACAGAGGTATAAATGACCTTAACCATTTCATTAAATCTAATTAAATTGAATTGACATTAAAAGTCATCATTTCTGCCTCTTTTTTTCATAAGTGCAGATTAGATATGAGCCACGCTGGATCTCCTCACTGTTAAACACATACTGCGTACAGTATTACAGAGTTAATGGGACAGATAATTGACAGTGAACCATAGGAGGTTAATAATAGATGCTTAATTGACTCCTATCAATTTGTTACACTGAACATCACTGTCTAAAGCTCGCATTCATACACGGAGCAGGCGAATTCCCAGCAATGACCATATTTCTTTTTTATGATCAGCACTTTTGGGATACACAAGGCAATGAAGTGCTGCATGAACCACTACAGGGCAAGACAGACAGACAGACATGAAAGACAGAAGAAGACAAGACAGATAAAGTTGCAAAGAAAATACATACACATATGCAAAATAATCTGCATACCTATAGTCTACATGGTCAGACATAGGTAGATGAGGAATGAAGAAAAATGTATAAGACACAGAAATGTATTAAAATTATACATGTACACATATACGCTTTATAAATTTTGCACTTGAATGTTAATGGGGTTTTTTCTGTTGTTGTTTTTTGCTGGTCTTACACATTGACTGTATAAAAGATGCACAATATCACAGTTTCCCAAAAATGAAGCCAAAACATTTTGATCACCCCCTGGTGTCTGGCTGCAGTATAAGTCACTCTGCATGTTAGCAGATGTGACATGGACCAAACTAAAAAAAATCTAAAAGCACATCAAAGAATTTTTTTCCCAAAGATGGTTTGTCACATTTTAGCTATTTCTTTTAACGTTGATGTTTGTTCAGAGTTCATTTTTCTGATAAGATTGGTTTTAATAGTTATTTGATATTATAAAATAATAAAAAAAAAATGTATGACGGTATTAAAAGGGGGTTTGACAGCTGAGCTCTGCTTGTGATTGAGTCAGGCAGCTGCACTGGTAGGACCTCAGTTTCACGGGTCCAACCCTGGACACTTCTGCGCAGACTCTGGCTCCAAATAACGTAATCAGCACAAGATGGTAGCGCTCATATCCCAGATGTTTTGGTTTCATTTTTGCAAGGAAGTATATAATCAATGGTCTTACATGACCCAGCCGCATTCATACAAAGCAATATCATATGAGAGGAAGTGCTGTTGTACTGAATATTAGCATGGCTGTGATCCACTCATAAGCATGAGGTTACAGATCAAATGAGACAAAACACACCATTTTTTATTTAAGGCTGCAAAGACAGCATATGCAAGTTCCAGTATCTGTGAAATGATTGGATTTTAACAGCCTAAAGTCTCCCTCCTAGTCCTTTTATAACTGTTGTTTGGACCCAGTGAATACAAAAGGTTTTATTTATTGTATATTACTCGATGAAACTTTGGATTGGCAACAGTTCATATAGTGAAACACAATCACAATAATCTACTGCATGCTCTCCTGTATTATCTGTTCTATTACTGTAAATGTACTCTGGCCAGTCGACTTGTCCAAAGCCAGCGTGTATGTTAAGTGTTTCCCACTGGAATATGAATTTGTCCATCAACATTGAGGAAGTGAGAGTTTATTTTCTCTGACGCAGGCCTGACTCCTCAGTGTGAACGGTGAATATGACAGGTCAGCTACTGTCCCAGGCCCTCTACGCCTTCCAGACTCTCTGGAAGACCTCCGCTGTTTATACATATCTGTTTCACCTTTTTCCTCCTAAACAATTAGAGTGCAGGCCAAAAGGAAACCCGTCCTGTGAGAGCTCGACACACATTCCAGACAGTGTGGCCAGCTGGAGGACATCGCTGACATGTATAATAATGAAAACATAAATGTGGATAAACACTGTATATTCACATTTATTCTTTTAATTATTAATAGTGAGGACTGTTTGGAAAAGAAGACAAACACAATAAGTTCTGACGTCATCATTCACACAGGGAAAATTCCCCTTTGTTGCACAATGAAGGTGAAACAATTAAATAGTAAATACCCTGCTCCTCTACCTCTTTAACTCATGGTAATTTTATGCACCGGAGGCTCATCGACTCATGATTTGAATGGATGTAAATAGTTTGCATTGGAACACAGGGTTGGCAGTGTGCCATGCATCACTCGGAGGACTTAAACAGTTTGAGAGCAGACTGATAGATGAACCTCGCCGGAGATATGTGGCTGGATGGAGAAGGGAAGGTGTTGGAAGGTTGAGAATATTAATCATAGCAATTATTGAAAGTGTTTTTCGCTGACATCATCGTGCAGACCCATATATCAGCCGGGAGCAGCATGCTTATGACTTAGTGACATGGGCTGAGTGGAGGACATTGAGCAGTAAAAATTAGCAAGTTATACTGAGTGAAAAATGAAGCCATCAGAGAGCCATAAGCAGCCGACATTTGTTATTCCAGAGAATCCATTTCAGGAAGTAGGCTTTGTGGGTGATACGTGTATTGTTTGTATCACCGTCGTCTTTACTGTGAAATACATTCCCTTAACAGAGTTACGTTAAGTGTCGGTCCACACTGGCTGTTTCGGAAATAAGTCTGCTAAAAGAAGGAACTACAGCTGAATGGTATTTCATATCCGCAGGAAGCAAAAGCACAGACATAAATTGATAATGTCAAAGATTCACACGCAAGTCATCTAAAAATGCTGGAGGTTTGTCCTGCAGCAGGAAGCAGCAGATACCAGGCTCTTGAATCAGTGCTCTCAAGGCCGGAAGAGACTTCCTTAAGTAGGAATGAGCCACAGTGGAGCAGTCACAGTCCTCCATGGAATCAGCTTAACATACACATGTACCCAAACTTAGATGCTTTGTTAACACTTCATAATAACCATCATTAAATAATTCATAGTTAATGAAACTTTAGTGAATAGTTATTTCACTGTTAACAAGCATTATACATGATATCAAGTATTTGTTAATAATTACCAAATGATTTATAAACCTTTACATAATCATTACATGAAAAAGATGGACATTTATTATTAACAGATATTTGTTACAGTTTGTTAAAGGCTAATAATTAGTTTATAAACCATCTAAAAATGTTATTTGGGTGGCTATTATAAAGTTGCAACTGATGATTATAATACCTTCTAGAGCTCAACAGTGACAGCCCACTTTTTCAACAGCTCCGGTTTTGGAAGTGAATTTCATGTGCAGTCACTCCATTGACATTTCAGAAAACCTTCATATAAATTGTTTTAGGCCTGGAACCAAACCAGCCAACTACGAGATGAATCATGGCCATAAAACATTTCATTCAGAACAAACAAAACATTGGAAAACAGGAAAAAAGGCAAAGGTACAAGACCGTGTACATAATAATTTGAGTTATTTCGTTCCATAAACCATTGTGAATGATACTGCTTGATGATCTGCTCACTGTATATTATCCCTTACTTACATAGACCAAACCCTAATCCAAGTAGTTTTGTTTCCTAAACCTACCCAAGTGGTTTTGGTGCCTGTGTTGTGAAAGTCTGCCCAGACGTTGCATATTTACCATTGCTAACATGACCATGGAACCTGCACGTGGACAACTGATGCTAGAGGGGTATCTTACATCATCATAGTTCAAAGTATGGGGCCACTGACCAAGCTGCCATATTTGATGAGCTGACGTGTTGTCTATAAACATTATCTAGATGCAAGTGAAGTCTGTAATAGTTATAGATTGTTAATAAATACAGTGTAGTGCACCTGTAGATGATATATTTTTGATAGCCAAACTTGTTACATTGTGCATTACATTACATTACATTGTGTGTTTGTTAAAGTTTAATTACCAATTTACCATTATTAATCATGGTTATTATAAAGTGTAACAAATGTGTCTCTTTTTTCTCTCATCTTAATTTTTTTGTCTTTATTTTTCTATTTTATATTTTCTCCCCAGCTGGCCAGGAATCTTAAAGGAAGTCACTTCTGTATCTTTCACTGTGTGTTCTCTTCAGGTGAATTTAAGAAGGACCATGACATTGAAAAGAAAGACAGTATGTGCAACTTTAAAAAAAAAAAAATTGGGGTTTGAGTATCTGGCTTACATCAAAGAGGCATTAATGTGCATGTCACTCTTTTATCTGTCTTCATTCAGCTGTTTGACTGCAATGAAAGAATCACATTCCTCTTTTTACGTGACACTTATTTATACACTGTACGGCTCTTTCGTCATGCTCTGTGTAAGCCTGTGCGTCGCTCCTTCCCTCCCTAAATTAAAGATGTTGTAAACACACCGCAGCCTCTCCCTCTTTGGAAACTCTCGGGAACATCAGAGGGGTCCCTGGGTCTCTTACGTCTCTCCTGCATCAGCTCCTCTGGGCAACCGCCCAACTGGCTGGGAGTCTGCTGCCCTGACCCTGAACCCTGAATACGAGGGGTTAGCCAAGGGCCAGCGCAGAGGCTGAGGGTGGGTGTGGTGGCGGAGGTCAGGATGGGGGGGGGGGGGGGGGGGGGGGGGCTATTAAACACAACAGAGGAAGGCCCATCAGGATGTGTCTTTTATAGCTGGCTGGTACTTGAAGGCATCAAACCCCACTCCCACAGATGAGAGGCAGGCAGTCCAGCCAGCAGATGAATCCTGTAAGGGTGGAAATGATGGGGTCAGGGTTTTTACAAGGTCAGGACGAGGTTAGTGGAGGGTCAGGGACTCAGTAATCCTTCCTTCACAGTCTAGGACACTGTATGTCTGTTAACTCCTTCACACCAATACCCTCACACAGTAGTTTTTTGAGTTTTTTGTCATTCTGCAGCTCCCAGTGGTGTTCCTTATGCATTCAAATCTGAACAATCAAATTTTGGCCAAAGTACATATGTTTTAGGGTCAAAATGGTATCTTCCCAAGCCCCTCTAGAAATGTTTTCCCATGTGACCTGACATAAGTTTCTGTATGATGATGGTGCTACATATAAATCCCATAGGCCGAGTGAGGGGAGGGGAGTACATCATTGCTATGGACTCACATCACTGCTTTTTGCTAATAGCTGAGGGAGTTTCCATTTGAAAAGATGGACACAGATGGAGTTGCCCTTTATGTGTTAAGGCCTGGATGACTTAAAACAAAAGTTCAACATTCTGGGAAATGCCCATATTTGTTTAGAATTAGATGAAAATTTTAATACCACTCTCACAGTTGTACAATAAATAGTTGCCGAAGCCAGCTGGAGCCAGCAGTGTAAAGTGTAAAAATGAAATTCCCTGTTTCTGGATATGTGTGCTGGATGATTTTTGGCTAGGAAGAGTTGCCAGGCAACCTTGCAGAGACTCCAGGAAGTTACTGTTCCCGGCCAAGAAATAGTCTGGCACATAATGTCCACTGCAAAACAAGGAATTGTTTTGTTTTTTGTACATATTTAAAAAAAAGCGAGCTATGACCACAAATCTCACATTATTTACTTTAATTGGAGCACATATTCCAAAACACAACAACACATATTTATAGGCAGTCATTGCAGAAACTTACTTGAGAATAGAAATTCTTTAGATTTTAATCTGTCAAAGTGAAACTTTTGTCATCTTCATATTTTGACAGTGTTACATTTTAACCGTGTTAAGGGACCATTTTGAAAAGCCTCTTTGATTCATTTCATGTATGACAGTCTGTTACCAAATATTTACAAGATTCATGCACCGTGTTGCCAGAAAATCAAACCCAGAAGACAAACAATAAGCAAACATGAATGTTTTGAAAAGAAACATGCAATTTTGGTCATTTTTTACTAAAAGCATTGCTGTTTGGCAGCCAATGTTGAACGTTACACCATCTGGGAAAGTCTTCACCACAAAGGCAATGTCATGTTATGACAACATGTTCACTGAGATTGTTGGTTTTTGTACCACAGAGAAATGAATGGATCTCAATAGCTCACCACAAGGTAGGGCATAAATTTTTTGACTTACTTTGGATAACTTGTGTAATCTCTACATCATCTGTAGATAATGGACTAAAGAGTGTTTACATACACCCACAAACAGGCACACTTACCCAGCTTAAAATCTGAATCACCACCCTCTAGATGACCCCATTCCACTCGCACCTCTTACCCCTTCACAACCCTTCGACCCCTCGGCCCTCCAACCTCTCCTCCCCAACACCGTCTCGTTCCTTGTTTCATTTTCATTACAACCCTCCTGCAGGGACTTGAACTTGTTGCCCCGCCTGAACTGGGGTGACAGCTCACTAAATCACTGCCTTTTAGTGGTGCTGCCCCCTTTTTTATACACTTTAATCACCAGACTCCAGTAACCAGGAATATTGGGCCCAGTGTATGGAATTCGCCTCATAAAAGAAAAGGCAGAGGCCACTGATGTGCTTCTCATGGCAGAATCGCTGCTAGAATTCATCTCGTTCTTGCTGAGACTGTGGTGGAGGTGGGGGATTGATGGAGGCGGGGGCTCTTTCTTACGGGTGACAATCAATTGCTCAGGATCAACAGGTTTTAGGCCGTAAACTTGAGGTCATCTCCCATCTAGGAGACAGTTTCTCATCTGACGATGCCGGTGTTAATGCTGGTGGGAGGCCTTGGATTTTGTTTGTTATTTATGGTTAGTCACAGGTTTAGAAATGGTTCTGAATGATCGGAGGCCATCTTTCACACAGGGCCTGTCACAGCTCTAAAATGGTTAACCCCCTGTGTGCGCACTGTGACTGGGAAGTGTAGAAATACAAGCTGGTAACATGGAAAGGTTTGTTTTAAAGGAGGAATCTGCAATATATTTACTGTAATAGATCATAAAATGACCACAAAATTTCATCAGAGATCAAGCAAACATGTTAAAGTCTGTGTGGATAAAGGGTTTTTTCTTCTAAACACATTTAGAGTTAGACCATGAAACTGTTGTTCACAATTTCTGTGTTCAGGATTTTTTGATTTCATGGTCCCCCAACACTACATAAGCCCTATAAACTGACACATGAATGGCTGCACCCTCCCTCCCCTCACCCTCCTCAACGGTCAGTTACGAACGTACCTCCAGCCACTCTCTCTTGCCAAATCAGCCAGCAGTTCAACAACCCAACACAGAAAAAAAAATTACCATCCTGCCACAGTCCTCCGGCTCTGGTGACTCATTAATCAGAGTTCAAATTTATGCAGAATTTTAGCTGAATGAGTGAGAGTGAGTGTCTGTTTATGAGTCATAAGAAATCATTAACAATTTTGTCAAAGCTGTAGATGTTTATAACAATTAAATTGAGAAAAATGTTAATGGAGCTTGGCAGGCAGTAAGACAGACAGCCACTTAACGTCCAGAGTGTGTTATTTCAGAGCAGAGGGCTTTTGCGTTCAAGATAACAGGCTTAACTTTATATCGACAAGCAATTGACAGTTATAAACAGCTGATCAACTCATCATCCCCTGTAATTGTCAGTTTACGATGCTGTGCACGTCCGGTGTTATTGCGAATCTACTGCAGCCTGTCTGTCTCTGCCATGTCTGTGAAGAAGGGGTGGGAGGAAACAACTCGCTTCAACCATAGATCGTATATTAAACAGGATTACAACCTATTCAATAAACAGTCTGGAGTTCCAACTCGCTATTTGGACTGCTGCACTCATTTTTGCATGTGCAATGGATAACATATTGCTCCTTTAAGAAACTTTTGCACATAGAAACGTTTTTGTACATTTTATTATACGCATTGTTCTCTTATTGAATAACATTACTCTACAAATCCAGTGCTGAATGCTTCTTTCTTCTCATCCTTCTCCTCCTCTGCTTGTCATCAACATACACAGTACCTGCCTTGATCAATCCCTTTTCTCAATGCTCATCCCTCCTCTGTCCTCCTCCTCCTCCTCTCCCTCTATTTCATCTCCAACCCAGCATTAATCCTTATCCTCCCTGAGGAAGCCCACTTCGTGCAGCAGCGGGGGTATTTAGAGCCAGTGTTGACATTGGACAGCACGTTAGACAAATATCCCCAACTCAAAAACCACAAGACAAATGGCAGACCCGGGCTCGCTGTGTTCTGGCAGGCGGTTTGCTGGTCTGGCTTAGCTGCGGCCAGCTATTCAGCACAGGTGACGTCTTACTGCGAGAGAAAAAACTGACCGCTAAGGAGGGTAGGAGGATAGATGAAAGAAAACGTGGGGGTAGAATAAAAAAGAGGGCGAGATACATAGAAAATGAAAAGAAAAGAAAAGACACGTGATTTATGCTAAAAATAAAGGAAAAATTGAAACCAGGTTCTGGTTGCATAAGCCACCATAAGTTTCAAACTTTTGTCCCTTAAGCAAAATCTGTCCCTAAGCTGAGGGTTTCATTTTGGAGCATTGCATTAAGACTCTTAAATTATCTCCTTGACTAAGTGCAGCTTTCACAGCAAACGTACTGTCATAATACAGCTTAATACAGTAACCATGGATACGTCAGTTGTTAGCTTGTCAGTTGTTCGTTATCCTGTGTTAGCTAGCTTCTCCAACATGAACCATAAAGAGAAAACAAACTGGACAGAAGATGAGAATCTTGTTCTCCTCGAAGAAAATGCAAGCACATAATCCAGAGTAAATTTTATCAGCCGTAACAAACACCCACAAACACAAGATTTGACAGGAAGTAACTGACAAAATCTATGCAAGAAGTCTTTCTGTGAAACAAACTGTAGATTAAGTAATGAGAGGATATAAAATTATTAATGTTACAGCAAGGAAGAAGATAGCCAAATATGAATTACAAAAACTGCTGAGTTTCAATAAAACAATACAGCAAATATATATATATATATATATAATATATATATATATATATAATTATATATACAGAGTTATGTTAACATTTGGCTAGCTAGGTACAAAGTTGCTAGAGCTGACGTCAAATCCATATTCTCTCACCTGTCTCCCAAAAAATAATATTAAATGTGAATTTATCCAGTTTAGACCTAGTTATGCTAAATGATGATTAGAACTAATTTTAGATCAAATGGCACAACAATTTTAGATATCAAAGGATTTCCCTTACAACCTCCTAAAGAAATCCTTATGGTTCAATGCAACTGGGCACAGAATGTTTTAGGATGGGTCTAAGTAATAACTGAAAAAAGTTAAATATACAGCATTAATACTTTGTCTGTGGCACAAATGTTGTGGTGAAGATGATGTTTGATCTTCAAATGGAGGGAAAAAAAAACTAACATTACTAAATCATTTGTCTCCTGAGACTATATATGTGGAGGGATTTGGCAAACCAGCAACTCCCACAGACAACCAGGTGGTGGCTTTGATTATGGGTGCACATTACATCATTTCAAGGTGGAAACAAACACACATACCCACACACAGACAGCAGCACTCACACGCAGACAGAGCCCTGTGACTGTGACAAGCTATCTACACACGCTCAACACATTACCACACACATGCACACAGACACCGCACACACACTCTTCAGAGATATGGGGCCCGTTTTGACAACCGCCAAGTTGACTTGGCATTGGTCAGACTGGAGTGATCCAAGAAAAGCAAAGCGGACCCACGAGAGGGCTGGGGCTTTTGTGTTTGTGGAGTGTCACACTTCATCACGAGGGAAACCCATAACAGGCCCAGGAAGACCTTTGAAGCTATGGGAGGGGTGTGTGGGAATCGCCTCTGTGGCTACCTCTGATGTCAACTCCAATATTCTGATTGCAGGCTATTTCCTGGATTAGGATTGTGTTTGTCGGCTGAGAGGGAAACTGTCCGAGGATTGTATATCAGAGAGCAGACGAGCTAATTATAACATCCCATCAGACAATTTACAGATTAAAAAGTATTTTCACCAACGTTGGCTGTTGTGATACTTAGTCAGCTCCGTTACAATATTTATACTAAACCAAAGCCAGAACTGATCCTTTTTGATGAGTGAAGATGTACAGAAAGAAAAATAATCATCATCACTATATAATATTTTACCATACAAACATGTTAATGCATATGTCTTTCTGAGGATTTTATTTAAGTAAAGTATTTATGTAGACCTTGTAATGGTGGTTTGACCATAGAGACAGGTATATATGAGGTTTTCATTTAAGTACATAGTTTTTATTATAGGGTTTGGATTGCATAGGCAACTGGGCTAAACGTCCAGTGGTTTGGATTACTGAGAGGAGAGTGTCTCTGTAAACCATTAGACTAAATATCCTGTCCTGTATGCAGAGCAGTATTTGGCAGCAGGACCAGGTGATAGCAGTGCGTGCAGTTTGCTTTGGCTGCTTCATAATTAGTGGAATGGTGGCGTATTTTAATGGACCACATCCTTTTGGCCGGAGCTTCACAGGGCTCAACCACCGAAACCATAATTTGATTCTCTAGGATGCTTGAAGCAGGGGCAAGACAATTTCAAATCAAGGAGAAATATTCAGGAAATTACATTTGTACTTAAGGATGGTTGGCTGGTTTGTATGTTGGAAAGTTTCTCTTCCTGCAGTGTTGGATAGGTCAGGGTGATTTTCTTTTATTTATTTTGAAAATACTGATTCATGCTAAAATCCTTTTTGAGCCTCTCACTTATGTTGTATATACAGTATTTGTATCTTCTGATTAAAAATAATTAAATGTAGAGGTTTAAAAATACAGTCGGCTGACAGTGTAGAGTGATACGTAATACCGAAATACAGAATCCATGTTTAAATACACTTAGTTTTTAGTTATGCTGGCAGAATGGCTCTGTGGATGGCACTGGGGGCTGGTTGGTGTATCTGATGGTAGGTTAGTCAGTCCACCACTTTGGTTTAAGAGTAAATATCTCACAGATATTGGTTGTATGTCTTTGAAATTTTGTAAAAACATTCATGGTAGCAGCAGGTTGGTTTTTAACTCTTTAATTCTTTTAATTCCGGTTTTATAGTGAGATTCTCTGGCAAATACTGGATAGATGATTTTAAAATTTCTTAGTCACATTCATGTCCCTCTCTGATTACTTTGGTAACAGCAAATGTGGTTTAAAGGGACACTTTATTCAAAAATCAAAAAGCACTAAAAGCTAGATTCTAAAGTAGTTCTAGTAGAGTTTACCACAGAAAGAAAGTAGTTCCTCAATTAAACTGCTCACAACATGGTCTGTAGATTTGAGCAACCAGGTCATGATTTCCAGAAAGAGACATTGCTATTGTCTTAAATATATTTTTGGCACTTTGAGCACCACCTTTTAATATTACTGGTCCTGGAATTCAAAACTATTGTCATTTTAATTTAAAAAAAAGCAGCATGAGTCAAAATAACCTTTGTCTTGTTTTGTAGATGCATTTTTAAAAATATATATATTTTGGGTGCCTTTAATTGATAGGACAGCTGAACATATGACAGGAAAGAGGGAGATGGTGGGGGAATGGCATGCAGCAAAGGGCCATAGGAAGGCATTGAACCCACAGCTGCTGCAGAAGACTCACAGCCTCAGTACATGTGGTTAACACTCTACCAACTGACAGAAGTAAGTGTCAGCCTCACTGACAAACACAATGCATTTCCTGCAACTACTTCATATTAAAAGTCAACTTGTGTCTCCTCAGTTAAATGCTTTTAATGTGAAGCTACTGCAATAGGAAAGGTTTTGTCTGACAATGATTTAGCATTCTGCATTTATATGCACATATCTGTTTATATTAGCACTAACATAATACAGCTTTTTTTCTGTGAATGTTGCCAGAGACCCCTAGTTATACTGCAAATCAATAAATATCGCAATGCTTTCGACAGTGGACCTTATGCTCAATCACCATTGTGTTTCCTTGTTCAGTGATTGACAAAAAATTTCAACATTGTTACTTTAAGTAAAAAAATGTGTCCAAGACTAAAGTTTAGGAACAAATTCTTGTGAAACTAGCGACATACCCATCAGCCTCAGCTAAACTTTTTGTTTACTGCAAATAAACAGTTTGCTAAACTAATATGATGCACGGCCATGTGACAAACTGTGACAGCCCTGTGATGAACTGGCAGCCTGTCCTGGGTATACCCTGCCTCTCTCCAGTGTCAGCTGGGATTGGCTCCAGCCCCTCCTGCAAAAGGTAAGCAGTTACAAGTGAAGGATGGATGGGTGGAAGATGGTGCACATGGCAAACATTTTGCCTGCTAAACATTAGCATGTTAGCATTGTCATTGTCATCATGCTCTGAGCTTAATGATAATACAAAATGTCCACATATTAAGACCAAATTTCTGAACTTGGTTGGACTTTTTACTGAGTTACTATTATATTATTCTCAACCAAAACAATGCAAACCCTTCAGAGGCATAATTGATTGTTTGATGTAGTAGATATTACAGTATGATCCTTTTTTCATTTCAATCTATTTTCCACCATCATCATATTAGAGATTTGAAATATTGTGAAACCCTTAATTAAATGGCTGCCAAATCAATTCAGGTTGGATCAAAACATGAGATATAAATACAAACAGCACTGAATCAGCACCACTCTGACACAGCACTGAAAGGCACTTTTCTAACCAAAGATATTTATTATTTTGAAGACCAAATAATAGTTATCAGCAAAATGATCTCAGGGCTTTCACAAAAGAGCAGCAGCTCATGAGGCAAAACATTTTTCATCCATTTTAATGCTTTTATATAGTTTAGAAGCCAAATGGAACAAGGGTAAAAGCCAGATTTTCTTTGGGGGATTTGGAGAAAAAAGCCTCAATTACTGTTTGCAGACTGGGGCTGTTGTTAAAGACGGTGCCATGATCAAACACAATTTGGATCAAACCACGACTTTATTTCACATTCTCTCACATTTCCAATCAAGGACCGATTAGCCTCAGACATTAATGAGCCTACTAATCCATTTGGGCCCCTCGTGATAACAGTTAATTGTCTGTAAAAATGTGTACAGATCCCCGTTTGGGTTGTTTACTAACTGATTTGGATGTGGTTAGGCCCTAAAGAGGTATCATTATGCTGATAGTTCTTTGGAAAATGAGCCCCTGATGGAGGCAACACCAGAGTGGAGTAGAGTTAAGAATACACAGGACTGCTTTCAACCGTCGCTCACTTGAGTGCAAATTTATCACTATTCTAAGATAACATTTGGCTGTCATCAGCCCTCATTGAACTTCATCTATAATTAGCATGAGTTCTCTGTTCTGCTCACTACACAATAGTGAAGGAAGTGAACATTTTTCAGATAAATCTCTGACATTTAGGTAGACGTTGATTTACAGTCTAAGGTCCAGGAAAAAGAACTGGACTGCCAGCTGTTCCAGGCAAATGGCTTAATTTGGCACCACATACTTTGTATCCTCTGCTTCATGTTTGTGGCTTTGTTGACATTTAAATCTAAATTACAGTAAAATTCAAATCCAATTTGTGTTCTGCATAAAGTCAGAATCAGAATCGTTCATTGGCTTGAGTTTTAGCAGAAAGTTATGCTTGACATCAGTTACTGCTGTCCACTTAAATGAGAGGAAACTGCTCACATTCCTTTATTTAATAGACAAAAAGGTCTCACAGAATGAAATTTTATAATTTTCCCACCTGTTTGAAGTTCAGTAGAACATGTTTCAAAAAGTATATAATGTAAAGTATATTCATACAGGATTGTTGTAGTTTGATAAGCACTCATCAAGTGTCTAACATAAGATTTTGGACAATTTAAAGGACCAGTGTGTAGGACTAAGTGGCATCTTGTGATGAGCTTGCAGATTGCAAACACTTTGTCTCACCCTCCCCTTCCACTCATGTAGGAGAACCTACAGTGGCTGCAAAACTCGAGGGGTTCTTTCCAGAGCCAGTGTTTGGTTTGTTTGTTCTCTGCTACTGTTGAAAATAGAGGTACGCAGAGACGTTATTGTTTGTATTTGTATCTGTACCTGTTCAACCAACATAATTATCTGTCTCTGTATCTATATTCAGACAGAAGACCGGAAGTGGGCGTGGTTT
Source organism: Lutjanus argentimaculatus (assembly GCA_034769285.1). NCBI lineage: Eukaryota > Metazoa > Chordata > Actinopteri > Lutjaniformes > Lutjanidae > Lutjanus > Lutjanus argentimaculatus. The sequence continues at coordinate 22,833,642 of JAWZSL010000003.1, read as the reverse complement.
ATACCAGAAGTCATATTAAATTGGGCAAATGTTTTATTTTTTTTAACCCAATATTAATTGGCAATGCAATTGTTGTGCCTACAAAGCATCAAAACAATTTAATATTGGGATATGATTAATCAGGAAATATATTTCCACATTCTCATTCTGTACTTTTCATCTCTCTCTCTTTATAAACGGTCTAAAGTCCACCTCCCCTTTGATTAAGAAGATGATTTTTTCCAATAAACCTCTGTAAATCTTACACACTGGACCTTTAAAACCTGGTTGGAAACAAAAAGGAAACTGTTTTTTGGAGCTATAATGCAAGAATATGGTTAAACTGTGGAATCTGTAGACACTACAGTGAATCTGATTTGTAGATACTTTCTAATTTTCACATGAAAATGCATGCAGTAATTGTAAAGGGCATTATATGTCAATTTTACATCAAACCTGGTATTATTAGAGTTGTCAGAGAACTATTATATGCTATGGTTGTTTGTCATAATTTCAATAAAGTTCATTCTTGACATGAATAAGATGTAAATTTTGTCAAAAGGCCAATACTTAAGCATTACAATAGAGGACTACACAGTATTGATGAGTTACATTTTTATTCATCTGAAACTTTGACTTTTATTCTGTACGTATTACCCACAAATGTTTTGCAAATACCCACAATCCACTACTCCCATTCACAAAGAAGTCTAGATGATGCACTGTGTTACTGTGCAGCATATGTACTTGCTTTGTCATGTTGTTGAAGGGACCAGGAGTGTGTATGTGTGTTTGTATTCTGGCCACTCAGCGTGCAACCTTGGCTGGCCTGTTCTGACACTCAATTTATCGTCGTGTGATTTGAGGCCTTAGTTTCTCATTACACCCAAAGTTTTTGTGTCCTTGTGCGACAAAAATTAGTTTGTGTGTCTGTGTAAATCACCTGTCATATGCACATGCTCCTTTAAGAAAAGGCCAAGGGTGTCATTTGATTCCTGCTGCCTTGCTTTCATATTTATGCGTCTCATATTCACGTCCATTGGCCGTGTCTCCGTTGGGCTATCCATCAACACTTTTTATCCCCATCGCACCAACAATACGGACATAAAATGCTCCTTTACGTCAGCAAAATGCTGCCACAAATAAAACAGGAACAACACACCTCTTTATTTGTCTGGGTAATAAACTACATAAATTAAAACTGATAAGTGACACAATTTGCATTGGTCATATCCTATGGGCCTGGGCTTTAATGGAAATTACCAGAGGCAGTGAAGCTGTATTATAAAGTATTACCCACAAAATTGGAAAACATAGGTGATATATTAATGAGTTTACAAAACTGAAGGACAAGCCAACCCAGGGGGATGTGTCCTGCTCTCTCCAAGACACGGCTGTTTTTCACACCAACATGTCAAAGACACATTTTGAAAACTGTATCACTCATCTTGTCAAATGAAATCTCCAACACTTTGTGAAATATTCATTTGAGAAATTTATTTGTGATAAGACAGATGCTATCAAGCCTTCCACTAGACAGGCTAACACCATATTAAAGACTAAACAGCACATATTGGAGAATACATTGAGGCTCTTTGTTAATTATGTTCAATTAATTTAGATTTTAACATATGATCAAGTGAATGACTAATTTCTGTCGACAGTGCAGCTTTCAGTATTTTATAACTTTTATCTGTCTTCTAAGTACTTGTTATATTTTGCATCTATTGCAGTTAATGTACTCTGTTTTCTATATAGATTACCATTTATTAAAATAGCAGGACCAACTTTGTTCTGAGTTTATTTGTGTGGTTTTTTTTTTCTCTTTTTTCTAGAGCTCCAACAATAATTGATTGGTTGTCAACTATTGAATTGATCACAGCTGTTTTGAGTGGTTTGAGTTACTTTTTAATTATATTTATTTATTTATTTTAGTAAAGGTTCTCTGAATGTAAGTGTTTACTGGTTTCTTTGGTCCTCTGTGTCGGTGGGCTGAGTGGCTTTGGGCTGTGAACAGGGCAGGACATTTGAAGACGAGGCACTGAGTGACATTTTTCAGCATTTGGGTGATCGCTTGATTGAGAAAGTAACTTACAGGATTGGTTGACAAAGACAGTAATCCTTAGTTGCAGCCCTGTGCTCATTTTTGTTTTTTTTTTTGTTTTGTGTCAATGCTGCAATTTAAGGCTGTATTGTAGTAAAATACATCAGACCTCATGGAAATTTGCATTTTTATAGTGACACAAAATAAGTCAGAGGCAATGTACAGTGAGCAGTTCATTATAACAAAATAAACCCCAACAGAAGGGTTTATTTCACAATAATTTGACACTGAATATGGATTTTAAAATGTTTTTATTGCTGCTTCAGGGCCTATAATCAGAATTGCATCCATAGCAACAGTCTGTTCTGTTCTGTTATTTCTGTATAGGATACCGTTGCTATGCGTAACAGAATATTGCTATGAAGAACAGACTGTTGCCATGGATACAGTTCTTATCATAGACTGTGGAGGAACAATACAGTCATTATTAAATCATTAAAATCATTTTAGAATTAATATTTTGTGTCAAATGATTTTGTTTTTTTGGTACATAACCATGTAACAAGCAGGATTTTCTACAGTGAGCAGGTCAATATTGAGAAATAAAGCCATAAAATCATTTTAAAAAGAATATTTTATGTCACATAAACATGTGCCATCCTGTTGGGATTTATTTCATAATAATGACCTGCTCACTGTACATTATCCCTTACATGGCAGATAAACTATAATAAATAAATACTGTAAATGAAGAAAGACAATCAAATAAAGGATCAAGGAATTAAGAAAAATATAATAAATTAAAAAACATTATATTATTATTTACTTACCTATTTGTAAAATTTAAAAAAAAAAAATATTGAATAAAATCACAGATTTGAGGTAAATCAGGAGCATATCCATCCAAGTGATCCCTGTTCTCAGCCGGTTCTGCCTGTTTACCACAACACAAATGGTGCTCATCTGCAGGTTGTAGATTTTGCCATATATTCGGGATGAATAAAACAAAAAACAAACAAAAACAAAAAAGGGAATCTAGTTAAAAGCAATGGGATGAAGAGACGTCTCTCTCAATTTTGTACACTCAAACAAAATCAGTTGCCTTTAGCCTGCTTAGGGGTAGAAGGTGAGGGAAGCGCACAAAAGCAGTGCAATTATTCTGCTCTGGCACAACAACAGAGAGCAAAAAGAGCATCAAAGGCTTTCCTCTGAGCAAAATAGGGCTCCCTCAGAGGAAAAGTGCAACCTGTGTGTGAATACCAGTGCATGGACTTTTGGTCCTCTCTTGAGACACAAGAGGCAAAGGATGTGTGTCAGTGTCGGTGTTAGAGTTACAGTACATATCCACTTTGATTACGTTATAGTGCAGTGTGAAAAGCCAGTATACTCAAAATGGCAGTTTCTAAAGTTTGCTTTAAATATGGTAAGTTTATGACAACTGGAGGGTAGAAAGGAGAAAAGTCTGAGTCATTTTAGGCTCCAAATAGTTCTTTTCTCCTTTGTACCCTGCAGTTATATTTTTTGTGCCGCACCTGAAGATTTTTGCCTGCATGTATGCATACTTAGTGATGCTTCTGAAGTATAAATATATAAAATATGACATTTCATCACTGAAATGTCCAAAAGCCATATGTAACTTAAAAAAAAAAAAAAAAAAAGTTGAAGAAAATAAAGCATGTGTCCACTCTGCCTTCATAGTTGTTTGTATGTTGTTGTGTTTGTGAATAAGCAATATATTTTTTATCGATCTATTTAAAAAAATATATTTTATTTTTATTAGTTTTATATTTATATACTGTACATATCATTATTTATTTCCTCCATAAATTTATTTAATATGTTTTTCCATTATTTATTGTTACGGGTTTGTGTCTTTCAGTAATAGCCACAGTAATGCAAACATTATTAATTCACTTTCTTATTTAAAAATCTTAATTGTTATACTTTAATTTTTACTTTTAACAACCTGTCAATACTGCACTTATTTATAGCCATGCCTGTTAAGCAACCTTAAATTTAAAATTGTATAGAAAGAGAGAGAAAATTCCAGCAGGGACAGATTTTCTATCAGGCATATCTGAGGGCAACTCGGTATATAGACGGGTCCTTGAGAACCCGGAAGCTTAGCTCTCACATGTTATTGTGTACATTCACCGGTTGCTAAGCACACTTATCACATTGTGGACCATTATAGCCAATACATTTGATGTCATTCGGCTCTTGAGGCAAAAATAAGAAGATGAAAGTGGTCGCGTTGATAAGGTAACCGCATTTATTTGATCCAACTCTCTCATAGTTGTGTAACCGGTGTTTTTGCTAGCATATCAGTAACTAACTCTCAGATGGATGAATGTGAACAAACGCAAGATAACTTGTTCCAGGGGCTGTAAGGTGTTTTATTTCGCCTGTGACTTTATTCAAGACCAGAACATACCATTTACCTTGTAAAAGTCCAAAGTAATCGACTTAAAGGGTGTTAAAAACCAACACAATACTAGCATACAGTAGCTAACAAGTCACACTGTAATATGACTGGTTTATAACAGAGCATCCTTAGTATAGTAAATACAGCCACAAACAGGTTCTTCATCACTGAATATTAATGCTGCTGCATCACATTACCAGATCGCTATGATAATGTATAGCTCTGCATGCTAATGACTCAAACACAGCTTCATATCTGTGCCTATTTCTCATTCTGTGTTCCAGTGGGGGCAAAGACAGCTGCTACAACATGATGCAGTGTGTAGCTGCTGGGCACCGGATCGTAGCTCTGGCCAACCTCCGTCCTGCTAACACAGGTGAGGGGGATGTGCTGCTGCTGCTGCTGCTGGGGTTTATATGATCCACAGGGGCTGGCCGGGCAATATGGGCCAGCCAGCTGCACTTCTGCACACCAAGAAGTTAAGAACTGGTCGAAGTACTGCAGTACTTTATGTACTGTAAATCCCACAGGAGTGTTTGTTGCATGATAGTTCATATGCTTTAGTTTAGAGCTGCAATGATAAGGTGATTAATTGACTTGCTGATTGTTGTGGAAGTTTGTGAAATAAGAGAATTCAAAGAAGCGGCACTTTCAGAGGTTTGTTGTGACATTCATTCTTATCTGCAACTTGCTTGATGGTAGAATACTTTATTGATTTTTTGCAGCTGTATTTCTACATGCAGTCTCATGCATCACACTTGATGAACAGTTGTTAAGCAGATTTGCAACCTTCTCTAATATTCTCATACAAAGAACAACTTCTCTGCAGAGACACCATTGTTTCTTGTGTTACTCGTACTTTGTGACCCATTCAAATGTTACACTTTACTTCCCTGATGAGAGACAGATCTTCCATTGTTATCTACATCATATGATCCCTTCTGTTACATTTATGATTTCCTTGTAAGTACTGAGGTTCACTAGAGTAGAGGTCACATTCGCCTGCTATTGAACACTCTCGCACAAATATCACCTTGTGTGCTCAGGTAAAGGACAGACAGTGCCTACAATGAGAGACATAAAAAAAGTGTAAAAATCAATGACACTGATTTACAATTAATGACATAGATTTAAAAAATTACTGTTCGGCTAGTCGAGAAAATAATTGGCAGATTTGTTACTACCCAACTGTATGGTTCATGGTTACTTTAGCTGCAAAAACGGTGGATACCAGCTGTGTTATAACACATTAAATATAAAAAAATAATATATTAATTGAGTTATAGGTTATATAATTGTATTATATTAATGCATTGTTTTTGGTTCGTGTTGTATGGAATTCAGTAAGGGCCAAAGTAAATGCATAATAAAAACATGACCTGAAAAAAATAAATAAATAAATAAAATAAAAACACAATTAACATATTCATGTGAAACACAAACAAAATGTGATAAGCTAAATGAGATAAATTATGAAACATGTGAATGTATTGCTAAAACTGAACTTTTATCATTAAAATTTTCATGCTGACTGGTGTTTGTTGGAGTTTAATTATATTTCATTATAAAACATCTTATTTTGAAATGCATGGTTTTTTTTTTTCATTCATGTTGAAATTTTTCACAGTGACACTTTTATTTCATTATGTTCCTTGTCAGAATGAGTTTGAACAATTTTGAATCACTTTAATCATTTATGTATTCTTAGATATGATTTTTTATATGTTATTCATTTTAATTTGGCTCACATTGATCTTAATATAACTATTAAATAGTTCCAGCTGTGCCATCAGCATATTTTTATGTAATGAATGGTTTCAATTGTGAATGTCTTTATGTGCATTTATGGCCCTGTAGGGCTGATGTTATCTATAGGCACTATCTATCACTGTGTACATCATTTTGTTAACATCTGAAATTACCTTCTGGATGTTTGTTCTCCCTTCCTTAACTATTTCCAAAAGTTGCAACATCACACACTCTATTACTATTTAATAGACACATGATCAGTGGCTTATCACTCGACACTGGCCTAAACTTACTTTCTTTTGTGTCACAGATGAATTGGACAGCTACATGTACCAGACAGTGGGCCACCAGGCCATAGAGCTGTATGCCGATGCCATGGATCTGCCCCTGTACAGACGTACCATCCAGGGCTCCAGCGTGGACACCAGCAGAACCTACAGTAAAACAGAGGGGGATGAGGTAGAGGACCTGTATGAGCTGCTGCACCTTGTCAAGGTAGGCCTCTCTGCCCCCACCATAGTGATAGATAAAAGGTTTTATTATCCTAGAGTGCAACATTTGGGTTTCAAAAGGCCTTTGTACTTCAGGGACACACCCCTCTGATTCTCCGTGCTCAGACTTAGTAGTTTATTTATTTTTGTAATAAGTGAAACTTTGATCACTAAGAGTTACGAACACATCAAACAAACTGAAGGACACTGTATTGCTCTTTGTGTCTGTTACATCATTCCAAATACAAACTGCTGTATATTGAACATTTAGAGCAGAAAATAGAATCCATAGTAGACTCGAAGAAACAAGTATTTAGCATACCTCAGCTTTTTTAACTTTTACAAACCCTTGATGCACTTTGTTTGCACACACAGAAGAATAATCAGTGTTGGCGTCCCACCATTGTCCTCATTCCAAGGGATTCCAAGTCCAGTATTCTTGTGTGCTTTTGCCTCCTTACAAAAACATATGGGTTTCTCTTTGTCTTGCAAAATGTTCCGGTGACTTCACCTAAATAAAGACGGAGAGAACTGCACACCAAAGAGCTCCTGTTTAAAGTATTTATTTGTGTGACGTTTCAAACTCCAGACTCGTCCTCAGACTGCTTCTAGAATGTACAAAGAGGTACCATTTTAAATACCCATAATTCATCAAGCATCCACCAACTTTCATTATAGATATCCATATCCTTCACTCCAATCAGAAAAATACCAGTCTTATAGATACACTGTTTAAAGTGCCCGTTGACTGTGTGTAGTTACATTCCACCATTAGTTAATTATTCTGCAGCACACAGTTGCCCAAAAATCCTAAAAGGTAATTTTAAGTAGGCCTACTTTTGTTTATTATTTCACATGTACGTATTTGTCATTTCATTTATGTGCATGTAAACAAAATAGATTAATTTCAAAGATCGACTATATGCACACACATTCACATGCATATACACAAAGTCACTAACCTACATATGTACAAATGTATATATACAAAAAAGAACTGTTCAGGAGTAATTGTACGAGACTTTTTCAAAAAACTCAAGATAAAGCGTCTGACCATGATAGTGTAGAATAAAATGCTCATTTTATTTCCACATGTGATATCAGAGGCTTCACACATTACTGAAACAGTGAATTTTATTCAGAAAAGTATCACAATACACCATAATTATGTGAGCTCACTGTAGTGATGCTTCATTGAGCATATACAAAAACAGTCACCGTTCTGACTCCTCGCCACCACTGACATATGCTTGACTGCTTTTTAGTGAACAAGCTCTCAGAGCACTACTAAACTTCTCATCTCGGCTAAGGTTCATGACATATGTCACACTGTTGAGATGTTTAACAAGTCATTCTCTGTGGATTCAGAGTCACTTAGTGGCCCATCAGCTCTGTCTCAAAGAGACCAGGCTTGTCGAGCTTCATCTGGCCGGCTGTACACTAACAGTCCTCAGCACCTGTTGTAAAGTGCAACCAAGCTGCTCGGGAGATTAAAAAGCCATGTTAGTGCTTTTAGTCTGTCTTATTTAGTATGTCTTGATTTCACTTTCAAAGAGGAGTAAGTTTCCCTTTTATCTTATAGTGTGCCCGTTGTATCAGTTAATTAAAGTTTGATGTATGAAGTTGGAGTGAGGTGCCCTTCAACAACTGGCTTCACAGGAAAAACCCCATTCTTTTTTTTTATCTCATTTGACAGAAGATCAGATGCAAAAATTAATCACCAAATTAATATTTCATCAAATACCACTTTTGCCAGAACATTGAGGAAATATTCATTTGATGCCAAATTATGTATGAGACCTCGGTGGTCTGATGTGGTGCAGGGTGGCTGACTGACAGGTTTGTGTGTGTTTAACACACCGCTGGCACCGCCTGCCTACCTGACCGCCTGCAGCCATGAGGAAACTACCTGGACGCACACACTTCAACAGCAGCAACAGCTCTCCCTGCTGTCAGCGCAAACAGGGTGTGGGATTGATCCTGTGTAACACTTTCTCCCCTCTGCACCCACACACAACCTCTCGTTTTAGCTTGCAGCATCAAAATTTAAGAGCCTCTTATGGGATGGAGCATAGGAGTTTGTTGTTGAGATGGGAGTTGGCTTGACGTGGTGTAAATGAGAGACAGAGAGGAGGAGGGGGTGCTTGGTTCTTCCTGCAGGTCTGTGTGGAGACATGTTCATCCGGAGCTGAGGGCTGCTCCAGGGCCCCTGCGTGTCCGCACACCGCCTGGGTGGCAAGGGCCAGTCAGCCTGCCTCGGGGCATTTCGCGCCCTCTGCCTGACTTTCTTTGTCGTCTTCTGTACAAATCGCAGCCTTTTACATGTGTGGCTACATGAGAAAGCTCTTGTTTGTGTGTTTTCTTGTCAGCACGCACAAATTTATATGGTCCAATTCCTGTTTTTTGGACAGTGAAATAGTAGACATCTCTCTGACTTCTCTCTCTAATTGCAAAAGGCTGCTAATTTCCCATTTCCAGGGCTTCTCTGGTCTGACCTCACCAGTCAGACGGGCCATAGATCAGGGCAGTTGGACTCCCATGGGGCCCTCACGAGCTCGCAGACCTCCAGTCGTCTCCCCGTTTACCCCTCTCACCGTCATCAGCAGACCTGCACCATAAACAACAGGCTTCCTTTCCCTCTAACTGAGTGATATCAACCATGAGTACACAACTCTCTTATCTCAGATTTCAAGTAACTGCTCCCTGAAGTTTATTTTTTGGCATTTCTGTTCTATTTTTACCAATTTTGAAGAGCGGCAACAAGTAATCAAGAAGTTATCAGCTTATTAGATCAATAACAATGTGAGAATCAGTTTGAATAATTTTTCAAGGAAAATAGGCAAAATTATCTGATTCTACCTGCTTAAATATGAATATTTTCTGGTTTCTGAACTGAAAATTTTTGGGTTGGGGACAAAATTTTAGGACGTCATCTCGGGCTCTGTGACATTTTTCACCAATTTTGGACATTTTATAGACCAAACAACTAATCAACTAAATGAGAAAATGATCAACAGATTACTCAACAGTGAAAATAATTGTTAGTTGCAGCCCTAAACTCATGCAGGACATTGGATATAGAGCTGCAACAATTAGTCGATTAATCAATTAATCAATTAGTCAATTGAAAGAAAAGTAGTTGCCAACTGTGTTGAGTTTTCAGTTATGTTTTAAGCAGAAATGTCAAACATTTGCTGGTTCCGTATTTTTAAATGTGAAGATTTGCTGCTTGTCTTTGTCATTTATGAAAGTAAATGAAATGCATTTGGGTTTTGGACTGTTGGTTGGATAAGAGAAGCAGTTTGAGGACATCACTTTGGGAAGTTGTGATCAGTTTTTTTCACATTTTTTTCGGACATTTTATAGAATAAACGACTAATGGACCAATAATCAATAATGAAAATAATTGTTAGTTGCAACCCTGTTTAGAAACTGACACACTTCACACTTATGATCACGTTTAGTTCATCCAACACATAATATGTGCCTGATTTACTACGAAAAAAAAGTTTCTTTTCTTCTCCCTCCATAAAGTTTGTGGTGTTGTTGATTGGTGAAGGAATGTTGTTAACTCATGCAAGTCATTGTATCCCCTGTTTTTAGAGACAGAGCTGCAACAATTAGTCGATTAATCAATTAATCAATCAAAAGATAATTATTTGCCAACTATTTTAATGAATGTTTAATTGTTTCAGTCATTTTTAAAGCAAAACTGTCAAAGATTTGCTGGTTCCAGCTTCTTAAATGTACAGGTTTGTTATTTATGATAGTAAATGAAGAGTCTTTGTGTTTTGACTGTTGGTTGGACAAGAAAAGCAATTTTGAAATGTCACTCTGAGCTCTGGGAAATTGTGATGGGCATTTTTCACATTTTTTTTTGACATTTTATATACTAAAAATTGAATCCTGAAAATAAAAAGCATATTAGTCGTTGATGAAAATAATTGTTATTTACAGCCCTATTAAGAAACTCACACAATTCTGTCCAAGTATCTCAAATTTCCTCTTTAAAGTCCTGGATTATGGTCACACTCAGTCATGTCCAACACATACTATATGCCTGATTTACTGGGGAAAAAAGATGTTTTTTACACCATAAAGTTTGTGGTGTTGTTGATTGGTGAAGAAAATGATAGAATGGGAGAGAAAGAGTGAAAAAAGCACTTCTTTTGATAATGAGCTGTTAAATCACCCTTACTGGAAAAGAACAGTTTTAGCATGAAAAAAATGTGTTCTGTTTGGAAAGTGTGATATTTTGAAAGATTCTTTCTAGCAGTTTGAATTAATTAGAAGTTACAAGATTATATTTGGCAAATGACACTTGAGCATAGATGAAAGAATTTTTTTTTTCTCAGATCCGGAGTTGATGAGTTTTAAGTGGATATTTTTCCCTCCTCCTCCTCCTCCTCCTCTTTGCAGTGCTGGCGACGGCCCTGTAGCATGAGCCAACAGTGCCATCTACGGATCAGTCCCAGAAACTGATAGACTCTCCACACTTTGGCCTCTCTGTGAATGTTTGGAGCCATTCAAAAAGATTCAAAGGAAGAGATCATATTCTTCAGAACCATTGTTGATAGAGGGGGAAAAAAGCCTAATTATAATAGAAAAAAAATGAGCCGTCCATCCCCTGGCAGTAGTGATAATGGCAGGATGACAATGTGGCCCTATCGTTGGCTCCTTTGCTCTCATCGCTGGCTGTGTATGGCAGCGTGTCTTTGAAGTCTGTAACCTGATAGACATGCAAGCCACTGCATCCCATCCTGCTAGGTGCTGATCTTTGAACCCGCTCTTTGAGGGGGAGCAATAACAGTTTTGTCAGCGGCAGGGGGGATTCTTCACTGTTTTGGACGTGTATGGCTGTAAGGGTATATTTTCATAAAACAGATGACGTCCTTGTGTCCTCTGCCAGGCTTCAAAGACGAGCTAAACATAATGTAAAAGATAACTGTGTATATATAAAACAGTTTGATTTGTGGCTTGTAATTTAAATACTCTGTCTTTGTTTCTTATTTGTGTGCATTTTGAAACCGATTTCTTCGGTTGTGTGTCCATACTTCATGTGTGCTCTCTCCTCTGCTGTGATCTGCTCTGATGTGTGATACAGATCAGCAGTGTCAGTCACCCCCGGCTGTAACGCCAGTCCCCCCGAAGGCCCTGCAAAACCCCTCATATTAGTCATATCACATCCCTCAAGTCCTTTATCCTTCTCTCTGTGCTCTGTGACCTGACACAGTGGCTCTTTATGCCCCGTGACCCTGCCTGTGTGTGTGTGTGTGTGTGTGTGTGTGTGTGTGTTTTTCTGCTCGTGCACGCTTCAGTGTTCAAGGTCAGGTCAAATCGGGCCTCTGTTACATGATAACAGGTCTATCTCTGTTCTCCTTACACACCTCCGCCTCTCTTTTTTTTGCCCCAGTTTCCCTTCTTTCAACACTCTGTGGTGGAAAAAGGAGCGCTCTCATCTATATATGCTCTTTTTCTCTCTGCCAAACCCAAGTGCAAACTACACAAGATGTTTTTAATGTTTTAGTGTCTGTTTCTAGTAGTTTTTTGAAACATTTTTAAATGATCATTTATTTTTTTAAAGATGATTTTCAGTAGGTCTGATATGTTATCAACTTATCGAGGTCAGTAAAAGTTATCTAAGTCATGTCCATATATCATACGATATTGCCAGTTGTGTTTACTTGTGTGTTTGTTTATATAAGACTGTCACTGACAATTACAATTTCAATATCAAATTGAGAATTGATCAAAATGTGTTTTCCATTTTAGTAGTCTACATCAAAGCAAGATTCAGCAGTTTTATCAGTATCTTTTAGTTGTTTGGTCCATAAAATGTCAGAAAATGATCAAAAATGTTGATCAGTGTTTCCCCAACCCCCAACGTGACGTCCTCAAAAGTCTTGCTTTGTCCACAACCCAAAAATATTTAGTTAACTGTCATGGAGGAGGAAAGAAACAGAAAGTATTCACATTTGAGAAGCTGAAATCAGAGAATTTGGACATTTTTTCTCAAAATATCACTCAAAATGATTAATCGATTATCAAAAGAGTTGGCAAATAATTTAATAGTTGACAACTTATTGACTAATTGTCTCTAGCTGTCATTGAATAAAACCAATGATCTGTTGATTTTTACAAATCAAGGCTCAATAGTGTAATATTAGCATAAAAAAGTTTAAAATTAAAAAATTTAATCGTGACCATAAAACCAGAAGTCAAATTGAATTGTGTATCTGGGTTTGGGGAGTCATGACTAGGATTTTTCCTTCCATTATAGGACTCAGGTGTGGGGCCTAAGTGTATTTTTTTTTACAGTGCCTAAAAGCTGAATGAACAGAAAAAAACTATGGTGAGACAAGTTTTGCTGTCAGTTCTTGTCATACTGCTTCTGTGCTCTTGTCATTCGGCCAGGAAGTTTGAAAGAATGAGTCCAAATGGACTTGATTTCAAAGCCGCATTTCATGGCTCTGGTGTGGGAACATTTTGGTTTAAGCTGAACGAGGGAGAGTAAGAATATTTAGATTTTTTTTTTCACATTCCAATGTCTCATTACTCTTAAGAATTGCAAGTTCATTGCTCTTTGAAAGTGTGCACTTGCATTATTTTGCTATTATTTCTGGGACAAGATTATGGTTGTTCTGACACTGATACCAGTATTGGAAAATGCCGCCAATACTGCCTAAAATTCTTGGATTGGTATCAACGAGTATGTAAGTCTATGCACAGGTTGATACCATGTAATTTATTAACCCCAAAATTGGGCCGTGGAACTTTCCAGCAGTGTCCTGTATGCCTTTTTATAAATCCAGGATGGTGAAGTCCTGCTCTATGGCATTCAGTTTTACTAAGAGTTTAACCTGAGCCAGGCTATACAACAATGACAGCAAGCATATCACATCCACCAAAAGTAGTTATGGTGAGAGGCTTAGTTTTCAGATAGAACATTTTCCAACAAAAAGATGTTGGGCCTTGAACGTAGCTCAGCCCATAGGGAATGAATGGCGGAGAGTTTTGGGAAGATGCAACTGGCACTTGATATAGTTACAGATAATACATAAAAATATGTGACTCTGTTGCAGCAGTTCTGCAACCTTTGAGCTGATGAATAAAGACAAAGACATTTAAGCTCATTAGAGTGATGAGGAACAATAGATGATATCTACGCACACGTTCCTTTCTGCCAGCTCTAATTAGCCGCACTGTGACATCTCTGTCGTACTGAGACCCGGCTTTGAGAAAGATGGAAATGTTACTTTCAAATCTAATTTCCCGTACTCTAATGCAGTCGACTTTTCAGGAACACAGTTTTCTCTTTTTTTTCAAAGTTCTTTTATTTTTTGGATAACTGATATCGCGGGTCAGTTAACACCCGACTTCCTCCCCTCCCTTTTTGATGTCTGGGAAAAGTCTTGAAGAGGTGCGCTGAGACCTTTACGCCTTTGTAGATGAAACATTCCTTTCTGATGGTGTGTGTTAAAACACCTTGTTTTTAGTGAGATAATCCTCTTCTTAAACGCACACACCCTTTTCCCCCCCATTCCCTTTTTCTCCTGACCTTTATTACACACACGCACACACTCCCCCCTCATCCTCAGTCTCTACCGCCGCTCCATTATCGACATCAACAGACAAGATTGGGGCCCTCTGAGATCGCAGTGGTAGTCTGTCCACAAGTCCAAACATTCTTTTTCATTCTTCCCCACTCCCTCGCTTCTTCTTTCTTTCTTTCTTCTTCTTCTACTGGCATCTTTGTCTCCATTGTATTGTCGTCACACTTTCATCCGGACCCTTCAGAAGCCTGGCACTGCGTTGTTGCGAGTGTGTCCTGATGGAGGTGTATCCTGCTGCGAGGAAAGGAGGGAGAGGAGAAAGAAAGGAGGAGGAGGCTGGCTGGCAGGCAGGCAGGCGGAGGAATCTCCAGTTGAACCAGCAGCTCTGTGGTATTGATTAGGGAGCTGAGGTGTTGCGAGACAAGTCGTCGAGGAGGGGTGTGAACTATGAAGGAAGGGGAGGGGTGGCCAAAATCAAACACGCAGCCCCTCTCTGATTACCGGCATGGTGCAGCATTAGACGTACATCGGGGGGCTCAACAGGAAAATGGATTTCTTTAAAAAGCTGCTTAATACATAAATCATGACCTCTGGGGTCACAGCGAGGGTTTGGGAGATCAGATCAATAACAAAGCTAATGCAAGCTTGTTGTAGCTGGTTTGTGGTGCAGAGAGACCTCTAAATGGTGTTATCGGATGGAGCTTACAAGTAGATGGATAATCACTTTGTAGAAACTTTTGTTTTATTGTGTTTATGGTGCAAGTAATGGTTCAACATTACTGTTTTTTTCACTTGTCCGGTTGGGCAAGTGGGTCAGAAATCTACTTGCCCAAAGTCAATTTTTACTTGCCCCTGTACAAATTGTTTTATATATTAGTGGTTATTAGGGTACCCAACGGTACCTTTTTTTGTGTACTTTACTCTCTGTGATAAGAAAATGTAGTTTCTGTTGTAAAAAGCCCAAACCTCTCGAATTCAACATTGTTATTTATTGAAAACATTTTATTATTTATTTAGAACACTTTATACACTGCACAAAATAAAATCCCTCTCCGCTCCCTGCACCCTGCAGCCTACCTGTCAATTTGTCACTAGAGCATAGGGTTGCAGATTTTGTGCATTTTCCTTAACCAATAGTTGTAATTGCTAACAATCGATTAATGATTAATTAAACAAATTGCACATTTTTTTCTCATTTTCATTTTTTTCTCATTTTAAACTTAAGTTTCCTTGTTCAACAAATAGCTCCACCAGACAATAGAATGTCACATGAGGCACAATTACTGCCAGGTCTTGACTATCCATTAATACATTTTTAATCGTTAAATATTGAACAGCGATTAATCATTAACATCCCTACTAAGGTATTTGATGCTGTTGTTTGTGTCTAAGATGCACTTCTAGGTACAAAAAATGGACACAGATTGATTTAACATGAATCTGTAATCGGTAGTATGGACATAATTTGGGCGGTACCCTTAAAAATACAGATGTCAGTACCCAACCCTTGCGGTTATCAAATAACAACAAAGACTTAAGTTAATTGTCATGTTTCACCTAAAGCTGCAATGTCTCTAAAATGTCAGAAAATAGTGAAAAATGTCCATCCCAGTTTTTCAAAGTCCAAGTTTATATTCAGTTAAATGATAATAAATGGAAATAAGCAGGAAATCACCATATTTGAGAGGCTGAAAAGAGCATCTTCTGCCATTTTTGCATGAAAAATACATTAACAGCTAATTGATAATCAGAATAGTTTAATAGTTGAATCTTAGTTGCTAGCTTTACTAGCCCAACATGGCATTTTACTTGCCCCGGGCAAGCAGACAATCCTAATTGTTAAGCCCTGCAATTCTAGAGTACTGGACTTGTATTTGAGTATAGATTCCTTCAAACAGCTGTCTCTCTGCGTCGCCTCTCTGTGATCGCCATTGTTATCTTTTCCTTTGGTCTGAGGCCGCTTGTATTTATGTTGGTTGCCACAGTGGCAGTGGGGTTGAGATTGCAGGGCTTGTTTTGCACATGAGGAAGGATAGCATTAGCGCTGAGATAATGGCACTGTGTATTGTTCGCTGGCCGTGTGGAAGTGGTGGGACAGGATCTATTAGATGCAGGCCCATTTCCCTCCAACTGACGCTAACAGTCCCCACAAACATTAGATAAAGAGCCTAGCCTCAAGCCTTTGTAATTTGTTTGTATTTTTCTGCTTAATGTACTTTGCTCAATCTTGTTTAGCGATGATGGAAGCTGATAGCCTTATCTCGCCTTGCCAAGGGCATGAGCCACTACCACTGCTTGGTTCAACATTGTTCCAATGAAGAACGTGTGTGTGTTTATGGTCCTTTTTTCTGATTTTATTTTGATGCTGGATGACTTGTAGATGTATCTAGAGGTTATTTGCATTTGAGATATTGGTTAATATGTTCTATTTTGCACTGATGTAAGTACACCATTATGGAAAGTGTATTACTATAATTTCTCTCTTGTTTGATTGTTCATATTAAAAATTAAGGGAAATCTGTGATCATTTTCTAAGCCTGGCTGACCAAATTTGATTTCTTTGCTCGTTTGTCATTGTGTGTTTTATCATTTTTTTTTCTTCAAAATGCCTTCAGATGTCCCTCCTTTCAAAACAACTGCTACTTTTGATCATCAGAGATCTATTGTTACATCTCCATTGTCACCCTTGATGAAATACATTTTTTCACCCTCTGCTTTCTTCTGTTTTTTTTAAGTCAAATTTCAAGTCATCTGAAAATATGAAGAAAGTTTTACATGGCTTCCACAGGCTAACACAGTGCTCCATTAGCAGGGCTCAACAATAATGATTGCCCGCTTGCCCAGGGCAAGTAAAATGCCATGTCAGCAGGTAAACCTAGCAACTCAATTGGGCAAGTGGGTAAAAAGAGCTAAACTATTAAACTATTTTGATAGTTGAGTAATAGTTCACGTAATCCTTCATGCAAAAATGGCCAAAATGTTTTGATGCCTCCCAAATATGGAGATTTCTGGCTTTTCTGGGTTTATGATCACATTAAACTGAATATCTTTTGATTTTGGACTGGCAAGACAGGACACTGAAAGACATCACCTTGGAGTTTGAAAAACTTGGATATACATTTTTTACTATTATCTGACAATTTATACACATTGCAACTCTAGATTAAACACGATGATCAATTGTAGTGTTTGTTGTTATTTGATAACCCCTAATAAATAGAACAGTTTGTACAGGAACAAATACAAATTGACTTTGGGCAAGTAGATTTCTGACACACTTGCTCACTGGAAATTTCCCGCTTTTCTCAGTTTATTATCACATTAAACTGAATAGCTTTGGGTTTGGGGTTGACAAAACAAGATATTTAAAGACATCACCTTGGACTTTGAAAAACATATAACACTATTTTCTGACATTTTATAGCAGCCCCAGATTGTTATTTGATAACTGCTAATAAATAAAACAGTTTGTACAGGGGCAAGTAAAAATTTGAGCAAGTAGATTCCTGGAAAAAAAAAACCCCATCAATATTGAACCCTGATTTGGATTCTAGCCAGTTGTTTTTTACTCTGCAGCCCCGTGTACGAGTTTGTGAAGGATAGCCCAGCCGTTTAAGAAAAACAGAAGGCACTGCGGAGGTCGGACATGTAATAAAACCTTTTAAACTCACCGATATCAACAGCTAGTCAAGCCCAATACTGCCTGTCTCAGAGCAGACAGCTGAGCAATAGTGCTAAGTCTTTCAACTCCCTGCCATTCATGTACTCCAAAATTAAGAGGGCTTTTATGTTTTGTTTTGTGAACCATTCCCCTCAAGAAATATTTGTGGCAGGCCCCATCACCTCCCGCAGCTAAAGTCATAACCAGCCATAGAAAAACACTGTCTGGAGTCTGGAGAGTGGGTTAAACCAGCATCATTGCTATATTTTCCTCTAGTCTCTCTCCGGGGAGGTAAGAGGGGAGGATTTGAAGGGGGGGTTCATGATGTCTGTTGGCGCTGTATGGAGGATAGAGGACAGGAGAGCCACGATGCCAAGAGCCTGGAACCTGACCTCACCAGAAAAACATTTACATTTTGGAGTGTGTGTGTGTTTTTAGGCCAGTGCCTGACTGTGTGTATATACGTGGACGTGGATGCATGTGCGTGCATACACCCTGTGGACTAGGTGGTTGTTACGGACCATGAAAAGCAACTGACATAGTTTACCTCTCTGCGGCATGAGACTCCTTCTTTGATTCTGTCCTATGCGCTTTTTGGAAGCAGCTTCCTGTCTCAAACACTCTTTGCTCAGCCAAGTGGGAATGTTGCTATGACATGAACTGGGATTATGACTTTGTTTTATGCCCTAAAGAAAACTGTTGCTGATTTATTGGAACGCCTTACCCTTTTAATGGTACGAGGCAAGACTTTAAGTTTTTGGAGGAAGTCAGAAAATACCAAAACAGTCGATCGTCTGAAAGCAGAGACACAGAATGACAATTTGTTTAATGTAGAAACAGCCATTAAATAAAATATTGCATTTTTTAAAAGCCAGTAATAACTAAACTTGTCTGCTTGAATTGCAAGTATTCATGGACATCGATAAACGACCTTATGTCTCCTCGCTGCTTCTCAACATTTAGTTTTCCATGCGTGTAGATATGGAAAGCCTCCTTGTCCTTGGCCTGCTGAAACTAGGGCTTTGTGCTTGCTTTGGCCAAGGCCCTCTCCCTCCCTGCCTGACGACTGGCTGCGCCTGTGTTTACGTAACCATATATATCTGAGAGGAAGCTCGTGAAACGTTAATCTCTCTACTTTTTAACCCTGATGAATTTCTACATTTTCCAGCTGTGCAGCATGGCATATTTATGCTCAGGCTCTATCACTGAAAACAGCTCTGTCATTGTAAATGAATCACTATCCAAGACTAAAGAGTGTGTGTGGGTATGTGTATGAGTGCGTAAACTTCAGGCTAGAGACACTGTACAAATACAAACTCAGCCATGAAAAGCTGCAGTAGTAATGTACCTCCATGGATTAAATCTTTGAAGCTTCTTCTTCATTCTTCCCCCAAACAGAGAGGTACTTACTAGAGGTACTTACTATTAGGCAAAGGCTGCTGTCAACTGCCGTAGGCCCCAAGCTACCAAGGGCCCCATAAAATGCCTCATAAACTTATGGTTGCGAAAGATTTTTTTTAGCTTTTTCTAATTAGGTCTTTCTAAAAATCCATACACTGAAATGGCATCAGAATACAGGATAGACGCTCATATTTTCAAACACTGGCCCAACTGGCCATCAAACCACAAAATTCGGTGGCCAAAGTACATTTCTGGTACTCTAAATGCACTGTAAAAATTAAAAAGTTGAGAAAACTCAAAACTTCATGGCAACATACTTAGATTTTTGAGTCCAACTCAAACTCTTTAAGTTTTGAAAAAGTACCAAATAATGTTTTGTTGAGATAATTAACGTTTCCTCTTTAGATCTTTGAATTTCAGAAACCCCTCAAAAAATTGTTTTTCAAAATTGTTGAGTAAACTAATTGAAGAGAAAGGGAATAGTGCTTAATAGCTTAATATTTTCAATTGCAACCAAGGACCCAGTGTTTCATAGACAATTTTTTAGGGTTTCTAAAACTCAAATATTCAAGTTTATCTAAAAGAGAAAAGTAAATTGTCTCAAAAAAGCAATAAAGAATAGAATAGAATAAAGAATCACCTTTTTTTTTTCCACAGTGTGTAAAAACAAGTTAAGGCTAGTTGAGGAAACTGGTGGCACATATCTCAGTACATTACATCATGAAATGTGTCATGTTCTAGCCACTTAAACTCCTGCTTCCATTCACTCCCTGTGAAGTTTGCTCAGTAAACCCATACTTCAGTAACCCAGACATATCGGTAGCTGGCTGGTGATGAGTACTGGTTCCTGTTTTTGTAGAATGTTGAACTAAACAGCCTGACGGAATTGAGATGTTTGTGGAACTGTAACATTGCACTGGCAAAGGCTCATGACACATGGAATATTTGGTGAGCACAGAGAAATTTTTTGTGGCCACGGGCCATCAGGCCATGGTTAATGTGGAACCTGGAACGCTTAATTCATAAGTGTCTTAAGGGGCTCCCTACTACATTGGACTATTCCATGATCTTATTCCGCATCTGGGTAAATGATTCAGGAAAACAGTATCCAACTCGTGTAAACAAACTGCTGTCGTCATGTACAAACTGTTGAAAAATGAAGGGAAGCTACTCCAGTGGTGCTGAAAAAAGGAGGAAGTGAGAAGATATTAAAAGACAATACCCATCCCACCACAGCCTGTTCACCCTGCTGCTGCCTGGCAATAGATACAGAAGTATCCACTGCTGTACCACCAGATTTCAGAACAGCTTCTTTCAGGAGGCTATAAATAGAGAGACTATAAATATAAGTTTAATTTTATTACTTATTATTTATTTATGTATTGAAAAAGGAGGAGGGATGTTGAGGGCCCCATGCCTGTGTTTGCCCCAGGTCCCAAAATGACTAAATCTGCCCCTGGACCCAAATCACTGCACACCAGCCTGTCACTTGTCACATTGCTGCAGGCTGATAAGCGTTCCTCACTCAACACACTGATGAGACAATGTCTCATGTCATATCCTCTGCTGACTGGTCACACCTGCATGTCGGCCTCAGCGGAGGATAATACTTTCCCCTATTCTGCTTCCTCTCTCCCCTTCTCATAACTCTGACCTGCATCATCTCAGGAACCGGTCGGGGTATTTAGGTTTATGAGCAGCTGGCTTTGTGAGTGGTTTGTTTTTCTTATTCTACCGCTCTGTATGGTTGAGGACTGACACGTGGTGAGTCATCTCGCCAGCCCATCCACGAGCACAAAGGAAGAGCCCGTCTTTCAACAGCTCCTTCAAACAGACAGCCCCACCAATTTACCAAAGGGAATGTCTCTGAAAGCCTTTTAGAACAAGGTTTTGGTTGATGTTTGTTTTACAAAGACATTTGCTAAGCTTGCATGTCCATTTATTGCTTTATTTTGATGGATCAGACATTGTACATAGTGTTTTTGCCATAGTATATATAAGTAGCATATAATCTTACGAGCATTGGGTGTAACTTAAAACATTATAATTGGTCCATACTATATCCTGTACCTTGTGCACACCTCTTCTTTCCGTTCACCATCTCTAGGAGTCACCTTGGAGTATAACTGTCTGTACAGAATGGTAATGAGGAAGCTGATTTAAAACAAATAACCAGTGTCTCCTCCTACTAAGCTCATGCTAAGCTTCCTGTCAGTTTGGCATGTCTGAGTTGTCAGGACAGCCCAACACGCCCCGGGACTCTGTCCGCATTACATTAAACACAATCGCTTGACCCTAGCTGGCCCTATCCCCTGTACCACATCTACTTGAGCTGCTACAACAAGGTCCAACCCCCTTGCCGTGTTCCCACCGTGTAGGGGAACAAGGGGAGAACAATCCCATTACATTACAACAGGCCCAGAGCTGATCTAATGGAGAGAACATTAAAACCACGTCGCGTCCAGTCACTTACTTGATGGATCCTGGGAGCGAGGAATGAAGAGGAGGAGAGATGGCGAGGAGAAGGGGGAAGGGATGTGGGGTTAGAGGTAGTGTTGATATGACAGTGCGGGTATGGCACTGGAAAGCTTGCGATGGTACACTCTCAGAAATGAAAGTGCTAACTAGAACCATAAAGGGTTCTTCAGGTTGTCCCCTTAGGAGAACCCTTTTTTTTAATAAAGGTTCAACTTGGAGAGAGTTCTACTTAGAGCCCAACATAAAGGGCTCTACCGAGAACCATCTGTGAAAGGTTTCATCCCGGAGCCCCCTATGAGAAGTTCTACAGAGAACCCATTTGTGTTGTATTGGTTCCGGTCCACCACTAACATGAGCCCACCCAGGGGCTCCACCTGAGAACTTATTTATATTTCAAGGGTTTTATCTAGAATCCAGTCATGGGGTTCTACTGAAAACCTTTTTTATATTCCAGGGGTTTTATCTGGATGACACTCAGGTTCTACCGAGAATCTTTTTATATTCCAGGGGTTATATCTAGAACACACTCAGGGGGTTCTACCAGAAATCATTTTAGATTCCAGGGGTTTTATCTAGAACCCATCCAATGGATTCTGCTGTGAACCCTTTTATATTATGGTAAAAAGAACCCTTGACGAAAGAGTTCTTCAAGGATTTCAACAATCCTTTGACTTTTTATTCCAAAAATGGTTCTTACACAGAACCTTTAACAAACCTTATCTTTAAAAAGGGTTCCTCACAAGCAAATGATTCTTGGTAGAACCTCAGACCTTCAGGAAGAACCCTTTTGGTACCATTGTTGTGTAAGAGTGTAGCCCGGTACCCTTGAGCAAACTGTCATTCAAACCACTTTAATTAATTTCTCCACTTTGTCCTCTTCCCCCGCCTCGCTGGCATCCCACACACACATGCGACATACAGGAGGCAGTAATATAATAGAAAGTACGTGTCAACAACTTTGGACTCGATTAAAAGAGGATTTTGTGATGGAAATTTGTGGCCTTGTTTCTGTAATAGCCAAGATCTGCCAACGCTGGCTTCCTAGTTGTCAGAACAGGCTGAAGCAGGCACGCTGGAAACCCACCATTTTGCAAAATGGAGCTTTGTATTGTTAGGGTGTATAATTAAGACCTCATTGTGACAGCCATTGAGAAAGAGCTAATGAGGGTTCTGATGTATTCCATATGAATATGAATATTGAATTTTTAATATTTTATGGCTTTCTAATTGCCTTGGTTGCTGCTAATGGCTTTGACTGTTGAATATTACCCAGACTGAGTGTGTGGCGTGCGTAAGTACCTTTAAGCTGATAAAATAGCCGCATTCTGAAGCTGAATTCTTTTGCTTTATGATTGTCGACGTGTATGTATCTTAGGGGCAGATACATATCTTGACTGAAGGCATGTCTGTGACTGTGAATACATTTGAACCACTCTTTTACTTCCTTACCAAGATGAATGTATATATAATTACAAAGTATATCACACGCACTACCTTGATATAGAGTTTAATGGCCGTATCGTTTCTTTGTGGAGCATGTCTGCTAGCCTTAATCTTCCCCACAGCTGACATCTTAATAACTCAGGCCTCTCCATCTATTTCCACGGGAGACATCCGGATGTTGGGGAAGGATTAGTTTAATGAATTTGACAATTAGTAACAGAAGTTAATGACTGCATGGGGCTAAGTACCCTGATGGACATGGCTGCGGGGACTGAGGGCTTCCATTGCTCTGGGCCATAGATCCTCATTAATAGCTTTTCTGCCTGCTGGAGAGGACAGGGGAAGCCAGGCCAGGCCTTTGTTTAGTCTGCCTCTGAAGGGGCTGCTAGGGGGTTGCACTGTTGCACAAGCCACACCAGAATTAGTCCCGCTCTGGGCGTGAGTTAATGCAGGGCCTCGGGTCCTGGATCAGGTGAAGCTTCCTTTAATGAGCTAGGGTCATTAAACGTTGAAAAAAGAAAAGTGACATGGAATCGGGGCGGGCAGGGAGCTCTTTCTTCGGATCTTGTGCCAACAGTCATGAAGAAAGAAAAGTGGCTTGCGGGTCACAAGAGTCCTGATGACCTCTGCTTTGATTTATCGTTATGTTAGCTTCTTACCCGGATTCCACCTTTAATGCAGTCAAAACATCGTTTAGCCAGATAGCGCTCATAAAGATTTTATTATTATTTATTATTATACTGCGCTTCATGAGCTACCTTGTCGCTTTGTCAGGTATTCCCACTATAAACCATTTTGATAAATTTTTCAGCCACCATAAAATCAAAGTTTGTATTTTTTATGGTGTCATGAATACACATGGAACAATTCCCATAAAGTCCATCAATTCAGATTTATACATGCATATACCACTTCTTCACCATAATTTATCCCACCTTTCCCACAGCGGATGAGAAAGTATGTCTAGAATTTGTCAAATCGCGTCCAGAGCAGCATTAGCTGCCCCCTCATTCCTGCCTGTCTCCTGGTGATAGCTATAATAGCGACGAAAACATAACCGCATCCAAAAATAATCATCATTTCCAGCATTTCCAGTGCTGTTGCCAAAAGGTCTACTTGCTAGAGTCTCCACTGAAAACAAGGGGGATGTGTGAGAAATTTGTCTAGTGTTATCATTAGTGGTGAGTATGCCCGGGCTGCATGATGTAATGTAATGAGAGTCAGTGAAAAGAGAAACCATTTGAATAGGTACACGCACACACGCTTGAACATATTTTTTGAGCTGTAAACTAAATTATATTACTGTAATGTGAAGAAACACATCAATGCTGGTGTTAAACTTGTCATTTCTTCATAAATTTATTTAAGAAAATCAGCATTTCAAATGGTTCAAACCGCCAGCCACTGTTTTAAATCAAGTTGAACTTGAATTTGAACTTTATCATGATCCCAAAGGGCAATTTTTTTGCAAGCCAGAAGCAACACAGCAATATACAGTACACAGAACAACACAGTTAAAATGCAGTCAGACACTGCAATAAACAGCACAAAAGACAAAATGTATGTGAGAAGGACATAGTCTTAAATGCATCAGAATGGACAATATAGTACAAAGGTTACAAAGACATTATCAAACACTTGTCAGAGTGAACAGTACAAGAAGACAGTTAAAAAAAGACATGGGTGAACGCGTCACACAGTGAACGGTACAGGTGAAGGATGAAAAAAGACAGTCAACTCATCATTCACAGGTGTTTACACTATTTTTTTTCTAACCCTCCACACAGTTTCTTTTTTGATGGCTGTTTTTTTTAAAAAAGAATTGTCCAGCTTTTTTGATTTTAATTCATAGGACAGCTGAAGATATGGCAGGAGATGTGGAGAGAGAGAGTGGGGGAATGACATGCAGCATAGGCCGTAGGTGGGAATCAAAACCACGGCTGCTCCAGAGGACTCACAGCCTGAGTACATGGGGTGAAGGCTCTACAAAATGAGTTACTAGGCCCCCATACTTTTGACAGCTTTAGAAGTCCCACAGCACTGCATTCTTGCCATGATAAACAGCAGGGCTAAGGCTATGTATTGACACAAACACAAACACACAGCGGAGAGAGCAGCCTCTCTGAGCTGCCAGCATTAGCTCGGCTTGCTACATCTCAGGTACAAAATTAAAACTTTCACCAAAAGAGCCACAAATGTGCTTCTAGTGACTATCAAAACTGTCACCAGCACATCTTTGTGTTTCCAGTGTTTCTCTGCAGACACAGATAGTCTGACAGCAGCTGCCCATGGTTTGTTAGCTTTGACCACTAGCTGTTACTGCTGCGCTGAGCTGTGTTCACTCTCTCTGGTCTGTCTCATTACCTGCTAAGCAGCCACGAGGCCATGCACCCTACAGTGGTTGTCCTGTGCACCCAACCCAACCCCTCCTCAACCGCTTTGCCTACGTTTTAGCTCTTTCTAAGATGTGACCAGCAGCTCTACAGGTCGCTCCGTCGGTCAGCTGACATTTGGCATAAAGGTCAAGTGTGTGAAGGTGTGGGTTTATGTTCAGGCCAAATTGCTAAAAGGGGTGTGTGGAAATAGGAGTGGCCTATTGCAGTAGTAATTTCAGTAGTGACGTACACCTTGGCCCATACTCTTTAGCCACGCCCCATTTCATGACTCATAACTGTTTGCCAGAGAACCTTGTGGGAGGTGTTGTGACTTAGTCCCACTCCTTATACCTTAGACATGGAGTTCAAGTGGATGCATGCATGTATGTACGCTGGTCGCAGCTATTGTGAACTTGCGATTGTTAAAATGATGACCTGAGGGTGCAGTAACACCTTAATTGAAGTTGATTCAAACCTCAAAGGCCCAAATACCTACAACACTCAGAGAAGGTGAGACAGAGGGGGACGGAGACACTAACACAAGGCCAGGATGTTTGCTGTTGCTCTGATGCTCTGTTGTTCTGTCAGGCCAAGTCTGGTCCTGCCAAATTTTCAAGCCGAGGGACCAAATTGGTGTTGATGTGGCGCACTCCTTCAACACTCTCCTCTCTTCCTCTTTCTCTTTCCCTCTGTCTCTCCTTATCCCACTCTTTACCTCCTAATATGCCTCTTTAGGAAGTGACAGTTGTATTTAGGGAAAAGGTTATCATTGTATTAGAATAGAGTGCTGGCCCTGAGGCTTACCTAGAATTACATGACACTGCCTGCAGCCCCCTTCGCTCTGTGCTGGGCTGAAATGTTATCAGTCTGACTTAATTACTGTCACTGGGCAGTGGAATTGACTGTAATGTATATTCCAGTGTTGGACATGTTGGAGAGAGATATTAAAACTTGAGTACAGAATCCCAAGTTAAGATCTTTTGGTGTTTAACTTTAGGTCAAAGAGTTAAATTCCAATTGTGTATTTGTCTGTACGTGTTTAGCTTCAGCTTTATACCTCACATCCTCTGCTGCACCGTAAACACCACACACACACAGAGAGCACATCCTTTATCTGATTAGCTGGCACGCCTACGTGGAGCTGTGTGTGTGTGTGTGTGTGCGAGGAGAGAGAGAGAGAGGCACAGTGCGTCGCAGCGTCAGGCCCCAGGCAGGGCATGGATTTCATTTAGGAAAGTATCAAAGGTTTACACGCTGTTCGCTTTAATCAGCATGTTTATCAGGCAGAGAAAAATTGCAGGAAGGGACCACAGGGAGAAGGAGGGGTGGGGGGTTATCTTAAGGACCAGTAGCCAGGGAAATTGATAATGGCTACAAGGTAATTTACTGGAGACTTGTGCATCCCTCCACTGCTTCTACCCTTGCCTCTCATTCTAATTACAGCCCATGTAATGTTCTAATGAATCTGCAGGTGTGTGTCTGCAGGGGAGGGCATGGTGGCAGGGGAGGGGGGCGTTGTGTATGTATGTCTATGTACACTCTTAGAAATAAAGGTGCTTACTAGAACCACAATGGGTTCTTTGGCCTGTCCCCATAGGAGAACGCCTTTTGGTTTCTGGTAGGTCCCATTTGGAACCCTTTCAGAGGCTTAAACCCAGAACCCAACATAAAGGGTTATACCTGAAACCATCTGCGAAAGGTTCCACCCAGAACCCCCTGTGAGAGGTTCTAAAGCAGAACCCTTCTATGATGTAATGTTTCCAACTGCAACCCTCTCTAGGGGTTCAATCCAGACCATATCCATCTTCT
Organism: Lutjanus argentimaculatus; assembly: GCA_034769285.1. Classification (NCBI taxonomy): domain Eukaryota; kingdom Metazoa; phylum Chordata; class Actinopteri; order Lutjaniformes; family Lutjanidae; genus Lutjanus; species Lutjanus argentimaculatus. The sequence continues at coordinate 22,806,234 of JAWZSL010000003.1, read as the reverse complement.
AAGGGTGCTAAGAAGAAATCACCCAAGGGGTTCAATGGAGAACCGTTTTATTTACAAGTGGTTTCATCAAGACCCCACAGGGGGTTCTGTGGAAAACCCCTTTATACTCCAATGATTTTATCGAGAGCCCACAGGGAAATTTTGACTTTTCTCAGTTTTTTTGTTTTAAAGTTTTGGAACCCTTTCAGAGGGTTCTACCTAGAAGGCAACATAAAAGGGTTTTAGAACCATCTGTGAAAGGTTTCCCTCAAACCCCCTATGAGAAGTTCTAAAGGAGAACCCTTCTATGGTGTTATGTTTCCACCCGAAGCCTCTCTGGGGGTTCTGTCCAGAACATTTAGCACCTTCTAAGGGTGCCAACAAGAGCCCACCCAGGGGATTCCACCAAGAACTTTTAAATACCGAGGGGAGGCTCCCTGGGGGTTCTACTGAGAACCCTTTTATATTATGGCACAATAAACCCTTAACGAAAGAGTTCTTCAAAAAATTCAACAATTCTCTCTGGGCTTCTGTCCAGAACTCAGGGGATTTCACCAAGTAACCGTTTATATTCCAAGGGTTTTATTTAGAACCGGCCTCTAGGTGAAAGAGTTCTTAAAGAAATTCAACAACCCTCTCTGGGGTTCTGTCAGACTCTTTGTATGTCTAAAAGTGCTAACTAGAACCCACTCAGGGGGTTCTACCAAGAACCCTTTTATATTCCAAGGGTTTCTTCTAGAACCCATCCCAGGGGTTCTACCAAGAACCTTTCAATATGCCAAAGGTTTTATCCAGAACCCACCCCCGGCATCCTCCCAAGAACCCTTGTGTATTCCGAGTGTTTTATCTGGAACCCTTCCAGGGCGTTCTCCAAAGGACCCTTGTATATTTCAAGTATTTTATCTAGAACCCTCTCTGGGGTTCTACCGGGAACTCTTATGGTACAGAGAACCCATCGTCTTCCAAAAAGGGTTCTTAATGGAACCCTTAGTTTTACAAAGATCCCTTGATGAACCTTTTCTTCAAAAACAGCTTCTTCAGAAGCAAAAGGTTCTGGGTAGAACCTCAGCCCTTCACCAAGAGCCGTTTTGGAACCCTTATTTCTAAGAGTGTATGTTTCTGTGTGTGTGAGCATGCACCACTTGTGTTTGTTTGTGTGTGTCACTCTGGATTGAGCCTGTTTTTTTTTTTTTTCGTGAGAGAAGACTGAACGCATCTCAAGGCTGTGTCAGTATCTCTCGAGTGCATAGTTGTCCACTGTTTCTGAAATATGAATACGATATGAAAAGCAATTAGATTAGCCCTCAGCAATATTAAAGATACATGCCACTCACAGACACAATGCTCCACTGATACTTCAAGTTGTCACTGTGGTTCCGTCTTCCAGCTGGGTGTATGTATGTGTATGTGTGTGTGTGTGTAGTGATGGAAGCTGTGGCCAGACACACTCATCTCCCGCTCGCACTAGACTGCTGATAAGGTCCAGGAACTGCCTCTAGTTGTGCCTCCAGTCACACACTCAAACCTTCAGGGGATATGGGTTGGACCATAAAGGCCTTGATAGGACCAGAGTGTAAACATCCCCACAGGACTGCGGTCCAATGAAAGGAAAGAGCCGTCAGGAATGTCTGTTTTCTGTGTGTATATGTTTGCATGTGTTTGTGTGGTTTTGTTCAGATACCACTTTGGGATACCATTGTAGGTTGAGCAAAGGAGTATTTGGCCCCATGGGACACTGACATCATGTTGCTGTTACAGTGCACGTTGCACGTAACTGTATAATGGAAAAGGCAAGAAATCTTTGTGGTTGAGTTTCCTCCATCTTTTCCTCCCCACAGGAAAAGGAGGGTGTCGAGGCAGTGTCTGTAGGGGCCATTCTCTCCGATTACCAGAGGGTTCGCGTGGAAAATGTGTAAGTCAAACACACGCACACTCATGATGGAGAACACACTTTCTAACTAAAGTTCACACATGCACACACCCACTGCGTTTAGGCCTCTGAACTCGAATGACGCACACTCTGTGGTCCACTGAAGGAAAAGAGTACATCCTCTGTAGTCTTTACCTCGCTGTGTGTTCCAGACTGGGACAGAGTTTTGTTTAAAAAAACACACACACACACACTACACACACTTAGTTTTGTTTGTGCCGTTTTATTTAGATGAGCTTTGATTTTATGATGTGGCTCTGTTTTTATGGTTTCAAGAAAAGGAATCAAACTTATTGTTTCATAACTGTCATTTGATTTTTGTTCATATAAAAAAAATTCACATTCCCATTATGGGTCGAGTACAGTAGTCTTATTCACAGAGGTGTGAAGTAACAAAGTACACGTAATTTGTTACTTCCCAACTTTTTACTTTTACTACTTTCTACTCCTTACATTTTCAAAAACAGACTTACTTCAGTTTAGTTTAGGCATAATATGAAAAATTTTCTGAAAAAAACAAAAAAACAATGTAAGACATATATTGATAATTATAAGCTTAATTTATATAGCACTTTTCTGAACACATTTATAAAGTGCTTCACAATGTAATAAAACCCCAAAAAATTAAATGAACCTTTGCACAAATAGCTTGAAAAGAAATTAAATTCAAACAGAAATAAAAACTTTTCTCAAAAGGGAATGTTTTAAGAAGAGATTTAAAAACTGTGATAGATGTTGCAGGCCTAATCTCAGCAGGTAATCCAGGACTGCACAAGCCTGATCACCATTCGTAGTCAGTCGGGCTCTGGGGACAACCAGAAATCCACATCTGCTGATCTGAGAGGATGCCCAGGCTCATAAGGGGTTAGAAGGGCTTTGATATAATTCAGGGCCTGGTCATGTAGAGCCTTGAAGGATATCAATAAAATTTTAATATGATAAAATGTAAATAATAAATCTAAATATTATTAATTAATTAATTAATTAATAATAATAATACAGGATTAGTAGTATACAGCTGTTTAAAATATAGGTTAATATGCAAAGTTCAGATATTGGAATCAGTATGGTGAAGGAAAAATTGTATCTGGACATCACTGCCAACATCAGGATAATTTTCAACCTAAATAGATGCAGCAATAACACAGAAAAGATAATTCTTTGTTGTATCCATCCAAGAAAAAATGACATAGAAGGCATAACAAGATGAAACTGACAAGAGGAGAAGCTGTTGAGAAAAAATGAGATTCAGTTAGCTTTGGACAGAAACAGGTGGTAGAAATGTCCTTCATAGGGCTACTTTTTTACTTTTACACTTTGAGTACATTTCAGAGCCTGGACGTTTTCCATTTTTACATGAGTAAAGAAGTCGAATCAGTACTTCAACTTTTACCAGAGTCATTTCACACAATGTACTACTACTTGTTTAAAGTATTTGTGCGTTTTTCCACTTCTGCTTATTCACGGAAAGATGAGATGGTTTCCTTGTGACACAGACCCATATGTCTTTCTTATTCTTGTTCTTGTTTTACTCTTTCCCACTTTGTTTTTCTTTGCCTTCCGTCCTCTCTCTTTGTTCTCTCTTGTTCTAAACTTACACAGACTGGACACATTGCAGCACAAAAGCTCTCTTCTTATTAACAAATCCTGCTGTCAGTCAACTATTGTTTCCCCTCATGCACACTAGATGCGTACACATAAACATCTCAGGCATTTCTTGAGCCAGAGACATTTGTGTGCAGACTTTTTGGCTCCAGATACCTGCTGTGGATGTGTGTGTTTCACACAAGCGTATGCGACAGGCAAGACACAGCTTAAGATGAAGTTTTCGTGGTTGTGTTGTCTTTGAATGAAGCTGCTGGCAGTGGTAGCAGGTGGGAGCATGTCTTGCAGGCCTATCAGGGTGGCAGCCCTCCCACAAATGGAGAAGTTGCCCAGACCAGTTGGCTTTGAAGTTGTTTTGAAGCTGGCAAATATTCAATATTAACCACTTTGCATCTCCTCCTCTTTCTACAACCTCCTGCTCTCCGTCTTGGCTTTCACCTGTTCCCCAGATGTTTGCGGCTAGGTTTGCAGCCCCTGGCCTACCTGTGGCGTCGAGACCAGGAGTCCCTGCTCTCTGAGATGATATCATCTGATCTCCATGCTATCCTCATCAAGGTTGCTGCCTTTGGTGAGTTTGTGTCTCACAATTTTGTGTCTCAGGCAGCTGGGGCCTCGTTTATGAAACTGTTCTTAGATTTGTACTTGAACTTAGTCTTAATATAATTTCTGAGTGTGCTTAAGTATGAGTCATAAAAGATACTGAGCAAAAATAAACTTGCTTACGCAGGTTCTGAGAAGAAAATGTGTAACTTACGCACATGTGATCTACACTCTTAGAAATAAAGGTCCTAACTTGAAACATATAGAGTTCTTTGGCTTTTCTCCATAAGAGTACCATTTTTAAATCTTGGTAGAACCTTGGAAGCCCAACAGAGAGTTCTACATAGATCTCAACATGAAAGGCTATACCTAGAACCATTTGTGAAAGGTTCTACCCAGAACCTCCTATGAGAGGTTCTACAAAGAACCCTTCTATGGTGTAATGGTTCCAACCAGAACTCCCTGGGGGTTCTATCCAGACCCATTCCACCTTCTAAGGGTGCTAACAAGGGATTTATGTAGACCCAAGAACCCTTCTACCAAGAACCCTTTTACATCATGGTCCAAAGAACCTTTGATAAATGAGTTCCACAAACCTTGGGGTTCATTGAATGAGAAGTGTTCTTAATGGAACCTTTAGTCTTACAAAAACCCTTAAGGGACTCTATCTTCAAAAAAGGGTTCTTCAGAAACAAGTAGTTCTGGGTAGAACCTCAGCCCTTCAGGAAAAAGAGCATATAAATCTCAAATTAACTTAAAACTGATGGCACCTGCCTTCCAATCAGTGATTTCCCATTATGTAATGCAGAACAAATGAGGGCTTCGTCAAGAACAGCCATGGACCAAAAGACAAAAGCACATTTTTTGGAAGATGAGATCTTAGCGAGGTAGAGGAGACTAAAGCCAGGAAACACACATTATTCATTATTCTTCACTTGAGAGTGTGTCGCTATTAATTCTTCACAGTGATACTTAAGGCCAAAACGCACTAAAGGCGTCTGACGCTCGCGTTTTGAAGTACACCCATTGTTCTAAATGGAAGAACACGCACTGAAAGCGTCTTAACGTGCGTCAAACTGCCTTGACGCTCGCAATCCGAACTTGTTCGATTTCGGAGCGTCAAATGAGGACCAGGGCTTTTTTATCTGCAGCTGCAGCTGGTGTTTGGGCCGAGTTAATGGAATGAAAAAGGTATGGACGTGAGGAGCGAGTGCTGATGGAGCTTTAGCTCCACCTGAAACCACGTTAAATAAAAAAAAAAAAAAACGACCTGCAGCAGAGAGGGAGGGAGGGAGAGGGCGTGTGAATACGGACAGATGCGCCAACTTGATATAAAAACTTTTTATGATCATGAAACATAATATTACTGAACACTTTTGTGGAGTGTGATTTTTTTTTTTTTTTTTTTTTTTTTTTGCTCCAAGTCCGATTTGTTTTTAAATACTTAATTACTCCCCGCCGATTATTCATAACTACGAAGGAGGAGAGAGAGAGCAGAGGAGGGAGGGGGAGCGTGTGTGAAGTGCTGACTGATATAAAACTTTTCTGATGATAAATCCTGATGTTACTGAACAGTTCCCTGACTCAAATATCTGTCTCAGTAACAGACAGACAGACGTTCGTCTCCTCCATGAAACGTTTGTCACTGCGCTGCATTATTATAGGCTAAATCATTATGAACTGTCCAGACGCCATGTCTCCCTCTTCATCTCCTCTTCATCTCCTCAGTGTGTGTCTGTGTGCAGTTTGCTGTCTGCTGTGGTCTTAAACATCCTCTCTGATGTAAACTGTCATCAGAGTGACACGTGTAAAAGATCCTGCTGCATTAATACAAAAACATGAATATCGCGCACCGTTTAGTCATAAAATAGAACGGACCCCTCAGAGGACAATATTTTGTTAAAGAAATAAACTATAATTAATAGTAATACTAAATAAATAAACAGATGCATATAAATAGCGACCTTTTCCTATAATACTGCTGGTTTTGTGGTGATGGAATGTTAAATCTGAAGCCTGCAGTGCGCTTTAGAAGCTTCATTTGACGCGCGTCAAAAGACGCAGTGCGTTTTGGCTTTTCCTGTCACATTGTTCTTAAAGCTAATGTAAAGTTCACCACAGGCTTGGATATATACCACAGACTGCTACACGCCTACATAACAAGCAGGAAAATCACTTGCATCAAGTCTAGACTTTGCTTAGAGATAAAATCATGTCCACATCAAAGTAAGCTATTATAAATAACATTTATGTGGTTTTCTGCATAAGTCATACTTGAGATCAAAACTGATCAAGTCCATTTTATAAATGAGGCCGCTGGTGAGCAGTCTGATGTTTCCTCCTTTCTGCTATTACTTTATACTCCCTTTCTACTTTCTCCAGAGGTGCCATGTTGGTTAAGTGGTGTTTGGCATGGGGATTGAGGGGCCAGAATTTGGATAAGTGAGGGATAGGAGAAGGAGAAAGGAAGGTGTAACCAGAGAGAAAAAGAGAGACAAGCAGAGTAATGCCCTAATCATCAATCTGTGGCTTAGCAGCGGTGTTGAGACTTGTGCCAGCGGCAAAGGTATTGAAGCAGAGAACAATATGAAAAGATAAGAAGCGCAGAGGGAGGAGGTGTGAAGGAAGTGCAGTGCGGTGGTGTTAGGTGGGTGGAGGGAGGGAGGAGGGAGGGTTGGCAGTTGAGAAATAATCACAGGTGATTGCCCCGCACATTAATGCAACCTGTCAATAAGCGGCACATGTCGCCATTGTGTGAGAGAAACACTGCATTCTCTGCTTATGCATAGCTCAGAACACACGGTCCGTGAAGCAAAGATTAAAATCTCTCATTTACGGTTTTCAACTGCTTCAGCACTGAGGGAAGAGGTTAATGTGGTGTCACCTGCTCTCTACCTGCCTGTTTTGGAGCCCGAGGACAGGAAGATCAGATTACTGAATAACAGGAGAGAGTAAAAGGAAAAAAAAAAAGTTTTCTTTTTCTTTTCGTGGGTACATGACGTTAAGATCCCTGCCTGTATCTACTTGACAGTGCAGCCGGATCCCTTTTGACGGTGCCAGTGATAAATGATAATTATGGCTACAAATGGTTCTTTTTACTCTCAAACTACTCACGGCGATAGATCATCATGTAGACACTGTTTACGTGCTGTTAAGTGCTTGTTGTCACCTTTGGTAGCAATCAGTCGAAAAAGGGGTCCACGGCTGACTGATGACCCGCAGAGCAGAGCAGCGCGTTGGAGATATTCTGCATATCTTTCAACGCTGCTCAAATAACCTCTTGTGGAATGCACTTGTCAGGCCATTCATCTTTGGTACTTTATTTGCTGGACCCATTTCTCATTTTTAATGGTCTCATGATAAAGGACTTTGCCGTAATAAATAAGATGACTTGTCAGATGCCCGTCAGAGGAGCGATGATGTCAGAATCCCTGTTTTTATGCCTTTGCGCTGGCATCAGCTGTGGCCACATGGATCATGTTTTCAGGTTGTTATATGCGTATATACGTCCCTCAAATTTTTGTGAATGCGATATCTCAGGAACAGATGGTCAGAATTTCTTCAAGCTTGGTACAAGAGTCCACTTGGACTCAAGGATAAACTGATTAGATTTTGATGGTTAAAGGTCAAAAGTCAAGGTGAGTGTGACCTCATGTCCATCCCACTCTCAATCTCAAGAATGCTTTGAGGGAATTTCTTCAAATTTAGCTTAAGGATGGACTGATTAGGATTTGAAGGACAAAGGTCAAGGTCACTGTGACCTAAAAAACAATATTTGGGCTAGATCTCAAGAATTTATGTGCTAAATTAAACAAAATTTTACATACATGTCTAGTCTATCAGGTGACATTTTATATCCAAAAGGTCAAAGGTCAGCTTTACAGTGATATCATAATTTTCTGCAAAAGCACTCTGTATTAGTCCTCAGCTCTCCTCCTTAAAAATATACTGTTACGTGAAGAAAACATATTTCCCAATGGAAATTATTCACTGGAATCATACATGTCAATATAGTAATAACTTATTTTATTACATTTCTTCACAGCCTTCACTGTATATATTACCGTGTATGAGTCTGGACAAAAATGGATGTAAACTGCAACTTGTCTGGTTGGTGGTTGCAGACAGCTGCGGGGCAGTAATTCTAGTTTTCTTCTCTGGGATTCTGTGTGATTCTAATTATTGTTTCTCAGTCAAACTTTATTTTTATTCACATTACACATGTAACCAGATAAGATCTAAGTCTACATTTAATATTAGAAGATCAATCTTAATGCCAAGTTACCTTTCTGGAAAAACCACACCTTAAAGACCTCAGTCACCTCAGTAGACCGTCTACCTCCGCCAAGCTTTTCTACTCTAAACACAACTTCGTCTAAAAGCAAATTCTCAACATTTTTTGGAAGATTATAATTAGAAAGGAAAATCACCTCGGGTGCCTTTTTGAGTGTGTGTATCTTGGCCTCGCGATGTAGGTGTTTGTGTGACGGTGTGTGTGCATGTGTGTTTTGGCTACAGGTAAAAAGGAAAGATCTTATCAGCCCTGACTCCTCACCTGTCCCGAGGCGGTGGTAATTAGAAAGGAGGGAATTGAATAGGGGTGCAAGTGCCCGAGGCATTTTAGGCTGCACTCATATAATTGCAGCTTTGGTGGGAGCAGGTCTGAGCAGTTAGGTGTGCTGTTTAGAAGAGATTGGGTGACAGAAGGGCGTACCTGGTGGCCTTTGGTGTTTGTGTGTGTGAGATTTGAAGGGATTTACTGCTGCAGACCTCATGAGGAGAAAAAAACAACTCTCGCAGGGCAAAGGTTAGGCCCACGCCTGAACTGACAGCCAAAACAGCTTATGATATTCTCTGGTAGTATGAAATGGGTTTTGGTAAGCTCTGAATAGTGAGAAATCATTCAAGATTAATATTCCTTCATTAGGCACTCAGAAAGACAGGTGGAAATTAGCAGTGAATGGATAAAGAAGAAAAAAAGACTTTCTTTCTTAAGGGAGGATATATTCCTTGATGACAAATCCCTGTAGTGAAAAGACAGCTGTCCAAATGCAGGATGATCCTCTAAGTGAATTCTCTAGAAGTGTTCATTTGCGTGCATGATGGCAGCCTAAAACCACAAAAGAGAGAAAGAGGATTTTAGTCTTTGAAGATGCCAAATTGCATGTAGTGAAGTAAGTTCAACTATCCGAGTCTGAAGCCCATGAATGTCACAAAATGCTTCTAATTAGCAAAAATGCATTTCTCTCAAAGGGAAATGCATATTTTTGTTGGGGAACCTGTCTCTTTATAATGTAATATCTCTTGAGCTAACCGTGGTAATTGGCAATTCCAAAAAGCTTGTATTAAATATTCATGTAATTAGTTAATTGATTGATTAGTGCAGGTGTGTAGGAGGCCACAGGTTCAGCAGTTAATTGGTCCACAGCTCCAGAGATAATTGGCATGTGTGAAATCAAGGTCTATCCGCCAGGAAAACCTTTTATCACTGCATGATCTTTTACCCTTCACACGAACGCAGCCTTTGAGCTTTGAAGGAGGGAATTTATGTCACAAATTTGCTTTCACTGATCACCTCCCCCACTTAAGGACAATGAATATAATTTAATATATATAGAGTACTTAAGGGACAATTAATGTAGAGAGACATAAGAGAAAATTTACTGAAATTCTTTCTGTCTTGTGGAAGTCACTGAGGAGGCAATTTAAACTGTTTTTTCTCTTCTAAAGAACCAAAATACAACCATTTTTTCAATTACATGACTTTTTGATGACTTTTTTTAAAGAAACAATTCAAGCCAGAGGATATTTTTTATAAGGCTGGAGGATGACAATCAGGATTCAGACACTTTCAGACACTAGATTAGCAGTCCCTGCAAAAAGACAAAATGCAATTTGCGCCTGGAATTTAGTGTACTGTCCTCTAAATCCTGGCCAAATTAACTTTTAATCATTTCAGTCAATCATGTTATCTGTAGTTGACATTGTCTGGACCACAGTAAAGCTCTGAGACTCTACTTAGACATTTGTGGAGGTTTTAAGACCGTTACAGTGAATGACAGACTTGGTTTTCTGATTTTAGGGCATTAGGTTGACTGGGGTCACATGTTTAGCTTACTGCTCTCAGGTAGGATCACTTTCTATCTGTTGAGTCAGTTCCAAAACTTGTAAAAGACAATAAAAATTGCAGTCTGCTCATCAAAATTTAAAAAAAAATCTGCAACTGCAACTAATGTTTGCTTTATTAAAAGTCCAAAAATAGTGACAAATCACGTTTTTCACCATCACAATTGTTTAAAACCCGTCACTTCAAATCACTTGTTTTGTCTAAAATCACTTGTCTTATGGGTCTAACATACAAATACATTCAGTTTGCTGTCACATAAGATCAAGAAAATTGTGAGGATTAGCTTTTCTCACAATGGAGAGACAGGAATCTGAGAATATTTGGCAGGTTGGTGAAAAAATTCTATTAAAAATGAATCTGCAGTGGCTGATTAAGATGAGTTACAGAATAGGCCTAATCATTTCAGCTCTAATGTCAATAAATCTGTTAATTATTTTCTTGCTAAAGTAAGATGTAAGTAAGTATTTATCGGGCACCTTCTGCCTTTGTTAAATGCAATATGGTAGAGAGATGACAGAAGAGGAGAGATGGGGAGAGGATGACACACTGACAGTTACAATTAGATCCTAAAATGAATAAATAACAGCCAGATTATGACACAACAAAATACACACAAAATGATAAGTCTTATGACTTATCAATTACCTAGACAGTCGTTTTACCCTTAACCTGTCTGCCCTATTAGCCTCTGACTGTGACCATGTCTTGCCAGTTCAATCAAATCGATGTTAGTATAGGGGTCAAAGTTCAGCTGAAGCAGCCTTAAACAGTTGAAGTATAATGGGGAGCAATTTTTTGAAGGCAAGACACCACAGGTGAATAGGATAAAAATTCTAATGAGGTACATATATATATATGTATTTTGGACATTTTCTTTCCACTAGTCTGAAAGAGAACATGTTATGGAAGCAAAGTAGCCCAAATTCTCAACCTAGTGCAGACATAGTACCTTAAACCACCTGCCACATATTGGGCCATTGTGTAAATTTCCTAAAATGGAAAAAAATATTTATTGTCACTTACAGAGGTTATTTTTTCCAGTTAAGCACTGTATGGTTGTAAGTACTCCCAGTTTCTCCTTTTTGATTTGTTGGACTGAAAAGATTTCATCTTGATGTGATTGCTACACAATTCATGCTGCCTATTATTCTGTTCACAGACGCTGAATTTCAGATAAGAGCCTGACAAATTTCACATATAACCTTAATCTTATCATCCTTTGTACGGTGCCGCCTCCCTCCCTTTCTTTCTTCTTCTCTGTTCTGTATTTCTCTCTCCTTCTTTCTCTCTCTCTCTTACGAAGATTAGGTGATGGTGAACAGCTATTGTTTTGGCGGGGGTCTTTGAGAGCATTGTTTAAAGGCTGATGCAGCTCACCTACTAGGGAGGAGATGCTCATTTCATCCATTTAAAGGCTAAAATGTTACACATCATGAATCCAATTTTCTCTGCCTTTTCTCTCTGAAGGCAGGGATTAAAGCCGAGCTGTCAGCTGGCACGCCAGATCTTAAGACAACCCGCGGATGTCTGCGATACTGCGCTCAGCTCAGCTCAGACAGTATCTAGAATCTCCCGGCTTTTAATTTAGCATTAGGCTCAGTAAGCAAAATCACAAGCGTTTTCAATTAAATAGGTAACTCACTGCTGTGGGTTTAAATAAATCAACTTCTTCAAGGTGGGAATAAGGCCAATCATGATCGTTAAAAAGAATTAGTGCAAAAGTGTGCTATGGAAATAATTGCCATTGACGTCTATAAGGGCAGAAGTGAGAGCAGCATTTTCTGTAGAGTTCAGAGGGAGAATATGTTTTGTTTTTTGTTTTTTTTTATCTGAAAGCTTTGCCTTTTGGTCCAAGAACTGACTTGAAAAAGTGATTTTTTTTGAAGCAAAATCAAAAGTTTTCCAGATTTCTTTTTATTGTTAGATTTCTGCTCCACAGATAACTTGTACTGTGTCTTATAATGTTCAGCATGAAGTTTTAAACATTGTGTTGTTGTTTTTTTTTTTTACAGTTTTTGCATATTTCAGTATAAAAACTAACTTTAATTGGTCCCACTCTTTTGTACAGTACACAAATAACATGTAGCAAGTCATACTTTATATCAAATTAGATGAAAACTAGAAATAATATGTTGTTTATTAGACAGAATTAGACCCCGTATTAGAGTCTTTTTAGACTTTATTAAGGGGTAATTACAAACACATTATGATAGAACTGTACCATAATCTAAACTATATTGTTTCCCACTGTTACACCCTTATTAGTATAATTTGTGACACATTACAACAGACAAATTTTCTCCATGGGCGACTGCACAGACTTATTGTAATACTGTACCCAGATAATGTGATTTGATTAAAGAAGTAGGCATTGTGATTTCTCCTAAGTTTACAGTACAGTTCTGTTGTAATGTGTCCCAAATTACCCTCTAATAAGTGTCTAATAAGTGTCTAATAAAGAGTCTTATACTGTCCAATAAAGAACATATTACTTATAGTTTTTGTCTAATTTGATACAAAATATGGCTTTTATGTCTTATTAGTGTACTGTAAAATAAATTGTGAAACTTTAATGTCCAAATGGCTCTCGGTTTCCTGGTAAACTTTTTATTCTTGGCTAATTTCAACCCAGTAAATGTCAACAAGCTTTTTTTTAAAAATGCTCTCCCTCATTACTGGACTCCCTGGTTTTAAAGTTCACTGAATTTAATTGGAGTTTTATAGGATAATACGAGGTAAAAAGCCCTTTTAAAGGAGAGCCATTCCTCTCAGTCTCTCTTAGGGAAGCTCCTCTCTCCTCCAAAGTGCGGTCCTGCTGTCTCTGGCGGCAGACTAATGGCAGCTTCTAGTGGGCTTATTTGGGTTTAATGTGGCATAATGAGGTTAGGTAATTGGGTTTAGGTCAAGTTGTAAAACAGGTTCAGAGGAGACAGAGATGTGAAGATCATGTAAATGAGTGGTGTTAGATCGCTGAAGGCTCACACCGGTGGCTACTCAAAGACTTCTCAAAGCATGCGAGCTCATTCCACCTATCCTCTTCTCCAAATGGTTTCAGTAACCTTAAGTCAGTCAGGAACATCAATTAAGAAAACACTCATACAAGTGCTAAGTGGTCTTGGGAGAAATGCCTCCACGTTAATGCCATCTTCGTATCACTTTATCACTCACTCCTGTCTTCCCAGATTTCCATCGTCCTCTTCCCTCCTTGTAAATATCAAATCATGTATCATATATTATTTAAGAGGAGGGTAGTTAATGAACATATTAAAAAACGCGGCATCCCCTCAGCAATTTGGAGCCAATTATTAAAATTTGTTAAAAGGCATGACTAATTAAAGAGGATATTTAAATGGGATTGAATTTTAATGCTTTTTTTTCCTCCCTCCTTATTACCTTTGTGGCAGGGTTAAGATGAGAGGATGTTGAGATTAGATATTCTCACACTAATTAAGACCACAGATCCCCTGGGAAGAGAATAAGGGCCTGCTCATTCTCTCCCTCCACACTCTCTCCTCCCTCCTTCCCTCCCTCCCTGCGCTGTGTGGCCCCTCCGTCTCTCCCCGTAGCGCTGGACCACCGGGGCCCTGCAGGAGAGACACAGCTGGGATTAAGATGAACACAGGATGGGATGCGACGTCCCTCTCTCCTTTCCCTCCTGTCTCCCATCCATTGCTCCCCATGGGGCCCACCGATGACATGTTAACCTTTGAGGTTGTCAGGCCATGAGAGAGGAGAGATTCTCACATTACGATTAACTTTGTTCCCTTAATTAAACACATGAACGTGCCAATGAATGGGAGCACGTGACGCCTTCGGAAGAGAGAGGAGCGATATTGGATTTTCTGAGGAATTATTAGGGACAATTCAGCAAATTTTTCTTATTGCGATGGCATTACTGTCACAACTGCCCATCACTCTGTATAGGTCATAAGTCACTTGTTAATGATTATGTCAATCAATTAATAGGCAACCACAGAAATGGGGAAATGTAAAATGTTGGAGAATAAGGAAAGACATCTTCACTGACTGTTGAGATGGAAGTGGGTTAACACTTTATAATAACCATCATTCATAAATGATAAATTGATAGTTAATTAAACTTAACTTCATTGCTGTTTCACTGTTAACAAACAATGAAACAATTATGTTTACTAATTCTTATTAATGTAGTAGTAATTAGAAATATTAATTTTATTTTATTTTAGTTTGTGTAATACAGTGGTTCTCAAACCTTTTCTGGCATGCCCCTCTTTCAGAAACCAAAAAAGGTCACTTCCCACCCACCCCACAATTTTTATTATCAGTCATTAACAGTAACAGAGGAACCAACTAATAAATAAGGATCTAAGTTTAAGTTTAGTGAAATAAAGGTCAGCATGATAACATCAGCAAACTCTTGTTTATTTTTCCTACATAAATCATCCTCATTCAACATAGTTTTCCTCCTTATTTTTCTGTTTCATCCATCCCACCCCCCACAGAGGCTCTCCCCCCACCCAACCACCCAGGGAAGCCTGCGCCGCAGTTTGAGAACCACTGCGGTAATATAAAATAATTACATTATAAATTATATGTTGTATCATAGCTGATTAGAGACGGTCTTATTCTGATTAAATTGGTAAACTAACAGTTTATTGTTGCAGACATTATTATGATTACCAAATAATTTGTAAACCTTTAAGAAAAGACGACACAGAGAGAAAGACCAGATGTTTGTAATGTTTAATAATTAGTTTGTTAACTGCTTACAAACATTATTTGGATGCTATTATGAAGATGCAACTGGTGTTTCTAAAACTATATAATTACTTAATGAATGGCTTGTAAAGTGTATAAACATTATTTAAAAGTTTGTAAACAGTAAAGTAACTATTAACTAATGTTTGATCAATTTACCATTTATTAATAATGATTGTAATTAAGTGTTACCTGTAAGGGTTTGGTTCCAGTAACTTTGCCTCGGGTGTTTCGGGCTTAACAGAAGCATATAACTACATGATTTGGATTTTTCTAATATTAAGTATTTTATATTCATATCCTGTTATGCTTTTGCTGTTCTATTCTTTGTAAAAAGCACCTGGTACTTGAGGCTTTTGTTTTGTCTGAACAGTAAAGAATGTACAGTAGGAAAATGTTGGCTGTACTTTCTTGGTGAAAGGAGTTGTTTACAGGGTGAGATGGAGTTAAGCGTGGTGCCATGCCATCAGGGACAGGCGTCTGAAACACAAAATCAGGATTTAATGTCACGAAGGAGTAAAACCATTCCACCCTTGACAAGCTGAGCAAAGCACTCACTGTTTAAGTGGAGCCTTTTATTCCAGCTAATATGTACATAATCCCTAAATAGGCCTGATCAAAGTGCTAATCTTTGGCTGAAGCTATGGTCTAGATTTGGATATCTTATTAAAAGGGCAGGAGGCTATGACAAAGGGCTGTTTCTTTAGAAGTCCACTTGGCTTTACTTGTTTTTTCGTCCGGGGAGTGAGTGGCTTGTATTTTAGGAGTGTGGCACCACCGGGTATTCATACAAAGCTCTCCTCCAACCTTCTTTCCCCTCCTTCTTTTCTCTCCCATGCCTGTGAGTCACTTCCATGCACCATTTCAGGGGAAGGGGAGGGAAAAGGCAAATAAACAAGATCTCTTTCCAGAGTTTATGTTCTCAAAGGGAACTAGATGAGGGGGTGGCGGGCGTGGGGGCGTGGGGGGTCTGCGGCCAGCAATTGAAAACTGTTGCCCTTACCCGGAGAGATCTGTGTACACTACTTGCAAAGTCAAACAAATAGATCCAGGGTGCAGGTTTACGTGTGTGTTTGTGTGACTGCCCGTAAACCTCCCTGCCTGTCATCTTCAATCACTGTTCTCTGTTCCTGATCAGAACTCTTTCTCTTTCCATACGTGTGTCTGTGTGAAATGGTGTTTGTGTGTGTGTATTTCTGTCTTTGTGTATCCCTGCGTGCATGTTCGTTTGTCCCTGTGTGTGTTTCCCACGTGGGTGCCAGGCCTGGATCCAGAGAAGCACTTAGGAAAACCTCTGGCTGACATGGAGCCCTATCTGAACCAGGTCACACACTGGTAGATACTCTGCCACCCTGTTTACTCTCAGTATTTCTATATATTTCTTTCTGTACATCATTTGGTTTCCTGATGCTCATGTTTAATTTTTTAAAACATCTAAAGTCAAACCTTAATATTAAAGTGAAATATAGTTTTCTTTCACTGTAAAATTGTTGTTTCATATCTCCCAGTTACACCAGTCATATTCATATACAATTGTTTGTTTGTATCACAATGTTAAAATAGTTTTTGTTATTTTTCTTTTAAACTGGTGTGAAAAATTATACACTTTAATCCTGAGCACAGAGACTTTTATTCTTAATTACATCTATTGTATGTCTGGACTATAAATTTATTTATTTATTTATTTTTTTTTTGAGAAATTATGGTAATTGAGTGGTAATTGATCCCTTTTAAGTCCTGCCCCTTTTTGATCTCTGTTTCAAAAACAGTAAAGCAAGCTTGGAACCTTTGTCAACTTCTTTCCTGTTTCCTGTACTTAGATATGCTATATGCTAGGCTTATCTATTTGAAAAGAAAAGCAAATTTTGAAGATGGCTAAGATGTGTTGCTGGGTGACTAGTAAAAGCTAGATATAGTCACATCTTAAGTTAGGTAATGTCAGCTAAAAGATAGTTGACTAGCTAGTTAATGTCATCAATTGTCAGCTATTTAGCTAGTTAATCTAAATCAATCGTCAACTAGCTAGTTACATCTGGTATCTAATTTAAACAAAACAGTTGCTAACTAGCTAACGAATCTATTCTAGTTATTTTTTCCCCAAAACTGTTCTGTCTAGTCCCACCCTACTGTGCTGTGATTGACTACTGCTGCTGTGCTGTGATTGGCTAGTATTGGTTGCAGGCATCTGGGATTTGTGGCCACGTGAAGCTAAACGTTACTTTTGATTTATTTTAGACTTATTTTATCTTAAAATGTTTTCAGTTTTTAGCTTGGTGGGTACATTTAAGCACTAAAATTACTTGGATATGTTTAGGAAAGAAAACTACTTGATTAGGTTCAGGAAAAGATCATGGTTTGGGTTAAAACTGACCCTTTTACAACATTGGGAAGCTTTTCTGGGAATGACAGTTGTTTCAAAGAGTACTAGTGAATCACAGCACAGGAGGGGAGATTAGGTGGGACAATCTTAGGGGAAAAAATGACACACATCAATTGTTAGCCAGCTAGTTACATCTGATAGCTAATGCTAGCAAAACACTAGCTAGCTAGCTAATCCACATCAATCATTAGTTAGCTAATTAGCTAACATTGGCTAAATTAATGTGGCTATATATATGATGCTTTTATAGGCCCCCGGCAACACCTTTTAACCATCTTCAAATCTTCATCTTCAAAATTTGGTTTTCTTTTCAACATAGATGAGCCTAGAACATAACATCTAAGTACAAGAAACAGGAAAGGAAAAAGCTGACTGAGGTTCCACCGGATACTGAGCTTGCTCAACTTTTATTGGAGCACAGAGCAAAAAGGGGTGGGACTTAGGAAGGGTCAATTGACACTTAATGGTGTGCTCACAGAAAATACAGGAGTTTAATATTTTTTTAATCAGGTGTTTTGTTTTCACTGTTTAGCTCTCCCGGAAGTACGGAGTTCATATTTGTGGAGAAGGAGGTGAATATGAAACTTTCACCCTTGATTGCCCCCTCTTCAAAAAGAAGATAGTTATGTGAGTAAAGCTAAGCTTACCAAAATTTGTCACTTCTACTACTACTGTATGTGAAAGTTTTTCTGTGTGTGTGCAGTGATGCAGCAGAGACTGTGATCCACTCGGCAGATGCCTTCGCTCCGGTCGGCTACCTGCGCTTCACCGAGATGCACACCGAGAGCAAAGACAGTGTGAGTCTTCTGAACTTCTGAAGGAATCCATGAGTGTAACTCGTTTTACGAACAAGATCAGCGCTGCTCAATGATGAATCAATCATTTTACAACAAAAGTTTGAGTCGCTGCGGGGTCGATTACTTTAAAATCACTCTGAGGGCAAAACAAATACAAGAACAAAACCTTTTGGTGTCTGATAACTTTGTTGAGCAGAAGAGAAACACGGCACTGCGGGGCAGGGTTCAGATCAACCTCCAGAGGGCCTCCCTCTTTCTTTCTATCTCTCTGTCTCGCGCACACTCTTGCTCTCGGTCTCTCCCTTCATCCCTCGCACTCTCTCCTCTAGCCCCACATGGCCTACTTTGACGTCTGCAATATTCACTACAGCCCGAAACTAGGCCCAGCTTAATAAACATGTCCGCTCACATTAGGGCGCTTTGCATTCAGGTAGCTGGCTAAGCGGACACAGACGGGGTTGGTATATTAGAAGGAGCTGAATGGGGGCTTCACGGAAAAGAAGGGTGACACTTTGAAACACTTTCCTGCGAGAACTTTGTAATCTGTAAATTACTGTCGAAAATTCTGTGATGGAGACATTGACCTCATTTTTATGTGTACTTTTAATTACTCTGATTCAAATTGTCTGCTTTAATAAGACACCTACTGGCTGATGAGCATTCCTGGCGACAGGAAGTGCTGCTTGCATGCGAGTAAAGAGTATAAGGGTCACACCGAGGGATGCTCCTCGCCTGTAGCTCGACATGTCTCCAGGCTAAAGCATGCGAGTCTCTTTGCACATAACACAATAATGTGCACATTTGATTTTGTAATTGTTTGTGTGCAAGAGTGTTTGTAGCCCTGTGTATGTGTGTGTATCTGCATGTTGGGTGGGGGCTGGGGCTGTTATGGACAGAAAACATACCCCCATCCCACAACCTCCGTGACCCTGCAGCCTCACTCCCTACAGCTATATATTTTTTCACTCCCCCCATCACACAAACACACACACACGCTCCCACAGCCCCCCTAGGTTGCTGGGGGAAGAGCAGGGAGATCCAGGGCCTGTGAGGGGAGGGAATGAGGGGGGGCAACCAGGGGAGAACCTGCCCTGGTTCAGCCTTCTGAAGCTCTTCTCGTCAGGGTGACAGATCGGCGGTGACACCAGCACTAGAGGAAACCGCACCGAGCTCAGGGGGTGGGGATGGACCACCATCATTTGCCCTCCGTTAATGCTAGTCAAGCTATTTTTCATGCTGGCCAGGAGAGAGGGGCTGAAGTATAATTAATTTGATTATCATATGGCCTAATGCAGTTGACAGCAGATGAGGGGGGTGAATGAGTGTTGGGCAGGGCGAAGGGGGGGGGGTGTTGCAGAAATATGAAATATGTATTCAAATGTGTGACGCCCCAGCAGGATTTGGCAGGTAATATGTGTGCCTTAGAGAATGGTAATAATTTGTTATTTAAAGAAGTAGCAGAGGCACAAAGTATAAGCAAACAGAAGAGAAAAAAGCTGAAATCCAAAACATGTCTCACCCATCCAGTCATGAGTTTTGACTGACAGCTGGCGTGATTGAATCTACAGTATCAGAAAACACCACTCCCTATTCGCCCGAACCACGAATATGTTAGCATGTTGTTTCATATTCATTCACCTTGAAGTTATGTGTGTCTGGGCCCTTGTCATAAAAGACTGACACACACGGCTCGCTTAGTGGGGTATCTGAAAAGGCTGGCTAATTATACAGCATTTTGTCTGTCTTTGCAAAAGGCTCAGCGTTCTTTGGTGGGCGTTTGGCCTGATGTATTCCCTGTGGTGCTTTATTGCAGGATGTGGTGGCGAGAGCTTTGCCCCATGGTAGTTGTCCTTGCCAGAGCGCCATTGACAAGATGACTGAGGAGGTGGAATATGCTGATCAAGCTGAAGACAACCAGCAAGAATTTACATCAAATTGTGACCTTAGTTGTCAGCAGGGCCACGGTGAGATTCATTTATGGTGAAACATGCACGTGCAGACATGCATGCTCGAATGTGTATTTATATGTGTGTGTGTGTGTGTGTGTGTGTGTGTGTGTGTGTGTGTGTGTGTCAGATGACATCTGTGTTGTGTGTGTCTGTGCTCCCTGAATCTGTGTCATGCGGCCAGCATCATGATGCTAGTATTTTTGAGTGATTGTTTGACAAGAGCTGTCATTGCAGCAGTGTATTTGTGACAGTGCTGAATTCATTTCTCCTTTGACATAAACCACCTATGCATGAATTTTGTCTCACACGGCACACGCCCTGGTTATAAATGGAGGAAAAGCACCTATTTTGTATGTTCTGCAAGTCTTCATCAAGCATTGCACCATCCATTTGTAGTACTGACTGCATAAAGTACCTGTGGGTCTGCAACTTGCGGCTCCATGTCCCTCTCCAGTTGCTCCCTGTAGCTTTGACAAAACATTATATGTGGTTATTTTTTAACATTTTAATTTGATTTATCACTCTTCTTGGCCTAAACCAATTCTTACATTCTCCAACAGCCATTTTGACTTAAATGAATTAGTAAGGTAAACACAGGTGTTACTAATAATACTAATTAAGGTTCTGTTCTATTCAGGTCAAAGTCAGGGTGCTGATTTTGTGCATGTTGGATCACTGGAAAGGCTCTGCTACACCAAATGGTAACAGGTCAATAGGTCGTGTCAAAATGGCTGCTGTGAAAAGGGTCTTTTTTAAAAATGCGCATCCTACACACCGAGTAAAAGAAAATGTTTTAATACTTCATCAACTAAAATGTGCGTCATAGCCTACACCTACGCATCAGCACCTTTTCCTCTAAAGTTTGCCGGTGTCTAGTCTTGATAAAGTAAAAGTAAAAGTGATGCTTCTGTGGTGCACTGCAGGCATCAGAACCAGCAGTAGGAAAGGTCCCTATTATTAATAATCTAATTCTTTCATAAAATATTGTCCTCAGGTGGAAAAACACCTTACCTTTTTTCAGGTCAGTCTATATAATGATGTCATACTAAATGGTGAATGGGCAGTATAACTTAGTTATTAGCAGCAAACCTGAACGCCAACATACACCAAGGAGATGAGGAGGGAGAGACAGCTTCTGAACAGTTCATCATAGTTCATAATAATGCAGTGAAGTGAAAGAAATAACACAGATCTGTGTCACTGTAACAGAGACTCCTGTTTGCAGTGCAGCTCACTGATAAACCACAGAACTGTACGGTAAGATTAAGATTTGTGGTCAAAAATAGTTTTATATCACATTGACATCTCTCTCCATATTCATGTTCTCTTTCTGCGAGTGAGTCCACACCACACGTTTTTCTGTTGATTGTTTTAGGTTGTGCATCAGCACCCATTTCATGCATCCATGCCTTTTTTATTCCTTTTAGCACTCTCCAAATAGGTACTGCAGCAGCAGAAAAAAAAAAGCTTTGGTCGTCATTCGATGCTCCAAAATTGAAACAAGTTCAGACTAGAGGCGTCAAGGCTTTTTGATGTGCCACAAAACACTGTTGGTGCGTGTTTGGCCATTTAAAACCATAGGTTACTTCAAAATGTGCCTGTCAAATGGTTTCAGTGCATTTGGGCCTGAAAGTTAACCCTCTTCCTCTTCATGTTACTATATCTCTTCCTATAGATCTCCCTCCATCCGGCTCACCAAGAAGCTCCAGAGGCTATCAGTGGATCGCCGGCATCAACGGCCTTCAGAGCCAAGAACCCGGGATCGAAGGCCAGACATGGGCAGCTTTCACACAGCTGCAAAGTAAGAGAAAGTGCGAGGTAGAGAATGTATTGAGAAAGAGAGTGAACAGTTTTGAAGAACTTGGTGTACCAGAACTGTGGACGTGCTTTTAAATCTCTGCGCTCAGGAAGAACACAAGAGTCTACTAGAAAATTCTTTTTTTTGCCTCTCTGAAATCGCCGAAGCAAAAGGCACAAGAACGACACTTAGAAGTAAACTAACCTTTAATAAGTCATGTTTTCTTCGATCAAATAAAGATTACATCTTTGATATGATCAAGGGGAGATGATACAGAATCTCTTTGTCCAGGGGTGATTTAAGCAGCTCAGTCAAACACATTCTGCAGGGCTTACAGGGCTCTCGACTGAAGAAACATATGGGGAAAACTTCTTTGTCCCTTGGGTGTCTTTCTTTCTCCTTGCTGTGTTTGCTAAAGACACAGGAGGAGGTGTGGCGGAGCTTGAGAAGTCGTTCCTTATTCAAAAGTGCTTGTCAACCCAGCAGGCAAAACCCTGTGTGTCAGAGACGCCGTCCGTCACAAGAATGCTATAGCAAGTGCCACCAAACAAGGACAAGCACTTCAAATTAACCAAGCCTCTTTTAAAAAAAAAAAAACAAACACACACACACACACACACCACAGATACCACAGAGTTGCAGTTGTTGGGTGGGTTATCGTTTTTGCCCTGCAGAAGTTTAAAAGTGCACGCTTTTACAGTGTATCTGAGTCTTTTTTTTTCTTCTCTTTCTCTTTTTTGATGGAGAAAGAGGAGCAAAAGATGAAAAGCATATTTAATGTTTATCGTGGTGCTCGGCTGAACAGCCTTCACAGTGCAGAGACAATATTAAACAAGTTAATATTTAATGAACAACCTCTTTGTATGAGGGCGAAGTAGTCTCAGACGCTGGTGTTGGCAAAGGAAAAACAAACTTGAAGCTCTTTCAAATGATTGTAGGGAGAAAGGCTTCGCTTTGAGCCCTTGTGCCTGTGTTTGCATCCAAAGCCGACGATGTGCACACATACTGTGTTAGACCGCACTTTATAGAAGGGGACAAACACCATTACCACATTAAAGCAGTTTCAGTGGGTTTCATTGTCAGAAAAAACTTCTAAACTATCCACCTCTTAACTACAAATGGCAATACTGTTCAAATGAATATTTGAACAGACTGACTATATGTTAGATAAAGCACTTCTGTAAGTGCACTTTCACGCAAGCAAATGCCTGTACAGTATCTTCAACTCTATGAGTATTTGTTCACTGGCAACCTTGCCTGTTTGCAGTGGTGGAAGATACAACTTGTAATTTCCTCAAAATATGAGCAAAACAAACAAGAAAAAATATACAGAACAAGTTTATAGAGGTAAACCAAAAACATGAGTCTCAAAGAACCAGCTGCATAAAACTGGTGATCAGTTACAAACAAAGATCTGCTGGGGCCAGATTTGGCACTTCTTTTTGGCAACAAACATACAATTCTGCATGTGTAAACACAGTGAATTTGGATTTTATTTGAAGTATTTTGCTTTGTTATTTGTATACTGCTTATATATTATATATATAGTATATATTATACTGCCAGTTTTATTATATATCGTACATAACAACATTTACCAAATATGCTAAGCTAGCTTAACTGAAATGAAATATGGTTTGGTAGTAGAGTAGTTGTAACTTACTTCTGCAGTTGTCAGGGGTTATTTTGGAGATTGTAGAGTATCTCAACTAATTTAGAAAATAGAATTTATGATTTGATTAAAAAAAAAACTAAATACACATATTGAGTCAGCTATAGAATTAATTAGATGTTATTGCAGTTAGGAGTCCCTGATAATCAGTTAGCAAGCAAGCAAAGGAGATGAGTTAATTAGCTAACACTAATGGAAAAACTGCTGAAATAGATCCCTAAAAATAATGGATAAATGGTTGGAACTTTTGTGACTCCATGTGGTGTTTGTATGAATGTCCAGACAGACCTAAACATTAACAGTTACGTTGTATGAAAATATTGTAACATCCACTATTTTATCAACTTCTGTATGAATAGTAATAGAATAAAATCCAGTTTGAAATGAAAGAACGAAAGAATGAATGAAAAATAAAAGTTAACATATTTGCAGTCTATCTTGAGGTGTTTATAAAGGGGTACTTGAGTTGATCAGATATGACCGGATACGTCTTGCTAAAAAGGTTGGGGACATCTGGGTGTTAATATGTTATATTACTAACTGCTACACTGCAGGTATTTACAGTATAATGTTTTGTCTGTGTTCAGGTGAGTTGGACAGCAGAGGCTGGAAGATGAAGGACATTATTCTGGTCCACCTGTATGTGAGGAGCATGGAAGACTTTGTTCCACTCAACAATGTGTACAAGACACACTTTGGCATCAACCCTCCAGCCAGGTAAAGGTGCAAACATATATACAGACATTTTCCATTGTTTTTCTTCTCTCAAAGGGAACATCTTTACATTGCTCAAAAAATTGCTTTTAAAGCATTTTAGCATTTAGCATTTAGCAGCATTCATTCCATGGTTCCCCTCCAGGGTTTGTGTCGAGGTTCCTCTACCTGCTGGTCAGCTGCTGCAGATGGACTGCCTGCTCCACGACTGGACTGGGCCCCTTGAGGAGGGCTGTTTCCACCAGAAGGACGCCCTGCATGTCCAGAGTCTGTCCCACTGGGCCCCAGCCAACATCGGGCCGTACAGCCAGGCCCTCAGGGTAAGTCTCCAAAGTCCACAACAGGGAGTAGGAGGTGTTTGTAAGAGTGTTGACCATTTAAATTTGTTTTTCTTCTGTTAATAGACTAATCAGTTACTCTGCCAGTCATTTCAGCATTACTGTCTTTACAGACCACACTGTTCCTCAGTTTATTTATTATTTGAAGGGCTGTCCATAAGATTGTCATTACACTGTCATAACCACCTCTCATCAACATGAAGGAGTCTGTATGAATGTTAATGACTGTTGTCATTAAGTCATTCTATCTGTT
Source organism: Lutjanus argentimaculatus (assembly GCA_034769285.1). Taxonomy (NCBI): domain Eukaryota; kingdom Metazoa; phylum Chordata; class Actinopteri; order Lutjaniformes; family Lutjanidae; genus Lutjanus; species Lutjanus argentimaculatus. The sequence goes on along the minus strand of JAWZSL010000003.1, from coordinate 22,781,415 downwards.
ATGTTATTTTCAATGCAAAGCTGACATTGTTTGTGATGTTTTTTTTATGACAACTTGACATTAATTAAACCGATAATGTCTTTATTATGACAACTCAACATTAGCCAAGACAAAAATGCCTTTGTAATGACAACTTGACATTATCAAACTTTGTATTACAAATGACATAATTGACTGAATAGCACTCAGTGACAGCCTTCATAAACATGCATAAAGACTCATTCATGTTCTTAACAGGTGTTGTGACATGATTATGACATTGTAATGATAGTTGTCATAACAAGACTTTTTTGTATTGGGTGATGTCAAGTTGTCATAACAAAACATAAAGACATCTCAAACAATGTCAACTTTGCATTAGACAGTATTCATAAACATTCATTAAGATTCCTTCATGTTCATAAGAGGTGTAATGATGTGGTTATGACACCCCGTCAGATAAAGTCTTACATTTATTTTCTATTCATCGTTTTCTGTTTGTTTTGACCTTGTTCTTTACATAAACTTGGCTACTGATTGCAAATGATAGTAAAACATCTCACACTGAATCCCTTGATCCTCATCTGAAGGGCTGAGCCAAAAACAAGGTGCAGTATTTCCTTTACCGTCTTTGTTGGCGATTCAAAGTATCTATTTAGGACGCTAAGCAAACGATTAATGGAGGAATACCAAGGATTCATTTGATGAATGATGAATCTCGCTGGTGATTCTTATGGTGCTTTATTGTGCTTGACTTTTACAAAGCAATTGAAGTGTCTCAGATTACGTGATTACTTTGAGTGTTGTCTCTGTTTATGTATAGATGCATGCATGCAGATGACTGTGATTGTTGCTCTGTGTGATAGTTTGTTCTCATTACTACTTTTATGTATACATGTAAATATGCATGCTTATTATAGTGGGCAGTGTGTATTCATTTTTGCACTTGTTTGTAAAGCTACAAATTGAACTTCTTTCATATTGTTTCAAACCCAGAAAGAATGTGGAATTCAAAGGCAGAGCAGAGGAAGTGTGGGCCGCGGTTGCACGGTTGGCTTGGTGTTTTGTTTACCCAGTGTGTATTATATGGGATTACACTTGTCAAGGTACTGTCAACAAGCATAGTGTCCATCTCCTCCACACTGTCCTTGATCCTGCAGCCAAATCCGTCTATGAGTGAGAACATGTGTGGATTAGCCGTTCGCTTAGAGTTTGACGGCATATCTCACCAGTGTGTCACTGAAGCTCAGAGGCTCTTGTGCAGCTTGGATTCCTGAGATGCAACCTACAGAGTCAGGTTTGCTTTTAACATGCCAGCAGTGTTTGATTTCCTCAATGGAGTCTCATTGAGACATGAAATTGAAGTCAGCTGTGGGCATGTGCGATTGCCTCTGGAAAACCGTCTCATCTCTCATTCCTCTAATGATCATTCATATCCAAAGCAATTTGAGAAAACAATGAGAGGAGTTTGCTTGCTCAGAGCCGTGCGTGTCGCTTCATACGACCCCTGCGTCGCCTCTCAGTGTGTCTGCTCCTCCTCCACGCTACAGCGACTTAATTTGATCAAAAATGTATTAACAACTCTTCAGTACAGCTAAAGATTTTTACATATTGATACAATTACCCCCTCGCTGTGAGCAAGCATGCGGTGCCACCCCTCCTCTTCACCAGTACTACGTTTTACTCTGTCTTAATGACAATTTTCCTTGGTGACTGTTGCCGTGTGACACCATGGCGACAGGGCTCTGGCAACAACAGAGACAGAAAAGCTGCTGTCTGAGACCAAATAACCTGGAGGCCTCCACATTCACTGTGGAAAAGAATTAGTAATTAAAAGAAGGATCCAGCTATACAAGGGGGTTGGAAGGGGGGTTGATTTGAAATGATTAAAGGATGAATTTGTGATCTTAATTATGTCCAGAGAATGCAATCGGGTCTGTGCAGCAGAGGTGTTTCTATGATGGGTTCTCTGAGGGAGTAATGAGTTATGACTTAAAGGGATAATTTGGATTATTTGAAGTGGGGTTGTATGAGGTAGTTATTGATAGTCAGTGTAAGAGTAAACTATATTTAGAATATTCTCACCGCTTGAATTTTCCACCAGACAGCTTTTTCCAACGGGAAACCACTCTTATATAAGCCAAATATTACTCTTTCCAGACCTACCAGACACCATAGGCAAAATCAGTCATTTTACCTCGCAGAACACAGGAGTTGCTGGTCTGCCGCTGCCTTGATCTGTCAGTTTGTTTGTGTTATTGTCTGATTTCGGTGTTTTGAAAGGATAGCTTGGATTCACAATAAGACAAACAGATTAACAGATCGAGGCAGCGGTTGATCCTGTCATCTATGAGATAAAATTACTGATTTCGCATATGGAGTCTGGGGTGGTTTAGAGAGAGCGATATTTGGCTCATATATCGGCGATTTCCCATCAGAAAAAGCTGTCAGATGGCAAGTTAAAAGGGTGAAAAAATATAATATATAACATTCATCAAAGGTTTCTGTCATTCTAACAATGTTTTATTGAGACTTATTACTTTTTTTCTTTAGATATAATTCTTTAGATATAATTGTTTCAACCACCTAAATAATGGCAAATTACAGCTCACAGTTTTTGAAATACAAATTTTTGGGGTTTTCTAAAACTCAAAGATTCAAGTTTATCTAAAGAAGAAAAGTGGATTATGTCAACAGACAGTTACACATCTGCAAAACTTTTTAAAATCTATTTCAAAACTTAAGTGACTGATTCGCTCAATAATCTAGTAAAAGCAGTTGCCTTGAAATGAAGTGAGTTTTCTCAACTTTTTTTTACAGTGTACAACCCCACTTAAAAGAATCTGAAGCAGCCCCTTAATGGAGGAAATGGATAACAAATGACAGTAGCTTTTGATGAATGATTCTAGTTTACGTTCTTGTACGTGTTAATCTGACAGACAAACCATTTGAATGTGCTGTAGTCAAACACGGCTACGAACCAACTAGTGCCCAGCTCTGTTGGGACAAGTGTATTCTTTCTTTTGACAAGTGTCCAGTGGCTTGAGAGACAGCACATGGCTGCTGACAGAACATGGCACCGTGGCCCTGCAGGATTTGACTACAGTCGGCCTCCACAGTGAAGGCTGGTACTGGTGGTGGAGGTAGAGAGGAACGACATTAGGGATTGGCATGTGATGGATGCTGGACCTTCAAACTCCATCCATCTCTTCATCTATCTGCCTGGCTTGTCATGTCTCTCAGCTTCAGCTCTCGGGAACGGCGAGCTGACTGAATGTCGACTTGGCCTGACGAGCTGACAGATTCAGATCGGACTTGATTTAAGGAATTAGTTAACCTTTATGATGTCAAAGCTGGGGGCCTCTCGGTGTATTGTATGTTAATGTATGATATGCTGGTAGTTTAGGTAAAAGCCGCGAGCTATAAAGACAAAAACAGTGATTTAATTTATTCTTTGTTTTTACATCATTTCGTACATGATTGACATGTGTTTAGAGGTTGCATTCACCATAATATGCATTACTTGCAGTGTAATATATCATTTGTCAGTGCAGTAGTATCAAAGTTCTTGCCACTAATTGTTTTGTTTTGCTGTCTCTTTTTTATCAGAGATCTAATGCAAATGTTGCTGTCATTTGTTTTAGACATAATTTGCATAATCCAATTAAGATATAAGACATTTCACTCATTTATTACATCAATCAATTCATTACAAAACAAAAGATGCTCTCAGACGTCCAGTTTTTGTTGCAAAATATCAAAACAAATTCTCTCATTACAACAAAAGGCAAGTAATGGCATGCTTTTAAAAGAAATAAAAGTTATTACTGCTTTTTCTGTCAGTTTGTTTCTTAGAAGGAGCTTTTAAACAATTTTGTTGCATTAACGTAACAGCAGGATAAAAAGACCATGGAACTGTTTCTGTTTCTTTAGCCGGCATTGTTCCACGTTTTTAAACAGAAATCCATTTGTACTAATAACAGACGATTACGCTCATGAGTTGCCAGATGGAAAAATTGACCTATCATTTACTGAAGTCAGAGTTAACAACAGGAGTCTCAAACTGCAGGATTTCTTCCACATGTATTAACACTCTTAGAAATAAAAGTGATGAGAACCCAAATAAAAGGTTCTTCGGGTTGTCTCCATTGGAGAACCCTTTTTGGTTTCCCATAGAACCTTTTATATAAACCCCTCTGTGGTGTAATGGTTCCACTCAGAACCCTCTCTGGGGATTCTATCCAGAACCATTTGTAGAACCCACCCAGGGGCTTCTATTGAGGACGTTTTTTATTCAAAGGGTTTTATCTAGAATCCACCAAGGGATTTCTACCGAGAACTTTTTAAGATTCTAAGGGTTTTATCTAGATCACAGTCGGGGGTTCTACCAAGAACCTTTTTATATTCCAAGGGTTTAATCTAGAACCCACCCAGGGGGTTCTACTGAAAATGTTTTTATATACCAAGGGTTTTATCAAGAACACACTCAGGGGGTTCTATCAGGAACTTTTTTAGATTCCAAGGGTGGTTTTAGCTAGATCCCACCCAGGGCGTTCTACAGAGAACCTTCCTTGAAGAACTTTTTTTTTTCCAAAAAGGGTTCTCTGGATGAAAAGGCAATCCTTAGTCTAACAAAGAAACCTTAACAAACCCTTTCTTCAAAAAAAGGTTCTTTAGAAGCAAATGGTCCTGTGTATAACCTTATTGCTTCAGGGGGAACCCTTTTGGAACCCTTATTTTTAAAAGTGTAGATTAATGCTGCCTGTTCCATCACATTCCCTTTGGAGACACATTTACAGAGGCAAACACAATAGCCAAAACAGGTCTGAATAGAAAGACTATCAGCTGAATGGCTGTTAAACATCTCCTCTTTCCTGTTAAGGTAAGTGGCTCACCCCTGGGATATTTGCCGGGAAATTATACTCACTGATCAGATTCTGCGGGGTGTGTTTTGGGAGCTGACTGCGCTAGCCTCAGGTTGCTGCTGAACACTAACCCCTTGCCTCATTCCCTTAATTGTGAGTGACAGTCAATATTGTGGAAGGCCGTCTCACAACAAGCCCGCGACAGGATTTGCATTGGATTTTCAAAATTGTCAAAGTGGACTGTGAGGCATCAGGAGGGAAGTGGATCTGACGCTGCCAATTAGCGTCAAAAGGGAGGAGTGTACTGTGGCGGGTGGTAGAATTTGAATAATCTTCTCACCGGAGTCCTAATGTCTGAAAACAATGAGCTGAACTTAGTCTGACCCTCCTGATGAAAAGTTCAGAGGTCAGGCTGAGTCATAGTGAGGTTGGGCCACACGTGTAGGGCCAGAAAGAGACTGTAGGTATGACTAAAACAAGGACACAGGTTTCCTTTGATTTTGGAAGCCTTGATTTGATTTTGTTTATTTCAGCCAACAAAATAGTTTATATAATATACTATCAACAGTGGTGGAAAGTGCATTTACTCAAGTACTGTACTTAAGTACAATTTTGAGATACTTGCACTTTTGAGTATTCCGTTGCATGGATGTTATTGATTAATTATTAGTTGATTAATCACTGTTAAGAATTTAAAATTAGTCTAGAAATGGCAGTAATAGCACTTCATTTGACATTGTTTTGTCTAGTAGGAGCATTTCTTGAATGAGGAAGCTTGAACTAGGATTTAAAATGAGAAAAAACTTGAAAAATTAAAGATGAATCAAATGAAAATAAAAGAAAATGAAAATAACATGCAGTGTCTCTTAATGCGTATTAGTCATTAATCATTAATTGATTGTTAAAATTTTCCACTATCAGTTAAGGAAAATGCTCAAAATTTGCAGCCCTATTTTCGTTTTATTATACTTCATACTCTACATTTCAAAAATTGTACTTTCTACTCCATTTATTTGACAGCTTTAGTAACTAGTTACTTTTAAGATGAAGATACTACACAATGGATAATATGACAGACTGTTAAAATGCAACACATTGTTAAAGATTAAACCAGTGGTTTTCTTTTTTGGCTTCAGATGTCTTACACAAAGCAGTGTGTAGTCGGGGCCACATTTCAGATCTCTATGAGTTGTTAACAGCTGAATAGTGATTTTTTTTCCCCTCTGAACTTCTCACGTAGTTTCATTTCAATAAATGTTCAAATGATCCAATATCTCACCAAAATTCAAAGATTAGAGAAAAAGTTCAAAACATGAAAATAGATTTGTGGATAAGAACTTTTGTTTTTTTTTTTTCTTTCTTTCCTCTTCCATTAAACTTCTTACCACCCCTCAGATAAATCTACTATCCCTGTATAGGGCCTATAAAACTGGATATAGAGTAGTTCAAAGTAGCTCCACCCCCAGCAGCAACAAAAATAACATGCTGCTTACACACTGATGCTTCAGTATTCATAATCCATGTCATATTTATAATATCGCAGTCAAAGAGGCCAAACTGCAATGTTTACTGTGTCATAGTCAAAGTGTTATTGTCATATGCACTGTTAAAAACAAGTTTACCTGTACAATGAAAATCTTCCTTTGTCTTCCACTCTGAGTGTCGTTAAACAATGAAACACTGGTATAAAAAGTGAAGAAAATATGAAGAAACATAAATAAAAGTATCAAGAAAAATAAAGAGAAGAAGAGGAACATTATGTATAATTTTAATATACAGTATAAAATATACAATATGCAGTACTTTGCTGCTAGGCTAATACTTATGTACTTGTACTGAAGTAGCATTGTCATGCAGGACTTTCACTTGTAATGGAGTATTTTTACATTGCTGCATTGGTACTTTTCATTGGACTTTAAAGCTACTAAAATGAACTTTAATATTCTGTTGATTTTAGAGGCCTCTGTGGAAAAAAGTAGTAGTGTTTCTACCATCATAACCATAAATATAATGTCAAAAATACAATTTTCTAAGTAGAAATCTCCTCCTACGTCTTTTTAAATGGCTAACATAACTTTGTCTGTGAAAATTTAAACATAGGCTCTTTTGGTTTTCATGCCGTAAATAATTTCATTGATTTCTGTTAGATCCCAACCCGGTGTCAAGCATTAAAAGCATGTCAAAAAATACAACATAGGAAGAGCCATCTTCTTGCTGATGGTCTCGTGTGTTTATGTAGGTCATATATAGGCATCAGTATTAAATTAAGATGGTTTCATAAACCGTTAAAAAGTCCTTGTAGAATGTTTGAAGACTTTTTAAGATAATTGACAGAAAACAATGACAGTAAACATGAGATGGAAATGAAATGTGACAAAGATCCCCAGATTAAGTTGAACATACTTGACTTTGTGGTTACATGGTTTGCATCTGAGATTGCTGCGGCATAAGAGCACCCCAAATATACGTTTTAGCCTATACCGTTCTCCATCTGTGTTTTAAAAGAAACTCACAGATATGTCACAGTGATTTCCATTAGAAATGTATCAGCAGAACAAATAGCACATGATGTGTTTGTGAAGATAGCAGCCCTGTTTTATGGTGAACAATCAGAGCGTTGACAGCTAAATATGAGCTAGTGTGGCGAGTGAGAAGGCAAAAAAATTAGTGATGAATTGCAGAAATTAAGCTAAGTGCTTTAGTTTTATGGTTTGTTGTTCTCACCCAGAATGTTTCACTACTGTAAAAGAGCCAACATGCACAATTCAGCAGCCCCCCTCCCCTCTCTCCCATTACATCAAACATCCCCCCACCTCCCCAAACTTCCTTTAGCCTACATCTAGAGAATACATCTACCTCAATTACCACAGAAGAGTAATTAGCCCAAAAACAGTGTGTGTGCGTGCATCTGCGTTCGGGGAGGTATTCATGCAGCACGAACAGATTAATTAGGACATTTAACTTCATTTCTAATATAACAAAATTAATCCCATAAAATATGAGGGATCTCGGAGGAGGTGCCTGTCAGCATCTGACGCCTCTCCCCTGTTTGCCATAATCTATTAAAACCTTGCTTTTATCTCACCTCTCCCCCTGTCATACTTTATGGATTTTTTCATAAACACGGCCCATACTTCATAAATGTCTCAATTTTCTAGTCTATTAACATTACTTCAAAAGCGCTTGATAAAAGAGGAGGGCATGCGTGAAATAATGCACCAATAATACGAAGCGCTGGAGGCTAGAACAGTAGGGGCGGCTCTCTTGCGTGCACATTCAGACAATGCAAGGGATGTTATCAACTTTAATAAAAGAACAAATGATCACTTTCACCCAAGGAGGAGGAGGGGAGATGAGGAAGGGAGGCCGGTTGTCGAGTAATTGAGTTGATGAAAAATGAGGTCTTGAAGGCTCAGCGGTTGTGAGATTGAAGGCTACTCAAAACTACAGTGCTCTTCAGCACGTGTACACTCTTACAAATAAAGGTTGCAAGAGGGATCTTCCTGTGGAGCTGAGGTTCTACCCAGAACCATTTGCTTCTGAAGAGCCATTATTTAAGAAAGGGTTTGTCAAGGGTTCTTTGTAAGTAATGGGGTTCCATTAAGAACCCTTTTCATTTAAAGAACCCATTTTGGAGGAAAGAGTTTGTCAAGAATTGTTGAAATCCTTTAAGAACTCTTTGTCAAGGGTTCTTTGTACCATACTCTAAAAGAGTTCTTGGTAGATTCCCCGAGGGGGTTCAGATAAAATCCTTGAAATGTAAATGAGTTGGGCATGTTCTAAACAAAATCTTGTAATGTAAAAGAGTTCTGATTAGAACCCCCTGGGTGGGTCCAAGGTAAAACCCTTGGATTATAAAAGCATTCTTGGTAGAAGCCCCTTGATGAAACCCTTAGAACAGAAAAGATTCTCAGCAGAATCTCTTGGGTGGGTTCTAGACAAAATCTTGTAATGTAAAAGTGTTTGCGTTAGAACCCCCTGGGTAAGTACCAAATTAAACCCTTGGAAAATAAAAGGTTTCTCGGCAGACCCCCCTGGGTGGGTTCTAGATGGAACAGTTGGAAAATAAAAAGGGTCCGTGGTAGAACTCTTTGAAGGTGGAAAGAGTCTGGATAGATCTCCCAGTGAGGGCTCTGGGTAGAACCATTATACCATAGAAGGGTTCTTATAAGAACCTCTCATAGGGAGTTCTTGGTATAACACCTTATCTTAGGTTCTAGGTAGAACCCTCTTACCCTATCTAACCCTTTATGGTTCTAGTTAGGCCCTTTATTCCTCATAGTGTAGTTATTTGCTCCTCCTGCAGTGGAGGATGTTAACACAGATTTGTTTTTTTCTCTTCATTTCACTCAAGGCACAAGAAGCAGAACAGGCTGCTTGTTTCCTCTCCTGAATGCCTGGATTGTGTGCAATGAGTTGAACCTTTTGTCTGGAGAGAGTCAGAGAGTCTTTGACTGACAGTCGGGCTTCACCTCACAGCCTTTTCCCCAGCGAGCATTGATTCAGTTCCTGTCTCTGCACATCACCCGAGTCTGTCTCTGTAGGCTTTACTCATCCTACCCCAAACACCGGGGTCAACTGTCTTCACTTGAACTGGACACACACAAAACACGCTGATCAAACCCAGTAAGACCTTACCGCAGTGGCATGTCGGTCTGTATGCCCCGAGGCCAGGTCTTACAAAGACACACACACGCATACACCTGTGCGTTCTTTGTGATGGGTTCTGGCTGTATGACAAGGTAAACTGGTTTGGTCATTACAGTGACTCAGGGGTGACTCACTGTAACACACTCATGACTGACAACATAGCACTCACACGGCATTCAGTGACATGCAAATAGACAAAGATGTATGCAAAGACAAACAAAATGGGCAATTGAGCGCACACACATTATCTCATCACCATCTGTACCTAAACATTTGTTGACAAATGTTTGCTCGTGTGCAGGTCTGTGTACCCACAACATTCATGCATACTTGTTAACACTGCCTTGTATGTAAAAATGGGACTTCTTTCCCCCCTCCTCAAACAGAGCTACGTATATCTCTGTTGACTAGAGATTCAACAATCCCAACCCACAATCCCAATGCAAATCAGAAACTGATAAATAGTTTTAGTTGTGAAAATAATTCGCAAATTAATTGATGATGAAAATAATCGTTAGTTGCAGCCGTAGTGTTGATATATGGTCATAGCTCTGTACTGGGACAGTGTTGAGGTTATTGCATGTGGGTTAATTACTTGTGCCTCTAAATATGTATACATGCATGGTTCGACATTAGCCATGGCCATGTTACTGTGGCCACCCAATAATCCGTGTAGTTTTTAGTAGTGTAGTATTCCAAGATTTATCCCTATACTGCGAGTCTTTGCATTCACAATGTTACAGTTCCACAAACATCCTGATTCCATCACTCCTTTTAGTTTATACTTATTTCCAGCTAGCTATCGATACGTCAGGGTGACTGAAATGTGGGCTTAATAAGCCTACGACTACTTCCAATGCGATCCTTACAGAAGAACCAGAAACACAAAAGGCAAGGTATGAAAAAACAAAACCTCAACAAAAATTCAGGAGTGAATGGAAACAGGAGTTTAAGTATCTAGAGTCTGACACATAAGGATGTAATGTACTGCGGTGAGCCAAAATGAGCCAGATTGTTCAGCTAGGTGAACAATCTGGCTCATTTTTCATTGGAAACACCACATCACAATTCAAGAGAAAAGTGGAAAACACAAGTATCACTATTAGGTAGGTTTTATTCCTTTTTTGTATTTATTTTTACACAAGTTTACATTTGTGCCACCAAAAATGTACGTGGCCACTATATTTAAGGCTTGGTGGCCTGCTGGGCCAGTGCTTAAATATATTAACATCTATCCCTGACATGTATGTGAGTGGTCAGATCAGACCACCTTTTCAATCTGATGAGGGGGCAGTTTTATGGGAAGTGGTAGACGGCGGAGGAGGTAATTATGTTCCTCCCAACCCCATCCCACATGCTCCACGCTCCCCCCTACCCCACCCCCCTTTCTCTCTTGCTATGACCATGTAGAGGCTGACCTGCCATGGCAGTGGTCATTTTCAGGAATCTGTACGTTCTTTGCTACATTATCCTGCGCCGCTGCTGCCGCTGCTGCAGCAGCACCACGTGGGAACAGGCTGGTATCAGCTTGTACCAGGCGAGGACAGGGGAAGGACTGGATCTGTCAGAGTGCATCGACTCTCAGGCGGCCACGTACGCCGGCGCTGTGCCTCTGCCCCGGCCCCTGCCACACTCCCACTCATTAATGGGCCCGGCCCTGACAACTGATCCTAATTGCCTTTGAACAGCTCTTCATGTATTATTGGTGCCTGACTGCCTTGGTTCATGTCAACAAGCCATGGGAAGCAGGGACAGGGTAGCCACAGCCATCGTCCCTCTTTGTCTTTTACATACAGGATGATGTGGAGATAGACAGACACTGTAAATATACTGTATAAACATCTTGTATGTACATGGACACATAGGTGGAAATATTTTACCATCCTAAACCACCATGGAAGCTTCAAGATACCAGCACCCGACCAATACTGGATTTTTGGGACCGATATGATACAGGAAATTCAAAAAAACAAAAAAACAATAACAATATCGATAAATCATCCAATATTCTTTATATAGAATATATCCCTCAAATGTGGTTATCAAACACTTGACAAAGATATGTAATGGAGACAGGATATTTTACAGTTTAACAATAAAGCTGATTGTCCCATATTATATCAGGGCCCTGAAACACTAAACTTACACCAATATTTTTAATAGTTATGAGTATACTATATAAATACTATACTATAAATAAAGTATAAATGAAAACAACAGAAATAGAGCAAAATATATGTATATATTAAACTCAAATTTGGAAAAATAATCAAATATACTTAGAATGCTGCCCATAAAGCAGGGCTTTTTCAACCTTTTATACCTTCTGATATTGACCACCTTCCAAAAACAGATCCATTTTGTGTCACTGCATCTGAGGGAACGTTAGGTAGCTAACCTGCTCATCTCTACCTGATGATGTGTCTTGATTGTCAGGATGAAATTAAATCGTTACTGGTCACTGAAATCATGCATTTTAATTGGACATTTTTTATTTATTTTTGTCGGGCTAGTATTTTTGGCAACTAACTTGCCCAACCAGACAAGTGGTAAAGAGCTGTGGTATTAAGCTGAATATCTGAAAAAGCAAGAAATGTAACTTCGGACTTTGAGAGACTCGGGTGGAGATTTTTCACTATTTTTTGATATTTCATTGCAGGCCTTGACTTAACATGGCAATTATTTTTTTGTCTTTGTTCATACAGGGGCAAGTAAAGATTGACTTCTGGCAAGTGGATTTCTGTGCCACTTGCCCACCTGGGCAGGTGAAAGAAATCATTAATGTTTAAGCTGGCAGCTAGCTTTTTACCTAGTTCTGTAAATTATCTTGATTTTAATTAACCATGTGGCAGTACCGCTGCCTCTGGAGCCCACTAGATGGCGCTCTGAGATCCACCAGTGGCTATAAAGCTAACAAATAACTACAATCTGCATTATGTTCTGTTTAATCATATCGGACAGCATATACACTGATACTGATATAGACTGATATCACTGTGAAAGGACACCATCAAGACAACCATATCAACCAACCAGTATATCCGTCAGACTCTAAAAGAGACACAGGTGTCTGTTGTCTCTAGTGAATAGTCACCTTTGCAGATTTGCAAATTACTTTACTGCATTCTGTGTAAAACAACATTATGTAATTATTTTTGTGAATAGAATATATTAGAACATTTAATAAAATGTAGTTGAATTTAATCAGATATGATGTATGAATATGATTGTTTTTGATAAATGGTCAAATCTGCTTGCTTTTTTAATTTGACAGAATCACATGCTACATGAGTGTGTCTATGTGTGTGTGTGTGTGTGTATATGTGTGTGCTTGTTTGCTTCTCACTTTGTCACTGCTGATGAGCAGCAGAGGGGCGAATGGTTCAGAGACATCAAGAAGGCATCTGAAAAGCGTCATGTAAAGATCCCACCACCGCCAATATCTGCCAAGACACTCATGCTATTACAATCGCAATCACAAACACTCAGTCAAAACACATCATTATTTGTAGTCCCATGTGTGAATTATTACCCCATATCCAACTATTTACTTCCCATTTTACCCTTCTATTTGAATAGGGGGGAAAGAGGAGAGGTGGGGTGGTGGCGTGGCTTTTTTATTTGTGGAATGAAATAACTGAATACCAAATGCATAGATAAAAAGCATAGCGGCGTGTCCTGTCCACTCCCATCACTGTCTGAGAGAGGAGAGATGTATGACCATCCCATTACTATGGTAACTAGCCACTATATTCAGAGCTGCCCGGGTGTGTTTCTTCCCCCTGCAGTGACGAGAGGGCATAGCTGACAGGCCCTACACACACACACACACACACACACACACACACATACACACAGATAAGGAGGGTCTGGAAGATGCTCCTTGTGAAATATACACATGTGTTGCAAATACAGACAGAACAATACAGGGGCCAGTTCCCACTCATACTAATGTGGTGACATACAGAAACTAATAGGGAACAGTGTCAGGAAGAAATGTAACCTGCTACCTTTTCAACATTTTACTCAGCCAAAATATTTTATCCAAAACAATAGACTAGAGCTGGGCAATGTGTCCGTATTACGTCCTTATTGTGACATGAATGTAGATACTGTCTTGAATTTTGGATATTGTTGTATGGCAGAAGTGTTGTCTTTTCCTGGTTTTAAAGGTGTTTTACAGTAAAGTGATGTAATTTTCTGAACTCACCAGACAGTTGTATTCAAAAATCTCATTGTGTTAATATTTTGTGAAAGCACCAATAGTCATCTCTACAATATTTTCACAATATCTGTAAATATTAAGGTATTTAGACAAAAATATTTAGTTTTTTATTTGATTTGGACCATATTACCCAGCCCTACTTTATATGCTATTGTGTATTTTAACAGCATACCCTGTTTGAGAATTCATGGTATTTTATTTTAGAGAAAATGTGTAGGGCTGCAACTAACAAGTATTTTCATTATTCATTGAATTTAATTGTGTGGTCTATAAAATGTCATAAAATGGTGAAAAATGATGATACAGATGAAGTGCCATATCACCTTATCATTATTATCGCTGTATTGTTAAAATGTGCTGAAAATGTTTGGAAAGTCCTGATACACTAAAATCATTTCGCTCAGTTTTAATTTGAAAACCTCTCAACAATTTGAAATGGCATCATGTCCTTTGCGATGTCATTGTTTTCTTGCCTGTGTCTCAAAGAGAAGTTTTCTCAGGGCACTTTTCATGTAGAGCAGGTCTAGACTGCTCTATATGAAAACCCAATTGTTCCCACCAAGAGCAAGCACTGAGGCAACTGTGGCAAGGAAAAACTTTATTTTAACAGGTGGAGACCTTGAGTGTATCCAGGCTTTTTATTGATAGTGGCTTAAAAAATATCGAGATTTATTTATAGGCCAGATCACCCAGCCCTACAATAGACACAGAATTTGAGGAATTTATCAGAAAGATAATTTCTTTAATTAAATGTAATTAATTTAATCAAACTTAGGCAAATAAGTACAAGAAAAACTGCATTATGCTTTCATATTTTTTATGTATAGCTACCAGCCAAACAGAACTGTCCAGCATTTTATTAATAGTGTTTTGTTAGCACAGAATAAATGTGGTAACAAAACAAGAACCATGATTGATATGTTCTCAACAAACACTAATTGTTACCAACCCAGACTGTTAAAGATGGCTTGTTGTTGCAGCAGATTCACCTACTGACTGCTGCACAGCACTGTACTGTAGTTTGTTTATTTTTGGAAACATGCTGTTATACATGATTTCTGTAATTATAATACTCTGCCATGTTTCTGTCTGCAATTCTATAAGATGCACACGCCTCTGGTTAGAAGTGATTATTACATCCACATGCAACAGTGTGCGAGCATTTTATCTTCATTTATTGGACATTTTTTTAGCAGTGCTACAGATGACTCAGAAAAGAGTTAGCATTTACATTCCATTTACTTTTGGCCACTCGCTTCATCATAAATTTCTCATGGAGCAATTCTTCTGAGTAGTAACTTTTAACCTGGGTCGTTCATTTTTCAAATGCCATTGTCATCAAAGCACGCTTTACTGAGGTAAAAACTGCTGCTGCAGATGAATAATATACAGTCTCCTGTTTTTTTTCTGCGGACATATCAGCATGTTCACTTTTAATATATATTTATTATTGATATTATGGATTTATTATGTAAGAGGATGTCAGGCCCCGCGAGTCTAAGTAATGTAATGAAGTAGAGATGCTCAGGGTAAGAGTTCAATATAATATAGAGTACACAATATTTTCCACATGTCGAAATTTATTGAGTTGAATTTGATGCTCTGACACAAATGTGAACATTTGCTCTATTTTTCAGTAGAGATTCAGGACAGTTTCAGCACGTTGTATTTTATCAGTGAGAATACTGTACACTGGTGCACATTTACAGTAAAATAACCTTTCAAAGTAAATATAAACACGTTTCTTATATAGAAAATCATTCTTTTTAAGATTTTAGTTTTATTTTATTTCATGTTTTTACTGTTCATCTTTTTATTGACATCTTTTGGCCACACTGAATTTTCAGTATTTAGCAATAAAAATAAAGACGGAGCAACACTTAGTGCTGATATTGCAATGAAAACCCAAACAATTTTAGCATTTTCTCTTCATCCATATTCCTGCATTTCACTGTTGGAATTTGCAGCTTATTTATGCAAACATTTTGACTTTGCTTAAGAAAAAAAGGAAAAAGAAGAAAATCCAAGAAGACTTCGAGGCTGTCTAGCCAGCCTGTCCATGGACTGAGTGGACTTTATATGTACAGCATTGTTGATGCTCCAGCTGCCTTTTTAGTGCAGCCATACTGCCATCTGTTGAGAAGACAAGGGACTGCATCTCTGTTTGCTCTCCTCTGCATTTTCTGCACCGTCTTGTTCACTCTGTCTTTCATGTTTTGTTTGTCTGTGATTCATCTTGTACTTGTGAACTTCATGTTGTGTCCATTACAAGCAACAGAGTAGCAACAGGGCAGAGAAAACAGGGTCTGTGTGTGTATGTCTAACTGGATGCTTTGGACGTGGACGCTGAGGACTTTCCTCTCTGGACCAGCGGCTTCATGTCGCTGGGTCGCAGGCTGATTTGTTTTTGACATTACACGGTCTCATGCAGAATAGACATTTCACACTGTGGTCGTATCCTTCATACCGCACACACAAACAGACTTACTGAACTTCATGTTGACATGATTCTTTTGTGCCCAGGTTAAGTTAGTGCTCCCATTACCAGCCAGACTGAGATATCAGCTTCAAAAAGAGGAAAAATATGAAAAGACAGAAGAGACGAGGTGGTCACAGCTGGGAAGGGAGAAAGAACGGGGGTTGAGGGTTGCAGTTTCAGCATCATTCAATCAGACAACATGCCCCTCAGCTGAAACAGCGAGACCCTCCCCGATTCTCTCGAATTAGGGAGATTAGCGGGAAAGCACATAATGCAGGATGATGGAATTTGTCATAATTTGCATTGTCCTGGAAAGATTCGGTTTGATAGAGCGATGCATGGAGGGGCTTGTCATGTCCCACGGGCAGGTCATAGAGGAAGCTTGGCAGAAATGATTTTTGCGATATGTGCATCAGTCGTAAAAGCCTCACAACCAATTTGTCAAAAAATGTGAGGTCGGGACAGTTGAAGGCAGCAGGGCATTTTGCCTAACGCAATGAAAAACCATGCCCTTCCATCACTCTTCATCCACAGCTCAGCTCTGGTGTGGCTCAGTACTCCACAGCAGCAGACAATATGTTGTTTTATTTAATCTTATTTCCTCACTTTAACATCATTATTGCAAGAGTAAATTTAAACAAGAACTAAACACAAAAACATAACAAATTTTATCAGAAACCAGTGCTGTTTTCTTGTAAAAGTATTGTTTTTTTTTTTTATGATGGTGGGAAGATTTATTTATTCGTTTATTCATGCCCGGTGGCATTCAGATGTGTCTCCCTGAGCATCCAGCAGTCAGGCTCCCCTGACCTTGCTTATAGTACTGAGCGGCAGCAGCTCCTGACCACCATAAAGTTGACCAGAACTGACATGACAGTGTTACTCTTCCACACGGTTCAGTGTCTATGCAGTGGGCATGTCGAGGGCAGACATCCAGGCACAACAGAAAAATACACATAAGCTCGGAGAAGGTGGGGGTTGGGGAAAGGCCAGTGTCCCCGGCTCAGACTGACCACACGTTGTCTCAACAATGGCTCATTATAGTTGTGTAATTTTGAGCGTTCTTCTAAATTTGTCGCCATCAAAACCTTGTGTTTTGAGCATATGCTTATGGTTTGTTTTCTGAATAAATGTGCAGTTTTAGACCTGAGAGAATGCATTCAGAGATGCCCTATACTTGCCTTTCTTTGTGCACTTCATACGGTTATTTATGTCGCCGTTTAAGTAACACTGATTTTGTGTGACAGTTGAGCATACAGGGGTTAGGCTCAAACTGGAGCACAAACAGGAAGCAAAAAATAGAGATAGTGAAAAAAAAAGAGGAGGGAATAAAAAAGGCAAATATCTCCCTCCCCCTTCCCATGAAGCCTTAAATGAGAAGCCTAACATGGGGAGAGATTCTGTGGAGGGAAGAACGGTTGTGGTTCTCCTGAAAGGTTTGTATTTGTAGAAATGAGGTGTCAGAAGAGGCAGGATTTCCTCAGGGCGCAGCACAACATGAGCCCATCTCTTATCATTTCCCACTCCCAGACGTGATCTGCTTTGAATGCACTAATGCTGAAAGAGCCCCACAGACTTGAAGCCAGTTCAAGATGAAATCACAGCACACATCCCTGACAAACTGCCATCCACCACACAAGGATTAAACAGTCGTTGCATATCAAATCCCCGCCAAAAAAGCAGAAATAATATATGCACTTAAATACATTCAACAAAACTTCAACCTCAGTTTTTTGATCCGCACATTTTGAACTATTTTGAGCTATTTGCCAACCCCTAAAATATTCAAGAAAAGAAGAAAATTACTAAAGCGAAGACAGAAAATTGGAAATTTGTCACATTTATTAAGAATGTTCCATACGGGATTAAAAGTGATCCAAAGAGTGTCCCATTTACAGTAAATATACCAAATTAAGTTTTGAATGGAACATACCAAGTTAATGCAGCATCCTTGGTTTGAATCTGGCCCTAGTGCTTCTCACACAACATGCTTCTTTAACATTTTGTCTATATCCACTATAAACTATTGCCAAGCTTCAACAATTAATCATTTAATCGGCTGTTAAATTAATGGCCAACTATTCTGATAATCGCTAATCTTTTTGGGTCATTTTTTTTTATGAAATGTGTCCAAATTCTCTGATTTCAGCTTCTCAAATGGCAATATTTTCTGGTTTTCCTTAGTCTTTTATGACAGATGTGGACAAAAAAAGACATTAGAGGGTGTCCTTCTGGGCTTTGGGAAACACT
This sequence comes from Lutjanus argentimaculatus, assembly GCA_034769285.1. Lineage (NCBI taxonomy): Eukaryota > Metazoa > Chordata > Actinopteri > Lutjaniformes > Lutjanidae > Lutjanus > Lutjanus argentimaculatus. Next base: position 22,762,967 of record JAWZSL010000003.1, on the reverse strand, counting down.
GATTAATATTTTTCACCATTTTCTGACATTTTTATTGACCTAACAACAAATAAATTAATCAAGAAAATAACTGACAGATTATTCGTTAATAAAAATAATCATTAGTGTGTTGCTCCCAGGGTCCCCTCCTATAAGGGTCTGGGGGTGACCCAAAGCTGGTCCAATCAGTTAAAAGGAGGGGGGGATTTAAAACACATAAATAATCTATATATAAATGTGGTCATAACACCATTAAAGTTCAAATTTCCTATCAGTTACTACAAAAGAACAACAACGTGGCTAAAGGTGCCCCAGTTTTGCTCTACTGCCAGTGGATGAGGCAGCACTCCCTCAGACTTTTTCTGTAATTTCTTGCTAATATTAATTTTATTATTAGTAGTAGTATTTTTTTTGTAGAATTGCTCAATTCACCCCTTATTTATTTTTTCTTCTCTTTTTCTACTTCTTTTCTTTTTCATGTTCTGTTATACTGTTTTGTTTTGTATTTGTACTGTTTCATCCCTTGTCTTGCAATAAATAAAGTTTAAAAAAAGACAATAAACATTAATGTCAGCCCTAAACTATAAAATAAACTTGTAAAACTTTCAAAAATAATCTTTAAAAAGTTTAAACTATGAGTTGGAAAGCCTTTCCCTGGCGCTCTGAAAATGAACTCATTTACCATACTCCACGATGAGGCTGTAAACAACACTCAAAAGATGTAGTAACATCACTATGAAAGGACTTATCAGAAATATTAATTACATTTTGCATTTGATTGCCCACCCTGTAGCTTCTACTGTACTACCATTACCCTTTTAGCTTGGTTACATGTGTCCTTGCATGAGGGAAAAGTTACACCATATTAATCTAACCTATTTTACACATTTTGTATTATCATTTTCCTGGTTAAATTATGCATGAGGTCTCAATGGGGAGAAATGTGACCATTAGCATATCTGATAGGAGCCGTGGAGCAGTTTTCCACCTCTCTCTGTCCTTGGAACCAGGCAGAAAAACCTGACTGTTCGTCAATACCAGGTCATTTTATCCAGGCCAGCCCAGTTCATCCATACCATTCCAAAGCTCCGCTAATGACACTCGGAGACATCTTCAACACGATGGGGGCCCAGAGGGCTCCAACACCAATGTGAATATAGTCTAGCACTGTCTGGTCATCTCTGGAAGCCCTCTGACAAAAACTGCAATTAGAAACACCTCAGACACACCAGCCTGAAACGAGACACCGTTAAGGGTTGGAAGCGGACACAGCCAGGCGCTTCCTGAGTACATTTACATGTATGTTACTGTCTGCAGCTCGCAGGGATGGAGGGAGACAGAGAACGTCTTGGGGGATGTTGACCTTTTGACATGTCATTGGGTTTATTAGAAAAGCGATGCTGTTGTAACCATGAAATAAAGGTTGGTAAAACATGAGCAAAAATACAGCTAAGTAGGAAAGAGTGTGTTGTGATCACTTTAGTTGTTGGAAGTTATTGGAAGCTTGTTTGTCCAATTTTACTGTCAGGGCTGGTTGATCCTTAAGTAGTATTGTCATATTGCCTCTACTAGGGCTGCAACTAACAATTATTTTCGATTAATCTGTTTTTTGTTTCCTCAATTAATTGATTAGTTGTTTGGTCAGTTAAAAAAATAAGAATATTGTGAAAAATGTTGATCAGTATTTCCCAAAGCCCAAGATAACATCCTTGTTTTGTCCACAACCCAAAGATATTCGGCTTATTGTCATACAGGAGTAAAGAAACCAGAAAATATTCACATTTAAGAGGCTGGAATCTGAGAATTTTGACTTTTTTTTCTTAAAAAAATGAACCCAAACTAATTGATTATCAAAATTCGTGGCAATTAAATTAATAATAGATTCGTAATCAAATTACGCATTGCAGCTCTTGTTCATGTGTTGTTACAGTAACATACAGAGTGACAAAATTCTCAAAGAGATATCGTGATATTGTTTTTCTGTTTAAATTATGGCTGTCACAATTTCAGATTTTTCACTACATGATTATGATGGCCAAAAGAATTCACGATAATGATATTATCACAGTATTTAAAGATAGTTAAAAAAGAAAATAATAATGCTATCAGTCAAATTCATCTTTAAATTTATTTATTGTGTGTTTTGTTTTAAAAAATGGGGGTCTGTGGTCTAATTTGTATCAGTTTATGGGTCTTTGACGTGAAAACATTTGCTGCCTCAATGCGTCAACTTTTGAAACTTAGGTACTGCTTTGATATTTCTTATGATATGAATTTTGCCCAAATTGTCTGCCTTTAGGTGTGGGTTTTCTCTGATGGAAAAGCTGATCTAATAATCAAAAATTGTTCCTTTTTGTTCCCAAAGGCAGCTGCTAAAACCTGAAATTTCTGAAAAAATTGGACAGCAAATATATTTTACGATACCTCTAGTGTCAATCAGTTCAGTTTTTCAATTCAAGTTTTGTTGTGAAATATAAAAAATGAAGATAAAAACAAACATTTGACGAGTCGACTAAGTGGAGCAAACATGAGTTTACTTTTTAATCATTTTGACATCTTTAGTAAGCACCATCAAATACTGAAAATTAAATACCACTCTAATACTTTTTGTGACATGAATTTTGTCCAGAATTGCCCACACATTATCTCTGATTGAAAAATGTATGCAGGATATGATCAAAATTTATTAATTTTGGCCCTAAAAGCCATTTACTAAAACCTGAAATTTCTGAAAAGTCATGACAGCAACTATCAGATATAATTAAAGCACAGTAGAGCAGCAATAAACCAACATGAACATGGAGTATTGATTCACTGGCCCTTTTCTCTGTGGGCCATTTAGACTGCTAAGGCTAGCATTTGAAGAATACTTACCTTGTTATAGAAAGTTTAATGTCATATGCAATTGTTTGACCCTTATGAATATTAAAGGATCCCATCTCTGTCCTATTAAAAATGCATGTGGCATTGTGGTTGTTGATCACGTTTAGAACGCCCATGCAAATTGGACTGTCTTCGCTGTCAAGGCCTAAGATGAATAATGTAGTTGTGTTGTATATTCAGGGACACACCATTGACAGTCAATTAACAAGTTTGATTGGTGTGTGAACTCATTCTTTTGAACTGTTAATTTTATGTAAATAGTATTCGCTCTCCCCTTCTCTCCACCGTGTCTCCCCCCATCCAGGTTCGCCACAGATAGATGTGCCCCCACCACCACAAAACCCCCAAATCCCCAATTCCACCTCCCACTAAGAGTAACCAGAGCGGGATCCTTAATAATTGATCATCACACACCTGCTTGGTAGAAGCTATGGGAGTCTGCCTTTAACAGTGAAGGGGCCCCATGCTAGCCGCTTTTGATATTCAAATAGACAAATGGTAACCAGCCTTTATGAATTCAAAATGGAGCGAGCTCTTTTCATGGGGACCAGCTTGTTAAGAAATTCTGGCCACCCGTCCAACCTGATGGAGCCCTTCTTTGTCGGAGTGGATATGATGGCATTTGATGGCTCATAAATGGAATGCCAATGACAATTTGTTGTTGATGTGTGGGAATCCGGCTTTTATGTGAGGCAGACATAGTAACACGGACGCTCGGGCAGATTGTGCTCACAGGTAAATGATCCGGTGATTGATCCAACTGGTTGAAAGCAGCGAGGGCCTTATCTCCTCCCCTTTCTTCCCCCTCACTCACTCACTGACTCACTCACTCGCGCCCATCTTCTCTCCATCTCCTGTCTCCCGCACTGTCCCAGTAATTTGGAGCAGCAGAGATGGAAGCTGAAGATTCATCAAAGTTGACAAGTGAACCCAGGAGCCGGGGATCATGGCAAACCCATCTGATTATGGAAATGGCCATGACTGTGTCTGCCCTCTAGCTAAATAGTTGTGTGGCTAGCATCTTGTTTTGCTAGTGTCTCATAAAAGAAATACATTTCAGCAAGAGGAAAATATTATTCATTTATATATTTTCATTTTTCTTTCTTTGAACAAGTTGTGTCATGGCTGCGTAGGCTCTATCAAACTGAGTTAAGTAAATAAGACAAAGGGCTTGTTGGAAATGCGTCTAAAGTAATATTTTTGGGGCTGTATTAGAGAAATTTATCTTTACTTATTTTAAATCTTAAGCTAAGAAGAGGCTATGATAGGATTTTCCCATTATGCATTATAGAACCAAAACTTAACTAACATTAGGAATTCTATCTTTATCATCCTGTCTTATCTCAGGTTAGGAAGTCCTAAATACTCAGTCCAACATTGCTCATTAATATTTATCTTTGTTACCTAGCAACCAACAGTACTTTTCTCATATCGCCAAGCTAAACAATTTTGTAACCGTTGGTTTTTAAACATACTGAAACGTACAAAAATGGACAACAACAGACACTAAACTTCAAAAGAGATGGGTTAGAGATGTTGGTAACGATGTCCTTTTTGGGAGATTTACAACAATGCTAAATCAGGAGTTAGAGACACAGAGTATCCACCACACATTGTATAAAAGCAATGAAAGAGCAGCCATACGTAAACTAACGCAACTTCTACTACTGATACGCTACTGTTAGCAAACAACACTGTTAGCTACTGTTAGCGAACACTACTGTTAGCTACCATTAGTCACTGTCACCGTCGCTGTCAGTCCTAATCTACTCTATTCTAATTCTGTTGGCTGACACTAACATTAAGTAGTGAACACTACTGTTAGAGAACACTACCGCTAGTTATTGTTAGCTGACACTACAATTACTTAGTGAACGCTACTGTCAGCTACAGTTAGCGAGCGCTAGCTTTAGCTACTGTTAGCTAGTTAGTAAGTTAGCTACTATTACAGTTGGAGAAGTGAAAGCTAGGACAGCTGAACGATTATCTTAAAGTTTATTTATTTATTTTATTTCAGATGTTGGGAAGTTAGGATGTTTGATGAATAAACAATTCCTATCTTCGTTTAGGATAGAGTTAGGACTTATAGGAACTGGTCATCGGTATTTTGCTTTTTTAATCCAAAATCAGGTCTTAACCCTAATTGCCATGGTTCCCAAACAGTGAAGATAGGAGGTACAAGTTAGTAAGTTTCTGTAAGACGGCCCCTGGTTAACGCTAACCCTGTTAATCTGGCTGTAAAACATGATACCCCTGGCTGTGTCTTTACTAATCAGTAAAGGACCTTGTCTCGGGCCAAGTTTCAATTGATTCAGGCCTTCCTGATCCTCCCAGGAGATCTGCATGTGCTCAGGGGTCCCTGCAATTATCAGCATGTCACCAACAGCTATTTGCATTGACCAACAGCTAGTGTCCTGCACTAATGTCATCTAACCTCAAACATCAGTGAACTGCAGGGTCTCTAAAGACCTGACCTCCTTAATGCTACTCATCCGCACTCATCTCTCTGCATTAAACAGATGGATTTTTTTTTCAGGTTTCATTATACAAGAAGCTTAATTCTAACAGAGGTATTTAGCAGAGAATTGAGCTTATTATCACATAGTTAATTGTGCTTATAAATAACACTGGTGCCACAGAGATACATTGGCAGGCTTCTCACAAAATACCTGCTTGTGAAATGAGAATTGTTGGTGACAAGATGTCGAAAAATGGCAGAGGTGGAACTTGTTAATTAATGCAGCGCTGCTCAAACATACACTTATAATTAATGTTAATTTGATTATAGCACCTCACTGGTGAATATTGTACTTTTTTTTTTTTTTTTTTTGAAGTTTGATGACTTTGTTTTCTGGTTGGTTAAAATCCATGCTTTCAAGTTCATAATTGTCTAATGAAATATAAAATGTAATTTTCTACCAAGAGTTTTGCAGTTTGCTGAAATTATCCAGTCTTGATAGTGCATTGTACAGTGTGTATTCCTTTAGTCAGTCATTTTGATCACTACTAAACCTACCCTCCTGGAACAGTTCTCTAAAAGGCTGTAATGAAGTGTCAAACATTGACTAGTAGAGAGATGTAAGGCTTTGGCCTGTGTGATACGGACAAAATCAAATATCACAATATTTTTCACCAAACACCTTGATATCAATATTGCGACAGTATTGCAGGGATGATTATTGTTGCTTTCACAAAATATTAACACAATAGTCTGAGTTCAGAAAATTATGTCACTTTACTGTAATGCAGCCTTTAAAACTTGGAAAACACTTATGCCATATAGCAACCAATCAATTGATTGTTCAGCCCTACAATATCATAACAAAACTATGGCCCTTATTTGTTTTTAGCCATACTAGTGGCTCTAGGGATGGCAGTGGTCTGGTTGGTTGGTTGATCCCACAAGATTGAATTACTTCAACAACTATCTGATGGATTGCCATGAAATTTTGTACAGCCGTTCATGGTCCCCAGATGATAATTCTTAATGATTGTGGTCATCCTCTGACTTTATACTTAAGTCAAAGTTTTCATCTATCTCATGAAATATTTCAAAATCTACTGGATGGATTGGCACAACATCCATGGTTTCCATGACATGTGATACAGGCGTTCATGTTCCCAGCAACCAAAATAAAACTCACCAGAACTGTTTTGGTTGGTCTTAACACTGGTTTGGACAAAATAAGTCTTTAATTCACTAAGTTAAATGCGAAAATATTCTGGTTCTACCAGCTGTTTTCCTCCTACTCATCCTCCGGCTCAGTGGGTGTGTACTTTGGTACTCTGGTTAGAGGCTGTTGTGTATTCTTTGGAGGCAGACCATTAAATTAGCAAAATGAAATGACAAAAATCGCTCCAAAAGCAACTGGTGATCAGCTCAGCCAGTCACTGATATATTTGACCAGTCGCCCCAATACCTTCTATCACAATTATCATTGTGAGCATGTTAGCATCCTGACATTTGCATTTAGCTCAAAGCAGCACTGTGTGAAGGAACAGCCTCAACAAGCCACTAGTTTTGCTATAGACTCTATCTTGCAGATTTTACCAAAATAAAGCCCACATTCTGTTTTTCTTGTATGCTTTTTTCTCCAGGTTGATCAGACGGTTTTCTGTGCTGGCCAAATCGCTCTGGTCCCCTGCACCATGCAGCTGGCAAAGGCTGGCACCAGGACGCAGGCCTGTTTGTCTTTCAGCTATGTGAAGAAGGTTCTGGAGGCAGTGGTCGGCGGCCTGACGCTAGCTCATGTTGTCCAGGCCCACTGCTACACCACAAGACACCAAGACATCCCCATCATCAGGGCCGTGTGGGAGAGCATGCTGAGGGCCACAGAGGAAGAGGAGGTCAGAGATTTTTGTTTATGAAATATATACCAGTGGTTAAGAAGAAGAGCAATGACTGGCTGTTTTATTATAGATGCAAAAGAAATATTGATCATACTTATAATACGATACTACTCCCACATAGAATGAACACATATTTAATGGATTAAAAGACAGTGGGATCCATGTGTCCATGAATAAGTAAAAAAAGAGAAACTTGATATGTTATCCAAGTTTTTCAGAGAGGCCTTTCAGAATTGTATTTTATAGTTGTGAAATAAGGAAAAGTTCCTCACCCCTCTCTGCCCCCTTGAGACCCAAGCCGCTGCGACTGATATTTACCAGTGAGTGCGCTCATGAAAAGTTGATGATGTGGGAAACGCTGGTGTCTTTGATAATGTGGAGCTTGGCACAGAAGCAGATGTCTTCCTCAGAGCTTCCCTAATCCTTTGCCCCCACACACCATTTTGGAGCTCCGTTCAACTCTCAGAGCAGCTTATCCCCCCACTCCACCCCTCTTTCCTGCCACCTCCCTCCATCCCTCCCTCCATTGCGCCGCTCTGGCTTACAACCCCTGCTCCATACGTCTAATAGGGGCACGAGTCTCCCCTGGCAGCCCTTCTCCTCCCACAGTAATCTGTCTAGCCATGGGAATAGGGCCTAAGGGAGAGAGGCAGGAGCCCACCTCCAACATGTGGCTCTGCTGAGTGGTGAACGGTGTTAAAGACGAGAGAGAGGATGTCAACTTTGTGTCAATTCTACAAAAATATAGCAATATATAGTTACTTAAGGCCAGCAGTCATATTCTGAGGACTTTCAAATAATATTTTCTGAATTTAAAGTAATATATATAGTGTAATAATGGAATTGAAATACTTGCTACTCTGACAAGGTACATTCACAGTGTCCTCCTTTGAAATTTCCATTCTGAGCCAGAATGGCTGTTTTTGTTTGCCCATTTCAGTTTCTTTGGAGTTCAAATTATAGCAGAATGTTTGCTGAATGAGTAACTGTCTGTTTAAGAGTTGTAAGAAATCATTGATAATCTTTTAGAGGGAATAGATGTTCGTAATGGTTAAATTGAGCAATATGTCAATGGAGTTTGCAGTGTTCCTGCAGCCTGCTTGAACTTCCTTGAATCTTGGGAGGATGAGGTGGGGGGAAACAACTCACTTTAACCATAACTTGTATATTAAATAGGATTTCCACCTATTTAATGTACTGTCTGTGGCTCCAACTCACTGTTTGGACTGCAATACTGATTTTTGGATGCACGGTTGTTACAGCTTGCTCCTGTAAATACGTATATGACAGTTTTTCTTATCTCAGTCAGGAGCTGGTGTCTGTTTGTGAATTTGTATGACATATTGTATCTCACAGTAGTAGTAGAAATCTTGAAAGCGCTGTGAGTGCACCATTAATTAAGCATGCAGATTGGGTTGTTCAGATAACAAGGCTAGCTGAGGGCAAAGCTTTGGGACCAGTCTCATGTCAGAGGTCACTGAAGATGGACAACATCGTCCATCTGTTGTGCGTCCATGCAGCGTGTCAGAACAATCAAAAAATATTCATTTAGCTGACCTATGATTGCCACCAGGAGACCATGTTTTATTTTCAGCTGATTCCCAGGTTAAGCAGCTGTGATTGACAGCTCCAGCTGTAAACAGGTTAGTTCTCCCCCTTAAGAGCAGAGCTAGCTTAGTTGGTGGGTTACTGACCTGACCTCGTGCTCTTTCTTTGCCTGTGAAGCAGATCATCTTGGTGTGACTTCCCAGCTTGGTCGTCACACTTTCCTTTCTTTTCCACTTCAAATGCAGATGTGTAAGTGCAGCAGAGGATAGGGAAAGCGGCTGTGGTGGTGGGAGGCTACTGTTTAATCCCAAACTTGGGGCAATGCTCTCTTCCTTGGGTGCAGATTATACAAAGTACCGGTGCTCATTTGAACTGATTGTAATTAGAAAGTTTAACTCAAACACTAGGTCAAACACTGATAACACAACTCCCACAGAGGACATTAGGAAAAAAGGGCTTTATTTTATAGGCTTCATGAGGTGATGTCTTTAAACATACAGGGAATTCAAATTTACATAATTGTGCTAACTGTATAAGTGAGGTGTAAAGTTTAAGTTTTAATTTTTACAACCTTTCAAAACAGAAGCTATAAAATAAAGTATTTTACAGAAAGAGGTAAAAACAAAGAAAATAAAAGGAGAAAATAAGACCAATAAAACAATATGTTAATACGGGGACACAGACCAACCTCGGACTGTATAAAAGAAGTAGACATAGCCACTGTGACATCATCCATTGGCTTGTTTTTGGAGCCAGGACTGGCCATATTTTGATGAGTTGGCGGAGATGGGAAGGAGTGGGCATGGACAGTCTGTGATTTATTAGTTGATCAATTACTTACTCGAGGTATTAGTTTTAGTTAAGAACTTTTTGATACTAGATTAATTGCTTCAGTCAAACGCTAAGTTATCAGCTAACACTAGAAATAGCTAGCTAGCTATGTTAGCAAGGTACATTTCAGTTAGTCAATTAGTTAAAGTTGCATTATTAATATTGGCAATTTAAGTAATTAAATTGCCACTTGTTCATATCCCTTCTTTTTCCCATAATGCATCTGTTCTTTATAATACATCCTGATTACAGTGAACACATGTAATATCAAATTCTTTACAGGTGTATAATTAAGGTATGGATGTCGATTGAACTCCAGTTGCTAAATGTTGCATTATGTAGCATCACAGTTTTATATATAAAGATATAAAAGGCATACTTTTCAGTGTATTTTCAGACAGCAGACCTGTGAAGTGAAATGATGGAAGCACCAGTGCCTAACGTGTCTGTGAAGCCACAGGCCCATGTTGTTGTTGTGCGTTGATAATTTCTCTAATCAGGTGGATGAAGAAGCTTGCAGGGTTAATTGGGAGCATACTGGAGTCGCTACAAGTGTGAAATTGTATTTACGGTGCATTAAACCACAATGAGCCTGTTTGTCTGTGTGTGTGCAGAGGCTTTGATGAGCAGGGAGATTTTGATGTGATAAGTCAATAAATGTTAAACAGACATCCCTTTGTGTTGCAATAACAGGTTCTGAAAACGTGTTGAAAATAAAAACTAATTATTAAGCATGTTCGAATATTTTTTCGTTATTTACGCTAAAAATTAGGGGTGTAATGATGAAAAAACTCACAGTACAATAAATAACACAATAAAAAGTCAACAATACAATATTTATAAGGATATAAAAAAACTAAGAAAATGACAACTTGAAAAAAAAAATATTGCGTACAGCTTATATTTGTTTGTATAAAATTATTTTTTTCCTTTTAACTATTAAACTATTTACTATTCGTAAATTGTCTCATATAAGTCTAAGTTGAAATCTAGGTTGAAATTAGTCTTGAGAAAGTGGAGCAGCACAAAATATTATTCCCCTCAAATGCATTCAAACTAAAGTAACAAGAAGGTACAGATATTTGTGTTAAAATGTAGAGAGTAAAAGTTAAAAGTTGTTTGAAAAATAAATACCCAAGTAAAGCACAGATAACTGAAAAATCTACTTAAGCACAGTAACAAAGTAATTGTACTTAGTTACCCCCTCCTCTGGTAGAAGTCCTCTTATAAAATAAAATAATTTACCATCTAATATCATGGTATATATTGTCACAATCTGGTACAGAATTTTTTTCACAATTGTGATATTGCGATATTCATTATATCATTACATCCCTACTAAAAATACTAATACTTTCAAATGCACCATTCATAAACACAGGTTATTATGGAAATTAGGTATAGATTTTTAAAAGCAATGATTAGTTTTGTTGAAATTTTGATAAATGATTCGTTAAATTTAACAGTGCAGGGAAGAGTTTCTTCCCTGCATACCACAGTTAATCCTATTTACATTATTCTTTTTCTGCTTACTTGGGACTTTTGAAGTAAGTCTGGACTCTGGCATGGTTTTATAATGGCCTCATACCCTTAAACCTGTCCTCACCCCACTGACATGGCCCTGTGTGTTTCATTTACACAAACTGTCTGATGAGCTTCGGAGCAGACGCTTAAGAAAAAATAGTGAATGAGGGAGTGAATGGGGAGGGATATTATAGCGGACTGACAGCACTACAGTAAGTGCTGAGACATAGAGCCACATGCTGAAGGCGTCCCGCTGGGCAGGAAATGTAGGGGAACTGGCTAAGCAGCGCAGTCCCATCAGCTCCCCGCTGTTCCCCGCCTTTACACCACTTCCTTATTACCGTGTTTACCGTTCGGCTTTCACGCCTCTCGGCCCTCCAACCCGCCGCACGCTCCAGGCGCATGGACGCAAGTTGGAGGGAGGAAAGTGGGGAGAAAGAAAACAAACATGAGGAGAGGCAGGTCACACACCATCAGTATGGAGAGCTGAGCACAGCAGATCCAGACTTCATGCCTTTACCTGCTGCCTACAGAGTGACAGAGCGCTGGGGGAATGGCTGCATGCCCTACAACTGAAGTGGGATGAAGTAATGAGATGGATTGTGTTAAGTGGCTGGTGCATAGCAGAACAGAGCCCTCTACACACACTCTGCCACCCGCCTGCCCTCCCAACTTGCCACTCCAGCACTCAGCTCCACCATATATCAAAGTTTGTATTTTATAGGATTAATTTAATAAATGATCTCTGGTCATGTAGGGATGTCAGCCAGTGTTCTCCCTCTCACTCCTCTGGCAGGGACACACAGTGATGGAGCTCTGAACACAGTCAAGTCTGAAATATACACACATGCACAGTGTGCACATCCAGAAACACACACACACAATACTGTATTATTAGCACATTTAAGCTACATTCACACTACAGGCAAAAGTGGCCAAAATCTGTTTGGTTTTTTTTTTCTTTAACTCGTATGTGACTCAAATCATTTTATTTCATGACAGTATGAGTAGTACAAATTACATGGAATCAGGGGCCTCATTACAGTAACTTCCTAAGTCTGAAATCCTATCTTATCTCAGTTTTTGGTATACACAAACCTGTTTCCTAACTGCATTTAGGGAAAAATCCTTTTTTGCCTGAGGATAGAAATTTAGCTATTACAGAACCGTCATTACTGTAGAATTTAATAAGATGACATAGACTCCTAAATTCAAAATAATTGCCAAAAATGGCAGCACCACTGTTGTTAGGTCTGTATGGCAATGACAATGAAGATGGGGAACATTAACACTAAAATATTATGACTAATTAAATTTCCTGGACCATGTATCAATGGGTATATACATCTACTGCCATGATGATAAATTTTTAATTTGATCAACGTGCTGCATTTGTTTAAATCTTCTATCCTTGGCCAATAATTGGGAAGAAAACTTCCCAAAAAGATGAGGTTTTCTCTTTGCCATGACAGGATTATTGTCTCTGACTCATCAAAGCTAAAATTTAATCTGTTCACAAGTTTGCAAGCCAGTGACAAGTGAAGTAAGGAAGCAGTTGTTGAGGGTACAGGTGGTTCTGTGTAGAGTCTAAACACAGATAGAGCCAACTCACTCAGTAATGTTGGTTACACAGCAATATGTATTTAAAGTTTGCTAGCATTAACGAACATTAGCCACCAGAAGCATGCGGGTCAGTTCAGGACCATCACCAAATCACACTGGAATCTAATATAGGCCACATTTAAAAGATAATGTGGACAACCAACCAAAAAAATTAGATATGAGCAGTGAATCTGAATGGAGCAGTAAGGCTTGCAGTGTGCATGTAGCCTTATTCCCACAGAACTGCTGGACAAACTTTCCACCTAATGTAACATTTTGGTGGGTACATTAATAAAGAAACAAATGGGGACTGATGTAACATCGTCCGACAGCTCTGTGACAAAAAGTCAGCAACTGTGCCGTGACAGTAAAGTCCTGCCAGAGGCTGGAGCTGCAGTGCTGAAGTCCCCTGATCTCCTTGTGGACGGTCGGTTGGGTAGAGTACCTCAGCACCCAAGGCCTGCAGGGTGGCCTTTAAGCCTGGCTGAGCAGGACCCCCTGTCCTGTCACTTCTCTCCACAGTTCCCACTCTCTGTTCCATGTTCAATCACTATTGACAAGTGCAGGAGCAGTTCCCTCTAGGAGAATACCTAGCCTGCGCCAGAAGTGCTAATATAACATTTATCAAAGCATCGGACACGTATGTGTGCTGTCACTTTGTCTGACATGCTAAGAGCTCCTGCACTGACACGGTTATTGTTCTCTGCTCTTGTGATTGTTATTGTTGATCACTGCAAAGCAAAGCTCTCTTCAGAAATCAGCAGAGTATAGAAATCTTAACCTCTGCACACAAGCTCATTCAGGACACTCTCCAAGGCAAGAGGTTAGCTGTTGATACACAATTAAGCGCTTGCTAAAGTTTAATCTGAAGGTAAGTGCTGCTTCAGTGAATCTGGCTGATTGGGTCATGACGGGCTTGTCTGTTGGAGGGACAAAGAGGCTGTCGTCTGCTCTCGTCAATGATTTCTCCCTTTTTTTGTGAGTGAATATCAAAATAAAATGTAAGTAACCTGTTATTATTCTGCACTTACGAAGTGGGGTGTAAGTGGATGAAAATTGATCCAGCAAATTGAAAAGGGGGTTAAGTGTTTTTGCCCTATCGACTCCGACTGAAATGACGGTTATATAAAACACTCATTTCTCTCCCATTAGCAGATGAAGCCACAGCCAAGTATTATTAGAGGGCCACATTGTAGCACTGCTCCAAGACATTTTGTTAGTGCTAATGGCCCTTGGTCCAGAGGAGAGAAAACATAAAGAGATTTGGGCTCTGTGGGTAAAATTGAGGCAGTTTTCCGCTAAATGTGTGTGTGGTGAAGCTGCCATAACATGTTGTGAGTGATCTTCCCAGAAAGGTGAGAAGTCACCTTGGATAGGACCTGTCATGTTAGCAAATGCAGCTCAAAGTGAAAGCGTTTTGTTTACGGTAGCTGTGACCAGTATGGATTCTTTCTGAATTGTTTGTACGCTATCATTACCGAGGGTCACCTCACAATCTCATGTTAATTGATAGCCTGTCAATCTTGTCAAGTAAAAAGTCTGTCTTGGTGCCGTGTGGTAGAATTTTATGATGTGCTTTACAATAATGTTTAATGTTGATGGAGCCATGTTTGTGGTCAGAAAGCACAGCGTGTGTCTCAGCAGGAGGGCCATATATTTGATTGTAGTGTGTGCCACAGCACAGTATATAATTTGCGAGCCACTTCATTTGAATACCATCTGTCTGTGTTGCAGGACTTGTCGTGGGAGCCTAAGAGCAAACCTGCACCGTTATTGGTCGTCGTGGTACCTGCCTTACCCAAGGGTGCAGCTGTTGAGCTTCATGTAACTGCAGTTCAGGATGACCCCACCGAAAGGACTTCCTGTCACATGACTACAAAGGTGGCGTGTGGATCCATTGAGTGCCACACTGTAATGTCAGCTGACATGTGTAGTGCTTCGCTTTCACTTTCACTGGCTGTGCCTGGCGATAACCTGGAGGCCACCACCATGAAGGATGTAACAGAAGCGGTTGGTGCTACATTCAAGGAAGCCATGAAGAAGATGGATGCTGAGCTGTTGCCACTGTGTGCCAGGGTGTTCTACAAGTGCAGCCGCTCAGTGGCTCAGCAGATTGTTAAAGGTATGTCACCAGCAGTGATGGGAATAACACATAGTAACTAAACATTAATTGCTAACTTTTTTCAACACAGATTCAGTTGCTGAAATTTAAATGGACTGTTTACTCATTACTTTTTCCATACCTGAAAATTGTGGACAGCTGCAGAGGATAGCAGTGAAATGCAGCCTGTTCCCCCTGATTTATGATCTAACATCACCCAACCTTATGGTGAGCCTAATGTGAGCTTGCTTTTCATCATAGTATAATATAAATTGTTATTCATAGAATTATTTATTCACTACTGTAGCAGTGCCTGGTTAACATGTACGTCCAACACAGTCTGTGGTCTTCCTCTACCAAATTGTTCTGTCTAAATCAGGGACACTTTGTCTCCCACATCCCTTTTTTTTCTTAAAAAAACAATCTATTTTGTGTCACTGCATCCGTTTGCCAGCCAACAGTGGCAAAACACTTGTGTCTCTACCTGATGATGTGATGCCTTTTCCTGATGATCTGTGTGGTTGGTGTGGTGTTATTCAAACATGAATGGTAATTGAAATTCTGCATTTTTTATTAATTTAAATAATTTTTTGACTATTTTCCACAGGCCATTAGATGGTGCCCTGAGGCCCTTCACTTGGCCACAGCTCACTGGATGAGAATGGCTAGTCTACGCCATAGGAAATAAAAGTGTAGCTTACCCGTAGGAACACTTGTTGTTGCTGCCCTCTGGTGGTCAGGAGTATTACTAACTCACATTAGTGATAATGGGTACAATGATCAATAAAAATGTCACTAAAATAATATAGCCATACTGAAATAATGTAGCTATGCGTGCATCAAGTGATGCAAAAGTTACTTTATTGAGTAACTAATCATTTTATATACAGTATTTGGTAAAGTAATTCAATTACTTTTCAGTAACATCCCCAAAAAGATGAAACAATATCACACTTTGAAAAACTCACAGTAATCTCATTGATCAGTATTTCAATATTAAACTTGGTGAAACAATTTCCGTGTGTAATATATCAGGACTTTCAGCACATCTTAACAATACCAGAATAATAGTGATAACTGTGATCATTTTGGTCACTGTCATCGTAACATGATATTTTCAAGCTGTTTCATCTCTTCTTGCCGAGCACTGGTCACCAGACATGTATCTCTCTGGAGCCTCTACACATAAGCTTTGATTGATCTAATATTTACACTCATTAAGAGGATTTATCCTAAATAAGCTGTTCCTTTGAAGGCAACACTTCTGAGATACACTGCTCTCACAACTTAAGCTGCACATCACTGTATTAATGGAAACAAAGTGACAGCTCATCTCTCTCTGCACTCTCTTTTCAAAGAAAGTTTGAGCTGACGTTGGTTAAGTAAACTCCATAAGGTATTCTAGGAAGCAGTCTCTCCAGAGGATCTCCTTTTCTTCCTGTGTTTAATTATTGTAAGTCATTTGTTGTGTCTGCACTGTGTACAGTAACCCGAGCAGCTGGCACAGTCTTTTGTCATCATTACACTTTTATACGCCGCCATCTCCTGCTCCCCGGATTCTAGGTTTCTTGTCAAGGCAAATGTGGAATGGTATTTGTTTTATCCTGAGAGATGTTCTCTCGGAGGGAAAAGGGCGACGAGCACATCGATCACACGGGCTCAGTTGTCAAGTCATCGCTGAAGCAGTCAATTAACATTTTTGAATTCGTGCCAAACCAGCCATCTTACTGTCATTTTTAGCTTTGACATAACTCATCTTTTTGAGGACATGAAATTATGGTTAGCAGTGATGAATGGGAAATAGGTTGATCTGTTTCAAAAATGTGTTGATATGCATGACAGACGAACAGTGCTATTTGTTTTGTTACCTAATTATATAATTGTTATTCAGCATTGTTTCATGATATATGATGCATGTCATTGATTCCTTCTGTCATTATCCACAATAGAAGAGTCAGATAATTTAGCAGAGAGGAGGAAAGTATGTCAGATTTTATATACAAAGCTCCATTGTTGATGATAAAATAGCTGCAGATATGGTAATAAATCATATATATATATTTTAGTACATTTGCAATCAAAATGTACTATTGAAACATCTAAAAAAGTCCTCCAAAATGTAGTTTTTTCTTTTTTTTTTAGAAACCATTAAGTGTGTTGCTAGGTCATTGGTTTACTGGAGCAAAATCAACCTCAATCTTCACCCTTGAAATGTACGTGTCTTTGATTATTTGCTGCACAGACCGCTTCCCTAAAACCATTTACTGACTCATCATTGAGCTGGAATCTGTTACCTTACCCTGCACGCACAGTCAAGCCCTGCAAGCTCACCCATGGGCGTATTTATGGGTCACAGCCTATGCTCATTGGGTGATGAATCCAAAAAGTCAAAGGAGGAAAAGTAACACCTCTGGCGCTAGCAGTCACAGCCTTGCAACTGCTGCTGTCAGCGAGCAGACAGACAACAACACTGGAGCAAAATGTGACTGCACACCTCCCCCCTCCCCTTCGGTTACTTGCGTTAGGATTCACAGCTGATAGACATGACATATGCTCCAAATGAAACCTTTAAACATCTTGTCTCAACTTGTTACTTACGATAGAGAGGTTCTCGCTAAGATAGGCCCCCACAACTCAATGAAACCTCAACTTTTAGAGAAGGTCCCAAATTAGGTTTTGTGATGTTTTTATAGAAAAACAAAATGAATTCATTATTTTAGACAGTAGCTAATTGTTTTGATCTTTTTGCTTGTAAATACACAAAACATTAAACACAAGATTACCTCCAGTACTTACAATACAATACTACAGTAGCAGATTTTGGCTTCTAGCAAGCAGCAGGAACGACACTGACATGTTTTATTGTTTTAAAATGATATGGTGAACTTGTTAGCAAACAGTTTTCCCTCTCACACATCAAGCGGATATGGGGTAACATTAGCATATATTGGAAGGTGTCATTGTGTCCACCTGCTCGAATGATGTTTAAAACTCACTCTCTTTTTTAGCTCTGTTTTGGTCTCCACCATCTCCTGAGGAAAATACCTGGCTCATTAGGGGCTAAACACTTCACTATGTTCATTTCACGCTCACTGTCTGTATCTTTGGTGCTGAGTAGTTAGTGTACAAACTTAAAATTAACAATTCTGCTATAACTGTAACTGTACCATGAAAAGGAACTATAGACTTTTTCTTGATCAAACAGTTCTGGGGGCTCCCCGACAGGCCTTTTTCCACCAATATGGAACCAGCCCTATTCCAGTTTGCACACCTAATTTTGAAGTGTTCAGAGCATTTCCACCAAAAACTGAATTGGTTCAGCAAAAAAAAGTTGGTTCTTTTCTGGGACCAAAAATTAGCAGGTTGTCCCTGGGAACCAAATTGGGCGTGTCACATTCTACACATCGTTGGACATTTTGCAACACCCTCTGTTGATGAGCATCCTTGATTACAATGGTAGTGCTCAAAAGTGGTGGGAAATTCGGGCTGGCTCGTAAGAAAGCACCAAGGATCAAATTGGAAAGGAGCCTGGAGAGGAACTGCCCACCGGGGAGCTCCCTGAGAACTACACACCTTCAAGGGCTTTTTTCTGTTTGCACTCCACCAATAGGAACACTAAAGTAACATAAGCTGGCTGGCAGTTGTTATTGCAACTTTACATCACTATTGGTCCATTTGTCTGTGTTTTGTTGCATTTTTAATGCTACCATTCTGAGTTGCTGTTTGCACGGTATGTTTTTTTTTTTTTTTCTATGGTGTTTGCTGGTGCTGCATTACTTCATGTGTTCGATCAATCAATGTATACTTATATCTGGACCAACCACCGTAAACTTATGTCACTCAAAATTTCTTATGTGCTGAGAGAGTTTCCACTCTGAAGTAGGAGCTAAAAGAAAAGTACTATAAACCACCTTCTAATTCCCAGTTCTTGCAGTGTGGACACAATAAAAAGGGAGTGTTAGAACTATGAAAAAATCCTTTGGTCCAAAAACACTTCATGACAGCAGTGAGAGTGAACTAAAACAGCAAAACCATGGGCCGGAGCACCAAAACAATTAGCTAAAAGATGCTACAAAGCTTCGTAGAGCAGAGGAGAACTGCAGAGTTGGCTGGTATTTCTCTGTGGGTTCATCATTATGAACTCTGTCGAATACAAGTAGGTGTGTGATTTGTTGTTGATATAAAAATGTTTGATTATAGCTGCTTTAAAGAAAGGTGAGGAAGTTTTCCATCTTTGTGGCTCCTCTGTCTACACCCAGCCCCTCAGCCTCTTTGTTCAGTCTCATTGGACTAAATGAACAATTTTCATGAGCCAACACTTGCTAATTACCACCTCGTTTACCGGATAATTTGACCAGTTTGGAAGTCACTGTAGCACAACTAAAAACCACTGGCTCTCCCGGGCCTTGGCCACTGCTTAAAAGCCCCATAAGCCCAGCAGGCATCAAGCACTCCACACAGGAACCCCCTTTTTCCTCTTCTTTTCACCACTGCCTTCACCGACACCCCTCCTTCTATTCACTTAGGCTTACAATATTTATATATTAATCAGTTCAAACTAAAATGGCTGTTGATGTTTAGCATAAAAGGCTGTTGTGGGCATTAGTAATGGTTTGGTTTTGAAAACACAGAGATTTAACAGCAGCCCTTTCAGCTCCCTGTGTGTTCGCCGTGAAGCAGAATAATGGCTGGTCCTCTTGGGTAGATGGTTTAGTTCCATCCCATTGCTAATGTGATGGCTTTTTGAATCTTCCAGCCTCTGTCCACTGGGCCTCTCAATGAGGCTCCCCATGTAGCCCAAAGGGGGGCTGAGAAACCAGTGGGTGGGAATTGGGTGTGTGATGGGAAGTGTTTATAGGATTTTTGTGATTTTTTTACAGAAGCATTTAAAGTGATTTGAGCAAAGCAGTCTGTGTTCTTTACTCGCGTTTCACTCACAAAGACAAAAAAATACAAAATTGCATGGTCACTCAAGTCACCTTCAGCCCCCTCCCCCATGCCTCTCTTTCATGCATAAGCAGGCACGTCTGTGTACACAGACACTGAAAGAGACTCTGAAAGAGACTCTCAAAGAGAGAGCGCAATTATTTCCTATCTGTTAGTACAAAGATTAAAACATCCTGACATAAAACAGGCTTAGTGTGCAAGGTGTGATGAAGGGTGTGTTTCTTCTCGTAATGAAACCATCCCCTGTCTGTGATCTCCCAAGCTCGTTCAGTTGTCAGCTAGCCATCTCCAGAGGATCCTGCTTCCCAGGGTGCACCACATGCTCTGATAACACATATTTAGGCTTTTAATGCCCTCCAAAAAAGGCCTGTGTTCAGTGGGGGTATTTTAAGCTGTAGTGCATATTAGCTAATTAGGGTGTGTGGGCTCTTTGTAAGGATGTTTGGCATGCTGCGTGCGCTTCAAATGAAAGAGAATGAGGCTTATTAAATAGTGCCGAACTGCTCGTGTAACCTCTCTGTCCTGATTTCTCTCTCCACAAGTTCACATAAATGTCACACAGTGGAACTGCAGAACTAGTAGATGTTAATAAAAGAACATAAGTTTGTGTTTGTCCACTGAAACTCGATATAATTGGTCAGGAGAGACATTTTGACATCATATTAAACCATGGATGTATTAAAGCTGGGGTAGGCAGTTTATATTTGGTGTCATTAAGCAAAAGTTCCATAATAACCTTTAAGTCTAATGTAATTCAAGTGGCCTGAGAGAAAACTAGACTTCTGCACCCCCTCTTGGCTCTGCTTTCAGGCTTTAGAAAATCTAGCCGGTAGCGGGAGATGGGCAATCACAGGTCAGTAAGATAGTTGATTGTTGAGTCTCATTCCCAAAATGTCAGTATTTGACATTTTCAGTAATTGCGTCTGCAATTTGACAACCTGGGAAGACTCAACAATCAACTTTCTCCAGAATTGCTTACTGCACCTTCAAGGGAGAACTAGATACTGTGTTGGATAGATAGAGATGGACAACATGACCGTTACCCAAAAAATATCTTGATCACTCACTGGTTGTTGGCTGCAGTGTAGGTCATAAACCCAGCCCCCTCCATTTCATTAGATAGGACATTGGTCAAACTAAAACATCAGTGTGCATGCCAAATACATTTTTCTTTAATATGATTTCTGACATTTTAGGTAGTTCTTATCTTATTTTTCTGATCATTTTGGTTTTATTTGATGCTATGAAAAGCAGATTTCATGTCCTGATTTACAGCTGAGCCCTGTTTGCAATTGAGTCACCTCGTTGTAAGGGCAAAAACTTGATACCACAGCTCCAACCCTGATCAATACTGCGCATATTCTGGCTCAATATGACGTCACCATTGCAAGATGGCAGCACTTTTGTCCTGATTATTTTGGCTTCATTTTTGTATAGTAGGTGGAAATGGAGACGTGGTGTCCATCTTAATTTATGTCCGTGGTTGTAGGCTGGCCTCTGTTCATTCCTATAAAAGTATCTCAGTAGTGCATGAAGCAAACTTTTGGGTATAAAATTTTGGGTGGTCTTCCACATATGAATCTGCATCATGCTGCCCATAGTGCAAGCACACTACAGACTTCCAACAGCCAAGCCGGCAAATTTACAGTTTAATTCTCCTCTAACTTGATTGGGGATTGGGTATGAATTATCTTGCTCCTCTGGACTTTCTAAATATTGTTTGACCAATTGGATCATGAGTCCTGTCCAGCTGAAAGCGAACATGAAACAGTAGAATAAAGCAAATACCTGAAAGTACAAACAGTGACGCAGGAGTGAAACTAAATTTCAAACCACAGAGATTCAGTTAGAAGCAAAAAAAAAGTACTGAGAGCAGAACCCAGACTTTTAAAAACATCTTTGAGTTGAGTCTCGCAACACACCTGCCTTGGCCTGACTCTGGAAATGGTCCATCTTAGGTGCAACTCGGCACAGCTCAGCACGTTATGACTGGTAATGGAAATGCAACTCAGCTCTTCATGATTTGATTCTGTGCAGTCAAAAATGCCTATAGAAAAACCCCATATGTGAAATTTGCTTCAAAGCCTAGAGAGACATTTATATACAGATGTTGTGAATAGAAATAAGATGGAGATTTGCAATTGTGAGTATAAAAGTGACACGGTATACTTTCCCAGATGTGTAACTCTATTATGACCATGCCAGATCACACTGACCACACCCAGGCCCCATGAAACATGCTATTAAATCAGAAGAAACAAGCCAGGACAGTCAACCATGAGACAGGAACACTTGTGACCAATTAGTGCACGGAGCAGAGGAGGGATGGGGCAACATCCCAGCGGGCCGCTGCTAAATAGACAGGCTGTCATCAAGACTAGGCTCTGAGACACTCAATGAATTCTCACATGTCCGCTGCCCGTCTGTAGTCCGGCCACACACACACACACACACATACACGAACAGCGTCTCTCAGCTCCAGTAAAACTGAGAGGTAGTCCCAGCACAGCTTCCTAACATCCCAACACAACAGGAGCTGAGGATCCATTCCACTAGATCCCCACAACAAGCTGCTCAATTGTCCAAAAGGGTATTAGCAAGGTTACCCCCCACCCCCTTCTGTGTTTGCTTGGAGTTTGGGAGGGGTAGCTTAGAGACCAGTCCTTGCTGACCATATGTCCGAACTGCAGGGAGTTCAATGGGGGGGGCTACAATCTGCCAAGGATTTAAGAATGCCAATAATTTGTAAATAGGCCCGTGTTCCCTGGTCGAAGGGTTAAGTGCAGCCTCTGTTCCCAGTGGGACAGCTATATGAGAACCTAATGTCCAACTCCAGCCAAAGTTCTCATGAAACTAACTAACCCATCCCTCTTCTTTTCCCCTCACCCCCTATCTCCTTCCCCATCTTCACCTGCTAGGACTTGAAGAAAGTTTTAGAAGCTCTCTGGGAGAGTCCAGTCCATCCGTGGCCCTGGTTCCAGTCCTGGACTTGCCTGGACTCCCAGATTCTCCACCTGTCCTGCTGGCTCAGTTTATAGAAACACAGCCAGAGTCAACAACCAGACTCCAGTCATCCACAGCACTGGAATTCAGTGGGGCTTTTCTGGAGGCGCGACTCTTAACAGCCCCAACACCTAATGACTTACAACAGGACTTCAGTGAATGTGGGAAAGAAAAGCTGCATAGCTGCTCATGAATTTGGACTGTTTATCACTGCTGATTGTTGAAATGCAAAGCTGCGTCTGTCTCCAAGAGGTTTTGATGACGTGCGATTTTGAGGATGTGTTTATTCCACTTCATATCCCACAACTTAAGCCAATAATTCACTTTGTCCTCCGCTGGAGTTGTATACTGCAGCAGCTGTTATTCTCCCGCAGAGATGAGTCTTATGGAACTTCTATAAGCTTAAGCTGCATACCAGAACACTGGACACTATATCTACACTCTAAGAAATAAAGGTGCTAAATAGAACCATAGGAGAATCATTTTTGCTTCCTGGTAGAACTTTTTTTAAAGGTTCCATTTGAAACTCTTTCAGAGAGATCTACCAAGAACCCAAGCTAAAGAGTTATACCCAGAAACATCTCTGAGGTTCCACCCAGATCCCCCAATGAGAGGTTCTCCAAAGAACCTTTCTATGGTACCACGGTTCAACTATCAAGAACTGTTCTACCATCTGAGAGTGCTAGCAAGAACCCACCCAGTGGGTTGTACCAAGAACCCTTTTATATTCCAGGGGTTTTATCTAGAACCCAACTAGGGGGTTCTACTGAGAACCCTTTTATGTTATGGTACAGAGATCCCTTGATGAAAGAATTCAAGTATTTCAACAATCCTTAAAGAACTCTCTCCTTCAAAAACGGCTCTTTGGATGAAAGTCTTACAAAGAACCCTTGACAAATCTTTTCTTCAAAAAAAAAAAGGGTTCTTCAGAAGCAAGTGCTTCTGGGTAGAACCCCAGCACTTCAAGAAGAACCCTTTTGGAACCCTTGTTTCTCAGAGTGTACATAAGTAGACACCAGCAGTGTCTCATCCCACGAGGCGATAAACTGTATCCCCTGATATCCCACTGTTTCTGCTGGAATTTCTCTTAGCACGCTAGCTAACACCCCTCATAAAGGCCCAGCGCCACCACTGACACCATCTGTTCAGTTGTAAACCTATAGATTTACTGTGTGACTGACTGTGTGTGTAATGTGTGCGGATGAGGTGACTGTGTTTCTCCCTCTCATGCTCCATGGGATTCAAGGTGTGTTATTATTGTGTAATAGGCAATCAGCGCAGAGCACCTGAAAAGATTAAGCCTCTTTATGTTTTCTATTGATTCTAAGGCAACCTGGTTAATAGGAGAGGGAGGCTACAACACACAGCTGCAGGGCAGGTGTGTGTTGCAGTGTGTATGTGTGTGTGTTGGGGGTGTCAGTGGACACAGTGTGATGATGTGGGAAGAAAATAGCACTATTAACCATTGCTCCTGGAACATTTCTTTTCTCAAAGATCATGAACCGTATTGATGATCTGAGTTGGAATGCATCTTCACTCCGGCTATTCTCTTCATCGCGCTCGTGATGGCGACGGGAGAGTGGAGTGGGCTATTGATCTTCACCCACCGCGATGTTGTTTTGATTGTTGTTATCAAAAATTGAACAATAGAGGCAGCCAATAGAGCCTGAAGATTTTTATTGAGGGTTGAAAAACACAAACAAGCAATTATTTATGAGAGCGAGCAAGCCAATGCCCCATAAATATACAGTGTGTTAATGCTCACTTGTTTGGTTTTAAAGGGTCCGACCAGGGGGAAAATTCAGGATCTTTGAGTGATGCAGCTGCCCAATAAGCACTCAGATATGGGTATTTTTAAATAAAGAACTTTTATACACCTCAGCCAAATAAACACCCATAAATTTCATCCACAAATGTTTGATTATATTTCACTGTTTTCAATAAACGTTGCAGTTAAACAGGCACCGATTTGACAATGGCACAAATTGTCAAATTTCTCTCCAAGAGTGTTTTCTTTGTCTAATGTCTTGTTTGTTCTTTTAAATTTCTGAATGTGTGTAACAGCCTGAATGCCAAGCAGGGCCTGGCTGAACAAGACTTTGCTGAATGAGCATGTATATTCAGCAGTTTCACTCGATAAATAATGGTTTGCAAGGAAGATTGAAACATGGTTTTGTTCAACTTGAGCAATAAAATGAAGTAATGACACCCATCAGCCAATGGAAATTAACTGTATTTACCTTTTTTTCATAGATTTTTATATTGAAAACTGGTATTAGAAACATGTCAAATACAGAGTACAAAAATGTGTTCCAAAATTGTTTTTTTTTTTTTTTTCCCCATTTCTTGGTGTGTGCAACACCATCCCCATCCCAACCCCACCAATCCCAAACAAAGAAAGAGACAGAAGAAACAAGCACACACAAAAACAAAATAAAATAAATTAAAACAGAAACACAGAAAGTAAATAAAATGAAATTAAGTATGGAGGCAATAACATTGAAAAGGTTGTTTAAAGTGCTCACTTAATTGAGAATCAGTCGGGTCCACAAAGGTAGGAGTGTTTACATATGAGGAAAAAAAGACTGCCACCTTTTGTAGTACTTGTCAAATGAATCTCTTAAGGACTATTACACCTTTTTAATGACAGAAAAGACATATGTGATATATTAACTATACTAAATCATATAATAACGTGATATGTCATCAGAGTTTATGTGACAAACAATTGACAGTTATGAACAGCTGATCAACTTACATCAGAAGACTCATCAGGCTTATCTGTGCAGCCTGCAGGCTGCCTGCCTGAGCCTTCAACCATACATGTGTATTAAAAAGGGATTCAACCTATTTAAAATACTGTTTATGGATCCAACTTGCTATTTTGACTGCAGTACTCATTTCCGAAAACTAGGGACTCACATATTTCTCCTTTAAATCAATTAGCTGTGATGTGGTAGGAGATGGATTTGAGCTTTTCCACTGTAACAGAATACATGATCTGCAGGCTATGAGTGAGGCAAACGCAACAACAACAGAATCTTGGCGTTAACTTTACTTTTAAAATTCCACAATTGCAAGACATTTCTTTGTTGAGCTGTGATGTTTCCCTTTGTGGAACAACAGTTAAATCACAGGGAATTGATAAGTAACAAAACATTCAAACACAAGAGTCAGCATTTCAGTTAACACAGAGGAGCCCTGCTAAAATTCAGAGCACGGCAAACACTTGTCGATCACCACTGTAAACATAACATTGTGTCTTTCAGCTGACATGTTTTCATACAGACAAGGCAAAGCCACAGTATATCATCACACCCTCATCATTGCCATGTGATGGCCCATGGCAGTTGCATTTCTTTGTGTCTTTACCGCTGCGTTTCCTCACAAAATGAATAAAGACAGGGTGACATTTAGTTTTCTCATGTGTTTTGTCAAATGTACATTTTCTACCGAGCTGACCTGCAACCACTCTGCAAACAAACTGTCTGCTGTGGCTAACATTGTCCTTTGTGCGCAGTCTACCAGCCCGCGGCCCTTGTCATTGTGGCCTTGCACATGGACTTTAACTGTGTGTTTCTTCCTCCAGGCTAACCAGGCTGATGTGTGTGTGACTCTCTTTCCCCATAGCAGAGGGCTACAGTAGAGGGAGCCCGGCTCAGGAGCGGCCTCACTTGCACAAGACACATCCTGACATTGTGGTGTGCTTGCCTCAGTGAATGACTGCGGTTTTGTTTGTTTTCATGTTTGAATCCTTTTTGTTTCATAATTTATTGTTTTCTTCCCCTGACGTATTTTGAAAGCATGTCTTTATGGTCACAGCGCTGACTTAATGGAACTTGTTCTATCTGCTGAACTAGCAAGCGTCTCATGCTATTGGGTGGTGTCTGCTGCCCTCTTGTGGTCAATGTAAGCAATGCAATTTAAAAACAAGAAGAGCTTTCAATTCAATTTGTACAGTATTATTGAACATTAAAATACTTGAGCCATGAAGCATTGGATCTAGAAATGTTGTACATTTATCTCTCCTCTATAATTAATCACTGAAATATTTCCTTCAGAGCTTAATGTTCTGACAGACACTAAAAAAAATTAATGAATGGAATCTTTTTTAATAATAATAATAATAATAACTTTATTTATATGCACATATTTACAATGTACTTTACAACAGGGCAAAGGGTTAAAACAAAGCAGAGTTATACAGTGCATTTATATAGCAATATATTAACTGGTAAGAGCAAAGACTTGTGGAATAGTAAAATAAGATAAAAATAAAAATAGAAACAGTGAAGTAAATCAAATGTTTACTATACAAAAGCTTTTCTGTGAAAATAAGTTTTCAGACGAGATTTAAAACATTGAAGTTTTCGAGCCTGATGTCTTCTAAAAGGGAATTCCATAAAACATAAAACAATGTACTGTAAAATGGAAAAACAAGGAACAAATGACAGAATTATAAGATATCAAAACATTCTTCAAAATTCAAAACACCTACATTCAGATGTACCATTCTCCATGTCATTCAGAATCAATTTAAAAGCATCCAATGAGACCTGCTCCCAAAGATTTGGGGGATTTTGCAACTGATTCCAAGCCGACGGAGCAGCATACTTAAACGCCTCCTTTTCCCGGTTCAGTGTGGACTGTTTGGAGAGTTAGTAGAAATAAGTCTGGGAGTGAAGACAATAACTTACCATACTTTATTTAGATGTAGAGCTATAGATAAGAAGAACCATCCAACCCATCCACACACCTTATGTGAGTTTTTTTAATTTATTTATTTCTGATGGTCAAACAACTCAGCTTATTTCTACCTTAGTGTAACAAATCTTTAATTTTGAAGAAAGTGGGGAAACCCTTAAACATGATTTGACATTTTGTGATGCACATTACATCTTTCCTCCACTTTCTGCGTAATGCAATGACTTGTTTATAGTGCTCTGACAGAGGCCTTCTCCACAGAAGACATTTTGACATGACATAATATAGGAAAACTACTAAATCTAACTGCTAAATGTAATGGTAACCTTGGCTTACTGTCACACTGGCTTAATGGGACAAAGTAATGGAACACAGCCAGTGTGTTGTTAATGTTATAGGTTGAAAAGTAAACAGATCATATGAATCAGTTTTTGATGCTCCAGCTCAGTCTGATTTTCAGGTGAGACTAAAATGTTTTGACTTGTCATGGCAGGAAAAGCAGAGGTGTATCTAATAGCATTATGAATGGCTCTGTTTCACATACGTGATTCAGATGAAAACATTTTTCAATATTCAAAAGGATGATGTTACTAATTACAAAAATGCTGTTATTTATATTCAAAGTAATCTGACCCAACCTTAAGGTAATTAAGTAACTTGTACCTATTAACAATGTTAAATACTACTATGTTTGATAGGGTTATCTTAGACTGCATGTGCCTTGAAAGAAGGGGGTAGCCAAAGTAGAAAGCCCACCCACACATATTAATGCCTTTGATTCTCATCATCCACATTCCCAGAAAATATATGTCAACAAACAATGAGGCTGAAACCATAGAAAAAGAAGTACATCCAATCTGTGGTTACCCTGCCTGGGCCTCGCTAGACTAAACTAAGTTCACAGACCAAACATGAGATGAAAAATGTAAATCTAGACACAACATGAAATGGAATTACACTGCCGTCTCTGCAGAATTTGTGCAAAACATAACATTATAATGCTTTTTAAACCTTACACTGAGGCAGTGTTTCAGAGGCAAAGATGTGTACATTGGCAAACCAAAAGAACACAAAGGCTTGGCCCAATGTAGAAGAGCAAACCCCTCGACCTCAGATTTTTTAAAATCCATTTACAGAATAAGAAATAAAGTTTGGGGGCCAGAAATGAACACATTGGAGTGAACAGATGGTTTACAGTAAATGATGAGTGAACAAGGCGTACAAGTCAAACTAGAGAAAGCTTCAGTTAACAAGGGAAGGGGTCTGTGAACCCAGCTGACTGCTGTTTACAACACCTGGAGATTTTACATTCAGACAGCATATCATGTTTGGAGCCATCTTAACAGGTACATGTTATATGTATAATTAGTCTATATTTTGTATGCATGAAATTGATAATGGACTATTGTTTCCTCAATAATAAAAGGGATTGGGTTGGGAATATTGACATCAACACTGAAGTCTAATATATTTAATTATATGATTATGTAATGAATACTATCTTATCACTGTGGCTGTGTGAGAGGCACAACTCTTTTAATGTTTAAGGATGTAGTCGGTCTGTTGTATAATTACAATTTTTTGACAAAGCTCTGTTGCAAAATATTTTGGACAACATGGTGCACATAAAGTAAAAAGAACACAAGTTTTCTTCAACTTTTGAGTCTATTAAGACCAACAAACAGTGGTGGGATGTAATTTGTACTTGAGTACAAATTTGAGGTACTTTCTTAAGTCTTTTCATGCCAATTTCCACATCTTCTCCACCACAGCTCAGGGGGAAATATTGCAGTTTTATTTCACCACTATTATTTGATAGCTTTAGTTACTAGTTACTTTCAGAATTTTTACAAACCAAAACAATCCAATCCATAGAGGAAATAATTCTGAATAGTAGCATACAAAATAGTTTTTTTAAAAAAATAGCTCAATTGTCAACCACTTTTACTTTTAATACTTTAAGTATATTTTGTTGCATTACATGTAGTATATGTTTCTTGCATACGTTAACTTAAGGACTTTTACTGGTAACAGAGTATTTTCACCGTGTGGTATTAGTAGCCTACTTTTACTTAAGTAAAAGATCTTAATTCTTCCTCCACCACTGTCAGCAAATAAAAATAAAAATAGCCGTTTTCTATTCGAAGTTGATTGGATTGCAAAGTATTCATAATGTGGGTAGGTTTGCCATTATGATGGAATAATTGTGAATTTAATCTAGCTTCCGACAATCTAAGAAAAGAAATATTACAAAAATAACACCCGTGGTTTTAAGTCTCCTTACAGCTGCTGGTCTGCGACGGTCACATAGGAACCGAACATCTTTGTTTCCCACCGTGCCATTTAGCGACGCACATGCGTGTTGCCGGTGGGACATTAGATATTGTTGCATTGTTAGCAAGAAAGCTAACAACAAAGAACAGATATGGACAACTCATGGTGAAGACATGAGTTGTAATTGGACTTAAAGCGCAGTAAGTACCTTTGACTCATACTACGACAAAGTGACGTCTGCTGCTAATTTCCACGTTGTAAACGGCCTCATCAAACTCCGCTGTTCTTAGCGTCTGATGTCACTTATATGTGTGGAATTGCTCACTATATTTACTATATTCGTTTTTATATTTTATACATTATACGTATTATACGTTAGCAAACATAATATGACATTATGGGTTGTTTAAATGTTGATTATAATAGTACAATAAGTACATATGACTTGCAGTATAAACATTCACTCAGGTTTAATTTCACCTCATCTCATTCCCTTGTGCAATGATGTAATTTGCTGAGTCTGCTCATTGTTTATATAGTGTATTATGTTCTTTTACATTGTTATATTGTTCTTGTTTTTTATATCTCATTCTATTTATATTGATTGGTTACTTATTACTGTTGTTTTTCTTATTGATGCTTATTCTGATCTTGCTATCCGCTTGCTGCTGTTACACAGAAAATTTCCCTGTTGTGGGACTGATAAAAGAATATCTTATTTAATCTTATCTTTATCTTATGTATGAATTCAAGGTGCTTGTGCTTGATTAAAGTATCTCCATTGTACGCCTCTTTAAACCTCTACTCCACTACATCTCAGTGGCAAATATTTAACTTTTTACTTAATTGCATTTATCTGACAGCTTTAGTACTTTTCAGATTACAATTTCCCATACCCTTTCTGCCAAGTTAAAACCATGTATCTCTCCAGATTAGAGCTGAATGCTTGTGATAAACTCCGCGATTAATTGTTCCTTAAGGTATTGAGAAAATTATCTTACTTCTTAAACTAAATAAACTGCTTATCATAGATAAGCTGGAAAATGCATTTTCACAAAACAGAAAATAGGCTGTTTTCTGAGCTCATGAAACGCTGACTTTTTAGATATATCTGGTTCTCACAGGACGGTGATGCTTCAAACATTTGGTGATCTTATAGAATAAGATGAAACTACCTAATGGTATATAAAGTAGTTAAAATGACCTCAACCTTAAACATCTACAGCAGTAAAATGCAAAATACACAGTAATGCAGCAGCAATATTTATCCAAAAACATGATATGTAGTATTAAAACACTGACAGGTACCATTTTACGGTACAAATGACTTCTTCCATCACTAATTGTAGCAAGTTTATTTACATTAACGTTATAGTAGCTAATGAAATCTCTTGTTACCTGTTGTCACTTGCACTGATTGGAATTCCGTCATGCTTGCTTTAAGTTTTAATGTCATGTGCTTTGCCCTAGGAGGACCACCAACTGAGGAGAAAAAAAGTCATCAAGGTGGCGAACTGAAAATGCATCAGTGCCCTGTTTGTTCAAAATCTTTCCCTACGCCATCTAAACTCAAGAGACATTATGTCATCCATACTGGCCAGAAGCCCTTCAACTGCAACATCTGTGGAAAAGCCTTCACACAGTCTGAGCATTTAAAGATACACTCGGAGAAAGTCCACCATCCAAGGCCTCCAACAGATCGTCTACAGGATGGCATTTTAACTCATAACCAGCAACCAAGTTATGAGAAACCAGCTGCAGGGATTGACACACACTGCAGTAATAATTACACTTCAGTGGCACTGATTGGGTCATCCTCTGTGGTCTCGCAGCCAGAGTGGAAATGGGATATAATGACTCTCGGAAATGTTCTTCCTTCCTTTGAGAATGAAAATCCTCCAGAAAACATGCTACATGTAAATCATGGCTCAGTGACTATATCAAATGTTATGGACCTGTTACCTCAGGAGAAAGCTGATTCTGCAAATGTAGACACATCTGCTCACAATGGATACACCTGCAAAGTCTGCTTGAAGTCATTTACTTCATCCCTTCAGCTTCAGATTCACTCACCAACTCATAACAAACCAAAACAACTTCAGAGGGACAGAGAGTCGGGTCAGGCATCCCCTAAAACAGCCAATTCGAAGATGCACCTGCAGTCACAAGAAGTGAGCTCCAGCACAAGCAAAATGACTTCACAACATCAGTGTCCTAAATGTCTCAAAACCTTTGTTTCACCGTCCAAATTACAACGGCATTTTCTAATTCACACAGGGCAGAAACCCTTCTCGTGTACAGTCTGTTGCAGAACCTTCAGACAGAAGATACACTTGAAAAACCACTTAAGATCTGCAAAGAAATGTTCAGTTTCTGCAGGCACTCAAAGTAAAAAACAAAGGTTTTATGACAGCAGACAAACCTCAGGTCTGAAGCGCAGTCGTCACTTCAGCATTGCACCAACCATGGACTGTCTGTGAGTTCCTCAATGGAACTGGAGCTTGAGTGTAAAATAAGTGTAAATGCCGTGCAGGACCTGAACCCGACAGAAATCAAGTTGGATGAAGTGGTAAAACCAGAGCAACCATTAAATACACACAGTCATGAATCAGATGAACAAGAACAGCAAAACTTAACAAATAAAGACTTGAAACCCTTCCAGTGTACGATCTGCAGCAGATCATTTCGTTTGGAGGTTAATTTAATACGTCATCAGGAAGTTCATAGGAAAAAAAAAGAATTGGGAAGTCCTACCACAGTCCAACACAGTGATAATGTGGAAATGTCTGATTCTGAAGCAATAAAACATTCACCTGAACCCAGTCATGCAGATCCCATTGACTTGAACATCGTTGTTAAACCAGAAACACCAACTGAAACCTGCAGTGATCATAGTGACTCTCTTCCTCAGGATCCTGAGTTAATTACACCAGCAGAACAGCAGAGGGAAACCTGCCATGCTACCAGCAAGCAGCAGAGAATTAACACTTCACATGATTGCCATACGTGTTCAAAAGGTTTTCCATCACTGTCAAAACTTGAGCGGCACATGATGACTCACACTGGACAAAGGCCCTTTGGCTGTGAGGTGTGTGGAAAGAGATTTCGTCAGAAAACACACCTGAGGGTGCATTATCGCACTCACCTGTGGTCCAAATATCACAAGCAGCGATCACTGTACATCAATCGGCCACCTTCTCGAATAGGTATCTCCAGCACAAGGACTACAGCAGTTGTCCCAGTCCAGGAAATGTTAATACATCAGACGAGCCACAGTGGTAGTGATGTAGTCTCTGTGAAACACCTGGATCGGACCTCGTCTGCTGTACCTGTTCAGAATGACAACAGAGAATCAAATAATAAATTGTTGCCACATATCTCCAAGAAAAATGAGGTTGTCCACTGGAGAAAGCTCTCTAAAGTGACTGTAAAAGGACACAGACCGCTAAATCAATGCGAAATGCAAGCAAGGTACAACACAAGTGCTTCAGTGTTCCAAGTGTTTTCCAAGTGCCTCTAAATTACAAAGGCATGAGATGGTACACACAGGCCTGAAACCATTCCAGTGTCTTGTGTGTGGGAAAGCATTCAGGCAAGCTATACACCTGAAAAACCATGAACGAACTCACCGTGAGAGGAAACAATCCAAGCCAGTCGATCAACAGGGAAATATCAGAAAACTGAAAGCAAAGAGTCAACAACAGCTTCACCCAAGGACTAGTGTTTGTGTCCGATCACAGAGAAAATCTGTGAATGTAGACACATCTGAAAGCAATGCCTACAATGGCTACACTTGCAAAGTCTGCTTGAAGTCATTTACTTCATTTCTTCACCTTTGGATTCACTCACCAACTCATAGCAAAGCCAAACAGGTTGAGAGGCGCAGAGACTCAGGCCAGACTTTCTCTAAAGAGGAGCACCTGCAGTCACAAGAATTGAGCTCCAGCACAAGCAAAGTGACTTTGCAACACCAGTGTCCTAAATGTCCCAAAACCTTCTGTTCACCATCCAAATTACAACGGCATTTTCTAATTCATACGGGGCAGAAACCCTACTCGTGTAAGATCTGCTGCAAAACCTTCAGACAAAAGGTACACCTGAAAAACCACTTAAGTTCTGCAAAGAAATGTTCACCTTCTGCGGGCACTGAAAAGAAAAAAGAGAGGTTTTGTGACAGCCGACAAACTTCAGGTCTGCAGCTTCAGTCGCTCGCTTCAACATCGACCCACCACCCATCGCACTCCTGTGAATTCCTCAGAGAAACTGGAACTTGAGTGTAAGAGAAGTGTAAATGCTGTGCAGGACCTGAACCAGACCGAAAACAAGTCAGATGAAGTTGTAAAACCAGTGCAACCATTAAACACGCACAGTCATAGATCAGATACACCAAGAGCAGCAAAACTTAACACATAAAGACCTGAAACCATTCCAGTGTACGATCTGCCACAGATCGTTTCGGTTGGAAGTTAATTTGATACGCCATCAGGAAATTCATAGGAACCAAACAGAATTGGGAAGTCCTACCACAGTGAAAATGTCTGATTCTGAAACACACAGTCAGTCTCAGAGTATTTGTCATGAGTCAGATGAACAAAAGCAGCTTAAAGGCTTGAAGCCATTCCAGTGTGTGATCTGCAACAGATCGTTTCGGTTGGAGGTTAATTTAATACGTCATCAGGAAGTTCATAGGAACCAAACAGAATTGGGAAGTCCTACCACAGTCCAACACAGTGAAAATGTGGAAATGTCTGATTCTGAAGCAATAAAACATTCACCTGAACCCAGTTATGCAGATCCAATTGACTTGAACATCGTTGTTAAACCAGAAACACCGATTGAAAACTGCAGTGATCATGGTGACTCTCTTCCTCAGGATCCTGAGTTAATTACACCAGCAGAACAGCAGAGGGAAACCTGCCATGCTACCAGCAAGCAGCAGAGAATTAACACTTCACATGATTGCCATACGTGTTCAAAAGGTTTTCTATCACTGTCAAAACTTGAGCGGCACATGATGACTCACACTGGACAAAGGCCCTTCAGCTGTGAGGTTTGTGGAAAGAGATTTCGTCAGAAAACACATCTGAGGGTGCATTTTCGCACTCACCTGTGGTCCAAATATCACAAGCAGCGATCACTGTATATTAATCGGCCGCCTTCTCGCACAGGTGGGTTCAACACAAAGACTGCAGCAGATGTCCCAGTCCAGGAAATGTCAGTACATACGAAAAACACTGGCAGTGATGTAGTCTCTGTGAAACATCTGGATCAGACCTCTTCTATGGTAATGATTCAGAATGACAACAGAGAATCAGATAACAGGTCATTGCAACATATCTCTAAGAAGAACTTAAGAAAGTTTTCTAAAGTGACTGTAAAAAGGACACAGACTGCTAAATCAAAGCAAAATCCAGGCAAGGTACAACACAAGTGCTTCCAGTGTTCCAAGTGTTTTCCGAGTGCTTCTAAATTACAAAGGCATGAGATGGTACACACGGGCCTGAAACCATTTCAGTGTCTTGTGTGTGGGAAAGCATTCAGGCAAGCTATACACCTGAAAAACCATGAACGAACTCACCGTGAGAGGAAACAATCCAAGCCAGTCGATCAACAACTGAACATCAGAAAAGTGAAAGCGAAAGAGGGTGAAGGAATGCGTTTTCACCTGAAAGTTCATGAGCAGAGCTGCAGACAGAGTAACAGGATCTCACATAAGGTTCAAGGTGAAGTGACACTTACCAGCCATCTCCAGGAGAAATGCACTGAAAACCTTATTGATGATACAGATTTTACTTTGGATGCAACAGGGGAGCCGCCAGAGTCACATTATACAAGTGTTGGTCATTACTCTTTCACTGATGCAGATTTATCTTATTGCTCAGAGCCAATAGACACTGAATGGCTGGCAGTGCCAGAAGTAGTAAGTTTACAAGAAGAGAATAATGAATCGGATAACAAGGAGAGAGAAGATTGTAATCAGGCATCAGACAATTATAGTTCTTCATTTCCATCTGAGCTTGCCTTTGAAATAAATAAGCTTGTCCAGAGTCAAAACATGACAGCTCCACCTCTGTCACACGAGCTTGAGGGCAATGCACATTATGTAGAAGTACCAGTGTCAGTCTACGGCTATTTCAGATAGCAGCGAGCTGCTCTGTGATGAACTTGTGAATTCTGTGATTGAGAATCAAATGCATCCAGATAATTATTTGTGTGAACCACTAACTGTGTTTGAATGCAACAAGTGTACTGCAAGTTTCAAGAGTGAAAATGATCTTAAGCAACATATTTGTTTGAGTAATGTTCAACCAATACCAGCATCAGCCCAGAAGAATCGTTGTGACATTTGTTTCAAATGTTTCGTGTCTCCCTCTAAACTTCAAAGGCATTATGTTGTCCACACAGGTCAGAGGCCGTACAGGTGTGATATCTGTGGCAAAACATTTACACAGGCAGGACATGTAAGAATACACAAACTGACTCACTAATAATTTAAATGTTAGCAAATTGTTTTTTGTGTGTGTTAAATTGTTGTCTATAATGATCATGATTTGTCATTAATATTGTCTTTGCTGTATGCTTGTAAAGCATGTAATAAATGTCTAATGATTATTTATATGAATTATATATTTTTTTATATTTTCAGTATTTCTTAAATTAAAAGTGTTTCATTTGGAATTTCATAGTGAACCTTGTTGAGTTTGTCCAGGCTGCAGCACATTTAATTAATATGAACATTTCTCAGAAATATAGAATTTACACGATTTTCTTACTTTGGTTAAGACTTAGTTTAGTTGATAATTTTAAAAAAAAATGTTATTTCATTCTTTATTGCAGAATAAAAATTTAACAAGCATAGTAACTTCAAATAAAAGTACAGTTTTAGACTGAGCTGATACTATCATCTTGAAAATTTAAGAAGTACACAGGCCAAAATCATAGAAGGTAAGAATATAAGAAATAAGAATAAATAAATAATAAATAAGGAAGATATGATCTTATGTCTGGGGTCTGATTAAATGATACAATTGATGAATATTCATATAGAAATTCGGATTTCCAAGGTCTAATCAATTTAAATAAATTAAATAAATAGTCAGATCTTTCAGGAATGTAGTGAGATGCATGGTGGTCTATGAAAATGTATGTTTGCAAGTCACATATGGCAAATCTAACATTGGCTAAGTAATACCTAATTGTCGCAGTCCTCCCGGAATAAATTAGTTAAATTACGAGTAACATCAGATGTTCACTCGTCTGTATTTGTGTTTTACAAAATGCACATTCAGTTGTCAGAACGACAAAAACTTTTTTTCAGTAGGAACGGAAAACATGCGTTTGTGTTTGGGGACGACTTTGAGGACGTACCCATACAGGAAGTCGGTCGCATACAGCGCGTTTTGGTTGTGTACATGCCGTCCAGCGGCATAACACTCATGCGAAATAAATTTTAAGGTTAGTCAGCTTACTTTATCTCATATCGCTGTGCGCCGGGAAACTAACAGGGACATTATGATGAAAACATTATTTCTGAGTCGTTTTCGAACCGTTAAGCGCTACTTAGCAGTTTAGCTCATCGCCTGTTATTGTGGAACAGCTAACGTTTACGTTAAATGTTAACGTCCTGTTTTACGACGCCATGTCAACAACACTGTGTTGTAGGAACTTATGACACTGATATGGCGCGTATTTAAGTGTCGGAGAGGTATTTAGTAGTTAAAGTTATTAACTCTTAAATGATTTAACCTGCTGAAGTTTTTCACCTAGCTAGCTAACTTTCTCACCACTGTCTTTGCGTGTAGCGGCCGCATGATTTTCAGGCTCAAGCTCAGTAGAAATAGATCAATTCAAATCCTGTTTGTGTGAATGAGCAGCTGTGGTTTCTTTCGTGCAGACTCTTATTTTCACTGTTTTTTTCTGACACGCCATCGCTGGAGCTGTTCGAGATGGCCACCACGGAGAAAGAAACCCCCGCTAAAAAGGCTGCAGCGCCTTCTGTGTCTCAGATTAATGCAGAATATGTCACACAGGTAATCATGTACACGTGATGTTTAGTTACACCACAGCTGTGTGTTGAAGTAAGTTTCACTACGATGTCTTTTGCCGAATACAGAGAGATAGTCTCCTTCTTGATAGACTATGTCTGTTAAGTGAACCTGAATTGTACCTGTGCTGTGGATCACATAATGTTCAGTCTAGTTTGGAGAATTTTCCCTTCCCTACTAGGGGTGCACAATGTGTATTGAATGATAACAGGAAAATATTTTGTTATTACAGTAAGTAAATTATTGCTGATAAATAGCAGCAGATTATGTCAAAGCATTTAATTTAACTACCGGGCAAAATACTCTCTAAAAAACAAAGTATATTTGAAGTGTTTATGCTTTTCAAGAAAAAGTAAATTAGTAGTTTTTGTTGTAATAGTGATGGGTTAGTTTTGGTTAGGTCAGAGCTACATGACTACTCTTAACCTGTCTCTTACCCTCGGTGTGCATAAGCTACACGTTATATGAACTATTTAAAATACAAAACTGTGAAATTATTGGTTATCCTATCTGTATCAGCTGTGAGAAGCAGGCAAATTATTGTTTTTTTGTATTGGCTGAAAAAAATCCATATTGTGCATCCCTATTTTCTAGATATTTTGCTATTTGGTATTAAACAAGAAGATTAGAAAACCACAAAAGTATCTGTCTCAATGAACTTGTGATTCTTTATTCAAAATGCATCATTTGTACTAACTTTTGTGTTCTTTAATGAATGTTTGTGCTGTATGTGCATTCTGCCATCTTTATTATTATTATTATTTTTATTTTCTTGTTTCAGTTGGCTAATAAATATTGGGCTCCTCATGCAAAGAATAAACTACCCTTTGACCCTAAGGTGAGTTATATGCATGGCTGCATCTTAGAGGTGTCAATATGTATAATTTATGTAGTTGAACTGTTTTTACTAGAAAGTTGCAAAGACACTTTCTTAACTGTATTTATCACACTGTTAGTTACATGTGTATTGGTTCTAAGCAAAATGTCATTTAATCATATAGTTTGATGTAATGAAATAGTAAAGAGGTGTTAAGAACTGCATTTACAAATCAATTAACTCTACCTAAACAGTATTTGCTTTAAAGTCTAAGCATTTTAACGTTCTTTACTGTTTGTGTAGGTGATGGAAGATGTTTATGAAAAAGAGATTCTCAAGTCCAAGTAAGTAAATATATAGTGTCTTTTAATTAATCTGACATATTTAGTCCACTGAACATGTTGTAAGTTAAAAAAAAAAAAAATCTCACTCTGTGGTCCTCTTTCCTGTATGTTTTCAGATTTGCCATCAGAAAAATTATGCTGCTCGAGTTCAGGTGGGATATTTTCCCTCTTCTTGTTCCCTCTTGTTATTAAGCATTAATGAATAAAAAGTGGCAACACAACTTAATGAACTGATATTAACACATCATTTTCTCATCTTTCAGCCAGTATCTTGAGAACTACCTGTGGGTGAACTACACTCCCGAAGTGTCCAGCAATGCCTACCTCATGTCCATTTGTTGCATTGTCAATGAGAAGTTCAGAGAGAATGTCCCTGCTTGGGAGGTAAGATTAGACTAAATGTCACCGCATGGTGACCCCAGCTTCTGAAGAGACCATAAGAGACATTGAAAGACAGCATTGAAATTGATGGTCCTCTACAGCACCATTTTATCTTTTTGACTTGTATCAGGTGTTCAAGAAGGAGCCCAGCCATTTCCCGTTCTTCTTTAAATGTGTGATGGAAGCTGTATTGGCAGGTGAGGAAGCTGGCCTCACTCTGAAGGAACAAACCGTCCTGCTGGTGTTCCTGGACCACTGTTTCAACAGTCTGGTGTGTACCACTTCACTGCTATCCATATGTCACCTTGGGAATGTTATGAGTATTGTGCTGTGGCTTGTAGGGTCAGTGATGATTTTTATTTTCATGTCAGTGTCTAGTTTACTGGGAATAATCAGCTTTTGTTTTGATTACAATACTTACATGGTTTAAAGTAAGATTAAAATAAACTTGGTTTAGACAGATTTATTTAATTGCTTATTGCAGCACCATCAAAGCAAAGCAATCTTGCTAGCATTACCTTAGCTTTCGGGCTCATAGCTGAGGCAAAGAGTTCTGTGAGCTGAGAGAACTAGAAATGTCTCCTGTTGCCAAATTGTATTAAAGGTTAGTTCTGTGTACTGGAGTAGTGTTTACATTGTATAAGAAACATATAGGATGGTAATGACTGTTCCAGGTATTAGTCATACCCTCACATATTACCCAGGAAACAGTCATAGCTTGTGAAAAACTTTTTACTTACTTATTTTGATTGTAAAATGCATGAAAGTATAAATTATTGTCTTTTTTTGGTGAGTGACCAGTACAAGCAGGAAGGATTATCATGTGCTTACAGTATATCATAAATCAGAGTTTCTAGACTTGGCAAGCGAGTTTGTTAGTGTATGTCTGGGTAACAAGATAATTAAAAAGCTAAGCCTGAGATAACAAGTACATATATTTGAGAATACTTAAATTACTCAGTTCACTCATAGACCAGTATATTCATTTGCTGTGTCCAAGGACAGATAACCACAATCAGTCAAATAAACTATTCTCTCTGTATTTGAAATATGATCTAGAGGGAATTTGCATAAGAATTTGAATAATCAATGAGTTTTGCCATGAGCAGGCTTAAAACAGCTTCTCACTCGTTAAATATAAGCAATGCTAAAATGCCTAGTTGCCCAAGATATATGCAGACATTAGAGCATTTATCTGTGTAGTCCACTAGGTGGCAGTAGTAGACCAGGCAGTAGAACTTGGGTCAGCTCCCACCCATCTGTATCCTCTGCAGCCGCATTAAACCACAGGGAAGCACTGCAGATGTCTCACTTTAAAAATGTGCTGTGATAGCCTGCTGCACTTTGATTGTATCCTATAAAGGCCTCTAAATATTTTAGTTGCAGACTTTTATTATGGGCTGATGTGTAATAAAAATCTGTCATACACAGTATATTCTGACAACTCTTTCTCTCTCTTCCTTTCTGTCTGTGCACCGCCCTCCCAGGAGGTAGATTTGATCAGAGAGCAGGTGCAGCAGCTCATCTCTCTGCCTATGTGGATGTGCCTCCTACCAGTAAGATGTCTATCTATTACCCTAATTAAATTTTTCTGCTGGTTATTGGTGCACACAAGTTATGACGTTTGATAATTTTGTAGGCAAAATTGACCTCCTTGCCATGACACGAATGCTTAGGTAAAATTGGCTGTTTATTGATTTTTTTTTTTTTCTGTCGTGTTTGCAGTCCAGACTCCAACAGGAGCTGAAGAAAGTTCCAAAGCTGCAGAAGTTCTGGAATCTAATCAAGAAGAAATTTGATAAGATGGATGCTGACGCAGCTGAGCAGTAATATTATTTTCCTTGCTTGCATGTTCAGATCTATACAGACTATGAAATTATCTTTTGTATCCTATGAGTTTCTGAACCTTTCTCTAATTTTGCTCTCTTTGTGTCTTCCTCAGGGCAAAAAAAGAGAGAACCTTCCTCTCAGCTCTCATTAAAAAGTTTCTTGGAGTTCTCATGTCAATTCCACCATCAGGTAAACAGGAAAAAATACACTTATTTCCCTTGGGATTTCCTAGTGTTCAAATTTGGAAAACATTGCATTCTGTCAGCAAGAAGAATGACCATTAGATCTTGGTCCTATATTAATAAAAAAAACAATGTTGCATTCCTGGTGTAGATTTCTACCTCCAAATATTGAGTGAAATTAATGATCCGGATTATTCTCGCTGTGACTTTAGTCCCAAAGCAGGTCTTTTGCATGTGTACTTTCTACCTTTCTCAGCATGATTAATGTGCTTAAGCTTTTCTAGAGCTTGCACAGTGTCAGAGAGCACATATCCTCAGTCCTGGGCCATAATGCCAGTATGAAACACAACATTATCCCGTTCTCATGCCTATTTCAGTAGCACTCCTCCCTCCTTCCTTTCTGCATCGTGCAGCCGCCGAAGGAACATGTGCTCCAGCTGCCATACAGCCACCGGCGTTGACTCCTGTGTTGTAATGCAGGCCGACACGGAGGCCCCCCACCTGAATGCTAAAAACAGTACATGTGTATTTGTGTGTTTAGGTAGAATTCAAACCTGACAGAGTAGATTACAATCTAAAGCCCAGCAGGATCCACATCACTCTAATCCTTGCTGCATGCCTCAACTTTAAGTGCACACACACTTACTTTAACACACACACACACACACCCAACATGCTTAATGAGGGCTGAGGTCCCAGCATGCTGCTGTGCTGGCAATGCAGTATCTCATAGTGAGGCTCACACACTCAGCATGGCACCTCGGAGTTGTCCACATGCGTTTGCTGTCCTCATATCCTTGGTGATAACTACACGACCTCCTTTCCACTGCTACATCTTATCGTCCCCCTTTTTTTTTTTTTCGTCTTGTATGTTCATAGCGTCATGTCTGTCAGATTGAGTTTGTCTTTGACAACAAGAATCCCCTGATCTGAAGTGAAGTGCTAACCTCCTTGATTGCTTCCTTCCTTTTCCATAGGACCTGTATCCATGGACAGAGTACATTACTGCGAGAGATTCATTGAACTCATGATTGATTTGGAGGTAAGACACATCCTCCAATGCCAGAGCCTCATTCAGTATATATTACAATCTTTTGCCATTTTTACCCCTGTCTAGAATGCTTTATTTGAAATTTACAGTGCAAGATGATGCCCTCAGTCCTAACACAGACTAGTCAGACACTCATTTCCACTGTACATATACACTAGAGGAGTGTAGGGCTACAGTATATTTGCTTAATCATGGTATCCTGATGAAGGAAGCAGTGTAGACATCCGTTTCTGCAGAGCTCACTTACCTTTTGTCCTTCACATTTATAGCTAACTCAGGTCACCGGACAGTGGATGAATGTTGTGTCTCAGCTCCACCCAATGTGTCTCAGTCATTGTTGCCTGCAAAGCGTTGCAAGTTGAAACAGTAGTCTTTGAATGGAGCATGAGAAAGGCTGTTTTCAGCATGACGGCTTTTGACATCTGCTTTAAGGTGTAGAGTGATGTGGAGTGTCTGCTGGACGAAAGGGTTATGACCTATTTGTGACCAGTTCTCTTCAGGAATAATCCCATTGGTTGAAGGAACAAATGGGAAAAGCATGTTTCATTTGTAATATTATCCATTTTTAAATTAACAACATTCTGTTCTGAAATAATTTTCAAATGTCTCACCTTCAAGTGCTTCATTTATCTGCTGTGTACCGTTAGATGCCAATTTGAGCTAAATGTCTTGTAGGTGAAATACACAGTAACAGAGGGCATATCGCAGTAG
This sequence comes from Lutjanus argentimaculatus, assembly GCA_034769285.1. Taxonomy (NCBI): domain Eukaryota; kingdom Metazoa; phylum Chordata; class Actinopteri; order Lutjaniformes; family Lutjanidae; genus Lutjanus; species Lutjanus argentimaculatus. The sequence continues at coordinate 22,719,860 of JAWZSL010000003.1, read as the reverse complement.
TTAAAAAATACTAACCAATAATCCAACAGTCTAAATGAAAATCAAACTGTATAATTTGTCTTGTCTATGTGTTTTTTACTTCTTGAGACTGGCTAATGTGCAGCTCTGCTCTAATGTGAGAGCAATCCTCTTATGCATTTAAACCAGAAATGCTGGTTAAACCCATGTTTCTAGCAGGGTTTACTTTAGCTGGTATCCTCACTTTCTGCCGGTGTCACAAGTAGTTCATCTGACAGATGAAAGAATCATCAGCCGATATATCAGGAGGAAATATGCCAAATAGAAAAATAAATTTCTTTTCAACATTGAAATTTGCTGCATGCTGCACGTAGAGCTGAAATAACAAGTGTCATGTAAGAATGACAATAATTGGCACATCTGGCAAGTGGTGTTATCATCAGTACTGAAAGGCGCTTTGGGGGATTTGATTTCCATTTAACCTTTTGTTTTGTTCTATATGATCACACACCCTATTGGTCCAGATGAGGAAAGCACAAAGAAATTAACGTGATTTCATCGGTGTAGTGCTGCTGGAGCACACCAGAATGATGCTCCACCACTTTTTTATCTTCAAGCGAGGAAATGCAATATTCGCAGTTCACATAATCAGTATTCAGCCCCAATGAGACAGAGTGCAGTTTTTACGATGAGAGATGTCTTCTTCCAGTTGGTGAGAAAAGTGTGATGCAGACTTGCCATCCAAACAAAGAGAGAGAGATGGAGAGAGCGTTCATGTGGTCTGAATGCCGTTCAATGTTCTCAATATGATGAAATAAGATCTTCATAAAGTTAGTCTAATATTTAATTGTGTCCTCAGTTATAGTTGACTAATGTATGAAACTTGCCAAATGAACAGTGGTTAAATGACCTGAAACAAGTGGAGTCTACTCTATGTTCAATGCATTTTCAGTCACCTCAGTTTTAAAGTGAGATTTGGCATTTTTCAGGGTGATAGAATAGCTCATAAAGATGAGGAACCTTTATAAAGTATCATCATATAGGTTCATTCAAAATATTTCATTAAGGAAAAAAACAGTTGGCATAGTGTTTCAAGGAGGAAACCTTAGCATTGAAGTTTTCTCTGTGGAGTGAAGACACAATGTCAATAAGATTGTTGCTCTTGCTGCCTGTGCAGATCTCCTGTTACTTGTGAGTGAACTCAATAGATTTCATCTGGCTGCCTGCTGACAGGCCGGCCTTGCTGTTCCTGGCAGCGGCTAGTGGCCGGCCAGCTGATGGTCTCTAGAGACATCTTCTGTCCTTCAGCGCTATCCTTTTACAAAGCCTCAGTTGCTTGAAATCCATACTTCCCCCCTCTGATGACGACCTGAAAATTAATGCAGGGAAAAAGATCCCTGTTTTCATGCTCGTTTCATGCTGGCTGTCAGGACTGTGTTGTGATCAAAGATGGCTGTTGTCGGATATGAAGGTATCTGTTCTCCCAATTGTTTGGGTATTACTTCCTGCACCTGCTGCCTTTGAAGAGCAGTTTTCAATAAATAAAATAATATGTATTCGTTTTGTCTGTGTTTTGCAATTCAGTATGCCATTTCATATTTTACGTATTTCATAATGCAAGTTTTTTTTTTTGTTTTTTTTTCTGGGCATTTTTTCTCTTTCAGCCTTTATAATGTGATAGATTGAACCCCTTTTTGTTCTGGGTGCACCAGTTATTCTGTCACTGATCAACATGTTTAGTATTTCTTTGTATTTTCCTACCAGAGCAGCTCTGTTACCTCATTTTGACAGATTTTCTCTGTACTTGCCTTCATGTCATGTTCGTGTGCAACAACAAGCAGATAAATAATGGCTATGGAAGTAGCTGAGCCAGTTATTTCCCCTGTCTTTTTCACATCTCACTGTCAGCTAGCATATTGTTTGCCTCTCTGTCATATATTTCAAAACAAGCTCAAGACAAGAAAAGATCATGGATCAATAAGATGTATGGATAATCATGGTCCAGATGCTGGGAAATGTGGTTGTTGTTGAGTGAATTGATTCTTTTGACCCCTGAGAGATGTCCGTTCATACAATACCTAATTCGTTTTTTCTGTGATGGAGAGGCATCAGACTTAGTCTGTATGTAGCATTTTTTCCTGCAAATCTAACAAATTAGAAATAGAAATTCTTGAGTTATGTTGGTCCTGTCCACTAAAATAGAAATCCTCCCTAAATGTTCATACAGGAACATACAGCTGTTGTGAGAACTTAGAGGGATAGTTTGTTTAGTTAAAGTGGGATTGTTTGAGTTACATATTCATAGTTAGTGTATTACCTACAGTATATAGCGGTCGGCGCATCCCCGGTTTGGAGAAGCAGACCACAGTACCAACTCATTGAATCTCAACCAACCCTTTAAAACAACTAAGTCAAACAAACTAACTGATCAAAACAGCGGTACACCAGCAGCTCCCATCCTCTGCAGCGTAAAATTACGCGGTAGAGAGTGCAATATAATAGCTTATATAACAGCGGTTGTCAGTTGGAAAGGGCTGTCTGATGGCAAGGAAAGTTGGTTAAAATATTCTAAATATAGTGTACACTTAAATGGTTTTGATTTTTGTTACTGGGGCCTTTTTAGGTGGCTAAAATACATTTTGTTGTTGATCCTGTCCATAGCAATAGGTAACACACTGACTATGAAAAAGTGCCTCATACAACCCCAGTTCACATGAACTACTCCTTTAAAGATCAGGTGCATTAGCTACAACTGTAAGCATGTAGTCCAGTGCTGTAAACATGGTGTCCTGTGTGTCTAGGCCCTGCTCCCCACCAGGCGCTGGTTCAATACCGTGCTGGATGACTCTCACTTGGTGGTCAGCTGCCACCTGTCCAGCCTCACCAAGAGAGAGAAGGAGGGACACCTCTTCTGTCAGGTACAACACACAACACGACAATCATAAAGGACATACAGTATATGCATGTAAACTTATGGTAAGATAACCCTACAGCAGAGAAATTTGCATTGTTATAACTGCAAAGGAGAATGGCATAAAAACAAAAACATCAATAAATAATATTGCACCTAAGTGTTAATATCATACAGTATGGTATATATTGATATTAATATTCCACACTGAGTGGAATATTGATGAACTTGAAATGATTGCATGCATCCACACTGTGATACAAGCTAACAACTTTGTATTATTGTCTCATCTCTGTAGTTGCTGGATATGCTGAAGTTCTACACAGGTTTTGAGATAATGACCAGACAGGAAATGCCCTGACAGAGAAAGAGATGACCACTCTGCACTACGACAGAATCACCTCGTTGCAGGTAAATACTATACATGAGGAATGAAATACAGACATGCATGACATATCCCAGCTACGTTCTGTGTCCTGCCTGACTGTTTCAATGACAGTGCAGTTACGGAGTGTATTTGAACATCTGTCTGACTGTTTTGCTCTGTGTTTTCTGTTTTGCAGAGGGCAGCTTTTGCTCATTTCCAAGAGTTGCAAGACTTTGCTCTTGCCAGTGTAGCGTCTGTAGACACTCGAGACTCCTTGACCAAACACTTTGGGCATCTCAGGTAAATCAAAACATCCGGAATGAATCATGAACAGTGAACAGGTGTGCTTGCAGCTTGTGAGTGCACAGATGGAGGGATGTGCTGGGAGGGCATGCATGAATTGACTGAGTACAATTACAGTGAACTGTTAATTCTAAAGTGCAGAAGCACCAGATTGTTGTTTTAGCTACCAGGACTACTTCTTGATGTGCATCTACAGAGGTGATTCGCGTTTGTTTTTCACTATTCGGCCTCATGTATAAGTACTGACTGTACAGGTTTTCAGTGGGTCCTTAAGAAGTCTAAGATTGACTAATCTGAATTGTAGGCCTTAAAGTGTCTGAAATATTGTTTTGATGGGTCTTAAAAATTGTTTGGATGATAAAGTTAATGCTACGCTACACTTTAGTCTCTATTTTAAATGTGTTTTTGGTAAAAAAAAAAAAAAAAAAGTATTGATCATGCTGTAACAACTACAAACCAAACCAAAATGGAACCAAGAACCACCAAGGCAGACTGCAGCCTGGTGAGAATACACTGAAGCACACCCGGCTAGTTTGTGTATTTATGTGGTGTGCGGGCTAAGGTGGCGTTGGTTCTCATCAAAAAATAGCTTCTCGAAATAATAAGATACTTTCATCTAATATGGGTGAGTGCAAGTTCAGCGAGATCTGGCTCGAGAACACCGCATTTAGTGCTTGGGTGAAGCCTGTTAAAATAACGCCTGCTGCCTGCTGTACCTTGTGCAAGGAAATGCTCAGGTTGGGAACTTTGGGTATAAGGCATAAGAGGAGGTCAGAAAAACAATGCTGCCAAAAAAGGCCACCAGCAAATCCTTCCAGCCCCTGCTTGACCTACTCTGCTCTATCAACGTTATAGTCCTGCAATTTAAGTCCTGCAAGTCTCATAAACATTCTGCAGACATCGCTTGAATCTACGTCAACATAAATTCATTTACTTTGAACGTAATTCTGGACTCAGATCACCCTTCATATCCTTTGTACTTTTTGTGCCAGTATGTACATGAAACAGGTCTTAAATTGCATTAATTCATTCAAGTGTGAAACATAACTTGTTGAAACCTGCAGGAACCCCGACTGTACTTACTTTATGTCTTAAGAGAACGTCTAAAAAAGTGCTGTCGGTGGCAAAGAGTTGCAACAAAAACAAACCTTCCAGCAGCAATTCACTTGCAGATGTACAAATCTGACCTTTTAATTGAGGTCCTTAAATATACAAGTCCCACTTAAAGTACATGCAGCCTGCCTATCCTGCTCCTGTGCTTCAGTACAGCATCAGCACCACCGTTGCTGCCTGACTTCCCTGCTAAATGGCAGCTAGTGAGCCCTTGAACAGGCAGCTGGTACCAGCCAGAGAGCGCGGCACGCCTCATTAATTTAATCGATTTGCAGTGGCTTGAGAATAAACTCTTTGAACAGCTGTGTTTGTCAGATCATATTAGCTTGCCAAAGAGCCAAAAAGCACCCTTGCTTTGATGAACCGGTCTGTATGTGTGTTTTTTAACTTGTACACATGCGTGAAGGGGAGTGAAAAGACATTGATTTATTGGTAATTTGTAATTACTTTATGGTTTCTAACCTTTCTTGGCATTTGATAGCTTAATGAAAATTTTAAATTACTGAGTCATGCATTTCGAAGGTCTTTAAATCATCATGTTTTGCCTCTACAACACACTCACAATGAGTGACTGATTACTTATGTCTTTACTTGTCATGATTGCTCTGAGGTGCCGTGTTGGAGCAACACGAATTTCCTCTTTGCCGTCGATGTTTGTATATCCATCACCTCTCTTTAACTTCTGTAGTGGATTATAGATGCTTAAAACCCGCACTAAGTTTCTTTGAGTCAGGCAGGGGGTTATGAGCCAGGCTGAGCTGAATCAGGTAAAGACTTAGCTGAACCATTTCATGTATTTCTAGAAGCTCTGCTCCTCTCCCCAGAATTAGGGTTTTGAATATAGCAGGAGCTGCATTGTTCCCTGCTCCGCAACTGTCACCAAAGCAGCTCCTGGGTAACTGCAAATATGCCGATCAGATTTAACGAGGCACTTTTCATCCAAACAACTCACGCTAATGCCAGTTTATTCCAGCTGCACTACCCACGGGCTAAGCTCCCAGTCACCCGCCGCTCTGAATTTATCCGCTAAGTCCCCCGAACACACAAACGCAGCATTATTGCATAGCCTGCCCACACATGTACACACCCATTCTCTCATATATACACGCACTAACCCGCGCGCGTACACACACACAGACTTCTTTCAGTTACATAAAATGTGTTGGGTGTCATTTCAGGCCAAAAATGAATTGCCTAGAAGATCAAAGAGTAATGCATCACTTTGAAATGCTAGCAAAAATTGAAGAGAGTCATCACTACTGGAAATGTCAAAATAATTGGTGTAATTAGTTCTGTGGATTAGTTTTTCACAGCAGGGGCCTGTCATCGGAAAGGGTGTTTAGATTTTATCGATTCTCATTGAATCCTGGTGGAATCCATAAAAGCAATTTGTCAGTTTTTTTGTTTTTCTTGTTATTTTAGTAAAAAAAAAGAAAAAAAGAGACGCTTGTCAGCTTGTGATGTCTTATATTGTGGTTGTGTGTACACAAACATCTAGCAGGCTGACTCAAAGTGTCCTTAGCTGACCAGGTAATCTCTTTGGTAATTTGCTCTTTGCTTAAGTGTTGAAATGTCACATCAGCTCAGTAAAGTTGCTGCATAATGCCTTACCCAAAACCTTAACAAGGGTCAAAACAGCCTTCATGCTATACGGCAAAGGTTTTCAAATTGGGAGGCAGGTCACTCAGGGAGGGGTGGGGGGTTCCAAACTGTTTCAGGAGAAGCTCAGTGAATGGAAGCGAAAAAATATAAGTTACTGTAAGTGTTGTGTTTGTTACCAGTTTTTTTTTTTTTTTAAAGAAAAAAGTCAAAATTCTCTGATTTCAGCTTTTTAAATGTGAATATTTTCTGCTTTTGTTGGTTCTTAATGACAGTAAACTGACTATCTTTGAGTTGTGGACAAAATAAGACATTGAGGATGACATCTGAGGCTTTTAGATCAACATTTTTATACGATTTTCTCCAACATTTTATAGAAGCTGTGGTTTTCTAGTGTATCCACTCAAAAAATAGTCCCATAACAAATGTTGTCACTCTCATCACTCTGCTAATGTTTATTGTTATTAACTAATTCCAAAAGAAAATTTGACAAAACAACTATATTACTCATTAAATGTTTATTAACAAAATCATTCAAAAAGTCATTTCAATCTTTGTACAATTACATCAAAGCAGAAACACTTTTGTAGATACCTTTTTATGTTGTCTGAAGTAATGCCAAACACCAACTTACAGCTGTCTTGACGCAGTCAGACGCAGTGTCTTCAGGATCAAATAACATAATCATGATTCCATTCCATGGAGTGAAGCAAAGCAAGTAAACTAAAAGGGGGCGTGGGGTTCCTATACTTCGTCTGAGAGGAGGCCCACAGTCTCAGACTTTGAAAATTCATGTGTATAGAGTAAACTTACTGTAGACCAGTTTTTGTTATGTCCCCATCCTTACCTTTACCCTGTCAGCAACACTGCTGTCAGTCATGACCTGGTCCAGTCATCTCCATTACTCAGAGTGACTTGTTGTGCTGCTGTTATCTTGTTGCTAAGGGAAGGAATGTCCACATGACCTATGCCAGGTCATCCACTGGGCCACCAGACTGCAAACATTGGCAGAATTGCCACCCCACTGCCCAAGCGCGGCATCGCAAGTAGCAGAATGCATGCACATCCACGGATACAGTCGCTCAGTGCCACGTGTAGCTGTCAAGAGCTGTCACAATGTGTCCAGGCCCTGTCCTTCGTTGTGTACCAGACCCTGCCTTTGTCACGTGTGTCAGCCTGATTAAAACAGGTCTGTATGCAGAGAGCCATGCCTCAGCTTTTCGAGATGGAGATGGGCTTTGATTTTCATAATCCTGTCGCATCAGTGCGCCCCGGCCCCTTAACACACACATGCTGACAGGGCAGGAGTGCAGTGTCAAAGCAAACAGAAGTATTGCTTTGTGCTGCAGTGCTAACAAGCAAAGGATTTGATAAGGTTGTGTATCTTCACACATAAAGTGGTGTCACGGTCACAGTTTGAGTAATCTCTCTCTCAGAGGGGACGTGGTGTCCCAAAAAAGAGGCTGGACTCACACATTATTTCTCTTTATAAATATGATGCACCAAAGTAATATTGTCAGAATGTGTTTTTTAATCATTATAATATAAATAGACATCAGATTGTTCCTGTCCTAATCTTAATCTTCACCAAATTACCAAATCATTGTCTTTGCACAGCAATTATTTACTATCTGCTTATTGTCATCCCTGCTCTGGATAAGACTGGCAGCTAAATGTGTCATTTGCAAATGCAAATTTTCTAGCTGACTAACCACTTGTTTATCTCATCATTCTCCGTAGTCCCAACACGCTCCACCAGGTGGCATCGTATCTGTGTCTGCTGCCAGAGCTGCCTGAAGGGCAAGACACCACCTATGAGAAGGTGGTTCTCCTTGAGCTGTTGGTAAGAGCGGTCTTGGCTTCTATGAGATTGTCCATGCAGGCAAGAGTTTTTAAGTCTCTCTGGCAGAAATCAGATTTTTTTTTTTTTTTTTTTTTTTTTTTGAGGGCTGGCCTTAGCAATTCAGAACTGTCAAATAAGTACCCTGATAAGTGTCTTTTATACCATGCAAGACTGAGGCTTGACAGTTGAAGGTTATACATGATGAAAAAGGAGCTGTTATATCTGTTACAGTGACACATGGCCTGTGTACTTGCAGGAATCCAGACTTTTCAGTTCATATTTATAAGCAGTAGTGTTTCTACCTTAATGACCACAAAATATATCATAAAAATCTTAATAAAAATCTCCTCCTCCTTCCTTTTCACTGGCCAATGCACTACTCACTGTAATTATGCCTGGGAAAATGTAAACACAGGCTTGTTCATCTGAATTCAAGGAGAATTTGACCTGGTGGCAGACATGATGAATAACTAGCCAATCGTCTTGCTGATGATCTTGTTTGCTTATGTACAACTGGGCTCACACTACAGGAGTTTTGAAATCCTAACCGATTTTAAAATGGGGTTGCATCACACACATCAATTGACACTTGACAGATTCTCTTCTCTCTAACTTGAACATACACACACTACAAGATTTGAAAATAATGGCACATTACACACTACAGGATATTATCAAGATTGTCATGCCAGAGGGGAAAGAGCACAATCTGATCTTGCAGCAGCAGAGCAACTTGTAGTAAAGTTAATGCTTTGCAGTGAGAATAAACAAAAGTAGAAGTTAAATGAGTCTGGCTGAGAAAATGTTTGTGGAGACGCATACAACAGCATGCCAGCCACCGTAAGCCACAAGGGCTGGAAAGTTTAGTGTTGCTTGGCAACATCTCTGTTTCACTCCTGTACTGACATAATCATCCAGATTTTTAACTCGTTTGAAAATAATCAGAGCAGCCCCAGCAGTTCAAGCGAGTTAAGATTGGATCTGGAAACCCCTCACATTGCCAGATTACCTGACCCAAGGTCTGGCCCAGATTTCTCTTCTGATTCTCGGGAGGGGTGAAACTGAAGAAAAGCGGCCCAAAACTCCCGCAGTGTGAATCCAGCTGTAGTCATATATAACCACCAGTATTAAATTGAGTTTCATATCCAGTTTAAAAATCCTTGTAGCTGTAAAGTATTCATCCCAGAAAATATTTAATGCCTCAGACATTTGAATTTATTAGATGGAAATTGTTTAGTTGTATGAGGGAATGAAGCAATACCTCAGGCACTATGTGCTTGTCATCTGGCAGCAAACTGCTATTGGTGCCCCTCGACAAACAATGTTGGTGAACAGTTATTTTGCAGAACAATAACTGGCCAGTCAGCGCTACGGTATAATAGGTTTTGTGTTTCTCATTTTGAAGTCATTAATTTAAGCTCTTGACCTTGGAATACATATAGTATCCCCTCCTCACTGCCCATCCCTCTAGAATTTGCCTTCTAATCCAATTACTGCTTTATGTGTGTATTTGTGTGGCACAGGGTGAATTCAAGACAGTGCTGATGAGATAGAAAGCTATTTTTTTGTTTTTTTTTTTTTTGAGTATCTCTTGAAACGCTAGAGCAAGTTTGATTGTGCTCTCTGGTTCCCCTACCCTTGCCCTCCCAATTTTTATTTTTAAAACCCCTCCAGGAAACCACTGGACCCTTGTCCCGCTAGTCTCCCCCATACACACGCACACATTTGCAGTAGACCTCTTCATCAAAGTGGGTGTTTCAAGGCTGTCCGGCAGTTATTCGTAATTACCCACTCAGACCCTCCCCAGGTCCTCTCCGAGATGCGATGGAGAAGAGCTGTTTCATAATTATCTGATTAGATTGTTGCAGGAGACAATGTCAGGGGACTCATTTGTGTGCGCCTGAGGTTGCCCCCAACAACCAACATCTCTGACCATGTGGGTTTAATAGGAAGGGGCCACAGGACTAGAACTCTGCCACACCATAGCAAAACAATCATACTTGCTGCAGAGAACACACTCATGAATATGCTTAGGGAGGAGGAACCATTTATTTTGAGAGGTAGTACTGCTGTTTCACCAGCGCTAGTGTTTAGCTGTTTTACTTCCCCTGGTGGAACAGAAGAGCTGGTTTGTATTCTGAAGTAGATATCGCTCCCCTTGACATAGTAAATAATGCATGTTTTTTTCCAGAAGAGTAAAATCACAATAGCAGAATGACACGATGACAAATGCTGGGTTCAAAGAGTAATTCAGTAAAATAGGCAGAGGCAGGTGCACACCAGTATAGAATCTCCTTTCATACCTGCAATGTTTGACAAAGTTGTTCTTCCTTAACAAATACCTATATGAAGGTGGTGTACCTGAGAAGTGAAACAGTTTGTTGATAACCGATCAACAGAAAATTAAATGGCAGCTATTTTGATCATTGATACATTTTTGAAGCTAATGTGCCAAATATTTTCTGGTTTCAGCCTCTCAAATGGGATAATTTACTGCATATCTTTGTTTTATGTATTAGTAAACTGAATATCTTTGGGGTTTGGACTGCTGGTTGGACAAATAAGACATTTAAATATATCACCTTTGGCACTGTGAAATTATAAAGGGCATTTTTCAGTATTTTCTGACATGTCATAGACAAAACTGTCATGTTAATTAGATAAAAAAACTAAATATAAATCCTCATATTAATTGACCATGAAAGCAATTAAAAGTAATCTTTAGTTGAAGGGCTGTATCAAATGTCTTGTTTGTTTTTTTCTGACATATGAAGTTTAATTAAGTGAGTCATTGCATAAAGTCTTTGACCTTTAGAGCTGAAGGCCAGCAAATCTGTATTGAAGCAGAATTTTCTTTTAGATAAAAACGTGTTGTGAATTTTTGAATTTATTACATCTATCTTTTTTTCAGTAAATTCTGACTTTTGGACTTTACAACTGTGCAGAAATACGGGTTTGAACAGAATGGATAGACATGCAAAATGAAATGAATTAAGCTTCAAACTCTTTGGTACAGCCCTAGTTAGTTGCAGTTCTTGGGTATAGATAAGACAACAACCAGTGACATCATCATCATCATCATCAATTACTCAATAACATGCATGTGTGTTGAATATCTATGTCTTGCATTAAAAGATCTAAATCTACAGATGTCCTGCTGCTTTTGACTCAGTGCTACTAGATGTCCTATGACATGTTTGTCAGTCCCTCTAGACAAAAACACTTGTAAACAAATGATATCCTGGCGATAACCTGACGTTTACCGTGGGTGTGATGTAACAGATCTGTAAAGTGACCTGATTTTTGAGGAAATGTTTTTTCTTTATTTCCTGATCTTGTCTTCTAGAAAGGGAGAAGATAAGGATCCTAGATATTGAGCCAAAGGGGCTGAGAATCATTTGTTCATTAACCCAATTTATTTCTCTTTGTCTTTGTCCTCTCTGTCTCATTCTCTGTCTCCTCCCTCCCCCTCCCCCCCCACACACATAGGTGTCCCGTCATGAGCGCAGAATCTCTCAGATTGAGCAACTTAACCAGATGCCCCTTTATCCAACAGAGAAGATAATCTGGGATGAGAACATCGTCCCGACGGAGTACTACTCAGGCGAAGGTGTGTTGCATGTGTGAATTGTGTTTGCCTGTGCGTGTGCGAGTTGACGTGCGCTAAAGCACTCATGCCTCTTTCAATGCCTTGTCAGTGTCTCATATTCACAAGTATACACCCACACCTTGGGTTATCCTTTATCCTAAAGGGCACTCATCTGGCACTGAACTGGCACCTCTCTCTTGGGGAATCCTCTTTAGTTGGCAAGGACACCTTCAGCAACTCGCAAACCACTGACCATTATGTAACATCCCTTAAGCATGTTACTGAGGCCTGGGCAATAAAATAATAACGATACGTATCAGCACCATACAGTATACATTACAAATAGTAATAAAAAAACTGCAATATCGACATGTGACACAACAGAAACAGCGTGGAGTGGGGATGAAACAATTACCTGTTTTACAATAAACCATGCATAAATTCCTGAGGATTAGTAGTACAGTTTCAGTTTTTAATTTTTATTAAAACTTTTATTACCGTGCTTTGAAAAAAACTAACAGTAAATATTGTCCAGCATCAACCAAAGTTCAACTTCAGGACATGATGTTGTTTCAAATCATCGAGAGATCTATTTCAATATAGAATTTGGTGAAATGATTTCAGCGTGTCGTCAGTACGTTTTGAACATTTTCATCACATTTTAACAATAACCTGATAATACTAACAAACCAGTGATAATTCTGTTTACTACAATTGTGATATTAAATTTTCATATCGTTTGATGTCGGCTGTGGAGTAAGAAAATGAGTTCAGATAGTGAGAACAGGTCAGCTCGTGAGCATGGCAGTATTTGGGGTTTTAGTCTATTACCTTTGTGCCTTGATAAATGAAGTGGTTTAATTTTAAAATAAAGTGGTTAAATTCATACTTTTCCCCTGGTCTTTATTAAAAATAGGTAATTAAAATGGTCAATAATTGTTGATTGGATGAAATAAAACATTTTATTGTGAATATTACTCATTGGCTGCAGAAAATAGACATTTACTAGTTGCTCTAGAAGCTACAGTTCATACAGGTGAAAGTACAGAGAGAGCTACATGTAACTGTGGTCATTAAACCTTTGTTGGTATTGAATAGAAAAAAAACAAAAGTTATATGACCTTGTATTGACTGTCTATTCATTTATTTGTATTCTCAGGCTGTCTAGCGCTACCAAAGCTGAATCTGCAGTTCCTGACCCTCCACGACTACCTACTGAGAAACTTTAACCTCTTTCGGCTGGAGTCCACCTATGAGATCAGACAGGACATAGAAGATGTGGTGTGGCGTATGAAACCATGGTGAGATGTCCTCTATTTTACAAAACTACAGGAAACTATCTGGAATCTGTTGTTTTTGTGGTACAAACTTGAAATTTCTCAGATTTAAGGTGTTTGAATATGTGTTAATATCTGTGAATGTCACATAGCCATATCGCTCTTTGAAACATGGTGTGAAGAAATTACTGTTAATAAAAACTGGATAAAAAGCCCTTCCTGTGCTAAAGGCATCAAGGCTCAAAGGTTTGTCACACCCTCATATTTTTGATATGTGCAGTAAAATGCTGGTGTGGATATTCAAGAGGAAGTGGTAAAAGCCTCATTTGCAATAATAAAAGTTAGAATAAGATTAAAAGTTTTTCATCATCATTTAGAAGTTACAGGTTCTGAGTTTGAAATAGGATCCTTGCAGACACACTGATAAGCATCTCAGGCTTCTTTGTCTGCCTAAGTAGAACAAATTTCTCCCATTAACTCAGCCACAGCACACTTTGTCTCTTTACTTCAATAAATGGAGATTCTTATCCTCTGTCTACCTCTCACATTGTGGCACAGAACTTTGATAATATTTTATTAAAAGACTGTGGCATTTGGTACACCACATTTGGAAACCCATTGCTTAACATAATAAGTGCTCCCATTATGTCAAGTGGTGTAGCAACTTGCTTGTTGTTCCTGCAAAAGTAAATAAGTAAGCAGCGGTGCCATGTGCTGGCCTAAATCCAACTGATTTCAATCTTGACAACAGCCCACAGCGCTTGTCTAACTTCTTGTCGTGTCTGTCCCTCTACACAGGCAATCAGAGTACGGTGGTGTGGTGTTTGGAGGCTGGGCGAGGATGGCTCAGACGATCACCTCTTTTTCCATCGTAGAGGTTGCGAAGCCCAACATCGGAGAGAGCTGGCCTGCCCGTGTGCGAGCTGATGTCACTGTTAACCTCAATGTGCAAGATCATATTAAGCATGAGTGGGAAGGTAACAGTTAGTGTGTGTCTGTCTGTCCTAGGTAGATCTTTTTTATTCAATATTTTTAGTTATCTTATCACTTTTTATATTTGTCCACCATTTATATTGCTTATGCTAATTTAGCTATCCTGCAGTCTGTATTTTTTAAACTATACTCATGAAGGACATCGGTAATGGAGAATTAACAAAAAATTCATTAAAACATCCGCATACACGCTTTGACAATTATACATCTACCTTTTAAGCTGGGTGATATGGTCACAACTAGACATTTAGACTGTGCTCAAATCACCATGACAGCACACCGTGCTCATCAGTAAAAATATTACTCCAGGATCCAGGATCCGTTTTTCAACTGACAAGATTGTTACAGGATTAATGAATTGATTAGTCGAGAAAATAAACGTCAAATTAATCGACAGTGAAAATAATCATTAGTTCCAACTCTATTCTGCTGTGCTGCTGGATTAGAGTCTGTCCCGGAGCAGTGGTTTTCGCTTGTTCTTTGGAGGCAGACTGTTAAATGGGCAAAATAAAACAACAAAAATCGCAACTTACGATGGACTCACCGTAGCCTATATCTTCGTCTAATCACCCAAGCCTGTTACACCTCTTCGTTTCCTCTTTTGTCTCTTGTTGTGTCTTCTAACAGTCCTCATAGTAAGCAGTTTATAACCTCCATAAAGTCTTCCCTCACCATACTATACCATCCCACTGGGCCTTGACTTATGACCCTTACCTACCTCATGTCTCTGTGAAGACACTTCTGTGTAGCCTCTAACAGTGAGCCGCTTTGTTTTATTTTCTGATCGTTTTTCCTCTCCGTCTCTCTGTGTGACTGATAAAGGCACTGTAGATAATGTTAACAGGAGCTTGTCAGCCTTGAAAGACATTGATTCACTGGGAACATCGAAAGCACAATGGAGGCGACTGCTATTACTCTCAAGAGAAAGATATAGGATATGTTCACACACCTGTATGCCAATGGTGTATTGTACTAATTAATATAAGAAATAAATGGGTTCTTTCAGTGGACAAAGGCTGCAGAAGTGATTGAGGATCACTGAATTTTTAAAAAGTGAGCCTAATGTATCCCAAATTGATGTCTTCACTTTTCTTTATCTCCACTTTTATGGTTTTACTTTCTTACTTGTAATTCAGAGGCGGTATGAAGTATTACTTCCTTCCATCCACTCGCCATTTCCCTACCGTATAATTAGAGCTTCATGTTTTAAAGATCAGGCAAATGCTGACAGGGCGGGTTCTATTGCATCTCTAAACTCCCCCACACTACTACTCTGCCTCACCCCCCTTCACCTCTCTTTCTCCCTGTCTCTAACTCTTTCTCTGTCTCTAAAACCCTTTTCTTTCCCTCTGTCTTTCTCTCTAACCCATCTCTCCATCCTCTTTCCCCACAGGGCTGCGGAAGCACGACGTTTGCTTTCTGATCACGGTGCGGCCCAACCTGCCCTACGGTACACGCTTCGACCGGCGCCAGCCCTTTGTGGAGCAGACTGGGCTGGTGTACGTGAGAGGCTGCGAGGTGCAGGGGATGCTGGATGACAAGGGACGCGTCATTGAGGAAGGTATGCTCATGTAATGTGCCGCCGCCTGCACGCACCCACACATCCCAGTGACACGACATCCATCCACCCATCAGACCTCCTATACATAATCATATTCACTGACAGATCTGCAGGACAGGATCAGACTGGTGTTGTCATGGTGACAGCCACAGTGAGACCTGACCTGGTCACATTAACATTCCATTAACCTGAGGTCGACAGCAACACCTGGGAGCTTTTGGCCCTGCCCCCTGCTTTATTTATTGGATTTAACTGAAGAGCTGCATTGACTTTATCTGGATAATATGTGCTTCTATAAGAGAACACCAAATGTGCTTGTCCTGCAGAATACAGTAATGTGTCATATAGGGAACACTCACCTCTATCTCCGAAACAATTTGGTTCTGGGTCTTCAACAGGGGGCCTGCCACCCCTACAGGGGATCTCAGAGTTACTGCAGTAAATGTGTCTGAAAATACACATTAACATCAAGACAGTATTAGCAAAGATCCATGTGGACCACTGAGATCACACAACAAGCTGATGATATTCATAGAAACATGCAGCTTAAATTAATCATGATATCATAAGTAGAAAAAAATTAACTTGAAAAAAATCATACAAGTTCATAATGCACAATTATCATTAAGAAAAGCTACCATACCGATAAAATATTTAAAAGATATGATTTGAATTTGGCTTGAGTTTGACAAAATGATCTAGAGTCTGTCGCCAGACAAGACAAAAAGTAAATATATAACAGAAAAATATCATACATAGACTTCCCATCATACATCGATTATGCAGCTTAAAAAATCCATTGTGGTACCAGAGATCTACAATATAGATGTAAAAAAATATGCAAATTGTGCAGAAAAAATATTTTATATGTAGTTCAAAGTGCACATAATCGTGTAAAGAAAGGCTAGCATACCACAAAGAATATTTAAATTCTGATTCAAATTCGGTTGGAGCTTCTGTCCCTAGACAAGATAAAAACAGAATGAATGAATGAGGAAAATAATGGCTATGCCATTGCTAGATATAGAGTCTTGATTTGTAAAGACCTTACCGCACCTTAAATATCCTCCACCTCAAAAACCACCAGCAAAAGTGCAAAGGGTGAGTCTAATGCACCAGACACTGCTGCAGACTAAATACTTACAGGTAAGCACAAATGAGAGAAGACCTGAAAATGTTCAATGCAATAGATGTGTAGGGGGTCCCTACTAAGGTGTCCATGGCCCCATCAAAGACCTCTGGACTAGGTATTGCCAGCAACACTGCTTTCTAGCATTAGATAACAGATTTGAGCAGAGCCTCAAATTCCATCTGTAAGCTACCATATTTCCACACAGGAGGAATTCCCTCAGACAAATTCAAATCTCTGGTCTCTCCTGGAGAGTAAAATGTTTATACAGTAACACGATCTCCTCTGTTTACCGTGTCGTGCTCTTCCCCACAGCCCAAAGCGGTCCCTCAGAGGGGTTGGTTCACCTAACTTAGCCTGCAGCCCTTCTATTCTAAGTGTTTCCCCTGTGGGAAACATGTGTCCATGCGCTGAAGCACCCTTTTCCCTGTCCTCCCTCATCTGTTTGGATTAAATATGCAGAGGGCAGGGCTTTCTAAATAGACATGCTGCCAGGGAACATGCCCTGCCAATGTCGGCTTGGTTAAACTTTCAGATCCCCAGCAGGGTTAAGTGCTACTCTGGCTAACTGGGTGGGGGGGTGATGTCACATAAATCAGTGGGCACCTGGTGGAGGTGTGGCAAGACAGAAGCTGAGACATGCATTCTGAAGCACTAATAATTGACTCATATACTGCAAAAAAAACTGCACTGCTCAGATATGGGATGTTTGTGTGAAATTTGATGTTACAGACATACAAACTCTGTGAGCTAAATGAACAAATGCAGTGCATCCCTGTTTAAATCATGTGTTGATTAAATCCCACCTTTTAATAACTGACAGTTTAATACAATGGCACATACTTGCTTTAACTGCTCACACACCTTGGCCCAGCTGTCCATATTGTTATCCCATTGTATTGAGGGTGTAGCTTCCACTCTTAAGCTATTGCCACTCTCGTTTTAGAAAGGGGGATTTGATGATCCCACATAGCTGCACACATGTGCTCACACGCAGACAGACATACACATTTATTGAGCATACACACACCACAACACCAGAGCCCAACAGGATTGAGTTTCACTCTCCTGCTCTGTGCCCTGCAGCTCCATACAAGAATCTATTTAGACATCTGTGAAAGCTGCGCTTGCTGCACTACTCATGCACCCTATGGGAGTAAGTCTAAAGCCTGTGGCCTGTCAGTCAAGCATCTACATTTAATTCCTGTTCCTGTGGAGTCATAATGCTGTAGCAAGGCAAACCAGGGTGAGCCAGGGTTTTTATATTTTAATGTTAGGATAGAATGGAAATGATTATGGAAATCATGGTTTTAGAATGAGCTGATTTAGATTCACATTTTTAATATCAACCTTTGTGTTTCTCAAACTCTGCCTCAACATTTTTTAGGTTAGTTTTCTGTTTTACTGTCCTGTTTAGTTTACTTCAATTTTTGAAAACATTATTGTCCGTTTAGGTTTACACTACTACTAACCATGGTCATTATAGTTAACTCAAACTAGGGGTGAAAAAAACATTTTAGTCAACTGAAAAACTAACTGAAACAATATTGTGTACTCACACTTTGTCAAATTTCTCAACACAACAAGCATGAGGAAGCATTGGTGCATAATGTTTATGCAATGAAGATGTACGTGATGTACATCTACATGACTTTGAATCAGCTGCCTATTGTTGTTTGTGTTGTAATACCTACCCTGAACTTCTTACATCTTGACCCTGACAAATACCCCCCATATTATACTAAAGTAAGTAAAGTAAAACTAATACTGAAACTAACATGGTTAAACCAAAATGTAACATTTTTAAACAAGAAAAACTAAACTGAAATGAGCAAACCAGCTCTGGAAACTAACTGTAACAAAACTAAATTGATAACTGAAATTAAAACCAAAATAAATATAACTAATGAAAAGTACAAAACTGTAATAACTCTGCTACTAAAAGTGACATGAAAAATGCCATACAAACTTTGATTTTTACTGCTATATTTATCACTAAAAGCTATCATTACTCTGTTGCTGTAACAAGTATTTTCCCTACTACTCTGGTGTAGGACCCGACCCAAAGCCCAAGCTGCGAGGAGACTCCAGAACGTTCCGCGTATGGCTGGACCCCAACCAGTATCAACAGGACATGACCAGCAGTATTCAGAGTGGCACTGAAGACCCATATGAGACTTTCAACATCATCATGAGACGCAAACCCAAGGAGAACAATTTCAAGGTTTGGACTCAACACACAGATCAGCCGTCACTGTTCAATGTGTTTGAGTGCTTTATCTTCAGACCTTGAGCTCTGATCCTACCAACACCACCCCAGAGTGATGTATCACACATATTACACTCTCTTGGGTATTGCAGCTGTAAGGTTGGGGCCAGGGCATCTCTGAGATTACCACCCACTCAAGGCCCTCCCAGTGATCCAAGTGACAGACTCTTCTCATTGAATATTCATGTGATATGATGTCATGAACTCCCTCCTCTGTTCCCCACTTCCATCTCACCTTTAAGAATCCACTTGTGGCAGCAAGCCAACATTGTTATGTTTTCTGTAGGAAACCATGTTTTGATGTCAGTATAACATATAGATGCCATCAGCAGAAGCCCACTCTTAAAGAAAGCTAAATCTCTGTTAAAGGGATAGTTCTGGTTATTTGATGTGGAGTTGTATAAGGTACTTATTAATAGTCAGTGTATTACGTAAAGTAAATGCTGGTCAGCACACCTTGAGTTTTGAGAAACAGAGGAGTACCAGCAAGGCAGCTAAGAAATTAACCGGTGGACAGGGTCAGCAGCAAAACATGTTTTAACCACTTAAAAAAGGTCCACCCAAAATCATAGCCATATTTTCACTGCTTACCTTACTGTCTGACAGCCTTTTCCAACAGAAAACCAATTATATAAGTCAAATATCACTCTCTTAAAACCAACCAGGCTCCATGGGCAAAATGACTGATTCTGCCCATGGAGTCTGGTTGGTTTGGAGGGAGCAATATTTGGCTTATATAATGGTGCTTTCCTATCAGCAAAGGCTGTCTGACTGCAAAATAAAGCTGTGAAAATATTCTAAATATAGCATACACTTAAACTGATAAGAATTTTTTTAGGTGGACCTTTTTTAAGTGGCAAAAATATGATGTGGAGCATGCTGACTTTACCTCATGCAACCCCACCACAAATAATCCAAAATATTCCTTTAGTATTTCCACAGATATTAAAGTTTTTCTACAGGTCAGTAAAGTTGAGTGAAACTTTTATTAAAAATCCCGTCTGTCTTATGTTGTTTTGCTCCATTCTGCTCAACAGTTTTTTAATGTTAATCATGCACAAAACCATTTTTCTTTTTATCACACTCTTATTTGAGAGCTTCTAATTACGGCTTTGTCAAGTCTGCTGTTTTTTAATTCCTCCCACCCATTTCTGTCTCTCACAGCCGGAGCAATGACAGATGAGTTTGAAGTGTTTCTTTTTTTTTTCTGAATTTGAAAAGCACAGGAACTAATGGGTATTCAAGAAACATTCTTCCCCATCTTTGATGTGTGACACAGATAAAAGCAAACATGTTTCCCTACCCAATGTTTGATGCTCAGGGTATTAGACAGGTTGCAGCTCATTAAAATGTAATTGACAGACATACAAATTACCTGCTGTCCCATCTGCCCACCACAAAGCTATTCTTATCTATATAAACCTCCTCTTGTGGGATTGTTGTCTGTTATCTGATGTACGTCATTCCATTTATTTTTTCTACTTAAAATTATTATTTTTACTTTGCAATCTATTGCTTTGATAAACATCACATTTGTCTCTGTCTCTCTCTTTTTAGGCGGTGCTAGAAACCATCAGAAACCTGATGAACACAGAGTGTGTTGTCCCTGACTGGCTTCATGACATTATCCTGGGCTATGGCGACCCAGGTAGTGCCCACTACTCCAAAATGCCCAACCAGATCTCCACGCTCGACTTCAATGACACCTTTCTGTCCCTGGACCATTTGCGCTCATGTTTCCCTGGTTACACCATCAAAGTAACAGAGGAGAACCCTGAACTGCAAGTCTTCCCTTTCAGGTGAAAGCCAAAGATCCATTAATCAAATGATAAAGAGACAAGTTGAAGTTGATTTGCCTTGATCAAAGTAAATATATAGAGATTAATATTGTATTTTCTTGCTATTGGAAAATATTGTATTCTATTCTGTTCTATTATATTCAGTTTCTCATTCTTACCATATCAGATCAGATTTAAGGGATAATGTACAGCAAGCAGGTCAGTTTTGCAAAAAAAGGTTTTTTTGCCATGACAACATGCTGACTGTACATTACCTGCTTATTACACAGCTACTTACTTTTAAAAAATTAATAATTTTGACACAAAATATGGATTTAAAAATGAATTTATTGCTCCAGGGTCTATGATCAGGACTGCTTCCATAACAACAGTCTGTTATTCAGAAATAAGAGACCTTAAAATACCATAATTGACCAGTCAGAATTGAGTATTTAATAAAGCCATATTTTATTATATAATACTACACATCATTACATTGTAATACACTATTTTATATTGTATTGTGGCTATAATAATCCTCATTTCATTCTTCCTTCTGCTTTACCAGAATCACATTTCCCATCTCAAACAAAGACAAAGGGAAGAAGAGAAAGGCTGATGAAGAGGAGGGAGACAAAGAGGAAGACATGACCTTGATTGTTGAGCCCTATGTCACGCCCAACCGTGGGCCATATCCCTACAACCAGCCCAAACGGTGAGGTCGAGGTCAAGGCCGTTATTCAGGCCTTCCAATTCACAACTTAACAAGGTCAAAAAGTTGTTCACTGTTAGTTTAAACTTTGACCTTCTGTCTGAGGTCAGTGCACTGACCACTTTTAACACCTTAACTAACCTCGACCCACAGCAAGTAGTACAATTACATTCTGGGTCAAAGTGTGTAGTACTTCTACCTCTACATCATTTGAGTATAAACCAGCACAGACACAGTCAAAGGCTTATTATAGGTGCCCTACTCTTGGCCTGACTACTTTGATTTGTTTGTTCAAGCCTGTCTCCATGGTATCGCCTCTGACTTGTTCGCCATGTAATGTGGTGGTGCTATTTTGGTTGTTGTTATGCCTACACTTGAAAATTTTTATGCAATTAAAGGTGAACAGAAAAGGCTTGACTAGGCTGTACTAATTATAACACCACAAAATAATTGCCCTTCGTGAAAATTAAAGATTCATATGGTGGTGTTTTAGCATTTCCAGTTTGCACTTTGATATTTAAATCTTGATAGAAACAACACGTCCACAGGGAAGCTCAGGCTTAACAATCTTTAAAGATGTTCTCAAAAAAAACATCATAACAAAACTTGCGGCATTAAGCATCTCTTGAAAAAAAAAAAAAAAAAACCTAATGAAAACATTTGAAAACAAATGTGTTTATACTGTCAAGGTTATTTAGTATCTCCAGCTAATTACTTGATTTATTAATATCAGCAATGTACATTTCTTACAGGAATACAATTCAGTTCACTCCGACTCAGATTGAAGCCATTCGAGCCGGGATGCAGCCAGGACTTACCATGGTAAGGACCTTGTATTTCATGTTTTTCTTGTATAATTAAATTCAGTTCAATTCAGTTTTATTTATATAATACCAAATCATAACAAAGTTATCTCAGGGCACTTTTTAAATAGAGCAGGTCTAGACCATACCCTTTATAATGCCAGTTGTTCTCACCAACAGCAAGCACTGAGGCGACTGCAGTGAAGAAAGACTTTGTTTTAACAGGAGTCAAAGGGAGGGTGAGCAGAAGGAAAGAGAACATATAGTAGCACAATCTAACTTTTACTTAAAGATTCAAAGGAATGGTAACAGTAATGGAGATAATACTGACATTTCTCGTGAAAGTTTTAAAATGAAATGGACGCCCTGACAAAATCCACAAGCTATAATGATCTGTTTGACAGAAAATTGCTAAATGTTTAACAATCATGGAATACTACTGTCACCCTGTACCTACTCGTTTGTCCTTGGAAGACTGGAGAAGTTGATAGCAGTGGGCGACTCTATCTGTTCTCCTCTGGGCTTTTCAAATGGTAACTGCTACTTAGTCATTAGTAAATAGTTGTGCTGATGCCCTCCTCCCTCTCAACCTAGCGGGTTTAAATGTTGCAATGTTCTTATGCAGAAAGCTTCGTCAGGTTATGTGGGAAAATGTCTTTAGATGCATTTTGACGCTAAAACATGCATATAGACACCTAAAATTGTTTGGTTTTGAACACATAAGTAACATAACATAACTAGGAAGCTACATAATGATAGAATAACCTCAAAAAAACAAAAACAAATACTAATTAACCCGCCCTTTAATACCACACACAACACAATATTTCATTTTGTTTTTCATTTCTAACTTTATTTTATGAACAGAAAAAGTGAAAGTTACAAACTGAGCAGACTTAATTAGAAGGGCAGTTTTATACCCATATAAAGTCATCATATGTATCCTTGGGTGTGATGTGGTCTGGGCAAAGCTTCTAGTCGGTCCAGTGAGTGCTGATACTGCAGGTGCATACTGTTCTTCCAGCTCACTGTTTATGAAGCCAAAGATTTGCAACCATTAATCTTAGTGATGCACACCAAGGGAATTCCCTCCCCAGTAAATATGCTGCTGTTTGGTGTCCCTAGCTCCATCACTCATGACAAATTTACTTGAATTCTTCTTTGTAATTTTGGCATTGTCAATGAAACAGTCATCCACACATAAAATGACATAGTATTACAGCTATGGACACGCCCAGTTCATACGCACATTCACAGCAATGTCATTCCAGTGTGCTGTTGTTATTGCACTGTTTTGACAAAAGTGCCGTTCTGATGTGGTGATTGGAAGCTGGCGGTGGGCTCTGAGTTATTTATTGTGCAACTAGCTGAGGTAAATATGGCAAGTGGGCTATCAGCAGAGTCGTAAAACAACTCTGCATGCATGCCTTTCTCTGCTCCTCTCTTCACCCCCTCTAACCTTCCTTCTTGGCATATGTCACAGTCGTTAGCAGCCATAACAAACCACACAACACACACACACACACACACACACACACACACACACACACACACACACACACACACACACACACACACACACTACCTCCCAGACTGCCTGCCTTAGCTTTCATGTAGGGAAACCAAGGAGCTGATTATGTATTTATTTATGCAGGAATATCTTAATTGTGCTTACTAGTTTAGCAGAAATTACTCACCTGAGATACCCATACTAAGACTAACCTATTTCATGAATATTTATATCGTAAATTAGATGTGCTGTTCCCCCCGGTTAAGTAAATATAAGGCTTATTATCATTCTAACTTGTATACAGAGATGACGTGCTACTAGCATTCAGATGACAAGTACAAAAGGGAGGCTTGAAAAATGCTTACGCTGAAGGCTGGGCTATGTGGCTTATAAAATCTCTATATTTTCTGGCTATTTCATGATATGCAATACATATCTTAATGCACACATTTTCTCTAAAATAACATGCAGTGAATTCTCAAATAATGCCAACATATGATGGTCCAAAATATTGTGGTATTTAATGTTTACTGTCAGGTAGTTTAATCTACAGCAATGCATCATATTCTTTAAGATAATCACTGTTTGAGAATTAAGGTTATGTTATTATAGAGACACTGTGCATATGGAGATATGTATTGTATATCGTGGTGTCGACCAGCCATACTTATGCCTCCTATAGCTTTTCTCCATTTTTCAGTAGCTCTCTGTGTCTTTTCCCCTCTGTGCAGTCACTCGGTATGTCTGGTAACACCACAGCCTTGTTTCATTGGGTATATCTGAGCACTGCTAACGATGAAGCACCAGCCTAGCTCGTTCTGACATGCCCATGGCCTAGCTGTCACAACCACTAGGGTGTCTCCAAGGCAAGCGCCTTTGTACTGTGACCTAACTTCTGATTGTGCTTCTCTTCTCATCTGCTTCTTTTTGTTAACATTTTTCATTTCTTTCTTCACACCCTCTTCCTCACTTCGTTCTGTGTCTGTAGGTTGTTGGACCACCGGGTACCGGAAAGACAGATGTTGCTGTCCAGATCATCTCAAACCTCTATCACAACTTTCCTGAGCAGAGGACCCTCATAGTCACACACTCGAATCAGGTTAACACACACACACACACATAGCACATCCACACATAAACCAGCTCAGCACACATATCTGAACTCTGAAAACTCTCCCAAACACCCTACTTAAAACACTGTGAGGCTGTCTAGAGAATTTAGAGCCTGTGCTCAGAACTGCCTATTAATCAGGCGATATTCAAACCATGGAGGGAAAATTAAAATCTAAGCTCCCTTGTGCCCTGGTCTTCCCCCCTCAGTATTTAATCATAAAGTAATCTGCTGTTGTTTTACACCAGTGGAAGCTTGCCAAAAAAGAACCTTGGCCACAAAAGGCATAGCTGAATATAATGATGAAAAACCTTATAGTCGATTAATAGTTCCCCCTTGCATTTCTAGTCTATATTACGTGTGCAGGAATGGACATTTGCTTTATAGCATGGTAAATACCTTAAATATTACACAGCACTGTATCAAGAATTGGAATGAATTCATGGACACTGAAAGAGAGACAGGTTTATATGCAGAAGCACTGTTGATAGATGACAGATTACAGGCACACACACATCAAAGAAAGGATTTTCCTCATCTGATCATGTTTACTTTGTTGCCCCCGGTTCATTCTGCACCAGGCTCTGAACCAGCTGTTTGAAAAGATCATGGCTCTAGACATCGACGAGCGCCACCTCCTGCGTCTTGGCCATGGAGAAGAGGAGCTGGAGACTGAGAAGGACTTCAGCAGGTGAGGACAGCAGGGGGACAGGTGGACAGAGAACACACACACACTGAAGGAAGCACCTAAACAAACAGCAATGCACACGTGAAAATTGAGACAGCTTAAGTTCACACATGCATGTGTTGGAGAGCACTCAACAAATGGTTACAGAGTTACAGAGCATACACACTGCAGGTTGATCAAAGCAGACAACACACACACACGCACACACAAGTACACAAAAGCTGCTCAGCTGTCCACATACATAGTTAGTATGAGCCAACACAGTGACACGGCTACTCGATACTCCCATATGCCAGGCCATGGACCTGGTTTATCTTCATGAGGCATCGTTGGCTTCTCAGGCCTCTCCTCCAGTGAAAGGGATCTCTCCATGCCACCCTGCACTGCCTGATTAACCCTCTCATTACTGCTCTGCACTATAAGAACTCACTGCGTACCCATTTGTTGTAGCTACTTTGGAATAATTTCCAGAAAGTGGAGGATGGCAACAAGCTGTGTTTAGAGAGATGGGTGGATTTCTTCTCATCTCTGTTGAGACGTGCAGTACCATTCAGGCAGTGGGTAAAGACAGTGTTTGAGCTGAAGTGCAAGTGAGCATTTCAGTTACCCTGGAAACAGTTTAGTTGGGTGACACTGGAGAATGTGGTTGAAACTACCACAATGTATTGCACAGTTTACCACACCAATACAGCTTCTCAATGGTATCATTTGACAACTATGAATAAATAAAAGAATTCATATACTGGCAAGTAAAAATTGACTTGGGCAAGTGGGTCAGAAATCTGTGTTCGACCCTGCAATTATATATTTATAATACCACTTTCCTGAACTATGTGTCATGATCATATCAGCTTGTAGATACAGTTGTAAAACCTTAATCCACAATATTTCATGTAGTGTACAAATAATATAAATGTTAAACAAAATATTTAGAACATTTGATATAAGTTGAACATCGAAGTGGCAAAGAAATTCATTTTCTAAACTCAGGGATACCTTTGGCCTTTTTAATGAATGAATGAATTCATTTGCAAAAATATGACTCAGTAATTAGATTAATAAATTAATTTATTGATGGGATTAATGAACATTATTCATGGTTTTAATACCATTAGAATATAGGTCAAGTCAGGAAGGAGCCCTCTTAAATCTGTGGTGGGCGACATGACTTGACTGTGATTTAATAAAACCAACATAAAGTTTTAACACTAGTTGTTTTATAACTTTCTTTGTCTCCACCCTAATGGACACATAAAACACACAGTGCTGCTTTTCTTCATGTAGCACTGGTGGCAGGGCACAGAACAAATGGCCTCAGACAAGAACCACTAGAGTCCTGTTAAGGAAGCCCCAGTAGTTCCCAGATCTCTCACCCACGTCTTTTTGTAAACTCCTCTGTGTGTCTCTGTGTGTGTGCTTGTGAGAGATGCCTTGAAGGGAAGTGACTCAGTCCTTACTACTGAGACATAGTGAAATGGGAAAAGAGAACAGCACACTTTCAACACTCATGACAGACTTGTGAAGGAGATTATCTCAAGATACCCAAAACATTTACAGTTCTACATGACTGCTGCTAAATTTAACACTATTATTAGATGAATCAGCCAGAAGCGTCTTTTCTTTTTTGCTAGCAAAGCTTTTCAGTCAGCTCCTGAATATAAATAGCTCAGCGTTATTGAATATTAAGTTTTCATGCTGTTACTATTTATAGATTCTCTATAGCCTACATTGTTAATTACCACCTTATCCATCTGTGGCACTGAGCAAATTGCACCCTATAGCTCTTAGCCACACTTCCAGAGGTGGAAGGGAGGGGTGATGCATGTCGTTCATTTGCTACACCCTGTATGACTACTGCACAGTGTATGACTGTAGTATGAATAGAAACTGGGGTCTGCACATGGAAGCCAGTCTGTTACTTTCTTAAATTATGCAGCAACACAGACATAAAAGAAAGAGCTTTAGCTAGCAGCATTTAATATGTTCCCGCCTGCCTCATAACATGCAGACTCCACACTCCTTCCACCCCACTGACACCAGCGAGAGGAAAGAGCTAGAGAGTTTTAATTAACACTGTATACGAGATGACAAAGTGGAAGGCAGTGCTCCTCCGAATGCCTAACAAAGGGAACACTACAGTACCATCAATTAGCAATGCCTCCCTGCATTTCATGATGAATTTTCTGCTGTTTTAACAAGATTGTGAAAGTACAAGTTAGTAGCAGTATAGGGGAAATCTTCTAGAAGTTGTATGTTAAAGGGATAGCTCTGATTATTTGAAATGGGGCTGTATGAGGTACGGTACTTCTTGATAGTCAGTGTATTACCTCCAGTAGATGCCAGTTGGCTGGCTAAGTAATGTACTGCTTTGGACAGGGTCAGCAACAAAACATATTTTAGCTGCCTAAAAGAACGATTATCAGTTCAAGTCTACGCTATATTTTCACTGCTTTACCTTGCCATCAGACAGCCTCTTCCATTGGAAAGCTGCCTTTATAAGAGCCAAATATCACTTTCTCCTAACCAACCAAACAGTAGTTTTTAGCCAATACACAGCCCTTTACGTCATGCAACCCCATTTGAAATTATCCCAACCATCCCTTTCAGATGTGGACATGTGACATGCGCTCCCTAGGTTCTACATAGATATGTCACTTTTAGTCTTG
Source organism: Lutjanus argentimaculatus (assembly GCA_034769285.1). NCBI lineage: Eukaryota > Metazoa > Chordata > Actinopteri > Lutjaniformes > Lutjanidae > Lutjanus > Lutjanus argentimaculatus. The sequence goes on along the minus strand of JAWZSL010000003.1, from coordinate 22,691,680 downwards.
GTGGAAATTAAATGCAGCATCCTCATCCAGGTTCAAGCACAGTTGCTTCTGTTGTGTGTTGTGTTTCATATTTATGGGTTTTTATATAAAAATAAATACGGTGCTCTCTATAGATGTTGCCATTCACACCTGTGTATCTATTCTGGGTTTTGTGTCTCAGCAGCTGAGTGCTTTACAGGTCCGTCATCCTGGGAAGCAAGGTCACTCCCCATTTTTATTTAATTTGATTCAGGCCAAACAGGCAGAAAGAGCAGTGGGATTGTCTTTGAGTCATCTGCTGACTGAGAACCTTTGCAGAGGGTCTAAAAATAGAGTTCACCTCTAATGTTACCCTGTGACCCCTCCCACTTCCTGTCTGCGTGTACATGCTGCTTGCTTCATTGCAACCTGATAATTGCTTTTAAGCAGCATTGTTTAGCTGTACAATGGGATGTATAATTAAACAAACCTTGTATACATTCAAGGACAGCCATTTCTGTCTTTAACCTCCATTAGGTCATATTTACAATATATATTATTCTGTTAAATACTGTACTGTATGACACTTCCTCTCAGCCAAGGGCACAAACACAATAATGGTAATTAAAACCAAAATTCCACACAATCAACTCAACAATCACATAACAACCATCAGATCAAGATTAACTCTGCTCTTTTAACTCCATTCATGGTCATTGAACAGCCTGGTGCCACGGTGTGATTCAGATCAGATCACCTGTTTGTTACATGCCACAGTTCATCTGAGCTCTCTGTCTGGGGTGCCACACCAGCATGTAGGTCGATGAACCTGGGTCATGACACCAGTTATTTCACAGTGAAGTTGATACTGGAGCACCAGAACAGACGGGAGTCTGTCTGATCACTCAGTGCATCAGGAGTTTAATAATACATCAGAGTAACAGCATTAACAGAGTCAGTATCTTTTTGAATTAATGAGGCCATGATCTGTATCTGCATCTGTGTTAACTTGCATGAAAGAAGTTTTCCTCAAGTCAGGGCTGCATGATATGGTAAAACAAAAAATCATATTACAATTATTTTGACAGATATTGCGATTGCAATATGATTCATGATTTTTACAAGGAAAAAAAACTATTAACGTCATGATGGTGTGACATCTGTTTGAATCTGTACCAAACAAACACATTGTCTTGCATCTGGAGAACAAGATTTGTAGGCCAAGGCATCTCTGCAATATTACAGCACTTCATTATAATGCTGCTTTGTCATTCATTTTACTTTCATCAAAAATTGAAGCTTTTGCAGTTTGGATGTTGAACTTGGCTAAAGCAATTTCAATAAAATTTCAATCAATTGTGCAGTCTTACCTCAAATCAACATATCCTAACAATTATATTGTTATACTTGACAGTTGCTTGACATGATTGTAACTGTTTATCCCTATAGAAAGAAAGGTAAGTTGTTAAGCTTGTCAACTAACTATGCTATTCTGTGTGTCTGTGTCCAGATATGGCAGGGTAAACTATGTACTAGCCAGAAGACTGGAGCTCCTCAGAGAGGTGGGGAGGTTACAGGAGAGCTTGGATGTCCCAGGAGATGTTTCTTATACCTGTGAGACTGCTGGACACTTCTACCTCTACCAGGTAAAACAATAACTAAGTGTGTATACGTTATGTGCAGGAAAAGAAAAAAAAATCAACCAATTTTGTTTAGGCTCAGAGTTTATGCTTTTGTTTGACAGTCAGTACGCTAAAACTGTGTTTTCTCACACTCTGGGAAAAAAAAAGCATGTGCGATCTGTGAATATTCTGTTTCCTCACTTGGAGAAAAAAAAAAGTCAGACCATTGTTCCGGTGCGCTCTGGCAGCACTGCATCTATCATGTCAAGTTTATTTCTTTGTCCATTCCTCATCCAGCCACATGAGGGATGTCATTGGTTCCTATTGAGCATAATATGTCCTCGAGCTTATACTGAGTGTAATGTCCAAATACAGTTCTGTGTGTTTACAGGTTTGGCTAAACAAACCCTTCGAAAGTCCAGACGGTCTGTGTTCTTTCTAGTAGAAAGAGAAGTAGTTCAGATTGATTCTTAAGTAGGTCCAGTAGATTCTCCCGCAGAAAGAAGGTAGTTCCCACATGAAACTGTTGTACAGTAACAAGATTGTATTTTTTTTTTTTTTTTTTTTTTTTGGTGCTTTGAGCACCACAAGCCGAGGGCCATTCAGTCCCATTTTATTCGAGAGAAGGCAGACATCTCTACAGCTGATATCTCTGTAACTCACACCAAAAAATCTAGATGGATAAATGGCACTACAGGCCAGGGAAAAAATGTGTATTTTTGATTTTAGAGTGAACTGTCCCTTTAAACTTGGAAATATACTTGAAACTTGTGTTTGGATATTAATATGGATTTACACAGAGAAAGAGAGGTCAGTGTGCCAAGGTTTTATAGAATTAATTACAATAGATTTCTGTATTGTCTGTACTGTTCCTCAGACATTTTCATGCCAGTCAAATCCAGACATTATTAAAGTTTCCATTCCCAAGACTCACTACTCTTTTTGTCAAGTCTGCAGATACCTAGAAACAGTCTCAACCCTCGCTGTTTATTCCTATCACCTAATTATCACTGTCCTCTCAGGCTGCAGGAGGAAAAACTACTGCAGACAATTACTTCCTTGCACTCTCATGCTTCATTAGAAGGGCTCTAAAATAGACGTTTATAACATTAAGAAGTGCGGGGTGAAGCTGTCTGTCTTCAGCTAATGTCCAACCTTTTCCTCTTCTGTCACTTAAGTATCACATCACATCACAACAGTAATGTGAGACATACACAAGCAGCGTAAAGATGCCAGTGACATAGTTTTCAGTGGTGGTCATAGCTCAGACTAGGCTATATCCTATAGTTGTCTGGTGAGTCAAAGCCACGGCAAATACGTGTATGCTGTGGCTGTTACCTGAGCTCTAGTGTTAGATGATGTTCATACTGCCATTTTTGCACCTTGCCAGAACTCTGTCAGTTGTCTGTCTGTCACAAACACACTGTATTACACACCTTATTAACTTGATGTTGTGCAGAGACTGGATTTTCAACCCACGCTTCATTTTAGCTGAGTTCTTGGGTTTATTTTAGCTCTGAAAACTTGCCAACAGTGTAGTTCTGTGACATTTGAAGATGTAAATGTCAAGAAGTTGTTAACGTGGTGAGTCTGTGACCAAGAGCAGACTCCTCTGTCAGTGATCAATGATAACAGTGCACATGTAAACATACTTAAGGTTTCGATTGCAATCTTAATAGTCCTTACAGACAGATACTTAACACATAATTAAGCGGAGTCCTCTAGCAGACTCATTAATGTTATCCTTAAAGTTGTTTTTCACAGGGGTACAGTATTTATAGAACTAGGCTGCCCTGCTGTTTGGTTGAAGCTGGTTTATTAGGTGCTCAGCGGGGGCACCTTTATACCACTGAGGCTATCTGTTCTCATTTGTTTACTTGTGTATAATGTGTCTTTTGCTATGGTCAAATAATTATAGAGAAAATATAGCAGACACCATTTAGGCTGTGCAAAACCATGCAGAACACCCACTGTGTGCTCATACAGCATTTTGGAGAACCTCAGACAGGCATCAGAACACAAATCCATAAAAGCCACATGGATGTGTGGGATTTTCCAGCATACACTAAACACAGACTATCACTACCGCCTCCACTTCAACTCAGCAGGAATGTCCTCGTTCCCAGCCGCCATTACTCTGTTTCAGAGGCTGTACCTGGCTCAGTTTTAAAGCTAGAGTGATGATACCAGTATCATATAAAACTAAAAAAGATTTTATTTATTTATTTATTTTCATAAAATTCAGAGGAGTCCCTTGACATTTTACTTCAAGATATCTCAATAAAGTGAGTTCTCTGGGTACCCAAGAGTCTCCCCTTTACAGACATGCCCACTCTATGCTCTACGCAGATGGGTTGGGCTGTTATTTGCATGTCGTGTAAATGTGTTATATTACCTGTTCTATTAAAATATTGATGCAAAGTGCATATCCTAAACGCAATTGAAATTGCATAAATTGGGCATGACTGGAAAACTGAGACTCTTGTGGATTCAATAAGTCCAGTTGTTTTCATGTGTGATGATCTTAGCCCCAATTGTAGCTACTTCACTGTAGTGAACCTTTTTTTAACTTCTGAAACCTTACTGTATAAAATCACCTATTGTGACACAGCCTTATCAATCTTCTTCTCACTCGCCATCTGATTGCCGAAAAATTAAATTCTTGCAGGAAAACTCCAATATGTCAAAGGTTTTTGAAGGTTTTGGTTTGCTGTGGCATGTCTCAAACTCTTGGTATCTGAATGTGGTATTTTGGAGGGTTTTTGACCATTTTTATGTGGTCAAAATGGTTAAATTGTGCACCAAATTTTTGTAATAAATGGTATCGACTCAAAAACTGCTGCAACAACTTATGAGACATCATTTTCTGAGGCTTCATACATTTTAAAGTTTAAAAATGTGAATAGGCACCTAACAAAAAACTCAGTATTTATCAGATTTATGACAAGGCTAGACACAAAGTGCATCTTAAATTAATCTTCAGGTTTCAGATGATGTATACCACTTCTATGTGGCATATATTGTTGACCTTCTGTCTCCACCTGAAGACCTCTGTCCACCCCCAAAAAAAAAAAAAAAATTAGTGCGTGGTAGGGAGGAGTGAAATGGAAAGGGTTGTCATTCAGAGCGTACTGTATGTATCTGTTCTCTCTTCCCTCACCACAGGTGATATCTCGCTGGGAAGAGTACATGAGTAAAGTTCGGCCTAAACAGGGCAAGAAAGTGGAGGTACAAGCTGTGGCTGAACACTTTCCTTTCCACAAGTACTTCTCCAACGCTCCCCAGCCTGTGTTCAAGGGACGCTCGTATGATGAGGACATGGACATCGCAGAGGGCTGCTACCGCCACATCAAGAAAATATTTACCCAGCTGGAGGTAAGAGACATGCACACACACAGAGTGTACTAGTTTCCTCACTGCTGAGCAACAACCAGTAAGATGTAAGGAGGTTACTTGAATGCAATAAGGCAAGGCAATTTTATTTATAGAGCACATGTCATGACAGTTAAATTCCACGTGCTTTACATTAAAATGCATACAGAAACAAATAACATGTACAGAAGCACACACCATGCACACCAACTCCACTCAAACATTCACAAAGAGGCTGTGTCAGCTGTATTTGATGGTACTTGAGACCTGCTTTGTGTCCAGTTGTTGCACAATATCCCATCCACAAGTAACTGTCTTCCTGGACACCACAGAGACAAGTTGTTGTAGACTGACAGTGATTGGTCAGACACTGTCTGTGTCATTGCGGATGTGTCTGCTTATAAGCAGCTCTTCTGCCACTTTTGCACCACTCTGAGTTTTAGTCATCACCTGTCTCTTTGTTTCATTTAATAGAGTGAGTGATTATATAAGGTGCTTAACAGTACTTGTGCTGTTTGTTTGTAGATGATTTCTGACCCTCTTGAAAAGATAAGCGGTGCAACAAAGTGATGAAGGCTGTTGCTGCTTATCTTTTTTACTCTCTGTCACTCTTTTTCACACTCTTTTGCACCCCCGAACACACACTTGAATGTGTTATCATTCCTCCTCCTATTTCTATAGGGATAACAATAACATTTCAGATTTATGGGAACACCAAGAAGGTCTCAGAAAAGCAATAAAGAAGTTATTGGCTGGAGGTAATATCCCAACATGTGTGGTGACCTTGATTTATCTGGCTGGCCTCTGTATCACTGCATCACAGCACCTCTCCTCCCTCCTCCCGCAGCCTCACCCATGCTGCAGTGAAATCTGTACACCCATTAAGAAGGTATTGCTGTCTGTGGTGCAGGGTAGACAAAGCAACATTCTGCTGAATTTGCTTATCTGTCTGCCTTTTCAAATGTAAAAGCAGTTTGGAATAAGCTGTCATAGGAATAGCCGGAGAATTTATTGCTAGACAGACAGATACACAATGTGCCTCCTGGGTTCCTCCTGTATCGACATCTCCTGTTTCCTTCTCTGCAGTCCCACCACATCTTCACTGCGTTTTACTTTTTTTTTGTTTTTTCCTCCCTTCACTCTCTTCTCAGTGTCCGTGAATCCTTACCATCTTGATTTCACCCTTCAACCGCTCTGGAGCCACGGGGGTTAAAAATAGATCTCATCAATATTGCATGTTTTGATCGGTTTAATATTAATGCTAAAATAGTAACACATCAAATATTAATACCCCAGCGCTGTCCGAGTCTTCTTCTCCCTCTCTCCCTCCTTACCCTTCTACACAGCTAGTGTGGCGACCTGAAAATAGCACACCTGTTCACCTATGTTTCTCCTATGTAGCCCCCCCACAATGTGGCTTTCATAATGCCATGATATCAACACTCTGAAGTGAACTGATTCATATTTTGTGAAGACAATGGCCCCTAAATTTTCTATTCCAGTATAAGTCATCTGTGCAAAATCTGTGCTAAATTGATCCTTCAAGCTGTAGTTATTGAACAGAAAAACTACACCCAGTACACTCTCCACAGCAGAGCAGCCCTGTGGCTGGCTGGTTTCTGTATCACTGCATCATGGGAAAAGAGGAGACTGTGTTTCCTAATGAGAACAGAACGAAGAGGGATTATGTTAATATGTTAAATGAAAGTTGGGTAGGTTGCTTTATCTTTTATGACTTTTAGGATGAGTATCGTTTGGATTTTACTGATATTAGTAATAATATGATACTTGAAAAATGGTACCAGTGCAATACTTGTTTAAATGTTTTTAAACATTTGCTGTGCAGCCCGGTGTTGGAATCCTTTAGAGTGAAATACACCCAAACTTTAGACCATTTAGCTTTAGGGATATTAGCTGTGTTCAGGGTTCAACAATGAGGATTCCCTGGGACCAGTAAAATGCCATGTTGGGCTACCAAATATAGCAACTAACTTGCCCAACCAGGCATGTATAAAAAAGAATTAAACTATTGAACTATATTGATAATTGTTTAAGTAGTTTTTCATGCAAAAATATGCAGTAAATGCTGTTTTCAGCCTCTCAAATATGGAAATTTACTGATTTTCTTTGTTTATCATCATATTAAAGGGAGTATCTTTGGGTTTTGGACTGACATAACAAGTCCTTTAAAGACATCACCTTTGACTTTCAGAAACTGTCCTAAACATGACAGTCAAGTTTCTTTGTTGTTATTTGATAACGCTAATAAAAAAAAAATAAAAAAAAAACTTGTACAGGGGCAAGTAAAAATTTACATCAGGTAAGCAAATTTCTGATGGGCAATCATGGTGACTGTCTTGTATTTTGGAGTTATGGGCCATTCAGAAGGTTCACTTGCAGCAATAGGAGGGTTAAGCCACTGAGTTTTTTTAAACATTACACTATATTTCCACACTAAGTGTGGGTAGACACAAAGATGTATTGGTTGTCTATCTAATTATTGAACTTGGCCTCTTGTCTTTTAGAGGTGTGATTATTTCACCCTTGGTAATCATCTTATCCATCATCTTTGGCAGTAAACATCCATCATTTTGTCAGTATCCCATTTAAGTTTCCCCTCACAACCCCACTCTGTAAATCATGACAGCAAAACTTAACTTTATTCACAAATAGATTAATACATATACAAGTTCTTTCCAGAGGTCGCTGAAGAATATTCTTTGATTGCCTATTGGCAACTTGTTTTTCTCAATTAATTGATTGATTTTTGGTACATGTGTTCCTAATCTTATCTGTTCATAAAACATTTCTCCTAACCCTCACCTCCTCTTTTGTTTACCATTAAAGGAGTTCAGGGCTTTTGAGCTGCTGAGGAGTGGACTGGACCGCTCCAAGTATCTGCTAGTGAAGGAGGCTAAAATCATTGCCATGACCTGTACACACGCTGCACTCAAACGGCACGACCTGGTGGAGCTGGGATTTAAGGTAGACTCTTCTCAGCTGACATAAAGACAACAACCTGGTTAAGATTGTATTTACTGCAGTAACTTAAAGTTCAGAGTTAAATTTTTTGATTTTTCTTTATTAGTATGACAACATCCTGATGGAAGAAGCTGCTCAGATTCTGGAGATCGAGACCTTCATTCCCCTCCTGTTACAGGTAACCCATAACCTTTTAACTTATGTATGAAGTGTAAGCTCTATGACTAAAAGATTTACCTGTTAATATCAACTACTGAAAAACTACTGCCATGCCTTTCCTGAAAAATCAGTCATAACTTCTGACATCAAGCCTGGTTTAATCTTTGACTTAGGACTCTGACTCTCTCTGTTAAGGTCTGACTGATGGGCTCCAAACACAGTAATGGTGCTTGTCTTTGGTAGTTGTGCCTAATTGTCCGAGATAGTGCTAATGTCTGTTTACAGATGAGATCATTAAGCACATCAGCCCATCGAACAACATCTCCAGAGCTCTTCTCTTTATCTCTCTTCTCTATTCAGCCATGGTCAGAGCCTTCTGCCAGGTATACGTCAGAGTGAAACGGTTTATTCCCCATCCCTTTCATTATCCAGTCATTGAGCCCCTTATCAGTAATTTCAGTGATTAAATCAGATCTCGACTTACAATGGTTGGTATATCAGATTTTTCTGAGGTCAAGCTCCAAGTAAACCTCGTCTAATTAAGAAAATCGGCAGCATGACGTAGACAGAGTAAAAACTGTACTAGACTACCTGGAACCTCAAATGTTATTTTCTGCTGAACCCTGGTTTTATGTACACTATATAATATTGTCAAGTCTCCAGACAAAACAAAATTGAATAAAGCTGGACAACATGGAGTAGTTGTTGTGCACTAGGATTACACATGTGGTCATGGGTTAGACTTTAAAGGTTATGTTTGAATTCATACAGCTTCCTTTACAGTTCAAAGGAAAACCTAATAAACTGTTGGATCAATACTGTTCAAAATGGAGAAGATAATATTTTGCATAGTCTAGTGAGGACAGCTCTGTCTTCCCTGTAACAGGTGTTCTTAACACTTCTTTTCTCTGTCTTCCCGTCTCTACAGAACCCAGAGGATGGCTACAGCAGGCTGAAGCGCTGGATCATGATTGGAGACCACCACCAGCTGCCGCCTGTAATCAAGAACATGGCCTTCCAGAAATACTCCAACATGGAGCAGTCTCTCTTCACCCGATTTGTGCGCCTGGGAGTTCCCACCATAGATCTGGATGCACAGGGCCGTGCACGTGCAAGGTGGGTCACTCTGGCAGAACATAAAGATAGAGTCCAACTTCATTTCACTAAGAAAGCAGTGTCTCAGTGACTGGTACTGTTTCCTCACTGAAAGGTAGGGATGGGTATAGGAAATCTGGTATTAAACAATCCCTGGAACTAAAGCTATTAAAGATTGGAGTACTTATAAGCACTTCTTTTATCTGTACTTTTCAACATTTTGGTGTAATTTATTATCACCCCTACAGCCTCTCCCCTGCTCTCTGCAAATACAGTAAAGCACACACACATAAATACAAACACTGGGAGCAAAGTATTTCAAAGTTTTCTTGAATTGACGACTGCTACGCTCATTACTTCAATAAAGCTACAGTAAAACCTTCAAATAAAAAGGCAAATTCTCAAAAACTTAACTGCTGGTTGAGATGCTAACCCCTCCTCTCACTACTATTATCGCAGCAGCAGAGGAGGACAGGGGACAGAATAAATAACTCATACAGAATGATGTCAGTGTAAAGGTTAAATCTTTATAGACATCAATCAGTATTGACATTTTAGTTGCTTTTTTTCCAGTAAGATATTATTATTTTATATAGTGACTTTGCTTTTAGTAAATAGTAAAATAACATTTTAATAACATTTAAATATTAAATTGTATTGTCTTCTTATTTTTTTAAATAATATATATTTTTAAAACTATTAGTTTTATACTATAGTAACAAAAAAGAACAGACAAGAGTACAGTATTGTTAAGCAGAATCGGTAAGAGTAATAATATCGATAAATTCGATGATACCCATCCCTACAAGGACATAACAACAGTGTGAATGAATTTGTTTCTATCTTTCTGTCCCACAGCCTGTGTAATCTGTACAACTGGCGCTACAAACACTTGGGGAACCTGCCTCATGTCCAGCAACTGCCTGAGTTCCAGGTCCCGAACCCCGGCCTGACCTTTGACTTCCAGCTAATTAAGTGGAGGACTTCAATGGGGTGGGAGAATCTGAGCCCAACCCTTACTTCTACCAGGTCAGTTGGTAGTACACACCACAGTCCACATATATACACAAAGCACAACTGTTACTTGTACTAAGCCAGATGTCTACAAACTTACTGCCTGTGTGTCTGCCTACTACTTATAGCAATCCTCTCTTTCTACTAAAGAAATAAACATGAAAAATAACACTGACTAAAACTGAAATAACATAAAAATCTACTAAAATGACTAATTTAAAGGGGAAAAAAACTCTAACTCCTAAAATAAAATCAAACTGGACTTGTACTAACAATAGACATATTTTCAACTCTAAATGCCTTGCTGCATGAACCCACACAGTCCCGTATCCCTTCATTCAATTTGGAGGGTTAGGATTGTGAACACCCAGTATATACAACCTGTATTCTCAGAATGTTTGACACAGGTACATGCACAATGTTTGAAGAGCAGAAATAGTTTGTTTTACACAATGTGTAGAAGTTTCCAAGCACAATTTATACACTCCTTTACACAAATACACACTCAGGCATACTTAGTTCCAGCAGAGCAGAGAACCACATTCCTCCCCAGCCTCCATTTCCTCTGAAATGGTTGTTGTACAGGACTTCATTCATTTTTAAATTTTGATGGTTTAGCTACCAGTCCATATGATATATTCATAACCCTGCTTAGTCTGCAGCTGAGACTGGCTGCCCAGCACAGACCAGTGGGTTTGTCCTTCACAGTAGGAGCCAGATTGTGTTTCATCATGACATTGCTGAGACACTCAAGACTGTGTGTGGGCGGTGGGGGCAGGGTTGATAGGTTGAAAAAAGTGTTTACTTTGGCACCACACCAGCACTGGAGCCCAAATGTTACTGTCAAAGCTAACAGCAAAAACATTCAGGAAGAAAGTATCATTTTAAGTATCGAAATGTATGGGAAATCTAACATTAAGACAGTTACTTTAGCTGGATTGTTGAGTGGTTCTGAAAACTGTCTTCTTCTTAATAAATTAAGTGAGCAAAAATCAGTGTAGTTTTTAGAGATATAGACCCTTTTTGGCCAATGTCATGTTTACATCACTGTTAACTGAAGAAAAAACTTAAGGCTAACAGAAAGTAGTCGACCACATAATCAAGCCAGACCCCTGGATGACCAGGGGCCAAAGATGGAGTGATACAAAGTTGAATGAATGTGGTTTATGTTTATGTATTCAGTGTAAACCTTTTTTTATCAGTTGCTTCCCCAATTATGGTTAACCACTGACAAAAACTGGTATGAACTTGTTTCGGCCTCTGAGGGGGGCATGCCAGAAAGTTTGGGACCCACTGGGTTACAACTTTTTCAAATATCACTCACCATTTTTCTTCTTCTAGTGAAGCTCCACCCAGAAAAAGACATCATAATGTTTACCAACAGAAAAAGGGTCTATAAGATAAATTTTAGAATGATCAGAACAATTGTTAGGAAACAACAAGAGCTTGTAGTTGTCAAAAAGCAGCAGCAGCAGTCGTCGATTTCTCTGATGACTTACAATAGGTAAAAGGGCTGCCCATTATTTTCGTTATTAACTAATCTGTCGATCATTTTCTTGGTTATTCAATTAGTTGTTTGGTCCATAAAATGTCAGAAAATGGTGAAAAATGTTGTTCACTGTTACCAAAAGCCCAAAATGAATTCCTCAAATGTTCTTGTTTTGTCCACAACCCAAAGATGTTCAGTTTACTGCCAAGAGGACTTAAGAAACCAGCTGAAATCAGATCATTTGGATTTTTTTTTCTAAGAAAATTACTCAAAATGATTGATTATCAAAATAGTTGGCAGTTAATTTAATAGTGACAATGATTAATTCACTAAATGTTGCAGCTCTGATAGGTACAAATTAGTAAAAACATAAATTGCGACACTGATTCGTTTAAATGCTGACTTATGACTTAGATCAGTGGTTAATGAATATTACTGCAGCATTTGTTCAACACTGTGCATGCTCATGTCCCTGAAGCTCCTTATTGTTCTTAAATCCAGACCATGTGCACTTCTCGAGGCACCAGGGTCACATGAACCTCAACTCCATTTGCCTGTTGCCATTTTCAGGCTCCTCAAGGGAATTACCAGTATCACTCACCATGCCTGACATACACACACACACACACGCACGACACACGCACACACTTTCCTAGGAACCAGAAGAGATAAATTGGACACTAGAGAAGCAATTGTATCCAGTGCATGCTGAATGTCTGCCACAGCTGAACAAACACTGCCACAGCTCTGCTTTGCACTTACACAGGAACTGAACACCCATCTTATACACAAACACAAGTGCGTTCACTCAGACACTCTGCAGTCCAAAGGTCTGTTCCTGCTTCTTCGCCTCATTTGTTAAAGCACTTTCCATATTGAGTCTCAGCCCGTTGATAGTACTCCCCAAGTTGTCAAATGGCTCATAAAGGGTAAGATGCTTATCTAAATCCACATCTTCTGTTGTTAGAAAATAGCTTTCCTCAGCCACTCGGCTTGTTAGTCTTTCTGCTTCACAAGCTACATTTTAAATTACATAAGAGCAAAAAGCATTGAGGGCTTCACTTACAGGTAGTCCAGATTTATACCTTATATTACCTCTTTGTATCACAATGTGTAAGACTCTCTCACCCTCTGTCTCTGTCCCCTTTCTATCCTCCCCAGTCCTCATGTTGCCTCGGGCCATTGGCTCAAACACCAGTGGGTTTTCTGGGGTGTTTGGGCATTAGATCACATTTATGTTAAATATGCACGTGAGGTAGGCTGGAAAGGCCAACCACATGCCTACTTAGATATTACTCCTCGTGTGTGGGCGTGTGTGAGACACGCTTGCATACGTTTATGGGTCTGGAGAGCTTTCCTCTCTGCAGCCAATCTGTAAAGTGACCTCGTTAGAAATTTTTGTTGTTTGACGTTTACAGAAAAATTTTGATCCTAAATATCAATGAAGTGGGATTTTTTACTCATGACATCATGCAATCTAGTTCCTTGTGAAACATGATGGGACTGAAAATAACAGTATGTGTATGGTCAGAATACAGCAAAGCCACTGATGCCGCCTTCCAGCAGTTAGGGTTGCAAATTTTGTGCTAATTTATAAGATACAAAATGCATGGGTTTTTTTTTTTAACATCCCTACATTTAACTAATGTTGAAACTACATGTCATTGTGATTTTCAACAATTTGTAGATAATGCTGAATATTTTCCCTTTAAAAGCACCAGCTCATACCCAGTGTTGTGCAAGCTGCTTTCAAAAACCTGTATGTCACATATTACTAGTTACAGTATTACTGTCTGGAAAGAGTAATGCATTAGACTTTGTACCAAAATAACTGCAAAGTATGACTAGACATTGTAAAATGGACAAGGGTAATGTTTCATAGCAGTGAAATAAATGTGAATATTTTCTGTTTTTTACTCTTTTATGACAATAAACTGAATATCTTTGGGTCGTGGACAAAACAAGACATTTGAGGACGTCGTCTTTGGCTGTGGGAAACAGTAATTGACATTTTTCACCATTTTCTGACATTTTAAAGACCAAACAACTAATCAATTAATCAAGGAAATAATCTGCAGATTAATTGACAGTGAAAATAATTGGTAGTTGCAGACCTAGTTTCTAATGTGTCTTTTCAGTACATGGTGGTTTATGTTGAAAAATTGTCATTTATGTTCTGTTTTTGGTTTGTGGCTGTTACATAAGCTGTTCTCACAAGTGTTTTAACATCCTTCCTGAAGTGAAGGCATTACTTGATATAGTAAATGTAACGTACTGTATTACTTTGTCACCATTAAAAATAATATATATACTGTTACCCCCAGAACTGCTCATACCTAAAATTCACTGCCAAACTTAAACATAACACTTCAATCTGTAAAAACCTGGTGTTGTCATAAAGTTATGAATTTGTGCCATTTGGAGACAGGTAACAAGGGAAGAAGAACAAAGGCTGTCACTGTTTTTGATGTGTTGACTCTAGTGCAGCTGGATCAGGAACTGTTGATGAAGCTGCATAAATTATTATCAAAGATGTGAGGCTGCAGTCCGGGCCTAATTGAAACTGGATGAATAATGCATACTGCTGGCTTTTTTCTTTCTGTTTTTTTTTTTTTTTTTTTGGTCACATTTGAAGGGCAGAGTGTAGCCTTGGAGCCAGGATGCACATGCTCAGGAATTTGTTTACTGTAAAAGTGGGTGAATAGTGTATGCAATGCTGGCCTTTATATTTAGTCACATTTGGAGCACAGGCTCTCGTGATGTTGTCCTTGGGGGCCTGGACATTTGGAATCAGAGATGAGAGATCAATAATTATAGCAAATAGATGCGTTTACATGTATGTTTGTTTGAACATATATATATATACATATATACTGAGTGTTCCTGTAAGAATCATCTTTATATGGAATTTAAAAACAATTAGCAGCAGCTACTTTATCAAAAATCTTGCCTTTACCAGTCAAAATGCAAATGGTGGTGGTACAATATTATGATAACATTCTGCCATCAGACTGAGTAATGAAACTTTTGATGGGCAGCCTTTTGTCACACTTAAGCCATTCCCCAATTAATGAATATCACAGCCACAGTAAAAAAAAAAAATGCCATTCACCCTCCTCGCTTCTGTGTCGGGGGGATCCTAGATTGGGACATTTTGTCCCGGCCTGGCTAGTGGTGGTGTTGGGCTCCGTCTGAGGCAATTAATTCCAACCCAAATCAGATGGCTACTCATGCGTGAATGAGTGGGCTTTTATCTGGCTGAAAAGTTATACACTTGACAGGCGAGAAAGGGCTTAAGCAAGATGTTACAAGTACAAGAGAATGAGAACAGCAAGGTGTCAAACACAGCAGACAGCCGTGAGTGTGCAGACAGGAAGAGACACCTGTATGTTTGGGTGCTTTCATTCACTACTAAATTCCCATATTAGGTTTTTTGAGGGCAGTTTCCCAAACCTATTTTTTTCTTTCTCTCATTACTTGTGTACAATATTGTGTATTTAAAATATAATAATATTAATCTTCCCCCCTACTTTTCTCTCTCTTCCTGTGAAGAACCTGGCAGAGGCGGAGTATTCGGTGGCTTTGTACATGTACATGCGTCTGTTGGGCTACCCTGCTGACCGCATCAGCATCCTCACCACCTACAATGGACAAAAACATCTCATCAGAGACGTCATCAACCAGCGTTGTGCTGGCAACCCCTTCTTTGGTCAGCCTAACAAGGTAAGGACACGCATGCACCAGCCATAGAAATATATAGAAATGAACAACATAACAGCTTCCCAAAAGTGAAGACAAAGTATCTTGATTGACCCCTTGTGGCTGGCTACAGTTTAGGTCATAAATCCTGCCTCCTCTATATTAGCAGATAGGACATGAGCAAAATTTAAAAAAGGACACATCAAATAAATTTTTCCCCAAATATGGTTTCTGTCATTGTAGGTAGTTCTTTTCACGCTGATGAATGTTCAAGTATTCATTTTTCTGATAAGTTTTGGTTTCAGTGATTTGATGCTATGAAAAGGTGTTTTCATGTAATGATTGACATCTGAGCCCTGCTCACTGTTGAGCTGTGATCACTACTGCTCAGACTCTGGCTCCAGATTGACATCACCAGTGCAAGATGGCAGCGCTCGTATCTGGCATATTTTGGCTTCTTTTTATCTTAATATCATAAAGGAAGATCAGAGAAAACTTACACAAAGTGTGGATTGGAGTCTGCAAGCTGAAATGTGCTAATGTATCATCTTGTGATATAACAGGCTAATTGGCAAAAAAAAAAAAAAAAACGTGTTCAGAATAGTATTCTAATGTAAAACCAAAAAAAAGTCACAAAACACACATCATTTTTAAACTTTATTACTGTACGTTATTAGTCACTGTTTGCTTGGCAGTCTGAGCTGCAAGTATTAAGTCCTGTTCTTTCTAATCTCTATAATCCTTTTTTGATTGTTCTTTTGCAAGGTACTTGTCTTCAAAACACCTGAAAATTACTTAACACAGATTCTGATTCACTAACCACATCTCCAGTTTGTTAAGCGGTACAAACAGAATGAAACAAAACGCTAATTCAGTCTAAAATATCCAGCTAGTGAAAGTGTATTCATGAAGTGTTGACAGTTACACATTTCCCGTAGCATTCTAACACTGAAACACACTCGATTCCACATGCGCAGACTGTACACACTCCTAACATCACTTGAGGGTGACACATTTCTTCTCTCCCTGTCAGGAAAGGATCCACAGTCCCAACAGACATGTTTTCACCTCCTATATATGTGTAGAACTCAGACTAGTTTCAGTTGGAACATATGTAACACACAACATGCACACTAACAGATTCTTCACACCTTCAGATGTCGGCTGCAGTCAATGCACCAACCTTCTATCCTCTGCTGCACTTACAGAGAAATTCACAGCTCTTAAGTCTCATAAGGCCTTTGCTGTTTTTGCCTCCCATTACCACAAACACACATAGTCTCCTCTCTCATTTCTCTCCCCACACCATTTAAGTGTGTTTGTACTTTTTAACTACAAGTTTTCCCAACTGTCCTCATCCTTGCAGTGTGACATAGAGCATCTGCTTAAAATTAGAGGATCTGTGTGATTCTTGCAGAGTGGGAAAATTAATGAGCAGCTCAGGGAGGTTCTTTTCACTTTTTTACTGTTGTAGGCAAACCAAGAGTTTTTTTTTTTTTGGTCTCTCCGCCCTGGCCTTCATTGTCCTGCTCCATCAAATCATGAGACCATCGACTCTGCTGCAGGTCACAAGACCCAAATAGAGCAGGACACTGTGCACTCTCTCCCTAGCAGTTTACATACCAGTCAACTGCATACCTCTGTAAATCAAAGTCAGTGAAGTGTGTGTAACAGTGTGTACGTGCATTCGAGAAAAGGATTTAAATGTGCATACTTGGAGAGTGGGTGTGAACTTGGTGCTATGTTCATCCCTGAAGGATACTGTTGGATTGTCTTCATCCAGCCCACGGTATTTCACCCCCAACTCCTCTTGTCTCTTTCCTCTCCTTCCTTCCTTTACATGGTGTTAAGTCAGCAGCCCGTTGGCAGAGTTTCTCATCCGTTTTCTGTTTGTACTGCTAAATGCTTTTACCCGTTAGCCTCAGGTTATGCTTTCCTCTCTCCAAATTCTTTCTCCCTACCCACATTCTCTCACCTTTCTTTGGTCTCTGTTCTTTCGGCCTTTCACACACTTTAAAGTGTCACTGAGTATTTAGACATGCCAGAGAAAGAGATTGGAGTGAAAAGACGGCTAGAGTGTCACTGTGCCACAGTGTCAGAGGGTTGGCGTAACTCCACTAGACTTTATTTACACCAGCTGTATTGATATGAAATAGTAGGGAAAACACAGGTGTTAGCAATGATACTAGTTAAGGTCCTGTGACATTTAGTGTAGCAGAGCCTTACTAGTGAGCCAACATGTACAGTAGCTGCACCCTGACAGAGTCGGACCTAAATGGAATGGTACCTTAATTAGTGTTTTTGGTAACACCTGTCTTTAACCTACTATTTAATGTCAAATGTGTGCCATGAAAAAGGTATTTTATGTTGTGTGGTTCAAAAATGTTGCATATTTTTGTTGTTGTTTGTGTAGCTTGATAGCAAGGTGGTTTTCCCCACTGGTCAATCTATGTCAATATGGCAGAGGAGAGTGAACACAAGCAATACATCAGCAATGTCTCTATGGTTAGCCCTACTATATATAACCCTAAATTCAGCATCTTCATCTTTTCAGGGTTTTGGGGGAAAGATAATGCTGGTGTCCTATATTTTTTGTATTGTCAGCAAATATGAAAAGACCAAAACCAACAATGCGTTAGACCTAAGGGTCATTGTAGACTATTTTCAGTCAGGGGTAAATACACATTTACATTTATCAGTTACGGACGTACAATGGTAGAAGTGGGACAGACTCAAAATAAACTACAGTGCTCATGTCAATTGTAATGATGAAACATGTCACTCAGTACAACAGTGAGTCTCACTGATGGCTTTTTTAAAGTATTTTTGGGGATAAAATGGTGGTACATGGACTGAATAAACAAGCTGTATTTCATCACTATTTGCCAGACTTATTCTTAAACATATGAAGGCACAGACACAAATTGCAGTTTGTTGCTGTTTGTTAATTGTCTAACAAGCAGGCTGGAAGTAAGTCCTTTTTATGTTTTGGTGCGCATGGTGCATTCTACCACCTGCAGGCTTGGAGTGTTTAGTGATCCCCTGTTGTTGTGTCTGTATTTTGTGCTGTGCAAGGCTACCTTGTTGCTTTGTCGTCAAGTAAATGTCGTGTTCTGACAGCTTGCCAGAAATTGTGCTTGGTCATGTTAAATGTCTTGCAATGTGAAGACATAAAGTGTCATTCATTGGGCTCGGGGCCTTAGTCAGTATTCATGCCCAGTAATAAAGTGACTGTGGTGTCAGGCTGTTAGATTTGCTGAGAAGAAAGAAAGCCAGAGAGGGAGAGAGATGAAAAAGAAAGAGGGGCTCTTGTGGGAAAATGCTGAGCAGCTGAAAGGTCATGGCGCTGAGCATTGGGTCCACAGTGTGTCTGACAATATGTCACAATGGCTAAAAACCAAGCAGATGTGAACAGCCAGCCCATTTTTACTGTGATTACTTTAATTAGACAGAAAAGGGGAGGAAGGCCAGTTAGCACCAGTCACAGTCCAAATAAACACACCAGCTTAAGATGTCTACTGAATCTCAAACACAATGGTTGGTATGTTTGCAGTTACGCATCTTTAATGATGTTTGATTTTTAGGTTACTCTGTTCATTTTAGTCCATTTGAGTTCCCATTCTGTTGGTGCTGTATTTTAAATCCCAGGATAATATTTATGCATCCAGGTAACTAATTGAACTCTGTCACAAAAATTGCAAACTGCTTTCAGAGTCATTATATCTGATCATCTCACCCAAATCTCACCCCAACAACAACAGCGACTTTCCCCATCCCTCCATTAGATTTCCTTAATTTTCTGAGAGCAGGAGCCTCTTTATCGACCGAAAAAGCAAGTCTTGCTGTGTGACCAGAATCAGGATATCATATAGCCAGATAGGTTGACACATGTGGATATGAAGGCATAGGAAATTAGATATATCACTGTTAACGTTGTCGTCCCCAAGAGTCTCTTGTAAAAAACTGAATAATCCAGCAGCCTGACTTCTGCACATTCCAGCACTTAATTGCCATGAATAACACATAGCGGGATGGACAGAGTGAGTAACAAAGAAAGACAGAGAGCAGAGATCCACGCTTGACCATCAGCTGAGAAACAGCGTGTCTCTGGTTGTGGTCAAATAGCCTTTTTTGCTTAGGAAGCTTCCTAACTAAGTGAAATGACCCAAAAGCAATCATGTGGCAGCCATGATAAGAACTGGTTGAATTCTCTAAATGCAAAAGAGGTGCTTCTTTTTCCTTCCTTATGTGCTTTAGCATAGTAGTCCTATTCCATAGACATGCTGGCCTGATTTGACTCGGCACATCAGGAAAGTATGGCAAAGATTCACATCTTCATTACAACAGGGCTACCTGCTTGAAGGTGTGTCTTTAAATGAAGACAAGCTTGATTAAGCTCAAGTCAAGCGGCTGTGAAACAGTGGATAACCACTTCATTTTTGAGAAATTCTTCACAATAAAAGTCCCCCTTTGTGCTGTTATTTAAACGATTTAATTTTGAATAAGCCAATTCAGGAAATGTTGGGTTTTCATTATCAGTAACTCAACTCTTCTCTGATCAGCTGAAAGCAAAGTGAAACAGTAAAATAAAGCAGATACCTGAAAGTAGAAACAGTGAGGCAGGAGAGAAACTATACTTCAAACTAGAGAGATTCAGTTAGAAGCCACAAAAGTACTGAGGAACTGAACACACTTACAGAAGACTTTTTAAAATGCCTTTCTCTCTGCTCTCCTGCACACACAAGTTGTTAGAAGGGGGGACGAGGGGGTCATCACCCAGCTTGCTTGGAGGTGGGGCAGGCACTTTGGCTCCACTACAGAGATGGTCCATTTCTGATATGACTTGGCAAAAAAGTGCCAATGGCAAAGCCCGAATGGTCCCACATATGTTCAGTACCGTATGAACATTAAGAGGCTGAGCCCCAGTAGTGATAATCTGTGTTTAGTTTATCTGTGTTCAGCCAAAATGCTGTATGAGCACACAGAAGGCACTGTTAAAAACTTCTTTCTCTCTGCTCTCCTGCACACACAAGAGTTCAGTGTTAGCTTTCCAGCATAGATCAGAAAAGAAAAAAAAAGACTTGTCTGCTGGCAGTGGGAAAGGGTCAATTGCATTAAAAAATCCCTGCATTACACGATAATTTTGGTGTAAAAACTGTACAAGTGGCAAGCATGATACGAAGTGGTTGAATTCTCTAAATGCTAAGTAAAGGTGCATTAATGCTTCCTTTCCTATCTACTTTAGCTGAGGATACACTGGAACATCCTTTACAAAAGAAATGGAGATAATGGTGTCCCACAATCCCCTGAGGCAGCAACATTTTAAGGGACACACCAATCACCTCTTCACAAAAACAATCAATCAACATTTAAGTCCATCTTTGGAAATTATAGCCACCACAGTAGACCACAACAGCTGTACACTGCAAAATTACTCTAATTCTCTTAGCACTGCGGTTGTCTTTTCCTTTATCCTTATGAGTTGTCCTTCACATCTTTCCTTGTCCTATTGATGTTTTCCATCGAGGTCAAGAAGTGTTTGGGCGAAGACATGGACTGTTCAAGCACACCCATTGTCTTCATGACAATGAGGATTAAGAGGGAAAGGTTGATGCAAATGATTCTCAGTCAAGTAGCTCCTATTTGCAACAAAACGTGCACACAAATATAGGGCTCACACTATATTCTGTGTGTGTGCTGTGTGCTTCTTTGTATCCACAGACATGCATGTGCCACAATGACATGACCTCTGTAATTCACTCCCTGGAAGATTTCTCATAAATAACTAAACACCATGCAAAATGCTACGCCTTGGGAGATTCTCTATCTGGGCTTCGTTGTCACTGTCTGTGGGCTAAGAATAACTCCCTCCTTTAAGCACCCCTTCTCTGCTAAACAAGTTGCAGTGTTTGGGTTTAAACCAAGCAGTCATACCCCTTATCCAGTCCACAGTTATAGCCTACTTTAACAAAGGGTTAGCGAGTACATCTATGTTTGCCACATTTGTGTGAACATGTGCGTGCATGCATACCACCCCGGCTGTTTGACTTGAACATAAAACATTTGACTCGAACATACAGCCTGTGACGCCTCATGCTACTGTAAAACCGACATATTGTTGCCTCTGGTGCTGCACCTGTTCTACATAGCAACAGGGAGACACAAATAAATATTGGGCTACTACATCATTTGCCCCATCTCTCTCTCTCTTTTATATGTTCACACACACTCTCCCCACACTTCACTCCAAAAAGGGTAACAGGAACGTTTTGCCAAAGGGAGTTCCAGGATCACTGAAAGTTGCATTAGCTAATAGGAGGTAACTGTGACCACAAGATGATTTATTTAGCATGGCTGGTTCATAGGTTGGTTTCTGTAGTCCTGGGCCTGTGTGGCTTCTCGATGGTAGCTGATGTGCTATTGATCCACTGTGGAGGATTGGATCTAAAGAGGAAAGGCCAACTTCTTTCTGCTCGGCTTTGGATTTCAGCATGTAGCCTATATAACTGCATAGTTTATTTTAAGAGAGGATATATGACCTGTTTTGTTTATGTAGCCTCTATTTACATGCAGTCTTACTTAATGTAGGTTTTGGCTAACAGTAATCCTTCTGACTTGGTTGCCATTTTTCCATTACCATAATATAGTAGGGGGCAGTGCTTTTAAGCAATGTCCTCAATGTTACTTCACGTAGAAAGACTCCCTCAGATGATGAGACGATCCTATAGGTTTATATTATGACTATCAGTTTTAATCATTTCAGCTGTTTCTATGCTATGTTTTTTTCATGGCATGGCAGACAACTTTAAACCCTACAATACCCATAAGCCTCGGTTACTGTTGCTATGGGAAAGGTCAACGATGCAAATCAGAGCAATAGCAATGGTTTGTCATTTAATTTGTGAAGAAAACACAGGTCCATAGTGATAAAATTCATCCAAAATTGACCCCAAATTCACAAGCAAATTGGTTTAAGGTGCTGATTTTATTGTGAGTTTTTTCACTGATAAAGGTATGTAAGCCCATCAGGGTAATATTAGACATTTCATTTTATTCATGTGCATTACACAGGACATCAGGGAGTTGGAGCGTGAGGAGTTCCTAAAAGTTTCAAATGCTTCGGCTGCATTTTTGGAAGAGTTTTGATTTAATTAGCTCTCCAAACAGTGAGCCAATTGTTCATGTGCAGTGTAAAGAAAGGTAAGCTGTGAATCTTTGCTTACTTATTTGCTGCTCAATAATTATTACGCTCATATCAGAGAGAAAGCACGCATCAGAGATGAGGCCAACCCAGATGCACTGTATCATACAACAACAATAGTTTTGCTGCCAAAGTGTTTCTAGCAGTGCATCTTGGTGTGCTTGCCCCTTCTGGGAGAGCTTCAAGTAATATTGGAGTCAGTCTGGGATAGACTCAAATTTTGCAGACTTCATTGGGCTAGAGCCGTGCTAGGGTTTGAAGACCACAGGCTAGGATCAAGCTAGGACAGGAGTTTTTGGCCAATGCAGGGCCTTATTCAGAGATTGGAAGTTTATTGCTGAAATGCACCTTGGGAGTTAACTTCTCCCCTTAACTGTGAGGTAACATGAGTCAGGTAAGATTGTAAATGGGGAAAAATCAATGGGACTTTACCATTTGGTACAAGGGGCACCAAGACTAGCGCCTCCAACTTGGCAGCTTTGTTAAAGATGGACAGGAAGTCCAGGCTATATGCACTTGAGAATGAAAAACTGTTTTCTTGTAGTTTTTGACAGTAAGACCGAACTTAAGACTCAACTCTTTGAGACCATACTGTAGACTGTAGGACCATACTGTAGACTGTAGGAGCAGCCTATTAGATATATACAAGTACAGCTAGTATTGTTTCATTTTTCCAGGGTTGCATCTCATCAATTTCCTCACTTTGTATCAGGTTTCAAGTGTAACTGCAGTGTGTTGTCTTTATTATGTAAGGTTAACTGCTCTGACAAAGTCAAAACACAGCTCTGTTCTTCATGTACGGGAATGAATATGCTTCTCAGTGAGACAGGATTACCAGGGTTATAAAAGCAAATTGGCTGACACGAGTTTCCTTTTGCTTTGAAAAAAAAATCCCACAGAGAGCCAGTTCTCCTCCGTTCTCCGTCTCCCTCAAATAATCTTTGATCCAGTCAAGCAGCGTGGCCCCCAGAACCTTGGCCCCCGAGTCTCAGGGGCCCAGGTAAGAGGCTAGTGGCAGCAAATGCCCTCTAAGCCGTATTAGCCCTGTTGGCTGCCCATGTGGCCTACAGCGATAACAGCAATAACAAGAAAACACAGGCACCATTATTCATCTTACTCCCCTCCCAAAAATAAATAAAAAAGAAAGAAAAAGAATTTAAGACGGAGAGCAGTCACGCTCATGCTTCTAAACATTTCAGCTAAATCCCTCCACCTACCTAAAATGCACACATCATTTACTTTGCAAAATACATGAGCTGCCATAGCTTACTTAGCATATCTTTGATACTTAGGTGTATATTTGTGGGGTTTCCTTGTTCAATGATGAATATGTTTGTGTGTCTGTGCAGGTGACAACAGTGGACAGGTTCCAGGGTCAGCAGAATGACTACATCATCCTCTCACTGGTCCGCACCAAAGCCGTGGGTCACTTGAGGTAATTACTTCAATGCATGCAGAGCAGAAAAAACTTGCCTAACCCAAAAATGGACAAAAATACTTGTGTAGCGGGATCTACACTTTAGATACACATCTCCAGATAAACAACACAGCAGAAATGCAGGCACTTTTCTTTCTTGAAACAGCTGCTCTCAGGAGGCTTTCTCCTTTTGTCATGTGTAACTACTGAAAGTTTGCTAAAGGAGGAAACGACACTAACACTGTGGCTGCCTTGAAGTATGTATGAGCTTAATTTGACGCAGGGAGGATAAAGGGTGCTTCAGGACAGGAGTACTTTTTGTCCTGGTTAAGAGAAGCCATTGTGCTCTGATGATTGGGTTGAGACTGTTAAACAAAGAGCTCTGTTCTGATCAAAGACATATCATATAACAGTCATTAAGAGGCATGATGGTTAACCAAACTGCAGCGGCAGGTTTTATGTCTTTTCATTCCATGTCCCACTGCTGTATGCTCAACTACACTTCTCTTAGTCCTGAGCTCCGTCTCCTTATCTCTCTGCTTCCACTTCAACTCACTCCCGCCTCCTTCCTCATTTCACTGAATTGATTTGTAGTGAAATGGCCTCTCACTCCTCAGCTGCCATGACATCCTGATGAGCTCTTCACACTTAATACTCTGCATGTTTTAATATCAGACAATTGAAGTCCAACTCTTCCACAGCACTTATACTTGCCGTGCTGGCTGGCTGTGATGTACAGTAACTACTGTCAGAATTTGCACCACTCACAGGTTTATCACAGCTGTGCTACCAGTGCATGCACCCATCTAAACATTGGACAGTCTGCAAATTGGAACCCCAGTACTAATAATAAATCATTCCATTTGTAGCTGAATAGATGCTCCCCTCCCTACACGTCACCCGTGAACATGGTCATTTTTAGCTGCCAGAGAAAACACTTAAAAACTCTATTTTATTCTTTCCTCATCTCCCAGATAAAGCAGTGAATGAATGTAGCTGGGATGAGAAGTGCAGCGGCCGACAGAAAGTGGTACTTTATCTCGCTGGCAGCGCCTGCTCTCCTCTTGTTATCATTCATTTGATCTTGTCTTACACTGGTTATTTCACTGTGCCTTCAACACCAGCCCACTTAGAGAGGGGAAGGTTGTCGAAGTTTGGCAGAGGTTTCTCTATAACATTGTGCTACAACTCCAGTTATCCTGTGATGGGTGTACAATAGCACTAGATGTTTTATTCTACTGGATAAAAGCTTTCGCACACAGAACTTAAAAGCCTTAAAACCCTCATTTTTCAAAAAGCTCCTTACTCTGAGTTTACCAAAATCGGTGCAGCTAAACCAGAGATTTTTCTTTCCATGCATTTTTCAAAACCTGACACCTACATTACCCAAAATTCAACTCGGCCACCAACAATTTAGTTAGTGATTTGGGTGTGTTAGGGCACGGTCACATATGTGTTGAGTTCCACAGAAGCAGAGATGCGAATCTCCTTTGCTGCCCAAAATGGAGGTTTTATTCAGCCCTTTGCTTGTATAGAATTGAAGTGAATAGGAGGCGAATATGCACCAATGATAATTTTGTGTATGTGTACCCGTGCTCTTATGCTACTAGCATCTAATGTAGGTATGGGCAACTAGCCTCAAGCAGAGAGGCTAGACCTTTTTTTTTTCTTTTTTTTTTTAATTCCGTCCCAATGGACATTGACTCAAACTGTATCATTTGAGGCAGCTTATCAGACTGCATAGCTTTCTCAGGAACCACAAAAGGTTGTATCGTGGATGTATGGAGGAGGATCTGGATACAGCATTGCCACTCATGGTACAGAAAATGTCTTATCCATCCCATTTTTCACAGTTTTGCTTTGCCTTTATATTCATTCATATCTTGGTGTCCCTGGTGCTTTTGAATGGTCAGCTTAGTGGTTGAAAGAGCAGTGGTTCATGGGAAATTCTTGTGCTGTCCATTGTGTTTTTCCCATACTGGGATCACTGAGGTATACCGCTGAGTCCTACCTCACCATCCTCCTCAACCTCCCCCTGCACTCTCCCCCCTTCCTGCATCTCTCCTCGTGGCAATCTGCTGCCGTGACAACCACAGGGGACGCAGCTGACCACACGACGAGCTGACCCTAGCTTTGACAGGAGAAGCATTCCTGCTGATACACACAGGCACGGTCACATGCAGGAGCACACTCCTTGACAGGGAAGCACAGATCCAGACACACTCTGACATGTACGCACACACGTGTGGAAACACACACACAAACCGTATTTGTCCACTTTGCCCTGTCATGTCACAGCACAGCCCAGGTGGGCGTCTCTCGGCAGTGTCATGTCCACGGGCTATCATGCCCCACGATTGGTGCATCTCTTCCAGAGCTCTATGCTCATTGGTTGAAAGATGTTGTAGTTTGTCTCTGTGGAAATGTTGTGCTTTCAAGTTTTGTACCATGTTTCAAATTTGCAGTAATTTTACATAAACCTAACGTATAAACCCTGCAAAATGGTTTCCATAAGCCTTTATTCTCCCCTGTACATATTCATGGAACTCATCATGCATATTGCAAGAATTAATCCTCTTAATCTCATGAAGTGCTCAGGTGGACATATTCCACATTTTTTGGCTGCATTTCAGCATGTGTATGTGTTGGTGTGTGTTGAGAAGTGAATGCATACGAACGTGGTAGTGTGCCAAATTCTTGTACATCAAACCAAAGACTGTTTTCAGTATTCATCAGAGCTGCTTGAGTAAGCCAAACACTTCTTCCCCCTCATATGCTCTTCTTCCTTCTGTGCTCTGCAGATTTCTGCAAGCCAGAATATTTTATCTCAGAGATTTATTGGTCAGCTGAATGGTCAAATTTTGCACTGCTCCTTTAGGTTGCACATGCAAACGCCTGAAAGCACAATACAAAGATTTATTGCATACCAAAATAGGTTGAAGGGCCCATCACTCTTTTTTATTGGTTCATTTTGTAAAGAACACATTTTTCTGGCTTTTAGAAGATGGCTATGTACAATGTAAGCAGCTTTTTTTAACACAACACATTGTATCTTACGTGGTTTCTTAGGTATTTTACAAGCAGGGCCCTGTTTTCCCATGTTTTTATGTCAAAATGACTGATGTGGGCAACAGTTTTTGAAAACTGGTCTAGTATTGAAGGAGAGAGCTGCGGACTCCCTTTGCAACAATCACCAATTCTGGTTTTGCCAAAATGAACAATTTATTTCGCTTAAATGGAAAAATATCGGAGTGGATGGGAGAGAGGTCTGACGTGGGGAGGAATGGCATGTAAATCCAGAATGTGTTCACATCTGCCTCAGTGAATAAAGGGTTTATTTTGACCAAACAACTAGAGTTAGTTGTTATTGGAACAGTGGAATGACAAGCCAAGACAGAGTTTGAATGAAGATGACAATATTAAAATGACAGATTTGCTAAGGGAGTCTGGTTAGTTTGTTGAGAACAATGTAACAGCTGTTTCTGATTAAGCAAAATGTAGTCTGACTCACCAGATGCACTTTGCAGGTATAAACCTGCCATTGCAGCAACTTGTTTCTGTCCCAGGTAAATAATAACAACCACAGCACAACGACCTACATGCTGAAAACAGCAAATTAGCACCTGCGATGTTAATAGTACAACGGTGGTAAACCAGCTAACCACTGTTACCTTTTCTTTTGTGGGTATTTAGCCATGCTATTGCCACTATTTTGCACTGGCATTGTCACTGCATCCTGTATTTAGTGCTGCCCAAGACAGTTGTGATTGGTTTAGAAAAAATGCAAAAAAGGCAGGGTGTATGTTTCCCCTTCAGCAGAATGTGTATGTGTGGAGCCAGACCTGTCTCCAGCGCTCAGCGCTGTGGAGAGAGGTCTGGCTATGCGAGACTAGCTATAAGATAATCCCTCTGCACACTGTCAAAGTACGCCCACTAAAAGTGCTTGTTTTTGCCACTGACCACTGCCACAGATTGTTAGTGTCTGACAACATAATAGAAAAGGATTGCTACAGAAATAGACCTTTCTTTTTTTTTTTTTTTAAAGTAGTTATGTTTTGTGTAGCCAGAAACAGCGTTTTTATTTCTCTCACCAAACTAACCAGACTCCCTTCGCCAAACTATGATTTTAACATTGTCATCTTCATTGAATTTTTCAAAGAGAGTCTGGTGACTTTGAACTGAACAAGAAACAGCTGTTTTTGACTAAACAAAACATATCTTACTCTTAAAAAAGGGTCTATCTCTGCATCAGCCCTTTCCATAATGTTGTCAGACACATAGAGTAACAATCTGAACCTGTCAGTGGCAAAAACAAGAACTTTCAGAGGACATACCTCTGCTCCTGCTGGCTGCAGTTCTCTCCCTTAATATTGGACCAATTTCAAAAATTGTTGTCCCCATTCATCTCTTACACACAAAAACATTGGACAATAGCATCCAGGTTGAAAAATGCTAAATTTACCCTTTAAGTTTGGGCTTACTGTGTTCAGATGCAGTGTTAAGCATGTCTTCTAGCTATTCAACTTGGGTATTAAAACACTGAGTGGTATTCTTCTAAAATAGGGCAGGTAAACAACCACTTTGGCCATTACAGCAAGCCAAGCAGGTTTCCCCCATTCACTGGGAAATGACTCCTCTGCTTCTAATCTCTTAATTCTACTTGATGGCAAGAAAAAGTAACTTGTCTGCCCTCTCGTACTCTTCCACCTCTTCCTCTCTTTGTCTGCCCTGTTGATTGCTGCCCCTTGCCTTTCATTCCTTTATTTCTCTCTCAGCTTCTATATTTCCCCCCTCACCTATTGCTGCTTCACTAAATCCTTCACTAAACCTCTCTCCTCCTACACAACACTGCCTTTTCCCTTCTGTTACAATCTTTTCTTGATCCTTCCACTTTGATCCCTTTACTTCAGTTTTTGTTTTTGCCCCTACACACGATTTCTTCTCCTCTTAAAATTTCACACTTTCCTCCCCCACCCCTGCCACATCTCTTTGATTTTTGTAC
Source organism: Lutjanus argentimaculatus (assembly GCA_034769285.1). NCBI lineage: Eukaryota > Metazoa > Chordata > Actinopteri > Lutjaniformes > Lutjanidae > Lutjanus > Lutjanus argentimaculatus. The sequence goes on along the minus strand of JAWZSL010000003.1, from coordinate 22,662,670 downwards.
CCTTATGTCAAACCAATTTTCAACTTTTTTTTTTCCTTTCGCTCCACAGGGATGTGAGGCGTCTGGTGGTAGCCATGTCAAGAGCCAGACTGGGTCTGTACATCTTCGCCCGAGTGTCGCTGTTCCAAAACTGCTTCGAGCTGACTCCAGCCTTCAACCAGCTCACCGCTAGACCTCTGCAGCTGCACATCAGACCGCACGAATACTACAGCCAGGAACAGCCTGTATGTACTGTACACACATGCATGCACACACACCAGTTTCTTAAAGGGACAGTTCACCCCAAAATAAAAAGAAGACACGCTTTTCTTCTTACCTGTATTTTTGGAAACACTGGCTGCAGAGATGACTGCCTTCGCTTAAATATATGATAAATATAAACTAGATGGCACTCAGCTGTGCTGCTTAAAGCTCCAAAAATGCATTTGAAAAACTCAACAGCAGTGTCTCTTTCCAGAAGTCATGACTCTGTTACTCAAGATAATCCACAGATCTTGTTGTGAGCAATTTCATGTAGGAAGTATTTTCCTTCTGCCGAACTGCATCGCTAACCGTATCACAGTGCAGAACGAAGCGTGCATCCACTCAATGAGAAGAATGAGAGCGGCCCATCTGGGAACTTTGCTCCTGCATCATGTCGTTGCTCCTTCTCAGGTGAAACCACTCTAATTTGACTGGTTGTAAATGGAAATTCCGAGGTCTTTGCCAATTTAAACACATGTAGTAAGAAAACAAAGTTGCTGTTTAGCTATTAGGACCCTGAATCCTATGGCCAGTCAGGTGAACAATATGTTATACTTGCAGATTTTCACGTAATGTATTTCAGACATCTGCTGTTTTTTTCTGTCATTAATACACTTTTCTAGCTGTTTTGGTAATCTATCTTTACTTTAAACTAATTACACCTGGAGCAAAGTATAACCACTGTCTCTATTAATACCCATTTGTGCTTAATACAGTGACCGTTTACTATGATCAGAGACAAGTAGAAACAGGTTGGTTCTAGCCCCACTTCCTACATTACTTCATGCTGTTTGAAAGTTTTATAATTATAAGGTAGGTCAGCTCAATTTAATGTTAAAATACTCTGTGCTCTTGGCAGTCTTTCGAGCAAAGCAGGCTGTTAACCCAAATTCCATTCTGAAAGTAGGTGTTTTATGGTAGGGTCATATTTTTTTCACAGTAAAAACTTTAGTTACATCATCACTAAGACTTTTATAATTCGCTTCACTCTGCCTTCACAATTGTCCCTCGTCATTTACTCAGTAACATCATTAACTAACCTGTGACCAAGTGTTTGACACAGACACACATACAGACTGGCCACTTTTTTATGCTTGCTTTCACCCAAAGGGGGGCATGGTCGCATTCTCAAAACAGGGATGAATGTATGCCAGCTCTCATCCATGGATGAGAGGTTAGACATCGTTAATGTTTACATCTCGTGCCGTCACAAGCACAAGCCTCTCATCCATGCACACTTCCTTCTGCACAGCGTTATGTTTGGCAGGTGTTTGGTAGAAATAAAATAGTTCCTACATGAAACTTCTCACAACAACATCTGTGGAGTAACGGGGTCATGATTTCTGGAAAGAGACATTGCTCTTGAGTTTTTCATATATTTTTGGGCCACTTTGAGCACCATTATATCCATTACATAGGAGAGAAGGCAGACATCTTTACAGCCAGTATCTCCAAAACTCTGCAACTCACACCAAAACTATCTAGATGAATAAATAGCACTACAGATGAGGAAAAAAAATCTATTTTTGATTTTGGGGTGAACTGTCCCTTTAAAGCTAAATAATATTGAACCCCATTAAAGTTGTCTGATAATAAAGCATTCAAGTGCCAGATCTGCTGATAAGAGCCAAGCTTATTTCTCCACATCAGTGCTCATCTCCATATAACTGTTGCATCTCCATCCTCCCTCCACGTCACTGCTGCCTTGGCCCCCTGAACTCGCTCTAATCCAGCCTCTATATTCTGAATGGCATCTTCATTCCCCTTGGTCCTCACTGGTCCCAAGTCTTGCTGCAGCTTTACCCATAGGCCCCGGTCTGTTAACAGGATTCTGCCAGGGCCATCTGCAAGCATGGGAAGCACGGGCCTGGCTATAATTAACCCCCAAAGGTCAGAAGGCAAAACCACTCTCCCAAATCCCGCCAGGCCAGCATGAGACGACTGTTGTCTGGTCACTGTGTCTCACTGACTGGCGTGTGTGGCAACAGGGGTGTCTAAAATACCCCATAGCCTCTGACACTTCCTCCGACTCTGGAGTGTTCATCCCCATGGGGGACAGCTCTTTTGGGCACACACATGCGGCCCCTGCTTAGCCCGTCTATCTGGAGTCAGTAAACCCCTGCTGCTTCCACGCAGAGGCAGATTAAAAGTCAGATTTTTGTCTGGCAACATTCGAACCAGAACTTTCACGGGCTACTTAACAGAGCTGATTTAGAAGCTGTTATAAAAATAAAGGATATGCCTGCTGCTTAATGCTCCATATGGATGTATAGAAAGGACTGGACAGACTGTAAAGCTTGATGTGTAATCACACTCAGTCACATTAACACCCTGATGTTTTTACAGCAATAAAACCACACACAGTTAAGTTTTAAGGTACTGAGGCCGTCAGTGCATTCACTTTGACGTGATGCCCAAAGGGCTTATGTGAGCATCACCCCTGTGTTTAGGAGGTAACAGCCCAGCAGATTGAAAATTCAGCTCGCCTCACTCCTCAGTTTAGGCTGTAACACTGTCTGCATACTAATATTGTCAAATTACAAACTCTGCATCCTCAACTGCTTTTGATGGTGCGTGAGCAGCAATTGCCAGAGGCAGCAAATGAGAAATCTGCTTTCGAATAACAAGCAGGTAGCAGGCAGGTGAACTGTAATTTCCCTGCACATTTGCATCAGATCAATAGATTACTATGAGTGCTAACAAGACAAGTATAATTCTTCATTGTCATTCCTTTCACATCACATCCTGGATTCAAAACAATCTTTCTCTGACTGTTATTTTTTGTTTCTTTGCCTCAGAGAGATGCTTCTGGACAGCCAGACCAAATCATCAAAAACATGCCAGAGATGGCTAATCTGGTGTACAATATGTACATGCACATGATCCAGACCTCCCAGAAGTACAGACAGGTAAGAAAATTTGATAAACATAAAGAAAAGTGTGAAAGAAGGGATATAGGATAGTGAAAATTGATTATGTGCATCAAAAAGCTTGGGACAGAATCATTCCTATACAAATGCTGGAGGCTAATTCTATTTCTTTTTAAACTTGCATCTGATTCCGACTGGCTTTCTGAGGCTGGTTCTGTGTGCATATTGAAATCATAAAGGAAAAAGAGTCATTCTCTTTAATGATGCTTATGACCAACTGCCAAAAACGAGCTAACAAGATGCAGCAGCGAAACTTTGTGGTTCTCAGGCTACCTTGTGTATTCTAATCAAACAACAAGAAACAGGTGGTTAGTAAGAGCTAAAACCTGTCAGTCTTGTTGCTAGTTTGGTATTTTCAACCGTTAAACTTTATTGCAGTGTCGTAAATAGAAGAAGAGAATTGCTCTAGTTGTGTGTTTAGAATTAACAGGCTACAAGCCTAGATGTGATATTTAGTAATATAATCTTAAAATAAATGTGGAAATATTCTTCCTTCACATTTTGAATCCTCTCTCCCTCTTAGCAGCAACAGCAGAAACTGGCTCAGCCGCCTCAACAAACCGAGACAGATGCTGTGGCCGAGAAAGCTCCTGCTAGCTCTGGAGAGCCGCAGGAAGAAACGCCCATGGAGCAGGAAACCCCAGCAGCAGAGGCAAACTCCGAGCCAAGCTCTGAGGACACCAGTGAGAAAAACGAAGAAATGCAGACCACTCTAAGATGCCAGAGCATCCCGGCAGAGACAGCGACAGTGACGGAGAGGACAGTGAAGGGGAGCAAGAGCAGTAGAGCATCCACATGTGGGACTACTGTCTAATTAAAGGCCTCAGTTGTTGAGGGGACCAAGTAGACTGTCCCTTAAAAGAGATTAGTGGGGAATCAGTGATTCTGAGTTTGTTCCCGGCGATAATGTTTCACTCATGTTTTTTACAACATTTGATTTTGTAAGCATCAGTACTTTTGTATTAAAAGAATGGAAATCCTTCATTGTGTCTGACATATTTTACCATATGTGCACCCACCGCAGCTTATAAAACTCTTTAAGAGACTCTAATCTACTGTATATCCCTCTCACACGCACACGTTGACAGACAAATACAGTGTATAGTCAACATGTTTAAGCCTTGTATCTCTCTGTCATGATACTTCCATCCATTCATCTGCTTCCCTCTTCTGCTTTAAGCACAACTAAAATCTGATTGGCTCAGCCTATACCAGCTACACAAGCTGCGACTAAGCTGCATTTGTAGGTCACTCACTTCACCCAAGGGCCAGTGTGCATGCTAGGGGATTTTAACTTGCCCTGTGGACGTACACAGTCACTCAACCAGCAAGCTTTAAAATCCTCTGCCATTCATAACTTTGTGTGGAGCTGTAACAGGCCAGAGCTTTGCAGAAGAGTTCATATGAGTAAGATCAAGGTTCAGGTTTGAGGACCAAATTCAAGCAAATAATTTTAGGCTTAAAATTTCCATCCTTTCAAAAGCCAAGTTCAAAGCCAAGTCTTGGTAATTTAAACATAAGTGTACTTAAAAATGAAAAGGTTAGCACAGTTCACAGCCCTGCAGGCAAAAACACAGACTGGAAATTCATTCATTATCATGCACCAGAGGTTGGTTGTTGTTACATCATACCTCAGGCAGGCTGAGAGAGAACAGGTCAGCTGCACAGCTGCTCTTGCCTGGGCCAGTCTAAAAGACCTGATGGAGAACCATGTGTTGATAGATGTGGAGAGACATATTTTTTTTGCATTCAGTCAAGTGTGGAGCCATGTAATGTCTGTTTTTCCATCTCCTGAGAGCAGGGCACTCCGGGTCGGAGTGAGTATTTTGGAGTAGTAGGCTACGGCACTCTGTCGGCTGAGGAGAGGATTAGAACGGGAGGTTAGATAAGGGAGATAATCTCTGTCGGCTGAGGCTGCACCTACGAATTACACAGTTTTGGCACAGAGCCCACAAGACAACGACCAGTATACTGTATCACATGAGGCTGAAAAACCTCATGATTCGTACTGTATGAATGCACATCACCACAATATGATTTCATGTACAGACGCAATAACACAAACACATGGTGTCCTATCACATATTTTACTAACCCATGACAGCCAGCATACTTCTTCTTCTTAAGTCACATGAATGTCTGCATTGTGTAATATCCTCCCTCCCCTTCAACCCTCCAGTTAATAACTTTCTGTTTTCTCTTAGCTTGCCTCTTGAGAATTCAGTCGTCTGTGGTACCTTGTTGTAGTAAATTAGAGCTAACTAGTGGGCAGTGGCTACTGCCTGTTCACAACATCTCTGCAAAGTCTCGAGCAGGATCTGGGAGAACTGGAAGAAATAACTGCGAGCAAAGGAGGGAATCAGGAGCTCACGTCCTCCAGAACGTTTCTCTGCTGAAGGTGAACATGTCTTTTATACTCACGCGACAGGTATTCATTAGGTTAATAGCTACTTTGCAAAGCTCTCACTTCTAACCTTTGCTACGGGCTGGTGTGTCACACAGACTAACAGCATGCAGTAAAACTTAATGTGGTCATTCATAAGATGTTATTGTTCTCTGTGTACTGACTTGTAATTTGCCACATAAAAAATGTCTTACACTGCAGCACGTGTTTTCAAGAAAGTCTTACTTGTATAGTACCAAATCATCACAGGGTTGTTTCATGGCACTTTTCATTAGAGCTGAAACGATAAATAGATTACTAAATGAGTTGCCAATATTTTGATAATCGGTCAATTGGTGTGAGTAATTTTTCTAGAAGAAAAGTCAAAATTCTTTCATTCCAGCCTCTTAAATGTAAATATTTTCTGGTTTCTTTACCTTTATGACAGTAAACTGAATAGCTTAAATAAGACATTTGAGGACGTCATCTTGGGCTTTGGAAAATACTGAACATTTTTACTATTTTCTGACTTTTTGTAGCCCAAACAACAAATCAATTAATTGAGAAAATAATCATAAGTTGCAGTCCCACTTTTTATACAGAGCAAATCTAAACCATACTCTTTAAAACATACTATAAACCCAATAGTTACCACCAAGAGCAAGCACTAAGGCAACTGTTGCAAGGAAAAATTATATTCAAATCTGAGAAGGAGGTGTTTTTATGAAACAAATTTAGTTATTCGGTTTAAATGAGAAATCTGTAATACATTTATTGTAATAAATTATAAAATGACCATGATAGGTCATGAAAAATTAAGGAAGCATGCCTATTTGAAATACTCGCTTCTTTGATACAATGCTACAGCCAGATTTTGTTATATCCTATTCAGGTCCGTAACTCGTGTTATTGTTTGGCCGTTTAACATTAAATAGAGTTCAAATTAATGTCAAATGTTCGTAGAATGTATAAGTGTTATTGGAGTCTGGAGGCAGTGAGTCACTGAACTCAAACTCAAATTCAAACTGTTTTCGGGATAACAGGCTTAACTTTACATTGACGGACAATTGACAGTTATAAACAGCTGATCAGCTTACAGTGAAGGACTCATCCTCGCTTGTTATTGTCAGATTACAGTGTTGCATATGTCTTGCACTCCTGCAGTGTTCCTGCAGCCTACCTGAGCTTCCTCCTGAGATTCTGAGAAGGACGGGGGTGGGGGAAACAACTTGTTTCAACCATATACTGTATATCAAATGGGGATTCAAACTATTTACTATACCTTTTATGGCTCTAACTGGCTGTTTGGACTGCAGTACACATTTTTGGGCATGCAGTTGTTACATTTAAATTTAACAATGCCAAACAAGAAATACAAGGTGTAAGAGGAAGAATATGTAGGAAGTAGAGGAGCAGAGAGAGCTGAAGTGTTTAATTTGAGGTTTGAGGCTGCGACAGAGGTCAGAGTCCAGTTGTCCTGGTTGTGCAAACTTATTCTGTCCTTAGAATAATGTTAGTGGCTGATCTGTGTTTTTTCCTTCTCTTTATAATGCCAAGGCATTTCCTAAAAGCACGGGATCCACCGTTAGACACACTCGTGCTGAATGTGTAATTTATTGCCCAACCCTACGTGACAGTAGTGTCACAACAGGAAATTACACATTACAGTCAAGACAGTGGTGCCTGGGGGGGGGGGGGGGGGGATCTGACCATTGTGTCTTAAAGCTAAAACAGACTTAGGAAATCAGTCTGACAGCACACAACACTTTCACACTCGTAAAACCATCAGTTCTACAATCTCAACTTCAAGGCTGGGCCTCGGGGCAGATTTCTCTGGTGGATTTTAACACAAAAAAGAAGCTCCTTTTGCTTAATATTGCATTTCTTGGAAAAATACAGATACAGTATGTTTGCCACTATACTTTACAAAAACCATCAGGTAGGGAGGGTTCACACATTGCACAACATTTCAATTAGCAGTTTTTCATCACAGATAAAACAACAGGAATTTTTATAGCTCAAAATAGCAGCACATCATCGTCCTGGCCGCTGTTCATTATCAGCGGCGACAGATAAAGTAATGCTCATTACCAAAGTTATGCATGATCTCTGCTGATCTGCTATTAGTGGGTGACTAATGTGCCAGCACCGGTCTTCAACACCGTGCAAGTGTGCGGCCTGCTAACCTCGATGGGCAGACAGGCCTGTTGGTTATTGCTTGAGGTTGCCAGCTTATCTTGCTTTGTCAAGGCCACTGCCTAATCCTGACAAGTACATCCAGATCATCAACAGGGCACGTTTCAATCTGATAATCTCCTATCATCACTGAAGAGGCACGGTCGCTTGCAGCAACACACTGATGCCATTGTAGTGACGGACAAACTGTCAGTTACGATTCCTATATTGCTCCTCTGCCAGATTTCCAATCATCAGTTATAGTTGTGTGTCTGCTTAAAGGGATAATTCAGATATTTTGAGGAGGGTGTGTATGAGGTACTTACCAATAGTCAGTAGATGGTGGTCGGCATGCCCCCAGTTTGGAGAAGCAGGAGTACTAGTGTAGGAAGCTGTGGACAGGGTCAGCAGCAAAAGTTTTTCTTAGCCACCTAAAAGACATGACACACGTTTGTCATTGATAAAAAGATCAAGAAAATAACAAACATAAGAACAAGAACAAGTTAACAAGATGAACAAATGAGAAGAATAAACAAGATAAATAAAGATGAGGTAGCATCTTCTATCTACTGAATGTATTATAAATAAAGCACTTGGTTGAGGCAGTACACCGGAAGTGCAAACAGTGCAGTGTAAAAAAAAAAATACTACACAACAATGAAATAGTCAAAAGAGAGAACACAACTAAAGTTCCACCTAAAAAAATCAATATCAGTTGAAGTGTATGCTATATTTCTAATATTTTCACTGTTTTACCTTGCTGTCAGACAGACTTTTACAACACAAAACCACCGGTTTGTGAGGCAAACATTGCTCTTTCCCCAACAGAGTTTGGTGGTTTTGGAGAGAGCGATATTTGGCTTACATAACTGTGGCTCCTCGACGGAAAAGGCTGTCTGATGGAAAAGTAAAGCTTTGAAATTATCCTTGATTTGATGCGCACTTAAACTGCACTGTTGACCCTGTCCACTGCAGTACATTGCTTTGCTTCCTACACCAGTACTCCTGCTGCTTCTCCAAACTGGTGGCGTGTCATCTACTCTAGGCAATGCAGTGACTATTAAGGCTGGGAATCTCTTGGCACCTCACAATTCGATTAAATTCCTGTTCAGAGGGCTACGATGTGACTATAAAACAATTATTGTTTGATCTTGATGCATCAAAATTTGACTACTTTTAATTTTACTACTTTTAAAACAGCACATTTGTAATGATCAATAACTACTTTTAATTAGACACAACTTGCATACAGTCTGCCTCTTGTCCAGGTGTCTCTTCATTTCAACTGCACTACACTATCTTGTAGGCCAGTCAGACTGTATCCATCTGCAGTTGCTCACACTCAGCGTCCTCACCAAAGTCAAGAAGCAGCCTAGTTTAGAACATAAAATTTTAACAGGAAATCATCAGGTTGAGAATTGGATTTTGAATTTCTGATTATGGATTTCCCTGTGTTGATTCATAATCTTTCAAGAGAGCATCACGATGCATAATTTTTTCCCTAGCCCTACTGACTATTGATAAGTACCTCATACAACCCCACTTCAAAAAAATCCCTTCAGCTGAAGTTAAAACATTTGGCTTTGTATAGCATGCCGATGTCCACTGTGATTAGCCCCTCTAATCTTTCTTCCTCTCTTCCATCCAGTCCAGGATGGCCAGTTGTGGGTCATGTTTCTGGTGCATCATCTGGCTGGTGGTTCTGCTGTGCTTCGGCTGGCCCCTCGGCATCACCTTAGGGGGTCTGTACGGCCTCATCAGCCCGCTCACCACCTGCCTCGGCCTGGACCGACTCTCAGATTTACTGCTGGAGGGGGCTAACCTGGGCCGAACCTGCGCCAACAACATGAGGCACGGCAAGCCTTTGTGCTGAGATCCAACGTGAGTGGTCAGGAGCAGAGATCGAGGGCTACAGAGAGAAGCCTTCACTTTGACAAGAACTGTTAATGTCTGTTTTATGTGGAGATGATTGGCACTCAGTACAGTGAGAAACTTTTTTGCAACTTATGTAACAAAAAAGGTCCAGAAGGTCTGGAAAATGGATTCCACTCGTTCTGTTAACATGTAATTAACCATGGATTTCAAATTTGTATGGGTTTGTCAGGAAGGAAATAGGCTTTGTGTTCATGGTCTGTGTTTGCTGTTTAATTCATGATGACACTGCATGGAGTAGATAAGAATGAAAATGGCAATTTAACAATGGAAATGCTTAGACTTGTAAATGACTGTATGGAAACTTTTAATGCGATTAAAACTGCTTTGAACTTGCCCTCTGTGTTTGTTGACTGACTTATTGTATACAGCCTTTGGTGGAAAATCCATGTTGTGACATTTTAAGGTGAAGGTAAATAGGGAGATGGAGAAAGCTGGAGATATGAACAGATGAAATTCTAGCTGCCTTCAATAATTTTGTTTATCTGCTTTTTCCCCCATTTGGATTCATCAAGGTTTGGAGCTTATCCCAACATGAATTAAATGCAAATCATTTTGAAACACTACACAATTGCTCACATGAATATATGACCATATAAATTCATGTTATCAAACATTTGCCCTTTCCAACCAACAGTGAGCAACATTATCATTAATTTGGAGTCGCGTTTTTGACCCCTGGACGAGACAAATTTAAGTCCAACATTCATTCGTCTTTTTCTCTTTTCAAGGCTCCCGAGGGAAATCTAGAGCAGACTGGAAACTTTGAATGGGCGGGGTAAGTGTCAAGCAATTTCTATTTTGGCCAATCAGAGGCTCAATCCTCAATCAAAAATGATACGCAGCCTGAGCCTGTTGTCATGCGCTTCATAATTTAACTGATTATCTTCTCCTCAGAGGAGAGGGCAGAGGTTTGATATGAAGAACTATTGACAGGCTACACATTAGTTTTCTCTCTTGGACTGTTAATATGCTACTTTTATTAAGTTATTTTTCCAGACAAGAAAGTAACGTGTAGATTCCCAATATGTGCTTTGAGGAGCCGCATGAGAACTACTGGCCATCTCAGCTGTTAGCAGCCCGGCTCCAGGGAGCAGTATGATCCAATGAACTGATCTCTGTAGCGCCTTGGTGATTCACTGCTGGCTTTAATGTATCCGTAGCATTTTGATATAAGATATAACTCCTTTTGGAAAATAAAGTTGGTCTTACAGATTAATAAAACTTACTACAGTGGTGTATTAACAGTCCTAGGACAAAAATTACAGCAGCATTTAGCCTGGCAGGAGCTCTCTGTGTGGAACTGCCCCCTTCTCCAATGAGGAGGATCATTAGCTGAATTAGAAAGTGATAGTTCTCACAGCGCATCAGTGAAATTCGTTTTTTATTAACAGAGGATTGTAAGCATCTGATTGGCCAAATTTTAAAAATGACTGACAGCTAAAACACCCATTCAAAGTAGTTACCCCGAACCCCTCAAAGTCTCCAATCTGCAGAGACACACACTTGGGAAATATCTGTCTCTATTTGGCTGCAAAATGCTCCATGTTAACTAGCTAGCTGCTAGCTTTGCTGTTCTGTTATTTGGTATGGGGCAGGGGGTATACAATAGGTTTATCAGAGCTTTTTTTTTTTTTTTTTTTTGCTGCTTTTCTCTTTTACTGCTGTTGGAAACAAGATTTATAAAAGCAGTGCGGCCAAGCCAAACAATAATGTTGCAAGGCCATAAAATGAAAAAACAAGAAACTGTAAAATGGTAAAACGTTCTGTACAGTTAAGTATATCTGCAGAGTTGGGTGATACTTTTCTGCGTGTTTATCACTATAAGAGTCCCCTTTCACGTAAGACAATCATTTGATTCATTGTTAACATAAAAATATTAAGTAGCGCAGCTTTAAAGGCATACTATTCAGGATTTGACTGTTAGATAGCAGTAACATGGTACACTGGGTTATGACACACCCACTTTTCAACGTTCAAATCAAATTCCTCCCTATGCTATGTCCAGTCTGCCTGTCTCGTTTCACCTGGAAATATGTCACAATACAGAAACTACTCTCAAAATGCTGTTTCATCCGGACTTGTGAAGCGTCACTACACTGAAGCCACTTACATTTTGTCTGAAGTTGAAAATTCACCTAATTAGAATTGAATCAGTGCGGATAAATGTTTATAAAACTGTTAAAACTGAATCTTTAACTTTATGCATTATTACTGCGCTAGTGTCAATCATCTGAGGCACAGGTAAGTATAGACTGCACACTTAACTTTATGTATCATAGAGAAAAATTCACAAGATTTCTAAATACAAACTGTTACTATTTGGTGGAAATAAAGGATAATAATAACTTTGTCAAAAGTCAGTCAATTCAAAGTTTAAATCCCTGGTGTGAATGTACAAAAAACAAAAAGATATTCTCTGATGAGTGGTGTTAGAGTTTAAATCAAAAGCTTAGAGGCAAAGTTTGACTGTAACTTTAAAATCGTTGGTCACAGTCTCATAGTATATCCCAAAGATTTCTTTTCATTGATCGAAAATGTCCGAAGACAACGAACTAAGACTAAGATAAATAGTAATAAAAAAGCTGGTAAGTGCTTTTGTCAGCAGGCAGCTAAAGATTGAAAAGCACTCAGAAAATAAGTGTGAAAGTGATGTGGCGGTAAAGTGTGAGACAGCTGCTAACTCCGGGAGACAGACTGCAAATAAAATATGTAATCTCTGGCAAAAACTGCAAAACTTTGAGATGGTGTCTGAATTGGTGTGACCCAGTGGCTCAAAGACTTTCAAAGTGACTTGTTTTTCAGTCATTGTTTCTAATAATGAGGTTCTTATGAGGGTGTTTGAGACTGCAGCTGTGCAACTTTAAGGTTATGGGTTTAAGGTTTAGGCCTCTTTTTCCACTCCTAGACTGAACTTTTGAAAGCAAACATCTTAAGTAAAGATTGGAAAGTTTTGACAAAAAATTCCTCTGAAGAAGTACGATCAGGGGCTCAAAGTGCCGGGTGGCTACACTGAAGTTTTGACTTTATGGGTTTCATGACTGAGTAAGTCAATGAGTTTTGAAAGCCAAGACCCAGAGGAAAGGGTGAAAAGTTCGAAAAGCTTTGAATGTTTAAGAGCCAGTTTACTGCACAGTGGTCGAGTTTGCAAGAGGCAAAATACAAGATGAACTATCTCACATAAATTACACTGGATAGAACTGTTGTGTAAGAGGCAAACAAGTTCAGCTGATGTTTCACCAACATGCTATTCAATATTAATCACTGTCCAGTAAAAAAAACATGTATCTCCAAATGTGGTTATTGCATGAAATTTTTGAATAAAAAATAAATAAATAAAAATGAAATAATCAGTGAAAAAACCCAATGGATTATGTAAACAACATAATGTCAAAAAGCTGAAAACAAGGCTGTTTTCTCAGCTCATTAAAATTTAACATTTTGGAGATACAAGGTTTTCATTTAACAGTGATGATTTAAAAGTTTTCTCTGCTTTTTATTGCCTGTTGTTTCATACCGTTAATTTTCTGACTATTTCTTACATCTACTACAAGGAAATGTTTGACATTTTGGGAAATACACTTGCTCGATTTCTTGCAGAGAGTTAGATGGGGAGCTAGATTAGCTTAGCATAAAGACTGAAAGCAGGGAAGCAGCTATTGTGGCTAAGTTAAAGTTCCAGAGTATTAGATTTACAGGGATCTGAGCCGTTTATATAGACAAAGGGCACTACATAGTGAATGCAAAGATGACGCCTATTCAGTCCAATGAGCGTTGCTCACCTGGCGCATAAGCCGAAAAAGTTTTCTAGCTTCCGGTTTTACTTCCTGGTTACACGGCCCACTGAATATGTGCAGTAGTGTTTCCCCCTTGCCCCTGCCCGCAAGTTGCTGCTCGGCCCATAGACTTTACATTGTGATGGAGTCATAAGTGATCTTGTTTGCAGTCCAAGGTGTCCTGTCAACAGTTTTAGAGACATTCCTTTTATCATGGTAGACTATGGGAAAATATGTTTTTAGGGCCAGTGGGGAATTTTTCACTGCAATACTGCGAGTGACCACTGGGAAAAAATTGGCAGTAGGGCTGAGTGGCAGTGCCCTGTCTCGTTCTGTTATAAGTCTATGCTGCTACACCCCAAGATGGCGGTGAGTGAAAATATATTTTCTTCAGGGTAAATCAGCAGCAAAGCCTGTAAAAGGGCTATGCATGCACTCATAGAACTAGAGTTACATCCAGGTAACTACTATTTTCTCCAGTAGCCCAGAACCAACAAACCAAACACTGGCTCTAGATAGTGTGAGATGCCACTAAATCCAAGACACTAGTCCTTTAAGTTATATCTCATGTAATCCATACCAATGTATAAAAATTATCATTTGTGGTCAAAAAAGGAGATATAACGTATTAATAAGTGAGCCTCAGAGGATAGCTGTTTCCCCTTGTTTCCAGTCTTTATGATAAGTAAGGTTGACCATCTTCTGGCTGTAGCTTTGGCATATAGACACGAGTGGCGTCAATGTCCAAATAAATGTATTTCCCAAAATGTCAAACTGTAATATTAGTTGCATAAATGTACTATTTTATTCTATATCTTTGTTTTTATTTCTGCTATTCCTGAATTACACTGATGCATATTCTTATGCCCTCTATGCACTCTGTCCCATTTTTTTCTCATCTTTGTCAGATGAACTGCCATGAAACTTTAACTTTGACCTTAAGTCAAGTTAGGTCCCTGCTGTTAAACCATGCAAACTCTCAGAGGGAGATCAGGCTATGTTTAATTCCATTTCTTTAAGGCAAGTTGTTAGTTTCAACCCCTGTGACTCAACCCAGTGTGCTCTGAGCTATCATGACAAATAGGGGAGGGAGCGCTTGTGCTTGACCAAACATTTTAGAGGAATATCATGGTAAATTACCATTTTCATCTGGCACATACTAATTTAGTGACCTTAAATCACCTTTGGCTGCATTGCTGCTGTTGTGGTCAGTTTAATTTGCTTCAGTAGAGCTTTGTTGAGCTTTGAGGGCAGCAGTAGGCCTTATGTTGCTCACAGGAGTTGATCCTTTTACAAACAAAGAAAAGTTGCCATGAAAGGTTTTGTTTCCTGCTGTTTTTGGTCTGCTCTGTTTTTTTAAGATTATTTTTCAGTGACCAATGCATTGCCAAGGGAAATAATTAGTCAAGTGGTAATATGGTTCCAGAGGTCAAGGGGAACAGTCCACTTTAACCTCATTGAATGGGCGGGGGGGTCTGCCAGCCGCAAGCAACACTGAAAGATTGTATTCAATACTTATGTGTACAGTTTTGAGGTACTATGCATTTTCTGGGAATTTCCATTTTCTGCTACTTTATATATCTACATTACTACATATCAGAAGAAATATTGTACATTTTCTTGTGCTAGCACAAAATATTGGCTGCCTGTTATGTTCCATATTGATTTTAAAATTCCACCAATCACTTTTAAAGCATTAAGTGGCTTTGCTCCAAATTATATCAAGGATGTACTGACCGGGCTGTGCCGGGATCTTCCTTTAGATCTGCTGTTTGTTTCTGGCTTGTGACCTATGGTGCCCAGACCTTTGCTAATAAAGCCCCCAGAGTGGAGCAATCCCCTCTTAAATCTTTCTTTTATGGGAAAATGCTTATGAATATTTAATTTGTTGGTGGGTTTTATCATTTCACTCTGGACGTTTTATATTTTCTTCAACTTTATTTCATTCCCTGGTGTTGTTTTCATTTGTTTTGTTTTATCTGCTGTTTTCTTTCCTCTGGGAAGCACTTTGTAGCCCTTTCAAGAAAAGTGCTCTATAAATAAAGTTTACATTAGGAATGATAGCGATTAATTGATAGTCCATTAATTGGTCATTAAGAATTTGATTGATCAAGTAAAATTTTAATTGATCTGCTATCAAATAAAGATTTGGTAATTACTATGCAGTTATTTTTATGAGCGTGCTCCGCATGTTATCTGATATTCAAGTATATGTATTTAATATGTAGGCCTTTGCATCTTTTTGTGTTTCACAGGCTGTGTAATGCTGTCAGAGAATATAATATATGTTGCTGTGGAAATAAAGCTTTGATTAAGGGGGAAAACACATTTGGTATTGTTTTGTTTGGTATGAGCAAAATCTATGTTTTGTTTTTAAAATAATGATTAATTAAATATTTAAATTAAATTGACCGGTAATGTTACCTGTGACTGATTAAGGAAACAATTTGCAGCCACTAGTTTATATATTACTTTAACAGTTTTCTGTCAGCTGTAGAAACTGGTTATTTTGCAGATAATTTTTTCATATAAACATTTAAAGCAACTTTTCAAAAGAGATTCACTTCCTATCAAGTCATTTTGATCTGGAATTTAAGTTTAATTTTCTTATAAATAGCTGCAGATAGATAGATATATTTAAACGTTTAAATTAAAAACAGGTTGAAATATTCAGACTGTTTGGATGGTTTTGCAGATTAAACAGCTCCTAAATCAATGAAGTATTTAAACTCACCTCCACCTAGCACAACAAAAATGCTGCTCACAAGTTAATGCATCGGCGATAATAATCCTATATAACAATATGAAAGAGGCCATTCTACATAACGAGTACTTTTACTTTTAGCTATGAATAATTACACACTTAAAGGTCCAATGTGTAAGATTTACAGGTATTTATCAGCAGAATATGGAGGAAATGGAATATAATAGTCTTTTCATTAGTTTATGATCTACCTGTGAGCTTGCAGACTGCAGACACGCCGCCTCAACCTCCCCTTCTTTGCATGTAGGAGAAACTATGCTGGCCACAAAAAAGCAAAAGTCCCTATCCAGAGCCAGTGTTTGGTCTGCCTGTGCTGGGCTACTAGAAACATGGTGATTCAACATGGCAGCCTCTATTGAAGAGGACCTATGCCGTCTATAGATTATGGCTCATTCTAAGGTACCAAAAATTCTTATTTTCAGGTGCAAAGACTCTAATGAAAACATACTTGTGAATATTAGATTCCATTTTTACCTCATTCTGTCATTAAATCACTCTAAATTTTACACACTGGATCTTTAAATGTGAAATTATTCTGTGAACTTTGAGATTACTTTTGAATCAAAGCAACCTTCACAGTCCAACTGAGGCACCTTTGATACTTTCATCTTGTACACACTTTTGAAGCCGGTGAGACGTAAAACATGAAACAGAATCACGGAGGAGCAGACAGGGTCATAAGGACACGCAGCACAGCAGCAACCAAATGCCACATTTGTATACAAACTGAACTATTTTACTTTATGTGCAGGGGCAAAATGTACAAAACTTCAAGTAAAACTTTATTGATCCCAAAGGGAGAACTCTCTTTTGAGGCTGGAGCAGATTTAGTTTCATAACAGCACCCCTGAAGCAGATAGAGGGGGTGCATACAGCAATAAAAGCAACATATTAGAATTACTAATATCTTATTGCTGTAGAAGCTCAATTAAACAGTTTGAATATATGCAAGACTATCAGAGAGCAAAAGCCTATTTAGCTGAACTTCTTCCAGGCGAGGTGTTTGGGTACTTTGCCTAAAAACTCACAGGCTTTCCTATCAGTTTTGACTGGATCCGCGTGTTCTCAGCCACCACCAAAATAGCTCAGGATTCAATACTTAGGCACCCCTATAAAGACGTACCAAAATACTCTTGCTGAGCAGCCTACCTACAAATCTGGGTAGCTGTCTATTTTGTAGCTTATTCAAATTTGATTCATGAATATTTCATTTTCAATCCAAAGCACTTTTTAACCTCATTTTCTACCCCTCACTGTTCGACTGATGCACACAGTGACAAAACCTCACATTCTTTTAAATGCGGGTTATAATCTGAGACAAATTCATTTTTAAAGAAAAAAAATGAGGTGGCCAATGCCCGAATGTGCACTGCAATATTTATGTGAGTGTCATATGAGACCTAGTTAGATTGCTTTTTTGTCTGCCCAGTTCTGCTCCCAAACACCCCGAGGACAGAAGCCACTTGCCAAAAAAAATCGGCCAATTTTAATTCAACTTTCTCTGTTTTTGCTCTCAGAAGTCTTGGCAGAGGGTACGGCAGGCGACAGGCCTTGAAGCCAAGCTGACAGTGCCTCACTGAGAGGCTACGAGAGGCAAGCTGGTGAATTTTTCATTGGGGTCTGAGACTGGCTGTGGAAAAAGCCTGCTCTGCTCCTACTGGCTGCAAGGAGAGCTGGGAGGCAGAGAGGGAAGAGAGGGGATAAGTATAGGCCTCCCCGTTCAATTAACCACATACTGCTCTGTAATTTCACCCTCACATACACACACAAATACACAAGGTGGAGTGGGAACACTGTTATATGTGAGGAAATATAAGTGGGCCACTTCCCCAGTCCACAAGAGAAAGAGCTTGTTCCTGGTTTCTAGTTAGAATTTCAGGGAGGGTTAGGAGGGTTTTTTCTTGTTTTCCTTGAGGGTTGGAGGTAATTTAGTAGTTTCAGTTACTGTTTAATGCAGCAGGGCTGTAGCTACCAATGAGGAAATGGAGGAAGGTGGAGGTTTTAGCCACCTGAGAGGAGTTTACATTCTGCACTTAAGAACTGGAGGACATTTTAGAGGCTGGTTTCAGGATGTTTAGACTCAAAATACTTATTATTGACATTGAATAAGCTCAAATATCAATACTGAGTCCCAGTCTTTTACATATTGTTTCAGTTTTCAGTTAAGTTTACACCCTAAACAATTAAAATACAAGAAATCATAAAAGACATCATGGAGATATGTGAAACTGGACACCCTGATAAGCTATTGTCTCAATTTAAAAAGTGCATGTGTCATACAGTAACAAAGACCGTAAAACTAAAACCTAAAACCCTTTATACACAGCAAAGACCAGGAGTTTTGCAATGCCAGCAATGTTATGTATGTCATGTCTGAAAGGGCTTTTGTGGAATATAACAAGTTTGGATCCTTTTTCCCATTTGATAAAATAAATCAAATAGTCAATTCATTATTCTAAAATAAGCTAAATATACATATGTGTAAGTTAGAAAGGTTTCCTGATTTCAAACATGAAATATCTGATATAAATACCAACTTTCAGTACTTCACTGTTTCTTGTTGCTATGATTTCAGTCAGCATCACCAAACTCGTTGAGGTTTACACACCAAACCCAGTGAAGGATTGTTATATAAGGTTTTATAAGGCTTGAAACAGCATTTTGACCTTCATATTGTTAAGTCAGATAATTACATTTATTTACAGAAAATATAATAAAATGATTAACTGAATAAATGCTATATAAAAAATCCAAATAATTGAGATGCAATGCATGTAAAATTAAGCAAATTTTGGTTATAAAAGATTTGTGTAATATAATGCATGTCAGAATTTGTTTTGAAGGACCAGTGTGTAGGATTTAGTGGCATTTAGCGGTGAGCTTGCAAGATTTGCGACAACTCGTCTCACTCTCCCCTTCCAAATGTGTGGGAGAAATACAGTGGCCATGAAACCTGCAAAAAACTCGAAAGGCTATATAAAGAGCCAGTGTTTGGTTTGTTTGTTATGAGCTACTGAAACATGGTGGTGTAACATGGCAAAATGGAAGAACTACTTTCCTTCTGCAGTAGAATCTACTAGAACTATTTTCTTTCTACTACTCTCAAATGTTTTTTTTTTTTTTTTTTGGTGCTTTGAGCACCACAAGCGGAGTGCTATCATATTGGAGAGAAGGCAGACATCTCTACAGCTGATATCTCCAAAACTGTCATCTCACAACCAAAAAAATCTAGATGGATAAGTAGCACTACAGGCCAGGGGGAAAATGTGTATTTATGATTTTGGGTGAACTGTCCCTTTAATGTTGGTTGGAAAAGGTTTATGTAAGATGAGGATGTTAGCATTTGTCGACTGTTTCATATATGAGACTGATTTTATTTTATTTTAAATGCAACATCTCTGGGTTTCAGACAGTAAGTGGACAAAAAGGTGATTTGAGGACACCATTTTTATCTATTTGCAGACATTTTATAGCCTAAACACCTAATAAAAATGGTCAAATCATCATTAGTTGCAGCCCTAATTTGTTTGAGAAACATTCTGTATTTAATTCATTATAATGTGATTTATTTCCTGTCCAATTTTGATAATTTGGCATGCTGTAACACTTACACAGTTGCATTTTGTTTGAATGTATTTCATCGTGTTGCAGTTAGATTCTAACCAAACTTTTATTTTGACCTGTTTTGACCCGTGTAAATCTGTAACTCTCTTTTCCAAAATCAGAAGTTATTTTCAGAGTGGCTTCTCAGTGTCGTCCTAACACGTGTTGCCCATGAGCCTATTACGCAACAGATGTTCATAAAGTCTAAAAAAAAAAATTCAAACTGTGCATTTTAGGAAAGCGAGACTTACTGTCCAAAGTATGAGTGGTAATGAGTGAGCAAATGTTTGCTGCCATACTGACAGTGATCCAAGCTCTGTGCTCCTTTGAGGTACCCGGCGGAAGACTTTAACATAAGCCAGCGGCTTGTCACTCAGTATTCAGCGCATGGGCCAGAGAGAGGACACCCAATTTTCACTGAGCAATATGTCTTCTTTCTGCTGCTGTGACCTTTAAATGGCCCCGGACGCTCAGCACAGATAAATGCGCCATGTTGGAAAGAACAAAGTGCTTTCAGACCATTTGTATTGAACGAGTTTGTGATGAACAGCTCAAATGCTACAATCCAGCGTGGGGACATTCCTATATATGTGCACATTATTGATCTAGGTACAAAACCTTGCCTGCATCAGGCAAATGACTTCCCCTCAGGGTTCTTTAAAAGGCTTTGTGTTCTGTTTATGATGTGAAATTCCCATAGAAAATCAATATGTTTTTTGTTCTGCACAGTTTTGTCCTTATTATCTCGTCTCTACTGCTGTGTAATGAGTACAATCTCCTGAGGGGTCGTAGGTAGGAGAAGAATTATCATGCCACAATGATTTAATCGCAAGTAGCAACAGCTTAAGTGATTGTCACACTACAGACAGGGTTGGGAGGGTTACATTACACATTTAAATGTACCTGTAAAAAATTGTAGCCAGTAACCTAATACAAGTATTGCAAATTGAAGTCATGAAACTTGATTACTTCCCATTATTTTTAAATTATTATAATGTTAAAATGTTTTATTAATTGTTTGTTTTGTTATTCCTTCTTTTGTTATGTGTGTATGCACATTTAGATTAGTAGATGTAATTATGCACATGTAAATGTACTTTGTCAGACTGATTATTTGTTATCAATATTATAAAGATCAGTTACAGATTCTGAAGATGATATGAAGCACAGTGTCCTGGCACAGGTGGTGGGCATGTTTCAGTTATTTTAAACACCTTTTCAGAGCACAAGATTGTCATTAGCTGTAGGAGCTCACAGACACATCTTTGAGATATTTTATCACAACTTCCTCCTGAACTCTGCATCACCTGGTTTAAAACAGGTCAAATTACATCAACAATCCATTATTTGTGATGCCTAAAAAATAAAAATAAAAACAAACAAATGAAATAATATCAATAATACTTGCATATGTTTTTATAAAATCAAACATTACATTTTTTTATAACTAAAAGGAGGAATCTTAGGTTACATACGTAATTTGATCAGAATATTTTCAAGAGTTATTTGTTGTTCATATTATATATCACTATTAAACCGTTAATTTTCATGAAGGGGGTTCGGGACAACTGCTTGTGATTCGGGACTGTCCTGAACTTTTCAGGATTTCTGGTCACCCTACTTCTCACTCAAACTTTAAGTAAACTACCATTAACTTATTCTGGGGCTTGTGTTTTTACCCACACACCATCCTGGTTACCATCATCACCACCTACAGCCCCCAACATATTTTTCAGCAGTTGCAGCAATAGTAGCAGTATTAGTAGCTATAGTACATATTGACAGGTTAGCTAGCTAACTGGATTTCTGTGTAGCTGACGCTAGTGGTTGGTCTGTGTAGCTAACTTGATTATCGGCTTTAGTAGTCTGTGTAGCTAACGTTATTGGTTAGTTTGTGTGGCTAACGTTAGCAGTTAGTCGTGTAGCTAACACTGTCATTTGGTCCCATCTGTAAAGGTTTCTTTGAATTAGATGTTGAGTTCATGGATGATGACAGCTGAAGGGAAAAATTTCACTGTGCTGTGATGAAAGACAAAATAACAGTGAAATTTCTACCCAGTGAGGCATTTTTTCACTAATAGATATGATAATGAATTGACCGTAAGATTAGTTAGACCAGGTGGTGTTGTGAGACTCATGAAGTGTTATAATGTGTGCACACAGCACATGGTAGTATATGTTTCTTTATTTTAAAATGTATTATAAAATTGTAATCCTGCCAAATATCCTAATTTGTACTAAATATATTTGTAATTTAATTACGTCTTTTTTTCTGTACTGTAATGGAATACAGTTACCTTTCTTGTATCCTAATAAGGTAATCCTGTCACATGTAAGCAAGCAGCTTCTAAGATGTGTCTCTGTGTATAATCCAGACACTTCCATGAGCCTTACACACCCATGGGTGCATTGGAAAAAGGATAGCGGCAAACACTGAGCTACCATTTTATAAGAGTTTGATATTTTGGCACAAGGGCAAACTCATGTTGAAAGTAGTCGCCCACCTTTCCCTCTTGATCTTTACAGTCCTGCTCTCCGTAGACAGACTTCACTAAGCTCCGGTCATAAAATGTTAGCATTATTTGAATACTGGGGCAAAAGGATGCTTAAAGCAGACCACAGCCTACCATTCATTACATAAGACCAAAACAAAGAGTCACACAGTGAAGGGTTATGGCTCGGGGTCGGGTGACAGCAGCATATGATTCATGGCTCGCTGTGCCCTTTTGTCTTGTCCTCCTTGTGGTGGGACCATCCACTGCTCTTAGCCAATGTTATTTCACAGCCTTCAGAGCTCGCTCGCCGTCTGTTTCAAGCAAACCGGCAATGTCATTTCCTATGTCTTGTTCTTTCCTCAGTGCAGGAATAAAGAAAGAATATGGCATGTGTCACAACATGAGATGTTCCTTTTTCTTCATTGTTTTGATGTCGGAAAAAACAAATAGGATCAACATTGCTTTCGATTTATCTGTACACGGACGAATACATTACCTCGACTTTCATTACATAAAAAGGTAATTACTGGACCAGAGGTTGGTGTTTGAGGTGGCAGTATATGTTCAGACAGAGCAAGAGAAACATGCCACAGAGAATAATTTCAATGAACTGCAATAACCTTTGATATTATACTCAGGCCAAAGTATTTCCTCTTGTTACATTTTTGACTGCACTGTGTGTTCTGCTTTCAATTTTTTGACATTGAACATGTTTTAGTATCTCATTTGCATGAGGATTTTTCTCTAACAAGTCAATAAAAGTAGAAAATGCAAATGTAAAACCAAGAGAGCATGACTAAAGCATGAATTTTAATACTTTCAAATATTCCCATGGCCACCACATCAATAAAGTCTATGCAACTCATTAAAATCATGGAAACTCATTGATTTTGTGCATATGAAATCTAGGAATGTATCTGCAATACATCTTTTCATTTGCCATATGGTGAGTCCTGCAGCACTGCTGCTTCTGCATATACGTGCCAGCTTATCATGAAATTTAATCAAACAGTTCTGAGTGGGGGAACACACTCACGCTGTACTGAACAGGAATGTTTGGTCTACAGCAGTGGCTTCCCCCTCTGATATGAAATGTGGGATTTGGAGCTTCAAACAGCTGCTGATACCAGCTGTGTGGCACAAGTGGTCTCTCCGTTTGGTACTGTAGGGCTACATGTGTCCTGTTAGTCTACTCTCATGTGTGTTCAGGAGACCCTGCCAGAAAAACATGCACAAAACAAATGGAATGACTTGTTATTTAGAATATCTAAAAAGCTGTGAGATTTTATGAGTCACTAGAGTCTCAAATGGTTTTTCAGACACAGTAGATGTAGCTTGGGTATATAAAGATTAGAGCCTGACTGATATTATCAGCCCAGTGATATTGGACACAGCTATATCACTCTATTTTGGTATATACAGTCCTTTTTTTTACAGAACATAGCACAGATTATTTTTATTTTTTAGCTTTATGGACATCATTTTATATTACATTTGTCCTATTTGTATTTTTTTCATTGCTGAGGAACTACTCAATGTCAACAACGCCCCTCACCCCCTGCATGCCACTATCAGAGCACCGTCAGCCGTAGACTGAGACCACTGAGAAGCGCCACAGAACACCACAGGGGGTCTTTTCTACCAGTTGCTATCAAACTGTAAACTGTAACTCCTCTCTCTTCTGCAGGAAGGACAGCTGAAACATCAGACGCTGGGAACAATAATATAAATATTTTGTGCAGTGTTACTTTATTGCATGTTACTTCTTTCACATCATGTGCAATATTACCTTTCATAATTATTTTCATGTACAATATTATGTTTAATATCATTATATTACATTGATTATCATGTGTGATATTACCTTTCATTATTATTTTAATGTATCATATACAATATTACATTTAATATTGTGCAATATTACATTCACTGTTATGTGCAATATTACTTTTAACTGTCATTACTATTATCATGCACAATTTTACCTTTAATATCTAATATTGCCTTCATTATCATGTACAATATTACATTCAATATTGTGCAATATTGTGTCCACTATCATGTATAATATTACTTTTTATTACTTTTTCAGTATCATTGCCAATTTTACATTCAATGTCATTGCCAATGCCAATGATTTGGAAGCACCTTTGCTACTTTCATCTTGCACTCACTTTCGAAGCTGGTGAGACAGAGTAAATCATGAAACAGAATCAGAGGAGCAGACGGGGTCATAAGGACATGCAACAGAGCAACAACTAAACGGCACATCAGAGTACACCTAAACTATTTTATTTATTCATTTATGTATTCACGTTAAAAATACTCTGAAAGGTTTACTGTTTCAGTGCCCTGATGTAATTTTAGACTATAAAGTTTATTGTTAAACTGCAAAATATCCTGCCTCCATGACTTATCTTTGTAGTGTGTAGTGTGTGTTTGATATCCACATCTGAGAGATCACTGCAAAATGTATGTTTATATATTTATTCTGTGTATAATATTCTGTGTAAAAAATATCGGCAGACATATCAATATCAGAAAATTTTTACTCCCTATATCGGTATGGCCCCCCAAAATCCACTATCAGTTGGGATTTAATAAAGATAGTGAGTGTTGTGACCTTTTTCTGTTTTATATCCATTAATTCTACTGATAATGATCTTTGTCCTTAGTGGGAGTTTTATTCAGCTTGACTGAAAACTTGATATCATAGGAATATAGAATGACATTAGACAGAATTGGTCATACTGTCGCTATGATCCACTAGAGTAGACCTACCACAGACCCAGAGGGTTTTTTCCAGTTATATTATCGTGATTTATAGACGTGGAAAAGATCAAAAGGAGGCTTGTCATTGTCTGTCTGCCCTCACCCTGCCCTCCTTACATGGCGGCGGGCACAGATGTCCGCACGGGAGTTCCCTCTGCTTGTCCTGCCATTCATGGAGCGGCTGTTGTCAATGGGGCATCGGGCGACCAAATATGGAGAAGGGGTCGCACCGCTCGGCCCCTTCTCTCAGACTCTTGTCAGGGTATAAATTGGCCCGACGTGACATTTCGGCACCCCTGGTTTACACAAACACAAGATCGGGCGTCTGGTGCTGATCTGGTGAGTACCTGCATGGCTGACTGAAAGAGGACTGAAAAGGGCCGACCCGTGGATTTATAACAAGAGGATGGACGCAGGATTTTAACACGAGTGGCTTCAACCTAACCAAATGTCATCATCTAACTGAAACGGCTCATCTTCATCGGCTTCTCCTTTGTGGATTGTGAATTATAGTTGTTGTGAAATACTAAAAATATTAACTCTCAAAGAAAATCTTATACTAACCCAAGCCTACAACATAATATACTTCCATAGATATAATATCAGTTAAAGCTGCAACTAATGTTTTCATTACTCATTAATCTGTCTTTTTCTCGATTACTGATTAGTTGTTTGGCCCATAAAATATCAGAAGATAATGAAAAATGTCTGTCACTCAGTGTCTCACTTTGTCAAAAACCCACATTTGATCAGTTGAAATCAGAGACTTTTAACTTTTTTCCAAAGAAGACTTAAAACTATTAATCATTATCAAAATACTATCTTAATTCAATAGCTGACAATGAATCAATTAAATCGACTAATCGCTACAGCTCTAATATCAGTACAATAAATTAACCACCATTCCCTGATTTGTTTGTCCACAGAGAGCTACCTCATGTGTGTTGTTTGTGTGTTGTGAGAAACCCAGTGCAAACAAACTGGGAATTCCATTACTGGATCTAACAATGCTACTACGTGTGCGCGCTCCCGTGTGTGTTTCAGAGCTGCCACCATGTGCGACGACGAAGAAACTACCGCCCTGGTGTGTGATAATGGCTCCGGCCTGGTGAAGGCTGGCTTCGCCGGAGATGACGCACCTCGCGCTGTGTTTCCCTCCATCGTTGGTCGCCCCCGTCACCAGGTAAAGTCAGATATCCATAAATTCCACAGAATAATGAGTCTGTTTCAGTTGTTTACATCATATAAAAACAATCTATAGCTTTGGATGGGTGCCAAATCCACCGTGCGTAATTGCGCGCCAAAATTACGCATCTACATTTCAAGTGATAACTGTGGAAAATGCTGTTTGATCCTGTTTATAGCGGTAGTTATGATGTCTGTGGTGATTATACATCACTAATTCCCTGGTCTTTGCTGTTATCAGGGCGTCATGGTCGGTATGGGTCAGAAGGACTCTTATGTCGGCGACGAGGCCCAGAGCAAAAGAGGCATCCTGACCCTGAAGTACCCCATCGAGCACGGCATCATCACCAACTGGGATGACATGGAGAAGATCTGGCATCACGCCTTCTACAACGAGCTGCGTGTGGCCCCAGAGGAGCACCCCACCCTGCTGACAGAGGCCCCCCTCAACCCTAAGGCCAACAGAGAGAAGATGACCCAGATCATGTTCGAGACGTTCAATGTGCCCGCCATGTACGTGGCCATCCAAGCCGTGCTGTCCCTGTACGCTTCTGGACGTACCACAGGTCGGACAGATTCCTCACGTGTGCCAGAGAGTTTGGTCATTAAATTATTAAGTGAATTAAACGTTCATGTATTCATCACCAGGTATTGTCCTGGACTCCGGAGACGGTGTGACACACAACGTGCCCATCTATGAGGGTTACGCTCTTCCTCACGCCATTATGCGTCTGGATTTGGCCGGTCGTGACCTCACAGATTACCTCATGAAGATCCTGACTGAGCGTGGATACTCTTTCGTCACAACCGGTGAGCATAGGTTGGCTATAATGCACAAAAACTAATTCGATTGATGAAACGATGAAATCGATGAAACTGATATAAAAAGTGGAACTAATGTACTTTGTTTTGGAGAAAGTAAATTTCACCTTCTAGCAAGTTGTTTAAACAAATACCTTTTACACACATAAATTTGTCTTAACGCGTTTTTACGTACTTAATGATGCACATCTGACATTTCCATCATACACATTTGATCCCCTCCAGCTGAGCGTGAGATCGTGCGTGACATCAAGGAGAAGTTGTGCTACGTGGCTCTGGACTTTGAGAATGAGATGGCCACCGCCGCCTCATCCTCCTCTCTGGAGAAGAGCTACGAGTTGCCCGACGGTCAGGTGATCACCATCGGCAACGAGCGTTTCCGCTGCCCGGAGACCCTCTTCCAGCCCTCGTTCATTGGTGCGTAAATGCGAGCGCAGCACACACACCAAAGAGTTAATTTAGCTTTAGTGACACTGTCCCATGAACTGTAGTTTTAAAAGTTTCATACAGTAACTTTAAGTCTTTACTATATAGTCCTACTCAGTGCCAAAAAGAAACATCCAGGATTGTGTGTGAAACTTTTTCTTGAAACAAGCTGAATGTATTCTGCTACATTTCTAGAGTAAAAATTGCTTTAGGATGCTAGACTAAATGCTCGACTCAATCTTGGCATGAGTGAAACAGGCAGTGCTGAGGAAAAAATAAATTTTACTAAACTACTACCTACTTAACAATGAAAAGTAGTTAAACTACATCTTAACTTAAACTATTTTCAAAAGGTAGCTCAAATAGATCCAAACTAAATCACACAAATTCTGAGTCTAGAATCTCAGGCAGACCTGAACTGACACTGAGTTAAGTGTAGGTGTGTTTGATTAATGGACTAGGGACAGGCCAATCTTCACAGGACAGGGAGCAATTGTTGTGGTGGACCCTGGAAAATGCTCAGTTTCAAGGAGAATTCGTCGTGTACTGTTACAGAAATCTTAGTCTCAAACCACAGATAATAATTTAATCAAATAGTACGTGCTACAGGTGTCATGAAATGAAACCCGTGACCAGTAAGCTGTGCCATTGTGCCATATCAAGGTGATTTTCAAACTGTGATCCGGGGTCATATTCTGGGGGTCCTTAATATGCTGAAAGTCTGAGAACCCCTGCCATATTGAATGGCAAAAAAACGTAAGGAGAACACTATGAATATGTAGTCTGTAAACTATCTAAATCACAGACAAAAGTATTTTAAACTATGATGAAGAAAAGGAAGTGCTGCATAGGCAAAAAAAAATAAATAAAAAATAAATAAAAAATTAAAAAAAAAAAGAAAGAAAGAAAGAAAAAAACATCTGGTCTTCTTTCTTTTTCTGACTGCTAATCAATACCTTGAACGCAACATTAGGGCTACCTGTAAGCTGAACAGTCATGCTTTGATTTATGTCTTCTGAAAAAGCTACTTGAATGCAGTCAAACTACCACCCAACTACAACAAACTGTAATTACCTACACCCTAACACTGGAAATTGGAATGTGAAAGAAAGTGCACAATTTTCTCTGAGTTTCAGATGAACATGATTCAAGTCTTGTTAGACCAGAATAAACACCGGATAAATAGAAGCGGTTCCGACAATAGGCGTGTTTATTGCTCATATTAGTGCTTGGCTGCCTCACCAACTGGAGGTCACAGTTTATTAATCTCCTGCTTTACCACTTCATGGCCGATAAATAGACATGGTAATCTAAAGCAGGGGCTTATTGTTTGCATTTGCGCCACTGAGCGCGCAGCTGTCGGCGGAGCTGTCCACTTCAGCACCTGTTCCCTCCTCCACACAGCTGACGGCGGTGTCAGATGTGCTGCCTCTCTGCTGCCAGCAGCGCGTGTCTCTGTGTGTGGGGTGAAACTCACTCACTAACTTGTGCGCTGTATTTACACAGGCATGGAATCTGCTGGCATCCATGAAACCACGTACAACAGCATTATGAAGTGTGACATTGACATCCGTAAAGACCTGTACGCCAACAACGTGATGTCCGGCGGCACCACCATGTACCCGGGTATCGCTGACCGCATGCAGAAGGAGATCACCGCTCTGGCCCCCAGCACCATGAAGATCAAGGTATAATCTTTGTTGAATGTGACTGTAACATTTCTCTGAGCTGAGCCCAAGATACCCCAGAGAAAAATAAATATGCTAAATATATCACATTTTAGAATACTTAAGTGTACTTGCAGTCTAACTAAGCATCAGCACACTTCGAGTGTGTCAGTGCTTAGTTAGTTTTTAGTTGTAATTAAACTGTAGAAAGTTATGTGTATTTAGTAGACTTGTGTGCTGCTTAAGTGGAGCAACATAAAGTATACTTATAATATGGCTTTGTATGTACTAATATACTTGTTTGATTGATGAAATTAACGTTTACCAAACTGCACTGAAGTACACTTTAAATAAACTTCTTTGAATGCACTTTTTGTAAGCATACTTAAGTGCACTTGTAATGAAGTTAAATTTAAGTACACTTTAATAAATCATACTAATAGTGAATTACAAAGCACTTGAAAATAATTACACGTTACAAAAGTAAACTTACCACTATAAGTGTTTGGAATTTAGTATACTTAAAAAAAAAGTCCACTAATGCACAATTTAGAATATAATGTCAAAAGCAAAAAAGTTGAGAAAACGCAAAAGTTCAAGCGCAACTTACTGCAATAGATTTTTTTTTAGTTTTGAGCCCAACTTAAAACTTATTTTTTGAAAAACTTTTACCAACTTTTAAACTTTTGTTTATGTCATTTACTTTTTTCTTTAGATAAACTTGAATCTTGGAGTTTTAGAAACCCCCAAAAATGTATGGTTACTAATTTTAATCAAAGCCATTTCATTTTCAGATACACAAGCAATGAAAAATAGGGTAAATTAAAACCTTTTTTTAGTTAAATTCAAAACTTAAGAGTTTGAGTTGGGCTCAAGACTAAAAAATCTAGGCTGCCTTGAAATTTTGAGTTGCCTCAACTCGACTCAATGCTTACAATTAAGTAGGTTATACTTCTTGTAAGCACGCTGACACTTGAAGTAAACTTTAAATGTACTTTAAAATAAGCGAAAAAGTACAAGTATACATGTAATAACATTTGTATTCTTAAATTACATTTATAATACACTTAAGTATACTACTTTTAAACACATATGTTTGTGTTTAGATCATCGCCCCCCCTGAGAGGAAGTACTCCGTGTGGATCGGCGGCTCCATCCTCGCCTCCCTCTCCACCTTCCAGCAGATGTGGATCAGCAAGCAGGAATATGACGAGGCGGGACCCTCCATCGTCCACAGGAAGTGCTTCTAAAGCGCCAGACCGCCCCCCTCCCTCACTCCCCTCCTTCGGTGCCAACAACCCCACTTATGGCTCAAAAGCAGAAACTCGTGTCTTGTCGTCAAATTCCTTGTTTACACTCAAGTGCAATTTCTATGTGGATATGTATAGCTTTATAAATAAATGAGAACTGGAACTTGCAGAAGGTCTTTCTTTCTTTTTAGTGAGACAAAAAGGTGTTTTTAGGACCTGGTTCATGATCTACGAAAATCTCTCTTCCTTTCTCTCGGAGGCAGCAGCGAAGCTCTGTCCTTCGGTCACGTGACTGATGAGTAAAGGTTATTAAAGATTTGAATTAGAAAAGATTACAGTGAGCGGAGAGGATAAGCCACCTCATGAGAAATTAACCGCACAAAGTTTCAGTGAAAACACCGCTGAGTCACGTGATCGGTAATCCCCGTTTTCCTAGGTGGGACAAAGCTGACACTACCTACATGTAAACCTCCTGGATACATTTAGATTATACTAACAACAACAACAACAACATAATTCCACTTTACAATAAGACTACCATTATAATTGGTTTATAATTAGATAATTAGATAATCAATTTATTGCAATCCCTTTATAAATCATTAATAAACAATTACAAACATTATTAGAGTTTTCATTAATATGGGCTCTATTTGGCAATATCCAGTTACTGTTTACTACTAATTTTACTGGGTTAGTAACAATTATAACTGACAAAATGGAACCTTTTTGTAAGGTGTAAATGGTGCATGCTGAAAATGTGAGTGTCAAAGTCAACAACATAACAATCGAACAGTTCCTACTGATTTATAGTTTTTCTACATCTGTGCACTGCCTTACGTAATTTTATACAATAGGCTATATATTTATATTACATATGATTATTCAAGAAACATGATATGGTGCAAATTTTATTTGAGAGGGGAAGTAACTAGAGTATTTGTTATATTTTATAAGGGGTACAATCAGTAGGATTTGTCCGAGCTGTTCGTAAACGCACCATAAAAATAGTTAATTGTTGTGTCTCGTTATCAGGACATCAAATACTGACGTTTTGTGTTGGTCAAGCGTCCAAGCACAGCAAAATAATGCGACTACAGGCAGAGGGCAGGGAGTCTGTAAATATAGCCACCAGCACACACTTGTAGTGGATCATAGGTGCTGATTGAAAGGGATTATGTTCATATTTATCTATGCATAGTGTTTTGTTAGGCTACCTGTACTGTAAATCCACAGTGAAGCTACTCATGTTAGTTCAAAAGGACAATCGCATTAATACCCCGTCATTATCAGTGTCAAATCACACAATGGTCCAATGTTAGTGTGCGCACACAATGCAGCGCAATAAGTTGATCAAATCTCAGAGCAATGAACAGGGCGGGGACACAACATATTTTGTTTCTATTTTTAAACCTGCCACACAAGAGAGAGAGAGAGAGAGAGAGAGAGAGAGAGAGAGGAGAGAGAGGAGAGAGAGGAGAGAGAGAGAGGGAGAGAGTAGGCAGGCAGGTTGCCTTGTAAAGCGATTAGCAACTCGGATGGTACTTTCACTCTGTCACTGTATCCAGAGCATCATCTTTGCCCGAGGTGGAAACAACAGCTCGACCAGCCGGGCCGGCAGCCTGCGACATGGGGAGGAGGGGAGGGAGGTATCTGGGCATTGGAAGCGGCTATCCGCTCCAAGAAAGTCAGATCTATAAAGTCTTCTACTCCATAGGTTTCACGTACAGGCATGAAACAACAGGTTTCGTGAAAATGTTGTGATACACGCTGCATATATGCTTTGTTACTCTTTGAATATCACAGATAAAGTAAAAACACAGAGAAGTCACCTTGACCAATGTGCCCCAGACACGGTGCGTCCATAAACTCAATCCCGGAGAGATGGATCATGTTACATGTGGTGCACATGTGGCTCTGTACTTAGTGAGTTCACTACGATAACCATACGCACAGGGTTAAGGGTTTCATTCTCATATGGAGACATCCATGTCAAACATGTATAAAGTCAAAGTATTAAAGGCTATAACACAACCGTCCACAGCAGTGTCCACTGAATGGCGCACGCTATATACCAAACTGAAATATTGGAAATGAGAAGCCCTGGTACTCCTGGCTGCGCTCCACCGACCTGTCTGCGCGTACGTGACGCATGGGAGGGGGGAGACTACTTAAAGGCGGATTAACGCTGGCAAGACATTAAATCCAACCTCCCTCCATCCAGACGCAGCGCGCAGCCCATCAACCTGATCTGAAGATCGAAAATAGGAGGGCTTACAGTAATCAGCCCTTCAGACTCCCATGACAAGGAAAAGTGTGGCAACGTCGTGGGAGCGCTCGGCACACACAGCAGGACGCAGCTCGCTGGCGCTGAGCGCTCAGCACATAACCAACCAGATAGCGCGCAGAGAGACACGGAGAGAGACGGGGACGGCGGCAGGCAGCATCCCGTGACGGATGCATTTTTTAGCTAAAACTCGGACGTTTTGGAGACTGACAACAACGAGAGTCAGAGAGAAGCAGGACGGGAAATAACGCGCTTTTTTGGAGGGATTTGAACAGAGTGCCGTTGTACTCTTGTCTTCTCCGGATGCTCAGAAATGGGGGAATGGACTATACTAGAGAGGCTCCTGGAGGCTGCTGTCCAGCAGCACTCTACTATGATAGGAAGGTAAGATCAACAAAAAAGAACCACAGAAGAATCGCAGCAGCCTCCAGGATCGTCTTTAGCATGGCTCCCAGTCCCCCGTTTCTGTGTTGTGCCTCAAGGATCGTCTGTAGCATGGTGCCCAGTCCTCCGTGTCTGTGTTGTGGATTTTTGCTGTCTTCTTGTTTCACAGATTTCCTTTTCTCCCTCCTCCTTCCAAACGAGGCAGCTAAGTAAAAACCACTTGACAGCTGTCTTCTCAGAACCTGGGATGGTGCTGCAAACAACCTAAACTAAATTAAAATTCACAGTCATTTCATATATTCATCCATCCACTAATATCCATTTGATGTTTGTTGGTGAGTTTGAGTGGTGGTGTGTGCTCTCAGTGGTGGCAAAAGGAGATTATCACGTATTTTCATTAAAAAAAATCTCACACACATGTACAACCAAAGCAACGCCGATTGCTTATATGTCATTTCAGCCATTAAATCAGACAATTCAAACCACGCAGACGCACAGAGACACGTAGAATAAGAAGAAAACAGTAAGAAAAACATATTATCCTTAAGAGCGTCCTCATTCAGCACTGGACAGCTCCCTAAATTCAACACATACATCAGAATTTGACTGAATTTCAGCACTGGATAGCTCAGAAACATTCAAAATAAGAAGACCACAGGAAAAAAATCTTTTAGAGAGTCATGTTTCAGCACTGGACAGCTCCCTAAATCCAATAACATACATGACAATTGGACTCGATTTCAGCACTGGACAGCTCCCCAAATCCAACACACACCTCCAGCGCTCAACTAAACCACACTTCAGTCAGTAAACACACATATATTTACACTTATTTTCACATTGTTTGTTTGTTTGCTTGCTTTTTAGGATCCTACTAACAGTGGTGGTCATCTTCCGGATTCTAATCGTAGCAATAGTTGGAGAGACTGTCTATGATGACGAGCAGACCATGTTTGTTTGTAACACCTTACAGCCGGGCTGCAACCAGGCATGCTACGACAAGGCATTCCCCATTTCACACATTAGATATTGGGTGTTTCAGATCATCATGGTGTGCACCCCGAGCCTTTGTTTCATCACGTACTCGGTGCACCAGTCGGCCAAGCAGAAGGAGCGGCGCTACTCGACGGTTTATCTGACGCTAGACAAGGATCAAGATTCACTGAAGCGAGACGAGAGCAAAAAGATAAAAAACACCATTGTTAACGGAGTACTTCAGAACACGGAGAACTCCACCAAAGAAGCCGAGCCGGACTGCTTGGAAGTGAAAGAGATCCCTAATTCGGCCATGAGAACTACAAAGTCCAAAATGAGGCGGCAGGAGGGCATCTCCAGGTTTTACATCATCCAGGTGGTGTTCAGAAACGCGCTGGAGATAGGCTTTTTGGTGGGGCAGTACTTCTTGTACGGATTCAACGTGCCGTCTGTGTACGAGTGTGACCGCTACCCGTGCATCAAAGATGTCGAGTGCTACGTCTCCAGACCCACGGAGAAGACCGTGTTCCTGGTGTTCATGTTCGCGGTCAGTGGGTTTTGTGTGGTGTTGAACCTGGCGGAACTCAATCACTTGGGCTGGAGGAAAATCAAAACGGCCGTGCGAGGCGTGCAGGCGAGGCGAAAGTCCATTTATGAGATCAGAAATAAGGACTTGCCGAGGATGAGTGTGCCCAATTTCGGGCGCACTCAGTCCAGTGACTCTGCTTATGTGTGAAAACGTGTAAAAAAAATTTAAAAAAAAGAAAGAAAAAAGAAAAAAGAAAAGAAAATTTAAGGACATGATGGACAGCTCCGCACGCCTAATTCGTGTCATGACTTCAAGAGTGGGCAGATTTTTTTGATTTGTTGGTCTTTTAAGGACTCTCATGGGCAAGCGTGGAAATAACACGTTTGTTTACTTATTTATTATTGCACTGATGCAACTTTTTAGTAACGTTTATACTCTATGTAAGATGCTATAAATGGAGATGTTAAAGGATGTGTTCACATATTTACTCTTCGTGGGCTGTTCTGTTGTACTTGAAGAAGAGAGTAAATGCAAAAATTGCACTAGGAGGTGAACACTGGAGGGCCTGACCTTATCCAAAATGTGCTACTGACCTGACGGTGTTTTTAAGACATTATTTCTTTCCATCTCTTTTTGGCACCAACCTAATTAAATGGCACCATACACAGAAAAAAACTCTATCATCCAAGATTTATATATGCATAGATATAAATCCTTACTGACTATGGTTCAAATACATCAGCGTAATTCATGTTTTTTGTTGCCTGTGTTGCACCACTTGACCTTAACATATGTAACCATTCCATTGCTTTATAGCTGACTTGCAAAACAGTATCTGGTGAATTTGCTGCAAATGCTAACGTCTGTGACTTCCTTAATTTTATGACACACCAAAGCGCCCACTTGCTTTTATTTGTGAAGTGTTTTTTCTTGCTTTTGTGTAATCAAGTGCCATACTTGTATATAAACATGATATATATGTATACATATAAATATATAAATATATAATAATCATCATGAAAAGCTGATTCCCTGCTTGGATTATGCTAAATGCCGCCCAATTCTTTTTTTTATTTGCTTTAAATGTATTTGTTGTGATTTAAATGAAAAAGAAAAGAAAAAGATATACAGTTTTCTCTGTTTTTATTTTGCAAAATGACTGGAAAAAGAAATGAAGTGCTAGTCTTTTTTATATACAAGAAATAAATGTCTCCCCCTTCAATCAAAGCTGATCAAAAAACTGAAAAAATAGCACAAATTGACATTTTTATCAAAGAATGGGCAATAGAAATCTGCTCTGGTGCTACAGTTTTTCATAGAATGGTTTTAAATGTAACCGATACAGACCAGAAGAAAAAACTAAACACCATTTTTTTCTGTGGAAAATAAAAGTGGGATTCATGTACACCAGAAATGTGTGAGGTGCAGTACTTTGCTTGTGTTGACTGACCTATCACACAGATCTAGTTTTTGCCTTGGTGCAGTGAAGATGTTTAGCCACACCCACTCTAAACCCACTGCAGGACACACCTTGCACAGAATCTCATCACTCTGCAATGTGTTGCAATACTGATGCTGCTTCCATGAGACACATCAATACTTATGTTCCATAACAGTACAGCCTGAGGGAACTTTTAGACTATATGACATGCATCAAATCCCTTATGGCAAGCTATACATTCAGCGTGAACTTAGTTTGTGACTTTTCCTCGCACTCTGCAGGAAAGCTGATCATGATTCTGAATACTGAGGGAGCTGCCCTTTCTGCCGCTCTGTAAGAAAGCAGCCTGAACTGACATGAAGGTTGTGTGCTCCTCGTGAAGGTCAAAATGAAAACAAAAGATGAGGAGAGAAAAAAGAGAAAGTGGTGAAGAATATGCCCGCACACAAGGGAGAGAAAGAGTGAGACAGAAATAAGATGAGATGAGATATTTGCAGCTGACCAGATTTTGCAGGTGATCTGGGGAAGGGCTGGTCTCTCCATGATTTCCCCGGCTGCCAGGATGACTCTGCAAAGCCAGGAGAAATCGAAGAGCGGCGGCACCGGTGCATCCATCTCCAACTCAGCGGGGACCCCGAGATTTCTCCCCAAGTCATGAACTTGAAAAAAAGAAAAAAACAGGAGAAACAAGAGCCGTTTGTTAACTTCGCTCTGATGCAATGTAGCGCATGCCTGTGTGCATCTTCGACTTGTGGTCTTTTTTCTCCTGCTCATGTTTTTAGGTATTCATTACTACTACAAAACCTTTAAAACATCAGGGTTCACTTAAGAGCACCACGAGACATAAGGGAGGAATTATAAATCAACCTTTACAAAGAAAAAAAAGGGTGCTAAAGTTACTGTACTGTATATTTACAGTACAGTGTTTAAATGCAATTGTCATAATTTTTGATGCTTTGGTAGTTTTATGCCCCTTCAACACTCAACCTACTTTCAAACTCAGCAAAAATGGCAAAATTATTGGGGTATGTTCCAATGCAATTATGCATGCTGTCATGCATTTACATCATGTGAGTGTTGCAGGGCTCAGCAGACATTACACTGTACCTGTGTGTCTGCATTTTTTGTAGTCATGACAGCCAGGTTACAGGCCACACAGAGAGCATTTGCAGGTCAGACGGTATGTAGAATGTGCATCCACTTGGTTCAGATTTACACATCTAAGACAATGCAAACTTACTGTATAGAGAGACCTATGCATTTATCTACTGGTCTTATCCAGCCTGACAACTGCGGTAGAACACATCAAGGCTGCACGCAAGCTATTTTAAGACTACAAGGCAAAACACTGCAGGAACACCTCCAATTTCAAGTGATTGCAGGTGCTCAGGAGGAAAGCAGAAATTTTTAGAGACACGTATCTTCCCTTAATGTGAGTCATAGACAAAGAGACAACCTAATATTAAAAGAGAGGTCTTCTCTCTTCCTCTGGGGGTACACTGTGGGAGTGGAGGGCACTTTGATCATAAACAAACAGATTTTTTATGAGCAGTGTGGGCAAACTCATCATTACTCTGTCCACCTTCATTCAGGATAAATGAAAGATCATACACTGCACACATTAATTTGTAAATCTGTAGGGGTGTGTGGTGTGCAGATGTCAAGATTGTTTTATTTTTAGTTAAATTGTCCACTCCCACATAAAAGTGCACATACTCACATACTACTTTTTATATAGCATGAGAGAATTCATCCTGGAGACAGTTCAACTTTAAATGTATTCATATTTCATGCAAATGTATCTCAACTTGCACAGAAAGCACAGAAGGCACAAAAGCACAGACATTCACATAATTAAATGCAAACGCCAGGGAGAACATATAATATAACAACATAAATATTCAGTATTTACATGAAGGCACTAAGAAGAAAGGTTAGGAAGTTTGATTTTAAATATAATGAGCATAATGTGATATAATATTCTTAGGTCAGCAGGCAGGCTGTTCTAGTTGAGAAGAAACAAACCCTGTATGAGTTAATTTCTTCTTTTATTGCTGCTGAATAAAATGTTGAAGTCATCAGTATCATCTGAGGAACATTTTGCTACTTTAATTTCTATTGAGTGTTCAGCTCTACACAAAGCATCATGGTCATCAATACAACACATCACTAAACAATACAGAATTGAAAAAATACAACAGACGCAGTTGTCAGGGGTTGTAAAGACACATACACATCATCATCCTTACTATCAATAGTTCAGTTTCTTGCTGGTATCATGTTTCATGTAAATGATCAATGTTTCCCAGTTCTTATTGAAGATATCACCTTTGATTTTTAGTTGGTATGTCAGCCTCACCTAAGGAACCTTTATCATGAGTCAAAATCTGACTGGTGCAGATTTCAAAGAAGCAAAAACAGCCTAAATGTACAAATCTTTATGTCACATTACATCAAACTGATTTGGCAGCTAATCTAATGGGAATTTCATTGTTTGTTTCCACCACTGAGTAAACAGGCAACCCCTAAAAACAGGACATATTTTATGGCTGTTTAAAGTTATGTTCAGTGCATAACAATAACAATAACAGCACAGACAAAGTGATAAACTGTAAAATTAACCCAAACAGTGAACACAATAACTGCAGGATGTCTGCGTAAAATTAGTTCATTTGGATGAATTTTGAGCAGATTATATCCTGTGAATATTGCATCAGAGATGAGTTTATGCTGTTATGAATTTTTTACAACTCTCTGTCTGTATTATGTATTTTCAATTTTTTTTTAACAATCATACATACTTAAAAGGGTTCTTTTTAGACATATAAATTCTGTGTTTCCCTCTCATTGGTGCTCAGCCACTGTTCTATCAGCTCTTTGGCTGTTTTAACTGCATACTTTTCATGCAGGAAAAGGCTTTTCAGCAGAGAGTGCTCTGTGAATATAGCTTCAGGTCAGGTCTTCATCGTAACCTTATACTCTGAGATTTGTTTATATCTTAATAATCTAAACTTAAAAATAGAATTTCATTTCTTTTTCTTCACATAAAAGAGTGAAATGCTGTGACACAGACCAAGTGTAAGAATTTTTCTTACACCCCCAAAAACAAAAAGGCCTTGCAACCCCAGGGCCCCCATAAAAAGGCTCTTTCATTGTAATTGTCTGTTCGAGCCATAGATGGTATATCAAATAGGTTGAAATCCTTTTTAACATACAATCTATGGTTGAAGCGAATTTTTCCACTTGCTCTCAGGCTAGAGCAGGCTCAGGGAGGCTGCAGGAACACTGCAGGAGCACAAGACAAGCTCATCATTGTAATTTGACAATAACAAGCGGCGATGAATTCTCCACCATAAGTTGATCAGCTTTTCATGACTGTAAATTGTCTTTTAATGTAAAGTTAAGCCTGTTCTGCTGAAAACAAAAGCCCACTGCTCTGAAAATACACTTAAATCTCTCGACTTCCCTTCTAACTGCCTGCCAGACTCCATGAACATATTGCTCAGTTTAACCGTTATAAACATCTACTGCCTCTAAAAGATTATTAATGATTTTTTACAACTCATAAACAGACATTAGCTCATTTGGTGAACATTCAGCATTAATTTGAACTCTAATTAACATGAAATGGGCAAACAAAAACAGTTAATCTGGCCCAAAATAGAAATTTCAAAGGTAGACACCGTGGCTGTAGCGAGAGTATTTCAACTGTCAACTTTCCTTGATCTCTGATGACATATCATGGTCATTTTATAATTTATTACAGTAAATATATTACAGATTTCTCCTTTAAACATATAGGTTTTGTGATAAACATTACATAAGAGTTACAGTAGCAAGTATAGCATTACATATTTTGTTACTCAGTAGTTTAGCTCCGGGCCTGAGTCTGTTCAGAAGAGCCAGGGGAGGCTGGGTGGGTAGTTTGGGCTTTGATAAGCAGATGTGTTTCGTGGTTGTTTCCTCTTGAGAAGGACAAAGGAAGTATACTCAGGGGTTTAGAATTGCAGATGTGATATATACCGTGAGCAGAGTGTGTGTTTTTATTTGAGGGACAAGGCCAGACTGGCGGGTGCTGAGTGATGGAGCTGGAGTGCTGACACCTTTATTAACAATCATGGCAGCCACCTTACATCATACTGACAACTCCCCTAGAATAAAGTGTCAGACTAGGACAGTTGAACAGGTTCCAAAAAACAATCAAATCAATCATAACAGGACACAGAAAAATTGAAACTCTTCAGATTATCAGGTGTCTGTCTATTTATCTGTGTACTTGTGTTTGCATTCTACAACCACAAATCCCAAAATGCTGGGACATTGTATGAAACGTAAATAAAAAACAGAATACAATGATTTACAAAAACTTTTGACAACAAACAACATTTATTGAATTGAATACAGCACAAAGACAATCCCTGCAACATTCTACAAAAAAGTTGTTTACAACTGTGATACATAATCTTTTCTTAAACAACACTCAGTCATTTGGGAACTGAGGACACAAATTTTGAAGTTTTAAAAGTGAAGTTCTTCTCATTTTTGCTTGATATATAACTTAAGGTGCTCGACTGTCTGGGATTTCTGTTGTCTGATTTTGCGCTTCATAATGCTCCACACATTTTCAATGGGAGACAGGTCTGGACTGCAGGCAGGTCAGACTAGTACCCAAACTCTTTCACTATGGAATCACACTGCTGTAACCCATGCAGAGTGTGTCTTGTCATTGTCTTGCTGAAATAAACTCTGGAAAAGACGTGGTCCGGATGGCAGCATGTGTTGCTCCAGCACCAGTTCTTTGAACATTCCACAGCTTTCCCAGTCTGCTGTTACCCCTGTTCCAACTTTTCTGAAATGTGTTGCAGGCATCAAATTCAGAATGAGTGGATATTTTGAAAAAAAAAACAAAAAAACAATCAAGTTGATCAGTTTTGACATTAAATATCTTGTCTCTGTACTGTATTCAATGATATACAAGTTGAAAAAGATTTGCAAATCATTGCATTCTGTTTTTATTTAATTTTTACACAATTTTGCAACTTTTTTGAATTGGTGTCGTAAATTATGCAGGAATTTCCCGAAAAAAACAATGTATAGATAGAAATGGATCTCTCTCAATCATCACTTATGACACACTGGAAGTGAATGGTGGTGTGTGTATATGCAGAGACCCTGCTCTCTGCCTGAATTTTCTTATTTTGTCATTAATTTGCTGTGTTCAGGACACTTTACCAACCCAAAGCCTGAACAATCAACTATCTTTCTGGTTTGTTTGCAAAAAGCAACTGACAAATCCTGCATATTCTACTTGTTATCTAAACTAGCCACCTGAGTGAAATGATAAAAATATAATTTTTAAGAGAGGAAATACCTGCAGCAGCAGCAGCAGCAGCCTCTACTCTGTGAGGCCTTTCAGAAAAATGTGACAGATTAAACCAGAACTTTCACCTGAGAGTGAATCCCACAATCCCTCTGCCCTCAAAACAAGCATGTCCTCCCAATTTCTCCTCTTTCACCAATCTGAAAAGGGAAGGCTGGCTCCGGGGGAGCGCTGCTTTAATTCAGCCTTTTGCGCAGATTACTGCATGAAAGGGGGAGAGCAAACGGAAGAGAAACAGTGAATGTGGGTCTTTTTGATCCACTCAGCCAGAAGCAATGAAATTAGCCTGGTTACTGCAGCACATATGCACAGCATAGCATGGCATAGGCAGATATGGCAGACATTGAAACAAAACACACTTGATGTTTGTATCCATGTGGGGGAGGAAGCCGTAACACATTTGCACAGTGTGACCAAGTTTCTAACTTTCTGTCTGCCAGGGGAGCAAAAGCATCCGTTCAATCCTGGCTGTAAAGTAGTTTTCTCTGTCTCCAACCACAATAGTTCCTCTCCCTCCCTCCTCATCACTCTGCCTTATGGCGCTTCAAAGAAGCGGAGCACCAAACTTTCGTTATGTGATCTGTGCTTTGGGTGTTTTGTCTTTAAACTTCTCCGCTTTAATGAAATCTTCACAGTACAAGGACAAAAGGACGGAGAACATTTGACAAAGTCTGTACACAGAGGGATTTGGCTGGCTGGTTTGGTTGATGGTTGAGCCGTATTGGTCCGTACAGACGGATTTGGTTGAAAATAAGCACTGGCACTGACAAAATATACCTGACAGACCTGACAGCAGATTAATTTCTCATCCATTTTTTAATGTGACCCCAGGATTAAGAACATTAGGGGATTATACACAGATTTGTCAACCAGAGGATCACGGTGGGACAGCCAGCACCTGGGTGAGGACACAATGCATCCAAACCCAAAAACCTGATGTAGCCCTCCTCTTTCTAGCCAGGTAGGTCAGGTTACCATAGAGTTGGTTAGGGTGAAGTTACACTTTTTCAAATATGGGTTCCAAAAGGGTTCTCCCTTAAGGACTGAGGTGGTTCTACTCAGAACCATTTGCTTGTGAAGAACCCCTTTTTTAAGAAAGGATTCTTCAGGGTTTCTTTGTAAGACCAAGTGTCCCATTAAGAACCCTTTCTGGAAGGAAGGGTTCTTCAAAAATTGTTGAGATCCTTGAAGAACTCTTTCATCAAGGTTTCTTGGCACCATAATATAAAAGGGTTCTCGGTAGAACCCCGTGGGTGAGTTCTTGATAAAGCCCCTGGAACTTAAAAGGGTTCTCGGTAGAACCCTATGGGTGGGTTCTAGATAAAATTCTTGGAATGTAAAAGGGTTCTTAGTAGAACCCTCTTAGTGGATTCTAGATAGAACTATTGGACTATACAAGGGTTCTCGGTAGAATCCCCTGGATGGTTTCTAGATAATAACCTTTGGAATATAAAAGGATTCTTGGTAGAGCCCTCTGGGTGGGTTCTAGATTAAACTCTCAGTTAAAACCCATGAAGGGATTCTTGATAAACCCCTCGAAAAAGGGTTCTTGTAAGCACCCTTAAAGGGTGGAATGGTTCTGGATAGACCCCCAAATAGAGTTCTGGGTGGAACCATTACACCATAGAATGGTTCTTTGCGGAACCTCTCATAGGATGTTCTGGGTGAAAACTTTCACAAATGGTTCTAGGTATAACTCTCAATGTTGGGTTCTAAGTAGAACTCTCTGAAAAGGTTCCAAGTAGAAGATTCTAGTTAGTACCTTTATTTCTAAGAATGCAGAACTTTGAGAAAGAGACTAGATAACTTTCTCTGTATTTTACTAATTACTTCCACTACATTCAGCATTTTTCTGCTTCTGAATACCACAGCCTCTTTGCCATAATGCACCAACTTTCTCTGGTAAAGTAGTTTGTCATTAATGCAAAGCAGACAGTGCCAGGCGACACTGCAGCAAAAACAAACCCTAAACAATTTCCTGCTTGTGACATCTTTAATTTGTCTCCAGGGGTGACAGTTCATTCTGACACCTACTGCTTGTTCTAACTTTCCATGCCCACTTGCTTCCTCCGCAGTCCCTAATAGCTTGTACTACACACAGCCCATCGACCCTGATAAATGTTTAGGTTCTGCACCATTACACAGCCAATAAAAATCAGCGCCTGGCAAGTCTTAATCGGACACAGAAGCGTTCGCCGGCCAACTGGACCCGTACCGATATAGGAGGAAGAGAATAGCAGTCTGCTTATAGGAAGATGGAAGAGACACGGAGGCTGAAGTATAGAGATATTAATTTACAGCTACCCACACTGAAATGCAATCACACACGGAGAGGAATATGAATCACTTCTGTGTATTACAGAGGCACACAGGGATAGAAGATAATACCAGTCTTATAAGATTGGTGGCTGCAGAATAAAAGGACCACCTTTTAACTTGTGTGCTTTGCAGCCAGACGAGCAAGGAAGCTGCTGCTATGCGAAATAATAATGAAATGCAAACAAAAAGAGGAAGAGGAACAAAGAAATTATACAAATATCGCTACTTTGATGGTGAATTCAGTTGCTTCTTAATCTCAGGGGAAGTGTAAGATTACACAATGTGGGTTGTACTCAGTGACTCTGCTGCTGCTGCTTGGCTTGTTCATCATCTCTACCTCACTGTGGTTTACCTTTGGACTCTATGTGAACCAGCCTGCTGTCTGCTTCTTACTCAGTTGATTTTCTGCAAGTATCTTCTGTTTCTCCTTCCTTCCCTTTCTTATTTCCTAGTGCCTCTGCTGAAGAATCGCCTCCCTCCTTCTCCAGCTCGATTTTTTCTTCAGTCCTCTCTCATCTCTTTCTTTCTCTCTCCTTATTGTGTCTTTCGGTTCTCTCCCTTCCTATACCTCTCCCTCTCCTTCACCCATCCCCCCACTCCTATTCTGATGTGATGCCACTTTGCCGCGAATCACGTGGTTGCCATTTCACTGAGCCCCAAAGAAAGGTATGAGATCACACTTAATTTCACATCTTTCAGTCTTTTATTGATGCAGCACGATTCAGAAACATCACTACTTGCATTTTGAAACAAAGCTTAGAAACAGTAAAGGTGGAGGATTGAAAAAGGAACTATGATTAATAAAAGTGTATTCTGCAACACAGACCTAGTACATGTAAAACAGAAATAATAAAAGTGATAGTGTAAATGCACTTTTTAATATTTTGTTTGCATGCTGCCAGTTCTGTAGTAGGCTATGATTTGATG
Source organism: Lutjanus argentimaculatus (assembly GCA_034769285.1). Lineage (NCBI taxonomy): Eukaryota > Metazoa > Chordata > Actinopteri > Lutjaniformes > Lutjanidae > Lutjanus > Lutjanus argentimaculatus. The sequence goes on along the minus strand of JAWZSL010000003.1, from coordinate 22,618,005 downwards.
CTGATATTTTGTTAACCTCATTTACGTCATGTAGGCAAGAACCTAGAAAGAAGACCTACCACAGAGTTGAATCTGTCACCTCTAAAGTAAGCAACCAATGCAAGAATGATACACTGTTTTTCAATCTGCTCCGGTTTGCGTTCACAAAGGCAAGAAACAAAACACATAAACTGACCCATGCATGACGTGCTTGTCTCGAGTCAAACATCTGTATTTTGATATATTCTAAAAAGTCCCCGGTTGTTTCGTTCTTTAAAAGTTTTATAATGAAGCAGACAAAAGTTGAAATACTGTTTTCATCAACAGTAACTCAACAGGACTCCAAACAGCTAAAAGTGTCCAAGAAATGGTCAAATAAAGCAGATACCTGAAAGTACAAACGAAAACTACAAAAGCAATGAAAGCTGAACACAGAGACTTTTATAAATGAGTTGTTGCTCTGCTCCGTTCACTGGTGATTTACACAGAGGAGGAGAGAAAGAAACGTGACTGACCCTTTCACACTGAGCTGAAATTCAATGAGTGCACATAAATTTTAAAATATTGTGCTGCTTTTAAGGGGGGCACAATGGTAGGAGAGACACTGAATTTCTCATGAGTCCAGGTTTGTCACCTGTCAGTCAATGTTTTGGCAGCAAATGGCCTGTTTGTTGCTAATGTTGATTATTATTCTGTGTTTATATCATTAAAAACATGTCACTGAATTCCAAATAACAGATTTGATTTAACTGGACAGCTGGAATATCATTATCATTAGTTTCCCATGGAGCAACTGAAAAAAAACAACAGAAGAATATGTAGCCTATTGTACTGTATATTACAGACCTATTTATCATAATTTCTTGAAGCAAACAGACTAAAATTGCTTTGAAAGTTAGTGTGAGCCCTGTGTCTGGTGGTTTCCTGCCAGTTTCTTCACTGTGGGTGTAGCCTTTGTGGACTTGAGGCCAACAAGACCACACGATTGCATTACTTGGGTGGCATGTGGAGGACCTGCCTGAATCCTGAAATATTGTTATGTTGTTGGGAAAGACAGAAGAGGCAGCGTGGTTTCCTTTCAGAGAAAAGAAACCAAAAATTCACAATTAGACAAAACCATTTTAGAATGCTGGAGAGAAAAGTTGCAGAGGTGCAAACTCCCCCGTCTCAGCTGGATTGGGTTGTTGCTGTGACTCAGCTTGTCAGGTGGCAGGTGTCTGGTTTTACAATAGTGTTATAGTGTGTGTCTGGATGTTAGACACAAAGTTGCTTTCACAGAAAGTCAGACAGCAGAATATCCCTCTTGTAAATTTGTAATCACAGCAATAACACGGTGTTCGTGGTGTGAAAAATGGATGCTTTCCAGAGGAAGAAACTCTTAATTTCCTGCATGGGGAATACCAAGGAAGAGAGCATCCATTTTCCTGAGTCGACACAATAAAGACTCAGCCCTAAAAACTATCCAGCTACCAAAATCTCTCACATTGGTGCAAACTGGCAGGTTTTCAAATGTTGCAGACCGCATTCTTTCTGAAGAAGTTGCAAGTTTCAACTCCTTTCATTGTGAATCCTTGGTGTAAACTCACCTCAAACGAACAAGAATGCCTCAATGGCCCCCTACCAAAAAAACTGCCTCCAGCATCCCTAACAATCTCTGAATGCCCCCTGAGGGGCGGTACTGCTCCAGTTGAGACATTCAATACTAACTCATAAAATAAAAACATGAACTAACCTGAGCCAAGCTGGTAGTAGGTCTGTGACAATAACCTCACTAATGTGGTCATGTGATGCCTATTGCAGGGTTGAACTAATTTCTGTCATCACTGCATATTTTATTTTGAAGGGTCAGTCTTGTGTTAAGATCAGTCCATTGATACACCTAAGGATCAGCGCTGTCGCACACAAGTCAGGAACGCAGCCTCTGATTGGCTGACAGACTCAACCCAGTGCATCTTGGGTTTGCTAATGGGTGGCTAACTACATGCTAACAACAACGGTTTTGAAGACGGAAAATTTGATAAATTACTACAGAAGACATTGGGTGCTGGATTTATCGTTAAGGATTTATTTTACCACGTCTCCAAAAAAGACGCAACAGTTAATGGCTGGATTATAAAGCCTCTGCAACAGATACGATCGTACAGGAGCTGATGGTAAGATACATTGCTAGCATTAGTATTACCTTAATGTTAGCCCTGGTCAACTAACCTTGAGGCTAATCCTATCAGTTTTTCAGCAGTTGAGAAATAACAGATGAGGCTTTTCTTGGTCTTGAGAAGTGCAGCGTTTATTAACCGACACACTGCGACACACTGCCCTATTCCTTAAAGCAGCTACACCATGCTTATGATAATAAAATGTATTTATTAAGGCAGTTGCTGTAAACCACCGTCCCACTGGGATATGTTGCTTTGTAAAGGCAGTAAGAAAAAAAAACATACTGTCACAGCCCTAACTGTTCAGATGTAAACTAAAGTACTGTCTTTTTTCCACAAAGGTAGATAAAGGACTGGATTGCACTACTTTTAAAATTATACCTTTTAAAAGCATGTTGCTGGGAATCCCTTTGTGTTCTGCAAGATGATTTCAATGCTAAATGCAAAACAACTATCTTGTAGAAAAGCTGTTCGAGAGCACTCAGCCAGTTGGTGTAACACGCAGAAAAAATATGTTTCCTCTTGTATAGTTTCTGGATGTATCACTGATTTAACACTCACCCAGGGCGGTGCAGTACATTATCTGTAGACATGTCATTATCAGCCTTTTCCTTTATTTTCCAAAATGCTGGAACCACATATCTCACTCACTCATCCCAGAACAAACAGCAATATAACTCAAAATGCATCCCATAGTGGGGAGGGTTTGTGTGTTTATTTATTTATTTATTTTTATAAACCTGCCTTTTCATCTTATACTGTCTGTGCATGTGAGCTCCTGAGACAGCTGAAAAATGACTCAAAAGTTTAAACCTGTCACGTATCCATCATGAAAACAAAGAGATACCAGCATCCTGTCTGTTTACCGTAAAACTTTTGATTGAAATCTCTGATCTTTGGGCATCTTGGCAATACGATGCAGATGGTAGCACTAACCCCAAGCCTCCTGTCAGCTATGGACCACAAAAACTCCCACTAGTGTGCCTGAATACAGGATTTGCCCAAGATGACCTGTGATTGGACACACAAATGCACACACACACACACACACACACACACACACACACACACACACACACACACACACACACATTTCCCATAAGCCTCCAAGCACACATGCTGCGCTGCTCCCTTCTCAGTGTTTCAAACGAAAACAGGGCTGCTGGGAAATTTATGTAGAAACGTATGCTGCCGTTGTTGTTGCTGAGGCGTTAATTAGACTGAGAAATCTTGTCTTAGACCCTCCTTCCAAGCCGTCCAGTTACCCACATACACACACCAGCTCTGTGTGCCAGAACATGTCTTAGCTGTAAGCCACTTGAAATGTGCGCATGAAATTCCAGTTGATCAGGAGAGATCAATTGTTAATCTGAGTGTCATTAATGGTGTAAATTTGTGAGTTGGACGATATCATAACAGCCAGGATTTGGCGGGCATCAAGTGTTGATGGTGCTAATGATTCTCTGCTTACTCATGCCAGTTTGTCTTTACAGCCAAAAGGTAAGGCTGCCACGATTTCATATCATAATGAACAGGCTGTATTTGGATGCTGCAAGAACAGTGTAGATAAGATTCAAACTGAAAATTATACATAAATATCTTATAATAAAAGCATAACCATTGTTAGAGATAAAGAGAGATAAGAGATAAAGAGATTAATATATGATATTTATTAAGCAACCAATGTCAAGAAACCAGGATATCCAGGCCAAGACTTTCTCTTCCATGTGGCGATCATTGTTGACAGTCAGATTAGCAACTTGAGATGCAAAACTGGAGTTGGAGCAGGTCCAGATGACATTTCAGCTAATCTCTTTAAACAGATATCTGCATGTGAATTAGGGTTGGGCAATGTCTACCAAACTGGCATATGACGATGTCCGTAGTGAAAGATCACCAGTGGCCTCATGCGATGTCAGGGTTGGTGACATCATTGTTGTGGGAGGGGTGTTGGTGGGGTCCGCAGGGGTAGGGCGGGGGTTCCCATAACAGAAAAGTCAATTACCAGCAGTAGCCACTGCTGCCTCCCAATGTGCCTCTGACAGCAACCTCCAACTGTCTCTCTTGGCTGAGAAAACTCAGATCTGGCTCCTATCACGTCACGTCAAGTCAAGTCAAGTCAATTTACAGTAAGTCAATTCAAGTCAAAATTTATTTCACTCGTTCTTGAGAACTGGGACAAAACCGCAAGGTTTTTTTTTTTGTGGGGGAGGGTGTGTGTGTGTATGTGTGTGACATTTTTTTCTCTTCAATTATGCTGGGAAAATATATTTTAAACCAAATCACAGCTGTGAAGATATTCAGTCCAACAGCACGCCCTCTCATGTGTTATTGCTTAATTAAATGTGAGAGAGACCCCTAGTGGTAGAACTTACATATTATGTGTTTAAAGTGGGAAAATTTTAATTACTTTACATACTGACAGTTAATTTCATCTATAATCATACACTAGAATATTGTATTGATAATCTGAATCAGCAAAGTAACGAAATAAATGTAGTGGAGTAAAAATATTTACCTGAGAAATGTAGTGGAGTAGAAATATGAACTATACACAAAATGGGAATAGTCAATTAAAGTGAAAGTATCTCAAAAGTGTACTCAAACACAGAACACGAGTAAATGTCCGTATGTAGCTATGTTTCCTCACCAAAGATGCAAGTCAAAAATCAATGCATGGGTAGTGGGGCCAATTTGGACCTGCATGAGGCCAGCGAGGACAGAGAGGAAGGTGGTGTATCTTCAGGGTGCTGATGCAGTGGAATCCTTAAAGAAATAGCTTAATGGTATTCTGGGATCAATACACCAGCAGCAAACAGATGTGCTCTACCTGCTGAAGATCTGATTCTCCTGACTTCAGCTGTTTTAGGTATGTTCTCACACTGCAAAAAAAAAAATGACTGTCTTTACAAGTCATTTAGTCTTTGAGACCTAATTTTCTGCCAGTGAGGTGAGATGATTCCATTTCTGTCCACCACAGCTTCAGTTGTTATGGAGAACACTGTTATCTCGAAGAATGGTAACTTTGCACAGGTTAGTCCAGTGTCATGAAGAATCTTGTAGACACTTCGATCTCGTTGATTTTGTGCTTGAGTGTCTGCCCACACAGAAGCTAAAAAGCTATTCCCTAGACTGGCCGACCAGGCTTTAGTCTCTAGTGATTTATTTTGGCAGATGTCCAGCTGTGCGCTTGATAACAACAGTACACTGTTTCATCTATTGTAGCACTTAATCATTACTGATAACAACATCACTGTACAAGTGTGCAGAGTGGGTTTAAACTATCTTTTTTTTTTCAAAAGGACCATTGTGTAGGATTTAGTGGCATCTAGCAGTGAGTTTGCAGATTGTAAAGACCAACATGGCGGACACTGTCAAAGAGGTCCCGCCCTCTGTAGAAATAAATGTCTCGTTTTATGTTACGTTGCCTTGATGTCCTTGTTTTAAGCACCTTATGAGTTCTTGTGTTGTGTGTTCTGCACCTCATGGGAACTCTTTATGTGTTCGTATGTGTATTTTGTGTTGTTTTTGTAGCTGTCATTACTATTTTAATGTATTTTATGTGTGCTTTTCACTGTCATTAGATCTACCCAGGGACTACAGTTGAAAATTAGCCATGATGGCTAAACTGGCACATTTACAGAAATGCTCATTAATGTGCATTCTCCTTATAAACTTCATAAATAAATTAAATTCTAAGGTAACAAAATCAAAATGATGCTTATTTCCAGGTGATTATACACTAATAAAAACAGTTCCTTCTTATTATATTCCACTGCTGCCATTTTCTGCAAATAAATCTCAGTAAACCTTACACATTGGACCTTTAAATAAGGTATAAATAGCTCATTGCTTTGTTCTTATTTGTCACAGATTATTCTGAATACTATAAATGGTAAACAAATTAAAAAACATCTGGATGAGAAGTTTAGAATAAAATCCTCTTTGTCGTGCAAAAGTTTTGAAGTTTTTACTTTCTTTAGAGGAATGTAATGTTTAATCAAGAGCTCATTTGTGTAATTTCCCCTTTTTTCTCTGTACTTTTTGTCTCTGGAAACATTATCTGATTTACACTTCTCTCAGGAGGACCTAGTTTACAGTAACCTGCAGTGATTAGCGTCCTCTTACATCAGGAAACACAATCTTCCAATCAAGAGTTCAAGAGGTTAGAACAAGCTGCAATGTACATTTTTATTGTAATCCTAGATTAGCATGCATGATGTAAGCCTCTATGATGTATGTACAGATAATATTGTAATTAAGGGTAATCAACACATGGTTCACAAGGTGAATTCTGCCTGGACGTCTGGTTTATCACCCTCTTTAAATAGACAGAAAAAGCATGTTTGGGGCATGTGTCACTAAAGTTAAATCTTAAACTGATGCGGTTTGTAGATGTCAATCAAATGTACAATTTAATTGTTTTTATTTAACCTGATTTAACTGTAATTCAATCACAAAATGATGATCATCCATTAAGCATTAGTTGTTGAGTGAGAAGAGACACAAAGGAAACACTGTCTATGATAAATTCTCAATTATTTGGACCTTCTTGTAAAGTCTAGAAGTGCTACATTGCTAAAAGTCAGCTGGTGAGATAAGTGCAACATTCATGTTATGTCTAACTGAATATCATTAATTTTCCACACTCTCTTTGAGCGTTCATGGCACAGAATAGAAGGTATTCGTGACTAGAGACTGTATATCTGTACTACATGTAAGATTTGCACCTGTCTTAGAGAGACGAAGGCTTAAGCTTAGGTGGTGCAACCGGTGAAACTATTAGGTCAGACTTAGAAAGTCAAGTTATGACCGACTGAGCTTAAGAGCAGACATAAGTCCTGTGGGTGCAACCGGCCCCTGGCGATCATATGAACTAATAACAACTTTATTTATAATTTATCAGTATTGATGTTCATTCTTTATTCTGTATTTGAACATACATTATAGATCATGATGAGTAATGCATTAGTCATTTGCATACATTACTTACAAATGGATTTATTTAGGTTCATACTGCATTTTTAAACATGGCAGGGCAATAGATTAACTTACTACAGCGGTAACACACTATTTGTCATGGCAGCCACGCAAAAACGTTTAATCATATTTCGAATATTTTCTATTAAGCCTTCAGGAATCCAAAGATGGAAACTGACAAAAAAATCTATTCCCGCTTTTACTGAACCGTGGTCTCTTTCTATCATTTGCTTCCTTTTCTTTCCACTGGCATTTAAAAGAGGTTTGGTGCCGTGTCTCTCCAGTGTGAGCTGCTCAGGCTCAGGCTGGTCTGGAAGCTCTCTTATGGCCTTAGGAGGCACAACTGGAGACAAGCTGGTCTCCCTCCAAACAGAGATTTGGGTTCACATGACCTGAGCGAGCAGCTGTCCCCCACAGTCCTGCCCTGCAGCACCACACACTGCAGAATGGGAATGTCCTCTGCTCTGCTCATGTGCAAGCCATGATTCAAACAAAACAGTGCCCTCACTCCCTCACACACACAAATACAGACACACACACGATAAAACTGCGCCCAGCCATCATGGACAGAAGAACACTGTGTACTCCCCACGTTGATGTACAACACTATAGAAACGCCTCATGAATATTAAGTACTGGTTTGTAGCTTGCCAAGTCCTCACTGAGATTACAGAGGAAGCTTTTTAAACAGCCAGAAGGCATATGAACTAAAACCGTCCGCATTAAATAATATTTTATATAGTAATCTGTTCCGCTTGGGTGAAAATCTTCAGTGCAAACACACACCTCTCACAGATTTGTTTAAATGATGTACAGTTTCTTTACTTTTTATGATTTCAAGACTGAAGCAGCATTTAAGATAAAAGATGATTTTGGCATATTCTATATTTTTGTTATTGTCAACAAAACCCATGAAAAGACCAAAATAATGTGTTTAATTGCAAGTTAATTTGTTTGTATTGAAGATGTTTATGATTTAAAATGTGCCACAAATATATACTTTCATTTTAAAAAGGTCTAAGTAATTTCCTACAACAGCTGGACCGAAAGTGGAATGAAAAGTGCATTTGTTGCTACTTTCAGCTGAAGATGTTGTGTATGGAGGATTGACTCAAAATAAACCACAGTGCCCATGTCCGTTGTAATGAGTAACATCACTCCGTGTAACAGAGCAGCTCAATAATGTGTTTTTAATCGTTTTTGGGAAATTATTGAGATACAGAGCAATAAGCTACACCTGGCTTTGGCTACACAGCCAACACTCACTGCTGATTTTGGTGTTTTCATGCATTTTGTTGGCAACAAGAAACACGTAAAATATCAGCAGACTTATCCGTTAAAGTTCAAAGAAAAAAACATTAGTTCCACTTCAGAGCAGTTAATTGGCTTCAGCAGTACTGTGTGTGGGTGTGATCAGATTAGATTGACAGGGGCGTCTCCCTGGCACATAAATATTCAATTCTGATTGGTACTTCAAAATAAGTGGCATCATGAATCTCATGTAGAATTATCAGTAGTCTTTTAATGGGTAACTTCGATATTGTTCAACTTGGACCCCATTTTCCCATGTTTTTGTGTCTGAGTGACTAATGTTGACAATAATGTTTGAAATCAGTTCAGCTCTGAATGGGAGTACTGCAGCTGGCAGCCGCAAAATGGGCTGCAGTGTAATCCATATGGTGCATAAAGTGCCAGATTTTCCCTTTAAAGAGTAAGATCCATTTTCTTTAACCAGAAACAGCTGTTTTATCTCTCTCTCTCTCTCTCCCAAAGCCACAAGACTCAGCAATTTTATGATTGCAAAGACACCAAATAAAACTCTCCAAAGCCATCTTTGATCATTTTTCCACTGTTTCTGTAAATGGAGTCTGGTTGCTGTGGTAAAAGCAATTAATCGGCTGTTTTTGATTAAACAAAACATTTCTTAATCTAACAAAAATCTCTCTCTGGGATACTTTCTATAATGTTATCAGACACTTAGAAGAACAATCAGAGCCTGTCAGTGGCAAAAAAGGGCACGCAGTGGCCCATAAAGATTGCATTGCAGAGTTTTTGTGGCTGCTGGCTTCAGTACTTTCCCTCAGTACTGGACCAATTTCACAAATATTGTCCACATTTGTCACTTAGACACAAAAAGAAAATGGGTGGAAAAATATCAAAGTTCACCTTTAAGTTTTGTAAGTTTGCTCATGTAGGGCCCCACTGCTAGGAGAAAAGAAGCTGATTATGATCATTCACAGGCCCTTAAAGGCTTTTAAAACCAGTTTTGAGCTGGACATTTTTCAAATCTGGCGTAGTGGAGCAACTGAGACCGTGATGAAGTTGCCACAGATGACCAATTCCAGTCCTGCAGCTGCAGTTATCATTCACTGTGTTCCTTTATTGTTCTCCTTGCCCTCCTGTTCTCCCTTCTCCCTACACTGAGCAAAGACTTTTTAACCTCTTGTACACATAAAGGATATTAACCTCACAATATATCTAAGCATGCGCCATGATTATATGCAAACATTGAACAAGCATGCCACAATACTGAGTCATGGGTGGCCTCTAACAGACCAATAGCCCATGGATACTGTATGTCTAGAAGACAATATCACTGCCTTCACGAATCCCACTGCCCAGCTGATTCATGCTACAATCAAAACTTCAGCTGCCATCCCGCCTCGTGGACGCTGTAATGCCACACAGGAAAAATTGACACCGTCTGCATTTGAGAGACAGGAGCCATCAATTGTGCTCTCTGTGCTTATGTACAGTATGTCATCTCAGCTGAAGGCATGTTGTGCATGTGAATGTGTTGTGTGGTGGTGTGTGTGTGTTGTGTGTGTGTGTGTGTGTGTGTGTGTGGTGTGTGTGTGTGTGTGTGGTGTGTACGGGGATGGGGGCTGGAATTGGTTATCCATCAAAGCTGTCTCTCGCTCTGCTCCCTCCCTCTTTCTCTCTCTGTTTGATTGCATGGGCATGAGGGAAGGTTTTAATTATGTTTTCTTTTATTCAAACGATTAATCCTGAAGCACAGTGCACCAGGGTTCCCCCTCGGGAGACGTCACACATCTGGCAAAGACTGTGCTATTATACTCTCTCTCTCTGGGTTACTGGAGCTCCCTTCTTTCTCTCTTTTTTTTTTTTTTTTTTTTTACAGAGGTGAACAAAAACACATAGATGTTCATACATGCAGTTATACACAGTATTTATTTCATTTTCCTGAGCCTGTCTGTTCAATAACCTACTCATTTCCTTTCTGTTACTCATTCTCTTTCTTCATTTACATGTTTAGGCAGCATTTGGCAATGAAGAGTAGGTGATCTGGCCAAAAAAAAAAAAAAAAAAAAAAAAAAATACGATGTATTTAATCGCAGTCACAATCTATGATCTAAATTGCAATCTTTTTTCTCAATTTTGAAATGCCCCGAAGACTATAATCAGACTTGAGAGAGCCTATGAATTTCACCATTTGCACCTACAAACACAATATTGCATCAAACATGCTACACAGGTTTCAAAATGGTTATTAAATCCTGAGTTTGTTTTGAAGTTGTAGACAAAAGGGAAAAGATAACAATCATAAAATAGCACTTCAATAACTCATAACACTTAGAATTAAATAAATAAAATAACAGGGAAGTACTCACAGCTAGAGCTGCAACAATAAATTGTGGTCCAAATTCTCTGATTTCTCTGATTTTAACTTCTCACATATGAATATGTTCTGATTTCTTTACTCCTCTGTGACAGTAAACTGAATATCTTTGGGTTGTGGACAAAACAAGACATATGACGATGCCACCTTAGGCTTTGGGTAAGAGTGATAAATATTTTTAATGATTTTCTGACATTTTATAGACCAAACAATTAATTGATTAACTGGGAAAATTATTGACACATTAATTGACAATGAAAACAATCACAGTTTGCAGCCCTACAATGCTCACAACTCAATTGCACTGTTACAACACATCACCCAAGAAAGAGCCATGTAAAATTATTTATCCACTCAGCATAGCAATCTAATTTGCTACATCACTTTATTGGTTTCTTAACGCACCGTGGATCTGCTATTCAATGAGGTTACATGAAGACTGGAAACAAATAAGAGGGTATTAAATACTGCAATGTCTATGATTTGCCTGAGAAGTAAATTGTGGAAGCCTTAGATCATGATGTAAGATTTCCTGTTCCTACTAGCAATCATTTTCATCCACTAATCATTATTAAGTATTTTCTAAATTAATTGTTTACTGTAAAATTTCAGGAAATTGTCTCATTGAGCCCAAAGTGACATCTTCAGTTGTCTTGTTTAGTCCAACCAACAGTCCAAAGCCCAAAGATATTTCAGTTAAAACAATATAAAACAAAAATAAGCAATTCTTTTTTGCTTGACAAATGACTCCAAATTGTTCTAATCCAATTGTTCTAAATAACATAACAGATTTGCTGACCAACAATTTCATCACTAAACATATTATAGTAGTTAAGGTATGCAAATTTATGTAAATGTTTGCACTACATACATGCACGATGAAGAAAAACTCAAGATTTATAGCTGCCTCCATATGTTTAATGTCTTCCAAATGCAGTAATTATTGTGTAATTAGAATATATGCAAATACGTTCATCTAGTGTTGTTTAAAATGTAGTTTTAATTTGTACTAGAGGTACTTTATACTAAATAACTTCCTCATATCCACAACTTTTTAGTTTTTTCTTTTCTTCTCTGCATTGGCAGTACAGGACAAGACCGCATGCACACATGCCTTTACACACAAACACGCTCTAACTCAAGTGAATCCCAGCTTTGCACTGGCCTCACATGACTTAAATAGAGTGTGAAATTTCTTCTCAAACATTCATGAGCGCAGACCTGCATTACATCACCTCTGTGCCTCATCAGGGGTGTCTCGACTCAGAAAATGGCCATAACAAAGGAAATGTAAAGGAAGGGTAAATGGGGGAAAATTACACTTCAATGGGGGAGAGAAGCACAAGAGAGAGAAAGCACAAGAGATATAGAGAAATAGTGAAAATGGGAAGTCAAGGGTGTAGTAGGGGAGGCCACACGCGTGTTTCTCTCAGACTGCTGTCTCTTCCAGCTAGCCAGACATGACTTCACCACAGCTTCCCTGTTTGCAGATATGACCTCACTCATGCAGACGGAGCCTATGCCATCCAGCATTAGCCAGAAGCAGCCAAATACTTTTATGCAAGTTGTTCTCCTTCTCTGTGGGAAACTGCAGCAGTCATACAAGCTGTTTCTAGCCTTTGATAAATCATGCAGTGTTTACTACTACACCGGGTACAGAGGAGAAACCCAAATCCCAAAAAAACGTTTGGGATGATCCTGGACTACATAATTCATCAGAGCTGAGGTGCAACTGTGCTCCAGCATGAAGATATCCAGCTGGAGAGATCTTTACTCCTTCAGAGCCATGTATTCATTCACAGCGTTGAAGTATATAGGCTGTGTTTTACATAGTTTATAAATGTTGTGCAAAGAAACATCATCATTAAATTCTGTCACGCCCCATTCCTTTGAGGTACTGCTCTTGTTTTACATCTTCTTTGTCTTTTCACCCACAAACTGAAAGGTAGAATCAGTAGTATTTATTAGTTGTTGTTTCTAAACATGCCAGAATGCCAGTTGATTGTTGAGTCAGATTCCCAGGTGGTCAAATAAAGATGTTTTAGGTTGGTAAAGCATTTGGATCACAGCAAAATAATAGGAAAGTACAGGCAGGGGATGGTGTCTCTGCAGATGCCTTAATGCACTTCTAGTGTGTTGTGGGTGATGATTGAGAGGGATTATTTTTGTATGAGCCTATGCATTGAGAAAATCCTGCATAGTATACCTTTAAAGAATAATTCCAGTAGATGTCAATTTGGATCCTATTTTCATTTTTTTGTCCATTATTTCTATTAGTTACAATGGCACTGTCCTCAACAAACTACATGCTGAGATCTTGGAGCACAGTGGCATTGCTACAGCCAAGTCTAATGGGGCAAAAACACAAACCAACATTTTATTTGGAGGTAAATTCATTAACGCTGTGACAAACATTTTGAGGAGAGGAAGGATGAACTAAAAGTCAAGCCAGCCTGGGCAGACAAGCTAGCTCTGACCACCAAAAACTGGACAACTCTCACAAACAAAAGCTACATCACAACTACCTGTCACCTCATCAGTGCTGACTGGGAAATGCAGTGTAGTGTGCTCCTCACTTAAAGCTTCGCCGTCCACTGTCTCCAGCAAGGCCTGAACAATCTCATAAAAAGACACACATACAGACAGCAACTGACACCACAGACACATGGACTCAAGTTTAGCTCTCCATCAATCAGAGTTTGTCTGACAACCTTATCAAGAAGCCGGTTGATGAGTGTTGAGCAATTGAAAGCAAAATTAACCAAAAATGACCCTTGTGTGCACAAAACCATGGCAAGTATGGTAGGTCAAAGCTGAACCAGGAACTTGGTCTAAAAACTCTGATGGAAGTATGCAATTACATTTTCTCTTCTGGATAACCTAAATATTTGTTTAAAACTGGCATAATCACCTGCTTGTGTTTCTATACCCATCTGTCATTGTTTGTGACTTTGCTTTGTTCATGGATGGCAGTGACTAACTTGGTGAGTAAAATATGCTGAGAAAATTGGACCAAACCTGTGATAAATCAGACTCACACCGATGATTCTGACTTTTTTAACCTTTACAACTAGATTTCTGATACTCTTATATACAATAAAACGTTTCTGTGTATCTAAACATAAATGTTTTAGATTCCACATTTTTCATATGGGCCATATCACTCTTTTATAACTGCATGTTGCATCACCTCAAAAGCCCTTTTGCCCCTCCGTAGTTTTGATGGTGACACAGTTTGCATGACCTTGTTTGTTGTCCCCATTCTGGCTCGTCTTTTGCCATTCTGGCCCTCTCCACTCACCCACCTCTGGGTGCCCATGTCTGCCATCTGAGCAAACACTCACTGTCAGTCATTTTTTCCGTCAAAAGGCTGGGAGTGTTCCCTCAGGACTGAAGTCTCCAATCAGCCAACCAGTTTCCCCTCTCTGCTGCCCGATGTCCCAGTGTACATGTCCCACTTTGGCCTCTCAAGTGACATGAAACAATGGAGGGGACAGTGAGTTTGTGATAAGAACTGAAGTTGTTTGCGGTGATGACAGACAGCTGGTGACGCAGGATGTCCTGATGTCCACCTCCAGAGAGATGGACTCAGGAAGGACTGAATGATGAGAATTATATAATACAGAAGCAAACACACTAACGCAGAAACTTCAGCTTGGCCCCATAAGTGATGATTCATGGATGTCTTCAATCAGGGACTCTTGGGAGCCACTCCTGAGTCATTCTATTGCTTACCTGACAGTCCGCACCTCCACATTCAGCTAGTGACATACTTTCTATTCATTGCTTTTCTATTTTATATTGCAGCCTACGGGAAAGTAATTTAGAAAAATAGACACCTTTGTGCAGTATTTCCTGGCCGAAGGGGCAGAAACTTATTTTTTTAATTTAATTTGAATATTCTTCACTTGACTGCAGCACCCCTGATAAGGAGGATTTAATGTGTCTGTCTGAAGTGCCAAAGGCTATAACAGGGATTATACCTGTGACTTTCCAGTAACAGAAAGTTTTCTCCATCTGACATAGTATCTGTCTGGTGAAGTTTTAATTTCATTTGTGAAGAAGTGGTATGGGAAAAAGAATACTGATGCCAGGTGGATAAAAATAGACCTAGTCTTTAATTTAAATATGACTTTAAGTCAGACTTGCTCTAGATACTTAACTTTATCTGTTGTATAAAGCTTCCCAAGAGTGACTTAGATAGCCTGTTGTGCAATGCATTATGGGTGAACTAAGACACTTCACAGAAAAGATATGGATACAATAGTGATGCTTGCAGCAGAAGACTGATACACACAACACTATAGATACAGATAAAAACATGGATGAAAAGAAGAAATCCTAAACCAGGATGAGAACCACAGGACTCTACAGAGATGGTGCTGAAGATATACTGTGGGCAGTCGCCTCGCCTCTTTTTGGGAGATAAATGGTGGACGTAAAAGTGGAGTATATGGAGTAAACAGCAGTGCGACTATCCCACCCGCCCAGTGGTGCTGACACCAGCTGAGTGAGTCAGGGAGAGACAGAGGCTGATGACAGCTAAGAGCAGAACACAGGTAGCATTAGGCTAATAATGTCTATAATGGATGTTTTGGTGATGGCAGTCCAAAAAGTTTTCTTTACTTTTTTTGATGGTGGTTTTATTATGCTATGTTGAGCCAGTGCCTAGCTAACTAATGATTTAACGATGCAGCCGACAGAGAAGCTACCAGCAAATTACCTGTCAACAAATGCTCTAATGTGAAAGCAGTGCTTTCATGGTTATTTATCTTAGTGACCCTGTCTTTGAATGGTCTGAATGAGACTTCTGACATTCAAACAGTGTGTTCACACTCCAGCAACAAAGCATCAAGCCACAAGTCATTTTCAATAGAAGCCAGCGACATGAAGCCAGGAACTGACATCCGACACTTGTCCCTGTGTATCAGCGTGAGGCATTACAATTAAAAGCTGAGCTTTCCTCAACCTTTTTTGAAAAGGTGACCTGTCAACCTGTCATATATGTAGCTTTGTTTCACCACTTCCACTTCCTGTCTTCCCACAATTCCTGTGCTGTGAAAACAACAGCTGTTAGTCAGTTTCCAGTTTTATTTAACCCTACCATTTTTTTCTCACAGTGACATAAACAAAAAAACAGTTTGACAATTAATTTCAATTTAATTTTCATGACTAAACGATTAATTGTTTGGTTTGTAAAACGTCAGAAAATGGTGAAAAATGTTCATCAGTGGATCCCAAAGCCCATGGTGTTGTCCTAAAATGTCTTGTTTTGCCCACAATGCAAAGATATTCAGTTTACTGTCATAAAGGAGTAAATATTATTCACATTTAAGAAGCTGGAATTAGAGAATTTTGAGTTTTTTGGTAAAACTAAAAAAGTAAAATTAATTAAACCTATTGATAGATTATCAAAATAGTTGGTGATTCATTTATTAATTGATTATTAATCAATTAATCATTGGAGCTCTAATTTATGGAACTGGCTTAAGTTCTACAGCAAGATTTCATTGCATTTGTTCCAGACATCTTCACTTCAACTGTAAAGCCACTGTAAGTAACCTGCACGCTAGTGTTCTATTTTTATGCCTGTTAATATCACATAGGTGACAGCATAACACACTCAGACCCCTGAAATGTCAACATGATTTTTTTACCTGACAGTCTGAAATGCACAGTGTGTATTGGCCACACCTCCGTGTGTGTACCTATAGACATCAACTGCAGTTAGACCAGAGTTATGTGCAGCTCCTTAGCTCATCCCAAAGGCTCTTAACACCTCCTGCATCTTTCAGGACCCAACACATCTGAGAGAGAGCGAGTAACACATGTCACGCTTGCATGATGCACTCCAAACCACACCAGCTCAGCTTGTTGTTGTGTGAGGAGGCTACAGTGCCATATACAGTGACCAGGCTGCCAGTTTACAGGAGAGAAACGAGAGCTGCTGGCCTGCTTTCTCACACTCCCTTAGCTGACTCAAGATGAAGAGTCTGAGATCTTATTTGCTCTATTTTACCACCATGGTAGCATAGGAACTGCGGGAGCACAAACGCACACTCACATCGAGCCTGACAGCTGTCTACTAAGACACCATGCCTGTCAGCTGACCTCAGTCGGTATCAGAAGTGGGAAAGACCAACCAATATAGCGCTGTGTAAACACCACAGACTACCCTCCTTCCATCCTTCGTTAGTTTGTTCCTATCACAAATCTGGAGCGTCTCCTTTTCTCCGTGTCTCTTTGATTACTTGTTTTCTCATCAGTGCCAGAGCTCAGCTGTGGCCAATGTGCCGTCCTCATCGCTCGTCCCCAACTCGTTTCTGAGAGATGCCAGAGGCTATTCAGACTGAAAACATACTACACTACACAAACATGCAACCATTCAAAGGCCACACACAGAGATACAAATGTTGTTATGGGCACTTATGGGTGATAAAGAGCGGGTGGACAACCCTGTGGTATGCACTGAATGAACACAATTTAATACAAACTATTAACACCACAATCTGCATTCTAAACAACTACCACAAGAGCCAGTCAACACTTTTTTGGGATAGTCTCTACAAAAATTAAACACCGGAACTTTCACAAAAGCACTGCAGCAACCTACAAAAATTAAACACTGTAGGTAGTTGTTGTTCTGATATCAATACCAGTATTGGGAAATGCCTCCAATAGTGACTAAAATGCAATATTGGGTATCAGTGAGTATGCAAGTCTATGCACTGATCCAATACCATGTAGTTTATTAACCAAAAACCGGACCCTGCTACTCCCCAGCAGTGTCCCATAGGCATTTTTTTCCCCCAGTATGGTGAAGTCATGTTCTTTGGCATTCTTTCTCTGCATGTAATGGTTTATGTTTTACAAAGGGTTTGACCTGAGTCAGGCCATACAACAATGATAGCAATCATATCACATCCATACAGGGTTAGCAGTATACAGCTACGTAAAGTTAAGATATCAAATCAATATTGGGAATGAAAAAATTGTATCTGAACAAATCTAACTGTAAGCTTAAAAAAGACTCTACTCATACATCCAACAAATACAAAGCAACATTAAAATTAATTTGGGTCATGTCTGGGTATCTGGCACTTTAACAAATAAATGCTCCACTATGTTCACCAGATAACTTTGCTTGCTGTTTGGGGCCGGGCAGGTAAGATACTTTCTCTCATCAAAGTTTTTCATTGAAAACAGTTGCACACAAACCTAGGATGTGTTCCAATCAGAGTTAAGCAAAACTTTAAAAGGACTAAATACAGATTTAAAAAAATACGCTGAGCTCTGATGCAAATTAAAAAACTAATTTAGTAAATCCAAGTTTATTGATGTAACCTAAATTAAATTGTTTAATCCGTATGGAGATGCTTGCTTACCCAAATTTAAAATAAACAAGCCTAGTTAGCTGACTCATGATGGCTCAGCAGAGAAGCTCTAATTTCTCCTCATTTGAGAAGAAAATGTTGAACCAAATTAAAGGAGCAATATGGTCAAATAAAAGAAGATTTAAAAACACACAACAACACAGTAAAGAAAAAAGAGGCTACTGGCAGCAACTGGCAGACTGTTAATGGATCAGCTAGTGAAAAAAAGAAGTGACACATCATAAAACTCAGTTGGGTTGAGTTTGTCCCTTAACTTTGAGGAGCTCAATTATTATACTCAGTCCATCTAAAATGGCAGCCATTTTAAAAGTTAAACCTCCTCAAGCATAAGCTTTAAGTTAATACTGGATTGCATTTGAAATTAGAGTTTAAAGTTTTAAGAATTGAATTTAATCATGGTTTAAGTCAAAACTAAATTAAGTTTAAAAGAGGTTTAACTTTAACCTTTCTTAATTTTAAATTTTTGTGCATCATAATTTAAAGTTAAGCCATGATTTAATCATGTTTAAAAATGAATCCTAGTTGGTGTTAAAATATAATAAATAATAGAATAAAAGAAACCGGGTCTTGCTTGTCAAAATGACAATGATACTTTGCTGCATGGGGGAGGTGGCCCGGTGACTGTCAGGTAAGAAAAAAATGAAAATCCACAATGACTAATGACAGAGTTATTGTAAATGGCTCTGTTGAATTACACTGATAAAACTAAACTGCTGCTCGTTAATGGAACTGCGTGTGACTGAGTGGTTGCCAATTGAGCTGTATTACTTAATAGGCAGTCACTTTATATCTACAGTTAGTTGCTATGGTTTCCATTTTGTAAAGCACTTTTTCCACTTAACCTTTGTTTCCCCTCTTCCTCATGTCTATTTTCTCTTTGTGCACCTGCTGAAGATTAAAGCGCAGTCGACGGTCCAGGGCTCTTTTGAATGCGGCAAGGCCGAGAAGCAGCCCGTTTCCATTAGCAAACATGGATTTGTGTGCTCAGGACTCTGTGTTCTCTGCCTCTTTCAGTTTTCCTTCCCCTTTTTACCCCCCGACCCCTCCTCTGCTCTGCAGGGCCAACATCGAGCAATGTGTGTACACAAAAACCACAAGATTTTCCCATGTACAAATCACTTTGTTTCATGTTGTTTGTTTCCTGAAGCAATTTTCCTCACTAAAATTTCAATGAGGAACATCTCGTTTTGATCTCTGTTCTGACACATTCTGCAGAGTCCTGCTTTGTCCTTTTCTGCCCTCACATCCTAATGCAGTAGTTGGTATTCCACACGGCGCGGCTTATATTCGGTGTAATACAGAAATGTCATTCGGCTTCACGCCTCTTTCTCAAACATTACCATACAAATAAAGGCAGGAGAACAAAAGGATCAGAATTTATGTTCTGCATAATTCTAAATAACGGATCGAGTGAGCTTCATGCATCACAACCCCGCTAATGACAATAATAAAAGTAATAAAAAGCTGTCCATTACCAACATGCAAGATATGTATTGGACTAAATTGACCTAATAAATAATTCTTTCTCATTGGTAAGCACATTCAATGAGGGAATTAAATATACATACTGCATCGCTGCAAAATGGATGTTTTTTTTTCAGGCATGTTTACATTCCAGGTTCAAGAGTTCAGTTCAGGAGTTTATTACTGGATGAAACCATTATATGTTTTACAAACACACGCAACGGTCTATATGTTCCTGTAATGTATTATTTGAATACCACACAACACAGCCCGTATGGTTATATAACAATAATAGGCAGCTGCTCAGGCACATCTATTACTTTCTCTCATGTACTCGCTGCATATATAAATTGAATCTCAGTGCTGCTGCTGATACTCTTTGGATGAGTCAATTCAACATATTGTTTTTGTTCAAGAAGTCAATTTCACAGGACCTTACAATTTTAGAGCATACAACACTCTATTCATACTTCTTTTTTGTCTAATAAGAAATCTTTAACAGGAGAAAAAAGAAAGAACTCTTGATTTCATGAGTAGAGAAGACAGAAATGAGAATAGAAACATTACACTATGGAAAGAAACAGAATGACAATATTAGATGAGTTACATATTAATCAGGTAAATTGACATGACTTGGGTAATCAAAACATCAATGACATGAAGGTCCAGTGTAAAAGATTCATGAGAATTAAAGATTTAAAATACGAATTGCTGTGTTTTCATTACCTTAGAATGAGCCAGGTCAAAACAGGTGACATGCTTATTTCACTTTAATTGCTTTAGTTGATGGAATAGAGGAATATCACATCCCTTGCAAATCACTTTATAGCATAGCATTTGCTAAATTGAGGTGATTGCTACAAGACTCAGTAATGTAACTTAGTAGTGGTTGCATGGATAAAGTGAGAACAATGCAAGGTTCATGATTTAATAAGACAAATGCATTAGGAGATGTGCAGACAGATAGCCAGGTTGATATACGGTAGGTGTTTGCAGTACACAATTTAATTTGAAATTTGTAATTTTTGTAGGAATTCCTTTGGAATCATGATTTTGGACACTGTTCTAATATGGAACCAGTTCTCCATGCCCAACCTCACTCATCACTAGATGCTACTGAATCCTAAACATTGATCCTATAAGGCTAAGAACCTCAATGTGCTTCAAAGAAAGCATGCATATTTATCATCTAACAACATCTAAGGCCCGTCCACCCACACAACTTTTTAACAGCAGAACCGAGGGGCTGCATCCAACAATTTTGGTAACTTTCTGAAACAAATAGTTCATCAATCATGCCCACTTAATGCAGAAATTAAGCATTTGAGTGAGGAGACTGTTTATTGTTCCAACAGCCCATTATTCTGAGACCCCAATAGTCCAAAACATGTCCCATTAGACAGAAAGCCCATTTGTGCCACAGCTCATTATCCTGAAAACAAATGCACATGCTCGGAGGAGCCATCGCTTGGAAAATACATGCTGTCCCTGCAACTGTTAGTTCAGAGACTGCCGGCCCTGTCCATGGTTCTGAATTGGTGCAGGTTATCATTTTGGTCATACACCAAATGCCTTTTCAAATGATTTAACTGTTGCAGACAAACTGCTCATGGTGGAATAAAATCATGAGTGTTTAACCTCAGTTGTTGCATGACCCCGTCATCAGAGTTGTTAGATTTTGGCTGATTGAAAACTCAGTCTGAGCTCTCTTAATAGCCTACCCTCTTTTTGTCATTTTGGCTGTTCGGACAAAATCAAACATGTTTGATATTAGCTATTAAATATTAGTCTGTATGTTCAGAGCATTTATTTTTGGGATAACAGGCTATGGGCTTCTGGTCCAGTTGGACATTTTTTGGTTTGTTGGGGTTTTAGAATAATGAGCCATCAGAACAATGACATGGTATCATGTGAGGAGCTCTCTTTGTAAATTTCTCACACAGTTACTTTTGTTGTTTTTTTTTTTTGTACATACAAAACCATTAATGCCTTCAAGAAATCTCTCATCAAAATAATTACGATAATTATGATAAGAGAAATGTGTAGTTTTATTGTGCTTACTCATAGACTATAGGATAACACCACTGAAACTCATTCAGTTGCTGTAGAATCACCCATTGCTCTTTATACTTGTCAGTTTTCTGTATTTTCTTAGCAGAGCCTACCAATGTGCAGATTAAGCTAAAATACAGCACCCAGCTGTTAAAAAAAGGGAGCTTGGATTCTTTTCCCATTGATGTTTGAGATCAGTACTTCATGAGGATTATTTTTGTCCAAAATGCTAAATTCCATCATCTCCAAAAGAAGTCAGCACAATAGATGGAGAATTTGCAGCTGTTGTGACTTTAAAGAGCTGTAACATTTTGGGATTCAACACAAAAACGTTTGATCCACACTATCTCCCTCTCCTCATTTGAAGCATGGCTTAACCGAGCCGAATGAAAAGCAACACTATCTCATTGTTTCAAAAGCAGATTATCTATGACTTCAAAACCCCCACTTTAGGCAATGCAACACATTGCTGCGCTGTATCCGAGCCACTACTCCCGTTTCATGCCATAAAAGATTCTGAAAAAGGAGGAGTGTTAATCTCTTTCCCAATGCAAACCCACTGGAGGAAGGTGGAATCTGCCTGTTTTGTGTTGGAGAATCATCTGCAGCAGTACGGTCTCTCTGTATCTGTCTCCATCCCTGCAAACACTAAGTGCTATCTGTAGGTGAGTCACACGTGTTTGAGCGTGTCTGAGAGAGTCTGCCAAAGATTTCACACACTGGCTGACTGCTACCTTGTCATTCACATGGAGGCTGGGGATGAGTGGGTGAAGCGTATTGTCACAGGGGTGTGAATGTATGTTTGCATGCGAGTGTGCATGACACACAGGATGCCCAACGGTACCTTGGACACGTTTGTTCCCCGTGTCTCCTGTCAGGCCTCTGTGGAGTTGCTTCTTACTTTGAGCCCTTTCATCCTCATCTAAAGTCTCCCCCATATCGCCTGCCCTGCTCCCATTTTCCCTGTCCTCCTACATGAGATTGAGGATTTACTGCCCTCATTGCAAAAGTTGCTCTCTCCTTTAAAGCCTCACGAAAAACATTTCTGCCAAATAGAACAAAACTTAAATTACACATATATTAAATATCACAGATACTGTTATATCCCTTGTATATGGCTTTGCTGATCTACATATTTGTCATCATTATCACTTCAAAATTGTTGAAGCTGTGTCAGTACTGTCAATGTATGACCCCTACTTGTTAGTGAATCATCTACATTCAAATGGAATACGCAACTTGTGATGAATTAAAGAAAAAAACAACATGAAATGTCTTCATATGGTGATGGGCTGTCACAAGCCGCCAAAGCTACATCAATTTTGTTCAACTGCACTAGACTGTTCACTATGTTTAGATGTGTACGCCATACTTAAACACCGCAGTTACACCACGCCACAGACCCACCCTCCTACTTCTATTTTTTGTTTGTAATTGTACTTTTTGCTGTATGTACGTGACCATGTTGTAATTGTGCGTTAGCTCCTTGGGCAGTGAAGAACGACATTTTGTTCCTGTATATTATATGTTATATATATATATATATATATGTTCCTCTACATGTGGAAGTGACAAACAAACTTGAACAGAAACTTGAATGCTCCTTAGCCATAGATTCTACAAGGCTCTACTGCATAAATAAAATGCCATTCTTCCAAAACATATTCCTAGCACAGCATGATTCACATACTGTAATTTTTAGATGAAATAAAAAAAATCAGCATTCGTGCCATGTATGGAAGCATCTAAATTATTTTTTTCTCCACTCATTCATGTTTTTCCTTTGTCATCCATCTGTAACTATTATTTAAACTCAGTGCCACTGTCCCAGTCACCATTCAATCTCACAACATTAGCATCTAGATGGTATTTTTTTCTATTCTGCCACCTGCAGCTGGTTGGTTTTCAGTTCAACATTCTTGTTGCTAGTAGCAACCACTGCTGGCAGACTTCCATAGCAGTTACACTTTAACTGATATTGTTGTTACATCCATTATTTTGTCAGATCTGTGAACTAAACTACTCCTAAAATATCCTCATTAAATGCTAGGGTTTTTCTTTCCTTTTTTTTTTTCTACAGCTGTTTTGTGATTCTTGATTTATATTTTATTAAATTAGCTTTACTGCTAACCAAGCTAGCTATTACACTTGTCGTCTAATGCTAATACTTGTACTTGTATGTGTACTTTTATCTTGTTGGCACTGACATTATACAGTTTTTGTTTTTTTTAATCACTATTGTTTGTTGCTCAACAGGCCTACGTTTACCGTTCACATGTGCTTCAAGTTAGAACTTCAAAAGCCAACTTGCGCCTTCAACCTTCTTTAGAAGTGTGTTTAACTCGCTGCACAGCTGTGCACTGTCCACACGTGTCCAAATCTAAGACATGGTTAGCATTAAGAGTTTGACATGGATAGCTTAGTTTTGCTATTCATGTATGTCGAGTGCACACAACATCACAATCCCCAAAAGGTCTTCAACTACAAAGCAGCTAGTTTTATTTAAGACCACAAACATTGTAACACCAACAACAAATCCTCCAAATTAAACAACAAAATACGTTGTTTGTGACTGCCCTTTGGAATGATGCACACAAACATTTTTTAATCTGACACCTCTATCAGCAGAACAATATCATTGTTTGTTTAAAAAATAAACCCAGTTTAGGACAAGGCAACAATATGATTAAGGTTTGGTTAGGCTCAGATCCAAAGTAAAAAAAACTTAAGAGAAAGATCACCATTTGGGTCAAAATCAGGAGAACACATTGATCACACAGTGATTTGGGTTAAAATAACTAGTTTGTTAAGGTTACGTGACCTTTGTCACTATATAAATACATGGTGAGGGTTTTGGGAATGTCATGGTTAAAAGAAACAAATGTTGGAAAGAAACAGAAAACAAACAGCAGTTTCCTGTGTATAAGGAGCAATATGTGGCAACTGTGCTTTCAGAAATGAGTACTGCAGTCCAAATAGTGATTTGGAGCCGTAGAGGGTCATTTAAATAGGTTGAACCCCTATTTAATATACTGTCTATGGCTGAAGCAAGTTGTAACTTCCCACCCCATCCTCCCAAGGACACAAAGAAGCTCAGGCTGCAGAGGCACTGCAGGAGCATAAGACGAGAGCAACATTTTAATTTGACAATAACAAGCAATTGCTGTTTGTAACTATTGTCTGTCAATATAAAGTTAGTTGAAAAAGCTGAAAGTACAGTCTGGATCTGCCTTACTGCCTGTCTCATCATCTACACATAACATAACATGTTATTAATGATCAATAATTAATTTATTATGTTATTATGTTAATATAACATCGAAGAGTTCTTATAACTTGCATCACTTAGTGTTGCTGCTTGGGCTTACATAACTTGTAATAGTGACAGAAACATTCCCACAAGTCTACATTTATGATAAATACACTTAACACATTTTATACAATGAAATGCACCTTGTCTTGCATGATTTATCCACCATTTATTCATCTTCTCTGAGCTGTATTCAAAACTATCAGCATCTTCCTCGTTCCCATAATAAAATGTTATCTTTTCTGCATTCCATCATATATTATCTGATAAAATGGTGCAGAGTTCTGCTGTGTCACTCTGTCTTACTGCCTCAGGGCCGCAGCCTCCTCCCTGCCTTAGTAACAGATATATCTTTATTCAGAACTGGCCCTGTTCAGGCGCAGGACATCAATCCGCTTTGTGTCTGCAGCCTCTGCTTCACCGTGCCTCGCCGCTCTGCTTCTTGCCTCTCTGGGTGGGGCCTGGTTATTGAATTGTCTGTGGCTTTGTTTTGGCTGGCAATCTCTCCTCTTTTTTTCCTCCCTGCTCCAAAATCATGGCCCATTTATTCTAACCCAATTATTATTGAAGCCTGGCTGAGCGGAGTGATAGATGGTACTTTGTTAGAGCCTGGCTATTGCTGACACACATCATGCTTCAGTTGCAGAGGCACCGATTAGGCTTACACACACACACAGACACACACACACACACACACACACACACACACACACACACACACACACACACACACACAGAGAGAGAGAGAGAGTGCAGAAATTATCCTAATTTATGAGGGATGACAATTTTATTAATTAACATGGTGGTGTGAGGCGATAAAAAAAGATGCGAACATGAATGGCTTGACTAATTGGGCTATAAGTGTGAGGGTGTGTGTTTTATTGTGTGTGCTTTGTTTTGACATGGCTCGTAAGTCACAACACAAGAGAGAGAGAGACAAAAGACAAGGTTTAACTGAAGAGAATTTATGTGTAAAAGTAAAAGTAGGGCTGCACAATTAATCAAAATATTAACAAAATTGTAATCTGGCCAAGTACAATATCCAACGTGCAGAAGGTGCAAATTTTGATAAATGAAAAATGTGTAACAAAACAGCATTATGATGAAGTCCTGAGCTGCATGTAAGAAAACATGTTTGTTTGGTACAGACCCCAATGAATGTCACACCATCATGATTTTGTTTTTTTCAGTTAAAATGAAAATGTTGATGCAAAAATGATCATTTCCACTATTGTTGTCAATTTAGATAAATTTATCAATTCATATTGAATCTGACTATTTGAAATACTTTCAATAAATAATTTCAATTTGTCTTGTTTTTTTGTTTTTTTTAAATAAGACTAAGGGTTCCATTAAGGAAGCTTTAAACCCTTAAAGCTTTGGAATATGAAAAAGGTCTCAGTAGAACCCCCTGGGTCCCTTCGTTAGCTCCCTCAGAAGGAGAGGGTCTCTGGGAGACGACACAGTGAGGCTTTCAGGTGGAACCATAATACCACGGAAGTGTTCTCTGTAGAACTTCTCATAGGGGATTCGGGGTGAAACCTTTAACAGATGGTTCTAGATATAATCCTTTATGTTGAGTTTTAGGTAGAATTCTCTAAGAAGGTTTATAAAAGGTTCTAACTGAAAAGGGTTCTCCTATAGATACAAGCTCAAGACCCCTTTATAGTTCTAAATTAGCATTTTTATCTCTTAGAGAGTGCTTAGTTAGGTTAGGTTTCTTATTGGCCTTTTATAAACTTGTTATATTTATCTTTTAATAAGAATCTAAAACTGTATGCCCTCAATGTTTTGTCAGTTTTCCCTGTGGTTTTGAAATAGTTAGAAATTCCAGTATCACGACAACACTAATTTACCACTAATCATGAATCATAATATCCCAATCTCTATCAGAGTAACCACAACAAGATTTTTTTTTCACCATATCGTGCAGACCCAAGTAAAAGTTAAGAAAACACCAAATTTCTGTCTGCAGTCAGATGTATTTATAAGACAAAGCCTCCTACAGTACACTCCCAGTCAGACTGCTGATAGGTACCTTTAATCAGCCCATTTCTCTGAAGCGCTCATGATCACATTGCACATGTTGACGAGATTGCTGGGCTGTACTAATCCCACTGGATGATCCTGTCTGCTTGTTAGACTCAAACAGACTGGAATCACACCACAATGACCTTCTCTTTACCTGGTGTTACCTACCCAATAACTAGCTCGCTGTTCTGCTGTTGCCTCATAATGAGGACATCACCTACTTTCATATTTGCAGCTGTCGCTTTGTGGTATTTTTGAGATCCTGTGCTCTGAGTCCTACAATTATCGTTGATATGGTTTGACAAGAACACACATATATACTGTATATATATTGTACTTGGTGATGTAAAGCACAAGACAGTTTTTATTATTTTGTAATAAATTGCATGGAAAGACCCAAACTAAGAATGAATTTATTCTACTATTAATTTCTGTCTGTTTATACTGTTGCATATTGCAGCCTAAATCTGCACTCAATCCTGTCCAAGAAAATAAAAAAACCTTTAACATCACATTTTGGGAAATTATTTCTTCATTACAATGAACAGTGACTGTGCAATCAATTCTGAAATAAATCTGGGACTTAATTTTCAATTGTTCTCACTTGGTCAAAAGCCCCAGAACAAGAGTAAGCAGACCGTGAGTTAAGATTGTTTTTTCGACAGCTGTTTTCAAGGCCAAGATTGAACTGTCAAGCTTTACATTTGTCAACTCCTGAAAGGTACAAGGTAGATTTATTTATCATTTTACTACACAGGTTAGTATAACAAGATTCAGTTGCAGTTCCCCTTTGGCTACTTGCAAAAACAAACATTCAGGGGTCGAAGTAACTAATTACAACAGCTCAAATTACTCTAATTCAGCCATTTTTGGACACATTTGAGTATTTTTTCAAGACTAATTTTACTACTACTACTTACTTACTTACTAGTATGCATTGCACTATATAATCCACTTAGTCACCTTTAAAATCATGATCAAGTAAAGAACAAGCCTACAATTTGAATTAATATCCAAACCTTTTTATCCACATTTTTTTTTCTTTTTTATCTGAGGCTATCTGATTGCAAATGAGCAAATGAAAACAATGCAGCAGGCACAGGTTTCCCACTGTGATTACGGAGCTGAGTTACAAGTTTGAGTTGGCAATTATTTAGATTGAAGATTTGGAGAAACAGAAAACCACTTTTGATTAATTGCCTACTATTGATAATGCATTAAATATCAACAGTCAAAAAGTAAATAATACACCGAGTGGTTTTGCAGAAGAATACTTTGTACTTTTCCTTAGATGAAAAGTTTCATTTTTTTAAAACACCAGCAGTATTTATTGTAGTTGAGTAATATTTTAGTAATGTAATAGAACTTCTTGTGTTCATTTTCTGCTACTGCAAATGTTATATACAAGAATTATATACCATAGCACAGACATGGGCCATTGTGATAGGTTAATGGTGTAAGAAGAAAAAACTACAAACTACTGATGCCGTGTTCATCATAATAAATGAATGTCACCCATGACTCTTCTATGCATTTTTCATAATTTGTGAATGACAAAGAAACTTTAAAGCATAGAGGCATATGCTTCATACTGTCTAGCAAATACTTTTTAGTAAATGCATTGGTCTTTTTCGGAAATGATAATGTGATTTGATTTCATAGCGTCATGCTTGTGTGTAATTGCTGTGCGGATGCTTGAATGGACACATGGAAGAAGTCTGGAAAGGATGGCTGGACATGCTCAGTAAGTGAAGCAGTGGGGAGCAGGGTGAATACATAATAGAACAGAATAATTGGCTGGAAAACTAAATTAAATTCGCTGCTCTCTGCCTCAGCACAAATATCTAAATTATGAATCAGCTAAAATGAAGCCTCATTTTCCTTAGATATCATATTCAAAGCCTGATAGCACTGGCTTTGCTTCTTCTCTATCCAACATCTCTACTCAACTACTAGAAGGTGTGTTACACTCGATCATGGTAGCTATGTTAATCGTGAGCCTAATATTATCCTCTCCAAGGGCAGCGAGGGGTGATAAGAAGTCAGAGTGTAATGAACATATGGCCATCCTAGCTTGTGAGCTAAATGTCTCCAAGCTCGCTCCACAGCGAGGCTTCCTCTCCTGGACTGGAGGAGAAGCGCTGCCTGCATGTCAATGAGCCTGGTTCCCTGTTAACCAACTGAGTGCACAGGGTCTCTTGTCTCACACACACTAGCTGCCATCTGCACCCTGAATGGGCTGCTCTGAGGGTGTGTGTGTGTGTGTGTGGAGAGAGAGAGAGAGAGAGAGAGAGAGAGAGAGAAAGAGAGAGAGAGAGAGAGGGTGGAGGAGGAGAAAAAGAGACCTCTTCAGAGGATGGGCTGTAGTTAACCCCGTGCACACGCCTGTCTTACAGCCTGCTGCTTTGAGAAGCAGGGAGATCATTGAGAAAAAAGATCTATTTTTAGACATGAAATAGGGAGGGGATAAGCATGAGCGGTGTGCACATGGATGGGTGTGTGTATGTGTGCATGTGTGTTTGATTCTATGGCTGAGCATGATGCGTAGTGATAGTCTTTTCCAAAACAAGGCAGCAGAAGAGGCACAAGCTATCTTAAACTTCACACGCGATCATATAAGCCACACATGAGTCCTGAAGAAAAAAACACACACAAATCTGGATATCGTCCTATTGTGCCTGCAGCTAGGCCTGACAGCGGTGTTGGACTTACATCACACACACATACACAGATACACACACAACCTCCCTAGCAACGGGACACGTGATGCTGGTATTGTATGCCCAACCTTTTCACGTTCTCTCTCTCTCTGTCTCTAATCCATGTCTTTCATCCTGACAGGTGCCAGCGGCTGGTGAACCAGGCTGCAGATTGATGATTAGAGTGGGCAGAATGGACACATGGACTGGTACCAATCTGAGGTCATGTAAAAGTCTGTTTGTCTGTTGGGGAGGAAGAGTTTAGTAATTGCAACTCAGGCTAAAAGTTCATCTTTCGCTCAGAGGCTGGTAGGTAATCATCGCAGTACACACAAGGCTTATCATATAATCCTATACAGAACCAAGGAGGTTTGTTGTGGAAGGAGGATCTTTTATGCGTGGGCAAGACAAGTATCACCTAACCTGAGGGGGGCAGGAGAGGTGTTGCAAGATAAACATGAAATAATTAACGAAATAGAAAAGCTGCAAAGACAAACTCTAATCTTTGTTTTTATCCCTTGTAAATTGACTGTTGGCTAAACTCTGCCCTCACAAAGTGATTTTCCAATCGTAACTTAGCAACCATAAGTAGGCATGCAGGCCTTTCAAAAGTTTAGAGGGTCCAGTCTTTCTCAGACTAAACATACAACAGCAAAATTGCAAGAAATAAGTAAAGCATTGCGTTTGTCAGCTCTAACGTAAGCTGCAGATGCTAGGATCAGTGCTCGAAATTAAGCACTCCTGTTGTCCCCAGGACAATAAAAATAGCACTGGAACACAAAGATACATACCATTACGAATGAAATTATTACATGTGTCATGGAATACATATCATTTTGATTGTTGGATTTTCAAATTGAAACCGGTACAAGCTCAATGCTATGTAACATGTACGCATACACACTGTCATGGTTTTTAAAATAAAATTGCTTTAGTGTTTACAATAAGATACGATCAAACCGTTTATGTAAATTTCATTCAGTGAAAACAAGGAACAGAAACAGGTTTCCATTTGCACTATGGTTGGGCCGATGGATGATGTCATTATCCATTTTGACGTGAAACAGTCATCAACCACTGAGCCCTCTACCACCTTAACATCATTATTTAAAAGTGATGAATATGTATTTTAAGGAGTGTCAAAGTAGAATTCAGGACAGTTGCAGGACACTGAGGAAAAAAGTTAATTTCGAACCCTGGTTAGCATACTCAGCTAACTTGGTTATTAGATAGCAACAGTAGCAATAGTAATCCAAGTTAAGGAGTGGCTAACTACAGTATTTTCAGTAATTACAGGTTACATTAGGAGAACCCTTGTTCTGGACATAAACTGAATAAAAACATTTATGCCATTATTCATATATTATATTGATGCTATTATATTTGATATATATTGGAGTTGATTGGCTGGCTGTTGGTATGATCTGCGGTGATATGTAAAAATTGGCATATTTGTTTATTTCCATTGTCATTTTCAACTGTACATTTAAAGATATAAAGTTAAACACAGTCCAAGCTATCTGACATTCCTGCTGTGCTCATTTTATGTACCATGTTGCTTTGTAGCGTCTTTGATAAACTACTCAACAGCGACATCTCACCGCCACTTGGACTAACTCAGGTCTGAAATGTCTCTGGGAATGGCCGCTATCCAGACAGAGTTCATGGACCAAATAATGATACTCGGTGTTGTGTCCCCGCTTGGTTTATTTTGTGTAATCGAATGGGTCTGGCTTGCAGTTTATACCAAGAAGCTTCCTTTGGTGTGTGTCCATTTGTTTGAGAGACAGAACGTGCAGCAGTATTCAAACAAGGTAGAGACTGAATGAAGAGAAGGAGCAGTGGTAGAGTAAAAGCCGCTCAATCAGATGAACAAAATGTTGGCCCTCATTCTTTCCTCTTCTAAAACTCAAACACTGTTGAAAAAACTATTAAAGCATAATTGCAAACTCAGTGTGATTTGTATGTTTTTAGGAAACAGCAAAACATGTAGTGGAACACGTAGCTTAAGCCCCAGTTTTTCAGCAGTATATCATGTATTGTATGCAGCTATAAAGTGCATATCTAATACCCTTACACAGGGTTCATGGTTTAAGAACAAGTCAGCACAAAATTCAGCTGAAGACAGACTTTTCAACAAATGCATGGCGCTAACATTAATTAGCTAGCTAGTTACTGCAAATAAAATGTGCCACAGAGAGCTGTTATCTCAGCCGATGGTTATCGGCTAGAAATGAGAAGCCTGCTTTTGTTAGATTCTGTGTGAAAGTTAAGACCTATTTTATAAATTTAGAGTGATAAATCTGCCACTGTTAGACTGTATATATGCCCCCCTAAGCCTGACAGGCATAGTAACAGTTACTAATGGGGGAAAGGCTTAGCTAAGGGTAAATTACTGGATAGTTTTACTTTTGCAGGTAACTAAAAAGATGATTCAAATAACACATTGGGGAAAAAAAAATCAGTGGTCTCTGCACAAGTGCTGTACATAAATCACTGCAACCAGTG
This sequence comes from Lutjanus argentimaculatus, assembly GCA_034769285.1. Classification (NCBI taxonomy): domain Eukaryota; kingdom Metazoa; phylum Chordata; class Actinopteri; order Lutjaniformes; family Lutjanidae; genus Lutjanus; species Lutjanus argentimaculatus. The sequence goes on along the minus strand of JAWZSL010000003.1, from coordinate 22,585,792 downwards.
ACTACTGTGTTTCAATCTTCTACTGACACAGCTAAAAGGCATCAAAGCTAACACATTTTAATCTCGTACAACACATTGGTGCTGCATACTAACCAAAGTGACAACATATGAAACGCAAGCCATTATATGTGTATGCACACACAGACCCAGTCAGTCGCATTACCATATTTTCATTAGCATGCATGCAAGTGCTCACACACTCTAATACCCCTCCCCGCAGTCTTTACAGTTTCTGTCATGTAAAGAGGCATATAAACATTAATGCATTCAAATTGAGAGAGTCTTTGAGTCTATAATCTGACTGAGTCTGACACACAGCATATCTTCTCCAAGACAGAACAAAGTGGTAATACTACATCAGAAACCCACAGGCTTTTCAACCACCCTCACAGCCACGATCGATTTCTCAGTGAAACCAAGATATCAGTTCTTTTTTGTAATACCTCCAAAGATCCGTCCACCCTCTCTAAATCTATTTCAACTCATTCTCAACCCTCAAACAATATTACACCCCGTATTCCACCCCCTGTCACCCAATCTCAACTCCACACCTCTCCTTCATCTGCGGCACCAGCTTGTTTTCAGTCCCCGCCCCCTTCAAAACAGTGTCCCCGGTCTCGACCTTTCCTACTGATTGTGCGCTGACCCTGCAAAAAAGCAAAGGCGTTCTTTCGGTTTTAATTATTCATGTGCGATGAGAGGCTCCGGGCCGGCTCCCCTCCACTGCAAGCCAAGAAAAAGGGCTTCTACAGTAAATGAATGTGTGTGTGTGTGTGTGTGTGTGTGTGTGTGTCTTTTGCTGTGTGTGTGTGTGTGTGTGTGTGTGTATGTCTGCCTATGTAACTACTGTACCATTTTGTATCAGTGTTCCTTTTTATTTAGAGCAAAAAATTTAACTTTTACAATTTGGGCATTATTATAGTAGTAGTAATATAGTAATAAAACAAGTAACATAAGTAATTACTTTTCATATTAAGTAATAAGGAATATTATTACTTTTTAAAGGAGTAATAGTTAAAAAGTAACTTATTACAATTCCTGATAACTTGCCTAACACTACTTAGATGTGAATGTACATGGTTTCCCCATGCAATAAGGGCTCATTGATTATGGCATTGATTATATCCCAAGCAGCTTCACTTTTGGTTTTACCCCAAATAATGTGCTTTAGAAATATGGCTGAACTGTTGGCTTGTTAACAACTTGTCAGATTGTGACAGTGTCACTGTGTTTCCACATCTCAGCTATTACTTTGATGAGTACAGTGCTCTTAACTACTAGAAATAATGGCCATTGTTACAAAAACAATAAGTTTTAATAATGCAGAACCCTTTTAGAGTATGAACTTTAACTTATAGGATGATCTAAAATGCTCACTTTAATACATGCATTCCAGCACAATTCAGATTTATATCAACTGTATCATTAATATAAACAGTATGCGAAAACATACATAGCCTCACTGAATGCTATACCTCCATAAAGCTGCTGTAACTAAGTTTAAAGTGATTACTTTTCACACCAAGCAGCAAACTCGCTTCTTTCCCCAGTGACACCACTGACAACTCTGCATGACACCTCCAGGAGAAGCATGAATTTAAACTCCTTACAAATTTCACCATTAGGCTGACAAATGAAATGCAGGCTTTAAGTCAGCAGAGCGAGCCTCAAAAGCTGGTATGGAGTGGATGGAAGGAGATTATAGGGGGCCTCATCTCACCGATACAGGGCAGAAATCGCTGACAGTCTAGGCGATGCGAAGCGTCACGCTTCTGATGCATAAAGTCTGGAAGTTCATTACCCCGCATATCATCACTGAGCACACTAAGGACCCCGGAGCTCTTCGCATTCCTCTCGCTTCCTGTCTCTCTCTCGTTTTTTACACCCTCTCGTTCTCACTGTCTCTCTCTCATTCTGCCCCTGTTGCTGAAGATGATGAAAGACTGAAGAGCACACAGTCATCATTATACACCTCAAAACCCTAAATGTGTTATGGTTGGGCCTGTTAGGGAAAATAATGGCCACTTACCCAGACTGCTACAGCCATGTTGTGGTACAGTAAAGTGGAAAGGAACAGTAATGTCATGAGCTAATTTGGTTAAAATTGCTGTTTAAGTGCAAACATTAAAAAAGTTGGTCACACTTTATTTTACAGTACACAACATAACAACCCATACTTTGTATCAAATTAGACCAAAACTATTAATGTTACTTATTAGACAGTATTAGAGCCTTTATTAGACCCTGAAAAGACTTTATTATAGGGCAATTAGGGTCACATTACAACAGAACTGTATTGTAAACTAAAGTGTATTATCTTCCACAGTTAGACCTTATTAGACTTTCTTTGGGGGTAATTAGGGTCAAATTACAATAGAACTGTACAATAAACTAAAGAGAAATCACACACTTGATACTTAAGACACACAGTATTTAGCTGGTCCCAGAGAACTGGGAGAGTAGCCAAGACCAGTGCCTATTACAACAAGTCTGTGTCACCACCCATAGGCAAAGTATTCCTCTACCTCCTAATTCTGTGTCCCAGAATAACCTCTACGAAAGTCTAATAAGGGCAGAAGAATGGGAAATACACTTTAGTTTACAATACAGTTCTGTTTTAATGTGTCCCTAATTGGGCTCTAACAAAGACAAAGACAAAGACTATTAAGGGTCTAACACTGGGGAAATAGTACACTTAAGTTTACAGTACAGTTTCATTGTAATGTGTCAATAACTGCTTTCAAAAAAAGTCTAATCTGTGTCCCAAAATACCCTCTATGAAAGTTTAATAAGGCTCTACAATACACTTTAACTTACAGCATAGTTCTTATGTAATGTGTCCCTAATTACCCTCTAATAAAGTCTAATTAGGGTTTAACAATGGGAAATAATACACTTAAGTTTACAGTACAGTTTTGTTGTAATGTGTTAATAACCACCCTCAAATAAGGTCTAAGAAGGATCTAACAGTGAAAAACAATGCACTTAAGTTTACAGTACAGTTCTGTTGTAATGTGTCCTTAATTGCCCTCAAATAAAGTCTGATAACGGTCATGCAGTGGGAAATAATGCACTTTGGTTTTCAGTACAGTTCTGTTGTAAAGTGTACCAAATTACCCAAATTACTCTCTAATAAAATCTAATAAGGGTCTAATACTGTCTGATAAAGAACACATTATTTCTAGTTTTCATCTAATTTGATACAATGTACATTTCTTTACATCTTATTAGTGCACTGTAAAATAAAGTGCAGCCAAAAGGTTTTCTCTAAAGGTAATCCCTCACAAATAGTTTACCGTGCTAATACTGGTGAGGATGTTAGTAAGGACCAAATAAACTCCACAGACAGCAGGAGCACCAAAGGATGTTTGCCAGTATCTCTAAGGTAAAAATGACAGTTTTTTATGTGTAATTTGCAGCCTAATATTAAGTTTTATAAGCGTTTAACAAGTTATATACCCCGTAAATTTGATTTTATTTAGACTGGATGTCAGCATTTCTGTTGTTCATGAAATCACTCTGAAAGTGATCCCAACAATATTTCTAGTTTTCATGTGATTTGATACAAAGTACATTTCTTTACATCTCATTAGCATATTGTAAAATAAAGTGTAACCAAAAGGTTTAAAGTTCAAAAGTAGATTAAGTTTATACTGTATCAATATGTGCATTTGCATGTATGTGAACTATTATTTTAAAAATTACGGTGTTTTAATCCCCCTCAAAACACACCTGCATGACACCATGACTCAGACCATTCGCCTCCGCATCTCCATGGCGACACCACTCCTCTCGCCAGGCGACAGGGTCACCCACTCAGGCGAGCTCATTAGGGCTGTTGTCACGTCGGCCATGCTGCCCCTGGGTGCCTTTGAAGATGACACTGTGTGTGTGTGTGTGTGTCACTGTGTGTATATTTCATGTGTGCCTGCGTGTCCTCATGTGTGTAAGCAAGTGTGTGTGCTGCAGAAGGTGTGTGTGTGTGTGTGAAGATAATCAGATATAGTGGGACAGCGCTGTGTTCTTAGCAGTAGCTTGCTGTCACATCCTCATGTTAAATCCCACATCTTTCATAAGCAAGCCGAGATATGGGAGCTGTGGAGAGTGAATTTCATCTCAGTCCCACCCTCCCCACACACACACACAGACTCACACACATCCTCACACACCCCTCTCCATAGGGCACACAAAGAGAGGCTCTGAGGAAAGTTAAGTGAGATTGATTGGTTGAGATGATTTCAGAGCAGCTCTCGCCAAAGGGCAGCAGTGATCGCAGCACTGAGATGCTGACAAATGAAAGAAACGACAACAAATGAGACAAATGAAAGCCAGGACTCACAAAAAGAAAAGTTTCAGTTTGGAGAGATTTAATTCTGTTTGTAATGAATTTATTTCTTTGTCATTCGCTCAGGGCTCCTCTCAACCTCTGGGGTCTTGTCTTTACTTATTAATCAGCTGTGACTTTGTCAGAGTGTGGCAGAACACTCAATAATAGATTGGGAGAGAAGTCATGTGACACATACACACACAGACACAAATTTAAATTGTACATTTAATCACGCCAGCTGTTCATAACAGAGAAGAATAAAGGGGACGGAAACAACCACCCGGTTTGCACTCTCAACATGGGATGAAATTACATAAAGTCTCTTGGGAGCTGCTCTTATTCTAACCTGTCCCCTGGCTCAGTCAACTGAGGTAATCTAGCAATCTGCAGAGTGAGACTGAGTAAGCAATACCTCACCTCACCTCACTTATCAATCATCCTCCTGTTTCTTTTTTTAGTTTGGGATTTTTGACCAACCAATTTTGGACATTATTTGTCCATCTTGCCAGTCAGAGAGGTCTTAATAATGATTTCAGGCCTAGCTGTACTTTCACTCATACTGACAAAGCATAAAACATATTCATTATATTAAAGGTATTATATTAATAAAATATATTGCCTATTTGATAATGTTATATTTCTGGAAATATAAAGAAAGTGCAGTAAATGTATATCAGCCAAATAAACAGGAGATACAACCAAATTCACATGACTCATTTTAGAAGCATCAAATTGCTAATTAATGATCGTTAGCTAAGCCCTCTGCACTACTGTTGCTACAACTACTGTTGCTTTTTGTTATGCTGTAACGGCGGCAGATTTACTCCTTGAAAACCTTGGTAAGTTTCAAAACAATGTGTCCTTCACTGCAGATGAACAAGCTATTTAAAGTTTAGATGAAGTGAAAAAAGCCTTTTCAAAGATTCAGATCACATCCCCAGTCCTATACTTAAAGGTCCAGTGTGTTAGATTTATCAGGATTTATTGGCAGAATAGAATGAAGCACATCTACCAGCACATTTCACCAGCATTTGGCTGGTGGCTGGGGCTAATTTTGGACCCTGCTTATGATCAAAATCCAATCATGTTTTCTTTACATAAAGCAAAATACCAGTGTACTTAAGTAGGGTTGAACCAACCAGTTTCAACCAGTAATATCATGACATCCAGCCATCCATCAGTCTTCAACTATAATTTGCAACAACATGGTACCTCTGGTTATGACACGCCCACTCAACAATCAAATCAAACTGCTACCAACGTTATGTCCTGCCTGCCTATCCTGTTTCATTCAGAAATACGCATATGTCACAATACAGAAGCTAGATACTCTCAAAATGCTGTTTCATCTAGACTTTAATTCATTCCTTACACTTTTGCTCATGTGTTGGGTTTTGCAAAGACTAAAAAAAAACCCACCACACTTCACACTCTTTAAATGCAGAGTATTGCTCTTATTAGAGCCTCATGTACACCACGTCAACACGTGAAGAAATGCAAAGCCTGACAGGCTTTCCTTCCTTAGTTACAAAAGCTATGATTGGGCAATCACTGCCCAGGGGAGGGGTTCAGTCAATTGAAGGTTATCATAGTATAAATGGTGCTTAAATCAAACCGTACTTACTTACTGATTGTGCTTGCTGGATTTTCAAAATTCACATTATCTCTATCTCTGTACCTCTCAGAACATTAGTAGGTGGCTGTCAATTTTATACATCACAGATGCAGAAACTAGAATTCCTACGGTTTGTTTCTTGTGTGCTCTGTGAAGGAGGCAGATTGTGCTGCCCAGCCTCCAGAGTGGATTCACTGTGACACTGTCTCTTCGAGGGCCTCATGAAGGGAGGCTCGGCTCCCCTCAGAATGGCCTGGGAGCTTGTCAGTGGGCTGCCTGTCAGCACACAGTCAGGCTGCGGACGTTTGATGTACCGCATGAGGATGAGAGGACAGATGGGAGGAAGGGATGGAAGGGAGATAAAAAAGGAGGTAAGAACAGGTGAAAATAACACATGTACCAAGGGAGGGCAACCATTACGAGGTTTATTATTCCCTTTACAGCCAAGATTTTTATCTATGACAGGTGGCAAAATCCTGGAAAAGCTGTGTTGAGTTGCCAGAGGAACTGATTGATATAGTGACACAGTCTTATCTTTACTGTATATGGTAAGACAAGCAGGCACAAGTGGGGTTGCTAATTAGACAAGTATTGACTGGATCAACGTTTACTGCATAACCTTGGGGTAAGAAAGACAGAAAAGGGAAAGATTTTCCAATTCAGCCCTGACAATGTCACGAACCGAAGGCAATGGGGATATAGACAATCCCGCAAAAGTTAATAAGGTCTTCTTCTAAGCCAGGCTTTGTGATCACAAAAAAGCACAGTCGCCACGTCCCACTGGGTGCCAGTAAAACATGACATATTCTGCTATAATGGCATTATAACATTCATTTTAAGTGCACCCTGAGAGTGACAAGGAAATTGTAATTAAACACTGCTATGTAGTAAAATTACAACATGCTCAAACTCATACTAATCATGACCTACATTTTAAAAGACGTGGAAATTCAGAGCTCCTTCTCTTTGCTGCTCTTTTCTCAACCCTTTTCAGGAAGACTAATACTGTTTCTGCTTCAATTACATGACCGCAAGAAAAAAATAATGGTCTTTTGGCACTTTAAAATGCATTCTTGGTGTCCTCATTATATCTACATAAATATTCCAACTCACACAGCTGCATTCCTACATTATCCCGGCACATGGAATGTCCCATTCACACCCTGCTGTGTCTTTCTAATAGGCCTTCCTCTGTTCTCTTATTTATTCAGGGTGCCTTAAACTCCCTCCACTTGTAACATTAGACACATCAGAACATGTGTGATGTATGTGCTGGATTACATGACACAGGATTATGTAATTAGGATACAAAAAAGATAACTAATCCATTAGTGACAAGTTAGAAGTTACAGAAAAGAAGACATAATCAGATTACAGATACAGTTAGTACAAAATGGGGTTTATTTGCAGGATTACCATTTCAAAATAAAGACCTAATGTATATACGACCATGTGCAGTGTGCACACTACAGTTTTCAATTCATTATCATGACCTCTAGTGAAAAAAATGCTTCACTGGGATGGAAATTTCACCGTTATTTTGTCCGTTACACCCTTCAGCTATAGCAACAGAGACCAACCGTTAACATTAGCTACACAGACCAGCCATTAACATTATCTTCATAGACCAACCACTCACATTCACTATACACACTAATTGATAGCATTAGCCACACAGAAATCCAGTTAGCTACTAGCTAATCTGTCAATACTACTACTACTACTACTACTACTACTACTAATGATGAAATATATTATTATATTACAATATTTGGGGACTGTAGGTGGTGACGCTGAGGACCAGGATGGTGTGTTGGAATAAGTTTAGGGGAATTTACTTTCAGTTTGAGCGTTAAGTGTGAACAGCACACCATATTTGGTATTGAGATAATCCAAATGTAATGGAAAGTAATCAAGTTACATTACTTTAATAATGTGATACTTGGATTAAATTACTGAGTACATTTTTTTAAGTCATTAGTAATTGTGTCGGAATACATTTTTAAAGTTACTCTCCCAACCGTGTGTTTGTGGCAGACACGATCACAAAGTGTAATGATTATCCATGTTTGCCGCAGTCCAGCACATAATCAGCCAACATGGGCGGTGTAGGTGACTGGCCTCCGATCTCTGGTGCTTTGGGAGCGCTCCAGCCACACTGGAGGCACTGCACCATTTGTTGCCCTAATTAAGAATTCATTGGCCACTAACGATGAGTTCTGACCTCCATTTCCTGCACCTTTGTCTCCCCCACAGCGTAGTAAATCAGCCTAGAGGGTTAGGCTTGACACACACACACGAAAAGAATGATTGGTACACCGTGGCATGCAGCAGAGAGAGGAGGAGCTAGCAGAGAAGAGGAAAGAGAAAATGCAGAAGAAGAAGAATAAAAGGTAGATGGAGGGGGGAGGACACTGAGTAAAGTGAAAATAAAGGGGATGGGAAGAAGGGAGGGCTGGCCAGCCTCCAAAGTCCGTCGTATAAAGATGCAGAGTAAGGCTGGCATTAATATGGAGCCTTGGGGAACGCCTCTGGTACTGATAAACACATCCAACTGTCTGTCTGAGCTCTGTTATCTGTTGCACTGCGCTGTATACACCACTGTTACCCCTGTGGGAGACAGGAACACCACTAATCTCCCCCTGAGGTGACACTTGCACCTCGGCATTCCCCAGATGTTGGAATGCTGATCCCTGTTATTACTATTTTCGTCGCTGCACGCGCTCACTAGAGCTGTGATCCAAGGAGCTGCCTCATACCCATGTCATATGACAGTTAATTTTCTGTCAACCTTTTGCTGAACCACCACAACTAGTTGTAGTTATCACATATTAGAGTCAACTGAGTCAGTGGGTGACAAAATATCATTGACGGGTGACAGTTAGAGCACCCAAAGGATGATATCTGTAACACAGTGAGAGAAATTTAGAGGGAAATTCTGCTATTTTTCAACTTTTTTCCAATCATGGTGGCTAACTTCTGTGCTTACTTTTTGTCTGACTAAGAGACAAGCACTTGATAGGGTTTATGTAAAGCTCAAGTTTATTTGAAAAGCTTTAAGGAGGCTCTCAAAATGCACCATAATATGTGTTATTTTGCTGTAGCCCATCTCCGTCTAAAACGGAGGTGGAAAGTTAGCATGAACCCTTGTCAGAATGCCCACAATTATGAGAAAAAGACCCAGGTTTAAAATCTGTTAATTTTCCAGATTCCAAGACAAAGTAATTTAAATTTAGATATCTAAGTTATTGAATTTACTATGTATTCATTGTACACCAACAATGTTTCTTTTACTCACTTAAAGGGGCACTTCACACCAAAATCAAAAATACATATTATACTATACCTGTTTTTTTGGGGGGGGTTTTGTTTGTTTTTTTGTTTTGTTTTGTGTGTGTGTGTGTGTGTGTGTGTGTGTGTGTGTGTGTGTGTCTGCGAGTTTGGGAGATATTGGCCACAGAGATGTTTCTCCAGTATAATGGGACTAAATAGCATTCAGCTTGTGGTGCTCTAATCACCAAAAATACATCTGAAAAAGTCAAAACCAGTTTCTCTTTCCATAAATAATAAAGCAGTTACTCAAGAAAATCCACAGACCTTGTTGTGAGCAGTTTCATATAAGTATGTACAAATATTTCAAGCCATTTAGTCCAATTATACTGGATAGGAGGCAGACATCTCTGGCTGACATCTCCAAAACTCTGCAACTCACACCAAAAAAAATCTAGATGGATAAATAGCTCTACAAGCCAAGAGAAAAATTCTGTATCTCTGGTTTAGGGGTGAACTGTGCCTTTACACTTTGTCACGCGACTGCTTGATGTTTTCGAATCATGTCATGTAGCTGAACATTATCAGACCCCGTATGAATTATTCTGAAATCCTACTAGATATTCCAAAGTGTTCCAAGATACCAAGCATGTCAGGATGAGTTATGAGGAAATGTCCAAAAGAACGATGCACAAACCATCAACAAAATTACATTTGGTGTGACACACAGCTATAAAGACGTGGTGTCTTAGGTTTGAATATTTCATTTGGTGTAAGCATGTTATAGCTTCACTGAAGTGTTCCAAAAAGCAGAAAATGAATACAAATAAGATACTGACACATTTTCTTAACTCTTGGCAAGAAAAGGAAAAGGCGTATTTCCTAAGATGTTGACCTATTCCTTTAAGTAATTAGTTTGATTCTACTCTTATCAGGGGTACAATTAATTAAAAATAATGTTGTTCAATAACAGGTTCATCATGTCATGTTTGGTACTTCCCCCTTTCATAAAGGGTACACTGTGCTACAGTAACATCACAGCTCAGACTTTAGACTGACTATCAGCACTGCTAATAACGATTAGATGAATTATCACTGTCTTTATGATTTTTTTTTATTGTTAAACATGTTACTGTGCTTTGTAGATTTGTTTCCCTCTCCTGCTTTCACCTTCCAGTCTGTACCTGGCTTGGCGTCTATTGGTGATACAGCTACTCTTATTGCTGCAGATGGCAGAAAACAAAGAGATATATCCTCTGCATAAGCATTTCCCACTGCCAGAACAATGTCAACTGATTTAAACTGCCACGGCTTTCCTGTCACCACAGGCAGGGCTGGGGCCAGGGCTGGATATGCTTGGCTGAATATGAGCAGGACAGATTGCTCATTCACGCAACACAACGACGAAGACAGATCCTTCAAAGTCCCTCACTTGCACGCGCACATCCAAATGCACTGACTGGCACGCAAACAAGCATCCCTCACTGCCGACACACACACACACACAAACACACAGCTCGGCATGATAGATGGGAAAAGACACAAAGGTCAGCAGTCAGCAGGGCTTCACTTAGACAGGACTCGGGTTCTTTTACATCACCTTGACTTAGGAGATGGAGCTGACCCAAACCGATCTTTTCCACAGCCGTTGCACTGTAATATACAGTGCAGGTCAGCAATTGTTTTAAAGGGCTAGAGTGCTAAAAGGCTTCCAGTATCCCACTGCTATTTAACCTGTGCTGTGCTGTCCACCGCCACAACCCGACTGATTCTCACTTCCTGTCCTCTGGCATGTGAAGAAGGGATCCCATGTGGTTGTGAATGACATGTGCATTTATCTCGTCCCCGTTTGCAGATCAGCACTCCCGTCACTGTGATGGTATATCTTGCTGAAAAGCTACCCTCAAGGGGAAGTGATATACAGAACATATCATCCACACACACACATGCGCGCGCACACACACAGGCATGATTACACAACCTGTCACAGAGATAGTGAGGTGACTGGTTGTCACACCCGTTGACCCTCTGTCTTCACTGTGCTGTAACCACATAACAGCCACTATAAGAAAATTAAAGCTAACATACGTCATCATTCATGAGAGCTACTCTCTATGGTATCATCTCATTAATTTACCCAACAGTCAAAATACATAAAGATTCTGAGTCTAATTACACATTATCATCTTTATCAAAGATTTTCAGGTTTGCAAGTTTGTGCAATTGTCTCTGGATGACCTTGAAAATTCCTGGACTTGGATTCACGTTAAGGAATGAAAGAACCTGTGGCAGGGCAGATTATGGTTAAGCTCCTCTTAAACAACTTTATTATCTCAGACTGACACAATCACACGTACGGTGTAGAGCCAGGATCTCATTAGAGTGCCTTTAATTGGCCTGACCTTGGTATGAGGTATCAGGGGTCAGAGGTTCACATGACATCCAGAAAACACAGACGACCTTAGTGTGAGAACTGTCAACAGGTTAGCTGACTGAATGAAAATGAACTCTTGTCGTGCTCCCACATGACCAAACCGCCTATTGTCTGCAGTGGTTCTCAAAGTCTGTACATGATATGTATAAAAACTGAGGACCGTGTGGATCCAATCTTGATAGTTTACATAAAGCTGCACTAATCAATGTTTAAAAAATAAAAAATAAAAAAAATAAAAAAATTGGGTTTTATGCCCCACCAAAGTTGAAGTTGGGGGTGCAGAGAACCCCCCAATCTTGGGGCAAAGCAGGAAAAAATGCAGTTGTAAAATAGTCATAGACTAATAAATTTAATGGGCATATATTGGATGTGTTACCGGAGGAGCACACCAAACACTTTAAATTATTATGTAACAAGCACAAAGTGCCATGAATTTAAACACCTCTGATTGTTAATGCTGCTAATACAGTAACTTGTGGCTCTACCATCTGAATGAGATGGACAACACGATGTCTGACACTAGCTTTGTGTGGAAATACTTCAAAATATTTAACAATACAGATGCAAACTGTGCGCTACGCTGAGTGATAAAATCCGCTGGACTGGGGTTTGCTGCAACATTTGTAATAAGGATGACAAAATCTCCTGAAGAATCCATCCAAAGCCTCACACAAAGTGAGTGAGAACTTTTTTTTAGAGTTTTACTTTTGAACTTTCAGTGATCATTAACTTTATTAAGCCTACTTTGTTGAACACTGAAGCGTGCCTTACTGATCAAAATGTTGGTGATAACAAAGGGGTTACATCCATCATTTCTTTTCAGGTTGCCTGATGGAGATCTTCACTCTACTGAGAGCACTTTTCTAGTTTAATAATGTGACAAGAATATAACTTTAACTACTGGTACAAGAATTAGGGCAGTCATTTTTCAAAGGACATGAAACAAAATGTGTGTTTTTTAAAGGATGAAGTGGAGTTAATGGCCATGAAAATATGTTGTTCTACTTTAAGTGCATAATAAACCCATGATCAAAGCTCATGTGTTACTGACATTGTTTCAGTAAACAGAAATGCTTTTTTGGTTAAATGGGCCAAGGCAGCCTGAATGCGTTTATTCAGTGTGGGCTGGATTCTGGTTTGTGTTTATCTCCCATGCCAATCTCCACTGAATAAAGCACGAACACTATGGCAAATTGGGCTTTTGAAAACATGGGTTCACTGAAGAGCAAACTAACATTGTTGTTGCTCTGGTTTGTTTGTAGGCCAAGAGCATTACCAAGCACGTGATCAACATGGCAGCCCTCATGAGTAACTGCAACCACGCAGGCGCTTCTCTCGAGGTATACGGTTCGTTCTAGGACACATGGCGGGCACTACGAGTCTAACAGGGAATAAGCTTGGCAACCTGCAGCCTCAGGTTGGAAAAGAAGGCTTAAAGTAACAGGATTGGGGGAGTTTACAATCTGAAGAAGGGATAGTAAAGTGGATTACACTGTAAATGATTTGAGATCTTTTTACCAGCATGTCTCATCAGACATCAACAACTTGATGCTCCTTTAGCAGTGTTACGCAACACGGGAAGCACACAGCATGCATGTGAATTGACTGCTTGACCATTCATGTCCTTGCTGGATTTCCGCCTTAGATCACTCACATTATATACACCACACAGGACAATACATCAAATCAGATCAATTCATCTACAGCATGCGGATGGCGATATGCATGTCATTCCGTAGAATTATGTCAACGGACGCTTTGCTAAGCGTTCCCATCAGCTGTTGTATGCTGCTGCATGTCAACTTAAACTCATCAGTTGGCGGCAAGCATTCACTGAAGTGTTGTTTCCCCAGCTGTGGATTAGCAAACAAGGGAGCAGAGATCTTCTTGGCCATGGCTGTCAGTGTGGCGAGATAGACGGTGTAATTAGCGCTTAGTGCCAGCATCCAGGGCAGATCCACTGACTGGTGGGAACCCACTGGGAGAGAGGAAGATGCTAGCAAAAAGGGCTAGAGGCTGACTGACAGTGGATGGGACGGGAGAGGCAGGAGAAAAAGAGGGAAGAAGAGAGAAAGAGAGGCCGACAATAATGAGTTGCAGCTCTGGGCTTCTGAGTTTTTCCTCCTCTTTCTTTTCCCTCCCTCTCTCCCTCCTTGGCACTGCATCGAGGGTGATTGGGCCTCCAGTGCTGTGATGTCCCTTTTAGTGCATGCAAGTGTCTGTTTTGACTACATGGAGAGGCAGAGGGGACTGCCACTGAGAAACGCGCATTACAATAACACCCATTTTCTCATGTATTATGCATGTCCAGTCAGCATATTTATGCCAGATAATGGGAATGCAGCAAAGGCGTGCTCACATGGAAGGGCTGTTTTGCATGTGTGCAGTCAGTGCAGTTTAACAAATAATGTTCAGCGTGCAAATAAGAAAGCTAACTACAAATGATTCTAATTAAACCAAAAGCATAACAAAATAATATTTTGTTTTTTTAATGACAGTGATTTAATATGTCAGGGACAGGCAGCCAATTAGACACATGCACTCTGCACCAGCAAAAGTAGGCATTTTGGAAAAATATGCGAGGCTGCAAGGATGGAGATGAATATGGAACACAGAGCTAACAAAACACTATTTTACAGACACAAGAAATGTAAGCTCTAGTGACATAGCAACCTTATAAACTTAAAAGGGATGGTTTAGATTATTTGGAGTGGTGGTGTATGAGGTACTTTTTGATAGTCAGTCTGCCTAAATCTAGCACTTCAAAAAGTATTTCATTTATTTCTTTTATAAGCAGTGATGGCAATGATGCTGCTGAACTAAAACTCATAAAGACTGACATGTGGCATGCAATGTTGTTTTTGGAAACATGAATCATGATTAACAGTTTCTCGAAGTGTCTGATATAACTTTCCCCATTGTCCAGTGTTTGAAAATATTCAAAATATAGTGTACAATTAAACTGTTGTTGATTTTTTACATGGACCTTTCTTTAAGTAACAAAAATATGTTTTGTTGCAGACCCTGTCCTCTGCAGTTCATTGCTAATCTGACTACATCACTACTCCTGCTGCTTCTCCAAACCGGGGATATGCTGACCACCATCTAATACACTGACTATGGATAATTACCTCATACAATCCCACTTCAAATAAACTGAACTATCCCGTATACAGTATATGTAACATCCTGGGTGATCCCCTATGTTATGTAGTTGCCCCATGAGAGTGGACGCTGACTGACTAATTCAGCATAATGAAAGGTCAGTGTGACAGAGACCCGCCCTCTCTCCTGGGAACACCGTGACAAGCAGTGTGGGCTAAAGCATGCTGCTGTGTGCTTGTGACATGATGTACTGTTGTGCCATTTGTTACACACATCTGCAGTGAGAAGTGCAAGAGAGGTGTAGTGTGTTTATGTGTGTGAATGTTGTGGGTGGGTGTTTTTAGGTGTGTTCCTGTTGGTGCTAGGCTGCTTAAACAGCACATCGTGATTAACCTGCAGGTCAGTCGGGTGGTATTAAGGCCATCACTCCAATCCCCACATATTCATCACAGGCTCTGGGCCTGGATTTACAGTGCTAGCCCCTGCCTGACAGGTTAAGGCTGGGCTTTCACTGGGCAAGAAGCTGCTGTTTTTGCCTCTAACTTATAGCATGTGGTGCTATTTGGCACAAGATTCATGGCCCTCCTCCCTGCAATACTTCAATACTTAAGACTGATGAAAATCTGCGATCAATAAGCAAATAGGAACTGAAAGGGCAGTCGGGATCTTAATTCATTGGGATGTGAGGCTAGGGTGAGCCATGCTGTGATGGGACTCTGGATCCACAGTAGGTGTTCCATCAATCCAGTAGCTGGACACCAGCCGACCTGTTTCCATTTGAACTGAAAAACCAGGGCGTGGAAAGTCTTTAAGAACCAATCACCATTTATTACATCTCACTCAGAACCTATTTGGCCAGGCAAGTCATTAACTGTTAAATAAAGATGTATGAACTAGAAATCACAAGCTAAAGAAAGTAACTCCAAAATAAAACAAAATAATAAAAACAGATTAAAATAACAAAATTACGGAGCCCAGAAGTGGCAATAAAGAGAAAACAGGTCATGTTCTACTACATCATGTGCTCAAAATGATACTGCATGTGCACAATTTGCTGCACAATGCAGTGCAGTGGACTACACGCCCACTTTGATTCCCAGGGAAAACCTGCTATTTTTTTGGTTTCAGGTGGGAACCAACTTTTCAGGTTCCGAACCAATTTGTTTTTGGTGGAAATGCTCAGAACGGCACCAAAATTAGGTGCCTGAGCCAGAACAGAGCTGGTTCCATGTTGGTGGAAAAAGGGTCCACAGAGAGCCAGCACAACAGACCAGCCTTCCTCCCTGAGGCATGAAATGCAGTGCACCTGCTTCAAGTATGATGCGAGGCATGTTTTGTACATCCATATATTCTTACATGTGAATGCAGTGAGCTACCAAATGCACCAACTGTAATTTGCAGAACCTTGACAACCTTGACTTTGCATCAGTTTCTTCATCACAATAAAGCCTACACTGAATGCACAGGTCAGCTATTACTACACAACTAGTACACCCACCCTGCAATAAATGCATAGAAAAATGCACACAACTCATTCAACAATACTGTTAGCTATCCCCTAAATAAAAAAAAGAGCTATGTGACATCTGTTTTTATGTTATCAAAACTTTTCAGTGTCTAAGTCATTGTCTATGGGTTTGCTCTGTTATATTCTAAATAATCATGTTCAATATAGTTTCATTTTGGCAATGGTAAATATCATGAAATTATGACTTTACACACTCTAAAATCACAGGACAAATTATGCGAGTCATTCATGTTGTCTACATTCTTCCAATTTTACACATCGATGGCAATGAGCTGCCAAGTGCACCCACTGAAGGACTATCAAGTGCCCACAAATTAATAAAAACATGAGAGCAAATTGAATTGTGTGCGCACAGAATTGCATTTTAAGCACTCAATGTAGTAAAACGTGGCCTCAGTATATATACGAATACGAATACGAATACGAATACGAATACGAAATACTTTATTGATCCCCAAGGGGAAATTCATTATATTATATTTATTATATACTATATATGTATATATATATATATATATATATACATACATACATACATACATATATATATATATATATATATATATATATACATATATATGTATATATATATATTTTTCTGTATGGCAACTCTGGGGCATAATTGGTTCAAGCTTTTAAATATCAATCATGTGAAGTCAGCAATTAACAAAGACTACAGTTTGTCTGCATATATAAGGAAAGAATTACATACTTAATGCCACTAGCGATGGGGAAAAAATGGGAAAAAAAACCCCCAAAATCATCAACTTAGTAAGCAGCTCTTATGTGTAAATATATAAAGCAAAGGTTCAGGCCTGTAAAAACCAGGAAAATCAAAGCATTAGAAATATAGCAGAAAAATACAGAGAAGTAAATAATGTACTAATATTAGAAGTCTGAGAAAATTACTTTCGTAAGGAAAATTAACTACTCAAACATATGGAGAGGAGACCCTGACTGCACAGGGATGCTGAATATCAAATGACTCAAATCTGCCTGTTTGTCTACAAGGAGAAGATTGATGAAATCAACAAATCACAGCTGTCAGAGGACAGCAGGATTCATGGTTACTAAATCAGAGCAGGTGAAGATTTATAACCAGGCTACAGTCTAATCCCTCAAACTGGAAATCATACGCTCCTCTGGCACAGAACTGTGTCAGAGGTCCAGGGAAAAGAGGGGCAAAATACGAGATAACACTATGAGGTTAAGGGGTAGAAAATATTGCATTGCTTGCAGGTATAAAGAGCACAAAAAACATCAGGTTACCAGATGTTATGTGTAGCTTTAATATAATTACATGACGATATTGGATTTGGTATACTGGTGAAAATTCATGTAATGACATATGAAAGGGCCCCATCCCAAGTTCACATTTCTTTCTAATGAGGAATCTGGGGCCTCAAGGTGGGCTCAACCAACAAGGTCTGTCACAATTTGAGACAGACAATCCAGCCCACTTTAAGTAGTAGTTGGCCAAGTATGCAGAAAAAGTCCCCCAAGCTCTGTTTTTCATTAATCAGAACTACCTATTGCAGTTTTTGCAATTACAAGTCAGAGCACACCAGGAGAGACTGCACGAAAGTGTTATTCCCATTTGCAGCTTGTTGTACCGAGACTACAGTTGACACACAGTTCTCAAAGAGAGATCGGTGAGGAAGTGAGATGCAGCCAGGAAGAGGATATGACAGCAGGCTTCCTGTCCTACCTTCATACCAACAACCTGCATGTTGTATGAATTAGTTCATTTGAAACACACTGAGACCTTCAATTTAAATCTTACCCCGCAGAAGAAATTCTGCGCTCCCTGCTATTCCCAATCCAGAAAAGAGACCTATCTTTTGAAACCTGTTGTTTTTGTGAGGGGTGGGGTCATCTCTCTCTGCCTCTCTCGCACATACACACAGACCCTATTCTTAGCGACAGCGGCAGAGAGAACTAAACCTTCAAAACTCTGGTTACACTTCATTAGAGTCGATACGGACAATTCTGGTAGCCACAAGTGCAACAAGACTTCTGCATGTGAGGAAACACAACCAATGCTTCCAAACATCCAGCCAAAGTACATGACATACAGGTGGAGAACACAGTGCACAGCTTTTAAGCTTTTAGCTCGTAGTTCATTTCTCACTGTCTCATCCCTCTCAGGTATGTCATGTATGCTAGCAGCCTAGACCCCACAATGATTTAACTAAATTATATACAGATGAGTCACTAATTAAAAGAAACCACTAGCCAGCTCATTGTTTAGCTATGAATACAGGTGCGTTCATAAATTCCATCTGAAATGGCAAAAGCATCAGTATGTCATTCAGAAATTCACATTTTCTGTTTCAGAGCATCCTCAGTGTGGACTGACGGAAAGGTCACATCATATTGTTAGCTAACGTTACAGGCTAGCGATTACATTTCAATGACTGTATGAGGTAAATGAATTAGCTAATTTTTATCTACTATGGTTTTTGGTGAGGGTCTAATCAGGAGGGCATACCTTGAGAGCTGGGTCATTCATAAGTTCCATTACTCTTTTATTTACTCTTTTATTACTCTCTTGGGCAGGTCACTCTTGTAAAAGAGAATCGTTAAAGTATGATCGATAAGCAATATCGCTAAGAGTAGTAGTACAGTTGAAATCTTAACCATACCAATCCTGAGACAACACCACTTTTAAACAAATGTGTCAGAAGTAAAGATACAATTATTCATATACACAGGATTTACCTGAACTTCTTGGACCGTCTTGACAATAGGAGCACATTTAATTACTTTGGGAAAGAGCTATGAAAAGAGGAGCTTTCAAAAAGCCTTTTTGAGCCCTCAGTGACATCTGTGACATAACCACCAACATATATATGACTACAAAGCAAAATAATGCAAGGATGGATGAATATCTACTGATTTGCTTCACAGAAGGACTCAGTGAGGCATCACCCATGTTTACCGTAACTACTGTGATGTGACACGTTTCATCCTCGCTATAGGTTTGATGCCCATAATCTGTGTCCTGGCTTGCAGCCCGATTCCCTCATCAGAGAAGAGGGTGGAAAGAGGACGAGGTGTTTTTTGTGTTCACTCACTCACAGACCCACAATTCTTTAATCCATACTTTGGAAATGACAAATTGGCAAAGGATGAGAAAGAGAGATTTGGACTTAGGACAAGAAACACCATGCATACACTGAAAGCTAAAAGTGGCAAACATTTGAAATAAAACCAGCGAGTTTGTGCATGATACTGTAAATCTATTAAGCACTGCATAAATTACAAAAGCTCCAAAAACAGGCTCTAAATGTGGATTCCCAACAACCAGAAGCTCCAGTTAGTTGTATTTGCACAGGGTGGGAAATTAATTACAGCTTATACAAACAGTGACAAGATCAAATCCCTCAACACGTGACCGATGGCTACAGGGGGAATTTGTGCGCTCTCGTTAAGGCTATAATTAATTAGCTGCTTCTGGAGATCGTCACAAACACATTTAGTGAAATTAATCTTTCTTTTTTGTCTCTTTCCTCAAGGATAGACCAGATTTCTCTCAGGTAATTCACCTCAATTGACCTTTTGTTACTGCACCTCAGAAGGAAAAAAAAAAGTAAGAGTGCACTCAAGTTGACTGTAATATCCGCGGTACAATTTCTGCATCAGCTCTCAGTAACAATTCCACCACTATCACGTCTATCTGAAAGCTCAGGAATCTCTATTTTAATGTGGAGAGAAAGGCCTCAGAACGACATTAAGCTCTTCACATCAAAGAAAGAGAGTAAATGGTTTTCTGAGGGCTTTTCTCTGTGGAAAGGGAGGAGAAGAGGCTGATAAAGCATGGCAGAACTGCATCGCAGACACTGAGATTGAGATATCGACCTAATAATGTACAAAGAGCCCCTTGATGTACAATCTCTCTTTGCCCGTATCTCGTGCTTTTTTGTCTCTCTTTTCACTTCCGACTCCCTCAGTTTCTTTTCCGCTCCCTGCCTCTTTTTTAAGGCCTGATTTTGCACCTCCCAGGAGGTTGGAGAAACTTCTGAAAGTACACTCATTTATCCCAATGAGTGGCTTTCAAACTCAGCTCATCCGTCAGGGAGTGACACTATTCCAGAGTCCAAGGAGGAGAAGGAAGGAGAGAGACAGATGGAGGGAGCTGAGTGTGTAAAAGAAGGGCGGAAAGACGCTGATAGAGTAGCAGAGGTATGAGAGAAACAGAGCAAAGGCGAAGAGATGAGAGCTACAGAGTATGAGAGTGACTCACCTGCCTCAGCAGGAGAGCAGAGGAAGGACGAGCAGGTGATAAATACAGCAGGATGTCATCCCAGCGCCCTGGAAAGCTTTTCTTACGCACTTCCTCTAATTTCTGCAGAGCTCCACACCATGGAAACAATACACTGGCCCCGTAGAGTCACTGCAAATGCAGACTCGCATCAAACCTGCACTTTACCTATTGTGCACCATTGTGCAGAGTCATAAATTAAGAAAAAGGGGAGCATTTTTACTTGTCACACTAAGCGTACTCTATAGGCCCGCAGCGCCCTCAATGTTTGATTGTTAGTTGACCGCAGAATTTATGTTTGATACCAAAAACAATAGTGTGTAAGGCAGGAATTCAACAAGTTATTGATTACATTTCAAGGGAAAAATTGCAGGAATTCCATGAGCCTGGGAGAAGCAGCAATATCAAGGTTTGCTATGGCAGTCAAACAATGGAAGGGTCTCACATGGAAGACATTCCTAAAGTTTGATCCATAGTTCTGAGTGATGCAGAGATACCACATGTTGTGAGACGTGGAGACAAGTCACTGACGACTGTTGATAGTTTAAACAGCCTGAGAAAGTTGAAGAGAGACTAAATGATCTGTTTCTTTTCAGTAATGCGCATACAACAAAGCCACCTCCACCACAATCTTCTGCTTACTGGCAATTGCACAAAAAATAGTCCCATTAGAGGGTAAAGTTGGCTACTGAAATCTGGTGCAAATGTGGCACTGGTTGCTATACGTCCAGTGCTGACTGAACCGACTTGCAAAGCAGATTTCAGTTCCACTTTTTCTACTGACATTGTTGCCCTCTGGTGTGGACGTTACAGCCGTCGCTGGTTAACATTACAGCAGCACTCTCTCTGCATGGCTCTGACAGCAGGTGATGTTAGCCTACCATTGCTACCTTTATTCTGGTTCAAACAACAAACTAAACTGTCTAAATTGTGGCTCGATTTCACTCAAAAGGATTCCACAAATGTTTAAAAACCATTGCGTGTGAAGGGGGGAAGCATGTGGCGACGCACTGGGATACAGTTGTGAGCAGAGGGATGCACCATGCTCAACTGTTTGTGTGACCTGATGCCAAACATATCAGCTAGAGGCATGGGTGTTCCTAGCTCCTGAGAAAAGATATAAAACACTACACTGAAGTTTGAAACTGGAGTTTGTAGAATACCAAGAATACTAAATGAAGAAATGCAGAAGAGGAAGAGCTAGTACACAAAACAGATTTCATATCAGTTGTTTAATATTTTAGCTCCAGACCGATGACAAGCAGCGTTGCTGAGTTTAGCTTGGTAGTTAGCCCAGACAAAGTTAGTTACAACTTAGCCCTCGAGCAGTAATTGAGTCTCCCCTGCCCTGTGCTCCCTGACCCTGACCATAGTTTTCGTGTTAAAGCAGGTTGTTATGGATTCAGCGGTTTGTTACACAAGCAGTTGTTAAAATGAAGTCACTCCATACCCTAAAAACATCTAACAGATGGAATTAAATGACAAGCCATAAAAGATCTATATTATTCTGATAGGTGGAACAGATGTGAAATGAATCAGTTTGATTTTCATATTTTATCACACAAATACTAGTTTCTCTACCTACTGAATATGTTAAACAAATGCTACTCAGTAATAATCCATAATTTTCTGTTTATTTCCCGTACAAAGAATTAATAAGAGCTTCAATGTGAAGACATAGAACATTGTGCACAAGTGTAAGATATTGTATGTATTACAATGTCCAGGGTGTGAGAGTTATGGGGGTCTATTAGCAGAATATGGCAGAACTGGAACATAATATGCATTATATTATGTTTTCATTAGTGTGTAATTACCTGAAAACAAGAATGGATGTGTTTTCGTTACCTTGAATGAATAAAGGGTGCAGGTTTTCTTTCATGAAGGCCACCATGTTGCACCGCCATGTATCTACAGTAGCCTAGAATGGACAAGATTGGGCCTTTCACATTTTCCGTGGCCACTAAAGGTTCTCCTTTTTGCAAGCTCACTGCTAAATGCCACTAAATTCTACACGCTGGTCACTTTATCATGATCAAGGAAAATGTGAAAATTAATCAGGAGATTGATTTTAGCAGATATTGTCCAGCCCTAGTGCACATTACTGTCGCACAGTACAAGTCAGCCCTGCCTTCATGCTAATGTGGGCTGTATTATCATTGCATCATCTAGCTCTGCATATCTGCATTGTGCAAACATATCAAATATCTAACCCACACAAGAGAACATGGTAATCATGACTGACTTAATTAGTGATTGGTTATTCCTGTTGTCTTCTACAGACAGGTGAAAGGCTCAGCTAATGAGCTTCCCACCCTCGCACCAGGAGTCATCCGGGAAAAGATCAAAGCATTCACACATACACACACACACACACACATACATAGAACACAAGGATTCACACCAGACGGATGTGCAGACTAGACAAGAACAGGAGTGAGAAGATCGGTGGCAATTAGAGCGTTGCAGACCACCTTGAAAAGCTTGGTCAGAATCAATGTTGGGATTAAGTCACCAATATACTACAAATGAAGCTGGTGTGTTCTCACATGAAATATGGTTTCCCGACCCCCAGTGTGATGCTGACGCCAAGACGAATACATTCCTGGTAGCTCAGAAAGATGTCCATCGCTGTGCCTGAATGCAATCTAACAATTTCTGCAAACAGCCAGTTAAACATCTACATTTAGACATAAAATAGAGAGTAAAATGTAGCATTTGGGGACAAAATCTTACTGTTGATTGCTTTTAAATGTTATACAAAAATTTGGATTTGATTCAAAACAGACCCATGGAAAAATAACCCAACATGCATAAATCATTTTCAAAAGAGGACCCTTATCCAAAACTTACCCAAAGACAGCTAATTGGAACAGACACCAGGATAATTAGTCAAAATCCAAAATGCAGCCGACCTGAACAGACCCTGATAAAGAGAGGACAACAATGCTGGCAGCACCATGACGTGCAAACGATTAACAGGTACACAGGGTCAAAATGAGTAGATATACACGTCAAGTTTCATTTCACAGTTTACACTCTCCAGGTGATAGTGAGTCTGCTCAGATCAATCCAGTTATTAAGCGCAGACCAGAGACCTGCTGGACTAAAATGGGACCCCAGTGCACCTGCTTAAACTGAATATAATCACATACTCAAGAACCAGGTTTGGTCATAAATAGTAGTGTGTATGCAAGCAGACCTGACACATTTAGAAAACAAGCGTATGGAGATCTTTATCTCATCAGAACCACAGCTACGTTTAAAAGGGACAGTTCACCCCAAAATCGAAATATTTTTCTTCTTACCTGTAGTGCTTTTTATCCATCTGGATTGTTTTTGTGTGAGTTGCTGAGTTCTGGAGATACTGGCCATAGAGATGTCTACCTTCTCTAAAATGTAAGATGTCAGTCGGCTTGCTGTGACAAGAGACTTTTCTGTTAAGTTTCTGCAAATGCCTTTTATTTTTTTAGCTTTGATCACCACAAGCCAAGTGTCATGTAGTTCCATTATATTTGAGTGAAGGCAGACATCTCTCATCTCCAAAACTCTGCAACTCACATCAAAACAATCTAGATGGAGGACCCCTTATCCAAAACTGGGAAGTAACAAAGTAAAAATACTCTATTATTGTGCTAATGTAGAGTTTTCAGGTATATTTACTTTACTTGAGTATATATTTTTGTGACAACTTTTTAATTTTACTCTCTACATTTTGACACTAATATCTGAATTGTCTCCTCCTTTCATTTTCAAAACAGACCCGATACTTTAGTTTTAATGCATCGGATGGGAAATTACTGATCATTTTTATTTTGCATCATTGTGCACCAACACGAATGGATGGGATATTAACACATAGAAAAGATAATTTCTTGGTGTGTCCATCGGTGTATGTCGACACAAAAGAGACAAAGAAGGAGCCTCGACCATGAAGAAAAGGTAAGGTTCAGTTTGCTTTGCACAGAAACATTCAGTAGAAATGTCCTTCAGAGGGCTGCTTTTCACTTTACTTCTACTTGAGTAAAGAATAAGTGTGCTTTCGCCACCTCTGCAGATGGATAATTACCTCTAAAAGATGAAAGAAAAAAATAGATTTTTGATTTGGGGGTGAACTGTATCTTTAAATTATCCCTTGCTGTCTGTATTATCAGCTCTACTTTAACCACAACCATTACTGTCACAGCCACTAGTCCCTGTCTTTGTTTTTAATTTCACCATGAATGTACCGCAGTGAAATTTCATTCAGTATTCTGGCATTTACACCTCGTCCGGTATTCAACAGCCTTTTAGTGCACAAAAATTTGCATTCATGTGAATATACTGGAGGGTTTATGCGAACACTCAGAGACGGCAGTGTGGGTCACAGAATCCTGTTTTAACACATCAGCGTAAAGCCAAATCTGGAAGTGGCACAGTTCTGAAAGGAATTAATTATACATGTGTTTTCATGGGATAATATGTCTCTTTTGCTATGGTCTCACTGGATATGAATGGTGGGGCTTGTTGACTGCGTCCTGCTCCTTAAAGCACAGGCCAGGTCAGTCGCTACCCATGTGGGATGACAGGTAACCCTGCTGATGTCGGCCTTTTTTAGAGGTTAGAGCGCGACAGGCCTGGAAAGATTCTAGGCATCTGCCCGTTGACATGAAATATCTGCCGTGACACCCTGTTGAGAGGGGGGTGATTCCATAAAAAATTCTGCTGACACCTGCAGACGTCGACTTCTATTACTCAGCAAACATCAGCAAAGTCATTTTCATTGGATAGTCTTCCAGTGTCACCTGTTTTTGTCTGCTCCACTTCTTTCCTCACTTCCCCTTTTCCTTCCTCCTCCTCTGATAAAAAAAGCTAAATGTAAAGATTGATTCAAAAATAAAGATATTATTCATCTTAGCATGTCATTCCGCTTTCATTTGTATTCATTTCTGTATGACTGTCAGTGTCTTCTTGCTCGAACAACCTTTTTGCCCTTTTCTCTTCTGTTTCGAGGATGAGGAAATTCTCAGATGTTCCTCTCTGTCCTCACTGTACCGCCTGACATTGGGTGGACAAGGGTCAGCAGCTACCATCAATAACACTGACAAGTGGTGTTTAGACAGCAACTCCACTGGCTTATAATAAATGACAGGAGTGTCATGCAGTTTTCCAGCACATGAGCTATGCAAGCACTTTTCTCAGATACTCTGCACTCAGAATAAATCTCAAACTCACCAAGACCGTTAACTATATACAGTGTTATATCCAACAAATATATACACAGCCTATGAACTGAACCTTACAGTGGCTCTAAGGCTTTGTACAGAGTGCAACGATCAGATTTGTTTCGCAAATCAGATCTTTAAGACAGACTGTCCATACTGTTATCTGCAAGTGATCAGATCAGATTTGTGTGTTCAGACGTGTCCAGTTGATGTGGTAATGACATACTGTAGGTATCAGTAAGTACGTAACGCCCTCCAAACAATCACTCCGTCAAGGTGGTGTACAGAATCCAGACAATTTACTTCAGTGCCCATCCACGGACTGTGTTTTCTGTGCTGTCCTTCATACTGCTCTGCAAGTAGCAGTATGGATTCTGCTCAGGTGCTCTGACGCACTTTCGTCACTCAGGATTTGACGTTGTCATTGTGTGACGCGTTACGAGTGACGCAAACACTTTAAAATCCAATTTGAGCTGCCAAAGCAGACAGACTGAGATGCATCTCTTTGGAATTGTATTTCAAACCACCTCCAAATGTTGCTTGGATCCAGCTGTTAAGAATCATATTTAATGTGGTTTTATGTTGTCCAGACTTTCAAAAATCAATCTGGATACACCAAAAAACAGATTTAGGCTGGGAATCTGAACAATGCCTAAAGGCATGGTTATGCACCAGCCAAAGTGTTGGCTGGTTGAACGGCATCTGAAACCTCCTCTCCCATCACCTCTTAGAACTGTAGAAGGCTGCGACTGACATTTTTTGCAACTAACGGACTAAACCGAAATCCCACATTCAGAACCACCTCAGACAGCAAGCGACCTGGTGTACAATGCTGAGTAAGGTTTGAACTTCTGTCTTCTGTCTCGCAACACATTTGGCTGTTGTCGTGTTTACAACCGAGTGCGAATACTATGAATGCCTTCCAGGAAACTGTCCAAAAGAGTGCACCAACAAAAACTACACTTTTGCCTTCCAACATGGTTGGACAACACATCGTACAAACTAGTTCTTTTCAAGCATACCTCCACCTTAATACTGTAAGAGAGGGTTTTCTCTGCCTTAACTATAAACTTACTTGTTACTGAATTAAACTACTTTAGTGTTGTGGGTAAAACAAGAGGACAGGGACAGCTTCATCTGTGTCACTCACTCCACTTTAATGTCTGCATCAAAACACGGCATCAGAAGTGGCATCTCACTTCCCACATATCACTCCGCCAGGTGGCGCCATGTCATACCATACAGTCCCAGATCTAAAACCAAAGAGCAGAACACAATATGCATAAATGTAGTTACAATTAATTAAATTATGTAGATGCAAAATGATGACCAGAGAAAAATAAGGTAATCTACTGGCTACATCTTCACAAAAATAAATCTCATCTTACAATATACTACAAATGGAGTATATTTTTTTTTACAGAGCAGCAGGTGGGTTTGATCTGACCATGAACAGTTGTTCTCGACAAACATTACAGTAGTAGCTTGATCCTGTTAATTCCTCCCCTTCAACACTGCTGCCTGTCTGGTGCTCAACTTCCCTACAGTAACAGCAGTTTTTCCAAACTTCCAATCTTTTCAGTCCTTTTTCAAGCAAAAATGTAAAACATTTGCTGGTTCCATCTTCTTCAGTGTAAAGATTTACTGCATTTCTTTGTCATTTATTTCAGTAAATGAAGAGTCATTGGGTTGGTTGGACAAAAGAATAATTTTACGGAAGACACTTTGAAATTGCGATGAGCATTTTTTTACAATTGCATTTACATTTTACAGAGTAAATGATTAACTGTGAAGAGAATCAGTAGATTAATTGGTACTGAAAATAATCATTAGTTGCCGCCCTGAAAAGGCTGCCCCTTCCTACCTTCAAGCCATGGTCAAAACACTTACACCTTACACATTACATTCTTCAGCCTCTGAATGACTGGCCACACCACACGATAGCACTTATGTCTAACTTCCTTTACAAACTCTGTAAGCACTTGTGTTAGATCACTGTACACAGCTGCAGTTCTTTGTTTGACAGAGATGCAACTGAAAATTTTGATGACATCCAGGTTTTGCTCTCATGGATATTGAGTCACTTTAGATAAAAGCATCTAAACACATAATGTAAGTATATAAGGCATTCATCATATTGTAAATCTCTAAATGAAGCACACTATAACTCATTGACATATACGGTACATTACCTTACAGAAATACAGCCCCGATATCAGTTTCATTAGGTCTGTCAATTATTACACATTTTTCTGTGTTGCCATGTTACCAGTAATGAAAAGCAACATTTTCGTTTTATTTCTTAGCCTCTTGCTCTTATTTTCCTGGTCCTTTTTCATGGAGCTGCAATATAATAATTTGCCTCAAGGCCATAAAATGTCAAAATGATTTATACTTGTGAGTAAAAGGCCATGAATCAATAATTAAATGACATTCGTTCCTTCAGAGTAACAAGCATTCCTCCAACACCATCTTATTTACTTAAGTAATTACTATAATCCTAACTCACATGAATGACAAAATGTTGATAGATGATCACATAAATACAATATTCATATGGTATGCTGCCATTGTGTTTGCACAAAGCTACATGAGAATGGCTCATAAGAAGATATCCCTTCCTACAGTCAGTGCAACACTGGTGGTGTCAGCAGCTGCTGCTGCCAGAGATTTATTCTTTACTCCAATGGCTTTACAAGGACTTTACAGATACTATATTCTCGTACTTGGCTGCTCAGACAAATGAGTGAGGAGGCAGGAACCGAGCTTAACAGAGAAGACTGAATCCGGGGGATCATACCGGTTCCCACTGGACCTCTAAGATCCTCCAGTCTTTTTCTGAACATGTAAACTGACCTCAGGGAGGGGATATGTGGAAGACAGACTGATGGATAAAGGAATAGATGACGGACATGCACAGTGCATGGAGAACTAACGTGTTGTTCTGTATTTGTACATTTAAGTATTTAAAGTAATAATTCAGATTCCTTCACCAGGAGCCAGTTACACCAAATGCAATTTTCCACTGTTTTGTACATTTCACATTTTATAACTATACATGTGAACTTTATTTGCACTGTCTTATATGTTTGCAGTGTTTAACACATTTCACATCTTAGATTTAATTGATACATATTGGTTATTTGCACTGTTTTCTATACTTTTTACACATTTTATACTTTACTTTATATTTTATTGATGCACATGGAGGCACCCGGTTCTCACATTAGTATTAGCATCCTTACCTTTATTCTTTTCTTTTTTATTACAGTGCCTGGCTTTTCCTTATTTTGTATCCCTCTTCTATTATTTACATGTCTTTGCTGCTGTGAGACTGAAATTTCCCCATGGGGATAAAAAAAAAGAGCTATTTATTTACCTACCTACCTATGGAAGTTTGTAAGTTCAACATTAGTTATAACAGAAGAGTATAGATCAGATCAGCCATCCAGGTTATTGTATGCGATGCTAAAGTAAGTCAAGGACAACTGGACAGGCTTTAGGTTTTAGAAAAAGGTTCACGTCTCATCTAACAAGCTGCAGAGGGTAAGGTGAGACCAGATGCACTTGTCTTGGCACTTCTAGATGTAACCTACTAAGTGGAGATTTACACATCACAAAATTAAAACGGGTCACCCTCCAATAAACTGGTTCCTCTGTAGAAATTAGCTGTTACTTGGGGCAACCAGACATTCCCATTTTCTGGATACAGTCCTTGTTTTCGTGGCCTGTCCCTGGCTGTAGCTGTCCCCCTTTTTTACTGTGCATTCAAAACAGACTGGGTAGCAGAGCCCACCAGTTGACATCTCTGTCAAGTGAATCCACAATATGGATCTTGTATTCTACTTTCATTTCATTATGAACTGAATTCATTGTTGTTGTTTTTTAATTAAGATATTCAGACATGCCAAAGTAGGAAAAGCAAAGGTGTATTTGTAAAATGTTGGATCTTGTATTAAGAACTTAGTTCCATAATTTGCCATGGCTTCACTCATCATGGTAGGCTGCTGTAAACTAAGATTTTCTGACATAGTTTACAAAGTTATT
The DNA here is from genome assembly GCA_034769285.1 of Lutjanus argentimaculatus. Classification (NCBI taxonomy): domain Eukaryota; kingdom Metazoa; phylum Chordata; class Actinopteri; order Lutjaniformes; family Lutjanidae; genus Lutjanus; species Lutjanus argentimaculatus. The sequence goes on along the minus strand of JAWZSL010000003.1, from coordinate 22,555,998 downwards.
TAGTTAGTACCCAATTTTATTAGTCGGTCTGCACCATAGCTTATTACAGTACAACAGTTAACACGGTCAAAATACACATTTTTCTTTCTTAGATAACAATACTGGAATATTTTAATGATATATTCCCAGCCGAAATCTTCAGAAATCTTCTGGTCACCTTATTGTTACTAAATATTTACACTTACTAACTGCCAGGTGTAGTTAACTGAACTAACTGACCTAACTGATAAAACCAACATTCACTTGCTAATATACAGCATATCTGACCTGACATTTGATTGAAATACTGCGTAATAACGATATAAATTGGGGAGACGTTACATTACAGTTTACAAAAATAACACAACAGACCTCAATTTACAAAACCTCATGCCAATAACATTAAACCAAATGACCAAATTAGCATGAAGTTAGCATTCTAAACTGCATGAATACTGCTAACATCATGTGTATGTCTGTGTGTGTGTGTGGGTACAGCGAATGTCATATGGCTTCATACTTAATACCACAAACATTCATTAATTCAACCTTGAGGGCCAATAAAATCAGTAAAGCAGAGGCTATTAAGAGTGCTCAAAATGGTGTGCGCATAATGGCTGCAGGGACAAGCTAATGTGCCAATATAGCCTTTTCATATTTAGATGTTGCTCATTTATCTTCTTCAACTTTCTGACCCCTTTTTCAACTCTAAAACACCCCCATCTTTGTCTTTTTAAATGCCGCTGACTTGGTGCCTTTTCTCAACACAAACATGAATCTGTTAAATTGCCACGTCTGTTTGCTCCCCTCTTTCTCTCCCCTTAAGATATGTCTCATAGCACGTCAGCTTCACATCCAGCAGCTGAAAAATCATTTTTGCCCCACTGTTGCTCCACCATCCAGAATAATTTATGCAAAGCATTAAATGTGACTATTTAGAGTCACCACTGTTAGAATCCAGTGCAAAGGGTTAGAATACCATTGACATGGTTACTTAACTTGAGGCCTCTGTTTTGATGCCTCTGCCCAGCGTCAGAAGGTTGGAGGGTAGCCTACAAGGTTAGTCAGGGTGACAAATATTCCCTCGACAGACAGTTAAAGGCCTGCAGATGCCATTTCACCATCTGCTATTCCCCTAGCCACTGATCTGTTCCTTCACACTTATTCTCAGCTTTTCTGACTGTGTGAGTGGGGACGCTGCATTCCAGTCAAAGTCGGAGGTCGGAATTTCACAATTGAGATTTACAACTTTCAAAGTCAAATGTAAACAAAAAACATGGCATAAGGAGACTGTAACCAGCTACCTATTGACACTGGTGACATACTTTGACATCAGTTTACATAGAAAACAGGTTTCTGGAGTACCAGCATGGAAGCTGCTGTGGGCAGGATCAGCGACAAAAGGTATTTTAGCCATTAATATAAGGACCAGGTTAAAAAAAAATCAATATCAAATTTTTTCAAGTGTATGCTATATTTAGAATATTTTCACTGCCTTTTCCAACACGAAACCACTGTTGCATGAGCCAAATTTTGCTCTCTCCAAACCAACCAAACTCTGCGGGTAAATTCATTAATTTTACCTCTGAAAACACATGGGCTGCTGGTAAACCGTTGCCTCCATCTATCAGCTTTTTGTGTAGCTGTGTGACTTTTGTGTTTTAAAAGGACAGTTCAGATTCACTGAAGTCGCACACAAACTAAAAGATCGAGACAGCAGTAGACCAGCAACTCCTGTGTTCTGCGAGGTAAAATGACTGATTTTGGTTGGTTGGAGTTTGGTTGGTTTGGAGAGACAGATGTTTGCCTTGTATAACAGCTGTTTCCCATCAGAAAAGCTGTTTGATAGCAAGGTAACCCTAACCCCATCCATAGCACCATATGCTGCAAGCTTCCATGCTGGTGCTCCTCTCTGCTTCTCCAAGCCAGAGACATTTAGTATTATTACTATTATTGGTAATACACTGACTTCCACTAAGTACAAAATTAAATAATCTCAACTATCCACTTAAATACAGGCAAGTATCATTTACATTGTCTTTTAGGTGTGCGCTTCCATAGGTGCTGCCATTGTTGTGTGACATCAGACAGCTGCTTTCATGATGTCAGGGTAGATGTGTTTTGAGTCTGACTTTGAGTGGCGCTCCATTGAGCTTTACCTCCTGGTGGGAGGTTGGAAATTTTTGAGTTCTGAGTTGTCTGGAACGCAGCATCATATGTACTTTTTTACTGTCCTTTCTGCACAGATGCAAATGTTTGTATGAGAATCCATCATCCGTCTCTGCCTAGCAATAAGCTTATCATGCTTCATCCCCTGCCTCCCTCTGCTAAAGTATTGTGTGGTTTGCGTATCACAATGCTTTTCTTCCTTTCCCTTTTGCTCCCAGCTCCCATTTTAATCATGCCGTGTCACAAATATGAGGATTATGAGATTTGCATTGTTTCCACATGAAGCAGACTGGGGGGCTATTTTTTAGATGTGTCAAAGTGATCGCTTTGTTGAAAACAAAAATGCACGTGCATACTCAAATCCAGACATGCACACACACCATACACACAAACATGTAGCTGTACAGAATTAGAGGTTTTAAATACAAGGCAGGGCCCACAGTGGGATTTGAGGGGGGAAGATCCCAGCAGCAGCAGCAGGAGCAGCAGGCTCTCGGCTTTGTCCAGCTCAGCTCTCTCAGCACACATCATTAATAACCTCATACAAGAGAGGAGAGAAGAACAACTGTTACTCCTTTTGATTTATGGCAGAGTCTCTGTATTTAAGAACGAGATCCAGAGTTTCGCAACACAGGGGCCCGGACCAGCGGTGAGTAAACCACAGTCCCCCGGTGTGCAAAGGTCAAGGTTTGTTTTCAGAGGGGTCATCTTGTGCTGGATCAGGAGACGGAGCGAGACACAAACAGAGGGAGAAGGTAGGGGGAAGGGGTGTGGTTTCCAGACTGCCATAACATCCTGTTTTCCGTTCGACTCCTGGAAGGTGTTTGTCCCTCCAGCGACTCTCTGTGCCTTTCTGTCGGTGCTATTTCAAGAGCTGCATGCCTATGGATAGATCAATACATACCCAGAGCAAACAGTGAGTACTGAGCGTATACCCGTCCTGCTGCAGTGCAGAGGGTGGGGGATGAAAGGTGTGCTAACTCCACAGTGTTCTGGGACACACTGTTCGAAACTCCCTTGCAGAGAGGTTTCCAGTTGGAGAGATCAAGAGAGCCGAGTCAGGCGAAGGCTTTAATGTTAAATAAACAGTATGGGAGTTCTGTTTGTGTTCTACCTCCAAACTTTATTCAGTCTCAGAAAGTGAAGGTGATACAACGCCAAATTCCAAAAAAGTTGGGACATTGTGTGAAATGTAAATACGAACAGAATGCAATCAGAAATTATTTTTGACTTGTGTTAAATTGAATACAGTACAAAGACAAGATAATTTCAAACTAATGTTGTCACAGTACTGGAATTTCTCAATTTAATACAATACCTTGAAAAATATCAATATTCTATTGCATTTTTTTGAAACCACGGGAAAATAGACATTATAACAAATAACATCAAGCGCATAAAATTATATAGATTTCTATTAAAAGATAAATATAACAAGGCTATAACATGACAATGGAGCAAAAGATAAATTGGTAAAAGGTAACAGTATCATGATTGGGTATTAAAGGGGCATCCTTGAAAGGCCCAATCGTTCACAAGCATGAATGATGAAATGAGAAAACTGTGTAGGCAAACAGTCTTACAGTTTAAGAGCGTTTCTCAAGACAAAATTGCAAGGAAAATTTAGGAATTTCACTATCTACAATCCACAATATCACTAAAAGACTTCTTCTGACTTCACCAGGGCTCAAGCTCATCTGAGATGGACTGATGCAGAAAGTGGAAAAGTGTGTTGTGGTCTGATGAGTCAACAGTTTAAATCATGGATGTTGTGACCTCCAGGCTAAAGAGGAAAAGGACCATCCAGACTGTTACCAGCGCTAACTTCAAAAGACAGTATCTGATATGGTATTGGGATGTGTTAGTGCCCATGGCATCATGGGTAACTGTCACATCTGTGAAGGCCACATTAATACTGAAAGGTACATACAGGTTTTGGAGCCTCTAACTGAAAATGTGTGGTACATTATATAGCGCAAAATACGACAACAAGTCATATTTCAAGCACAAATGAGAAAGAATTTCACTTTTCAAAACTTCAACAATTAGTGTCCTTTGTTTCCAAACACTTACTGAGTGTTGTTAAAAGACAAGGTGATGTATCACAGTAATAAACATGCCCATATTATACTTTTTTGTAATATGATGCAGGCATCAAATTCAGAATGAGTGTTTGCATAAAACAATAAAGTGAATCAGTTTGAACATTAAATATCTTGTCTTTGTACTGTAATCGATTGAATAAAGTTAGAAAAGTTATGCAAATCATTGCATTTTATTTTTTACACAATATTCCAACTTTTTTGGTATTTGGGTTTAAGTGAGGATGAAAGATGACCAAACTTAGGGGGAAGGAGTAAAAAATGAGCAACGAGTTTTCTGAATTAGGCGTAAAGATGATGGAAAGGTGTCTTTTTTGACAGAGCAAGCGGGCGTGACGTGTTCACAACAACAGCGTCGGCTCACAGTCAGCATCGGCGTACACAGAGAGGCGAGGATGGGGTATGTCTGTCATGCTCTCACTGAGAAACCTAGCTGGGCCTGTCAGCTATCTTCCCAATATAGGCTTCAGAGTCTTAAGAGTCAGAAAAATGAGAGAGCAAGTGAGAGGGACACAGAGGGCAAGAGACAGAGAGATGGAAACACAGAGACAAAGGCAAAGACAGTGACTGAAGGGTATGAGCACAGGAAAAAAAGAGAATAAAATAATACAAAAAAAAAGTCCTGAGTCATGCGAGAGCGGGTAGATAAAGCCAGTAAATGTACGAGCATCAGCACAAGTACAAAGTTAGAGAATTTTTGTTGCAGCAGCAATTAATAAGCACTATCTCTGTGGGCATGGGTAGGAGGAAAGATAAACCATGATCATGTCAGTTTTTTTGGTGGTTCTGGTGGATTTTAAAAGCTCAAGAAAGGATCAGATTGAATCCCCTCATCAAACCTTATCATTAATTCACACATCGAACCCGAGTGTGCCTCATAAAGTATTATCTCTGTGCATAATGAAAGGGCACCAAATCTGGCTTGGGGATCCTGTTTTTTCCAGCAGTTTCATATTTTTTCATCACATCCAGGGAGAAGTAAAAGCTTGCGTTTTAATTAGATTTTTTGATATTATCACGGCTCCTCTGGGGGAAACACCTGTGAGCTACACGCCAGTTAATAATGCAGCTAAATACAGATACTGTGATTTTAACAATTAACAAGATTATAATTAGGCTCGCTGAGAAGAACACAACTCTATTGCTATTAACCTACTGGCACTGGCCACTACAGGATGTCACAGAGGAGTGTTGATCTTACAACGTTACACAGATTCACTTTAATTTTATACTTGTTTGATTGTAATGTTTACTTAATGGTGCAAAATGTCAGAATAGGTCATCTGTTGAATTCATAACCCAACCAAATGGGGGGCAGCAGATCAGGGGAGACTGGTGGTAACTGGACTCAGCTTGCTCCCAGTGACCACAGCAAGGTCGAGGCCAGTTTGACGACAGGGAATACAGTACAGAGGTGAATCACAGCGACTACGACCAGGATTCTGACACCGGGGAAGACAAAGACACAGCATGCCTAGGCGGGGCAAGGAGAAGCATGAAGCGAGAGTCAGGAGCAAGAGGGAGGTCGGGCATCAGTCACTGCCCTGAAAGGAGTTACAGTGGGGTCAGCCCTGTGGTGCCAGGACCCAAATTCAGCAAGAAAACCACCTCAGTGCTGTTGTTACTCACTATCACCTTTTCAGGTATAAAGTGGTCTTAAGGGACAGGACAGGCCGAAGCTAGTTGGTTAGCATGCTAACATCAGAAAGATATAACTGCAACACAATACATAGACATCTTTGACATCTGTGTATTGACCCTTATACACAAACACAATTAAAAACACGACACACACACACACACACACACACACACACACACAAACAATTTTCAGCTTGTGATCCTTTGTCCCTGTGTTAACTGTTTAGTTATTTCTTGGTGTATGCCACATATACAATATATCAACAAATCATTTAGTGGGTTTTTATATTAAAATGACTCTTTTTTGCTTTCTGTAAAATGTTACAATAACTTTGGGGACTCATGTCAAATTCCAGCAGTGTGTACACAAATTTATCCTATCAAATATGATTTAGCATCAGTAGCTTTTGCAGCTGATTAACTAAAACTGCACTTGATCGCTGGCAGTGTCACAGTATTGTGGTGGTGTGTGCTTGGATCGTAATCTGATCTAGTTGAGGTTTAATTCAATACATTTTCTCTCTTCCTCTCCCTTCTGATCTGACAATGCAGGTGAGGGAGGTGTGAAAGGATGCCAACAGTCCTCTACCTCAGGTCCGCCCACTTTTGAGCGATCCAATCAAATCCGGAGGAATTGATTTAAATCGCTCACGTAACTAAACCCTGCCCACATATCCCTTGGAAATACGTCACAATATGGAAAATGAAGATGTCCTAACTCATGCGTCACTGTGACTTGACGTATGTGCACTGTACTGTATTTCATTCAGTTATGATATCCTAAAAAGAGAACAATTGTCTCTTGCTTTATGACCTATGACATGGCTTTTTAAATAAAACACACAGCAAGCAGAGCTTTAAATTGGATTAAGGTGAACAGCTCTAAAATCGTATGTAATCCTGGTGACAGAAAAGAGCCTGCAGGGATTTCGGATGGAACAACGGTGACCTTTTAGCAGGTCGCCACAAAGGCCACGTTGCTAAATACCCCGGTGGTTCAAGGAATATCCCCCTCACCAGAACACACGATTCTCATATTCCAACACAGTAAACAGAATGATAGATACTTTGTCAGCACTTTTGTCACATCATACTTTATTACAAGGTTAGCCGAAATGTCAGCTGCTCTCGCTGTCATGGCATTCAGTTTTATGACTACATTGTAGCTCGCACAGAAAATGCCTGTTCCCCAGAAATGGACTTAACTCAGTATTTTATTTACATGCACTCAGGAGTGGAGGGACAGCAGCATAGATCAGTGTTGTACCTGAAAGGGCAAATGTGACATGAATAAAAAAAGATCATAGATTAGTATTATATCCATCACAAATTATACTGATCAGCTATCTATAGATATAATTTAATGAAATAAATGGAAATAATGAAAAGTATTCAAGCAAGGTTAGCCTGAGCAGCAGACATGACACTAACCAAGTAACCCTATATTGGATGAATTATTACTTAAGGATGATTTAAAAAAAACAAAAAACAATATTAATGTGCTTGTACTGTATTACTTAAAATTGCTTAATAATGAATATATCTTCTTAATTATATAATATGTTTCTCCAAAGAACATCCAAACAAAATAAATCCAATTTATACTTATTGAAATGTATATTTTTGTGTTGGTTTCTTTGTTTTTACTGAGGGATTTTTGCCTAAATATTGAACAATTAGGCAACTTTGGGGGACTTAAAATGATGTTCTCAGTGTCCCGTATCCACGGTAAAAAGTAGTTCACACAGGATTTCCTGCTTAAGTGATGTGATGAACTAATCATCCTTTCAAAGTAAAAGACTTCCCTACATTAAAACTAAACAGTAGTAACAGTACATGGATTTTATATTACAGCCTTTGAGTAAAACTGCAATGAAGAAATAGTTGCCATATGTCAACACCATGTAATAGAGGGTTAAAGAGAATATGTGGTAACATTGTTTCTCCATTAAAATGACTGTTACTTAGAAGTCATTAAAACCATCAAGGTTTCTAAAGATAGCTCTCTAAAAAGGTAGTAAGTTGACCTAGAGATTTTTTTTGTTGAATTCAGTTTCTAAATGACTTTATGCTGTCTCAAAAAACCACAATTACTGTGTTAATTGGTGGTTGATGTATTGGAGTGTACACCATGGCAGGCGTAAAGCACCATTAACCCCCTATATAGATCCACAGCTCACTTTATGGGTCTTGTTGGCAGAATGCTTTCTATGAGGGCGATTTTTCAAGGGCCCTATCAATATCCAATGGCAGTGTAAGCTCCGAGGGCAGAGTCGTGAGTGATGAGCGCAGCGCTGTCATCATGCAGGGAAGGCTAATGGGAAAATAGTTCCAGCGCCTGCTCCTGCATTGCACATATGATTACAGATACGCAGTGGGAAGAAAGAGGCTATGTTAAATGACATTTGATGACAAGAATATGAATTCTCAAGCTCTAAGGCATAGTATTAATACCATAAATACTGTAATCTGCAGCTTGCTGGATTTTCATGGAGCTGTAAAAGACGAGATTGAGTTACAGTGACCTGCCCGTTTCCCTGACGTGGCCTACAGTGTGTGGGTGGATGTGGTGGTGGGTGGAGGAAGACAAGCGTGCACGGGGTTGAAGGAGTCAAGGTTCCCCAGAGGGGGGGCTGGATGGTAATGTGGAAACAGGCGTAATTAATCTCCAGATGGGTGAGGGGGCGCTGGGCAGCCAAGTGTCTGTGTCGTGCCTCTCTATGGTGGGGTGTTTCGTGATGGCCCCCCACACCCTCCTCACCCCGGGCCCCTGGGGCCATCCTTCATTCTTATTTATGAGCTTCCACACGGCCACTCAGCTCTGCTGTACCACCTCTGCATCGATCCCTCAAGGTCGACCAGGAGCTCAGCTGCTGCCGGTGAGCTGGATGCACGAACAGCTATAAGAGGAGGAGTTGGGGTGGGTGTGTGTTGTTGTGTGTGTGTGTGTGTGTGTGTGTGTGTGTGTGTGTGTGTGGTGTGTGGAGACTGTTGCGGCTTCCAACAGCATTTCCGTCTGTCCTGTTCAGAAGGGGCTATACCTCTGAACAGTCATGCAGCAAAACCCCAGGGTGCCACACCCAGTCCTGCTGCAGAAGCACATCAGGACAAGGTTTCCTCGCAGGAAAAAGAGATATGGCCCGCTAAACAGCACACAGGATTCTGTAAAGCCTCTTGGAGAGGTGGCACTGTTTGAAAACATGGTATAACTGTGTGTTACTGCTCTGAGGAAAGTGACGTGGGGGAAACATGAAATACCAAGTAACTCCTACCATAGGAGATTAAGTATCTGGCAGTCTTTTATGAATCATTTCTATGTCTTTTTAATGCTGCTACACTTCCAGCAAAGTGCAAAAACACCACAGGACCCTCAGGAATACAAGATTTTGTATTAAAGCCCCTTAAGCTCAAATCCATAATATTCTTCTAACTATTCAATTTAAGGTCTCATGTACATAATAATAAGCATCTAAAAAGTATTAGAAACTGGTTTTGCGTTTGAATTGGGTGTGCTCATGCTTGGACATTAACTACAGTTGCGATCCACTCAGACAGGTGCAACAAAACTTCTCTGCTCTCACTGAGTTAATATGCCTCGCTGACCCCATCTTGACCACTAGTGATTCAGGCGCATTTCTCATTTGCACATCTCACGCAAGAGAAATGCTTTCATTTTTATCAGTGCAGCTATCGTATTTGGATCAGCTTTGTGCATCCCAGCTGTGGCGTAAATGCAACCTGAAGCATTTATTTAGACTTAAAATCTATTTTTTCAGCAATAGGCTCATAAAAGCAAGGCTGATGCTCAGTAAAGAGACACTGAAAGTGTATTTTATCCACATTTAGTAACAGCAGTGTGTGCTCCACAGCCCGTTTAATCCCACAGACTCTCCTTCATTTCACCAAGCAGATGGTATTAAGAAACGGGAACTTTTTCTGCTGACTTTATCCCAGGGCAAACTGTACATTTACTGCCACTAGGCAAATTCACTGTTAAACTTTAATTCCTCTGCTCTGATTGTCTGATTGCCACCAGTCAACACTTGTCTTTCCTGGGTGCAGCCACAAGCACTCATTTTTTCCTTTCTCTCTGCTGCTCATCCACACCCACTGCACATACACACGCACACACAAACGCACTGCAGTGCCTACGCATTGTGTTGACGGGAAATAGATCAGGAACATTCACACTTATTGAAGGAGTTTGGTTGCTCATCTGCTGATGGATGCTTTGAAATTCACAGATAATACAAGGCCTTTTTCGACAGACGTTTCAGCGTGGTGTGAATGCTGTCGTCACACAAGTGTGATGCTGACATGAAGTTTGCGGTCTAGACAAGGGGTGAGTCTGAGAAAACAACATGGAGCTGAAGCCATTATATCCCTCCAGACTCCTTTGACAAAAACTGAATTTTACTTTACAGAAATCAATAAGTGCATGCAATATTTACAACAATTTCACCGCTTTAATTTGCCATCAGACAGCCCTTTCCGACAGGGAACGGAGGTCACATCTATGCTCTCTTCAAAGCCACCAGACTACACCAGAAAAAAACAGTAATTCTACCTCACCAGACACAGTAGTTGCTGATTAACCACTGCCTTGATCCACGGGAAGTAATGTTAGTTTGGAAAATACGTTCTGCTGCTGCCTCCCTCTACAACGGTCTAAGCCCAGCTACATTTCTTACCCCTAATTTACACCAGGCCCGGCTGTGCTGCGTTACGGCTGCACCGCGGCACTCGGAGTGATACGCAGCCATTCTAGTCAATGCTCGTGTTTACACCAGATGCGCTGCGGCGCGTGTCAGCTGTGTCCCAGAAGCGGCTCGGCGCTCCGCTCCGCAGAGAATACGCAGCAAGTCTATTTTTGACGGATGGCGCGTCAAGCTGAGCAGAGGAGATCGAACCAGACAGGAAGTCCCGACACAAAAAGCATAGTGAATCCGGTCAGTTTTCAAAATAAAACATCTTGTGTTGACGACGGACCGTATTTCACTTCATTCATTCAACATTACGCCATACGTGGCGACAACAGGTATGTTTCATAATATTGAGATGATTATAGAGATGTGATCCATGACTTTGAAGATTACAGAACAATAAAGAAGGAAATAACAACATTAAACACAATTAAAACATACAAAAAAAGAAACCACATAACTACATAGACTTCTTACCCATGGTAGAAGCACAAAAATCAAGGAAAAATGACCAAAAACGACAAAGTAAACAAGTCAACAACTGCTCCATTTCTGAGACGCTCCGCTTCTGAAATGCTGCTGGTGTGAATGTAAGTCGACGGGCATGACGGAACAAAACCGCAGCGCAGCCGTGACGCTGCGCAGCCGTGTCTGGTGTAAATCCCGGGTTAGCTTCTGCTGGGACTCCTGTGGGAACTGCCAATCAAAATGTGACCTGTCACATCAACACAGTCTTGAGAAATGGTTTGAACAGCAAAATAAGCTGTTTTTCATACTAGGTTTTCTAATAGTTATGAATGTTTATTTCCCCTCTTATCTTTGTGGATGCTTAATGAGAAACTAGACTTTAATGTCATATGTGAATTTTCCTTCTCTAAAGCCAAATGTCCAGAGGCGTTAAGATCACAAATGAGTGCACTTAACATAATGCAGTATTTCAACTGACAGACACATACTTTAGTCAGAGGATGGTAGAGTGGTTATGGGAGGAAATTACAGTGTGGACAGGCCTAATGACCTTTGCCCCTTCCTCCTCAAGCCTTTCTCCTCCTTACAACTCCATTTTCCATATGTCAGAGCTACTGCAGCCTTCAGCCTGTTATATCCTTCTAAAACTCAAATGACTAATCTTCCAAAACTCAGTGCTTCTCAGCATCTGCCACACATGCCCGTCTGGTACATAGTGACTATAGGCAGCAAAGTTTTCAGTCGAGCTGTGAGCTAAAGTCTGCAGCGTCATCCCTCCTCTGAAAGAACTTTGTGGCCTTTGTGCATAACTGAGCAGCTCAAGGTCAGAGGTTAGCAGGGAGAGCAGTGGGATTCAAGTTGGGAGACAATGTCATCGCTGCAGCCTGGCAGGGAGATGCAAGCTGCGGGTAAGAATCTTCCTGCTCTCCCCTCAGGGATGGACAGGCACTGGGTGGGTGAGTGACGCAGAGCTCATAGAACCCCTGCGGATGGAGGCGCTACATTTCACGATCTTACTCATGTTGCTCCAGAGCATCTCCTGTGACTGTCAATCTGTGAGTCACACCTGGCGTCCAGTTTCCTGCAAACAGTGTTTTGCTTTTGTCTCCGGCTTTGACTTTCATGAAGAGAGATGATCATGTGTTCTTCCTCCTGGGACCAGAGGATATACTGTATTTGTAAAGACATGGAGGCAATAGGCAACAGCACAGGCTACAAATATCCCTAAGAAATAAAAATGTAACAGCAACACATTTTACACTAACATGTCCTTTTTTATATGCTGTACGGTTTTGCTTTCTTTACTGTACATACAGTTCTGTGGCCATTTCTTATTTCATGTTTTCATTATGTTGCCAACCGTTTTGATTTATGACGCATCGCAACTGATATTGATAATACAACAGAAAGCGGTATATTTGGTCATTACTCTTTCGGCTTTGCTGCGTAAAACTAAATTATATTGTGTGTTTCTAATGTTTTACTGCCTTCCGCTGCACTTGGTGAGCGGTTTGAGCCGCTGTAGAAAAATACTGGCTGTGTGTGGTACATACTGTATCTCCTCTTGCAAAATGCCCCCCAGGTGTGTATTTATACTCAGATGTTGTTGATGTTGATAGGTTTATCTAAAAGGATAAAAAGATAAAACACCAGGGTACAGCAGAATAGGGGACAGTCTTGTCTCCCGCTTACAGAAGAGCATTAGGGCCAGGCCTGTGGGAAAAAATGCAAGAAAAACGATTTTTTCATTATTATTTAGCATTTTGAGACTAAAGTCAAAATGTTAAGAATAATGTAGAAATGACAAGAATAAAGTTGAAATGTTGAATATTTCAATTTTATTTTTGACATTTCGACTTTATTCTCAACATTTTAGTGTTATTCTTGACATTCCAGCATTATTCTTAACATTTCACTTTTCACATTGAACTTTATTCTCATCATTTGAAATTTATTCTCAAAATTTTAACTTTATTTTCAACATTTTGACCTTATTCACGACATTTTGACGTTCAAGTTATATTTTTGACATTTTAACTTTATTCTTAATTTTTTGGCTGTACTCTTGACATTTTGACCTCATTTTCAACTTTATTCTCAACATTTGAACTTTATTCTTGACATTTCAACTTTATTCTCAACATTTCACCTTTCTCAAAATGATTAATTAAAAAATCTCTGTTTTTTTTTAAGGCCTGGCACTAATACTGAAAGTTCAACTTTATTCTTGACGTTTTGACTTCCTTCTCAACATTTTCACTTTACTCTCATACTACTCATACTTTGTCGCACCTGCTCCTACGGTGTGGAAGGATGCATTTTGGAGAAAACATCACACATATATAATTTCTTGCTCAATATTTAATGTATATTCATATTCATGAAATTTAGTAACACTTATTGACATGAATGAAAAACTACTACATAGGAGCACAGTAAGACACCTACACTGGAAGCTCTTTATTGCCTCACATCAGTTTTTTAATCATTCATAATCTACTGCACATTTTTCCGTCACATAAGCAGCATCTGGCCCTTAATGTACAAACATTACATGTCATACAGACTTTTAAAAATAAATGTTTTGCCTGTTCTGATAAAGGTTGTCATGGTGGGTCTAATTAAAAGCAGCTAATTTGAGTCATTCCACAGAATTGCATTGTCTTGGTTCACTTCAATATACAAGGCAGATGAAAATGTGTGGCAAAAAAATGTGTGGGAACTCATCAAACTTGATACCGCCTCTATTCTCTTTCCATTCACCACAGTGCCAATGGGCCATGAAGATGCCTCACCATCATTTATTAACTTCAGCAGCATACTAATGATGTGGCCATTGCTTTAATTCCATTTGCATCAGGAAAACTATCTAGCAGGCACGCAAGCATGAATACCATTAGGGTGCAACTCATGAGAAGCAAGCATGAGGGCAATTCACTATGAAATGAGTTTGGAAAGTGACAGGTATGATGTTAAAAAAAATGTGTGCAATTTCAACACAAAACACAACAGTATAATGAATTGGCTCAAAGTGATTCAAATTTTTGTGTGCCTCGTTTTGGCAACATAACTTATGTAGACTAAAAATGGCAACTATGCAATTTAAAAGTGGCAAAAAGGTGATAGAGAAAGACAGAAGAAGAAATAAATTGAGGCAAAATAGGTGCATGGAGTTAGTTTGACCCCAAAATTAAATGAAACTGCTCTCAAATTTAGCCAGTGAGGATGCAGATGAAGGGACAGAGACGGGAGACAACTAGGACTGCAACTAATGATTACTGTCATGATCATACGATTAATTTAGTCCATAAAATATCAATAATTTGTGAAAAATGTTGATCACAATTTCCTATAGCCCAAAGGGACATCTTCAAATGGCTTCTTTTATCCAACCAGCAGTCAAAAACCAGAGTCTTTATTCACTATCATAAATGACAAAGCAGCAAATCCTTACATTTAAGAAGCTGAAGCCAGCAAATATTTGACATTTTTGCATGTAAAAGCAACTCATTTCTTTTGATCAACCAATCAATTAATCGGCCAAACGTTTCAGCTCTGGTAACAACAGTCATGAAAAGCAACAATATTTAATGAAAAAAAAATTGCCATTTCAAATTAAAAATGCCACAATCATAATTACTGTGCTTGTGTTAGAATCATTTTACAATTTATTTGGTTATTTTATACTATTTTCTATTGAAAATTAACTGATCATTTCCTTTATAATTTCTTATTGATGTCATTTTGGATTAAAAGGAAGTCCACAGAGGGTAAGTATCATTTCCCTGAACTGCTTCCAACATGGCTCAATGCACTCTGTCTATAGCTGACAAATTAAGACCTTCAGGGGACACATTGTAAAATACATGACTGTCTGGCCATTCATACATAATGAATGACCTGTCCATTCATACACAGTACTGTCCATGCATGCACGTATTCAGTTGCACTAATATCTCCTCTCAGCACTATTTGACCAGATCACAATATGCCAGCAACCAAAATTGGCTCATGGAACCAACATGGCCGGCGCATTGCATAGTGAAAAGGCCGAGCCGAGCTTGAAAAGAGCTTTGTGGGGGAAATTGAAGAATGCTGAGAATAAATGTTTGCTCTATAGGATGTGCCGGCCACAGTGTGCTGTGTTGGTGAATAAATGATGAAGAGGAAGAAGGCCCTGTCCTGCTGAGCTTGTCAGCTTTGGACAGCTTTGTGTGTGGGTGGGTGTGTGCGTGTATGCAGAGCTGACAGGATAGCTGGCCCAGTTGGATTTATATACAGGCACATTTCATGTCAATGTCAACATTTTGGGGACTGGAATAATTTTTCTACATGTTTGCAGAGATCAAAGATTTGTTCACTGAACAGATTTTCCTTTGCAATTTTACAAGAAATAATTGTCTCAGCAACAAGCATCTTACTGCATTTCCTCGTCTCTGTATCATTGTATCATCAATAAAGTGGGGGTGTTGCACATACTGTAGCCTGTAGCACACATAGACTATATGTCTACACTTCTGCATGAACATGGATTTTCAAGCATTCAATCTTGTGAATACAATATATTGAAATGTTTAAAACTTTCACCTTCTGGTGCTGCTAGATGAAAGGTCAGGGTATCACCAAAGTGATTAAAATTCATCCTGAGGGGAACGTGAATCATGAGTGAATCGAGTTGTTGAGATATTTCAGTCTGATAGGCCAACACTACCATCCTTGAAGCCACTAGGAATGCCACAGTGAAGAAATTTTCCTGTTAAATACATTTGTGACAACACCAGTTTTACTGATTACACAAGACATTTTACAAGCAAAAATATTTGTTGATGACATTTGCTTACTTTGATCTTTAACGTTGGATCTTTAGCTCCTTAGCTCTTCTCCTTACTTTGAACAAAACAGATGCTTAGAAGGTTCATTATGAATTTTTGAGTTGCCAGGTCCATCCAACATCCCCCACACTGACCCCATCAACTAGCTGATGTCCACAATGAGCTGTAAAGTGACGCTAACCTCAAGTCTACACTGATTGAAATGTTACCTCGCTTGGTTTTGCCAAATTAGCCTTAATTCTGACAAATTAGTACCAGCTAATGCCTTCACAGTAATGTATTGAACAGAATACTCACTTTCATGTCCACCACACAACTGTTGGATGATGCTGGAGCTCCATGTGATTCCTATTACAGCAGATTTTAGTCTGTAGAACCACATCCAGCTGTCAAGCAACCTCATGTCAGGCTGTGATTATCCTACTACTACTACTGCTGCTACTCTGCGCTGTTGTGGCTGCATGGAGCAGGCATTTTAAGTTTATAATAATCATTAATCAATTAATCGCCATTATTGCCAAAATTTCCTCTTTTGACATTTTTTTTTCTGTTATGAGGAAAATTAAACTTCAAATGAGGACAAAAAGAGAAAGGGTAAATCAGTTGTAAACGTCTTCAAGTGATGAAAGAAACTGCACAAAATTTGTGCAAGTAATGTACGCTGCTCCAAAAATACCCGTTCTGGAGCTGGAGTTCAATGACAGCCTGCCTTACTACTTTCCAGAATATGTCAACATAATTGCTCATTTGCGAACACACTCCTTCTAAAAGACTCAATTTTAGCTCCTTGTAAAGTGACTAAATGTGTGCTGGCCAAAAAAAAAACAAAAAACAGATGCTCTGGACCAAAATAGAAATTTCAAAGGAGAACATATTGGCTGTAGCGCTGGTATTGGGGAAGCCAGTATTTTAACTTAGCATGTTTCCTTAATCTCTGATGACATATCATGGTGATTTGGAGCAGCAAATATTACATATTTCTCCTTTAAAAACTGAAAACCAAAATTTGAAATGACCATATCTCCCTGCTGCAACCTATTACAGAATTATCACTATTGTTGCTGAAAGAAGTCATCTCCCCCGCAGGGATAATTGCATCTTAGCACGGTTCAGTAATGAGATCAAAACAGACTAACCACTTATCCGTTCTCTATGCTTAACTCCTTTTTTTGTTATCTAAATTTGCTTTGCATGGAGCATGACAAAATATAATCAAAGAGTCTTAGGTTTCTTATTCATATATCTAAAATGTATGGCTCCAAAGAAATCAATTGTTCCAGGGCCAGCATTGGAGAGGAATTTTGCTGGCTAGCTGTAAATCTGAGGTCATTACAATAACGCCTCAATATCTGTTATTCCCTCATGGATTAAATTATTGAAGGCTGCATTAGAACCTGTCCTGCTGAGTGTCTTTGTGCACATACAACTATAAGCTATGTTGGACACACATGCTGCAGTTTCTGGTCGTCTACCAGCATCACTAATGCAGCATGGAAACAGAAGAACATCTCAAGTGACTGTCAAGAGATTTCTCTCTAGGTTTCTGCCACTTAAGGCCTGCAATTTATACGCTGAGCCTCTAGAAGCTCTTTACTGTTCACTCCACATACATATGACAGACTCTCCACAAGCACTTTCAGCAATGATGCGTCAAACAGTCACCACAGACTCACGGTGGTATGTCACCAATCCATCAGGGATTTAGTCTGTTGCTCCCTCAGTGGCACATAAAGCAAAGATGCTGGGAAGTCAAGGACAACATCTCTGGAGACTAAGGGATGATGCTGATGTCATTTTTTACGGCACCAGTAAGATGATGTCACAGCAAAGCTGACATGCACCAGCCCACAAAGAAGTTTTGAACTCCTTGTGAACAAAAACAGACACATCTTGAAGGACATTCATGTTGAGTTTGTCATGTGTCAGGTGATTTTTGAAGACGCCGAAGACATGATGCACTTGCACCCACAAGGACGTCCACATACACTCTAAAAACTTGGTGGTGTGAATGTGCGTGTGTTTGCATACCTTCAGTATTGTGATGAGCCATGGAGGTGTCACCTGCTACTGTGCGTGGCTGCATTCCTCTGTGGTGTTGACAGGAAGAGGGGGGTTACGGGATAAGAACGGCAACAGTGGTCTTTCAGACTGCAGCAGGTGCTGTCTACCCACTGTGTTCCCTCTGTCTCCTTCATCTTTCTCTCTCCAAACTCTCGGTTTCTTTTCCTGACTATAAAGTAGCTTGGGCACGTATATACCAAAGTGAAATGACTAATTATTTTTCAAATTCAATCACCAAATCCAAGAAAATAATCCAGAAGCTACATCAAAATACCAGCAGATACATAACATATATCAAACATAAAAAAATGCCGAAGTCAAAGTCATGGAGTTTTATCAAGCAGCAGCTGTATAATGGTCTTTCAGCTGGAAGATTTATGGGATCATGACTTCCAATCAACCACAGCCATTTTCCATGATGGCCCAACAGATGGAAGACCATCCTGACCACATGTTACATGTTTAATATCATCAGATAGCTAAATGAACAAACATACCTAAGCCTGATTAATCTGCAGTGTCACGCATTTCAGCAAACACAATGTACAGGATGCACAATCAGCTCTACAGTACTTGAGTAAATATATACAACAGAGTGTGACGAGCAGTGGAACAACTGTACAGGGAATGACAGTAAACAGATGATATTAAGCTGACAGCTGTCAGTCAGTGTTTTATGCTCCACCAAGGATTAGTTTGTGCATTAACAAACACCTAATTACCCTCAACTGCTTCTCATTCAGATTCTATGAATATTTAATGGAACACAGTAATGAAATTGTGTAGAAGTAAATTTAGCACAGTGGGACTGAACAACTATGCAGAGTAAAACAGCAATTATTAAACCTCGTAGGCCATCGCAGCATGAGGCATTTTAATGCAAGAGTAATTAAACTCAGCAAAATTATTGACAGCAATAATAACAATGCAGTAATATTCTCTCACAGTTCAGGGATTTAAAACATGATGTATATGCGGTTCTTATCATAAATTTGTTTAGTAATTACATTCCTAAACCACGGCGTAAACACCAGTAATGACTGAAACAACAAAGTGTACGGTAAACACATCATTTATATGCTAAAACCCTGTGCTGGCTGGAGAACGAGCTCTTGGTTAGCACACCATGCATGCTAACTATTGAGGGTAATGGTGCATCTTTCCATTGAAAATAGTGGGTCCAATGCTGGACGATGCTCTCAGTGTGAGCCACCAATTAGTGTCTTTTTTTCTTGTGAAACCCAGAAAAAAAAGACATCAAAGGCCTTGTTCCCTGATTTTCAGCTGCGTGTTCACATGCATTGTCCTGGACAGATATTGATCCACCAAGAAATGAAGAGGAAGAAAATCAATAGCTTTTACATGAATGCACGCCAAGCAGTTTTCGTATGTGTGTATGTGTGCAGGACGAGGGCCGAAAGGGTAAAATGCACAATACTGTAGCACTGCAAGTGCACACACACACAAACACATACTGTATGTGTATATATACAGTATATGTACACACTGACAAGACCAGTCTGGATACACATGTATGAATACCGAAGCATTCATATAAAACACTTAAGAGAACAATGATAATAGTGGTTCTTTGGATCACAACCTGTAACCTGCTCCTGCATCCATTAACTCTGTGAGGGTGACAAAGTTGGCCACACTCCACTGGAGAGAGTTAAGAGGTCTCTGGATTAATGCCAGGGATTTCATTTCTCCGGAGAATCAGGGCTGACAGTGGCTTAGGTTCCTAGTGATACACACATTAAAACCATCAAAATGCATCTCTGTTTCAGTCTCACGCAATATCTCTCCCATCTATACTGTCCTCTTTCTACCCTCCTTCCTGTCTATCCCTCTTTAGTGAATTGACACACATGCAGAGCAGTCATAGGCCTGTGACAGATTTGATCTAAATGACCTGTCACTACATTTGACCAATGGCCAATCAAACCCGATAGAGACACAGACAGACAGACAGGCAGACAGACGCCCGTTTAGATCTAAATCTCTGAGCCAATGTGCCGCCATGGCAGAGCGAACAGATCACCCAAACCACCCACTGTATCATCCATCAGCTGCAGGTCTTGACAGAGTTAGCATGGCAGATGTTCATCACAGGTTTTAAGTCTCGCAGTGCTGATGTAAGGGTCTGCAATCTATCTTCTCCATGCTAATAAATTAATTTTCAATTATGACTTTTTGAAGTGTTATCTATCAGTGACAGGGGTGACAGCAGGCACACTAAACCAAGTTAAATTTAGAGTTTGGATTATCATGTTACCTTTAGCCTCCCTACAATGTTTTCCTCCACCTTTTTACAGCCTAACTTTGAACTATTTCCAGAACGTTATTTTAGGAATTACCACCCTTTTCAGACTAAAAACCTGATCACACCAGCATTTAAAATGGCAGACATTTTGCTGTGAAATTAATACATTAAAATGGACTGAAGATCAAGTACGGGTTGGGACACACACACACCTGCACAAACATATCAACCTGTTGGAAATTTTTAACATATCACCCAACCCTCCAGTCATCACAATTAGCAGATTTGGTAACAGACAAAAAAATCACCTGAATTTTTTTTTTATTAAGTTTAACTTGGTTAAAGGTGAACTCTGACATGCAAATTTGCACTGTTTCCAGAAGTAAGGTGTCTTGACAGTGCTGACTTTTAACTGAATGATTTCTCTCTATACACACTGTCTATTATTCTTACTCACCCAGATGTGCTCTCGTTACCGCAACCCTGGGGCCACTGTGATGTCTACCACAGGGGTGAGCTCTTTAAAGTCATTAGTGCAAGTTTTATTTTGAGGGATCAATCCCACAGTGCATTTTTGATTTGTAGAGTGATTCGTTGACAGGTCGACCTAAGGCATCTTGGGTTTGCCATGGGCAGCCAACAATTAGGACTTATTTCACCATGTCTGCAGTTCAAGGCTGGATTACAACACTTCTGAAAGGGATACAACCACCCTGAAGCCGACATTGTAAAGGTACAATATTAGTGTTAGCATTAGCTTAATGTTACCCTCTCCTGCTCAGCTTACTTTGGGGCTAACCCTTCACTTTCGCAGCAGCTGGGAAACAGTAGTTGAAACTTTTCTTGGTGCTTGCTTGACAAACTGCAGTATTTATTAACTGTCATACTGTAACATATACTGTACATTTACTGCCAGATTGACAACTTCCTGCTAAGTTTAAGTTTCTGCTCTACTACAAGCAGTGTCACTCAATCTGCTGCTTGCCACCACACACACTTACACAGTGCCCTATTCCTGAAGGAGCTTCACTACACTTATTACATTATGCTTCAATTAAGTCCAATAAAACATAATTATTAAGGCAGTTGTGGTATAAACCGCCATCCTGCGGGTGTATGTTATTTTTTCACCATGGTAAGAAAAAAATCCATACTGTCACAGCCCTAGTACTCAATCCTACCAGCTACACTACATTACACCACATTTCAGTGAAGAGGTGCAGTTTAAATTTACTGTGCCAAGTTCTAGTGTGACTAAGCCTTAAACACTTTGATGCATTTATGCAAAAGTTATTCACAGAGTATGTATTTTATCTGTATTTTTTATTTTTTTTTTAATTTTGAGGTGTCTGGAGTTAGGTAGCACAAACTTGTGATGAAGGCATGTGTGCGGCCGAGAAAGTGGCACATCAAAAGCTCCTCTGAGTTACAGTAATCAGGAAAGAGCCTCAAATCTGCCAGAGTGTGAGGCAGTGAGTAATTAAGCCTTGCTGGTATAGCAAAGGGGTGGACAAATGTTTGATTTCACTAATTCCCTCTCTATTTGTCAGTGTACACTTGTCAAAGTACACGTGTGTGTGTTTGGGTGAAGGTCTATGTGTGCATTCACGTCATTTCCCTCCTGTGGCCTCATACAATCTTTGCTGTACATTTAATGGGATGAAAGTGTAATCATTGTCTGTGAGTTTGAGTATGTAGGATTAGTCATTCCAGTCATGTTATTCAACACACATGCACACACATGTACACAGCAGCTGTCAGTGTTGGGTGTCTTGCAGCTGGAACAGAGGCTGTCATAGGGACCCAATGTCAAAGCACATCTGAAGTCACAGTTGTACCTGAAGGCATAACCAAAGTCCCTATCAATTCTTCTTCCTCTCTGTTCTCCATCTCTTCATTCTCTCCATTTTTTTGTGATGAAGAAATAAAGCCCTCCCTGTTTGTCCACCAAAGATCATGATAGATTGGTGTCTTTCTAAATAACCGTTTTAGGAAGCAGTCAGTGACAGTAGGGACCAGTGGTAAATGTTTGTGGGGAGACTGGAGTCTTTTCCTTGTTTGACACGTGTCTAGGAACCCATGACCCCCACAGCTCAGTGCTCACAGGCACATTAGTCACTACAGGCACATAAAGCCTGTCTTCCCTCTGCTTTGTCAGCTTGGGGAGTTGGATTACATCACATCTGAATCAGATTATTCTTCTGACCTTCTTTTTCATCGGAATCAAATGAACAAGAGGAGCTCAAGCACTGTAGGTATGTCTTAAAGAAAGAGCAACTATTTGACACCCTCGTTTGTTTCTTTTTTTTACCTGCTTTAGGTCTGTTTTTGAATCATGCAGCATTATGTCTTATTATCCCTCCACTACTCTTTCTTCGTCTTCAGATTTGCTCTCTTTCCTTCATGAATTTGGCTTTGTTAGGATTTTGAGCACTCACTTTTGAAGAATTATTTAGTTTTGATTTTAGACACAATTTTCACAAGCATAAATATCGACTGTACATTCTGAGATAAAAAGTCTTCTTTTTTATTTTACCTTAAAGACAGTTTGGATTATTTGAATTGGGGTCATATGAGGTACTGAGGCAATGTACTGCTATGACAGGGTCAGCAACAAAAGCAACAATTTTAGCCACTTAAAAAAGGCCAACCTGAAAAAAAAAGTCAGTTTAAATGTATGCTATATTTAGAATAATTTTACCACTTTACCTTGCTGTCAGACAGCCTTTTCCGATGTGAAACTATTGTTATATAAGCCAAATTTCACTCTCTCCAAACAAAGCAAACTCCATGGGTGAAATCATTCAAGGTGTGATTTAGCCAATGATTCTGCTGGCTTTGGATAGTGTCATATTTGGGTTATATAATGGCAGTTTCCCTTCAGAAAAGTTTGTCTGATGGCAAAATATTCTAAATATAGCGCTGAAACGGATGGCTAAAATACATTCTGTTGCTTACCCATTGCCACAGCAGTACTTTGCTTAGCTTCCATGCTGGTACTCCTCTCTGCTTCACCAAACTGGGGGCGTGCCCACTGGAATCGCTTGTAGGTAATATTAACTATGGATAAGTATCCCTTTAACACCAGCACACCAAATGAAATCATTTAAAGGGGTAAATAAATGAAGAAAACCACAACACTCTCTACATTCAAACCTAGTCATTTATTTACCTACAAAGTATTGTTTGCAGAATTTAAATTGACAAATGCCTTATTTTAATCCTTTAATGTAAAACAGTTTATCTGCAAAATAAAAGTAATTGTAATGTTGAGGATTATTTTCAAAAAATATATCATACATAGGTCACTGCAGGTCTACAGAAGCAAATAACTGCCAGTGAGATTGATTCTTGTCTAAGGGGCAAATCTATTGGTTTCGCTCTAATAAACAGGTGCAGCTCCCTCCAGCTCCTCAGTCTACTGTAGACCTGAAAACAGCTTGTCTTTCTACTGATGAATGAAAACAGAGAGAATTAGAGAGAAATAGTGTTCAGACCACACTCATCCATTTCAGAGACAAGAGGAAAAAGAAACAAATAGACCTATGATGAGAAAGAAAGTGGCGCATTTGTTCTTCACATTGGTACAGGCTGCTTTGGGGTTAGTAATTACATTCCCAAATTACTTAAATATTCTGTAACTAATTTGAATTAGTAAGGCTCCATCCACCCTTTTTGTCTGTGACGGTTAATAACATGTTTTTAACATACAAGTGATGTGCTCACACCCATACATATACACAATTAAAGAATGTTTTGAGGCTGCATATGGGGATTAATGATGAGATGCTATATAAGGAGTCAATTAATTAGATGAGACATACTTGACAATGTAAAATTAAACGGAAGTTTATTTTATGTGGGTTATAAGTGAGTGTCTTCTAAATAAACAGTTAAACCAATTACGACGCTAATTTTTGAAAGTAATACTACACTACCAATACATTTCTCTATAATTTGAAACAGAAATTCTGTACCAGATACATGTGTCTTTTAGCATTGCATTTCCAACCGAGACATGTGACATTAAGCAGCACTCAACAGTGGTTGCACAGATGTTAAAGCAACTATAATCTTTATTTTTACAATAATAATGCATACAATTACAATGTGAAAAAAATGTGAAATGGGACTCTCGTGATGACCCTACAGAGAATTGTTTGGAGCTCTTTGTTTATCTGTCCAGCCACAACTTTATTGTTTTGGTTTGGTTTACTTTCATAGCTTTGTTTTCAGCCACATCAGGTAGCTGATTTCAGCAAAAAGGCTTAAAAAACACTATACACTATACATGATCAGCAACAAACAGCATGCAAACATAGTTAATGAGTAGCTGGTGAATGCAACTAAAGATTATTGATGATGATATTTCCCACAGTAATTAGCAGAGACCAAAAACAGAGCATAAAGAGGGTCAATATTGGACTTGCAGTCAACAGGGGAGCACAAATGACTCCAAATGAATGATAATGTTCTGCAACTGCTGTATGTGTAAATAAGCAACCATTTGCTGGCTGTTATACTGATTTATCAACTTAAACTGACATATCATCAACTTCAAAGGTGATGATGGGTCAGTGTTTTGTTACAGCTTGTTTCTGCTGTCCATACAGTAAGTGG
Organism: Lutjanus argentimaculatus; assembly: GCA_034769285.1. Classification (NCBI taxonomy): domain Eukaryota; kingdom Metazoa; phylum Chordata; class Actinopteri; order Lutjaniformes; family Lutjanidae; genus Lutjanus; species Lutjanus argentimaculatus. The sequence continues at coordinate 22,531,157 of JAWZSL010000003.1, read as the reverse complement.
CCAGAAAAATCAGCTATAGCAGGTTTAAGTTAAGTTAATCTCTATAATCAGATATTTGCATATGAATGCAGAATCTGAAAGCAAGATTTTGGTACAGAAAACATTCTGGTTTCCATTTGAAGTCCATTTATAGTTTGAGTAGTATTGGCTTTAGACTTTAGCTGTATGCAGGTACATGGTCCATGGGAAAAAGCAGAAGAGGCAGAATGCATTGGCCAAAATGCAATCTCTGAAGCCACTGACTATCAACTGACATTTAAAAAAAAAATTTGGGGGGGCTTTTATTCTTTTAATTTATAGGTCAGATGAAAAATGTGGGTGAGGGAAGTCAATGACATGCAGCAAAGGGACATAGGAGGGAATTGAACCTGCAGCTGCTGCAGAGGACTCACAGTGTCAGTACATGGCGTGAACACGCTACCGATCAAGCCACCAGGCCACCAACGATTTATCTTTTTATTAACTTAAAAGGAAAAAAAAATTAATTTGCATTCATATGTCGATAAAGAAATTTGCCTCCAACTCCGTTCCCATGTCTAAAGTGGCTAATTGGATTGCAAACAATGACCGGCACATGGAGGAGGAAGTCTTGGCCCCAGGGATGCAGAGGTTGATAAACCCAAGTATACTCATTTTATCCACCTCTTTGAAATGAGGCTGAGACTTTACTCATCTATATTCAGATTGACTGTATCCACCTTGTATTTAACATCAACAATTTCTCCACAGGGATCAATAAGGTATTTCTGATTCTGATATTTATCACTACAGCTCTGCTTGGCCCAGATATCCATGATCCATTATCTGCTTGCTATACCAGAGGCACTGAAACATTAGCTGTTGCCCCCAGAGGCTAAACCAGCGTTAGGCAATAGTCGCTGGGTTCCAAGATTAAAGTTAAGTTAGTCTGTTTTTCTAACCTGCTGACTTACAGCACTGTGTACGTATCACTACAACCTTGAGGTTGACAGAGAGATTTACATAAGAACAGAAGAATAACTGAGTGAGGATAATTATGCAGCATTGAATCAGTGTTGCCTAATTGAGCTGTGACATCACACACACACACAAACACATCAAAGCAGGTGTTAGAGGGTAGGGGTGGTGGATGGTCAGATGGGTGAATGAACTTAGCAACTGTTGCCACACAAAAAATTTGTAAGAAGAAAGCTGAAGGTAGAAGGTCGGAGTGTCCTTGAGCAGGTTTACAATCCTGATCTAATCCACACAACTAATGAGGAACAATCAGCTTAGACTCTAAAGGCAAGCCCACAGTACAAGCAAACAAAGATACAGAACTCAAAGGGAACTACAGAAGCATTGATCAGAATCTCTAATGGGCTTGAACATGGTTTGAGTGTTTATGAAGTCCTAGTAAAAGATAACAGTGTTTAAATGAGAAAGGAAGAAACCGTTTCAACATACTCCTTTGTATCTCTCTGTCACGACCACTCTGGTGCCTGCTCTGCTCTCCAAGCGAGAATGTGGATTCTGTCCAGCAGAAGCAATGATGCCTTGGACAACATCCATAATGAGACACTAGCCAGTGACACTGACACTAGATTACTCCCAGAGACACTATTTTCACCTGATGGCCTCGCCATATAACTGACTATGTGTTGGTTTTATCTGCCAGACTCTGGAAAATGAGCTTCTGAGAGGACGACAACCTCGTCACTTGTACTATGATTATCAGTGTAGCCCCCCCAAAAAAACTCATTATACTTGTTCTCTGTCCTTTTTTTTTCTTCTGGTCCCTTCCTCCTGCGCTCTGCGCACTGTCAGTTAGTGTTCCCAGCCCCCATCGAATCAATCTTGGCTCCTTAGCAGTGTGAGGTTCCTCACATCACTACACCTGCTGCTATGATTAAACGGACATGGGACACTCTTGTGTGACCGATCCATCATGCATGTCTCACACTGTATGTGTGTGGGTGCCAGATATACTGTATAGGGGGGTGGTGATCTGATGTTTGTTCTGCATTTGCCAATTAAAAATGTAGCATTTGACAAGCTATCATTTTTTTGTGCTGAAATTTGCATGTGTAGTATTTTATTTGTAAGGATGTTTATGTGTAAGTCAATTGGAATGGACAACTCAAGGTCTTTAGATGTGATGCATGGGCTGTGGTAGTGATAGGTATTGAGAGCCAGTGCTGGATTGGTGCCTGTTCCTGATGGGTCAGTACCAAAATATCAAAAAGCTCCAGGATAAATGGTACTGCTATCTGTATTTATGTCTAATTAATTCCCTATAATGTAGTCAGTATTTTCAAAGTCCTAATCAATCAGCCCATTAATGACGAAGACTGATTGATGACAAAGCTGCCAATGATGTGGAATAACTGGGTGTTTACATTCTGTGCTCTCTAGTCATGGCTGACAGGGTTAAACATTTAAAACTGTGGGCTCACTTTACTAAATCTAAAGAAATTGAAGCTAAATGCAATATATAGGTAGAGTAACTGCATGTAAAGCAACCTAATGAAACACAAATGCAGCACTCTGAAGCAGTGCGGCACGACGTCCGTAGTGCAGCCTCTTGGCTCAGATGCCGATGGGAACAGTCAAACTAAAAATGCAACGGTCTCGACCTCGTCAAGTCAAGGAAACACGTTAACGTTACAAAAATAATTCTGTGTAAATGTTTTTAAAATACATATTTATTTACTTTTTATGTTTTGTTTTTATGTGTTTATTCGACAGGACAGCTGAAGTAAGGACAGGAAAAGGGGCAGGAGAGTGGAGGGACGGCACGCAGTAATGGGCCACAGGAGGGAGTCAAGCCCACGACTACTGCAGATGGGGCGAAAGTTTCTTCAACCGTGCCACCAAGCCACCATATTTAATTAATTTGACCATTTTGTCATTTGAATTTTGCTGTATTTGTGTATTTGAAGTACTTAAAATACAATATTTAATATATCATTTTATTCTTAAATAAGACACATTTTATACCCAGATTTAAACCGTACAACAATTAGCCTAATCACAGTCTTTGAGTATTTATCTAACATTGAATCACTCTAATGTAGCTGGCATTTTGCTAGCCATGGGTATTTGTAATTTGTAAAAGGATACTTATTGATGTATTTGTGCCCATCTTTGTTCACATATGTCACATAATTCCATAGTCAATAGATTGCTGGAGTCAAACAAGTCCTATCCACTCTGCATCACGAGACAAAGGGAAAAAATAGCAGAAAGATATTGTGAAAGATTTACAGCCCTTCACTACTGTGGAGTCCAGTTGGTTTAGGTATGCTTAGCAGCCAATAGTTAGCATGGCATAAATAGTGTGTGCGCTGTCCTGACAACAGAGATAACTAATTTTGCATTGCTTATGGTTATTAATATTTTCAACTGCAGGGAGATTACCACAGCCATTAACCCCAGCTAAGTATCAGTATCATTAAGCAGTATTGTACTGATAAAATCCTAACTATAACCATCCCTAGCTAGTGGTCTGCAGCCTAAGATCTTGTTCATCATCCTGGGTGCTACCTCTCAATTTTTATGTTGCATTTTCATCTTCCTACAAAAATAAATCCACTTTCTTAATTAGACATGCAACATGGCTAGTGTAGCGTGAGGGTCTGGACGCTTCATGCATAAATACGCTTTAGTGAGGAAGTTTCTTTCTGCGGGTTGGACAGAAACAAATTTGCAATCCCCACTCCCCTCCCTGTGGCGTCTACCTCACTGTTTTGTCTCCCCATCTGGCAAGCTGCTTCATTTCCATTCTTTGCATCTCTTTTAATTTAGTTTTCTATCCTCCACTTTGTTTTTTTTTTTCATCTCTTCCCTTGAATCCCTTTGCCTTGTTCACCTTGAGAGGTCTCCTCCTCCCCCACCTCTTCCTGTGTGTGAGAGAGTATCTGTTTCAGAGCCAGGAACACATCGAAATGCTGCTAGTGGACAGAAAAGAAACATCACCACCACCCTCCTCCTCCTCGCCCGCCTCTCCCTCCATCCCCCCTCCTCCTCTTCACAGGGATCCATGCTGTCTAGATAGATGTGAATGAAGGTCATCTTGTGGCTGACTAAGAGCCAAACACATTGCTAGTCTTCCTCAGCAATTCAAATACTGGAGCACTGCTCTGTTATCTCTGCTTAAGCTATGTATACAGCTGTGTGGACAAACGGCATCGACAGTTACTGCAGTACACTGATACTACAGGGTGTGTGCATGTGTGTGTGCATGCATATATTTGTTCGTAACATGCATTCACCCGCGTTCGTCTGTGTGGTTTATATGTAAATTGGAGAGACCTATGGTTGCAGGGGGCAATTATAATTAACAGCTTAATGGCTGATGCAGACCAATCGAAAAATGTGCTTGTGGCTACAGGGTAGCACTTCCGTTATTGATCCTGAGCAGGTAACACCCACTAAGGGATGCAAAGTGTCTCTTTATATGCCTTACATAGGTTTCAAAATGGCAGGTGGGGAGTTTTGAGTGAAATCAATCAATATACCAGTATCAGAGGTGAAAAGTACAAATACTTATATAGATATAGATATAAACAGACTATATAGTATATAGATATAAACAGACTATGTAGTATATAGATATAAACAGGCTCATTACTTTAGTTCTAATGCATTTGTGGGAAATTATTGATCATCTTATATGACATCACTGCATGTAGCGTTCCTAACATCAAGACTGATATCCATCAGTACATATCATCCACGTAACAGGACAAAAACAACATAATAAAATGAAAGATGATGAAAACAAAATGAGACGAAAGTAACAAGATGAAAACAGTGAAACAAGACGAAAACATCATAAGGTGAAAACAATGTAACAATACAAAAGCAATGTAACAGCATGAAACAGAAAGAGACTCAATCATGGAAAAAAGGTGAGGGTCAGTTAGCTTTGCACAGAAGGCTACTTCTTATTTTTATACTTTACTTGATCAAAGATGTTGAATCAATACTTTTACTTTCACAAGAGTGTTTTTTTTAGTATCTGTACTCCTACTTGAGTAAAGAATGTGTGTACTTTTGCCACCTCTAACCAGAATCGGTGCTGCAAAGATCTTAATTTCCCTTTCAGCAGTGACTATAACAATACTGCAAAAAGTAAATCCCCAAGCCCTAGCACAGAGAATAATGCTTGCACTTCTATGCATCACATAGCTTATACTGCACGTCCATGTTCTCGCTCCACTGAGACTGTTGGACATCTCTGTCTCGGCTTATAGGAAAGAAAATGAACAGGGCAAATCATTCTTAATGAGTCTAAATCCGCTAATAAAGAAAATGAGCCCTCAATCAGTCAACCAGGCAGTTTTTATTCCACCCTCTCCCTCTCAAACACTCTGAAGTAATGTAAGAGAGGACCTCGGGGAAGACTTAGCAGATACAGTGCTCACTGTATGTGTTCATTCACTGCCATAATCCCTCTCATATTTCAGACATTTCCGCAGAGCATTAAACAGTACATGTGCTCTCTGCAGGATGTTCTGTAACTCTGGCCAGAAACTGATTTTCTTGCATGTTCTCCATCTTTTCCCAAAGGCCTGCACAAGTCGGGGTTTTCTGGGGGAGTTTAACCATCACAATATGGAAATTGGATATCATAGATAAGGCAGACTTGTCTTTTTTCCTTCTTGGTTCATAAAATAAACATCTGCTGACACATCAAACCAACCAAGTACAGGACAAACCCAATTAAAAAGATAAGATGTACCGACTATTATAACCTTTACTTCACTCCTTATACTCACTTTAGTCCTCACGAATGCTTGAGGACTCTACAGGGCTACATTTCATGCTCGATTAAATCATTACATGATAATAACAACGCTGTGTATTGACGTGCATTTTGGCAACAGGGTCATGTATTGATCTGCCTTTGATTATCATGAGGGTCATTTATTGACGGCTTCTGACCAAGATCAATCTGCGCCCTTTAGAAGGTTCAATAGTACGCAGCCTCAGCCTCAACCTCCTGCACCTCTTCATCTTAGTTACAGTACCAAAAACAAAAAGGGCAGCGGGAGGGTTTGAACGAGGGGGAACTGGTCTGAGCACTGAAAAAAAAAAAAAAACAAGTACCAAAATATGATTAGGGATGGGTATTGAGTTTGAAGATTTTCAGTACTGAGTTTTTGGTAGTGATACCTGTGGGAGCCAAGTTATGTTTCTATATGTTTAGTTTGATAAAAAAAAAAAGCACAGTCTGTTTTTTGCTTAATAGTTTATGTAAATGAAGATAAATAAGTGATTTAATTGAGAGAGTAATTTGTTAAAAGTCAGCTAATAATCATTTTTAATTTAATTAATGCTGATGTAGGCATAATATTTTAACAGCTTTTTTTTAGAACATTGATTTAATAGAAATAAGTCTCATGTTCATGGTGGGTATTCTGTAAAGACGTGGTTTTGCTCAGCTGAGTCTCACATAACTAACTAATTAGGAGAATTTAACTTTGAATTCTCCCGTAAGAAGATACTACAAAACTGTGGAATAAAAATACTTTGTAAAAATACTTTTTTACATTGGAGTCTTGTGGAAGTTCATGTACATGAGTTATCCAAGATAATCTTCAACTCCCCACAATAGACAAACATTTTTTTTTTTTTTCAAGACATACAGTTTGAGAAATGGATATGTTTTTCAACATAACAAAGCGGAATATGCCTCTCAGTGCATCAGAGTTTACTGTTACTGTATGTAAGAACAGAAATCTAAATAAAAACTTAAAAAATAAAAGTTGGGTTTGCTCGAGGAAAAATCTGATCAAAGTAAACAAGACTGAGAAACTGATCAAACACTGAATGCCAAGTTTCGATACTTGAGAGTTTTTGATAGCGAGGGCTCAATATCCCTTTTTCATGTCTGATACTGCAAACTTATATATCTGCAGATACCAATGCCATCTTTTTTTCCTCTTTTAAACAACTAATCTGCTAATAATACCACTGTAAGGATGCACTTTGCTTGACCTAGCCATCTAAAAAACATCATGCTCTCCTCCCATGAATGCAGAAGTACATAGCCCACAACATGACTCAATTATGGAATACTGCTGCTTCTTTCCATTTAAAAATTTGCAAAGACAGAACTCCTCACAACATTTTTGATTGGTCAGCACCATTCAAACATTCAAAATATTTTTTTAAGAAATTATATCAATGCATAAATTCTTAGCTATTGAGGTTTGATACCCAGACCAAAACCAGATGGATCAGCCCAGTCTCACTCCCAGCTAGTCAGAATACGCCAGGCTCGTCAAGTGACTTCAGTATAAACCCATATGAGGCTGCTGAGGAAGTATAAAGAGGAAAAAAGTCCATACATGGAGGAGGTGAGGTGAATGGATGGCTCCAAGCACATGACTTTCAACCAGGAGACCAGACTTTGTGAAAGCTTGTGAAAACAAAATGTATGAAAGTTGTAAGGTACATAACATTACGTGTTTCTCGTGAGCATTACCCTAAACTTAACCATGTAGTTTTTGTGCCTAAACCTGACCAAGCCGTGACCCTTTCACAGTGTTAATCATGTGTTCAAAGGTCATATGACAGCATTAATTACATGTTAAAAAAAAAAAAAAAATCTTTCTGACCTCATCAGATAGCACAGCTAAAGGGTGTCTTCTGCCTCAGTTTCAGAAGCAAAGGAGCAGTGACATTTTGTCAGTATGACATGTTAGGGTGAGGACATGCTGGATGGGAGGAGTTGTTGCACACTGCAATATAACACAAGTAAATAGGACACAGTAAATGTACAGAAATGAGCACCTCTCCACTTAGAATACAGAAGACAATATCTGTGTGTGTGTGTGTGTGTGTGTGGTGTGTGTGTGTGTGTGTGTGTGTGTGTGTGTGTGCACTGTATGTCTGCAGTGCAGCCTCAGCACCCAGATGAAGTGTCCCTAATAGGATCCCTGTGGGATTCCTCAGCAGCTTTTCACAGGGATCTTGCACACTGTCAGCAGTCAGCACTGACAGAGCCCAAGTCTAAAACTAAAGATGGGACATGCTACTGTCTCTCTCTCTCTCTCTCTTCTCCCACACACACAAAGGCTTACATTTGGTATACACAAACACACCACCATCAGTCATCAAAATCCATCTGTCAGCTTCCAGTGGAGAGTTTTGGAGTGTTGAGATGAGTCAGGCAGTCATAATTATCGTAGCTTGCCAAAATGTTTACACCCTTGTCTACCTTCCAGAATAATTGGATGTGTCTCCCTTGTGCTCCCGATGTTGTCTTACCTTCTCTTTGACACAAACATGGAAACGGACAGCTACTTAACAAGCTCTCTAATACAGAGTGATTTGTGTGACAGGTAAGACACTGTCAGATGAAGTTGGACTTTTATAACCACTAATTGGTGTTTGTGGCTCCAGATAAAGGCAGCCATGAGGAAAATGGACGGCACATAGGTGCCATATTATTCAACTTTTATGTATGTATAATAAAACCGTACATACATCTAACCAGTTGCTTTAAACTACCTGACCTGTGGCCCATTAAAATGTCTAAAAGTAGACTATGAAGTGAAATAAAATAGGTCCAGACAGAGCTATTTTTGTGGGCTGTACAGGAGATGTAGAAACATTAGCTGACAGAATCACCCTCCCAGTGCAACATAATGTATCTCAGAGCCTGAAGGACTAGCTGGTGAACATTATAAGAAGTAATTAACCAGCTCCTCTCTTTAGCTAATTGGAGATGGGGAGTGTGATAGTCATTAGCAGCTCCCATTTTCTTGTCATGGCTCCACAGCACAAAAAATAAAAGAAAGGGTGAGCACTTTGTGAGAGCGTATATGCAGTTCAATTGGAAATTTCTGGAAGCTAACAGAAGACATGAATATAAAAAGACAAATTAAGAGGACATTATATGAATGCCGTTTTTCCTATTGAGTCCTTCTTGCCAGAGATCGCTGTCTCTGCCAGCTGGCTTTCATCCAAACTCACCCTCCATTGTATAACTGATGTAGTCAAGACATCCAGGATAAAAGAGCAATTCAGCAAATCAGTGTCTTTCAATGATCGATTGAATGGAAGATAAAGGCGAAAATGATGTTAACACATCTGTGTGACCAGAGAGTAGCCGAATAAAAGAGATACTCTCTTAAAGGGGTAGTTTGGATTTTTTGAAGTGGGATTGTATGGGATAGTCAGTGAATTACCTACAGTAGATGGAGGATGACAGAAGCATTATTAATTATATTCACTTTTTGTTACAAAGGAGGGTCCCTGAGTCTGTTTAGATGCCCTTTTGCCCCTCGGTATGGTAAGTATTAAACATAAGAATCAGCATCTCCAAAAGGTACAGAAAACGGACACTCCTCCTGCTAAAAATGACTTGGCATGAGATCAATGTTGCCCAGCTAAAATAAGCTGCCACCATGCCTGGGATGATTTCAATATGGTGCAAATGTTCCACTTAAGGAAGGCATCTTGGAAGTACAGTAAAGTAAAGTTGTCTTCCTCCCCTTCTCTCTCTCCTCTGTGCTGTCTCGAGAGTTTAGCTGGAGAGACTTAACTACCAAAGATGCAGGATGTAAAAAAAAAAACAAAAAACATCCATCCAAAAAACACAGACAGAGACAGACTTGAGCTTCACTGCTTACCCCGCCATCAGATATAAGGATCAAATTCAGTTCAATCTTTTGTCTCATGATTATTTCATTAAGTGTGAAATTTCTACACTGGCCTTGGACTCGATTTTGTTTCACTGTACAGTTATTTTGAGCCTCATTTGATCATTCAAACATTATGCAAAGCACATTCATGCTCATAATAAGAAGAAAAAACTATTGCCTTTTGTTACAAGAAATCTCTGTATTTTGGATTTTCTTCAATTTTGTCAATCCCAGTTTTGCTATGTGTAATGTGCATATTTTTTCAAAATATCCACAGTACTATAGCCCGGCATCGTGAGACTAATGTGAATTACTCTAGAGCCTCTCAGTTCATTTTTGATTTCCAAAAACACAGACCAAAATATGTCTGGATGTAATTGGACAGTTTGATCTGAGTTTCATGAGCCTCACGCATTGTGTTGGACAGACCTGTTCACTGTATGTGATTGGATAGACCTACAAACCAATCAGAGAAACGAAACGTGTGGCATCTGACTTTTCAAATCTAGACAGGTGACACTCCTCTGTAAGAGGGGTGGGGGGAAATAATCATTTCCTAGAAAGCATCAAGATGCTCTCTTGAATTCTCTCTGAACTGGAATCAAATTGAATTGTTAGGTGCCACGAGATGCCCAGCGCTATGGGTTTTGGGGTGTGACAATTCTCCAAATCCACAATTCAATTTAACTTTTGATTTTAAGAATCAAAAGTCAATTTTAGAACAACAAGAACATCTTTTGCACTTAGGGCTATGCCATTGTTAAACTATCAAGTCTTTTGTCCACTGACAACTGTCATTTACATTTTCAAATTCTATGCTGTGTCATCTCTTTATCAAGTAGGCAGGGGTGGAGAGAAAAAATAATTCTGGGATAATCGCCAATTCTGCCTTTGAGTTAAATTATTGAAACTAGACTTGACTAGACTAGAATTTCAATTTCACTATAAAATTGTAACAACCCTAGTCTGGATTTCATTTAGGATAAACTTCACTGGACTTTTGCATGAAATATACCTTTCTTTAAGGATTTCCTATGATCTTCAAATATGTCAGACCCCAGGAAGAGCAGCTGTTGCCTTGTAAAAGCTAATGGGGATAAAATAATATTTAAAAGATCCACACAACTACCACACACACATAGCAACACAGTATACACCACTGCCGAATACAGATCAACAGACATCTAACATTATCTTAATAAAATGCAAGACACTAATCAGGCCTGTACACACTTCGACATGGAGCACATGTAACCCAGGAAGAAGGGCACTCATATCCACGGATACATCTAAAAAAGCTTGGAAAGCAACCATCCCACAGGGAACATTGGTAAACTCTCTAAACCATGTTATGTACATGCTCATACATACATAAATCCAAGCCCAATCAAAAATAAATAACTCAGGCCCCTAGGAATACACAGATATGCAGGCAAAAATTAAATATAAATATGTACAGTACATAGACATATTCACACCCTAACATACTACACAGAACACAGTGTAACATTAAATAAGTCTATTCTGCGCTGAGCTAGGAATTTAAGCTCATTATGTATTCATTATACATTGTTGTGGATATAAGACCATCTGTGCAGACTGCATCGAGGAGTCTGACTGTCTGTCTGTGAATGTTTACATCAGATGCCTCAGTGATGACAGAATTATTCCTCAGCACCTTCAATCTTTATTTGGTGACATCCCAGGTCCTTCACTTCTCTGACTCTGTGTGTGTTTACAGCCCAAGGACATGCTCGGGACAGATGCACTACTTGTCATATGCCTGAACGTATGTGAGCTTGTGGGGCATGTGTGTGCCCGTGCGAGTGAGTGTGTGTTTGTGACATCCTACCAACCTCCCAGCATCAGACACATCCTCAAGGTCACAAATCAGGCCAGGTGGCCATTCGGAAAGATTAAGGACACATTCCTAAAAGAAAAGACACCTTTGATTTATCATATCACACTGATAGCCATGGCGATCTCTGCTACACTAGGGCAGCAGTAGGGGCGGATGAAGTGGGTATGTGGGCAGACACCCAGGAGATTTTAGACCAGACTCCTAAACCCTTCTACATGTTACACCCCGAAATGATGGTGGTGAAAGTGAAGGAGGGAATGTGAAGAGGAAAAAGGGAGGCAGAAAAGAGGCAGAGTGTAAGTGAGACAGGGACATTAAACCCCCCACTAGTCCCCTCTGACAGATGCTAGCTAGGGCGGCATGCCAGGGAGGCACAGTCTTAAGGTGACAGTCTCTGCCATAGTGAACAAAATTGATAATGCCATATGGCCAGAAGAGAGCGGCTGTGGATTCCAGTCACGAAGCCATGAACGAGGAATAATCCTCCTGCCGCTGTTGTAGTACATGGTTTTACTGCCCTGTAAGACTGGAAGGAGGGAAGAGGAAAAGGAGGAAGAGGGAAGAAGGTGGAGGAGGTGGAAGGAGGAGGAGGGGCGTGCCCCCGCCTTTTCCTCCTCCTCTTGTTGGGTGTAACCTTCTCACTGAACAAGCAGAAATGTACTCTGTCCTATCTCCTAACTCTGGTGGTTTCCAAGATAGCTGCACAAGAGCTGACAAAACTATTAACTGTGTTACTAAAATACAATAAAAACGTGCTTGGATCTTATAGGGCTGTGACAGTCTGGATTTTTTCATACCACGGTGACAAAGCAACATAACCCTGCAGGAGAGCAGTTTACTGGGAGTGTCTTAATAATTACATATCTTTTTAAAATGTATTGAAGTATACTGTTCTAAGTGTCATGCAACTCCTTTAGGGAATAGGGCAGTGCACAAGTGTTTAAGTGGCGTGTCAGCAGAGCAGAGGAGTAAGTTGTCAGTCTGGCAGTTAATGTACAGTACAGGTTACCGTGTGCTGGTTAATGAACACTGCAGCTTCTCTAGACCAAGAAAAGTCTCGTCTGTTGTTTTCCACCATCTGGAAAAGTGAGGGGGTTACCTCTGAAGTAAGCTCAGTAGGAAAGGCTAACGTCAAGCTAACGCTGAAGCTAGCGTTGTACCTTTACGACACTAGGTCCTGTGTGATCGTATCCCTTTCAGAAGCTTTGTAATCCAGCCCAAAACTCCAGCATCTTTTTTGGAGATGTTGTAAAATAAATCAATGATAATAAATCCATCACTGAATGTCCTCTGTGATCATTTACCCATTTACTCATTCCTTCTTGAGAATAGTTGTTGTTGTTAGCATGTTGTTAGCCACCCAGTGGCAATCCTAAAATGGCTTGGGTTGTGTCTGTTGACCAGTCAGAGGCTATTTTCCTGATGTGCTAACCAATCAGAGGCTGTGGGCCTGACTTGAATGTGACAGCGCTGTATTAAAAGATCTATGTGCCAATCTCAAATGCACTGTGAGTAGGGCTGGGTATTGGTACTCAACATCTTTCAGGTATCAGCTGAAATAAACCAGTAGTATCGAAACGCTTCCAAAACGTCAAACATGCCTTTCATTCAATTTTTTTTGGAACCCAGATCTGGAAAAACATGACTATTCATATGGTTTTACTTGCAGTCAATCATCGCAGATGTTGTTCAATTTAATGCAACAAGATATGCCCACTGTAGAGAGCAGCTACTAGCTGGTGTGATGAAGTTGAGTGCAGTATATTTGACAATGGAATTGAATGAAGTACTCTGTTGGTATTGGTATCCCTTTAAAGGGATTGATATCCAGCCTACCAGTGAGATTGACCCTTCAAAAGTAACTTTGCAGTGATGACGGTAATGAGCTCAATTCCCACGGTATGCATCACATGACCATGGTATTATGGTAATGCAGTGATCGTTACAGCCCTAAAGGCAGTGGATCTAAGCATCCATTTTGCTAACACACTCACACACACTGCAGAGGAGGGATTGTGTATTGTCACAGTTTCCACAGATGCTTTATAGAGATGGGAATTGTGCGAAATGCAGACTCACAGTTACCTTTTCCCCAGGTACAAAGCGTACCGCAGGAGATGAGGGGAGGTGGTGTGCACTATCTGTGGCGAGAAGCAATTAATTTGGAGTGTGCAGCACCAGGGGCTGCGAGGTTAGACTTAAATGGACCACAGCCAGTTACAGAGACTAGGCTTAATTGTTTGATTGATTGGCCGCGACTGTGAGGCATATTTCTGCGGCCCCTCAGCGCCGATCAATGAGTCAATGAGCGCCTCGCCAAACCTTGCAGCTTCCCGGCATCGCGATTCAATTAACGTGGAGGCCTTGGTGGCCCCTGCGTGCGATCATGTTACAGCCCTGGAGACAAGCCTCTTTCTTTCTCATTGAACCATGGGAGCTTATTGCAGCAGATACAGGCTGAGGGGGCAGGGTGTGTGTGGATGAAGGGAGGGGCTGAGAGGAAGGAGCAAAAGGGGGCGGGGAGGTTGGCTTTATTAGATTGGTAACAGACACTACATACTGTATCGGACACAAATCGAGTTACCCTCCTAATCTGTCATTTAAACAAATTATCTTGGGTGGTGATGCATCAGCAGTATTGCTCCTCTCCAGGGGGTTGAGGTAAAGGGGGAAGGGATGGAGGGATGGAGGAATGGAGAGAGGGAGGAGCAGTGATGGAGGACCGAGGCTAATAGAGACACAGGAGAGATTGACACTTTGTCAGGAGAGCAATGGAGGGAGGAAAAGACGATGAAGGGTGACTGGGGGCAACACTTCAGAATTCAGGATACAAGGTGAGGTCATATTGAGACTGTTGTTTATATTCACCTCAGTCCCGATCATGAATATGCCAAGAAACCGACAAAACACTGTAAATACTGTGATTAGCAGGTGACAAACACTGAATTTAATATTTAACAATACAAAGAATAACTCAATGCAATAATGAAAGATTACATAAGTTGACACTAAGAGTACACTAAGAAAAGAAGGAAAATGTATGTAGCTAGTGTGGAAAATCTAAATAAATTTTCCTTTATCTAAACAAACTGAGCCATAGGAGAAGAGAGAGAGATTCAAGCTGGACTGCAGGCAATGTTTGTGCTAGCTTTTAAAATGGCAGACAGCTCTGACATGACGTTTGGCCCGGGTCAGGGTCAAGGCTGAAGCTGCCATTACTGGAGATTGACAGGTTCATTGAGGAGAAGACTTACAGATAAACAGACCAACAGAGACACCTGCGACTCAAGGGCCACAGTGCATTATGCTGCACTGTTGCAATGTAAACCTGAATTACAGTAGCTGAATAATGAATGAATGAATAAACTACAATACGGCTCAAATATTGTGATCCAAAGTAGAGCTACTGATGTGGAAAAAATGAGAGTGAAATATTTCAATCGCCCACACAAGGCTTAAAAGCAGAATAATCAGTATTTGTATTCCTTTAGTGTACATAATGAGACTCGCTGTAAAGTGTGACAACAAGGGTTTGATAATACTGTTTAAATCCATCTGCATTCTCTTCCAGGTTTTTAAAATAGAAATTCAGCTGTTAGCAAAAAGTCGTGACCTAGGTTAGGTCAGCTGAGGGGTTTTATAGCAACATTATCATGAAAAACCATTTTTACAGTTGTTTAAGGGCTTAGGAGAGCATATGTGCTTCGACCAAAATTTAATAGTCCAGACCTGGAGAACACTGGTAGGCTACAGAATAATATAAAAATTAAAACAAAATAAATAAATAATGGACACAGCCTTTAATCATGGATATGCTGCAACTGGTTAATATACTCAGTCTCTACTCTTTTTATTTGCCTTTTGAATGTCTTCTGCTAGATTTCTTGATGTGTGTTTTTTTATGCATTTTTGAAAGGACTCTGAATTGCCTTCGTGCACAAATTGTACTGTATGAAACACTGAAAGCATAATTCTCAAGCCATATTCCCAGTTCATTGCAAATATTTCTGTTGGATCTCTGATCTAACCAGCACACCAAATTGTCTTTGTTGTGACAAAGCTCAACTGGGCATTTGGAGTGAAAGTACTGCAGGTGGAAAATGAAGTGGTAAGAGGTTACATCATTTCCTATTGGTTGATACGATACGATACGATACGATACGATACGATACGATACATCGATACGATATCAGTATACTCTGAGATTCAAGAGATTACACACAGATTAAACATATAGTACACATATGACACTTTCCACAAAGGTACAAAACACATCAAATAGTCATGACAAATATACCGTACATCACATTATAACCTCTGGATTTAGATCTACATTAGCAGCACACTGATTTTGGATTCACAACAGGACAGACTGATGTATAAAATAATTCTTCAGCCTCTTGCGTTTAAATTGAGGGATTTAAATCACCTATAGGAGGGCATTCGTTTAAAACAGAGAAGACCAGCTGTTAAGGGTCATAAATTACTTAATGTTCCTTAACGTGGAGTGTTTCCAAAATACTAATATATAATAACTTGGACATGCTAGAGTTGTCAGGGTAAATGCTCATTCAAATAGCCAATGCAAATAATGTCCGCCTGTGCTTTCATCGGCACACACTGGTGCACTTACGCTTTAAAAGTGCCATGTTGGTAATTATCTTGCTTAAGATTACATGTCCATTTTCTTCATGATAACTCCTGGCTCCTAATATAAAAGATGTCAAATACACTCGAGAATGGTTAATGGAGCTTGCCAAGACCCAAAGGAAAATGTCCCAGCGTGTTAATCTGAATGATACTTGAGTGAGTGCAAGAAATATGAAAGCTCATCAAAACAGATTCATATACCTGCCAGGCTTTGGAATTCCCAAGTCTGATTTCTAGGTTACACATAACAGGCTTTGCAGGTAGAAGTTACAATATTGCTGATTATAAGACATAAAGGAGTGAGGAATCCAAAATAAATCAGAGTCTCATGGAATCTGACAAGCTATCATGAATATGGTGGGTGAGCTACATCATCCATTGTTCTAATGCTTGTTTTACAACAATCTATATTGACATCTCAGTCAATTTCTTTTACAAAATCCATGCAGTGAATTGTAAGAATGCTAACATGAGACAAACTGCTGATCAGAAAAGCACACACACACATCGCATCACAAAGTGAGGCGGTGTGAGAGCACTGACCGCGAGATCAAGGCAGGTCTCAGAGGCCCACTGCCTTCCTTTGACCCTCCAACCTCTGGTGCTCCACTTAAAAGTCCCAACTCCCCCCCACCTCCTACATCTCCTGCCCCCTCAGCTCCCTCTGTGCCCGGTCGTGGGATGCTGAGTGCACACTATCCAACTATGCCGACTCAGAGAAGCAATGGGTCAAGGTGCAAAGGTCAGCTTTAAATCTATGACCCCTGCGATTTACACATGACACCAGTTTCCTCTGCAGAGCTTTGCTTCCTACTGGGTCTGCTGGTGTTTTCATTAAGTATTCATTCAAACAGCTCCTTTTATGTGGTTTTCACAGCATGGGACATTGACTGTAACCTCATCTACCTGTGCTGTAATGTGCCCCCCAGAGTGTAACATACATATATATTCATGTACTAAATGTACACACACGCATGAACTGACAACTGTTAACATAGGTCATAAATTAGAGCATTTAATAGGATAACATTAAACATTAAATTTACAATATTTTCAGTCTGTTTCTCTTCCCAAATACCCTATTTCATTAATGGCATTTTGTCTTTAAGTAAGACAGCTCTGCTCATCCTTATCCTCTATTAATGTGCATGTTTTACTAATTTAATTCAAAATGAATGAAAACTGTTACAACCAAATACCACACATAAAGACATTCAGTATATTAAAAATTGATCTTTGTCCCAACAATATTTTCATGTTTTTTGCTTCATAATGCAGTGACAGCCATGCACTGCATGCATGCCCATTTCTACATAATAAACTAGAGTTCTACAGTGCCCTTTTTTTTAACAAGATGCTGCACCTGGGAGAGCTGTCCTCATTAGGGCTCATACACCTACACTCTGAGTACATACAGCATACATTATACAATTAAACATTCATGCAAATAAAGACACAGTAATTGGCTGTTTCTAGAGACTTGCCATGTTTCTTAGTTCCCTCTGAATCGTGACCACGAACTTGGGGGGGCAGGTACTTACAGCACAAACACACCCACGCACACACACGCATGACATTTTCACATGGGACCACTCACTGCGTCACAAAGCATTAGTTTCCATCACCTTTCTTTAGCTGTTTCCGTTAGTATGAACTTCACTGATCATGCTCACAACTAGTGTTGAGATTTAATGCTAAACTTGCAGTCATTAATCTCAAGTGTAAATGTAAATAGGTTGGAATACATAATAAAGTTAGCCTAAATTATTAGTTCACAGTGGAAGAAGGAGAGCTGCATTGCTGCTTAACATAAGGTTATTAATCTAAATATTGAATAAAATACTAATTTAATCTGATATATTCAAGAACAAATCCACCGTTTTTTTACTTGATAAAGTGTAAATGTAGTGAAAGGAGCTGTGAATGAAGAAAAAAAAACCATTAATCTCAGCGTTAAGTAGAAAAATACAAATCCTCCTCTAATCTACATTTGATCTGTCTAAGAAGAAATCCACAGTTGTTTTACCTGATAAAGTACAAATGTAAATTGGAAACTCCTTCATACTTCACACATTAGTTTACAGCAGAGAGGAAGTCTAGGTAGTCTTGCTTGAATGATCATCAGGATCAGACCCCAATGAAGACCTTAAGTCGTATATACGTTGGTCTGTTTGATTGCCTCTATGCTTGAAGAATAAATAGATAACATAATAATTTTACCTACAATGGATAAGACAGAGTGCCTTGTTTTTTTCCATCGTTGTCTGCACCAAGACCTAGCCTAAAATATTAGTTTGTCTATTACATACTGTTTGATATAACCAGTGATGGGGTATATAGATCTCTTTTTCATAAGTGACTGATTATGATTGTAAATAAACAATATATTTATGTAATCTCATTTGGGTAGTAAAAATGTACCTATATTAATTATTTTTAGTTTACAAATAGATAGATTAAAATATCATGTTTCCATATAAAGAATTATAACAATAATGGCTTCTAAATAGCTGATGAACCGAAAATATTTTGGACTGCATTTGTATAGTGCCTCTCTAAACTTCTGACCACTCAAAGCATGTTACATTACATGTCAGCATTCACCCATTCACACACAGAACTATACACTAATGGCATTGGTGCCAACTGCTCATCAGGAGCTCACCTATGGAAGCAAAAACTCACACATACATTCACACAAACACTCAAACAATTTGGGGCTCAGTAACTCGACCAACGGACAACCCTGTCTACCCCCTGTTTATGACACTCAATAATTTTCATTCCACTAGTAACACTTTTAGTCATTTGATATTTTCTTTACAAGTAAACAAATAAGAACAGTATTTTACTGTAAATTAAAAAGTTATTTAGTAAAATGCTTATTTTCTTGCTGCATCTATTGGATATTAATGGGTTTTTAATGTGAGGTTTGTTTCAGGTTAATGGGCATATATTATGGTAAATTATATGGTATGGCATGTGAATTGATAATAATACAAAACACTTTTACTGTTCCTACAGTAGGTTAATGGACATTCTTGAATAAATTAGTGAATTGATGAGCAATTTCTCCTCACATAATCAAAAAGTTTCAGCATTAAAAGTCTAAAAATGCTAACAAATGTTATATATTTTGTTGAGTTGAGCACTTACATTATTCCAAATGTTTCCAAGACTGTTCAAACAAAGAGAAATCCATAATTTATTCAAGGTAACAGGGCATGTCCTGCTAACTGTTCCTAGATAGATGCTATAACCTCCAGGAAAACACAAAATTTCTTGTATACGTCTGGATACATTGGACTGAAGAGGTAAGTCAGCACACATGACTGTACTGACTAAATAATGTGAATAAAATGTTAATATTACCTTATCAATGAACATAATTTCTAGCTGAGTCATGTCAGATAGATTTTCAGCAGCTATAGTGGTTGTTTAACAATGAAAATAACAACTCCCATGATCCCACACCACTTCACAACATCATCAAACTGCATCTTTTGTTATTGTGAGACCCATAGCAGCAAAATTTACATATTGTGTTCTTAAAATTCTGGTTAACAGAGCAGGTGGTTCTAAAATTTATTCTGTAAAACTCAGTTCATTATCCTAAACCTGACTGCAAAGTATTAATTTAAACTGATGAGTAATACAGGACATACACAATTATACAGTAGCATGAGTCACACCCTCTCCGTGAATTTTACTCAACCTCATTTCCAGTAATAAATGGGCGAAGGTTAATGAGGCGAACATGTTACATGTGTCAACCGCAATGATGCTAACCCACGCTACAGGTTACTGTGGGAGAGTCTGACCAGCATCCATTTCCAGGCTACAACCAAAGACACCCAAAAACACATTAACATCTGAGCTCACGGATAATAAAGTGAGCAAAACAGATTATTTTCCTCAAGACGTATTGGGACTCTCTTTTTTCTGGCTGTAAAGGTGCCAGCAGAAAATAATTAGCTCCACAGCCAAGGCAATAAACATCAACTCCGCACACGAATGCAGAGATTTCATTTTCTCCTAATTGCTTCTGTGCATTGAATAAGTGAGTAGTTTTTGGGCATGCTGGGGCAGAGTGCATCTTGACTCTCAATATGACATTCAGCTTTTTTTTCCTTCATCAAGTGGGTAAAAAAAAAAACTGTGCTGTTTAAAGCCAAGGCTCATCACAACACACAAACACACACAGACTCTAGAGTGAAATTGTGTGTGTGTTTGCAGCAGGACCAGTTTTCTAAGTGCTGTGGTTTGTATTTATGTGTGTGTACATGTGCATGAGAGTGTGTGCTCCTTTCTAAGTCAGTCTCAGCCCAAGTGGCTGTTGAAATATGAATGCCTGGTGTAACTGCCCTGCTATCCCACTTGCAGTGCTTCTGCAGTCACTGTCTTATCGCAATGAGCTGTGACAAGGGAATTCAGGGGGAATGGGTCTGCTTCAAAAGCCATTTCTACTGCCACTAATTGTCTGTCATCCCGAGCTGATAGGCAGCAGGACGCTGACAGACAGAGCTGATCACTGAGACGGGACACAATTGGATTCTGCAAGGAGACCGTCTAAATGCCTGAGCTGAGTGAAAGTCGGGGTTGCATTACACAAGATTTTTATGTAAGTCTACACCTACGCAAGTTGTTGGCAGTGGTGGAAGAGGTATTCAGTATTCATATTCTTGTAATTAAATAAAAGTGCCAGGACAACAATGTAAAATACTCCATCACAAGTAAAAGCCCTGCTTTCAAACTCTTGCTTCAATTGAAGTACAAAAGTATCAGCAAAATGCACTTGAAGTAGGGCTGAATGATTTTGACCGATATTGCAATTGCTATATCATTTGCGATATTAGGGGTAATGATAATTTTTATACCATTTTTCTTAATTTGATTGAAAAACATGCTAAAATAACTATGGTGTGATTTTTTTTGGCAGGAATCTGTACCAAAAGTTTTTTTTAAGGCTGTAGGACAGGATATCTCTGCCTCACAACATTCATTCATTTAAAAGTTTTTGACATGCATTGAGCCTTAAACAAATATTGCACGTCCTGCAATTTGAAAATTGCAGAAAGCCATATTGCGATTTCAATAAAATTGTGATTAATTGTGCAGCCCTAACTTGAAGTGTAAAAAGTAAACATATTCCTTGTACAGAGAAAGCCCCCTGTGACTGATTTGTTATACGCATATATATTCATTAATAAATGTTAATACTGAAGATATTCTACTGTTGTAGCGGGTTTAAGTGGACCAAGTATCAACTGCTAAATGTAGAGCTAAAAAGCTTTGTCCTTTGTTTCTAAAGGGGTTTCCAGACTAGTGGTCGAGACCCCTCCAAAGAGTCAGACGTAGACGATACTTGTTTCTCTACAGTACCATGGGTACCAGGGATGCAATTCTTCTGGAACTGTCGGGGACAGCATATACACGTACAAGTTTTCTAGTCTGCCATTAAAAGCCAAATGAAGACGGTGATGATGAACTTTTCAGACAAAAGGAGTAAACACTTACAGCTTAGCCTGACTGGAGCAAGTTTCATTTCATTTAACATTACATTAACAACAGATACTAGTCATTTTCAAACTTATGAATGCCATGGCTCAGTTTGAAATCTGAAAATCTTCTGCGGCCCACCAAGCCTTTAATCACTTACTCTGATCAACACACAAGACTAATTGTACCAATGATGACATATAGGATCACATCCACAATCACATCCTGTTTATAAAGTAACAGGTCACCAAACACCTATTAAACTAGGTCAGAAATAAATAAATGAAGAATAACATGTAATTTAAATCAGATGACTTTTATGTTCTGTAGTTAATTTTTAAAATGGATCTAGTATTTTATGGTAATTTCAAACTTATAAAACTGAAAATTAAAAATGTTTTATTCATCGTGAGCTCTCAAAGCCCACCTGCAGGGCTTTCACAGCCCACCAGTGGCCCACACTTTGGGAATCAGTGATGTATCCAAACACAGGATTGTAGCAAGATTTAGGGCCATTTAGTACCTCTCTGAGCTTTAAACAGTTATTTAAATAAAACCATCTCAAAGAGGAGAGGAGATCTGTATTTATTGTACTTAATGATTGACCACCACTGGTTATCGGACTAAATCACAGAATAGTGCTCATCCCATCCCCTAAGATAAACAGTGTATCTATCTCAATGAGGTGTACAATTCATATGACATAGACATAGACGTGACATCAAGCCCTGAAACGATTAGTCAATTAATTGATTATTTGACAGACAGAAAATTAACCTGCAAGTATTTTAATGAATGATTAATTGTTGTTGTTCTCAATCATTTTAAATCTGAGGAGCAGACTCACTTTTGGAAAAAACCTCTGCAGCCATAGGCGCCTTAAATAATAGTAATATTTAATACTACAATAATAATACTGTTGTCTGTATAAGTTGTCACAGTGTGTTGTTTGTTGTCTGATGTGTACAGGGATGTGGAGAAGAATTTCCCCTTGATGACTGAATGCCAGACACTCTGGTTCAGGCTTGCTGTGTGTAGATTTACTGCTTTGATCTGTTTTTTAACACTCTAAACTGAATGTCTTTAAAAACAAACAGTTCCTCTCTGGAATCAATGGATCAAATACTGTCTAATAAAGAATATATTACTTCTAGTTTTCGTCTCATTTGATACAAAGTACGGCTAACTATTTTCTGCCACTTCATATACAGAAAATTCTCAGCTAATATAAATTAAAAAATCAGAAGAAATTAGATTAATTGATAATAAAAAAAATGAAAATAATTGTTGCAGCCCACATCACATCCCTTGATTTTGGGTGTGGAAGGGTGTATTTCAATAATTAGTAGCCATAGACAAATTGCACTGCTTCTGTACTGCTTTGTCTACTAACATTTTTATTGTGCTCTTTAAATTTATGCAGACAAGTCACACCACCACACATGTGTACAACACATGTTCACACATCCCTTGTTGTCCTGTCATTGCTGCCCCCACCTTCACCCTCTGTGCTGTATGTTATTCCAGGTATAGGAGACAGAGCGCTGCCTATGGCATTTAAATTAACTCTAAAGCCCCAAAGTCAGGGTTATATTTACCTCGCTGACGCATGGTGAGCATTGGATGACACTGGTTCACCTGCTGTGCTGGCGTGGGGCCTGGCTGAGGTGTGAGAGCGATACTGAACAAAAGGATAAGGCAGAATGGAAAACACCTGTCTGGCTTGCTTGCGCAGACCACAGGAGGCTGAGTCGACACTGAAAGGCTCTCAGGTCAGTGTATGCAGCACAGTTCTTCCCACTTTAAGTCTAATTTGTGTGCATCTGTGCATCAGTATCATCAATATCTCTCTTTGTGATTGTCTGAAGGTCTAACTTTAGAGTGAAGGCTTATTGCTTCTTAGGTATATTAACTTTTCTCCACATTTTTGATTTTTTACATCTTTCTTTTTATTTCTCAGTCTCTATCTCTCTGTCTGTTTTCTTTTTATCTCTTCTTTTATCTCCGTCTCTCTGTAGTGTTAGTGTACCCATGCTGCGACAGGAGCGACATGTTTCTCTTCTCCCCGCCTTTGAGGATCTGTTGGCCAGGCCAGACGACCCGCCAGCTCAGCTGACCCTGTCCAATCCAGATCCTGAAAGCACAGGGGCTCTTTAAACCTCCACACAGGCCTGCATGACAGGCCACCCTCCCTTTTGTCTGATGTGGGAGTACGACCGTTGCTGTTGTTTCAGCTGCATTGCAGTCATCCCGAACACGTCCATATTTCACTGGGGGGAAGAAGATAGATCGAAGAAGAAAAGGCAGCTGAGGACAGCGCCAGAGCTGACTTTAAAAAAAAAAAAAAAAGAGATAGAAAGAAAGTACGAGAGAGAGACAACAAAAAGTAACAAGAAAGAGAAAAGGACTAATGAACAAATTCGACTTAAGGGTTTTTGACAAGTCTTATCAATCCATGAGTAATGAGTGGACCATAACTTGTCTCAACACACAGAAGACCACTGAAAGGACACACCAGCATGTTGCTCAACTCCAATTAGCTCTCACTAATTAAAGGGCAAATTCGGTATTTTTCAACCTGGACCCTGTTTTTCCCATGAATGTGTGTCTCAGTGACTAATAAGAAGGGGTGTAAGAAAATATTGATAGTCTTGAGCATCAAGATTCATTTTTGGTTTATTTTGTGTTGTATTTAAGCCGTTGCCCGCTAGATAGTAGTTTTCTACTTCATTGTTTTGATTGCATAAAAAAGTAAACTTTAACCCAGATTTACTGCATATGGCGGTGTGTTTTAGGATCATATGACAAGGCATTTTTCAATATAGCAATTCGTCTGTGAAAGTACTGAATTTTGGTGCTCAGCCCTCGGCTGTGCACGCTATTTCTCCCTGCTGTCCGATCTCTCTTTTGCTCCTCAACCAATATTCTAACGCTCTGAGCAAAGACTGTATTTTGACCAAACCATAGTTGGTGGAAAAGTCAAAAGGCAAGCTAAGACATTTTTATTAAGTGAAGATGATGATGACAATGTTAACATTACAACTTTGCAATAGTCGGGTTAATTTGGCAAGAGCAATAAAACACCTGTTTGTGGTTAAACAAAATATATAGTATCTCTCTGTAGCGCTGCTTTTTATGCTGTTGTCAAATACTTCCAACTATCTGAGCCTGTGGTGGAAAAACAAGTCTTTTTAGTGGATTTACTTTGATGGTGTGCAGTTGCTTATGAGGATTACTTTGTAGCATAGTTTTGCTTTGCTGGCTGCAGCACTCTTCCTCAATACTGGACCAATTTAAAAAATTACTGTCTCCATAAATGACTTAGACACAAAACATTGGGAAAAAAAAGGCTTGGGTGGAAAAATACAGAAGTTACCTTTTAAACAATTTAAGGATATAAGTTTTCTTACCACTCACCAATTCATTAGATACCTCCCTCTTAGTATTCATGACATTCACAACTCATAGCTTCACAAATTACACTCCTGCAGTCCATCAGTTGAGCAGACAGCAGGCAGTAACTTACTGTATTTCTGCTAACTGAGCTGCTGCAGGTAACTCATTTTCCTGACACCCACTGGGAGCGAGTTAAATAAGATGGACTTGAAGTCAGACAGTTGACCTATAAATCCACAAGTGGGCCAATGGGGGCGAGGGGAGCGGACAGAGAGGAACAGCTGAAGGAAGAGGGAGGTAGAGGGGTAAAGATCAAAAGATAGGTCCGAAGAGAGGGAGGAAAAAAATAGAAGGTGACAGGAGTGGAAAAAAAGACAGACACATATAAGAATATTATGTGCTTATTCCCTTCAGCTGTCAGGCCGGACGAACACACCCAGACGGTGAGATATGACAGAAGGGTGTGTCCCATATGGCCCACTTTTCCCCAGCAGTTCCTGTGAATGTCTGACTGTCCTGGCCCTAATCCTCTCTCTGAGACTGACACCATTCCTGCCTGCCCCCTACGCACACTGGATTTTTTTGTCCTCTCTTGTGTAGTTTTTACATGACAACAGGTTAAAGGAGGACGTGTAAGAAGACGATTTTCCATGCGGATAAAACGCTTTCCTTCCTTTGACAATCACTGCAGAGATTTGCCGCAGCCAGGAGCCAGATGAGGGATAGTGAGTGAAACGGGGAGACAAAAGTAAAGAGCGGCAGCAGGAAAGCATGATGAAAGAAGTGATATTGTGTGATGCTGTGAGCGAGTGTTTGCGGACCGCAAGATGCAAATAACAGTGAGCTTATCTGTGAATGTGATTAAAAAGTGAGTGTTGGGACACATAATGTTTAACCTACATACCCTATCTCCAGCGATTTCCACCGAGAAAGTCCCTCTTATCTGCTAATAGACCTTGGTAATCCCTCAAACACGCATGTAGTGCACAGTGGCAGCTTTTAATGAATACTGAATGAGTCTGCTAGAAGCTAACAGACGTGTAGAGGGTCTTACTGTTAAGACTTCATGGAAAGGCAAGATCCAGGTTTGCTCAAGTCAGTCAGGATTCACTACAGCAAACCAAATGGTTTATCAATGACTCTTAACCATTGAAGAGCACTGACAAACCACTGACTGACCCCAGCCCATCGTATACTCCCTTACTCCATTAAAGTTCAGGGCCCGTATAAGAGGAACTTGCTAAATTGTAGATCCTATCTTTACTGTTTCAAAACCATGGTAATTGCAGTTAGGACTTGATTTGAGAAAAAGTCATTACAGATTTAAAGTTCCTAAATTATTCCTATCCTAGCCTACCTTAAGATAGGAAAAGTGTATGACTCAAGCATGCCAACTTCCCCAACTCTCCTCCTAACTGTAGGATAATCGGTAACTTGTCCTTATTTTAACTTTTTCACCTGTAGTAGTAGCTAACTTACTAACAGCTAACAGTAGCTAACGGTAGTGTCAGCTTACTGTATCTAATGGCAATGTTTGTGAACAGCAGCCAACACGAGTGTTAGCAAACAGTAACAAACAGTAGTATTTTGTTAACAGGAACTAATTGTAGTGTTCACTAACAGTAACTAATGTTAGTGTTTGGTAAGGCCTCTATTATTTTCCTGAACAGATGTGTACATGTGTGCGGACCCCACAGACACCTATCTTCTTGAAGGAAGTGCTCAACACATGTGCAGTAGATCGGCATCTGTAGTGGCTGCATGGACTCGTCTGTGGACGAGTCCATGCAGAAACAACAAATAGGCGGGTTTGCGGACGTCTGCACAGATCCCCAACGTAGACCTTCTGATGACAAAATTTATGCCACACAGACCCCAGCAGTCCCTCACTTTCTTGCAAACATGGAAAGCAAAATACCAATTTGAGAGTATCTAATGGTTGAGTTAGCTAACAACATCTAATGGCAGTGTTAGCTAGCAGGTCAGTGTTATGGTAGTGTCAGCTAACATTAACTAAAAGTAGTGTTTGTTAACAGAAGCTAACTGTAGTGTTCACTAACAGGAATGAACGGTCGTGTTAGCTAACAGTAAGTAACTGTTGTGTTCAATAACAGCAGCTAACTGTAGTCTTCGCTAACAGTGGGTAACGGAAGCATTGGTTAACAGTAGCTCATGGTTGTGTTCGATAACAGCAATCAACAGTAGTATTAGCTACGCCTAACTAACAGTTGAGTTAACTAGCTAACTTCTAAACTTGACAGGCATATAGATATTGCATGACTGCTCTTTTACACAACAGATGTAAAAGAGCAGTCAGACTGCTCAGACTGTATCTGCTATCTTAACCCACACTCTTTCTTTTATAGAGTTAGCATTGTTGTAAACATCTCAAAAGGAACATCTTTGATTTTCTCCACAGATGTTACAAAACCCCCTAACTTATCTGTCTTGAAGTTAGGTGCCCCTTGTTGTTTCTTACTGTATTTCCGAATGTTTCAATGTAGGTTTCTGTTTCGGTGTGTTTAAATGATTAAAAGCCAAAGTTGTTTAGCTCTGCAAAATGAGAAAAGTAGTGTCGGTTGCTAGGTAACACACATAAAATTTGATAAGCAATGCTTGATTGAGTACCTAGGATTTCCTAATCTGGCATAAGATAGGAAAAAGTAAGATAAAATAGGATTCCTAAAGTTAGTGAGGATTTGCGTCTGTGATACCAAACTGTAAAAAATCCTATTTTAGACTCCACCCCAGTCCATAACTCAGTTTCATTTCCAAGCTTAAATGTACAGTACAGTCTATATTACTGCGTCCTTGAGTATGGTTCAGCCAGATTAGAATGAATTACATAAATCATGACCTCTGTAGCATCAACCGCTGCTGAAAAGACAGCTGACTCGGGAAAATGATGATTTAATCACGTATCAGCGGCAAACAAAGAGCAACATAAGGATGAATCATCCAGGGCTCATTGCAAATCACAGTTATACATAAAACAATCTGAATGTTAACCTGCCCAGCTCTGCCACATTTATTTTTACTGTGATTAAAAAACAACAAGCCAAGGGAGTGACTTATATTTTTCATATCATATTTTGTAAACTGTCACCAGATCAAATTAGTGCCAATCAGTTAGTTCTTATAAGTAATGTGGAGGAGAAGCGGGAAAGTGCAGGCTCTGGGGGATTTGGGCAGAAAATCAGAGAGCGGAGAGAGAGATTGTAGGGGACCAGTAGTGGAGATCAGCAGTGTGACCATATCCAGAAAATTAGATTAACTGAATTAGAGGGATTAGATTGACTACAGCTGGATTGGACCTGATGCCTCTAAGAAAAGGGGGAAAAGAGAGAGCAAGAGAGGGAGTGCAGAACAGCAAACGAGAGAAAGAGGGAGGGTGGACAAGGGAAGGAAAGGAGGATAGCCCAGAAGACTAAGATGTAAAGAAGTTTCTTTTGGGAGTTGGGTGGAAAAGTCGTATTGCGGTAGAGAGAGGAGCGGAAGGAGTAGACAGCTCAGCAGATTTAGGTATCCTGGGTAACTTTTAGGGGCTGGCACTGAAGGGAGCATCTGACGCTGTCACGGCTGGTCCTCGCTCCTAAAGGTTCAGCCAAGTTCTTCTGCTCCACAGGACTCAGCTTAAGCTGCAGTGCCCCTTAGTGGTGAAATATAAGCACGTGTGCTGAACCTCTGAGCATGATATATGGTCCAAAAGAGGAGACATGAGGGCATGGAGAGGACAAGATCAACTGCACAGACCGTAATAAAAAAAATATATAAATATTAGTGGTGTCATGCTTTGGTTTAAAACTTAAAATCTATGATTACTTCTCTTTGAATTTTGATAATTTTCAAGTTTTTGTAGTTACATGCCAGTCCTTTATTTAAATTATTTGTCCTGTTTTGACCTCTTACTCCTCCTTCAGTGTAATAATGTTTGGAGACATTATGATAAGAAGCCATTATCAGGCCATTACCTTAGACAGAACCAGTGTCCTGCATGAATAACAGGTTAGGAGTGTGTGTGAGTGTCTCATTGTGCAGCAGAGAAAGACAGAGCTCTAACCAGGAGGAGATGAAGCCTAAATCAATGTGATTAATTCATGTTAATTGCTGCCCCCTGGTGTCAGTGCCGCAGTTGTTGTTACTTTGCTGATACACACGGTTTCGGGCACCGCCTCTTTGCTCAGGAGATGAATCTCCCACATCGATAGAGAGACAGATACAAACTCCTGCTGCTCCACAGCTTCACACTGCGGTTACCTCCGGCCCAGACACAGCAAACGAGAGGAAAAAAAAAGAAAACTAGACTTCTCACAATAACCCCCCTCCAATCCTCTGGTGGAAATTTGGAGAATATTAACAAGGCTGTGGTGATGTATCAAAGACAAACAGGAAGTGACAGATTTTGTTATGAATTCTCCCTCCTGCATATTCCATCGTGATTTAGAGGCTTCACGCAGCCTGCACTGCAAAACTGTAGGGCGTTGTCTGCATACTGATGTCCTGCTCACTGCGAGGAACAGAGGCTATCCCTCTCACAACAAACAGAGATGTTAGAGGGAATCATAAACATTCCTCCAAAAGTAAACTGAGCTATCAAAAGGCACAATATCTGCAACACACACACGCAGACGACAAATGAGGCGAGGATTCAGGGCAGGATAAAATCGAGGTTGGCCATGTTTGAAATTATTCTTTACCCTCCTTCTAAAACAACACACACACACACACACACAACACACACACACACACACAATGCGAGTCAGAATTTGAATCAGCCGATACCTCCTCTGGTCGCAGATCAATGTAAACAGAGACTAACTGGAGCTGATATGCAGGGATGATTAATGGCCTGCAATCAGTCAAACCCAATGACAAGATTTTGAGATGCATGCGCGTGTGCATGTGAATTTTATTACCGCTGCTCATCCTCATTCAGGTATTTAGGCCAAAACCAAAGGCCTCATTTACTACTTTTGGGATGAATAGATGAATATTAGGGATGCACAATATTGGATTTTTGCCAGTATCTGCTATTTTCCAACTCATTTTGACTGATTGGATTGCCGGCAACCGATATGTGCACATATTTTTTCCACCTAATCGCAGAAAACATTAAATCTCTCCTTTAGTGGAATTAACATTTTACTATGCCTACTTTTATCATGATGGCTCACTGACAGGTGCAGACTTGAAATACAAAGCTTTTCAAAATATACACATTCACCAGGAAAAATAAGAAAACAACTGCAGACAGGTTTAATTCACTGGTGCCTGTTTCTTTTTGTTCTTCACAAATTATTCTTAATGATCGGGATGACAGCTCTAAAAATGGGCAATTAAATTTGTAGTGTTGAAGGGATGTGATTTGGTTCTTCCTTGCATCACCAACACTGAGCAATCATTGCAAATAGCAACTTAACTTATCTGTTTCTGAGGCTTCAAATAACCTCCACACCGCAGACAGACTCGCACTGAGTGCATCATTTTATTGGTCATTTTGGCAAAAACGTTAATTTCAGGCCAATGCTAATACTTTACTTTAAAGCCTTTTTTGGTCGATACAGATGATGTGCTGATATTATCCTGCATCCCTTAAGTATATCATCTTAGAATATTCTTCCTTTGGAAGCTTGCACTTGATTCAAAACAAAACCCACAAATGATGCTTGTATTGATGGTATTGATTACATATTTATTATTATGTAGATTAGCTGAGTTCAAATTAAATGGGATTCAGTTGTGTCTAGTCAAGAATTTGGAAACACAATCATTTCAAATTCAAAGTAAGGTTTTAGAAAAACTACTTGACGGGTTTCTGCCTACGTTGTAATTTAAGATGAAATCTGATAACACAGTAGTTTTGTGAATGATGTCTTGGGTCATTTTGTGCTGTTTTTCTAAACTACAGGTAAAGAGGTCTATCTGAATTTCCTACTGAAGCTACCAGACAGTAAACATGAAAAGAAACCCACATTCCACTCAGGTCTGCACCTTTGGGTGTGAAACAGCTGCACGTATCTGCACTGGAGCTGAGAAATAGAAACACCCTGTTTGATATATGTCTTCAAAAGCAGAGCAGACTGGCTCACATGATCACCTCGTCCATGTGGTGGTGCGAGAGCATTGAGTGCTCCCAGAAGAGGGAAAGATTGCATGTCACTGCCTGTTTGAAGCCAATCTGTTTCTTCAGTCAAGTCAATAATGTAACAGCTGGAGAGGAGTGGGCTGCTGGATCAATAATGATGCCACATCATACCATGAGACTCATGCACACAAACAACCACATACTGTACAAAATCCTTCCCTTTTGTGTGTTCTCAAGGCATAAAGTTGGTACACACATCAAGAGACACAGTGTTCCTGTAAGGCTCTAGCATTGTTTTCTCTTTCAATTTTGCAGCAACAGCAAGCATCCCTAATGTTTTGCACCTTGTACAACAACAATAATCCCGTGTATACTGTATTGTGAACATAAATGGCATAAAAAGGTCCACAAGGAAGTGGGCCACTGCAGATCTTTTCCCTCCACCCCCGTTTGTCTTCTGAAACTAGTCACATTTCCAGCAGGAGCTTAAGGTGGTATTTATACTCCGTGTTAGAAGAGAAGATGCCTCTCTATGCCTTTCCCCTCTGCTCAAAAATATCCCTTTGGGGTTATTAATAAACACAACAAACTATGTTAGGTGTTTTTTCCTAACCCAGTGCACAATTACACATTACACAAAGATAGAGTAAGCATTAAAAACAATTCCTCATACAAAGAGAGTAAAGTCAGTAAATTCTGACCCACTTGCACAAAGAGAGGAGCAGTTCTAATAAAGATAAAAGTGTGAAAGAGAGAAGTGTGCGAGTAGATACATATGAGGGTAATGAATGATGATTCCAGCACGGCTGACATTGCACTCCACAGGAACTCAAAGGCAGAGGGGAGAATGGGAGGCCCGATTTAGAGCAAGCAGCTGTTGTGCACTTCGCCTCGCTACACATCTGCCAAGTCACTGTGGGCAGGGCACTGAGGTGACTTCCCAAGCTCCACCAGTGAATCTCTGCCTCTTCCTTACATAAAAAACCCAAATCCTCTCTGCTAAAAGACTAACATCACAAGCACAAGCTCACTAGTTATACCGTGGTCACTTGCGTAATTGAGGGGGAGCTCTAGTAATTAACAAGTCTTCACTGCAGTATTGAAAAGGTGTGTAAAACTCTCTGTGTAAAACTCTGTGTGAATACACCTCAGATGTGCTGACTCTGTGAGCTGCAGCTCTTGCTTGTTGGTGCCATGTGACTGCACAGAGCTCAGGTCAGCCAAAGTAAACAGTGTGTCATTACTCTGCCAAGGTAAACGCTACGTTGCATAAGATCAGGCAGTGGTCTTCGCCACAACGCTGTTTAACCCATACGCTTTGCTTATGTTTTTGCATTTTAGTGTTTATAATTAATCCCACTATGTAGAACCAACTGTGATTGGATATTCTGAGCAGTTTTTGCTATTATCCACCTGTGACTGTTGGAGTATGGATCCAACAAACTGTAATTTTCATTACACTTAAATCTGCTCATTAATGGTCAGATCTGTGGGATTTAGAGGGATCTACTGACAGAATATGGTATAATAAAAAATAACAATTGCTGTGTTTTTGTTACCTTAGAACAAGTCATTAACATGTACAAAAGGCACAGGTCCACCAAGTTCACCACAATGTCTCTACAGTAGCCCAGAATGGACCAAACAAACATCATACATCATAGCTTCACCTAAACACTTGGACAGGAAGGATAAGATGAGGTGTTTTTACAATCTGCAAGTTCACAGGTTTTCTTTTTTCATTGTATTTATGTATTTATTTCATCAATTGATTAGTCTATAAAATAGCAGGATGTAACGACAAAGGCGACTCCAACAAGCTTGTTTTGTCAACCTTCCAAAACCCAACAGAATGCTTGGAGTTTTTACTTGATAAGTTACTTGAAGAATGGATTCTGAAAATTGTTGATCTTCTGTCAATTGACTCATTGATTAATGGAGTAATCATTTTAGCACACTGGAGCACTTACACTTGTTCAATGGACACTCTTGTCTACCTCTCCAAAACCCGCTTAGTGTACTCTTTCCAACTTTGGTCTTGGCTGTTATTTTAGCTCACACTTGTGTTTTTATGTTTTTGTTTTTTTCCAGATTTTTGCAGTTATATCTGTATGTATTTTTGAACCTGTTTCGTGGTTAATTAGTCTCAAAGCTCATTAGCACGCCTGGTTTTATATGCGCAGGTTTTAAGACTAATTAAATGCCAGCGTTTGCCAAAGTTCATATTTGGATTTTAGCCTCTGATCTTGTCACTAACTGCAAACATACACCAAGCCCAGCACAGCACACTGGGGAGTGACAACAACAAGCACCCCCGAGTAGAAGATTCACTGTTCACTGGCAGAAACCAGCTCATAAAGCAGCACACCAGCAAGCGATTGCAGCAGTGTTTAAAAATAATTTGGAAAGAAGTAAACTCATATGAATCAGTACTGCAACCGAATCATAATGCACATAACATAACTAAAGAAAAAATATGTACAGATGAAGACAGAAGAAATTTGCAACAAATAAATATTACACAAAGGTAAAAGGCAGCAGCAGCATAAAAGCAGGAATTGCCGGCAGACACCATGATGTCGACCACAAGCAGATCAGCAGGGGAGCAGGAAAACAGTAGCAGCAGTAGCCTCAGAACATTTGCATACTGTTATTGTCAAGCACAAAAATACAGTGCAAATAATTTGTTTGTTGTATTTGAAGTAAAACATGCAGTGAGTTGTTCTCTAAGCTGAAGAAAACATTTCAGACCAACCGACATGGGTGTTGCTTCCAGAAAGCCAACCTGGGACAACAAGATCAGACTGCTGGCAGGTGAGCTTGGTTATGAAATGTTGAATGTAGAGTTAGCAATTTAGCAGTGCAGCAAAATAGCAGAGCAGAGGAGTGGGCAGAGGTTTAACAGCTTAACAACCAAGTATTTGTGTTAGTTAAGGAAGGGGAGTTTTTCTGTCTTAACTACAGTAGCTCACAGGCTTTGGTTAATTAAGGTGAATAAATAACACATGTAGCTCCTATAAATTCTGAAAATTTTACCGGATAAAATTTCCTGCGTGGCACTGTCTGGTTGACACCCTATCTTCCAATCACTGTATTGCACTTAAATACATAAGTGCTTGTGGGACCTCTCTTTCAAAGCAAGATTAGTGAAAAACTAAACCTATGTGGACTTAAAGCATAAGATTAATTTTATGTATACAGTACTAATAGTTCTGTGCTTAAGGTACCTTTTTAAATACACTGATTAACTTGAAATATTAATAAAAAAGGTTATCTAACAGCACTTTCCTGTTTAATGGCTGTAGAGATTTAATTTACACAAACACACTGGGGTACAGTAGCTTCTAAAAATGTGAAAAAGTTTTGTAGCACTTTCTCTTAGTGGAAAATAGTTTGTAGAACTCCTGTCCAGACACATTTCTCTGTATCCTACTTTCAGGAATACCCAGAGGGACACATGCAATATCCTGCTGCTGTTATTAAACTTTTGACTTTGGGGTAAAATCCAGTCCTCACTAATAGGACTACTCAGGAATCATTGCAGAGATTTGTATGTGATAATGAGAAATAGAGGTACAGTCCCAATTCATTCGGCCTCCTCACCCCTGGGTGTAACTTGTAATTACTCCTGTGGAGCTTTGGGGAGGCTGGCAGATTAAAAAGGAGTTGCCCTGAGGCCGGCTGGCCAGCCAGCCAGTTACTGTAGTTAGTAAGGCAGCCAACGAGCCTCTCCTGAAGTGACACAGACTCTCCTGGCTGACAGGAATGTCAATGCACCTCTCAAGGTGACACCTGGCTGGACATATTCTCCAGTCTTGTGTTAAAATCACTCAAGAAATAATGTAAGTACCTACAGTATGTCACCCACACCAGTGTTCCCTCTGCAAGTGAAAGTGTTAATCTAAATTAAAAGTTATAACCAGCAGGCGATTTGTTCATTTTTGACAGGGGGGAATGGCCTACTGGGAGCACCCTAGTGATGAGGAGACCGATTCTTTAACCCGCTATAGTGTAAGCCACTGTATATAGTTTAAAGAGTACTACAGATCCAAGGAAAAACGAACAGAATGGTGGGACTGAGAAGAAAAAGTTCAGCACCACGGACAGAGCCATGGATTTATCAATACACGGCAGATGGTCATATTTCAAAGCCATGGTCGGGGCCATAGATTCTAACACGCATAAACCCCACTCAGATAAAGGATCAATGAATTAGACGTATTAGACTAACATTCAGCTAAATAACAACTCTGTCTTTGCACTCTCTCTGTTACTAGAGCATACAGAGGGGGATGGTTAACAAGAGGGAAGGTATACCACTCAAACTGCCTACTGGTTTTAACACATAATATGCAGCATTGGTATGTAACTAAGTGCATTAATCTAAGGCATGTACTTTGGTACAATTGTATACTTGAGTATTTCCATTTTTGTTTCTGTATACTACACTACATTCCATTAAATTATATTGTATTTTTTACTCAAGTACATTTATTTGAGAGTTACAGTTAGTGGTTACTTTGCAGATTAACACTGCACTAAAAATGATTAATTCATAAAATATAGTGCTGTTTTATAATCGATCAAACTACCCAGTAGTACAAGTGCACACAATTAGCTGCACTTTGAGCCAGTACAACATTAAAAAGTCTTTATGTAAGAAAATATTAATACATTTGACTATTGCGATATTATGTTTTGTGATATGTCAATTGTTGCACTGCATTCGCATCTCAAAAAATGGATTGTGAAATTGTGATACATACAAAGATTTGTTGCAGTGGTTACTGTGTGTTGTGATTAAACCCCTGACTGCTAGATAGTGTTGTTATCCATCTTCCCTTCCTTTTTTCAGTGAAAAAGGTCTAAATTAGCAACCCCATTTAAAGAATACTTTACTTTTGAATACACTGGATACATATCACTGGTAATACTCACGTATTTTTACTAGTAAAATTTTGAATGCTGGACTTGTATAGGAGTCAATTTATAGTGTAGTATTGCTACAATTACATAGGTAGAGGTCTCTAAATATTTCTTACACCATAGATAATGCAACATTTGTATCACAAACAAACTGATCAGACACTGCTGGCAGGTATTTCTATGGAAAAGAAATTAATTTAGGAATCTATATAACATCCTTTATCTTCAAGGATTCTTCTGGTTTTATGTGTTGTGCTCCGTCTGCACGTTGGGAAAATGTTTGATGGCTTCACTGTGTCCCACTGTAACTCAAGCTTCTGTCAAGATGCTCACTGTAGCAATTACTGGTATTGAACAGCTTTCAATCAGCTCTTAATTCACGCCTTCAACCTGCAATCAATGTATACATTACACTCAAATCACAAACTAATAATCACTTCTACTAATCAATAAACTATCAGGCAATAAAGCTCGCTGACAGAGTAGATAGGTCTTTGTACAAGACTAGTGCGCCCTCCAGTGGCGTACAAAAGGTATTAAAACTGTGATGGTATTTATGTTAAAATGTAAAAGGTAGAAATTTATTCCATCACTCTAATGAATCAGGCTACAATTTTAGAGACAAATAATCACTGCCAGGGGTCAAGACGTGAGTCAGGGTGTGTGTGTGTGTGTGTGTGGTGTGTCTGGTACCATGGTGTTGCTCGAGCTGAGGTAAAGAGAGAGGAGGGCTGAACGATTAGAGGTGGGTTTTAAGAAGGGGCCAGGAATGACTCACAGGAGTTGGCAGAGTGAGTAATGGCAGCAGAGTCCTGCACCGGGGCTTTTATGAGGTACTTACTCCCCCTCCCTCCTCCTCTGCAGCACTAAAAGCTGTAGATCACATATTTAAGCACTGCTACCACACTAACTGCCCTTCTGCTTGTCAGATTGGTCCGCATCATTAATTGGAAGATTAAAACGCTATTAAGAGGTGGCAAGGAGGGAGACGGTAACATAGATGTTTTGATAAGATTCATTTCTGCTCACTTGACTCTGCTACACCTTCTTAAGTCTTTATCAACGATGAGGGTTACCGGTTTCTCCTTTTAATCCATGATAACAGCGAACAGATTAAAGCCTGAGGGTCTTACAATGATACTGTATGACTGAGTTCTACAAAGATACATTATCTATACTACACATGGTTTTTAATTACTTTTGGAAACAAGACAGTGTTTCTACAAAATGATGGAATATCTTGGATATGGGCGTCACAACTTCACAGTCAAAAAAAAGACTGAGGAAAAAATTATGTGAGTTATTAAAATGAGCCAACTGCATAAACAGAATCTGGCTTGGACCTTACAATGTTATTAGTGGACTTTTTGTACTAATTTCTGATGACGGCACTCATTAGTGGTAGAGCTGCAAATCTTTACTCAGCCTGGCATCAAACAAGACTGGACATCAGTGAGCCAAAGCTGTTAAAAGTTGTTTTACGGTTGGATATTCACTGAAAGCTGGGGGAGAAATAAATCACTTTTGACTCTGATGAAGCCACATCTAGCGATGAAAACCTTTATTTAAATAAAAGTCTGCGGCCTTGAATCTGTGTTTTCCAGTGTACTTTGGAGAAATTTTCCAAGTTTCTCCTGTGACAAGATTATGCCCTTGGGAGAACCAGACAGGCTAGCAGTTCTTTTGAGTCAGTTGAAGTGTATTTAAGCTCTTCCATCAGTCTATGAAATCATCTCAGCCAATCTCCTATTTTACTTACAGTAACCTCAAGGTTTTCATTCTTGCCAAACAGTCATAACCTTGCTGCCGTTTAAACAGACAGTTCAGCCCAAAATCAAGTATAAATCATATTTTCCCCTGGCCTATGGTGCTATTTACCCATCTAGACAGTTTTGGTGTGAGTTGCTGAGTTTTGGAGATATCGGCCATAGAGATGTCTGTCGTCTCTCCAGTGTAATGGGACTAAATGACAGTGTGCTTGTGGTGCTCAAAGCACCAAAAAATACACATTTGAAAAATTCAAAACCAGTGTTTCTTCCCAAAGGTCCTGTCCCAGTTACTCAAGATAATCCAGAAACCTTGTGAGCAGGTTCATGTAGGAACAACTTTCTTTGTACTTTGAGCACCACAATCCAAGTGCTTAGTTGTATTATATTGGTGTGAAGGCAGCCAGAGGACATCTCTATGGCCTTCTAGATGGATAAATAGCACTGTAAGCAAGACAAAAGTATGTGTTTTTAATTTCCTGGTGAACTGCCCCTTTAAACTAAGCCAACTGCATGAGCAGACTATGGCTTGGAACTAAACCTAAAACAACCTGATATTAAACGAGGAGTCAGTAAAACCATCTGATGTAAAAAGCTTTAGTTCAAAAACAAAGTCCAAAAACTAAAGCTGTTAAAGATGTTTTATGGTTGGATATTCATTAAAAGTTGGGGAAAAAAGCCTTTGAAAACAGTTGTATAATGTCCTCTGTGGCTGAAAACTCTGAAAACTTCAGGGTTATCATTGATTGGCTTTAGAAACTAAACATTTTTTTAAAAACTGCATTACAAAGTGGGGTCGTGGTTTGAAAGATATGTGTATTTACCATTTATTGAGAGACTAACAAAGAGATGCAATTGAGATGCAATATGGTCACTGTAGGAGCAAGCATGTTTTGGCACTAAAGCCGTATTAGGGAATAAACAACTCCCCCTTCTGTGACAATCTATAGTATATCTAAAGTATATCTTATATTAAAAGTAAGGATATCACAGCCTTTGTGGCATCAATATTGAACGTTGAGCCAGTCCCTTAACTTTAAAGTGCACAATTAAATAACTTGGATACATTTTAAGTCTTTTTAAGAAAAATTCTATAGTTTTTTTATGAGCCAAATCTCTGTGTGATAAAGTCTAAACTTTAGCACTGGTGTACTCGTAGTAAAAGATAAATGTACTGAACTGTCATAATTTTGACACAACAAATTTTAATGAAAAAAAGCACATTTGGTCACATACGCTTTATATTACTATGACCCCATAAAGTCATACATTAAATTTCACAAACACTCAATAATAAAAAGGTTGTTTTATTCCTGGAACGCATTACTAAGGTAGAAACTTTATTGTATCAGTAATCACTCCTTGTATTAATTAAAAGACTTTAACGATTTGGGAGAGTAGGAGGTTCAGTCCATAATATTTTGTTGGGGTTTTTTTTTTTCTTTTGTGGTGGGGCTTTGGTTTACGGTGCAAGCACGCACGCACACACACTTTATCAAAAACTTAAGTCTTGTCAGTAGTGAGCTATAAAGCTTGCTGCCTTACAGTAAATTGTGCTGACATTGCCCTCTGCAGGGGCAAAGAGAACAATTTCAAATACAACAGCTGTACACATCCTGAGTTTGAAAGCAGTGCAACAGTTTGGTCTGAATATTTTGGTCAATATAATAATCCTGTCCCATAATTTACCAGTCGTAGAAAAAGTACTGAGATCTTTTGCTCCAGTAAATGTAGCAATAACAGTATAGAAATGCTGTCTTACAAGTATGAGTTGAGCAGTCAAAATTTTTTATTTAAGTAGAAGTACAGTAGCACTAAAATACACAGTAAAGTACCAAAAGTAAAAGTAGTCATTATGCAGAAAGTCCCATTTCAGAATAATCTCTATCATATTATTGGATTATAAATATTAATGCATTAATATGTAAATCACATTAATGTTGCAGCTGGTAAAGATGGAGGTAATTTTAATTGTTTTATATACTGTCAGGTAGCTTATAAATTTCACCTCTGGGATGAATAGTCTTACATAATTTATTTGTTGATTATACTATGTATTATTAATCTGAATCAGTAAAGTAACCACTAACTAAAGTTACCTAATAAATGTAGTGGAATAAAAAAGTACAATATTTCCCTTCGAAATCTAGTGGGGTAGAGGTATAAAGTAGCACAAAATGAAAATACTCAAGTACCTTAAAAATTGTACTTGTAAGTAAAATACAAGAGTCAATGTTCTTAGTTACTCGTCACTACTATAATTTAACCTTTTATAGAAGAAACATCACCAGTACCGGGGAAAAAGTTTTCACAACTTAACAAGAAGTATGATGTTTATTACTTTTTTTTTTTTAGTGGTACACAGTAATTTGCTATGGAAGGTTGACAAAACTCACATAAAAGTTTCAATATCCCTACTTGTCAAAAATGTTTTTCATCTACAATAAATAATTTAAATACACACACAACGTAGAACTAGTAGCCGATTTTAAACCTGCTGAAAGAAGACAGCAAAGGTAAGCATGCATATAATATTTACAGGGTAGCTTTGGTATTTTTTAACTTGGACCCCATTTTCCCATGTCTTCCCGTGTATTCTGGCTGTCCAACCTTCTTCTCACTTCTCTCTCTTTCGATCTTTTCACTTCTAACACAGTAAATTAAATGTTTATTTCGACCAAACCAGAGATGTTGATTGTTCCAAACAGTGGAAAGATGAATCAGGATGGTTTTGATGAGTTTTATTGTTTCTGTTGGGTTTGAATGAAGCACGTTTTACAATGATAAAATTACAGTTTGTGCAAATGCGGTGAAGAGTGATAAACGGCTGTTTCTGGTTAAACAAAAAGGATCTTAATCCTTTACAAAAAGGTCTCTGTAGAGATCCTTTTCATGTCAGACACTTAGAAACACTATCCGAGCCTATTAGTGGTAAATACAAACAACTCTCAGTGGACATAATTAGACGGATTACA
The DNA here is from genome assembly GCA_034769285.1 of Lutjanus argentimaculatus. Classification (NCBI taxonomy): domain Eukaryota; kingdom Metazoa; phylum Chordata; class Actinopteri; order Lutjaniformes; family Lutjanidae; genus Lutjanus; species Lutjanus argentimaculatus. The sequence goes on along the minus strand of JAWZSL010000003.1, from coordinate 22,490,382 downwards.
TTGCAGCCCGTTTCTCACTCAATACTGGACCAGTTTTAAAGATTTTTGTCTCCCTTTGTCACTCAGACACAAAAACATGGGAAACTAGGGTCCAATACCAAAGCTACCCTTTAACCATTTGAAGATGTCAAATATTAAGAAACAGTTGAAATTAGATAAAAAAAGATACAAGTAGTCATATTTAAATGTGCAAAATTTGACCAAGAGTGACCCACACCATTTTACTTCAACATAGTGTGACCTCTGTATAACTCTCCCATCGTATAAACACATCAATTGACTGATCAAGTCCCACCGCTTTCTGCTCTGTTCTCCAATAACAGTTTAGCAAGCTTGGTACCCCACTGAACCTCGGTCAACTTTCTCTCTGAAGGACCTGTAAAGCTATTAAGTTCGTTAGCTAGTTACTCACATCTGATGAACGGTAGCTAACTACATAGATCAATTGTCAGCTAGCTGATTAGGGTTATGCTAACATTCGCTAAAACTTAAGATGTTATAGTTTAAGATGCGACTATATGTGGTTTTTACAGGTCCTCCAGCAACATCTTTAAAACAACATTCAAAATTAGGGTTTCTTTTCAACATAGACTAACCTAGCACATAGCCTATCTATGTAGAGAAAACAGGAAAGGAGAAAGTTGACAGAGGTTCTGCAGGCTACTAAGGTTGTTAAACTGTTATTGGAGCACAGAGCAAAGAGGGGTGGCCAATTGTAGCCAAAACCTAAAAGCACCTTTTCTTCATTGATCCTCTGAGGCAGTGTTACCCTGTGTTGCCACGTTAAGCAAGACAATAACAATCATTTACAAACTGAAGTGAGACGTTAACAGCAAAAGGCACTAATAAAGAACCATTTTATTTTGATTGTGGATCTGACTTTATTTTACATCTTACAGTATTATAGAGAATTGAGATCAGTGTGATATGAGCATTGTTGAAGCATAAAGTGAAAGTGAACACATCAGACAGAGAAGATGAAACAACCCTTTTAGCTTTTGGCAGCTTATTGTTTATGAGTTGAGAAAATCCATGTGAGTAAAACACACAAATGCAATAACAGTGATAAAGAACACCCAATAAAGTAAATGTACAACTTCTGATTCCATTGTTTGATGGAACTGTTAAAGCTGGTTATAAAAAGGACACTATTTATATATATATTTCTTTATTAAAACAATAAACATCCAAAGTGTTAAGAGAGAGGAATACAAGCACAATAACAATTAGGCAACTGGAACGTTTCAGTATGAACTCAACAGTGCTCTGCAAGATAAGGTTGTCGGTGCATCGTAACATCATGAATTATAAAATTCAAAATATAAAAAGAATCAAATACATCTCGATTGTGAGTGTGAGGAAGCCAAAGTTACAGTCAGTGTGAGAGCAATGACACAGAAAATAAACTACTACACACTGCTGTTGCTGCTGCTGCTATTTGAGACATTTCGTCTCTTTTCTATCAGTATACACATCAATGACCAACCCAAATTATACAAAAGCATTGCAAGTGTAACTACTGAATGTTTAAAGTTGAAATACAGCTGGGAGTCCTTTTAAAGCATCCCATGTTCATGGGACAAAGTAGCTCTACAGACATTGAGATAATAATACTAGAAGAATTACGTTTTGCTTTTTACAATGCAGAAGCTGATTTACTGAAATGCCCCCACCCTCCCCTTTAACATAAATTATTATACTTAAAAAGCTTAAAGCTTAAAAGCTTTTTAAAACAGAGTTCTTCAAGTACACTTCCAAAAATGTTGGCAACTGTATTCCATGTAGTTTTGGTTGTTAAACAAGTCTAACAGAGGATTAAAATATTTCACTGTTGTTATGTATTCTGTCACCAAAAGCACTCTAGTCAGTCTCATATGCAGTTTATGAAACAATATTGAAAACATTTTGACTAATACTGTTTTTATACATTTTGAAATGATGGACAGAAAACAAATTGAAAGACTTCAATGTCCATGAGTCAAAGGAGAGAAGGAAATGTTCAACTGAAAATAAATACTTTTGGATGTACTGATGTTCAGGGGTAAAGTTCAGAGTTCAGATTATTTGATGTGAGGTTGTATGATGTACCTGTCAGTAGTCAGTGTATTAGCTACAATAGATGCCAGTCCACATGCAACCTAAGCAATGTAATGCTGTGTACAGGCTCAGCAACAAAAGGTATTTTGGCAACTTAAAAAAGGCCCACCTAAAAATATCAATATCAATTTAAGTCTGCACAATACTCAGAATATGTTTTCTGGTTTACTTTGCCACCAGACAGACTTTTCTGATGGAAAACCAGCATAATATAATAAGCAAATATTGCTCTCTCCAAACCAACCAAACTCCATTGGCAAATCATCACTTTTAGGTAAAACAGGAGTTACTTGTCTACCGCTGCCTTGATTATTTAGTTTAGTTTGTTTGTGTTACTGTATGACTTGGGCATTTTACAAGGTTAGTTCAGAATAACCAAAGTCATAAATAACAAATAACACAAACTAATAGACTGAGTGGTAGACCAGTGTTTGGTGAGGTTGAACTACTGAATTTGCCTATGGAGTTTGGTTGGTTTGGAGAGAGCGATATTTGGTTTAAGAAATGTTCATTTCCTGTCAAAGGCTGTCTGGCAGAAAGTAAAGCTGTGAAAATATTCTAGATATAGCATACACTTAAACCAATATTGATTTTTTTTTAAATGGAATTTTGGATGGAATTTTTGGATGGAACAAGTGGCTAAAATACCTTCTGCTGACCCTGATCACAGCAGTACATTGCTCAGCTTCCTACACTGGTACTCCTGCTGCTTCTCGACCGACATCCATTGTAGGTGATACACTGATTATTGATACGTGCCTCATACAACCCCACTTCAACTCTCCCTTTAATGCTTTCTCCACAGATGAGATTATTTCTTTTCATCTCACATCCCACTCTCCCTAAAATATTTATGTGGGTACAACCTAATAAGCTCAGCTAAGAAAATCAAGGCTATCTTCAGGTATGCACGTGTTATATATTTAATGAGGGTCCGTCACTCATAAATCAGACTGCATAATCACTGCAGTGCTCATAAATAACTCTCAACAATTAATAACCTGTGAGACAAGCTGTTCCTTGTCTCGGAGTGATTGCTGATAATAACTTGTCAGCATGTGTGCGCTCGCATTAGCGTCTGAGCATATGAAGAGGGGAAGTGTTTTGAGTGACCATGGTTATCAAATATTGTACAGTCATGGCTGTGATGTGGATTTTTTCTTTTGACAAACAGAAGCATGAAACATTCTGCTGACAGTCTGAAGTAGCATTGTTTACCTCCTCTTTTCCTCCCTCCCTGCTCGATGCATCACCATCAGTAGATGCACCAGAATACAACAACCCAAAACGTTAAAATGTTAACATTGTTAACAAAGAGGAATCATATTAAAATCTTTAAAAAGAATAAAGTCTGGAATCCATCTCCTGTACAGCGACTGACGACTGTTGATCCCCACCCCCCAGGTTGGTTTTGGCAGTGGTTTAACACTTGTGCTTCATGGCAAGCTGTAGAAAAATTGGGGTGAGGGTTGAGGGATGATAGAGTGAGAATTTGATTTTGATACCCCTATTGGCAAGATGTAACATTTTCTGTCTTCAGTAACATGTAGTAGCAAGCACAGAGAGTGAAATGAGGAAACAAAGTCCTAATTTGGCTATTTTAAGAGATGAAAATGTTAGGGACGGTTTATTAAACAGGTGCAGGAAGGCCGCCAGGGGTCCTGGTGTTTTTTTATTCAGGCAATGACAAGGCAACTTCATTTATCTCATTAACAAGGGTTCTAATGGGCTCGGCTGGAAGGCTCGTTGAGAAATGATCAGGGCCACCAAACTAATACACAAAGCTGCAGGGAATGGAGACGTGAAGATGGAAGATGCACATATTTACACAAACACGCACACACACACTCAGAGACTACAGACTTTGGAGTATGTTGCTGTAGAATGAGAAGAACTGAATTCTACAGATCGAACAAGTGGGGGCAGTAGAGCATCATGCAGAAATGAGAGGTTTTGATTAAAACCGAGCAGCGCAGCTGAATCGGGTGCTGTCACAAAGTGAGGAGCAGAAATGAGATTGCAGAAGTGAACGATGAGAAAAAGAGTCAAGGTGACCCTCTCTCGGTGCTGTACTTGGCTATAATTTGAAGATACACTATGTGCAGAGGTTACAACACATGCAGATGACTTGGAAAGTAGGAAAACTCAAATCCTTTACATTTCAGCCTGTAAAGCCATGGTAAAAGTCATCCTCAGACAGAAATTAAATAGATAAAATGCAGGACTGATTTCTTTATCCATCTGTAAGGCCACCAGCTGCCGTTAACAGAGGGCTTCAGACAAGCAACAGTGTGAATCTTGATAATAAAGCACAAGACAAATGACATGTTATAAAACGAATAATATAAAAGCTAATAGCAGCAAGTGAAATGAGAAATGTCGGCAAATGAGTGATTCTTCATGGGGGCTCTGCAGTCATTCTCTCCTCAAACCAGCAGCGCCAAGACATTTTTCTCTGCTTATCACAGTTTCTGTAATTCATCACGGCAGGGAAGCTCATCTGCGAGCAGTAAGAGGGCCATGCATGGCTTTTGAAATGTCTTTCAATTATCCCACCATCACTGGTACGGCATTATGCATTGCTCTTAAGATGGCACATGTCTATCAGCACACTAAAAGCATGACAATGAAGTGGGGCTGCTTAATTTCACACAAGAGGCCAAGCTGCAAACCCAGGCATGTGTGATACACTGTGTGCTATTAGAAAGACAGTTAAGATGATCATAATCAGGTGCGCTCGCAACAAAGCGATAGATTTTTTTCCTTGTGTTTCGCAGTAAAAAAAATCTTTTTATGCTAATAGGCTCATTAAACAGCATGCAATTAGGTTTCATGACAAACAACAGATATGGGATAGATGAGGGATGAAGGAACATCCTATAGAGAACTACACGAGAGAGTAAATGAAGGAAGAAGGAAAAAAAACATTATCTTCCCAGAGCCGAGAGAATCACTGCCGAGAGGATGGAGCACAGTCAAGCAATTCTTGCAAATATCTTCAGGTTTAAGTAAAATGTTTGATCTATTGGCTGCAGCAATAATGATTCTAAAATCATGACTAAATATTCTACTTCACATGAGGTGGTACTCAAAGTGAGAATTTCAGTGCACTGTATTAAAATGCATACAGTAAACCCACCCTGAGGTGATGCATTGTAATGTATCTTGCTAACGTATTGCCTCACCTTGTGTGCAGTGACAGCAAACTGTTCGGCACTGTTCATCATGTCTGCAGTCCTCTCTTCAGCCCGACCTAATCGCTCGCCGCGCTCATTCAGAGCCTGGCTGGCCTTCTGTACAGCACTCGTCACGCTGTCTGCAGCTGAATGTAGTATACTGTTACCTGCAGATAAGGATGGGAGGGAAGAGGCGAGACAGAGCAGAGAGAAGCAAAGAAGAAAAGCAAAGTGGAACAGACGAGGAGAAAAAAACAAAAGGGAAAAGAAATTTTGATTCATTTTATCAACAACAGAGTGTAGGAGACCAGCTGTGATAAATGAACCCGTGGCATTAGATGGGTGTAGTTAATGTGAGACCCTGAGCATCAGTGTTAATGGTGGGAGACAAAAACATCAAAAAGTAAAAGGCATCCATCAGGTGTGATGTGGGAAGGTGTCTAATGAGTTTCCTTCAAAGCTGATTTACTTTCAAGCAAAGATCAAGTGAAATTAACCTTTTCAAACTTCAAAGTGTGCCACAGCAACACATGCAACGCCCGATTTAATGTCTCTTTTTAAGAAGCCATGTCATTCTTATTGACATTCACCACTGCTTTTCTTCACTTTTGAACTTGTGTTGCCAGCTCTGCGATTACTATCCTCTTTTCTAAACTGTGGTGTAATAAAGAGAGGATATGTGCTTGGCTGCATGGGCAACCCTGGAGACCCAGGAGTGGATATAAGACAGAGAACACGTCTTCCGATTACCGTGGCAGCCCTGCGGATGTTTCCTCTGACAAGCCATTAATCTACCGCACGTCGAGAGTGCTGCAACCAGACGAGGAGCAGCAATCTTCCTGCTGCTTTCTCTTAGTCGGCAACACAGCTGCATTGTTCCAGTGGGTACAATCTGTCATTTAATGTAGATGCATCTGATGGTAGCATGTCATGTTTGGGAAAAAAATCTGCATCGTCTTTGAAGTTGTCGCCTGTTTACAAACTGCTACTTTTCTTTACCCAAAAAGAGTCAAAGTCGACTTTCAGTCTGGAGTGGCAAAGTCCTGACTAATTATTTTAATTACAACATCAGAGCAGCATCACTACAGATGTGCGATATGACATTTATTATTTTGTTTTGTCACAAATCACACTCTTTACAACAATATTTGTTGTCATTTGGATGATACATTGTGTGCTTACAAATGGCAAAGATGTAGGTAGGAAATTTGCATGTAGGCAACACAAACAAACAAGGAGGAGAGTGAACGTGACATCAGACCGGCACATATCACATAACTAAATGCCATGGCTGTATCCCCTTTTGGGAAGTAAAAGACTGAAGATCCCACAGATGTTGATGCAATTTGATGTGTGTTGAGTAACAGTTTTGTTAAGTTTGTATGCATTCATGTTGAGTTAAACAAATCTTTGTTCTATAGATAGCCTCTGACTAATAGTGATTTTGATCTTGCCTGAACCTGAACATTCTCAATTCACTAATAAACTATTGTTAAGGTTGATCAGTCAGCTGTCATGCTCCTTCTGTCTCCTGCGTCCAAGTGGATCAGTGACACAAGTGGCTAGATATTGCTTACAGTATATTGAATGGTTAGGCCAAGTGTTGTCTGTAAATAACTAACCTGTTAAACAACTAAGATCTAAGCTAAGCGAGATGACAGTCTGATGCTGCTATTGTGTAATGTTTATTGTGTTCCAGCAGCTTCCCATTCAAGGTAACATCAGTTACCAATCAGTGGTTACTGTCACCAGCATCGTTTAGCTATTTACCACACTGACAGTAAATATCCATGAAACTAACTGTATGTGCTTCAAATGTTGGTGTGACAACTTTGGTTGTTAGTACAGTTGTTTCTATTTTTTTGCTGCCAAAATAAAGAATTTCTGTTTTCTGGAGGCTGACATTCTTACTGTTCTTTCTAGGATCCCCTTCCTTTCCAGGAAGGATGTGGAACTGGAAATCATGATGGATTCGTATGTTTATTAGTTTTTCAACGTGCTACAAAGCAGCTTTTCTGCATGTTCTCATTTCTCTCATTCTCTAATTATTTGAAAGCGTGATCTTTCCCCCCAAAAGGGATGCTGCCTTGGCAACTGGGGCTTGATGACATATTGCTGATCTGATGTATGAGATAATTCGAACAGGAAAAGGACTCCAACCAGCCAAGACAAAAGGTGGAGCTCGTACTTAAAAGAGGGTCTACTTCTGTTGCATGGTGGTGGATATGAAAAGTCTCACGGGGATCAGAAAATTGTATTTTGCTGATTATGCAGCAGACCAGTCCCCACAATAGATCTTATTTACTTTTAGATATTATATTTTGTTACATGCTTCACTGAAAATTTGCATAAAGGTCCTAAATAAAATGATGAAAACCTAATAAAATATGAGTAAGTAAGTGGTTACAACTATATAACTCTAATGTAATAAGAACTCCATCAGCCTTTACATGTGGTCATTTGATATTAACTATTTATTCATTGAATTTACATATTATGTGGTATATTGTGATATGTATTGTTATCTGGATATGAAATGACCTACATCAGGGTATGAGATTTTGATTATATCGCACAGCCCTATGCACCGCAGGGTTCACAATGTGACAAAAAGACAAATTAACAAATAACAAGGAGCACAATATGGTGTGTTGTGGTAAGGATGGTTAAACATATGGTTAAGTTATACTAAATATTTCACAAGTACACTGTCTAGTCCTGTACCTGCCTTTAGGAAGTGGACAAGTGAAAAATAATAAAGAATAACACAACAAACACCCAGAGAAAAGATAAGCCAGATTCGATTTTCAGGTCTATATCCTCTGATATACAGTAAATGAGTTTGAGGGAAAGAAACAGACCGAGCGAAGCTTGAAGGTACTGACTGTATTAAGACTTGACAAGCCTGATTCTATCTTCTCCCTCAGGAAACTGCAATATAGTGAGTGTACGTCCCGTGGCATCAAGGCAGGTAGGCTGAGTGACAGATAATTGGGACGGCTCTACTGCAGTGGGTTATATGACAGCCCAAAAGCAGACGGTGAGGACAGCTGGTGTTCCTTCAAAAGAAGTTAACTTGATAAAGTCAGTGTAGTTTGTGTCAAGACACACCTGTGCTGCAGACACACACAGATGGGATGTATGGATGTTCATGCCCACTCCTACGCACACAAAAGGAAATGGAAACACATGCACAAACACAAGACCTTCCTCCAGTCAGTTTTTCCAGAGATTACAGTAAATGAACCACAGACTGCAGACCACATTGCACATGACAAACACATCTGGACCACTGATGAAATTAGTTTCATACCTGTCAGAATCCCTTTTTATGAGTCAAAAGTTTAAAGTATTAGAATGTGCTTACAGCATACCAGAGCTGCACAGTCTACAGCCACAATGTAAATGTAATGTTTACTTTGCTAACAAGGGACCCTGTAGCCATTAACAAAGCAAAGTTCAAATGTATTTCTTGCACATTCTGGTTTACTTTAGCTAAAATACATTTCTGCTCTGCTTCTATTTGAGAGAAAAAAAGCCCTTTCTCTGTGAAGCTTCACTAGAAAGGATAAGACCTTTTCACCTTCAGACAGATTCCTCTTAATCCCCTCCTTCTCCGGAGAAGCCCGGAGAGTAATACTCCCATCATCCTCAATATAACCCCCACCCTTACAACCCCTCCACACCACGCACTCAGAGAACATCTCCCTTTATTTGTCTGCACACCTTTTTTTTTTCCTTTTCTCTGGTGCCTTTTCTCTTCTCCATTCTCAGAGATCAGTGGCGGGCTGCAGCGTGGGCTCCCCCAGTGGAGAATGTAATTACAGAAAAGACAGGGTGGAGACATTCTGGGAAGCTTTGGAAGGAGGCTGCATCATCAGGAGCTGAATGAATCATGTGTAGGAGTAGATTATGTTATGTGGCGCTATCGTTATGATCCAAACTCTCAGCTTCAGTGGCTCTTAACTTTAAGTGGGAGCTGACCAGCCATCACTGTTATCAGTGGGGATAACAGCGGTTCTTTCATATTACTTAGGAGGTTCAGGGGTATTAATGCAATCTGCATTTTATTGATGTTAATGTTGTGCTTGTAAATCTAATGCGATAAATACAACGTGCTGGACAGACTTACATGTCAAAAAACGAAAAATAGACTAAGCACACTGGATAAGGCTCCAATGAACAACATCGCATTTTAATAGGGTGTGAATGGGGTGCAAAAGAGGATCTTTTGTGAAGATTCTGTCAACTTGGACTGTTGACTGAGACTGACCTACATTGTATGTCCTACAATAACAATACAGGGCCAAGCCTAGTACATCCATGACACGCCTCTCTCAACAATGCAAGAGGAATTTTGTTGCTATACCCCATGATATCACAATAAACCAGGGTTTCTTAAACAATGAAGAATGAGCAAAAAGGCCTCTTGTTTTCTGGCAACAAAATATTCCAGAAAATAGGAACTATGAGTAACATAACAAGGAGCGGAAAGTTCAGTCAACTCCTCCTTTTCCAGAAGTAGATAACAGGCAGCGCTGCAGTGATGGTAAAGAAACTAAGCTGAACATGTCAGATACACTTCACAAGATGCTGACAGCCAAGTCACATTGACTCTCAAAGCATATGGGATTGATTACACCGAACGTCAAGAACAAAACACACCTACACAAGATCCGCTCAAACAATACATGCTACAGTGCCTTTAGTATTTTCACTCTGCCAGCGCACATGATCATATGATCACTGTGCTGGGATAATGCTGTGGGGTATAATATGTGTGGGTGTTTGAAGGGAGCGAGTGTCTTGCTGTAATTTCTTTTAAGTATTAGGGAGCACATACTTATCTGCACTTCAACAAGTACCATCAAAAATTCTCCTTTAATACCCAGATATTGCCAGAGGGCTTGAGGCTGCGGTTATTCATCCAAAGAAACATACGAGACGTTCTGTTAAGGATTTCTGTTAAGTGATCCCAAACATATTCACAGCTTTACCTACATACCAGAGCCTCTTGACTCTGAAGTGCCCAGTAATTGCTGTTATTTTCAACCTGGGTCTTCATTTACCAGTTTATGCAATTATGAGACAGGCAATATTAAAACATTTCATAACCCGTTTCACTGTTGATTTATGTACTTCCAATTCACAGGGAGGACATACAACATTAGATTTTTTTAATGTTAATTACAAGTACAAAATAATGTCAATACAAGCAGTAACCCGCAGGGAAAGTGTAAGGTTTTAAAAATCAAGACTAATTTAATTCAAACTAATACAGTTAAGTGAACTAAAAAATAGAGAAAAATATCTTTTATACCAATTTATGGGTGATTTTAAATTCATAAATATACCATTGTGTCATATATGGCTCTCCAACGCGTTAAACATTAAGAATATTTTCATCCTAAATCAACAAAAATCCTATTCTCCTGCTACCAGAAGTTATCACAAAGTAGAGAACTGGCAGCCAGAAAAGTAAACAAGGATGTGTGAGAGGAATACTAAAACAGTATCAAATATATTTCTGTATTTTAGCTGTAATTCTGTGATGAATTCCACCCAAACCACAACTGCACTTAAAATTTGAGTGTTACTGTGATAAAAGAACATCTTTTAATTTGTTTTTAAATTAAACAGACGAAAGTTTATTTTGTTCTGTGTGTGTGACCACAGCACTTTCTGAGAAGTGGAGGTAAACAGCTCTAAAGTGAAGAGGTAAATAAATTGAACACAATAAAAGCCTGAAGGCCAAGGCTGAACAAAAAGCAAAACATTCCTCTTTTAATGCTTCTGAGGTCTGGTAATTTTACACGTTTTCTTATTTATTCTTATTTATTCCCATTTAATTCAAGGTTTAAAAACATGTTTTACATTCTTCTTATTTATATTTTACTCATAAACTACATTTATTATCCCCATGCAGTCACTTGTGTGTGTGTGTGTGTGGTGTGTGTGTGTGTGTGTGTGTTGTGTGTGTGTGGTGTGTGTGTGTGTGTGTGTGGCACAAGCGCGTGCATGATGCAATGTGAATGTCTGCAGCTAACCTCCAACACTTCTGAACTGATCAGCCTAATGTTTTTTTTTTTTTTTGTGCACATTCATGACTGTATGCTGAAGGACCTCTGTGATACTGAATTTTTGAAAAACCTTCCTTGATGGCTCCATACCAGCGACAGCCGTGCCCACAGGCATTATGTCTTCAGGTCATCCTATTCCTGTGAACTTGTGAAATATCTCAGGAACGCATTGAGGGAAATTCTTCAGATTTGTCAAAAATGACCACATGGACTCACAATGAAATGATTAGATTTTGGTGGTCTAAGGTCAAGGTCACAGTGACCTCAGTCAACACACTTTTGGCCATAACTCAAGAATTTATAAGATAAATACAACACAAATACCTAATTGCTAATTGTTTCTCACTGAAAATACTGAAAATAATGTATAGTGATTACTTAATTCCATTTTGCCGAAAATACACTTAATACCTTTCATTAATTTCCTTCAGAGTTACAGGTCAATATAGTGGTAAGTTCCATATTAAATTCCTTCAAAGTCCTCACTACATACATTATATGTGTCTGGACAGACTTGGTAACCTGTAATTTGACTGGCTGGTGGGGGTTTACAACTGCAAGACAGTAATTCCTTTTTTTTGACTGTTTTGTGTAAAGATGACCATTGAGCTTACTTTCCACTTTTCTGAACCAGCTGCTACGGGCCGCAAGTGATCAACAACTGCTTGCGTTGAAATCCTGTTTCAACTAGGGATAATGTATGAGGGGGTCATGTTAATGTTGTTGGAGCTTTGCAAATCTCTGCTGGTTCTATCTGGCAGTTGTGGTGGCATTGCAGTAGGTGCTTCACCATCAATTGCCTGCAAGGAATTTGCACTCTACTGAATGCGCTCTTTTAGTTTATTTATATGGCTGCACGATATGGTAGAAAAAAAATCATATTGTGTCTGAGATATGATTCACAACTGGTAGGAACTGTTATTTTTGCATCACAATTTTAATTTTCGCAGAAAGAAAATATTAATCGTGACAATGCGACATTTGGGGCCTGTACCAAACAAACACGTTTTCTTATATCTGGGAACAAGATTTGCAGGTCAAAGCATTTCTGCTCCCTATGGTACTTCATTATAATGCTGTTTTGTCACACATTTATCAAAAAAATTGCAGCTTCTGCAAATTGAATAGTGCACTTGGCCATATTGCGACTTTGATAATACTGGGATTAATTGTGCAGCCCTAATTTATAGTTTCCTATACATTACAAACTGGAAAGGCAAGTTTACATTAAATAAAGCAGAGTCATTAAATACCACTGCTCCTCTTTGCATAAAAGAATGATGTATAAAATGAGAAAAAAAAATCAACAGGAAATGGTGAATGTAATCTACATCATAGGAGCCTAAAGACACAGTTACGTAGCTCCTGCTGCAAGATAAACTCTGTTGCAGTTTAATTAATGCAAATCTTGACATTATCCGCAGCAGCATAATGAAACTGTAGCAGAGGTTCAACCAGGAAGGGCACCTCCCCCCGGCACTCTGACACACGCGTTTTATTTCTCTATAACCTTTTATCCAGTCACTTTTCTTCAAATTATTCCTGCAGTTAGCCCCTAAACAGTTAATTCTCCCTTTCAATGGTCACTCAAAACAGTTTATAAAGGGCAGTTCTCACTTCCTCTTTGCTCTGCTATGTTCCAAATCATTTAACCATCTGTACATTTCCTTCTTTTTTCCGATACCACTCCCTCACCATGAAATATGCTGTATATACACCCTATATGCCTATCATTATATCATTGCCTTTCAACCATCACAATGCTGATCCTCCCATCTCCACCACCACCGACATCCAGGACCTTGGTTTTCTTAACATCAGCAGTCACAGGCAACCTTCAGTTCGACCTACATAAACTCAATTGCACTATAACTCAATTGTTCATGTAAAATATGTGATCCAGTGCAGAGGTCTATGAAAAATGATCCTGTTATAAATAGTAACCAAGGCAAATAGTCCAGTCTTCTGTAATATGCAAATTATGATTGGTCAAAATGTTTAAATTGTGGTTGTATAAACTTGGAATGAACACTAAACATAGTTTAGAGATTGCTTATTTTTTTCTACATACCTGGGTATTTGTTTCTACAGTGAAGTTTGGATTATGTTTTGTTTTATGTTTAACTGCAGCAAACCATTCAATTTCAACACGACTGGTTTGCACATGTTGGACGAATTCAGTTTATTTTGCTAGAAAGCAGTGTTACAATTAGCCTATTAGGCAATATTAATGAAAGTAAAAAACTAATTCATTATCAGTCCTGTCAAGTCAAACTGTGATCCCTGTAATCATGCACAGGATTTTAACCACAATTTGACAAGTCCTGTGATTTGGATTTGCTCCAAAATTTAATGGGTTCACCGTTAACCGAGGCTACACCCTTCCATCAAGTTTCATGAAAATTGATCCAATAGTTTTAGTGATTATTAACTGTTAGTGCTGTTGCTAATGATTATTTTTTAAACGTTTAATCTATCCATTTTGTCGATTAATCGATTAATGTATGGAAAACACATCAAAAACTTGTCTCATTAGTATTTCAACATTTCATTCAATCTTAATCCTGAAAACACACACACATAAAGAACATTAGAATAATGATAATTGTGGCATATTTTAATATTTGTTTAATTTCCACCCTATTTAATAGACTCCATGTGATCAGAAAAATACTGGGCCTCAAATTCAAAATGAGCTGTGATTCATATTAATTTAATCACTAATCACTGTCAACCCTTCACTGAACTGGACAATCAGTATTTTGACTTAGAACTTAAAACGGTTATTACACTAAGTTATTTCATCACTGGAGTCATGAAGGTAAGATGATCACTGGTAGGGTATTTATGCATCAGTATGAGGCAAAGAAAATACTTTTTCGCTGTTTTTTCTGCCAACTGAAATTAATTTCAGATGGTCTGTAACGTTAGTTTAAGCAATTTCTGTCTCATACTTGGCTGATGATATGAACAGAAAGTACAAACGGCAGAATAACACTGTTAGATGACACATGGTTCAAGAAAAATGTATTTAAAGTGACTTCCACTAACAGAAACATGTTCTACGTGTTGATAATCCTCACATTTCGTGCCTGGGTGCTGACAGAAAGTAAACAGGACGATGCTACTGCTGCAGGAGGAGGACTGGTCACTCGGTGTTTCACTTTCAGCACACATGCAGAGCAGTTGTCCTGCTGTAATCAGTTACACCAGTTTGTGGAGCTAAATAGAGCCAAACTGTTGCATCTCTGTCTCAAACACGACCACACTTTAGATGATCGCGGCGAGCTATGCTCTCTGCAGCTTGTTCTACAGGTGAATCCATGCTGTGACTGGGCGCAGCAGTTCATTGCAATGCGCCAGCGCATGATATGCAAATCAACATATTGTCGTCATCAATGACGCCAATTATGTTGACAAATAGCCCAACCCTACTAATTGTACTGTAATGTGTAATGTGATTTTTATTTAGTTAAAACAGATCTGGCATGGAAAAATGTGAAGCCTGAATGACTCCTCAAACCCATTGGTTAACTGCTCAGAAAAAAGCAGAGAGATCACTCTGCCCCTGACATTTTTTCATAAGAGGAAAGGCTTGACCTTACTTGCTCAGTTGGCCTTTACTTTTAGTCTCATTGCCTTGCTGAAGCCTTTTTAACCAGCATGACAAAGGATGCCAATGAGGGCAAAAATGTACATCCTGTCCTGAATGTACCAGAGAGTCGCGCCAACACTGACAGAAAAATAGCTACTAGGTATTCATGAACAGCCCACTCTCAGCTGCTTTAATCAGCAGATAAATGTCAGCATCACACAACGCATTAAACAGCCATAATTTCCCATCATTGTAGTCTTGACTAAGTTAATTGTTAATTTGTGAAATGTTATACAGAAGTACAGAATACTGAAGAAACAATTAAGGAAGAGACACTCTATCACTGTACTGCCCTTGGTTGTCACAAAGTGATTTACCTCTGCACAGTATTAGTCAGTGACTCTGCACACAGTCTGACAGTGAGGGGCAGGGACAGTGGACATAACTCATAACCTTTGAACGTAATCCCTTTCAGCATGTACTCAGCCCCCACACAGTGGCAACACAAACCAGGGTAATGCTGACCTTGTGCTCACTGGGAGCAGACAGAGGAAAGCTCTGTGTTTGTAAATGTTGACTACAGTATAGCCCTAAATATTACAGCACAGGTCACTTAGGTCTGCAAAATCCAGGAGCAGAGCCCTCAGCTCAGAAGGCAGGGTACAGGCTTCAGTTTAAACTTTTTTAATTCAGCATTGCAGAATGGTCCCATTTACTGTTGTCAGATTTTCTAAAGTTCATTCAAAGTATAGTAGATTTGCTCTTCACGCAGACGTGGTCGTAGTCTACAGCGGAAGCCGTGTTAAATCGAGCAAATGTTACATTTTCTGACCTAATATTCATTGGAAATATAATTGCTGCACTTTCAAATCATCAAACAGATTTAATATTGGCATGTAATTAATTATTTTATATATTTCCACATCCCTCTCCCACTTTTTATTTGTATCTAAACTAAGTGTTATGAACTGTCTGAAGCCTAACCCCACCTCCCCTTTAACTGGGGGATATTACAAACGGAATGAAAAAGTTTTATAAATCCAAAGATTCTGTTTTGCATCTGAAATAGGAACTTTACAGGAAAGATATACAAGAATAAAGAAATGTCCTTCAGTTGAAGGGAATAATCTTGGTGCATTAAATCATGATTAACAATAGTAATGGTGGAGGCAACTTTTTCTGAATATTAATGAGAAATACCTGTTTCCATTGCATTTATTGTGCTTTCCCAAATAACATATCCGCATTTGAGTGCATCCCTACTGACAACTGTCATTCACATTTTCAAATCACCTTTTTAAAATGATAGATAGTGATATGTGTGATATAATGGCCAGTGAGCTGTGCTGTGTTGTCTTTGAAGTGTTGTCTTTTTCTCAGACACACCGCTGGACGGCGCAAGTGATGGGTGTGGAGAGAAAAAAAAAGATACTGGGAGAATGTCAATTCTGCCTTTGAAGTATTGAAATTCAAAGCTCATTTCAATTGATTTTCAATTTACTATTGAAATTGTGACACCCCTACTGACTACTATTGGAACTTATCGCTTGTTAGTTGGGTAAATACTTGTAAACTTTGTATACCACCTTGATTTCTGGAGGAACTCAAACCTTTTTTAGTGGGGAATACAACGTTTTAATTTAATCCAAGTAGTTTTGTATACTGTAACATTGGCTTACCTTGGCGTAGTAGATGACCGAGGCGTGCCACAAATTCTTTCCTTTTTTTGTTCAAATAGACCTTGCAACGGAAAAAGACTGAATCTACAGCTTGGTCTTCTGTGATGAGAAAACATCAACAGTCAGCATTGATGTTCAAAACAAGATATGGGTTTGAAATTAGTCCAGAGGGGTTACCATTTTTGGTTTATTAGATCATGAGTTAAGTGTTGAGTGTTCAGTTCTTTGTAAATGTCATGCAAATAAAATGTGCAACTGGTTACTGTTTAATCATTCGTCCACCCACTGATTGTAAACTTCACACAGAGCTTTTGGCATGAATTGCAGGGACACAAGTTTGCCTAATGCTGAGGCTTTAAAAGCATCTACTTTAAGCTCACACATGTAACACACTTTAGAGTCAAGTCATGAATGCATGCCAGTGAGATAGAAAAGCTCAGGTGGGAATTGGAGTATAACAGGTTATATAACAGTGTGGCCAACAGCCTAAGTCGGCACTGATAACGAGGCAATTAGCAAATTAGCTGTTTTTATTTCTAGACCAATTACATGCCCCATCAAGGAGCAAAAACATCCGCCTGTAAAACTGGAGCAGTAGTGTTTCACTTAGAGAACTCTCTGTAAACATAATTACAGGTCCAAGGCACTTGGATATGGACAAAGACATAAAATGATTGAAATGGTTCAGCATCAAAATATCAACTCCTTCAATCACTCCAATTACATTATGAGACTCAGTAATAACTGAGGCCTTGTCTTTTAATACAGAGCAGGTCTCTATCTCAGCATTTCATTCATTTCTGTGAACTAAATGAATGTTATTTTTAAAGTTTAGATAATTATTTAAAATATAAACTTAAAAACAGACTTGTCCTGCAGTAGAAAGATACGCAGTTAAAACAACAAAAGAGCTAAAAGAACAATGGTCAAGTTATCAAAAATGAAGCTTATTAAGTATGTATTATTGAAAGTCCCTAAAAATATCAGAAAAACTTGTCTCTGATGCAATATCCACAGGAAATAAATTGTGTTTTTTTCGTTATTGTACAGGTTTTAGATCGTCATCTACTGTTATTGTTATGCATTAATATATACTATGAAATATAAAATATGTCACTCAATATGTCAGGGAATTTAAATTTACTCAATCACAGAAAAGCTATCCCTTAAGGAAAAAGGTTGAGAACCTGCTGTTTAGGTTGCTTAATACTGGTGGTGATCAGTGTGTCACCAGAATTATGTACATTAACCATCTATCTTTTGTGTTTACTGAGGGCTGCCATCCCAGAGGATTCTGCAGATTAGAGTCTCCCACAGTTATGGTCCCACACCTGAGCAGCGTCATGATTTTTGTTTTGCACTGGTGTGAGACTTAAACTGGAGTGGACAGAGTTGGCAGCAGGCTGGCATCTTCTCTGCTCCTCCTGTCATAATGTGCGTGGTGAGCTGTCAACTTTTTTTTTCACCTATCACACACAGCATCTTCGACTCTCCTACAGTCAGGAGTTTATTATCAGATCATTTGGACCGGATGGACTTACAGCATGGTGTCAATAGCTGGATCAATACTGCTACTGTTTCAACAAAACCACAGGTTTGGCTTTTAAAAGTGTATTTTAAATTAGTTTTGGTGGGTAAATTGATTCATATTAAAAGCGTCTATAATCAAGGGCAGTGCAATGTGTCCTCTAATCATCCATGATTTTCTTTGATTTTGTGCAGTTAAAACAACGCTAGAGGGCTTCTAAGTGTAATCTACTGGAGGCGTTGATACAACATTTGCATTCCATAATCCATCCTACTCTAAAGACCCCTGGGTCAGTGCTCTCTGGGACACCACTACCTTCCCACCTACACATACTAGAGACTATAGTATGCACCAGGGTCACTTTAAGCGAGTTAAATATGGACATAGTTTTCAGAGTAGGAGGAAGGTCACGGCAACGTAACAAATATTGAGGAGAATGGGCAGCTTTATCATCAATGAATAGAAAGTGGGTTCCCACACACACGGAGTAAGAATAAAGTAATTTGACAGTAACTAGTGACTGTATAGACATATTTCACATTGACTGCTTCTCCACATTGCACTGTATGTTCCATAATAGTTTGAAAGCCTTGCAGAAATCCCCCCAAAAATCTCTTTTTGTGCATCATTAATGAAAGCTTTCACAAAGCGCATGTTACCAATTACAAGAGACTCTGGGTTGTCTACAGTCATTCTATGTCTGGCTCAGAGGAAGATTTGCAGAGCAACAGCTTGAAGCTTAAAGGATAGATATGTAATTTATTTACTTACTAAATCATAAAATGACAGAAGATATGTCATCAGAGATAAGGAAACACCCTAAGATGAAATATTGGCTTCTCTGACAACAACACTACAGCCAACATGTTGTCCTTTGAAATTTCCATTCTGGTGTGGAAATTCTATTTTTGTTTTGGCCACACTCCCCGTTTCAAGTTTATTCACTTTACATGGAGCTAAATTCAACACCGAATGTTCACCGAATGAGTAACTGTCTTTTTATAAGTCGTAAGAAATCATTAATAATCTTTAATAACAAGTACATGTTTCTAAAGTTCAATTGAGCAATATGTTAAAGGGGACTAACAGGCATAGAAGGCTCCAGTGTGTGTTTTTAGAGCAATGGGCTTTTGGTTTCAGGATAATGGGCTTAGTTTTACATTGAGAGACAATTGACACGGTTATAAGCAGCTGATCAACTTGTGCTCATACAGGATCAGTGTACCTGCAACCTGTAGGCAACCTGCGGAGGTTTGAGCTAGGGAGGAGCGGTGGAGGGAAAGAACTCACTTCAGTTTAGTCTTATATCTTCTTATATCATTTTATAATTATATCTTTTATCTTCATACCATCTATGGCTCCAACTCGCAACTGGACTGCAGTACTCATTTTCTGAAGGCAGGTCTTACATATGTCACCCATAAAATTCAGCAAAGTAAAATAACTGTTTTTGCTGTTTGTTTTACAAAACATCTATTTCTGGTAATCAATTCTTGTATATGTGGGGCAGATGGACACCCTGCAGGAGGCACATTCAGGATCTGTTTCCATAAATAAGTCCATGAATAATACAACAGGTTGAATGGTGCTCAAAGATGAGGCTTAGGGGTAAACAGATCAATATCTGATTAAACCGCTCAGGATGCTGTATTCTCTATTGGGTTTCAATGCAGAGGAAGCCATCTAATAACACCAGATCATTTCACCTCTCTGGTAATAAACACACAATTTGCAGCTGGGAAATGACCAATTATGCAGTTTGACATTTACATTTTAAATGTATAAAACAATTGGGAATTGGGTCTGCTTTGATTTGTTTGATCGGCCTGTCTTCACTTATTAGTTTGGCGTGAAATGAATATTTTCAGAAAGGAAAAGTTAGCTTTCAACTGTTTTTCCACAGTCTCGCAGATTTAATAACAGTGTCAATAATTAAAGGACTGTTAGAGTTCTTACTGTGATGTTTATTGTTATTATCAAAGCTGGAAACCAATTGAAATAATAAGTCTCACACTCCAGGCACACAATGAAATGTGTCAACATCACATAAATTTGGGGAAATTATTATTTAGTGTTGCACTGAGTATTTCTCTGTGCTTTAAACCAGTTGATCTGTGTCAGATGCTTTTTGAGTCACAGCTGATACATTTTGTTGGACATCCTCATTGACCTCACTTCAGCAGAGCACTCAACAGATGCTGTGTACGAGGAATAAACATGCATTTTCATAGACAGCAGGTGCTGGGTGTCATCATACATAATCAGATTCAGACTGGCTTATAGCACAGTATGACAGCAGTGGGTCTGGCACTGCAGAGCCGCTGTGTTTTGAACAGAAATATTAACAAAGGTCAGTTAATAGTGTTTGTTTTTTAACTGTCTTACCCCCCAGTAGTTTGGACTGGCAGTTGACGAACTCAGGTTTTCGTGCTGAGCTGTAGCGCTGGCAGGTGTGGTGAAGAATCTGGATAAAGGTGCACTTCTCTCCTGCTGAACCAGCAACCCACTGGTCAAAAGCATTTTCGAACATCAGGTCGAACTCTGGACAGTCCTTCGAGAGAATGCCAGGAAGAAACGTGTGAGAAGTAAGCACATGTAATCAGGGGAAAGTATCATCAATACTCATTTTAACCCCAAAATGTCCCCTGTCAAAATTAATAGTGGTGGCTGAAGGACTAGATATTACATACTTTGTTTGGGTCAATGCCGTTGACCTGTCGTAGCTGGTCGATTGTCCACTGTGACCTTTTTATGAAGGCAGAAGATCCTTGGAACTGCTTCACCTTAGTGATGGATACAAAGGATGGTTTCTTGTTTGTCACTGTGGAAACAAAACGATAAAACATCAGATAAGACTGTTGAAATAATTATTAACACCAGTATCTAATTCCAGAGTACGAGGTTTCTGTCGAGCTTGTAGCCTGGTGTGAAAGTAGATTGAAATTCTTGCTGGTACTACTACTCCAACCTTCGCCTCATATTGTTCTCCTAACGCCACCAGCTTCATGCATCCCTGCACACATGCATTCAATTTTTTAAAATCAGAATGGTGTAGAAAGATCATAATGTAGAGCAAATGACCGATTAAAATGGTGTGAGAGCCACAGAATAATTTGTGAAAGTGAAACTTAATTTAATCAACAACATCTGAGTGTCTGTCTTCAGATTTTCATAAGATTCAGAATATAAATGAAGAGATGATTATGAGTACAAAGGCCTTAAAACATCTCTTCTGTGAATTAAAATGGAAAATAATTTCTAAGCATTTTCCCATCAAAGTAAAACACTCTGGTATTGGTTTGGTCATAGAAAAATTGAAAGTACAGAAACAATCAATCAAATCCACCCCTCCAGGCTCAGTGTGTTTGGGAGTAAAGATGCACACCTGCACTGTTGTTATGCGAGAGTTACAGCTCAATCCATGGAAGTCATGTTTGACCAGCTGTTCCTGATGCTGGAATAAAACTGCATATCATAGAACATTTTGTCTGTCATTTTACTGGGAGATTTTTGCAAGAAATGACTGCGTGCCACTCCATATTAGACAGTCAGCTGCAGCAGAAGTTGACGTTAGCCAACAGTAACTGAATATTTTTTGAAAGGCAGCGGGGTTCCCTCCGGCACGGATTAAATACCCACAGGTCTGTGCTGGGCACAAACACACTGGCACAATTTAGAGGCAATTTATAAGAAATTTAACTGTTGTTTATGATGACCTTCAAATTATCAGATGTGCTTTTTTGTTGGATATGTGATTGTGATGGATCACTGTATATGGGCTTTGGCAGGCAGCTGCTGCCCCCTCTATTCCTACTGGCACTGACTCTTTCAGCTGTATGAAATAAGGGCCGTACCGTCCTACTTTGACCCCTGCTTGTAGCCCTTTAATTTTATGACACAGTGAGAAAGTGTGTAATAGGATAAATGACAGTTCAGGTCACAAGATGAGGAATAATAGATTCAAGCAGAAGAACAAGCTCCCTTTTGTGGGCGGCAGAAACAAAGGGATCCATTACCAATGGATGTTTCACTTTTGGAGCAAACAGCAACAGAAACCATGATAAAATTTCCTATGAGATGACAGCCTAACCATGAACAGACAAACCTTGTCAACAGTGATTTGGCTTTTCTATCTATCCTGCCAACTTGCAATAATCTTCTATAAAGTATGCTGTGCAATGAGTTTCTGTTGTGCTCCAGTTACATGAGCAACATTTTTCCACATTACTGCTTTGAAGAACATAAACACTTGATTATATTGTTCCTGTCAAAGTACAAATTGCTGAGTATTTTTTACACTGTGCTGGACACAATTCATTTCTCTTGACAAAAGTGATGCATTTCTTCCGCCACACTGCTGACTAAACCTACACGGGTAACAAATTACTCTACATAAAAGCATGGAGCTGTTGCCTTTTAAACAATTCACGAGAGAAAAATGGATATAATGATAACACAATCCAACACTGGCATTATATTGTGCGTCTATTACAATTATTAGGCATTGTGTGGAGTTTCATCAGTTGGTCCAATAGCAATCATGCTTGGTTGAGAAAAAAAAGAAAAAACTTGTCCTAAAGGAGTAGCAATATGCTAATAAAATCTAATATTTCTGAATAACCAAACTTCACTGTAAATTAGGGCTGGTCGATAAAATAATCTCAATACACAGCCACATGAGGCTTGCTATGATAAAATGCTGAGTGTTATAATCTAAACCCGAAGTAATTGTTGACAAAAAAGGTAACACAATGTCAATTAAAGCTGCAAACAATGTAAAACAGGCCCTCGCACCTTGTGCGTGACTTGGGGCTGCAGCCGTGGTGTTATTGCCAGAAGAAGAACATTGACACGGCTCAGAATTTTTAATTTTGGACTGTATGTTTTCAGACCGGAACTTTCATCAAGGGTGGATGTGACATCAAAATATAACAACTCCCTGTTTCAAGATGAAACAATGAAATTCGATGCAATGCAACAGTTCAACGAAAAGTTATAAACTTCACAATATAGCATAATTGTCAAGGTCTTAAAGTTTTTCAGACCAGATTTGAGATTGATCTGGTCAAGATAGGAATACATGAAAGGAGAGAATTCTGTTTCATTCACTTCATTCATTTCCTGTTGCCAACAGGTGGTGTGATGACTATGACTGAATACTGTAATGTAGATGTCTTAAGGCCGGGATTTTCATGAAAAATGAAGTTTGGAGAAGACTCGAAAATGTATATTTGAGCTACAACAACTTCCTCTTTCATGGTGAAACATGGTAATTCAACACCACATCACAGACACGACACACACTGTCATTTATATGGAAGTGGTTTGGAAATCTCAAAAGCAACAAAGCGTAGATTAAGACAGTCTGCAAAATATGCTCCAACCAAGACAGGTCACACAACATATGTTTTCCATCACCTGAAATGGTACCACCCCAGCAACCACATCATTATTTTAATAAGTTACAAGGCAAGCTGGCTAGTATTGTTTTGTTAGGGTAGAAAAGGTATGTTTGCAAAGTTAAATGTTTAGGCTATATTAAGATGTTATTCAACTCAATTCATTCTTTTATCAAAATACCGTCTACACCAAGCCATGTTCGTACAGTTAAATGTTTATGGTATTTTATTGTTTTATGTTATAACAACTATATTTTAAAGTTTACCTTATGAACTCTGTTTTTTTCGGGCTTCAGTCATTCTTTACTGAATAGAAGTGGCGATACTTGTGTAAAAAAGACTTTGGTAAAAGTGTAAGAACTGATTGAACTCGTTTACTCAAGTAAAAGTGAAAAAGTAGATAAGTAAAGTAGAACATTCATCTGAAGAACATTTCTACGGGTTCTCTGCAAAGCTTAACCTAACATCCTATTAATACATTTCAAAGACTGTTAAACCACTCTAACTTCAAAAAAAAAAAAAATGCTGAAAATAATAAATGTCTTGCAAAATCAGTTTTCAATGTCAGCAACAAAACCTGAAACATTATGACCAACATGAGAACACAATTCAGGTTTAATTAACCCTCCCTTTGTTAGAAATATCCTTATCTCTACAGGACTACCAAAGTCTTTTGTTCAGCCACAACAGAAGCTGGCTTTCAAATTCTTTGAGTCAAGGTGTGCCCTTTTGGATCTAAAAATCAGACCTGCAGTGCTAGAAAAGCCTCTCAACAGGCAGCTGGCAAGTGTCTTTTTTCTGCAGCTGAGCCTCCTTCTCTATCTGTTTCATCTTGTTATGTCTTTTACATGGTTTTCGTCTTGTTATATCTGCTGTGCTTGTGCATGATATGCCCTGATGGATACACCAAGGAATTTTAATGGTTATTGTCCCATCCATTTAGGGTGAAATTAGTCTCGATGTTGGGAAGGCGGCGCACAATGATGCAAAATAAAAATAATCAATAATTCCCCCAAATGCATTTAAACTAAAGTGACAAGCCTGTTTTGAAAATGTAATGAGAAGAAAGTACAGATAATTGTGTCAAAATATAGGGAAAGGCTACTTTAGCACAGTCACAAAGTACCTGTACTTACTTACTTCCCACATCTGATGATATAGATATTGGAAAAAAATCATTGTGATCATATTTTTTGGCACTACTTTAAGTTTTCACCTCCTGTCCAATGACATCATAATTTTGTCCTCAGCTTGGCCCCACTCGCCACAAAATTACAGTACGTTCACTTCTGTTCCCATGGATATCTGTGTTTGAGTCTTCCCATATAGAGATCAACACACACCACATGTTTACAGATCACTGAGGCTCACAGTTGTATCATGTGTCTGTACTGCTGCTGGACTTTGTACTTCTCAGGGGGAACATGCTTCTGTGTTGCTTGTTTAACCCCGGCAGTGAACCTCTGCTTCCGCTCTCCCATGTTCTCCATTATGTCATAATCTCCAAAAGAGGAAAAGTGCTCGGGTCACTGTCACTGCTTTTGCTCATTACTCTGCTTCCAAAAATCACTAGTATCTCTGCTGGTTGTTAAGTTATTGGTGTGTTTTGTTCAGATTAGCTTTCTCAAAGATCTACCATAACGAGGAATCTACCATACATATTTTGAAAAATACAGGTAGGGCTGGATGTTACATCAGGTGATATATTCAGTAAGCAAACTCCCCGGAGAGGAGCGATGTTTGGATATTTTTTCTGTATTCACTTAGACAGCTGCAGTTAATACTTGAGGTGCTGGCCTGTGGCTACAGGGTGGAACAGACAGACAGAGGCAGACAGACAGAATACAGGCTGACTGGCAGTCGTTTCTTTCTAATCTTTTCTTTGAGGATTTATTTTTATTCAAACAGACAGCCACTGCCATGACAAACAGATGAAGTGATTGATCAGATCTGTCTCGGGTCACACGCAAGGCTAATAGAAGCTCCAGAAAGCAGAAAATTTCATAAAGACGACGAGAGCTGGATGTAATGAACCAGTGTGTTGAAGGGTAGGAGTCTAGAAACTCAGGTCATCCAATTCGCAGCAAGAATAATTTGTCTCTGTGCTACAGTCGTGGCAGATGACAGACCATACCACAAACCCACTACTTTCCCAAAACTGATAAAGTAAAAATGGGGTTTTATTGCTCTCACTTGGTAAGTGGAGGGCTAGTAGCTGAGATATACAAGACTGCCACAAGATAGTATGAATTCAACAAGAAATCATCTTTCTCTCTTAGAAGGAAACCTCGCCTCCATCTTGTCCTACCAGAATCTTCAAATATCCATTTATTTATTTAATGTTTATTTGTATGGGGACACTAATGTAACATAAACCAATGCCACACAACAAAACATTTATAGTCAGTTAATTTGCAATTCATGTCCAAAATCAGGCCTTTAAAACACATAAAATTTCACAACAAATACAAGACACAGTACAAAACACAAACTCAACAATAAATACATACATTAAAAACACAAAACTCAGGTCTCAACAAGAAAGTACATAACAATGCAAGACACAGACTGTACCGCATTAAATCACCATAAAACAAGGAGCACCAGATTAATGAAGACTACATGACTGATCCCTCTGTATGGGGCTGTCACTAATGATTGTTTTAGAACTGTAACAGTCAATAAATTAACCAGTCGATCAAAAGATGTTGCCAACTATTTTGATAATCAGCAAATAGTTTCAGTAATTTTCCAAGCAGAAATGTCAAACATTTGCAGGTTCCAGGTTCTTAAATGTAAGAATTTGCTGCTTTTCTTCATCATTTGTGATGGAAATAAAGAGTCTTTGGGTTTTGGTCTGTTAGTTGGACAAAGGCCGAACTCTGTGCTTGTTTTCAATATTTATGTTTTGCTTTATAAGAATCTTAATCATTTATGTATTGACTTTTAGTATATTACCTAAATGTACATACAGCATTAACTGGTTTTAATGTATTAATGTATATTGATGAAATTTTAGGTATATTAATACCATTAATGTTCATCATGCAATGTCTTATGTATTGTATGTTAGGTGTGGACCTCAGGAAGAGTAGCTGATTACCATTCCATTAGCTAATGGGGAGCCTTTAAATGAACAAATGAACTTAAATAAATTATTTCAGCACAGCCCTATGTGAAAAATGTGACCTGCCCTCCAATCAAGCAGAATATGCCAAGCTGTACACCAGAATGAACTGTTTGCTTATTGTAAAATGTACTGTGACTCAAAGCACAGCAGTCAGTCACAATAGGAGAATAGTTTAAGTACAGTAACAGTAGTTTTAAAATATACTGCAACAAGCATGCATGTCACAGCTCAAAGTGTTGTAATTTTTTGTGCCTACAGCATACTGTACAACTGATGAAAAGAAACAATCATGAATGAATGCAACCCCCCGAGCCAGGAAAGCTCTGACTGACACATTCCCGCATTAGCATATTCACTTGTCATATCATACGCTTTGTGTTGAGGCTGCTTTCAAAACAATCACATTGACTCCAGGATTAGAATAAGAGTTGCATAATAGTGGAGCAAAGGCATGAAACATGTGAGAACTGAATACTAAGTGATCCATGGCTCACATGGGGAGAAAAATTCACTGCACGTTCAGTCGCATTCGCGGTTTGGTTATTTATGTTTTCTGTTTTTCTGTGACATTACACTGTGACCTGACTACTGAAATGCATCAGTGAATATGTTAAAGAGACCCACTGTCTCAAGGCCACGGAGCTGAATCGTCAACACATCATCACTGAGGTCTTAATCAAACTGCCAGACACCTTTGAGCCTCTCAAATCAATTTCATATTCAGCTGTTAACTCCCACCTTGTCTGAGCTGCTCCCTTGCATATTAAACAATTACTGAACGTTAGAGAAGCTGGTTTTATTCAAACAGCAATCAAGGAGACGACTATGAGAAAATGTATACTCAGGTCCTTCAACTAAAATGAAACCTCAAATTGCTCCAATGATAAATTTAACAACCAGATGATGCTCTGAGTGTGAGGGAAAAAATTAGAAAAGTAATGACAGGGGCAGGCTGGAACACGACGTCAGTAGGCATGTTGACATTATACCTCATTTTATCAGTGCTTCATATCCAGAGTCCCAGGAAGCTTCATGTCTAGATTGTATTTTGTAACTTTGTGCAGCTAGACTACTATTAGGGTTCTACATTAACCGTGGCCACATAAAGGTACTCTGCGGTCACCAAATATTCCATGTTCGTGCCCCATTGTTGCCAAAGTTTTTTTCCCCATACTGCCCAAACCATCACCAACACAACATTACAGTTTCATAAATGTCCTGATTCCTTTGTGCTCTTGAGCTCAAAATTCTACCAAAACGTCGAACAGTACACAACGGCTAGCTACCAATGTGTTTGGGCTACTGAATATGGGTTTACTGAGCCTACTCAAACTGTTCACACGATCTTTACGGAAGAACCAGAAAATTATCAATCCAACTATGAAAAAACAAAAGGCAACAAAAGATTTCAAATGAATGGAAGCAGAAGTTTAAGGGCTACAATATGACACTTTTAAGGCAGCAATGTACTGTGGTGTCTGAGGACAGTTTTCTCAACTAGTTTGTTTTTCATTGGAAACAATGCCTTCAGGAAACTCCACATCACAGTTGTGATGGCAGGGATTTTATGTCACTGCTAAAATAATTACATTAGTTGACTTTATACAGTCATGCGAGTGGCATAGCTCCTCTAAGGACTAGGGCAGCACGTATGTATGCAACAAGCCCAAGAGGGAAAGTGAGCAGCAGACTGAGAGTGACTGTTCTGCTTGCAGAACTGAGAAAAGTTGAGTACTAAGTTGTCAATCTGGCAGTAAATGTACAGTACAGGTTACAGTGTGTCAGTAAATAAAAGTTGCAGCTTCTCAAGATCATTCAGTTTTTTCACTCCATAGTTTTTCCCTGGTCATCCACAGCCCATCTGCAGTAGCTCTATGCCGCATAGTTTGAGAACCACTGAACTAATGTAACAAGCTTTCCTGACATGCTTCACTCAAAGCAAACATAACAATCCCAATCACACCCTGAACACAACATTAAACCATAATAAACTTCATGAGAATGAGCAAATACCACATGGCTACACAATATATCTAGAAACAAGGAAAGCCCGCAACTCATGAGAGGCTGCCAAAGCCATTGTTTCCATGTGTGCTGTCAGAGGAAGGCCATGCCGGGTTCCTGCCCTGATCCTTTCTCATGCTCTGGTGGTGACATGCTCTCACTTCCTCCAGTGGATCAGTCCCTTGTTGTGCTTGGCTGTGCACGACTGCTGCGGCCCGAAGGGAAGCTCGTACTGTAACACTCACAGGCTGCGGACATCACAGAGGAAACGTTCTCAGGATCAACTTTCCCTCGAGGAAATATTATCATAGCTGCGGTTGTTAAGAGAGAAATGAGAGTAGTTGGAAGGGCTTTAACAAAAGCAGTAATGACATAAATGACAATGTGAGAAGTGTGCAGGTTGTCAATTATGACTGCATACAAGCATTTGTGGTAATGTTGAAAAAGCACTATGAAAACAACCATAATCCAGTACAACCAATTCCATAGCAGGTATGGAACAACTCTGGAATTCATGAAGAAATATTGGAGCTCGGACCACCCGCTCAGGCACAACATTAATAACTTCCTCTCCCTTATGTAACACAATTTAATCCTCGTGTCAACACTGATGCTTCTCAAAAGTCTCCTTCCACATGCCAGAAATATGATAAGCATCAGCATTTTGGGCCATCCGAGAAGAGATATGAAAATCCAAATCCACAGAATAACAAAGATCACATCAGATACTGAAGATAATGTGTAACTGTGCAGTCAGTGAGGCACCGTGTTGCCTTTGGAATGACTGGTTGTTCCAAGATTCACCCACCAAGAAGCAAACTAATTCAAAAGATAAAGCTGTGGAGGATTATATAGAGTACACATGCACACACTAGGGTTGGGTGATTTCTACATAACTGGCATATATAAATGTCCACAGTCAAAGACTGTGATGGACGATGGTATTGTTGAAACATACCAACTGGGCACGGAACTCACCAAACTGGGCAGGTTAAATATGAAAACAATAAATAAACATGGAAATGTACAGTAGTGCATTGAACAGCAGCAGCAGGTTCTTTTTATTGTCTCTCCCGCAACTCTGTGGGGCCACAAATACAGAGGGCTTTTAAATCACAATGGTAGAGGGCTCAGTGGTCGATGACTGCCAGCCATCACACCGAACAATGGTATCATCCATTAGCCCAACCATAACAGACGTATTAACATTTTGGACATTTTGGAAATCACAGAATTGCATACAGTATATCTGACTGCTCAATAGACCTTTGGGTTTAAAACTATTTTATTTACACAAAAGCAGCAGTAACACTTTTATTTTACTTACAATTCTTATTTCCAAGTTCAACAATGCCATGTTTTAATCCTGTTTAAATTTGTTCAAGTGTATGACAGGGTTTCTACAAGTTTGAACAAGTTAAATTTAAGGTTTTTTTAATGACCTTTTAATGCATTATGAATTTAAGACCAATTTCATGTTCATACTGGCAAAAAACATTATTGTTAATTGATCTTATTGATTAATATTGATTAACCTCTTAATGAAATCTGCTAACACAAATCATAATGTAAGACCTTGTCCTTTCCACACTTGAAGGTGGAGCATGAAGCAAGCTGGGTGGGCTCCCAGCTTGTTACAGTGTTATACAAATTCCTACACAAAACACATTTAAAAGCAAGACTGAAGTTATTGAAACATTAACTTCATAATGTAGTCAATTTTAAGACCTGTCAAAATCATATTTACGACATGTCAAGGCCTTAAATACAGATGATTGGATTTTAGACTTTTTCAGACTTTTGAAAGACCTGCAGAAACCCTGTATAAATGGTTAATTAACATTTTTGACATCTAAAACCACATATCATTAAATATGATAAGTCAAAAGTTATGATATTGTATCCTGTTATCTTTTGTTGTCTGTACATCACTTAAGTTTACAAATTATAGTAGACAAAAACATGAATAAACAATTGTTTTTATACTTTTCACAACTGTCTATGTACAGTTTAAAAATGCTAAATAGGAAGTATTAAAATGAAGTGATACCAAATGAGCCCCTTTTTTGCTTCTTAAGAAGCAGTAGATATTCAGCAGCAAGAATAATCTGACTCCAGATGTTTGGAATAGCATTACAGGAAATATAAAAACTTAATATCTTAACTTTATAACTGCAATCTGTGATTGTGTTGCTAAACAGATTTATATTAAACAATTTCTGATTACAGTTTAGGGATAAACTGTTAGTGAGGCTTAAAAGCTGGAAATATGTTTTTAATCATTTGAGTCCCATCTGTCGTACTTCAAAGATGCATTTCACAGCCTCTATCTAAGCCAGGTGGGCCGAGCATCTCTTGACAAATCAGACCCCTTCAGTTTGCAGTCAAGCGGCTCTGTGCTCTGACATTAAGTAGACACGGTTGCCATGGCAATCTCATTTGCATGGCACAAAAGACACCTGAGAAGCAGGGGCTGGCACCTGACCAGGTTCATATGGGGACAGTCAGCTAGGATGGTTCACGTGCAATTTTGACTGTAGGCTGGATCACAGTTAACAGAAAGTCATTTGGATATCATTGAAGACAGGAGGAAACACTAATGGACAAAGTGCTGGGCTACAAAGTACTGAGTACTGTTGTTTGTTTGGCTTGGCTGAGGACCAGAAATTATCTAAAAGGATGGATCATTTGTGAATGGACAAACTAAACAGATGAATTCACATGAATGATTATCATTATCAGCCTTATGGAACAAATAATGATGCTAAAAAACAGAACACAGTTGGAAACTGCAACACAAATCGAGTCAAACTACATAAATACTGCATACTTCACGAGCCCATCTCTTGAGGTAAAAACAACAACAACAGCCTGAAATGATAGCCTGCTACATTAATGGATAAGAGAACCGTCTACCATCTGTAGTAACAAGGACACTATCCTGCAAGGTAAACACTCAAGCAGTTTGCCTCTCAGGTTGAATTTTGCGGCTTGTTATTAGAGCTGTCGTCTGAGGGCACGTCTAACACTTTTCTCTGTCTGGGTCTATGATTACAGGTCTATTTTAGAGCTGCCCCCACTCTGCTTGAGCTGGAACACACTGTTATCTTCAGAAAGAAGCTGTCACTGGAATGAACCACGGCACTGGCTAGACCTGCAACAACACCCCGGAACAAAGGCCTCTACAGTCTATTCATGGGTAGGAAAACACAGTGACTGCTGTGTACAGGGCCTCCTCAGACAGGATGGCGGTCATGCAGTGGCAAGGCACCAGTAGTAACAGAGTGCATATACCATGGCGAATAATAGCTATGAAATAGAGATCAGCTTCGTTCGACCCACGGGAGAGACAAGTTACTCACAAAGCAGATACAGACACCATTAGATTAACATGACAGCACAGAAACAATGGAGCAGTGCAGTCATACGTCCTCACACAACAATGAAACATTTATTAAAGGCTGTAACAGAGCAGTTGTATTAATTCTAAGTTGCTATAAAACTTGTTTGTTGCATGATTTATATAAACTTTTAATTTGATTTTCATCAAGCTCAAATTAATCCAGAATGTCTCAACATATTTTCTACTTCATGAAAGGATTTTTAATCAGCAAGCAGCAGACAGTAACTACTTTTACCACTTTAATCAAGACCAAATTTCAGCGAATCTTTAAATGACGCATTTTGGAAATTCTTGAGAGAGAATAATATACTGAATAACTGACAAATCTAAATATATAAATAAATATTGTTTTCTGTCCTCATTCACATTTTTTTTTGTGTTATGTCGAATTGTTGTGCGTTTAAACTTTGATTTTGTATTTCTTAACGTAGTGACTAATAACCCCTAAAAACAACCATCATGCACCACTGCTAATAGCTGTAAACCTCCACAGTGGGGAACAAGCATGGGGTACTGCTAATGGCTGTTGAAATGACTGCACCACCAGGAGACAAGGAATTATTTTTGAAGAAACGAATGTAATTCTCACATTAAATAATACTGCATTTGCATGCTTGCACTTAAATTAACCCAACTATGACTGACATGATGGAACTGATATGACCTCATGTTCGCATTGTCAACCCACATGTTACGAATTAAACTAGTTTGTGTCTTTGACAATCTTTTGAAAGTCATTTCTTTTATCTGAGCTCCTTTAAACAGTAAGAATTCAAAAACCCAAATGAGCTTTTTAAAAACATAGCTGCCTTTTGCCTCCAGTCACATCTGTTATCCATCCAATTATAACACTCACCCAAGGACAACACATTAAAAGGATTCTGGAGGCTTGACAAATCATGTGCGTCAGCCATTCAAAATGAAAACTCTCATTTGAGGCTCCAGAGCTTCTTTAAGTTCAGCTCAAATCAAAGCAACTCAGAAATGATTTAGTTGAAGAATGAGGCTGAACTGAAAGTTAAACAAATTTCCTTTCTGTTATCTATCAATTATGTTATCATTTTTTAATAAATAGGTATGGGGTTTAAAATATATGTACGTAAGCAATAATATGACATTGTATGTGGCATTTCTTTAATTTAGCCAGTTACTTGTCTGTAATACTACAAAAGTTACAAGTTAACAAATAGTTTCTGTACATTATCACATAACATTTGTGGCAATGTCATATATTGCAATCTAAATAAATGTATTCAAATGTGACCTAAGCTCAGTAGTTTACTTGTTGATTATTATCTCCAGCTCTTACACTACACTTGACTTGGCTTGAGACTTCAATCTTCGCAATTGAGCCGTAACTTGGTAAGACAGCAACACTTTTGGTTATGGGGTGATGAGATGCCCTGTTGACAGCTCATGATGATACAGTGCAAACACTCCACTGATCACTGTGACATTTCCCCTTGATGTCTGAGGTGAGGAGTGCAGCCTGAGGAGTTGATTAATTAAGTAACATGACGAGTAAAGTTATCACAGAGTGAAATAATCAGAGCAGCAGTCAGTTGGGGGAAAATGAAGAAGAAAAAACTGAGCATTAAGGTTAGGTGGGAGATAAGGCTAAAGAGGGATAGAAGCCATTAGAAAAGGTGGGGCACAAAGTGGTGAGAGCATATGTTGAGACTTCAATTTCCCCAGTAGCTGTCAAGGTCAACACAAAGTGCCTACTGATAAACTCATAGGTTAGTTTGCACCAACAAGCATTAATTTTTAAACCAAATACTTCAAATTATGTTGTGGGCAAACTATTAAACTAAATTAAATTTCATTTAATTAAAAACCCTCTTTAAAACTCAGTTTAGTTTTTACTCTTAACGTAGACTAACTTTAGGAGGTCTAAGGTTTGAAACGGCTGCCAGAGCAAAATAATCAAGTACTGGAATGAAGTTAAGGGGCAGACTCAGTCCAACTGAATTTTATGATGTGTCTTGTCTTTCCTTTACTCCAGCTGATAAATCGGCAAATAAGCTTTTCTCAGGATAAGAGGATAAATTTGAGCTTCTCTGCCAAGCCGTCATGAGTAGGCTAAGGAGGCTACCTAACTTTTTAGCTCGTTAACAACCAATATAACAGGTCAATGCACTGATTTAACTTTTTAGCTAGCTAACAAACAATGTCCCTTTTTGTTACAGATAGCCAGAAAACAATGTAATGTTTCGTAAAGGAATACCAAGCAACTGAGCGCTAATGGCTTCCCCCTCTTTTATATTTACTAGGTCCCAACAGCACTCAATTTTATTTTTACTTATTTATTTATTTATTTATTTATTTTAATTTTGGTAAGCAAGTATCTCCATATTTATTAAACTCTATTAAATTTTAGTTTAAATCAGTAAACCTGGATTTACTAAACTGATAGTAGTTTTTAATTGAGCAAAAGGGCTCTACATAATGTTAAATCTGCATTTACTCATTTTAAAAACTAGTTTTAATAAACTCATTAGAAAAAAATTTAGATTTAATTATTTTTTGTTGGTGCAACCCAGTCAGAGTGATAGTATTGTCACTTAGCAGTATTTGGGGCTAAAATAAATTTAAAAGCGCACACACGATATTTTTGTCTATAGCCTACAGCAGGTGATAAATGGCCTCAGACCTACAGCACTAATCATGATGAAGGATAAGCATTACATCTTGGAATCCTATGAACAGAAACCAAGGAAAGGCATTATCAGGAAATACAGAGGCAAAGAAACCAATCACACTTTCCACAGAGGCAGGTCATTGTGTTTCTCTTTCTCATCTTGTTCCCTGCTCCTGTGCACATCCAGAGAGAAAACACAAGGTCCCTTGTGAGGCCTATATCCCACATTAGGACCCCTGAGCTCGTCCATCACCCAGAGCTCCAAGGACCACTTAATAACACAGCTATTCAAGGCTAGGCCCCTGCCCGCATAGTAGACATTCTTCTAGAGCCAGAGCACAGGGATACAAGGAAATATTTAATTACGCTGAGGCACCGACTTGAGGCTTCTCCCCTACTGTGATGCTATGTGATCAGCCTATCAGTGGCTTCCTACTGGCCATACGAATCCTGGAAATGACTCTGTTTCCATGATTCCACCAGGCTCAAAGTTAAAATGTTTGTTTATTGAATGGCACTTCTAAATTTCTTTGGAAGAAAAAGTAAGAAATTAACATGAGGAATGGTAAGGCTAGCCGTATTAGAACAATAACACAGATTAAAGAGAAAGTGAGGGATAAGGGCAGAAAAAAAGCAAAGAGATGGTCTCAGGTCATTGATAACATTTCGTAGTACAATCCCTCAGCTTAGTTTGGAAAGAGATGAAACGCATACGAAACATGCTGTATGAGCCAAATCTCTGGTGAGTGTTAATACAAGAAGACCTCATAGCAACCTAATCTGGATATCATCACGCAATAGCATGTGCTGGTATTTCAAACAGTCAAAACAAAGTGCATTCCTCAACACTTACTTCTTCAGGATGACCTAAACTCATGTGCCTGGAACAGAAATCCTTAAACCAAAAACAACCTCTTTGTCAACCCTGGGTCACGTACCGTAGTATTAGACAGAAATGGTTACTGACAGCCTGTTTGTGAGCCAGAGATGGCTGGTACTTTTAGTTGATTCAAAAGAAATCAAATATGTTGTTTATCATAGCGTTCTGTACACTCCCTGTCTCACCATAATCCTGAAGCATCTCTTTAGGAAGTATTACAAAATTGCTCATTCATTCTGTCATTCTTCCTTTTAAACTAAATCCAACTTGCTGTAATTTTATCCTCCTAACAATCCTCCATCACTTTGGAGATAGAGGAGTATTTATCACTTGTCTGGGTGGTCTGGCTTTTTTGGTTCTGTGATGTTAGAAATCTAGGAATTTAAATCCACTGTTTTAATAGTCTACTAATTTATCTATTATCCAAATATCTGAAATTATTCACAGCTATTACTGAAACGTCTGGTGGAGTTGGATTGGATACTGGTGAGTCCTTCCAGTGAATTCTACCTTAAGCCCTAAAAAGTGAAATCAAATGATGAATCAAAGCATTACAGTTCAGGCTCGTTTCCAGATCTCATTTCCTGGCCCATCTGTTCCCTTTTAGACAAGGTTTAGCAAAGCACTGTCTGTATCTAATATGGAGGGAGAGACAGAGATTAATATTGCAGAATTCGCCTCAACTATCCAAGAATACATACTGCTTATAGTGTTTAAGGAAGCCTTAAGAAAACTGACAGGTTTCACTGTCATGTTTCTGTTAGGTCAATCAGAGAAAAGCTATTTTTGGGATTACACCAGCACAAGACATT
This sequence comes from Lutjanus argentimaculatus, assembly GCA_034769285.1. Taxonomy (NCBI): domain Eukaryota; kingdom Metazoa; phylum Chordata; class Actinopteri; order Lutjaniformes; family Lutjanidae; genus Lutjanus; species Lutjanus argentimaculatus. The sequence continues at coordinate 22,453,958 of JAWZSL010000003.1, read as the reverse complement.
TTTTGAATAGTGAGGAAAACGATTGCACCATGAAGTACAATGCTGCAGGGCACTTTGCTCTTTCAGTTTTCATACACTGTCTACTTTTCATAAGATTAAAGCTAAAAAAAGCATTAGCGTTTGTTTGTTGTTTTCTGCTTCAAATGACGTGCTGTAGCTTTTGTCAAAGGAGAAAACATATCTTATTATATTTTGGAAAACAGTTACATCTTGTAGTTATGAGTGTCTGTTACTGCTTGTGTGTGTTAAGATATGTCGGGGATTGGCTGAGGGTTATGTTCACAAAACAATCACGTACTGTATTCAGACAGGATTATAGCCTCACCTGAAATGTGTTCTCAGGATTACAGAGTGGGGTCAATATTTCATATGGGGTAAATATAAGTTCACACACTAGGAAATATAAATCTACACAAAATGTTTGAGTTGCCATGGTCAGGTTAAGACCCCTGCTCCATGAACAGCAGGGATGAATATGATAAACTTAATGCTTAGAAACAGGCCTCCAACTCATCCTTTGTGATGAAAGATCACACGGGCTAAAACGATTACCCATTTCATCCCCAATACTACAGGTGAGTATTACTGTTTCAAATTTTAATTATCAATAAAACCGTATTTCTTTAGCGAATTTCAAAAAAATTTCATTGAGAGGTTTTCAACAGGAATTGAAATGATTCAGTGCATGTATCAGCACTTGTTGAGCCTTTCAGCACATTTTAACTATATCCTGATAGCGCTGATAACCATGATAATTTTGTTCATTATAGTGGATATAACATTTTGAAATAAATATTAGGGAAATTTCTATTTATTATTCCAATGATGATGGCCACAAAAAGGTACTCTGTGGCCACCAAATATTCCATGAAAGTAGCCCCCTGTGGCCACCAATTTTTCTCCCCATACTTGAAGACTTCTCCAACACAACATTACAGCTCCACAAACCTAAGATCATTTAACCCCAGTATATTAAACTATGCCTTGCCTGAGTTACCTAAGTCATCTTTGCATGTCACGTGCAGCAGCTCCTTTTCAGTCTCTTTTGGTCTAAGGCAGGGGCAAAACAATTGAGCCAATATAGCTTAATATTAATGTTTTACATAACTTCAGACTATACCAAATACATAACAAGTTCTGTTCAAATCCCTTTATTAGTTTCTGATTATGAAAAACAGTAAAATTCTCAAAAACTACTGAATCTCTGAACAACCTCTGTAACTAAATCACAGACATTTAGGATATTCTGTGATGTCCTTTTGATAACTAATGTAATCATTTTTCCCATTCACTGAGCCTCCCCTGAAACTGTTAGGAGCCTCCCTGGGGCTTTGAAAACCTCTGGTCTGAGGTGCCGTACAAACACATCCTCCTATCCTACGGAGACTGTGTTATCAGCACTGCTGCACCGGCCAGTCCAGAGGCAGAGAAAAGGCTGGGATAGTGGAAAAATACTTTGAGGATTTGTAACTGACCCCAAACATGACCTGATCATTTTACTTTTAGCCTAGATGAGGAAACTTTCTCATAAGCTGCAGGTTATGAATTTCTGTAGAAAATTTGATGTCTGCAGAAAAAGAATCCATATTATGCATCCCTATGAAAGTTTCATTCAGTTTCATTTCTAGGCTCACAACCCAAAAGCTCCACTTCAAGCATGTGGATTCACAGCAGCAGAAACTCTTTAAGCCTTTGACTTATGCTAAGTTTTGGGGTACATGATAGATGTGCCATGTCACCAAAGAGGGATGGATAGTAAAGAGCATTCATCAGTCTTCCTAACCAGTGACAGGCACCTGTGAGGAGTCCTGAGCAAGAACCTCCTCCAGAAATCTAGACAGAAAGATCAAGGTCACGCAGATAGACAGCTGATCCACAAATGACATTTGCAAAAACATCCCTTTGCACAAAATGCTCCATCATTTATGCTCCTTAAGGAACAACAACAAAGTCAGGGAGTTATTATAATAGCATTTATAATCACAGCAACCTGGATTATTTTCTCTTACACCAACTGTGCCTACACAACTAAAATTATGACAATAATAGGAGCCCGTGGGGATGTCTTTCTACACCTCTACTGAATACATTTTTACCTCATTTTCCGTCATTTGCTGTTCACATTCATAATAGTTTCACATCACTCTAATATTCACAGTCTAAAAGATAACACAAATGACATAACCTGATCTCAAAGATGACGCAATGTTGACAGATGTAAGCACTTAAAGGGCTTGTTAGACACATGTGTACAGCATTAAACTGGAAATTGGTGATTAAGTGAGGGGTAGTTCCCACAATGATTTGTTCAGTAGTAAAATCTAGTGAATTGTAGAGAGTTATTCCAAACATAAAAGTTACAAAATTCACTTAATTTACAATGTTATAAACACTCTACTGCACAAGATGTCCATCTCTTTTTGCCTTTACTCTCATTTTAAATCCATTAGTCCTGCTCTCAGGGACATTTGGTCAAAGCAGGAATGGAGAGGAGGATGAATAATTCAGTACTCATTACAAAGAGGTCATGGGAAAGAACAATTGTACATGAAGAACATATTTGTGCAGTGATACATTAAATAACGGTTCAGTGTGACACATTTGCTCAGTAACACAACCTTCATCTGCCCCATGGAGTTAATGATCACTGTCAAGTTCATTAAGCAGATAAAAGTAATGACCCTAACAAAGTGAAAATTGGAAAATATCACCATGTCAACGTTAACAAACCTGAAAACCAGATCAATAGTTTTTCAACTATCCAATTAGGCCTGCTGGCTCACTCAGTTGATATTTATATTGGTTTTCCGTCACTCCCCTCATTGGGGACTCCTCTGTGGCTGATTTAATCTCTAATTCATCTTCAAAAACATTTACAGAGAGAAAGAAGAATGATACAGCATATTCTTGCAGAAGTTGACTCAACTCACATTTTAAAAACAAAGTTCCCAGAAAACACAAACATATGACACAGTAATCTGGTCCGGTACGAGGATCGAATACATCTAGCCCGCCAAAGCTTCCCTGTCCACCCCCATAATGGCCACTGACTAAAGTATTGCAATATTTATATATCTGTAGTATTACGAACTGGGTGTCTGTGACAAAATTCACAGAAAAAAATGCTGTATTATGTCACTGCTAATGCAAACTGAACATTTTCTACTGCTGTAGCTTCACATTAAAAGCATTTGACTGATGAAACATGAGCTGACATTATTATGCCAACTTCTCTCCTTTCACTTTTGCTGTTTGCAGACTTATGTCATGTGCAGCACAAAATCAGATGACAGCTGCTCACAGAAAAATGACAATTACTGCCTGATTACTTTATTGAAACCACAATAGTTTGCTCTGCTGCCCCCCAGAAATCTGTGACCTGTTGAATTAAACTGCATTTGCTGTCACCGCCAGTACAGCGTACAGTGTACAAACTACAGGTGTTACATGCACAGAGATGGTGCAACTACATAATAGTGTCAAAACCAGGTAAAGCTGATTAATATTTCCTGCCAATCAGGACTGCATTCTGCAATTACATCTCTGTAATTACAGTTTTTAATCGTCGATCCTCAGTGAACTGCTTCCTTGGTGGTTTGAGAGCATTCTCTAGTTAAGTATCTCATTATCATTATGGATTTTGCATGTTTTTCTGATGTGTCTGTTCACACTGATACAAAAAGAAAAATAACATTCTTTTAAGAAATTGAAAATATTAAGCTAATTAGGTTTAAATAAATTGAATTTCTTTTATTTGTAATTCCAGCCCTCAGGGTCTGCTTGGAAAAATTCTGGCTCTTGGACAAATGCAGCTGAAGACCCCTGTAGTAAAATAACTACATCTTGACAAACACTACACACAACTGTATTACACAATAACTCCTTTCTTAATGAATACGCAGGCAATTTGGGAAATACACAGAAGACCAATATTAGGCTATTTTATCTCTAGTACATCTCTAATATTAGTTATCTTTAGTACAGAGGTACCGTAGGTTGGAGACAGGGTTAGCTGGTAACTATCGAAAGAATTTAAAAATGCTTTCCAGTCTTATTTACATATTTATCTAATTTATGTAATATGCATTAGGAAAAGAAGAATTTATTGTTTTAAGAGCTGTGAGCTTAACCAACAACAGTTCAGCCAAAAACATCACAAACCAGGTTACTCTTGGTTGTAAGCTACCTTTTGATATAACAAGTTTTCAATTTGTTGGAGGGCAGGTGTTTACTCCTGCTCACATCTTTGAACTACAAAATGCTAAAACATCCCAGACCAATTTCTGCATGGCATGCACAGAAATGAAACTGATATTGATCCTCACATCTGACAGAGTTTGAGGGCAAACAAGCATATTTCACGAAAAGTCAGAGTTTTCCTGTAATGTGCCATATCTGGAGCTTAAGCCCACTTCTGATGGATCAGAAGGAATTGCAGTGCAATGACTATATAAACAACAGCAATGTGTCCCCTGGAGGTTCTTTACACACAACCACACACACACATAAACAGTGTCATTGAAGGGCACAGATTGCTACTCTGCCAGGATGGATCACAAACATGCAGGAAAAGTTTCATTTGTTCCCTCAGTCAGCGAATTTCCATCTGGTCTTGCCATGAATGATGTTCCATGTGGCAGGAAAACAGCTGGGGGGCTGTGAGAATGATATTCAACTATGATATCATTCTTCCTTTCCTTCCGTCTTTAGCATAGTGTTAAACACGAGAGGAAAAAATGAGACCCTCAGTTCAGTTCATCTTGTGAAACTCACTAACAAGTGACATGAGAAATATCCATCAGCTAAAAGGAAAAAGGAAAATGTTTTTTTAAACGATCCTATGTTGTTCTGACACCATCTTCCACTTAGAAAATGTCCACCAGACACACATTTTCTTCCGAGTGTAACTGTGTGCTTGGCTTCCCACTAGTACACAGAGTGTGCCAATACAGGACTGTCAAGGAGCCTGCAGGGGTGCTAAGCCATGCCCTTAATGTGAAATACCAGAGCACATCCCACCCAGCGCCTGACAGAGGAAGTCTCAACAGTAGACCAGTGGAGTCCCTGCAGTCTGCTGTCACCAGGTTGTTCAGCCACACAGCTGCCTGGAGAGAGTGAGATGCCAATGTGCCACTCCACATCCTGTCTAACCTTTAAATCCTGATGAACACTAAACTGCCTGGTGTTGGCCTGAACACCTGCTACGAAAAAGTTATGCATAGAGATATGATCTTTATTTATATAACCTGATTCCAAAAAAGTTGGAAAAACTTGAATAAAAACCTAACGCAATGATTTACAAATCCTTTTCAATCTAATTTCAGTTGATTTTTTGCAGTGCATCGGCAATGGTTTGTGAAGATTAAGACATTACTATACTGGTTTAACCAGTGTAAATATGATACCTAGAACTTTGTCCTTAATTTCTACTCTCTTCTTCTCCTGTATATCTTATAGCACACAGCCCATTTACCACAAAGGGTCTTTCTGTTAGTAGTATTGCATTTGGTTACTTTTACATGCACTTTACTCTAAATGCACACCACTTTTTAACAAGGTGAAAGAGCTGCACTTAAATGGACCCCAAAACTAACTGTGTTAAACTCAACAAGCATCAGGGGCCAATATGCAATAAGGCAGTTCTATAGCCTATAAAATACACCACTCATACATAATCCAAACAGAAATGAACATAAAATATCAGCTGTTGGTATTCGGTAATTAAACTTTACACAATCTTAACTGTAGAGCGTTAAGGGCACTACCAATTACAGGTCTGAAGAGAGTGCAAGCTTGAAGAGTGTTCAACTTTATGCATAATCATTAACAAACTTGCAGATCTTCCTTTGCATTTCATGAAAGATATTCTGTATGAGGTTATACATCTCACTGATCTTTTCTCAGCTACTGTGATGAAATTTAAAGAGGGATTTGGAAAAAACAATTTCCCAGCTATAATCCATTCACACATTGTTACAGGGTGTTGCTGTCCGGTAAATCCATGCATCTCAAGAGTTTCATAATCCTTGCATTTTCAGATTAAGTAGAGGGATTACAGGTTAAGAAAAATCTCCAAACTCTAAGTCTTATAAAACTGTTTCAAAATCCTTTGGCTTATTTCAAAAATGCATTTTTACCTTATACAAAACAGGGTTGTTTTTCTTACTTCCTGAAAAGTTGGCATTTTGAAGATAAATGGTGTTCAGACAGCAACAACAGGCATCTGAGTGACCTATAATGGATGTGCACCACACACAGTCACACCCCCAGCTTTGTGGTCCAAGTAAACAGGCAGAATGAGACAGGACTCGCATTGAAATGAGGAAGCACAGAACAAGGTCTTGGTCTTTTGGTGAAAACTGAATATTTGATGGTCACTTAGCATTGAGAACATTCCAGAACATACCTGCATTTGCAAAGGTGGTGACTCAACCAACAGCCATAATAGAAATGCTCAAATAATGTGTGCACAAATTACAATAGGATGCTGAAGTAGCTGTATTAGGATCCACAGCAAAAATAGTTATTCAATGTGACTATGGCAAAAATGCCTGGAAGGAAGAGTGTGTCCTAAGCTTCATCAACTAAAAATATATTTTTTTTACTTGTAAGTAACCATTCTGGGTTATTCTAATGAACCAATTTCATCATCACTGCATCTGTCACAGAACTGAAAACAGCATTAAATACCATTAAATGGATGATGATAAGAAGCACACTTGAGCCATCTGAGTCCTCACAAACAGTTTTTGTGGCAGTGACTGCACGATAAATATTGACCCCAAATCTGTGAAGTAAATGTGTTGTTAACTGCTATATTATTAATGGGGCAGTGTGTAGGATTTAGTGGCATTTAGCAGTGAGCTTCCAAATTGCAATCACTACGCCTCACCCTTCGCTTCTAAACAAACAGGAGAAACTACAGCGTCTGTGGACCTCGTGAAAAACGCAAAAGGCCAGCTAGCACTAGTGTTCAGTTTGTCTGTCCTGGGCTGCAGTAGAAACATGTCCGTGCAACGTGTGGCTTCAATGGCCTCCGAGCTTACGAATTTCTTTTCTCAGTGTTAGCATATTTTTCTGACAGTTGCACAATACGAAACAATAATGTCAGACTCATGCATCTTCACTGCTGGAAACTTTTGCATGCACATGCACATCTTTTTTTCTCTACTTTTTACTTTACAAGATATACATATCCTCTTCTGTTGTACCTGTTATAGGTGTGGATACTGTTATTATACATATTGTTATATTTATTACTGTTATTGTTTTAACTTAATCTACTTTAACCTAATGTTTTTATTTTATCAATTTTGGCTACATTTTGGAGGGAGTGGGGGGAACTTAAATCTGATGCTGAGTGTATTAATTGGTGAGTGTACTGAATTCTTTGTTTTGGGGGAAAAATGAAAACACTGTTGAAAAAAAAAAATCTTAGCAATTATTCCCATCCTCCACCAGAAACACAACTCTATCTCAGTACTGTAGACATAACTGCCTGATAACAATTCGAGTATCTCCGGGTTGTGTTTCTTTGAGGTTAACTTTAGAGTCCTTCAAACCCTGATTGGTCAAAAATCACTTAATGCAAATTTAAATACAGTATATCTTCTTCTTGGAGTTCACTTTAGTCTAGTTAGTTCTGTCTCACTTGATTCCAGTTTGTACAGCGGACCTCATAGTATCTCACATACCTCACATGGCTCCAGGCTCTGTGATTGGATTTCTCAGCAGCAGCCCTGAGAAAAGTGTGAGGTGGTGGGTGGGGAGCATATGGTGTTTTTCTGTGTCCTGGTGAGGTTCACGCCAGGCAGCAACTTCCCTACAGGGAGTGTTGTAGATACAGAGAAGGACTCCAGCTGCTCCTCTGGGTGACCTTCATTACTACAATTAACATGCATGCCAGTCACAGGCACACTAGGCTGGGGTGGATGCTGCAGTGTAAGCACGAGCAGAAGAGAAGAGCAAGGGGCGTGACACGGCTGGCCAGTGAGACAAAACTACAGAAAGGATGTTAATGAAATGTTTTCCCCAAAGCTTTAAGTGGGAATCAAATTAATAAAAAGATAATTATTTATTTTTATGCTTAATACCAGGCTATATAAAATTATATTATATATATATATATATATATATATATATATATATATATATATATATATATAATATATATATATATTATATTATATATATATTTTTTTTAATAATATTTTTCCATTGCCAAATTAACTGATACTGTATTGTACTGCACTTACTTAGACAAATGAGGGCATATTTGAGCATACATCCATACGCAGGACATATTGCCTTTCTACGCCTTGAGTGATCAGTGCATGTTCTCCTCGTGTCTGCGGGGGTTCTCTCCGGGTACTCCGGCTTCCTCCCACAGTCTAAAGACATGCAGCATAATAGGTTAATTGGTGACTCTAAATTGCCCGTACGTGTGAATGTGAGTGTGAGTGGTTGTTTGTCTCTATGTGTCAGCCCTGCGATGAACTGGCGACTTGTCCAGGGTGTACCCCGCCTCTCGCCCAATGCCAGCTGGGATAGGCTCCAGCCCCCCGCGACCCTCACAGATAAGCGGTTACAGAAAATGGATGGATGGATGGATACCATGCAAATAGAAACAGTACAAAACATCAGGCTTCACCGTCATGAATCTGTGATGCTACACGACAGGCAGATATCTTTCTCACTCTTCCACTTGAGCTCTCAGGGTGAGTGAGTCACTGGTGTTATCAAGTGGGCACGTCCCTCACTGATGCTTTGTTGCATAAGACCCATGACACCCCAAGAAGGCTAAATTGCAGAACTATGTTGTCTTTTTAATGCTGTTGCAATATGAATTTCCACAATAAACATATCGCAAAGGACAACCATATCAATGCAGAGACTCATAAAGCTGGCATCTCTTACTCCCCCAAGCCTGCCTAATGTAATAAAGTCCAGCCTTCAATCCCAAACTTAACTGCCGACAAAAGAAACAGTGAGGGATGTAATAATATAGGTGCAGAACAACTTCTATCAAGTGACAAGAAAGACCTTTCATTATTTCGGGAAAAAGCCAGACATGAACCACAGAGGTGCAATGAAGCAGTTATATGAACTGACCTTGGCCCAAAAAATTGGAGCCGCAATATTGCTCAGTGAAACAAAGCTGGTAGTGTAAAAGCTTGCATCGACTCCATTGTGTGTCATGTAGCAGAGCCAGCATGCGCTACAGCAGCACCTTGACTCTGTTTGACCTGAACGTAACAGAACATTAATTAGTATCATCGCTAACACCTGTGTTTACACTAATATTGGTTGTCAAAACAGTTCAACAGTTTTATGACAAACTGTGATTTCCTTGATTTGCAAAGTTATCTTTTAAATTAACAAACATTATGTGTAATTAATGGCACAATTCAAATGTGATCAAAAAAACAATATCTAAAGTATATATTTTTTCCAAAATGTCGGCTCATGACAGTCCACCAGAAGGGGAGGGATGCCACTCATTATGCAAGTCACATTTCAGACATATTTTTCAATCATCAACATTTGACTTGCACTTTATGGGAATAATTGTGAGCCCTAATGCCCTTTTAGACTTCAAGTCTTTGTTTTGCATATATTGTAAATCTTTAAAGCTACTACAAGGAACCTTCTTTTTTTTTATTTTGGAGGCCCCTATGGACAATAGTGGTGGTTTTGCACCATAATAACGACATATAATTATCTAAATATGAATCTCTCCTGCTTCTTTTTAACTAGCTAATGTATTACTCACTGTGACTGTGTGTAAACACAGGCTTGAATCATCTGATTTCACAGAGAATTTGACAGGTATGAAGAATAACTAAACAGAAATCTTCTTGCTGATGGTCTCATTTGCTTCTGAAGGCCACATAAAGGCATCAGTTTTGAAATGATGTTTTATGACAAATTAGAAATTCCTCTTAGTAGTTTTAAATAATTTGTTGGATATTGTGATAGTGATATGGGAAGAATATAAACAGCTAATTTTCTCCAAATTATCCACTGAAGGGCAGGTCAACAACCCTTCTTTATCACTCAATGAAATAAATTAATGTTCCCTCTTTGACGTTCAAAGAAATGAAGCAAACCATTTTATGGAGCTACTAATCAATTACACATGCATTGACCTCACTGACATCAAGCTTAAATGTCTCTTCACAAATCTGTCATCACCAGTCAACAGTCTGCTGAAGCCCAGACTTAAAACAGAAAAGAAAGTTGGGTTAGATCATCCAAGAGTGTAATCTTACCCTTACTCAAACACTCTTCTGCTTTCTATCAAAAACTCTGACTATAAAAAATCAATACGGAAAAACAATCAGCTTATTGCACAACAGCTAATGGGCACTTTATTCAGGAACTTTTGTTTGTTATTCGGGAGCTGATCGATCAAAGAACAAAGAGGCCAAACAAGGTGAACACAGAGACTATTACCTCCTACTTTCCACTGCTTCTCTACACAGACACAATAATTTACATGCCTGATCAGGTCCCTCAGGACAGAGGCATGGCCAACAACAACAGTGCTTAATTGGTCAGTGGGAGGTTCTGATTTGTAATGACAGAAGAACAGAGCAGTATGAGACTGTTGTGTTGATTAGACAGAAGACCTCCCAAATTTGTTATTGATCTGCCTGTCTGATGTTCAGAGATTATCGAGGAAGCTAATGAAAACAAGTCCACAGTATCTACAAAAAATGTGATCACAGCATATGAAAGTTGATCTTCAAAGCAACAATCATCTGAAGAAAATATCTGTGATTTGAAGGAGCTATTGGGAACTGTATCAAAATAATTTTCACCTATCAGAAGTAGGGCTGCACGATTAATTGAAATGTTATCAAAATCGCAATATGGCAAAGTGCAATATCCAAATCGCAGAGGCTTACCAGAAAAATGTGTGACAAAACACTATTATGATGAAGTATTGTCGTGCTGCAGAAATGCCCTGGCCTACAAATTGTGTTCTCCAGATTTAAAAAACAACATGTTTCTTTAGCACAGACAGTCACATCATCATAATTTTAAAAAATATGATGTTGAAACAATAATTCCCACTAATCGTAAATCATATCAAAATCGCAATATCTGTCAAAATAATTGCAGTATGATTTTTCCCATCATATCATACCGCCCTAATCAGAAGCATATAAAACTGGACTATAACAGTGAAAAATAGTATTGACCTAATTTTATAATGTTTGATTGTTCAATGCAAACGTAGGTTTGTGGTTTGTACACTACACTTACGCAAATTACAATTGATTTTTTGGTGGAGCACATTATACAAATTGTGGCACAAGGTCAGATGACAGACTCTTTAAAACATACTGCTAGTTCATATTCTACTGGCCACTGCCCCAGACCCATAGACTTTTATTGACGTGCAACTAGCACCCGAGCCAAACTGAAACTGCAGTGGTGTTATTCTCTGACGTGACTTTGGCTTCCTGTCAATAAGACCACTTAAAAGTCTTAAGGGCTCAACACCACCATGGTTTCTACATAAAGCTGTAAGTGATGAAGACACATGAACTAGAACTTCAGGTCAAACCATTATTGAAGTATCAAGCATCAATCTTCACTAGATGATGATCAAAAGAGGATGCTCATAAAACAAAAAAGGAAATACTTACATTGTGACATATAGGAGAAAAACAGCTTGTCCTTTATATATTATAAGTGTTTTCAGCATGAAACACTTCTCACACTTTGCAGTTTAAGGGTGGGTTCACACCAGGGCTGGGCTGATGCAATCATCCATTGCAATGGCTGACAGTTATCGACCACTGAGTCTTCCACCATCAACCAAATACAGCCCTCCGTATCTGAGGTGGTGTGTCCCGTCATAGCTGCCATAGCCTTATTGCCTAAGTTCCATTTTTAACATGTGGGAGAGAAAATAAAAAGACGTTTTTCTTGCTTTTCATTGCACTATGTCTCCATGGCCTGTCAGTTTAGTGGACATCACCCAATCCTAGTTCACCCTAGCCTTTTATCCTTTTAGTCCACTTGAGCCAAACCCTGCAGAATTTACCCCTTGGTGCAGTTTGTTTTGGTTGATGTGAACACCAGGCTCAGACCCTGGTGCGAACCAAATGATCAGCCATCCTCACCAAAACTCAAGGAGCAGCCTAGCTGAGAAGCAGACATGATGCACATGTCAGAATCTATTCTTGATTAAATGAATGAAAAAGAGGCACAATTTTCAGTTTCCTGTTTCAGTGCTATTGTAAGACAGCATGAAACTTAACTGGCAATGAAATGGTCAGTAGCCTCTTGATTTTTAAAAGTTGCATTAATGCATTAAAACTGCATTAATTAATTAATTAATTAATCAATTTGAAGAGAGGGAGGCGGAGTCCTCCATCATGTTAACATTATGTCTCCAGCAGTGGAGAGCACCCTCTCTGCTGCACCGTTAGCTCCATGGAAAGACATCGCTGTGCAGGATAGAGAGCAAATGCAGAGTTTTTGAGGTGAAATAGATGGAGCAGAAAGTTATTTTCTTCTTCTTCTTCACCAGAGTTGGTTTACGTTGTTTAATGCGTGTATAATGTGTTGCTCTGCCACTTTTGTTTGTTACAGCTGATGGCTGCTCCACTCCATTCACATTGACATTAAGTCTCTTGCTAGTGGCGTTAAAAGTATTTACAATACATTTCACCTTCATCTCGCAAAAACACAACTATTTCACTATCAAAGCATGCATTCAACTGCTGCCTTTTAAAAAGATGAAGTTTATCCCTCCCTGTTAACTGCTGATAACACTAGCATGTGCACACTGTAGATTGTCACGCTGTTGAGTTCTGCCTTTTTCGCTCCACCAACATCACATTAATTGACATTTAGAAAATCATTTTTTGGCATTTATGAATCAATTCAGAATTTTCCAAGTCCACATCGTGATGACTCTAAGAACTGAGCATTTCCCCCACTCCTAGTGAACACCATTCAAACCAGCCACAGAAATAAACCATTTTTATGTGTCATTTCACTGGTTAAAAATGTTTTCTCCTCCTGTTTTGGTGTCTGGTGAACTACATGTCCAGTGAAAAATGTGAACTGGCAGGGGTCAAGCCTGGACTCATGATGAAGTGAGGCCGCCAGCATTATTAAATTATTCAATATCCACTATCTTGTGAGATGTTCATATGCACAGTGACACTCCAGATCAATACCAACATCAACAGAACCTGATGTAGAATATCCAGGCAGAAACTGGGCCATTTGGTAGAAATTGGGCTGTTTCTTGTCTTTTTATTTGCAAACTGTATGACCAACAATGGAACAACATTTACACCACAAGACTTGTGTTTACAATTTCTGGACCATTTGATTTTTGCCTTTATGAAAACAAAGATCAGCTGGGAAATTGTAACAATGTGTCATCCTCAAACTGGTTTGATTCAGGAAACAGACCACCCTAAGACTTTCCCATTCTAAAAATATCAATTCTTACATTTTTCCAAAAGGAAATTCAAGTGACAAACATGCATAAACATGCACACATGTATAGATAAAAGTTTACTGGTGCTTTAGCTGGGCCTCTCAGGGAGGCCAGTATTTGTCTTCCTTTGCTTCAAATCCAAATAGTCCAGGTTGTCATTACAATAGATAAGAACCAAACTAAGGAAGTACTGTATTGATGAGATGCAGGAGATGAAGACTAACAGATGTTGAATATAGCAAGGAGAAGGTCAAAGATACAAATGTGAAGAAAGTGAGAGGGGATGGAAAAAATGAAAGTGGGGGAGGAAGAGATGATGGAATTGATAAAAGAGCCATCACAGGACAGAGAAAGATGAACAGATTAAAGTTACAGGCAGAAACAGTCATATCTTTTTAGCCTCCAGTTGTTGTTCAGAGTTATTGGCTGCATGGGAGGAGAGAATAATGGAAAGTCGACTCCGTCTTAACTTTTATCAATTTATTCAAAGGTCATAGAGCAGGAAAAATTAGGTCAGAAGAAAGCCTCACAACAGCTGGATGAAGCCCATCTCAAGATCTTCTCTGGAAAAAGTGTTATCGCAATTCCTTGAATTCATGTGTCAATGGTGAAGTGAGTACATATAAAAACAGAAAAGCAACATGATGTCATTTACTTGTTAATTAAAAAGTATTTGTGCAGCAGTGTTACTTTGGAGAATAGGTGTACATTTGATACAGAACATTCTTTCTTGTCAGTTTTTCTGGGATTATAATCAAACTGCTTTGTTTTGATTATTTCATTTCACAAATCTGATAAGTTTATCAGAAAAGGCCAAATTCAATTACATATTCTTTCTTTTGGCAAGACTTGCGGGCTGTTGGTTCATACCATGACCATGGAGAAATATCTTGATTAAAGAACATCTTGTTCAAAAAGAGCACAGCATGACTGATAGCGTTAAAAACATGTTAACGCCTGCCAATTATGAAGACAAGAGCGGATAAAAATGTGTTTCCTTTTTATATTTGCAAAAAACTGCATGTTGACTCAAAGTTCAAATGTTATGATAGAAACATTTATTTTAAAGCTTTCAGAATGCATTAAAATGCACAATTAAAATAAATACACTGTTCCAGACCCTTCCCACCCTCAAGCAACTTCAACTATTTGCTTAAAAGAAAAAAATAAGCGGCCAAGACTGGAGTTCATAATCGGTAAAACCTAGAACAGAACCTGTGGGTACACCATAGACTGTATATAGAAGTGGACGGAGCCTTCGTGACATCACCCATTGGTTTCTGAACACCCGTTTTGAAGCCTCGAGTTTCAGATTTGGCCAGCGCCATTTTGACAGTTTTGAAACCGGATGTGAATATGATTGGTTGAGACAGTGGAGCAGGGCGGGACCATAGGTGGGACCATAGACCGTGTGGGCGAGGCATAGGCGGTATGGGAGCGAGTGAGCGGCACTACCATAGGGCACTACGCCTGTCAATCACGAAACCATGCCCCTAATTATACAGAACTTTAAGCCTTAATATAAAATCAACGAATGACTTATATGAAAATTCAAGTCTGGTTCAGTGAACATGGTGGGGGATATTAGCGATAGAGACCAAAATCGTTTTTTGACACGGGCTATAAATATGTTTATTTCAGCTGTAAAGTTCGGCATTTTAGAACGGGTGTCAATGGACCGGGCTTCTTTTTGCAACCAGCTCGCGCGCCCCCTGCTGGATTTCAGTGAGAATACAGCGTTACTGCACTTCCACATTGGCTTCATTTTTCAGAGCCAGAAGCTCCGTCCACTTCCATATACAGTCTATGGGGTACACAAATGGATCATCACAATGAGTAGTGAGCCACCAAGCTGATACTTGTGGTGAGCACAAGTTGGTACACACAAGTTATTACAGCGTCTCTACATCATGAAGACAAACCCACACATAGCCTACATATACGCTATAGCTTAATTAAAAAAGACATCCATTAAAGTAATTGGATGGGCATTGCAAAATATAGCTTAGGCTATAATTGCTTTGGTGTGTGGCACTGGTTTATGCTATACTGTATACAAATAAACATTAAATAAAGAATCAACTTGACCCACTGCCCTTCTGTGCATTACATACATCCAATTAAACCATGATCTATTCAACCTTTAATGCTGATGATAAGCAGTACATACTAATTAGGCTACTGCAGATTTCTCCTCTTCAAGAGATTTTTGTGATAATCACAGTAAATACTTAAGTTTTAGAAAGAAATTTTAAATAGTCATATAAAAGAAATAAGATCAAGTATATAGGCCTGTCATGAAAATTTCGTTCTCAACTTATTGTACAATATATGGACATGACTTCAATCATTTCTTTTTTCTTCAAATATTTCCTGTTGTGTTTACATGCATGTTTGTTTACATAAGAAGGCAATAATGATGCCAGAATAAAAAGCAGGGTTTTCCTTACCATTATAAGGCTTGGGCGGAGCGCCTAAGTGTTTTTTTTTTCAAAGCGCATAAGTCAAAGGAACAGGAAAAAAAATGTGCTGAGAGATGTTCTACTCTGTATTCTTCAGAATTAAAACACCATTGTTCTTTGAAAGGATGTACTTGCATTATTAGGCTATTAAATTATTCTATCAGTGGCATAAAATGGTCTTAAAATGACGATAACATTGTTTATCGCAATTATTTCTGAGACAATAAATCATCCGACAAAAGGAGTCATCTTGACAAGCCTATACGTATATCTGGGGCTCTCAAAGAGTTGCAGATCACATAAAGTCAGTCAAGAAAATTTAAAACATCTAACATGCTTTTGTCAAATTCCTCACCAGGTTGAAAGCTGAAGCGGTAACAATAACACACTCTATAGTCAGACTGTGCCTTAACCAAGCAACCTCTCTCTCTGATTACCTGACTGGAGTCAAGACTTGACCCTGATGCTGGACAAGATTTGTTACCAGCAAAGAGGTAAATCTTTGTCCAAAAAAGCCATTTATTCTAATCTCATAAAAGGCAAGCTTTTATCTGATAACTGCAACAATAAGTGACATTATAGAAAGCAGTGTGTTTATGTGTGTGTGTGTGGGAGTGTGTATTTTCCAAAAATGGGTCTGATGTTACCCACAAGGTCCAATTACTCAAGCTCAGTAGATTCAGTGCTGTCTGTTTGCATCAAAGCTGATCCACATCTAATGGCTAGATCTAACCAAACACACAGGGCTGCGTTCATGAACAAGCAAACAAACCCACTCCCACCACCCAAACAAAACAGCTATCAGTAAAGGACTACCACCATGGGGTGGTTTGCATATGTAGCCTGTACAAGTCCAGCCTGCACCCTTGGGTGCACTAAAAGGGATTCTGGCCTGCCTTTCAGACTTGAAACCAGCAGCACATTGGACAAGTGTCCTGCAAAACTGCGCATGTGTCTCTTGGCACTGCCTGAATGCTGCACTGGTGGACTTCTCCAAGAGCTCCACACTGTCACTCACTCACTCCAGAGCTTATTTTCAGTTCTCACTCTCTCCATCACTCACTCGCTTGTGGCCTCTGAGGGGGAAAGGATTAGAAGAAGACTAAGTCAGGGATCCTGGAGACTGTCTTGGACCTTGTCCCAGTCTTTAGCATAAGCTGCAAACACTGTTAAGAACTAAAGTTGGCGCATGTAGATTTGGCTTTGAGTGCATGTTGCTCAGGAAGCACAAATCATTCACTGTGTTAACCTCTCTACTGACTGAAGCAAGTGCAAAAATATACTTATTATGGATCTGTTGATTGAAAAGTCATTCCTTACTCCTTATTTCCAGTAAGATAACATGCAAAATAGATGAATACAATATAGGGTAGTGTGTGACATTAAATCCAGCTCCCTGCACCTTGTCTTGTAGACTGCAGCTAGACTCAGATCTGCTTGGAAGGCAGAATTCTTCTCCATTTTGGGGCTGCAGATAAATCCACTCTGCCTTTAAAGAGACTGATAGAGTTAACTCCAGATGCACTGGCTCAGCAAATCCATGTGCCTCACTTCAAAATCAATACTAGCGGCTTTAAAATGATATAAGAATCATCAGGTTCAGCGAGCATATAACCGCAGATACGACTCTGAATTCATTACATGTGATGGTATCAATCCCTCTATGCCTTATTAGAAACCCTCACAGAGAGGCTTTTCTAACTATATGCCTTTTAAATCTTCCTTGTTCACTCTCGGACAGAGGCAGAGAACATTTCTGCCCAGACTAAGGGGTAAAAAGTGAAAATTGGTGGGGATACATCACAAGACTTAGTGAATAATGAATGAAGCCTCACATCATAGTCACCTGAGGGCAGCTTTGATGGAAATATACTCAAACAGACTTGATTTTAAAGTGACTTCATTAAGTTCACTATTGACTAGAGGAATATAAACATTTAATAAAATTTACGACACATCATCTGTCCTCAGTATGTATAGCATGCTACTTTTGTATAAAAGAATGTGGCCTTGTTGTGTTGAGGGCAGGAAAGTATGTGGAATGTTATGATATCCTCCATTCACAATCTATAACAAATGAATGCTACTAGCCTTCTACATGCATTCTGTTAAACTATCCCATTAGACATAAGCTGTGCTCAAAGCCCACGGGATAAAAGGAGGGTGCATCTTTAATTTATAATGCACTGAGAAGATATATTAGAAGAAAACTGAAGCATCATGTAAGGGCATTCAGAGGCTGCATGTTTGAGGAAATTCACCTCTGTCAGATGGTATGCAGCGGCATGACGTGTATCAGGATCGGCCTTCATACAACTTGGAATTGTAGTGTCTGCAAATAGATTAAATGTGCAAGAATAAAATGAAATGATAGTATCTTAAAATTCATGATAAATGAAAGAAGCCAGCGATAGGATCCTGCCGAGATATCAGTTTGTGACGTGACTAATGTGTTGGGGTTTTTTTTTTTGAGTCAAATGTATAGCTACAACTCGGTCCTGCCAGACAATGCTCATGAATCGCGTAGATGGAATGAATGGATCAGCAGTTCTACTTAGTCTCTTTATTTATGAGTGTTTGCTTTTCCAAAGTATATATATTCAGCATATACTGACTGCATTGTTCTCTAACTTCAGGGCAGGAGGGAGAGAGCCAAACAAATATTTACTGTGAGAGCTGCAAGGGCTATTCTGCAAAAGAGCCTGATCGATAATTCTTAGTCCTTGCCTCAATCACTTACAGGCAGTTAACAAGCCAGTTCCTCTCCCTGAGCAATGGAAACACCATTTTGCAGCAGAAACTTGGGGTTTTAAAAAAGATAGCAATGCCATTTTATTTCTCTATTCTGTAGATTCATGGAGAATGATAAATTGGGGCTGATATTAACTTTTGTTGATTATGATTGTTGGCAGCAGGGAGATGGACTTGCAGGGTTTACCACAGAGAATTATTCCACTGAGATGGTAAGCCACCCAGATCCTGATATATCTCATCTCTGCGATGTTTTTGCCCTGGATGCCAATGTTTTAATTTATTAAAGTGACCCAATTTTCCCTTTGGTTATTTAAGTTGGCTCAACAGCGCAGTACGTGGTATGAGCACCATTCCTTTGTTTGTTTTAGTAAATTACTTCATTTACAACAAATGAAGTAATTTGGTGCTGTAAAGCTATGTCCAACATTATGTGTGAATCTCCACACTGCCCAGCAGCTAACACTATGGACTGAGCAAGCTAGTTGTTGAGTGCTAGTCATAGTTAAACAAAGATGCAAATGAATTTCTGTAGTTTGACCACTTCTTTTTCACAAACAGTTATATCGTTACCATCATGGCATCTTTATCAAGTAAATTTAGTGCTACATACAGCAGCAACACACACACACACCGGCATGGAGCAGAACAACAAAGCTAATGCTGGCCGAGCCGGCATCAAACCTACCACTCTGTATTTTAGTTCAGGGTTTTTACATGTTTAAACCAGCTGAATTAAAGACTTTTTAATAAGTTGTAAAAGACCATTATGAATGCAATTTAAGACCTATTTCACATCCATACTGGCAAAAAAGTACATACACAATTTGCATTAGTGGTTAATCAATATGATTCTTGATTCACATTTTAAAATGAGACTTAAGTCAATGCAACTTTAAAAAAGTAAAACTTCATTTAACACATTTCAAGGCCTTAAATTCTGAATATTGGATTTTTAAAACTTTAAGCAAAAAGAATTTGGCTTCAAAGTTGAGCTGTAGTTGCCACCAAATGAGGCTAAACATTCACACGGTTTCTCTTGACTGTTCCTCAATATTACAACATTAGTCCAACATTACCCCAACCTATTGTAGCAGCCACATTAGCCATGCAACACACCATCGCCAAGTTCAACATGTTACCCATAAAATAAACAGTAACAGCATAAAACCTGGCAAAACTTAGAGCTTCCAAGTTTGAAGTCAGGTCACAGACAGTCAGTATCTAAAATGGAAAAACATGAGCATAGTGGTTGCTGTTGCTGTTTGCCATCCACTGCAGCTGGCTTATTAATAGCATAGTATTTCAGAATAGTTGTTATTGCACAGCCCTAGTGCACTGTAAACTTGAATAAAGTAATGTTAAATTAGGCTACATTCAGTGACTCAATAAACTTCAATCTCCACTTGGCAGTACTTTAATTCTAATGTGCCATGGATAAGCCATGTTCATTTTTGTTCCTGAAATCCTGAAGTCAGCTCTGCCAGAGTGATAGTGGCACTATCAAGCTTATATTATGAAACACACATACCCTCTAGCAATAACTATCATACAGTAAAGATATTCAAACAGGAGCTAATTGGACAGCTAGAAAGAAGGGGCCTGCTGAAATAGAAAAGAAAAGGATGTTTCTAAAAGTTTTCCAGCCAGGCAGATGAGTCCCCAAGGTTAATGCATGGCATTTCAAGTCTTTAAATGTTTTTATGTACGTGTTTGTCTGTGGTGCTGGCTCTGACATAGTATGCTTTCAGCTTTATTAGCTGCATAATACAGGTTTACACAGAGCTGACAAGACACAGACACATCTCAATGCTGGGCGAATAAAGAGAGGATGAATAATACTGTAAAAGAAATATTGAAAAACAAGGTTTGAGATAAAATGTCTACATCCCAACTATATTTCTCCCTATCTATCTCTCTGTGGAGAAGAAAGGGAGGAAAATGATGGCGATACTGAGCACTGAGAAACATGAATGTGTGTATCTGTGTGCAGACATGGACAAAGGAGAAGCTGACAGTTTATAAAGGACATGCATAAATTGATCAGCTCCTTTTGGCCCAGGCAGACGTTTTATTATGCAGCACTTGAGGTATGAGACACCTTTCTGGCTATCAAAGGAATTGTAAATCAAGGCAAGACACACAGGAGGGTGCAGAAGAAATGTGTCTCTTAACCTCAACAAATGATGACTCCGGAGATAAGCACTAGAAGGAGAAATACATTATAGATTATGTATTTTCACTGTGGTGCACATAAATGATAAAGCTTTTACTTCACCCTAATTATGTTAACACCTGATAATTAAGGCCAATATTTGTATGTATTCAGGTGATTCGAAAGTATGTGCGTCAACATTTACAGCCATTGAGTTAAACCGTTTTAAATTTAGAATTGCAATAAGTGGTCAAATGGATAAGGAATAATTAATTGGTACTCAATGTTTCTAAGACAAATAGCATTTTATTTGGCTCAAATCATACTCTTAGTAGGAAATTACAAATATTTTCATTAATTGATAAGTTATGAGGGTGCAAATACAATCTTTTATTAAGTCACTGATTATCATCTATTGGACTTTATTATCAGGAGCTTGTATTGTCTCTGTGTGTATTAGAGGCTGACATTTGTTCAGGAATCCCACGGGTCACGGGATTCCCGCGGGATGGGAGTCAACTTTACTATTAATCACGTGATTGGGACGGTACGGGAGTAAAAAGTTAACGGGAGCAGACGGGAGCGGGAATCAACCAATAGGACACGCACACCGAAAAACATATGACAGGCCCACCGCAATTTTTGTAGTTTTCTTTCCATAAACCTACACGGCAACGCAAGTCAAAAGAACTACATGGCCCAGAAGCCAACAGTGCTTCTGGCCGCTGCTTGCCTGCTTCCCGCTGAAAATTAAAGAACAGCGATGGAAGGAGCAAGCAGCAGCAGCGCACAAGCCGAAAAAATTGAACTACAACGTAGGGGTGGGTGGTATGGTATAACGGTAGAAACGATATGAATTTGGCCACCGGTAGAGATTTTGACTACACCGGCCTGCCGCGATATAAAGAAGTAATCAGGTTAGCAGGGAGAAATTGTAATGTTTGTTTGTTTTTTACCAGGGCTGTCAAAGTTAATGCAAATTCCTTTTAACGCTAATTTTTTAATGCGCGTTAACGCACGTTCTGTTATATTGGCCTGATCAATAGTTTGAATCAGCAGCTGGAAATGAATCAGCTGACAGCTGCGAAGACACGAGCTTCTGTCACCCGACAATGTAAACGGGCTTGTCTGTGTAAGCGACTGGCTCAGCGCATAGAAACAGAAGTATAAGAGGAGGGAGACGAGCGACTGCTGATCGAGCTGCAGCTCCACCTGAAACCAGGTAAAAGTTAAAATAAGTCTGAGCAGAGAGAGAGAGGGAGAGAGAGAGAGAGAATATGGACAGATGTGTCCACTTGATATAGTGCCCCCCCGCGTGAACTCGTGTGTGTGACGCTGGTCTCCTCCACAAAAACGTTTGTGACTGCGCTGCATTATTATAAGTCATGATGAAGTGTCCAGACTCTGTCTCTCCTCTTCATCTCCTCGGTGTGTGTCTGTGTGCAGTTTGCTGTCTGCTCTGGTCTAAAACAACCTCACTGATGTAAATGATCCTGCTGCATTAATACAAAAACATGAATATCCTGCATCGTTTGATCATTATATTGACTGAGCTGAATAAAGGTGAGGATTTTTCTCATCAGAGGACAATATTTTATTAAAGAAATAAACTATTATTAACAATAATAATACTAAATAAATAAATAAATGCATATAAATAGTAACCTTTTCCTAAAATACTGTTTTTAATTTTGTGTTACATTGTTTGGAGAAAGATCCGTTACACAGCTTCAAAATTACTTAAATTTTTTTTACTATGTTTTGAAGGTTTATTCTGCTGCAATGTATCTGCTATGTGAGTATGTTCAGAAACAGTCATTTTGACATATATATATACAGAAGAAAAGACTACATCGCAATATATATCGTTACCGCACATGCTTCAAATTATACCGCAATATAAATTTTAGGCCATATCGCCCAGCCCTACTACAACGTAAAGTAAGAAAAAACGACATTTCTGTTAAGCTAATTGAACTACTGGGAAAGTCGAAAATATTAGCTAACTTCGTTAGAGTTGTGTGTGATGACGTTAACACGACGTATGCGGCTTGTAAAACCTGCTTGGTTTTAATCAAATACACCAGTGAGTCTGGGACGAGTGGACTCAAGAGGCACACTTGCAGGGCAGATTCCGGGAAAAATCAGCTCAGCATATCTTCATCTGTCAAACAGAAATTACCTAGAGACTAGAAGGAAAAAAAATGGGAGCGGTACAGGAGTGGGAGTCATTCTGAATGGGAGCGGGATGGGAGTGGGAGTCACTTTACCGGGAGTGGGATGGGACAGGAAATTTTTTTCCCCTCTGGCCCGGGATTGGGACAGGACACAAATTTTCTCTGTGGGAGTGGGACGGGACAGGAATGAAAATCCACTCCCGTGTCACCCTCTAGTGTGTATGTAGTTTTTGTCCTGTGTATTTTGTAATATGTGTTATGATGTAAATTGTTGGTGCAATGTAAAGTTTTTGTGGACCCCAAGAAGAATAGCTGCTACAGTGCTGTAGCTACTGGGGATCCTAATAAACTAAACTAAACTTCATAATTTTATCAGTTTTAAAACAGAAGAACAAGGGCAGACGTTTAGCTAGGTTGGTAGAGTGTTTGACCCATGTATGGAGGCTGCTAGTCCTCTGCAGCGGCCGCTGGTTCGACTTCCGCCTTCGGCCCTTTGCTGCGTGTCATCCCTTCTCTCTCTGCCCCCTTTCCTGTCTCCACTTCAGCTGTACTATCGAATAAAGGCATAAATGGCCAAAAAAATAAAGAACAAAGTGGAACAATTAGACATAAACACTCTCAGTATGTACTGAACCATAGTTCCAGAGTTCATAGAAAGACCATTACTGTATGACAAGTAACACACAAAGCCATTTATTTGTCTTTCCATCCCACATCACATGACAAAAGCATTTCTGACTCATGTTACATTTCAAAAATTCAAGCATAGTAGATTAATAACAGTAATAGCTCTCCAACTTTTAACTTTCCATTTCAAACCCTCCTTTCCAGTAAAGACTATCAGAGGTTAGGACCCTTGAGATCTTTCCCTCCCTTTCTCCCCGTACTGTCTCTTTCACTATCCACTTGTCTCCTCTTATCCCAGTCTGAGCGGGTATATACTGTATACTGCCCTGAATAATCCTCCTTTCCGTGTGGTTGATAGTTTCGTGCATCTCAGATAGTCTCTAATAATCATTTAAGTCTTCCATGACAAGCAGAGTCACAGAGGGACCCTTCACGGAACAGATTTACAGACTGCACCTGTAGATTAACACAAGCGAGATGCAGCCAAACTCAAATTTGTCAGTCCTATCCATTAAAATAAATCACTTTTATTCATGGAAATCTGTTCCAAATAGGTATTTCATTGCAAGGTGAGACAAGTAGACAAATCGTGTAACTATTTCCAAGAAAATTTCATACAGATACAGAAGAATTACTTAAATAAAGTTGAATTAACTCTTGTGGTGGGTGTTTATTCAAGTGCACATCACAATGAAGTACAAAAAAGGACAAACACTCATTGTACATTTCACCTTGTGAACTGTAATAGTAATGAAAACAACTTGCTGTACCCAGAGTCTGAAAATATGCCATCTGGCAGCATTCTAGTCATATGCTTTTACACAGCTGGATATTTTTTGCAGATGTACCAAAGTTTTGTCAGCCAAACCGATGATAAATTGTACTGGAGGCATGAAGCCAGAATGATTGTGTAGTGTCAATTTTCCAGCCAAAAGACACTTTGGTAAGTCCCTGTATGCTGATTTTCGTCCAACAGAGAGCAGGTTGAACAGCAGAGTTAAGGTCAACACAATAGGAATTCACCTTTAACAACAAGACATTTTCAAATCAGTAGCTACTGTTCGGAATAAGCTGCACTACTGTTTACAAAACTCCCACTATCCCCCTACACTGGTTCTTTTCTTCTGACCTACTCCCTCTCTCAACTTGGAAAACATTTTAATTGAGAGAAGGGGAGAAGCTTTGTACTCTAATGATGAAGTTCACTGTATTAATCATTTACTTTCTCCTGCTTGCAAACAAACAAATTATCCAGTCAAGTACACTAAAGTCACTGCAGTCAAAGGGAGACAGGTAAATAAATTACATGAATACCCAAAGCATTCTGTTTGTGCCTTTGAAAAGGTTTGAAAGACAGATGGCACTGGCCACTGGGGAAGAACATTACCAAGTTCCGTTTTTTAAGTGCGTCCATCAGGGAGGGCTGTGGCTTGTGAGACAAAATGATTCCTTCTGCAGCATATTTAAGAGATGTGTTGCAAAAGCAGCTGGCAAACACTTAACACTGAACCACTCCGTTTGTAAGTGAACCACTGCCAGTTAATGTTTTGCCTCATTTGAGCAGTTGGCCTGAGCATTTTAGCAAAACCACATACTACAACAGTGTTAAACCTAAAAAGTTCAATATGACTAAGTAAGAAGATAAATGTGGAAAGGGATATGGCTAAGCTGGAGAGGAATATAGACCAAATATTCCATTCATACTCTGATTCCACCAGTCCAGAGAAGTAATATAAGTCCTGTTTTTCAATTCCTGCTTGAAGAACAGACCCTTGTACAAAGTGGAGACAATATATGTCAGTTGAATGGGAAGCAATATACTGTAAGAGGACTCTGTCTTGCAAACAATGTAGAAGTTAACAGAATAGAGTTGTTAGAGAGCAAGCAGTCCAGAACATTGACTCTGACTTCATTGTTGTGATGGTTAAAGTTTGCCTCTCCAAATCTGTGTCAAATGCAGTTGTTGAAAAAGGGCCAAGTGCAGCAAAGAGGCTTCAGACAAAATTGAGGACTTTAATTAATGGGCTAAAGAGTGTTAAGGACACAATCTAAGACTGTAATTTCCCAGACCAGGCCTAAAAACAAAAGGAAAAGTTCTAGTTTCATTCCCTTATTCTAAGATTACTGCATATATAAAATTGATGATGAATTACACTCACATTAATGTTGTTCAGACCTCCAAAGCATAAAAAATAATGTATCCCCATAGGACCAATTTACCCGACAGTACGTGGCTACTTTTACCATTTATCAGGTGACTCCTCGACCCAAAAGAAGAAGTTATTGCCTCCAAATTGCTTCGACAGACTCAGAAAATAGCTTTGCAAAATGCCTAGAATTATAATGCACCGGCAAGGCATTTCATAATAACCTAGGAATGTCAATACATTGTGAAACTAGAATGAAGCCCTGTTTTTCAACCAATAAAAATATTTTTCTTCACTTGAGTCATTTGTACGTTCAGTATCTTCAGAGACAGTTTTACTACAGCCAAATGAAATGTGCTGGAAAGTGAGTTGGATTGAGTAACTAAACTTGCTTGTTAAATGTTTAGTTGTGAACTCTCTCAGTTTGACAAGAACGGAGCATCAGCTAATTATATGGATGGCTGACTTTCATAAGGCCAGGGCTCTTCGCTCTTTTATTACAGCTCTCTCTTCTTTCCTCCTCCACTCCCCCCTTTTTTCCCCCTTTTTCATTTCACACTGCACAGATCAGATGAAGGGTTTGGGGTACACGTTTTGTTTGCACAAAACAAAAGCTGAGAACACCAAAAGGATGACTTTTTTCCAGGTACACAGGGAATTGTGTTGACATGGTCTCTGCTCTGTTAGTGAGCCAATTCATATGGTCAGAGTACACAGTATCAAAAACATGTGTGGCGTGGTCCTCTCCTCGAATAATTACCTCCTCAATGATCCCTAAGTGGCCACATCACCTCATCTCCCTGGGCCATTCCTTGCTGCCGTGTGCCATCAACACTTCCACAACATCGAGAACATCAACGGTACATCCTAGAAACAAAACCTCTTCATTTCTGAGAATAGTCATGAGGTCTTCAGGTTAAGAACCACACCTACTTCTGTGTTTGTGATGACCAGCTGGGACTGTGAGAGTATTCCCATGAGGGAACCAACTCTGAATGTATCACATTAAATATTTTTCTTACAGATATGCCATTTTTACACAAAAATTCTATTATACTATATGCATGGTTTTTTTTTATCATGGCTAAACTTGCTAAAAATAGGCAAGTGAATCCTTTCCCAGTGCTAGTAGACAAGTTTCCCTTTCTGTTTTTTTTCCCTGATGTGCTACAGAAACATCTGTGCACGAGTGCAGAGAGAAATGTCATGTAACTTACTTAACATAGTTAAGGTCCACTAAGCCTGTCTCTGCCGGTACCCTCCACTGGGAATATATGTTGTTTTGGAGTAACTGACAACTGACCCCTTCTGTTGTGTAGGTATGAGGCTAGGTTGGGGTGTTATGTCATCGGGTGGCCCTCACTGCTGATCAGACCTAGAGCCAATAAATACTCATGACTACTGCAGGTCATTTGACCTGGGGATGAATGCCAATTGTACCCTTTCCCACTAAGATAAAAGCCAAATTTTAGTGGGTGTTAGTGAGGTTTTTTTTTGTCCAATGTAAAATGGGTTTTAGAGCATTTCTTTATCAGTCCTGTGGATTAAGTAGTGTGCTCTATCCATTCCTCATTTAAAAAATAATGCATTGTTGAAATAAATCTCACCCAAATGATTGCAGTACAGATACATTCTGAGCTCTAGAACAATTTCCCTAAAGACTAACTACATTTAGATTTATATAAGGATAGTAAATCCATTGCTACACCACAACAACTATAAACAACAGTAAACAAAATAAAACTATCAGCTCCAAACCATAGCTAACCGCAAATAGCTCCCCAAAGTCAAATATATTCTCAAAGCAGGTGCAAAGAAAGAATACCCCGACTCCCTAGTTTCATCTCTTTCATCTCCATCTCTTCTGTGTCTCCAGTGTAAGCAGGAACCCTCCTGTTCTAAACACAGAGTCCTAAAAAAGGAATGGAGCTGCACCAAAAAAGTGAAGGAATAGTTGGAGGGAGCTGAGGGGAGTCTTCCAAACCACCAACCACTCGCTGCTGCCACCACCACACCAATCAACAGATTCCTGCTAGAGAGAAAGCACCCTGCTGTTCCTCCTGGAAAACAAGACTCACACCCAAGACAAAAGCAGTGACAGCTGAAGCGCTCACAGGACTATGGGTAATCTGTGAGGAGATCAGAAAGCCAAATTGTAGGTTTGTTCTGTGAGCCAGAGTGATGTTTGGATAGAAGGCAAGCAGACCGAGTTGGACGGTAAAGGACAGGGGAGGGGCAGATGGGAGGAGGATGATAGACAGTTTGGCTTTGGTATAGGAAAGCACTGAGAAGAGAGCTGTCATAACCACTGGGGCATGTACTGATTTCCCAACATGCACATACACACACTCATTCCCTGTAGAGTGGATGAAACACGCTGGCCATCTCTACAGAGGGAGGCTTTTGTATGCACAGCAGCACACACCTCTGTCCACCTGCAGAGCACCTGAGCTTTTCATCTATCCCGCTCCACCTGCTGTGTGTGTATGTGTGTGCGCTCTAAGAGTGAGCAAGTGAAAGAGATATCAGAGACCATGAATACCGACTATGCAGTTGCCTGACTGTCAAGTCAATGGCCCTCTGCCACAAATATTTTTCTATTTTCCCACCTTAAAATTATATAAATTCAATAATAGGAAAAATGTCTGAATAAAAAACATGCGCAAATGACGAATGTTTGTACCCATGTTGAAATGTTAGTGAATTCAATTTGAGCTCACATTATACTGTAGCCCAACAACTATTACAAAAAACCCTAACCCTTATTTCTAATACTGCAGATTTAAAACAAGGAGCCGAAGAATGTCTGTCTGCTAGCAGGCGTGGTGTTAGGGGCCACAGGAGAGGACAGATAGTTCTCAAACAACTGGAATGGATGAGCACATTGGACCCATAATTGGAAGCTGGAGTGCCATTGGAGAGAGATAGGAATGGATAACAACTCAACATCTGTGGGCATTCAAGCGTCAAGGTCAGGTATGTTGTAGCAATCCCAAGAACATTCTGTCAACTGTTTTTCTAGTAGGCCAAAAGTGATACACACTTGTTTTCCTTTTACCAAGAAACAATTTTTGGAATGACAAAATATCAACACAACAAACCACACAATTTTTTATTTGTGTAATACTTAAGCTCAATTAATGAGGTTCATATCAGATTTCCAAAAAGGTCTTTGTCTCACCTTGTGCTGTCTAGTGTTTGTAATTTTATGGGGTTTTTTTCAAGATGAAATATGCAACACCCTAGCGTTCAAAAATTAGTACTGTAGTTTTAATAGCAAGTTGGAGCCATAGATATGTTATGATGATATGCTTGAAGCAAGTCGTTTCCTCCTGCTCGCACATCCCTCCTTCCCAAACTCGAAGCTCAGGCAGGTTGCCTGCAGGCAGCAACAGCACTAAAACTACCTGAGTGCAAGACACGCACAACATTATACTTTGACAATGACAAGCCTCAATGAGTCTTACACTGTAAGTTGAACATCGGTTCACAACTCTGCAATTGTCTGTCAATGTAAAGCTAGGCCAGTTATCCCAGAAAAAAGGCAACTGCTCCAAACACACTTTGGAGTTCAAGTTCAATGACTGCCTGCCTTACTACTATAAGAATCGATTAACATATTGCTCAATTAAACTGTTATAAACATCGACTCAATTCCAAAAGATTATTAATAATTTCTTACACTCACTCTTACACCGAACATTCGGTATTAATTTTAGCTCCACCTAAAGTGAATAACTGTGAAACAGGCAGCATGGCCAAAACAAAAACAGATGTAGGAGGACATAATGGCTGTGGCATTGTTGTCAGAGGAGACAGTATTTCAACTTACTATCTGTCCTTAATCTCTCTTAATATTACATATTTGTCCTTTGAGTTCTGTTGCTGTTATGTTTTATTGTTTATTTCATTTTTCCATTTTTAATGTCTTGTTTTTAACCATTTTACTTTTGCAAAGCACTTTGTAGCCTTGGTCTACAAAAAGAGCTATAATAAATAAGCTTCACTCAATTAGCACTTTTTTAAAAAGACACCTGTGTGTGTATGTTAGGGGTGTCACTTTTTCAGAAAGTTCATACAAATTCATACTAACCTGTAAGTTATTCAAACACAAACCATATAGTCTACAGTCTGTGCTGCTCTTACAGACTGTAAATTTGATTTGGAACAAGTCAGGAATAGTATACAAACTTTTTTCAAAATTTGAATTAATATTGACAGTCCTAGCGTACGTCCTTTCTGGCATTCTGTTCTAGAGCTTTATAAAGACTGCCATTCCATTTTCATTTTGCAATCTGCCTTTCACTTCTCTTTGCTTCTTCCTTCTGTCTTAGCTCTCCTCTCCTGGGCTAAGCTCAGGTCACTCAGAACTGAAGCCTTCCCTGAGACTTTTAAGGATCCTCATCTTGGCCAAGAGGCGACTGCAGGCGAGG
Organism: Lutjanus argentimaculatus; assembly: GCA_034769285.1. Classification (NCBI taxonomy): domain Eukaryota; kingdom Metazoa; phylum Chordata; class Actinopteri; order Lutjaniformes; family Lutjanidae; genus Lutjanus; species Lutjanus argentimaculatus. The sequence goes on along the minus strand of JAWZSL010000003.1, from coordinate 22,423,735 downwards.
GGGGTTCAGGAGGAGACAGACGTGATAAGAGGGGGCGAGAGTCAGAGGTGAAAGCGGTTCATGTTTTAGAGAGTAGTCTGGTACAAAAATGAGCTGAGCTGCTACAAGAACCTAATTAGTCTAGATAAAGACTGCCATAGCACACTGATACAAAGAGGTTTTGGTATGGATGGCATGCACGCCCAGCTTCGTGCACATACACACACACACACCTTAACGGGTAATGTGGTATTAGTGTCATGCTGATGTATCTGGTCCTGTGTGAGTGGGCTGTAGTCTCTGCTCTCAGTAAATACTGGGAGGCCAGCATCAGTCAATGCAGCTACACTGGCCCTGTGAGAAACCCACAGAAGGCAACATTCTTCACAACAGAACACAGACCACCCACACACCCACGCCCAGGCTAACCCTCATTAACAAACATTTGTCCAGACTCCCTGAGATGTTTAAAAAACTTCTATCAGTTAGATGCAATTTGAAACTAAAACCAAACCAGAAAATGCTGGAAAGAGCGTGGGCCAACAGTGAGTTGAACTTAAAACTGTCTAAGCTGAATTCATAATTGCCATCTTCACTGGTACAATTTTCATCTTCCTACCATCAAAATGGCCATTAGGAGCCATAACAGCTGGTCAAGTCCAAAGGTAACAAGGTCATCTTAGCAGCACATCTAAAGCTCACTAATTAACATGTTTTATCTCATTTGTTTATTTGTGCAAAACTAAACAATTTTAGAAACATTTTACACCTGTCTTTTCAAGATGTTTAGTTTTTACTGTTAACATCTACCTGGTGCTTATTCTAACCTTGAAAATCACACCATACTGTATAAACATTAAATCTATTTTATGGTGCGGGTTTTAACACCGTCCAGATCCTTATAAATATGTATCCATGGTCTCTCATTTCTTATTCTATCTATACTTATTAGGATGAGCTAACCTTGACAAACACACCCACAATCTAAAATATATGTATATCAGTACAAAAAGTCAAACTGATGTGTTTTGGACTGAGCAGCCAAGGTCATAACTGATCTGACTTTCTGATTGGCCATAGCAGCTTAATATACCAGTGAGCTACACTATCTGCTTGCCCATCCATCTAACATTGTAATCAATAGCCTCGAGACCGCTGATGATGAATGGAGTGAAGTGGAAAGTGCAATACACAAACTGAAGTGGTAACTGTGGAATCTATATTCTACATGGCCTTGGAGAAAACACTGATACTGGGCTCTGTTAGTGAATGTGTTTCTTTGACAGAAAGGAACAGATCTTGTCCCACCAACAAAGAGGGCAATGAAGAGTATTCTGCCTTTCAATGTGTCAGGTGTCACACAGAGGAAGCTTGAATATAAAAAACAACCAACACAAAGATATGCAAACATAACATCAAGCCTCACACTAACCAAGACGCCAGCATGAGGCTCTCAGCATACAACATACGTAACAGCCTACGCAGAAAATTAAACATGTACAGTAAACCCACCCACAAAATAACATGCCTGCATAAACACATTGTGCATGAATACACCCATAAATATGGATGCCCACATGCTTCCCACATAGAAATTCACATATTAACATGAAGCAACAATTAGTGCATTCAGATGCGCACAACTATCATGGTTATGATCGGGAGCATCCTGATTTTTAGAAACCTGAATATGCTACCTGGAGTACTCCAAGGCACAACTGTGCACAGATGATCAGAAGCCTGGATACTGTTAGGCCATGGCTTTGAGCTGTCAGCTTCATGCCAACGCCAAGGGCATTTCAGTGTGTTTTGCCCGTCTGACCAGATCAACAAAATCTGAGTATGTTAACCAAATCATTTTTTCCTTGATTTTTTGTGCTCCTAGCAGGCATAAGTTGGCTACGTAGTTAAATGGTTTCATTCTTGTCTGTTTTTATGATTGGGAGTCTGCACAGGGTGTTTTATTACTGTACAATTCACTGGATTCTCTATGCCGCTGCTGTGTGTGCAGTAAAGATGAACTGGTATGAAAACTTCATTCCACAGTTATAGTGACCAAAATTATCAGTTATCATCAGAGCTGTGGTATTCTTAAAATGTGATGAAAACGTTTGAAAAGTACTGATACAAACACCAAAATCATTTCATCAACTATTATTTTGAAAACCACAGCACACTAATCAAATACATTTATCACGATAATTAAAATTTGAAACAGACATACCAATCATTGGGAATTTTATCTCTGCTTTTAGTGAAACCAGTTATGTTTTCATCCCTAGCATGCGGCTTTTGTCAAAAACAGACTTGGCACATATAATGTGGCGAAAAGCCGTTTTTGAGACATGCTGTGGCACTTCTAGTGGAATCACAAGCATTGTCAAGAATGGCCATGATCAGCTCCAGCAGCCACGTCACAGCTAGAATGCAATACAGCAGTGGAGTCTGGTGGAATCCAGCAGCTAGAGTCATGTATACAGGGATACGAATAGTTACCTTCCTCATTCATGTAAACATCATATCCCCAAGTTGATGGAAATAAAAAGTATGACATTCCCTAATATTAAAACCAACAGATGGTTCCTCACTTCCTTCACTAAACACCCCAAAGCCGCCAACCTGTAGCATTTACACATGCAAACACATAAACAGATGTAGACAAGAAGGGCAAAAAGAGATGTTTCAAATCATGAGGATTGCTTGAAGGAGAAATGGGCTGGGGAAGGAAGAAAATATGTTTTCCTCTCAGACGATAAAAAAATGCAATGAAAACCATGTAGACTAATAGCCTGCTCCAGTGAACCTTCACTGTGTCTTATCTAGCTCAACTGGCCTCACATCTCTCCTGCCAAACATTCTGTGGGCGGTCCAGTGTTTCAGCCCCGAGGTCCAGCCATAAAGGCACCGCATGAAGCCCAGTGATCAAAGAGAGAGCTCTCTACCCAACTTGGTCCATGTTAAGCCTCTGGCTTCACTCCAACACACTCCTATGTCATCTAGACTCATGATGTTGTTATGAAAGCGTTAACATACGTTTCTGTGTGCAGTCAAGCAACTCTGTGTGAACATGTATGTATAGAAGATCAAAGACATCTTAGAAATCCCATCACAACACAGGCTAGGGGCATGTACTGGTCACAGAGGTGAAGTGAAGCCAGAGCAAAACAGAGGGGAGTGTTGTGTATTGGAGCACATTTGGTACAATAAGTAAATATGTTTGCTTAATATGAAATATTAAGCACAGACAGCCAGAAAAATAGGAGGGAAATAATTAGTGTTGGGAGAAATAGCTGATTCCCTTAAGTATCGTGATTCTTCTTTTTACAATTCCTGAATCAATTTTTTCATTGCTCAATCGATTTGTTATGTGTGAATAACAAGCAGTTCTGTCTGTTAGCTCAATACTAACACATTACAATTTACACACTAACGGATATTAGCATCTCAGTCACCGTAATTTCACTTCACATCCTTAACATAAAACAACATAAGCACTCTGCTCTGCGGAAACTAGTTAATAGCTGCCTAAGAAATAATACATCCTGTCTCCATTCTGCAACATGATGTTGAAAATGGTTACCATGATCAGTGAAGAAATCAGGAAAATCAGATTTGTTTAGCTTTAAATGTGGTCCACATATATCACATAATCTTGTGAATGATCTGTATGGCATTTTCACCACAATCAAGCCATGACAGACATCACTAGGACACAGACTATGGTCCAGAGTAAGACTGAAATCCATCAGACTAACAGCAAACTGTAAAGCAAAGAGGACAAAATGCACTAGTTTGTCCAAACCAAATCACACAGGTTAAAAAATAAATATAAGCTTCATCAAATCCCAAAAAATCTAATCTTGTTAGCAAATTCACATACTACTGATTCAGGCCTTGTGGAAAAAAATCTGTTTATTGCTACAGGGAATTTGAGAATATTATTGTTCCGCTTTGCTGACATGCAACTAATGATTTCAATCTGAAGCCAAACAACTGTTGGCTATGTGTGCTAAACCTGTCTTGTTTTCGTGGAGCCACATGTAATTCTGAAACAAGAAGCACTGCTCTTAAAGTGGCAGCTGTCCAGGCCTTGTTGTTCCACCGATAGATGTAGCTCTCTACCTAAGACAAAAAGCCATGTGCTCTACAAACAGCCAATTCAAATACTCAGACTCACCCACACTTGAAAAGACAGCTAAAACTGACTGCTGCGGTTATGAGGTCAATTGCATAACATCCATATTATATACTAGTTATTCATTCCAGACAGATAAGAAACTTCACAACTGTCATTGCTTTGAAACTACAAGTAAGGACATTTTCACTCAGTTAAAAATATCTTGTTTTTTTGTTTTCAGTCAGATTTTATGACCGTATTACAGCATAATGATGGAATTAGAGCAGCCATGATAGTCTGGTATTTCATCCTGGCACCCTGCTCAGCTTGAGAGTGAAGTGCCTATGGCTGTCTATACAGCTCCTCATACTGTAGGCTTCCTTTAGCCGTGACATACCACAGATTACATAACTCTGCCACTGTATGGCCCTCAGGCCTCAACTATCTGCTACTGTGGCCATGAGACTGTCAGCGACCCCCTTCCCCCACCCTTAAATACATACACAGTGCTTCCACACACAAGCTGAACACTCAAAGTCACACACACCAGCCTTGTTGTATCTCCAGTGTGCTGGGAGGCTGAGCCTGGTTTCACACTCATGGTTTGGCTATACAGCGCACGCACAGGAATACACACACACACAACACAACTCGAACAATCCTTGGCTGGCTTAAGAAATGCCACATGACTAAGTGAACTACATAACAGTGCTGGTTTTCACTACTGTGCTCCCACATGTGATACAAAACAGAAGCTTAGTCAGGCAACTGTTAGCATAGAGCGGACAGCACAAAACTTTAAACAGGCCAACTATGACAAGATATAAACTTGATGGCGGTGGTAGAAGTGACCCTGAACTGTCTTAATTCTTGATTTGTTTTAGAACATTATGTAACAACCATTCACACATACACAATATTGTACTTACAAGGATAAAAGGACACAAAATGTTCCTCCTTTAAAAGTGATGAATGACACTAAGTCAACAAAAGGCTTTTCAACACAAGGATGAACCTGCCTGATGTCTCTGCTCATAATAAGCAAAGATGGCAGCGAATGAATGGCATTGAGTTTTCTCATCCTATGCAAAAACACAGAACCTTGACTCCCACTTACATCCCCCGTGGAGCAAAACAGAAGACCGCACCTATTCTGCGGTGTTATATAAAAAGTAAATGAAGTAAGAATGCCAACAGCCCACAGTCGCTTTAGTCACACAGTCCAACAACAACAACCACAACAAACCTCTCCATCTGTAAGGGTGGAGTTACTGACTGGAACCTATCTTGCTCCAACCAGATGAAGCAGAGATCCAGGGTGTAAATCCTCCACTGATAGCAACTTTAAGGCAGTTTAAATTGGCTATCCTTTGACGCATCACTAAGGATTCAAGACTGACACGGCCTCAGTTGTTCTGTCTCTCTGTCCTGGTTACACTAAAGTCTAAAACACACCGCCGGCGCAGCAGCGTGGCGCATCATGTGAACCGCATCACATGTTCTAATGAACACACATGGGAAGCGCAGCGCCGCGGCGCGTCACCCTCGTCCAGGACACTGGGCTAGGGATATTTCTTGACCTCAGCATCTCCGACCCTCCACCTCTCGCCTTCAATAAGCCTGTGTTGTTAGACTGAACTCCTGTCTGTGCAGGACAGCAGAGACACAGTGGTCTGTAGAAGTTTCTGTGTTTCTCAGCAATTGGTAGTTTCTAAATTGATTTCTGTGGTTTGTAGTTTAGTTTCTCTCCTGTATCGCTGTGTAGGCTACTTTCAGGTTTCTACTTTATTTTACCATTTCTTCACGGTCGCTTTCAACTGATAGGATTCCTGTTAAGTTACTGCTGATGAAAACAACACTTCCTGAGTTTGCTGCTTCATAATAAAAGCCTTTAATTAAAAAAATAATGACGGGCTTTTATGCTGAAGAATTTATAGGAAGTGAAACGTCCAGCGTCAGCCACTTGACTAAAAACAAGCGCGATTCAGACAGTTAACAGACACACACCTCGGCAGCATGAGATGTGAATCCCTGCCATGCAGGCCTGACTAGCTGAGTCAAAACAAGTCAAGACAAACAGCACAAGTGTCTGTAAAGAGGTTCTAGTCTCGCCATCGTTCTACACATGAGAGACAGAGACAAGCAGAGGAAGCTGATCTGCCATGTGAGCAGAGGCAGAGATGAGCTGCAGGGGAGACAGACTGCAGGCAGAGAGAGGAGCTGGGGCACAGGAGGAACAGTTGAAACTACAGTGAAAAGCAAGAAACACAAGTAAATAACGACTGTAGTTGAGCCAACATTATATTGAAGCACTGAACTGCTGTTTCTCGAGGTAAACCCGCATTTTTTTCAGGCGCGGCGACGCTGGAATAGGACAGTGGCGTAAAGCCCTCGGGGCGGCGCGCCGGCGCGCACCTGCCGCCGCCGGTGTGGGGCTTCTCCATAGAAAATAATGGGGGCGGCTGTTTTGATGCGCAGCGTCCGCCGGCGGTGTGTTTTAGCCTTAACGCAGACACACACAACATAGAAAACCAGCATTGCCTCAGCTTTGCAGTGTTAAAAAATGAGCAGTCCCAGTGAGATAACCTGAGGTTAAGTGTGTAATGAATGGGCAACTCCAGTAAGGCAGCAACTCTCAATTATTTTCACTGTCGTCGATTAATCTGTTGATTGTTTTCTAATCAATCATAGGTTGTTTGGTCTATAAAATGTCGATCAGTGTTTCCCAAAGCCCAAGATGACGTCCTCAGATGTCTTGTTTTGCCCACAACCCACAAATATTCAGTTTACTGTCACTGACAAGAAAAGAAAACAGAAAATATTCACATTTATGAAGCTGGAATCAGAGAATTTTCAAACAACTTTGACTTACTCAAACCATTTAATCAATCATCAAAATAGTTGCCGATTAATTTAATAATCGATTAATAATTAATTAATTATTTGTTGCAGCTCTAAATTTGCCATTTGCCTAATTTTTGGTGTGCTTCCGTTTGATCTTGTATAGCAAAGTTACTTTGATATGTGACGGTGAGAGTCCTCTGAAGTTGTGTTTAGTGGTGTAAGAAGTAAAAGTACTAATACCCCAATTTAAAAATACTTAGAAGTGCAAGTAAAAGTTCTGCATTCAAAACATTACTTAAGTAAATGTATGTAAGTATTATTAGCAAATTTAATTAAAATATCAAAAGTGAAAGTATTCATTAGCTATACAGAAAAATGTCAGTGTTTGACTATAATAAAATCACAAATCAGATAGCTTTATTGGCATGAACAAAAATACATTGTTGCCAAAGCAGTTTACACAAAATTCCATATTACATACGTATATAGATATATACATATTAATTACATAGGTGTCGTTATTATGTATGTGAGTTCCATACTGCAGTGTAACACAGTATTACTCATACTGGTTGTGGGTCCCTCAAGCTGTGGCAGGCAGGTACATTTTTAGCTGCCTGAGGAGCTGTCGTCCCTTCACCCAGAAGAACAACCAGCTTCTCTTCAGGGGTTAATATTTCAAAGTCAGGTTTAATCTTGGTTCTTTCTTTATAGTGGAAGTCTCTTAGTGAAGAGAGTTTCTCACTATGGAGGAGGAAGTGCATCTCTGTTTCTATTTGTCCTTTTGAGCAGTGACCACATGCAGTCTCCTCTCTGGGCAGCCATGTGTGTCTATATCGTCCTGTTTCTATGGCCAGGTGGTGGTCACACAGCCTGTATTTGGTCAGTCTGTTTCCTGTCTCTGACAGAGTGGAGATATTCAGCCAATTTATATTCCCTGTTTAGAGTTTTACATTCAACATTTTAGTCTACTTTGTTTTTTGTTTAATTTCTCAAATGTTCAAAATAAAGATCTTTTAAGTTATTCATAATTTGCTGTATTCTGTTGTGTTGTTTTGAATCAGTGCTGATGGGAGCCTGGTTGGTTAACTTCATTATCAGCTGACTGAGGGGACTGCTTTCAGTCTTCAGCTTTTGGACAAATATCACTGCTGTCTTAATGTGCATGTTGCGTTTTGCTGCTGTAAATCTTTAAGATGGAACTGAGTTCAACTACTTTATATACTGTTGAGTAGTTGAATCTACAGCAATGCACTATATTCTGTAAGATCATCATGTATTTGTAGAGTTGCAGTCCTGTGAGAACCAAACAACTCTAGAAAGTCAAGTTTTCATGTGTTTTCAGCTTTGTGGCAGTGCATTTTTCAGCTAATCCAAGAGGGTTTTTAAATGGTTTATTTAGCCTAAGATGTAGGGGAATTTTCTCAACCCACAAGGAACATTTCATCCTTCAGTTTATCAAAATAGCTTTCAATCAAAATCACAAAATTTAGAGACATATTTACTGGACAGGAAGGGTATGAAAAATTGCAACCTGAAAAAGTAACTAGTAACTAAAGCTGACAGACAAGTGTCGTGGAATAAAAAGTACCTGCCTATTATTTGCCTCTGAGATGTAGTGGAGTAGAAGTATAAAGCTGCATAGAATGAAAATATTCAAGTAAAGTACAAGTACCTCAAATTTATACTACTTAAAAAAAGCACACTACTTAAGTCAATGAACTTTACTTTTTGTCATGGTAGTGATGAAAACTACTCAATTAATCAATTAATCAAGTGCCATGACACAAACATGACAGGAAAATTTTGATTTCAACCTCTAAAATGGGAGAATTTACTCCTTTTCTCTATTTCATATAAATGAAAACTGATTTGAAGACATCACTTTGGGCTCTGGTCCTAAAATCACTAGTTTAATCAATAGTAAACAAAGCTGGTATGGTGTCTGGCTGAAAGACATCAGCAGGAGGCTGCTTGCTAACACAGGGTCACACACACGGGTCCTCTATGTTCACACATGAATGCTCTGCAGAAAAACACTCAAATCACTTTGCCTCTCTACAGTCTTCAGGATGGCCTTGGCCAGTGTTGATATCCAATGATGTGAAAAATGTATTATTTGCTATGTTATACTGTTCTGTGTGTTCCTGTTCAGAGTAAGGTAATGATAAAAAGCAGACGCCCAGACTATCAATGTCAAGATTACAGACCCATTAAAAATAACTAAAGATAGACTTACAATATACAAAGACGGTAGGATTCACAAGTAGGAAAAATTCTTGCTGATTACCCAATTTTCCCAACCACGTTTAGGATTCAAACCAGTAGCTTTCCACTCAAGACCAATCTCTAATCTATCTATATCATGTCATGTATTCTGTTTAATCATTATTTTTAAAAAATATCAAGGAAGCTACAAGATCAGATCATTCATGCATTTCAATTATGCCATGCAGCCTAAGCAATTAGGACTTCCAGTGGCCTGATGGATTGGAGCAGCAGAGCTCAAACGGGGCACAGAGGTGAAGGCTGCTGCTGGGGATGTGATGAGACTGACATTAAAACAAGTGAATATCAACCAACACTCATTTCCACATCAAAGGAGAAATGAGTCATCATAAACCTTTCAGAAGAACACTGATCCTTTTCAGAAACCTGAGGTTAATTCGTGACTTGCACTTGACATAACTGGCTTTTATGTGTTTGTACCTCAGAGTGTAAACACAGAAGCTCAGTGTTGAGCGGCTAGAATAAGAAGACAACCTTGAATTTGAATCTCACACAGAGAGAGAGACTGTACTGGCCTTTGTGCTGAACTGATACATTGATATACTGATAAATTCCTCTTAGTCACCATTAAGTAACTTTGAACCTTAAGTGATGTGATCTACTGCTGCCAACGCAGAGTCTAATACACATTAAAATGGTAGGATTAAGAAATGTCATTGATCTTCATAAGCACTTCTCCTGGCACTGAAATATTGAAATTAATGGGCTCTAGCTATTCTCCTCATGAATAATATGCATGGCTAATTCAATTAACAAGCAATATCTCAGCTGACGCTCAAACAGGGAAAAAACAAAATAATTTAAACCTCAATTTCTGCGGAAACAATTATTCAATTTCAGCTTAAATCTAATCTATTTAAAAAGGATTGACCTAAAGCCCAGAAGTAAATTAAGTTACCATGTCATCCTTTTGGCAGAGGAAACGTAAACATGCTCATCAGTGGAACATTAGTAGGAGAATTAAGGGAGACGTGTAGAAATGTGACTTTGGGTCACAACTACACGACCGACACGCGCACTTAATATAGACAAACACGGAAGAGGAGAGGAGTAGAGAGGAGAGGAGAGGAGAGGAGAGGAGAGGAGAGGAGAGAAGAGAAGAGAAGAGAAGAGAAGACTAACCTGAGAGGCAGATGAAGGTCATGTAGTCTCCCTGACCACCAGTAGCCAAGAAGGGGATCTTCTTCTTGGTCCTCCGCTTCACCTGCACGGCAGCAAGCATCTTCTCATCATGGGGTATGAAGACCTCCTTGTTGATGGCTGACTTGGCACTCATCTCTGAAGCAGGCAGGAGTGAGCAGCTGGCGAACAGTTAAAGTGGAGAGGACAAGATCCACTCTTCACTGAAGAGGGGAAGAAAGGAAGGAAAACAGCAAACACATTAAAATCAAAAGATGGACTAGGCTAACTTCTTACAATACATAAAAAGCTCAGTTTCTCACTCTCCAAAAGTCTCTTAAATGACAAATAACACACTTTCCCACTTGCCTCTGCCTCCAGATTTGGTTTTATTTGACCATGTTTTGAGATATATGACTCTTAGTGCCTTAATATGGAGGGCCCTATTTTTATGTTGGTGCAATGACTTTGAAATTCACTTTGAGCATCTGTGTGGGTCTTTAGTGCCCAGAGCAGTGCGCAGGAGGGAGGAGAGGTACAAACAGGTGGGAGGTTCATTCAAATGAGGCAGCACAAAACCAGTTGTTGGCATTTTAGCAAGATTAGAGAAAAAATTAGAGAGAAGTATGAAAAATAACATTTTCAGTAGGGTTGAGTACCATACTCTGTATTAGTAACGGTGCCAACCAAATTACAGTACTACCAAGCACTAATCAATGTTCAATTAAATGGTACCAAATTTTGGTAACTGGGAGTGCAAGTCACATGGAGTCAGGACAATGGCAAGACAAAAGCAGTAACAAGTGCGTTTACACTTCTTGAAACGTGTCCCCAACAACCCGCTCCAATGTTAATACAGCAAAATGCAAAGCTGGCAAGTCTAACATCTTACTAGTGTTACATCTGACAGTTAATGACTATACAGCTAAAGTTATCACGCCTGCAGCCATCTCTACAAGGATAGCAAAACTTTAACTGAAGCATTGCCAATTTCATTGATCTCTTCAGGTGATTCATTAGCTAGTTGGTTAAGTTGTTGTTGGAGATAACAGGGCTTTTTACTAGCTGCATTTTTACTAGAGTTAGCTAACACACAGCCACTGCCTGGGTCAGAAATTCCTTACAAACATACTACTTAGTATGCTACAGTATGGGAGCTTTATAAGTATGTCAGAACGCTTAGTATGAAACCAATATTATGACAACAACATAACAGGAAGGATATCACATGTCTTTCCCTCCAAGACAGAAGAAACCGTGTTAAATGCCGTGGTGACAGATTGACAGGCTGGAGGTTGTAGGAACAGGTTTGGTAGGGGAGGGAAGTAAGCATGAATTTTTATTCCTGCGGTATGTAAAATGTATAAATAAATAACAAAAATGTTTTAGATAAATAATATTGTTGAAATTTAGAAGTTTTGACTTTTTTCCCCAACTGAATACTACATTTTTGTTATTACAGAGGGAGTAAATAACAGGAAAAAAGGTACTGCTGTGGAGCAGTACCAAATCCCAGATTCATATCAGTTCAAATGTGTACAAGAAAAATCATTCTGTTAAAGAACATTTAAAATTTTAAAGCTTACGTCTTTTGTGTGTTCACAGCCTTAGCCTTGGGCCAATCACTTCTCTCAGTCTCCAGAAGTACGCACGCACACACAAGCAATCTGAATTTGTACACTCTCTACTGCTCACAGTGTATGGAACATTTAAGTAATGACAGACTCAGAATGGTTGCATCTCTCTGTGTTGCAGCCAGTCTGCACGCTCCATCTCTCTAAATGCTTTGCCAATGTTCTCCTTGGAAGCCCTGCCACTCGCAGAGATGAAATGACTTCAGCTGAAGCTGTTCACAGTACTGGTAAGTCTCACTGATACAGAGCGACAATCATGTTTCTATTATTACAAACTGATGTCTACTAGCGAAGTTATATCTTGGTGACTGGGAATATACCACAAGAGAGACACAGCAGTATGTCAGGGAAATGCTGTGCTTAGTTGGCCTAACTGTGCTTAAATGTAGAATGCAGTCATAAAGAAGTGAGTTAATTAGGTCCAAATGCTCTCATGAGGACTATGGAGCTTAATCATTTTCTCAGCCACATGCTCAGGCACTCACAAACACATACCGCACAGGCCACCGTGATGCACCAATCTATCTGTCAGTCTCAACCAGTTGATGAATTACTGTTACTATGAGGAAAAGCAAGCCAAACTGCAAAACAATGCCTTAATCAAGCTGGCTCGCAAACAAATAACAGACCAAACTTGTTTACTAACAGTGCAGCAAGCTTTAAAATTGGTTGAGTCTAAGTTTCATTCCCTGATTATGACACAATTCTTAATTCCAAAATAGTTGGGAGCCTAAATGAAAACAAATGAAAACAGAATGTAATGATTTGCAAATCATTTTTGACTTGTATTCAACTGAATACAGCACAAAGACAAGATATTTAATGTTCTGACTGATAAATTTTATTGTTTTTTGTAAATGTACAATTATTCTGAATTTGATGCCTGCAACACATTTCAAAGGGGCAACAAAAGACTGGGAAAGTTGTGGAATGCTGCATCTACAAATGCAAGTTAAAAGTAATGCAATGTGAAAGTAAGATGTAAGATGTTGTCTTTTCAGCCACATCCAGAAACACTACAGACTCCTTTGGGACTCATGCTCATCTGAGACGGACTGAAGCAAGGTTAGAAAGTGTGCTGTGGCCTGTCAGGTCCACATTGCAGATTATTTTCAGAAATAATAAGACATTGTGTCCCGAAGAAGAAAAGGACCATCGAGATACCAGCCCAAACTTCAGAAACCAGCATCTGTGATGGTTTGGAGGTGTGTTAGTGGCCATGGCATGGCTGACTGTCACATCAGTGAAGGTCCCATTAATGCTGAAAAGTACATACAGGTTTTGGAGCAACAGGTGCTGCCATGCTGACTACGTTTTTTTTCCAGAGACATCCCTGCTTATTTCAGCAAGAAAATGCCAAGACACATTTTTTAAAACATATTTAGAACATATTGCAGGCATCCAATTCAGAATGAGTGTTTATTTCCAAAAAACAATCAAGTTTACACGTTTGAACATTAAATATCTTGTCCTTGTACTGTATCAAATTGAAAATACGTCAAAAAGCTTTTGCAAATCATTGCATTCTGTTTTTATTAACGTTTCACACAGTGCCCAAACTTTTATGGAATTGGGGTTGTAAAAGCAAAACCTGCAGGACAGGATGGTTTACATAGACTGTAAAAAATGCACAAGCCAACTTCTCCTCCCCCAAACTTAGTGACTGAAAGGCTGCCATTGTCGACTGGTGGTCATTGTTGCAGCAGGATTACGTCAGGCCAGAAGGAACTCTTCAACAGCACTGGAACATAAAAGCTTTGGAAACAATACCGTGGCCACAATATAATGTAATCTAATAAATAGCCCTGCTGTAAGTAGTATTTCTGTGAAGCTATTATTCTTCAGCTTTTGTAGAGTGTGTCAGCTATGTGGTAATTTCTAAGACAGCATTTAGTGGTGGTTTCATATTGAATAGCATTACAGACAAAGATAACGTGGATAATGTGTAGAGGAGGTCGACAAAAGAAGTTAAATCATCAACCCTCTGACACAGTCACCCACAAAAATTGTCATTACAGGATTTGCAAAGGTATAACGCATTGCAAGGCTGCAGTATTATACTGCATTATGTTGTAAAGATGTTATTGTGTAGATCTATGAAAGACCAACATTGACATTTGAAAGGCTCACTGACTTAGTTCTACACTTACAAACTTTGTTTCGTGCACCTTTTTCCTGTTACAAGCACTTTCTTATCCAATGTCCTCCATTTCTATCCATCTCCCTTCCTCTCTGCTCAGCAATCCGAGACTTCACAGTAAACAAAACCTGGGCCAAGATTTTGTGGAGAGTAATTTAAGTGGCTAATATATATGCCTTTCGTTGGAATTTAAAACATGTCCAACATCCCATCACTTCTCAGAAAAAGACTTAAACTTTCCTATAAAAATACAACACTCTTGATCAAAGGGTGTTGTATTTTGCAAAAGTTGTTTTTCACTGAACACTCTGTCAAAGGCAGGAAAACTTGGTCAATCAAGGCCTTTTAAGCGGGCCAGGAAGGCAGCATTTAAAAACTGTTCAAAACTGTGCCTCGCGCTGTGTGTGCATGTCACAATGAGCTCTGATAAAGACGGCAAGACCTGGACTGTGCCAGTCTAGCCTCAAAGTGCACAAACAGTACAGATGAACTCAAAAGACCTGACATTGTGTCCTCTGAATATAACAATCAGTATTCTAAGGCCAGCTCAGATGTATTCAGCATTTACATTTTCAGGAGTGATGGCAGTAGTGTCTATAAGAGCTTTCAGTACTTTTACACAACAAACATTAGAGACTAATAGTTTTTTTCTGATTAGGAATTTTGTATTTCGTTGCTAAGAGGCAAAAATATTGCACAGTTGTGACATTTATTATAATTTTGGGCATCAACCAACCTAAACATGCATAATAATAATATATACATCTGTATTCATACTCATTTAAATATACATGGTAACTGCTCACCGCCTCCTCTTGGTATTTATCCTTTTATGCCTCCTTTCCTTCTCAATTACTGGATGGTACAATGAAGAAAACAAAAACAGAAAATCAAGGTTAATTGTTGAATAGTCACTGGTCTTGTTGCTCTCTAGTAGCAAATCAGCCCAGCGGAGTTCCTCTCTGTGGAAGCCCTAATCCGTAGCATATCTCCCTCTTCTCCTGCTTCCTCCAGCTGTGAAGGCTGCCCACATCTCCCTGCAAGCTGTCACCAGGCAAAGGGGAGCACATATCCCCCCTCAGGTGGCCCACTGAAGCATGACGGGAAGGAGGGATAAGAGGATGGGGGATGCGAAGAAGAAAACAAGGAGGAAGAAGAGGAGGAGGAGGCAGACAGGAGCCTCTAGGCAGTGAAATGTGGCCAGCTACAATGCATAGCTTATGGTTTGACTTTGAGCAGTCTTATGCAATGCTCAGAGTGCTGGGCTGAGCAGTCGTACTGGAGGGAGCCAAGGAGCTGCTGTGGCAGTGAAAACGACATACATATATTTTACGGCTGCTTATCACCCCATTTCCAAGCAGAACCCCTTTCAAAAACACTTCATTAACTGTGGCTGTGTATTGCCAAGCAGTCAGAGGAGCAGCACTGTTTCTGCTCATTCCCTTGGTCCCCCTTTGCCCACTGTGTTAATGTGAAATCTGTTCAGTCCGTGCTCACGGCTCTCCTGGGACCTCATTGGAGTGCGGCCTTTGAGTTAGCTGCACAGCCACTTCTTACAGCATCAACACAGTGCTGTTCTCCAGATTGTGTTCACAAGCCCATGGGAAAGTGCCACGGTTGCAAAAGCAAACAAGAGGGGCCCAAAAGACAGGTGGATGATACAGGGCTTATCACGCTGAATTGAAGGTGTGTCTTCAATTTCCTTCAGAGAGGCAAAAACTACGAGCCAAACCTTCACTTGGCATGGGCTAAAAATCCATCTAGGAAGGAAATACCGAGTACACTTATTCTGCTCCTCATGTAATTAAAATGCTGGCAGCTGGTGTGACAAATATTTAGAAAGTGAGTCATAAGAAATCTTTCACATAGATCTGAAGTAATGCGATACAGTATGGCTGTAGACCAGCGAGCTAAGGCTGACTAAAGGACAACTGAAACCTAGTGTGGCAGTGACATGTAGGTTTTGTATGTATGTGTGTGAGCTTGTCCTGTCTTTGTGAGGACCAATGAGTTTTGGACCGTGAGAGTGAAAAAAGAATCTTGTTTCAAGTTAAAAGTTAACTTTTTGAAATTTTGTATGTACACCCCATGCACTGAGAGGCTGGGTGCTCTACAGCAGCTGTGGGTTTGATTCCAGCCCTCTGCTTCATATGACTGCTCACTTCAGCTGTCTAAGAGAGCGTGTTTTTGTCACTGACAAGCTCCTAAGTGCCTGGCATCATTATGGAAAGGATCTCTAGACTTTTTTAAAGAGTAAGACATGTTTTGTTTAAACACACGGTATGTAAATTTTGCTGTTCCGGGGTCTTGATGATGTTGTGAAATTGCATGGGATCATGGGAGTTACCTTCACTTTTAAACAACCACCACTGCTGATGAAAATTTATCTGACGTGACTAATGTTCATAGATGAGGTAATATTAAAGTTTTTTTCATGTTACATTTAGTCACGTGCCGAGTCGACTACCTTCACTTTTTAAGATATCCAACATATTGTGTGTTTTCCCAGAAGTCATAGCGACTAGCAACTGGCTTGCAACAGCTAGCAGGAAACGCACTGTTACCTTGAATAAATTACAGATTTTTCTGCATTTGAGCATTGCTGGAAACATTTGTCATAATGTAAGTACACGACTCAACTAAAATTTGTAAATAGCGTTTTTAGACATTGTAATATGGAAAAGTTACATATTATAGCTTCAACTGGAAATGAAAAATTATCTTCATTCAAACCTGACAGAAAGAAAATAAACCTCACCAAATACATCTTGGCTCATCTTGCAGGTTCCAACAATCACCACCTCTGGTGGTTTGGTAGAAATAAACACTTAGTTAACAGAGGTACATGTGAAAATATTTTGGCAGTAACATCAGTCCTTTCCCAATATTTTTAAATCTAACACCATGAATAAAGGGTTTATTTAGACCAGACCAGAGTTTATGATTGTTGAAACAGTGGAAAGATTAGCTAAGATGTTTTGGGAGTTTTATTTTGGTCTTGTCGAATTTAAATGAAGATGACGATGTTAAAATTACCGTTTTGCATAGGGAGGCTGGTAGTTTGGCAAAACCAATAAAACAGCTGTTTCTAGTTAAATAAAACATCTTATTCTTTAAAAAAGTTCTCTTTTTGTAATGAACCTTTTCATAATGTTGCCAGACACTTAAAATCACAATCTGAGCCTGTCAGTAGCAAACACAAGCACTTTTACTGGACATACTTTGACAGTGTGCAGTTGCCCAGAAGGATCACATTGTTGGGATCACGTTTTGCTTCTTCAGCACTCTCTCTCTCTCTCAATACTGGACCAATTTCAAAAAAATGCCCCCCCCCCCCCGAGTCACTTAGACACAAAAACATGGGAAAATAGGGTCTAGGTTGAAAAATACTGATGCTACTCTTTAAGGTTAAGATGAGGGCAGGGGTTAAGTGTGCACATCAGAAAGAGTTTTACGCGTGGGAAGACATATTTTTGTACCTTATCTTTAGAAAACAACCATCACTAAATGGGAATTATAACTTGTCCTTAACTTTGTATGTTCAAGATTTTTTCTTTTAGATTCTGACAGCTTCAACTATGGGAAACTATGCAGAACTGGACTGTTGCCAAGAGAACAGTTTATGAAAAACAGAAAAAAGAAAATAATTTGGAATTTGGAATTGACCGTTTTTCAAATAAAATAGTAAAAAATAATCCATAATGTTCCAAAAACATTCTAAACATGTACAGTGTTCTGGAGCCCCATGTGCGGTATTGGAGTGATTCTCAATAGTACACAGAAAATTCACACGTTCAGCAAACACATACAGGTGCACTGCACTGTCAACAAACATTATGCTTGTAAGACAGGCAAGGCAAGGCATTACTCTTTCTCCCAACGGCAGAGAACAAGAGGGAAAGCAATGCTAGAGATATGACTTGCAGATGGGGGTGCAGACTAAACCTTAGCTGAATGAATATGATGTACAAAAGAACGACATTGCAAAATTTGGAACATAATGATATCTGGCAAGATAACCAACTCAAACTGATAGTATAATCCTCTTCTAGAAGCAATTCCCCTGTATCTACTCCTCCCACTCACATTTGACTGACTTTGGAAACTTTCAAAGACAAAGTAGTTTCTTTTCATTCCTCGCTGCACTCTCAAAGATGTATAAAAGAAATGAAACACTTTGGCTCATCTGCAGCCTCTCATGCATGCATGTCTTTCATGTTGGCTCATGGTTCTGTAGAAGGCCTTGATTTTACAGAAAAACCTCCCACAGTGCACACATCTTCATAGATTACATCTTTAGAGAGTGATGTCACACGACAGTGTCACTTTGAGCGGGCGGCATCCAACATCACCGCATGAACAGATGGTGAATGTTACCTCTCATAAAATAATTGAGAGATTACACTGTCTACCCTGCTGCTTTTGTGGTGTCAACGCCAGCTTGTGATGTATTAAAATCCAATCGGAGCTACAAATAACCGACAAAACTCAGTCTTGCCATGCGCAGTAAAAATATTTCAGCCACAGGTCACTTACAAGTCACGTTGGTTGATAAGGGCCAATAAAACCAAGAATTATTATGTTGTACAGCTACACTTTCCAACCCATGCTGAGGAAAAACTCTCTCTGGTATTTCATAAGACAAGAAAAAGAAAAGAAAAGGAGAAGTCTGTGATAAACAGCCCATAATTTTTGCAGTATTTCTACAGTGCAGAACTCCAAAGCAGCACTTCCTGTACTCTCCCTGTATGGTAGCTATACAGTACTTTGAGGTTGGATTGTTAAACATTAAATCAAAGAATTTATTATCTGAACTTTGTAGAGAGTGCACAATAGCAACAGCAGTTGCCCATTTTTGTGAATTCTAGGCTTAAACAAGCAAAAGAATAGGACAGCTCATTCAAGATGGGAAAAACTTCAGGCTGATTTAACTGTCCAAGATTTAAAATCTAAGACCAAATCCCTCCATCAGAACCAACTCATCATGCATGCCAGACAGCAAAGCTCAGTAACACTTGTGCCATCTCAGACATCCAGAAATCTTCAAATCTGTTTGATTTAGTCAAATCTGCCATGCTGTCGTTGTATGTAAAGACAGAGTTTGAAAACAAGTAAATGGGGCTAAGGCATTGGAAACTACAATACTTAACAATATCACCAGGCTGTCTAAGTTCACTCAAACTCTCCAAACAGAAATGACAAGCAACGCTGCAACTCAACCATTCTGTTCTCCAAATTCAGCATCTAGCACTGTTTTTTTTTTGTTGACACTCGGATACATTGTCTTCAGAGCTGCTCTCTCTCCTAACGCTTTATTTTAGCGCACTCAGGTGAAAAACAGTCATTTTTCTTCTTTTCTTTTCATCTTTTCATGCTAATCAAACAGTTTACTGTGTGCATGACAACACTGGCGAGACAAGAAATTACAGGACAGAACATCGTCTAATTGAGCAGTAGAGAGATTCTAGGTTTCACATGGTTAAAAACTTTGTGCTCAGCATAGGGATCAAACTGATTTTCAGATAATGACCGGGGGGAACCCATTTAAGCATCCATAATTGGCTATTCAGAGAGATGCTACTACTGTAATTTGTAGGCCACTTTATTCTTGAGGGAGCAGTACAGCAGTTTGTCTGGAATGCTCTTAGACAGGGGTGCACTTTCGAGGAGGAGCATGAGAGAGGAGAGGATGAAAACCATTTTTGACTTAAGATTATCCTTCTTCGTTAATTTGTCTTTTTTCATCCCGCCGCAGCAATTTGTGTCTTTTTGGGAGTTGTGTTTTTTTTTTCTCCTTCAAAATATGTGAGGCAACTACTGTCCATAGCATACTAATAGACAAAAGGTTAATGACAATGTACACAAGAATAAATACTATGATTCAATATTATAATTGATTGCAATTTTTGTTTGCTTTTGTAACACTAAAACAAGGGAAAAAGTTGAATCACACAGTTGTAGAGACTGTATATCATGAGTCCTGTTTCCACAAACAACGCACATTGCTTGTCAGTATGTCTATGAGTTTTTTTTTAAGCCGCATCATCGCTGTATTGCATTTCCTGCTCATGAAGCTAGTGCTATAAGACTAATTAAATAGAAAACATAAATGTAGATAGATAGGCTATATGTGCCACCCTCTCCTAAAACACAAGGTCTCGGCTGTATTTTTAAATCAATTGGGAATTTTGAGTTTGAATTTTGACCTTTTGAAGTTGCTGTAGCTCGTAAGTGTGGAACGTTGAAGCTGCAGAGTAACAGATTGAATTAACAACATGAACAGACGGAGGACTAGTTATTTATAAAAGTACCAAGCAATCAAAAAAAACGATTCTTGAATCATAAAGAAAGAATCACGGTCCATAAGAGAAATGCTTTTTTTCTCCACCTACTGCACATGCTGTTGATGTCTATTTTATTTATATAAGTTTTTAATCACAAAAAATATTTCTCCATCAAAGCAGCTTGTTGAATAGGATCTTAGTCTTTTGCCTCAAAAAGGAAAGACAGAAAAGGACCCATTCAATTTACTGTGTGATTCAGCCACTACAGTACTGAAGGTTATATAGTGCCAAGGAGGCATGGGCTAACCATGAATCAATGAGTGACATGCCAGGCCCCCAAATGAGGTCATCTTTTATAGCCTTGCACCTTATGGCAATATAACATTTGGGAGAGATTGAACAGTGGTGAGTAAACAGCACCAGTAGAAAAGCAAACATAGAGCACTTACAAATAGATGTCTTGAATACAACTGCAGGGACTATTACCACAACGACTCAATTACTGCATGTGCTGAGGCAATGGTTTGAGGCATTAACAATACAAAAGTGAACGTACAATTCGTTTGCATAAGGATAAGCTAAAAGCAACAGCCCTGTGTCAGCGTGCATGGCCAGTATAATAGATTTAGATGATTTACACAGAGCAAAATCAGCAAAAATTCTGAGGTAGGCAGACTTCTTTCCTAGTTCTCCATTAAGTGTATTGCAAAACGGAGGTGTTGCATGATTGTCATACAGAAATCATCATTTCGGTAATCCAGAGAGAAACCACAGTGTCAGTGATTCAGACTCCCCAGGGACTCCAAATCTTAGTGTCATTTTGTCAGAAACACTGACGGGCGGTATCTGTTCCTCTTTTCATTATACAATCCACTAAAGAAACAACGCTTTTCATGTCTTTATGTCTGCCTTCAAAGATATCTGTCCTCTCTGGCAACAGAGCAAGCTGAGGTGGTGGACACTCAGGGAGGGAGACAGCTCGACTGTTTACACAATGCTGACTGTAATTGGACACTGAAGTATGGGGAAAGGTATAAGCTTATCTTTTATGGCGTGTCAGAGCAAATTAAGCCCTGAACTCTTGCAAAGAAAGAAGCCATATTTTAATGTAAGTAGGTTACTTAAGGCCGCTGGGAGACACAAGGGTAAGATTAGGAGCCTCACAGCTAATCTGAACCAAACAGCCTTCTAGGTCCCAACCTGTCACAGAAATACAGCAGCGGAGACATGTGGTAATTGGTCTTCAGAGATACTGGCATTTAAACACAACTAGCTTTTTCTATCTTTGGACTTAGGAAAGAAACAGCCCAAGCATTTATAAAGCCTAAAAATGTTCAATAATAAAGTAAATTTTTAAAAAGATAACATAATTATTTAAAGAAAATGTAAATGTGGTTTCTTTCTCTAACAAAAACAAGCTCCAACATTAGCCCACTGTGAAGTGGCTGCAACTAACGATTCTTTGCACTGTCAATTAATCTGTTGATTATTTGATTCAAGTAAGTACACCAAACATTAATTTCAAAAC
Source organism: Lutjanus argentimaculatus (assembly GCA_034769285.1). Taxonomy (NCBI): domain Eukaryota; kingdom Metazoa; phylum Chordata; class Actinopteri; order Lutjaniformes; family Lutjanidae; genus Lutjanus; species Lutjanus argentimaculatus. Next base: position 22,401,801 of record JAWZSL010000003.1, on the reverse strand, counting down.
ACAGCACCAACAACGTGTCTTTAGTTACATATAGCGATTATTTTGACAGACATTGCATTTGTGATATGATTTACAGATAACAGTAATGATGATTTTCACAATTTTCATTTTCATTGGAAAAAAAAATTAAATTCATGATGATGTGACATTTGTTGGGGTCTACCATGTTTTCTTACATCTGGAGAACAGGATTTCTATGCCAGGGCATCTCTGCAGCACGACATTCCTTCAGTATAATGTTTTTTTGTCACACATTTTTCCTTTATCAAAAAAAATGGATTAATTGTACAGCCCTAGAGAAAATCAACTGCAAATGCTGATCCAAATGATGTATTTAACATTTAAGATTTAATGTTAATCAAATATATTGATTATTTCTATTGGAGAAAGCACCAGCATCAGGGATGATTAATACTTCACTCCATATGGTTCATTAGCACCAGCTCAAAACACCATCATCAGATTACTTTAGAGCTTTAAATAATGTTTTGAGGCATTAAGGATTAAGAGGATTTCATTATCTTATGAGCAATATTGTGATCATATGAGCAAACAGACTGATGACACAGAGGCGCAGCCTACAGTAACAACATAACTCTTCAAGTTGGACAACACACAAATTGACTCGTCTGGGCTGACAGGAATTTCACTGGAATATTTGCACTTCCAAGTCACATACAGGGCAGGGGCCAGGCTTGCTTTGATCAAATATTGGACAATTTAAGACCTGACACAAGAAAGCACTTAGTTATCTTTTCAGCTGTGACAGTTTACCATTTCAGTGCCCTGATATCATCTTAGATAATAACATTTACATGTTAAACTGTAAAATATCCTGCTTCCATTAGTTATCTTTGTCACAAGTGTTAATCATGTATGAGGAATCACTGCAAAATGTGTTTATGTATATATTCTATATATTATATTCTGTATGAAGAATATCAGCTGATATAGCTGATATATTGATAACAACATTTTTTTTACTCCCTTATATTGGTATTAGTCAGGCCCTAATAATGTCTAGTGGGTAAAGGCTTGCACAGTCTGGTAAGTTTAGAAAACTGCATTCATTTACTGTTATTTAGACTTTAAAGCCAGCAAAAGACAATGCCACATCACGATATATCCATATCCAAAATGAATGACATTGCCCAGCCCGACTCCGTGGACACATTTTGTGCAGTAACTCACCTTGAATTATCCTGCTTTTGTCAGAGCAAAGACAAGAACACGTAAATCATCAAGTTTGTTTCAGAAAGCGGGAAGAAACATTTATAAAACAACGTTTTGACCACAAAATCTTTAAAAAAAAGACACTAACTTTAGGATATGTTAAGTTTTATAGTACAAGACCAGCACGCGCACTACAGTTAATGAGACAAACGCGCGCGAGCACTTGTTCTGATTGCTTGTGACGCATTTTAGCACCAATCACTGATCAATAATGCGAAAACAACTGTTCTTACGCAACTACAAAGCGTCAATGAAACTTTTTTTAATGCGAAACTGTCAGCAAACTGTCTAAAACAGAAGCGCAGTCTGGAGTTAACGTTGCTCACCGATGTGTTTTCAGCGTTGCTTTTCTCCACGTGTAGTCCACAGATCCTCCGGTTAATTTCTCCAGCTGCTGTCACAGTTCACCCACTTTCACCAGTCTCTTCCTGACTGTCAGCTGTCTGCTGCTCACAGTAAACGGCAGCATTTCGTGTTTAACATCGCAACGTCGACTTCGCTTCTTCCACGACAGTCTTGGTGTGTGAGCGGCGGGAGGAGAGAGTTTGTTTTCCCTGCTGCCGCTTTCTGCGGAGGACAGACCGACCGTCTGACTGCTTGACTGCGGTGTGTGTGAGTGTGTATGTGAGACCAGTAGCAGGTTCCCAGACGCGCAAACCCTCGCGCCAATCACGTACAGTGTCACAGCACCACGTAGCACGCGCCGGGAGTCTCTTTGAAGTGTGAAGAAGGCACGAAGAAGAAAACACCCAGGTTAAATGGTGTAAATGGAGGCGTTGGGTGGATGTTTATGGGCCCATAGTAAAGTCATTAAAACATTTTTAGCACAACTGTCTACCTATGACGCTTTTCTAGCAGCCTGTGTAGAGTTTTAAGACTTAAACTCAAAGCAAGTATACTTAAAGAGGCTGGTTTCCAGAGGATTCAAGCCAACAGTTATAAGAAGCCATCACATGAGCTACATAAGGAGTGACCAGAGGCACTTTTTTAAAAACATACAGACTAGTCATCTTTTTGCCCAATTTTATTAACTCACAAAATACATACAAACATATATACATACACACATACATTTACTCACATACACACACATACATATACATATCTAAACCAATTAATTAACAAATCTAAACTGAACCATTTTCTAACGCACGCCTCAAGCAAAGTCATTCATAAACACCATTACTATCCTTCAACTTTCAGTGCACCTCATCTTACAACAATGATAACATGCAATGCTTATTCTGCAGAATAGCACTGACATTTTTTTTAGTTTAAATCAGACAAAAATATTTCTAGTCATCTTTGATGTAGCTACATTAAGTATGTGCACGAATTAAACCTATAATATGTACGTTTCTCCATTAAAATGTCTAAAAACGCTAGGCTGTGTACTTGCATGATCCTAAATGTTCCTAACAATGTTCAAACCCAGAGAAATCCATAATTTATTTAAGGTAACGGTGCACTTCCTGCAAGCCTATTATAACTTCCTGGAAAACATGTGGTACATATGTGACTAAACATGAAGAAAACGTTACTTCATCCATGAACATGATTTCTTCCCGAGTCATATACGATAGGTTTTTCATATGCTATCTATAGCAACACCTATATTAGCATAGGTTGTTCATGTTCATTTTTAACGAATAACCTATAAAATTGATGTAAGTCTAAATTAGCTGTCATCTACAGCGGAAGTAACTTAATACGTCAAAATGAGTTTTTTTGTTGAAAAATTTTTACGAAGGTGAAATGATCCTGCTCCCGTTTCCACAAGCAGAGAGAGAGTGCTACTGAGCATGTGCAGATGAAGTGTCATCACTCTAGCTTGTTTCTGATTAGAGGAATTAAGTGTGTTACAATTGCCCCTAGTCTCCCCTAACTGAAGAGGCTTGTTTCCAGAGGATTTCAGCCAACAGTTCCAGTTGACATTTCCTTTATGAAAAATAGCAGAGCACATTTAAATGGACATTATACAAACATTACATCAGCTGCATTACAACTGTATGTCCCAATAGGTACACGATAAGAATACCGGTTGAAAAATACTGTTTGCTAACTGATTAGCAGGGTTACTAGACTTATATTAACAGTGACACTCTCAACCCTTATGGGAATATTAGCTATTGGACTAAAATGATTTTTTTATTGCCTAGTCTCTCAAACATTAAATATCTCTGATTATAGTAGGTGTCCCATACAATAAATCAGTAAACATGCTTAGTATTAGGACATTCCCCAAGGTCACATTTAGTTTAACTTCTTGTATTTACTTGTTCAGACAGTTTTACACTACCAAGGTACCTGGACTGTATCCTTATAGGGATATTATAGCATTAAAGTGGTGTAAAGTAATCATATTTTATGGTTTTATTAGCTTGTCTCTGTGAATCACACCATACAATAAATAGCTTCAAATATCTAGCTTCCCACTGTGTTATTGAATAAACAACTGGGGTATTCCTAAGGTCATTTGGAAAACGAAAGTAGCTCAACTGATGAGGTTACTGACCTCATAACAGTGACTTTCTCTTTCATTCAATCTTATGAGCATACAATGTAATGAAAATGAAAAATAATGGTGGTTGAAGTAATAGTTTTTATCACCCTGTCTGTGTGACTCAAACCTTCAATATCTCATATTATAGTAAGCGTCTCACAATATGACTTAATGAACAGTGACTAGGGCATTCCCCAGGATCACCATAAAAAAGTAGCTTAACTTCTTTGAATTGCCTGTTTAGACAGGCCCACATGGCTTGAACATATTCCAATAGCTCACTGCTGGATGTGTGGGAGGTGTCAATGTTTGAGACTGTCCTAAACTACCAGCAGCTGTTGACTACCAGCTTTTGTTTCGACAGCCATGCCAACAGAAATCTGTTCCCTGGGAATTCACACACACAGAGACAGTGGAGCTGCCTGTGTGTGTGACTGTGTCTGTCTGATGTTTTGCTTGGCTGGTTGTGAGACATCCAAATTCCCTACAGAGCTCTAATTCCTCCCCTCGTTGATTTGGCTTCTTTTATAAGCTCTGTCTTCATTTTGAAGAGACTTGGACACCGCTGGCTCATCTGAGATAGTTCAAGTTTTATGCGCTTCTGTTTCTTTGCCTCTGGGTCCTTGCAGCTGATCATTAACATGTTGCAGAGGGATATGATGAGCATTTGAGCCATCTTTATTTGTCATGCTAAGCAGAGGGCCAGTTGTACTGTAGCAGATGTGTGTGGGTCAGTCGAGAAAGCCATGCAGAGGTTGGATGTGACTAAGTATAAATCTTTTTTTTTTTTTTTTAGAGCTTTCAGGCATCTGTACTTTACTTGAGTATTTAATTTTCTGACAACTTTTGACTTTTACAGATTAATTTTAGCACAAATAACTGTACTTTCTACTCCTTACATTTTCAAAACAGGTTCATTACTTTAGTTGTAATGACTTTGAGGAGAATTATTGATTATTTTTATTTTGTATCATTGTATGGCGCCTTTCCAACTTCAACCTAAATTGATGGGACAATAACACATAGAAAAGATAATTCCTTGGTTTATCCATCTGTGCATATTACGCACGACAGATGTAACAACACAAAACAGGGATTACAAGACAAAAAAGATGTAAGAAGCTGAAAAAGATATTAGACAAGAGAGATTAAACAAGATGTAAAATGACGTAAAAACAAGACAAGAACAATGTGAAAGACAAAAAACAAAGTAAAAAAAGTATTAACTAAAAATTTAACAATGCAAAGACGTAACAAGATGGAAAATTATGTAAGAGATGTAACGAGACGAAACAGACAGAGAGGCCTGACCGTGAAGAGAAGGGAGGTTCAGTTAGCTTTGCAGAGAAAAGCTGATAAAAATGTTCTAAAAAGAGCGACTTTTTACTTTTTTACTTGGAGTACATTTCAGAGCCTGTACCTTTTCACTTCTACTTGAGTAAAGAAGTTGAATCAGTATTTCTTCTTTTACCAGTTATTTTTACACAAGTATCTGTACTTCTATTTGAGTAAAGTCCTGTAATCAAAAATGCATGTTTCTGATTTTATTGAAAACACTCTGCAGGAGTTTGTCTGGCTTTAGAAATCTGCTGCAACACCTAAGTCCTTGCATGGTGTCGTTGTGAGCTGTATTAATGCCAGATGCAATTCAGTTTTACTCTTATGAATACAGTTTATTTACCAGCTAAAGCTCCAAGACAAATTACTTTCTAATCCAAAAGAAATGGTACAAAATCATACTTGGCAGTTGGCAAACCAGTAATCAAATATGGATGTTTCTTTTTCGCCCAGCCTTTGAAGCTTCCTTGGGATCACATTACAGTTTGTCTGGCTTTGTGATTCCACGCTACAGCAAGCTGCGCAACCATCTGGTGGAGCATGTGGAAATAGTTCATTTCAAGATTTTAGGATTGAAAAATGTTTTCTGACTCTTCTGAGACTATTTTTTTACGCTTACCTTCAGACAATCCACTTTGATTTACACAGGCTCTTCTGTCAAGTGTAAATTTGGATCAGTATAGGGATTGTGTTTTGCTGCTGCGAGGCCATTGGGACAGCAACAAGAAAGTACTGGATAGACTCCCTGGACGGTGACACCGTAGAAATACTGAACTGTACCTCTGTGCTCCCCCACATGAGCAAACACTTCCACTGTAATGAGTCACTTTTTCCAGGTTGAGGGAAAAAAGAGACCAGAGAGGGAAAAGTGATGCATTCAGACACAGATGCACACAAGCAGAGAGGGTTAAAAGGGCATTAGCTGTCTCCTGCTGGTGAGTTTGGGAATTTGGGCAGCTGAGTGTCTCTGGGGAAACACTGGCCAGCGATTTGCTCTGATGAAAGAGGCAAAACACTGACCCGAGTCAAGGTTTGTTTGCAGGTTTGGTGTACGGCACTACCACTCTCAATAACAGTCTGAAGAATGATTGCCCAACAAATATGTTGAAAGCTTGACACTGCTCATTGCTCAATTCATTGCTGAGGTTAACTTTTGGATGCGTGACACACCGCAGAGACTGAAAACATCCTTCAGGTTTTGCCCACGTGGCTCGAAGTTTCCCCGATGTGTTATAGGACTGGAATCTGCGGGAAGGATATGGTGGTGGAAAAATAACCAGTTGCAGATACTAAATACTGGCTTATTTTTCTCTTTCAGCACCAGACCAAATTTGCAGAGTGTTTTAATGTTTAGTCCAATTTTGGAATTAACAAGGAGTTATTTGTTTAGTTTTCCATGAGTCATTTTATAGAGCAGCTGTGCTTCACTGACCTGAGTGCAGTTTATCCACTTAAAACTAATGTTCCTAAGACTCTGCATATATTTTCTATTTACTACAGTAGCTTTAAAGGTGGAATATGCAGGATTTGTCAGATTCTGTTTGTAAATACACCATTCAGAGTTGGCCCTACTCCCCAACTCAATAAACAAGAGAGGAGAGAGAGGGAGAGAGAGAGAGAGAGAGAGAGAGAGAGGAGAGAGAGAGAGAGAGAGAGAGAGAGGAAAAGCAGACGTGACTTGACTTGACTAACTTTGACTCAGCATGGCGGGGATTTACATCACTATAACGACAGGGCTACCCACATGAAGGTGTGTCTTTTAACTGCTACTAGTGGCTAAATACGTTGCATTTTTCATAAATCCTTGACATTAAACGTTGCCTGTTGTTTTGTTATTCAGAAGGAGTGGTTATGTTCTATAGCACAAGTAAAAACACCTCTGGATTTTGAGTGAATGCAGCCAAAACCATCCTTCATCCTCTGGATCTTCATCCTCCGTTGCTGTGTCCACAGTCGTCTTTGCCTGTGTGTGTGTGTATCTCTCTCTGCAGCTCTCATAGACAGTGAGCACAGAAGGATTGAGATAGCAATGTATTCATTGGTCGCTACGTTTTTATAGAGTTCTGATCTCACACCATTTGTGCTGTTATTGGCTGGGAGCTGCACACCACTTCCTAAAGACTGATACCCCAAAATGTCCTGAACATGGCAAAATAACACCACCACACACTTCTCATGGGTCATAAGTAACTACTGACAGGAAGTATTTTTGTATGAGTCTGCTCAGGTTTTGTTTTAAAAAGGTTGCTGTATCTCTGAACAATCTTTTTAACCAAACACTTTCATTTAGGCTATTCAATGTGTCTCCTTTTGATAACTAATGCAATATTTTTCTCATTTCCATTCACTGAGCTTCCCATGAAACAGTTTGGAGCCCACCTGGGGAGGCCTGTCTCCCACCTCTGCTTTAAAGAATTGTTTTCATGCTGTTCCATAACATTGTGTTCTGTACCTACTTGCTGCAGTGTTTCATCACTTATATATTCAGAGTATTAGTCAAATCTAAGTTATACTTTTTAGGCTCCACTGCACCACTACATTAGGAAAATTTTAAATGACTTGTGCATTATTTATACACATTTTAAACCAAATATTTCACACTTACAGTCAGTGAAGAATTTATATTCAAGAAGCCAAGGCTGCCCCTTTACATGAAATGGAAAATTATGCCTTCTGCATCACTTTATAGACATTTCCTTGTAACTCAGTATGACGTACTTGGCATCAGTCGAAACCTTGGAGTCTTTTCTGGAATTTAAAAAGTGCTTGTGTGGGCTTGAGTAGAGATCTCCTAATAATGGACCCGCCAAATAATCCATTGGGTTGAGAGGTTAATCGGTGTTGTGCTTCCTCTCCTCAAGTACAATCAGTACTTTTTCCCCATTAAAAGCACTCCCACAGGAGGCAGAGGCAACTGTCAGAGCTCTCTACCTGGCATTCCTTCTCCCTTGGCTCCATCCCCTTTCATTCCCCTTCTCTCTCCCTGCACACCCTACATCCCTCCTCCCAGAATCCTGGAAAACATAAACATCCCTCCAGCATGTGACGTTATAGATGAGGAGCTGTGCAGGCTGGCTGGATTAAGGAGAACGAGGTGCCTCAGTCCCTGCGGAGAGTAGGGTAAACATGGAGATCTGACGATAGAGGAATGGAACGGTGCGAGGGACCCTTTGCTCCAACCACCGGCTGCCTCTCATCTCCCCACATGGCCAGATGGCTCCCATACACTCACACACACTCCCCAATACGCTCTCTATTAGTCTCTATGTTCTTTTTTTCTCTGTCTGTCTGCTGCACTAATCAAACACTGAATTCATGTGGTTTGTTGTTTACTCCTCACAGTGTGTGGCATGAAACACACACATCAGACGGTGCTTACAGAGCTGCATGAGAGAGCTCACTAGAGAGAAAAACATGTCTTATTGTGGTCGAGCTGACATGCATACATTACATCAAAAAGCGTGCGTGTGGGTGCACAGTGTGTGAGTTGTTGCAGGCTTTCGTTTGAGATTTTATGTCTTTGTTCCAAGCAGAGAATATCAGTTTATGTTTGATTTTCTTTCATCAGAGTAGTTTTGTGGTTCTTGGTAACTCTGTTTCCTGTTTAGGGTGCACGGCCACTACATTTGACCTTCACTAAGTCCCTCCCCTTTTGGAACCTCACTCAACTTTCTCTTTCCTATTTCTTGTACTTAACTATCTGCTAGATTTATCTTTATTGAAAAGAAAATTTTAAGTTAGCCGATGCCAGCAAAATGCTAGCTGACTAGGTGGTTAATCTACATAAATTGTTAGCTTGCCAGTTTGTTAGTGTTGTGCTCTTTAGCAAAATGCCGGCTAGCTTGACAGTTAATAGACTGCTGCAGGAAAAAGTCCTAAAACCCAGAAATGAGCTAGCATACTAGGACATCTGATTCCCTTGTCTCGAAGTCTGTGGATTTTTTGGAATCGGTTTTTAATTATTTGACTGAAATAAGGTCTGTGGTTAACAAAAGCTTAAGAGATTTTTGTTTTTTTTGTACGACATAAAATACATCAGTAGGTACCTGACTCATGAATTTTGAAGATTTTACGTGTTTTAAAAAAGGTAGTTGCTAACAAGTGGCTAAATGTTGTTGTCGTGGACATTAAACGACATCATGCTGAACACTAGTCACTTAGTGGGTGCGACATTGAGTCCTGGTTTATTTATAGTCTAATGTTAGCTTTTTACTTCTGCCTCTTACATTTATACTTCGAAAATCATGAAAGTGGTGTTGATTTCTGAAGATTATCTTACTGATCAAAACCTGTAGTCACCATAAACTTTTGTTCAGAGCTTATTTTCAGTACGGACCCAAAATCCAGAGGAAAAATCCCATTGGCTTTTTGTAGAGGGGGCCAAAGTGATGCTAACTTCTGGGTTGATATACAAAAATACGTACTCATTGCAGATCTCTATCCACATCAATGGTTAGCTAGCTAGTTAGCTAGTGTTCGCTCTTTAACAAAATGCTAGCTAACTAGCTAGCTAATCTTCATCAATTATTAGGTAGTTAAGTAATGTTTTGCTAACATTAGCTAACTTAAGATGTCGTTTTTACAGGTCCCTAGTTGACCAAGGTTCTGTCGGCAGCCAAACTTACTCAGCTGTTACTGAAGCAGGGAGCAAAAAGGGGCGGAACTTAGGAGGGGTCAATAGGTCATTTTATACAGTGAGGTCAAGTTTTGAAAAAACTGGTTTCACTATAATGAAGTGGCCACTATGGGGACAAATGTCATCACTCATGAATACATTTGGGCTAATTGAATCCACACGAGTCTCAGCTTTCCAGTCATACCCAATTTATGATATTTCAACACTGTTTAGGACCACCAGACCCCATGCAGAAATATTCAAATACCATTTTTATACTGCATACAATAAACTGGTGTTTTGCCACACAGGGAGACTCCTGGGTACCCATAGAACCCATTTTCATTCAGACATCTTGAGGTGAGAGGTCAAGGATTCCCCTTTTTTAAAACGCTCATGCCAATTTTTCCAATTAGCCAATGGTACCAATGGATTCCTTTGATCTTCTACTTTCATATGACACCAATATCCCCACTCTAGCTGAGCCCACTACATCCTCTGACAGACAGTAATGACAGCCAAGGACGAGTGCGTCCCTGCAGGGTTTATTGATGCAGTAGGTAGAGTTGTGTGAGGCTGTTTCGGTGCCCCCTCTCACATGTGTGCCTGCGTGTCTTTGCTGTACTCTTCATGCACATTATCTAACCAGGTCAAGTGTGACAATCCACTCTGATCATCTTTAAGTAGTGTGAAATAAGAAAATATTTAGACCTCGGATCTGGTATTGATTATACCTGCTAGTGCCTGATAGAATATCTCTCACATGTGGTCCCTACAAATCACATTAGATACACAACAAGAAGCCAACTTATGTCATGTTTTGTCTTTTCAGAGAGAACTCTGTGTTGAGCAGAACCACTTTTTATGATTATTACATACTGTCTATGTCATATCTGTATTTCTTTCACAATGAGTCATTCGAAGACAATGGCTGTCAAAAGGCCAGGAGATCTGTCAGATTATAGGAATTATCCATATGACCTTTCAGGCACTGCTGGAACACAAAGACCTGTCACTTCTTTAAAACTATTCATAACCGCTCACACTGACATCATTTTTTTGACAACTCTTTTTTAAAAGAGGAGTTTGGGACCAGTCATTGGAATATTCCTTTGCCAAAGACAGCCGCTTTAATTAGATCTGAAGCAGGATATCAACCATCCATCATGTGAATGCCCGACCAGCCACAAGTAATGACTTTCATGCTCGGATCAATCTTAGCTGCTTTGTCGCTTTATAAAACACACCAAAGAAATTTGCTTTTAATCCCTGTTCTGGTCTCTGCATTACTAATAAAAGCTGGTTGTTCAATCAATTACACATTTGGTTTTAATATAAAAAAAATCAATACCTAATTAAATTCAGACTGTAGGTTGATTAGGGAAAGAGGGTGGTCTAATCTTGTAATATTATTCTATTTACCTTTAACATAGCTGGTTGGACAAGACTCTATTTTTAACCTACTGTGAGATGGCTTTTCTTTCTCTTGAACGAAAAATGCTTCAGTGGACGCATTGTACAGCCGTAACCATGAAGCCAAAAAGATTGGTGGACTTTGTGAAAGACGTGTGAAAGATATCAGAACTTGTGCTTTGAGAAACTGGTTCTCCAGCACATGAAGAGCAATATTACAGCCCACCTGGACCCTCTACTCCACACATCCAGAACCAACAGATGCTAAGAGGATGTCATCTCCACTGTCCTGCACTCAGTCTTCACCTATTCATAACCACTTACACGCTGGTTTTCAAACAACGATGAGACTTCATATTGGAAGGAAATCAACAGTCTTGCAGAGTGGTGTACAGAAAACAACCTCCTGCTCAATATTAGCAAAACCAAGGAGATGACTGTTGATTTGTGAAGAAGGGAGGCAAAGATGCACACTCCTGTCTACATCAGTGGAGCTGAGAATCAATGTCACAGATCTGGACATCTCCACCCTGGTAAAAAAGGCTTGGAAATGGCTGTATTTCTTACAAACTTAAAGCAAATTTGCCCTCTTATGGAAACTTAAGAGGGCAAATTTCCTGTGCCAAGTTTTTGGGAAATTCTACAAAGGAGCAATTGAAAGCATCCTGGCTGGCAGAGTTGGGAGTAAGTCCCACATGTGCAAGTCACAAACAAGTCTTGAGTCTTAAACTTCAAGTTTCAAGTCCTTTTGAGTCATCTGTTTCAAGTCTAACTCAAATCTCAAGTTATGAATACCAAGTCAAGGTCAAGTCTTTTGTCAGTGTTAGTCAATCAAGTCTCAAGTCCTTAAATTTGTGACTTAAGTCTCTCAAGTCATGTGAGTCATGTGACTCAAGTCGCTCACCACTGCTGACTGGAAACTTCACAAACTGGCAAGGGATGTGCACGGCCCAGGTCAGAGAAAACCCTACAGCAGGTGATTAAAGCCCCTTAGAACCGCATTGGTACCCCTGTACTGAGTGTAGGAAGGGAGGTGAGGCTTCTACACAGAGATAAAAGGATATGAAAAGACAATATCCACTCCAGCCACAGCCTGTTCACCTTGCTGCCATCTGGAAAGAGATACAGAAGTATCCACTGCAATACCACCAGACAACAGCACAACTCCTTCTCTCAGGCTGAGACACTGCTTAATTTATCCTCAACACTCCTCCATTTGAAATAGTTTGTTTTATTTTTATTTCTTCAACCAATATATACCATTTTTAAAATGCTGTAATGTTGTTTTATGAGTAGCAAAGAGAGAACTACAACTAAATGTCAATATACAACCCTGTTGTAAAATGACAGATAAATATTGTGTCAGGGGTGGAAATATCTTCATTTTGCATTTTTTCATATCAGATCACCTCATTATAAAATGAAAGTAGTGTTGATGCAATTAACGTTACATCAACATTGTTGATTGTAATTGCTCATTTTCTACATCTGGGGTGGTATGAATAGGAAGATAGTTAATTTGGAAATACTAATTGTGCAGTAAACCCTGAAACCACTTATTGTAAGACTACAGCTGCTTCACAGCAGAGTACAAAGGAAACACAAAGTGGAAAGCAAAAGACTTTGTAACTGTGTGGTGTGTTTCAGTCGGTTTTCTCTGTTTTCCCTCTTCTGCTATCATAATGCCAACACTGGAGAAACATTTAAGCTCACTTTGCCCACAGGCAGCAGCTTAGCTCAGGAGTGAAGACAGGATTTTCAGAAGGAGAAGTCATCCTGAATCAAAGTTGATTCTCTGGGGTGTGCTGAAGTCAGATTTCAGAGCAACTTGCACGGGCAAAAGACTCTAATGGAGCCACACACCATTAAACAACGCAAACTAAATCCATCTCCATCACGGCAGGCAGACAGTTGAATGATGGGCGTGTGAAGTGTGTGCATGTGTGGCTGCTGTGGTTGTGTGTGGTATTCTTCAACATACTAAGTCACCTCTGTCATAATGAACGATTCAGGCATCTGGAAGCCTCATGAGTCTCTCAATCCACATTATGTTGAAGAAGTCCTTCAGTATGACCTGTTATGTGTCTTATACATGATTTCATCATGTAGCAACTCATTCATTAAAAGTATTTTTACTTTCTTGCCTTAGTTTATTCAGTTTAAAGGAATAATTCAGATCAGTGTATTATCTACAGTAGATGGCGGTCAGCCCTAGTTTGTAGAAGCGGCAGGAGTACCCGTGCAGAAGTTAGAAATGTGTGCAGTGGACAGGGTCAGCAGCAAAACATATTAGCACTAAAAAAAAAATATTCAGTTTAAGTGTACAATTATTTTGAATATTTTAACCACTTTGCCTTGTCATCAGACACCCTTTCTTGCCAGAACCTCCAAAGGCACCAGACTCCTTTAGCAAAAACAATAATTTTACCAACATCAAGTTCCTGGTCAACCTATGCATCAGCCTTGATGAATCTGAAGTGCCATTTAAAATGCTTAAATGGCATAATGACAGAGACAAACTAAGATTGAGGCAGCAGTAAACCAGCAACTCCCGTGTTCACTGATGTAAAATTACTGTTTTCTCCAAAGGAGTCTGGTTGCTTTTGAGAGGGTGACATTTAGTTTAGGCTGGATCTTCTGTGCGACGTCATCTTCAGTGGTGCATATATGTTTGTCTGTCTCTGTGATTCTATTTTGACAGCTCGTCAGCTCAGTTTTAATGTTATTATACCTGAGAGTATCCCATCCAGCTGGAATGAAAACTCTGTCTTCATACTGTTGATTGCTTGTGAGATACAGCATTGTTGTCATCTGAGCTAGCATCCTCGCTTCCTTGCTAGACGGGAAGTTTTCACCTTTGTAGCATGGTGTCACCACTCTTGCCTTCAGTTGGGGTTTATGCCTTTTAGGCTTGAGGTTTCCATGGCATGCTGTGTGTTGAGGGGCTCACAGTTATTAAGATGATTATATGACAGCAAGGTAAAGTGTTGAAAATATTCTAAATGTAGCACATGCTGAGACTGATATTAATTATTTTGGACAGGCTTTTTTTTAGGTGGCTAAAGTTTAGTTTAGCTTTGCTGCAGACTTTGTCAGCAGTACATTACTTATATTCCTACACCAGCACTCTTACTGCTTCTCCAAAATGCAGGCATGCCGACCGCCATCTGCTGTAGATATTACACTGATTGTAGAGTAGTCCTCATATGTACCTCATATGACCCCACTTCAAAAAATCCGAACTATCCCTTTAAGCTTTCACTCAGTCTGTCCCAACCACAAGTTTCTGTCAGTCTGAGTCCTGTGTATTCTGTCTTTGTCTGCCAGTAACCCACTCACTCTCCATCCCTTATCATTTCGCTGCCAGATAGCTGTCAAAATCAGCTAATTTAGCCGATCAATGAGCAGAGCCCTCTGGGTAACACAAAAAGCCAAGGATCCAATTTCATTTTGCAAGTTTCATTTGGTCTTTTATTGTTGGCAGGACAAGTGGTGTCACACACTGTCTTGGTCATAACACCACAGGGAGATAATGTGGCGATACAGAGATGGACACGCGGCGCGCTGAGACTTTGGGATTAACACAGACTTATTTCTTATTATTGTCTTGATATCTGGGAACAATTGAAGGAAAACGGCTAATAAACAGAGAAATGAAATTGGGGGAGAAGGCATCAATGAGGTCCCAAAAGGTGATGGCTTTAGAAACCTTTTTAACACTATTGATCAAAGGGGATCAATTTAAAAATGACCTGATTCATCTCAACATGTTGCACTGAGGAATAGTTCATACTAAATAAAATGCCTCTATTGAAAAAGATGTCTCTAATGACCTAACTGAGCCTTTTTATTCACCCTGTTTTCTTATATTTTGTCTTTTTGTTTTTCAAAAGCAAGATTCCTATTGATTCTTGCCGTGTTATGATTTTGACAAAATATCTCCCAGGATACATTTGTTTCTACCTTGTCAGACAAGTCAGCACACTAACGCTCCCATCATGCCTCAGGCAAAGACAGGTTCTTCCACCGCCTCCAACAGACAAAAAAATAAAATCCGACACTTGTCTGTTTGTTCCAAATGTATTCCCTAACAACAACAACAGCCCTTTAAATTGCATTAACTGGGCTGAAAAAAAAAGTTGTAGCTAAACAAAACAGGTTTTAGTGAGTGAGGCGATGCAAATTACCCAATTTCGTGCAACAGTGCTTAAAGCCAAAAGGTCCCTGGGGGAGAAGCGGATTGCTTCAGAAAAGACTCCCACAGCAAACAGCCTGAGAGAGGATTCAACTTCAAATGTTACGTGAGCTGTAATGCACGACATCTGTAGCTTTAGCTGCAATTTGTTGCACGCTGTTTGCGTATGCTTATTTATGTATGCATGACCGTAAAATTCTCGCGTGCTGCAGAAAGTGATGATGCAAGCGTCTTGGCTCACAACAGACCCATCTCATCTCTATGAACACCATGTGACATGACCTCATCAGCTGAGAGGACACCCTCCGGATCAGCTCTGAGACCTTAATGACATGCCTGTAATTTCTACAACTGCATGCGTGATGTCCCGGACTTCAAGGAAGCGCTAACAAGGTGGATGACCTCAGGCTTCCAGTAAGCATCCAACAGATGAGATGTGGTCGTGTCAAATGTTGTTTATGGATATAGGACTGTTTTCATGTTTATATTAAGACAAGGAGATGGACAAAGTCTCCCGTAGCAATAAATGAGACAACTTCATACAACAGTATGAGTCAGCGACCAAGACTTCAGGACAATGACCAACATGTAAATTTCCCTTCATAAAATCTCCCTGAAATAGAATCCCCCCAAGGTATTTGGAAGACATGTTACATCTGTTAACAGCTGGAATACACAAATAACAATCTGACAGACTTTATATGGATTAACCCATTGGCAGAAATGGATGAGCTTATAGAATTGATTTAGCCTTTGAACCTGACAGAGCTTTGACTCGAACATATGTTTTCTAGAGCCTTTAGCAGCTCTAGAGTGTAATTGATGACATCAAGATAAGAGTCTTGGCACTCTTCAATGTTTAGCCCAGACCGGGGCTTTTCCATGGAAACATATCTAGACAGAACTGTCCAACATAATGGGAATAACACATGTGAGTTCTTTTTTGGGCGGATTTTTTTAATGCTTTAATGTGCGAATCCAAGAGGTCAAGCCCACAAACTGTAGTCATGTTACATATCGAGAGGATTGAAAGCTGAAAAGAAATAGAAAGAGACTAGACAATAAAAATCATACATTGTTTACATGGCATTTGCCTTTTATTGAGTAGGACTTTTCAGTATGCTGAATGACTATTACATTAATTTTCCAGCAAAGAGAGAAAAAAGTGTGTTTCTGTGCGGCTTAGGCTTCCAAAATGGTTTGGCTTGCAAAAATCACATAGGGAATTAATGCGGCACACACGCTGGAAACACATCACACTACTTAGTGATTAAAGTTTATGACATTTGTTTTTGATTCACAAACCAAAATATGCAGGGCGCTCAATTATGCTGAAAAAATATTTACTTTGCAAAATGAAGTAATGACGTTGATTAAGAAAATATGAAGGGCTGCATTTTGTTTCCAAAGCAAATTAAAGGAAATAAAAACCTAACAAGACCACAAGTCTGCAGCCTGACTAGCAGCTCTGTGAGGCTGAACATCAGCTCAGTGAGGTGGCATGTTCACCATCTTAGTTTAGCATGCTATCATGCTAACATTAGCTTATTAGCACTGAACACAAAGTTTAGTTGAGGCTGATGGAACATCATTCCTTTTGACCCAACAACAGCGCTAAATGAAAAGTCATGGGATCAGAGGATGTGTAAATAGTGTCGAGAGGGAACTTGTTTCGGTGGAACATTTGCATGTCGGGAGGTGAGCCTGGCCATTAAAATGACTACATCACTGCAAAAGAAAAACGTGATAGCCGTTGTTTATGTTTGTACTTTTAGATTACAGTTTGGAGGTTTTTCATGCTTCCAAGCGGCTTTGAAAATGTGGATAACGGACACTGCGATGTAATCTGAAACAACCGACCAGTGGCAGATTTATACCAGCAGTGAGCATCCGGTGGTCAGATTATATAGTTCATGTAATATGTCTATAGGTTATGCTGGGTGCCAAGCTTGTTATTGGAGCACAGAGCAAAAAGGGGTGGGACTTATGAAGGGTCAGTTCATCTTGAGGGGGAAATGAATGCCTTTACCAAATATCAGCATCATCCATCCAATAGCTGTAGAGACACGTCACCCAAAACCTAGAGGAAAAATCAGTTCACCAAAGTTATTAGGGTTCATCCTCTAGGAACCATGAATATGCAAATGTGGTGCCAACCCATTGTGTACATAATCAAAATATTTCATAGGCTACGAAACTTCAACCTGCTAATAGCAGCAGTGGAAAAGTCAAGGTGTCACTAAAGTCAATACGATTCAACCTCTGGGAACGATGAATGTCTGTGCAAAACTACATGGAATCCATAGAATAGTTGTCAAGAAATGTCAATAAAACAAACGAAAATATCAACCCTCTGGTGATGAAAAATCCTAGGATCATTCTTTTTTGGGCCATGCATGATTAAAAACCTGCAGGATCTCTTCACTTCCTATCATGTCGGCAGCAGCTATTTTATCTCCAGGCATCATGAAATGTGCTTCTTGACACTTGGCGACAGCAGCGAGAAAAAGAGGATAAAGAACAATTGATCTAGACAAGGTCAAAACACTGGTCTGAAGAGAAGAGACAGAATTCTCTTCAAGGAAATTTCAAGGCTTACCTGAAAGCAGCTAATCAGCACATCTGCTGTCATGGCTGACATTATCTATCGCACAGCGTTCACTGCAGGAGGAAGGGGAGAATGTCAGAAACACTTTCCTAGAGAGAGATGCCCGTGACATTAACAATGACTTTAACAGGCTGTGAACTTCAGGAATGAGGAAAACAGAGCTGCACTTCCTTCAAACTGAACTCTGCACTTGATTCAGCAACCAGGAAGCTGCTGTGCTGAATGGCAACAGGTGCTACTCTGCTCCCTGCATTGTGTTACCTCTTTTATGTTGTGACTTCCTGCATTTTAATTGTTTGTGAGGAGCACGATCTATAAATGTCATCCTCAAGTCTCCTCCTGCTTTTCTTTTTGGTCACATCAAGGCAGCCATCCACCCCGTCCTCCCAAAGGGTCTGAGGAATTCTACGTCAGCAGGCGAAGCCATCGTTGAGACATTACTTCCCATACACACTGTGAACACAATGGGCCAGATCCCACTTGAATTATATGGGCTATTTAAGGAACATTAGAGGCCAAAACAGAATAGTTACAAAAAGGTATTCACCATATTCTTAAGGTGGCCATTTTCCTCTGAGGTCACACTCACGGTGGGTCGTACAGCTGTGCTCCAGGTGGCAAATCGAGAATCTGACAAAACTTTATCATTTCATCACTTTCCGACTGATCTGCAACTTAAAAGACAATGGATAGTAAAAGTCCGGAGGGACGTCTGACGATATTTAAAACTAAAACAACATACATGATAACTAATTAGCTACCGTTATAACCACTAATATTAGCATTTGATAGTGTTACACGTACAATAGGAAAGGTGTAAATTATCTCTGAAATATTAGCACACATCTTTGTCACAGTTCAATTAATGCTATAACCCTGAAAGTAAAACCTGCAGGATGTAATCAAGCTTGCAATGTATGCTAACGTTAATGTTAACTGTATTGCTATCTCTACACCCGACCTCAGAACCATTCTGGTTAAATCAGCAACGTTATGTGACATTATGCTCACTGGAACACATATTTCTGTGCAGCGTTCACACAGATTACATCAAACACAAAAGCATTTTAAGTATGATAAGGAAAAATGTAAGATCAGACTGTTTGTTCTAAGCTAACGTACCAGTAACCCTTTTAGCTGTTTAGCGTATGTCCTTGGACAAGAGACGGATTTCACATTACAAGCTTGATTACATCCAGTGTGGTTTATGTCCAGGCTTAATCAAAAGATTTGCTTTGATATTTCAGAATTACTTCACACCTTAACAGTCCTATTAGCTGTGTTTGAATCGCTAGCATTAGCTGTTGTCTCATAATTTTTAAGGGTTATCAAATATTATTGTTGTATCTTGAGATATGGCCCAGTGTCCCTTCAGATTTTCACTGTTCATTGCCTTTTCAGTTGCTGATCAATGATAACAATTTGTCATACTCCCTATGTTTAAACAGCTTGAAATACAGAACACAGCAGTACAACATTCTCCTGCACATATGTATGTACATCCCCTATATATGTAATATTATTTTTTTTCCTTTATATTTGATTTTGCCAATCCAATCAATCAAAGAGAACTGCATCAAAATCTCATGATACAACTTCGTTGTAAATGATAAATAAATCTCCTTGAATCCTTGTAGAACTGCCGTGTCTTTCCTTTGGCTGTTAATTTTTGGCACAGATTAAAATACATTTCTACCCACCTGTTTCACAGCTCAAAACTAAAATTTAAGGATCATATCTTGGCACAACCCTTTTCTCACCTTTTCTCAAGTTATAAACACAGGAGAGAAAACAATTTAGATCAGAAAATTGAAGCCCAGACTTGCTTTTCTCTCTTGCCCCTTGAGGCTCCCAAGTCTAAATCCCACCTACAAATGATTCTTGATTCGCTGTGTGTGCCTCAGAAGCTTTTTTGGAAGTTACTGCTGTCAAAACTGCCAGTTTAAGTGTTGTATTGAGACCCGTCTTGCACAAGAACAGGATGTTCTTGCATAATTCAATTCACTGTTCCCACTGCGATGCTGCACACCTCATCTAATCGCACAATTGACCAGAGGGTGGATACAAGCTCATGGGCTGGTGAAATGTAGTGTCAGCTATTAATGATACAATACTTTAGAGCTGAATCTACTGTAAAGCTAAATTATTAGATGAAATGTGCCTAATGTACATTTTTGGTTTTATAAAATGTGCCAACAAGGCCGTAAAGTCTGCAGGTTTTTATCACACCAGCCAGAGAGGACAAGATTAGTTTTAGTTGTTTTTTTTTTTATTGCAGTGAAATCCTTCATACATGTGTGCTCCACAATCACTGCTATAGTACTAACACTTCATGAAAAAGTTAAATGAATAGCTTTTGATGATATGCCTGCTTGAGGTCCTGTGTTCACAGTGATTACCCCCCTTTCCAGACTGTTTATCTGACCTCATCTGATCTCACATTAGCAAACTGACCAACCTTTAAACTGTCACCTGTGCCCACAATCATCAGCATCTTTCTGAAACCTTCCCACTCTGCCATTCTACACAACACTACTGTGGACATCAGGTGGTGTGAGCAGCTCCCAGTCATCATGGCCACCAACACCTCCGTATCCCAGCTGCTCAGCAGGTGACAGACGGGACGTGTGCAGCATCCACGGTGGCCAAAAGCCTGCAAATAGACAGACTGTCTGCAGGCGTTCTCTGATCTAATCTCCTCCTCAATCTGGTGCTCGGCTTTCTGCTGGGATGCCAGGTAAACATGTCAGATTTGGGCAAAGAAACCTTTGGACAAGTTTGGAATACACAGAGGATGAGACTGCAGTGGAGGCAGAGGTGGGGAGCAGCCTACAGATGGTTGTGCACTGCCCTCTAGTGGGGAAACATAACAAATACACCTGCAGAAAGTGTGTGTAGGTATGCATGGTATAGTTTTATACCATGCATACCTACACTTTAGTGTCTGTTCACACTGATATAAGCTAGTATTGATAACATAACTTCTGTGAGAAAGTGAAAATATAAAAAAATAAAAAGCTTATTGGGCCTAAACATCTTTTTTTTTAATTTTTTCAGTCCTGCCTTCTCAGTGTTTGCTGGAAAAATTCTGGCCCTTGGACAAATGTAGTTGAAGATCCCTTAAAGTAGTTGATAAGTAAAAGAAAATAACAATGTTATACGCCTTTGGTGCAGTCTCAAGTTTTTAATTTGACTTATTTTACAACATAACCTTGGGACAAATCTGTCTGCCTGGCAATTCTTGCTCTCTCTTACTGTTGTATTTTATTTCTAACCTGCTGTGGTTTCATTTTACTTTGCTGAATGCTGACTTGATGTAATGCAGCACAATCATAAAGGCTACATCAACATTTTTTAAATTTTGAATTTTAGGTAGAAGTAATAATACCACACTGGGAAAATACTCCACTTCAAGTAAAAGCCCTGTCTTCAAAACCTCTAAGTATTATCAGCAGAATGTACTTTTAAGTTTTAAAAAGTATCACTGGTCTTTGATGATCTGATCTGATGATGCAGCTGAAAAGAAGACTTATACATGGAGCCCCTAAGGAGACATGAGCAGAAACTTTTTTCCCTACAAGTTTTATGTGTTCTGCACTAAAAATACCTCTGAGACTGATTTGTATTTTAATGACTAATGGCATATTTTACAATAATCTATGTTGTTCTTATAGCCAACAATTCCCGTGAAAAGACCAAACCCAACAATAAATTGATCCTAAAACCTGTGTAGCCAAAGCCTGATAATGCTTATTCCTCTGAGCAACAGACCTCCACTGACAAAAACACAAATCAACGAGCCACAGCCTTAATCTAGGTGACATATTCCTTCATTACCATAAACACGGGCCGAGCCCACCTGCATCCTGCTGCTGCTGTAAATACTCACTAGTATACAGTCTGTGTTGAAGCTCAAAACAGATCAGTCAAAGGCACATTTGTTAAAAACTGAAGTCCAGACATGCTGTTTTAGGAAATTAATGATATTTTAAAAAAAAAAAAAAACTATATATATTTGAGACCTGTTTTTGCAGATTTATATCTACAGATGTTCTCGGGGATGAGTTCCAACATCTAAAACCCAATGCATTGTTGGCTCTGGCCTTTTCATAGGATTTTACAAAAAGTAAAATACAGAATCACACCAGCCTCATCCCTTATGACATTAGGACAAATGTAGGACAAATAAAAGACAGAAGACATTATCTTTAAATAAAAATTACTTTATTTTTTAAAATAAATGCATTTTTTACAGTCAGAAAACAGAGCAGCAGGACATGCACCGCTGCTCCTGACACTGGAGGCAAACAAAAACAACATCAGAGAAAATAAACAGACTAGGCTTGGTTTTCTCTTACCTCTGTTAACTTTTGCTGATTTGTCTCAAACTCCAGGGTCTACAACAATGTGGGTCTCCTTCATATGGACATTATTAAATGGCACACTTCAGTTGTGACAAAACCAGACAAATAAGTGGGAGTATTTCAAAAAGACGCTGAGCAAATCAAATTTGCGTCACGTTGAGTATCACTGTCAGTCTAAAGAACGAGCTAAAAACACACAAATGGATATCGTGATCCACAAGTGTTAGAAGAGAGAGAAGAAAATAAAATGAAACAGAAATGCAAGAAAAAAAGAGCACATTGACAAGGCATACATATCTGTATTTTTAAAAAAAATTATAATATGTACTCAACAAATATTTTAATCAAACCTGGAGTTTGAGACTAGTGTTATCTTCATATATATTCATATATATCTTCATCTGGAAACTCAGTAAGACCACAACATAAGCAGGCACAAATCTGAATACTACACATGTTGACAGATGGCTTCCCCCCTCTTTCCCAAAAAGCAGAAAAAAAAAACAACTGTACAATTCTATAAAACGTTTGTGTTTTTACATTAGTTACAAAAAATAATACTTCATTTACTGATCCTTCATACTGAGGACAGAAGAAAAAAAAAAACGTTGCATATTCATTCTTCAAACTCTGTGACCTTTTGCTGGTGTGTAATGATAAAAATTAGAATAATAATAATAATAATAATACTATATGGTGTGAGAAACAGAATGGCAATAAAGTAAAGAGGTGGAACATGGGAGTTATGAGCCCTCCTGTTATGTAGTGTACATGCACTCAGCAATGAGATGTCAGGGGGTTTTATATCTCTGGATGCACTTTAAAACATGCTGTTGAGATTTTAGCAACTTATAACTGTGGTCAAAAGAGCAGCCATAAACAGACATATTTAAAATATGAAACATATGAATGCACTTTGGCACAGAAAGTTTTTTTGTGCACTTCCAGATCAACAGATGAAAACACCTTTCCTTCCAAGGGGACTGCTTTAAGTTGGGAAAAGATAAGGGACACCTTGAAAAGTCATGTCGCTTCATGTTGAGTCTTGAAATATTTTTGAAAACAAGTTGTTTTTAAGAAACTTTTATGTAGATTAGAATTAATGACTTTTTAAAGGGATAGCTTCAGATTTTTTGAAGCAGGGTTGTATGAGGTACTTTAGCCCCATCTAAAAAAAAACATCAATAAAGGTACAATATGTTTAGATTATTTTCACTGCTTTACCTTGCTGTCAGACAGCCTTTTCTGATAGGAAACAGCTGTTACATGAGAAGAATATTGCTCTCTCAAAAGCCACCAAACTCCATTAGCAAAACTAGTCATTTTACCTCACAGAACATGGGAGTTGCTCGTGTACTGCTGCGACGATCAGCTAGTTTGTTTGTTTTATTGTGACTTTGGTGAATTAACAAAACTAACCCGTTAAAGCACCAAAGTCACACAACAACACAAACAAACTAACAGATCAAGGCAGCAGTAGTAAATTACTGTTTTTGCCAATGAATGGCTTTTGAGAGAGCGATATTTGACTCGTATAATAGCGGTTTCCCTTTGGAAAAGTTATCTGACAGCAAGGTAAAGTGGTGAAAAATCCTAAATATAGCATGATATTGTTTTTTTTCCCTTTGGGTACATTTTGCTGCTGACCCTGTCCACAGCAGTACATCACTTAGCTTCCTACACTGGGACTCCTGCTGCTTCCCCAAACTAGCAGCAGTCAACTGCAATCTACTGTCGTTTACACACTGACAAATGGATGTTTACTTCAAACAACCCCACTTTAAAATACCCAAACTATCCTTTAAGGGTGTGTATAAAGACTGAACCTGAATTAATGACTTTTTAAGATGAACAGGACATTTGTACATCAGCTGGAAAAAGACTGTTCAAACCCGCATGACTCTCATCCCAGTGCACTGAACTGTAGTGTGTTTCCAGACATGCTCACTATTAGCAGTCTATTAAATACAAAACAAAACTTCAGGCTCTTCACTGTCACACCTGTCAGCTAATACAATGAGATTTCAACAGAGAGACTCGACACATTCTGGACGAGCTCTGAAACAAAGACAACAGACATCAAAAGCAAAAGAAGTTTAACAACAGCTTATTCATAAACAGGACTGTATACTGTAGAAGTGCTTACATGTGACTTCAAGGAGATTAAACCCTTCATAGAATGGAGACAATGGACATGTAGTGCTGCGATCGGTGGCCACTGCTGTTACAGATACCCCCTTTATGATTGGACTTTTTAGGATAAATAATTCATGATAACTGCAGGTATCTGTGGCACCATTATTAAAATATGTTTTAAAGACAGTTTGATGTCAGCTCCTTTAGTCCAGTTCTAGAAGAGAGAAAAGAACAGTAAAAGAAAGTGAAAAAAAAAAAAGATTCTTTGGGATTAAATCTGATTGGTTTTTAAAGGGTTGTCATGGACGTAATTTGATGGCCATCAGTCCAGGAGGAGAGGAGGCAGGTGGTCGTCAACGTCGGAAAACAGCTTCCCGGTTCAGGCTTCTGCTCAACCACAGGGGTTCAAAAGTTCATCTGGACTGCATTCACCACCATATTAGTGTTGTAACAAACGACCTTGTCAGCGTTAATGCAAAGAAACTATAATAACAATAAAAACGGTGTCAGCCATGGCAATAGTATCGTAGTGCTGTTCTGGACTCTTCAGCACAGCTCCGAACAATTAAAAAGAGAAATAGTAGAATAAAATAAACCCCATTACACTGTGGTTACACCGCCCACA
The DNA here is from genome assembly GCA_034769285.1 of Lutjanus argentimaculatus. NCBI lineage: Eukaryota > Metazoa > Chordata > Actinopteri > Lutjaniformes > Lutjanidae > Lutjanus > Lutjanus argentimaculatus. The sequence goes on along the minus strand of JAWZSL010000003.1, from coordinate 22,376,771 downwards.
CCCACCACACCCAGCCGCGCCACCCCTCCTGAACCCTGACCTTACAATCAAGCGTTGACCCCCGGCTGTGTGGGGCAGCTCAGACCCAGCCGCTGGTCAGCTTATAGAACATCTCCTCATCTAGAGACTCGTTCTGGTCCTTGGCACGCGTGGACAGGAAGATGTAGCCGCCGATGAACTCGTGGACCACCTTGCAGTCCACCTCGGCGCAGATGAAAGACAGACTGGGCTCGTCTGCAAACTCCACCGTCACCTGAGCACACGGAGGCAAAAAATGTCAGTCATGCTTCAGTGAAAAACGGCAAAATATAATCAAGTTTCTTGGTGATGTGCTGCAGAGTGTATGACGCACAAAACTGCTATTTGGTTTTCAAAGACGCCCCTGAATCTCTTCTGATAGTGCCCAGAGTACAGGTGCATAATGAGATAGAGTCTATTAAAGGTATATATATAAATACACACTCAAAAAATAAGTGCTTCTAGATTGATGGGTTTTTTTTTTCCCTATACCTCCGTTGAGCAATATTTTTCTTATTAAAGTTAAATGAGTGTTGTGGAAGGGTTGGTGCTGCAGATTTAAAGCTTTAAAGATTTAAATGCTTTTCATGCTATAATCAAACAGAGCTGCCTGCAACTAATGGTTATCAATTAATCAGTCAGTTATTTTATAGATTAATCTGTTGATCGTTTAGTCCGTGAAATGTCAGAGAAATGTGACAACTGACCTTCACAGACTTTAAGACCCAAGCTGAATGTGTGAAAATTAATGTAGCATAACCAAAGATACCATAATTTTTATTCCACACATTCTCCTTCATTACCCAGAATGCAGCTCTGCCACCGACTGTGTGGTTGGAGATTCAGGTGTTTGCTAGCAGGTAGGCTAATATAGCTTGAGCCACTAGCCTCAAGCAGAGAATGAGGCGTGCAGTGATTCGGGTGAGCTCACACCCTTTGAGCCACAACCAGATTTGGTTAATTCAAACTTTAGTCTTAACCCAAACCAATGCTGTCTCAAGTGACATGACCTGAAGCAATTTATCAGATTTCACACATGCACATATACTAGTAGTACTCCCCAAGATCCATGAATGGATGTTTTGGGAAACCTGTGCTGTTCCCCTTCAATCAACAAGTTATTTCAGCTCTAGAAACAAAAAAATACATAAATAAATACCAGTACTCACAGATAAATAGTGCATTTATTGCTTGCGGACATGTTTCAGCTAGGAGCCATTACCAGCATAAAATGCAGTTTTTTTTACCCACAGTAAATGAGAAGACTATTAATCTGTTGTTTTAGAGTTGTGTGCTACTTTTTACTATATCTTCAGCTCTAGAAACAAGATTAACTTTGAACACAGAGTGACAAAGTCTGAATATCTTACAATAACAAAAAACCTGTGAGATTTAAACTGTCAAATTCAATGAGTTCCTACCATCTTGATCTCCCAGTTGACGTTCCACTGTTTCATATTGCTGAAGCGCCAGGTCTTGATAGCGTCTCCAGTGCTGGCATCCATCCGGATCAAACGGTTGTAGGTGATGCCGATCAGCTCCTCCCGCTTTCCACCCTGGAACCTGCAGAGAAGAAGAAGATAATGCACAGTGAAATGAAAGTGTGTAGGTCAAATGACTAATGAGTCCCTGTGAGCACATAAAACAGAGAGTGCGTGACGCAGTTATCAGTATAAAGACATCGGAAGTTTACTGAACTTTTCCAGCTGTGACAAATCTTACTTGGCGAGGAAGTGAGTGATTCCGAACTCAGGCAGGGACTGCCACGCCTGGATGAAGCGCATCTTGGCCTCGATGAGACTCATCTGGGCCACATTTTGGTGGGCTTCAAGAATCCGGGCTGAAATCTGACGAATACACAATCACACACATTACACAAGTGACTTCTCGGTATGTAACCACCATTTGAGTCGTGATTAATACTAACGCACTCCCCACTGTAAACAAATGCATCCCATCACCACACTTCAACCACCTGATGCACCCAAACCCACATATACACACCCAATGTGTAAACAAGCTGTGGCCAGCTCCATAAAGCCATCAGCACACACGCTGTCAGCCAATAACCAGAGAGCTGTCACAGTAAAAGTCTACTACACACAGCACAGACAAACAAATATAAACCTATGAGCCCCTGAGGAGCCAGACTACAGTTAATGAGCCAACAGAAGCTTCCAATCTGTGGGAGTGTGCATGCAGGTGTGTGTATTTCCTAACTGACCATAAATCCTTTTTAAGGCTGCAGCTCAAAATGTTATCATCTAATTCAACTGGAGGAGTAATGACCCATTGTCGACAATCTCTGTGTGTACAATCACTGCTGACCATTTTCTGAAGCATGTTTAAAGGTCTCGTTTGGATTATCTGAAGCAGTATGAGGTACTTAGCGATGGTCAGTGTATTATCTACAACAGATGGCAGTTGTTTGTTTGGAAAAGCAGAGAGGAGTACCAGTATGGAAGCTAAGCAAAAAGTTTAAGGGAATGTTATATTTAGGGCATTTTCACCACTTTACTTTGCCATCAGGCAGCCTTTGCCAACAGAAAACTACCTTTATATAAGTCAAATTTTGTTCTCTTGAAACAGACCGGACTCCATGGGAGAAATAAGTAATTTTACCTTGCAGAACACAGGAGTTGCTGGTCTACCACTGCCTCTCTTTTTTTAAGTGTGTTTTTTGTTGTTGTGCAACTGCAGTGTTTTAAAAGGACAGTTCAGATTCACTGAAGTTACACAATAACACAAATAAACTGACCAGTTGAAGCAGCAGTAGACCACCAAATCCTGTCTTCTGCAAGATAAAATTATTGTTTTTGCCAAAAGAGTCTGGTTGGTTTGGTGAGAGTGATATTTGGCTTATATAATGGCGGTTCCCCATAAGAAAAGACTGTCTAACAAGGTAAATCTGTGAAAATATTCTAAATATAGTGTACAGTTAAGCTGATATTTATTTTTTTGGGTGGGTCATTTTTAAGTGGCTAAAATGTTTACCTGTTGATCCTGTCCACAGCAGTACATGCCAAGCTTCCTATTAGCTATAGCTTCAACAGTGCTCGTACCGTTTTTTCCAAAGCGGGTCTGTACTGATCACCATCTACTGTAGGTAATACACCGTCTGTGGGTAAGTACGTTATACAACTCCAGTTCAAACACTCCAAATTATCCTTTTAAGAGTAATCATTGTGCTTTTTTTTACTCTCTGGGTCACCACTGGTTTCAGTTTTGTATGATAATCAGATAAGTAGAGCATTTTCCATTACAGTGAACTTCATTTTGCAAACCTCCCACGTTATGGTCAGCTGCTGATTAGCACTGCATTCTTAAGGATCAAATTTGGAAAAAAAAAATAAATAAATAAAATAAAGAAATAAAATGTGGGTGTTAGGAATTAATTGCTCAGGTTAATAATGTTGTTGCTGTGCAGAAGCAATTCACAGCCACAGGTTCTCATAAGCACTTCAATGCATAAACGCAATAATAATTCAGCAGTCCTTGTTGGCAATAAAATAAAATAACTAAAAATAAATCAACTTTGCTGTGACGGATCACTTTCAGCAAGTTTCAAGTCTTTGCTTTTCATTTTATAGAGACAGAAAACACATTATACAAAAACACATTAAAACTTCCTTCAATCTAAAAGCCTATGTTTTAAAATTTAATGTTATGTAGATGGAACTTGTTAAATGGGCTAAAACGTGCAAAAACACCTGTATGGTCCATTTATTTTATTTTCCAGGTTTTTTGTACTATGACTACTTCTCCCTACCACTGAAGTTAAGACACATACAAACACAACACAGATGTCAAAATGTTGCATCCACAGAAATATGTCTTTTTTGTCTTAAGACACATTGAAAACGTAAATGACAAGTGACAAACATAAACTAAACAAGAAGGATTCTATCTATTCTACTTTGACTAAGAGCTACCGTGACTTTGTTCAGACTGCAGACAAATCACATTTTGTTCCTTAAATCAGATCTTTAAGACAGACTGTCTGCACTGTTGTTTGAAAGTGATCAGATTTGTGCGTCCAGACATCACCTATCTGCATGGGTTACTGTGGCAGAGACGTAGGTCTTAGTAACTGCACATGCTGGTGATGTAGCTTTCCAAAGCAGAAGCATGAGAAATAGAGATCCATCATCTCACACTCTGAAAAAAATTGTGCGGTCAGGTCACACTGCAGATGTCCTCAATTACACTAGACAAACTCAGAAACAGAAGGGGCTGGAATACATCGCAATGCTCAGTCGACCCTTATTATAGTTAAAACTACAGCGAAGTCTGAAAAAACATTTTAGTTAACTGGAATGAAAATAAAAACTAGACTTTGCAAACTAATTAAAACTAACTGAAACAATATTGTGTCCTTACAAAAGTAACTCAAATAAAAAAACAATAAATAGGGAATGTTTTTAGTTTTGACAATTTAGTCAAATTTGTCAAATTAACAAGCATGTGTGGGATGTCGACATGACATGAGTCAACTCCTTTCACAAGGTGTTGTATTTATATTGTAATACTACTCTGAACTTCTTAAATCTTGCCCCAGACAAATACTCCCATTTTAAAAAACACTACAGTTAACACTGAAACTAATAAAAACTAAACCAAAATTACTATTTTAAATATTAAAAACAAAACTGAAACCCACTCTGGAAACTAACTGACACTAAACTGAATTGAAAACAAAGAAAAACTAATGAAAAATACTACATTTTATTAAGTCTGGCTCTGATGCATTTCCATCGCCCTAGATTTGACGTTGTTGTTGTTGCAAAAGACACTTTGAAGTCTGATTTGAGTGTCCAGACTGAATCTGACTGAAACTGCATTTCAAACCACGGCTTTGTTTGCAGCTAATCACCACAAGCGTTCAGTTGAATGCCACGCGTGACAGGCCCATTGCAGCAGCGGTTACAACCCATACAGTCTGTGGTGGCGTCTGATAAAAATAACTGCATAAAATGTCAGATTATTTAAGGAATGCTTCCGTTCACATGACCACATGATGGGTATCAAATGTAGTACCCTATTGGTATCAATATGTGTGTAAGGGTACTGGTATCATAATCTTTTAAATAATACCCAGCTCTAAATCTGGATATGCCAAAAACAGATTTGGGCTGGCAGTCTGAACAAGGCTTCTCATAGCACAGCTGCACTACAGTTGGTTAGGTGAGGCAACCCAGACACAAAAAGTGTTCAGAGTTTACACAATCATGCACATACATACGTATCTAAAGCTTTAAAAGGCACCCAGTGGACACATAACTCAACTTACCAAGTCCCTGATATAGCCTGGCTGAAGATGGGAGGTGGGGATGGGAGAAGGACACAGAGGAATGAAGGAGATGCACACAAAGAGGAGAGAAAATAAAGAAAGGTTGGACAAAGAGAACAAGCAAGTAAGATCAATATCAAGGGAGGAAAGATTCAAAACAACAAAGCAGGAGGCCATAACTGTAATAAAAGAAACAAAGTGGGGAGAGGGGCTGTGGAGTGTGGGGTGTCATGCAGTATTCAGCCACAAGAGGGAGCAAGAGTACAGCAGGCAGCGGTCAGACACTGCCATTTATAAGAGAAAAGAGGGAAATTACACAACATTTGTGTGGAAGTGGGCACTGGAACTGCACATTTCAGGTCTAGATAATGTCACAATGAGCTTTTAAAATGGTCACCCAAGTCCTCTTTAATTCCCCTTTCATCCACAAGATGGCGCTATGCGCCAAGCAGCAAACATGTAGGAGTGCCATGTCTCTTCCGTACTCCAGGAGGTTATTATCATGCCTTTATTGTTTATTTTCTCTTATGTAAAAGTAAAGATTAGGCCACACTGGTCTGAGTAGTCTAAAAATTCCTGCATGTGTGTGTCCGCTGGGAGCTGCAGCACGGAAGTCTCCTCGGACCAGTCTTGCAACAGGAAGTCCAGTTTAAGGGAGGAGATGGGGAGGGGTCGCAGCTGACTGAGAGCGAACGGGCTTTTCCCAGACAGTTTTCCCGCGCAGCATTCCCAGGCACGGCTCATTTCCTGGTACCCCACACCCACTATCTGAGTACACATGTGTGTAAGTGCACGCCATGGGTACATACGGTACACGTACTATACATAATGCCACTACTCTTTCATGTTGCGCCTGGGGATACCCCCAATCAGACTGGGACTGCGAGTGAGACCGGAGATGGACCAGAAAGAGCCACGGCCCCAGACAGACGCACACCCTGCCGAGCTAATAATACTCCTTAAAAGTCAAAGTCCTGCCCTCTGTTCAGGCTAGCCTCTATTCCAGGCAATGTATTATGTCACTCAGGGTTTTCTTTTCCATTTGACTAAGAAAAAAACTGAAACATAATACTGCCGTTTTCTGTCCATATTCTAAGAAAACAGGTCAGTGGACATGGGACTGTGATATTTGAGCAGCTCATAAGTAAGATAAAACAACAATGATCATGTAAAGCATTCAATAACTACAGCTCCCACGAGGTTTTCATAGCATGCATGTGGTTCATGGGAGCTGTAGTTTGAAATGCTTACTGCTTCATCTTGATTAAAGAGAGAAGCAGCTAAAATATCACTCTCTGGCACATTTAAGAGTCTTTTAGTGTAGACTATGCTAAGGAAACCTCAGTGTCATGTTTCAACTCCAGGAAAACTAATAAAACAAACTTAATGAAAGCGCAATACACAGAGAAGCTAACTATGGCTGTACCTGAAAACTGGATAGTACCTTCGATTCTTCATACTGAACGGGCAAATACGATTCAACTGACAAAATTCTGAGTTGGGTAGAGTCCTAAATTTGACCAAGAAGTGAACCAGGACTTCTCTCATTTAGACCAGCACACTGACACAACAACATGAGTTAAACCCACTGGTTGGCTGGTCTGAATAGGTCACCGTGCTTCATTTGACCTAGTTTTGTGACCTTCTCTTTTCTGACAAACAGGATTTTCTATTTGACATGATGAATTAATGTCATGTTATGTAACCCCAAATATATTTTAAGAATTTCCGGTGAGAGAGAGAACTGAAACTTTAATTGGTACTTCTGTAATTTTGGGTTAATTCAAATCTTTAGCAGCATTGTGCGTGAAACTGCAGTTCCTGAACAGTGACATACTCATGTTTTTTCTGTGTTAAAGGAGTATGACAGAGATGAAAAACAAGCCTGGTTTTCTTTTTCTTATTATGACCCATTAGAAGAATTTGCCTGCAGCACACACACTCAACTGGCCATGCTGATGTCAATTTACAGGACCTGAATCTTTCTTTCTACCTCTTACTGTCTTTAGAGATCCAGTAGGTTTCAGGCTATGGTCCAAACCATTTCTGAGTCATCACTTACTGTACGAACACCCTCAAAACATCCCTTAAACCCCCCAGAAGGATTCTACTTTTCTACTACATTTTAAACAAAGCCAGATTGACTGAGTAAGCTATGGAGGTACACCCCCCCTCACTCCCTCCCTCGCCCATCCCCATCTAACACAGCTATGGCAGCCGTGTACTCAGCTGTTCCTTTGTACACACACCAGTCTGTTGCTTACATGCAAATCTGCTGGGCACACTGTAGACTTTTCCTAACGCTTGGAAGAAAGTTCATTCATTCTTAGTGCTTACATTTTACACCTAGTTATTAAGATCTTTGCTGATGACGTGCTGCTTCGTAATGTTGGGTCTCAACAATTTCTTGCCAGTATTCCATGATTAACGGAGCTCCTACAAGTTCAGTGACTGAGATCTCCACTCTTTTGTCTACAAGCACAAAGGCTGAGAGCAGAGAAAGTATCTATTACAGTCTGACATAAGCAGCTCTACTGTATGTGCAGTGGTTTGGACGCCTGCTGTCCTGGTTTCCCCTCGGACAGAAGGGGGTGGGTGGGTAGAAGGAGTGGAGGGAAGAGGAGGAGAGTAAAGGAGGGGGAGTTGAGGGAGGCTGCATTCCGATGCAAGACAAGCCTGATGCCAGGAGGCGCCCATCTGGGAAGCATCAGACACTGCTCCGTCTAAACTGCCCAACCAACTCATCAAACAAGTAAACAACCAGATAGTTACCTTCCTTATTCTGTCTCTTTGTAACCAAACACTTTACCCTCCACACTGCTTTAACTACAGCCTACAGAGCATTCAGAGGTTGTGTGTTTAAGCTACATCCATAACTTACCTGCTTGTTCTTGTACTTCTTCAAATAGCGCGGGGACACCAGGCACTCTGGGTTGATGTCGGTGGTGATTGGCTCAATGAACTGAGGGTCAGGGTTCATGTGCTGCATCTTGAGGAAGGACAGAATGTTCTGGACCTCCAGGTTGTACGAGCTGTCGGCCATGGTCTTCCCTTTGGAGGCCAGGCGACATGCAGCCATCCAGTGGGCGTACTGTTTCTCCTGGAGAAGAAAGTCAAATGTGGACATTTAAAAACCCACCAAAAGTCCAGATTGGAACAGGACTAATGTAACAGAATTTGCAAAATTGGATTGAATGTATATCACGTTAGGTCAGACTTTTATACTATTTAACAGAATGCACAGCCCAGTGGGGTAAAAAAAGGAGAAATTTGATTTAATTTTTCAATGTGCCTTTTCCCTTTTTTATTATTTATTTTAAATGATTAGTCTGACAAGATGGATGTATATTCATAAGTAAGGGTAAAAGGGGAGGGACATTTGGATACATAGATGTGTATTAATATACAGGTGTGGTGATCCACATATAGCATGTTGAAATTTGTCATTTTATTGTATACTCTTTTTTTCAGAACATATTTAATGGCTGGACCACACTCTCTGCCTGAGCAGCTATTGCCATAAATAAAAGATGGAAGATGCCTCTCTACTTTCTCCCACTGTACAAAACTGAAGCCAAAATGTCCTGGATACGAACTCCGCCATCCGCATTGGTGAAATCATTTGGAGCCAGAGTCTACAGAGTACTGACCAGCACTGGAGACGCACTTTCTAGTTCCTGCCCACACAGCTGGCCGACTCAATCACAAGCAGAGCTCAGCTGTCAATCTTAGCATGAAACTTTTCATGCTTTTTATATCATCAAATAACTAATTAAAACCAAAATAATCAGAAAACTGTGCACTTGAACAAACATCAGGATAATAAAAACTACCTAAAATGCCAGAAACAATATTTGGAAATAATTTATTTGACGTGTTCTTTAATATTTTAATTTGGCTCATGTCCCACCTATTAACATGGGGGAAGCAGGACTTATGACTTGTACTGCAGCCAGCCACCAGGGGGCAATCGAGATGCTTTGGCTTCACTGTCACTGTTTTATTTCAGTTTTATTTCAGTGCCAATATTAACAGGTTAAAGCAGCCACAGCCTATTGGAACACAGCGCGGCTGCAACCGCACTTCATTGAGAAATTCAGAGATTGCCTATTGTCTTTCATATCTGTCGACCTATCTGTTGACATATCGGCAACATGACACCTTTCATTACAGTTTCATTTTATTTATCTTTCCTCTCTCTCTGAACAAGGGGGAAAAATTAAATCACACTGCTTTCAGGTTAAAGCTCTCCTCTTGTCTTCAAAACTCTACTGCAAACTCAATGTACAAAGATAAAGCTTACAAGCTGCAGCAGTTTAGTGAGGTAGCTGTCACATGTTGCTTAAGAAATAAGAAAATGTGTTATGGATATGTGGACCTCTTATCCAATAAAAAGAGAATTTAAAACAAAAAAAACTGCCAAAGGGAAAAGAAATGATCGTAAATGATGCACTAAAACTTGAGTCTTACCGTGTCACACCGAAGCCAAATCTCATTCATGCCATCAGCCACAGGGATTAGCAACTTGATGTTGAATTTCTGACCCGAGATGTTAACATCTGGAGTTACCTCACAACCTACAGATGGAAGCCAAAGTGCAGAGTGGAACAAGAGGTCAAAAGTCGCACACATTGTTAAAAATGAGCTTGTTTCAGCAGAAAAATAAAGCATTAAAATTCTTGCATGGACATGAAATGACATCTCGTGTGTGTTTGCACCTCTAAGATTCATTTGGTGAGCAGGTGTCCCGTGTGCCTCCTCTTTACTCTTGTAACAGGAAATTGTGATGTCCTTGAATGTGCACCAGTACTGCTTATAGCCCTTCAGTGTCAGTTTCTTGGGTCTGGAAAATATATAACAAACAGAGGGAGAAATGAGACTTCAGATGGAAAAGTAATGCCCGTTTTCTTTATTAGTGGTCACATAAGTAAGTACAAAGAAGAGAAGAGAGAGGGAGAAAAAAAGGGAGCTTTTAAAGTGCAAACTCAGCAAGGTGAATAGGAAAGGAGCCAGAATTGGACTTGAACATTAATGGAAAACCATTAAAGAGGAAATGCCTCGATATCACCCCCTGCGGTTTATACATTTTATGAGACAAGCACCCCAGGGGCCACCTGCCTGTCAGCAAAGGCTTAAAGCCAAAAATGAATATAGTTAAAAATATGCTTGGTCCAACTTTAATCACTTCCAAAACGCTAAACTGAAAGCTCAGCCTGCAAATGTCCTTTGGCAAACAATGCAGCCTATTACACTGATGCAAACCAGACAACAGCTCTCTCATCTAGCCAGGGAATATTATTTCCGGGTTCTTTGATAGACTCAGCATCTTTGCGACACATGCAATCTTTGCACGCATACACAGTTGTTAGGATTTGTGATCAGAACAGTGAAAAGTTGATGACCGAGATGTTTTTTTCAGGGCTGACACAGATACAGAACATTAGTAATAAAGAAAACCAACAACAGATATTTGGAACAAATATACATATGCAGTAAAAAAGAAAACCTTGGTGTCAGAGCAGCACATTTTCAAATAAAAAAATCAGTGATAAGATTTAAAAAAAAAAGGATCAGATCAGGGTTTCTGCACGTTTCAACATGTTAAATTTAAGACTTTTGAAGACCATTGTGAATACAATTTAGGATGTACATCATGTCCATACTAGTAAAAAAAAGTTAATGCACAGTTTGGATTAGTGGTTACTGGTTCAATGTTGGTTTTGTTTTGTAGTTGTTACAGCATGATTAATACATTTTTTTCCCATCCATCTTCTTCCGCTTATCCGGGGCATCGGGTTGCGGGGGCAGCAGTCTAAGCAAGGGATGCCCAGACTTCCCTCTCCCCAGACACTTCATCCAACTCTTCCGGGGGGATCCCGAGGCGTTCCCAGGCCAGCCGAGCGACATAGTCCCTCCAGCGTGTCCTGGGTCTTCTCCGGGGCCTCTTCCCGGTGGGGCATGCCAGAAACACCTTCCCAGGAAGGCGTCCAGGAGGCATCCGACATAGATGCCCGAGCCACCTCAGCTGACTCCTCCTGACGTGGAGGAGCAGCGGCTCTACTCTGAGCTCCTCCTGGGTGACAGAGCTCCTCAGGGCTCAGCTCCTTCTTCACCACGACAGGCCGGTACAACGGCCGCATTACTGCTGCCATTGCACCGATCCGCCTGTCAAACTCATGCTCCGTCTTTCCCTTTTTTTCCCCCAGAAACATATTTAAAAGCTAGACTGAAGTTAATGCAATTTCATAAAAATAAACTCTAGCCTTATAATTCAATAAATAAATGCATAAAAAAATATTTCAGAAATTTCAAGGCTTAAAATTCATAATACTGGATTTTAGACTACAGAAACCCTGTCCAATTCTGCTAATTGTAAAAATGCTCAACCCATAGATGAAAGTGCATGTGACTGTGGGTGTGAACTTACTTGAAGACTTTGACATAGTCTGCTAGCTCAGGAATAGATGTGATGTCACCCTAGCAGGAAGGGAAAAACCCATTGTTAGTATACACATGGCAGATTTTAATATGAAGGAATAAGAAAATGAGTAAACATACTGTAAGCAAAACAATGACCTCAGGCTCACAACTTTTGCTCAGAAGCAGCGTGCTAAAGACAACACTTCTTATGTGATATCTCAAAGCTCGGTTTCCTCTGATAAGCTGTATAAACTTAACAAGTTCTTGAGGCGGGGCTGCTGTAATAATGGACACATAACCCCACACATTGTTGGGTTTGTTTCAGTGTCACATATCTTACACCACCAGGCTTTTGTCATAAATAACAGGGTGAAATTTTGCACTTCCAGCGAAATTCATAACGATTTCCCCTCCCCAGGGTCAGTGTACAGTGTCTGTGAAGGTTTCCGCTCCTGCTTAATACTACTGATGAAAGGAAACGTCATCAGAATACAACAGAGAAACAAAGGAGCGAACACACTGCCAAGCTGCTACAATTAGGAAAATAAATTCGCTTGGACAAACCCAGTGCTAGTAATCTACAACCAAAAGGTATTTCCTGTAGTGACTGTGAAGCTGTGGCGTGTTGTCATACCAGTGTGTTGGACGTCTTTCCTCCCTCCAGAGTAATCTCCAGGTCTGACAGAGCTGCATCCACCTCATCCACTTCCTTCTCACTGTTGTTCATGTGGTTGTCTGAAGACATGATTGACAGCTTGTTGATGTGGTACTGAGGAAAAGAAACAGATAATTCCAGTTAGTTGAGCACGTAATATTCTGTGTTAAACCAGGAATTCTACACACTTATCTATTTTGAGATCAAGTATTTCCAGACATTTAAATGGCACCAAAAGACTTATTAATCTCTTGGTGTGAAAAGGAGGTTAGATGCACTGAGTTGGATAGCAGTGATCTCGCTGGGAGGTCAACTAGCATGCTCTTCCTACAGGAAGGTGTGGATCGACAATCACTGGTAAAAACTCAACAAACTTTAAGCGACAGCAGACAAGTCATCCGTCCATGCAAATTCATGCAAAGGTAAGCAGTGAGCACACTTCAACTTTCTTGTCCCCAAGCTAACGTTATTTTATCAGCTAACCCAAGCTGGTGTGTTAAACTTGAAATACAAGATAAAAGAAACCGCCACTTTCCTGTACTGAACAGAGAAGTGAATGGCCAAGAGTCACTAAATGTTAAGTTTCACTGTAACTAAATGAAAACAAATATGTAACAAAAAGAAGAACTATCTTTTGAAGAAATATGGTATATTTAAAGGGACATTTCACCCTCAAATCAAAAATACATATTTTTCCCCTGGCCTGTAGTGCTGTTTATCCATTAACAAGTTATCTAGTGAAGTTTATGATCAGTTAAGCAACAAAGCTAGAGTTTTCACTGCAAAATCTGTGGCTTTTGAAGAAAACACAGACAAAACTGACAATGCTCATCCAGCCATTTTCATCAGGTGTATTAATGACCAATTCAAAGTGACTGAAGAGTTGCTGAGTTTGGGTTAATGCACGGCTAACTAATGTAAATAAACATGTATAAGAACTGCTGTTTGCATTTTTTTGTTAAGTGTGATGAATATATGTTAGTAACGGAAACAAAGTACGTTTTCAGAAATATTGCACTTTCTTGCAGTACTTCAACGTCGAAGTGGGCCCACTATGAGTTAACAATGCTATCAGCGGCCCCAAGCAAATTTTAGAATTTCAGACCCCTGGTTTAAGTAATTATCTATATATTTCTGGACTCCTCAGTCCTGTATATGGCCCAGTTATATACAGAGAAATTTACAAATGTTTTTCTTAACATCCTCCTTTTGGACACGTGTTCAATATGATCTTCTTGGAAAACAGGTTAGTTGGAGCAAAGTTCTGTGGATAAGTTTTCAAAGTGTTATGCTCACAGCATTGCTAAAACCTACACCTACCCTATCTTCCAGGTATAAATGTGTCTATTCACCAGTTTGACTGAAGCCTGAAAAACAACCAGTCCCAGATATTGACTTAAAAAAGAAAAAGGAAGATGCAGCTGGGGATAGACTTTGCAAGAAATTGTTTGCTGTTCCAACACCTTCGTCAACACTTTTGTCGATTTCTATAAAGTTTCCTGCCATGTGTGCTACTGGTGCATAAACTCTCCAACTTTGTCTTATAAAAGTGAATTGGTCTGTGATAATTGCCATAATAAACACTTTAAGATGTGTTGGCATTTATTTTAGCAAGTGCTGCCAGTGTGCACCACTGAGTTTGAAATGATGAAACTGTGGCTTTTAACTTTGAAGGAGATGAAGATGAGGAGACTAGTTTCAGGATGAAGAGAGGATGGAGTGACTGGTGATGATGATTCACTGAGAGAAATAAGTGGCATGGTTTGGACCATGTGGTCTCAGCATGTCTTTCGACTGTAAAATATTTTTACTGGGAACATATGTGAGACTGGGCCAATAGGATGGGATAACAGACGGTGCGTTCTCGTAAAACTAGAAACAACAATTCATCAGGATGGGGCCATTACTGAGAACCTGACTGTGTTCCTCTGTTAGCGTGAGTCACAGACACTAAATACAACTTGTTGACAAACGGTATTTATAATGTCAACCCATCACCAACCCCCCACCAATATATGAATGAACAGCTGTCGAGAGAGTGAGAGATACAGAGGCTTTAGGCAGCTAAGGTTACAGAATGTGGGACAAAGGGCTCGCCATGACACTCCATTCCTCCGCCTCTTCCTCTATGACAATCTTTTAAAAACTGCAGCACTGTTGCTAAAATGGGTAGCATCTGACAGTAATTTTAAACCAGCTCATTATGATAAAGGACTCAAACAGCGGGTAACCAAAGGAATCACAGCATGCTAAACTTTACACAAGGATGGGGAGCTGAAGAGTTTCAGGAATATGAAAGATAAATATGAACCTACAACTACAGTACGTACAACTAAGGGGCTATTATAAGAAAGGAATCAAAACAGACCCCTCTGCGGATGTGAATGGTGTGATCCAAATTATAATCAGTTCCTACAAAGGAATAAAAATTATACATATATCTTATCTATATCGAAAATTGATGACTAACAGGCAGTCAAACCAAAGATCCTTGTTTAGTTTAGTTTCCTCAAACACCTTTCAAGTCTTGGAGCGATCGTTCTTTGCAATCGGCAGCGCCTAAGCTTTGGAATATTCTCCCAATAAGCTTAAGATCTTTGGGCTCTGTGGACTTTAGAAAGCGGCTAAAAACCTGTAAAGATCTGTTCAGACTGGCATTTGGCTGGCATATGGCATTTTATGTGTTAATCCTGTCCCTTTCTCTGCTCCTTCTGTACATTCTATCAGGTTTTTTAACTTTGCTTTATTTGATTCTACTTCATGGCATTTCTTCGACGGTGAAAAAAAAAAAAGTCAGAAAAGTGGAATCAGGGTTCAGCATAAAAATTTCAGATGCTGACTGGCATGTGGAAAATATAGGAGGATCAGACATCCACCCATTCACAGATAAGGAGGGGAAAATGTCAGTTTTCTTATCACACCCAAGGTCAAGAGTAAATATTTAAACATGAAATTTACCATGCTACTGTGCATCTATTACTCCAGACTCCTGTGGAGTAAGGGCAGAGATGCCCTGGCCTACAAATCTTGTTCTACAGATGTAAGAAAACATGTTTGTTTGGCACAGATCCCAACAAGTGTCACATCATCATGATTTTAATAGTATTTTTAAGTGGAAAAAAAGCAGTGATCATTCCCACTAATCATGATTAATGGATGTCTGCCAAACTAATCACAACATACCCTAATACAGAGCTAAGCAAAAGATACTAGGACATGATATTCCTTGGAGAAAAATGGGAGAAATCAATATTATTCTGGAGCCAAAGACAAGGAAGACGAGGAAGACAAGGATAGGAGCTGCTGATTTAGTTGATGAAACTAAGAGAGTATTCTTTTCTGTACTGTTTTGTTTCTGGATTTGTTTGTCAGTTCATCTGCCAGTTTTATATGTATATAATAAATAAATATTTAAGTGAAAACAAAAAACTGCAACACTGGGGGGCTCGTTTCCTGTTTGTAGCTCAGCAGATAAACAAGTGTGCTCAGCCACTCATAAATACAAAGTACAACCTGTGCCCCTGTGGTCGAGTCACTTTTCTTGACTTCAGATTACATCATTTCTATGTGCTGCCAAAGTAAAACATCCAGGTGAAACGACGCCAGCAACATACTGTATGTGGACAATCACTGCTCTTTATTTAGACCCTGTGTATCCACTCTCACCGGTGAAACCTTACCCAGAAGCCCCTGAGCTCATACTACCCAGCTGAAACATAGTAGTAGCTACCGAAGCGCTAACAGACAGGTAGTGACAGAGGAGCCGCCAGCCTAAACACCCAACTCAGATTAGGAGGAAGAGTAACAGGAAACCAGTTAAGTGTAATTATAACCGGTCTGATGAAACACACCTAACACCTCAGAGTGTAAGAGGGCTTTTAGAGGAGTGTGAGCAGGTCTATGATGAGACAGTGTCTTGCTGGGGGGTGGGTGGTCTGGGCCGAGGCACTGGGGTGCTGTGGCCCAAGATGCTCTATAATTACCCTGGGGGTGAGGACAGGGTGGCGTCCGCAGGTCTTGGCACCCGCAGTTTATGAGGATCAGAAATAGCAGGGCCACCACCCCCAGACTACAGGGGGCTACCTGAGGGGGCTAAAGGACGTCCATCTGTATATCACTTCCACTGCTCCCTATATTTCCTCCTCTTAAATCTGAAACTGATGCCAGTCAGCAATTATTGATATTTTTACTGCTGATTTTTTTCGTTGATGAATTGTTTGGTTCATAAAATGTCGGAAAATTGTGAAAAATGTCCATGTTTGGACAAAGCCCAAAGTGACATTGACAAATGTCTTTTTTTTGTTCGCAACCCAAAGATGTTTAGTTTCTTGTCTTAGAGGACAAAAGAAACCAGAAAATATTCACATTTAAGAAGCTGAAATCAGAAAATCTGTAATTTTTTTTCTTATAAATTACTCAAAACAATTAATCAATTATCAAAATAACTAATTTTAATAGTTGACACCTCATCAATTAATCAACTGATTGTTGCAGCTCTAGTGTCTGCTGCAGATCAGCTCTGTGTAAGCGGGTGCAGCAAGTTGCCTCAAGGTTTGCAGAATTACTCACATAAAGCTAACAGCCTCGGCTCAGCAAACAAACATGGGTGAATTTAATGATGGAAGATTATAAATCTGGGAATTTCTCCAGGTTATTATATATCGACAACATTTTGGAAAATTACAACATAATGCTTCTTCTAATGTTTTATTTCTTTGCCTAATGACTCACTTGGCCTGGGCTTTACATCTACAAAGTGACACTTAACTTCATGTCATTAAACAGAATAAATTGCATTTTTGTCTTTCAAGCTAAATGCAATTACCTATACAGGATCTTTCCTCAAAATTACTCCCTTTTTGCTATGAAGTATGAGTCAACAATAAAGGTTAATTGATTGATATCGAAGCATACTGAGAAGCTCAGTGGGAATATATGTCATAATGGCTCCATTGACTCATTCGGAGAAAATTTGTGTTGGAACAGTATAAATCTGGGAATTTCTACAAGTTATTTACATCAACAAGAACATTTATGAAAATTAGAATATAATGTTTAATCATGTTTTATTTCTTTGCCTAATGACTCACTTGGCCTGATTTCCAGGCATTCAAAGTGACACTCAATTAATTAGCCAAATGTCTTAATGTCTTTGAAGTTAATTGTAACTGATTATTCCTGAGAGAATTTTTGTTCAAAAGCCTCAAAATTACTCCCTTTTTTCTATGAACTATGGGTCAAAAATAAAGGTAACTGATTGATATTGAAGCATATTGAGAGTCCCAGTGGGAATATGTGTGATAATGCCCTCATTAGCTCATTCTGCTTCAATGTACAATAGCTAAGTTTTAGTATGCATCCACAGCAGAACTGGCAGCCATATGGCTCAGCTCTGGGCTGAGAGCCCATCCAATTCATTAAGCTTGCGGTTGAAAAGGCAATATGCCCATTGGCCAATGAAATGAGGACTGCAGGGTCTTCAAATTTCAGACCCTGACAAAACAGTGCTGAAGCGCTAAAACCGAGATCAGCCACACAGAAACAAACAGACGCACACACAGACACACGCAGTCTCTTTACCTGCAGGGCAGCAAACATCATCATTTCCTCCTCTGTGCACTCAATTTCCTCCAGCAGGATGGCCCACTTGGCCTGTTCATAGAGCTGGTTCACTCGGATGGCATCATACTGCGGAGAGGTTAGTCACAGATGTTAAAATGCATGCAAACAAACAGTGAATCAACACAGACTCTCACGCTCTCTGGTAAACACAGGACACAACTAGATTTGTGTGAAACACTGGCTAGAAGTTGTTTGTGGTTGACGGCATCATGATTGTGGTCCACTGACTTTCAAATACTCTACTTTGAAGAGTACCGGACGGAGCATTTTAGTCGTATGTCATCAACCCTATTTACACAGAGACTGCAGAATAATGCTGAAAAAAAGGCTTGCTCCAGTACGATGACTGTGCCGATCAACAAGTGATTCTGTTCCTCTTTTCTAATCACAGGCAGAGCTGATTGTTACAATAACCTCATGAATTTACAGCGCAAAGCTTTTTATGTGTTCCGGGATAAGGAGGGCGTTCTGCAACAATGGAGTTAAAAGGATTGCCCTGGGTGATGATCTGCAGGAGGGATTTCTCTCCTGCCTGTGAGTGTGTGTGCCTGCTGCCTCTCTACTTGGACACAACTGACAAATATTTGGAATAAGTACGTAATTTAAAAACACAAACAGCAATGAAGTTGTTACTCAATAGCGTTGTGTCCCATCTTGCTTTTTCTCTCTTTAACAAAGATGTTGATTCGGCTCTGTTACTACCTCCCTCACCGGGTCAGAGGTGGAGCAACAATGCTGCCCCATCTTGCTTTGTGTGACCCAACAGTCCAAAACCCAAAAATATTTAATTTACTAATAAAACCAGCAAATTAATTTGAATATTTCTTTGTTTTGTGGACTTTGGGACTGTTTTATTTGTCATTACATGACCATTTTGGTTTTGCATTAAGACCCCCCCCCCATTCCACATTGCCAGGTTTTTTTCATTTTCAGCCTGATAAAGAAAAAATTCTGATATAATCTGGTTTTATACAACTTTTTTCCACATAAGCAGTAGTATTCCCCAAGACCTGTAAACAGACTTCAGTGTGTAAAATTACTATTGTTTTTTTTGGCTGGTGAGTGAAACAAATCTCGCAGCCGCTTGCATATTTTACCACCAGTTGGCTGGTGGCTGGTGCTTATTTTGTGCCCAGGGTGGAGTTCTCCTTTAAGTGGTCATTATGTTGTCCAAAACTATAAAATTTACAGGACAAAATCCCTAAAATTATTAAAAATACTACTGTGTATCAGAATCACACCAACTAACCTGCCAGTTTTAGCATCTGTGCTGGTTATGCTCACTTTTGATACTTGTTGAGAATCACTATTACACAACTCTGACGCTTTTTTTCCATATAAAAAGATAAGCCGCCTTCTGGCACACCATGACCTCAACAAATGTACTCAGTGACTCCATTTGCGAGGTGAAATTGTACTGCTTTCTCCATGGGACGTACCTTAGGGTTGAGGTCAAAGAAACTGTGGTATTTGAACCTCAGCAGCAGCACCTCGTTCTCCTTCACATCCTGCTCCATCAGAGACCTGGATGAGTCCAACCACCTGCACACAGACAATGATAACAATGTCTTCTGAAACAATCTCTCTGCGGCCTCTTGCAAGTATTTCGATCAGCTGCACAGCTCTAAATATACTGCAATCCCACCACCACAGCATTTCTGACTACGAGCAGTTTAACCAAAACCACCAAACCACTAAGCAAAGTTCATCTCACCCCTGGTTGATTTTGGCTTTATCCAGAAGGGACTGGGGCTTGTAGAGTTTGACCAGGATGTCTGGAGAGGAGATCGGCTGGCTGACAGCGAGGATGCTGGGATTGCCCTCAGAGAGAGGGCTGTCCCCAAACCAGGCAGAGGTGGGTGACAGCGGGCTGCCGTCTCTGGAGTCATAGGTGGGGGTCATAGTCTTACTGTACAAGCCTGGACTGGAGTAGATGCTCCCTGAAAACATACAATCATCAGTTAGTTCCTTATAGTGCACTGAAGTCCCTCAGGAAAATGATCAATTTAAGGAACAATATTACACAATCGTTTATATAATTGTTGTCTCACACCGACATTCAAAAAAACCTAACGAATCAGGGTTTCTGCAGGTTTCACTTTTTAAATTTAAGACCCTTTAAGACCACTATTAAAGCAATTTAAGACAGATTTCACAACTACAAAAATGTTTAGGTTTAATGTTCATCTCAGTACAGAATTAAATAGTGATGCTGACCACGTAAGAGCTAAAACAAGTAAATAGTTAACTTGCTACATGAACTGAATAACATTAATGCTACCAGCTAATAAAGCTAATAATGAAATCTGTGAAATTTCCATTAAGCATTTAGGTACATCGAATTTCGCAGTATGTTTTTTTTAATATATATATATATATGTATTTATGGACCTGTTTAAAGTTTGATTTTTTACAAATTGGTCTTTATTTACTGTTTTTTCAAAACAGTTTGGCACAACACTCCTTGCCAAATTAACATTAGCTTAGTCTCATCAGGCTAACGCAACAAGGACAGAAACAGTGGATTTAATAAAATATCTCACTGAACTATGACTTTTTGTCAGAGTTGAGGGCTCCTCCAGTCTGTCTGATCCGGGGACATGCACTAAAGAAATTTTATATATTTATTAAGCATTTTATTCAAGAGTTCAATTTGTTGTGTTTGGAATGTGAAAAAACCGCACAGTTTGTGCCAAATCCATTTTTCCAAATGAAAAAGATGAGGTAATGAAACTTTATTAAACTAATGTTAATTCATAACTCTAATTTTTTAGAGTTATAACGAGATTATTGGATTTCGGACATTTCAAGGACCCGCGGAAACCCTGTGAGTACTCAAAGAAGTGCACAATCATAAATACTGTACATCAAAAACAGCATCAGGGGCAAAAGGAGTGAACACTTTTCAAAAAGCACACACACTTGCAGCCTAGCCAGGCCAGCTAGCGGTCAACAACACCACGTGACTACCAGCCCATACTTTGCAGATGAGTGGCTTCAACAATGTCCTCCTGCTGATGGCGGGATTGATGCATGCAGATGTTGCAGAACATGATCAGGGGTCACCCACTTACTCACAGTCAAAAAAACTGCAGGAATGCACTGCACACAGCAAACTACTGCACAAGTTGTCCACAGAGAGGAGAGGGGGAGTCAGAGATATGGTGTTATAACAAAAACATGTGAAGGTTGGGGGGAAAAAGAATAAGCCACATAATTTCTAAATATACATTGAATAAGGGTTCTAAATTATTTAAATGTCAAAGGGATAGGTCGGATTATTTTAAGTGGGGTTATATGAGGTACCTATCGATCAGTCAGTCTTAACTACAATAGATGGCAGTCGGCACGACCACAGACTGGAGAAACAGAGAGGAGTACTGCTGTGGACAGGGTCAGCAGCAAAATGTATTTTAGTCACTTAAAAACAGGTCCACCCAAACAAATCAATATTAGTTTAAGTGTATGCTATATTTAGAATATTTCACTTCTTTACCTTGCCATCAAACAGCCTTTTTGACAAGAAACTGCTTTTAGACAAGCAAAATATCGCTCTCTCCAAAGCAACCAGATTCCTTAAGGAAAAACAACAACAATGCTCATCTACTGCTGTCTTAATTGGTATCAGTCAGTTTGTGTTATTGCATGAAAAGCACAGTTTGGATAAACGAAATCACTCAGTAACACGAACAACAATTGAAGCAGTGGCAGATCAGCTGTTTGGTTGGTTTGCTAAGAGTGGTATTTGGCTTATGTAACAGCGGTTTCTTGCCAGAAAAAGGCTGTGGTGGCAGCCAGTTTTTCAGACCAAATAAACACAGTTATATAAGCCAAATATTGCTTTTTCCAAACCAACGAGACTCCATTGGCAAAATCACTAATTTTATCTCACAGAACATGAGTTGCTGATTGACCTCTCCTTCAGTCTTTGTTTGTACTATTGTGTGACTTTGGTGTATCTGAACGATCCTTATGAAACACCACAGACCCATTACTGATCAAGGCAGTGGTAGTCCAGCAATTATTGTGTTCAGCAAGGTAAAATTACAGTTTTTCCTTAAGGAGTCTAGTTGCGCTGGACAGAGCAATAATGGCTTACATAATGGCCGTTTCCCATTGGAAAAGGCTGTCTGACTACAGGTTAAAGAGGTGAAAATATGCTAAATATAGTGTACACTAAAAGTGATATTGGTGGTTTTGGATGAACCTTTTTAAGAAGCTAAAATCCTGTTTTGCTGCTGACCTTGTCAAACCTCACACCTGCACACCACTTCTCCAAAGTGTGGGCTTTCTAACCACCATCTACTCTAAGAAATACACTGAATATCAATAGGTTCCTCATACAACCTCACTTCAAACATTCTGCACGATCCCTTTATTATATCTGTATATTTTGCTTTGGTTTTTCCATTAGTTTTTCAATTATTCTGATTTTTGGGTGCAAACATAACAAGCCACAGAAATAAAGCTGTTGCATTTCCTGTTGGCTGGCCTTGTGGGAGTATTTTTGGCCCCATACTCCCTCATTCCCTCTCTCCCTCTGTAGGACCTAGGTCAAGAAGCAACACTAGCTCAACCACTAAATCCCTTCAGAAATCAGGAAGTGGGCCTGGTTTATGTTTGCGAGTGTGCACGTGTGTGTTTGTGTTTGCGAGCTGAGGTCATGAGAACAGGGTGCAGGCTATGGCCACCCATCCCTTGTGGGGGAGGGTGTTATTCAGTGGTTCCTTCAAGGTTTTTCCCTTAATGCTGAGTTCACCAGGTCAGGGAGAGTACTCCCATCTCCCATAGGGTCTCTTGAGGAATCCCAAATATCCAGAGAGACCATGTATACGGTGAAAGCTGGCAGTCCATTAAAAACACAACTAGGCCTCCTCCATCCTGTTTACGGACTCTCCAATACAGGCGAAAAAGGCACAAAGAATGTTGACTTGACTTGACTCCCTAATGCTCCCACATTGGAGATTCATAAAGAGCTTAGATGGATGGAGCTGGACCACCATGTGCTGTTAAGACTAGGAGTAAACCATGGGAGGGTTGTCAATAAATGAAAGTATCTCTTGTGGATTTGATTTTTACACAAATCTCTTGTGTGGGCTGTTGGTTGTGGCATGTATGTAGGATAACGGACCAATAAGAATTATCCTGTAAAGGCATAATTCAGATTATTTAACGTGGGGTTGCCATCAATATACTAAACAGAGTGTACACTTAAAAGTATGATTTTTCTGAGCCAGACCTTTTTTAGGTGGCTAAAATATCTTTTTTTGCTGACCCTGTCCAAAGCAGTTCATTGCTTAGCTTCTGTGCTGGTGCAGCTCTCTGCTCTCCAAACTGAGGGTGCACTTCATACAAACCCACATTAAATAATCCAAATTATCCCTTTAATACCTATAAAAAGTATAGCAAAAACACAGAAACATCTAGTAAGATTTTATGATCATCTCAGTAACCACCACTTTCCCATAAAGTGATCAGCTATCCTGCAAAACAGTCAGCAGGCACAGTGAGCAGGCCTGGAGTAGCTGTAAGAAAAAGTGAGCTTCCATCTAATTTCTAATGAGAGGCAAAGCTTTCATCATGTGACCACCCGAATCAGCTGACTTCCTCTGGAGGAGCAGTCAGGTGACTCGGCTGCTCGTCCCATAAGGTTACAGATGTCATGTGACCTCAACACTCCAGCTGTGGGGGGAGGGAGGGGGGGAAGAGGAAGGCGAGGGTGAGGAAGCAGTGCTGAAGAGTAAAGGACAGAGGAAGAGGAAAGCTTACCTTTGACAGGTCCGATGTATATTACCTCAGAGGCTAGGATGAAAAGAGAAAGAGTAAGAGAAAAGAAAGACAGGAAAAAGATGGAGGGAAGAAGTGGAATGGGAACAAACAACGTCAAGAGGACAGATTTAAGATACTGAAAACTCTATGAGGAGGACAGGAGGAAACAGAAAAGACAAAAGTGGAGAAACACAAGAATGGGGAGATCCGTGGCATTTCCACGGGCACTGCCAATGGCTCGCCTCAGAGTGGATGATGACTCAGTTTTACCCTCTTTCGCAGAGGGAGATCACCCTGGAACGACTAGTGAGGTTCAGTCGTTTCCATCCACCCATTCATAGCCATCCAGCACAGCATGACTGATTGAAAACACAGGCAAGGCGTTGGTCAACGTGACCCAGCCCTGCATGTATAAACTGCAGCACAAATAGAAAGTACTGGCTGTCTGAGGGATGTCATTCTCCATGCTGACAGCAGAGATAATTAGATACAACAGCAGGCACGACAAGATGTGGTGGGGCCCGGAGGGATCGATGGGACTGGCATCATGGCCAGTCATGACAACAGCTGAGGATTAGTAACATGGTTTTTATAACGAAATGACCAATTCTGTGGGGCACTTGACATGAGTGTGCAGACAGGCAGACACGGAGTTTCCTAAATGGTAGATTTAAGGGTGGAGGTTGAGGTTTTGGAAAAGGATTGCCCATCTTTAAGTAGAAATAATTGGTCATGAACTCCTTATGACCATAGTGTTTAAAATCCACCCATGTCAAGTGCTTCTGAGGTCACTGTACAGTCCAGTGTATACGTACTCGTACTGCATGCATCTGAGCAAATATATGAGGAATTTATTTCATATTATCTATTTGTTTTTCCAGCATTGTCAATTATAAACAACTCTGGAAAGACCTGCTAGAGGAGATTAGGCAGGCCAGCTATGTTCTACTTTATTTATTATGTATCATGTAATTTCTTTCGTTTTTATGTCTTTGTAACCTATTTTTGAAAAATGTTATATTATTAATTATTATTATTATCATTATTAAGGTATTAAAAAGAGGGTGAGGTAAAGGCCCTTTACCTGGGAGAAATTTATGTAAAAAAATATGATTAATGCTTCAACAATTATTTGCATTAATGATAAGTCAATTTGCTTAGAAAAAAGCCCAAAAAGTGCATAAAAAATCTGGTCACAACTTCCTGGTCCAAGGTGGTATTTTCCAGTGTCTTGTTTTGTCTGACCGACAATCTTAAACCCAAAGATATTCAGCTCACTATCACAGGAGACAATGATTTTGTTCAGTCTGTAGGCAAATACGATTTGTTTCTTAAACCAGAAGACAGACTATCAGTTTGAAATCTTCAAGCAGTCAGAGCATCCAGACTGAGATGCATCTGTAGAAATCCGATTGGAATCGCAATTCAAACCACCTACATGTGGGTTGGGGAAAAAAAAGAAAAAAAAAAAAAGAAAAAAAGAAACACATTTCATGTGTTTCTTTTTTGCCGTCCGACTTTTTAAAATCAATCCGGATACAATCTGGATATGCCAAAAAATGGATTTGGGCTGGAAGTCTGAACAAGTCCTATGAAAATCAGACACTTTCACATTTAAAAAGCTAGATTCCATGAATTTCTGCGATTTCTAGCTTGAAAACTTTCTGTTGACTGACTAATTGATTAATAAGTTAACCGCTGCAGCTCTAAATGTGATTAGAGTAATTCTGAAAGAACTCCTTCACTCAGTAAAAGCATGGTGAGCTACAGTAAGCCCTCCTTCATTTCATTTATATGGTGGTGTGGAGGAGTCTACAGAAGCAGTTGGCTGCACAGAGAAGTCTGTGGTTCGCTGCCTTTCTGCAAAGCCTTGTGATTTCTATCAGGAGACCTGAGCAAAGAGGTCAGCCTGTCTCCACAAGGGACGGAATCACGCCTTACAACTTGGCCATGAAACATACTCTCCAACTCTAGCATGTGATCTGATAGGGAGAACGCAGGAAGTGTGTGTCTGCTCGTGTGTGCGAGCTCCCACACAAGAGAGACACACAGGGAGAGTGGTGACAGTAAACAGATTCTGCACATTCCGTTGAAACTCTGTTTCTCTGCACCAACTAACAGTGTGACCACAGTCGCCCACTGAGAACAAAATGTAACGTAGCACCACCCCTGAAATGTAATGATGCAACTTTGGGTGTGATCGTCATATGCTGCTCATAAAAATTGGAAAGCTGCAGCTTTTTGCATTTTCTGTCACTCATTTTATTTTTGTATATAGGAAAATACAGTTGATACATAATCTACAGTTAGCTTCATAGTGAAGCTAATATAAGTTAATTTTAGTTAATTTTTTTGACTATGTTTACATGCAAACTCATTTTCCACTATTATCTCAAACATGACAATATTCAGAATTTGATACAGGTCATCTAAGCCATATTCTGTTTGGATATTCCTAATTAGGCCTTATTTCAAATATAGATTTTCCAATTAAGACGTGGGATATGCTGATGTTATTTGGGTTCAAGGATCATTCTTTGGACATACAGTACATTGAAATATGTGTCTCAAGTGGGGTTTCTACTGCAGTTTGCTACACATGGTCTCTTGCCTGGTTACAGTCAGCTCTGTGCATTGTAAAACAAGAGAGAAGAGGAGCTTGTACAAAAGTAAAAACACCATTTCTGGTCAGAAGGAGAAACACATCTACTTTTCAACATGAAACACTTGGATATCAACAGGTTTTTGGATGTGATACATATGCTGTCATAACATGTCAATACGTTAATTCGAGTATGCATGGTTTTTCCTGGGTCCAGACCCAGGACCAGTGTGAGGGACTGATGATTAGCCAATCAGCACCATGGGGCAGGATTAAAGCCATTATCAATCTGTGATCACCTGTGTGCCAGAACTGAGGAGGAGTAATAACATCAGTAGTGACTGCTGTAGACAAGACAGATGCTGCTATTGAGGCTGTTTTAAGTTGACTAAAGTAGAGACCTGTGTAGATGAGCTCAACTTGCTGTATAATAATTACTGAAAGGCTGTGTGTTGGGTTTGCTGCCACAGCAAAGAAATACAAAGCCTCTGTTTATGTAGGTATGTATGTATGTCTGGTTATGCAGCAGCAGAGCTAGCTAATTAGCCGCTACAAGCTACATGCAGTTATCTAATCTTGTTTGTTATTCTGCCAGCGGCTTCCAGTTCCAAACCATATTAGGGAGACCTCTGGTTTTAAGCTATTTTAATTGTTTTTAGCTGGACTTGTAGCTGCTAACTAGCTAATGTTAACTTTTCAAAGTGTGGACCCACTCTGCTGTGAAGAGTACATGAAGACACCATGTAACATTACAGGGACTTTTTTTCCTTTCTGTGGCAGCAAACAACACACAGCTCATTTATATGCTTTGTAGCTGACTAAAGTAACGTAACTACTGCTCACACATTCACTTTCTCACAAAACCACACTTTCAGGGGTAAAAACAAAACATGTTGGCATGGCAATGCAACAGTTTCACTTAAAATGACAGTGGTCTTGAGTGATTGGTTAGGGAAAATCAAATCAGCCCTCCTCCAGGGAAATCTGTTAGAGTGGAGGCTATGTCAGACTAAATATGAGTGAAATGGAGTGTAACAATGATAATATACAGTCTGATCTCAGGCTATGCATGTCCACATTTAAATGGTAATATTACAGGAATATTCATTTTCGTTAGCCATGTGAACAGCTTAATAAGAATACTGTTATTTTTGGACTATGGGTAAAAAAAAACGAATAGCTTGTGCATGTAAACATAGTCATTGATTGTTAAGCCCTCTTTCCACTCAGATGAGAGCGTCTCTGTGCATGCTGAGTCGAGTCTAAGGAGCCAGCGGACAGACCAGAGGCCGGGGCAGAAGAGACTTGAACCACACAAAGACTCCCATTCACCCTGTCTCATAGTGTTAGCAGTTTTGCTTCATGCTAACTCTGTGACAGCAGCGCAGCCTGTTTTGTTCTGCTCCTCCCTGCTCACATGGTTGTAACTCTCCCATCACTGGCAGAAGGAAGGAGGGAGGAGGGCCGGTATAACTGCAGTCGTGTAGCCTGGTTTGGGTTTAAAATGGCAGCGTGACCAACTATGTGTGGAATCTCAACCATTCTTCGTCCTCCCTGCCAAGGAATCGGGAGCCGAGCCGGGGCTGTAGATCCCATGCAGGCCTCAAACTCACACATTCATATTTGGTCACTAGAAGCAGAGGGTGCAGCAATCTGGAGTTATCTTTGTGGTTTTCGAACCACAAGTGCAATCAGACACAAAAAAGAATGGAGGACGCTCCATAACAGCTGGAGAAACCTGCTATTCAACCTGCTGCTTGAGGGACACAAGATGATTACTTTTCACAATGAAATACAAAAATAAAACCCTTTGCTCCATAATTATGTCAAAGTAGATCTTGAACCTAAAAACCTGAATGCACAGACTTCAGTCTGCATAAGCAAAATCTCTTAACTCATCAGTTTTTCAACATGTGAAGAGCAAAACTTAAATTTATCTCTTTTTTATTGAAAGAAAGATAGTTTTTTGGATCAAAGAATGTGAAAGGAGCACATTGGAGCCATAATGCTTCCTCTCCATGCAGGAGTTACTCTCCTTTCAGCTCACCTGATCCAGGGGTTAACAGCGGACCCTCCAGCTCGAGATCATCCTCCTCCGCCTCCTCCAACTTTTTCTTCTTCTTCTTGGGATCACGGGGCTTACGCAGTAGAGATAACTCCTCTGGGTGGCGGATATCTGGAGGGACAGAGAGCAAGAAAGTTCATTTGATGCCACATAAACACAAGCTTGCCTCACAACAAGTCACTACAAAACAAGTCATTTTGTGTTGTTTCAACTACAGGCTTCAAATAAACCACATGACCTCTCGCTAAGCCCGCAGACAACATAGCTGAATACAGACACGTTAAAGCAACTTAAATGGAAAGATGTATGAACATTTTTCACATTATAAGGAGAGCAAGCAAAAAAACAGATAAAGAAAAGAAAAACAAAGCAAACAAATACGAGGTCATTAGTTGATCAGTAAATCAAGGCAAATTTGCCTACTTTAAAAAAAATGTCACACGTGATACATACTGTACAATAGTTATGAAAGATTTGTCTCTTTCGCTAAATAAATACCATTTTAAACTGTTTTCTAACAGCCTATCTTTTTAATGTAGCGTATAGCACAACAGTAGGTAGAAGATGTTTGTGTTTTATTTCTGCAATCTCAATCAATTTCATCGCACACTGTGATAACAATATTTAACTCAGGTGTATTATCATTTCAACTGTGCAATATCAATATTTCCTATGTGCAATGGTGTAAATTCAACTGTTGAGTGTGTCTTTTTTATATTGTATATATTGTCTTGTTTTATTTATATGTTCCTGTTTCTCTATCGTTTCCATTTTCTCTTTGTTTAGATTTCCTCGTTTGTACTGATCATATTGTAGTTTATATTGTTCTTGTATTTCATCTTGTTTATATCAACCCTTTTTTGTATTTGCTTTTGTTTATATTGATCCTTTTTTTTTAATTTTTCCTCTCAATTGTTTCCTAATAATTGTGTACTGTTATTTATTGGTGCTGCTTTCTTTTCTTTTCCACTTTGTTGCTGTAACACTGCAAATTTTCCTTATCGTGGAACTAATAAAGGATCATCTTATTTTATCTTAACTTTTCAATATTGATAACGAGGTCAGCAGTCAGACAGTTTTTCTGAAGCCATAAGTTTTGTAATAGCCTTTTTATTTGATGTTAGCAAGATCTAAAAGGTAACTATGATCTTTACTGAAATACGTCCAAGATAGAGGGATGTGAATGCTGTACTGATACAGAAATACAGGATTTTTTAGATGATTTTGCCACTTCCTTCCAGAAAGTTTTGATGGAGGGTCAAGACCAAAAAAAATGATAAAATTGGAATGTAAAAAGTGGAAGAGTAAGAGAAAGTGAAGGGACAGCGGAGATGGGTAAGAACTGTAGACAGCTGTGCACATGAGGGGTGGAAAATTGCAAATCCCTTTTCTCAGG
Source organism: Lutjanus argentimaculatus (assembly GCA_034769285.1). Classification (NCBI taxonomy): domain Eukaryota; kingdom Metazoa; phylum Chordata; class Actinopteri; order Lutjaniformes; family Lutjanidae; genus Lutjanus; species Lutjanus argentimaculatus. The sequence continues at coordinate 22,346,934 of JAWZSL010000003.1, read as the reverse complement.
GCCCCAACAAATCTTGCTTTAACTGTAATCCCCAACTGAGACAGGGCAGACACAACCCCTATCTCCATCTTAGCCTCCTTATTCCTCCAACTTGTCCTCTCACACACACACATAAAAACAGTATTCAGATGCTGTGGGTGAGTAATAGGACAGCACATTTTCACAAAAACAACAAAAATTCAACCTTGAAGATAGTGAGATACTATAAATGAAATAAACAACCACATCCTAAATGTGTGTGATCTGTGTGCAGGACAGTAAAGACACCATACTGAATATAATGACTAAAACAGAGACGCTTCTCTCCCTTAGGGCTTGGAGGCCAGGGAACCATCACTCAGCACTGCAATGATGTTTTAAGATGGGATGCTTCTGATGTACTAGTGAGACAGCCAGAAAGTGTCAGGACTAGAATAGATGAAGCTCGTCTAGAAGCAAGCACATCTGGACCTTCAGCTGGATATGGTTTTCCCAAAATTCCATATAAATTAATTAAATGAGCTGATATTTGAGAGCTTTGTTTCATTATTTTCACTTTGATTTGTGCAGGACTGTTGTAAAAATGTTCATTTTCTCATATCCACTATAATAAATCTCTGATGAAGGATTGGTTGCAGACTGATTGAAGAGGTTGCGGAGGGTGTTGAGGAGAGCACGAGCAGAAGGGGAGAGAGAACGTCCTGGCTTGGTGAGAAAGCTTGTTTGGTTTGTGTAACTAAAGCAAAAGCATTCCAGGAGTTTTAAGAACTACCAGATGGGAGCTCACCCTCGGTCTCTCTACCTCCCTCCTCCCTCGTTCCCGGCTCTGCTGCAGCGGTGAAGCACAATCCCTGTGCCCTTATACAGCCATGTGAGTTGCAGGCGTGCTGCCGAGCTTTAGCCCCACTGAGCTGTGTGAAGAGGCCAAATACACACAGTGAAGTGTGTATCAAACTGTGCTTACGTGGGTAGGACTGAGTCTCGTTGAGGCACTGCAGAGGCATGTGGCATTTTACTACAATGTCACTTTCAGTGTTCAGCTCATGACCTTATTGTCAACAACAGGATCCATCTATCTGGATCGATATACCAATTCAGTGATCAACGACTAAATGTCATTGATTCAAAGTGAAAACACTGATCCATATCATCATCTTCACGGCCCGTCTATGTCGTTTATGTCCAAGTGCACCTCCTTCCTAAACACTCAAACAGTGCCAATGCCAGGCAGATAATGGCAAGAGGCCAAGAACAAGATGATGGTGATATTTTATCCCCTCTCGGGAACATATCATTAGTGTGGAAATATATGCAAACAATGCCGTTACAAGATAAACTACTCAGGAAACACGTTAAACCTGGCTGATCTCACTCGGCAGGCTGCTAACTTGTTGCTCTTGCTACAGCAATATTAACTGCTCAGTTTCAACAATGTTAGGCTGAAAAAATGTGCAGGCAGGCTGAAATTCAACTGTGCTATGACTTTAACCAGCGATGAGTGAGAAAAAGTATAAATATTATGTGTAAAAAGATCAGTCTGATACAACATTGGCTAACTAACATTCATCAACTGTTTCCATGTTATACACCTCTGTGGAGCAAAAGTGTGGCTCTAAAGCAAAGATTTTGGCCATAAAATCTTCATAAAACCATTACTCAATGTGACAAAAATCTATCTTCTATGACAGGTTTAGGATCAATTATCAGAAAAAGGGATTCAAAATACAAAAGCGGCTGTAAAAGTAATACTTGAGCCATCTCTAGTGGATCATTGTGCCTGGAAAACAAGAGAAGTAGGACATGGGTGGGTGGGGTAAATAAATTGACAGATACTGTATGTGTTTTTTATCACTCCCATGGAGGGAGTGGGGGTGTAGTCAATATGATGGAGATTTCAGGTCTGCTGAAGTATGAACACTATCAAAAATATAGAGATAAAGACGTCCAAACCAGGCTAAGGAGAAAATACAAAAAAACCTCCCTCCACTGGTATTTTTCAGACAGACAGATGAATGTTACAGTAAATCTCTGCTGACATACTCAGTTGAGTGCTGAATTGTATGTTTATAGTTGATAATTCAAGAATCATGATCTGGTGGGAAAAGACTGCTCCTACACTCACCACATACTTGTGGCTGGTGTCAGCGGGAGGAGGAGGAGGAAGGCTGAGTGATGGCTAGAGTCTGCTTACAAAAGCTTGGTGGATTTCCATTAGCAGAAATGACACCTTAGACAATAAGACCCCAATCTTCCATCGTGCAGACATGTGGCAGTAACCAGGCGTGGAGCCAGAAAGGAGAGAGGGGTTGACCGAGAGCCAGCTGCGCTTGCAAGATCTACTCCTTGGAACACATGATTCACTGCAGTGAGTAAGGCCAGCCGCAGAAGAATCACAAACACCGTCACAGTCTAATTTTACAGCGCTAAAGTTTACCGTACAAACAGTTTAAGACCCTACATGGACAAAAAAAAATTAAAGGAGGAGTGATTTCACCTTCTGTTTTCCCCCTGCATACTTCTCAAAGTTGTGAGGAGGTACTCATTCGGCTTCAAGGCTGACTGATCAATTCTTAGAAGAACATAAATGGAGGGTTTGTTCCAAGGAAGACTACACAAATGAGGGGTAAAAGATGACTCACATAGAGTGTCGGTCCAATGGGAAAAAGATAATAATGTGGATGGAGTGGATATTTTCTGTTTTAAAAATTTAGCCAATGAAAAGTACAATAAAATTAGATTTTTAGCATTTAGAGTTCAATGATGTTATGACTCATTACCGTCACATGAGCCACACAAATAGAGCACTTTAGCTATTTTTTGCTCTAATTTCAAAGGGCAGGTCCATTATGTTTTTGAGGATTTACATCATCCTGTAACTTCCTTATGTATTCAAATCTGTACAATCAAACTTTGGTCCAAAACGTATGTTTTAGCCATATGTGTAGCGCTGCTGGAGCGGACCACTGCTCTGCTACTTTATTTTCCTCCACGTTAGAAAATAGAATATTCACATGTAAAGAAAAAGGTTAGATGCGCTCAAATTGGTTCACAAACAGAGGAATCAGCCTGTCCAGTGCTTCTCAGAGTAGGGCCATTCTTGTGAGAGGGGAAACTTCAGATGGCTTGTCCAAAGTACCACCATAGCACACAGATACAGGCAAAAAGACTTTTATTGGAGGACTGATGTTGATGAGAGTGCCAATAAAAACAAATGGAACGGTTCAAAGTTGTCAATTTGAGAAATGAATGATGCAGACTCGCAGTCACAGCAGGAAAAGAGACAGAGAGAGAGAGAGCTCAAGGGGACTGGCTGCAATGTAATATTATCAACTACGGCTGCAAATTTTCCTTAACCAATAATTGAAATCCACAACTGATTAATCATTAAGAGTTAAAAAGGTACAAAATGAAAGTGTTTTTCTCATTTTTATTTTTTGCTAATTTTAACTCTATCCAAATAATGGCTCAGCCAGACAAAGCAATGCCAAATGAGGCACAATTACTGCTATTTCTAGACTATCAATTCATTATCAATTTAATGATCAATCATTAATATCCCTGTTCTTAACATGATAAAACTTCAACATTCAATCGTGTGGTCAGTAGTAGTTGACTGATGCATGTAAACTTGCCATTATAGGAACAGTGTGTAAATGACTTGAAATGTGCCACAAATTAAACATGTGCGTGCATGTGCGCATCAAAGATGCACCCTGGTAGCACTACACCTCTGGCTTCAGCATAATGTTATTTTCCTAAATCCCTCTAAAAACATTTTCCCCCATGACCTGACGCAGGTTTCTGCACAGTGACATTGCCACAAATAAACCCCCTTGGTTGAGTGTGAGTTTCCATTTGAAAAATCCAGAGAAGAACTCAGTGGCCCCTTCAGGAAAAATGACAGTTATTGACTTGAGCAATTTGTTAAGAATGTCAGAGGTTCAGAAGGCTAAAAAGGTGCTAAAAGGCCACTCAAAAAAAGATAATAATGCAGTTTAATTTAGGAGCTGGAGGTGAGGCCAAACCGCACTCCTCCTGTGTTATGACAACAGTGGCCAGCACACTCAGGCCAGTCCAGCAGACCACAGGGCGATGAGCCATAAAACTTCTGGACCAAAACGATGAAGCAACAGTCTCACACATATCTAAAAAGATTTCTGGAGGATAAAGCGCTCTGACTGACTCTCAACTGTCAATGTCAACTGTGTTGATTATGTCCTGTGATACTGACATCCTTTCCTGCCTGATCGTTGATTCTCTAGCCATTAATTTGTCTCACCGTAATGTTTCAGAGCAGTACAGACAAATACCACATGTTACACTATTGTTGCTGCCTTCATTGTGCCTAAGTTTTCCCACACATGGTAGCAAAGGAGTGCTGACAAAAAAACCCACAGTGCTTTAAGTGGAGCAGCCTGACTCTCGTTACCCTGAAGTGGTGCTTTGCTGAGAGAAGCAGCCTCATTTTTGTACCACCTCAGGCTCCACAGTCATGTGTTAGTCAGTTGTGAAGAGTACATTTTGTGTGCTGGCTCACAGGAAGACTGAAACAGCCTCCTGTCAGAGAGAGGAGGAGGAGGTCTATGTGTGTGTTTAATGTGTTGGAAGTGAGTCCAGGTTGTCTAGACGGGACAAGCTCCTGTCTGACTGTGACTCTTCACCGAGCAAATGAAGCCTGAGGAGCCAATTCAGTGCCATTCATTTTTTCATGACTACAGACCTGAACTTTTGCATTTCATGCAGCATTTTAGAACTGAAATAATTGATTAGTAAATAGTTGTCAGGGTAGAATAAGTAGGATTTGTCAGTTGTTTGTAAATACACCAGAAAGATAGTTGATTGTTGAGTCTCAGTCCCAGGACATCAAAGATCAAGAAAGTGTCCCAAGCACAGCAAAATAATAAGAAAATAAGAAAGCACAGGTAGAGGGTGGGGTCTCTATGGATGTAGGCACCACCACACACTTCTGGTGGGTCATGGGTGATGATTAAGAGGGATTATTTTTGTATGAGTCTATTAGGGTTCAACTTAATGTTTTTTTTCTACATGTCCGGTCGGGAAAATGCAATTCGTATGCCCAAAGTCAATTTTAACTTGCCCCTGTACACATTGCCGTATTTATTACCAGTTGTCAAATAACAAAAAGGACTGAAGTTGATTGTCATTTTTAATCTTGTGCTGCAATGTTCATAAAATGTCAGAAAGTAGTGAAAAACTTCCAAGATCCAGTGCAAGGTGATGTCGTTGATTGTCTTGTTTTTTCAGTCTAAAACCCAAAAGTATTCAGTTCAATATGGTAATAAACAGAAAAGTGGGAAATATCCATGTTTGAGAGGCTGAAGACAGAATTTTCTGCCACTTTTACGTGCAAAATTACTTAAAATCAATTTTTTTTTTAAACTTGTTAAAAAAACAAGTTACCTTTTTAACAAGTTAGTTTGCCCGAGATGGCATTTTACTCGCATTGTTTTTTGGGAAAATCCTGCATTGTTAATCCTTTAATCACTGTCATTTATCTAGCAAAAATGGCAAATATTTGTTGGTTTCTACTCCTCAAATGTAAATTTTTGCAGTTTTTCTCTGTTTTACATCACTGTAAGCTGAATATCTTTGGGTTGTTGACTGTTGGTCAGACAAAACAGGCCATTTTAAGATGTCAAATTGGGCTCCAGAATAAAAAAAAAAACAATCTGTAGCTTAATCGATAAGGAAAATAATCTTTTGTTGCAGCCCTACAGCATATCTGCACAGTGTCAGCTGGCACTATAAGACAATAAACACTCCAGACTTCAAAACTAATTCTCAGAATTGTTGACAAAGTTCAAAAATGTTATCTTGCGACTAAAAGTGGAAAATCCCTGATGATTTTATTCACCATCAAGTGAGTAGTGCAACACAGGATGTAAGAGCTGCCAAAAGGAACCAGAGGTCAAAACAGGAGTGGAACCGAGTGATTTTCATGTATTACAGTACATCAACCTTTTGCTGAGTCCTCTCAGTTCCCAGCCAGTCCAGATGGACTGTGTCTGTGTCAGGACACAGCTGCCATGGACATGGGAGAAGTACAGCGGGGATAATTGGTTTTATACTGCTAACTTAGAGTGTTATGTTGATTTTCTATGCTTTTCCACTGTATGGGATTGCTCACTGTCAGAGTGTGTGTTGTGCTAAAGAGAACGAAAAAAAGACAAAATAGAAAGTTTGAGGTAAAAACCTACTGTATGTCAATTAAGCCTGGCATGATAGGCTTATCTCCAGATTCAACACTAGCGCAATACTTGGGTGCCGATTCGATATGTATTGTGATTTGATATGGATTTATTGCCCTTTTTTTTTTTTTTTTGCTTTTATTAACACTAGACAACACATACCACATCAGCCAGTCTGTGTATTTTATTTCAGAAGCATCAGTGCTATTCTGCTAGCAAATAAAATACTTTTTGAAGTAAACTTTAGCTGTTCTTGCTTATTAAGACAGTGCCATGAGATAATAATTAACAAAATGTCAGGCCAAAATGAAAGACCAACTGGGAACTGAGTTCAGGTTTTGACCCTCTGCGCTCGCTGTAGTTAGGCAGTGAGAGTTGAAGTCAGAGCAACAGATTAAGTCAGCAGCTATTAGTTTGTTTCCTCTGATCATAGGAAATACATGCCTGAAAGCATGAACGCACATGTTGTTTTATGTTAAGTATGTGAAGTAAAATGTATCTGTTTATTAAAATAATGTCACAGCAACTGCAATGCTAATTTATGTTAGCATGTTAAAGAGAATTCCAATTACCATGTGTAGTGGCATTGAGAAATGGACTAAGCACTAGTTATTTATAAAATTGATTCAGCGATAATAAATAAATGATTCAGGAGCTGCAAAAAAAGGATCGTGATACTTTAGAGACTCACTTTTTTCCACCCTCTAATGTTTATTATTACAAAATAACAGACAGAAGGCTGACAACATAATATCATTTTTAAACTGTAGAGTGTAATAAACTGTAGCGTGATTAATACACTTGTTTTGAAACAGGAAATGGCTTCTGTGTGACCATATGACCGGACACACCGAGCAAAAAATACAATTATAAATAAATAAATAAATTAGTATGAGAAAGAGAACAGGAGCCACTAGTGAAGTATAAATCTCCACTGACTATCTTCCAGTATGCTTGTCCCTCCCTTTCTGCTGTCTGGAATGAAGGCCAGTTGGACAGGCCTCATCTCTTCCTGTCCCCTCTGATTCTCTATGCTGAGCAGCTCACAGAAGAGTCAGCAGAAAATATGCACAGGAAATTGTAAAACTCAAAGTTGCCCAGATAACAAAAAATGAAATGCTTCCAGGGCAGAGCAGCTGTAAGTCAGCTAAGTCAGCTGTCATAGCCACAGTTACAGTTAACGACTTTCCAACTTTCCTTATCCTAAGTTCTGCTTTTTGCAAACAATAATGCAGAGTGATACAAATACAACAGTAAAGGCATGTCACACTGAGGGGCCCTTCTCAGCCACCGTACATCATGCTACATACTGGCACGCGTCAGCCAAAAGCAATTTGTCCTGAATTTCTGCAAAGCTGAAATAGATTTATTACAGAAGCAGCAGACACATTCCTAACGAGGCCTGGCTGAGAGAAAGACTACAGGCCTGTTTCTCCCCCACCCCCCTGCCTCTGCTTTCCAAAACAGCCTCTTTGTATATTTACACAAAATAAAATGTCCCGTTTGTTCTTTTCATTTCATAGAACTGCTCTGCAGACCCCGCAGAAAAAAAAAGCTCCATTCCTGTTAAATTGAAAACAAGTTCGAGTGCTACCTGTAGAGGCCAATAAAAATAGCAGAGCTGCCACTGGGGCTCCTGATCCTGCCTGTTGAACACAGTCCAGTGACAAAGACACAACAGGTGTGCTACGACCCTGCCTGATGGAGGGATTTAAATTGGTGGGGGTTCTTCGAACCTGCAAACCCTGCTGGAGACAGTGACTAAGAGGCAGGGGCAAGGGGCGAGGTCTCAGCCGAGGAAGTGGGCGTTAGCAGGTCAGAGGTCACTGAGGTCTGGTGTGTGTGACCTCTGACATGGCTGTGACAGGACAGGGTGGTGCCAGCGATGGAAGATATCGATAGTGTCTGACCCCTGGGTACAACCTACACCATGGGGGACAGTTAAATCTGGATACTTGGACATGATGTTGATAGGGATGTGCACAATTAGCCAACTACGCAATTGAACACTGCTACCCTTGATAGTCAGCACCAGAAATACTAGTCAGTTAAACAAAGTATTATTTTATTAATTTGCAACACCAGTTAACGGATGTTGCACAGCCACCCACCACCAGCCACGTGCACAAAAACTAAAGGCAGATTTTCCAAGTTCAGAATAAATCCACAGGAAGCATATGACAGTTATTGGAACGAGTTTGGTAGGGCCCTGTGGTCCAGTCTAGATGTTATATAGGGTGGTGAATGTACAGTGAGGGATTCATGGATGAAAAGACAGGTGTTTATTACACCTCTGTAGCAGAGAGGACCAACCAACTTAATTATGCAGAATGCAATGCTGAGAATCATAGGGATTTCAGGTAATGAAATCTGAGCGCAGAATGATAAACTAAAGTCTAGAGGTTTAAGAGTGGAAGTGCCAGCGTCAACATAATCTAGGATTAATAGAAAACTATACTTTTCCTACAATTCAAAGTGAAGCTGGATCAGTTTCTAAACAAAAATAAGAGTTTTGCTGCCGTCTGGTGATCAGATTTTGGCAGTATTTAGATCTAGAAAATTAAAGTAAGGTTTTATAGAGGTTGTGCCAGACATATAACCACTTGACTGGATCAATGTGTGACCACATTCAACACAGGTATGGACATGAACCTGCAAGGAGAGCAGGCTGTGGGTGCTAGTACTGCTAATGTTAGCCACACTTGGCCAACCAATACGACATAATTTTCTGAATGTTTCTTACTTCTAGACTCTACGACACTTGTAGACTGGATGACTGCTTTAAATTTTAATTTGCGCTTGACTGCTATGCCATTGTTAGACTATTGAGTTCTGACCTGCAAAAAGCAGCCAGCCCCCCTTTTAGGGAAGGTGGCCTTGTTTAATCTGAGGCCTCATTACATAAACTAAGTCTGATATCCTATTTTTTCTCTGTTTAGGATGCTATTTAGGATTTTTAGCATTACAGAAACATGTTTCCTAACTGCATTTAAGGAAAAAAATGCCATCTTAACTTAGGATAGGAATTTAGTTACTTAATTTAGTTTAGAACCATCCTAATTAAAGAATGAACACCCGACTTTTCCATTTGCAACATAGCTTGCCAGTGACAAGTGAAGTGAGACACCTGTTGTCAAGGATACAGGCAGTCTCATGTACATCCTAAGCACCGATACAGACATACACACAGACAGGATGTGTGCAGATTGAAGAATCAAGTTTACCACTCTAATTGGGATTTTCTAAGTTAAGATAAGATACAGGGTCTGAGAAAGGATAGGACACAGCAGTGTGTCTGTTTCTGTAATAGGAAGACAGGATTTTTCCTATCTTGGAAACCAAAGATAGGACAAGCACCTCGGATTTTGTTCTGTAATGAGGCCCCTGAACCCTAATATGTGACATAGACTGGAGTGTGTGGCACCCCTGGTATGAAAGACAGTGAGCAAGAGTGCAAGTTATTTACATGTACATGTATTTGTACTTTGGTGTGTGTCTGTGTTATAAGCCTGGGACAGATTGATAATCTCTGTTTACTAAACATTACTGTGAGACCGATGGAGCCCATGTTCCAAGGACACGACTCCAGAGCCAACAGTGGACTACCAGTCTGCAGACGTGACTCCAGCATGCAGAGCTCAGAGCATGTTTAATAAACACAACAAATTGCCAGGGATGAAAACAAAGTGAGAGGAAGGACATGATTAACCAAGTTTGATGTCGAACATTTCCAGAAACTTTCCAAAAATAGTCTTACAGGAAAACGTTTTTAGGTTCAACAGGATGAGCACCTTTAGCAGGGCTACATAGACTGGACCACCAGTCTACACTCATTCCAATAACTCTTTGCCAATCAGTCACACCTCATCTCACATTTGCTTCATGACTGTTTTCCACATTTCCACTTAAACTGTGAAGGCTGCACACGAGTCAATCGTTCCACTTACTGAAAGTTTTGCAGATGTCAGACACGGCCTTGAAGACGCGGTCCGAGAAGTTGACCTTGACCTTCATGTGCTTCATGTTGGGCAGCTGGAGGCGCAGTAGCTTGTGCTGCGGCGTGAAAAGCAGCCTGGCGTCGGCCTGGATGCCGTACTTGTCCAACGTCCAGTGGGTTTTCAGCAGCCATGTCTTTTTCTTCTCCCACCACAAAGCATGGTCTGACCAGTCCTTCTTCACATCTACAAAGGGGAGAAAACAGGAGAGGCGGGTGAGTTTTAGTAATAACGGCAAAGATGCAAAGATTGAGCGGCTGAATTGCATGGCTATTACAGGTTTAATCTCGGAAAACAGGATTCCTGGAAATGCCCATCATAACCACTTCCGATTTCCCAGGAAGTAACAGTAAAACAGGATGAAAGTTTTTAAAACATTTGGAATATATTTAGATAATATGTGGGCCTAGTTTACTTGCTTAAAACATATTCAGTCTGACCAAAAAGACAGATGTTTTTGTGAACATCTGGGGCATGCAGGATGTGCTCTGTTCAGCCAGAGAGAACACTTTGGTTCTGATTTTTTTTTTTTTTTTTCTTTTTTCTGTTCTGTACTTTTTTGCATGATTTGTCTTGTAACTTTTGATAACTACAGAACTGGTCTAAACAAAATTACCTAAAAATAAAGGTCTATTTTAAGATTCATATTCAACAGCTGTGTGTCCAGGTGGAGCACACTGAAAGTGTTCATTAAGAATTTATTAAAAACAAAGCCCCATGCATTCAAATACTTCAGACCATTAATGCAGTTAGTACAGTAACCTGTTGGCTCTACCATCTAAATAAGGCTAACACAGCACAATTTCTGACACCAGCTTTGTATGGAAATACTTCAAAAGACTGAACAACGAAGATGCAAAGTGTGCATTCTGTGAATGAGGTTAAACAAGTGGTTTGCTGCCCGTCTCAGAGCTTTGCTCTTTAATCTCGAGTGAGCACTGACTTAAAAAGAATTGTAAAATATCAGACAGATGGACAGACCACAGGCTGAACTTGGCATTTCATCCTTGCAGCTATGGCAAAGTTCAAGCTGCAAGTACAGTTATATTACATTCATATGAATATGAAAACTTTACTGTCCATGACATGGATATCATCTCAGCCAATGCAATAATAAAAAATAAAACTTACAAAATAACAGGACACACATAATCTCAGCATACAAATTCCTAAAAATTCTCACACACAACTCATAATACTCGTGTTTACACTATAAACAATATCACATAAACCTGCAGCAAAGTCAGATGATATTAAAGTCTCCTGGCTTCACTAGAGGTCTCAGCAACAGCAGGAGTTCACGTGTTTAGGTGAGGATGCTGTGATTTTTTCTGTAGAAGTCTCGCCCTTCATTAATCAGGGGGCGCACAGCCAGCCACAGTATTATACCAGGGTTAATCTTCATTTTGCCAGCACAAATCACTTTAAAAAATGTGACAAATGCACAAACAAATGTTTAATGTTGATTAATACAAATTGCATTCTTCTTCCTTAATAATTATAAATACCACCAAATAATACAGCTATGCGGTCAAGTTGAGGACCCATTTTTCTCCTTGTTGCATTTGGTGTTGCTTGAAATGTGACCAATATGTTTTCAGTGTAGCTAAAGTTATACCTTAAAAACAAGTGCATTTCCCAGGATTCCCAGGATAGTGTGCTTCTCTTCTTGAGATAGAAGATGTGAAATTTCCATGAAAATTATTAACCCTGCTATATTAAGTGACATACAGCAAGGCTAAGATATTGCTGGCAAAAGGAAAGTGTAACTAGAGTGCTCAGTCTGTATCCATCACACTATACTGACCTGAGCTCACCAAATATGTCCCTCCAGGGCAAAGGGTCACATTTTGGGTGAAGAGGGGGCACAGAAAAGGATTGCACAGGGGTGGCGAAGTCAAAGTGAGAGGGAGGAGATGAGTGAGTGCGTGAAAGACGTGGCTGTTTGTGTGAGACTGTGGGGATATCAGGTTCATACCTCCCTCTTTGTTCCAAAGTCATACTGTGATCCCTCTAAAGCAGACACAAGCCACCCAAAACCCCACATAGCTCCCAGGCTTTTGCTCCGCAGGGGCTCAGCACAATGGGGACGGACCTGTGGTCTCATGGTGTGTGTGTCTGACTTCAAGGGAGAAGGTGAAAACCGCAGGGATTTAAGGGAACTCAAAGCAGCTGCTTGTGCAGATCACCTTGCTCTGGTTTCTATATGAGCAGCATTGTAAAGGGCTGAACTTGTGTTTGAGCTCCAAATCACTTCACAACAAAAGGTAAAATGCATTCAAAGAGAGAGTAAGAGCGAATTTGCATCCATTTCTTATCTATTTATCACCTTACTGGGACACATTCACAAAATAAATAAGTATCTAAGATAAATAGCAGGCCAACTAGCTTTTAAAGTGTTAAAAAATTATTTATTAGTTGATTTTTTTTTACCCTGTACTATACAGGGTTACTTTATGTTTAGTATAAATGCCATAGTGGTCTATAATAGTTAAGATGGAGTGAACAGGCCTGTAGTTTTTATCCTATTATACTTTCAGATGTTCCCCTGGAGTAGTGATGTCATTACTCCGGCATTAGTCCAGGAAGGCACTTCCCAAAACGGTGTCTCATTTCCTCCACCCACATACACCATCATCGCTTCTCCAGCCTATCCTCTGTCTCTCTCCCTCTCAGAGTCGCTGTGTCCAGACACAGACGTCAGTTTGCTCAGTCATCCTTTAATCAAAGCAGTCGATCTGAACTGTTTCAACTTATAAACAGCTGTGGCAGCAAGCCTGTTTAAAAGACATGTGCAGAGATCTATAAAAAATGACATCATCTACAGTAGAATCATGGCCAGACAATAAATATACCAAAATGCAAAAAACAGTCAGCTAGATGACAAGAATAGCATAAATATACTGGGTATTATATACATACATATATATATATATATATATATATATATACACACACACACACACACACACATATATATATACATATATATATATATAATATATATATATATATATATATATATAATATATATAATAATATATATATGTATGTTACATATAATATTTAGGTTTGCCATTTTAACAGTTATGGAAAGGTGTTTTTGCTAACCAGAGACCTGCTGATTCCGATTTCAGCCAACTCCAATTTTCTTTCTAAGAACTAGTTGACAGCAAATGTTTAACACTTCTCCTTCAATGATTACTCAAGTATCAAGATGGTTGAGGATTAATATTTTGCTGATAGACAGATTAATCAACAGATGTTTCAGCAGCGTCTTACTGATGACTAAATAGAAATGAATCAAAATATCTGTGCTTTAGGTCCAGAAATCACTGTAATGAGGATGAACGACTGCCGAATACTCCTGAGTAGGGGTGGGTAGATACTGCTTATCGATATTCTTATAATTTGGTGTAATAAATGAAAACATGACATGAAAGTAACAAGTTAAATTGTTTCCCGAGTTTGTTATATCTAGGCGCATTTTCATCAGATTTAGTAAAGTGCAGCCACACTTTTTAACATTTTGCCCTGTTTGCCGTTTATGTAATGTTATATAAATACCAATAGCAGTACTCCAGAAGCTTATCAATAGTTCGATACAGAACTGGTATCTGTTTGGTACCCGTTTTCTATACCATATCGTATTCCTGAGGTTAAAAACAGGCAAGAGCTGCATTTTGACCCTAATTCAGAAGCGCATCTACTTTATATTTAAGGCTGGAGGCACATAATCTAAATGTAGCATCAGCATATTTCATCCACTTATTACACAAGGAAGGTCACAGCTACAATTACTTACTGATACATGGAAAGCAAACAGCGGAGTGCAGACACACATCAGAATGGCAATTTGGAATTTTTTCCATTGAAATCCAACACTGACGCACACTGCTTCTGCTCATTCTGAAAGGAATATGGTAACAATTTTAAAAATCCAGGGGAACGATTTTGAATGTTGCTCTAGGCTGACCTCCTCCATATGTCAAACAGCTGGGTGCCATGGTAACCTAAACCTTGAGTGGCCTTCTTTTTCCATGCGGTGCCATTGTTTCCCCTGACCTCAACTTTACATAGGGGCACCCATATGCATTGTTGACACTCTCCTGCTGATCCTGTCTAAAAGTTGAATAATTAGGATTAGCGGGTGAGTAGGTGAAACAACAGATTGGCTGCTGTAATGTGTGTAAAGCAAACTGGAATGAGGAAGAGATTATACTGGTGATTAGGATGGCAAGGGAAGTTTGAGAAGAGGAGTGACCACCAGCATCTCAATGCAGATGTCATTGTGAAGGCCTAGGACTGTGTGAATTGATCTGTGTGGGGGAGTTGTTTGTCAAGCTGTTGGGTTTTATACTGTTTATTCGGGGGGGGGGGGGGGGGCGCGCCTTGGTACTTGAGTGAAAACATTCCAAGCTTTCTTTCTAAGTCCCTCTCTGAGTTGCTTAAGCAGCATGAGGTCTGGCTGTCATCGCTCCGTTCTAATGCCTCAGCTGTGCAGGACACAACTTCATTGCTACCATCATAGAAACTGCTCTCTTACAGGGATAGTTTGGCTGATTTGATGTGGGGTTGACAGTGTATTAGCTACAGTATATGCTGGTCAGCATGCCCCCAGTTAGGAGAAGCAGATAAGAGTACCAGCACAGAAGATAAGCAATGTACTGCTGTGGACAGGATCAGCAAAAAAAGGTATTTTAACCACCTAAAAAAGGCCCCACCTAAAAAAACAAATAAATGATATCAACCCTATTTTTAGATTTTTTTCAACACTTTACCTTAGCATTAGACTTCCTTTTCTGATGGGAACCCACTGTTATACAAGCCAAATATCACAGGAAAGGCTAATGGCAAAGTAAAGGGGTGAAAACATTATAATTTAGCGTTAAATAATCAAAATATTGTTCTCTTTCCAAACCACACTCCATGGGTTGCTGGTTTACCACTACCTTCACTGGTTACTTTGGTTGTGTTATTGTGTAACTTTGGTATTTTCAAAGATTAGTTTGAATTCACCAAAGTCATACAATAACAAAAAACTAGCTGACTTGAGGCAGTGATAGATGAGCAACTCCCTTGTTCAGCAAGGTAAAATACCTAATTTTTGAGTACGGACTTTGGTTGATTTGGAGAGACATATTTGGCTCAAGCTGTATAATGGCAGTTTCCGGTCAGTGGCTGTCTGGTAAGTAAAGCTGTGAATATAATCTTAAGAAGCATCAAATAAGGCAAACATTGCTCTCTCCAAACCAACCACACTACTACTGGCTCAATCAGTTCGTTTGTTTGTGTTATTGTGTGACTTTGATGTTTTAAAAGGTTAGTTCGTATAACACAAACGAACTAACTGATAGAGGCAGCTGCAGACCAGCAAACCCCTTGTTCTGCAAGGTAAAATGACTGATTTCACCTGTAGAATGTGGTTGGTTTGGAGAGAATGATATTTGACTTATATAACAGCAGTTTCCCATCAGAAAAGTGGTCGCAATGTAAAGCTGTAAAAATATTCAAAATATAGTGTACACTTAAACTGATATTTATTTTTTAAGTAGACATTTTTTAAGTGGCCAAGTGTTTTTTTGTTGCTGACCCTGTCCACAGCAGTACATTGCTTTGCATCCATGTTGGTGTCCCTCTGCTTCTCCAAACTGCCGATGTGCCGACCTCCATGTACTCTAGCTAATACACTGATAAGTACCTCATACAACCCTGCTTCACATAAAACAAACTATTCCTTTACGTGTGCTGCAGCTATTAAAAGCTGAAATAATGAGAGGGAGCACGGAGAGGAAAATTGAAAATAGACCTGCATATATTTTCATAACTCTGCTGCTCACAGTTTTTCCTCTTACAACCTTGTAATTTCTGGTGTCTGGGAGCAATGCAGAATAGCTAGCATTAACATTTGGCACTCAGGTCTTCACCACAGACCACACTCTATAGAACCGTCCTCATACTCAGCATGCACAGCCACCATACAGTCTGTGGCGAGGCATGAATGCACGTCTTGGCTGGTCCCCGTTACCCTCAACACGCTCTCAATGGGCCCTGCTCCACTGTTTCCTTATTGCCGCCCACCGCCAAAAAACCTTAACGGACATAGTCTTTCCTTCTGCTTGCTTGTGTCAGTGGTTCGATGTGTTGTGATTGGACGACGGGCAGCTCGGGTAGGCGTCCATTGGGTTCTTTCAGCAACAAGGTGGTAACTCTATCCACAGAGAGGGAGGGAGGGAGGGCCAATGGCATCTCCAAGCTAAAAATACAGCCTGCCAAGCCTGACGTAATGCAGCAGCCAGAGGAGCGGGGGCCTAAGTAATTGGGTGCATTAAATGTGGGCCCACAGAGTGATATGTGTGTGTATATGTGTGTGTGTGTGTGTGTGTGTGCACGCGCGCACGAGGAGGGCCTGAAAGACAAGGGGAGGGGAAACTGAATGGGAAAACCATGTTTTATGACCTCTGCAGGACGTGAAAGATGATACAGAGATTGTGTGCACAGGTTTGGGGATTTGTCGGAGGGGAGGGTGTTCTTATCCATCCATTAACTACATTAGCTGTGTGTGTTTGCGCGTGTGTGTTCTTTAACAAGCTAAATTAATCCATAAATTCTGTCAAACTGAGTTATTTTCATTCACCACCATCACCACCACGACAGCTCCCGAGACCAAGACCACTTCCTCGGCTTTGTGCACCAGATACCGCAGCGAGAAATACGACTTTACAAAGACATATGGGGTATTTTACAAAGCAATTAAGCAAAAAAGCAAAGAGAAAACTGTGAATTTATGCTTAAAATGTTGCACATTGGGCAAAAATGTACCCAATTTGCAGGGCTTTCATTTAGATAATACAGGAAACTGAATTCTTCCTCCCATAACTCCCCTTTGCTCTCTCCATCCCTCCCCTGCTTGTCAGAAGAGTATCTGTGGTGTTTACATTAGGAGGCTAGCTATGTTTATGGAGGCCTTTCTGTGAGGGGGAGGGGACGGGACGACAGAGGAGAGGATGAGAAAGAAGGAATAAGAGACAGGGCATGAAAGGGAGAGATGAGAAGGATGAGCAGAGGACACGGAGGGAGGAGCTCGTGAGACAGAGCAAGCCAAAACAAGCGCGAGGAAGTGGAAAGTCAGAATTTAAGTCTGCAAGCCAAAAATACTAAACATATACCATTTCAAATTTTATCTCCTGCATAAAATTTAATTGCCTTCACGTCAGATGGTAAAGATTTCTGCAGCTGAGTAGACATTTACTTGTTGCTAACACACATTTGCGCACAAACACACAGATTTGGTAGCTGATGATAGACACTTTCAGCTGTTGGCAGGGCTGGGTTTTATTTCAAAGAATTACAATACCAGTTCCAATACCAGTACCCTTAAAGCGATACCAATAGAGTACTTTATTCAGTACCTATTTTTTTTTTCAACCTCCGTCCTTTTGAATGTTTTGGTGGCATCTTGGAATCTCTCAGTGTAGTAGTGGGGCAATAACATGTTGCAATAGACTGAACAATGCTTGTGGTGATTGGCTGCAAGCAAAACCATACAAATAGTCTTTTTTTCTAGATCTGGGTACAAAAAAGCTCTAATGCAGGTATCGTTTGACTGGAGAGGTTTTGATACTACTTCGTACTGGGTTATTTCAGTTAAAAGGTACTGATACTGATACTGCTTTGTGATTTTGACAGTTCTGTAAGACATTACAGTCAAATCTGAACATAGAGATGGCTAAGTGTAATTAAGTAGAATCAAGTACAATACACACTGACTCATGAGTTGATTTTCTGATTAAAACGCTGATAATAAATGCTAAATGAGAAAATTCATAATATTTTCAATTTCTGAGAATTGTACAACCTGTGGTCCTACCATGATGTGACAAGGGTTGTAACTGACAATTATTTACATGATCTTATTATAATCTGGTCTATAAAAATGCCAGAAAACAACGAAAAGTGTCCATCACAGTTTTCTGCATAATAAATATTATATTGTGCCTATGTAGCGCTCTCAAAACACATATTGTCCTATTTGACCAGTAGCATTTGGTTATGACCTCTCAGATCTGCTAGGCCTCTTGAGAGCAACACCTCTTCCCTTTACTCTCTGACTGCTTTGACGGGGAGAAGGGTTTTCCAGATGATTTCCAGTCCAAAATCCAAACATATTCCATTTACTATCACATAAGGGTAAGAATGGCAGCAAATCCCTACACGTGACAATCAAGTCTTTGGAAATTCAGCTCTAAAACAGACTTAACATGACTTAACATGATCAACTAATAGATTAATCAAGTAATCATTGTAGCTGCAGATGAAAAATCCTCGTTGTTGCGTGTGCACTCAATGATTCATTCACTCTTTATTAGGCACCAGCAAAGCAGTGACAGTCAGCTGACGCTTGAAGCAAAATTCATCTCCAGCATCACTGATGGAGGTGATTTAAGAGCGGACACACTTACAATCAGGACTTTTCTCTGAAAATGTTTTTCATGAGCTGTCGCAGCCACGCTGTTAACCATCAGTGATAACCACGGCCACGCAGTGCACGGCTTTGTCATTTTCAGCCACCAGCTGATAAAAACATTACAGCTGGGTGAGGCTGGTCATGCTGTTTCCTTGGTGACTCCTGGCTGACGCCGCGGGGGCAGTGGAGCGAGGCGACGATTTGTTTTCATACACAACAAAGACGCAGAGCTGAAAGTCTTATTCTCTCTATGACACACACACTTTATCCTCCTCTCTACAACATGAAAGCCCCTCTCTTTCTAAATATATTCCCTGACTGAAGCAGGGCGAAGGTTGGTATTGACAAGCAAAGATACAGGAAGCAACTGTTCTGCATGGTCCTTAAATTAGATCTACTGTAAATGGGCTTTAGGCACTCACTCACGCTAGACAGCATTCACCAACATGTACACAACATGTTCAACAGAGACAGGTGATGACAATATCTGTATGGCAGACATGAGATAGAGAGTCACATGAGATAACAGTAGCAGATTGAAGTGATACAGTGAATTCAACAATACCTTGACTTTTTGTAAAGACAATGTATGCGGCATTAAGTAGACACTATCACTCTGCGTCAGTCACAGACAGAAGTGACAGCAGACAAACTCGTTTCTGGACTTGTGACAAATGATCAGATAACAAGTTAAATCCAGAGGTCACACTTACATCTGTTCCTTCTAGAACACAACCAAGAGTGAGTAATACTGGCAACACATCATTTTCCCCATAAAGATGAAATCATTGGCTAATATTTTCATCTATTCCAGCTGTGTCCTTCGGGTATTTGCTAACCAATACCATTAAAACTCAAGTGGTTTCTATTGACAACCTGAGTTGAACGAGGTTAGCTGAGCTTATTTCTGTCAGCTAATATACAACAGCTCAGCTTCTCGCCAATAGTCAATCAATTGGGCCATTTATCACAGGTATTAAATATGCAACACACAGCGACTTAAGACTCAGAGTCTGCAAAGCTTGAACCCTTTCAAGCAGTCAAACATTACCTGACAAATCATTTGGACAAAGGGACACTTAATGCTGCCATTAAAGCTTTTTAGGCTGCAGAAATAAGAGAACAAAAGGTTCATTGAGGTCAGTGATACACAGAGATCCTTTAAGGTCATGGCTGGCCTAAAAGGAGTCAGGGGATGTTGTGACAGATATCGATTCACTTCAAAAGTGTTGTACTTCCATGACCGAGCCAGTCTCATTCTACCACCACACCAAATTTTTTCTCAAATTTAACACTTTAAAGTTTATTTGCTTAAATGCCAGTGCAGACTCGCCAACAAATCTTTATCAGTTTCTTCTCGAAAACCAAATTAACCACTCTTTACATCTGCATTAAATGTGATCCACTGCACAGAACTTACTTAAAAAGAAAATACATCACTTTTAAAGCTTGTTTGTCCGTCACTTGTGTTATTTCCTTTTGCCAAAACAATGGTGAAAAACACCGGGAGAAAGAGAATGCAAGGAAATATGTTTTCATTAAAACAAAATTATGACTGGTGTTTTAACCGCATGTCAAATTAATCATAGCACACAAGTCAAAATTGCCTTATATGTTTTGATATGACCGGTACTCCACATAAAAAAAACACAAAAAACACCAGGTTACATCATGGGACCAACAACGTCACTTCACCTGTTTTCACCTAAGAGGAGAGAAACTGCGCAACTTAAGTACAGTTAAAGCTCTCACACTAGGCTGAGATGAAACAAGTCCACATAAATCTGATAAATAGCCCACAATTAACAAAATATTTTGTTTCTTCCATGGGGGTGAGGAGTCCTGTAAGGGAAACACTGCACATACAGGCAGGCGAATCCAACCCAAATCTAAATATCTTCTATTTTCTGGAGAAAAAGTTGCATAACATAAGATGCTGTCTGATCAGACAACAAACACACACAGTGACACAAACCAAAAACCTGCTCATCTGTCTATAACCTAAATAATAATACAAGTATCACTCAAGTTGTCTATCTGAGATTTGAAGCTTTGGTGCATCACTTTGCAAGAACAAAGGTCTGCAGGTGAAGACGTGGAGTCGGAATCAGGCTCTATACCCACTAAAAGACAATAAGGACATTTCCTCAGAGTGGAGTGAATATCTAAAATCTTAACAGGAAATTTAGGAACATCCAGCCTGTTACAGTAAGAAGAGAGTGCAACAGTGCTGTCTTTGATGCATTAGGAGAGGCCAGGGGCCTGTTAGAGGAAACCTCCTTAGAGACAGATAGTTTGTATCCATTTGTGTCATTTTCCAAACACAGCAAAACAGTGGGGGTACTCCCCCTCCGCCCTGACACAGCTTGATACAATTAGGTGTTCAGGGACCCAGTGGAATAATGACATTACAAAGAAACTCTGGGACTAAGATCAATGGAGCAGATAGACAATATTCATCTGTCCTTCTATCCATGTATGCATCCTGCCAGACGTCCCCTCAGGACGTTGATAAGACGTCCCACTGATGCCTCTGTGAGTTCAACAGGAAGCTCAGATGCTCCCCAGCTTCAGGCTGCATTTCTCTAGAAACCCTGAAGTAAACTTATATGGTTAAGTGACTCTCTCCTCTGAGTACTAGAGGCTGCTTCCAGGTTAAACATTTGGGCAATACATAGCAGGGCTGAAACAAATACCCGATTTATTAGTTAATGAAGAGACTATTCTGATCACCCAGAAATCACTTTCAAGTACAAAGACAATTTTTTTTTCTAGTTACAGCTGCTTTTCTCTGTTTCTTTTTTATTTTCAATTGTATATTTAGCATTTTGTTTGACTACAGGCAGAAAAAATGAGCAATTTTAACATATTTTTTTCCTTTTTTCATCTTTTTGAGATATTTTTGCACCTGCTGTGGAGCAAGCTTTCAGTATCGATTAATCTATTGATCATTTTCTCAACTAATTTATTAGTTGTTTAGTCCATAAAATGTCAAAAAATGTTGAAAATTGATTAATCGATATTTTTTTTTAGTTGATAATTAATAAAATTCAAAATAAACATGTTTTTCTCATCTTTTCTCTCATTGTCAGTTTTCTCATTTTGAGCTTAAGTTTCCCAATTCAAAATATGATTCTGCCAGACAAAGCAACATTTTGATTCTTTATGTCGATTAATGATTAATCATTAACATTCCTATCCACAACAATAGCTGCACAATTGTCTGCACTTTGCACAATTTATGCTCCGTCACTACAGCCTTAATAAACCCTCATCCCTTATTTATGAAAAGAAACGCCTATCTTTCCCCTTTGCTCTGTTTAAGTGGAAGCACAGACACTGGGAGGTGGGGACAAGTTTAAGTGAATGAAATGTGGGCTGAGAACCGAGACGAACACATATCAGTTTACTCCACTGACATACAGGTGTGTGGTATTAACAACAACAATGAGCTGCTCTAACATTTCCTACCACTGGATCCACTTTGCTGCCGGCCACTACAGGAAGTTGAGAACGACAAAAATCAACAAACTTCAAATTCCCAGAGGAGCCATGAAAGTTTGTTCCACTACATGTTTAAGATGCCAGACATAGCTAATTAAATCATCCTTAACAAGCACAGCAGTTCCTCCATGAAAGTGGACAATGAGTGAAAACTGGACAAGAAAAACTGAGATATTTAAAATATGGTAAATTGTACAACAGAAAACTAAGGGGGGAAGATTTTTTTTAAATTTTGCATGTTGAGAATGAAGTCAAAATGTCTGCAATGAAGCTGAAATACCATATTGAGAATAATGGACTTTAGTCTCAACATTTCAACTGTATTCTCAAAATGCAAAATAAAAAAAAAGTCTTCCTCCTCATTTTTTCCCTTATGCCAGGCCCTACTACTCTTGTGCGCAAATTGATTTTTAATACTGTGTTTTTGTGCTTTTTAAATATATATAATTAAAGAGACCACAGTTTCTAGAAATCCTGCTACCAGAGTAAAGCATCAAGAGATATTTGGAGAATGAAGCAGCTGATAGTGTTCCCACATGACCCCTCATCGAGAGAGTACATTGAAACTAACAGCTGTCAAAGTCAAGTTTAGCTCAACTTAACAGAACATTAACAGAAACTTTTCCTTGCTCAATGTGTCATTAATTAACTTGGTAGCACAGCACAGATTCAGCTGGTTTCTTTCCTTGACACAATCTCCTTTAAATTCTCCATCATAGTTCGAAAGCATCAGTTAAGGACTGATGATTAGGAGGTCAATTTTCTTTAAATTCATAAGGTGACATATTGTTGCTGTAAAAAAAGAAAGCTCATCTCCAAATTTAGTGATTTTGAATATTTTGGAAAAAAATGAATGTGGGAATGCTCCTTTACAAGTTGAGACGCTTCTCCTATTTCTTACGTCAGACAAACTGTTTACAAAGCCACTGGATCATCTGAAAAATGCATTACTCCAAAGCTGACAACATGGCTGCTTTTCTTAGCTCCTGAAAAGTTGACACTCTGGAAGTAAGTTTTTTTCGTTGGACACGTCAACAAAGCCAGTACAGAAAACGTCAATATTTGTTAAAGGGAGAATGTGTGTCAAAATACCATTTTAAACTAAATGTCAAGCTGCAGAGATATTCTGACCAACACATCATATTCAACAGACTTAAGGACGCATCTTTGTTTAGTACAGATCTCTGGAAAAATCACAGCTTAATCATTTTAATATGTTTTTTTAATGAAAATGAAAATAATGTCACAAATCACATTGCAACATCAGTCAAAATAATCTCAATTAATTTTTCAGCCCTAACTTAGATAATTCTTTATACTATCTTTTGACACTATAATTAGTGGATATTGTGTCATTTAAAACATGTAAATATCAATATAATTCACCACCTTAGAAGAAAATTATTAAAATATTTTGAAAATCTTTTAGTTTGGGGCAGATCTATTTGTGTGGGCAGCTAAAATTAACTCTGTATATAAGGAAAACAATGAGTACGTTGTAAATATATGGGCTGTGGGTCTATGTGTGAGCAATGAGTGCAGAACAGCACAATCACTGTAGCATCTTGCTGGTGAAACAGGAAAGCTCTGGCCTGGGCAGGACCACTACTTAGGCTAAATACTTCCTGTCAAAGAGATTACAGCGCAAGATGATCACACACACACTGCCAGGCCGTTTCTCACTCCGTAATGCCAAACGTTTAAGACGGCTCCACAGTTGCAATCAATGAGTCTCATTACACAGGGTAATATATCTGAACTGTGTGTCATGGCAAGATGATACAAGGAGAGGGAAAGTGGTTAGAGCCACCTAAGAGGTAATGAATGCAAAGACGTGAGCTGTTCACAACTCTCACATCATCAGGACAGATATGACTACGGTATCTCAGCTCTTGATCTGAAGACCCATCTTTTTCTTCAGTGAGTAAGGGGACACTAAGAGGGCAGGAAGGCGGGAATGCAAGTAAGGCACAAGGGAGAAGGCGCATAAAAAAAGCCCAGAGGAAGTTCAGCATCCTGTGTTAAATCGCGTCTGTTTCCTAATGAAACCTGCACTCCATTGTCAAACCAAAGACATCTCCCTCTGGTCACCGCAAACTCCAACACACGGCATCTTGGCAATGCAAAAAGGACACAGAATCCAAATAGCTGACAAAGTGGAAACATATCTTGAGAACAAAATTGCTCAGAGGAAACATTAGAATCACTCCTAAGTCATCTCTAATTTAAAAGTGTAACAATAACTGATGTTTGCTTGCTGTTTTGTCAGAGGTGCCTCTGAACAGAGAGGAAAAAATAAACTTAAAAACTTAATTTCAAATCTACTTCCTACATGATTTGCTTTAACAAAACTGAAATCAATGTGGGATGATGACATTTGCTGAATCGCTTGTGATGTGAATATGTAGGTCATCACAAATACAAAACACACATTTTCTCTGACATGCAGGGAAAGTTCTCTGCGGCTGGCTGGTGGTACGGCAGCCAAAAACTGCGGCCCCTCACTGGAAACAACCACATGAACTATCAGAGCCACACCAGACCAATTAGTTTGCTCAAGTTCTATTTATGGAACATTTAACAGTCAGCATGTACATGAACCTGGGTCAGAAACCATGAGAAAGTGAACAATATGTACTTTCATTTACTTTTCTATTGATTATGAAGCCTTGCTACGTGGCTGGAGGAGTGGATGGTGTCAAATAGTAAGTCATGGCTGCCAAAACTAAAAAAAGAGGTGAGACAAAATAATAAAAATATTTTCCACAAAATGTAGATGAAGTAGGAGAGAGGAAAAGAGGGAGGGTTGACAGAGAGAAGAAGGGGGAGGAGGATGAAGCAGGCAGCAGAGAATCCAGAAATGACGGCAGCGACCAGAGAACAACATGCCAAACCCTGGAAGTCATTTCCTGCTTCGTCGAAGACTTTTATGGAATTCTAGCAGCGTGGCTAACGTCACAACGAGAAGAGAGAGACGGAGAGAAGAACTCCACACACCTCCCTCCCCCCTCCATCTCTCTTTCCCTCCCATTTTCTGCTCCATCCACTCCCTCTACCCTCAGCTGTCTTCTGTGAGGCTAAGCAGAGCCAAATACAACCAGGATACCTCCAGCAAGATTCTCACCAGTAATTTACGTTTGCTAGCTAATGCTACTCGTTCCCAAGGAAACTAAAAAAGAAGGATGGGTCATTACATCATAAACCATCAGTCTATGCCCTGCTTGGTTCCAGATCTATTAAAGCCTTTGGGAAATGCATGGAGAAGGGAATTAAAACTCAACATATCTACGCCATATAACCTTTGATGAAGAAATGCCTCTAAAAAAGTGAAAGAACACACTTCAGAGAATAGTATACCAACTAATTTTCAAAAATGTGTGCATTTGTTTACTTGCTGTTGGTCTCCAAATAGAATTCAAAGTAGGCAGTATGAAGGCATTTTCAATACTGTCATAAACACAGATGCACCTCTTTCTATTAAACTGATGGGGAGATGCTGTATTGTAATGTGCAGCAGCAGAGCTCCTCTGTATGTGTGTGTGTTGTTTCCAAGCTGTGGAAATAGTGTCACTATGACAATGAGTACTACAGTACAGTAGAGTACAGTGGAGTTGAGCCGCTTTAAAAAGCCATTTTCGAACAAATACTGCCATAATACTGCATACCCCAGTAAAATATCAGGAAGGTATGAAAAAAAAAAAGATACCACCTACACCTAATCCAAAAATGATTAGGCATACTTCATTGGGCTCATGGTGAGTCAAATTAAAATGCTCACCATGGCAAACTGAAAAAAAAAAGTAAGTGAAGTGTCCTTTAATGCTATCGAGTTCAGGCTTTACCATAACTGACAAGTCAAATAATGGCTAATGTTATATAATATACAGTATGTCTGATGTTTTATAGCTAAAGACTGGTTTATAGCCAATAATAAAAAATAATAACCAGAGGTTTGTAAACAGGTCATTTGAATACATGATATTCCCATATCATCAGCTATTATTAGCAATCATGCTAAAGCAGCCTGCCTCGGATCATAATTCTAAATTTTAATCTGACTCACCATGAGCTCTGTAGTATGCCTATAATCATCTTTGGATACTGTTTGGAGACCAACAGAAAATAAAGGATTGTGCACATTTGGAAAAAAATCAGAATGCTATTCTTTGAAGTGCATTCTTTCATTTTTAACAAGCGTTTCTTCTTCAAAGATCATACGACGTGAATATGTTAGGTTTGTAGAGTGTGTAATGACCCTCACTTTAGTTTTCTTGACTCAGCGGTTTGTACATTTAGCTAAAATGTATTACTCTTATCTATAGGCTTTACAGTATTGAGTACACCATTATCACAAAAAAAAGTTTATCTTTTCACCTTTAGTGTCTGCACAATAGCAATGCATTTATGAGAAACACTGAGCACTTACTGTAAGCAACAGTTTACCAGACCTGAAAGCTATGTAACTCAGGAACAATCTCTTTAAATCTAATAAAACTCCGCCAACTAATGTTGTTTGTGGCACATTTGTTTTCCCTTCTAAATGCACAATATTAGCTTTTAGAGAGGAGGCGGCACTTTTGGAAAACATCAACAAAGCGAGACAAAGCAGCAGTGATGGTAAGCAGCGGAAGGATGAAAGGATTACAGGAGCGGGGGATCTCAATCAGCTGGCTTTAAATACTGCTGCTCTCCTGGAGGGCTGCAGGGGAAATGGATGGAGGCTGCGTTCACTACTGTGATCAATAGCTAAGTGCCTTCCTGGCATTTGTCTATTTAATCCATTATCGAAGGCCATTTGAGCCTGTGATGTGGACGAGAGACCTGCAGCTCACAAGAAGAGTTGAAAGATGGGAGCAGGATACATGTGGACGGGACACACCCACCGACACCACCGCCCAACCCCGCTCACGTGTGGAAACACATGCACAAATACTACTAATGAGAACATTCGCCGTCGTACTGAAGACCGCAGACGTCAGCACATTTCCACTGCTTCTGAAAGCTTCTACATACAGCAATAAATGGTTTTGAGAGAAAAAAAAAACACCAACCACGGTCAGCCTTGAGGACAGCAATTACTGATTCACAAGAGGTCCTTCATTTTGGAGTGTAAGGGACAAAGAGACAGACAGAGAAGAGGGAAGGACAGAGAGAGATTTGTCATTGCACCAGGATGTCCTTTCAATGAGAGGCTGACGCACTGCCTGCCAAAACTTTGTGGTATCTACGTGTCCTTTCACACAGCTCCATGTATGCATACACATGTACAGTATCTATGTATAACCACCACATCCAACATATCAGTTAATCCAACAGTAGGTATGTGACAGCACTTAAGAGGTGTTCAGTAACGACTGTGCAGCCTTACTAACAAAAGAAAGACCCTGAAAAATTTTCCCACAGAAGGGCGTCATATGAGAACAGTTTGCATACAGTTTACACTTTAATCTCATAATGTAAAAGATTAGCTTGCACAGATTGTTCTCTCACCTCAGATTGTACACTTACACATTAATATATAGCGTGGTGTTGGTTTTCACAAGGTCTCAATTGAAAATGCATCATGTTTGAGATGTTATTTCTGGTCTAAAATGTCCCAAATGATCAAAAAAAGATAGGTAGGTAGGTTGGTTGCTAGGAGTACCTTTTTGATCCCAAATTGGGAAATTCTTATGTTTCAGGAGCGAGTAATCAGGCTTTGCATGGGAGCAATAAATACACAGTAAATACATATGTCAACACTAGAAGAGAGTGATAAATGTCCATAGAAAAATAATTATGCCAAATAATGAAATGAGTTAAAATATACAGATTATAAGAACATACTCTATAAATATTATAGCTATATCTATAGAATATCTAAACACATCATGAAGAACATACAAGAACACAGTATACTACAATCAAATGCATATCTACATTGCCTGTTCCAAGCACAAAATATCGTGTCAGTGTCACACAAACAGTGCACAGTCTTCTGCAGTGTGTGCCCATGTGGAAAACCCATGTTGTGGCCCAGTTAATGATTACAATGCAAAACAACCTGTTGACTCAGTGCAGGAGGGAGGTGGCAGTCAAATAAAATGTCCCCGCACTCACTTTGTGAAACCAGTCAAGAGGCACAAAGACACTCTCCAATGCTCACAGAAGCTCACAGAAGAGATTAATGTCAATGCAAGAGTTCTGCTTCTCAATCAGAGGGTCTATTACCTTTAGGCATGCCTAAGTACACTAATGTAACAGCAGTAATGATGGTAGTAGTATGATAATGTCAGGGGGATTTAAATGTAATAATAAGAACATTAATGAAGCTTTCATGAATAAGATGTTTTGGAATACAGAAATCCCACATTATGTCTTTTGGGACTACTACAAAAGAAAACAATGATGGTGCTCTTTACCTATGATAACAAGGATAACTCTTCACCACTGGAAATCTGCCACCTTGTCCACTTTTTAAGAATGGATAGAGGTTAATGTCAGGTTATGAGCACGTTACTTACAGAGAGGCTGGGAGGGAACGTCTCTTTAATGAGGTCCTGGATCCATTCCTTGCTCAGTTGCTGGACATAAAGGTTTCATGCCAGCTACCTGAGCATCATTTGTGTTTGGATCAGGCATGTGATGTTTGTGCAATATAGATTTCCAGGGGTGTTGTTGCTTTTTTTTAAAATTTTGAGTTGATGGCCTAGCTAAATCTTAATGTTGTTGCAGGACTATATACTTACTTCTTTCAATTGTTCAAAAAAAAGAAGAAAAAGACTGCACAAATCCAAAGAGAAGACATATGTCCTTCATCAAAACAAACAGTAACTAAGTCTGAAATTAGAATGTGTTTTTGATAAGATAGTGGCACAAACAACATGCACACCCACGTCCTGTTGTTTCAGTTTGGCACAACAACAACCAACAGCAAACCATGTCCAACAAATCAAAACTACTGTCAACTGCGGACGTGAAGACCTCAAGCCACCGGAATCCAGAGCAGATAAAAATGGAAAAGTCATCTGCAAAACAGCTACATTCATTAAACAACAGGAGAACAGAAATTAGGAATGATGAAAACAAAAGCAGTCAACTCCCATCACACATTAAAGGGACAGTTCGCCCCAAAACCAAACTTGTGACCAGTTTCATGTAGGAACTATCTTCTTTCTACCAAACTATACCTGCCAACTGCATCACTGCGCACAAGGAAGTGTTTATCTACTCATGGACGAAAGGCCTGTGCTTGTGACAGCATGGGATGTAAACATTAATGGCATCCTCCTCAGCTGATACCTCCTTGTACCCCCCTAGATGGGTGTGTAACAAAGTGGGGGCTGGTCTAGGAACCTCTCATCCATGAGTAGATGCACACTTCCTTTTGAGCAGCAAAACGGGTGGTGGTTGGTTGGTTCAGTACAAAGCAAATAGTTCTTCAAGAAACTGTTCACAACAATGTCTGCAGATCATCTTGAGTAACTGGGTCATTATTTCTGGAAAGAGACATTGCTGTGCCATCAACTTTGATTGTAGTGGAGAAAAGACAGATATCTCTTCGGCTGACAGCTCCAAATCTCTGCAACTCACACCAGAACAATCTAGATGGATAAATAGCACAACATGCACAACAAGAAACACGTACTCTTGATTCTGCAGTCAACGTCCTTTTAATGATAGTTGCATGTCCCAAATAAAGCTTGATATAACTGTAATACAAGTGATACAATATAAAACCCACATGGCCAATAACAATAAAATTCTATTACAAAGTTACTACTCTTGTTATACCTCATGTGTCCAGTCACTCAAAGACTTCCCCCACACTTCACCACAAAGAAGGTGTCACCTCAAGAAAAGTCATACCCTTCAACCAGACCTTAAACAAAAAAAGCGCCAACACAACTCAAACAATGGATAAGGCCGGGCCTTGAGTGGAGTCTGGGTGGGAGGACCAATGAATTCATGTCGTCCCACACACGGCAGCAACCCTGCACTCGCCTTGCGTAGATGCTGCACAGCACAGACGACCACAGGGAACAAAGACCTCAATTATGTGGAGCTCTAACAGGAGAGCTAAAAACGGGACCATGGGCAGGGAATAAAACCTTGGAGCGCTGCAGGAATGCCGAGCATTCAAGCACCATCGACACACAACACACTGTCACTCCCCAAGACGCACTGCCACCACCACTGCTGCTGCTGCTGAACTTTCTCCAGACCTTGTGAAACAGGGCAGTGTTCAAGTGGCTGGAACAGAGGACTCTTATGCTTAACTTGCACCCAAACTTGTCAAGTGCGTAACTGCAGTTACAGAACAGTGCATGATACAGAGGGGGGAGGGAAGCTCTGTATGGTTTCTTTATACCTTGGGTTACTGACCCATATACGCTGCAGGGTAACAAAGAGGGATATTAACCCCTAAGAGTCCATAGTCCAAAATTTAAGCTGATATCATGCAACAAAGAAGGTTCCTACACATTTTCCAAAGAAATTTTCAAGCATTTTCAAGGTGCATTTTCATGCTTTTCCAGCACCTTACAGCTAGAGTAAATTACATATTTATCTATGCTTTGTAAGTTCAAAATGATCAGGCCCCATTTCATTTCTTTATCACATTAAATCGGTTATTGTGCTATTAATAACAACAATTACACAACACAACACAACACCACAAAGGTTCATGTTTCAATATGAGTCACCTGTCTGTAAGCAGACTTGCCATCATTTATAACCTGGATAAGCCAATATAAAACACTCTCACTCAAATAATTATTAGATGAACAACTTTAATTTCAATAAAATCCTTTTCATTTTTTAAAGAAATGTGCATGTTCAAGGCAACGGTTACTGAACAGCAACCCAGCATGTTGTTGTCCGTTAGCCTCCCACTCACTGTCCCATTGGAGGGCACATATCAACAAAGACTGACACATCTCACTTACTGATATGTTCACAATACCGCCAGCATTGCTACAAAACAGCCAAATGGGCCAGCTACATTGTTGCCGAGTCGCCATTGAAGTGTTACTTAAGAAAACTGGAAATTGGCTAATAGCAAGAATAAGTTTTTCTTCCATTTTTTCCACATGGCACAGGCATTGTGTGGAGCCAGAAAACTGAAGAGGCAAAACAAAAACATATGATTGGCTGATGCATCACTGTGCCAGCTGAAAAAAAGTTGAGGCCAGCTGAACTTTGATTTGTGGTGCATCATGCCTGACCTGACAAGTGTCGGACATCAGTTTCTGGATCCATGTTGCTGGCTTCCATTGAAAATGATAAAAGAAGGCTTAAGCTTTGTGGCCATTAGTGTGAACATATCGTAATTGTAGCCACACATGGACAGCAGCAAATGAGACTCAAGTGGAGTTGTCTTCATTTTGTGCAAAAGGTAAAAGCAATTAGGCTCTCTCTGACTCTTTTTCCTTGATCCTAAAAGCAGACTTTTCAGTCCCAGAGCAGTTTATTAAAGTAATGCAATTACAATTTAAAGCAGTTTCAAGCTCTATATCCAGAATCCAAGCACTTCAAATCCTGAAATCAGTACATTAATTCATTTATTCCTAGCACCTGTAAGAACTCTGAACAAAGACACATTTCCATTAAATAGTCTGCATATTCAGAAAATGTATTGAACAAAACAGGCCTTTAGCTCCAAAGTCAATCATGAAGTTTGTCTCCAACCTCTGATTTCTGACATTTTCTCTCAGTGTTTCTGGCAGAAAACCTAAATTTGAGTTCCCAGCCATGCCAAAGTTGGAGAATGCTTGCTACTAAATTTGGCCTGTATTCAGAAACAGTTTGTACGTTTGCATATAAAAGTAGTGTTCACTTAGTGGAATCTCACTTCTCAGAACGATAGCTATGTTGAGTTTTTTATTGCCCAACAAATAAGAGCAGATAACACAAGTCAGCCTTTGGCACACGCAGAAATTCCGCTACAGCATGAGCAGAAATCAAAGAAAAGGGCTTTTCATCAACACCAACCATAAAGGAATGCATATAAAATCAGCAGACACACGACAGATTGCTGTCATCTCTATCGTGTGACAGAATTAACCAATTAAGACCACACTCAAGTCGGTTTATTACTCTTTAGATAAGACCCTCTGACTAGCTGCAATGAACCACCTTGACCCCTGTTTGACAGCAGCGTGCGTGCATACCTAGTTTCTCCACCAGTTTGAGCATGACTCCGCCGATGTGGATCTCCCCAGTGACCCTCAGCGACACGTCCCTGTGGAGGTCAGTGACATGCATCTTCAGTTCCCACGTCCCATCGGCGTAACAGCCATCGGGCATCCGGATCCCGTCCAGCGCCATCCTGCCAAACAGACCCACAGTGAGGAGGGGAGAAGGTCCAGCTACACTTCTGTCACACTGGAGTGAAAAGAAACCCTCTGACCCCACTGGAGAGAAATAAATGTGGTGCAAAGCTCATGCATGCAAGGTCTTGAGAAAGAACTGTACTGTTGGATGTTTTCAAACAGAGACTAGAGTGATATGATTGGTACTTGAGTGCTGTTATTTCATTTCTATATATATATATATATATATATATATATGCTTCTACTCCATGTCCATTGCATTTACAGTGTCTAGCAGCTGTAGTTGCTGGTTCCTTGCAGACTTTTGCATTCACGTTCCTTTTAACAAACCAATGGTATTCAAAGGAACTGGATTGGGCAACACCTAGACATGCTATGCCATTAAAACATCTCAAACACAAAAGCATCAACACATTTTGCTATAATATTATACTATTTTGTGGTGTTAGCTACCGTTATCCACCAATTTGATACATCAATGTCAGCTGACTAGTCATCATGGTTGGTACAACTCAGCCTCAAACAGTTTTAAACAGTTGCGTAATATTTTCTGTTTCTCTGAAAGATCTTTCCAGTGTCGGAAAAAGTATTCCTGATTATGTCACAGTGATGTCATCATGGATACTATATGTCAGCCTGGTCCAGGACTACAGATTTATCATGGAAACCCTGTGTTACACACTGAATGTGTGGAGTTTGAACATCATTTACCAATACAAAACAAAATTGTGGGCAATGTTGTTGATTTTGTATGATTTTTAAATCAAAGTAATAACGTGTATCTATTTGTCAGGCATTCCACACACTGGATTTGACCAATTTATAATTTTGAGTCATTTTTTTAAGGAAAAAAGGCCAAACTCTCTGATTTCAGCTTCTCAAATGTGAATACTGTCTGGTTTCTTCACTGATCTATGACAGTAAACTGAATATCTTTGGCTTGATCAACATTGTTCACCATTTTCTGAAATTTTATGGACCAAACAACTAATCAATTAACCAAGAAAACAATCAACAGTGAAAATAATCCAACCCTAATTTCTTTATGAACAGTTTCAATTGCTTTCCCACTGATATATTGATATATATCCATATCATCCTTCAGTGAGAGTACTTTTACTCTCTTTTTACTTTTTTAATAGCATTTTAAAAACATTTTGCTGCTGATTCGGTACAAATGTGAACGCTGAACTTGGGCTTATAATAGGTTTTTTCCATTTTGGTATTGCTACTTTTACCTAAGTAAAGGTAAGAGGTATTTCTTCCAACATAAACACACAGTTATGACAATAATACAGTGGCATTAAATGAGATGATTTAACTTAACAAACATTTAGGAGCACAAAACAGTACTGCAGGCAATGTTATAGATTTAGTACGGTCTCTGCCTCAAAGTAACGACGTTGTATTGATATGTATCCACTTCTAATAACAAAATACATGTGATATTGCCAATGCTAACAGGATTTATCCCTCATTCAAAGTACTTCTGATACTTGAATAGTATTTTAGAAACAGTTCACTGCTGATTCAGTACAATTTTAAATGTAGAACACCATTTCATTTCATTCTGGTATTTCTACTTTTAACTTAAAACAGTTTTTCCAACATCAGCACACAGTTAAGGCAATACTAATGTGGTAACAGATGCTGTGATTTAGCTCATTAATGAACATCTGATCCTTACTGGATTTGACAAAAGCAAACATTTCTATCTGCTTATTTTATCCATAAACAGTTTTTCATTCCATTTCCATGGGTATATTGATATGTAACAATTAAAAAAAAAAAAGAAAATCACATTTGAGATGGCCACTCCTACCAGGGTTCTTACTCTTGCTGATAAATCAGTGCAGTATTTAAATGCAGAACTTGTACTTATAGAGTATTTCTCCATTCTGGCATTTCTACTTTTAATCAAGTGAAGTACAGTAGACTTTTTTTTTCCAACAATAGCGCGCTGTTATGACAACACTATGGTAACAGATGAGGTGATTTAGCTCATTAATGAACATCTGACCCTCAGGGATGAGTCACAGAGGGATGAAGGTGAATAAAAAAACCTATGGCTCTCCCAACGCTCTTTCCTTTGAATAAGACGCGCCTTGTCACATTACAGCCAGTCTGTCACTCTTTGATGCGACTCTGTCCTGTTACAAAGTGGCCTGACGATCATAACAGCCTCTTGATCAATAAACACGGCCGAACAAAGGCTGCAAGGCCCGCGGCTACAAGTTCAAAAGGCACCTCTGACAGCTTTTTTTTTTTTTTTTATCTCAGTTAAATGTTCACCTGTTAAAAATAACGGTGAAGGAGCTCTTACAAACAGGCAGAGCAGAGGGTTCATTATGTAAGCTGAGTCCCTACAACAGCGCAGCTCCCCCGGCTGCTGCATGCACGCTCGCTCAGTCGGTCGTTTAGGGAGTAAGTTAAGCAGAAAGAAGCGTCTAAAAGCAAACAAAGTAGTGAAAATGAACAAAAAGCGTGGTTAAGTGAAGGGTTGGCGGAATGTGGAAGTGTGGGAAAAGAAACGTTTTCATGTTTCACAGCGGCGAACGAGCAAAGCTTTGAGGACGAACATTTAACTCACCTTCACAAAGACGTAAAAAAACACTAAAAGAGTCGACTACACGGTACAAAACCGCTTTAAATCATGTATAAAGTTTTTTTTTTTTCAGGCAATAAAACCAGAGAGAAATCCCCGAAAGAAGTCGCTGAAGAAGTGAAGTATCCCAAACAGTTTTCCTCCCGCAGGCTTCGGCTTAATGGAGTCCAGCCGCCGTCCCTCTGTTTCTCCCTCCCTCTTTCCTACCAGCAGCAGATAACGTCACTGCTCCAGTCCCACTTTTCCTTTCATACTGGGAAGCTTTGCTGCTCGCCTACTGGTCCCCCACTGGTCCCTCACGCGCACACACTTTACACACACTCTGCCTTTTAGACGTGTATTACTTATTGTTGTGGGGACACAAATCTGTTTACACACTCACATTGTGGGGTCTCGCCTACTTTATGGGGACAAATTGCAAGTCCCCGTGAGGTAAATCATTAAATTTTAGGGTGAAGACTTGAGTCAGGGTTAGGTTTAGGATAAGGTCAGGGTTAGGGTTAGGTTTAGGCAGGGACTTGTGATGGGTAGGGTCAGGATAAGTCTCCAGGAAATGAATGTAAGTTAATGTAATGTCCCCAGAAGTGATGGAAACACAACATGTGTGTGTGTGTGTGTGTGTGTGTGAACTGTTAATTCTCCCTTTTGACCTTTTATGTTAATCAGAGAGTCACTGTAGAAATACAAGTCATGCCTTTTTTTTTAAATACTTATTTAATCAGTAATTTGGTCTGAATTTCAGCCTTAAAGCTGCAATGTGTAACAATTTTTAACATTTAAACAATTTAAACATTCAAAAAATGTACAAAAATTATCAACAGAATGTAAAGACATAGCCTAAATATTTGACATTATGTCAACGATGTCTATGTATTGTGTGCCAGGCTATGTATTTTGACTGTTTCATCACCGGCTCTGTTTTGGTTGAAGTTAGACCTTAGTTCATTCAAGTTAGATGTGAAAATATTCTGGAAAATATTGAAAATGTTTTTTAAAATGTTATTTTTCTACATGCAGTTTTTCACTCCCCCAGTGATCTGGATGGCTATCTGTGCAGCTAACTGAGCTAGCAAGCTAATGGCATCTCCGGTTAGCAGCAATTAGTGGTTACTCTGGTAACATGCTGCCCTCTATTTGTTTTGAAGTATGAATTCAACAGGCGGCCAAAATTTTAATATTGCACCTTTAAAACATTTAAAACTTTGACACATTGTCCACTTCTGTACCTCATAGACATATAACAATACTTTTTTGTTTGAAAACAAAGAAAATGTCCTGTATTAAACAATAAATCTGATGTTTACGGCATTTTTTTGTTCAAAATTTGATTTTGGTGGTTAGTAGTTACTCCATACTGCCCTCTATTTGACTGAAGTATGAATTTGACAGGTATTATAATACTACAATAAAAAGCTCATGAAAAGATGTTTATCACGATATTTAAAAAGAGACAACTTGGAAAAAAAGACCTTTATTAAACAATAAATCTAATATGTAGAGCTTTTTTTTTTTTAAAGTTGCCCCTCTGCTTTCCTTCTTTAAACATACAACAAAGTTTTCCCACATTTAAAGGGACAGTTCACCCCCAAAATCACAAATACATGTTTTACCTCTCACCTGTTTATCCAGCTAAGCAGTTTTGGTGTGAGATATCTGTCATAGAAATGTCTGCCTTCTCTCAAATACTGTATAGTGGAAGTAAATGACACTCGGCTTTCAGTGCTCAAAGCGCCAAAACATACATTTGATAATCGCAACAGCAATGTCTCTTTCCAGAAATTGTTACCCGATTACTCAAGAAAATTTACAGACCTTGTTGTGAGACGTTTTATGCAGGAGCAATTTTCTTACAGAACTTCACCTACAAACCGTATCACAGCACAGAAGGAAACATGTGTCTACTTATGGACGAGAGCCATAAATGTATGAGAAAACCTTCCAGTTTCCCCCAGTGGCCACTCATGGTATTGCAGTAAAAAATCCCCCTGTGGTCCAAAAAGCATTTTCCCCATAAGCCACCCTTATAAATGGGACATCTTTAAAACGGTTGACAAGACACCTTGAACTGCAAACAAGGTAAAATGTGACTGTTTTTTTTTTTAGCTAAATTTTGATCCATGGAGGTTTTATATTTTTCCTCATGCTGAGAGAAATTATTTAAAAATCAGCTGAGCCATTCATATTGGACTGAACAGTTGCCATAGCGTCCGGTCTTCTGTGTTTAATTCATCCATCGTGACGCTGCGAAATGTTAATACTGATGTTGTCTTCCTCGGCTGAGCATCATTGAACTTGCTAGCACGCTGATACAGTTGGCAGGTCTGTAGATTATCTTGAGTAGCTACAAAGAAACATTGCTGTCGAGTTTTTCAAAAGTATTTTTTTTTGGCACTTTGAGCACCACAAGCAGAGTGCCATGCCATTCAAGAGAAGACAGACATTTCTACAACTGATATCCAAAACGCAGCCATTCACACCAAAACTATCTAGGTGGATAAATAGCACCAGAGGCAAGAGTAATTTTTTTAAAGTGTTTTTTGGTTTGGGGTGAAATGTCCCTTTAAATCTTATTCTGGAGCTTGAGTTGTAAACACAGGTAATACTGTAAACAGATAATACAGACTACTATATTTACCTCTCAGCATATTTTTAAGAACTCTGTGCCAGAATTTTCCACTTCTGTAGTTCACTTAATACGAGAAAAACAAATTTGTATTCATGTGATTTTTAATGTTAATATCATGTTTGGCTTGGTAAAACATACCTTAAAATAACTCTCAGCAATACAGGACATAAATGTGAACAGAATAAGACATCCTTTCACTTATATTTCTGCTTTAATGCGGATTTTGTCAAAGTGCAACCCTCCACAGCACAAAATTCAACGGTTTGTGGCAGGGATAATGGACATGCAGTTTAAGATCTCAAGCTGCCTTTTATGGCAATAAGTGCTGCTGAGCCTTGCAGCAGCATCCAGGGACCTTTTGGGTCTTAAGCCCCGGGAGTATGAGCACGGAATAACAAGACATTTCGGCTTTTGTCACTTTTACAGTTCAAATATCTCTCCTTAAGTGGTTCTCCAATTTTTCTTCACGCCTTTGGACTAAAAAGCCCCAGTGGAGACTTTTAAGTGTAGAAATTAGCCAAGATACACAGATATGTACTTTCATTCCTGACACATCACATATATTCAAGAAGAATTTTACTGTGATATTATAGCTGGTCCATGTGGAGGTAATACTTCACATACTCTTTGGGGTTTTAAAGTAAAAAGCCTTATATTTCATTATTTTATCTGATATAAATTCTTATTCTGGAGCATAATAAGTACATACAGCTGCAGAGGAGTAATAAAAAGTGCAGTATTGACGTCCGAGATATAATATAATGGAAATAAAACACAACTTCTCACAAAGTGGAGATGGAAAATAAGGTACCAGTATTTCCAAATTGAACTAAAATGCACTAAATGAATAGATGTACTTAGTCACTTCACCTAATTTTATTTGTGAAACTCACATTTTCAAAGTCAGTCATTATACTGTTTCAGATTTGATTTGCTAATAGACTTTAGACATCTAAAACTGTCTGCAGCAGTCTCCCTATATAGCCCTGTAACTATGAGAAAATAATCTTGTGCAGGTCAACATCACGTGTCCCATGTTTTCTCTTCCTCGTGCACCAAATTTAAAATTGTACTGGGACGTCTGATGACAGCATGCGTGAGGATCACTGTACAAGAATGCAATAGCATGAGATCAGAGTGTGCAGGTCATGGCTTTCCTCATCACTGAAGATAATATCATCTGCAGGTTGTTGCTCACGTCTTCGCTGCCGCAGATGAATTATGACATTTTATACATGCATTCAATCAAATGTTTGCACAAACGACACGCTGAGGGGGGAACAGGGGTTGAGAAAGGCTGCTGTCTCTTTCCAACGCAGCAGCACAATACACACTCTCCAAGTGGTCTGCGGCACAAAGACCCATGAATCATCAGTGTTTTCTGGCTCCGTCCCCTGGTGAACTTGCTCAGCTCCAGTCCTCCAGCTCTCAGGAATCTGGGCCTTCAGACTGCAGTCAGGCATCAAAGCGATTTATAAACTCTCCTCTGCATGCTCTGACCCCCTTGTCGGTGTCTGGCACCCAACCCGTTGCCTTTTATAGGCTGTGTTTTAATTGCAGAGTAAACATTTGAGTCAGTCAGATGCAGAGCAGGAGGGTTAGATAGGGGAGCCGGGCTTGGCTGATGATGTGGATGAGGAGAAAGGAGGAGGCAGAGAGGTGGAGGATGTGAGGGGGTGGGGGGGTGGCTTCAAGAGGTTTCCAGGCTGCATGAGTCTTTAGAAAAGAAAATCAGTTTTTCAGCATTTTTGTTTGTAATTGTTGTGATATTTCAGTGGGTGTGCAGGTAAAACTTTTTATTTATTTAACATATTGAACCAACCTACACTGTACAAAGTTGAGAAAACTAATCATTTTAAGGCAGCAGCCTAAGCTAGATTTTTGAGTTTTGAATCAAACCCAAAATTGGGTAAACTATGCAACATTTTCTGAAAAAAACAATGCAGGCTCATAAACATAATCCCTGTCAGTTATGACTTATGACAGACTAGAAGGGTGGTGTGGCTGTATCTGCACAGACCCTGCCCTCTGCCTGCATTTCCTTATTTTTCTTATTAGTTTTCTGTGCTCGGTTCACTTTATAAACTCAAAACTTTGGTATTTGACATCTTGGTATCTTTCTGGTGCATCTGTGAACAGCTCGGATAAATACTGATACTGATACTGATTCTACCTTTAAGTTTTCAAATAAAGTAAACAAAGTTTTGCCAAACTGTAATCTTCTTCTCTTGAGATAATTTACTTTTCTTCTTCATATAAAGTTGAATCTTTGTGTTTTAGAAACCCCTCCCAAAAATGTGTTTCAAAATTGTTCACTGTTCATTATTTGGCTGGTTGAAAATTAAATGGTTGCAATTGAACATAACAAATTATTAATATTACTCGCTTTCAACTCAATGAGTTTACTCAACAAGTTTTAAAAAACAATTTTTTGGTGTTTCTAAAACTCAGTTTCAAAATTTATTGAGAGAAGAAAAGTAAATTATCACAACAAAAGATTATTAGTTGGTAAAACTGTTTCAAAACTTAAGAACTTTCATATTTTGTTCATTTTGAAGGCCTCTATAGACAAAAGTGCTAGTATTTCCACCACCATAACCACAAAATATAGCATCAAAAATAAAATTATCTAAATAAAAATCTTACCACTTGTGACTTTGCCTGTGAAAACATACACGCAGGCTTGTTTCATCTGATTTCAAGGCGAATTTGACGCAGTGGCGGGCATCAAGAAGAACTAGCCAATCTTCTTGGTGATGGTCTCATTTGTTTATGTAGGTCATATAAAGGCATCGGTATTAAACTGAGACAGTTTCATAACCGGTTAATAACTTATTGTAGTAACAGAATTGGGCTCAAAAATCTATTGATGTAAGAAGCCTTGAAATTTCACATTTTTTACAGTATACAAATATAATTGATCAAGTCACACAATTATAGATAAGAGCATTAACAACTGTCAAAATGGCTCAATTAGTTAAGGGCCATAAATAGAAACAGGAATAGAGAAAGGGCACTGGACAACAGATGGTCAATAGGGCTCTTTGTTCCAGCATTACCTATAGATGACTGACCTCTTCTGGCCAAACGCAGAACAGCAGGGCTCAATGCATTATTTATGACAATCACCTCTGGTCTAACTGCTCCCATCTGTGAGCCTCTTGCCTCTGCAGATGTTGCTTAACAGCATTAAAGATCTAGTAACTCATGTGGAAGCCATGACTGCTTGTGGATTACAACAATGCCGCCTATTCATGATCTATAAGTCCGCTTTGTTATTCACATCAGGGGGGTGCCTCGGAAAGAATCTGATCTGAGTTTCAGACGAACAAATAGCTCTATTGTCCTCCTTAAAAATCATCCTGGAAATGAGCAATGAGAGCATCTTCCCTGGAAATGTTAACCTCCACCTCCTACACGACAGCAAAAACAGATTTTTCCCTGCTATTATCTGTGGGATGTGACAGATGAAGAAGAAGAGGGTAGTCATTGTATCCAAAAAAAGAAATGCTTTTAATAAAAGGAAATAAATACAGTGCTTTGGATGGCAGTTAGAATCCATTACAGGCATGGGTTATTGCACAGCTCTAAAGACAGACAAATAGACTTTCCAGGACTTTCATTCAACTTTAGAGACACACTGGTACCCGACAGAAATAGAACACATTTCATTCAGTACACCCATGATGAATTTCAACGCTTAACTTCTCAGATTGAATATGGCTGCAAACCCTTCCTTATTAACCTTGGTTAAAGTTTCAAAGATGAATCTGTGACTGCAATTAATTCTTTTAATTAAAGCTACTACAAGGAACTTCCATATTATGCTGACTTTGGGGGCCCCTGTGGACAAAGGCGGTAGTTTTTCTAGTTTAATAACCACAAAACATAAAACTTTCCAAATAAAAATGTCCTTCTGTTTTTTTTTTTTAACTGGCTAACATGCTCCTGGAAAAATGGAAACACAGGGTCGTTTTATCTAATTTCACGGAAAATCTGACCCAGTGGCAAACATAAGGAAAAACTATACAGAAATAGCTGATCTTCCCATAAGTAAGAAATTGAGACCATTTCATAACCGGCTAAAAACTCCTTGCAGTAGCTTTAATAATGGCTTCAAACTAGTGTCATTAACAGTGCTGAATCTACAAAACATGTAACAGCAGACATTTCCCTGATGCTTATGGTGCCTTTAACGAGAAAAATAGACTGTTATCATTCAAAATGCTGTGTATTAAATGCTCATAGTCAAAAGAACAATGTCTCTTGACAAAGTTTTCTTTTTTTTTTTTTTAAGCAAGCAAGAGTTCCATTGAAAATCTGTGCTTGAATCAAGAGGTGCTAGAATGGACACATGTACGAATTTCACAAATATTTTGGAAACAAAAAGCCATATCACAAACACTGGCAGGAACATTGTTGTTATTGTTGCAATAGTCTGTCCACGCTCCTGTTTGCTGCGTCTGAACCCACACAGTGTTACTTAAAGATGGAGAGGCAACAGTGGAACTGTCCTCGTATTTTGCGTTACATATCTAAGGTCCCCAAAGTATACTGCATGCCTGCTGTCCAAGTAACATTTTAAAACTGCTATCTGCACCTAATGTACAACATGCTTAGCAAAAAATAAAATTTACAAGGGGGTTTTCTAAATATTCTTTTGTGCAATTTCAAGTAAAAATGAAAATTGTGATGCAAAAATGATGATTTCAACTAATTGTGAATCAGATCACAATTGCAGTATCTGTCAAAATAATTGCAATAGGATTTTTTTTTTACCTTATTGTGCAACCATGGCAAAAATGAATGAATAAAGTCAACAATGGGCTGTCTTTGTCATCATTTTTGTGAAATTCATAGCTGATGACTGGGCAAAATCCACCAAAATCAAATATAGCTACATGTTCATATCACACTCCCTTATTTGTCACAAATTCTACTTCCCAGTCACCTATCAGGCAGCCTGGTTTCAGTCAGTAGGCCCTTGGATAAATAAACATCACATCAAAAAGCAATAAATGGATTCTATTCTGTGATGGACCAGTCAACCACAGCCCTTGATTGTGTGGATCAGTAAAGCAGCAGCTTACACCATAGCGAATTAAAATAAGCTCTTTGATTGCAACAAGTAGGATACAAAGAAAATTTGACACCGACAATAATCAAGTCTGTCACATGTGACTAACCCCACAAACATTAATCTGAGGGTGATTCCATTTCTTCATCTACTGCAAATGTCTTGATTAGAAATCCATAAACAATCATGAGTGGTTTTCTACTCAATAAAGAAAACAAAGCAGTTTCTTTGATGTGTGTTGTTGGCACTCTCTTCAATGTCTTCTTGTTCCAACATTCATTTACTATTAATATGACATCATGCAAAGTGAGGATGTTTTCTAACTTCTGCATAATTATTGGGTGTGTTTTTTAAAAAGGACCACATCTGACAGATGTACGATCCATCATTACTTGAGTGTTTTTTTTTTGTTTGTTTGTTTTTAAATAAACTGCTCTGACAAACCTAAGGCAGGAGTCATGACAAGCAGCAAAAGTTGCTTTAAGAAAACACAAATCACCATCTGCCTTCAGTTGTGCACATTTTCT
The DNA here is from genome assembly GCA_034769285.1 of Lutjanus argentimaculatus. NCBI lineage: Eukaryota > Metazoa > Chordata > Actinopteri > Lutjaniformes > Lutjanidae > Lutjanus > Lutjanus argentimaculatus. The sequence goes on along the minus strand of JAWZSL010000003.1, from coordinate 22,303,632 downwards.
TTTCTTTTTGGGAGTAAATTTGCAAGTAGTGCCAGTTAGACAATATATAGACTTTAAAGACCAAAGGAACTCTTTTTTTTTCACATGAAGAAAAGACAAGCTGTCATATCCATTGCTCTGAAGGGGAAAGTGTGAACTGGTCACAAAAAAGGCAAAGGAGATACAATTAACTTTTTGCGTGCAATGTATCACAAAAGCCTCCAAATAAACATGAAGCTACTTTTACTCTAGGGCAGTTACTTTTTCTGGGAGTAGGAGTTAGGCGAGCAGCTAATCAGCTAGACGCATAAAAGTGTTAATTTGGCCGCAAGTTTGAATCCTATTTTAACCAAGATGAGATCAGGGTTAAGAGCGTGAAAACTGCCAAGAAAAATATTTATTTTTTAAGAAAAAAAAATACATCTAGTGCCACTGATTTAATCTGGATAACAATATAAAGATATAGCACTGAAAAAAATTCTCTCCATAATGAATCTTTAGAACATAGAAGCCTGGAAATGAATTTGAATGACAGCGCCTGCTTTTGATTGAGACCTCTTGTCTTGTAAATGACATCACCAAGAGATTTTGAGACATTAATTGGGTGTAAGAAAATAACTGCATACGCATGTCATGGTACAAGCCTCATGTGGCTGTAAACCTGTACGTAAATGTCACATGGAAACTAATGATGCAATGTTCAGCAGTGACAGACATTTTGTCCCTGGTATTTGAACAAAAAATGTACTGTTTAGTCTCCCAAAAATAAAGAGGAATTTCTGTTGTAGCTGACAGTGCAGTTAGTGTAATAAATGTGGTCCTTAGCTCATGTTTTCATTTGGTGCATATCTATTTCAAGAGTCAAAAAATGTTAAAAAGAAGCAAACATAAAAAATAAATAATAGAGGAAGAAAAACAAGATGAAAATAGTGTGTTTGTTACGTCTTTCTTCATACTCCCAAAAACATTACTATTAAAGGGATAATGCCCTAAGTTCTTAAGAAAAACTAAACAGCAATGTTCTGCATGAGTAACATTATTTGGCTAATTTTGAAAGGCATTTGCTTGTTAGCATTGAGTGTTTTGAAATGTAGTAGCTAAAGGTTTATTTTAATAGATAAAACTACTATTTTTTCCTCTCCTTTTGGAGAAAAAAAAAAAAAGGTTAAAAAGCACAGACACAGACCTTGAAGCCTCAGTGACCGAGGGGTCAGGCAAGTGTGTCACAAGGCTCCAGACTGAGTCTGTGGGAGAGAGGCTGGATTTAAACAATGATTAACAGGAACACGTATGGACACTTTATCAACAGGCTGCAGGGGATGAAGTTAGAACTCTCTTCCTCCTCTGGGTGCAACAAATTCCCATGTTTCAAACTCATTAGTCCCATATTCCAGGTTTATATGTAACTTGTGGTCATACTGGCAAAGGGTGCACCTCCTTAGGGGTTCCTAGTCCAACACTGTCACCCTTAGGGTGCGCAATTGTGTACAAACGACACAAAAAGAGACAAAAAAATGCACATATTGGAAATAAGTCAGTTTGTTAGGAATAACTCCCGAATGTTAAAAGAGTTGGATCACAGGGAGTCGTAGGAAAGAAAGGTTGATTAGTGTATCTAAGCAGTTTGTGTGCATGAAAAATAAATGAATTAAGTTTATTATTGTATCTCGTCAAAAAGATGAAGCACCCTTTCAGGGATATAAGACACCATTCAAGTGTTGTAACCAGTGTGCTGCTTCAGTCTGGCTCAGGAGTATCTTCTTCTGCGGTAGAAGGTGTCTTCTTCTGCTTGTATATGAAGGTCAAAAGGAAGAGCGCTATGTCATGTGAGCACCAGTAGCCTGTGTGTGAGGTCACTGCAGACCAATAGCGACTCTCCACCAGACCCTCTCGTAGCTCAAAGTCGATGCGCCGCTCCAGCTCCACTGTAAGACACAAACAGAGACATTATAACGCCCTGCCAACGCATCAGTAGATGTGAGGCTCTCTAGGATTGTTTATATCAGACAGGATAAGAGAACTAACATGATGTGTCAGTAGTAGGTGAGGTGGGCCGAGTCATGGTGGAGAGGCCGTATGCTGACTGGCTTTCTGTTCGCTTCTGCTCCTCTTCTCAGTGTTTGCAACTCCCTCAAGTCCTAAAGACACTGAGGGCTGACTGTTGGAGCGAGAGAAACGTGAGAAGAGGATCCCTCCGATGCCCTTCCCTATGCTCGCCGCTCCTACATTGTGTGTTGAAGGGAAAGACAAAAACAAAGTGAGATATACTGGGTGGGATGTGGCTGAGAACAAAACAAAATAACAGTGGTAATGCTTTTGTTTCTATTTTTTAATTCAATTTATTTTAAAGTATAGGGCAGACCTATTTAAATGGTGACCTGTGGGCAAAATCTGTCCCTTTAACCTCAATCTGGCCCTTTGAACATTTGTAAATTTGAAAAAAAAAAAAAAAAGAAATTATGGTTGCAATTTTAGTCAAATAACCAGCTAATATTCTAAGTTAAATTTGTCTATTAGAAGATTGTCATTTTATTGGTAGGCTAACTAGGCTATTTACTGGTTATGTCTGTTGTTAAAAAGTTTTAACTCAGGTTGTTTATGCAGGAGGACTTTAGGGGAGCCAATCTGAATGAAAAAATATGTTAAATACACCACTGTGGTTTTCAAAACAACAAGCTACTTCTAATCTAGGTGCATTGTTTTACACATTTAAATTCCCAAATTTACTGGTCAGATATAGGAAATGTAAATGTCTGATCCCTTGGCACTTTACTTTTTTCAAAGCTAAATCTTCTAAAAAAGTAATTGAATAAGCACAGTATAGGGAAAGCAAAGTGTATAGGCTCATTCTCCATCTGTCCACATGATGGCACTGTTGACATATTGCTGTAGTCAAAGTGAGCATCTCACATTACTTCAAACACTGAATCTCACAGGAGAGAGCAGATTTTACCTGTGGAATAAGGACTATCTCTAGAGTAGAATTTAATTCTGTCAGCTCTGTCTCTGGGCTTCCCATTGCTGTCAGAACTTTTAACAGCCACTTGTAAAAGCAAATGTAAAAAAAATTCATATAATAAAAAGAGAATATTTACTCATTCCTCCTCCACCCCAGACGATTTTCACTGCAGCAGCTTAACCTCACACAGTTGTAAGTAGTTAAATATGACCTGTCTTGGTTTTATTTAAGACATTTCCAGCTCGTCTGGACTGGTTATATGGGCCCAATCCCAATGTCCTCCCTAAAGTCTTAAGCCCTGAAGCCTCATGGACTTAGTTGACGTCACCTGGTAGTGCTCGAGTTTGAGAGGCTGCAAGGGCCCAGAATTTTATAAATAGGAATGGGACAGCACTTTGGGACATATCACATTATCTCGTGGGTTTCAGCCTTTTTATTTTATGCTTTTTACTTTCTTCACAGCCAAGGCACTTCAAGGACGGTGTCAAAAAATATGCTTTCATGTAAACTTCTTTTTTCCTGTGGTTGCTCCTTCCATGTATGCTTATTGTTTTGGTATTTATTTTTTAGTTGACAAAATGATAATACACAAACCTTCAGGTATACAATAGCAGCACATACAAATCAAATTTAAATGACACAAATACATATGAAAAACACATAAAATGAAAACATTATAAAAGACAGTTACATATAAACATGCAGGTTTCAGGGGAAAAAGTTGGAATAATGTTTATAAGCTTATTACTTTTCTGTTATTAAATATACTGACAGATTTAAGTAGATAATTCAGTTCTGGGAAAAATGGTGAGATCTCAGTTAGGCGAAAACTTCTGTTTGTGAATAAAAAACGTATATATAGCATAATGAAACTATTTGTTATTCAAGACCAAGTCATCTAGTTTGCCATGGTAATGAACTGGCTTTTAAACACTTCTGGGCTTCGCCTGGTAATAATGTTGCCTGTGATAAAGTCACAATGCAAAGAACTGGGGGGTAATTCCTTCAGGCAAAGTCTGCAGAAATGCATACTTACGGAAAGTGTGCATGAAGGGTTCAGAGAGTCTGTGTGAGAGTCCTCATGCACTTAATATTTGACAGTGGGGTAGGCCTAACCATGAATGTGGCTCAAAATCCCTAAGTCTCATCAATCATATATAGAAAACAGTTTCATGTGCACAATCAGAGCTATGTTTGAGAAGTGATGGCAGTGTCTTACCCAGTATGCTGGCCTTTCCCAGACTGGTGATGGACTCTCCGTAGTGTCTGCGAGGGAGGACCGGAGACTGTGCTCGGGCTGGGGATGCTCTCAGTGTCAGACTGTCGGGTCTTTGACTGGGTTCAGGAAGGTCGGTCGCACCTCATCGTAGGGCGTGGGGTTAGTGGCACTACACCTGATAGAGAAAATACATCCCAAATATTAAGAACATACATACTCAAAAAATGTGTGTAAGAGCAAGGAATAACATCAAGTGTTATGAGATAAAAAATTCTTACCAGTGTATCTGAACAGGTGCAATATTGCTGTAATGTTTGAGGATGAGGGGCTCCAGTCTGTAGGCCTGAGCAGACAATAAAACCACATAAATTACTTTCTTGCTTCAAGTTGTCAAATATGTACAGTTAATTTAAACATCTGACTTCTGAGGGAGTCACAAAGGTCAGGTTTCAGTTGAAAATGGCAAGTCCAGTAAAAAAACAGTCTCTCTTCTAATAAGTCACACCCTAAATGTGTGTGGGCTCAGTTGAAGAAAGAGAAAAGACAAAAAGAAAATCTTGACTTGATGTCATAACCCTGGGTGAAAGACAGCATCTGTATACATCTCGGGAGGGACTGACCACAGGGTCTGTGGGATGGAAGACGTTGAAGAGCCGGCTGCAGATGGTGGTGGGCAGGATGTGGTCCTGGTGGCAGCTGGTCCCAGGGCGGATCCCTCTCAGGGCCAAGAACACTGCCAGTGGAGAGCCCATGCAGAAGAAGTTCTCCACCTGAGAGACAAAAAGGTGACAAAAAGATTATGTAAATGAATAAAAAGGAGTCTTGACATAAGTAGGTATTGACATAGAAAGCATTTGTTTGATGCTTTGGACAACAATGCTATAGAAGTTAAGGGTGTAATAATTTGTTTTGTTGTTTTTGTTTCCAATAATGCACATATGAAGATAACACCCAAAAGTGGCACAAATAATTAGGATAAATCATCATAATATGTACATATACATTACAAAAAATATTTACAAACTTATGTCATGGCATTTGGTGGTGTGCTGATTTAAGCTGTTTGATCTTTATCACAAATATCCTTGCAAAAAAAAAACCAAAACACTAAAATCACTATTATTATTTATTTATTATTGTTTTAGAGTAATGTCATATTGTAATTGTATACACATATGAAATCCACATGAGTGAGCATCTTACCTTAAATTTGAGGGCTGGGGGTGCTGAGGGTTTGGAGGCTTCCAGTGTGGCGAGTTGATTTTCCAGCTCTCGTAGCCTGTTAAAAGCAGAAAGGGACAAAATATTCAATTAGAAAAAAAGTTCTTATGCATTATTATAACCTCAAGCTACCAAGAAACACGTATTGATTCTTCCATCATCTATAGAAAACGTTTGTCCTTGAGCCAGTCATCAAACAAAATCAGTACCACTCACAAACAAGAAGCTGCCGGAAAAAAAGGCTGTTGATCTAAGATAATGATGCAAACGCTAAATGATGATGGTGATGGGTGGTGCAGAGGAGATATATTGGAAGCCTCATCTCTTTCATTTGACCATGAGGCATCACAATACCCTGCTTCCTCACAAAACAGGAAGCACAACTTGCCACCTGAAAATAGAGCATGAGCTGAATGGCCTCTGTTGTTTGTTCATATTCAGAGAGCTGGAGGTAAATTAGTCATAATCTCATAATGAAGTCCAAATTATAATCCAGTGAGTTCAATGGTTCATATTGTGCTGCTAGCAAACTACAGACACCATGTATTGCATACCAAAAGTTATATCCGAAGCCTCCCTGAGGTCTTGATCACTTTCTCCTCTAAAATCTCTTGAGAATCAGCTATACAAGCAGTCCCCATTGCCAACTTAAGATAGAGGTGTACTTGCTTTTAACAGCATGTTTGCGTGTGCATGACGGCTGCCTCGTGGGTCCTGCGTCCATTTGGAGTGTTGGTTCTGTACGTTCTCAGACATAAATGCTACAGGTACGCAAGATGCAATAAACATGAGCGGTGGAGGAAATGTGTAGGGGCAGTAAGGGGGATGTGACAGGATAAAGAGTCAAAAGGCATGTGAGCAGTGATTACAATGATGTGTTATTGACACTGCAGAATGAGAAATAGCTCGCAAGATAAGTTCCATTTTAGAAGTCGGTGCAGAATTCTGCAAAAATAAACAAGTCCTAGACTGATACGTGAGCTACTGATACAGTGTAAAATGTTAGAAAAACAGAGTTGGGACGGTTTTGTCTACTAGTCTTCAGACACCTGAGCCGACAAAGCAATTTTCTGTTTTGTTTCTGTCTTTTTTTGGGGAGATTTTTTTTGACCCAGAGGACAAAGGGTGTTGTACATTGTACAGACTGTAAAGGCAAATTGTGATTTATGATTTGGGGCTATATAAATAAAATTTGACTTGACGTCATCAGTCATATGTCCACTAAAAACACCAACTACATTCAAAACGCATCTGGTTGTCTACATGTGCACATGGTTAAAAAGCAAGTATATCTCCAGCTTTAAGAGTCACTTAAGATCTACTTTAACAAGCTCTACCTCGTCCTTGTGATCCGCAGCTGCTCTAAAAGGTGTCTCTCCTCGTAGGACATCCAGCGGAGGTCCAGCTCCTCTTCCACAGCGTGATGCTCTTGTAGACAGAAGCGCACAGGATCCCATCCTGTGATGATGTCATAGGTGATGACGCAGCCGAGGGAATGAGACACAATGGACACTTTGCCTCCCCTCTCTCAAACTCAGGGTTCCGGGCGCAAAACAGTGAGTATAGCCTGTTCAGCTCCTCTGTAAGGCCCTTGGTAATCTGGAGAGAGACAGGGAGTGGAGAGGTTTTTAGGAGAAAAAGTGAGTCACGCTCTTAATTTCTGGTTTTTGGAAGTGTGGACTCTCACCTCATCTCGGTAAAGAGGGCTGTTGTAGTACATGATGTCCATGGCACTGCTGTTGAGTAGGTCTCTCAGTCCTCTCACTTTGTCCGGTGTTATTGAGTCTACCGTATCTACAGAATCAAAGCACCAATATCACAGTATAAAACAGAGATTCATGCCACACGATGGTGCCTATATTCAAATACACAGAGGCCACTTTATGAGGCGCACCTATAAAATCAAATTACAAAAAATAACAGCTCAGCCTACACTTGATATTTGATGGCTTTTTAAGAGTAAAATTCAAGCATGTTTCAAAGTGCCTAAAACAAAGATTTCCAGCCTCTCAAATCCTTTATATCACGCCTAAATTGTTATTATAAATGTAATTGCAAATTCTTAACCAACAGCAATCGATGTATATTGTCACTTTGTTTATTTCACCAGCTTTTAACTTGCTTGTATATTTTGATCTTGATTATTTAATGCTTGCCAAAAGACCTGTTTCATGGCAGCCATTTCGATATGAAATAGCAGGGTAAAGTTACCACTGCCACTAATTAAGGTCCTGTTCTATTAAGTGTAACAGAGTCTTTCCAGTGAGCCAACATGCACAATAGCAGCAGCCTGACTCTGTTTGACCAGAATGGAATGAAACATTAATTAGTATCACTGGTAACACCTGTGTTTACTCTATTTCATAGGGTCACTTAGGACAACCAAGCAAGTGAAAAAAGCAAACTGACGTTAAACCCTGTAACATGTTCAGTTAATTATACATGTTATCCTACATCTGCACAATGAACATGATTAGGACAGGTACTGTTACCTGCACACTTACAGTTCTGTAAGCCTCTGGCTATGCTTCATTAACTTTTTGCAGTAGAACAGGAAAGACAAAAGAACAACTTACACACATCCACTGTTTACAGTGTTACCAAAAATTCACTCATACTGCTCACACTTGAAGCCCAAACTAAACAGACAACAGGCACAGTCTCAAAACACACACTAACCTCCGTCCAGGGCAAGTTTGGAGCGCCACTCGACCGGCAGGAACTCCACATGCTCGTCATTGTGCTCTGAAAAGTGCTTCTCCTCCATCTTCCTCACACCCTCCCTCAGCCTGAACAGACACAACAAAGCCCACACAGTACATAAGGGTACATGAGGCACACCTTACTACTTTAGAGTAGAGTGTATATGTTGGCTTATATGCCAAAACATTAAGCTACAAAAAGGCAGTAAAAGCGCTTTATTTAGAAAACAATGCCATCATCACATTGTCTGTGCAGCAGTGTATGATAATGACAGGCACCGAGTGGATGAGTAACATCCTCTTCGCCTATCTGGCCCTGCTACAGACTGACTGGGGAGTCTGTGTTTGCGCTCACAGACTTTAATGACCGTTGGGAAGAGAAGAATGACGCCCATTTTGCTGCTCACTGATGCAGCAGCTTCCCTCATGCTGCACACACACAGGCTGCAATGCCACTAGTCCTATATGGGGCAGCATTAGCTTGCAGGAAACACTAAATACACAAAGAGAGTGAGAGTGAAGTAGGCTGTTTACAGATGTGGGTAAATGGAGTCTGAGAGAGGCTTTTAGGTGGCTGGTCTGTGAATGGGGCACCTAATGCAGTATTTGACGGGACTATGTGCATGCAAGTGTGTCTGCAGGGGAACTTAAACGCTAAGAGCGCTGAGGGCTGCAATACAGAGCTTTCTGTGCTGCACCCAAAAGGATTCCCTTGTTTGACCTTAAAGGGAAAATTTGGCACTTTTCATGTGGATGCCCAGTCAGTGTTGATGGTAAATGTAGTCAACCGAAGCAATAAAATCATCAGTGCATGCTATGTTGGCCAAGAAAGATGAGTTCTCCTGCTTGTGGAGTCATGCTGGCAGTGCCTACAGGTACCAGGATACATTGCATGTGAGCTCCAGATGCTGATGCCCATAACTTTGCGTATTACCACTCTAGCCTACAGCTCTGACCTTGTTGAGACCAACCAGCATGTCATAATCGGATGTACCATTCTGTTGTTAGCTAGCTAACTAACTAATGAATCTTATCTCTGTGTCAAAGTTTGCTTGAATTGGTGGATGTCATGATATTATTGGTTGAAACCGGTTGGCTCAAGCCTATGTAAGTACACATCATATTTTTTGTTACAGTAAGAAAACATCACTGGATTTTGATCCAATTCTGATTTTCAGGTGAATGATTTGAATGGGGATAAGATCGCTCATTTTTCTTCAATATAGGACTCACTGGGAATTTATTGCTTCAACTGACTACATTTACCATTACTACTGACTGGACATCCACATGACAAGTGCTGATTTTTTTCCTTTGACATCATAGATGTAGGTAGAACAGGTTTTAAAAATAAACTGCTTTTGTTTTAGAGCATACTGTAAAAAAAAGCCCTCAACCACCCATAATTCCCTCTTTCACTGCTGCTGACAACACCCAGAAAGGCGCAGGTACTAAATAAAAGACAAAACTAACAACTGGCAAGACATGTCAGGTTGATCTTTCCTCTTGGATGAGGAAAGCATGTACGTTGTAATCCACAGGGAGCTGGTAGTGAGGCTTAAAGTGCTCCGCAGCTTGACTTGGTCTACTTTACCTGCTTAGCTGGCCTAAGCCGTGGGCAGCAGCCAGACAAACTTTGTGACACAGAGACACACATGGCTCTGGTCCGTACATTCTGTACTACTGCCTATAAGGCTCACGGCTCAGGGCAAATACAGTGGTGCCATTTGGGGTGAGACAAGTGGCAAGGCTTAAGTAATGATTCAAAACTGACCAGGGGGCCTATACATTGATGAGCTTCAGCAAGAATTCATTGGTGTATCACTCTTAAAAAGGCAAAGACACTGCCATAATTTGCTTTGTCAGGTTTCCTCTTGTAACTTCCTAATTGTAGCCTCTGTACAAATGTCAATGACTGACTGAGTTCCTCATTATAACAGTGAGTCTTTGAAAGACAAAAAAAGAAGTCGACAGACTGGCTTGAGGATCAGTTAGCGGTATCAGGCCACATTGACAGTTCCAGTTTTATGCGCCAAAGATATCCATCTCTGAAAGTTGTGCCAGCTCCCCAATAAAATGGGAGGAAATGGAATTTTGTTTGTGCTGTTCAAATACATTGAGAAGTTAGACTTGGCACGCATGGAAGCACAGGCCTGCAAAGTGGATTGATGGTGTTAGTTTACTTAAACTCTTCAACTTCATTCAATCTTCTGTGGTATACTGAAAATAAGGTGGTTCCTGAGCAAGCCTTACAGAAATCTCCAAATGTCAAGTCTTTGATACCAAAAAATTCCTTAGGGTCCCAGCTTTCAGAGGATATATACCAGTTCTATGTAACATATACTGTTGATCTGCTCTCTTCCCCTAAAAAATAGATTTGAATTGGACTGGAGGAGGTTAAGATTTAACACTGAGATAGCATGAGTCCAGTTTGATTTGGGCTATATACATTTCATCTAGATTTTTTACACAATATTAGGATGCAAAGTGTTTTTAAATATTTGCCTTATATTGTGTTGCACATGTATTGCACTGTTTCTGTATTTGCTTGTGCTGCAGAGCTTCGCAATTTCATGCATTAGGCAAATATTTCCTTCTTCCCTTGTGTTTTCTCCAGTTTCAGTGCATTGTGCTTGCAACCATACAGCAGGAAAATTAACAATACAAAGTATAAAGTAAGAACAGAATGGGAGAACACAAAGAAAGTGAGAAAGAAGGATAGAGGATACGGTTAGTTTTGACACCTGGTGCAGACTGTAGTCAATTACACATGAACCATACTCAAGACCACCTTTTCAGTATGGCACGCAGTGTTCACAATAATCAAACAAACTTGACTTTGGGGTCAAGTGATGATGTGAAAGCCCCCTTATTCAACAGCTGTTAATATGTAATGAGGAGTGTCTACATTTTTCTGTGAAAACTCCTGTTGTGCATTCCAGGAATACACTGGTTACATAGTTGGCAACGATGCTGAACAAAACAAGTTACCTAGAATCACAAGAACCTGTCACACAAGTCGATATCTGAAACTCTAGTCAGTTCATAAGAAACGCAAGATGCAGCAAAAGTTTAGTCAGGAGGCCAAGGGACACACAGAAAATGCTAGATCACAACTCATAACTGTTTAAAAAGAAATGATCAGGCTATTTTGCATGTGTCTAAAACGAAGGAAGAGCTGAGAGTGAGCTGTCTTTATAAACAGGATCCACAGGAGTAGATCCACAGGAAAAACTGAATGACAGAATGAGAAGAGGACAGATTGTGTCTGGAAAAGAACAGAAAGGGAATAAACAGACTTCATGGCAATTCAAACATTACGTCATCCCAGTGAGATTTTTCTTAATTTAGACTTGATTTGTTTGGTGTGTGAATAAATTTAAACCCGCCTTATCATCTTTACAAATTCTGATGGAACAAAAGTGGAAAAACTAAACTGTGTGCATTCAAGCAAACTCACAATCAAATTATCTTTCTAAAAACTCACATTCCAGTGTTTTTAATGATGCGTCCCTGGTCCATCTTCTGTCCAATCCCATGGACCACAAAGACAACATGTGTAGTCTGAGGGGGTCTGTCTTCTGGTGAGGCCTCCTCAACATAACCCCGATGGAGCCGTGTTCCACTGCTGGAGGCTGGAAGAGGACAAAGGACAGGGTTGGACTATTACTTACTGAAGCTAGCTGCTTGTGATTTTTGCAAGAAAATAAATCAGTTTCACTGTATTTCTAAACCGTAATGCTAAATACACTCATTTCCACTCTATTCACTTGAAGTCTATAAATATCTCAGTGACTGTGTTTAAGTAACATGCTGTTCTGAGTCCAAAGAGGCCAGTAGGTGAGACATGAAGTCCTGCTGTGACTGTGACTTTGTTGTTGTAATGTGGCCAGAGGGTTGAGTGAGTGTCCTATTTTAGAATCTATAGTCTAGTCTAGTCATGTGCTGTGCAGCAAGGTGATAGGAGCCAATGGACTTTGTGGCAGTCTGGATAGCACTAAGGAGATTTGCCCTCACTGAGCATCTGCGTCTCACGGGAGATTGAGATAACCAGTGCCAGCACCTCCTCTTATAATCTGTTAGCAGGAGATGAAAATGTGCCGTAGAGCTGAGAGACAGGAGATCAGATTAGAGTCATCAATAGCGATCAAACATCGGGTATGAAGTCAAACTGCAGCTGCCATCTTTTCAGTCACACTTGGGCCAGTTGATCAAACCCAGTCCCTGAAGATAGCAGATGGACGCTGTGTGATTTTCTGGGCTAATCCAGTTAAGAGACTGAACTGTACCCAGCCATGTTTAAATAACGCTTGAATAATAGCAAATGACAGCACACTGTGAGTGCAGCTATAAGTATATAAAAAAGTGAGAAAATGTGGGGACCTAATCAAACAAGGAAGCAGTAAAGGTTTTAACTATGCGAGAGTTCAGTAATAGCTGCCATGCAGTTGTCATACCAGTGCTTTACCCTTCAGAAGCAATTATATATTGACATTTTAATTTTAAGAACAATGAATAAACCATAAGTCCCGTCCCTTTTTGCTCCGTGTTCTACTAACAATAGAGCTAGCTTAACACCTTGATCAATTTAGCAAATTGTCAGCTAACTAGCTAGTAACAATTGATGTAGATAAGTGAGCTAGTTAGCAAGCATTTTGCTAACATTGACTAACTTAAGATGTGAATATATGTCACTTTTAAAGGTCATCCTGCAACATCTTTTAACCATTTTCGGAATTTGTTTTTTTTTTCTTTAGCCTAGCACATAGCAGCTATAAGTACAGGAAAACAGGAAAGGAAAAACTTAATAGAGGAACCAAGCTTGCTCAACGGAGTTAGAGAAACAGGGGCAGGACTTAGGATGGGTTAATTATTACCTGCTGCTAGTAAGCTAACATTGGTATTTAGCTCAAACCATCACTCACTGCTAGTATGGCAAGTATGTAGACCCTTCGACTTGTTTAACTTAATGTCTGGCTTCACAGACACTATAGCAAAAAACAACAGTTGTTATATTTTAAAAAAAGTGTCATGCAGATTTGGTTCACTAAAATTAATTAATATTTTTTGTAGTTGTAGGCATGTGTAAATTAATGCAGTTGCTAGTAGTGAGAGTAAAACAGTTTGAGCAAATTATTTAAAAAAATAACTTGTTCTAAGGTGGATATCAAATGAATTTGGCACTGATACAAGTACAAACACGCATGTACAGTATGATCACCTTATTATATGGAAAGATAATGACAGTGTGTACATTACAAACCTTTGGAGAAGCCCAGTTTTTGGGTGACGGTGCGTGCAATTTTCGAAGTGGTGGCATCGCTGTAGAGGTATACTTCATCCACGCTGTGCCAATCCACATGGGTCCGACTCAGCTTCAGACTGTGGATGGCTGTAGGGGGGCAGTGAAAGAGGAGCGAGTGAATGAATGAATGGACAGAAAAAGAGAGGAGGGCAGGTGGTGTGGGAAATTGGGCAAAAAGAAGGGGAAAAAAACAACCAGGGAAAAGGGTGAAGGAAAAAGATTCACCGATCACCAGAGGAAAAAGAGACTGAAGACATTATAAGAATTACATCAAGTTGCAATCATCTTAAATGCAATACAAAAAGAGCTACAGTCTAGGAACGATCTATTCACACAGCTCAATCAAATGCACTCTGGAGCATTGATCTGCAGTAGGAAAGAAAAACACATCAAACTATCACATACCACGACTGCATATTTCAGCTCTTGCTTGTCTGTCCTGCTTGCGTATCATAAGGCTGAAGACATTTCATGTTGCAGATATCTGAATTCACATGACTTTCAGTTCAATTTGTCTCCATGTTGTAGCTTGGGGTATAATGCAAGTGTAATGCAGTGACGAGGGCAAGTAAGAGCAGAGGTATGGCTAAAGAGGAGACACCATTTGCTACAAAAGCTAAGAGCGATAAATGAAACTGGTTGACTTGAGAGAGTTATTTATGTCTTTGCAGCTTCATGTCCTTTAAAAGTCCTGTGCAGTCAAGTTCATCTGGATGAAATAGGTGGCAGACTTTGGCGTAAATCCAGAGCACAGCCACGGCTCTTTGTACTGCACTGAACCAATCTGGGGATTAAAACCCTTTAAGACCGGGGTAAAGTGCCTGGAGAAATAAGATGTTCCAGACTACTATTTTGCTAGCTTAAAACTTGTAACAACATGGTCTCACAAACATTACAAAATAAATGCTGGAAAAAATGTGTGCTTCAAGAGAAAAATGATCAGGGTTAACTTGTGTTATGTGTCAGACCTGTGCATACTTTCTTCTCAATCATCCTTTAAAGGGATAGTTGGATTATCTGAAGTGGGGTTAAATGAGGGACTTGTCAATAGTCAGTGTATTACTTACACCAGATGTTGGCACACCCCCAGTTTGGGGAAGCAGAGAGGACTACCAGTGTAGAACCTAAGCAATGACAACCACTTTATTCCACTGTAAGACAGCCTTTTCCAATGGGAAGCTGAGCCAAATTTATCTAAATATCACCCTCCAATCCAACCAAACTCCAAGGGCAAAATCAGTCATTGACAAAACGTACCTTGCAGAATGCAGGAGTGGTTGGTCTACCGCTACCAGTTTGTTTTTAGTGTTATTGTGTGACTTCAGTGAATCCAAATTGTCCTTTTAAAACAACAAAGTTTACACAATAACACAAACAAGCAAAAAAAGCATGACAGTGGTAGACCAGCTGTTGTGCGATGTTTGGATTATATAATGGTGGTTTACTATCTGAAAAGGCTGTCTGATTACATAGTAAAGTGGTGGAAGTATTCTAAATACAGCATATATATAACTGATATAGTTTTATTTTTAGGTGGACCTTTCTTTAAGTGGCTAAAATACATTTTGTTACTGATCCTGTCCACAGCAGTAATGGCTTGGTTTCCATACTGTTACTCCTCTCTGCTTCTCCAAACTGGGGCATGCTGATCGGCAGCTAGTACCCTGACTGTTGATAAATACCTCATACAACCTCACTTCAAATGATCCAAACTTTTCCTTCTATATTTGAAAATTTACTAGACATTGCTTGGTAATATACTGGCATATAGGTCTACAGGGCAGAAGTAAGCAAGACATTTGTCAGGAAAAGATTTTCTATTTCCACTTCCCATGTTAATGAATGGGAACATCTATATCGTGTGTGTTTGTGTGTCACATGGTGGAGTTAAGCTGGACCTCTGTAACCTGGAAAGCTAATTTCTTCATTGGACAGGCATGACCCCGAGGTAATATGAGGACAAGCAGTTACTGCACCTTAGCCGAGACCTGTCAGCTTTAAGGACAACCTGTGTGAAAAGAATGGCTGCCTCTAAAGGAGAAGGACAAGGGTCTAGAAGAAGAGTTTCTCACAGGGAACAGAGGTGTTGGAGTCATGGGCACTAGTTAGATGAGGAATAACAAAGGGAAGGATGTTGTTTTTTCTAAACAGATGAAATAATAAAGAGGAACGAGGAACGTGAGATAAAAGATATACTGTAGTTGCATCCACAGTCTCCTCTCTCAATGTTTCAATTTATCTTTGCAGAACCTCAAATAAAACTCCTCAACAGCAAAGCAAACATGCTTAACCTCTACCACGGCACACAATATCACTAAACCACTCTATGACAGCAGCAGCAAAGGGGAATCAGCTCCTCTGAGAACAGAAATGTTCATCATCTAGTTTGGCTTCATCTCAAACAGTTTTAAGTGGCCTCCTGTCCTTGTCTACCTCATGGATGCACAAAGGAGAAAAGGACAGTGGCTGGTGCCATGAGCCAGCTGCACACTGTTATTATACAAGTTTGGATGAAGCCACTTCAGACTGTTGAGCTTTATTTGTAGCCGTGTCCACTGTAAAACAGGAGTCCAGGCTAAATAGAAAGTATGTTGTACTTCTCCAGTTAACTGACCCAATCAATACAAAATATTAGTTTGAGGGGATATACGATGAAAATGTAGCCAGTAAGATGGAGTGATGCTTAGGGGTTGCACAAGGACACTTCCTGTTTTACAACGAAAGGCGATGCATGGTGAAAGGAAGGGAAATGAGAGAGATCAAAATGTACAGAGCACCTGGCAGTCAACCAAGAAAGGTTAAAGAGTTTACTAACACCGCTTTGGTGAGTTACTGAGAGACACATGATGAAGGAGAGGGTTAAAAAGGGGGGATAAAGGGCAAAGAATGTGGCCAGGGATGGGGTAAACTGTTTGAGTAAAAGAGAAACCAGGAAGCTGTGTGCAGGAGAGTTTGTGAAAGACATGAAAAGGAGGTGCTATGATGCTAGTCTGGGACTCTGAAGACTAACCTTTTCTGGGCTGCAGCATGACAAACATAGCAGCTACATTCCCTTCATTCCCAGACAGTATACTAGTGCCATGTTAAAGGGATAGTTTGAATTATTTGAAGTGGGGTTATATGAGGTACTTATCCATATTCAGTGTATTACCTACACTAATATACTGACTATAGGGAAGCAAAAGGAGTCAGAGTTAAGCAATATATTGCTGTGTGTTTTAACCACTTAAAAAAACATATTAATCAGTTTAAGTTTCACTATATTGAGAATATTTTCACAGTTTTACCTTGCGATCAGACAGCCTTTTCCAATGGGAAACCGTTGTTATATGAGCTAAATATCACTTTCTTCTAGCCAACCATACTCCATTGGTAAAATCAGCAATTTTACCTTGCAGAACAAGCATGTAGCTGGTATACCATTGCCTCAACGGGATACTTGGTCTGTCTTATTGTGTAACTTTGGTTATTTAAAAGCTTATTTCTGATTCATCAAAGTCACACAATAACATAAACAAACTGACTGAGGCAGCGGTAGACTACAACTACAAATTTGTTCTATGAGATAAAATGACTGATTTCACCAATGGAGTCTGATTGGTTTGGAGAGAGTCATATTTGGCTTAAATAACTGCAGTTTCCCATTGGAAAAGGCTGTCTGATGGCAAGGTTAAGCACTGAAAATATTCTAATTATAGCATACTCTTAAACGGATATTGATTTTTTTATATGGGCCTTTTTTTTTTAAGTGGCCAAAATACATTTTGCTGGTGGCGTGTTGACTGGCATTTACAGTAGGTAATACAATGATGATCGATAAGCACCTCATACACCCCACTTCAAATAATCTGAAATGTTATTTTAATGTGATGTTAGTTTAAATGTGGTAAGTCCAGTACTGTAATACTCTCAACCTAGGCAGAAACATCCCAGGTATCTATTGTGTTCAGGTCTACGCAGGGTTTAGGTCAATGGCCGCTTGTATTTACTATGCGATGAGGACACCGACCTCGAGACCTCTCTGTTCAGCATTTTTGATAAGGGTCAATACACCCAGAACTAGGACAGTGATGGACTTCTAAGAGGGCGACTCTACACACCATGTTAGGGGGCTATAGTAAAGGGCCACAATAGCTCCTCTGTTCAGCTCATCACTTGTGCTTGGCTCTCAACAGAGAGCTTTGTTCATTGCTCTTAGAGCGAGAACTGGTGACGGTGGTTCATTAATGACGGTCAAACTGCCAGAAGGGGGATGAGAGAAAGAAAGCAATGAGAGAGAAAGTGGGAGACTGGGCTGGAGAGATAAAAAGGGGTAAAAGAAGGTTGGCTTTTTGAGAACCAGCTTATTTATTTCACATCCACTGGTTTAAGGGGTCCTGCCCCATGTTTGTCTGCTCACTATCCCAGCAAGGAAATGAGAGACAGATGCACAGGTTTCCTCAAAAAGCAGCAACAGCAGAAGGACCAAACTCTGGGTCACAGCACAAAGGGAGACGTTCTAGCAACTAGGCCCAGTTAAGGCTGCAATGGAGAACTTGGAGAGCAGCCTAAATCCATTTTAACACAACCATTTCTAACTGAGCCTAGGTCTAGTTCTAAATATTTGATTGTACAGGTCGGAGCCACAACAGAAAGGAAAATCTAGATTCATAGGGACCTAGGATCTACTAGGAGAGAGGATACAAGCTAGCAGATCTAACACAAAAAAAGAACTTGGCATTTTACAGTACCTTGGCAGCGTTTGCGCTTGTGACATGTAGTTTTAGCACTCGTCTGATATCCACTCCATTTGAACAGAAAGGGGAGGTAGAAAGGGGGCAGGTGGGAGAGAACTAACAACCAAGAGAGAGTGAGTAATGGCCATTACCCTGGTATCAGTCACACAGGAAGCTACCGCTGTCATCACTCCTGAATAGGCCAATCTATCAAGTAAGCGCTGCTATCAGGTACCACTTCAAGGCTCTGGACACACAGCCTGTACTGGTAACTGACTGAACCTGGTGGCTGAAGGTAGATATCAAGAAAATAGCCTAAAAATGGTCTAGAAATACTTTGGAAACACCATTTCTGCCAATGTGATAAAAAAAATAAAGAACCTGTAATACTCATTATAATGACAAACTTTCTCAAAATATTGCGTTGGTATATCCAAAATAAAATAAGTTACTAAGTCACTATTTTGAGGATGCTTCCTATTATTTTGAGATACTAACTCAATATTTTAAGATATTAAGTCACTATTTTGAGAAAGATTCTCATTATAATGACTTACAGGATCGTTTTTTTCATCACACTGGTGGAAATAGGCTTCCAAAGGAATAAGCCAGGGTACATGTGGGCCTGCAGTTCAAAATGCAGCGCTGCTTGACATTATGCCTAAGATGACTGAGGTAGCATCTGTTTTACACAGAAATCTGCTGTCTTCGCTGTAAAGACTAAACATGTCATGAAGTTAACAATTTCTTTAATATCTTACACTTTTGTGTGAGTAGTACTAATGGAAAACATTTTGTCTGTTAATTTAGCCATGTACTATGTGGAAAAGGGATTTCCACTTATAATATTTAAGCATTTAAGACAAAATAATAATAAAGAACTATCACTATATTTATATTTTGTGTATTAAGTGGCACAAATTAGTGAACATTTCAAGACCTTTTGCAAAGAAGTGAAACACAAATAAACAAACAGCACAAAACCTTATAAGTTCCCAACAGCACTTGTTGTAGCACTACTTATGTGTCCCTTTGGGTTAATATAGAGTTTATATTTTGCATATTATAAATGATTTAAGGAACTGATATTGAATTCCACTCAAGGAGGAGAAACCTACTGACTGCAAAGAAAAGGAGATATGTAACAGTAAAATATTAGGCAACTTTTTTTACTGGAAGCTGTTCAGATGAGAAAAATAATATGCAATATGATTTCTGTGGAGAAAACAATGGGCGAATTGCAGCATTTTTAGAGACAGTTTGTCATGTTCTTTGCGAAGTTATTATAGATTAATAAAGGAATGTAAAAATGCAACACACCTGCTGTATTTGTTATTTAATGTTCCAATAACTGGAGTCTGAAATATACTGTAGGTATGTAAGAGTGATACAATGGCAGATGGTATTTTTCCACAAATACAAATGACTTAACACTGATTTAATCATGCAGCAATTATCCAGACTAAACAATGTGTTCTCTCAGTGATTTAAATCTTAGCCTCCTACGCTGACGAGAAGCTGTTTTTCACATTGAAAACAATAATTTGATTGTGATATAAGATGTGATGGGAGCCAAATCAAATCTTATAACATACATAGCAACACTTATATATGTGAACACTAATGCAGTACAATATGTCATAATTATTGGAAAATATTTGTTGTATGATCAAAATTCCTATGTCCATTGATTGTCCTGAGGAACAATTACATGCCAGTTAAAATCAAAATCCAACAGCAGCTCTATGATCAATAGATCACTGAATTAGTTGTAAGTGGATGTCCTTATTGGGCATTCAAAAAGACCTCCGCTGCATTTGTTAAACAAATCAGCAAAATGCACAAGTCTGAGCTGAGATCTGACTAAATCATTCCTTCCGTGATAACACAGACATCAGACTTGCAAATGTCAGCAGTGTCTCCCTCCACAGAGGTGAAAGGCTGAGGAGAAGAAGAGACCTGCTGACTGCACAGGAAGTTTGTTTGCTGTAAAAGCTATTAAGTCCATCTGCTGGGCATTACAGCACTGATGGATCCATCCAGAAATAGGTGTTCCCTAATGACTGGAATATATCTATTATGCACAGAATCCTCATGGATGTACTGGGGATCAATTAATCTGTGTGATAGTTTGCAGTGTATGAGCATCCTTGCAGTTTAGATCACACTACATGACTTTTATGCCCCTTAAAGGCACGACTGCACCATCATCACCACTATTTTCCAGATCAGAACAAAAAAGTCTAGCTATAGTTATCACGATGAGCAGCAGGTTTAGACAATCTCATGCTGATTTAGGGTAAAAGGCGGATGATTGAAAACATATGTGAAATCTTAAGCACAAGTGGTGTCCAAATCTAACTGGAAAATAAATAGATAGAAAAAAAACATTCAAATAATGCCAACAGCTAGTTAATAGATGAGACCATTCTTGTTTCTTTTAAGGATGCATCGGTAATCAGTCATGCAGTGTTTCCAGCCTCATGTGCAGGTTAAATAAATATGCAGCTGAATATGTCATGTACACAAACAAACGTGTGGGCTGTGTCTGCCTCAAAAATACCAAAAGCGTTATGCTGACAAATGACCTGGTGCCCAGCCCGCTGGCTTTATTTTTCCTTGACGTCTGAGAAGCCTGACAGACTGGGACACACCCAGTACACCCACACACACAATATACTTCCCACCATAGGCCAGCTGCTCTATACCCATATACACAAATCCAGGCAGCTTACAGTGAATAGACGGGATCCCCTTCTAATTAAATGTTTGTTTGTTTTTCTGTTTCATATTCAACTCTTTGAAAATTGCAAATAACATTTTTCCTCAGTCTGGCTTGGCACACTACGCCAAGAAAAAAAAAAAAAAGATCAAACTTGGCCGATGGTAACCAAAACATTAAATGACATTTATAAAATTCCATCAACTGAAATACCCTTGGGGCCATTTTCAGCCTCAACAACTGAAATAAGAGCTGCGGCTGCTTCTCTGATGCCACAAACTCACAATCTGCTCAAACAGCAGAGGCCAATCTTTAAAGACAGTTACAAGCACCATAACAGAAAAAAATTATAAGGAATGATGAATTTGAAGGGGAAAGATGATTGTATAACATCTATAGAGGTAAATAATATAATTACTGATCAGACAAGCTCTTTTTGATTAATGAAAACATTTGTGAAGCACATTTCATACTTTGAAAAAAAATACATCAAACCAATGCTTATTTCTTCTAATATTGTGATCATTTCTGACTATAGTACTAAAACCAACTATTTCTTTAGCAGGATACACTATATCTGACCTTTTCAACTGGTGACCTGTGGGCCGAATCTGGCCCTTCAATCTTTTATAAATATGAAAGAAAGTATATCATCTTGCTTTTATTTTTAAATAACCTGTAAGCATTCCAAGTTTATGGCTGTTCATCTATCATTCAGTTTGCTTCAATAAAATGATGGTCTTCTAATAAATAATATGATGTTAAATACAACATTGTGTTCATTTAAATGACAAACTACTTCTAATCTAATCTAACTGTACTTTTTTCTGCACTTTTATAAATTCTGTTTCTTTCCCAATTGTAAAAACTGACAAACTAGAGAATACATTTTAAAAACGCATTGTTTCACACATATAAATTCCAACTTAACAGGTCAGACATAGGAAATGTAAACGTCTGGCCCCTTGAGATTTTACTTTTTTCAATTCTGGCCCATTTAAAAATGTAACTGACAGGCCTGCACTATATCATGCATCCGCAATGTCACTTCTGATTTTGCCTTTCTCTTTTATGATTCATGAAGAATAAGCAGAAAAGTACATTTGCATCATGAGAGAACAGGACATTCGTGCACATTTTGTATCTATCAGTAGTCCTGCCCACATAATGGTGTTATGCCTGCATAGCACGTTGGTATGTCTGCCATATGTCTCCTGCTGTACTAACCTTTAGTCTCAGCGAGCTACTCAGGCACAAGGAGAAAGAAGACAGAAGAAGGAGAGTAGAGATAGGGAGGGGGAGAGAGATAGCAGGAGAAATCTATGTACTGCAGTAATGTCAGAGCGCAGCTCGCTGGCTTTATGATCCATTTATCAATTGTAATGCAGTTCAAGGTAGCTGACTTACGGCTCCAAGTGCTTTAGATTATTAGTTCTGAGATAGAACAGTCTACTGTAAAGGCTCCCTGTAATAAGGACCGAAGAGGCGAATTAACAGCATCTTTCACTCGCTTCGCTTTAACGCTCTGCTAAATATAGGAATGGAAAACAATCTGCCAACAAAAGCAGCAGGAGGGTTTCAAACAGATGCTCAATAATAATTCCATGCATTGAAGGAAATTACAAGATCACAAAAAATACAGCCAGTTTTGGGTTTTAATAAGATATAATGTGTAAGGCTATGTATGAATTTTTCACCACATGATATGGTGAGTGTAATTATACAGCACTATTCATCTTTGCTGTAATACAGGTCACACACTGGACAGGCTGAGGTCATATGATCTGTGTGTTGTGCAAGGGAGGAACCTCCAAATGTCACACAACCTATTGTCCTTGCACTACAGTATATTTCACACACCTGGCTTGCAGATAATCTGACTTTGACTCCCCTCTGACTGTTTATATGCTTGCTTCCATGTACTGTACACATCTTTTCATGTCCATGTGTATATTGTTACGGCCTAGAGAGAGGCCTTTTCTTCTCTTTTGCTCTACCTCTTTGCTGGCTGTGTTTTCTGTGTTTCAGGTAGGGGGGAGGTGTCTTTTGAGACACCAATCTGGCACACCTGAGCAGGCCAGGCTCAGGAAGCTACAAAAGCAGACCTGCTCACAGATCTCGCTCTCTCTTCTCCATGGCCTGCAGACTGGGACTGACCTTTGTTTGTTTGTTTGTTTGTTTAAGTTGATTTACTGACTGACCATCCAACACAACATGCACACTGACAACCATAGTTTATTAATTTTGTGGTATTTAATTAATTACTTATCTCAGTAAACTTTTTGTTAAAACTTGGCAGATTATGTGTGGTCTCCCTTTTTTGTCACACACCATTGAGCCAGGCTGTGACAATATGTACACAAATGCTTGTGGACCAGGAGTGACCTTCCAGTTTTGAGTCAAAACTTCTGTGATTCAGTTCAGGAAAGTGTCAGCCATATGCCTGCCAGCATTTAGGTTTCAAGATATGGGAAGTTTGAATCAGGTTGTGGGTTGCCTGGTGATGGTGAAACTGCATGTAGGTTGTGGATTGTGTGTGTGTGTGTGTGTGTGTGTGTGTGTGTGTGTGTGTGTGTGCAGGGTTTGTCAAAGTCCTAACCTCGTCCTCATCTGGACCGAACGGCAAGTTAATCCAGACGCAGCCCATACCTTGTGTTAAGAATACACTACGTTATAAAGCTTAAGGTTTTCTATTTTGAAATAAATTGTTAGTGATGTTATACAGTGTAGCTGGAAATAATTCACTGTAATTCTGTGTATGTATGAGCTGTGTATGCCTCAGTTCTGTGCTGGCCCAATCACAAGAAATGTGATGTTAATAAATTGCGACAAGAGTACTCTACTGGTAGGCAGAGTAGTAGTAGTAGTTGTTCAACCAACTGATTGCAGGAAAAAAATGTCAATGTATGGGCCATCTTGACTGTCTTGAATTTGAATGTACGTTGCTTAAAAGTTAGAAATGAGTTGATTGAATGTTCTTATGTCATCGCCAATCATTTCAGAACTCTGATCCCAATAAAGATCTGATGTGGACCTCTGAATAATAAGTTTGAGCATTATAGAATGGCCTTGGGAGAAACCCAGGAAAAACAAGTGTGTTGGCAGGTATGGCCAGTCAGCATGTTTCCACCAAAGCTGTTTTATGTGCATTTTGAAGTATCACATTAGAAAAGGTGGATGGAAATGGCAAAACTTCCTCAATTTTGTTTATGTTCTCGCTTGAGGCAGGTTTTGCCTTTTTGAAAAAGAGAAATTGATATGCTTATTGAGAGATGGAAACGCCTTTTCCCAGTAAGGTCTGGTGTAGCGAACATTTAACTCACATGACTGATTTTCTGCTTCTGCCCCGAGAGAAGAAAGAGAAGCTGTTTCCACTGTCATGAATATAGGTGACATAAAATAATAGTTACAACTTGCACTATTGAAAAACTTTCCTGAATTGGTGGTTGGCAAACAAATGGTTTTGTTTTCCAGTTCGCTACCTCTACTTCTCCTACTCTGTTTATCACAGAGACTCTGTTTATGTATTTATTATTTATTTATATTATCTATGCTTTGCACCATCTGGTTTATTTACTCCAAACCAGTTAATGGAAACAGGTCTAATTCACATTTTCTTTTTTTGCAACATTTCTAAAGTTCACTTAAAAATTAGGCTAGATGGAAACACAGCTAGTAGCTACGAGTAGATGAAACAAAGAGTGACAATTTAAGACTGACCAAACTACTGTAATCACTTTCCCCTCTCTCTGTTGATGTCTTTATTTATAGACCTCAATTTAGTGTGTGTAGGGGGAACAGACAGTGTGTTGACATGTCAGCTACAGCGCAGTGTTCTAGACACACAGAACCATAATACTGACTGAGACTTTGTGCAATTAATAGCAATTTAACAGTGATTTAACAGTCATTATGCAGTTATTATTCAAATACAACCAATCAGCATTACAGAAAATAAGGGTAATTTGATGTTTAACTGCTATTCATTGATTCAAGGGGATGATTAAAATTTTTGCATGATGTTCCAGATTACCTTGGCAATGCTGCGATGCATGTTTCTGTGCCTCTCACACATTATTTGCTTGTTTCTTACAATGCAGACTAAACCTTTTCTCACTCCCTTTTAACAGTCGCTGCATCTTTTCCCTCTCTGCTCCTCTCTATTTATCTGCTACATTCACACACCCACACATTCATCACCAGTGAAGGTCCTGGAGATCTGGCTGCCTTAAGGAGACTGCTGAATCAAAGGGCCTCTTTCTTATTGCCTTTCACAGCTAAAGCCTGCTACATTTCACCCGAGCCAGCCCCCTGCCACAGACAGGGACGTGCCAGAACGTACAAGCTGCACCTGCTTTACATTGGGAACGTGACAAGACAAAATATACGCTCACATGACTGGAAGCACCTGCCTGAGCCATTCATTTCTGTTGACGGTGCATCGATACTGAAGCGGGCAGGGCTGTCACATCATTCACCATTTATGACTCACAATGCTTTTCTTCTGGCTTTATTGTAAAGACCATGACTTTACTTTTTAATAGAATCTATTATTAATAATGGCACACATGGGGGCATTTACCCTCTACCCTAACACAGATGGCACGATAAAGGTGTTCTTTTACAAGATACTGCCTGGCTGGAGTAAAAATACTGCTGGGTTGGTGAATGCTGGAATAAAGGCGTTTGCAATTTTTGTGTTTTGGTGAGTGAGCACTAATGTTTTAGCCTTTCGTTTCAACCCCAAACCAAACTCTGACTCTATGAAAATATTCACCATCAAATCTAATTATAATAATGTGATTAACTGTGTTTATTTATTCTGATTTTAGTAACCAGAATGGTTGTTTCAGTGCTGTGTTTGTAGCTTTTTCTAGATTTGAAGGCCTCTGCCACACATTCCTAAAATGATACTAAACTATCCTTATTCTTCTACTCTTCCCCTTCCCGCTCTCTCACCATCTTTGCTATCGACGGTTCTGACCACCAGGTCCGTCTCAAAGGTGTCCTGCATCTGTTGCCCGCGGAAATGGCTCAGGTGCTCCTGCTCGATGAGGTCACTCTCCTCTTCTTCTAACGGGAGCCAGGTGCCATCGATGAACCACTGGCCTCTCATGACAGGAATATGATCTTGTTCTGTAACACAGTAGAAAAAAGCATGGATTTAGATACAGAATAATGACTTAGTAGTGAGGATGTAAATCTCTGTGCCAGCATTATGATGTCAGATGCCTATGCAGTCAGTCTAATGTTTACCTAAATAAAGTCATTATACATTTGTTTTGCAATTTATATGTGAAAGATTCTCTGTGGAGTTTTTGACCTAGTAGTAGCATCGTGCAGCTGCTTGTTCCCTATTTTTGGAGACGTGCAGGTAACACAGTACACACTCCAGCCAACGGTTTTCACACTATTACACTTATCTAAAGATGGCACAAACACACAAGCAAGTAACTGTTGCTAGTGCTGGACTTAAAACCCTAAAAAAATTTGGCTTTGCAAACAACATTTGTTATCAATTAGTTGACTAATCGCTGCAGCTTTAAAGTTTGTTTGTTTCCAAGAAAACTCCACAGAGCACCTTTAAAGGTGGAATCAGTTGGATTTGTCCAAGCTGTTCATAAACGCTCCAGAAAGATAGTTTATCGTTGTGTCTCATTCCCAGAACATCAAATACCGATGTTTTGATCAGCAAAGCGTCCTGAGCATAACAAAATAATGACAAATACAGCCAGGGGGCAGGGTGTCTGTAGATATAACCACCACCACACACTTCTAGTGGGTCGGAAGTGATGATTGAAAGGGATTATGTTTCTAAGTCTATAGATTGTTTCTTTAGGAAAATGTTGCATATTATGCCTTTAAGTAGAGATCCTCCCCAGTAACAGTGCTACAATAGTTAATTTCTAGTAGTGCATCACTCAGCCTTTCAGAATGAGTTTACTGATTTCCATTTAACTCAACAAGTCTGGCAAATCCAGGAGGGCCAAGTCTCAGTGGCTTATGGAGCGAGGCCAGTTCTGATTACAGTCTGGTGTGACATTATTAACTGATTCTCTGGTGGTGAATAAGAGTGTGAAGGCAGCTTTAAATGTAGACATACTTTGCAAAAGACTGGGTCCTTTCTGTACAAAGTGAGACTCCTCATCTGTACAAATATAAAAACACATGACATGAGCATACTCGAATTTACAGACAGAGAGGCCCACCCAAGAAAGACACACCGATAGAGGCTCACAGTAGGTACTATTCACTCATTTGTTAAGGTCTGGCCAGAGAAGATAAGTCTGAAGATATAAGTGTTCTCATAAGGGAGAAAGGACCTTTTACCCTGTCTACTGCGTTTACATGTCAGAACAGAAAGCTATTACAAATATGTGCCAAAACTCCTTCAAAACCTTACTTCTTTGTATTTTTAAGGGTGTTTTACTTCTTGGATTACAGTATATCAACAATACCTCCCCACCTCATCTCCTATTACACGAACTGGCCTTTTGCTCCCTAACTGATATGCGTTTGGTTGTTTTTTAAATAAACTCCTCTTGTATGAGTTTCTATCTCCAATGCAGTGCATCAGGGTCTTCAATATTAACATGACACTATGTAACAGTCATGTAGGCCAAGATGAAAAAGGCACAGCGAGGCTCTGAGCTGACTACAAAGGACTTATATCCACAGCATGAACATTCAGGAAAGTACAGTTCCTGCTTCTCTAAATGTCACTTGGCGTTAACCTTCAAAAGAACCAGCTACCCATGAACCCTTTCTTTCATCGAGGTCAGGTTTTCCGAGGCTTCTATAGTGACCGCCTTCATTTGTTCGCCGACTTTTCCTGGAAATGTCCATGAATTAGTTAGCACAGATCAGCTGAGCCCAATGGAATGACTTCCTGGGTTGTTCAGATGTTCCCAAAAGACCAGGCTAAAGTAATTACTTGGCCAGAGAAAAAGCTGCAGAACAATGCAGGACTCAGCAAGTAACTTAAAGGGATAATTCAGATTTTAGGAGTAGGGTTGTGTGAGGTACTCGTCCATAGCCACTATATTAACTACAGTAGATGGCGGCGGGTACAACCCCAGTTTGAAGCAGAAGCAGCTGGAGTATCACTTAAAGTGTATGCTATATTCAATATGTTCACTGCTTCATGTTGCCATTAGACTGCCTTTTCTCACAGAAAACAGTTTTTGGAGTAGAGTTGCTGGTCTACCACAGCCTCAATTTGTTAGTTTGTTTGGTTTGTGTGTTTGTTATTGTGTGATTAGCAGCTCTCACATTGTGTTTTACCAAGTGCATCTGGCTGCTATGAAGAGAACGATATTTAGCTTATATAACAGTGGTTTCCCTTTAGAAAAGGCTGGCCAACAGCAAAGTAAAGCAGTATAAATATTGTAAATTAAGCAAACATTTGAGGTGATATTTTTTCTTTAATGTGGCTCAAAAGATGTTTTCCTGCTGACCCTTTGCACAGCAGAACATTGCTTAGCTTCCTAGCCTAGCTCTCCTGCTGCTTCATATGGTATGATCCCACCATGACTTTAACCAAAGAATTAGCTGCTAGTGTGTGTGAGTCTGCATAGACACTAGACTTGTGAGTAGCTGTGGGTCATTAATCTGTATGATGTCGGCCAATATACCGCAGAATATAAATTATATACAAGATAACGGCACACATGTGGGGTGAGTGCTCATGGACATGCACTCAGTGGTGCTGTCAGTTAGACCTGCTGCCACCACAAGCAACATCATTTGTGACTAGGTCTGCAACATAAGATTATTTTCATTAATCTGTCAATTGCTTTCTTGATTAATCGATAAACTGTCAGAAATTGGCAAAAAATGTTGATCAGTATTTCCCAAGGCCCGATATGACATCCTCAAATGTCTTGTTTTGTCCACAACCCAAAGATATTCAATACACTGCCATAGAGAAGTAAAGAATTACATTAAATTACATTACATTCACATTAAATTACATTTAAGAAGCTGGAATCAGATAATTTTGACTTTTTTCCCCTTTTTCCTTGAATTACTCAAACTAATTAATAAATTATCTGAATAGTTGCCAACTAATTTAATAGACGACAACTAAATGATTAATCGCTCCAGTTCTACAGGACTCACCAAGAAACTTAAGTGAATGAATGTTTTATTACTACACACAACAACTGTAATAAACAATCCATAAGTTATTATCACATCTCAGTATTGTTTTTAACTATTAACTGTTGTGGAATGCCTCTTTATATTGCACTGTTTGCACCGTCATTGTTTATCTGCCTCATCCAAATACCATTATTCATTATGCAGATACAATTGACATTCATCTTGCTTATTCATCTTTTTTCCTTTTATTCCTGTTTTTATCCTTTTGTTCCCATTTTTATCCTTTCATTTCTATTTTTAGCCATGATTTTGGTTTCTACTGTGGCTAGTCCCAGAGTTACCAAATACAATTTCATTGTATGCCTACAATGACAAATTAATTGTCTTGTGTCTCAGCTGCTAGTTTGTATGAGTCTCTGAACAAAGACCAGACTTGGCTGTGGGTCATTAATCTCTATGCTGTCAGCCATTATACTGGAGAATATAAAGTATAAATGAGGTGCCTATGGACATGCACTTAGTGATGCTGCCAGCAAGACCTCATTTGACTCAGATGAGGTCTGCAGAGCAAAACTATGATTTTTTATTGACTCTGACCATCTGATTTTTATGATACTCACGCTTCCAGTAAACAGGAAAGCATTCCCTCTCTTTAATGTCCACCTCATAGAGTCCTCCTCGGACACACACAGGCTCCACGTTGATTTCAATGCTGTCAGGGTCCCTCTCATCCGAGGACACAGTGGATGTGTCCAGGGATCCCCGGCCTCCGTGCACACTGCTGGTCCTCGTCTCCACCGGCACCGCACCGTTCAGCCCTCTGCTCTCCACGCCGTTATTCCCGCACTCATCCTCCCGACCACAGCCTGCTGCACCAGGGTTCAGCTCGCAGTATTTCCTAAACGCGAGCTCGATTTTGAGCGAGTCGTGCCCGACAAAGGGCTTCCAAGTCTTCTTGTCCTCCTTGTAGAACCACCGCACCTCCTCCGGACCCAGCTCCGTGACCACCTCGCTGAAGCGGTGTCTGGAGCTGTTGGACCGTGACCTCTTCCTCCTCTCGAACAGCGGACCAGCGCTGCTCCCGTCGGTGTCGCTGTAGTCCAGAGAGCTGCTGCCGTCCAGGTAGGCTGCAGCAGGGGAGCTGAGGTCCAGCATCAGCCCGTCCTGGGTGCTGTGGTGTCTGGAGCGGAGCGGCGGCAGGTGTCCGTCCACCAGCCCGGACTGGACTGAGGACATCCCTGCCTGTATCCTCTCGTCCATGGGACTCATCTCGTGACAGCACGGGAACACATCGCCTCCCAGTCCCCACTCCTTGTTGTTGTTGGCGGCG
Source organism: Lutjanus argentimaculatus (assembly GCA_034769285.1). Classification (NCBI taxonomy): domain Eukaryota; kingdom Metazoa; phylum Chordata; class Actinopteri; order Lutjaniformes; family Lutjanidae; genus Lutjanus; species Lutjanus argentimaculatus. The sequence continues at coordinate 22,273,377 of JAWZSL010000003.1, read as the reverse complement.
TCGACGCTGACCGGTGACCGTTTACCGTCGGCGCTCAGAGAGGAGCTCTTTAATGTGGAGGTTTGAATGTTGAAACTGCTCATAACTGTCCGAGCAACCTCACCTATCGCTCCACCTCCTGAACGCAGCTCTTACTGCGACGGCTACCACAAGATTTCATCATAGTCGAAGCTAAAATTAAAACTTCAACAAAATTAAAGACCTCAAAACAAGCTCCCACCGCATTTCCTTGAGTGTTAGCTTCCTGGCTAGCTCAGCTAGCGACACCGGTTGGTTGGAGACAGAACTCCGGTGCTAGCTTGTTAGCAAGTCTGCAACGTTGCACCCGGAAAACCTGTTCACCTTTTTTTTTCACCCCCTCTAACCAACATAAACCGCTGACAAACCACTTTCCTGTCACCGAGTCGCCGTAGTCCAGCTTGCGAGGAGTACTACTGCAGTCACCATACTTTGAGTGTTCCGGTATCTGTAGAGTTTCTGATTCATTCGTTGTCCAAACAAATCTTGCATAGAGACAGGACTGTAGTGTGCGTGTGTGTGGCTTGACAGCTGACGCACAGGTCACAGGATTCATTCGAGAACGCGCACGTAGAGATTGCGCAACCATGACGACATGTTGTTTTTTTTCTCCCTCCCCCCCTACGCTCAAAAGATGCATTCTTCTTATTGTGCACTAGATGGAGACAAACACCAGTGAATTTCCTTCAGTGGAGCAATGAACTCCAGATTAAGGGTTTCGTTCCACGTCAACTTGGTTTCAGTTCCTTCAGCAACATTTTATTTGACTAATTTTGTAAGTGACTGGAAGACAGTTTGGTCCCTAACCACTGAAGTACCTAGTACGGAAGCCCGTTTATATGGAAGCCCGTTTCTGCCAGTAGAAGAAAAGCTCCATGGTAACTTAAATCATAACAAATTAAAAGTTGAAATGATGAGGTAAAAAGTCAACGGCCTAATTGTGAGATAAAAAATCATAAGTATAAGATAGAACGTCGTAATCATGAGATGAAAAATATGGCTTTTTACACATTTTACATGTTTTATTAATCAGAGATCTGTCCCAGGATGACCAAGAACAAAACCAAATAAAAAAAAGCGAAATATATTTTCTTCTAATTTTCCTGACCTCTTCAGCCCCAGGGTCCGTGAGAACATGTTGTCTTTCTAACTAGGTTAAGGTGGCATTGCTTTAATAGACTCTTTAAATTATGTTTTCTCCTCTCCAAGTTTGATATCAGCAATCAACAGTAGGTTGACATGATAGTTTGCAGTGTGTGATGTACCTCCCCTCTGTCTGTCTAAATGTTAGATGTGCTGGTCAGTCTGTTTATCTGTGTTGTACTTTGCAGTCACTTCCAGCGCTGTCCTGTGACTTTGTGCCTGACAGAATTCAGAGTGAAATACAACTATTTATCACATTTGATAAACGCAATGGATGTTTATAATCTACAGCTCGGAAAAGGCAATATTACTCCTCAGAGCTGCACATAATCTTAAAACAAGACAGTGAATATCTGTCTTTCAATCAAAGTCCTAGTTGCAGTCAGAAGTGTAAAAGGTATTCATGTCATTTACTTGAGTAAAAGTAATAATACCACATGGTAAAAATACTTAACTACACGTAAAAGTAAAGGGGCCCCTTTGGAGAATTTTGCTCAGGGCCCCAGGGAGGTCAGGACCGGCTCTCTCCGTACATTTATTGTCACAGAGCTCAATTCCTTTGCCCAAGTCCAGGAAATATCTTTGAGTACAGAACGTCTTCTTTAACCTGTGATCTCTGAGAGACCAATATGGCTTTTATCTTTCTATTGCAGTTCCTAACAGTTCATTGGAGTTGGTATTTATTACAGACCTTAACATGCTGTAACAGAATGTCCACTCTCCACAGCAGTGAATTGCTGAGCTTTCATACTGGTATTCCTCTTTCCTTTTTACTGGGTGCACGCTGACTGCCATCTGCTGTAGGTAAAACACTGACAGATTAATAAGTACTATGTACAACCCCACTTCAAGTAATCCAAACTGTCCCTTTAACCATTTAAATTTAAAGATACCATTCACAATATCAAAATCAGTTGCATTTGCACCCCCACCTTCATAGTTTTTAACCATACTGTCATTTATTTCTACACATGAACTTCATATTGACATTATTTGTTGCTTTAATCATTCTTGCTTATATGGATAAGGAGAGGACCTGGTAAATAAGACTAAAAACACTCGTTTATGGGTGTTTATTTTGCTTAGAGGAAGAGCATAATTTTATCAGTAGGCTAATTAGTCCATTCATTGATGACGTCTGTTGTTAAGCACAGAAACGTCCATTTATTATTGTTTACTTATTTATCAGTTGATCCATTTATTTATTTATTTCCTTATTTCAGCAGAGGGAATTTGGAGACTCAGAATGAAAAAGATGTTAGCTGCAACATTGTGTTTATTAAAACAACAGACGACACCTAAGCTAGGATCACAAAGGTGCACTGAAAACTAATAAAATGGAGAAACAAATAAAAATGTGTGTTATTTTATACATATACAATTCCTAAATGTATAGCTCAGACATAGAAAATGAATATGTCAGCTGCCTTGGCACGACTTCTGGTCCCTCCAAAACATTAGTGTAAATTAAGGCCTGCTTTGCGATTACTTGTTCTCCCACTAGAGGGCAGCAAAGACCTGTTCATTATGAAGCTAATTCCAACATCCAAACTGCCCTGCTGCTTTTGGAAAGCTCAGGGTGAGTTTATTCTCTGGATTTAAAAAAACAAAAAAACAAAAACAAAAACAGAATTACAAACTACTGCAAAGTTTCTAGTTACACAGGTGGACAAAATAACAGGAACAGCCCGAGACAACATCTCAGCAAACTTTGCTGCAGCCACAAAATTTTAATTTTAGAACAAAAGTAGCACAGTCTCAGTCTCAGACTATTCTCCATAAAATATTCAGTACAGTGAGATACAGTGTAGATAAGTAGCCAAAAAGTAAGTAATTGCATCCCAGTTGAAGTTCATTGGTGTCATTGACTTCAGAATCTATTTGTGATGTGTCTGTTTTAGTGCTCAGCCAGTGTGTTTACATCTTTGTGTGTGAGTGCTTGAGTACTACAGTGTTTGAATCTGTGCGCATATGCATGCATGTACTGCTTTGTTTGTTTATGCGAGTGCATGTGTTTGCATAATGCATGTTTTGTGTAGTGCAGTTTGTGTGTGTGTGCTGCTGGTCCAGGTGATGGTGGGGCCGTGGTGGTGGTGGTGGTGGTGGTGGGGTCTGTGGGGAGAGAAGGAGGAGAGGAGGATAGGAGAGAGGCCCAGGCAGCTGTATTTGGGATAAACAGACATTACCCTGCTGTGTTCTAATTTACTGCAGAGTGGGAATTAAACTTTAAACTCGTCCCGCCCCTCTGCAGTCCAATACTCCATGCTCCTGGCCATCAACAACCACTTGCACAATGTGCGTTATTAAAGTGTTACTCCACCCAAAATCAGTGTTTTTAGTATCAAATTCACACCCCCCATAGGCTTCAAAGGTAGTTGTAAAAAAAAACTGGTCTTTCACAATAAGACACGGCTTCTGGAGGAGTTTTTGAGGACAATAGTACAATGTGGAAGCAGCATGTGTAACTGTAGTTTAGGCAAAATTATTTGGAACACTGGGCTTATGGATGGACAGTTTAGAAGTGGATTATAATGCACAAGTGGTTTGAGAAGCTTCTGTGGACTTGTCGCCTTGGGAAATGACTGTACCTAACTGAATTCTAGTTAGACACAGCTGCTGTTCATAGACAAAGAAGCTTTTTGCACTTTTCTTGCCCACTGGGGGTGTTTGAAACTCAAAAGACAGACTGAAAGGAGGACAATTTGAGTCACCGTCATGTGTTGATACTGAGTTTACTGCATCCTTGTGGATTTTAACGCAGGAAGTATACTTTATAACATCATTTAATATTACTGAATTCTGAGTTCAGATTGGGCTCAACTTACCTAATGAAAAAGGTTTTGAATTTATGATATTTACTTACAATTTTCAAAAGTTATTCACTCTATATATGTCCGTAGTTATCTAATACTCTGCAGCAATATCCTGGTAAACTTTAAAACGTGTATTAACACTTGAACAATGTTTAGCCGCTTGCGCTCATCATATGATGCATGTGTCTTCAACACTGGGTCTGAGACCCCCAGGGCATTCTTAAAGTTACTTTAGGGAGTCTACTAGGTAATTGTTTGATAATTTGTTATTTTTTTAAAATTAAAATATGTCTGAAAGTACACATTAACATGAATCCAACATAGCAAAGATAAATCAGCTTATTTGTAAAAATAAACAAAACCCAAAAGCACTTAATTTACACAACACTGACCCATGAATCCTTGTGAAATCACATAACCTACTAATCACTGTGTTGTTAGCTACGTATTATTGACACATATGGACCAATTAGCTGTATTACTATCAGTGTACAAACAGTCTTGTTAAGCATGATGGATCGTTTTGTAACTTCGTGAGCAAAAGAGTGACATATCCTTCACCCCCCCCCCAAAAAAAATGCCAGCAGAAGTGCAGAGGGTGAAACTAACACACCTAACATTAGCCATTCCACAATTACTGTTGATGGCCTGCATGATGACACTGGGAATCATGAGATATTTTGCTGAGTAAAACTGTAAATTTCTTTTAAGGGTACAATGGCGATTTCCAAACAGAGCATGCTGAACTGACTGTGTCAGGTCATTCTGGCAGGGATATTATGGTCACACATTGGCACTGGCTGTTAAGCTGCCTTGCTGCAACAGTTATTCACAATCCATGGCCCACACAAGCTTCTAATTGCATTTCATAGTTTTGATAGTAGAACAGAACAGTCTGCGGCAGAGACCCAGGAAATTTCAAGATGTTGAACTTTTTTTTGCAATATTCTTGATTAATGATAAGTTGCTGTTTAAAGAATGTTCTGCAGGCTCAGTCAGCTCAGCATGAATGTTGTAATATCTGTATTTGCCAGGTGATAGTCATTAAGAATTGCTCTAACATTGCGTAATTATGAGTGCAAGACTAATTCACATTGCAGTAATATTTAATCTGTACGGTCAGAATAATTACTGGGTTAAATATGCAGTGAGATCTTGCCAAGGGCTTTCTCTCTGCAGGTTTACACCAGAGAATGACATGTGGCTTTCATATAAGAATTAGTCAAATTCCTCCTTTCTGGCAGTCAGACTCAAACAGGTTGGCTTCTCCCTCTCCCTCGCTCTGTTCTGATGTTTTGCAACCACCAGGCCCACCACCTGGATGAGTGGATGACAAACAAACTGCAAATTTTCCTTCCAGTAACTGACCAAATAGATATTTATAACCAGCTGGTCACCTCCCCCACCCACCGGGCCCCCCTCTCCTCACAGCCACGGCTGTGAGAGCTCCCTTTAAAGACCAGTTGTGTCACTTCTGGCTTTGTTCTTAAACAAAGAGAACTGCCCCTCATCTGCCCGTAATTGGGCCGACTCTTGGAATGTGCTTGATGTCTCCGCGCGGGCCATTGCCGCTCCAACAGACAGGCAAGGGTTTCTGGGACATGGGAGATGAATGAGTGGACGTCCATCCACCCATCTCTGTTCTTGGCCTTCTTCTGTTTTCTTTTGCTTTCCTTTTTTTCTTTTTCTTCCTTATACCTCCTCTATCTTTCTTTGTTACCTGTTTCCACCAGTAGAAGAGAGAGAAAAATGTTCCCAAGTCATAAATATGAGATTAAATTTAAAAAATTCAAGTGAATCATAAAATAAAAAGACAAAATTACAGGATAAAAAGTCAAAATTGAGATAAATGGTCAAAATTATGTTCAAAAGTCTGAATTACGGGTTAAATGTCATAATCATGAGAGAAACGTCATAATTATGATATAAAAGGTTAAATTTATGATAACAAGAATAAGATTATGAATTATGAGGTAGAAATTCAAAATAATGAGATCCAAGTCACAATTATGAGATTTAGAGTCAATTATGTGACAACAAGTCAAAATTATGAGCTGAAAAGTCATAATTATGAGGTAAATGATTGCAATTATGAGATGTAGTTAGTTAAAATTAAGTTAGATTACAAGTTAAGTTAAAATTATGCAATAAAAGGTAATAATTATGAGATAAAAAGTCAAGATTATGAGTTTAAAAGTCAGAATGATCAGTTTAAACATGATAATTAAGAGATAAAAAGTCAAAATTATGAGTTACAATGTTAGAATTAATACAATAGTCGGGATAATGGGTTAAATTATGAGGAATGGGGAATTATGAGTTTAAGTGTCATAATCATAATTATGAGATAAAGTCTTAGTTATGACATAAAAAGTCATAATTATGAAATAAAAACTAAAAATTCTTGGTTAAAAAAAAGTTAGAATTATGAGTTTTAATGTCACAATTATGAGAAAATAAGGCATAATTATGAGATGAAGTCTTAGTTATGAGATAAAAAGTCACAATTATGAGTACATACACACCTCTGAACACGTATAAGTAAGAACACAAAAGTCTGTATGTTCATGTAAAAAATAATTGAGATTTAAAAAAATCTCATCATATTGATGTTTTATCTCTTAATTTATGTTTTTATCTTATAAGTGTGACTTAAAATGGGGCTATTTTTTCTTTTACTGGCAGAAATGGGCTTCCATAGTTTCACCCTCTCTAAGCCACCTATTTCAGGATGGAGGACCTCTCCACTGAAAAAAGAAATCCCACACTCAGGGTAAATGGAACAGTCTGCCGATTGACTTCACTGGATCTGTTTGGTCTCTTTGAGCCGCACCACCTCGCTAAGGTGGGGTGGTGTTGGACGCACTACAAGGCCGATCCGCGGCACATGTCACGAGCAGTTACTGAGGTGATGTTGACCATGGGCAGATGGTTGAGAGGGGATTGGAGGGTGTTTACTGCATTGTTACTAAAAGGAAGCAATTTAGAGAGTTCAAATTCCACTTGCAAGGAAAGGGAAAAATGTTGAAACAGTAGTTGGCAGGCTACCAAAAGCCTGAGCCCCTAATTGTTTTCATTAATAGCAAATAATCTCAAAGTGCTTACTCTGTATTCTGGGAAACATTATGGTGTTATGTTCAAGACGCGTACATCTGGGAAGCCTCTGAGGATTAGTTTAGAAATTTGTCTGCAGCAATCACACGAACCCCAGGTGAAAGGTTTTATACTCCAGCAACAGATATGTGAGTGTCTTTGTGGAGGTGTTCTGCACCTTTTGGTGTTTAAGCAACCTTGTCCCCCACAATCTGACCTCTTTGGTTTTGGTCATGACTCATTTACTCCTGAGTCCTTCACCTTTCACCCCCAGCTCCACTCTCCATGTCACTCTACTAGCTACCCTGGATAAGTAAATACATGATGTAATGTGTGGTTTTCGCCTCCACCCCTAAAACCCCCCACCCTCATCCAGAGGTGATTAAACTGGAGCACAGCAGCAGTTTTAGGTGGGGATGGATGGGTGTGGTCAAACGGGTCCTGCAGAGGAGGAGCTGGTAGCAAATGGAGGGGAATTTAACAAGGCTGGTTTTGGGCAAATATAATGGAAGGGAGGGGCGCATGCAGGGCGTGAGATAAAAGGTACAAATTATGAGGTTCATAATTATGAGCTAGAAAGGTCACAATTGTAAGATAGAAAGTCATAATTATGAAATAAAAAACCAAAGTTGTGAGATTAAAAAGCTGAAAGTATGAGATAAAAAGTTGAAATGGTGAGATAAAAATCAAAGTTATGAGATAAAAAGTCGAAATTTTGAGAGAAAGGTGTTAATTATAAGAGAAAAAAGTTATATATTATGATATAAAGACTCGAAATAATGAGATTCTGACATTTTATCTGATAGCCTAGTTTGGTTTTTAACTTGTAATTTTGACAGGGCGAGACTTAAAGCAGAGACACTTCCCTGCCCTGGTTGATATTCTGGGTTGGGGGCTCCTCCGTCCCTGCAGCCTGTAGCCGAGCTCAGGCCAGCGGCTCCACCTCCCCCCGGCTGTCTGGGCTCCAGGTTTCCAGGTGGGTGATTGGGGCTGTTGACTCCAGCACTCGGCAGCCGTTACCTGGTCCTGCTGCCCATAACGATCTCCTCCAGGGCTACCAGACCCATTGTCATTCAGACTCCCCGCTACAATTCACAAGTCTGATATCCCTCCGCACTGGAGCCTGGCCTGGGAGGGCCTGCCCGACTACTGTCCCCGGGTTTGTTTGTGTGGGAGAATGTGAAGCTTGTCAGGAATAATAAGCCTTTATATGTGGTAGTATTTTAATTACAATGTGTTGTTACTTAATAATCAAGTCTATTGTTTGTGCCAGTGGCTTTGTTGATGTCTGTTTTGTTATTTGACTTGGAAAACAAACAGAAAAGACTTAAGTTGGTAAGACCGGCATTAGAGGGGAAGTTAAAGGAAAAGTTTGACATTATACTTATTTGCTTTCTTTCCATGATTTAGATGGTAAGATCGATACCAGGTCATTTGGCATTGCGTTCTTGGCAGTGGATGCCATATTTTTGGATACACGTCTTTGTTTACATTTATTTTGCTTAAGAAACCAGGAGCACACAGCAACAACAAACACAAATCAACTGAGAGAGAAAAAAAACATGAATGGAACAGACAAAGATGAAGTGCAAGGTTCCTTACCAAGATAGGTTGAACAGGGAAGAAAAAGCTGCTGCAACAAAATACAGGAAAACCACAGTGACAGAGTGGCCAGGTGATCTAAACCAGGGTATATTTTCATTTTTAGGTTTGAAGATCTTCGTAGTCAATCAATCAAAATCTTCATCGTCAATCAATGATCAAACTAGGATCACTATAAATTACAGTTAATCGAAATCACCCACTGTATATCTTCCCTTGTTGTTCCAAGTTCCAAAAAAGTGAGAAATGTTCAAATACTGTCTTCTTTCCTTGGCTGGAGACCCCCGACCCCAGTTTGAAAACCACTGATCCAAATGAATTAATGTTACTGGAAGCTAACCATAACCCGATACTGTACAAATATTTACTAAAGCATTGCATTAATCAATATTATGTTACACAAATAAAGAGATTCAAGATTGGAGTAATTTTCTGTCATTATCATGCAGTCATGTGTGTGCGTGTGCTTGTGTGCATTTGAGTGAATTCACAATTTAAAAAAAAAACTGTTTTATACCTCCGTGCAGAGGCATTACGTTTTTGGATCATCCCATTCTTGTGAATTTGATGTCTCAGGAACGCCTTAAGGGAATTTCACAAAACTTAGCACAAATGACAACTTGGACTAAAGGATGATCTGATTAGAGTTCGGTAATCAAAGGTCAACGTCACTGTGACCTCAGTGAGCATGTTTTCTGGCCATAGCTCAAGAATTCATACGCTAATTATTACAAAATTTCACACAAATGGTGTGATACTAGTTAATCCTACTAATAGGAGTACAGCTCAATCTCTAGTTTATGTGTCCAAAATACCACAATGTCATGCATTGTGTACTACTGCTCATGTCACAATTCCGTTCTCTATTTGAAGCTGGCACCAGGAGATGGTTTGCTTATCTTAGCATAAAAACTGGAAAATGGGGGAGACAGCAAGCCTGGCTCTACCGAGAGTCCACCTGCCTGCACTTCCAAAGCTTACTAATGAACATGCTGTATCTTGTTTGTCTAATCCGCTGAAAAAAAGTGTTAAATCAACAAGTTGTGGTTTTAAGGGGAGATATGTGCCAGACTATTTCTTGGCAAGCAACAGTAATTTCCTGGAGTGTCTGCTGCTGGTTGCCTGGAAACCTCACAGAAGACTCGAGGAAGTCAGTGCGATCTTCGAACACTTCTTTTAACACACCACCAGACCACCGCTTCCTTGACAGATTTGTTTTTGTCAGTTCCAGAGGAACAAAAGGACACAGCGCACCTTTTTATAAGGTGGACAAGTCTGTCCACCTGGTTTGTGTCTGCAGACAGAAGTCACTTGGTAAGTTCACTTGAGTAAAATAACTTGGCGTGAGTGAGGCTGAGCACTTCACGAGGGCCACCTTTAGATAATGAAACTAATCAGGAAAACTGTACATGTAAGTTTTGATGTGCTCTCTTCAGCATGTCATAATAGACCAGTCGCACTCCTTAACATGCCAGACAGGAGAAGAAAGTGTCCAAACATATGGAGAACTCCATTTAAGAGACAAGAGCAATGCAGAGGGCATGAAGTAGTTCAGAAAGTATGATGGCGTGTAAATTACAAATGTGTAAATTATTACTTGTGGTGACGTTGAACATTTTGCACGTTAATGCGGCCGTTTGGGTATCAGTCACTTTCACCTCCATGTAAAAGTAAACTTGCTGGTAAAACAGACAGCCGTGGAGTGGAAAGTGCCAGGAAGATTAATGAGGTGTGTCTTTCCTCTCTTTCACACCATCCTTCTCTTTATCCCTCTGTTTGTCTGTGCGGGCTGTGGGTCCGTGTGTGGGGGTCCGCGTGGGGCGGCCCGATGGGGTAACATGCCGGAGTAAACAAGTAGAGGAGACAGCAGGGTGATGTTCCTCTCACTCAGCTTTATACACATCAAACAGGGAGCTGGTATTACCTTGCTAAGACTTAGCTAAGAAGAATGACACCACTCTCATAAATACAGTATGTCAATTAATGATAAAGCGACATCCAGCAGCCAGTTAGCTTAGCTTAGCATAAAGAGAGAATTCAGAACTGGCTGATGACAAATAAAACTATTAATGACAGAATCAGAGGAAGTGAAAATGTGTGTCAAAGCGACCATGGAGGGTCTCTCCTGCTTGCTCTTCACAGCAACACAATGGGCTTTTTACAAGGAGGGAAACAACTTAATATATTTCATTAAACACTGAATTTACAAGACCCAACAACTCTGAAAATTGCGCATTGCATTTTTTAAAGAGAGTTTGGGTATGTTAGAATTACAAGCATGTTCACAAACATCTGCTGCTTATCCTGGCAGGTAGGAGCAAACAAAATGATCACCTTCGAATATGGTCGAGTGAACGGATCTCAGATATGTCCTCAATGCGTCTTAGGTGCCTTCACAGCCATTCTTAGAGCTCTCCGCTTGTGATTGGATCATCCAGGATGCATGTTAATACCCGGTTTAAACTGTCTTAGTGACATCCTGGAGTTTTGTCGTCTTGTCTCGTCATATAGTTGCCAGTCAATCAGCTCCCAGCCAAGAAATAGTTCCCCATATAAACCCCTATAAAACTAAAAATTGACATTTTTACACTTCCGTTTTTGTGCAGATTAAACAAATATGGTACAACATGATAATTAGTGAGTAGTAGAACTGATGGTGGATTTGGTTACTATCATTCAGAGCCAGGCCAGTTTTAAGTTAAGCTAACTAAGCTAATTTAACAAACATGTATGAGAAGGGCAGTGAACTTCTCATATTACTCCCAGCAAAGAAAGTTTGTTTTTTCACTGCCTGTGCATGAATTAAAGTCTGTGCTACACTGCTCTCAGACCCACCTTTTACCCTCTTTTCCAGGAAGGATGACAGCCCCTATAAGCACAAAGGTGATGTCTAATACATTGTCCCTGAGTACATTTTCTCTTTCAGATCTGCCTGTCATTTACAAGGTGAGTGCTCTGCCCTCAGGACCTCTGTGGCCCTGCACAGAGACCTACATGTGTTAGGCTGATCCTCAGTGTTTTCAGATGATGTTTCACACTGTCAGGGTTGACTTATCTGAGTGGGAAAACGTTCCCAGGGATTAGACACATCCCACAGACAACTTTGGAATGTTTTTACAGAATGGCCCAGGAACCATCAAAGACACGTTTACTCCAGACTCTGCAAAACTGCCGCTGTGGTCACCAGGGCAAGAAATATATTTAAACATTTATTTTTTATTATCTGAGTCATTATTTTCAGAAGGTGTCTCATTATTTTGAGAGACTAACTCATTATTTTGAGATATAAAATCATTATTTTGAGATACTTACTCATTGTTTTGAGATACTAATTTGAGAAAGTGTCTCATCGTAATCACTTACAGGATCTTCTTTTTTCCCCATAACATTAGTAGAAAAGGGCTTCCATAGAAAGAGATAGGACATTAATAGAAGAGCAATAAAAATACATGAAGGAGGTGAGCATACAGCGTGGATCCAGCTGTTAACATGATCTCACTGTTATCAGAGACTGCAGTCTGCAGTGTAACCCACAGAACTGTGGAGTAACATTTGGCTTCATGATAAAATCACGTCAACATTTTTGTCCAAATTCACACGCCCCGTTTCTTGCCGGAGCGCTTTCTCTCTCTCTTGCTCTCTCTATAACACAAAATAGCCTGATGGCTTTCCAGCGGTTCATACCGGCCTCGAAATCTAACCCACCACTGGTTAAGCGCACGGCGTTTCACTTGATGTTGCCCAATCAGAATCTCAACAAAAGACACTTGTGTCAAAAAACCGTATTGACAGAAAGGAGACAGAAGAGAAATCAGGAGAATCAGCTGGGTCAGTGCAGGCGGGCATCAAGGCCACTGTGGCCGCAGAGCAAGCAACACAGAAAGTCACACTGATCGCGTGGCCCCCCGTAAGAGTTGAGGCCCTAAACAACCGCTTAGAGTGTTTATGCCAGCAGCCGACCCTGAAGACATACCACAAAACCCTGTTAGATTTATGTTACTGTTCTAGTGTCTCATCTGTCCAGAATTCTTTTTCAGTACTTTTTCTGTTTGTGGTTTTAAATTTAGCTGTAGCATTAGTGTTATCAGATTGATTGGACCATGGAATTATGAGAAATATGGTACATAGTAATAAAATTCTCAATGGGAGTCCAACATACTAAAAATGTATGTACTCGTGGTAAAATAAGGTGTTCTCGTATAGTAATTGTCTACCAAATTGTACAGTGCTTTAATGACTTTGGTCAAAAAAATACATGCACATGTTGAAGATGTTGGGTGCCCATCTGGAGGAGAAAAAGCATGCATTGTAGCTCAAGTTTGGACCAATTTCTAGCTGTCAGAAACATCCCCTTTTTTCAATCTCCTTCGTCCTCCCCCTTCCCTTCCTTTCTTTTCTAGGAGAGGAGCTGAGAGATGGGACCGCAAGTCCCCTCAGAGGCTTGGTCCTCCATCAGTATCCTTAATGGATGTCAGATGTGTGTGAGAGGAGGCCGTAGCGTGAGTGTGTTTCATGTTAGTTCTCAGCGTGATGAGCAGGGAAGCAGCTGGAGATGAACAGAAACCGCCCCGACCTCCCTTACAATACCTCCATTTTTTATTCTGTCCTTCCAAGTAATGCTCTCCTGCTTTTTTTCCCAGTGTAATATATTGGTATTAATAAAGGCAAACAAAGGCAAACATTCTGTAATGGGAGAGGAGAGGAAGATATTTGGGTTTCCTGGAGAACCAGACAGCAGCCTCTTTACTTCTTCTCACTATAAATCTCGTGGCAGTTTCAATGGCTGGATGGCCATGCCCTGTGTTAACGTTTCCCCGAGCTGATTACAAAGGAGTTCAAGGCGAACTGCTCTGTTATTGCTTACAGCCATGGTACCTAATAGCATGCTACAGTGGAGCACTTCAATCGCATGCGCTGTCATACAATATCAATTTGGACCTCTAAAGGAATTTGTTATTCACCAAAGCAATTGCTGCAAAGAGATGGCTCTTTACTGTAAGCGGCATCTGAGTGAACACAACTGAAGGCCGATCCCCTTCTGGCAATGCAGCTCACATCCCAATTGCTTAATAGGAATTCAAGTTTCCCACAAACGTCTTTGTTGGAACAGCATCTTTTTACCACAAGCATTAAACACTGCAGCTCACATTTCTTCTCAGTAACGTTTTATTTGCATCACTTGAGGGTTTTCCTTTGCAATATTGCTCCTCGGGGAGAGCCGGGGATGAGGACAGTTTTGGGCTGCTAAGTCTAATGAGTGAATAATGCAGCATGATGTGTACGGTATGATGTTGACTGCTTTTTATAAGGTGAAGGAAAATAAATAGCTCCAGGTGTTCTGTGAAGGAGAACCTATCTAATGCATGAGTCAAAATGAGTGTTTCCCACTCGTCAACAAACAGAGCTGCTTACAGTGAGTAAGAGCTGGAGGGGGGGCTGATGTGTGGGCCAGGCCACTAAGTGGAGCGAGGGGAGTTGAAAAGTGTTTGTATTTGTGTGTTATAGAGAATATTATGACCGCACAAAGCAGGCTATATCCAAAAACAGCATTTCTTAGTGTTTACAGGTTTTTGGAAAAATCCATGTCTACACTTCCAAAACAATAGAAAAATTGTCAAAGCTCCTCTTTCTCGTCCTCATTCTTTTGGCAAATAGCAAGACTGAGCATCACAGCCAACATCTGGTATGGAGTGGGCCAGACAGCATCAACAGATGAGACACCAGATGAGACAGGATGACTCTTATCTTCTCATAAACTACTGTTTAGTACCCCCTGCTATCTGTGATCACCTGTATTTTTTATACAGCCGGTTGAACAAGCATTAAAAAGTGATTTGATCGGTGCCGTGGCATTGTTTAGACGGCCCGTTATTGTGAAACCCCGATAGTTCAAGAAAGTGTTCTTTTGGACTGAAAGCTCTTTTGTCTGACAGCCCATTGTCCCAAAAACAAACACCAATTGCTTTGAAAATACACACTCTGCCTGCAGTTGCGAACCCTAACCTTAGTCCATCACCAGACCTATCTCCACAGTGCTGTGTTAGCACTGGAGAAAGGTGTGGCTTCACACAGATCATTCTGTTATAGGGGGAAAAACACCCTGGCTTGTCTTTATTTCTTTACACCATTCATAATCATCTTGGGCGGAGTTAAGCCCAGGATACAGCGACAGTTACTTGTTTTGGCCGTGTTTTGGTGGAATATTTGGGGAGGGCCGGTTTCACAAAGATGTTTCAGACTAGTCTGTAGTGTTAGATTAGTCGTAATTTAGCTCACAGACTAGTCTTCGCAAGTTAGACCATTTCACAAAAATAAAGACTGACTAACTGTAAGCCCAAAAAATTAGATGCCTTACCCCCAGACTGACTCAGGCTTAAGATCCATGTTACCATGGTAACATTCAGCGGCACCAACTGATCAGTAGCACCCAACAACAAAAAAGAGAAAAAACATGGCTTTCTTTGCACCTTATACCATATTTTTGATATCTTTTTTGAACATCTTTGATGCTCCTCCCAACGGTAGAATTCACAGTTTACTGTCACTGTAAGTTTTTTCCATATCACTTTTTTTTTTGCATTGTTACACTCTTTGCTAAACTTTCCAAGTAAAATGTTCTTGTAACTGTTGAATTCCTCCAAAAGACACATACTTTTTGCTGGGATAAATGGAACTGAGCAGTTGGATGCAGTCGGCCATTTTTAATTTTGAAAAAGGCCTTAATTTACCCAGAATTCATTGTTCTATAATCCTAAAATAGTCAAGAATTAACTGCTTTGTGCAACGGATGAATTCAGACATCAATCTGAAGTCTGACTATCTGTTATATCAAAGCAATAGTCAAAGTCTATCTTTGGAAAACCAATGGCTGAATCCTTGCAAAAAAGGTAGCAGCTGTTAGCTAGTTTACATTCATATTGTTAGCAACCAGTTTAGGGTAACTTGCCATTTTCAGTGTGTTGGTTGCTAGTTTGTTTCCTTTAACAAGAGGAATTTTGAAAATAGTAACACTCAGATAGCAGAAGGGCAGGAGAATGAAATAGGCAGCCAATGTCAGACTTATACCCACAGTCTACATCCGGTGAGTCAGACGATCCCGACCCTGTCCCATCTGATGCTCGGGTGACAGGAGCATGCACCAACTGAGGTAAACTCTCATGATTTTATTCTGACATCAGAAATTTGTCTGTGACAGTTAACCTGCAAGAAATTTTGTTTGATGTAAGGCCAAAAAAGATAGTTTATTAAGTGCAAAACCCCTGCTAATTCAGCACCATGGACAGGGCTGGCCGTCCCTGAACAACAGCTGCAGGGTGTGTATTTTTAGAGCAATGGCCCTTCGGAACAATGGGCGTCAGTTTTGGGGATAACAGGCTTTCAGACAAATGTGCTTTTGGCCCAATGGGACATGTTTCGGACTTTGGGGTTTCCAACATGTTCTCATTCCCAAGTCGTCAAATAACATTTTGCCGTTCACATCAGCAACGCACAAGGAACCCTTTTGCGACTGTGAGACACACCAGGCTACGAATAAAGAGCAACAAAATCTGCGTATGGAGGAGGTGGAGAGGAAGACTTTAACCCAGGAGACCGTGTTCATGTCCCGAGTGAAACCAAAAGGCACATAACATTACATGTGTAATGTGCCTTTTGTATTTTGACTTGCTTTACTTATGTCACATGGCATATGTAACAGGATGTACGTAATGTAACATACTTATTTTAACTTAAAACAAAATCTAAATCTAAACAAATAGTTTTGGTTTCACAATGTTAACCACATGTTAAAAGGACTTTTTAGCAGTGTCTCATACAGCCACTAAAGGGTACCTTGTTCATCATGATAACAGCAGCGTCAGTATTCATTGAGCTGGGATAAGAGGCTGATGGAACAGCAGGCAATCCAAATTTGCTTGAGCCTCAAAACCTGTGAACCAGCTGTTGTGGCAAGATGTGCATCAAATCACTACTTTGTGATTGTGAGGCCCTATGACAAAATAAACATAAACACAAGTTAATTAACTATATATATTCACATTTGGAGTAAGTGATCACAGAGAGGGTCAGAGGTGACACAAAGTTGTGTTTTACTTCACACAGTCCCAGGCTGTGACCTCTCTTTTGGACAATAAAGCGAGAGATGTGTTGTGTCCAAGTCTTTTTACCCCAGCAATTTGTGCTTCCCTCTACCTTAACCTGAGCCCAAATTTATCTCTCACCCGAACCAATCATTTTGTGTGATGCTTAACCTCAACCCAACCCTATCCTAACTCCAACCAGTTATCTCTGCAACGCCTAACCATAAACTAACCAAAGACCTAACCCCAACCACGTAGAGCAACGATGCAGGAAACACATTTTCAAAATTATTCATTGTGGAGGCTATTTTTGCCAAAACCTAGTGTGGGATTAGTTTGGAGAGAGGGTCAAAACGGAGAAAAGCTTTTTCAAATTTATACATTTTGAAAACACATCTTTAAAAGACGGAAAAAGGAAAAAAGACAAAAAACACAGAGACTTAAAGACAGAGTTAAACAGAGAACTGGAGGACGTTCGTCTGTGAGGGAGCTGAGTGCGACTGGGGTTGAAGCAGGTTGGCTGATGGTTGGGGAATTTGAGCGGGCAGCCAGTTGGTAGGCTTCCCTTTTGCTCTGCAGGACGCGGGCGGAGGGCCTCATTATATCTCTATCCATGTCGGGCGCTTAAGTCCGTCTCCTCAGCACCCGTTCTGTTTGTTTAGAGAGCTGCAGCCTTTTTAAGCTACGTTTGGCCTAATGAGCCCATTATCTGTCAATGATCCACAAAGAGGCCCTCCTCTCCCTCCCTCCCTGTGTAGTAGCCTGCCCTCGCCTCTCTCCTCTCACCCTATTTTTCTGCCACTTTCCCCCCTTTTTTCTTTCTCCCTTCTTCTCCTTCTCGGTCCACCTTGTTTAGCTCATTTTCTCCTCCCTGCTGCCCCGCTCTTTTCCCAAACCTGTCACACACTGTGCTCACTTCTCTCCCTCAGGACAACAGTGTAACCTCCTCCCTCCCTTTTAAAAACAACCGCCTACACCTCCTTTGAGGCTGTGCATTTTATGTCGTTGTTGGGAACTACTTTGGTCCGGTTTTAACTGCCTCGCACCTGCAGACGATGTTGCCTCTCTTCATCACTGCTGACAGTGTGAAATGACAGTAGCAACAGAGGGCAGATGTATTCAGGTTGAGGAAGATTTGTGATGACCCTGTCAAGACCACAATACCCACAGGATGCTGACTATGGAAGAGAGTAACTGCCAGATTAAAAAATAAAGAAACAAATGATTCGGTTAATAAATTAATATGCCATAAAATGCACAAGAAATATTATAAAAAGTAATTGCAGGCATAAATTAATTTATAAAATGAGAAATAAATTGATATTTCTGTTTTAATTTGCTTTGATATATAGTTACCTCAGCATTAATTCCTCTATTTATTTACTGTCCCATTTTCCGAAGTATATAGTCCATCTCTGGTCTCTGATGTTGATCAGTTGTTGGCATTTTTGCCTTTATTTGACAGGACAGCCAGAGAGTAGACAGGAAACAGGGCAGAGAGAGAGGGGATGACACGCAGCAAAGGGCCGCAAGCGGGAGTCGACTAGCAGCCTCCATACATGGGTCAGACGCTCTACCAACTGAGCTAAACGTCCGCCCCAGTCAGTTCATCTTGAGTCCAGACGGATGTTTGTATCAAGTCTGAAGAAATTCCGTCAAGGTGTTAATGAGCAATCACATTCACAAGGATGGGACAGTCATTAAGGTCATAGCGACCTTGAACTTTGACCTTTGACCACAAACATCTAATCACTTCATCCTTGCCTCAAAGTGGACATTTGTACCAAATCTGAAGAAATTCCCCTCGGGTGCTCCTGAGATATTGTGTTCATAAGAATGGGATAGACCTGAGCTCACAGTGACCTTGACTTGTGATCTCTGATCTCCAAAATCTAGTCAGTTCATCCTTGGGTCCAAATGGATATTTGTACCAAATTTAAAGAAATTTTTACACTGCATTCTTGAGATATTGTGTTTATAAGAATAGGGCAGACAAACAGACAACCCAAAACATGTTTCCAGCTGTGGCTGTCAACAGCGTGGAGGCATAAAAATTAATAAAACATTAATCAATTAATATAGAAAATGTTAAATAACATTCAAATGAAAAAATGCAGAGGTAAATGCATACAGATAAATACACATACATTTAATTTTGATATTATTGTCGGTGCATTTAATGGGATATTAATAAAACAATATGTAGCAATTGCATGTCCACTTGCATGCCCTCCCCAGACTTGAGGAAGCTCAGGCATGCTGCAGAAACATTGCTGGAGTGCAAGACAAATGCGACATTGTAATTTGACAATAACAAGTGATGATGAGTGCTCCACTGTAAGCTGATCAGGTGTTTATAAGCCTGAAAACAAAAGCCCTCTGCTCTGAAAATACACACACTGGAGTCTCCTTCTAAAAGATTATAAATGATTTTTTACCACACAAAACAGACAACTAACTCATTTGCTGATCATTCTGCTTTAATTTTAACACTAATTAATGCATTACAGGTTACAGGCTGGAATAGAAATTTCAAAGGAGGACACTGTGTCTGTGGCATTTATTCTCAGAGAAGTGAGTATTTCAACTTAACATGTTTCCTTAATCACTATCATGATCATCATGCCCCTTTAATTTACTAATTTTACTCACTAATTTCTTTATTTATTTATTTCTTTAATTTATTTTGGCAGTTACAGTCCACCATAGCTCACCTTTACTTTGGGAATAAAAAGTATGCGCTTGGCTGCATTTTTATGTGGCCTAGCATGTATTCTTCCAAGCAGGCTCGGATGTCCATGAGTCTTATTGCAGGTGTTACAGGTGTGCATTTGGGAGTAGATTCACAGACACCCCTTTCCTCCTACACTCAGCATGTGGGAGCCCCCCCCTCCCTATTTCTAGCAGTAGCCACAGGAAGCTGGTGCGGATCAGCTCTCTGAACGGGCCTGGTCGGCCTGTTAACACTGAAGACTTAATTATGGTGATCTGGTAATAGCGGAGAAAATGGAAGGAATGCTGTCCTCATGGCCATACTCACAGCAGGATTAACTGCACGAGCTGCACTCTCCAACCTCCACAAGCTCGACGGCCCCTCTCACAGCTGCTTTTGTCTTGCCCTCCAAAGAAGGAGGGTGTGAGGAGGAGGAGGGAGGAGAGGAAGAAAAGAGAAGAAAAAGACAAAGAAAATTAATCTGCTGGGTGCAGGATCTTAATTCGATTTAATGAAGGGAGCTTTAAGTCTGAGAGGCTTTGCGCTCGCACACCTCCACACAGGCACGTACACATGCACACACACACTCAGTGCTCACTCATGTAGGTCCTATTGATCTGTTGGAACAAACCCTATTATGGGCAATTATGTTATTCACCAGCCATGGCAAATCCATTTCTTTGCTTTCATTACTTGCTAATACACGGAAAGGAAATCTTGAACGTGATGCTTCCTGTTCGCACTGAGTGTGAGATCGGAAATCTTTGTTTCCGTTTCGCTGTAATGCTTTTGTCTCACATCACTTTGAACCTGATTCTTGAGAAAAAAAAAAGACTTCAAAAGAAAAAAAAAGGCACAAGATTTGTTCATGTTTTTCTTACCTATAACTGACCCACATGGGATTTGACTTTAAATATGAATTTGTACACTTAAACAACTAAAAAGTGATTTTAATGTGCTAACCTCTATCTCACTTTTGTGGCTGTATTTGCACACTGTAAATGCTAACTCACTCACTCAACTTGCAAATTTATTGTAAACCGCTTGCACACAAAACCTACTGGGCACTGTAAAGGATTTTGAGCTAGTAGTGAGAAAACATATTCAATAAACTTGAGATATTAAGTTGAACCAATGCTGTTGAATGATTCAGTACATACAAGAAATATATGATACAAACTCCCATTACCATGCAAAAATTAACTATATGTTACAACCTAAAAAGTTATATGACTACATGTTATACGACCATAAAGCATAACATTTTCATTCAGTCATTCAGCTATAGGATCATATGCTAAAAATATATGCCAAGTACACAATGTACATGTTGTTAATTGGGCTTGAACTAACTACACTATTTAGGCTTTATGATTTATGTAAACTTTTTACTTTTTAAAAGCTTACTTTGTAAATATTAATAATAATAATACTGATGATAAAATAGAATTACTCTTCTACTTATTTACAGCTAGAATCTAGCTAGAGTGTTGAAATGAGGATTGAACACTTTAATGCCTTACTTACCAAATTAATTTTACTTTCCTTTTAATATTTGGAGGATGTCTGTGTGAATAAAGTGTAAATGGTGGATCAAATTGCACTTATTCTATAGATTCAGTTTTGGTATAGTAGGTATTTGTGTCAAGTGACAATTAAGTTTTCATGTTATTTTGACAGTCCTGAACATTTATGTGGACTCCACACTCATATTTTGCATCATGGAAGAACTCGGTTTAACACTGATAGTAGCTTGAGTTAAACTTACTGAGGGCTTAGAATCACACAGTGCACCAGAACTCACCGTAAAGCAAAACAATCACAAAAGAAGGACTCCCTTTGCACCCCCTTATTGCCTCTTTTCCCTCCCTTAAAAAAAAGAACAAGCAAAACCAGTCTCTCCATCTCTCCACCAATGCAGGAGAAGCCCATTACTATGTTCATCTTCTCAACGTTTGACAGGTGGAAGTAGAACTTTGGGGTTTATGTTTTAATTATAAAGAATTCCAGATGTGGAGGAGGGCTCATAAATTAGAAGCAGAGCTACTCAAATGTCTTTTTTCAAAGGGACCAAGCGGGTCAGCATCTGCTTCTCATTGTAGCCAATGTTATTAAGGGCCCTGACTACAGAAAGGCCCGAGTCCCCCGTCTGGCCCCACAATAATTGACACTATTAAATGTGCCTAAACAGATTTAGAGCGTCCAGAAAAGTTACATTTGTCTTGCAGAATGACTCTAATCATCTATTTTAGATTGAAGGGACCTAAAGAGGAGGAACCAACCACCTAATCTGGTACATGATCGAGAGGGAGCAGGGGAGAAGAAAGGAGGCAAAGCAGAAAGTGGGGAAAGCTGAAAAAAAAAATGCACAAATACAAACAAATTAGGGCAGAATGGCTCTGTGTAGGAATGTCAGGGAGGGTGGGAGAGAACCACAGAAGAGGAGGAGAGAAGTCTGAACTGTATTATTACCACACTCCAGTCCAGACCATGCTGCTCATGCAGCAGGCTGGAGCGGGTTTGAGCTGAATGCACATGGATGGCTTTACAAAAGCACCAGTCATGAAAGACCATCTGCTCCACTCCTCTGGTGATCTTTTAAACCCACATTAATGCAGCTTTTTCTCCTCTTGGAATGATGTGATACATTGAGCGATTTTCTTTTTTCTCTCGGGCTCGATTCTTTCTGTTGGCCCATGTGAGAGTGAATGTATTTAACAAGGTATGAGTTTGATTCCTGATGCATTGCTGAAGTTTCGCTGCTGCAGAATCAGGAGCGGAGGCAGAGGGAGGTCCTGCAAGCTGATTGGCTGCGGGACGGGTGTTTGTAGTTGGTTTTGGCCAGTGGGTGAAGCTGGGGGGTGGTGGGGGGTGGGGGTGGGGGGGTGAGATGCATGGTTAAGGGTGTAGAGGGTCATAAGTTTGTGCATGTGATGGTGTGAGGGTGCAATGTTTCTCTACAGTGCAGAGGGGGGGAAAAAAAGGAAAAGGATAAAAAAAGAAACAACTCCTTCATCCAAAAAGCGGAGCCAGATCGGCAGAAGTAAAGTGGGGCAGGAACTCTCAGGGGTGTGATTGAAAGGGTGAGAAGTTAATTTGGCAGCTTTTCCTCCTCGCTTTGCTAATGTTTCCTCTCAGGACTAAACACCCTCTGCACCCCCTCCGCCACCTCACCTCTCCAAACTCTCTAACCCCCAGACACCCAGCTATACCAGCTATACCCCACCACTCACCCAACTTCCAGCCCCTTCCATACACACACACACACACTGTAAAAGGTGTATTTCAGTAGTAGTTGAAATAATGTATATTTTGAGTCCCATTCAGACATTTGCTTTAGTGATGCCAGTCTATTTTTGTGGCTTATAACAACTTGTAATTGCATCCCGTTCCCTTAAAGGAGCAATATATGTGTCCAAAAGTGAGACCAAGTAGCGAGCTGAAGGCATAGACTGTATATTTAATAGGTGGAATCCCTATTTAAAATACGATCTTTGGTTGAAGTGAGCTGTTTCCTCCCTCCTCCTCCTCTCCAGACATGAAAAGCTCAGGGAGGCTGCAGGAGTGCAAGGCGAGCGCCACATTGTAAACAAGCGACAACGAGTCTTAAAGTGTAAGTTGATCAGCTGTTTATAACTGTTCGTTGTTTGTCAGCGTAATAAGCCTGTTATCCTGAAAACAAAACCCCCCTGCTCTAAAAGTAAACACTCTGGAGTTGGAGATCAGTGACTGCCAGACTCCATTAACATATTGTTAAACTGAACATGATTCGAGAGGGAGCAGGGGAGGGGTAAAAGATTATTACTGATTTGTTATGACTTCTAAACAGACACTTACTCATTCAGCAGACACTCAGCATTGATTTCAACTCTAGTAAATGTGAAAACAAACAATAACACGAGTTTTGGTCAGGAAAAGAAATTTCAAATGAGGACTACAGCTGTTACAAAGTATTTCAACTTAGTGTGTTTCCTTAATCTCTGATGGATATGGTCATTTAAATTACAGTAAATAAATCAAAGATTTCTCGTTTAAGTCTAAGGCAAGATAAAACATTTTGTGGTCAAATAATGTATTACGTTAGATAGAAAATGATCCACCTGAATTGGTTAAATTGTGTTGTTTTTCGTAAACTCATTGAACGAAACCAGCTATTGTTAAGTTAGCTAAAAGTTAAGTCACGCTAAAGTTAAGTCACGCTAAAGTTAAGTCATGCTAAAGTTAAGTCATGCTAACATTAGCAATTACAGACATCATATTTAAGAAACTGAAATAACACTGAGGTTAGTATGAAAAATTTCCTAAACCCTTACCTAAAAACCATACTATCAGGTTGTTTATGAGCAGTATTTTACTTTTGAGTGAAGCACTAAAAAAAACTTAATTGAAAAACTGGCAACTTTTAAGATGACTTGGCTGAAATTTAGGTTGGATGCATGCTAATGGTTGATTTAAAAGTAATCAGAACCCAGAACCCAGATATCAATGGTAAAAATCATAAAGAACCCAGGTATTGATGCTAAAAATAGTAAAGAACCCAGATACAAACGCTAAATAATGTCAGATATCAATGCTAAAAATTGTCAAGAACCCAGATATCAACGCTAAAACTCAAATTCATTTGTGCGTTACCAATTGAAACAATTTTTTAAAAGTTGGTCCAACAATTCTCTTTTTTTCAGTGCACACTACTGCCACCCTAACTGTGCCATGGTTCGCGTCTTCAAACATCCACACGCCTTGTTTCCATTTCTCACTACCCCTCCTCTTCTCGGCTTTTCCTCCATCCTCTCATCATAAGCTGACCGCCCCCCTCCCACACCCTCGTGAAAAAGCACCCTCCATCACAGCGGTGCACGGTGACCCGAGACGAAACCTTTTCTCCCCAGGAAACATCCTGCTCTGAAACACTTTGGCTCAAGTGTGTTTTCTCCTGGGACATGGAGAGGAGGGTGGGTGGGTGGGGTGGGGTGGGGTGGGGGTTCTGAGGTGATGGCGGTGCGGTACTTGAGCTAAATGGAGACCATGTTGGTGTATCTTCACGGCCTGTCAATCAGAAGTCCCTGATGTGTCGGGGCGCTCTGCTACAGCTCAGGAGAGGATGAAGGGTCATGTGGGGCAGCTGCGGAGGTGGTGGTGGTGGGTAATGGGGTCGGTGTGTACATAAGCGTGTGCATGCGGTGTGTGTGTTACGCAGGAGAGAACCACATGGTGTCCTTGCTCTCCTCACTCACCACATGCAGGATCATTCCCATCAACAGGAGAGTGTTGGAGGGGAGGGGAGTGTTGCTGCTTACAGAGAGGAAGGCGTGAGGGGGGGTGAGGGAGTTCGGCTATGTTTGCAATTAAAAATGGATCTTTTTCTCTCTGTTTTGGCTTTCCAAATGAAGGTTTGAAAGGTTGAAAACTCAAGTTTATCTTCACTGACACGACTGAATCAGCAATGCTATGAAACCCACATTCTGTCACCTGCAACTCTCTCTGTAACAGACCTTTTTCACAGCAGTCATACTGATATGAAGTGGTAGAATAAACACAGGTGTTACCAATGATACTTATTAAGATCCCGTTCCATTCAGTGTTGCAGAGCCTCTACAATGAGCCAACGTCCAGAATAGCAGCACCCCACTGTGTTTGACCTGGATGGAACAGAACCTTAATTAGTATCATTGGTAGCACCTGTGTTTACTTGACTATTTCATATCAAAATGGCTGCTGGGAAAAAGATGTACTGTACTCTATGACAGATACTCTATGCCAAAACAAATAGTGTTATAAGTTGCATTTTAAGACTCCTTTTTTTCCACTTGGCACATAAAAACCTTAGTAGAAAGGCCAGACAAAGAAAAAAATAGCCCAATTTTTGCTAAAAAAAATTGTGTTTCACAAAACACATCTGGATCTTGCATCTGCTTCACCTGTAGAAAAAGCATTTAGGTCATTTTGCATACCTCCACTCCACCAGGAAATAAAGAGCAGGGTGTTGGGGGCGCATGCGGTGTCCTCAGTTCAAGTCCAGGCATGTCCAGACAGGGGCACTTGTTGCATATGCCCACCTGCTCTTATAAAAACACCATAAAGCATACAAGGATCAGGAAAAAATGCTATGTACTAATGATATATTAATGATGCTTAAAAAGTATGTAATCTCATCATGTTCTCTTTAACATAAGTGCATGAAGGTGGCTGATGGAGACACATGGATTCACATTTTGTTTTGCAGAAAGTTTTGGAATTTGCTTAAAATCTTTTATAGAAACATATCCATTGACATAGTGTATCCTTTATGTTAAATATTTTAATAAGTTTGCATTTTAAAATGCATAGCTTTTGCTATATTTACTTGTAGTGCCCACACTACGACTAAACACTACTCCCATTTTTGAACTCCTAAAATGAAGACTTTTTGAAATACTGCTGACCTGGATTAAGTTTGAAAGAAGGATTGTGTTAGTTTGGACGGGCGAGACTTTTGAAAATGATGATGCAAACAGACACCCATGTTTGCTTCCTGATTGGGTCTTATCAGTCACGTGTCCTTCCCTGATTCACCACGCTCCCATCGTGTGACTCTTTCCCAGAAGAAAACAAACACCATCAGCCTTGACTATCCACCGTTAATTCAAAATGGATAATGAAATACAGGCTTTGCTGACCTTGTTTACGAGCTACTTGCAGTAACAATTCCAAATTGTCTTTGGGCCAATCAAAGAAATCTCTGGTCTTATTTTTTGCCATTGTTGTGCTTTATTTGTAGTATTTTCTGCAACTATGCAACCAACCGCAGAGTAGACAATCTGCCTCCTGTTTACACCGGTATGTGCACGCCCGGCGTACATGAATGGTTATGTGATATGCATTTTCAAGTGAGTTAATATGGCTGGAGATTATTTCTAAAACACTGATAAAAAGCTTGTATGCAAGGAGATATTTTTTCAAAAAGCTGTTTTAAAATGAACATGTATTGGCCTGGACATATCCTGATAGGTAATATTAATGACAGACAATCAGAAAGAGAAAGATAAGAACATTTTTTTGTATTGCGATTTTGTACATATGGAAAGACCAATCAAAGAGGGGGTGAGAGTATCAGCATCATCCATACTGAGGCCTTATCAAATGAATGTTTTAATGCACCCTTGTATTTGTTTGCTTCCCCAAACATGGGGAAGAAGAAGTGATTTAATGTGCAGTGATTTTAGAATCGAACTCTGCTTGACATTAAAATTCATTCAGATTTATTTGTCTTAATGTGGACGTGGACTGAGAAAATACAGACTGGTACATACTTTCTTGATTAGGGCCACACACAGCTCAGAACATGGAGCAGATTACCTTTGGTTTAAACCAAACATCTTCAGTCATTAGACTGAGGGAAGGAGGAGGACTATTGAGTGGGAAGATAAACGACAATATATTAAAGTAATAAATGTTTAATGTAATGAACATGCTCATGGCCTCTATGAGTCATACACAACATAAAACTTTACACTGGGGAATGTGGCAGTGGACCCTTAAGCTCCCCAAATATCTCTGAAACGACTTGATAATGATAAGGGTCAAGGTCAGCTGTGCGTATATCATTACTTGGAAGAAGCAATTGAATTTGACTGATATATTTGATTTATTTTTGAAACATCTGAGAGAACCAGTTTAGTTCTTAACATTGAGACACAGTGGCCCCCTAGTATAAGGGCTCAGAGGAGGGTGGGGTTGTACTATTGGGTTCCAATAGGACTGACATCACCTTGTAGCTGTAACTCATTTTGCTACAGTGGACCCTGTTGCATGTAGTGCAACACTAATCAAACATACTTGTTGGCTGAGGCGAGTCGCCTGCACATACGCCCATGATCTCAGACCTGTACCTATAGACACACATGTGCACACTTACATACAATCTCAAACACCACAAAGCATGATCTCACACACATATGCACACATACATACACACATGCTCACAGGCAACGTCCCGTAAATTTCTAGTCGCCTCCGTGCCCGTAAGTACCACTGGGGTCCCCATTGCGTGAGCAGTCCTTTTTAGCTGTATTATTTCTCGACATTCCCAGACAATGTCCACGGAGGGATCGCAGGAATCTCACCATGATGTAATCAGATGTGACACGCTAGCTGCAAGCGTGAACAGTGTTGTTATCCTTGTCTGATGATAAAGCTAATATCAGGGAGATAAAGTGAGGACATATGTAGTATGTTTGAGCTGCTATTGGGAGTTTTTAGTGCCTGTACCTATGTTAAATTCAATTCAATACAATCCAGTGTTTATTTTGGACGTCATTCAAGCGAGCATCTACAATTCCAGAAGTGGAAAAAGTACACACAATCCTTATTCAAGTAGAAGTACAGATATTTGTGTAGAAAAGACTGGTAAAAGTAGAAGTACTAATTCAACCTCTTTACTCAAGTAAAAGTGAAGGAGTACAGGCAGTATAAAAGTAAAAAGCAGGACATTTCTAATGGCTGGTTTTGCAAAGATAACTGAACTTTTTCTGCGTGGTTGAGTCAACCTCTCATTTGTTTTGTCTTGTTACATCTGTTGTACGTGCTATGCACCAAGGAATTGTCTTTTCTATGTCTTATTGGTCTTTATCAGTCTTGATTGTAGGAAGTCCTATGGTTGTTATGCAATAACTGCAATTTTGAAATGTCACACTATTACAATATTTACATGGGACAGTAACAGATTAAGCTCGAGATAGATATGTCCTGAAGGTAACGATAAAGCTATATGTGAAAAAGAAATGGTCAGACTACAGGAATTGATTTGCAACATTATATAACTATGACTAGCACCCATCGGCTAGCTTGTCCAGCACATAAAGTTTTACAGATAATGTAGCATGTAGCATTACTGTATGAAATGCTTCTTTATTATTAAATAATATTGCAAAAACACAAACAAAAGAACAGTACTATACCACATTCCCAGCTGTTAAGCCAATCTAAGTAACCACAGTGGAAATTTCATGAAGACAACAGCCCTAGAAAGTGGCGCACAACAAAATAATCAATAGTTCCCCTCAAATTCATAAAAACTAAAAAGCCTGTTTTGAAATTGTAAGGAAGGTTAAGATGTGGTGCAGCTAAGGGAGTAAAAGTGAAACGTTGCCAGAAAGGTAAATAAAGTACAGATACCTGAAAAAATCTACATAAAGGTGTAATATGCAACATTTTCCCCAAAAAAGCAATGTATAGACTCATATAAACATAATCTCTTTCAATCATCACTTATGACCCACTAGAAATATGTGGTGGTGTCTGTATCTGCAGAGGCCCTGCCCTCTGCCAGGATTTACTTATTTTCTCATTGTTTTGCAGCATTTGAGATGCTTTCCCAACCCAAAACGTTGGTATTTGATGTCCTGGGAATGAGAGTCAACAATCACCTATCTTTCCGGTGTGTTTATGAACAGCTCAGACAAATTCTACTGATTCAAACCTTAAGTACAATAATGAAGTAATTGTATTTTGTTACAAATCAAAGCTACTAGGAGTGGATGATGTGTGATTATACAACCACATGGTTGTCTACAGTTCTTTGTATACGTCTGTGTCTGCACATGTGTGTGTTTACATGTATGTGCACATGCATACTCTCTCCCCGAGGCCAGCCGTGGGTGCCGGATAGCAGCACACGCGGCTAACACACTGCAGGTTGCAGTGTGAGACAGGCCAGGTCGGCTGGTGACAGTGTGCAGCCCCTCTCCTGCCTCATTTATCTGCAATGGCAGCGGACAGAATGCAATTTCCTGCGAGGGGGAGGCCGAGGGGGGACGGAGCGGTGAGGGGGCCGGGGGATGCGAAGAACATCAAAGGCCCCTGAAAGCTATCAGGAACTTGAGTACTGCCAGCGCTGCGTGCCAACTCGCCAGCCCTAGCTCACCCTGTGGTGCACCCGGACGTCAACCATGGTGATACACACCGTTCACAGTGTTTGTTAATAATACGTGAGTGTGTGTGTGTGTCTGTGTGAGTGAGCAGGATAAAAATACCCCTCCATTTAGAGGCTCAGACACCTTGAGCTGGAGCACTCAGAGCAGCCATTAGGCATGTTGCAGTATGAGGAGAAGGTCACAGTTTATCACCCCTGCCACCCTACCTCTCCAACACAAACACCCGCTTGCTCTCCTCCCTCCACCGCCTCCTCCCCCAGTCGCTATCAGTGAGGTGAGCGGACGGGGCAGAGCAGGGAGGTTCGATTAGGACCATTTGGTGGTGTGCATGCTCTGTAGTGGGACCTCTAAATGAGAAGCAGCTTGTCTCAGTATGCTGCGGCTGTGTGTTTGTGTGTATTAGTGTACATGTGTTTGGCTTCTGTGCCCATGCTGCCTCTCATCTAACTGTGTCTCAGTTTTAATCCCTTCCTCTGTACGCTCAGTGCTGACAAGGAAGCATTGAGTTCTTACACAGCTTTTTTTTTTCTGTCTGTGTGTGTTTACATGCACTTCAGTTCATCTTAATGCACTTTTGTGTGTATTGGAATGTGTTCCTGTCATGTCATCTGTGCGGGAGCCGGGATGATAGGGTATATGACAGGAAGTAATAAGGCTGCCCCCGCTGGATTTCATCTGTTCCTTCCCTACTTGGCCTCCTCCTAACTTCTTTTTTATGTGGCATTAAACAGGCCGACTCTGCAGAGCAGAGGAAACGCTCCATCCATGTTGTCACACACACTGGGCTCATATGACGGCACCTGTAGCATATATATAGATCTTTCAAAAGCATTTAACGTTGTGATTAAAGGAACATTATGTAAGAGTTGGTATTTTTTTGCAATTTGGTGGCCCCAATTTCAAAGTGCAAATCACTTATATATGTTGCTGTCGTGAACATGGACAGCTGTACACGTGCATTTGTTATAAGGCGTGTCTATCTAAAATCTACAATCTGATTTTACTTTCGATCCTATTTTTAAATATTTTTTCAGCATTGACAGCTATGCCATATTGAGTCTTGATTTATAAAGAACAGACCCTTGGTTTTATGCCCAGACAACTGTCATTTACATTTTCGAATTCTTCTCTAAAAAGATAAACATATAAATGTTACCAGATAACCGTGGCATAAGTGGAGAGCGAGGGTCAATCAAAGACATGGATACATCTCCAACCAGTCAGTGAAAAGTGCAGCTGCAGACTAATGGTATGCTATGTTGTCTCTCAAGTGCTGTTCTTTTTTCTTTGACAAATGCAAGATGTGCGCAAAAGGTGGAGGTAAAAAGCAAACATATACTGGGAATTGGCAAATTTCAACCAAATTTCAATTCAGAATTGAAATTGTAACACCCCCTATTTGTTGTTTGTTATTACATTACTTATGACCAAAAACTAGCGAGTTGATAACTTTGCTAACACAGCCAAACATCAAGCAAGTGCACCGACACAAAATGTAACAAGCACGCTAATATTACTCACTAGTCCAACAGCATAAAGACCAGCTCGGTGAGTATGTAACAATAGCCATGCTCTCGCCACTCGCCACTTGCCATTCGCCACTAAAAGCCAGTCTGACATTTACTCTTGTCTCTTGCCTCTTGCTCGGTCACTCTCTCTTTTTCTCGTCTTAGTTTCTTCTGTCAGTGTCCTCTTTGGTCTCTTCGACTCTGCCACCTAGAGGATGGTTACTTTGGATACACCCCTTGGTCCAGATATGGCACGACACCGGCACTGTCCTCATCCCAGTGATCCAAAGCTTTTGTGAAATCAGTGTCACACCAATACTCCACTGGTGCACTGAGCACCCAGTCCAGGCAATACTCCTACTAGCTTACAGCAGCTGGAGGACATCAGAGGGAAAAAAAAAATCTCCATAAAATATGTTCCAGTTTCACCGAAATCAGTGACATAGTTGGTGGTTTGTGACTCGGAACTCTAAAATTTTCCAACCTCCTACTAGAAAATGAAATGCTGGAGTGCTGGAAAATAAAATGTATAATGGCATCAGTTTTCGTCACGTGTCCTTTTTACTCCTCTGTGTGGTTTATTCAAGGGAATTGCAGCACCACTGAGGGTTCAATTGAGTTTAAACTTGTCAATGAAAGTCATCAATTTGTCACAGTCCATATTTCTTGTTTACTTGGTGCTGACATCAGCTGCCATCTGAATAGGCTTGTTATTATTGTATTAGCGGATATAAATGTTAAAAATACTTCACAATCATTTTCATTTCTGATTTCTGAAGGGAAAGAACATATTATTGTACTTTTATGTGTGCATATTGGGCTTTTACCAATCTAAATTCTATGCAAGTTCAATGCAACGTTGACCAATTTAGCATAATCATCTTGAACTTCAACAAACCAAAGTTTCCTTTCACTCAAATCACAAATTCATGAATGCGTCTTTATACTTTTACTGTTTCCATTCCTGCTCCATATACAGCATCCATGTTGATCATACAGTATGATAGCAGCTGGCAGCTGGTAAAACAGTCAACAGCACTGACCTCTGGACATCCAAAATGTTTGCATCCATATGAGTGTGGCTGGGCCTCAGACAAACACAACATTCTCTGCATACACGAGCCAGCTGCGTGGAGTATAGTCCTTATGGAGTCTATCTAAAACCTATCACTAACAGGACGGCTGGCATTGCCTATGGAATGCTTTTGTCTTGGTCTTTGCAGTACTGTGTGTGGGGGGTCATATAAGTGACCTCCACTCGTTGCCTTCCGCTTTCACTCAGTCTGCTACATTTGTGCATTTCAGCACGAGACCACCTTACTTTGTCTTTCATTACCAGCTCTTGGAGGGACGGTTAACCTGGTTACTTGAAAGGCCGGAGCAGGAGGTCTGGTCAGGGCTAGAGGGGCTGGACACCGGGGGTGGGATATCTTATCACAGCCATCAGAAATGCCTTGTCGGCAGCCATTCATTGGGCTTGGGGAAAATAAACCAAACTGCCCCCCCTTCCTCCAAATGACTGAGTTAGACAGATAACAGTAGACCAAGGGGGTCCCCTCTCCCCTTTCCCCACCGGTCTATCACTCTTCTTTCTCCCCTGTCTCCCTCTCTCTCCCGCTCCCTGGCTGGTTTTATTGGAGAGGAAACAGAAAACAGAAAGCCTCAGTGTGGGAAGCCACTTGTTATCTGAGAGTCTTGGGAATCGAGGCCTCGGCAGAGGCTTCACTCAGCGCACTAATGAAAGCAGGACGATTTGGCCGCTTTCGTTCCCAACATAGTTAGACCCCCCATCCCCATCTCAGCACAGGTACTCCTGCTTCCATTTGCCTCCCATTCCCAGCTTCCTTCTTCCTCTTCAGCTGCTCCACACCTTGACCTTCCTTTTTTGGAGAAGAGCGACCCACTAATCCTGCAAATTGCTTTTGTTTGGCAGATCTTTTGGAAATGCTCATCTGTTGCTCTTATGCCACTTCAGCTTCTCTATAAGGCACTAAATCCCTGATGACTTTGATTTCATTATAAGCATGATGAACAGGGCCTTCACTTAAAACCAGCAGATTACATGATCATTATTTTAAATTATACAACAGGTAGTTGGTAGTAAACCAAGCAATCTGTTTGGTCAATTAGACATTTAGAACATGTTCAAATCAGCATGGCAACACACTGTGCTCATCACTAAAAATCTTTCTCTTTCATTTAAGTTATGGTGCTGTTAGGTTGCTGTTAGACCTTCCTGTTACTGCAGGTGCAGCCTCCCTCGTATGTGACAAGCTGAAGAGCAAACAGTTTTTTCACTGCAGTGAAAATGTTATTTTTGAAAGGATTAGTGCCAGCAAATAGTGATTGAAGCAGAATGTTTTGTTAGCTAAAAACATTTTTGAAATGATTATATCAATCTTTTTTCAATAAATTGAGACTTTTGGATTTTACAACACCCTGAAGTTATTGGAAATGTTTGGATCACATGGAATCTGTTTAGCCTTGATGTTATTAGATGCTCTGGCACCATCCATCAGCTGTGCCGGTGAGTCTGTGACACGGCACTACTAGCTTAAAAAAACATGTTAAGTTTGCAGACAAAGAAGTTAAATCTGTCCGTGTGAAGTTTATTTTTTAAGCAGATATCTTAGCTACAACAAGACTTAGCAAAGCAGTTGTATGTTTATACGTGTGATATTTATTCAGTTTGGGAAGCTCAAGTTGGCTGGCTGACTCAACAGGGACTAGAAATTGTTGCGAGGTCGTTGCTAAGGGTCGGTCTACTTGCTGGAGTAGTAAACTAGGTTTCATAGGAGCCTACTGACATGACTGATTACCATTTATTACTAGAACCCATGTGTTTCCAGGGAAACAGAGATAACACTAGCAAAAAGTTTTGTATTTTGAGAAAGAATTGCCCCACAGTATGTATACATTTTAGTGATACACTCAGGCATGCTTAATTATTACACATTTTTATTACATGGCACTTGTGAATACTCGATTCTGATTGGTCAAGTAAGGCATTCAGCAGTCTGATACTACTGATTATTACATTACATTACATTACACCGCATTTGTTAAGTACTCAATTCTGATTGGTCAGTTACAGCACTCTGTGGTCTGTTATTTCTGAATAGCAGACCAGTGTTATGCAGAACAACAGTTACTCTGGACACAGTTTAATTTTTTTGGTAAGTAACCTAGTAAGCGGGATAATGTACAGTGAGCAGGTCATTGATAGCAAAATAAACCCCCTTCAGGAAGATTCTGCATCACTCTGGACTCGCATTAACAACCTCTTCACTGTACACTATCTGTTACAGACTGTTGCTATGGATACAGTTTTGATCAAAGAATCTGCAGGAAGCAGTAAAATATTTTTTAATCAGTACAATCATTTTAAAGCCAATATTTTGTGTCCTTTTGTGTAATAAGCGGAACAGTGTACAATGAGTGGGTCATTAGGACGAAATAAACCCAATTCAGGATGATTCAAGACTCACTATATATTTTCCCTTGCATGTGAACGACTTGCTCAATATTAATTTATGTGTCTACAGGCCTAGTGTAGTAACAGCACACTTATAGTGCAGTTGCTGGAAATTTAATTTGACTGTCTCAGAACAGATCCTGGGATGTATTGTGCACAGCCTGTTTGTTAGGCCTGCCCCTATAGAAAGCATGATGGACAGGTTTTTAAAAGTCACACATGGCCCCTTGAACCAGAGAAAATCCTCTCTATTCAACAGTTCATTAAGGCTGGAAGATTTAAGTTTCCCCAACTAAACAATGCAGCAGAGATCCGCTAAGTTCACCTTTGTTTGCCACATAGCTGAGGTTTACCATCCCCAGGTGAGCGACTGAGAGCTCCTCTCTGTTCTGATTCCCTCCACGCTGTGGCTCTCCCAGCGGAGCCAGGGCAGGGAGGCAGTGAGGCCATGTGAATGCTGTGTAGTAAGGTAAGACTTGGCCGCCGGGCATCCGGAGAGAGGGCTCAGCTCCCTTTGTGGTGGATCCCTGACAGGTTGGGGCGAAGCACAGACCAACCCCTCCCATCCACTTTCACCTGTGATATTCGTCCCAGGTGGAGGGGTGGAGGAGGAGACACAGGGATAGGTGGAGGGGTTGCAGAGGAGGCACTGAGATGTCCCCATAGGGCATGGCTTCTGTGTAGCACGATATCCCAGTGGGCTTTGCCGGCCTCCAGAGAGAGGTTAAATGAAGCCAGGGCTGTCTGACGGACAAAGGCCGCAGGTCAGCACCCAGCCCTTTGATCCGTTCCTGCCCTCTTCAGACCACAGAGCCAGACCTTTTTGTTTCACCTTGCTTTTCTATCCCTAGGGCTAGCCCCCTTTTTTCCTCTCAATCTGCCCCCGACAATGGAGTCACTTACAAAGCTCTGAGCGTTGTATGGTCTGCCAGTCACCAGAGGGGAGAGGTTTCAAAGGGAAGGTAGTGGGGCTCAGTGTCTCCCAGGTCCCCAGTGAGGAGATAGATACTGGCTCTTTCAGTCCACAGCACTGGGCCACAACCCCACAGCTGCACCCAGCACTTTATCCAACAAAGGCCCAGAGAGGGAAGTTCATTTATGGGGGTAAACAGTGGAAAAAAGGAGCAGGGAACTTCGTTGACACATGCTTGACTCCACCTCAGCACCTTACTGTGAGAGGATCTGTAATTTTTCACTTTTTTAAAACTTCAGTACGATAATGACAAGCAGACCTAGGGCAAATACACAAAAGTATTTAGAGGGTTGTAACTTTGCAATTTCAGTGCCAAAAAACAGCTCGCTGAAATATGACTTTCAGTTTTGTGTTTTTTTTTTTCATTTCTCTCTAATGGTCAAAAGGGGGAGGAGAGGATTTATCTTGGAGCAGCACATGCTCTTCAGCAGATGTAGAGAGACAGAGTAGAGCTAACATGTTTTGAGTTTGTCTCCAGCCTGTTCTCTGGCCAAAACACTCAGGTGGAGCTCCGCTCAGAGACCACAGTCGTATAAAAGCCCAGAAGTAGCTGACACTTCCCCCCGCCCCTGCCTGTCCCACTGAGCCTGAAGACCTTGAAGTGTCAGGACATCACCGCTTCATTGAAATGGCTTTCAACTTTCATGCTGGCTGCGTCCCACCAAAAACAAAAAGTGATTTCTTCCTGAATGGGAGTTTTCATAGGACCAATATTACTTGAGAAAATTAAAGTTACTGTGGTACATATTTAGATTTCCGCAACTTTATTTTACTGTATCCCAGCAATAGCAAGTTAACCTTTCTCATCGAATGACGATATGCTGGGTTAAGAGAGAAAAACACATTTTCACAGAACTTGTTGTCAGCTTTCGCCAACTACTTTGATTATTAATTAACCATTTTGAGACATAAAAAACCATCAAAATTCTTGGCTTCTTAGCTTCTTAAATGTGATTATCTTACGGTTTCTTTCGGTGCTCTATGACAGTTAACTGTGTGGACCAAACAAGAAATTTGCAGATACATTTTCACTTCACCAGGGACAGCATATTACCCATATATATACATGTAGATGCTGCACTGACTGCTTCAGCCTGTTGCTGTAATGTGTCAACCCTGCTCGTATTCTCAATCAATTTCAAGGGGTCATTTCTGTTTTCAAAGGTTCATGATCTACACGGAGTGGGAAAAAAAGCAATTCTTTTCTAACTTGCTCAACGTAGATCATGAATCCTTTAATATACAAATGACTCACTGAAATCGGTTGAGAAATGTAAATGTTATAATTTACCCTGTCCAATATGGTGACAGGGGTGATGTTGACATATGATCCAAAGGCCAATGCGGCATCTACAAATATATGGTGATGATTTTACCCTCTAAAATTTCCCTGTTCGGTGGCTACTTTCCACATGTGCCAGAACCTTAGGGGCGGGCTTGTAGCACTAAATGTTTCTGATTGGTATTTGCAGTGTTGCACAAATAATGATGCTTGTTGCTTATCGTTGTTAATTGTTAAGTCTCACGCAAAAATTAGCGTAAAAAACTGCCGTTTTCATACATCAGCGTTCTAATCTCTGCGGGTCTTCTTACAGTGGTGGAAACACAGACAACAGTGGGCTACTTTAAACATTCAGTTTCTTGAAAAGTAGGGTTGTTCCAATACCGATACCAGTATTGGAAAATGCCTCCAAAAGTATCTAAAAATATGCATAATTTTGCAA
The DNA here is from genome assembly GCA_034769285.1 of Lutjanus argentimaculatus. Taxonomy (NCBI): domain Eukaryota; kingdom Metazoa; phylum Chordata; class Actinopteri; order Lutjaniformes; family Lutjanidae; genus Lutjanus; species Lutjanus argentimaculatus. Next base: position 22,236,326 of record JAWZSL010000003.1, on the reverse strand, counting down.
ATCTATGCCGATCTGATACCACAGAATGTATTAGCCCCGAAACAGGATCCTGCTACTTCTCAGCAGCCTTGCACTTGCCAAATTATTATATTGTTAGTGGAGAAGAGAAGTGCCAGCTTCACCTCTGCATCAGATTGTGTTGCCATGTTTGCGTTATTGTAGCCAACTCATGGTAGCTGTTTCTCCAGGAGTTGCTGGTGTTTTAACCTGACTTAGTTACTGATGACAGGCAGTATATATTGTACATAATCTCTGTTATTGAACTGCAGATACAGATGCTGTTAATTCAGTCTCTATTTCCTGATTTGGTTTGTTTTGTCGGGGTCAGCAGTAAAACCTGGAGTGGAATTTTTTGGGTTGTCTATCTCTGGTGAACTGGATTGAACCGAATTGTTTTGCGGTTGTGGGGATTAAAAAAAATGGTGACATTGAACTCTGAGATTTTTCTTTTTAACGCACTGGTACCAGATTGGTTTTCGTATCAGCCAATATACAAAGTTCAGGCACTGGAATCAGTATTGGGAAGAATAAAATGGTACTGGATAATCTCAACTGGGACTAAAAGTTCCATGTACTTTGGGCGGAAACGTGGCTAGATACTTGAATTTAGCATCTTCTGTACTGTAAGTCAAGAACATCATTGACATTAACGATAGTAAAACAATGACTGAAACTTGATAATGTATTTCACCTTGAAACACACTGGCAACCAATATAGTAGGATATTCCCTTGATAACTACTTAGTATATTAATTTTGTTATTGATAAGGGTGTGGGTACCTTTAACATTTATGTTATTGTTCATGTTTGTGGTGCTATTATTTTGGTGTCTCCCATCAAAACAGGTATAGGTGTGTGTGACTGTCTGTTTGTGTGTGGCGGGGGGCCCTGAGTGAGGGCCACAGGGGCAGGAATGTAAAGGCTGCCCTGGGGGCCTCTGTGGTGCTAATGGATTAACAGGCCAGCTTGGCATGCTAATGGAGATTGTCTGTGATGTAATGAGCTTCTAATTAGGTCACCTCTGAGCTTGACCCTCTTGTAATGAGGAGGGCAGAAGGGAGAGGAGGGGCCGGGGCTGGTGATAGCACCCTGACCTGCAGGTGTGAACCGGCCTGGGCTGTAAACAGGGCTGGACATTCCTGGCATTCTCAGCTCAGCATCCCCTCCCGAAACTCCCCTCCTCCTGCCTGCCAATAACCCTTCTCCAGCGCTATGGGTGGATACACACACAGAGAAACAATTGGAGCCACATTTCATGCTCCAAGGTGCTTCCCGGTTTGGCTGAAAGAAAAAAAAGTTCCCCTGAGTTCAGCTATTCTTTGATTGTCGGACGCTATTTTTCTTTATGATATCCCTTTCACAGGGGTGTCGCAGCATTATGCTGTGACCTGGATTCAAATGCTAAAGGGATCCACAGGAGGGGAACTATCTAATTAAATGTGTAAGATTCTAATCATCCTGTTGTATTGTGGTGTCTCGTCCCTTCCTGACTGCCCTCGCCTCGCAGGACTGTCATGAATCATTCACTCTTCTAAGCCTCTTCTTCCTCAAACTGTTGCTCTCACTTTTTCTTTTTCTCTGCCTTGGCACAAAGTGGCGCACTGATACCACCCCAAAGCCCTTTTCTGACAGAACAAAACGCCTCTTTATTTCCGAGGGGGAGAATAACACCCAGCGTGCCACCGAGCAAGTGAAGAGGTAGAGAGAGACCGATCCATCTGCAGTTATTAGAAGTGCCCTGTGAAAGGATTCCAGGACTACTGCCAGCACTTTTATTGCACTATTTATGGGCATTGCATTATTATAAAGTATTGCATGATTAGTCTAACAGGGATTTTACAACATGCTCTTGAGGTTGGTGTTGGATAAAGTGTAAATGAGGATGGTTTTATGTCATTTTTCTCTCTTTTTCTACTTGTTGAATGAAGTTGAATTATTCCCAAAACATCTCACTAAGGAGCATTTGGTTTTAATTAAGATTATAGCAGTGTGTGGTTTGTGAATGTGTGTGTTTGTGCATCTAAATACTTGTGCACACTTACCGCAGGTGGGTACGCATGCACGTGCACATGCATGTGTGTGCACAGGGTGACTTTAAAAGAGCTGGTGTCAAGATGTAGCGTTTGTTGTTCTCAGAGGAACAGATAGGATCAGTGTGGTTTATCAGCCGTGGAGGGCGGTGACCAGGATGCATGGAGCTCGAGGGGGGAGCGGTATGACAAATGACCTATAGGAGGTCATCGCTCTGTTTGTACTGTAGGACTTATCAGATGCTCAGGGCCCATCCAGTCACTTGGTTGGAGTTCAGTTTTTGCCTCTGAGGCAAAAAAGTGTGAGTTGTTGTGCAGGCTGTTGGGAGAGTGATTGATTAAAATTGGTGAGTAATGACGTCAAGCAAGATGTGAAAATTGCAGGACCTGTTGCGCGACTTAAAGGTGCAATAAACAATTCTGGAGAAATGTTGTGGATTGTTGAGCCTCATTCCCAGGTCGTGAAATACTGACCAAAGCCTGAAAACAGGGCCAAGAGGAGGAGCAGAAGTCTGGTTTTCTCTGTTTTCTCTCTTACTTTATGCTTAAATGTTGTTATGGAACTTTTGCCCAATGTTGCCAAAAAGAAATTGCCTACCCCAGCTTTAAGAAAGCAATCAGTGGTTTGGTGTACATTTGTGTTCAGAGACCAGTATTGCCTAAGTAGCACGTTTATCCCACTCCTTAATCGTATTAAAGGTCATGGGGAGGTTTGAGTACATTCCAACATACATTGAGGTAAAACGGAAGCACTGTGGACACTGTGGTCTCCACACTCATACACTTGTGACGTAAGTCTAAAGTCCACATAATGTCTGCTGCTTTGAAATAAGGTACTCCTATTACAGTATGAGAGACTGTTAATACAAAACATCTTCCCATCGTAAGGCAACAGTGCTAACCGAGGTAGATGAAGATTTGAGGACAAACAAGTTGACTTTTGGTTTTGTAAAATGTAATCACAACACTTTATAATAACCATCATTAATAAATGGTAAATTGATAGTCAATTAAACTTTATTTAATAGTTATTTCACTGTTAACAAACAATGAAATTATGTTAAATTGTTTACAAATTATTAACAATGATATAATTTATGTTATTTCATCATTAATTTGTCAAATATGAAACAGTTCATTTATAAATTATTTATTATATCACAGCTGTTAAGAGACAATCACAGTTACATTCTGATTAAATTAATAAATTAAGTAATTAATTGTTGCACAAATGATAACAATTTTCACCATATTAAGTATTTGTTAATGATTATTAAATTATTTGTAAACCTGTAAGAAATCATTATATAGAGAGATGGACCAGACATTTGTAACATGTTGTTAGTGTTCAATAATTAGTTTATAAACCATCTATAAACATCATTTAAATGGCTATTATAATGTTGCAACTGATGATTACAATACCATACGTATTTACATATGTAACTTCTGTATGTTATGTTACACATGTAAATTTAAGTATGTGATGTACTTTATCCAAAGCATGATCTTTTCCTAAACCTAACCAAGTAGTTTTGTTGCCTGAATCTCCCTCAATAGTTTTTGTACCTTTGTTTTGAAAGTATACCTGGATATTGTATATTTATTAATGCCAACTTGACCATGGAGCCCTGCACATGCAAAACTGACTATAATGAGGTATCTACAATATGAAGTGGAGGGCCACTGACAAGCTACCTTATTTGACACGTTGGGAGCGAGATATAAAAGTTGCACCTCATGTTCATAAAAATTTACCAATAAATAAAATTTAATTAACCAACAATTTATCATTTATCAGTGACTGTTACCAATGTAATTTCTGACTATGCTCTTGACTGTTCTCCTTGAGTGTGTGTCATTTTTACCCACAGAGATGATTGTTGTGATTTTTCTGACCTCTGAGGGCAGGGAGGTGCAGAGACAGGAACCCCAAAGTAGTAAGTGGACACTCTCTTTATCAGTCCCTTGTTCCCTCTCTTCTTTTAGTGGCCTAGACTCATTAAGCCGTCTATAAACGGTCCGGTCTTAATGAGGAGGCTTTTATAGGGCTCTCCCTGGGCCTCCAGGGGATAATCAGACTCCAGTAGGAAGTCGTCTGTCTTGATAGCCTGCCCCTTTTCTCAGCGGTGGTCCGACTAGGGCTACAGCCTCAATCCAACATACAGTCACACCACCCATCTACCTCTAGCTCAACTTCTTTCTTTCTTTTTCCATTTCTTGCTGTCTTTGCTATCGCCCCTTGCATGTAGTTATTTCATGACGCGATAAAAGTCAGCTGGTGCCCATGCAGCGCTCAGGCCACTTGCGGGTCTTTTAATTGCCTCCTTCCTCCCCCTCGGCCTAGCCGGCTGCGGCTCTTTTACGAGACCCAGGCCCCGGACCAACCGGCTGCTGCTCACCCCTTTCAAGGGTCTTCCTTTTCTCCCAAGGGATGTCCTTCTGTCTCCTGAGGCACCAAGACTCCAATTGTCTACATTTTCAGATAAACTGTACCACTGGTGGACTCAGAGGTGGGGCAGGGTAAGTAATTGCTCCCCCTGTTGCCCTCATGTTCAGAAAATCAGAAAAGTGTCCATCCGGTGGACAAAACATGAAGAAGTTCCATCTCAAGTGCCCTCTAGAGTGCCCTTCCAGTGGATGGAACGTGATAAAGTGCATCATGACAGTACATGAGTACAGCAGTGCCCCACTGCATACAGCTGCTGCTGCTGCCCTTAATTTTTTTTGCCCCTGCCCCTCAGACAGCCTGAGTTTGCCAGTTCACCTGTATTTGTTGACAAGGGTTGAGGATATGATAAGTACTAAGGTGTAAGCAGTGATGAAGCAGAGTTATTCCTAAAATAAATTAAGACAAAGTTTGGCACTCTTCACCGCAAAGTAATTTAATATTTAAGACTAGTTTAGTTTAAAAACTTTGTGTAAACCTCCATGGATTAGAGACTTCACAACAAACTAATCACAAGCTCGAAATGTCCCTCTTGTTTGTGTCAATAAAGCTTGCTTGTACAGCTTTACTTGTGGCCCTGGTGCTCACAGGACAGCAGTGTTTACTTAGTCGCTTAAGTAGATAATGAAGATTCATTTTATGTGTTGCTTTTGGTGATTAAAAGCGTATTCATCAATGCCATGTCGGGCGGTGCTGGAGTGAGGGTGAAAGCCTATCCCTGAACAGATGTTTACCACAGAGGTCAGAGAGCATGCTGTGTTTACATCAGCGGGTTTAGGACGGACATGTTTAGAATTGGAAATGCTGCTGTAGGCAACGACTTTAATCAAATTACCTTTTTCCTTTCCTCATCCTCTCCCCTTCGCTCCATCGTTGCTCTTAAGAACTTTCTTTTTGTCTTACAAGATTCAAAACAACTGCTGCCTAGCGTCATTGAGTGTATGTCACTTCCTGCCTTAGGGTGAGTGTGGCCTCTCCACTTCCTCCCTTATTCATTCCAGAGGAGGGCTCCGAATGAAATGCTGCTCAATCCAGGACCTTGTTTCAGCCTCAAGGCTCTCTAAAAGGCATGCAGTTTGTGATTTGGAATAAGATATGTAAATCTGGAATGGCCTTTAGTATGTTTCTGTGAGGAAAGTTACTCAGCAGCTGCTTTTTATAACTGTGTCTAAAGTCATTCCTTTTAATTCTTGGCAAGAGATACAAAGAGGGGCTGAGAGGAGAGAAGGGAGAGGCATGGCTTATGGGAAATGGAATGATAGCTCAGACCAAAACAAATTGTTTCTGGTTTCACTTGGGCCCGACCCTATTATCAGGCTGAGTGTCAGATCAGACAACTGCTGGAGCAGAGACAGTCCAGATGGAAGAGAGAGGGAAAAAAGACCACTATGAGACAGTTTGCACTTGCACAGTTAAATTTGACAAAGATTTTGATTTAGTTTTAATCATAGCTGTTTGACTGAAATGCCAGGGTTGGTTTTAGTCATCTGAATTGTTAGGTTTTGTTCAAGTTTACTGCATTATTTAAACATAGCTCTAGAGCTTCCAAACTCATTATATATGCATGGAAGAAACATAAATTCACCTCTTATCTGTGGCAGAATCAGGCTGGAAGGGCACTCTGGGCACTTTCACACATTTTGTCCACTGGAAGGGCACCCTAGAGGGAATTTGTCATGTTTATTTAAAACAGAGGCATCCAAGAGGGCACTTTTGCTGTGGATTTCAAATCTGGGGGCACCTGCGGGGCAATGCCCCCCACCTTGAATTTTGGTATAACTCATCTGTAAATGTTGCTACAAGTTTAATGTTTATACTGTTGATTGTCATTCCACATGGTTCATAAAGGGTCATGCTCCTTGACTGATGTGAAATTTATCCACGTGTCTGTTCTTCTCTTTCTCCCAAACATTGACATTTCTGTACAGTTTGAGACATGCAGCAAGTATATGCTAGGGAACTTCCCAAGTACATCACTACTGTCTAATTGTGTGTATCTAACCTCCCTACCACACCAAAATGGATCTCTCCCCAACTTGTCTCTCCATAATGTTTTTGTCTTGTTTTTATTCACTGATGATATCAGTAGAGTTTGTCATAGTTTTGGTCATCATAAATTAGATTTTATTTAGTTATTGTCTTGTTTTCCTCTGAAAATATAATTGCAGAAAACTATAAGGGAATTATTTAAATTATTCATCCACAACAAGTTGTAATTCTTTTAAAATTTTTAAATGCAGATCACTCTCTGTGTGTGTGTGTGTTTGTGTGTGTGTACTGTGGAGGACCAGCAGGTTGAAGGTCAGGTCTAAGGCCACCGTCCTGGCTGTGGGGGGAGGCCGCCATTACCTCTGAGTTACGGACATGAGGGAAAAGTGAAATCCATTCTCAGATCCTAATGATGTTTTCTTTTGGAGTGAAAAATCTAAACATGTCCATTGCTCGGTAATGTGACCCAGTGTGGGGTCGCAGTCTGGTCACTGCAGGAAAGGCTTGTGTTTCAATTACTGGAGCTTGAAACAACACATTTGCTGGGCTAAACGAAAAAGAGGGTACATGGCAGCATGTGTGTGTAGGCAAAGAGGTGAAGAATACTTCAGAAGCTTCTTCAGGATGTAGACTACCTAAAAATCACTAGATCAGAGGTCATAGAGCTACAGTAAAAAAAAAACTATAAGAGTACATGTAATACACTGCAGATCTCTGCCAGGCAACAGCTGATGAAGCACCTACTGCAATGCAAACACAACTGCCAGATGTAACCAGCGAGTTTTTTGCATAGTTTAGTATAGTATAGTACAGTAGAGTATAGTATAGTGTAAGCTGTCTCATCTAGATCTATGCAAAGTCTTAAATAAAATTGTTTTTGTATAGTCTCAGTTTTCTTTAAGATGCATAGTGTAGTGTGATATTATTGTAACTGAGTGTCCTGAGTTTAGCTAAGTGTATTCATTTTATAAGGGAACTATAAAAAGAACACTGAGCACAAACGTCTCAATTTAAACATTATTATTTAGTTAAAACATTACAAGCAATCAAATGGTTTTAACAAAAATATAGTAGACATAGAAATCTACATTTTTGGAGAAACTCATAAAAGCTGAAATTCTGAAGAAATTTACACTTGATGTTGCCTGTTCAGGTTGGTTGGAGCCTACATGTCCCAGTGGAAGTTGTGGCAATTCAGACAGTAAATGTGTTGGCATATAACTGATTAGATAGCCCCAAGTTATAGTCAATTTTGTAGCGAAGTCTGCATCTTCCATTTGGTTATTGGCAGATCTTGAACACTGTAATACCAATATGACGGTTGTACAAGTGCATAGGAGAGATGGTGGTGAAGCTAACAAAACTATCTTGTGCCAAAATATGGTCTGCAACAGACGAGGTAAGCCTTGTTTTTAGCCTAGCAGTTGTTGATGACTTGTGGCCTCTACCAGCTGGTTAAGGCTCATTTATGCCCCCTTCAAACGATGTAACTGTCACTGCCTGCGACTCCCTAAAAACCTGATATTTCACCCGAGAGTGGTGTCTTACATCCTGTGTCACTCAGGTTGTTTTGTGCCTGTGCATTTTTATTGGCTCTCACTGGGTCGTGCTGCAACTGCAATTGGACTTCCCTGCAGATTTTCATTAAAAATCTATATTCAACTATCAATGTAAGTCAGTATCTTCCTGCCTAAATGGGCTTACAAGGCAGACCGTCAATTTCTGTGTAGGTGTGACAGCAATTATACAACTTGACATAAATAGCATTTTATGTATGCCTTCATACATTGCACTGCTAATACATGCATTGATCTAATATTGTATGTAAGCACGGGGTTAGACGGTCACTGCTACATCCTACAAAACCATAGCCATCCAAGTTTTTAAGGAATCCTGTCACTTGAAGTCACCACGCACTTCATACCAATGTCCTTTATGTTGTAATAATTTACCTCTTGAGAAAGAGGCAAAAACAGAGGCAGCACTGTAGACAGTGGTGGTCTCTGTGACCATTAAATATATCACAACATGTGGATAGAGAATTCTTTTATTAACTAATGGATGACAGCATCCTTTCCAATACTTTCAGGGTTTTAAAACTTCTTTGTCGTGTCCGGTCTCTGTTTCATTCATATCATTGTAACAAAATAAAACACCAAAACTGGAGGCTTTGTACGTATCAATATGGGTATCTAATGTTTAGCATAAATGAGCTTTTAAGAGGAGTGAGAAGTCAGCAGTTGCTTATAAACAGAGCAGTCAATAAAATAAGCCTTTCAAGGTTTTTCAAAATTTGTGAATCACCGCAACTGCCTGGCGGAGATTTAAAAAAAAAAAAGATGAAAGAAAATGTCTCCAAGTTCAGTATCTTACATTCAGTTTTAGTTTATCTGGTGCGGGTGAAAAGAGTAGCTGTGTTTACGGGGATGAGTGGGGCATATGAGCAATAAGTCATGTCAGACGCCAGCCAATGATGATAATTTATCACATTTTAATTGGGGGGTGAGCGGGTGTGTGGGATCCCTCTCTGACAAAAACCCCTGTGGTCGTAAGTGATACTTAAAGCGAGAAAAGGAACCACTTGAGATCTTTTTTTTTTTTTTTTTTCTGTGTTCCTCCCCTCTCCTGTTTTACTCCTGTAATTGCATCATCACACCATGTCTTCACTTCCTTCTGCTCAGGTCCTCTAGTGACACCTCTGCCTGACTCACACTGATACCTACGTGGTGTTATTATGGCTACCGAGCAGAGCATTTGGGTGAGGCCCACTCTTTGTTGTTGACAGGATAGCGGTGATTAACGTGCCTTCTCCTGACCCCAGCTGCAGCCTGCTCCCTCAGCCCTCCCTCCTCGGTCCCTGCCGCTCCTGATGCTTCAACCTACAGCCCTTAGAGACAGCAGCCTCCACTCATTGTGTGTGTTTGTGCGCACATGTGCACCGCTTTGTATGTTTGGGAGGCAGTAATGATGTGTGAGAGCGGTGGGGGGTTTGTTTAGGTTGCTTAATTATCAGCTAATCGCTTCCTATAACTTTATAGTGTTTCCACTGTTTTATGGAGGATAGCTTCAGCCCGTTCCTTTTTTTCTTTCATATGGAATTTGCCTAAATGGTGTGATGTCACCCTTCCCCACCCCCCCATCCAACCAACCCGCCTCAGGGCACCATAGACAAGGAAAATTAGAGGGGAACTTTCACATAAAAGGCGAAGGCTGGGCTGGTTTCAAACTGAATCAGGTGATGCAGAGGAAAACAGGTATTCACCGGTGGCCAGGTTCACTTCTGCTGTGACAAATTCATTTTTAATTACAGAAAAAACATCCTGGAAGTCGTTTCATTTTCCAGCCAGGCGTTCTGGCGCTGTAATCAATTTCTCTTCAGCGTGGCCTGGTGGAATAGTTGACCACAAAGCCTGTGAGTTAGTTAACCGCATTAAAGTTGCCCTGTTGAGAGAAGCTGGATTAAAGAACAGGCCTTAGGAGAGCTCTCCATACTGGTCCTGAAACCACCCACTGTTTCTTCTGTGGTTCCACCGTATGTGGGTGGAGATGTGCATGCAAGGTGTGTGTGTGTGTGTGTGTGTGTGTGTGTGTGTGTGTGTGGACGCAGACGTGTCTTGACATTAAAACGTCTGTGTGTGCACACTTATGCAAAACTACACGCTACTACTGCCCTCTTAGAAATAAAGGTGCAAACTAGAACCATAAAGGTTTCTTCACCTTCTTCTTCACAGGAGAACCCTTTTCGGTTCCTGGTTTCACTTTGAACCCTTTCAGAGAGTTCTACCTAAAACCCAACATACAGGGTTATACCTAGAACCATCAGTGACAGGTTTGACACAGAACCCTCTCTAGAGGATTCTATTAACAACCTTCCCATTTTCTGAGGGTGCTAACAAGAACCTAACCAGAAGGTTCTACCAAATCTCTGTTATATTACAAGTGTTTTATCTAGAACTCACCCAGTATGTTCTACCAAGAAGTTTTTTAATTCCAAGCATTTTATCTAGAACCCAGCTAGGGGTTTATACTGGGAACCCTGTTATATTCCAAGTGTTTTATCTAGAACCCACCAGGCCGGGTTCCAACAAGACCATTTTTATATTCTATGCATTTTATATAGAACCGACCAGGGTGTTCTCCCAAAAATCTTTTTTTTCCATTGTTTTATCTAGAACCTGACTGGGGAGTTCTACCTTGGGGGGGGGGGGGGGGGGGGGGGGGGGGGGGGTTCTACAGAAGGGTTCTACAGAGAACCCTTTTTATATTATGCTACAAACAGAGTTTTTCAAGAATTTCAACAATATTTTAAGGACTCCTTTTCCAAAAAGGCTCCTTAATGGAATCTTTAGTCTTACAAAGAACCCTTGATGAAGCCTTTTTTCAAAAAGAGAGTTCCTAGAACCCCAGCCCTTTTAAGAAGAACCCTTTTGGAACCCTTATTTCTAAGAGTGTGCCCAGAACGAAACTCCACAAACTGGCCACAACAGGCTACTTGCTTTTCCATCAGTCTCTCTCCTCACTGTTTGCCCGAACACAACCCGAGCTTTATTTCACGGCAGAAAACAAATATTAAGTGCACAGCTTTCTGCTTTTTACCTCTGCTACTGTGGCTCTCGCTTGCTTCTGTTCCTTCACGTCCCAGATATAATTATAGCTGTCCGAAGGATGATTATATGTTTACTCTGGAAGCTGGCCGACTGCCTGTCCCCAGTCCCTGAGGAGCTGCCTCTCAAAGGGGTTCCTCTTGAAAAGCACCACAAAGTGGCTTCAGCAGTGCTCCGACACATAAGGGAGCAGATAGAACGGCTCAAGACGCAGAGGAAGATACAGCAAATGCAGAAGGAGGGAGAGAGAGAAAGTAAATATCTATTTAAACTGCACACATGTGCTTCTCTGCTTCTTCTCTTGAGCGTGCTGTTCGGCAAAGTCTGGCCAACAAGCAGCAGACGAAGGGTGGAATGGAGGTTTTGGGAGTCACAAAATGAATGCCTTTAAAAGACGACAATGCATTTATATTTATACGGACATCAATCTGTGCTGTGAGTGAGACAACAATGAACCAAATCTTTAACTATACTGTTTAATCCTCGTTTGCACAAATAGCCTCGGTCATCTTTGCATTGTTTAACATGTGGCAGCTTTTTATCCAACAAATTGGTTGCTGAGAAGCCACGAGCAACAAGTATACAAACTATCACTCATTGCAGCCTCACGTGTCACGTATTTTGGGTAAGCTAGCATTAACATTCATGTAGATTTATAATTTTTATGGGTTGAATCATAGCTTTATAGTCCACACTTAAATGGATAATTTGTATTATTTGAAGTCGGGTTGTATGAGGTTATCAATAGTCAGTGTATTACAGATGCCGTAGAAGAAGAGAGGAGTAGCAGCACGGAAGAGAACTGCTGTGGACAGAGTCAGCAGAAAAAAAAATCAATCAGTTTAAAGGTCCAGTGTGTAAGATTTGGGGGATTTATTGACAGAATATGGCAGAAATGGAATATAATATTCATAAGTATGTTTTCATTAGTCTAAAAAACACCTGAAAATAAGAATCATTGTGTTTTTGTTACCTTAGAATGAGTGGTTTATCTACAAAGGGAGCGGGTCCAGTCATGTTTCTACAGTAGCCCATAACAGACAAACCAAACACTGAAGAGGAGGGTGAGGTGAGGTGTTTGCAATCTGTAAGCTCGCCACTAGATGGCACTACATTTTACGCACTGGTCTTTTGAGTATACACTCTGTGTAAAATATTTTCACCGCTTTACTTTGCCATTCGACATCCTTTTCTGATGGGAAACCACCACTATATAAGCCAAATATTGCTCTCTCTTGCTCAATCAAACTCCACTGACTAACAAATCAATGATTTTATCTCACAGAACACACGAATTGCTGGTCAACTGCTGCCTCGATCTGTTACTTTGTGTTACTGTGTGACTTTAGTAATTACGAACTGATGCTTTAAAATACCGAAGTCACACAATAACACAAACAGTCTAACTGATCAAGGCTGGAGTTGACCAGCAACTCCTTAGTTCAATGGAGACCGGTCGCTTTGGAGAGAGCCATATATGGCTCATATAATGGCAGTTTCCCCTGGAAAATGCTTTCTTATGGCAAGGTAAAGCTGTCAAAATATTCTAAACATATCATACACCTAAACTGATATTGATTAGTTTAGGTGTGACTTTTTTTTAGATGGCCAGAATACAGTTTCCTGCTGACCCTGCCACAGCAGCACATTTCTTAGCTTCCTGCACCGGTACTTCTGCTGCTTCTCCGTACTGGGGACGTGCCGACTACTATCAATAAGGACTTCGTACAACTGTCCCTTTTAACACTTGTATGCATGTAGTTTTTGTGTTGGCATGGCCAAATGAAGTGCTTTTAATGACTTGAGACAGAATTTGCAGACCACTCATTCATGTTGCCTAGCAATACCTATTAATCTCTCCATGGCTGCTATGCATAAAGGTCCCTTTAGGCCAGACAAAGGTCATCATTCCACACCTAATTAACACTCCACACACTCCATGCATACACACACACACTGACACCTCATTTACACCGAATGCATTTTCTTTAAATAAAATGTCATACAGCAGCTTGCCTGAGCAAACTGTAGAATGCAGGTTTGCAGCAAAGCCGGACCAAAACATGTGCTTATGTCATGCTTTGACTTGTTTACAGTTTGGTATTTCTGAAGGCAGGCAGGGCTGACCTGTAACTGTTAGTTGACTGGTAATCCTTGGGAATTTGCTACAGCTAATCACCTCGGCTCTCATAACATGCTCAGAACTGTGGGCCAGTTTGACAGGAATAAGAGCAAAAAATTGCACACAAAGAAGCAAAAGCAGGAAATTCAGTGTCTGCTATCAAATCTTCTCCAACAGTGTATAAACAAATGGATAGTTTGTTGCCGGGCACCGGGAGGACGGAAGGACAAGCCAATAGCTGACTTTGCAACATTATTTTTGTTGAGCTGTGATCATCAACATACTGTTTGCCTGAGGGGTCCACAGAGTACATGTTGGCTCCAGCAAGGTTAAAAGTTGGATGTGCACAGCTTGTATATTTGTGGATGTTTGGTTGTAAACTGCTCTTGGTTTCCAGTTACCTAATTTCCTGAATGAGAACAAATAAATAAATACACACTTGCATAAAGAGACTTTAGACGACAGAGCACACTCCGGTTTTATCGCCATAATTCTACCTCCCCTACCTCTTTTTTTAGTATTCAGTCAGCAGACACACACACACACGCACACACGTACACACACAGATGCTCCTTTTAGCTGCAGACATACCGAAGCCCACGCATCCAGGCTCGCCTCAGTGCTGTCCTTGTAATGGGCGGTATCAGTGCTCTCTGAGCCCGGGAAGGACGATAAAAGCCAGGATAGCTGCGTTTTATCTACTCTGCTGAAAGTCAGCCATTGACACCATGCACTTTAGAGGAAGTATCACTCAGTAGGAGCACCCATCTATCCTCTCTTCTCCTCACTGACAGTTAGTTCCTCTTGCTGAGGCAAGATCCGAATCATATATAGACATAGTCATAATAACAGCCACTGCTATTAAATGTTTTACTGGCACTACAAAATTCATATTCAGTGTCAAATTGGATTATGGACTCTTGGAGTTGATCAGTAACAGTGCTTTTCGTTTCTGTCCAGCAGATGTTGAAAATTCGAGTTTCATGCAACCTCAGTCTTATTATTGCAGTTCTGTCAGTCATTTATATTGGTAAAAATAACTTTCTACTTGAGAAGTTAAAAGCCCAGATCTGGGTAATCAGTCTCAGGACTGAACATCAGCTGGCCATGCAGGTTTTAAACAAACCGTTGGGTTAGTTAAACTTATCTGGAGGATGAAAATGAAGGCAAATGGTAAAATTATTACCCAGATTGTTTGTTGCAAACATCCACTAGATTTCTGTTTCAAATATGACTTCATGTAGTTATTGTAGTTGTGAATGTACAGTTTTTATGTGCATTGATGGATTATTGCCAATATCTTTGGGTGCACTTACTTTTGGTTTGAGATTATTTAGCTAAACTCTTTAAATGTAAGGAAGGTGATGTATTTAGGAAGCATTTTTGTTATATTTGTTGAAATTTATACAATATATAGCTTCCATAGTTGATTATTAAAGTCCTAAAAAATAAATTGTATCTCCACTGAACCTCCTTAATTCATTCTCACCATTTCACTGTGAAAAACTGTTGTACTTTTATTATTTATTATTCATTCACCAATTTGCTGTATGTATTTTTTTGTGAGTAGCACAAAGGCAACTACAGCTAACATCTTATTACACAGCATACAAAAGAAAACAATGTACATTCAGAAATGCTCATCAAACAGTTGGTTGAATCTAATGCCCAGCCTCTCACCGGACAGATCATACCTCAGGGTTATAGGATGGCCAATCAGATTTCATGGGTGAGCAATACCCCCATCTAGAAATGCCCCTGCCACTTGCCTGTCTACCTACGTACCTGCCCACCTGTACACGTTCTGCAGGTGCACTCATTGTGCACTCAAAGCAAACATTAAAAGCAATAGTAAGAGTAACATAGACTCAGCGCTGCATCAGTGAACAGTATAAAACTACATTAATAAATCAGAATAAATATCATTCCACAAATAGGCCACCAAACTCATGAAGGGAAAGCTACCTCCTATTCCCTGCATTAAGGAGAGTAATCTTATCATAACTAATAGGAATGATGGCCAAAGCTGCAAACATAAGACCAAAGTTGTAATAAATCAGCTCCATACAGCTGTTTTGAACAGAGAAACTGTAAACGACAGGAGGTGTCGTGAGTCCGAATTCCTCGTTAAAAGGAACGTGTGTGAAATCAGAATGCCCAATCTCTTATCTACTGTATGGAGTTCACATTGGCTCACTTAAAGCTAACAATGACTCAGTGTCTCCCATTTAGGCTCTTTATAAACCCAAACTGGTTGTTTTTTGTCAGCATTGTGGTGACTTTAATTCTTTCGCAATCACCCACTTCACCAACGGCAACCTCAACAAAACAGTCAATCACGGGCAGCGCCTGTTTTCACCGACACACAAAAGGAACAAAACTGGAGTCGGTGGGTTTGTCCACCATAATTTGATTGCTGACAAGTGAGGGGAAAAAGGTCTGTCAGCTTAGCGACGATACCCAACAAAGGGCAATCTCATTGTAAACGTTGTAGCACTCAATTGCTGGATGATGGGGCGCCGGACAATGGAACAGCAGGCAGCGCTGGGCATGGCGAGGGCCCTCCCTGCGGCTCTCCACTGCAGTAATGACAGCCTAAGTGCCAACAGCAGGTGTCTTCCATTCAAGGCTGGGCAGGTTAATAAAGTTTCCCCCTGAAAGTCAATAAACAAGAGCTTGTTCACACACTGGCTAATTGTACTCACTCTTGTCCGGTCTCTCTGCTCTCAGTCTCTATCTGTCTCTCGTCCTCTCTCTGCACGTCTGCAGTTTATGTGGACAGGAAAGACGTGACAGAAGAAAAAGTAGAGAAGTTCCAGGTTATGTCCAAGGAGTAATAAAGCCTAATTCAAGAGCTGTTACAGCATAATCTTGCTTGGGATAGTTTGGATTATTTAATGTGGGGTTGTTTGTGTCAATGCTGGAAACTAAGCAATGTACTGCTGTGTGCAACAGAAAGTATTTTTGCCACTTAAAACAGGTCCACCTACAAAAAAAATGGTATCAGTCTAAGTGTAGATTCTATTTAGAATATTTTCAAAGCTTTACTTTGCCATCAGACAGCCTTTTCTGATGAGAAATGACTGTTACAGAAGCCAAATATTGTTCTCTCCAAAACAAACAAACTCCGTAGGTGAAATCAGTCATTTTACCTTGCAGGACAAGGGATTTGCTGGTCTATGACCGCCTCAATCGGTTTGTGTTATTGTGACTTTGGTGTTTTAAAATGACAGTTTGGATTCGCCAAAGTCACACAAGAATACAATCTAACCAATCAATCGTGGCAGCGGCAGACGATCAACTCTCGTGTTCTGCGAGGTAAAATTATTCATTTCTCCTGTGGAGTTTGGTTCACATGGAGATGTAGCATTTAAGTTAAATGTATTTAAAACACGTTTTTAATTACTTTTGAGTATTTCATTATTTGTATTTTTCTAGGCATTAAAAAAGATGTAATTTGTGACAAAATACTTTAAGATGCTGTATCCATGAATTTGAAATACTTAAAATTATTTAATCATGTAATTTTATTCTGTTTAAAACATACGTGAGACTGGATGTGATTGCCTGGCATAATGTTGATAGTTGAGGTTAGTTAAGTCAGGCTTATGTTGTGGTGGGTGGCAGTCATTCGTTGATGTTAGCAGACTCTGTTTCTAAGCTAACATTAGCGAGTGTTGCACACTATTGGTGCTGTAGGGGAGCTGAAGAAAGGCACGACTGATGAGGGCATAATGTCGAGCAAGAAAGTCGAGGAAGGTCTAATTTTTCAAATTACGTTGCAATCCGTTCACACATTGGTGATATAAAGCGATTAATACAATAATAAATTGCTTCACATAGTACCCTCAAGATCAGACCCATATTGAGGCAACTAGATGCTTAAAATGAGATAATAAAATGTATTTTTGTATTTTCAAATTACAAATTACTTGTATTTTAATTGAATACATTTTCCAAACCAGTGTTTAGTATGTTATTTTGATACGTTTGATAAGCACGTATTTGTAAGAAGATTCGTTCTGTTATGTTTTTGTGCCCATCTCTGTATGGAGAGAGTGATATTTGGCTTATATAACTGTGGCTTCCCTCCAGAAAAGGCCGTCTGATGGCACAGTAAAATATTCTGAATACAGTGTACACTTAAACTAACAGATTTTTTTTAGATGGACCTTTTCTAAATGGCTAAAATATGTTTTGCTGCTAACCCTGTCCCCCCTATTACATAGCTTAGCATCCATGCTGCTAATACTTCTCTGCTTCTTCAAACTGGGTGTGTCATCACATTATTGTAAAGAAGACACTGACCACCAAGATCAACCAACAAACATCAGTTTAATGTGATTTTGTTGGAGGGAGTTTTTCCTTACCGGAATCAAGGGTCTGAGGACAGAGGGTGTCATACACTGAACAGCTTGTAAAACCCCCTAAGGCAAATTGTGATTTGTGATTTTGGGCTATATAAATAGAATCTGACTTCACTTGAAATTTCCCACAAGGCCTAGACTGTTGCAAAAAGTTAAACATCACCACTTCAGACGGAAATCAGTCACTGTGCTTTGTTTCTTTAAAACCCAGCATCATCTTTGCATCAGATATGGTTCATAAAAGAGCAGAGAGTGAGGGTTTGTCTACGTGTGTGTGGCGCGTGTGTGTGACAGGCAGGCAGTGAGATCAGCAGTGTGTTCACAGTTCCTGGTATTAGGTTTAGTCAATCACCAGTTGTGTCCACAAAACACCACAGCCAAGTGTTCCTAGGAACTATTTTTATTTTGAGTGAAAATATCGGTCACTCCCCATCTGTGTCTAGTGTAACATCCAGCAACATTCAGTGACGGTGCAGGAAGTAGTGTCCCATCAGTGGTGGACAAATTACTCAACCCCAGAACTTAAGTCAAAGTATAGATGCTCCTGGTCAAATATTACTCAACAACAAGTGAAAGTTGCTCAGTCAAAATTTTACTAGAGTACTTGATTTTAAAAATATTTAAGTATTCAAAAGTACAAATTACAAGGTACTTTTTCTAATATCAAGACATCGCTGTATTGTTTTCACAGTGCATTTACAGAACCTTGTAAGTCTCTGAAACCACCTAATGATGCACTGACTTGCTTATAGAACCACAATGCTACACAAAGCCGATAGAAACACCTATAAAAACTTCAAAATCAAAAACAAAAAGGACAGCTATTGTCATTTTCTGACGTAACTGTTCCCAAGTCTGTTAAATAACTGAGATTTCTTTCTGGCTTCAGGGGCAGTATATACATTAATTATATGGTATTTTTGACCCTGATAAAAACAATCCAACATTAAAAGCATACCTGGAATTATTTCTCTTTTTCTATTTACGAAAACATCTTGAGATTTGAATGAAAGAGGGAGAGCTGGCTTGCACTTGTTACAGAGCGCGCCTGGATGACGAATTTCCACTTTTACATCAATCCCAGTTGAGAGTGGGTACTGTGATTGGTTTCGTTCTGTGAGGAACACAGTGTTTGGCCGATTGCATTTTAGAAAAGATAAAACAGCAACAGGTGACTTCAAAGCTATGTTTAGCCTAAAAGTGACGAGGAACAACAACCTTCCTAGAAATGTAGTGGAGTCAAAAGTACGATATTTGTCTTTAAAATGTAGTGAGTGAAAGTCGTAAGTTTCCAAAAAAACAAATACTCCAAGTACGAAGTACAAATACTGAAAAGATTGACTTAATTACAGTACTCAAGTAAATGTAGTTCGTTATTGTCCACCACTGTGTCCCACTGGGTGTGTATTGCATATGAATTTTGTGCTGGAGACAGAAGTTTCCATCATGAAATGACCAGAAAATAATGGTTGCTTTTTTTCCCTTTTTAACCATAACCATGATCTTTCCCTAACCTTACCCCAGTACTTTTCAGTTGGCTAACCCTAACCATTCCTTAATCATAGCTGTCATATCTGTTATAACCATAATCTTTCCCTGAACTTAAAACACTGGATGTAATCTGGGCTTTTGCAGCATCATCCAATATCAGGCTTCTTTATATAGCTGACTGACAATAAAAGAGAGCAGGGTGGAAATCACAAATAAGGAAGAAACATTTATTATGATGCTGTAGAGAAAGACCTGCAGTTGTTTTTTTTTTTTAACAAATTCATATTTTTTTTTTTAATTTGTGCTGTAGGAGATACTAATTTTAGCAAATAGACCTCAGGAACGTGTTCTTTCACAAGTAAAAGAAACCCTCAATAACAAGTTAGAGTTGTAGAGGCTAATAGAGGAGCAGGTAGGCTGAAAGTGGCATCAGGACTAGGGATGGGAATCAAGAACCGGAACTGTTGAGAACAGGTTCCAGATTGTCTGATGCATTTGAATCGTATGGCTCTGAGCGTATTAATTTCTTTTATCAGTTCTGGCACATTTTTCTGACGGCTGCACAATGTAAAGTAATTACTTCAGACTTATGGATCTATGCTGCTGGAAATTTGCAACAAGGAGTCATGGTGGAGAGGAAGAAATGCTCCAAAGCTTAATTACTTTCTTTGTGGCTTAATTTCAGGAAAAAGTTGGTAACAGTGCTAGTTGTGATGTACGTAAAGTGAGGGTGGAAACACCAGCAAGATGCTGAAACATCTCTTTGCGCAACATGGGCTTAAATTCCAGGGATTCCATTTATTCACACGAGTGCTACCGCTTCCCAACTGAGTAGCACATCCGTTACAGAAGGAAAATATCCTAGGCTATAACATTAACACCATGCAGGCAGGTTTAGCAAACATATTTAGGTGAACACAGATAAGCTTTTGCTACAGCTAGCTCTCAGACTACAGACAGCTTGACTAAAATTGATCATCAATCAAAAAGGAAACCAATAAAGATTCGGGCCGATAAGCAGAATCGCAACAAGGAGGACGCAGGATGTCCGCTGTCAATAATGAAGACTGTCCTTACTTACTTCCCACAGCCTGACAAGAATGGTGATTTTGGAGGATTCTGAAAAAAAATCCAATGCCAGTGTTTCAAAATATTGTGCATTAACAATATCTACATATATGGTTAAGCTTAAGCAATGAAAACACATATTTTAAGTCAGGGATTGTGGTAATGATCGATAAAAATTAGGAACTGTAAGGTGGACATGGTGACACATGCACAAAATGACTGAGTCTATGTAGATAAATGCTTCATGTTGGTTTCAGCATTGGTAAACTTTGACTGTTGCAGCCTCAAACAATAGCAAATAAGTGCGTG
This sequence comes from Lutjanus argentimaculatus, assembly GCA_034769285.1. Classification (NCBI taxonomy): domain Eukaryota; kingdom Metazoa; phylum Chordata; class Actinopteri; order Lutjaniformes; family Lutjanidae; genus Lutjanus; species Lutjanus argentimaculatus. The sequence goes on along the minus strand of JAWZSL010000003.1, from coordinate 22,215,897 downwards.
TGCTTAACCCTAAAACAGACTACAATCCAGCAAACTGATTTCTGCGTGGCACATCCTGCACTGCCCACATCTCACCTCAGCAGGCGGTGGTCACTCACTTGCATTCCTGTATGCATGACCGTGCCCTGAAAGTTAGGGGCGCTACATGCTAATCTGTTAGCGTACTGTGTGCACACAAACTCTGACGCTGAATGTTGTTAATAGATGTGAGGTCATGAAGTGTCTAATTATCCAATATGGATGTACTTCACAGGGATACTGAGCTGTTCCTTTTGTGAGTTTATGATGTTGAGAAATAAGAGGATCTGTGCAAGTTCAATTAGTGTATGGGATCAAAAATAGTAAACAACTGGGAATTTCAAGAATATGACTCTCTGTAAATCCCCAGATACTTCCTCTGATGTGGAACCTGTCAAATCCAGTTGTAATCCCCTTTGTGCGCGCTGACCGTCCTCTGTGTTATGGATATCTGTCACGTACATTTTGTTGCCGTTCTTTCTCTGCATCACTCTAACGAACTCGAGTCTCTGAGGCTTGTGTTCCATCTTTAACAAGAGCCAAGTAAACAACTCCTTATGTTAAAGAAAAAAAAAGCGAGTGGAGCAGCCAGGAAAGTCAGTGGAAAAGCTTTCACAGAGAGAAAGAAAGAGAGAAAGGAGGCATGGAAGACAGAAAAAAAAAGAAACTCCCACACCACAACCATGCAGCAAATTGGTTCAGTGCAGTGAACCTGTATTCTGTGTTTGGGCAGGCAATAAGCAAAACGGGGGGAACATGAAATGATATCTCAGCGCATTTATCTTGATAAGACCAGAGGATGTTGAGGCGTAATAGGAACAACATGGCTGGTAATGAGAGGAACAAGGCATGATGGAGGAGTAGACATGGATTACCAGCATTCCTCTTGATGGGGTTTTATGGAGGAAAAAAAAAAAGAATAGAGCTCCCTCGTTTATTTGATTTTAGAGGTTGTGGTTGGGGAGAAAAAAAGCTAGATAAATGCATGTTTCATCAGGGCTAAATATTTCCACCCTGTGAAAAAATGCCGGAAAGCAAACACAAGCCAGATTGTGGACTAGTGGTAGGACGATTGTGGGTATTTGTTTACATGTTGCTTTGTGTGTGTGAGTGTGTGTGCCTTCGCAAATAAATACCAAGCCTAACCGCGCTCCATGGCATAGCAGGTGCTTCTAAAACAATGGTAGCTTAATGTTACTGTTTACCAAAGCTGCTCCCCGTGCTTTTACTGTGAAGTGTTTAACAAATAACAGAGAGGAGGGATGAGGCAGGAGATTGATTAGGAGGACAGGAGAATTGGGGAAGGAGAGGGGTGGATTGTTTGAGCCTGAAGTGAGCGCACTCATCTCTGACAGGTTTGCTAAAAGGCTCCATCAAAGTGACAGATTTCTTCATAATCTTCCCCATCTCTTCACATGCCAAAAAATCTGCAGCTCCCTCTGTTCTGTTTTTAATACACGAGACTGCAGATCCTCAGAAACATCTCTGTCCTTCAGACTGGTTTGCACCAAAACAGATCCATTTAATCTAATGTTCTAATCAGAGTTTAGCAAAAATAGGCTTAAAAAAAGAACACATTAAGTTAAGCAGACCTCAACTGCACAATTAAAAATAAAGTTATGAAGTCATTACAATCATTAATCATTACATCAGCTGTGTCTCAATTTGGACTTCTGTTAGTACACTGTCATGTAGTACATTTTGCACACTATGTACTCACTGTGTAGTGCAACATCTTCTTCGTTGGTGAACTGAAGCCGGGTGGAGCTTTACTCAAATCCACCAAAACAACTTCCTACTGGCTGAAAATGCACCGATGTATTGATTTATATTTGATTCGCAGTACCAAATCTTTGTACTCTTAAACAAACAAACAAACAAATGTATTGGTGGTGTAAATCCAGCAACAGCTGGCACTTGATAAAAATGCATGCATGACTTTTATCTGTATAATTTGGTGTCCACTGCGGCTACTGTTGTCACTGCAGCTGCTTCCTCGGCTTCCTGGGCCGCCATGGTAACACTTTTGGTGGCCCCGCCTCTTCCGATGAGGGTGAGAAGTGTCCAGTACATTGTTTACTAGTTAGCTGAAAAGTCAATTAGCCTAGTTAGCCTACTCATGATGGCTCAGCAGACAAACTCTAATTTCTCCTTCTTTGGAAAGAAAATTTGTTGGTTCATTTAATGGGGCAATATGCCAAATAAGAGAAGAACTAGCAGACCGTTCTAACATATCAACTGGAGTGAAGAAAAAGTAAACACAGTATAAAACTCAATTGTGTTGAATCTGTCTCTTAACTGTCTTCAAGGAATTTGATTATTTTGCCTAGTCCATCTCAAAAAGTCAGCCAGAGTTTAAAGTTTTGGTGCAAAGGATTTAAAGTTAATGTAGGTGAAGAGTAAAAAATAAACAAGACAGGTTTCAATTATATCTTAATTTTAAGCTAGTTTAGAAGTTTGGTGCAAAATAGTTTAAAGTTAAACTGTGATTTAAATGGCTTTAAAAATTAATCCTTGTTATTGTTTCCTACACTTAAATCTCTCACTTTCCTTTCACTTTCAGCGTCATCTTTGCATCGGATATGTTTTGTAAAGGAAAATAAATGAGTATGTGTGTGTGTGAGGTCAGACAGACACAATGATGCAGCTCAGTGGTGTGTTCACAGTTCCCGGTGTTAGGTTTAGTCAATCTTCTGTTGTATCCACAAAGCAAGCAGCTCCCTCGCATTTCTGGAATGACTCACATTTCTTCTCTCTCGGTCCTCTCGGTTTTTAATTATTGCTGATCTACTTATGGGTTCCAAAGCCAAGATGCCCCCCCCCCCCACCCTTCCTCCCTTCCTTCCTTTCCTCCCTCCTCACTTGTCCTTTCTGCTGTGTCACTGTCGGAAACTGAGGTGAGATCAAGAGAAAGCGAATCCACGGAGCTGCGGTGAAGGATACTCCCGTTTCGGTCATCTGGAGTCCATTTTGTTTCCTTTAGATGTTATCTTTTTGTCATAGTGCTCTGCAATCAAACAATAAAGTGGCGAGATTAAGGAAAAGAAACCCTGTTATGTTAGTGGATTAAAGTGTTTAAAATAAACAGGACTAGTAAGATGAGAACTGTTAATTTTCTCAACGCTACATCACCAGTGCCAAGTCCTTATTTCATAAACAAGATTAAACACCACTTGATGTCATCACTGAAACATGTTTTTCCCATGCCCTCTGACAGCAGCGCTGGTATACAAAAACACATTCATTTCCACAGAAAGTGGTGAGATGATGTTTTATTCCACAGAGGCACTGAGTTAATTGTGATGCAGAATGTACAGTAAAAAAAAGCACCAGTGTCATGTCGAACTATTAGTCCACAAAAGATACTATGTTTCCTTTACGACAAAATTTATAGTAAATGTAAATTTTAATGATTTCAGATGATTTTGAGGATGTTAATTAAAATATTCAAGGTCGCAGAAATGGCTCTAAAAGATAATTCTGGACTGTTAAACATCCATCCATGCATCACTTAATGCTGTTAATAAGCCAGGAACATCAGATGTGAAAGTATAGGTGTACTCCTCTGAGAACATTGTCCAAATATGTTTATTAGCAAAAACCTCAAACAAAACACTAAAGATTTTTTGACCATTTTAGACCATCATTAGAGCATTAATACTTTTTAAAGCTTTTTACTAATACATGTGAATTTAAGACATTTTAAGACTTTTTAAGGAATGAAATGTAGGCCATGTTTGATTATACATTTTATTGCATAAAGTGCATAAAAACAAGGAATTTCCTTCAGGTTTAGGCCTACATAAAAGCATAAAAACTATTTGCAAACAAACAAACAAAAAATATATACATTGGTCTGTGTGGCTAAGCTGTGAAAAGCCTGGTTTTGATCTTTGTTAGGTTAAATGATCTAATGTTTTTAGATAGCTGCAGTCAGTTTGTTAGCTTTTTAGCCCCTGATTGCTTTTGGAGATACATTTCCTTTTGACATGTTGCGCGCTGTCTCTATAATCTATCTTATGTTTTCTGGGTCTAACACGGGGTCTCCTACCAGTAGGACTTGTGGGGAAAATCTCCAAAGGGGGCCAAAGGCTTCCAGGTATAGGTCAGATCTTTTTTTTTTTTTGTTTGTTTTTTTGGTCATCCTTTTACCCCACAAAGCAATTGCTGAGATCTCAACATCGCTAAAAAGAAGTCTAACAGGAGCGGTCAGACAATCAGACAGGTTGTAAACAAGCCAGCGTGTTTAGTCGGGTTATCTAAATGTTTGTTAAAATTACTTATTCCACAGAAAACTGTCTGGAAGCTCAGTAGGTCAGTAGTTCAACCAGGAACCTGGAATCTGTAAGCATGAATGGATATCTACAGCAGACAGTCTGGTGAATCATTTTATTGTTTACTTTTGTTTTGTCTTTGAATAACAGTTTGGCTAACCTGGAGGTTTGTTTAAAACCTGTCTGATCGTCTGACTGCAGACTATTTTTAGTAATCTTGCCAGATTCCTAGATCTCAACAACAGACCTTCCTCACGGCAGCTATATCGATATGAAATAGTCGGGTGAATACAGGTGTTACTAATGATACTAATTAAGGTCCCATTCCATTTAGTGCAGCAGAGCCTTCCCAGTCAGCCAACATGCACAATGGCAGCACCATTCATTGGTAACACCTGTGTTTACGCTACTATTTCATGTCAAACTGGAAAAGGCTCAGGAAAAGGTCTATTAACATGGTCAGGATAATGTTATTATAGCTTAAAAGAAGGGCCAAAACCATGAAAAAATTGACCCAAGTTAAAGTAAAACGAACAGTTCTTTCTCTCTTTTTTTTAAACAAAACAATGTAGACTTCAACTCCAAGTGAGTGAGAAAGGTGACTGAGTTAAGGTTGTTTTCTCAACTGCTTTTTCCAAGGTTAAGAGTGAACTGTGTAACAAGCCTGCCCGCATACAATGGGAAATCGAAAAATTGTCCAGTATATTGGAACTGTGTGCCTTCGAGTTTATCAGTTCCCCTTATTGATGCTGGCATGTTTTTCTGACAGCATTACAAAACAATGACATCAAACTCATGCATCTACACAGCTGGAAACCTGCAGCAAGAAGGAATCAGAAAGAAATGGTCCAAGGCGTGGTTTCATCTCACAAAGAACGATAACATCAGTGGTGGAAACAGCAGCGATAAAGCTGAAACATGGACACTAAAGCCACTGCATCCAAACTGAGCAGCACGTCCGTTATCGAGAGTGAAAATTATAATAACATTATCACCATGCAGGCAGACTTATCAGAATTTTTCTTTGACAAAGGAGGCCAAAATTAAAACAATTGCTGCACAAATATTCTCTCATTCCACCAACCCATTTTAGTGACTGTTGATACAGCTTGCTCTCAGGCTACAGCCAACTCAACTAAAATTGATCAGAAATCAGTAAGGGAGTCAATAAAGAATCATACCGATAAGAAGATTTATACTGGCACTGGTATGAATAAAATCTTAGCAATACCCATCCCTACTTCAAATGCAATTCCAAACTTTTCTTACAAGTTTTCTTTTGCCGTTAGATTTGTTTGGACAGTACAAACTGGTTCATCTGAAGCACACTAAACCTAGTAGCTTAAGCTTTTGATTTGTTATGGATAAAAAGACCTGGGAGGGATCAGAATCACAGAAAGTTTCTATAGTTTCAGCCCTGTCTCCTAAAAATTACATTTAATTTTGAGCAGAAATATTTTGGGGGGGAATTGCAATGCTAAATACATTTCCTGTTCACATAATGAGGAAATGATGACGCCAAACATATCAATAAAATGTTCCCTGATAACATATTTCATTAATTTTTTGCCATAATAGGCACTCTTGCAATGCATTATCCAGTTGTACTAGATTAACTCAAGACCTTTTTTGCCTACCTACCCTACCATAAATAACATTATATCCTTACCTTAACCAAAGAGCCTTTGCCTTTGTGCATAATTTTCCCTCATCTGTAATTTTCTACATTTGTTGCTGTAACTTTACATCACAATCAAAGCCAGCTACTGCTGCCTGTCATGTAGCGTTATCCATTAGCTGCCCAAAGCTGTTAGAGTATCTCAGCTAATGGAGGAATGTGTTGTTTGCAGCAGAGGCCGATTAGCTGGAATCTCACCTGCAGATTTATTTTCTGGGAGCTGAAAATGGGGTGACGGAAAGTAACCCAATACTTTCACGCATTATCCTTATCACCTCAGACACACCACCATAATGGCTGCCATGTTTTCCTAGCTCGCCACCATCAGTCATCCCTCTCCCTCTCTTCCTCCCCTGCTCATCGCCCCTCTTCTCCCTGTATGTCTTTTTTTTTCTCTCTCCTCTTCTTTTTTCCTTGATTTCCTCCAATCTGCCCCACGGAGACTGAGCCAGAGCACCTGCAAATGCTCACTTTGAAAGATGTTGCAGGCCCAAGAATGCGCGCAGTAAACACATGAGAGCTGTATTTATAATAAATCAGCTTTATGGCCCTCTGATGGAGGTGATATCAGTGAAATTTATGCTGAGAGACCTCGCCGTCCTTAGCAAAACAGCTGCGAGATAGCACTACACCCCCCTCAAACCCCCCTCCACCACCAACACCACCACCACCTTCACCCCACCTCCCCCGCCACCACCGCCTCGCCCCACCCCAGCGAATAGCCTGGTCTGACTGGGGTTAGAGAGCCCAACACAGTCCTCTCTATGTGGTGGGGCCTGCGGTCCCTGGAACGGTAAAGTCCAGACTGAAATAGAGTGTGGGCAGGGTGGCGGTAGTGGGTAACTGTGTGTGTGTGTGTGTGTGTGTGTGTTGTGTGTGTGTGTGTCTGTGGTTGTGTGTATGTGCAGTCATACGTGTATTTAATGTAGGCTGGGTTGCACAAATAGCATAAGCCTCATGGAAGAGACCGGACGAGTGTCAGAGAGTTTTAAGGTAGATCAGTGCTCATTGACTCCAGATTGTGTTATCTCTGCGTTTCTGGGTGAACTCGACATTCACCCAGAAACCTGACATTCCTCGCGATCCTGCACATCGTTCTCCTGCAAGAACATTAGAGCTCCAAGTTAAAGTAGGTTAAACAGGTTTGTCACAGAGTCATCATCTTAGAAAGCCCCAAAAATTTGTTTTGTAAAAGTGGGTTTAACAAATTAACTCATAGGCCGCGTTGCAGTAAGTTTAAATTATGTTGCACCAAACTTTTAAACTAGCTAAAATTAAGAAAGATTCGATTTAAATCTAACCCATTTGACCCAAAACCTGTTAACTTTAATTCTGTGCACAGAACCTTTAACATCCAATTTATAATGTGTTACAGTAGTAATTTTAACTTACACCTGAGGAGGTTTAACTTTTAAAATGGCTGCCTTTTTGAGATGGATTGAGCAAAATAATCAAGTTTCTCAAAGAAAGAGAGGGACAAACTCAAGAAATTAACTAGAGCTTCTCTGTTGAGCCTAATTAACCATCATGAATAGGCTAACAAGGCTAACTAATGTTTCAGCTGGTGAGCAAACGATGTGACAATTTGTTAACTTTTTAGGTAGCTAGCAAATAATGTGATGTTTTGTTAATTGATTAGCAAGCTAGCAAACAATCTAACATTTTGTAAACTTTTTAGTTAGTTTGCAAACAGTATAACATTTTGTAAACTTTTTGTAAACTTTTTAGATACCTAGCAAACAACGTAACATTTTGTAAATTTTATACTTACCAGGCCCTGGCACTCAATTTTTAATTTATAATTTTTATTTTTTACATTTTTTTATTTGAGTAGCATCTCTATAATTAAACTCTATTTAATGTCAGTTCACTTTAATAAACTTGGATTTATGAAACAAAGATTATGTTTGTAGTTTTAAATTGAGCTCTTAAATCTGATTTACAAATCTTAAACCTCTGCTAAACTCTGATTAGTACCAATTTTAGATTAAATCAGTTTTTGTTGGTGCAACCCGGTCATACTGTATTACATAGCTATCACCCACAGATACACACACATACACACACACTCACACACACTTACTGCTACTCCCTTGATCATCCGGCCTCCTGCAACCAGCCCAGATGTTTTCTGTCACTGCTAGCGAGTGGACAGAAAACAAATTTAAAAGCAATGATGTCACGGCCGTGTCTCCATGGTACGGTTTCACCTTACAGAACCCATTCCCATCATTCCATGATGAAAGGTGACCACCCGCCATTATTTGGTTTTCAACAGATGCAGGCAATAATAACAACGGCTGAGGCCCCGATGGTTAGAAGTGTTCTTAAAGCCTCTAAAACGCTGTGGAGTTACACATAATCAAGCCCCAAAATAAACCACGTAAACAGTGAATTACTGTGTTTTCCTCTGATGTCATCTCCTGCTCGTCTTGCCAAGCAGGGTGCAGCAGCTTCTGTAAATGTTTGTTGTCCTTTTGTCAACAACCCCTTTTGAGGAGCCCTCATTCAGACATGTTTGCCAGTTTGGTATCACGCCGAAATGACACAAAGGTGGATGAGCAAAATCTGAGGGTGAGTCACCTCAGACAACTGTATGTAATACTGATTACACAGTGGAGGAGTGTTGAATCCTTACTGGGAAATTCGTAAACAGTGTTGAAGTACCGTTGAGCATGGCACAGACTAATAATTGCTCAGTGGTTGGCACTAAAAAACCACAGTTGTGTACAAAATGTCCAGGTGTGAAAGCCTCCAGCTGAAAGAGTGTAAGCAGGCAATTACAGGAAAAGGTCACATATTCGAGGTTCCTCTAAAGCCTTGTTTAGACTGAAAGCTTTAAAATAAAACACATGGGGTGTGTGGGCGTATTTAAAGGTACCAGAAATGATCCAAATGCAATATGATCCAGGAAGTCCACTTTAATTACAGTTTTTTTTTTCAATTGCTACTAAATACTAAAGCCACTTTTTCAAAACAGTCTGCATTACCAACATGGATCTTGGCCAGATAGTTAATCTCACCTCCAAAACTCACTCAAATCACCAAAACACTTCATACATGTCTCAAAATAAGCTTGTTGGACCAAAACGCTGACATAATTTTCACTTAGAAAGCATACATTATCACCCATAAAACACTAACAACAGGGAGCATTGTATAACTGCTAAACTTTGCATATAGTGGTGATTTACTTGTGAAAAAGAGATGAAACAAAAGAAAGAATTTCAATACTTTAATTGCAACTATTCTTGGTGTTTCTGTCCTTTGTCTTCCACACGTTCTCCCTCTGTCTGCCACTCTTCTTTACCCACCAACCAGCTGTCCTCCATCCATGTTTCCAAACAAAAGCATTTCAAAGCTGTCAACTTTTTTGTCTTTTTGTAATGATTATTATTTCATTTTATTGTAAATATTCTGTCAAACTAAGCTTTATATATATTTCAACATGCACACTGCAGAAATAGATGAAATTTGCCATTCTGTTTTGAATGTGTTTGTGCAACAGTTTTGAAAACAGTGTGTTAACAGTGTGTTAAAAACTGTAATACATCTGTTAGTCTGAATCAGAAATGTTCAGTGCTGCAAGCCCCGCCTCCAAAGTTCCTCCTACCTGACAAACAGGGGCTTTTTTGGATGGTAAAGCTTGGGTGGTAAAATTTAATTTAGACACTGATCCCTCCAGTGGAAATGCACTGAGTTCTTCCAAACGTTCCTAGGAAAGTTCCTGCAGTGGAAATGTGGTTAATTACACTGATAGAAATATTGGTGATAGGCAAGTATTGGCAGATAAAAATTGGCAGAATGATGTATTGGTTTGGCTCTAGTTTACATAATATGTAGATTCAACTACAAAACAGTATTGGAAGTTGTTCAAATTAACTCTAATAATTTTATTTCTTACTTACACATTAATGCATCAGTAGTAATAATGTAATGATATACTGTAGTGTTGGAATTGAGTATTTTGTATTGCTACTTTTACTCACATAAAGCATCTGAATACTTCCTCTATCACTGCACAGTAGTTTATAATACTATGGGACAGGATTTTATGACTCTTGAAAATAATCACTGTGTCAGTGAGCCATGTTCCCAAAGTAGAATAATGTTATTCACATTACAAAGCACGCTACCAGGCAGGGCTGTAGCTGCCACCGAGGACACTGAGGTCATGTCCTTGGTCATAATTCTGGGAAATTGGTGGGTTTAGTGACATGAGGAGAGGTTTGCATTCTCAAATTACTCTTGTGATATATAGATTGTTTTTTCAAGCTTCATTCTGAGCAAATAAAATAATATAATTGTACTGTTTTGGTGGCCAAAAACACATAAAATCATAATAATTATAATATCTGGCAGAGAAAGTTTGGAACAACTGTAGAAACTAATGTAGAGTGATACAGTTTACACAAAATATAATTGAACACATAAATTAATACATAAAATGTGACATTTTATGATTTTTTTTCTTTAAAAAAAAAATGTTTAATAGCTGTTTAATAGGTTGGGGGCTTTTCAAGAATGTCCCGCTATAGCCCTGCTACCACGAATGTGCGCTTGCATGGATTTGATTAGTCAATGCAGATAAATGGTATTGTGTTGCAGCAAGAGGCTGACTGATTTTCAGTATTTCTTTTTTGGAGCAATATGTTCAGAGAGCTGCAACAATAATTTTTTAAAGAAAGAAATGTCCTAATTCTCTAATTTCTGCTTCTCGAATGTTGATATTTTCTTTTTTTTTTTCAGTCCTCTACAACACTAAACTAAATATCTTTGGGCGTGACAGAACAGACATTTGAGGACGTCACCTTTGGAAACTGTGATCAACATTATTTAACTTTTTCTGAAAGACTTTGATTAATCGAGAAAATGATCAACAGGTTAATCGATAATGAAAATAACCGTTAGTTGCAGCCCTGTATGGTGACCTCATTGAAATTAATGAGGAGGCTGCATTCAGTATGAATAAATTAGGGAAAAATACATGTGGATCACTTCTTGTGAAAAAAAAACTTGCTCCCACCCACTTCACACTTAATTTTTGTTTGTCATGTGAGATAAAACAGCGAAACCTTTCCACACTTGTGAGCAAACAGGTGTGTAGAAGAAAAGCAAAAAGACTCCCGCACATTGTTGTCTGCACGTCAAGATTTTCTTAACAATATTTGGGTGAGATGACATTCATCAGGTTAATTTAATTATTATTTTATTATTAATCAAGTCTATTATTAAAAGATGAAGGTCCTTACACCAAAAGTAAAATAAAAATAATAAAATCTTGAATTTGGATGTGCAGAAGACAATGTGCTGCTTTTTATTGCATTATGTGTGATAAATAAACACCAGCTTTAAGTTCTGTGATGGGAGGAGAGAACAGGAAATGTTGGCAGAACCGTGGTGTGATTTTACTCAAAGCAGCATGAGGAAGGACGGGGACCTCTGAGAAGTCACTGGGTTGCCCTCTTTCTTCCCTCTCCTCCTTTTCCTCTCCTCCCTCCTCTCCCTCTCTCCGCTCGGTGTTCTCACCTCCTCTCCCCTGCTGCGACCCAGCTTCCCTGTGGGTGAGGTAAAGTACTGGAGGGGAAACCGGCGGAGTAACGCAACAAATTTGGCAGTTAACCCAACACCAGGCACTGGTGTGTTTGAGCTGTCGCCATGGTGACCAGCAGGCTCCCCGCAGCAGGGATCGAGGCTTCCCATTTTTCGCACCTACAGCTCCAGAGGAGAGAGAGCAGCTTGGGATGGAAGGTGTTTGTTACAGGGACAAAGAGGATGGAGGGAGCAAAAGGGAAGGTTGACTTCCATGTTGTTTTTCTGTAGTCGTGTTCTGGTTAAGATCAAACTCTGGATAAAATGTTTATACATATCATTTTTAGATCCTGCTCCCGGATATCCCCACACATGTAAATAAACAAAATGTTTCAAATGAGCCCTCAGATGCCATTTAAAGTGAGCCAAACCACTAAAGACAACAATAACTGGAATAACATGGACACATGCATCCTTATCCTGGCTAATATCACTAAAACTGCGGCAGTTTTATTTAACTTTTTCCCCCAACATTACTTGGATATGAGCTTATTTGGGTTTTTGTGAAAAGGATACCATGTTTGCGTCAACACAAAAATGCTGTATTTGTGTTTCCTGAATGATAAAGAGATACTGATGTGAGAGTAAACACACAGTCATTATAAACTGGACTTTCCGATGTGGAGAAGGTCTCTGAGTGCACGACTTCTTACTCTGAGACGCTGGAAAAGAAAATCCAAACCTGCAGTGCACACTTAGAGGTAAAGGTGCGAGCTAGAACCATAAAGGGTTCTTTGGCTAGGATACCCTTTTTGGTTCCTTTCATAAAGGTTCTACTTTGAACTCTGTCAGAGGGTTCTGCCTAGAGCCCAACATAAAGAGTTAGACCTAGAATCAACTGTGAAAGGTTCAGTTCCCTGAGGGTTATATCAAGAATGTTTTCACTCTCTAAGGGTTCTAACAAGAACTCACCCAGGGGGCTGTCCTGAGAAATTTGCTTTAATATTCAAAGTGTATTATCTAGCGCCCACGTTGGGGGTTCTTTCAAGAACCCTTTCATATTCCAAGCATTTTATCTAGAACTCACCCAGGGGGTTCTATCAGGAACCCCTTTATATTTGTGTTTAATCTAGAACCTGCCTAGGAGAACTCTTTAAAAGCCCAAGGGTTTTATCTAGAACCCATCCAGGGGGTTCTAAGCAAACTCTTTAATTCCCAAAGGTTATATAGAACACACCCAGGGGCTTCTATCGAGAACCTTTTTATATCAAGGCTTTTACCTAGAACCCACCTAGGGCATTCTACCAACTCTTTTATCTAGAATGCACCTTAGGGCTTTTACCTTGGGGGTTCTACCAAGAACCTCTTTAAATCCCAAGGGTTTTAGCTACAACCCATCTATCGAGAACCCTTTTATATCTCAAGGGTTTTAGCTAGAACCCACCTGGGGGTTCTTAAAAACTCTTTTAAATCTAAAGGTTTTATCTAGACCACCTGGTTCCAATATCTTTAAATCAAGGTTTTATCTAGAACCCACCTGCGGGTTCTACCAAGAACTCTTTTAAATCCAAAGGGTTTTATCTAGAACCCACCTGGGGGGTTCTATCCAAGAACTTTTTTTAAATCCAAAGGTTTTCTAGACCCACTGGGTCTATCAAGACCTTTTTATTCAAGTTATCTAGACCCACCCAGGGGGTTCTATCAAGGACACTTTTATATTTGAAGGGTTTATCCAGAACCCACACAGAGGTTCTAGACTCTAGACTCTAGTCTTACAAAGAACCCTTGTTGAACCCTTTCTTCAAAAAAGGGCTCATCAGAAGCAAATGGTTCTGGGTAGAACCTCAGCCCATTGAGAGGAACGCTTTTGGAACCCCTGTTTCTAAGAGTGTATCATTCAGTGCTCAAACCCAGCAGGCCCCTCGAGGGCCTGGCCCCGTCTGTGTGTGTGTGTGTGTCTGTCTGTGTGTGTGTGTGGTGTTGTTGTCTGTGTGTGTGTGTGTGTTTTGTTGTGTTGTTCTGTCTGTCTGTCTGTGTGTGGTGTGTGTGTGTGTGTGTGTGTGTGTGTTGTGTGTGTGTGTGTGTTGTGTGTGTGTGTGTGTGTGTGTTCTGTGTGTGTGTGTGTGTGTGTGTGTGTGTGTGTGTGTGTGTGTTTGTGGTGTGTGTGTGTGTGTGTGTCTGTGTGTGTGTGTTGTGTGTGTGTGTGTGTGTGTGTGTGTGTGTGATCTCCAGCTGCAGCCCTCAACTATGCTCTTGCAGTAAAAAAAAAAAAAAGCACAACCACTCTTAATGCTCCTCCTGACTCATTTTGGAATCACCAACCCTTTGTTTATTTATTTATTTATTTTATTGTCAGCGGAAAATTTGTGTCATGTCAACCGGCCCCGGGGACCAGTGGTGAAGCACAGCGAGGAGAAAAATGTGGCTTCAGTTAGTTGGATCCATTACCATGTCTCCGAAACTACAGCGGATAAATCTGACCGCTTTTCCCTCCTCCTCTTTAGCTTTATTTTTGTTTTAAAGGTTGTTTGTTTGCAGAGATCGGAGCATCTTTTTACGACACAACCGTAGTAACTCACGTCTTCCGCTGCAGCGGTATTACAGACTCTCCTCTCTGAATCAGGCTTTCAGCAAGAAGCTTGATTTGACGTGGAATTACAGGTAATATGACTAAGCATGCTTTTAAGAGCTTCCCAGCAGTCAACAACGCCAGTTACATCTGGCCTCGTAACAATCTGATTTAGGATCTACACCAGCCCACCAGAGGGGCAGAACATAACTTTAACTGGGGGGAATTAAAATGAGCCTGCAGATTAGATGATTCAGCTCAGAACTGATATGAAATCAAAGTATAATTCTCATGCTGTTCTGAATCTTTCTTATTGTTATCAGTTTTGTCCAAAAAATAATGAATATGTGCAGTGTAGTTTATTTTCAACACATCCCGCCGCTGTAAAGACGATTACTATTTACTCCTGTTTGAGTAATGTTTGCTAAAACAGGCTAGAACTGCTTCAAAGCACTGAAGCTTTGTTTGTTGCCATGGTATTCCAAGAGCAAAAGTATTAGTAGTAGTATTTGACTCTTCACATATACATACACTTTCCTGAAAAAAACAAAAACAAAAAACAAATCATGTGGCAGCAAGAGCTGCAGCGTGAGCTGGACAAACTTATCCGGCCTCAGACTCGTTCTCTCCAACTGCCTCCGTCATCTATCCCACCTCCATCTCATTATGACCCATGTGGCATGAGTAATTATGACAGAAGCGAAAGAGGAAGTCAAGAGGACATAGTATTTAAAGAGTGACAAAGTTCATGTAAAAAGTGACTGTCTCACCATGTGACAACGAAGGTACTCTTCAACAGCTGCATACATGTCATTTTTGGAATGGTCATTTATGTAGTTTTGGGTGTAATTGGCAAATGGCCCATTTCTTAGTTATATTATGGTAATACTATGGTTTTATTACACAAAACCTACAGTGCCCAGCCATTTTGGGGGAATTTTTTTTAGCCTCTTTTGGGGGGACAGTGGGACTGGGATGGTGGGTTCACATCTGTACCAACCTTTAAAAACACCAAAGTAACACAATAACAAACAAACAAACCAACCAAGTCAGCTTTGGACCAATAATTGCAATTAATGTTTTTTAAGTGGAGTCCAGCGATATAACGGCTTTTTCTAGTTAAACAAAAAGGATCTTACTTTCTAACAAATAAGTTTATCTGTGTCGGGATCCTTTCCACGATATTGTCAAATCTGAGCCTGTCGGTGTCAAAAACAAGCCCCCTGCGGTTATTGCAGTCCGTTTTGCAGCTGCTGGCTGAGGATATCTGCTGGACCAGTTCCAAAATCTTTTAACACCTATTAGTCATTACAACACCAAAAACAAAAAAATAGGTCCCAGGTTGAAAAATACAGGAATTACCAGAATCAGGATGAAGTCGACTATTTTCATTTCCCAAAATTTCCCACTTAGTTTCGTATGTGTAATGCTATGATGACTACTATAGACCACTGAGCAAGATAGAGGACATGGAAACAAAACCTTAAAAAAGTGTTATGTTTATGTGTTAATCATTTCAAAAGTGGAGTCAGTTTCTGTTGCATATATATTTTCATTTACATAATTTATTTAGAAATAAATTTTTTCATGTTTTTCAGAAGTTGTGGGGGAATCGTCCCCTTCAACCCCCTCATCCAGGCCCAAGGACCTGTTTTTAAAGATTTATGTCTTCAGTAGGAATACGTGGGCTTGGAGTTGACAGCCACAGACAGGTTGAAGAAGTCAGAGTATGGAAAGACAAAATAACAATTAGTTGGTTCCAGGGGTGGAAGTAACTAATTACAAATACTCAAATTACTTTAATTAAGTAATTTTTTGGGTACTTGTACTTTTATAAGTAGATTTTCAAGTCTGTACTTTAACTCATACCTGATTTTATATTACATGATATAATCTGTTAATAATTGAACCAATTAATGCATATTTAATCAATAGTCAAGAAATGGCAGTAATTGCACATCATTCGATATTGTTTTGTCTGGCAGAGCCATTTATTGAATAAAGAAACTTAAACTTAAAATGAGAAAAAATGACAAGACAAAACAGAAAAAAAAATGAAAATAAGAAAAAAAAAACCTATTTGTACCTTAGAAATGATCAATGATTAATCAATAGTATTTTCAACAATCAATTAAGGAAAATGCACTTTGTAACCCTAGTTAGGAGAGGTGACTGTTATGCATTAAACATCAGCGGTTAAAAAATAACTCAAACCCTGAGTAGTTTTTGAGATGAATACTTTGTACGTTTATTCAAGTATTTTTCTAACACCAGTACTTTCACTTGTAGTATCATTTCAGTAATGTAGCAGTATTTGTACTTGAGTACAGATTTTCAGTACTCTTTCCTCCACTGGTTGGATTTGACATTTTCATGGGATTTGATCACAGTGAGAAAAATATAAAGTAACACCAGCCTTATCATTTAGCAGGATGACCTCTCGTCACACACGCATGTGTGCATGTCTGTGCGCGCTTATGCTGTACAGTATGTTGTGTTAGCGTGCCTGCGTGAGTGTATGTGGGGTAAACTGTATCCCACCCCTGAGCTTTCAGCTCTCAAATCAAGGCCCTGAAAGTAAACAGTGCACTGCCAGAGGACCTTGTTTATCAAATCTGCAATTGCACTCATAGAGCGAAATGACCTACAATTACAAGCCCAGCTAGAAATTAAGTTTTCAGCCAGCCATCCAGAAAAAGATCATAGGATATCCTGCAAAAGGGAATTCTTCAGTAGTTCTCCCCTTCTCCTGGTACCTCTTCTTTTCCTAAAACGCCACACTGTCATGACTTTTTTCTTAAATATGTTTCTCAGTTTTTGTGAAAGTGTTTACAAAGCTACCATGCACACTGACACACACATCATGGTCATATTTGTAGAATTTCCCCCCAGAACAACCACAACAGACTCATACTTCCAAGCACGAGAGCTTTGTTGCTACCGGCTTCGCCAAGATATTCCGACCACTCCTAAAACGTCAGCCGTTCCAGCAAAAGCAATTACATGCCCCTGCCCTGAAAGCAAAGTGGAGAGGTTCACTCTCTTTAAAGTGTGTAAAATTCCCTCCTAGTTTAATTATGTGGTGCTGGGTGGAACCTGGAGGCTACTCTCCCTGCTCCACTCTGCTCCGACATAAGTGCATTTTCCATGGCACAAGCATGCAACATATTGGTTCCCACAGAGAGATCGGAAGCACGGCGGATCCCAAAACCTGGGTTACAGCATTCCTGGATCTCTGAGCAGTGTGGTGACCTAATCGCCTGACCACCTACCGCTCCGTGCCAAATCCCAAGCAGCAGGCCAGACACCCCTGAGAGTAACATCCGACTGCACCATGAAATATTACGTCAGGAGTGAGTCATTGGATACTGAGCCTCGGTTAGAACAGCTTTACATACTCACAAACACAGGAGCTTTACTCAGACTGGATTAAGCCGGTGAACAAACCGTATCACTGGAAGGAAATTTGTCATTTCTGGCAGCCATATTATTCAGTTTATAATGTTACAGTACATTTAATGGGCACTATTAAAGACCAGAAAGTTACCTAGGAGATGTTTTTTCTTACATAAGGAAAAACTTCTGGTCCACAACAGTTAAATACCCAAATTTTTGGTTACTTCCTCAGTCGAAATCTTTCAAAAATGCCACTGAGGGACAGACATGTAAACTGACACCCTCGCTGCGACAAAAGTCTCCCCTCCGTCCTGCATCCAGCTGTTGTGCAGTGTTGACTTTACAAACAAATTCACTTTGACAAATATCCAAGCTGCGTTTGATAAACAAATCAGTCTCTCCTAATAAATCAATTCATGTTGCTTTTATTAGTGTTTTGACGTATCAGTCAAGCACATAATCAGTCAATGAGTTGACTGCACAGCATGTGTAGATTACTCACGAAGCAAGCAAGTCCATAGCTATTGACCAGCAGTCCTGATCGCTGAACATGTGTAGGAAATATTTAATCAGAACCGTGCTTTCTTTCTGATTAAGCTTTGACTATTTGCCATCTTGGTAATGGAATACAAACATAAACAAAGCAACAATAAACAAGTTAACAACCAAAATAGAATGCACCCAATTAACAGACTACCCTTGGTTTATCTCTGCGGGTTTGCACTCGAGTCTAAAACAGTTAGATGGGACAAACCAAAAAGGATCATTCAACCTCATTTTCCCTGAAATAAACTCTATTTTGGGAGTCCAGTTTTCTGTTGTTGTTGACATGGATCACAATGGACATTTTGCTAAACCACTCCCCTGAACAATGACTGTCCAATCATAGCTTAGCAGCTGTAACTAAGCACAGCGCGGCCTGCCAAACATGGATGGTTGTGCGTCTTTTTTTAGCCTGTACAAAACCAAAAAACACGAGAGCAAAGAGTAAAGCTGCCTTCACATGATAAGAAATTTGTTCTTGGTGCACCACGATTAGGGCACTGAGTCAGTTCATGACTGTCTGGTATACAAACAACTAAGCTAACTTTAGCTTTAGGTTAAGGTAAGTTTGTAAATTATAAGCACAAATGATATTTATATATACAAATGTTGTAGCCCCATCTCAGTGGTGACATTTCGCCACGCATTACGTTTACTGGTGAGATTGTGGTGTGTTTTTAATGCTGTGCTATAGAGTCAATCTCTCCATCCCCTGCTTGTTCTACGTCATCACACACAGCTGTTATCTCTCTGCAGCGCTTGGTGGTGATTTCGAGCAATGTGCCATAAGTCGCTCAGTGCAGAGTGGTTTTACAGTTGGTAATGTGTGGGTACCTTAAAGAATAGATCAAACAATGTGTTTGCCTGCTTTAACTTAAGCTGTAGTGGTTTGCGTGTCCAGATAACCAGCTTTACCTACAGTTTAGGCTACTTACAAGGCCAAGGAGCACATCATTAACTTACGAGGTTAGATTAGTTTGTGCGGTTACAGGTTATATTGAAAAGAAGCCTATTTACAGCTATCACACTGTGTAGCTTGTATTTCTCATTGTGTGAAAGCTAGTGACCGCTAACAGAGTTTGATAATATGGTATGCTAATGTAAGCAGCTCACCTGCTATTGTATCTGGAGAGGTTTACACTTCAGCAACCCCAGCCAGTGCTACCTGAGATAGAGTTGCGTTTGACAAACACGTCAGTCGTATATCATCTTTAAACCTTTTCTCTTGTCATGTTAAGAGTGAAAACACGCCACTTGAAAAAGTATATAGGCTAAGCAGCAAAACAGTTACCTTGCGAGGCAGCTGGATTTGTGAGATCATGAGATCACATGATCACGTGAGAATATGCGCTAACGCGAGAATCCATCCTACCGGGCTCCAAGCTATCCACTTGTGTCTGCACCAGAGGTGGTATGAGCCAATCAGCGTCTTTGGAGGGACTACTGGTAGCTATGGGTGTGGTTTTTGGTGCGCCAAACGTCAATGGAAACGACTCGTCTCAACAAACAATGGCGGTTTCTGAAGAAGTTTCTGTGGTGGCATAAGATATATCAGAACTGGAGAGTATTTCATCCTTGAAAGAAGAGCAAAGAATGACACAGAAGGCTTTTATCGATGGAAAAGGTGTTTTTGCTCTTCTTCCAGCTGGCTTCGGCTCCAGTGCGGTGAGTTGATCTGATCAGCTGAAGTTAGCCCAGTGTTTCTCAATCCTGGTCCTCAGGCCCCCCTGCCCTGCATGTTTTAGATGTTTCCCTGCTACAACACATCTGATTCAAATGATCAGGTCATTATCAGGCTTCTGTGGAGGCTTGATGATGAGCTGATCATTTGAATCAGGTGTGTTGGAGCAGGGAAACACCTAAAACATGCAGGGCAGGGGGGCCTGAGGACCAGGATTGAGAAGCACTGATTAGCCCGTGTTAGACGTGACAGACGGTTCATCCAATCACCTGCCAGGTGTCTTTTTTTTTAAGTGCATGCCCAGTTCCAAACAGTTTCTATGGACAGCTTCTCAGATGGTTCTGTGTAACAAACCAGCTGGCATGTCAGGCAAGCAGAACAGGGATAGGCTACCTTTTAATTTATCCTAGTATGTTTGTAGACATCCACTCCTGTTTGAAGGTTTTTGTTTTAAAACAAATCAACTGGAAACCTGAAAAATTCACCTAAATCTGCCACTTCACATGTGTTCTTTGAGAACAGAGAGCTTCACTTGATTCACTAAAATGGCAAAAATCTGTCAAATAGAACCCAGATTCAAAATAATATTGAGTCCAACATTTCATTGCCTGTGATTTTCATATGTCAAGTATTTTGTCTTTTTTTATGTTTCAACACTCTCTTCTCCTCTCCTGTTGCCCATGATTCGCCCACACAGGGATGTTAGCATATTCCAACTGCTTGGAATTCCTTCCTGCCGTCTTGGGAGCACACACTGCATTTTAAAACTTGTTGGGCCCTTTCAAGTTTTATTTGAAAGTATGTAATTACATTCTTGAAGGAATAACGGGTCCCTGGAGTGATTTACATGCTGTATTAAATGTCATGCTTCGAGAAGACACTTCTTGATAGCCTCAAATGATAAGGCAGCTCTGGGTGATAGAGATGCAGTGAAAATATATTTCGGAGGGGTGGTAGGTTTGGAAATGAGGGCAGAGGCTTTGACTTTACTCCACCTCTGTAAAGTCTTGCTGATGTCTTACTTCTCAGTGGTTTGCTGGGATGGTTGTGGCTGGTCTCTGGACCATTTCTGATTTATGGTTAAACTAGTTTGACACTTTTGCCTTTTGGCTTTCAGTCAGGGTGAGTTAAAGAGATAGTTTGGATTATTTGAAGCGAGGTTGTATAAGGTAGCCTACTTACTGACAGTCAATGTACAGTACAGTAGATGTAGGTCGGCACACCCTCACTTTGGAGAAGCAGAGAGGAGTTGTGATAGGAAGACAAGCAATGTGTAGCCATGGACAGGGTCAGCAGCAAAACATATTTTCAATTAAATTTAAGTGTATGTTATATTTAGAATTTTTCACTCCTTTACCCTCCCCCCAAAGAGCCTTTTTCAATGGGAAACTACAGTTTTATAAGCTAGATGTCACTGTTTCCAAACCAACCAAACTCCACAGGCAAAATCAGCAATTTTACCTTGCAAGACACAGGATTAACTGGGCTGTTGCTGCCTTGATCTGTTAGTTTGGTTGTGTTATTGTGTGACTTTGGTGAATCCAAACTATCGTTTTAAAACACCAAAGTCAAACAATAACACAAACAAACTAGTCGATCAAGGCAGCGGTAGACCAGCAACTCCCGTGTTCCGCAAAGTAAAATGACTGATTTCATTTCTGGAGTTTGGTTGGTTTTGAGAGAGCAATATTTGGCTTATATAACAGCAGTTTTCCTGTCAGACAGCAAAGTAGTTGAAAAAATTCTAAATATTGCACACACTCAAACTGATATTGATATTATTTAGGTTGACCTTTTTTTTAAATAGCTAAAATACCTTTTGTTGCTGACGCTGTCCACAGCAGTTCATTGCATAGCTTCTGTGCCCCTCTCTGCTTCTCCAGACTGCGGGTGTGTTGAGCTCCATCTACTGTACACTGATACACTGACTATCAATAAAATACTTCATATAACCCCACTTCAAATAATAAACTAATATCTAACTATCCCTTTAAGGTGATGCATGACTTAAAATCAGATTAGGAACATTTTGAAAAGCATCTACCTTTATATTATTGTGGCTGGTGAGAGTAGAACATGCAGAAAGCTCTTTGGTAAATAGCAACTTTGTATTGTAACTCCATAACCTGATTTTAAGGGGTATTACATAGTTTGATTGACCCAAATAGAATTGAATTTTGCAGCTCTGGTCACAGGACCTCGCAGTGCACTGTCTGCTGCATCACATCTTATTTAATTATGTTCCATTCTAGCCAATTTCCATCTATTCAGGTCTAATCTATTTTTCTCTCCAGCACCAGAACATAACACTTGTGAGGTTGTCTATCACAAAGCAATGCCACCGCTGGAGAATTTATTTGGCTGCCTCTTAGCTTGGCCTCTTAGGGACCGCGGTGTGGGCAAAGTCAATTCCCCTCTCAGATTAAAGGAGTGTCTTCAAGTGCCAGTCCAAATGGTGATAAAAAAGCTTTTTAATCCATTGAGAAAGTTTCCTGGTGTAACCCCCCAGAGTCCCAGCATCAGGCGTTGCCCCACTCAGACTGCGTCTGGACAGTGTTGAAGCTTGAGTGTGTCTCCCCGCGCCCTGACAGAGGCAGAGAAAGGCCTAAAAAAGGCCCCCGCCGCCACTCACTTGACCAGCTCCCTTTGATAACATCTGGCAGGGGCAGGTTTGCAGCAGCGACAGCAGGAGATGGAGGGACATTAAAGTCCTGTCACTCACTTGGCAGGAAGGCAGTCAGTAATTCCACATCATTCGGCAGACCCAACCTCAATCGCTTCTGCTGGAGTGTCACTGATGTTCTCTCTTTCTAATGGGTCTGATGATATTCTCCGCCAAGAGTGTTATATGAGATGATGGCTTGGTATGGCTGCTTTTTATTCTGAACTCAATTCCCCTTTATCTTATCATTAAAATAACTTAGACGGCTGTTAGCCTCTTAGCTATTCAGGCCAATCATTTCTGTACAAACACACACTCACCACAATTCCATAAAAGTTGAGATGTTGTGAAAAAGCGTGAATAAAACCAGAATGCAATGATTTGCAAAAATGATGTGTAGCCACAGTGTTGCTCACATGCAGAATGTGTCTGGATAGCAGCATTTGTTACTCCAAAACCTGTGTGTACGTTTCAGCACCTGCTATCCAGCAGGTGACCTGCAAAAAGGTGAAATGGATAAAAAATAAATTTATATAAACTCATGGATTGCGGGCACAGGTAAAAATTAACTAATTGTGGATGGGTGGTAGGTGAGCACAATAATATAACACATACAATAAAATAATATGTTTTTTCCACAAAAAACTGAAATAAAAATGATTGTGCAGTAACATTTTAACATTTATATGCACTAATAATATCAAGCCTGATCAGCTGCCAGGATTTTTATTGTGAAAGTCTAAGACACAACCTTTGATACAACCCTGCATCCTGACAA
This sequence comes from Lutjanus argentimaculatus, assembly GCA_034769285.1. NCBI lineage: Eukaryota > Metazoa > Chordata > Actinopteri > Lutjaniformes > Lutjanidae > Lutjanus > Lutjanus argentimaculatus. Next base: position 22,192,766 of record JAWZSL010000003.1, on the reverse strand, counting down.
TCAATGGGACATCTCTGTTCGTTCTGACATCGATGAAGGCAACATGATAGCTAAAACCTATGACATAATAGCAAAAATAGCCAGTGGAGGATGTCAAATTGTGGACAACACATCGTTGAAGGCCAAGTCGGACATTTGGTTTCAAAAAGTATTAGGTTTTGGTGTCTGCAAGTAAGGCTTGGCATCACTATGGAAATATCAACAGTTGCAGGAGCCAGTTGCTGCACCACATGAGTGACTATGTATGTATGTTTAATTACAGGTGCAGGGCTTATATTTATGGTTCCAGATTGATGCAGATTTGACTTGGAAATAATTGCGGGTAACGGGTTGGTTCTGGCTCTAAGTTTTGCGGGTGTGGGTGGGAACGGGTTTGCAAAACTGGACCTGTGTAGGATTCTGACACACCCCCAAACTATCACAGATGTTTTTCCCGTGAGGGCAAAGTCATGCCCCACCTTACTCTTGCTCTGGGGAAAAAAAAGGTATCTGCTGCTCTATGGGAAATAGCCATAGTTCAGTAGCAAATAAATGCCCTTTTTCAAGATAAACCTGCACATTTTAGAGTGTTTTTTTTTTAATTGTGACCAATCCAAGGCACACCTGTGCAATGATTATGTTGTCTAATCAGCATATCTATATGCCACACCTGTTAGGTGGATGGATTCTCTTGGCAAAGCACAAGTCTTCTAACATAGATTATATCAAGTTTGTGAAGAAAATTTGAGAGAAATAAACCTTTTGTGTGCAACTCATGACAAATGGGAGCAGTGTTGCATTTATTTTTTGTTGAGTGTATTTTTGATGACAGAACAAGTACAAAACCTTAAGGAAATCTGTGACTTGAAACCTAAACATTCTTTATAGAAGGGAACTTATAGTGTTTATCTAAACAGAGATGGGCCGGAAAAGACATGGACCTATCTTTGTTCTGGTGAAGGAAGTGGGGTGTTTGCGAGCAGTTTAGAGGGGGCTAAAATGTGAGTTTCAACACAGCTCCCCCGGAAAGGCTCAGACCAACTCAACATCCATCCCTCTCCATTTTCTTTCTGTTTACTTCTCGGTTCATGAGTTTACATGCCAATTCCATTACAGGGATTAAAATAGTTTGTCCAATCCATCCTCAAACTCTGCTTCCCTTGTCCTTCTCCCTCCCTTAACCCCTCACACCACTTACAGGCTTTCAGGTCCCAGGGCTGGGTGAGGGGATTACAGGACAAGCACTCTGCAGCCAGAGCACCCGAAGAAACACAAGGCGGCTGCTGTGTTGAAGAATGTTCCAATGAGATGTCCGAGCATTAGTGAAAGCTGAGGGTTGATCAATGGCTGTGGCGCGTGTCTGAGCTAGTGAGCACTTCACGGAGCATCTGACGGAGAAGAAAGAGAAAATGAAGGTGTGTTATGACATTGGGCTCGGGGTCTAGGCGGCCGGGGTCACCTTTGAGCTGCTACTGATTAAGGGCTGGTGTTCACAGGTGAGCGGCTCCGAGCAGGATTTAGTGACACACAGGCACAAAGGTGAAATCACCCCACTCTCCCAGCCAGCGTCAAAGCAGCAAAGCACTGCTGACCTCGTACTCAAAATGGCCAAAGGCAAAAAGATAAGTGAAACTCAAAGAGAAGTGAGGGCAGGTGAACTTAGACGAAGTATGTACACAAAAAGCAAAAGCAAAAAAGAATTAAATAGATGGTTAGAGACATACACAGAGTCCCAGAGATCAGAGGTTCATATCATAAGTAGTGAAGAAAGTCAGTCAGTCGCTGCCTGTGGGTCTTAGCCCCCCACAGTTGGTAATCTCCTTCGGAACTGGAGGGGCTCAGAGGGGCTAAGCCTGGTCAGCACCTAGGAAGGGACATCCACAGCATATCTTCAAGTGCTCCCAGCAGCCTGGTTGGTAACACATGTGCTTCAGCCTGAGGTGTGGAGGGAACTCAGCAGGGCACTAAAGCCGTAATAGGGCCGCACTGCTGGATAAAATGAAATATTCCACCTGCAATGTCGTGTAAACTGAATATATGACTGAATTTGTAATTAAATAATTGAGTATAATTTAACATTTCAGAGTGCAACTGATCTCCCAAAACATATAATTAAGAAAGAGAGTGAAAGAAGGCCAAGGATTCTTTAAGAAAATGAATAAATGTATTGAAAAATGCTCAAAAGGCCTGAACAGCAAATTATGTATTCAGGTTGATTTACATGAAGTAGCTGCAATCATGTGATTTAATCACCATATGAGCAGGTTGAAACTGGTCAGCATCCTCCATTTTGTGACTTTTAACTTTGGTATGTCCTGATTAATAACCGCTTTTGAACTACATCCTTGGCTTGGTGCAAGTGTGCCTGAAGTAACCCCGTAGCTTCTCTTTTTTCTAATCTTAGTCAGTGTTGGGAAGTAGTTGCATGTTACAGTGTTACGTACAACTGTAATTAAATTAATAAAAAAAAGTATAATTGCAATCTGGTAAGGAGAAAAAAATGTAATTAAATTAAGTTTACTAATCAAAATGTTGGTGATTACAGAGGGGTTACATCTGAACGTATTCTTTTAGGTAAAACGTTTTACATGTAGAACATAACATTCTTTCTGTTGCTTTGTATCTTATCACTGTGCATGAATGCCTTCTTTTGGCAATTTTCGGGTCAGCATACCCAGCACAGCTGTAAGAACGAATACGAGCACAACACCATCAAGCGTAGGATGGCTGACATGTCCTGACAGGCTCCACTGATTGGACTGTATGCTCAAGATTTGATCTTTGTTTTTGATTGGTTCTCATGTTTGAATTTGCACCACCTCTGGTCTGCCAGTATGCATTGCTTTAGACATTTGTTATAAAAATAATCAAATATAATTAATTACATTACTTTGATGAAGAAATTAAATTACCCTAATCTTATTTTACTATTGAAATATAGATTTTCTTTCCTGTCAGGCACTTACAAAGTGCATCCCATCCTGCATAACATGACAAATTGCTGAATGTATGTATGTGTCCATGTGTTACTGAGAGAGAATAAGATATTCCAATAAATAAAACTTTGAAAATAAATAATCATCAAAGAGTAAACATGGATTAATAATCATAAGAGTAATTTCTTGTAAGAGTATGCTAATTTCTTGGACATCTCTAGTCACCACAAGTGGCACAGATCCACATCCACCTAGAGAAATGATGACATGGAGGCAAAGAAAATCTGTAGGATTTGTCCAGTTGTATTTTAAATCCCACAATCCTTTGTATGTGACACATTCTGATATATAAATAAAAGTATAATCTGTATGAAAGCTTCTAAAGACAAACTACGTTTTATCTTTTAAAAAATATATGTTTTTATGTAAAATATGTAATTCTAATATTTTTTGTCAGATGGAAAGTCACAAGCATTCTTACCAAGCCATAACTTGTTCATCACCTCCATCAAGTGTGACAGGTGACGTGTGCGTGAGTTGTTTCTTTGTTTCGACAAACTTTGTATTTTCCATCACTGCTACATACAGAACAGGCTGATCTTTGTCTTATCTGCCCATAGCAAATTGCTCCATAACTCTGTTGTTTGTTATGTTTTTGTTTTTTTTTATATGTGACTGTTTTTGAAGCTTATCTGCATCCTGCTGGTCCGAGGTAATGCTGGTGCAGGTTGTCTTTGACACATCCACTGATTAGTAGCCTACATCACCCTGATGTCAACACTGCAATATCTCATACATCTCAATAACTGTTACAAACATCCTGTTGGATAATACGTTATAATCTGGTTATTGTTAGTTCACCCAAACAGAAGTGTCTCTGTAACACTGCAGCAATGTCCGGTCAGACATTTTAATCACTATGATAGGGGAAGAAAATGAAAGGGAGCAATATGACCTCACATGTCTATCAGCTTTTGCAAATGTGTCGTGCAGCAGTATTAACTGATTTCTCTTTATTCTCATCTGTGTTTTTTTTAAGCTTGTCTAAAACTTGACATCATTGTAAACAAGGGCAACCCTGTGAAAGTGTTCACTTATTAACACTGAAAAACAGCCTTAAAAACAGTTCATGTACCTTTTGATAATAGTTCACCATTTAGCATAATGTCATAACTGAATATTGTAAGAATATTGTATAACCATCATATATTATCCTGTTTAAAGTGCCAGTGAGCTCGGACACTTGTGGCTTTTTCAGACCCTTCAGTTGTATTCAGTATGAAATTGTAGCTCTAATAATCTCATGATATCAAACCGCACAATGAGGCCAGCAAAAAGGAATGTTTTATTTTTAATACACTGGTGCAACGTCAGGTCATCAGCATTATTAGTCCCAGTCATTTGAACTTGAAAGTGAAACATGAAATATGGATCCCACAAGAAAGCAGCAAGCTTGACCAAAGATAAATTGTGCATGACACGATCACCATCAAAGACACGAGACACAAATGGTTTTAGTAATAGTGGTGAAATGAGACAATCACAGCTGGAGATCCAACATCAAGACTCATAGCAGAAGGTATGCACAAGAAGGTGAGGAATATTAAGTGCCTGAATCACAAAGAACATCCCAAATGCCACACATACATAAAAATACACAAATGCACAGATGCACATATACACACACAACATGTTAATTGATATTATTTGCACCTTTTTGCACTTTAAGGCCAAGCAGTCAAGAGCTAAATGGGACAAAGTCTGTCAGGATCACTGAGGAGATCAATAATGATTAACAAAATAAATTCAAGGGGCCCACAGTGCAAACAATATATAGGAGAGGGACCACAAAAGTAAAGGTAACATGACAAACAATGTCAGATTATTTGCATCCTGGATCTCTGAGCCACTGTTCACTGCAGCCAACATCCTCACAAAGCAAGGAGGGTTCATCTCAGCCTCTTACACGACCACAGAAATCCAAAGCAGATTGAAAACATAGAGTCACTGTAGCCAATTTATCTCCATGTTTCAGCTGTAAATAACAGTGTCAGACCTATAATCCTTCTTTAGGACTATTTTGGCTATAAATGTTTGGTGTTATTGGAAATTAAAAACCTTCTGAACTATTTTGAATCCAATCCATCTGATAATATATTTTACTTTCTTGCTGCATTCTCATTGGGTATAAAATCAGTGAAAATGTTTGAAGCAGATTCAGTTACCTAAGGGTTAATCTTCAGACTGGACAGTGACACCACTGAGATATGAAGTTTATCAGATCTACTTCAACAGAAGGTCATTTCAAACATGTTATTATATTATTATTTTATTTTATTATTTATTATTATTATTATTATTATTATTATTATTATTATATATTATTATTGCCTGACAGCCTTACTGCATTATATTCCATTATATTCCTGAATTTTATATTTTTTGTATTGGTGCTTAAAAATTATCAGAATGCAGGAAATGAATTGTTTAACGCTTAAAATTTAATTAACAAATGTCCCCCCAATGTTTGATTGAAATGAAACCTACTGAACCTACTGAGCATCAGAACCTGTGTAAGGATTCAGTACACTTGACCAGTAATAGCCAACAAAAACGGTATTAATTTTGCAACAGCAACAGCTCATATGAAGGAAAACTTCTTAACTCAACTCATGTCATCTGGTTCAGGAACCCCTAAAACTGACTATAACCATATGAAGTTAATAAACAGATAATCTGTTAAGTTGTAACAGACAGAAAGCACTTCAGTTTCTTTATATTAATGACAGTAAATGAGAACTATTGAAGGCCTCATTAACACTCATCATAATTGCATCTATAGAGGCTAAATGTCCGAATGAACATCCCCACATCTGCTTAAGGACAAAAGGAAAAAACACTAGTACTTGTAGTATTTTGGGGGGGACAAAAATCTATAATTTGACCCCCAATTTTGACTTTAATTCAGGGTTACTGCGGAGCAGAGACTAATGAGCGAGAAGATTTTCATCTACTATAATGCATAAGCAGCCTAATCATAGAGGAAACATTATTTCTGAAAATTCATATAATATTTTCTAGTTTTTCTTTCTTTTTTTTGATATTTTCATCAGTCGAATTTGTTTATTTTCAGTTTAAACCTGACAGTTGGGCTAATTCCTAAATCTGGAGTAGCTTCTTACGTGACCAATAAATGCCAGTCAAATTCTATTCAGATCATTTGTTTACATCTGCAGGTCGCCTACATGGGTCTTTTTATTTAGAGTACCACGATGTGACCTTGCAACAAGTAGTTTACTGTCTGGATCGCAGCATTTAGATGCAATTTCAGAGTGTTGCGCATTTGTTCATGTGACCCGCCGGCTGTTATTCAGATTACAGTTTCACATGATGAAAAAGAAAATAGTGCGCGCAATGAGCTGTCTTTATTTAACGTGGAGGAGGAGAGAAGGGGGGTTATCCAAGGTGTTTGAGACAGATGAGGGAGGTGGGGGTCGGGGAGGGGAGGGAGGAGGAGGAGGCAGGGAGGGTAAATTGGGCGGACACATAAAAACTGCAAGGGGCCATAGATGCTGGATCATTTGGAAAGTCTGGCCGTTCCTGCGCACTCACCAGCTGTACTGGAGACGGATAGAAACCCCGCTGCAGAGCCCGAGACACCGGCCTTCACTCCGACCACCGTCCCCTCTGCTCCGCTCAGAGGTGTCGCTAAAGGATTAATGAGCCAAAAAGGCACCCAGCTTCCCCTTTAAGGCTCATTTCGGCGTTTTTTCGGCTTTACGCCTGGACTGCCTTACACCTTCCCTTTCATATTCACTTCATTCGCGGATACCTGGACCTCTACTGATGGTAAGTACGCGCTCATCTTCTGACACATTCACACATCAGAGATCCAGCTTTTACAAACACAACCTGTTGAATAAAACAGGAGGAAACTCGTTGACAGTTATCAAGAGTTTGGCTCCTTGGTGTTTGTGCGTGTTTAACCGACTTCACCGAGAGTATGGAGAGCATTCCCGGTAGAAATCTACAAGGGCACAAGCCCATAGAAATATTAAAGTCTACTTCTTTGACAGAGAAACTAAGATGAAAGCGAAATTAAAGAGTATTTGCGGACGAATAGCGCAGTAATCCTGGCGGAGCTCGTAGCAGGTTAAAGCCTTTTGTGCCGGAGAGTTGAGCAGTGACAAACCAACACAGTGAGGTCATTTCCAAACAGAGCGTCCAATTTCTCAACTCGTCTCTTTCTCCAGCAGAATTAAAATATTTACATTATGTCGATTTGTAACTTTTTCCAGAAGTTTGGCGCAGATTTTGACCGATTAAACACCTGTGGCTGCTTCGTGTCATCCCGGTATGCGTAAAGTGAAAGATGCAGATGACACAACTCCAAATTTAAGACAGAATCGGAAACAAATGTCTTCCTATTGAGCTCATTCATAATAACTTTATTTCAACTTAGTATTAAGTTTTTTAATAGCAGTTTATGCGTATTTTATCCAGATTTCAAGGGACATATTCATGTCCAAGTCTGCAAAAACATTACAGCGCGATAACAGACGGGATTCCGGTTTGTAATTGTTTAACCACACTGTAATACACGGACTCACATGTTTTCACTTGTTTTTTACGAACACCTGTTTTGTAACAAATGATTATAAAGCGGAATTGTGTCACTTAATCCAGCAAAGCTGCAGCGGAGAAAACATTTTGCGGCCTGCAGGCGCATGGCGTCCTTGGCACACTCTTCTTTTACTTTTCAACACAACTTTCTCTGCCATCGTGCAGGGAAACAGACTCACCAAAGTTTGAGTACGAGAACATTTTCTATTTGCGTAATTATATATTTATTTTTAAAAGAGGGAAACACGTGCGTCTGGCAAAACAAATTCAACCTTTTTTGGTCGTTTCAGGAAAATGTTTGGCCCAGGTGTCGATTTTTTTGAGATGTTACCTGATATTTTGGATTTTTGGGTTTTAATTTGTGTTATTTAACAGTCTGCAATAACATGAGAGCATTTCACATTTTCACAAGCTTTAATTTCTTTTTAAAGTTCTTATTTATTCATAAAAAAGCAAAATCAACTGAAGAAATCTCATGCAAGTCTTGCTACTCATCATCTCAGAATAAACCCCAGCTAACAAAACCATTAACCTGGTCTCAGTGATCTCACTGACTGTGAATGTTCTCACTGTTGAGCTGCACACTGGGAGCAAATAAAATCCCAAACCTACACTATTCAACAACAAGAGAGACATTACAGGTCTCTGCTTTATTTCTGTCAACACACATGAGGACATTGACTGGCTCAAAGTGAAGCAACAGTTATAATTTAAAAGTCCTTTAAGGTTTAGTCACAACCTGTTTTTAGGGTAAACAAACCATTATAATGTTTTTTTTAAGGATATTGGGTGACTTTTGATGTTTTTTTCTGTGCAAGTATTGGCCATTATTTGAAACATTAATGCTCTGTTATTATCAACTGTTTATGATTTAAAGTTTAATCTAACATGAATGACCATAGAAATATTGCTAAACTGATTTCTGGCATCTAAAATGACAAAAATCAGGCCAGAGATTTGGCTGTTCCCTTGGTAACCTGTTGCCCTCCTCCCTCCCTCTCGTCTTCCCTCCCACCATCACTGTCAAATTCCTCAGGAAACACATCTGAAGAGCCATGTGCATAGTCTGATCACATTATCTCTGGTCAGAGAGAGGGGGAGAGGGAGGCCAAGGGGGATCGAGCAAAGCCAAGGGCAGTTAGTTGACTGCTCCGGCCTAATTGCACCCTGGTCTGCATTTGTTGTTGCAAAATGTGTCTCTGTCTCAGTCGCTCAGTTCAAAAGCATTCAGAGTGTGTGGCTTCTCATAACACGTTATAATCTGCAGATTCTGTTTTGGTTTGATCAGGAGGAGTAAATAGTACTGATAAATGTGTTCAATCTGCAAAAAATGAACAGAGTTTGGTGTAGCTGGAAATGTTTTGCTTTTTTTTTTTAGAAATCACCGCTGGTGAAAACAGGCAAGAAAAGTGACCGGATGACTTTTTCCAGAGTTAAAAGTTCCTCCCTGTCTGCCTTACATCTTCTTTCATCATCATCGCACCACTCTGAGTGTCTGTCTGTTTTAGCCTGCAGCTTTGTCAGTGGCTGGTTACAGTTACAAGATGTTCTGTATGGTCAGTGTTTTTGAGTGCTATGAATCCCTGTAATCATGGGAGAGGCCCTCGCTGTACAATGAACGTTTGTTGTAAGAGATGTGCACACACACACTCACACAGAAACACACACACACACATACACACACGTTATCCCCCCACCCCATGGGTAATAGAGCTGATCATGTTCTGAACCCTCCTCCTCCTCCCTCTTTGCCACAGTTCTCACGAACATGCGAGCGGTGGCACACACTTATGCACGCGCATGCTCGCCATTTAACTCATGCACACACACACATTGTACAGCACATCACCCTTTCTTCACACACACACACACACTGGATCTAGTGTCATGACCGAGGAACGGGGGGTCAGTCGGAGGTCAAAGTCTAATGCTGTTAGGAAAAAGATCCTTGATTGCATGTACAGTGAGCCATGCAGGGGCCGAGATAATCGCACAGATACAAACCCAGACATGCTCACACACACACACACACACACACTCAAACACACACACACATTCACACACACAATGTTCCTGTTAATGTGCATCCTCACTGTGTAGTAATGCTTGGGTGCTCTCCAGTGGAACGGGCTCCAAATGATGACCAAAGACCTACTTCGCTCCGGAGCACCAAGTAGAAATGTCTGCTGCTCTGTGGCGCTGTTGTTGTTGTTGTGGTTAAAAATTGGCCAATTTTATTAGCGTGAATCAACATTTAGCACATTTAAAATGACGTGTAACAGAATCAAATAATTAGATCCAAATTGTTGTGCTTGTTAAACCAACCAAAGAGCACCAGAAGAAAAAAAAGACTGTTAAGTTTACCTGCAAGGTACTATGGATGTTAATTAGCATTCTTGCTAAAATCCAGCATGTTTACATCTTGAATTTTTATACTGATGTTCATTGATTTGCACTGTAGCTATCAAATAAACAAATAAAGCAAAGTAAGTGTGAGAAGAATCTTTTAGGGGGTATTTTCTAGAGATAGGACCAGTCTGATATAATATGTATCTAAAAACCTGATCTAAACATAACAAAAACATGACAAACACTAACAAATAGTAAAATTTGTATTTTGCATCTTAAAATAGCAAACTTAAACTTGTAGCAATGCATCATGGGAAATTATGCATAATTATTAGTTGCAGCTGTGAGTGTCACAAGCCAAATGTCTACAGCACTCTAAAGTGATTGAAGGACACCATTACACAAGTTACATTACACAAACTCTACAAGCTCTCCAGACTGAAGTTCAGTTTTAATCTCATGTTAACTTAATACTACTCCTCCTATTACTAATGATGCTGATAATTATAATAATAATCATAAACATCGAGGAAAAAAAGAGCAGGTATAGGTATATTATTGATAACAGCAGATATCCCAAAAAAGTGTATCAGTACATCAGAAGCTGCTCCAAAAACTTTGGTTTTCTGGAACATACGCCAAGAAAATTTCATTGATGCCTACAGCACCCACAATGTTTAAAGGAGGCCATTACACAAGTTACATTACACAAACTGCACAAGCTTTTCAGACAGAAGGTCAGTTTCAGCCTCATGTAATCTACTACTACTACTAATGATGATTCATGATAATAATAATCATAAACATGAAGAAAAAAGAGCGCTGGCATTGGTGTAGTATCGGTATCAACAGATATCCTAATTCAAATATTGGACTCAGATCGGAACTGAAAAAAGTGGATCGTACAGTATTTTCAACATGTCTGTTGGAGAGGCTGCTCAAAAACTTTTGTCCTTCTGAAACATCCTCTGAGAAAATGTCATTGATATTGTGACTGTATCAAAATTAAGAGCCAAATACGCCAAAAACCAACACACACTAGTGCTGAACTCTTCTCCCGATGACAGTGGTGTCAAAGAGCAGCAGGCCTGTCATCAGCGTCACCACAACCTGTGTGATCCCTCAAGTGGGGCTGTGTTACTAAGAGATGAGCCCCCTTTTGAGAGGGATGCATTCAGTTCCTTGTGTGAAAGGACAGATAAAGGTTGACTGAATTCACTTGGAGACAGTTTCTGTAAGCAAACAGCCCCTCTTGTTTTGGATATAGATTTTTTTTTACCACTCTTGATCAAAGTGGTGTTATCAGCTCTTTGGTTTGTGTGTGGACATGAGAGGAGAAGTTATCTAATGGTTTTTGCTCTTGGAGAATAACTTTACCATGACTGCTAATGTGGCTCCTTTTGAAACAGGTTTCTTAAAGGATTTCTGGACTAGATGTAATAATGTAATGAGGTGTGTTTTCTGTCTAAGGCACGAGGGATCTGCTGTCTGTGTTGTGGCACATACCTCCTTACATTCCAGTTACAGTAAATAGCTAGCTTAGCCCATGAGCCAAAATGATAAGCCTTAAAGAGACACTGGTACTTGCTCTTACACACATAAACAAACACTGACAGAGATACACACACCTTCCCTAGTAAATAACAGCCTCCAATCTTAATAACTTCCTTGTGTTTTCATGTGTGTCTTTCAGGAACAGGGTCACTCCAACGTTCTCCTGCAGCCACCCAACACCACCTAACATTTCCTGGAAGAACGTGTCCATCGACTGCTCCCAACAAACATGGACTGTTTTCCCATGCTTTATTTTCTGTCGGTAAGTGAGTGGACCATGCCATTTCAATTTGTGGCATGTGACCCATTCCTCTCTGTCCAATGAATCACCGATTTACGTATGTCTCTAAATAAAGTCCCTATGGGGTGCATTTTTCAGTTAAAACTTGTGTCCTTGGCCCGTGGCTTGTTTGAGGAGACTGTGAGGGACCGCGGCTCCTTATCGAGTTAAGAATTTGCTCTGACCCCGGGGCTGCCTCTTTTATTTGTCTAATCATAGTGGAGGAGGGAGGAGACGAGGGGGGGAGGGAGTGAAGAGGAATGGCCCTCAGATTCCATTCAAAAAAGTTGGTTTCTTGAAGCAGCTGTTTACCTTTGGAGGATGTCGCCAAAGATAAACTGCAAGCGGTCTATCTGATCGGGGACTGCTTTACTGTAAACAAGGCAGACTGGACTGTATAACCAATTAGAGTCCACCCACAGAGGGGACAGTTGGAGAAGAGGGTGGAGATGTGTACTAGAATTGTCCTAATAACAGAATTTTAAATTTTGATACAATCCTGGTATAAAAAATGAGAATTCTTTTGATACCATGGACCAAAAGAGTGATACCAAAAAGAAAAAAAGAGTCCTAGACACACAAAATAGCAGACAGAAAAAGTCACTGAACACTGTCTGGTTTTGTTGCAAGCTAAATTTCAGGCAGGGCAATAAAGACTGAACTGAACCGAGGCCTTGAATAAGCATTTAGATCATGGGTGCCCAAACCTTTTTCCATGTCATGACCTAAACTGAAACTTGGCCACAGGCTAAAAGCAAACACCCATTGTATTGTATTGTATTTTATTGTTTGTTAAAATACAAAACAAGACATAATACTGAGTTCCCTTAATTGACTGAATTCCTAAACAGTGTCATTCTTCCCATTGTGCTTATATGAAAGAAAACAGTAAAATAAAATAATATCTAAAGAGCATTTGAATTCAATTTTACTCGTATAATGTCAAACTATAGCAAAGTATCTCAGGGCACTTTTCAAGTAGAGCAGGTCTAGACTGTACAATTTATAAACCAAGTTGTTCCCACCAAGAGCAAGCACTGAGGCAACTGTGATGAGGAAAAACTTCCTTTTAAGAGGCAGAAACTTGAGCAGATCTAGCATTGTATTGTATTGTATTATTTGATTATTATTATTTATTTATTTTTCATTAGAAATATCTAGCTGGCAAAACTGAACCTTATGCCAGGCCCACTTTGACCCATGGGCCCTAGTTTGGGCAGCTCTGTTCTAGCTATTTTTTTTTTTAAATAGCTTTGGCACTTTCAATGTCATACAACAAATATTTTATCATTTTAAAGATATGGTATTGATTAAATATTGAACTATCAATGTTTTTTGCAACTTTAACATGTAGAAAAGTAGAAATACAATGAGTTAATTAATCAATTAATTGGCATGAATTAATTGTCAGCTATGCTGATAATCAATGAATTGTTTTGAGTAAGTGGGGTTTGGGAAACACTGATCAACATTTTTCAACATTTCCTCACATTTTCTGGACCATCCATCTAATTGATTACTTGAGAAAATGATCAACAGATTAATCATAAATGAAAATAATATTTGGTTGCAGCCCTATAGACACAGACAAATCTGTTAGTGTGAGTTAATATGGAGGTCTTTCTCTCTCTTCATTGCATTTCTGTTTTGTGTTTTCTGCTCAGTCCTTTCCTAATCTTTTATCTCCCTGTGCCATCTCCCCTCAGAGACATCATGATTCCTGGTAATCGAATGCTGATGGTCATTTTAATATGCCAAGTCCTGCTGGGAGAGAGCAACCATGCTAGTCTGATACCTGAAGAAGGGAAAAAGAAAGTACCGGGCCTGCAGGGTCGTTCGGCCGCTCAGAGCCATGAACTGCTGCGGGACTTCGAGGCCACGCTGCTGCACATGTTCGGCCTCAAGAGGCGGCCGCGGCCCAGCCGCTCAGCCACCGTGCCTCGCTACCTGCTGGACCTCTACCGGCTACAGTCGGGAGAGGCTGAGGAGGCCGGAGCGCATGACATTGCTTTTGAGTACCCAGAGAGGTCAGCCAGCCGGGCCAACACTGTGAGGGGCTTCCATCATGAAGGTGAGTGGGAAAAAATGAAGGATGCTGCTTGGGGTCTCTTTTACATTCAAACAATCAAAAAAGAGGTAGTTTGATGACATCTGAAGTAGTGTGAAATCATATAGTTGTTACTCACCTTTAAACAACCATCATAGGTGATGCAAATCTGTCGGACATGACTCAGACAGAAATCATGTTCATGCATAAGGTAATATTAAAGTTCACATTTTGCTGCCTTCCTTGAACTCTCTGACATATCCAAGTATAGTTATAGCAACACCATTAGCTTGAATAAATTACGGATTTCTCTACACTTGAACATTGTTGGAAACATTTTGGATAATGTAAGTACATAACTCAACAAAATCTATAACATATGTCTAGGGTCGTCACACTGAGCATCAACAGTAGAGCAAGATAACGAGCATCTACTAACGATTATAGCTATAAAATGTAACAATTACACACAAAAATGTGCAAGCACAAGAAAAATCCATTAGGTAACGGTGCATTTCCTGCTTCTTTGGGTTTGAACATTGTTGGAAACATTTGCAGTAATGTTGTGATGTAATGTCGACATGAAAGTATACAACTCAACAAAATACACATATGTCTAGTGTCTTAGTGTTTATTTTAATTGCGTAAATGTTACTTGTCATAACTTTAAAAACTCTAAAAATGACATTTGTTATATATTTTAATGTGTTGTGTTCTTACATTATCCCAAATGTTTCCAACAATGTCCAAAAGCAGAGAAATCCAGAACTCATTTGAGGTACGTGTTTCCTACAAGCCGCTATAAATAGCAGGATATGTTAGATACATCAGAGAGTGAGGAAGAAAGTTGGCGAATGTGACTAAATGTAACTAAATAAAGCTTAAACTTTAAACTAAATACTTAAACATAAAATTAAATATAACTGCAATACATTATCTTGTTCATGAACATGATTCAAATGCAGAGAAATCTGTAATTTATTTAAGGTAAAGAGCATTCCCTGCTAGCTGTTGTTAGCTAGTTGCTTTAGCTTCTGGGAAAACACAAGATACGTCAGAGAGTCTTGAAGGAATGTGAATAAAACTTTGTCCATGAACATGATTTCTGCCTGAGTCATGTTAGATAGATTTTCATCCACAATGCTGGTGGAAGACAACAACTCCCATGATCCCACTCGACTTCACAATGTCACCAAACTGTGTATTTTGTCATTGTTTTAATGTAGAAGTGGGAGAACTTATATATTGAGCATTTAAAGGCAAAAATCTTGCCATCAGTAGGAGGAGAGATGATAAATGGATCATGTCAGCACAGAAACATTACACCACACTCATGGTTGTTGCTGCCAGGCATTCCAATAATTTTGGTAGTAATATATTTCATTAGCATGGGCGAGGACTGCTAAGTATTCAGGGCAAAAAAAAAAAAAAAAAAAAAAAAAAACATTTCCTACATCCCTTGAAACATGATTGTAAGGCAGTTCCACCCATCTCACCATAACCAAGGAATCTAAGGATGTGGTCACCAAACACTGTCTACAGAGGGGCAAAAAAAATCTGCTAGACAAGCTCTCAAGAGCCTCATTTGACAAAACTCTGCATGTTTGGTTAGCAGCTGAAGGAAAAGCATACCTTCATATTACTGACTTACACTTCTCACCCCACCCAGCAGAACATGGGCTTAAAAAAGCCTTGAAAAGTCTTGGCCTGGAACCGGAGTGTGCTCGTCTCTCATGTCTCCAGTTTATATGGAGGGCTCTTTTAGAAGGACCTTCCTCAACATGCAATTATCTTTAATGCTACTCTGCAGGCTTCTAAATAAAGCCCCTGCTGCCAACAATGTGGGTGCTGAGAGCAGACGCTGCAGAGATGGAAAAAACAGTCTCAGGAGCTGGTGCGATAGAAAGACTGGAACTTAGAAGGGTTTCTGTTTATTGTGACTCGGGTCTGCTTAGTTTTAGCGACAAATGCAGAGGTTTCAATTGACAGATCTGTAAAACTGCGGTTGGAAAGCTCGACTGAAACATGCTTGAAAACGATCTTTGGCAGAGACACTGAGGAGGTGATGCACTAGACTTTAACAAGTGAGGAAGCGATCTTGTAGCGTGGTGAAGCTTTAGGGCTACAGAACATGTCCGCCCTGAGGGGGAGGAGTGAGGAAGGAGGGATGAGTCAGCCTTAATGGGGCTCGTCAAACACACTGCTAGTGGTAGCGCTTACACGGCAACATACTGAGGCTAGTCGGGAAGAAAGAGCCGCTGGAGGAGGAACTTCTGCCTGTGATGCAATGTGTGTGTGTGTATGCACGCATGCATGTGTGTGTGTGTGTGTTTCTGCTGCTCTCTACAGGCATTTACCCTCCTTCTCCTTTGCTAAAACTATGTTAATAACACGTTTTGGGGCCTTTTGAGTGGGAGTGCCCGCTTTCATAGAAGCACCATTGTGCAATAGTGTGATTCAGCTGACTGATCTGTCCAAAAACACTGCAAGGTATTAGACTCTGCTGCAGATGGACAGTTAGGTGAGGAGGTGGTTTAATCAATAATCTTGAATTCAGCAAGGAAGATGCAGTTTTTTTTTGTGTAACACTGTAAAAAAAAAAAAAAAAAAAAAAAAAAAAGTAGAGAAAACTCAAAATTTCCAGCCAATTGCTCTTTGAATCAAACTCAAACTTTTAAGTTTTGAAATAAACTAAACCAATGATTCTTGGAATGCAAATTTTGGGGGGGTTTCTAAATCTCAGAGATTAGAAGTTTATCTAAAGAAGAAAAGTAAATTATCTTAACTAAACATTATTACTTGGTAAAACTTTTTCAAAACTTAAGAGTTTGAGTTGGGCTCTAAACTAAAAATAGGGCTCCAATTAATGGTAATTTTCAGTGTCAATTACTTAGACAATATTTTCTCAGTTAATTGATTAGTTGCTTGGTCTGTGACATGGTGAAAAATGTCAATAAGTGTTTCTGTCATAAAGGAGTCAGAAAAACAGAAAACATTCACATTTAAGAAGTTAGCACGTTTTTTGATTTAAAAAATGACTCAAACCAATAAACAGATGATCAAAATAGTTGGCAAATATCCTAACAATGGATTAATTGTTGCAGCTTTACTCAAATATCTGCTGAAGTGAAATTTTGTTTTTTCTTAAGTGCATCTCAGTGCATCTCCCTGTTTTCATTCATTTCAAATGAATTAAACTAGAAACCCAACATGAGACGGTGTGTGCATGCACATTTCACATTTTTTCTGAACAAGCTTCGGTTCGAGGATTTGAATACATTTCGTTCCCTTTGCGAGACCTCCGTTCCCATGGGCTTCAGATAAATGCGATTCTACCGTATTGTCTGACTCCTTAATGATTATTCATGATGAAAATGATAAACGTCTTAAGTGAACAAACTGCAGAGCTAATCAGAAACACAGCAGGTTTTAATAATGAGAACCACCTGGGTAAGATTAGGGCCTGGGTGTGAAATAACAGGGGTGGATTGAGCAGGAAAATAGTAGACACAACATTCCTTTCCCCAACAATGGTGATCTTGCCAGAAATCTGCAGACTGAGCGTGGAACAGGGAGCCTCCACTGTGTTTATACTGTAGCTGTGGTACGTTAATCACCACCCTCCTCGTAATGCATGTTTCAGCAAAGTGCTCAGAGAAAGGCATTGAGAGAAGGGCTGGATAATCCTTATAGATAGATAAGGAAGCGTGGACGATGTATATTTATATTGTTGAATACCTCTGAGGCCTTGAGAAGTGTGCATGTATATTATTTTGTGTCAATTAAGCCACGTTAGAGTGAGGAAGTTTGAGGTGAGTGTGAGCGTTTCATAAATTTTATCTGCTGGTACTGTTGGAGAGCAAAGACCTGATGATCAAGAGAATATCGTCATGAAAACGTCAATATCTAAATATTTTTGAATTTATGAGATATACACCTGTAGCAAAGGATTGCCTGCTTGCCCGGGGGCAAGTAAAATGCCAAGATGGGCTAATAAATCTAGGAACTCATCAATAAGTCACTTGAAAGAAAATTAGTTGCCAACTATATCGATGATCGATTAGTTGTTTCAGTCATTTGTCAAGCAAAAATGTCAAACATTTGCTGGTTGCAGCTTTTTAAATATAAAAATTTACTGCTTTTATTTGCCATTTGTGATAGTAAATGATAATCAATTAATAACGAAAATGATTGGCAGCTTAATTGATGATGAAAATAATCAGAATCAGAAGCTTTATTTGCCAAATGTTATCAGGTACACAGGATTTTGACTTGGTGATACAGGACAGTGGAACAAGAAATATATAAAGTTAAGAAAAGATTCAATTAAAAAGTTTAATTTACTTAAATACAAGATTTATATACAAATAAGAACAGTACAAATTAAGAATAAAAGTAGGAATAAGGTAGGAATAATAAAGCCCTAATTACACTGTCTGAGCATTAATGACTTTTGCAGCTAATCAAACGACCCACGTGTCTCCTTCATTTCAGAGCACATGGAGAGGGTGTATGAGCCCGATGATGGAGAAACCACGCCCCTTCGCTTCCTGTTCAACCTCACCAGCATTCCAGAGGACGAGCTGCTCTCTTCCGCCGAACTGAGGCTCTACCGTCATCAGATCGACGAAGCCATCACCGACACCCTCTCAGACGACCAGGGGCTTCACCGGATAAACGTGTACGAGGTGCTGAAGCCCCCGCGGCGAGGGCAGCTAATCACGCAGCTCTTGGACACACGGCTCGTGCGCCACAACACGTCACGCTGGGAGAGCTTTGACGTGAGCCCCGCCGTGCTGCGCTGGACTCGCGAGGGCCTCCCGAATTACGGACTGGCTGTGGAGGTCCTGCACCTCAACCAGACGCCACGACATCAGGGCCGACACGTTCCGCATCAGCCGCTCGCTACACCAGGAGCCTGGCGAGGACTGGGAGCAGCTGCGCCCCCTCCTGGTTACGTTCGGCCATGACGGGAAGGGTCACCCGCTGACCCGCCGGACCAAGCGCAGCCCCAAGCAGCGGGGCCGTAAACGCAACCGCAACTGCCGGCGCCACGCACTGTATGTGGACTTCAGCGATGTAGGCTGGAATGACTGGATAGTGGCGCCCCCTGGCTACCAGGCGTATTACTGCCACGGGGAGTGCCCGTTTCCTCTGGCGGATCACCTGAACTCAACCAACCACGCCATTGTTCAGACACTGGTGAACTCTGTGAACAACAACATTCCCAAGGCCTGCTGCGTGCCAACAGAGCTCAGCGCCATCTCCATGCTCTACCTGGACGAACACGACAAGGTGGTCCTAAAAAACTACCAGGAAATGGTAGTGGAGGGCTGCGGCTGCCGCTAACACACAGACTAACTCGAACTCGGACTCGGACTGGCGACTTGAACAAAGCAACATGGACGCTAAAACAAATCAGAAGGTCTTTACTCCCAAAAATGTTCACTTGGACCCTTATTTATAACTTTTATGTTGAGGTGTATGTTTGTCTCACTTTTTTTGTTTCTTTGACAATATGATCATATATTTTGACAAAATATATATATTTATATCTACATATTAAAAATAAATTGAGTCCTTATTTTAAACATAAAAAAGCTGTACAACTTTTCATGTACATTAGATTGTATAAGGTTTTTTTTATTGAGAATAGTAAAAACAATCTAAAAAGTAAAAGTTTATTTACTGGTAATATTTATTGCTTTCATATGATATACATTTTGGAGAAAAAAATAAAAACATGAATTGCTTCCAATAACACCCTCAAGCAGGTCACAAGATGCACCCTTTGTGTATTTTCATAAATTAGAGCACTGCGTGAGTTTGTCACAACACTGATTTTTTTTAAAGCTACTACAAGGAGTTTTTAACTGGTTATGAAAGTCTCAGTTTATTACTGATGCCTCTGTATGACCTACATAAGCAAAAAAAAAAAAAAAAAAAAAAAAAAAAAACATCCAGCATACCGTTGTTCTTAATGTCAAACACTGGGTCAGGTTCTCCTCAAGCAGCAGGATTTATATTTAGAGTTATATTGTAATTACTTTAATTACTACCATGGAAACACAACTGCTTTTGTCCACAGGGGCCTTTAAAGTCGCAAAAAGTGCAAATTCCTTATAGTAGCTTTAAAGAGTTAGTTGAAGTAATCAGAAATGTACATTGACTTTAATTGACCTCTTTACATGATTTTAATAAGCCCCTTAAAACAAGATCAATTTGACCTTCTTGTAAAATAACGGTCCATGAAATATCTGACTACTATAACAGGTTTGTTAACATAAAGGTTGACAGTAATTATTTATTATTAGGTTAAGAATTAAGCTTTTCTTCTCTCTGGTAATGGATTAATTTTTAAAGTTAATTTTCATGTAAAAATGGCAGAAAATGCTTTTGTCCAGCCTCTCAAATATGGAGATTTCCTGCTTTTTTCACTGAATATCTTTGGGTTTTAGTCTGACAAAACCAGACATTGAAAGTCTTTACCTTGGATTCTGATTTTCCCTATCTTTTGTAATTTTATAGACATTGGAGCCCTAAGCTTAAACATGACAATTAATTTGATCCTTTGTTGTTATGTGGTAATGGCTAATAATTAAAATGTGTACAGGGGCAAATAAAACACAGTAAAAAATAACAATAAATTATTACTGTCAACCTTTATTTGAAGTTGGATTTAAATTCTACCTGCCTATCCTGATAAAGAAAGATAAAAAGCAGAGAAATCTTTCTGATGCTCTGTTTTGTCCCAAATGAAAATCATTGGGTTCATTATCTGGCATCTCACCAACTTTGAATGCTTCACACTTCATCAAAGTAAGACAAATAATGGGAATTATCGCCCTGCGCTTCTACATTTTCTCCATTTTCCTCCTGTTTTCGGTGACAGAAGCTGTTACAGAAATGGTATGCCATTTCAAAGCTAGTAGCAGGCCTTTTGGGTTAGGGGCCTTATTGTTCTCAAATTTCACTTTTATGTCAATTAGGCTAGCATGTGGTGGTTGGACACTCGCTAATCCAATTGCAGCCGGGGCGGGTTGTTGAGCCTGACTGTGGGAGAGTGATTCTATTGTTCTTGACGTCCCCACATTGGGGGCATGATTGTGGCCGATGCGTCCTGCCCTGACACAAGGCGGCTGAGTCCTCAGAAGAATCAAAGGTTAGACGCTCTGTCTCCTGCCTTTGTCTTCAGCGGCTCATGCCGGCAGAGCAAAGACGCCTGTCTCCAACCTGTGCCCCATCACACAATAGGCTTCTACATCACTTATTTACAAGCTGACGGCTGGCCCAAATTATATGATAATGTTTAGAGAGAGCGACTCCTTTGAACTGCCAGGGGACGTTGGCTGGGCTTTGTCTCTCAGACAGTGCCCTGTACATCAGACATGATGATGTACAGGGTGCAAACATAATAAATTACAAAGCTGACAGTATAACCGGCACTTTTCCAAAACTTTAAGCAGTCCCTTTAGGATTTTGTGGGTTTTTTCTGGGGATTTTTGATGCCTAAAATGCCCAATTTAACAGCAAGTATTCTAAAAAAATGTGATATGTTGTGTGACCTTTTTCAGGTGTTTTTTTTTGCTGGTTTAAAAACAGAAAAATTATGATTTATTTCTTTGTATAATTCAGTGAAAATCAAAGGCAACTTTTACCATGAGATTAAAGCCACACTCTGTTCTTAGTGTTCCAAGTAACCTTAACAAAAATTCTAACAAATATGCTTTATTTGTAAATTAGGAAGTGAACCTCTCCACAAAGAATCTTTTTGGAGCTCAAACTCAAACAAAACAGCAAACACAAAATTATGAAATAAAAAGTGCACAGAGCATTGACAAATGTCAATAACAATGACAAACCATGCATCTTTATCAGTACACGTGATAAAATAAATAAATAAATAGATAAATCACTAAAAGAGAGTAGTAAATGATAAAACACTGAGTCAGTTAATTGAGATGTACATGTATTACGTTTGTGTGGGGGATGCGGGGAAAGTATGATGATTGGTCAGATTTGTGGAAAAGTTGCGACAACTTCATGAAAAGACTGTTTAATGTGTAGTTTTTTGGGTAAGAGCTACAAATTTAGGTTCACGTTCATTTGGCATCAAGTAGGGCTGCACAATTAATTTAAATATTCTATATGGCCTGGTTCAATATCCAAATCGTAGAAGCTGCAGTTTTTTAATTAAGGAAACTGTGTGAGAGAACAGCATTATAATGAAGTACTGATGTGCTGCAGAGATGTTCTGACCTGCAAATCTTGTTCTCCAGATGTAAGAAAACATGTTTGTCAGGGCTCAACAATAAAGACTGACCGCTTGCCTGGGGAAGTCAAATGTCATGTAGGGCAAGTAAATCAACTAAAAACTGGTAAAAAAAACAAAACAAAAAAAAACAACAAAAAACAACAACAACAACAAACAAAAAAAAGAATTAAACTATTGATACTCAATTCAAGTAATTTTTCATGCAAAAATGGCAGTTTGTTCAGCCTCTCAAATATGGAAAATCCTGCTTTTCTTCATTTATCATCATATTAAAATGAATATCTCTGGTTATGGCATAATTTCCATATTTCCTTTTTACCACATTGTGCAACCCTACTGTCAAAACAGAAAACTATATTTCCAGGTTGAAAAACTTCTTGACTGGTATGTTGTGACAAATGAAATAGTTAGAGCATTAGGTGATTTCTTTTAATGACAAGTCAGGTTTCGTACTGGAGCATGTGCAGGCCCTCAGGCCCTCTAATGGCCGCTGGGCTTCTCTTTGATGCCTGCATGTCAGCGTCAAAAACAAGGCAGACTGCTAAAGGAGGAGAAGACGAGGAGGAGGAGAAGAATTTCATTTTGAAGTGGCTGAAGGTGCAGGAGAAGGGGCTGAGGGTGGGAGGTATGTGTATGTGGGGTCTTTTCAGCAGCTTGACAGTGCAATTACAACATTTCAACTGATCTCTCCCCCCTGAAGTTGAGATAACATCAGCCAGTTATGGTAATTGTCTTGCCTGTTCATTATCCCACTACCCTACACAAAGAGAGGATGCATGTTTATTAAAAGGCCCAGAGAGGGACGTTTATATAAGCTCAGCACACCCAGTGAGACTGCCATTTAGTTTACCAGCCAACGAGGCCCAAGTCGAGCCCTTAAAGGGATAGTTTGGATTTTTTGGAGTGAGGTTGTATGACGTATAGTCAGAGTATTAGATGGTGGTCAGCGCACCCCAGTTTGGAGAAGCAGCAGGAGTACTGGTAGAGAATGCTAAGCAATGAACTGCTGTGGACAGGTTCAGCAGCAAAATGTATTTTAGCTTCAGCTGATTTTCTATATTTAAATCAGTAATTTTACCTTGCACCGCAGGGTTTGCTGGTCTACCACTGCCTCAAACACAGTGTGAGTTTGAGTCAGTTTGTTTGGATTATTGTGTGACTTCTGTGTTTTTAGAGGGTTAGTTTGGATTGACCAAAGTCACACAACAAGGTCAACAAACTAACAGGAAGCAGTACAACAGCACCTCTATTGTTCTGCAAGTTAAAATTAATGTTTGTGTCATTGGAGTTTGGTTGCTTTGCAGAGAGCAATATTTGGCTTATATAACTGCTATTTCCCAGAAGAAATGACTGGCTGATGGCACGGTGCAGAAGTGAAAATATTCTAAATATAGTGTACACTTTGTAGTCCAGGGACGCTGATTGGTTTGTACCACTGTGGACACCTGTCCAGAGCAGTACATTGCTTGGCTTCCATGTGAGTACTCCTGTCTCTTTCTCCAAAGTGGGAGCATGCTGACCACCATCTACTGTAGGTAATACGCTGACTATGTATAGGTACCTTATACAACCCCACTACAGAGGTGCCCGACTTTATATGGATGGAGGGCTGCGGGCCAAAAATGAATGCCGACACTTCTCTTTAATCTGCTTAGATGTAAAATTATTCATTTGCAAAGATGATTGTAAAAAATATCTATATGCTTCATTTTGGAAGCATAATTTTAAAAGCCAAGACGCCTTTCTGACAGAAAGTGCATGCAACTTGAAACAAAGAACAGCTGTATCGTCCACCTTTGTAAAGAGTGGAAATTTGACTTCAGCTTGAAAAATTTTGTGGAAAATGTAAAAGTAAAAATGTAAAGTTAAACATCATTATGACAACACTGACTAACAACTTCATATTGGATATTAGGTATATCATCTCTTACTTAATAGGGAAGCTTAAAGAGATAGTTTACCCAACAATGAAAATTCCGTCATTGTCTACTCACCCTCATGCTGATTGAAGGCCAAGTTTATTTTTTTTTTTGTCCACAAAACACTGCTGGAGTTTCACAAAAAAACAGTGATGCAGAATCTCCCAAACAATTAAAGTGAATAGTTACCAGTTTAAACAGAAAGAACAATTGAAAAAAACATGAAATGTCTCCATACTGCTTGTCTGGTGTAATCCAGGTCTCCTAAAGTGTTAATATGCCGTTCACACGTCACACCTCACACACCCAATTCAGACAGTGAGACGTGAACGTGGCTTCAAGCTAAGGATTTACAGTGAAGATTTAGGCTAAAAACATTTTGTAAATGATGTCTTTCAAGTCAACATGGCATATTGGAGCAATAGGAGACTTGGATTACACCAGATGAGCAGTATGAAGGTGTTTTATGCTTTTTTTCTGTTGTTTTTTTAATATTTGAAAACTGGTCACCAGAGAATCTGCAACACTGTTTTCCAGTAAGACTCCAGCAGTGTCGTCTTGGTAAGGATTTTACAGCACTCTCACAACAAGGAGAATAAAAGCATGAGACTGTCAGATCATGGGGGGCCAAAACAAAGGGAGCGTGGGCCAAACGTGGCCCACAGGCCCCAAATTTGGTGGCTCTGCTTAAAAGCTTGTGTTTGGAGGTGGAGAAGCTCAAACCTCCAGCAGTATCATACCTCAAGTCCCAGATGCTTCACTGGGTGTCATCAACCACATGATTCTTTAGACCTTCAGGAAACAGATAGATAAACGTGAGAGCGTGTGTGAAGGGAGGTAGGGGGGGTTGGGGTCGATTACAGAACGAGTCCTTAAAAAACAGATTGAGGGCTTTGTCATTCCTATGTGACGTGCCACTCAGTCTCCTGTAAGTGCTCGTTCTCACGCAATTACAGGTGAGTCATTATGCAGCAGGTCTATTGACACTGCTCGACTAATTGACTGGGCGAAGTCTTCAAAAAGCTTTTTATTTGGACGTTCCACCGTAAAAGCTGAGTGTTTATAGACAGTAAACCTCCCCGCAGGAACAAAGGAAGATGATCCTCTCTTGCATTGCCCTGTTTGAGTGGGTGCACTCCATACCTCTATCTACTGAAATCTGCCTTTCTTTTCTCTACCAGATGTTAGACATCTGAACGCGTGTGTGTGTCTGTAAATCAGGCTTTCAGGTAAGTCATGTGACACAAAAACACATTAGAAACATCTTTACCTATGAAAATTGGATTTTTGTGTGTCAGTAAACTTAAAGGGGTAGTTCAGTTTTTGACACGAGGTGACTGTAAATCCTTGTAGCTTATGGCTGTGCTTTTTTTTTTTTTTTAAACAGCTCATTGGAGGCATGATATACGACCGGGCAAAAAAAAAGTAGTTCCAACTTTCTGAGAGACCTGACAGAAGAATAAAACAGCAGAAAGAAAATAAAGTTTTATTTCTCACCATGTTGTATCTTCAAATATTTTATGTTTTATGGTTTTCTGAGCTCATTTTTGTGTGATGTTTTGCTGACTGGCTGGGAAATCTTTGGCAAGTTAGTCGTACCCCCTCGTGTAAAGGAAAAAAGATCCACACTATCCCTTTAATGTGTTAAGTAGTGCTTCATAACTTCTAGGTCACTCTTCCTTTAGGTCCTGCTGTCTTTCACACTTCAATGTGAAAGTTTTGTGTCAAAGTTTTGTACTTTGACTCAGGGCTGCAACTTTTGTTTTCAATATCAATTAATCAGTTTTTTTCAGTTAAGCATTTCATGTATGCAATATAAAATCCAGTTTGGCCTTCCTCTCACCCATAACCCATTTGTCACAGTGTCTAAATTGGAAAACTCTGTGATCTATCATTTTCTACATCCAACTGTTTAACACGGCTGTCATCTTTACCTTGTCAGGTGACTTAATGAGCATGAAATAGTGATTTCACTGAGTCTGAATGTAGTCTCTGAGCTTTGTTAACATGTAACAGTTACCATTTTTACATCGAAATTAGAGTGTATATGCAGGTTTTTAAACATTGGTGGTTAAGCTGCTAAAAATAGGCAATTAATACTTTTCCATTGCCAGTAGACTAGTTTGTCTGTCTGTTTTTTCTGTCAAATTCGTTGTCGTTGGGAAACAGGGTTAGTGAACAGTAGAAAGCAGCCTGGAGGACAGTTACGGTGGTTACTTTTTTAATATCTTTTACTTTAGTCTCTCTTTCAAACTAATCAATGTTCAAGTGCTGATTGATTGGAGACGGATGGAGTTTACCAATGGAGTCGACAAACCTTCATATCATCACACTGGAAAAGGAAAAGGGGAGAAAATTCGCTTCCATCCATGCCAATCAGAGCAGGAGTCAATAAATACTCAAGACTACTGCAGAGTCATCTGACAAGGGAATAAACATTTTGATCAGTATGATCAATAAATTATGATGCTGAGCAAGAGCACTGTGCAGGCTCTTCTTTTCTCAAGACTGAAGTGAAACCGCCAACACACCTGCATCTGAGATAGTTGGATGAGTTTTCTTCTTTGAAAAAAAAAAAGCTTAAGGTCAAAGGAGACAGAACAGTAGTTTAGTCTGCAGAGACCAAGCTGACTATCCTAAAATATTTATTAGTCTGTCCATTCACTGCAGATACTGAGCAGACAATGGTGATAAGGCACCATTTTGTTGCTTGCCAAAGTTTTGTAATACCCACACAACAAGTTCCAAGAAAACGGTCCAGAGACAGGTGCTTGGATAGTTCTGGGCATTGTTTCTGCTGCTCATGAATTTTTTTGAAATATCATTTTTAAACAGCACAAAGGAAATTCTGCTCACATCCATCATATTAGGGTGGCGGCAGAAGTTCTGAACAGCAGTGGAGATCTAAAAACCTCTGCAAGTAAAACCAAAACTGCCTGCAGGGCCGATACCACAAGAGGTAAAAATATCTTTTGTGGTTTGGGTGAACTGACCCGTAAAGACAAACAACACAGCAGTGATACTGTTATGTACAAGAACAAGTGTTTATGGACGGTGTATTGAGGTTTGGATGCGTCATGCTGTGCTGAGCTACAGTCCCACACTGGAAACAGTTAGTGGATGCTCTCTTGTTCGTCTCTCTCTGTGTTCAGTGGAGAATCAGGAGGGGCTGTTGTGATGATAGCTCATGTCAGAGCTGCTCGAGGTCGCGGCCTCTTGTTTCGCTCTCCCACTCATACTTCCACACACATGCATACACATGCATTCTTTCTTATAGCCTTTTTTCAGGGTATATCATTTTTACACAAAGACACGCACACACACTGACACACGGGTCTGAAACCTTAGACCCGTCCCGCTGTCCATCTGTAGGGGTTATCTGTGTGACACCTCCTCTCACCCCTGTCTGTGGCTCATCTCCACTCATCACACACACCTCGGTGCTGGCACATGGCAGCCGGGACGCTGCACGGTGCATTTAAGGGGATAAGGCTGTCATCGATGGAATACTTTGACCTCGGGGTCAAACACACACACACACACTGGTGTGTACAGTGCAGGTCGTAATAGTGTAACAGTAGAGGAGAACTTTACTCTTCAGGGTTCAGACACAGGTGAAAAACGTTCCTTTAGTGCTGAAACAATTAAAAACTTTTTAAAAATAAATAAAATCAACAGCTTTACAACTCACACTGGATATGTTATGTTATTTGTGGTGGCATCCGACAAAGTGTACGTCATTTGAAACTCGAAACAAAAATATTTGTGACTAAATGTGAATTTCGTTGAGTGTCACAGTTTTCTATATTAAGGATAATAAGGTGATGGAAAATCACACGGCTGTGATCAAAAGGGCTTGAGAACAGAAACCAGTTTAATAAGTAGGCACTTTTTTGGGCAGCACATTTATTGGTGCCAGCTGCACTGACTATCTTTCATTTCGGGGCTGCGAAATATACAATTTTAAGATGACAGACTTCTCTGACTATGTTACAATTTAGATATTTCGCTATTTTCTGACACTGTGCAGCCTCAATCCCTTGTGTCAAGGCCCGAGAGCTTGAAAAGAATATAATTTGCTCAAGACAATTCTATGCTGCCTTATGGAAGTATGGTGTCCATAAACTACATGTACCAGAGTGCATCCTGATTTTGTTATCCACACACTGAAGATGCCTAGCTGCTGTCTAGCTGCCTAGCTGCAGTTGGAGCAAACGTTAATAGTAGCAGCCTCATGAAAAGCTGGTGCAGAGAAACAGCAATTTAAATGAGATGTAAAAGAGAATATATGTTTGTGCTTAATAGAGACGAGTTGGAATGTCTTCATTGTAAAAAGACAGTGGCAGTTCCAGAGGAATACAATTTACAGTGGTACTTTGACATCAAACATGGTGCCAATTATGCTAATCTTAGCCACCAAGAACAACAGCAAAAAAGTAAAAGAATTAAAAGGGAGCCGCGTTTAACAGAATATGCCCACAACAGTTACAGCAAAAATGATGCAGCAGTGAAAGCCAGGTTTATTGTGGCTGAAGAAATCACGCAGCCGTGCATTTTAAAAGGTGTATTTTTGAAGCAGTGTGTGCTGAAAGTAGGTGAACAAGTGTGTCCTGACCCCATTTTTTTTAAAATAAATATGTAAAGTATAGCCTGAAAGTGTTACACTGAAAGTCTACTTGCCACTACTTGCTACTACTACAGTAAAACAAATAATAATCTAATGCAGAGGCAGTTATGTAATATGATAACAAGTAGATACATTTATATGGTGTTACATTTTCAACTGGCACTTTGAGGGCAACCATAATGTTGACGAGGCCAAGGATGAAACTGAGTTCAACACCCCTGGCCTAAATGATTCATTGATTCAATGAAAAAAAGTCACCAGATTAATAAATAATTAAAACATTCGTTCATTGCAGCCCTACGCTGCTTCTTCAACTTTTTTTAAAAAACTTTTTTCACATTAAGGACAAATAAACAAAACAAAACTGATGTTGCTAGCCAAAAGAGGCAAACAAAAAACACTCATTTTGATTGACAGTTGTTAGGGTTTTGGTCATTCCCACCTCCCTGAACTTCCTTTCGCTAGAGTGTGTGTATGTGCATGCATGTGTGTGTGTCTGTGTTTGTGTGTGTGTGCATGCTTGCTTTCACATGCACACTTAAGTGTGTGTGCGCAGTTATAAATGTGCGGTGACTCGCTGCGTCAGGCTGTTAGCACCCCCGGTGTCTGTCAGTGGCGTTAGAAGAAAAACAATGACGGCCTCTCACAGAAAGCTTAATAACAGTAATTGCTGCCTGAGTGATTAGAAAGAGTATCAGATATTTCCATCCTGACAACTGTTCCCAAACAAAGCATACAGGAACGGAGGGTCGGGGGCCACGGAGTGTATGAGTGTGTGTGAATGTGTGTGTAGTGGGGGTTACACACTGACTGTGTGATTAAACCCCCTCGACACTCGTTTCTCTCACCAAACCTCCCCGACTGGGATGGGATCGCAGTGGAAATTTCCACTTGTCGAAGAAACAACCTGCAGGTTTAAAATTTGGTGTCAAGTGCCAGTGTCGCTGTGTGGACGGAATGCTTCTTTTGTGGTCGAGTCTCTGGTGTAATTTCGGGCAGGGCAGGGTGTCCCTGCAGTAGGCCTTTCTTCCTCGGGCCCTGTGCAGTTTCATTAGATACGGCTAATGAAAAGATGGCTGCTGGACAGCCCGGCCCCCCGACGCTCCTCTGGCCTGTATTTAGAGCCCCCGCCTCGCATCTCACTCTGAACAGGTGTGCTGGCTGGCCCTCCAGCACTGCACTGAAAACACTTTTCATCCTCAGCATTTCTTTAACAGGCTACTTAGTAAGTTCATTTTACAACATTATTTTCATTTAAAGCAACTTGTTTACTTATATCAAAATGTTGTTTTCTTTTCATAACTTAACAACATAACTTTATTATCTAAACAAATGCAGGTTTCTCCTCCTGCTTCCTGAGTAAAATCACTTCTTTTCTCCTTATACTGACACCAAGACGTCTGAACCAACAATATGAAATAAACACGAGTTTTTCATTTCTTAAGATTTAATCAGTGGTGGAAGAAGTACTCAGATCATCTCAGTGTAGAAGGTCCTGCATTCAAGACTTACTCAAGTAAAAGTACCCAAGTGTTGGCATCAAAATATACTTAATGTAGAAAGTAAAAGCACTCATTACACAGGGTGACCCATTTCAGAATAATGGTTATTAAATTCTTGGATTATAATCTAATGCACATATTATTTTAATGTTGGGGCTAGTAAAGGCGGGGCTAATTGTGCTGTTGTGTAGCTTAATTAAAATAACAAACCATATTTTATTTGTTGATAATATTTTGTTTTAATAATTTGAATCAGTTAGGTAACTAGTAACTCAATTTATAAAATAAATGTCAGTACAGCAGTTTTCTCTGAATAGTAGTAGAGTAGAAGGTAACATAAATAGAAAATACTCTGTTATCAAAAGAAAATATAAGTAAAATTCCTCAAAACTGTCAGTGTGCAGAATACCTGGTGGCAATTAGGGCTCATGCTGTGTTATCCAGTGTAATGTTGAAGTTTTACACAGACTCAATAGGTAATATATAAAATAGGCTATGCACTATACCAGCAAGTAATGAACTTAGCTTATTCTATTTTCCCAACTTCTGAATTTTAACCAAATGTAACCATGTGAAGGGAAAAAATACCGTTTTTAGAGACAATTATAAGTGGAAAATAATATTTTAAAGATTACAGACCCCCAAAATGTTTTGGGTGGTCTCAGACTCCCTGTATTCACACAATGAAAATTGCACTTGAGTACAGTACTTGAGTAAACATATTTAGTTACTTTACACTACTGGATTTATTCATGGTATAGCTTCTTGTTTATATTTTTCCATATTCTTGACCATAAAACACTTACATTTACATTACTGAATCTTAACAGAAAAATATGATGCACATGTGAAAGGTCTGGTCTGATCTGATGCTGTACTTTCTGTGTTATATAAACACTTTAGAATATTTTAATTCTCTTTTTTTCCATGTACAGTGTTTTAACTATGGGTTGAAATCACTTTTTAAACACTACCTCATATAACTGACACATCTCTCTTTATGGCATGTTGCTCAAAGTTTAGTTAAGCATAAATGTGATATTTTAGGTTAATAGTTTGGGTTAGGATTGTACCCACTATCCTATCCAGTGATTTTAGCCAGTGTCCCACCAATTCTACTTCATTTGTGCTATTTTGAATGTATTAATGTCTTTGTGCTGCCACTCTAAATGAGTTTTCATTGTTCTCTACTTGAACTGTTAATTGTTTTGAGATGTTGTTCAGTCTGGGCTGGTTGGATGGTTAACCACGTCAGCCTGTTGGTATAAGTATGGGTGCGGTAACTATTTCTAAACCTGATGAAGATCCAACCGTCATCAAAACATTATCTATTTAAGTAAATTTGTGGTTTTGAAATCTCTTTTCATTATGAGCGTAAGCACTTTTCCATGAGGCAGGGTTCACACACACACACACACACACAAAATCTACTGAAATATATCGAAAGCCATTTCACAAGTTCTTTTTCTTAATTCGTATGAATATTTATTGCCCTGTAGACAGTTTGTTTTCTTGCGTCTAGTAAAAACAAGTGGCAGCATAAAGTGTCACATATTCTTCTCACATCCTCGTCTTTATTTACACATATGGCAGGAAATTAAAGACAGTGAGTAAAGCGAGTATCCCTCATTTAACAATCTGCACCACTCTGAAGCCTCTGGCAAACTGAGACGTTGTAAAAAAGCCTCCTGTAATTAGACAAAGCTGTTTATGCACAACTGCTCCATCTCATTCCCCCCATTCGCCTCCCTATGAAGCACTAATTTGCCTTTCAGCATGATAATAGTTGATATACAGTATGGTGTCATCTGGTGACAGCTCATTGTTTTGCTCTAGTTAGTTACAGAAGCCCGTTTCGGCTACTGGTGGCTTCTCTCTTTTCAGGTGCATAAATATCTGAGAAGAAGCGAGCTGGTGTTTGGCTGGAGCGCGGCCGAAGTTAGATCTCAGTGTTTATTTGCTAACAGACTCCCTCTGTGTTCATATGCTGACCCTTTGTGTGGCTCTCTGAGAGGCAGGTGGATTGTGCCTCTGGCTTGCGAGCTACAGTTTGAAAGCAACAACGTGAAACCGGAGCCGTAACACGACCCCGAGGCAATTAGGCCCACAATGAGGACCTTTTTTTTGCATTCACCCCTTTTGTGTTGCTAAATACTATTTAAGAGCAAATAAAAATGAGGAACCTCGGGTAGCTTTGGCAAAGCGGGCGAGGAAAATGTACAAGCAGGTAGCAAATCGGCAACAGATTAAGTTTTTGTGCCTGAGAGATAGCTGCTTGTTGGACATAAACTGAGGGAGTTGCTCTTTTGAAGTTGCTCTGCCTTTTTGCTCTGGTTGCTTTAAATGTGTAGAAGCATTGTGACTTATCAATGAAGAAAAATTCAAAAATATGGAATGGAATATCTACCTGGAAAATAGGCACCAGTGCCCGGTTGCATGAAACACTAGGCTTAGGTATCCCTTAAATTTTTTTCTAATGAAGCCTTAGAAAAAAATAGTTGCATGAAATCCCCCATGAAGGATTTCCTTGGGGTGATTTAAGAGAAAACCCTTCAATCTAATTATTTGCCTTTAGCTACTCAAGTATTCCCTTATGTGCTGCTAAAAGGTCCTTAGTGGCCATTTTCTCTAGAATATTTAGGAAACCCACAAAAGACCTTTAAAAGTGAAATAATGCGTGGAACATAAGACAATTTATGATGACTGAAGAGGAGAAGATAACAGGATAATTTTTGGGACAGGGAAAACCCACTCAACACAGGAGAAAATTGATGTATCAACTAGCAACTTCTTAGCTAGCTAGCCAAACATTAACAGACTCTGTCTCATATATTAACATAAGCTTTTATTAAACTCACCCACTTTGATTTTGTCAGTTACCTCTCGTCACATCTTCTGTTTGTACGTATTTGTTAAATTTGGATTATGTCCTCATTCTTTCCATAATCCACAGGGGCAAGAACTTTCTCATCTTCTTTTTCTTCTTTTTGTTGTCCATTGTGGAAAAGCTAGCTAACAGATGCTAACTAAGTGTCTTAGCTAAGCAAGCTAACAACTGACAACTGCTGTCCAGTAAAATTAAAGAATGCTGAATGAAGTGTAACCATGGTAACTGGAATGCCTATGTCCTGTGCTACGACAGTAACTGCCGTGAAAGCCTTGCTCACATTACAGCGACACAGCTACAAAACGGCCAAATGTGGCCAGCTACAAAAAGTTAGGCCAGCTCAAATTTTATTTGTAAGCCTGACACACAACAACATAGTGTAGGACATCAGTCTCTGGCTCCATGTTGCCAGCTTCCACTGAAAATGAATTTTGTGTTGCCAGTAGTCTGAATATACCATTGGTCTAAACACTTAGGTAGGTAAGGACACAACCTAAGAGGCATTAAGGGTTTTTCAGATGGGGAGTGATTGGTGCGCCTCATAATTCATTTTCACTGGGAGGCGAGTGGCAATCACACAGGTGGAGCGACAAGCGGATGCGAACTGAACTTTTTACTAACAAGCAACAGAGCATCAGGACAAGACTGAATATATCAGGTATGTTGTCACAGTGACTAGGAGACAACAGTGCACAGAAGCAGTTTTCCTATTTACTTTGCACACACCGACTGGTGTTTACTTGTGAAACTGTGTGTCTGCCTGGCTATTCACATGAGGAGCACAGTGAGATCCCGCGGATCCCAGTGGGTACGCAGATGTAGTGGCGGTCCCGTCTGAGCAGGCCATTATGCAACACTCCTGTGTGAACCCCTCAGCTTTAGGAAATATTTTGCCTGGGGGACAAACTTAAGTTTGAAACTGGGCACAAATCACAATTTTGGAAAGTAACTTGTGGGGTTCTCCAGGGCTCAGTGCTGGGGCCGTTGTCGTTCATATTATACACTGATAACATTTGAGAGGTATGGATGATCAGATCGGACAACTAGTAAGAAAACAGGATAGGATGTGTAGGTTGATTTTGATTTGTGCTGTTTATTTTATTCTCTTGCTCTGAAATGAATGTTTACATTTGTGATTTGATTTAAAGAGGGAATAGTTTATCAATGAAAATTTAAAAAGGGGGTAGGACTTAATAAGTATTCACTTCTTCCTGCTTCTTTTCAGACATGAATTATTTATTTCTGTTGAACGTTTGCTGTGAAGTTCATTTGTTACTTTTGTTTGGGTATTTTTTCAAACTCAGACTATATTCTATTCTACAATCTAATCTAATCTAGAAACAGGGAGGGGATTTGGGTGGGGTGAGCAGGATTGGAGGATGTAAGACTAATAGGAGTCTATTTAGCAATGCAGACCTTTTCCCATGTTCCTAGACAGACTGTAGAAGCGGGAAAGGTGCAATGAGGGCTGGAAGAGAGCTCCTTCCCTCCTCCTTCCTTCTCTCCCTCCTCCCTTCCGTTGCTATATACCCGTCTCTGAATGGAGTGTGTCTACCGGATCTGCCCAGGATGAAATGTCATATCTTAGACTGATCCTTATCTCTTAATCGCTTCCTTTGTCTCCCATGATTCCCCAGACCCTCCCTGACTTCCCTCCTCGGACATGGCCCTTTGATGTGTCAGCCACGGTTAGGGACGCTGGGGGTGGGATATTTGTGGTGTGGTGCATGCATGTGTGTGGGTTTTAAAGTGGCGGTCTGGTTCTGCTCTGAGCTAACAAGAACCCCAGAGGTTATCAAGATTCGATGGTGGAGGGACCACTGGAAAGGGTTGGTTCTTTACGTCTCTTGTGGCTTTGCAATGAGATGGTGTGTGTTGTTGCATGCGCATGTGTGTGTATGTTCCTGCGTATGTGCTGGAGGGCAGGAGTAATGTGTAACATAGACAGTAATGTGTCCCTGTGTGTGTGTGTGTTTGTGCGTTTATGTATGACTCTACTTTGGGTAAAATCATAAGCTGGTGACACATCAGCCTCACAAACTTTCTCCAGGGCCACGAACAGATGTTTGCATGGGTCACAGACAGCCAAATGTGAAACAAATGTTTTAAGTGTCAAGGAAAGAGTGTACACTAGCAAATTTAAAAAGAGCCTAGGTATTGCAGACTTTGTAAAGAAGTTGTACAACTGAATCTTTCTATCGCAGGTTATTTACATCCAGTATAAAACAGGCAGGAAAGACTTTCTACTACTATTTCAATCATATTTAGCCATGCTGGCAGCATGGATTCATGGATGGCAACATTTGTTTGATTAGTCAGTCAGTCCGCCCACCACTTTGGCCCAGATTATCACAACTGTTGGATATATTTACATGAATTTTTGTGCAGAAAAATGGTCCTGGTGGATGAGTTTGGTAATCCCCTGATGGAGCACCATTACTAGCTTACCAGTCATCAAAGCAAGAAGATAGAACATCTTTTAACCAATTAGATGACACATAAAATGGTATGCCTCTGTGATTTGAATGGTGTTCACGCCAGAAATGAACCGCTCCAGAGTTCACTTGACAACAATCCAAGCCCACCCTTTCCAGGCAGAACAGAGAGCGGTTGTTTGGTCTGCACCAGAGTTCGGGTCCGGTGTTTGCACGAACCAAAACCAACTGCACCAAGGGGGTAAACACTCCGAGGTTTAGTTCAACCGGACTAAACAAGTGTGAACATTTCCACAAAAGCCAAGATGCTCATTGTACCCTCTTTGGCTAAACAGAAGAAATACATCTTGTACAGACTGTGTCAAAATAAAGTCTCCAGATAAGGTAAATTCAACATTGTAAGGCCCCTGAAAAACACATCCAGTGTTAGCTTTAGTCTTGACCTGATGCCACTTCTGTTCTTGCTGTAATGTCAGATGTCTTGGGCTCATTAACTTCCAAATAGTTCTTCGCTGTATATTTGATTTCACTGGGTGAGCAGGAATTTTAGACTTGAGATAAAAAAGACAAAACATTGTTCAGTTCCCCAGACAGAAAACTGCAGCTGATCTAACAGATACAGCAGGTTTAATATTTTTGCCCTCCTTGCAAGTTGGCCCTGATAAAGACTGTATTCACTGCACTGATGAAGTTTCCGTATTTATATGCAGGTTTAAATAATTCAACAAAAGGTAAGCTAGAGCAGCCTGTAGTTTAATCTAACACACAATAGAGCTAATATTTTTAACCTTGCTACCTCCAGTTAACCTAGAAGTCACAGCTCTAATGAACTTTCTATGTTTATCTGGAAGGTAATTCCACAACAAACAGCGACAGTGACCTGTAGCAGTTCCTCATGTTATTTTAAATGCAATTTTGACATTGTTTGAGATGTCATTATTATGGCAACTTGATAACAACCAGGGCAACATAACCTATAATAAACATGCCATAACAGATCCAATTACCAAACTGGCCATCATGTCTCCACCACAGTGATACATTTTTTGACTTGTCATTAAGATGTCATTACAGTGTCAAATGCTTTTATAACAGTTTCATGAATAATTCTCTTGATCTTAACCAAAGTGGTACATTTTGGAATTGTCATGAAGATAGTTAAGTTTTATTACACTGAACATGGCCTGACCAGGACTGAATATAGCCTCTAGCTGAGTCAGCTAATAGAACAATTAGCTGCATGGCTAACTAGCTAACACCAGTTAACAGCAATTGGTGGTGAGCTTACTTTAGCAAACAAGTACCAATCTGTCCATCAGGTAACACTGTAAATCCCCACGGTACTGTACTCCATCATCAAACTGGCCTTATAACATTTAATGACATCTTTATGACAGGATCAAATGGTACCACTTTAGCTGAGGAAACTACTCATGACACTGTTATAAAGCATTTAACAATGTGATGGCATGGACAGGTTATGTTTTCTTGTTTAATATAATGTTGTCATCACAATGACATCTCAATCAATGTCAAATTTGCATTTAAAATGATGTAATTGACCCAATGACACTTGATGACAACAGTCATTCATAAAGACTCCTTCATGTTCATGACAGGTGTCATGTCATGATTATGACAGTGTCATGTCAATCTTATGTGTAACCTTTGTTGTGTAAAGTTTCAGGCACATTTTGTTGGTGTAAACCACTTACATATATAGAAATGAATGTCAGAACTCCCCAAAAGTGAAACCAAAACATCTTAATCGCCGGCTGATGGCTGGTTGCGGTACAGGTCATAAACCCAGCCCCCACCATTTTAATAGATTGGACATAGGCCAAACTAAAACATTAAGTACATGTCAAATACATTTTTCCTAAAGATGGTTTCTGTCATTTTAGGTAATCCTTATCAGACTGATGTTTGTTCAAGTGTCTATTTTGCCGATGAGTATGGTTTTAATTCATATAAAAAGCTGAGCCCTGTTCGCAACAGAGTCGGCCGAGTGTATCTCGAAAGTGCGGCCCTGGCTCTGAAGGACATCATCAGTGCAAGATAGCAGTGCTTGGGTTCTATAAGTGCAGATTGCTGTATAGCAGTATAGTAAAACTAGCAAACGGAGGGAAAGATAGTGGGAAATTTTGACTCAGGGGGTCAGAAGGGCATCTAATAAGCTCTTTCAAATTACATAGTACAGGTAGTCGTGGATTGTACAGGACAGTACTTATAAACAGTAATTACAAAATGTATGAGTTCAGTCCTCTCATAACTCAGCTGGTCGGTATAAAGGAATCAGGTAAGTGTCCCGAGATTAAGTGTAAACACAAGAGGAGTGGAATGAAATGAAAAAAATAAAAAAAATAAGCAGAGGGAGTACAGCCAGACCTTTTGGGTTTCATTTGGTGTGTCTGGAGGATGCCTGCTCCAGGATTGTCAAAAATGTCCTACTGTTGCTTTCCCAGATCTCCAGCGGGAAGGTGTGTGTATGCGTGTGTGTTATTTGTGTGTGACAGAGCAAGAGAGCAAAGGAGACGGACCGTGAGAAAAAGAGAAAGACAGACAGAGACAGGGAGAGCTTGTTTGAAAGGGCTCGTATCTTCCAACACATCTTCGAGCAGATATAAGCAGTCACATCTTTAACCATGTGACTGTGTATGAGTGTGTTATCCTATCACAGCTCATTGTTGTCTGTTTGGCTCATTTCACCGATCCAACATCCGGAGGCTCATTCTTTGGTCCCTAAAGGAATCTCGGGCTGAAGCCAGGGGGTGATGGGGGCACATTGTCTGCACCCTCTGGTGGCAGGATGCAACAGCACAACCTGCCCCTTTGTGTGTGTGTGTGTCGCTGCGTGCGCACAAAGGGTGTTTGTGCGTCTACGTGTTAGTCTGGTGTCGTTAAAAGAACGTGCTTCCTCAGGTGAGAGCACAATGCTGTATGTTTGTGTGGGGAGGCCACCCAGCATCAGCTGCGTATCCTGACAAAGATAGGGAGACCTGGCTTACAATTAGAGGTTTTTACTTCAGCCAAAAGCAACATTGTTCATTTCGGTGAAAGAGCGGCGGGGCCCTCACTGGATCCTGACTGAGCCACCTGGAGATGAAGGAGGGCGGAGGCCAGTGGAAAGTAGAGAGAAGAATAACAGCATTAGTGTCAAAGAGAAAATGTCACCATAAAACCAGATTCATCAACATGTACATTGTAAAACACAGGAGTTTAGTGGAATCAACTTTTGTTATTGTAAATGTAATCATTTTATTTGTTCAAGTTAATTAAACTTGAAATTTCTAGTAATTATTGCAGAACATTGCAGAACTTATAAAGAGAGTTCAGAAGAGTTCAATTAACTCATTAAATTAAGTTTTTATTTTCCAACATACATTGTTTGAGAATTAAAATGACCTATGACCCTTATTTTTTATAGTTTGAACACAAGTTTTGATGGAAACTCGCTGTGTGTCTCTAATACACGTTAAGATAAGTCATACTTGTTTGTTTTGACAATAACAGACACTGTGAACCATGATGAAGGGTAGTATTGAATTCTTAAAACGTAATACATTCACTGAGAGCAAGTTCACACATTGTCTTTGTGTCAATGCTGGAACAACGGGAGCAGCTGCAGCTGTAAGTTCTTTGTGTGAAATGAAGAACAGACTCTTCAAACTGAGAAAATGTGAAAGGAAATCAAAGTTGTTGTTGGTTATAGTATCTGACACTTACTGATCATGTTTTCTCAAATAGGACTGAATTTATATCAAGTTTATTTGTCTTGAAAAGTTTATTTGTTTTGATCACCAATCATTGCAAAATTACCTGAACTTGTCTTTTCAAATTCGGTCAATTTATAATTTCAAGGTTGCCTTTAAACTAACTTTTTAAAGTTTATTTTCTGTAGTGTTCTTATTTTTTCCCATCTGCATGTTTAAAATCTTGCATGTCTGCTCTGTTTCAGTAGGACAAAACATAAAGTTATATGTTTTAGGTCCACCCTAAACAAGGCCTGCATCAGACAAATATACAAAGCTTATGGATCCTCTTATAACGATTTTCCATAATAGAGTTTGGGGGCCATGCATGTTTCCCGGGAGAAGTGAGAGGGAGGAATTTTATAGAATCATAAAAAAATTATCTCATCTGGTCTTTTTAAATTCAGTTTGGAGGCAGCTTTTTAAAGTTAAAACAAATGCTTTATTTTACAGTGTACCAATAAGGCTATTATTATCGTCTCGTATGCAGCCTGGGGTTTTCAAACCCTGGGTGGATTTTTTTAAATGACGGAGCAGCATTGTTTCAGCGGCTGGTGTATCTGTGTGTATTTGCACATCCAAGCTGGTGTAGAGAGAAAATAAGCCAGCACTTTTCCCCAGATTTAGGTCTAAGCTTGAATAAACTCTGACACTCCCTCCTTTATGAGTGATTGTCAAGAGGCTGTTTGTTGCTCTTGGCATGAACATACACAACTGTATACATTTAGCGGTGGACATTTGGGGCATTCGAGAGTGAGATCATTAACATATGGGCCGAGCAGTTAAAGCCTATGGCCATGAGCCCTGGGGGACAGCCTGGCTGTGTAAGTGAATACTGATCATATACTTGAGATATTATTACCTCTCCCTCTGTGTGGAAAAAGCTTGTTCACTAAGCACTTAAACTGAGCAGGTGGTGGACAAGCAAACAAATCAAGAACATGCATTTGTATTATTAGGAACTTTTTCCTGAGAAAATAAAAAAAAGACCTCAGGCTCTGTCCCAAGAACCTGAACTTCATTGTTTCTTGAATTATTGGATTTCATGGCCTGAATTCCTGCTGATAAATTTGACTTCTAATAATATCTTTTATTGAAACCTTTTATTCTGGGTGCATCTGTCTTTGATCATGACTTTTATCTGTGCAATATTACAAAACCTCCCGAGTTGGCCCACCATTATGTTCTCAAAAATTAACCTTTTTAAAAGCTCTTTATTACCATTTTGTAACCCAAAGACCAGGGGTGGAGGTAACGAATTACGGCTACTCCCTAGTGCTGGGGCGATTTGTTGGCGTACTTTACGTCATTAATTATGGAAATACGTTGATTTACATAACAATTTTGAAATGACGCATTGCAGTGAACTGCTGTGTTCGGTCAAAGCATGAATTCCACTGGAGAACAAACTGCAGCACTTGAGGTTGAAGTGAAAGCACCGGAGCACTCTGTCAAGAAGCAGCTGCAACCAGACAGCACCATCCTGTCTAATTTTTGATGTACCTAAGCACAATGTATTAGAAAGATCAACGGACAGTACGTCTTTCTGTTAATATAGCCACTTATGATTGATTTTCTAAATTTTAGAGAAAAATAACTATCACCACAAGTGTTCTTCATAAGTAAAAACCTTCAAAAAAAGGTATCGGATGAAGTACTCCAGTGGTATTGGTATTACTTCAAGGGTACTGGTATTGGTACTGGTATTTTATTTTTTTAAACAATACCCAGCCCTGCTACTTATGTTACTGCAATTAAGTCATTTTTTTTGAGTACTTGTACTTTTATGAGTATTTTTTCAAGCCTGTGTTTCTACTCTTACTTACGTACATGATACACTATGTAAGTCACTTGTGAATAGGCCTACAATTTGAATTAATATCCAAGCCATGCATCTGCATCTTTGCAACCAGTAAGTAAACAGGCCAATGAAAACCACATATGGACACAGCAGTCGTAGGCTTGGAGAGGTGACTGAGACCACTGAGCAGAACAGCACAGGAGTTTTGGGAAAAGATTTGGACAGAAAGCCCTTTGGATTAAATGTCTTCTGGTGATAATGCATTAAACACCATTACTTAAAAAGTAACTAATACTATGAGAAGAATACAGTAGTGTAACAGTACTTCTACTTGAATTCAGATTTTCAGTACTCAATTCACCACTTCCAAAGACTCACAAGGGAGGAAAAACTGTGAAGACAAACAATTAAACATTTCAGCCAGTAATAAAAAAGGAGAGGAAGAGTCACACCAAACAAACAAACCCGTTGCCTTGGTAATGGACAAAGCCCCTGCTGAGGTGGTGCACATGGGCGGTATCAGAGGTGTGAGTTGGAATAGTTGACAGACGTGAGTTGAGGGAGATAAACATTTTATTTTGTTTTGGTTCAATGTCCTGCAACAATCTGAGAAAAAGGTAGAGAGGAAGAACAGCGTCCTAATGAAAACCAGGCTGTCCCGGGGGATGGAGGGGCTTTCCAAAACACTCACATTCATTTGTCCTTTACCTTTGGGAGACATGTTGCAGTGTGGAGCTGGTTCACACAAGCTCCTGCCACATGTTGGCCTTTCTGGTGCTCGTTGCCACGTACCTGCCATCCAAAAGATTTTAATGATATATGAGTGAAAGTGGAGCTGAAAGATGGAAGTTCTGGCTGTGGTGTGAGTTTACTTTAAAGGGGCCAGGTAGAAAACATGGCGACAGTTTTGGCGCTGGATGGGACAGACACATGACTAAGGCACTCTGTTTGACTGGTCAACACGTGGTGTGTGTGTTTGCATCTGTGTGTGTGTTTGTGTGAGGCTCACGGCCACAGCCGTGCCCGGAAAGGCTTGGAGCACAACCAGTCATTAGGAAGTCAGGCCGTCTGGAGTGCATTATGGGCTGGGTACTGTAACTCTTACAAGCACAGGCTGCTATCAAATCAGGGATGAGGGCAAGAAGGAGGGAATGAGAGACTAGAAGGAAAAAAATCATCACCTGTGTCAGATAATAGATGCAAATAACCTTAGTGGTTTCCTTTGACTTGCTTGTGTGTCATAAGGGACAAAATTACAAATTCAAAGCAGGATAAATCTAATTTTACGAGTTGGTTGGGTCAGGTCTGGTTAAAATGCAGGTGACAGCTTGGAAAAAGAGAAAAAAGTATGGA
Source organism: Lutjanus argentimaculatus (assembly GCA_034769285.1). NCBI lineage: Eukaryota > Metazoa > Chordata > Actinopteri > Lutjaniformes > Lutjanidae > Lutjanus > Lutjanus argentimaculatus. The sequence goes on along the minus strand of JAWZSL010000003.1, from coordinate 22,150,447 downwards.
ATGGTTGAGGATTTAATGGGAGAGGCAAGGAAAAAATGAGGAGAGCTGAAAAGCACAATGGCCAACAGAAGCTTGTTAAAGTGTTTCAGCCATTTAAAAAAAGAGGGAGGCACTGGATGGATGGATGGACGGAGAGATGGATAGACAGATGTTGTTTGGGCATAAGGACACAAGACAGAGTCCAAACTGATTCAGTGCTGTGATGTTAGCCACAGCTGAAGTTTTGACTGCAGTTTTCAACAATTTGACAGGTTTTGGTTCAAAGTCCTCAAGTCAAATTACTGCTTACATTGGTTTAACTGTCATCAAATGGACATGATTCACTCCGGCCCATACAAAGAGAGTCAAACTGAAAGGAAAAGTAAGGAGAAGATACCCACAGTAACGTACAGGCAAGAAGACAGCTGGATGAAGTAAAAGAAATGAAAGAGGAGTAAAAACAAGAAAGAGCTATCTGAATAAGACAGATTAGATAAGTAAATATTGAAGACTTTGTTGAATGACACCTGGTGAGTACCTTGAAATCAGTCTTAACCCAAAGTCTTGTCCTAACTCGTCTCTGTGGCTTGGCTAATAAAGTGTTGTGCAAATAACAGCACTCAACAAGATGATCAGTGAAGATCTGCATTGGACTGGCCTGCAGTACATGTCGGCAGTGCAGTTTGTTTTTTTTCTTTCTCCAGGGCTGTGGGCAGACACGTTGTAATGCGTGAGCAATGGTGCCGGCTGGATCTGCCATAGCCTGCCACACTTGTACCAAATAGCTGTTTGGCAACGCTTTACAGATCATAGCTTGTCATGTTTTCCTGACAATAAAACATTATATACAGGAGATTGGGCCTCCCACAATCAGGAGTGACAACCCATTTGCTGAAATGTAATGGTACAGGCTGATTTATAGTTGTACGTAGGCTACGTAGTCATCTACGCAAGTGGCTATTTATACTTGTGTGCTGGTGTGTCTGAGTTGCTCTGCAATTACACAGCCAAAATCCTAGTTGGCGGGAAATTTCTATGCCACTGTGTTGAACTTCTTTGTGTACATCAAACAATAGCGACTGAAACTGAGCAGATTATTTTGGAGTTAGAGATAATAAACGTTAAACAACAGTTTCTGTTATTAGCAGCGTTTGTCATGTGGGGAACAAATATACTTATTTACAGATGCCCTCACTTCTCCCTGATTTGTTTGTTCAACTTATGAAGGAGCAGCCAGAAATTTGTAGGTGGAAATGTAATGCTACCAGTTGTTTAGTTACATTTCTGGGTAGGTGCACATCAGGCTACGGTGTAGTGTGTTACTGTGTAACTGTGTAACTACAGCATAGATTCAACGCAGGTATATAAACCACCTTTAAGACCTTTGGGCTAATAGGTGGGCTTGGTGCAGTGGCCTACTGTTTAAGCGGCAGGGGCAAAAAAAAAATGAAAAGGACACCATCTACATGGGGTGGAGCACCAGCGTGCAGAAAATTGTGATGCATTTATAGTTAAACCATTTCAAACCCTTTTCTAGCTTGGAGGGCAGCCTGTATGACACTGCATCGCATTGTCTTCACTGCAAGTGCACCCAGGAAGGCACTTCACCATGTTTTAGGGGGCTTACTGGGGTATCTTTAGGGGAATCCACCAGTAGCTTGGTAAAAATACTGTAAACTGTGGCAGAAAATCCTGTGGGTGCAGGTAGCTGTCAGCCTGGCAACAGTAGTCTAATTCTAGAGTTTATTTTCGATTTCCAAGGGGCATTACAAGCAGGCGAAGATCAAAATAACACTGGATGCAATTAGATGGACCTACACCCAATCAGAGCAACGAAATGTGTGACATAGCATTGAGTGACACAAACAAGCAGGAAAAAAATTGTTGCCTGGTCACAAACTCAAATTGCAGCGTAACAGTGCACTAAAATGTGTTTCTGAAAACATTTGAGCTGAGAAATAGGCAATGGAGTAACAGAATCCTGATTTGATCAGCACTGACTTCTCAGATCTGGAGATCCTCTGTCAGTCATTGTATCAAACGTGCCCTATATTAAATAACGGTCATGGCTGGCCCAACAACATCCAGGATGGGTGGAAAGGGTGGGCAGGCATATGTACCAGAGCAAATGAAACATGAGCTTGCAAATTCATCTGGTTCCCAGGCTAGTAAGTTGCGGTCAGTTCATATGTAGACTTCTGTCAAGCAGTAGGTCGAGAACTTGGCAAAACAGAGTTTTCGGTGTTTGCTGCAAACACCAAAACTGTAGGACTAAGCATGGGAAGTAAGTAAGGGAAACTCCAACATGGTTGGTATCTTCACTGTTGGTTTCTTCCACCATTTTGAGTTGAGCAGTAGTAGAAATGCACAATCAATCAATCTGAGTTCATATGGGAAGTCCCTGTGGGAAAACATGTCAACTTCCATCTCACCCACAACACCCATGCTGCACTGCAACAGTGAATCATATAATGTACACATGGAGACTGATTTTAAGATTAAATATAGTTCTGTGGTGATCTTTGGCACTGTGTAGAGAGGTTGGTAATGTAGGCAATCAGCAGAGTAGTTGTGTTTTCAGACTGTTGGAAGACAGAAGCTTCAATTTACTGAAGGCACTGTAGATACCCATTACTGCAGACATCATTCAAACTCCAGAATGAATCCCTATAAAAGACTTCGTCATACTTATTCACCCAGCACTAGAAGTAAACAAACACCACAGCTGGCAGGTCATAGTTCGCAACCATGGCCATCCCACCAGACCACCAAACTTTTTCAGGTCAACATTTGTGTCCTCTATGTATTGCTCTCTGTCCATGGTGAAAATAGAGTTGCTGTTTGCGTCTGAAAAAAAATCATGTGAGTCATCGCTGTGCATCGCTCAACCACAAAAATACAAACAGATTTTGTTGCTCGGCGAGTTTGGTGAGGAGGCGGTCAGTAGATTTGCAGAGAGTCGAGCCTCTGCAGAAGGGCAACAAACTGTCAGATTTTGTTGTAGTTACTTAGTTCAAAGAGTAGTCTGTTGATTTATCAGTTGAATTTTTGCATTTTGGCTCTGTGGTTTCAACTTAAGAGACAATCAGAGGTTCGTCTTTGACATATTGACTTCATCCAGGTCTTCTGTTTTTTGATTTAGCAGCAGAGGAGGAAAGGAATTGCCTGGCAAGCATTTGGCCTTCATGTTACAGCGTTCGACATATTGAAACACCTGTTTTGATTTATTGTGTTTGGGTAGTTGGCAGTGGATGGATTCCAGCACCCAGCTTCTTGCACATGCGCTGCCAAGAAGACACACACGTCCACAATACAAATCTGTCTTATATACTTCTTGCACACACACAGAGGGACAAATAAACACCAAGAGTTACATATTTGTACATATTTGTACAGCCCAAAACACCCACCCAGACACACATTCACACGCCGTACTCCTTACAAGTTTTACAAATGACTTGGTCGAAAGATCAATCATGACTTTCTGGAAGTCTGTGTTAATGCCTTTCGTTTCTGAGCCTCCCCCCGCTGAGCACAGGCGCACTGGCACACAGAAAAAGAAACAGGAGAACAAGCTGGGAGGGAGAGAACAGCACAGTCCAACAGAGAGAAGTATGGTGACCATACGTCAGTCTGCCCTGAGATCACCTTTGACACCTGTCAGCATGCACCTGAATCAAGCCCCCTTTTCTCTGAACCCCAGTGCATTAAACTGAGAGAGCAAATGCTCTGCACAGCCTTTCTGGTGCTGTGCCAGAGTTCCTCTTTCTGCCGGCCTGCATCTATCTATCTGGTGTATAGACGAGAGTTAAAGAGGAGCAAATAGATACGCCATCTGGCAGTTGTCTGGCCTTAGCTGTCTGTGGGACATATGATGGATTCTATCGGGAAAAGACGCCAAAACACAAAATAGCTGAGGTCAGTGAGTAGGAAATCCCAAAAGTGGGAGAGGGCTGCAGATCTTTGTTGTCTGAATGTTGGAGAGGGTTCTTGTACTGTGGATTTGGATGCTATACTCTACAGCTTAGTGTCTTATATCACACTTTAAATCACAAGTAGTGTCACCTTTTCTATGGCTTTTATGCGTTATGCTGAAACCAGAGGCAGGAGGTAAAAGTACAAATACAAGACAAATGTTTACATATGTTTTTACAACAAAATAGGAGTGTATATGCAGTTTTTTTTAAAAAGCAGTTAAACCCACTAAAAATAGGCCATTGACCCCTTTCCCATTGTCTGTAGACAAGTTTGGTTTTCTGTCTTTTTTTCTGATATGCACTGGAAAGCCAAGACTCAACTGTTGTGTCCAGGAAAGAAGACACAAAGACATTTTAAAAAGTCTTTTCAGCTCTCGGTAGGGTTGTAGCATCTAACTGAATCTCTGTGGTTTTAGTGTGTCTCCTTTGTCTCTGTTTGTACTTTCAGGTATCTCCTTTATTCTACTGATTCACATTCTTCCACGCATCCTTTATGGTGGCATGGATTTTATGCAAGAAAGAATGTTGCCTTTTAAGAGAATGTCCTGAAAAAGAGAATTAAAGTATTTATTTGGAGCCTAACAGTGTGCAGTCTTTTCCCCTTTGTTTCCTCTATGGGTGTTAAGCAATAAATCCACTAGAGGGCACCACTGAGAGTTAAAAGTTACCCCAAAGAAGAAGGACAAGAGTCAAAAGTTTCCTGACAACGACAAACATGGCAACACTGAAGGAGGTTGTAATAATGTACCTTTTGAGAAAGGGTCAAAAGTGGAGGTAGTGTTGTAGAAGGCAGTGGTTTGTGTGGCCATTAAATACACAGCGACATGTGGATGGAGAATTCTTTAACTAACTCACGACAAACGTAATTTCCAAAACTTTTGGATTTTTTCAGCTTCTTTGTCATGTCCTGTGGTCATGTCTTGATTGACCTATTGGCTATGCTGCTACACTGCCTCCATGACTAATGGTGGTACTGCTCCATAAGCTTTCAGAAAACCTGCACAAATATGGATGAAGTGAATGCAGAGTATGGACAGAAGGGTCTGTCTGTATTGGTAAGAGTATCAAACATTTAGAACAAATGAGCCTAAAGACATAACAAGAAGAAACAGACATAAGAGGGAGGCTCAGCTGCAGAGAAAAGGTGAGTTTCAGTTAGCTTTGCACAGAAACTATTGATAGAAATGTCCTATTATTATAATGTCCAACATTTACACTTTGAGTACATGTCAGACTTTTTCATTTTTACTTGAGTAAAGAAGCTGAATCAGTACCTTTAACAGAATCTTTTTTAAACAAGCACCTGTATTTCTACTTGAGTAAAGAATGTGTGTACTTTGCCATCTCTGACTGAAACAATTCAGAGAGAAAAATCTGAATGTCTCATCTTTACCAGCTGGTATCACCTCCGCCCGTTCTGGTGGTTCATGGTTGTCGTCACGTTGACGCATGTATATGCTTTCCTAATTAGATGGTTGGGGGACCCAGACAACCGTTTGCCAAGGCCAGACGGGGTTCTTCCTTTTCCTGTGTGTCACAGAATGACATCACAGTCTGGGTGCTGGGGCACCCTATCATTGGTATGATCGGGCAGGACGTGATGTGTTCGGGGAGTGACTGAGCCAACCTCAGAGTCCTGTCACAGTCCCAGTCCACCACGCACACCAGGCTCAGGAGGAAGTAGCCCATGTGCCAAGGAAGTGTGGGCTGTGCCACTTCAATCCAGGAATTCTTATCATGTTGACTTTTCAAAAGGGATGCACCACACTGCGGTTTAGTCTGCAGCTGGGACAACAAAGTGATGAATGGAGCGGCTAGTGAGGAAGGGACATGCCCACACACTCACCTCCTCCTGCTCTCCTTCTCCCTTTACGCCCTCAGCCAATTCACACACACATACATACATACACACACCAGTCTCAAATCCTGTGGCAGCCATACGGGTGGAGAAATTTGCGAGCTGTGGGGCTCTGCAGAGCCACTCTCCAGGGCCGTGGCCATAAAACAAAAGCACTTGTAACATGAAAGAATTCCTGCAATTTACAAGAGGAAGTGGAACATCTGAGAGACGATGTTTGAATTCTCAGTGTGCTCTTCTGGGCGAAGTGTCAAAGCTCGGGTGGCTGATGTTTCCCCCCTTCCACCACCATTGCCGCCACCCGCCACCCCACAAGTCAAACCGCCTTCCATCCCACCATTATGCACTTCTTTCCATGCTAAATGTACTTCCTGTTCCCCATTATACCGCCATGTCTCAGTGACCAGTGAGACCTCAGTAAAACATGTCCACCCTGAGTGCAGGCACCCACCGCGCTCTGCTCTGGGGCCGTCGAGGGCTTCACTTTGAACCTGGCAGCTCCAGGGAACATTCCTGCCTTGAAAGGTTTATTTGGTTATCTCTCCAAATGTCCTGAGGTGAAATATACTGTTAAGTAAACTTAGCTGATACAAACCAGTTGTAGGCATGCAATAGTAAACAGATTGTAACCGCTCATGAAATGGTTGCTGCCTGCATTGGAGCAGTGTGCTGCACACTGTCTGCCTCCACCCTGCAATGTCAGATGCAGCAGGTTTTTCTCATAATGCACAAGAACTTTAGATGGACTTTTGCCTCAAGGCAGCACAGGGTCTGAACTTTTACAGGTTCTCTGGTTTTGTGTCTTTTTGTCTCAGCCTCTTTGTTCTTTTATGACAAGACTTCATATCTGAGGTGCAGACTCAAGTCACATGACAAATTATATAACTTTAGACTCGACATGGCTCGAGTCTTGAGCCAGGACTTGAGCCTTTTAGCTTAAAATTACTTGATACCATCCCCAAAGCCCAAAGATGAAAGAATATGTTAACATAATATAATGTTTGCCATGAATCGATGTTAACACTATTCACTCCAAGCAAGTCGGCAGTTAATTCCCCAAACTCACTTTGTTTGAACCGATTCAACAGCATCCCATCAAGCTGCAGGAGAGAACAATAAGGAACTCCAGTTGGAAAAAATGATTCACAAGATAATTTTGTTCACATACAAAAACTATGCGGTGGTCAACCAAAATGGAACCCAAAAAAAACTATGGGTCGAAAAGAGTCACAGTTTCTAAATTCAACATTTGAAATTGCACAAAGAACAGCAAGTCAAGGCTAATATTAATGAGACAGTGATGGTAATTGCATTACTGCAATACTGGTCATTTGATATGTACTGCAGGATTAAGCTTAGTACCGCCATCACCACAAATTTTATTTTGAAAGGTCAATCTCACGTTGAGATCAGCGCATGGATCTATCAGCACTGTCACACATGAGCCAGGAACACAGCCTCTGATTGGTTGACAGACGTCATTACAAACTGACCTCTGACTAACTGCCAGTGTCCCTGTACTTAGCATCAACAAATTTGGAAAAATATGGAATAAAAATGAAATCATCCTTGCCCCTAAAATGATGGAATTCGAGGCCTGGTTACATTAATTTTTTTAAATTTATTTTTACATTATGGCCTGGTAACATTAGGACTCCGAACTTGATTGCAAAGACCTGAACTTATTTGTGACGTGCAAAACAATGACTTGCTCCCACCTCTGTTGGATATACATTGCACAATTCCTAACAGTTCTAGAAATAATGGTTTTGTACTTTTAAAAGATGTGCAAAGGTACAGCCATTCTTTGCAAAACAGTGTGTAGTGAGTGTGTATCCTGCATGTGTTTGTGTGCATGTGTGTGTTTGCAGTTTTCCAGAATTTGGTCTGCATTCATGTGGATAATTATAACTTTATGGAGATTTTTTTCCCTCCCTTCCTTACGACCACATCTGCAGCAGAGGCAAATAGTAGAGGAAGGGTGGAGGCCAAACTTTTCTGCTTCTCTCTCTTTCTCCTTTCTCTGTTTCTGTCTCTTTCTCTCTGCTGTCTGCCTCCTCTTTCTTCTCTCTCTTTCTACCCCTCCTTCCTTCTGTCGCTCATCTTCCTCCCTGGCCCGGACCACCTACGTTTGGAGCCTTGGGTGGACCCAGAACCATTGCTATCAGCGCAAGTGTACTCAAACGTCCCATAATGACTTCCACTTAGAGCCAGTCCATAAACACTCTCAGATGCACAGAGACACACTCTCAGGGCTCGGGCAGGCCGGCTGCATGCTTTTCTCCTCCGCAGAGGCTGCAGTCACTTAGCTAGTTTCCTTAATTCCTTTCTTAATAGGAATCTGTTTGTTTGTTTGTGCATGGGTTCAGTGCTGTTTATTTGGCTGCCTGTTTTATGACATCTAGCAAAGTCCTTCGAGCCACCCTAGGAGCTGTGCTAACCTCATGTGTGTGTGGCAGCATTCACATATTAAACTTGAAGCTTTTTACAGTAACTCGTTGAGTTTTCCGGCAGTGGTTAGACCTGCGGTGAGGCTACCTCCACGAAGATTTACCCATCAGAACGGCTTCATGACTTTTGTGCGATCCCCAAAGCAAGTCCCACGCCTGCGGACGATGATGTCACGCCATATTGCGTAATTATGTTTTGCTTTATGTTAAATACCATAAAACTCATGTACACTGCGAGGGTGGAGCTGACATATTCCTTTAACTCACTGAATGACCTCAAGCTAATTTAACTGCAGGGCAACGCTGTGATTGGTTTAGAACAACCCTGAAGAAGATGATTAAAAATGTCAGTTTGTTCTGTGTTATTTGTTTGTGTTCGCACTGATGTCACTTTTAATCTGCACGAGCATTAAACTGAAGAATGAATAGTAAACAATTAACATATTCAGACAGTTATGCCATTATGTGATCAGCACTTAGCGGAGGAGTAGTTTTGGAAATAGTTTCTATCGGTTATAATACGATCTTACTTGCCACGATAATTGCTCAGATTTGGGAATGCAGTGACGTTTGCATAAAAGAAGCCAGATGGGGCAAGAAACACAAGCAGTTAGAAGATCATAAGGCTTTTAAATAAAGCCCCAGCTTAGCCTTGATGTCTTTGAAAGAGAAAGTAAATGTGAATTATAAAATTATTGCCCAAGATGTCTGGTGGGAAAAAGAGCTACAGTGAGAATGTTTTGCAATATAATATTAAAATATATAACATTTTAAAAGTACTGGCTGTTAATTATTAGGTTTATGGAAAGTTAGTATTTGTTTGAGTAATTGGTAATTGTAATCGCTGAGAAATTATGTTCATTTTGACAATTTAATGACTTTTTGACTAGAGTTGCTGGCTTTTAAGATGTATTAAACATTAGACTTGTTGCTTTACACAGAATTGAAGTCAGTAAATGTGAAAAGAAAAGAGTGTTGCTAGAGCGCAATCAGATTATAGCTGGACGTCCAACTTTGCCCCACTTTATTTGCCATAGTTTCTGCTGTGTTCCTGTGCAACAAGGAATTATTAACCACATTTTGGGTTTACCTCCGTATGAAATGGTTAAAAAATAAACCGGCCCAACTGGCTGTATAGACTGATCTGTATGAGATAAAATTTCACCTTAAATCTATCACAGTCGGTGTAATGTGTGATAATGTGTGAGGCCCTGCTCACATGCATGTGCATGAGTCACAGACACGCACGTATTCTAGTTCTACTGCATTACTGCACACGTAATCTCTGTGCAATAATTTTTTTTATATACTACGAGTTTTTTAAAATAGTACAAGCAACACAGCTTGTGATTTCCCTCTCTCCAGATGAGTAAGTGTCTATTTATTCAGAAATAAAGTAATTTTCTTCAGTCAGTCTTGTTTCTATATAGTTGGAGGACAGTTTATTTACTTGAAATTCCCAACAGGTCATTGTTTTCCTTACAAACCATTACAACCAGAATATCAATTTTGATGATATTCCTATAAAAAGGGCCGCTGTGGAACATATAGGATGTGCTTCTCTCATCCTCCCTGTTGATGAGAGAAAACAGAAACTTTAAGGATGTCAGCACTGATTTTTAACCAGATAAAATATGCTGGAGGTGAAGCAAGTGCGTGAAACTTCGCTAAAATAGAACCGGGGCGAGTTTGTTATCAAACAAGCGACACGTAGCTCAGCCAGTTTACTGATGCACAGACATCCTTGTTTAAAAAAACAATTAAGGAATCAGCTGTTTTGTCTTTTGTTTGCTGGCTTGCTCACATCACTTCCAGTTAAGGACTGCTATCACAGTAAAGTAGTCCAGTATGCATGCTCTGGGTCTGAGGTATATTCACTTTGATTTTCATCCTGTTTATGTCAGGCACGAGACCCTATAGAGGTGTGAGGCCCTATGTGGGCACACTCCTGCAACAGCCCATGCAACGATTCCGGCAATTACTGCAGGTTATACATAGGTTTTATAGAAGCTTTCCAAGGTTTCGCAAAAAAAAAAATCATGAATCACCATAACCATGAGAGGTTGTAGAACATACAATCAGGCTGATGGGTCTGGTAGTATGCGAGATTAGCTGCGGACAAGCTGCAGGTCACTCACACACTCCTGGTGGAGATAATAATATGAGAAATACGGAATATCACCAGACTTATCCTTTGAGGAAGTCATACATTAGCACCGAAGCAGACAACATCTCTCGTGTGATACACCATCCTGACACCTGTAGACACTAACTTGAACTTGATCGTGACAGAGGAATGTCAGAGAAGTCCAGTGACACCATCTGTATCACAACACCTGGAGTTTATCTACCAGCGAGATAAAGGCAAATATTCACACATCTTTCTGCGCAAAACCTCCTAAACACATCACACACTCCCTGTTGTCAGAGATTAGGTGGACTATCTGCTGCCTGCTCTGACAGGATAAGACAGATAGGCCTTTGGAAATGACATTTTTGCCAGCAGACTGTAGAGACCGTTACGTGACAAGAGAGCATCTCCTGACGGTAGGGGAAAAGAGGAGAGTAGATTGAGATCAGACTCTCAACCGCTCTGCTCACATCTTCTATCAATGTTGACATTTCAGAGTGTTTTATATCATGTCAGAATGTGGTTTTGAAAATGTGCCACTGACATTGGGTTCTGAAGCCGAGCTGTGGAAAACAGATTTCAATGTGTCTCATGTTTTTTCGGCTGTTTAGGATTTCCAAACCAAACATGAATAGACCCTGATATTCTATATAAATGACAAGCATGTGCATGTGCTCATATTCACATACAAACCCAGAAATGAATCAAAGACAGTGAGATAAAAACATCCAATAGCTGCTTTCATCTGGTTTGTTTAGAATTTTTCCATCTCGTGTATATCCCTCCAGCAAAACTATGCATCTTGTTTTGCAATCAGCTCTGCTTTAATCTGTTTGGGACATTGTCTCCCTTTCTATCAGTACACAGGTGAGTTATCGCTGCAGCTCTGCATCCTGCCAAGCGTGGGGTTTCACAGCTCAGGGGCCACTATCTGCACTCGCACTGAGCAGCTATCTTCACATGTGGGCCAGACATGTCCACAGCTGACAGGATCAGACACAGCGCTGTAAGCCCTGCCATGATATGCCTGCTCTGAGGTGATGTTGCAAACCTCAAGAGATTACAGATGAATCAAGATATCAAACATGCAATGGGGCAGGTGGTGTTATTCTGAGGCAGGGGAAAATGAAAATGAGATGATTTGCTTTGAATCGGAACAATATTTGTGTTTTCTGAGTAACAGGGAAAATATGCTTTTACTTAATGCTTGGTTTAAAACCCCAGAGCTGGAATTTAAAATATCCTGTGAAGACCAAACATGAGCTGATAAAATCAGTAAACCTAAAACATGTTAATCAGAGAAATGTACTTATAAGCTTAGTTGAAGGGCATCATAATTCTGCCTGCATGGCATTCTTGGCAAACTAGTGATCTTGGTAGTGCGCCATATGACGGAAATAACGTTTTCAATCTGTCTGGGTACAGAGTTCCCTGTCACCTACTGTAGTCAACTGCCAAATAAAGCTTAAGGGTTCATTCTTGACCTTTGAAATAGCATTTTGACACTGACTTTCCCACTTGTTTTCTCTAAAGTTTTCAGCTGCATATTATGGCCTTCTTCAGTGGAGCGAGACGGTTTGTTGTTATCACATGACCTAAAGATGGAAAAACAGTCACTTGATTGGAATTGTTCCATCTGATGAAGAAAGATGTCCTTGTGACGAGAATCAAAATGAAAAAAATGCAGTTTATGAAATTCAGGAAGGATACTAAAAGACAATATCCACCACAGCCACAGCTTGTTCACTCTGCTGCCATCTGGCAAGAGATACATAAGTATCTGCTGCCGTATCATTAGACTTACCTCAGGCTGCGAGCCTGCTTAATTCAATCTCAGCACCCCTTTGTGAAAAATTGTTTTATATGTATTACAAATTTTTGTATAGTTTTTGTTTTGACAGTAAACGACAACTACCATCTTGTTACAACACTTTCACACACCCACTTCAAACTATTATCCTGTGGGTACCCCTCTAATACAGGGCTCCGTGGTCATGCTATCAATAATAAATATGCAATACCTGGGGAGACCTTAAAAATGACTTGAGTAGGTTTAGGAACCAAACTACTTGGGTAAGATGAGGAAAAGATCAGCTGACTTTGACCGCACATTAAAACATAAAGCAAGACAAGCACCTCCAGAAATAATGCTACTAGGGTAACTGGAGCATGATAGGGGCACTGGGAGCTAGAAACGATCAATAAATAACCTTGTAACCTTGAAATCTTCATCAGTAAGTCTTCCTCTGCCCTAATCATAGATGAAATGCCCTTAACAGTGGCACTGAACCTGTTTTTTATCCTATAAATGTGTCATGGATCCGGTATGATAAATACAGAAACCTGTCTTCATTTAAAAACACCTTGCTACCGTGAGACTTCAATGGTATGTAACAGTGGCTTCCCTCTCAAGGTCACGCAGAGTTCCTCAGAGGGTGAGTCAATTACAATTGCAAGTGAGTCAATTAGTGTTTGTGACTCACTTTGTAGGCCCATTTTCTCTCTGAGTCACCAAGACGAGCCACTGCGTTTCCCGCAACACAAAGAGACTTTCTCGTTTTTTGTTTTTTTTAGGTACCCACTGTTTGGACAGAATATCTGCCTTAATTGACCCCACTTTGATGTTCCCAGTTAAAGGTTCTGCCTGTGTTGTATCACTCAGCAGGCAACATGAACTAATGACAATCTCAGCTACTCACTCCTGAATGGTTTGCTGGGGGGGTGATGGTATGGTCTCTGGTGAAGTGTTTCTCCTAATATAAGTGGTACCCCCTTTTTTTAAATCCTGTTATATCCTAAAGCCACAGCCACAAAATAGCATTAATTGGATGAGTACTACAGGGGCTGTAAGTGAGTAAGTAAACAGTCACTGAGGCCACATCCACCTCAAGGTGGATAAATCTGGGAACCTCATTTACAAGAGAAAATGACTCCCAACCAAACCACCATTTTTGAGTCATTTTTGAAAAGTTCTCTGCCCAAACTTAAATACCAAAACAACAGTGAGACAGCTAAATCTCTTCTTGTATTTCAGTTGGAAAAAAAAATGTGCTGCAGCAATTCAGGCACTTTCAGGGAGCAAGGGGTTACCATTTCATCTGTGGTATGGCTAGGGCTGACTACCAAACCTTGATACCTTTAAGGTACCAAATTGCTTCAGTCCTATAGAATAATGAAAAGTACCTCATCATTTGATATCAAATTTCAATATCTAAGAAGTAAATCTCATCAGTGAGCAAATAATCATGCAGCTTGCTTGTATAAAGATCTAATAATGCTGTTGATTGGCTGTCACAGAGAGTGGATGGATATCATTCTTTTTTTTACCACAAGCTATTTAACTGCACAGATAACTAAGCAAACTTTGTGCTGCTTGTTAGCTTGCCAGTGTAGCTAACCTGTTAGCTCGTTGGTGAGTCTGTTCATTGTCCACTCAGATGGACATCCTCTCCTCGCCACCACAGGGATACGTAGCCTGAGTCAAGGGGGAGAGCATCTCTCACAGCAAGAATCTCAGATGTCTCACTCTGCCGCTATTTCCTAGTTCCACTAACAACACCCATACAGTCATTTCCTTCTTCTTCTTCTTCTTTGGATGAAGCAGACAAGATGTCACAACGGTGTATTGCTGCCATCAATGTTCCTGCCAGTTATTTATATATTTATATAGTCCAGTAATGTACAGATATCTCTTTAGTTCCCTCACTTTAGTCCACTATATAGTTTCATTCTACTGTAATGTGTAATGTAATTTTTGGAAGTAGATTTTATAAAATTGGTAGCAAAGAAAGTGTTGTTCAGGAACAAGTATTGAAGTCAGAGTATGCTCTTCACTGCTACTGAAGATCCTAAGATGAACACTTTCTACAGGCGTGTTGACACTGGTGCTCTGTACGTTAGATGGGCTGCAGGAGGGTGCATCTTCTCCACACTACAGATTGCTATGCACTTTAATCTCCTCATGTTGCCAAATAAAGCAGGTCGTAGCTTGAATAGTAGTAATATTGCATGATAAATGTAGCAAGTAGCTAACAATACCGTAAACATTATTTATCGAGCCAGACTGGATAATCAAACTTAATCAAATTTTGTATCATTTAGGAAACTCCAGTAAAATTAGCTCCAGCATTGTTTTCCTCTGTGTGGTTTCTGCTGTTGCCGTGGTTACATGGTGAAGTTGAAAAAAGTTGAACCATCATCAGCTCAGACAGCAGCCACCGCCATCATGTTTACTTTCTGTCAGCAACCACTTGCTGACTGAAAGTTCCTTTATCTGGACGAGACCGAGATGACATGGCCCGGTTAATGCCGCTTGGTATCCGCACATTAGAAATCACCTGAAAATCCCTTTCTTGTGAGTGCGTTTCGGTATTTCCAAACACAGTTTATGTGTCCTCACTGACATATTTTTCAACTGAACGAGAAACTTAATCTAACCTTTTAGAAAAACTCATTCATTGGGTGTGAAAAATGGCTGCCTGATGTGACTGGAAGGCCAAATCGTGGAGGAAAACATGAGTTTTCAAATTTACTCCGCTTACATAGACTGTGGTCTGAGTCATCTGTGTTTGTACCCCCACACACTTAACTCTGCCCCCTTTATGCACCTCTATCTCTGGGGTGCTGAGAGCAGAGATTTTGGTTCCATCATCACAGGCTGAGTGGCTGCAGACAGGAAGAACCGGCCCATCTGCTCAAGTAGTTTGCTGCTGCTGCTGCTGCTGACTATGGAGGATGTGAGTGTTTTTGAGTGCTGTTTTTGTTATTTAACATTAATAACAGTCTGCTTTTCAGTTCAGTTCAGTTCAGTTCAGTGCTTTATTGACATGATAAAATGGACAACATGCATATGCACACACAGGGGGTGAACACAAAATCATCACCACCTGTACAATCTAATGCAAAACACCACAGTACCCCCCTTTGTGCAGCATATGATATTGATAGTCTGTCTCTATGGTAACTTTTGAGGCCAAAGTCTGCTTTTGTATAGGGTTGCATTATATATGTAACACTATTCAGTTCACTAAAATCTTTAGGTTAGTGAAATAAACACAATTTGTTAGAAACAAGTAATCTTAAATGTATCGTTGCAGAATAAACTGACTCTAACGTAAGACAAGTATATTTTAGAACAGCCACGCTACATACCCCAACACCACAATGGACACACACGCATACACACTCAACACACACATACATAGACTTCAAAGGAAGCAGAAATTATAGCCTGCATACTAACTGGGGCCTGGCACACTCTCCTTGGCTCTCTCCTTGGCTCTCCTTCATCTGAAATAAATACACCCGCAAATACAAAACAGGCAAATACAAAACCAATGAAACACATGTTTTCATCACAGTCCAAAGCCATTGTTTTTCCTTTCATATCTGAAGCAGAGGGTGGTATTTTAAAAAAAAAAAGATTCAGGTGGATTCTTGTGTGGTTGTAGCACACACAACCATTTCTCTATTGAGAACACCATTCTCACAAATACATACTTTTTGTGTTTTTTATTTATAAATTAGGTAAAGATAATAATTTAGGTAATTTTGTGATCCTAAAAATACACAAATGCAAATATTATTCATATACACTCAACAAAAAGACTTCTTGTGCACACAAAATGTGTATTTCTCTCAAATTCTGCTCACACAGTTTTAAAAATTTGTGTTAGTGAGCACTCCTCCTTTGCCAAGATAATGCATCCACCTGACTGGCGTGCTGCAGCAATTCTTTTCTTACAACCTTGGTGAACATAATAACTCATTTCTACAGCAACGTGTTTTTAAATGACAGCCTTGAAGAGCTTCAGTCTTCAGCTTCAGATCCTCAACAGACATATGTTCAAATAGAAAAACACTGACACTTAAACAGAGTAACTCCAGAGAAACAACTGCTGGAACATTTTGATCACAAACAAGAGTTACAATATCAATTTTCATGTGTTGCAATAACACCATTATTGCACAAATGTGCCTTGAAGTGGCCACAATAAAAAACAATAAAAATGTTAGCTGTTGTTCTGTGTAGCTTAACTTAGCGGTTGGTCTGTGTCCCTAACATCAGTGATTGGTCTGTGTAGCTAATGTAAGCGGTTTAAATATTTATTTAAATTAGATGTTGAGTTCTGGACTTCTTCTGTGGACTCAATAGCTTTATTTCTCTCAAGTTTTGTTCACAAATTTGTTATGATCTGAGCATTTCTCCTTTGATGAGATAATCCATTCACCTGACAAGTGTGGCATATAGAGATATTGATAAAATGATTATTGCACAGATGTTTCTTGGACTGGTCACAATGACAGGCCGCTCTAAATGTTAGTGATTGGTCTGCATAGCTAACGTTAGCAACTGGTCTATGTAGCTTAAGTTAGCGATTGTGATTGCAATCTGTGCAGCTAATGTTAAAGTGTAGCTAAGCTAAAGTGTAGCTAACCTAAACTGTTGGGCTGTATAGCTAATGTAGTTGGTCTGTTCAGCTAGGATTGGTCTGTGTAGCTAAAGTTAGTGGTTGGTTTGTTTAGCCAACGTTAGTGGTTGGTCTTATCAATAAATGTTGTTGTTGTTCCCCTTTTTTGATTTAAAGATAAAATAATGTTGAAATTTCCACCCAGTGAATCATATTCTCACTAGAGGCCATGATAATGAACTGAACTGTAAGATTAACTGGTTTCACTCAGACAAGAGTGGTGTTGTGAGACTCGTTAAGTACTGTAATGTGTGCGTACTGCACATTTTAGGAAATCATTCTCTAACATATATTTTAAACTGTAATCTGATTATGTCTCTTTTCATGTAACCTATAAACCTTTTTTGTATCCTAATAATATAATCCCGTTGCATGTGATCCATTACTCCCCTAGCCTGCATAAACATTAATGCTGTGCTTGGATAAATGTTAAGATAGCCACATGTGTCGATGAGAAGATGTTCCTTCACTCAGTGCCAATCCTGCATGTTGGATAGCAGATAACGGCCTGTGAGGGTTCAGAATGTTAACAACTTCACCCTCACAGCCTCTTTTCCCACCACTCTGCTACAAAGCGCTACTATCTCGTTTCGGTTCTTAAAATTTGATGGAGTGATCGTTCCACTTTGGCTCTTGTCAGATAGGAGGCAATATATGGGCATCATATTTCCAAGGATCGTCACAATATATTTCTCCCTGGAGGCAAAGTTAAACAAAACCATTCCAGGGATTCCTGCGCTCTGAGTATTATCTCCTGTTTAGACCACCGTCCATGAGTGCAAAAAGGAGGCAACCTGCGAGCTTTAAAACATGGGGTCTAAGCATTTAGAGTTGCGCAAACTGTTTTTGACGTGTCAAGCAAAAACCCTTAACAACTGCAAGGACGGTATGTTTTTTAGTGCGGTGGGTTTATAAAGTACATCTGCTTTCTTTGTTTAGAGAGAAATGTTCTCTCTCATCTTTTTCTTCCGCTATAAATCAGAGACCACAATGGCACAGAGAATAAAAGTCAGGGACGGCAAAGCTCTGTTGTACATCTCACTAGCGAAAGCAAAGCCTGTGTTTATGCTTTCATACATTTGTTTGTGCTGACTCCTTGTCTTTCTGTCTGTCAGTCTTGGCTATCCATCATTTAAAATGTCTTTATTTTCAACACTTGGCATGCTGCTTGTTTCAGGAAGTACACAGAGCAGGGATGAAGGGGAACTGCATGTTCCTGTTAGTATATATGATTAAATTCATCCTCCTTGTTAACTAAATGTTTGAGAGAAATTGTGGTGGATATCATCAATTTACCCTTCGTCATTCTTCCTCTGTGACTTTGAACAGCTTGCCCACCGCCTGATTGGTATTAAAGCTGTGGAAAGATTGGGTAAGCTATTATTTTGGTAGTTTCTCTCTGCCCCACTCTCTCTCACACACGATGCTGGTTTCAGAATAGTTTCTCTTACAACTATTTTCAATAACCAAGTCTGTTCCAAACACACACACAAAGAGCCAGCTGGATGAGGCCCACCCCGCAGCCTGATCTTGTTAGCAGTGCGGTGCAGAGCACAGCCACACCTCCGAAGAAATGAAAGAAAAGATGGGACAGAGAGAGTACAGTGCTCCGGGTTCGACCCCTCGTCCCTCTCACATTATCTCGAGATGTGGACCAGAGGTCCATGGTTGTTTCGCCTGCCTGATGCCCAGCCATGGTGCTCTGAAGGTCCCCCTATGATCAGAGTCATGACAGTCGTTCATTCTTCCACATGTGTGGGCACAAACAGATGCACGCCTGGATGCATCCACACAGAGCGTCTGTCTGAGTCAATGTCTTCATCATTCAACATTATAACAGCCAACATTGTGTGAGACAGTGAGAGTTATGTATCCGCGTTTACTGAAAAACAGGCGATTCACAGAAAGCACGAAACAAGCCCTTTTAAGTGTATAAATTGGTTGTTTTTCATCACTGATTTCCAAAACAATCCATATGAGTGTTTTCTGATCTGGCGCCACTATCAGCAGGGGAGAAATTGTCCTCATCTTCCAAAACAACTTATATGAATGGTACAAAAACAGTTCATGTGAGGTTATCTCAGCTGCCATTCCTATGATCATGGGTTGATTAAGGTCCGGGGCAACTAAAGCTACTTGTTTGAGATTAGGAAAATGTTGTGGTCATGATTAAAAGAGTGCAATGTTGCTTGCCGGTAGGAGAAGGGATGTGAACCCTGTTGTCAAAGTCCAAAACACTGTATGACAAACACAACATGCACTGTCAGGGTGTGACACGTATCAAAACATCATGCTTTTTATGTAAGCCCACACACCAGTGGTGACTTTATGAGTCATTATTGGCCACTTTCTGGTTTCACAGATGCAATTCTACCAGAACTGCTCTCCAGATTCTTATATGGCAACTACCATATCTTGACTGCTTCTGTCTGCGTGGCAGGTCCGATGTCTGTGCAAGAAGTGTCTACAATGTGTGTTGTCCATTGGACACCTGTAACACTTGAACGAAATGATGGCTATTACAATCATTATTTTCATAACTCGGGCCACTGATTCTAATCGTTATGATAAAACTGTTCTCGCCAAAGCAATTGCTGAGATCTTGGAACACAGTAACAATGCTAAAAAAAAAAAAAAGAACGTATCATACAGATTGTAAACAAGCAGGGGACGGGCTGTTCCCACTGGGCTGAAAACCCATTTCTCTGAAGCCCCCATGTCCAAAAACATGCACTTTCTCTTATTTGACTTTTGTTAGGTGACCTTCATCGTCATGGTGACAGTAGTCAAATTACTTTTTTCATCATAGTCATAGTAAGTTGTTTACAGGTTTTACAATGACCTGGACGAATGAGAACATTCACGGACATCATAGTCATAGTTTGGTTAGGTTTAGGTGACAAAAATACTCGGTTAGGTTTAGAAATGGTTTGTGTTAAAATAAGTATGTTATGCATGTAAGTTAAGTTACTTTAGGTACATCAAAGTAAGTTAAATACGTTACGTAAGATACACCAAGCTGGTCTTTTTGGAGCAATGGGTGTTTGATTTTTGGGACAATGGGCAATATTGGACAAATGGGCTTTTGGTGAAATGGGACATTTTGGAATAATTGGCTGTTGGAACGATGGCATGGCATCTGCAATCCAACTGTTAAGCTACATTTGATACAACTTCATTTGAAGGAAAAAGTGAAAGTGAGTGCCACCTGCAGTGTTGCAAATATTTACTCCACACGAAATCACCACACAAGTATTTCATTATAAGCTTAACCAGACAGTCTGTGCGGAAATTCTCATTGTCATCATAACCACAGAACTGATGGGCCTTACAACAATAAAACCAAAGTTGCAGTAAACCATAGTTTTTCTTCAAGAGGTCATATGAACTTTATAATGCAATTTTTGCCTTTGCTTCTGAGAGAGAAGTCATTATTTACACAGCCACAAGAGGACGCTCATTAGAAAATCATAAACAGAGTTTGAACAAAACAACCAATGCCGTTGAAGTTTTTTTTTTTTTCTGGTGAGGAGAGTCTCAAAGCACACATGTGTAACTACAATTTACAGAAATCTGATTTAGATTAGGCTGCACTAATGCATGCAGGTTACAGTGGAACGGAGCGGAGCAACATATTGCCTGGGTGGGGGGTGGGGGGGTAGAGAGTGATGGAGGTAGAGTGTGTAACTGTGTGTGTGTGTGTGTGTGTGTGTGTGTGTGTGTGTGTGTGTGTGTGTGTGTGTGTGGGGGGTGGTTGGGGCTGAGCTCACAGCTGGGAGAATGGTGTGCTAACCCTGCCAAAGCCTCAGCACATGACTCCCACCACTTGTCAAAATCACCATGTGTGCAATAATGTGATTACAGTCTGGTTACTATTATGATTTAAAACAACAGCTTGTGCGGAATGGAAGAAACGCACTGCCCCACAGAATATGTCTGTGTGTGTGTGTGTGTGTGTGTGTGTGTGTGTGTGTGTGTGTGTGTGTGTAAGAGAGGGGCTGGAAGGGGGCAATATGGGTAACAGGAGTAGGGAGGGAGTGCATTGGATTTGTGCCCCGGCACCCTCCCTTTCTTTCTCCCATCTATGCCCTGCAGGGGGACACTGGGTGGGGGTTTCAGGGTGACTGTCTGGGTCTTGTCATGGATTTACAAGTCGGGGGAACGCTTTATGTCATTTTCTCCCCCCTCTGTAGCCCCTTACACCATCCACAGCCTCCCCCCTCCTTTCATTCCAGGTTACACAATCACTGCACTGCACACAAGGGGTTGTCATCACAGGTGCAGCCGAGATTGGCCAGGATAAAGGAACGCTTCCAGCTCAAGATGTTTTTCCCCTCTCTTTTCTTTTTTCCTCCACCAGCTCCTTTCTTGTTTTCCCTTTTCTTCTCATGTCCTCTAATTCTTTCTTTTGCTCATATTTGTTGCACACTCTTCACTTACATTTCTTCACACTGGCCCATTTCCTTTTATCTTCTCTGGCCGTTTTAAAATGGAAAAACAGGTCACTAAAGCCACCTCACAAAACAATATGTAATCAAAAGAGGAGGGAAAAACACAGGAATTATAACAGCATAAACAATAGGAAAGACAAGAACTTCAAAATATCACAGGAAACAAATATACTAAAACCCAAAACCTGAAACTGACAACTGAGGAGGGAGATACAAGACTAAATACACTGGGTAGCTAATTAAGGGCAGGTGAAAACAATCTGTAATCAAAAAGGAGGGAAAACACAGGAAGTAGGACAGCGGAAACGAGAAAAAAGACAAAAACTTCAAAATAAAACAAGTAAACTGAAACCTAAAACCCAAACTGACAACTAAGGAAGGAAAGACACGAGACTAAATACACAACACCATGACAAAAATATCTCTGAAAACATTTTAGATGAGAAATAGGCAATGTTGTCACAGAATATTGATCCATATTTGATCAAGTTTAACAGTTTGATCTGAGTTTCAGGAGGTTCTGTTGGAAACCGAACACACAGCAGCAGCCATCTGGTTGGGATCTTTCTCGTATTATAGCTAAACAGTGCACTAAATTGTGTTTCTAAAACATTTTAGGTGAGAGATACACAATTCAGTAACAGAAAATTGATTCATTTCCGATCTGACTGTCTAGTTTGGCAGTCTGATGCCTGGTGCTTTTCGTTTTTCCGAAGTCTTTGCTCTCCTTTCTCATTTTCTCTTCTCTTTTCATGTCCTCTGATCCTTTCTTTTACTCATATTTGTTGGACACTTTTTTCTTGTGTTACCTCCACACTGGTCCATTTCCTTCTCTGTATATCTCATTCTGTAAGCGGGCTATTTTAAAATGGAAAAACAAGTCACTATTACCACCACACAGGGTTTGTCCTTTGCCTTGATTCAAACAGGATTTTGTCCCCTCCAACTACCCCGTCCAGCCAGGAACCCAGCCCAAACTCTCACTCATATACGCCTCTTGACGGTGCCTGCCCCTTGGCTCACTTCTGTGGAATAGTCAGGCAGCCAGCAGAGCAAAGGTGTGAGATCACCAATTTGCCAAAATCGTGAATATGTGTCTGTTTGTAATTACGCAGAAAAGGTCTTCCAGCCTCTCCGCCACAGAGAATGGTGAGCCTCCTTTTTGGTGGTACAGCCTTGGCCGCAGGGCCAGATGGAAAAGGGAGAGGGAGGGATGGAGGAAAGGGAGGGAACGAAGGGAGGAATGTAAACTGTAACCAGGCAGCCCAGCATGTTAGAAGCTGGACCCAATCCACACGATGCCAGCCGGGCATGAAGGCAGCTCTAACGATTCCCTCCTGGGCATCTGGAAGTGGGAGAGACAGAATGAGTGAGGCCCAGGCCCGCAATGCCACCCATCTCGGAGCTCAGCTAAGGAAAACAAACGCCAGCGGTCACAGAGAGGGGATTTCCGGTTAGAGTCACCTAATACCTCCCTGGAATCTCAGAGGTTTGGAATCCAGAGTTGTGGAAGAGCCCAGGCTGCCATAAGCCACACAGCAGCGATGTAATTCCACTTTTTAAGTTTCACCCCTTCGTATTAGACTCTGCCGGCTTAGCATCAAGCTCCATATCCCTCCTTTCTCTGCCGGCTTAGCTCAGATGAAGGAAATAACAGTGGATTTCACTGACAAGAATAGAAAGATCAAGTGAGTTATCCAGTTTTACAAATCAGCAAAATCCCAAAGCATATGACTTCCTCAGTTCTCATTTTAAGTCATACTTTTCCCACGATTGATCCTCATTTATAACAAGTTCGGGCATTCTTTTTGTCAACCCCAGGCCAGATACAGGAATTTAAAGCAGGCACTTGGCACAGCCTGCCCTAGACTGGGACATGGTGCGCAGGAGGTCAGGTGCAGGATCTCCGCCCTCAATCCCGGGGACAGGATGTGTTTGATGTGTGTGAGACCCAAGTGTGAACCAGCGGTGACATCACCAACTGGTGTGTGGACTACCGTTTTGAATCCTCAAACCTGGCACTAAGGGGATTGCCATCTTGCAACCAGAGCATGTGTGGTAGCAACAAGAGCTGGAGCTGGCAGGTGACTATTCTGACTTACCCGATGTGCACTGTGGGTATAAGCCTGCCATTAGTTGCTTGTTTTAGTCAGCATCAAGGCGTCTGCTATCTGTGTTTTTTCAGAGTCATCCTACATGTAAAACAAACAAATTTACCTTTTGAAGAGATTTAGACATTTAAAGCCAGTGTTCACCTCCTGAATGTAAATGTTCCATCAAAACAATTTCCCCTCTAATGTTATTTTGCAGGAGCACGTCACTGCATCCTGGTCTAAGCGGCGACAAAGACTATTGTAATTGGTTCAGAGAAATACATACGAGCCAAAGTGGTCCTTTTTCTCCCATAGCAAAATGGTGTGTGTGGAGCCAGATCTTTCTCCAGTGCCGAGTGCTATGGAGATGGGTCTGGCTATATGAGGTTAGTGGGTGACATACTGTAAAATTCGGCAGTACTTTGTTTTGGCTCATCCGTTCAGCAGCAAATAATGGTGGTCTGCCTGGCTAGAGTTTCTCATACTACAACTAAATAGTAAAATTATCATGGCAAGTGAGGACGCAAATGTAGAGAGAAGGAACACTGAATGCAGATCAAAGTGATTAAATTAAAGACAAAGTCAAAAAGGAAAAGCTTGCATAGACGAGATGAGAAAATTTCTGAAGCGAAACAAATCCAACTCAACAAGGAACACTGGGAAAAACAGGCTAGGACACTTGACTTGAGAAGCTCCATCCACTCTATAATCTGCAGTCTATGGTGAGACCTGAGGTAACCAGGTGGCGTAGTTGCCGCTCATAAGCAGAATCGTTCAGTAACCCTGGTAGCGAGGCCCCTTATCCGAGGCCTTGCCTTAATTCTTTCACCAACTCCTTTTTCACAACAGATGTTGTTAGACAGACAAAACCCAGGCTCCTAATAGAAATAGTTTCAAAAACTCCCTGTTGGCTTTTTAGGGAGAGAACCGATTGCAAGGCATGTGTAAGGTCGTGTGTGCTATGGGTTTTGGTCCAATTGGTTTTATGGCCTCTTTTGTGTCTTGTGATGAAACATCTGTGCGGACGGTCTACAGTTGAGAGCACTGGGTGCATACATGTCTCGTGTGTACGAGGTGCGGCCCAAGCTGTTTACATCTTGGACCGAGTCTGTGCTGTGTTTTCACCAGAGTGGTACATGTCCTGTGAGCACTCCAGCCTCTCTCATTTCTATAAGCACTTTAGTCAGGGGTTTGTGTGCTCTGGGGACCCTGTGATGAGACAGCTGTGCAAAAGAGCGTGTGTGCACATACAAAAAAAGTGTGTATGTGTGAGCAGGCCGCCTTGGTGCTGCTCGTAGCCCATGTGACCCTTTGCCCCGACGCCGCAGGACGGTGTGAACGAGCGAGGTCACCATGCGCTGCGGCCTGATGGGAGTTGAGGCATCTGTCTCAGCCGTGATGAATAGCAAGCACCTGCACAACTCACGGAAAGCAGTGAGATTGAGAGATGGAGAGGAGGGGAGGAAAGAGAGTGAGTGTCCAGCAGCTCCAAAATTGGCAACAAGAGACCTCACCTGCTGCAAGAAATGGAGCAATGAAAGACAACGCCTCCCCTCCTGCCTCCCTGAGAGCTCCAGCACCCCCTCACTACCAATACCACTACACAAAATACAGTGGTGCACTCAGGCTGTCTGAGGGGCAGGGGCGAAGAAAATAAAAAGGGCACCAGCAGAATGCAGCAGGGTACCAGCATGCCCAAAGTTGTATTTATGGTGAAACAGTACCAATTCTTGGTTTACATTGTTTTATTATGTGACTTTAAGTCCAACAACTACTGAACCTCTGTCATGAAACACAGGGAAGTTTTTAACCATTTAAAGGCACATAGAGGCCAAAAAACATGAATTTTCTTGCATTTAGGGACAGCCTATATGAGACTGTAACATGTTGTCTCCACTTGGAGATCACCCCAGATGTTTTGTCCACTGGAAGGGCACCCCAGAGGACACTTTAACATGTTTTGTCCATCGGAAGGGGACCTCAGAAGGCCCTTTATCTTGTTTTGCCCACTGGAGGGACACACCAGTGAGCACTTTATCATGCTTTGTCCACTGAAAGGGCACCCCAGCGGGCACTTTATCACATTTTGTTCAATGGAAGGGTGCTTTAGAGGGCACTTTATCATGTTTTGTCCACCAGAAAGGGCACCCTGAAGAAGACTTCATCACTTTTTATGTGCCATGGGGCATTCAAGAGGGCACCTTGTGTCATTTTTTTTAAACAGTGATTGCCCCCCTCCAGTCCACCAGTGCACTGATACACACACACCCACACACACACACACACACACAGGCTAGCTCAACCCGCTTTATTCAAGATGTTTGTCTTGCTAATGTGCAGTACCTCAGGGAGAATCAGACTTAATGCAAGGAGACCGCAAACTCCGTGCTCTGTGGTCTTAATAAGGACTAACCACTCGCCGAGCTTGGCTGGAGCTGGACCTGGACTCCGAGGGGAGAGAGTGAGAGTGAGGATGAGTGATGATGAAGAGAGAAAGAGTGCAGGATGGAGGAAGAGAGAGTATGAGATGTTAGGAGAGAAAGAGAGGGGTTGGAGATTGTTTTACAAACAGAATTCCTTTAATTAATCACCCTGTTTGAACAGCTGGCCTACTCAAGACAGGTCGTAACGGGATCCCTACATGGAAGTGCGGATTACAGACGCGGATTCGGCAGAAAAATATTAGCTGTCAAGCATTGCAGCCGAGAGGTGCAGGAGAAGGCCCCTGTTTCCTGGTGCTGAGAGAGCCACAGACCAGGGGGGTTTCTTAACATGGCTCCCCGAGGACTGAGCCTGCACAAGGCAACACAGGGGCCTGCATGGGGGGGTGGACCTCGGGCCAGGGGGCAGACCCCAAGGCCAGCAGTCGTCCCTTAGGGCCGAGCCCAGTGCAGCAGTCTGGGAAGGGGGTTCAGACTTTAGGGTCAGTCTCTGATATGGGACTGGAAACTTAGAGACCCCCATGTTAGCATTTATGTACAGGCCGCGCATAAACAACGGAGAGCAGCTGTCAGGAGAGAATGCAGTGTCCTAGTGGTACATGTTTATTATCGATGTCCCTGCAGAGGGATTGACATCATGGTTAAGAATGTGGCTGTGAAATAGTTGGCTACCTACTTTTTGTAAATAAATATGTTCTGTATGTAGGTCAGTTTGTGGACAGGTCATTGGCGTTCTGAAGCAAGGCTGGGAATTACATTTATTCACAAATATTCACCACTGAAAGTTTGACATGATATGAGTTTTCTGTGGGATCCCTTTATTGTTTTTTTGCCTAAGCACCAGCATTAAGGAAAGCAAAAATCAGTTCATCTTATTTTTTTTCAACGAGTGGATTCATGGAGGAAATACATTTGCATGGTGAGTTCAAACAACAAGAGTGGAAATCACTTATACACCGCTGTCCTAAATATGACCAGCTGTACACATACTTTTTTATCATTGCATTACTTAGGATAAATAAGATGGCAACTTTGCTAACATAACCAAACATCAAGCAAGTGTAACAACACAAGACATAGCAAGCCAACTAATATTACTAACTAATCAAACAGCTGCTGAGCTCAGTTATATTGGCTGGCTTGGGTTCTGGCACAACACTGGCGCTGCTCCCTGTCATCATTCCCCCTTGCCCTGGCCTGGAAAACCTCCTCCTGCTCCAAGACTGGGTACTACGGCTAACTGAGCAGCTACATTTATCAGCAGTTTACTTTCGTCTATCAGAAATACTCTATAATTCTGTGAGAGTTGAGGCAGAGAAGCCGGAGGACATCAGTGGGAAAAGCAGAAAACATTTTCTCCATAAAGTATGATCCAGTTTCACCAAAATCAGCAGCGTAGTTGGTGTGTGGCTTAGTGCCGTAAAGCGTTGTTGCAGCCTGGCCACCAAATTTACATGGTGTGAGAACAGGCGTAAAGGGCGCAGAGTGGGAATGACAGAGGCACCATTGACTTTATTACAGTGTAGCATCAAAAGCATTTTGAAGCTGTTATCGTGAGCTAGATTAGTTACATAATGTTGCTTCAAACTTTGGTGACATGTAAATTTGCATTGTTGGGTGATTGCAAACTATTGTAACAGTGCTGACCTCTGAGCAAACAGAGAAACTAATTTCATTGCACTGCTTCCAGGTGGGGACTAAAACAGAGGGAACATTTCCTATGTGAGCCAAGCAGTCTAAGACAAATACCACGCAAAAGCTGCTCCTAGTTTTTTTATTTATTTATTTATTTATTTGCTTGCCATGTCGGCGGCTAACTCCCCTGTTGTTTCAGATCATGACTACCTGTCCCGCAATAACCTCTGTGTTCCTGCTATTTTCCATCACCTACACCTGTTCCAACTTCCCCATCAGCCAAGTAGCATATATACTGGCCCAGTTTCATTCATTCCCCGGCAGATTCTCTGTTGTGATTCTGCTGTAGTGTTCCAGCTATTTTTTCTTGGACGCCTGCTCTCTTCCCTGATCACTGTTGGATAGGTTTGTCTCATCTGCCTGCCCTATTTTGACTTTTTTGCCAGTTTTTGACTTCAAGTAAACTTTTTATTTCCCATTCCATTTTCAGAGTCCTGCTCCTGGGTTCAGCAGCTACTAATGGACCTTGTGGTCAGACTTTAACTGCTGTTTCTAAGGTCAAGAGTGGACAAACCCATGAATGGCCATGCTTGCAATTCATTTTTAATACAGATCACATAGTTAATTAATTTTCTTTAGATAACAAAGCTTGTTTTCTTGTGATAATGGGTAAATATCTCGTTATCTCGTTATCAACCTAAGAAGATAATTTTTCAAGTCAAATGATTTTTGTGTTCTTGAGATTACTGGATAATTACTCAGTACTCAAATGCTCAAAAATTAGTGTCTGGTTCATTTGATCACACTTGATTTCAGCCTTCAAGATCACTATCATGACCTTCAGGGAGGATTCATAACTCTCCTCATATGACGTGGACCAATCCGAATGTTATCTCTAACATCACTCTGATATACAACACTTAAAGAGCATAGAGTAATATAGAGAATCTAAAAAAATAGGTAAATCTATGTACTATCTTTTCTACACATTATCACTCTCAGGTCATCAAACACAACAGCTTGGACTGTGGCCCCATATGCTTAAAACTACGATGTAGGTGCCCATTTGGCATCACCTTTGCATAGATTTTCAAAATAAGGGCACAAAAACTACTCAGGTAGGCTTTGGCAACAAAACTGTTTGGTTAGGTTTAGGAAAAGGTTGTGGGATGGGTTCAAATTTACGTAACTTCACATACAGAACTTCACTTACATCACCTAACTCGTATATGTTACATTTTGCACATTACATTATGTATGTTATGCTATATATGCTATGTTACATATGTTACCTTACATGCATTACATAACTTATGTCCGTTCTGTTTCTTAAAAAGAAATTAATATTGACTTTTGGTTTTACACGGGATACAGAACCCAGTCTCCTGGGTAAAAGTCATTTCTTTGACCCATCCATCCACCCCACCTCCTCCAAACATGGACTTTTTGGCTCTTTATACTACGTCACCTGACTCCAACAACACATTAAAACATAACACTAGAGGGGCGCTTCCAGAACCGACACTAGAGGGTACCTACAGCGTCATACTTAGCATAGAGGCACCATCATGCTGCCATATTTAATGCTTTGTGAGTGAGAATGGGCTGGTATTGCAATACATTTAAAAAAAAATAACATATACCACATGAAAGGATGTTTTTTATTCTTCTGCCAGCTCTGCTACCACTAAGTATAATTCAAAAAAGCTCTTTTCTTAGAAGATTTTCACCTCCCTTTTAGGCATTATATGAGAAAATGGACTACTGTGTCCACTTCCTCTGTTTCTGTT
Organism: Lutjanus argentimaculatus; assembly: GCA_034769285.1. Taxonomy (NCBI): domain Eukaryota; kingdom Metazoa; phylum Chordata; class Actinopteri; order Lutjaniformes; family Lutjanidae; genus Lutjanus; species Lutjanus argentimaculatus. Next base: position 22,121,172 of record JAWZSL010000003.1, on the reverse strand, counting down.
CTCACTCTTTTTTTTTTCTCTTTCTCTCTCTGCCTTTGTCTTTGTCTCAATGTCTCATTCTGTCCAGTCAGTGCAGGAGGAGGAGGAGGAGAGAAGGGAGTAATGTTGGCTCAGGTGCCTGATTGTCAGAACACTCACTTACACTGTATTTACATGTAGGGTAGGGAGGAAACAAATGTTCAGCGACCACACACACACACACCACACACCACACAGTATACACACATAACCAAGATGTATCACTCTAATTGTGTAAACAGCAATATTACTCTCAGACCTTCCACCCTGCCTCCACTCCCCCCTTCTCTCATGGCCATGATGTAATTACCAAGGCACTTAATAAGTCATTGAGAGACTTGGAGTGGACACAGCTACATGTGGCTAAATCAGAACCTTATACACTCTTATTTTAATGAATTCCAATCAAGACCGCAATAATTTTAGGTAGCCAAAGCCAAGGCTGTTTTAGTAACAGGATATTTGACTGCAGGCCACATATTCAAAGGAAGGAGAGACCTGCTGGACAATGGTGTAAAAGCTTTTCCGAACATCTGTTGGGCTTTCCTTTGAGAGCCCCATAAAGTTTCACCACAGAGTTTTGTGGTGATTTTCTGGGTTTCTCGATGTATCCCAATAGGGAGGCAGCAGCTTGTTCAGTGAACCGTGTTCAGTTCAAAGCGCGGAGAGGAGCCGGAGGAGTGTTGAGGACGATGATGTATAGCAGACTGGACCACCAGGGTCATGGCTTTAGTGTGTGTGTGTGTGTGCGTGTGTGCAAAGACAGCTCCTCCAAGATCACACATACAGACACAAAAACAATAATTAATAGCATTGTGTGGTGAATGAATGGACTTTTGTAACAACCTGGTCATTACTTTAATGCTGGTAAGACTAATACACACATGTAGATAATCTAACAAATGTACGGAGATATTATTAGACAACAAGCAAAGATTAGAGGCAACAAATCTGGGCACAGTATTAATGACATCATGTTGTCCCGCGTTAATACTGAACAAGACCCGGCGGCTGTTTCCCAAAGCAGGGTTATGCATGTCACCAAATAACTGAACACTGAAGCGTGTTTTTTTTCTATTCTGTATGCAACCTGTACTTGAGGAGTGATGTGTTAGATATTGTCACTATAGGGAGGATAATTAAAAGGGCACTGCAGACATTAAGTGTTGCACAATCTTTAAAGTTTGGGGACTCACAAGAGACACAAGGGATTAAAATGGTAAATAAAAAAAATAAATAAATCACCAAATAAACCCTGTTTTAGTCCCTAATACTGAGTAAGCTCCTGGAGAAGTTAGGCTTCAGGACTTTCTGCTAGAAAGCTCTTTTTGGTAGAAATCTTTTAATCAGAAAACCCAGATAACTTTCTGGCAGAAATTGCCTTAGGAAGTCTAGTACTGTATAAACAGCAACAAAGTCCTCACTACGAGCAGGTTGTGGTGGATGAATGGATTAAGCACAAGATTTTTATGTGAAGTTTATTATTGACTTATTATTTTTAGACTAAGTCAACTTATTATCTTTATTTTCCAGTTTAGTTAAGTTCATGCAATAAAAGTACTTGGTTATGTTTAGGAAAAGATCATGTTTTGGGTTAAAATAGACCATTAACCGTTCGCTAGAAAGGCTTTGTCAGAAAGAAGAACGAATGAAAGAAAGAAAGCCCTTTCTGGCAGAAGGCCCTGAAGGCTAACTTCTCCCATTTGCATTCCAGAATCATGGTATCCTACACTTCCCTTTTATTTCCCTGTCTTTTATTAGACCATATTGTGGCACATAAAAGCGTCAGTATTCTCCAGTTGAAGTCAAATGGTGTCTGAAACTCACCGCTCCACACACACACCTTTCTGATGTTGGCATCTAACAACTTCTATAACTTTTTAAAACCAGCAATTTGACATTCACACCCACTTTTCACAGTGAGTGGTCAGGTGTGTGGAGGTGAGAAAGTAACTGGGTTTGAACCGCGAGTGATGCAGCACAGTTTTTCTTTTTTTTCTTTTCTTTTTTTTTTTGTCTGATGCCCTGTTTCTGTTTATCCATGTCACTCACATTGAGAGTGCTGCAAAACGTTTTATACATGAGGTTAAAATGAGGAGTTATCTGAACAATTCCTCCTCTTTTGACTACAATAACTAAGGTGGCAGCTGGCTGGAGGTTGATTACCAGGGACTATCAAGGTAACTGACCATTGCTTATAACAACTTGTTGTTGGCTATACTGTCATTTCTACTGATGAAACATCTAAATATCACAATATAGAACAGCCACCAGCCACTGACAGGTTCACTATCCATCATCATTATTTTGTGTCTCAAATCTACCAGCCACTTTGATATTTTACCAGCATTTAGCTTGTGGTTGGTCTTAATTTCCCACCCCGGGTATATGGTTTGATTAAATGACAGAAGTGCGCACATAATTTCTGTCACTTTTCATGTTTAAATCCAAGTGCAACAGTATGAATGAAAACGTGTGCACCATTATCCCCATATTTAAACAATAATGCCCTGCCCCTCCATGACAGGTTGTTTGTAACACTGCCTTTCCATGATGTTAGACAATATGTCATTCAGACTAGTTCATTTCTGGCATACCCCCTCCTCAATGCCCTCCTCTTTTAAACCACATCCAAACCCCAGCTCTCTGTTAAAAATTCTAAATCTCGAGCCCAAGCAGAGATATCACGCTAATTTTTACAGACCCTGGAAAGCCCCATTCATGACCACATAAGATATTATACACCTGTTTTCACTGTAGTACTCCTCATGACTGGTAAACTGTATTCCATGTGTAAAATTGGTGGAGAGTCCCCTTCAGGATTCTGCACTTCAGCCTGACCAAAACAGAAACTCGGTGTCATGTGAAACTTTGTGTATTCTCACTGTGGCTTTGTTTTACACGATACACCAAAAGATTAAAGAGGCTACAGTAATGTAGTGGAAATAACAAGTGACCAAATCTTAGAGCGGAACAGCAACACTGAGTGAGAAAAGATTAGATTTCGGATGAGAGGTCTGATTTGAGAAAAATCACAAGATGTTTGCTCAGAGATGGCAGCAGTGAACCAGAAGAGAGAAAGAAGTGCTTCATTTTTCCTTCAAATTTGCCAAAATTGGCTTTTCAGAGACAAATTTGGTAACACTTTATTTAAAAGAGTGTCACAACAATGTCACAATGTGACCTGTAATGAACATGAAGGCATATGAATGTTTATGACTCTTGTCATTAAGTGTCATTCAGTCAGTAATGTCATTTTTAATGCAAAGCTGACATTGTTTAGGATTGTTATGATACATTAATCAAGACAATATAACCAGTCAATGTCATTGTCAGGACAACTTGACATTAATCAAACTTAAAGAAACTGTTTAGTTTATGTTTTAATGTTTTGACACTGAGACCATGAATATTTTTCCTTGACTTCAAGTTAAGTGGCAAATTTTGGACTTGTCATAAAGATGTCGTATAGCTTTTTTACACTGTTAAATGCATTTGTAACCGTGTCATGAATAATTCCCTTGACCACAAGTGGTACCATTTGGACTTACAGATGTAATGAAGATGTCATTAAATGTTATAAGGCCAGTTTGATGACAGAGTACAGTCTCAAGGTGAGCTTACAGAGTTAGTTGATGGACAGATAGCAGTTTGCTAGTTTACATTTTAGTAAAGTAGGCTAGCCACTGTCTGCTGTTACCTGTAGCTTGGCTTTTGGCAGTCCGGGGGCTGAGTCAGCTAACGAGGTGGCTAGCACCATGGCTAACCGGGCTAACTGGTCAGTGCCAACTACAGATAACAGCGGGCAGTGGTTAGCCGACTTTAGCAACAAGTGAACTAGCTATCAGCTAACTGTACAGACATGGTGTCCCAGGAGCCAAACCCAGCAAGAAAACCGTGTTGGTACTGCACTCTGGTACTGTTACTGGCCTACTAATATTTAATGACATCTTTATGACAAGTCCAAATTGTGCCACTTTACTTGAAGTCAAGGAAAATATTCATGACACACTTATAATGGTCTCATGAGGACCAGTGTCAAAAACAACCACATATGACAGTTTTAATGTAATGTTAAATCATAAAGCTAAACAGTTTGTTTAAGTTTGTTAATGTCAAGTTGTCACAACAAAGACATTAACAGGTTATGCTGTCTTGGTTAATGTCAAGTTGTCATAACTAAGACATCTTAAACAATGTCAACTTTGCATTAAAAATGACATAATTGACTGAATGACACTTAACGACAAGAGTCATAAACATTCATAAAGACTCCTTCATGTTCATGACAGCTGTCTGACATGACAGCATAATGACAGTCTTATGCACACTCCTTCGAATTAAGTGTTACCAGTCTCAGGGAACGTCAGCCCGGAGTTAAGCACTCAATGCAGCATCACACCCAATTCCCAGGATGCTTTCCTGAGACGTGGTACTTTTGTTGTCTCCTCCCGTCCTCGGTGTGCAGAGTCTTGTGTCTGCATGCTCCCGTGTTTTGTGACCACGCATGTTTTTGACTTGTTCGCATACTGTTGCTGCAGCACAACCTATTTTCCCATAAGAGAGAAAGAGGCAGGTCATGTGTCCACATCTGTGGGCGTCCAGCATGCGCTCATCACGGAGGCACTTGGATGTTACTGTATGTTTTTGTGTTCATGTTTGTATTACGTTAGCCGGATTAGTGCAGTTTCGTGGGTGTGTTTTGCATCTATCACTCAGAGAATATGTGTGTGTTGAATGTATTTGTGTGTCTGTGAATTCCCCACCCTTTTTCTTTCTTTTTCTTTCTCCCTCTTTAAGCGGTTGTTTGTGTGTGTCTGCTCTTAATGAACACAGCCACAGGATAAACAGCCACATGATAAAACAATTACAATTAAGCACATATGTGAAACATAGAGCAGCAGAGGTGGCAAAAGTACACACATTCTTCACTCTCGTAGTCGATACTTATGTCAAAAAAAGGAAAAAAGAAAAAGAAAACCTTTTATAAAGGTTCCACTTGGAACTGTTTCAGAGAATTCTAACTAGAACTGAACATAAAGGCTTTATCTACAACCATCTGTAAAAGGTTTCAACTGGAACCCCATATGAGAAGTTCTGAGAACCCATCTATGTATGTAATGGTTCTACCCAGAAGCCTTTCTGGAAGTTCTATCCAGAACCTTTCCATCTTCCATCCACCCAGGGGGTTCAGCAGAGGACCTTTTTATTTCCATGGGTTTTATCCAGGACACACCTAGGGTGTTTCACCAATAACCTTATTATATTCCAAGGGTTTTATCGAGAACACACTCAGGGGCTTCTACAGAGAACATTTTTGAAGTCCATGGGTTTTATCAAGACCACGTCCAGAGGGTTCTACCGAGAACCCTTTAATAGCCAATGGTTTTATCTAGAACACACTCAGAGGGTTCGACTGAGAACCTTTTTATATTCCACAGCTTTTATGTAGGGCACACTCAGGGAGTTCAGTGGAGAACCTTTTTATATTCCATGGGTTTTCCCAAGAACCCACTCAGGGAGTTCGGCAAGAATCTTTTTATCTTCTGTAGGTTTTATCATGAACACACCCAGAGGGCTCTACTGAGAACCTTTTTATATTCCAAGGGTTTAATCTAGAACACAAAGAGGGGATTCTACAGAGAAGCTTTTTATATTCCAAGGGTTTTTATCTGGAACCCACACAGGGGGTTCTACTGAAAATCTTTTTTATATTCCAAGTGTTTTATCTAGAACCCACTGAAGGAACCTTGGAACCTTGGTACTATCTAGTGAAACTTTGCTTCCTAACAAAAATTATTATTCTTTGGTGGGAACCAACTTTTCAGATTCCAAACGGTTTATTTTTGGTGTAAATGTTCTGAACGGTTCAAAATTAGGTGCTTGAACCAGAACAGGCCAATTCCTTGCTCGTGGAAAAAGCCTAAGAGTTGGTTCTACAGAGAACCTTTTTATATTCCAAGGGTTTTTATCTAGAACCCACCCAGGGGGTTCTACTGAGAACCCTTTTATATTATAGTACAAAAAACCCTTAACAAACCCATGATGAAAGAGTCTAGGGATTTTAACAATCCTTGAAGAACTTTCTTCTAAAAGGGTTCTTTGGATGAAAAGGCTTCCTAATGGAACCTTTAGTCTTACAAAGAACCCTTGACTAACCTTTTCTTCTTCTGAGTAGAACCCCAGCCCTTCAGGAAGAACCCTTTAGGAGCCCTTATTTCTAAGAGTGCAGGACAGGGAGCAAGAGATGGAGAAAGAGACTGGGAGGATACAAAAAGAGGCAAAACAAGAGACGACAACAAAGACGAGAAGAGAGTAAAAGGTGTGAGAAAAAGTGGAGAACGTGAAGGAGATCACTTCAGTAGCTCGTCTGGGAGACTCGAGGCGCTCCCACGTCCCTCTCGTCTCTCCCTTGGACGACCCTGCTCCCCTCTGTCTGCGTTGGGAGAAAGGAAACGGACGAAGGATTTACTGTTGGGTCCTGACTTGTACACATTCCTGGTGTTGTTTTTCTCCCCTCGGCCCCTCGGCCATACCAAAGGCCTCTAAAACAACAGGCTGTCAGGTTGTGACAGCTGGCTTCAAACAGCTCCTACAGCAGCCCTGCACCCAGGTTCCCAGCCTCACCACGGAGCTGTGTGTGTGTGTGTGTGTGTGTGTGTGTGGATAAATGTGTGTGTAAGTGTTTGTTTGGTCTGTACATGTGGATGTATAGCTGCTTGTGTCGGTATCACTTTGAGATAAGTAGGACTTCAGTCGCTGAGACTTAACATTTAAACCCCTTTGGTGTGTGTGTCCTCTCTCACACACACCTACACACACACACACACACACACACAACACACACACACACACACCCCCCGCCTTCTTCCCAGGCAGCGATGAGCCCAGGTGGCAGCGTGGCTTTGAAGCGCTGCGAGCCTTCTTATGATTCCCCTGGCCGTCCATCCAGGTGTGTGTGGGCTGGCCCGTCTGTCTCAGCCGGAGAAGGCCCTTTTTGTCTGAGCTTTGTCAACCAGGAGAACACCATTGATCCCCGCGACTCCCCCACCTCCACCTCCTCCTCCCCCTTCGGAGTGCTACCACACCTCCTGAGATACTCCCCAGCTTCAGATGTGGGAGCTGGGAGAAACCAAAGCTGTCTGGAGGATGGAGGGGGTTGTTGGAGGGGGGAGATGCGGCGGAGGTGCAGGAGGAGGTGTGGGCGGGGATAAGGTGAGCAGGAGCAGCCCCTCTTAGCACTAATGGGATAATTGTTTGCACTCCACAGGTGCTCACCGTCCAAATGAGGTCACAGCTCAAGTGTGGCTCTTAAGAAGTGGAGGAAGGCTGGAATTCTTTGGATGAGGGCTGGCGGATGGGAAACAAACACAAACACGTATGCACACAAACCAGTGAACAGGTTTTAAATAACAAATTCATGTAGAGTAGGAAAAAAGAAGCATGTAATATATCAAATAAATAGACACATTATGCTTACATGCACACTAGTTTTCCACTATCACTTATAATATGATAATATTGCAAATATGATGCCCCTTAAAAAAAGTAGTAAAGTTCAAGTTAATTTTATTTAGTATACTTAAGTTAAGTTCAAATAAGTATACTTCATATGGTAACTATTCTAATATCAGTGTACTTGTAGTTTTCTTGCAGGTGTACTACTTTAATGCTTCAAAATTGACCCACTTTTCAGTTTATAAAAGAATGCTTGAAGTATAAAAGTAGTAAACTTTAAGTACACAAATAGTTTACATCTAAGTTTTATTTTGTACAGCAACTACACTGTTAACTATACTACAAGTGAACTTATATGTATACTGTTAGTTATATACTTCTAGCTCATTTTTTTGTATGAAAGAATACTTTAAAGTATACTCACAGTAAACTACTAGTTTAATAGTTTTTATACTGCAAGAATACTTGTAAATTTTCTATAAGTGAACTTAACATAATACTTTTATATATTATTTTTGCACTTTCAAGTATACTATTTTTGTATTATTTTTATACTAGAAATATACCTTTAACTGTATTTTAAGTAGTTTTGAGGTGAACTCAAATGTACACTACCAACGAATTACACATTAATATTCCCTACACTCAGGATTAAGAACATTTTCTTTATAAATCAAAATTTTCAAACAGATAGGTATTGTATTGGATGCCATATAAGATCTAATACAAGAACATAACAATGACAACTCAAATCTCGAATATGAACAGTATGAACAGTCTTTAGGGTAGATTGATTTTAGAATTTGTGTCACGCAAGAGCCTCTCTGAAAGTTTAAAAAAAATGGGGGTTACAATGTTTAATGTCTTTACTTGCACTTTTTAATTTAGGGATTAATAAGGCACTAAGCCTTGGGCTCATAAACGGCAGCCAGGCCGCTGGCTAAACTTTAGCCCAGATGAAAAATAAACAGAAGATGTCAGTGATTGCATTCAAGTAAGCAGTTCTTCCTTTGAGGAGTCAATGGCAATACACATATATAAGGCAAAGCATGCATGTGCACACACACTGAAAGATAACTCAAAGTAAGATGTAAGCCCTCTCCCCCAGTGTCATTGTTGTGTGCCTTTGATGGTCACATGCAGGTATTTTCCTCATGATATTTCCTGAGCTTTTGAATCACTCATTGTGTCTGTCTTCCACTGATTCTTGAGGAAAGCCCCTTCATATCTCTCTTTTTTTTTTCTTATCCACAGGTATTTACTGTCACATCTTGTTATCTCTTCCCAACAACAAGCTGCAAAAACACAAAGCGTAAGAAAAAAGGCTTGATTCACAGTAATTCCCAGAAAATTGTGTTGTTTTTCTGAAGAAGCTGCATGGCTCACTCTGCTTTTCTTTAAGGGTCGTTTGGCCCAAATTACAAAAAAACATATTTAGGGAAAATCTCTTCAGTAGGTCCAATGAAAACTATTGGCTCACAGTGAGGTCTGTGAATTATACAGAGTGACAGGAATATTAGCTTTGGAAACATTTTTAAAATGTGATTTTTCAATTTTGTGAACACCACAAATTAAACATCTCCTCCAATTGTTTTTATGTGCATCTTCAAATTGTGCATAAAAACCTGAGTGGAAAACAAAATATTGCAAAAACATGTTTTTTGCTTGGGAGAGATGGAAACATCTGTGGGTCAATAAAGAGAAAATCTGACAAAGTTGAGAAAACACATGACTGAAATGTGTTTGTTTGGTCTGTACAGTGGATGTAACAGTGTTCAACATGAGGCTCTTCATGTCTGAACGGTGCCAAGATAAGCAACAGATATTTGAGAACAAACTGTTTCAAATTATTTACAATTTACACTATTTTCTGAAAGAAGTATTTTTTTTATTTATTATTATTAATTATGTAAAATTGTCAGATTTTACAAAAACATTAACTTCTGTTTGATCTTTTGCTGTACATAGTAAAAGTCCCCGGACTCCGTTAAAAAAATCAGAGCAGTACGTCCAAAACACTTGATGCTTTAATGTAGAGATGGAATCAAATCTAAGTGGAGCGATAAGGAGACCTTCACCTTCCTGAAATGAATACATGAAACAAACATAAATGTCATATTTCAGTCATTTTTTTCTACTTTTTTTCAACTGGTGCTCTTTAAATTATGTCAAGTCTGTACCTTGCATCAGTGTATACTTTTATGCTGGTTGATTATTATTTTATCCAGTTGGTCTTTATAAGAATCATTTTCCACATCTACCATTTTTGAGCTTCAGTCCACACTTTTACTGCCTCTCACTGGAGAAGAACCCACTTGCCGCTGCGGCAGTATATATGTGCATGCAGGTTTGTCTCTTATTGGCCATTAAGTTGTGATTTTATGGCTGTTTTTCAGGACTCTGTTTCCACAAAGGAACATCATATATTAACTCTCTCTCCTGTCCTGTGGGAGGCCAAAGTCCCAGCAGGTCGGCCACGATCTTGCTCCTACTCATCGACACTTCAGCAGGGCATTTAGAGTTCAGGGAGGAAAAATAGTACCCTTAAGTGTTTTCCTGCAGTGATTGTGCATTAAAATGTGTTTAGAGCAGTGGAGTGCACTTTGGAAACTATAATGTGGAACTTGAAAACAATCCTTCAGGCCTGAACGCTGCTTTAGGCCTGATGCCACAGAGCAGACTGAAGTCACAATGGGAGACATCACAGAGTCACGGCCTGTAAATGTTAGCTTTAGTTTCTTTTACATCAACAGTTTACCCATCTCTAATTGGAACATGGCCCCCCTCCCTCTAAAACACACGCGCGCGCACACATTCAGATATACTTGCACACTCAGGCATGCACGCACACATCCAGGGGAATTATGGGAACATCTGGAGGAGCTCATCCAATGCACAGACAAACGTGTCCTGGAGAGCACCAAAAGAACCATCAGAGAGGCTTCAAACACCCCGCCACTGCTAACACAAACACACACATACACACACACACACACACACACACACACCCCTTGGCTGCAGAGGTAAAGGCCAGATCAGATGAGCGGAGGGAACAAAGAGCTTCTCTTTGCACTTGTAGGTATTGCAGCACTTAAGGTTAACTCTCTGAGCACAAGGGCCGGCTTTCTTCTCCGCCAGTGTCTCTTCTACACATCCTCATATATATGTGCCGCCCTGCCGGGGTCTCCGGCCCACCAGGACTCAGAGAAAGCCAAGCTGCACAGGGAGCTTCTCATGAAACGGTTTCAGTATGTCAGGGTCAGGATGTCTGGCCTCGGACAAGCCCTGACAACACCCAGAGTGCAGCAGGGAGGGACGATCAATGTGCTGCATATGTATGTGTGGTAAACAGTGTTATAGATGACATGAGATGGAGAATTACTGGGCAAATGTCCAATGTTTTTGAAATAAAGACACAGCTACTGACAAACCGTCTGAGAAGAAACAGGGGAAATAAAGGAGAAAAACACTGATTGCAGTTTGAGTCATAAATAATGTCCACACAAAAGACGGTGTTATATTTTTGTTTGTGAGCGCATGAGGGTCCACTAGGGTCCATGTGACTGTAAATTTCATCATCGGAGAGTATATGCATAGGATCATTGAAGACATCTGCGAACACCCAATTTGTTGTGGACTCATGGACTTGTCCATGCGGCCACTACAGATGCTGATCTCCTGTGCATGTGTGGAAATCGTCCCCCAAATGGACTGCAGAAAGAAGTATAAACAAAAATAACAGGCATCCGTGGTGTCCGCAGCTGTCTGTGTCACGTCTATTCAGGACTATAATAGAGCCCTAATGCAGATATGCACAATTTTTTTTACTCCTTTTTTCCTTCCTCCAGACCATGAAAGGTATTTTTGACCACCAGAAAGGGATCTTTTTTATGTTTAAGAGAAAGAATTTCACTTATCTTGTAATGTCGACAGGAAAAACAAGTTTTTTTAAAATTATTAACTTATGATTTTCATGTGATAGAGAATGTCTAAATATGATGCAACCCATTTCCTGTAATCTGTATACAAATAACACAACTATAGACTTTCAAATAGCGTGCAGTGCATATGCCAAAGTCCAATTTTGTGTGCAGGTATGAGACCAATCTTTCCCATTAGCTTCTCTGGAGAGCAGATGCATAGTCACAGGAGACCTTGGTTGCCATCGATAGTCCGGTGAACGTCATTGTCATGGTAACACAAATAACACACGGTTAAAGTCGTGAAACTGATGCAGTTTGATTTAGTTTGGGTTTAGGCAATAAAGCTACTTGGTTAGGTTTCAGGAAAATATGATGATTTGGGTTAAAATAAGTATGTTACATTACGTTACGTCTTACGTTACGTTAAAACTGAAAATAATGTTGACTGTTTGCCAGACATGAACCCTGGCATCTCAGGTTAAAGTCCTGTTTGTTTGGCTTATCCATGCAAAACTGGACTTTGGTGTTTGAGATGGACAGAATTTTAGAGTCTAAAGTTGTGTTATTTGCATGCAGACTGAGGAGAATGGGCTGTATTTCTGGTGATCATTTTTCATTGTACGCCTTCTCACAATACTGGTGTTATCTGACATTATTTACATATTCTCATATTTAAGTATGTCATCAGTATGTTAAACAAAAACCCATCCATCCAACATTAGCGACATATATAAGTGTAAAATTTGTATTCAAAAGATTCGTAAGATTCAGACTTAAGTACTCACTCTTCCAGTTGTTGTAGAATTTCATTTAAAAAACATAGTTTTGTCAGGTGTGTTTGAACAAATACTAAAACAACACTAGAAAGTGTTTTCTTAATAATTAAGTCATTTTTAACAGTTGACTCTCCACAGAAGTCTCAATCCTGCCGTTCCTTTTTCTCCATGTCTCTATCTCTCTGTCAGACACGAGAGAAAAACACAGTTTATCATTATCACCCCCTCTCACCTGAGACCTCACCTCTTGCCTCCCCTCTCGCTCTACTTCCTGACACCCCCTCCCTCCGCCCGCTCGGCCCTTTCACCCTTCCTCTCCCCTGCCACTACCCATCCCTTCACACGTTCTCTCCTCCCCTCCCTCCCCCTCCTCACCTCCCTACCACCTAGTGAGCACATTTCCTTACTCCCTCCCTGCCAACAAAGGGGAAAAAAAAGCTTTTACTCATTAGCGGATGACCCTTGCCCCTAGGCCACATTTTAAGAGGCTCTACTTGACTCCTGACATGGCCGTCAGCAATCAAAACATGTGCGTTCAGTGCGTATAGGCCTGGAAATCGGGGGGAAAGGCCAGCGTGTATTGATGCTTGGCTCGATGTGTGTGTGACAGCAGTCTGACAGGAGACAGACAGGTTCACTAACTACTGCACAACCTCTGTGGTGGTTCCTCCGTCCGTTCCCCCCCCGGCCGGACGCTGCGTGGTGATGGTTACCCACGATGGAGATGGATCACTCTGTTTCTCCTCATGTGGCCCGTTCACCGCAGCCACATTAGCTTTATCACCGACGTGTGTGTTTACTCGTTGGGAAAGGTGAGGGGTTTAGGCGTAGCGTGTCAGAGTCGGTGCGTAATGGTGTCGATGCTTTTCTAATTGCTCGCAGGAGTTGGATGTGGTAAGCTTGTTTAAGATCTGATGTGTTTGTGTTTCTAATTTCACAGACAGGATGCAAACACACACACATGCGCTGTTTATCTCACTCTTGGCCTCTCTCCCTTTCCCACACACAGCCCACACACGCACACAAATGTTCAGAACTGACAGAAAACTTTATGTTCGCTTGCACAACATCGATTTTCTTATAAACTCCACTTTTCAAGGACATTACAGCTTTCATGATATCTTCACTGGTGTTCTCCTCTGGCTTTAATATTTCACCGTCGCCTTCATCAAGGTCATCATCCACGGCAGCAGGGGCATCGCTCATTTTTTTCATCCTACAAGTGTTTGTTCACATTTCATGTTTTATTTTTCTCCTTTTTGTGACATTTTTAGGTTCCAGTACTCTTGTATTCATGTTCCTTGACTTCTGTATAGCATTGCAGGATTAATTGCGTGCCAGCAGATGAGCTTAAAAGAGTAATTTGTGTTTATTAGTCATAACCAAAACACAACATTACAACAAGAGTGGCAGTGTAATGCTGAACTCAACAATGTTTTGCTTTCTTAATATAAAACTGCAGCAGTTTCCAGTGTTTTTAACAACGTATTACTTTCTTGTACACACAATTTAATGAAATAAAGTTTTATTCTTTTAAAGCAGTTTACTTTACTTCTAGCTCTAACTAACTAACTCGACTCAGTCCTCACTGTCCAGCACCTGGTGCTCCTTTCAGTGTAGTTTCTATTATGCTTCTATGTAATGTATTTTTAATGTCTCCTTTGTGTATGATATGTTGTGCTCTCAGTGTACTTTGTTTTTAATAGCGATCTTTCTGCACATGTAAGCAAAGACACAATTTCTGCATTTTGCATGCAAAGGGTGGACAGTATAATGTATTTTCTTTTCTATTTTATTCAAAAAATCAGTCAGAGCAATGTTTGCAGTGCAGGTGCAGCATATTAGCAGACTTCCCAGCATTCCCTGCATTGTGCACGAGATAAACTCTCCTGAGACCGTACTTTTTTATAGTTTGAAGAAAACATGTATTATGAAAACTTGTTGTGTGTCTCTAATGCGCTTCAGGATAAGTCACGGTTGCTTTCACTGTGAACCATGATGAAGGTATTGAATTAAGTCCCTGCCCATAGAGCTTAGAATTTAATACGTTTAGGTAGCTCAAAGTGGCTCCAACGGACACAGCTGTAGCTCTAAGTTCTCGTGTGAAATGGAGAAAGTTAAAAAAAAGTTCAAACTTATTTATTGTACGCTTTACACCTTTTGCATTCTTTTTATCAATAAAGTTTTAAGTCCAATGAGTGAATTGGTGTTTATAGTGTGCACATTTTGCTTGATATGAAACAACCTAATATTAAAATCACTTGCTGTGTTTTTTCATAATTATATTTCACTATATTTTTGAAAAAATGACAGAAAAACTGCAGCAGAGTCAAGCTTAAACCGTGAGCTAACCCAAGGCTGTCTCCTGCCCAGGTCAGTCCTTTAATGAGGAAGCTGACAGCATATTCCCTGAGGCAGGGTACTGCTACTGTAGTAATAGCCCTTCATTGCTGACAGATTCATGCACACTCCTCGTTTGATGTGGCTCTCTCCTTCTGCTCCGACCTCGACTCTTCTGCTTTTGGAACGTTTTCATCCAAGGAAAACAGAGCTTTTCAAAGGACAGCAACCGAGCAATTAAGGTCCTCTTTAACCTGTTTTACTGTGTGGTAATGTGACATACCTCTGGGTGTCTCTGACACTAATATAGACATGTCTGCTCCCAATATGGCAGCAGAGGCCTGGTGTTTGTTGCTGCTGAGTTTCAGAAACAGAAAATGATTCAAATATAGTTTAATGAATAATGATGTTTCAAACCACTTTATATTTGAAACAGATACAAAACAAGAGCAGAAAAATAACATTTCACACAGCCTTAGGGACTGTACAAAAATTATTAGGAGAGGAGAGGGGTCAGAGAAGGGGAAGAGTTATGTTTTTTTTCCTTTTTACTAAAACAAAGGTAGAGAAAAGAAAAGTCTTTCAACTTTTTCTCATCTCAGATTCATTCCTCCCTTCTGAGATTTATTGTATTTATTGTCTTCCTTCATCCATCAGAATCCATCTGATCAAACAGTCAAATATTCAATACAAGCAGATTTTTCTACAAATTTGGAATGTTTGTCGAAGTTCAATTTAAGATTATCTGAAGTGCAGGATATATTAACATCCTTGATTACAATAAAAGGCTAAATCTGCCAATTTTATGATAGTCTGTCGAAGGAGGTCATTCATCTTTCCCAACTTTATTAAAGATTTGAAGAAAATATCTGAGGATGGTTTTTAAAGAAAATACTTGGCCAGACATTTGTGAAAGACTACATTTCACATTTTCAAGTAACAAAATCAAGGAAACTAATTTTAAATGTGTCCATATATTCTGTCATGCATGAAATTTCCAAAGATAATTCACCGAACTGTCCTCGATGTCAACCTTTAATATCTCCATCGTCTTCAATGAACATTTATGCATCTGTTTTGGTGATGGAAAAGTCTCTGGAAGTCGATTCTTTCATTCACTAAATCTGTCAAATAGAGTCTGATCTTGTTTCTTTATATTGAATGATATGCCTGATTTTCAATCACATCTAAAGAGTTTTAATTAACATATAGGCCTAACATATTTTGCAAAGAAATGCATACTTCTACTTCGGAAAAATGAATCCCCTCCTACTTTTAAGCTGCTTTGGGAGAAAAAAAACCAAGGATATATTTTTCAAGAACTTTGGTTCCTCTTATTTTCTTACTTGGAAAATTTTTCAAGCAGTGATCAATACTGAGCTTGGACATTTTCTAGCCTTTCTGCCCTTGGATATTTGGCTTGAGCCTTACTAGATAGATATGCTATAAATCATGGAAATATTAAGTCACTGTTACTTACAATTCTGTCAGTGTTTCTGTTTTTGCTTGTTTTTCAGAGCAGGCTTATATTCTTAAGTATATTTTTTTGTTTTTGTTTTTTCTATTGCTTCAATAAAATATGAACCTTTTGAATATTGCACAGTAACTTTTACTTTCCTGTTTTATCTTATTTCTTATTTCTATTTAACTCTTAATTTTGTTGAAATGTCTTTTCATATTGCTCTTATGTTTCTTTTACGTTTTGTCTTGATGCTCTTGATGCTTTTTATGTTTTATGTAAAGCACTTTAAATTGCCTTGTTGTTGAAATGTGCTATACAAATAAACTTGCCTTGCCTTGTTGTTTTGCTTGCTGTTTGGGTGTATGGGGGTGGAGGGAAGGGATGGGGACAGGAAACTCACACTTCATTACAAATCGCATCCTTTTCCTTTTAACTTTTAGTTCGTACCGCAGCTGCTCTGACAAACTATGTACTGTTGCATGCAATATGCATACAATTAGGACATACTATTTCCTCATAACATTGCGCCTTGAACTTCCTACACCCATCACAAAGGATTGTGGGTCAGAATAGCTAGAAGCATGCTGGCTTGCATACTGCAAAATGTGACTGGATGCAGAAGAATATCCTGGTATTTTTGGCATACTGTGTTTGACATCTTGTGCATTGGAACATACTAAATCTTTTTTTGGCATACTAAATAGTGTGGAAGTATGTGTTCTGGAAAGCACAGTCAGTGTTTGTTATGCTTGTATGTTTACTGATTGGTGCTGGTTGTGGTGCACGCTTTAGAAATAAGATGCTTGGGAAAAAAACTCTTCTGAACATGGGATTCAGGCATCATTTAAAAGATCTGAGGGACATCTGATCTCATATATATTTTCATTCAGTGAAACAAGGAGTTTCATCCAACTACCTCAGCCAAATAATTTCTGCACAGTCCCTTAGTTGGTTGCAGTTGGAAGTTGAGAGTCAGGTCTGGAGGTCAGGGTCGATTTTTGGCCCCGGAGGGACCAAAGGTAGAAGAAGGAGGATGTTGTTGGTGAAAGTCTTCGTCTGGGGCCTGTCCTCACCAGACCACCACCCTGTCCAGCCCCTGTATTTGGACAGGGTTTATTTTCAGCCTGTGCGTCGATGCTTAGCACGAAAAGCCTGCAGTATCCAAAGCACCAAGCAGCAACGGCGACATGTGGCCACCAGACTCCTCTAGAGCTGTTTCTCCTCCCTCCTTCCACTCCCCTCCGCCCCCTCCGCTGCTCCTGCTGTTCCTCTGAAAACATTGTGTCCCATGGCATGAGCAAACATGCTTGGCCATCTTTCCTGTGAACCTGTAGAATGGCAGGACCCCCCTCTTTGCAAGGCCCACAATCACATCCCGACCGCCTCTCTGCGAACTCAGAACTGGTGAGACAACAAACCTTGAAGTTGGCTTTCTATGACCTTTTAAAGGTATTTTAATGGCCCTATCTCCTACTATTGGAATATTTGGTGGTGGAGCAGGGTAATTTTATCTCTGTGAAGTGGAAAACAGCTAATCCTGCTTGAATAGGCTACCCTCTAGTGTTAAAAGCCATTATGACTCACAGCGAGGCTTTGAACGTCTCCTTCCACACCAACTAGGATTAATCACAGCTCAATTAGTGCCATGTTTTCACACCAAAGCTGCATCCTGAAAATGACTCTCAGATCATTACAACCTGCTCCTGGCTGACGGAAACCACAAATGATTAAAAGAATCTAAATAATGATTATTCCTGTTGCAGTAATAATAATCTTACAGCTATTAATTATCCATACATTTACAGATGACACACAGATGAGGCATGTTTCCCAGTTTTTGTTTCTTATTACTACCTTTGCCTGAGCTTTGCCTCTCTTTCGTCCTCTGGCTAGATGCAAAAAGTGTTTGCCAGATGATTGCTTTCCAAACATGGTTATTTACTCATGTCCAAAATAGACAGCTTCACACAGAAGCTATTGTGACAATATCTTTATTTTTAACGAGAAGGCCTCTTTCTCCCGCAGAGTGAGGTCTGTATGATGTAGTCAATAATTTGTGGGTGTAAAGGTCAAACATTACAGGCACATGCATCATACAGTCTAGTAAGTTAAGCCCCTCAGCTCTCTCCAGGGCTGTGATGTCAGCCACTGAGGGACAAGCAGAGAAAAAGAAAAAAGATTATTTGTGAGAAAATAAGAGAGAAGGATAAGAGAGTGGGATATTATGACACAAAATAAAACAAATAAATATAAAATTAAAGATGTGCTCACACAAAATGAAACAATTTTCAGTGGAGTTACTCCAAGTGGTGTCTGTCCATGAAGATACCTTTTTATTTTGCCTAGATTTTGAGATATCCACCTCTTTCTTACTAACGGTTGAATGAAATGATGTGTGTAATGTGAGAGGTGTCACTCATACTGATGAACCCACAGAGCTCCTGAACTCTGCAGTTTCCTACAACCCAGTGAACATTTCTCTGTTGAAAAATGACAATGGTCACCTGTGAGAAGATGTTCAAACAGGTTCAGAAGTCAAAGATTTTTCACTGACTATTGGAAGATGTTGATTGAACATTCACATTCAGACATATTTCACCCGGGTTTTCAATAGTGGCATTTCAATAATGACATTTCAATCTTTTTTGTTTTTATGTCTCCTTTATCCTGACACATCCTTTATGTTATTGTTGTTTGTCTCACTGTGTAGTTTTCATCTTGTTACATTTCATTTGTTGTTTTCATCATTATATCTGTTATGTCATTTTGTCTTGTTACGTCATTTGTGTCATTTTCATCTTGTTGCATATTTTATGTTTATTTTCTTCTTATTGTTTTTGTCTTGTTGCATCATTTTCTTCTAGTTATGTGTTGTTATGCCATTTTTGTCTTGTTACATTATAGTCGTCATGCTACATCTTTTGTGTCATTTTCATCTAGTTACGCCTCGTCACATTGTATTCATCTTGTCACACTTACATTTTTTGTCTTGTTCTGTCTTTTAGTCATTTAGTCTTTTAACTGTTTAACTAAAGTAACAAGACTGTTTTGAAAATGTAAGGAGTATAACGTACAGATATTTGTGTTAAAATGTAGGGATAAAGTAAAAAGTGTCAAAAAGAACATAGCTGAAAAATCTACGTAAGTGCAGCAACAAAGTATTTGTACTTAGTTACTTTCCATCTCTAATTGCAATTGATTCTCTGTGTTTTCAGTTCTTTCCACTTACCTTATGTGGCAAAAAAAAAGAGTAAATGCAGATTTAAATGTAATCTATCAATGCTGCAAGAATCACAAATAAACTAAAAATAAAATCTACAACTGTCTACATGGCTAGACACCATTAGTGATAGAAGATATACGCCCTTTTAAAGAGCTTCTCCTTTGTTAAAAAGGCGTATGATGTTGTCCTCCTCTGTAAGTATATGTTGTGTTTCCAAAATTCTTTATTTTGAATGGCAAAGGAGCTCTTGTCCTGTCATGAAATGTGTTCTAGGATCAAAAGAGTTTTCAAAATGTATTTCTGCTAAGATAGATGTAAGAAATATGTGAGAGAAAACTTCACAGCTTGGTGTTTTCTTTGGTCAGTCTCCCATGGATGCTGGACGGTTGTATGAGACCAGGTGATGACAGCATTATTGTGGTTTGGTCCCTGAAGGGTTCTGGTCAGTGTGTTAAAACATTATATAGGCCCTGATGGTCGCTCGAGAAGTGAGTAACAACTCTTTTCACCTGCTCTGCTCTGCTCTGCTCTGCTCGCTGCAGCCTCTGGAACCAGCAGACTCCCATGGTTGTGTGAGGTCTTTGTCAAGCTCTTCATTTGTCTCCCTCACCGCTGATAGTGGAATACAGTAAATATTTGAGAGAGTTATTGGCGGGATCGGATTAATTACATGCAGTCTTAAGTTTCTGCAATGCATCCTTTGTTCCCAGAGAAGTCACACAACATTAACAAGCTGTCAAGCTGTGAGCTGACATGGTTTGTCTCAGTGACGTGTTGTTGGTTTGCCTAACATTTCTCTGTGTGTGTTTCCGTGCCTCTGTGGAAGCACTATACACACTTATAATGTGTGAATTTTCATGTCCGGGAGGTTGAGTGTATGTGTGTGTAAGACAGAAAGGGCATAAGAGCGGGACAGAGTGACAGTGAAACAGCATGAGAGTTAGAAAAGGGGGGGTAATGGAGCTTGACTAAACCGAGCGCTCGTACATAAATTGACATGTGCAATTAGGGAGATGTACACAGTCCCCCTGGTCTGTTTAAGATCTGGAATAGTTTCCTAACAGCTTCAAGATGCCCTGTTTTGGCTTTGGTTTCAAATCTAAATCGGGTTTGACCTTGTTGAGTAATGGTGCCGGTGAAGTTCCCCCTGTTCTCTTTGGCTCAAGTCCAGCTCCACCAGCGCCGAACATGACAGCAAACACAGAACGAGGTTTTGGCTTCACTGGACTCTGGTGAACAGTGGTTGAAAACCTGACCTGAACTTGAATTCCTAGCATTAAAATTTTGCCAGGTGGTCATAAACACTTTGGGGTTTGATTTCCTGTTTATACGGTGTATAAAGATGGAGACAGCATTAAAACTTGAGGAGCTCAGGGTTTAGCTGGCGCACTCGGCCTGGAAGCTCTCAAAATGAAATGATTTGGGCAGCTCTCAGTGTTTCTTTTCTTTCTTTTTTTGGTCAGCCTTTTCTCTCTGCTTTTTCTTCAGCACACCACCTCTTCCTTCACTAAGCCAATTCAGTGTCATGCAAAAACTTTTAGTAGCTACCCAACCTAATGAGCAGTATGTGGGATTCCAACATGTATTTGCAGTTGAAAACCTGGGTGATATTCAGACTGAGCACCTAAGACCTCTTTTCACCCTCTTTTCAACCAGCTGAAATGCAGTCAACATGTCACAAAACACAATTTGGTTCATTTGTTCAACTATGTGTTGAAAGAGTGTGAAGCTATTTCTCAAATGTCACATTTCAGAGTACACAAAGACGTGATTTCAACACATTTAATGTTTCATCTAAAATGTTATAAATGTGAACTATATAGGCTGTATGTAAGTTCATGTAAAATAAGAAGTTGTGCTTGTTGCTGTAGCCTATGCATACACAAATACTGTATTGGTATTGGTTACAGCTTTGACAAACAGCATAAGGTGGCTGTGATGGGTCCCAGTGCAAGATATTATGAGGGGCCTTAGTGCGCACTAGTTATTAGTTAATGAAGCAGACACACAGGCACGTTGCTCTCCTAATGTTACCTGTTGCATGCTTGTTGACACACCTCTGATGGCAGCACTGATGCTGATGCCAGCCAAACTGCTGCATTGCTGCAAGGTGGGGGCAGCCGTCTGTCTTGACAGATTTTGCATCCAAACTAGCTACCCTTTATGTATCATCTCATCAAGTGATCAAATAGAAACTTGACATTGGACAAATCAACATACATGTTACACAGCAATCATCACTGCATATCTGAATTGGTACAGTCTGGTTTTGTTATAGATGGCTACCGACTATTTCACCCAAAAAAGGAAACCATAACAGAGTTTGGTTTGCCTTTTCAAAGGCATATATAGCAAATGACATTTTAATTATTTTTAATTTAACGTGAATTCTTCTTTGAACAATACCATATTTCTGAAGTGGCAGTCACTGAATCACTTGTCTTGCTTTGTTGTCTACCCAACATGTTGTTGGAGGGCCCATTCTCTTCAGGGGACCTCACTGCCTGTACTGTTTATGCCCCTGGTTTTGACTTCTCCAAAGGTACATGCGCTGGAACTTGTGGCATTGGAGGGGGAAAAAAAAGGCCTTTCTGGCAGAAGCACCAGAAAGCTTTCTGGCAGAAAGGCCTTTAAAAAATCAGATGGTGTAGTAGAAAGAACAACAAAGTCTTTATGAGCCTGTTATCCAGGAGAGTGTGGTTTGAATCCTGTGTGAGGCCTCAACTGAAAAATGTTTTCTGCTTTAATTTTTTAGTTAAGCTCCAAAGTGATGAGAAGCTATTATTTACACATTGTTGGGATGAAAAATTGTTGTATTGCAAATCCTGGTGAAATATGGTATAAAGATGAACATTTAATCAATACCTTTAAATAGTCAGTGAAAAATCTTTTAAAGCTTATTCGGTACGTCTTTTCACTGGTGACCATATTAATTTTTAAAGACTCAATAGAAAAAGGCTCGCTGGGAACCTTTATCAGCAGCTTTTTGTACTTTACACAGTGAAGAGTGGCGACTGGAACTTCAGAGTGGCATCTCATGGGTTAAAGACAGCTGCCAACATCTGTAGCTGTGGTTAGCTTTTAATTGTGAGGCCCAGCAAGTGAGCGAGCAGCATGGTGGAGAGGGGGCTGGCAGGCCGCATATTTCAGCCGAGTGTTCACAGAGCAGCTTTCCGGCCAGCCATGTGGACTCAATGATGGCGTCCAGGGGTGTGCTGCGCTCCTATGAAATATTAAATCTGTTCGGCCCCCAAGTGTGGACAGACCACCTGCAAGCAAGCGTGGCGTGCGGCGAGCTCAGAGATCAGATGTCCCTCGGCAACACACACACGCATGCACAAACACACACATGTATGCATGAATATGTCCCCACACAGGATAAACCTGTAGGCCTGCACATGCTTACACTAATGGACATAAACACATACAACAAAAAAACAGTGAGAACATGGAAACACTCAAACTGACTGAGAGATTTCTGCAAAAACATGTTCCCTGCATTTGATTCAGAGCATTCCTGCAGGTTGCTAAGAATGAGAATTATTTTCATTGGAAGTTTTTGTTGCATGATGCTTCCTGGTTTCTGTTTAAAGCCACGGTAAAGTGAACAAGTGAAATTCACCGCTTCTTACTCTTTCTCTTGAAACAATCAGCAAAAGCAGTGAACGGTGGTGAAGAACAAGAACAAGAAAACAAAAAAAGATTAAAAAATAAAACCTTGGAACTTTCAGAGTCCAAAATGAAACTTAACCCTGCTCTGAAAAAGCAGCCAAGAGGACTACGGGTGCTTGTCGACTGCCGTCCCCTTCAGGGCCTCGTTCATTTACACGTCGTGCAGTCGCTCCTCAGCCTCCCCTCTGCTCCCCCGAGGCTTCTCTGCCTGCCCAGATGTGCAGCTGTTTATGTGGAGCAGCGATAAAAGCAGCTGGTCTGCCCTGTCATGTCCTCCAGATGAACAGAGGGGGTCGCCATTCTGCAAACACCGTGCTGCTGAGGAAGTAACTGACTGCTCAGGTGATTTAATTCCCCTCCAACAGGATTTAGGAGCAGTTAATTTTCCAAATCCTTCTCTGTTCAACCATTTAAAATAGGCAAAGCAAAATTACACTGCCTGTTATCATGATTATGATGAGGAATTTTTTGTACTCTTCTGAGTTTTTAAACTTTTTAATAGTCCATTTGTTTTCCATATCAGGCTTAAAGAGGAAATAAGGAAGATATCCTAATCACTACTGTGCTGTTGCTGAATGTATATGATGTTGAAGCATCAGGACTAACAAAGAATATGTAACAGATCAAGACCAAGACCAAACAAAATCAGAATCAGCATCAAGTTTATTTCCAAGTAGGTTTACAGATACAAGGAATTGGCCTCTGTGATTTGGTGCAGAACAATAAATATTTAAGATAAAGAGCAACTTCTTCAAGTCAAGAGGCACAAAATAGGAAAACGACAATAAAATATGGAAAATATTCTAAAAAAAGATTAAATAATAATCATAAGAATGTGTACAATATGTTGTTAACATGATATGGCTACACAGTTTTGTGCAGGAATGTGCAAAGTATTGACAAGCTGATATGCAAAAATTTGCATTATACAGAATAGAAATGTTTGAAATGCACAAGATACCCAAAATGGATAAATATCATACATTCAGCATCATTTTAATGAACTTGTCATAAACACACAGTATTTAAATATAATTGCATGAAAAAGAAAAACAAAGATCGATGCATCATCGTTAAACAGACAAACAAACAGGTCCCACTTACATTATACAATACGTCTTGTTGTTTTAATACAACTAAATCCACTAATTTGATTCTGATACAAACACAGGAAAGGAAAGGAAAGGTTAAACACAGAACTATTACAGTGTTGGGGAGGTTTGGTTAACTACAGCTAAAGCTACTTTTAAAAAAAGTATTTCAAACTACAAAAGTGGCCAACAATTGGGCAAAACCAAAAAATAAAATATCCCTCTCTGCCCTCCAGAAACTAGAATCCATGTGGGGTTGTTGCACCTGGCAGGATTACTCATTTAGCGAGGCAACTTCTAAAATAGCAAGCAACAACTTCTCTGAACTTTTGTTAATCAGTACTTGAATCAATCAGTGCTTACACTATGACTGGTGGCTGCCTGATTGATGCATTGCTTTGACATGCCTTCACAGCGGTCAAGGTGGAAGAAAAAAGGGGCGGGACAGGTCGAATGGGATTCAATTGAAGGACAGAATCAATGGTAGAATAAAAATAATTATACCAACATTCCTTTCCTTTTATGTCCAGAGGTGTTTATAGTTTACAGTAGTTAACAACCAGAAAATAGCAAAAAAAAAAAAAAAAAAGTAATTTAACTTCTCCATCACTATGCAAATATGAATATAGCCTAGTTGAATTACCAGCATGCAACTGCAAAACGTAGTTTAACTACTAGTTTTAATATTTCACTACTTTCCAACATTGATTAGATGCAAAGAAATAGATGAAAATGGGTCAATTTAATTTGACCATATTACTTTGATAAGACAGATGTTTTGACTTTGACTAAAAAAAGGAGCTTTTATCATGAACTTTCTTAACAGTTATCAGCAAAATGACCAAAACATTAAGAATGCAATAATAAGTCAAGGAAGATTTATAAATTTAAAAAAAAAAAGAAGAAGAACTTTTTAAAAAATGTAACAACCTGAAAACTAATCAGATAATGACTTTTCAAATACATTCCAGTTTGCTTGCTATGTCCTCACACAGCCTACATATTGATAATACTATAAAACATTTTAGTTTAAATTAGTTCAGTAAAATGTCTATCTCACCTTCTTAACTACTGCTCATGTTGGGCCCTATGCGCCTCGTGCTGTACCTGCAGGTTATTCCATAGACACCAGTGACACCCTGTGGTCATTTTGTGTCAATGAATCTTAAAAACAAATAAATGTGTTTTGTTTTCTTGTCAGGGGTTGCCAAACTCTGACAGAGCTGCACATGAGGGATCCAGATGAGGCAGTGCAAGGTTACAGTAAAATAAAAAAATATCAAATAAAGTGGTTCATAATTGTCTTTTTTTTTTCATGTCAGGTTGAGTGGACAAATTTTATCAAAACATTGCTGCTCATTCCACCTTCACCAAGGCTGTTGTTAACATAAATAATATCAGTGAACCAACAGAAAATGTCCACTCATACAGATGGTCCTACTTTGACATCATTACATGTGCATCTTAACTTGAGTTTATCCCTGATTGAGAACTCTGAACATCACCAACGAGGAAACATCTCATTTACATACGTTTCATATAATATTAAATCTGAAGCTGGCTGGTGTGTTGTGTTTTCTTCAGCTGGTGTCACTTTAATATTCTGTTGCTAGTAGTAACCAGTTCTACAGCAGTTACATCCACCATTTTGTCACATCTGTGACCAAACAAATATTAACAGGCGTCTTGTATCTACTCCTGAAATGTCCTTGTTGGAGTTTTATCTATGTGTTTTTTTAATTACAGCTCTTTTGTGGCAGTTCATTTATTTTTCTGTGACCAGTTCACTGCTAACAAAGCTAGCTATTGGCAGTAGGCTAACATGTTTCTACTGTCAATAGTTTCACTTTACTTACTTTAACCTATGATGATTTATGTCGACTAGGTTAATTACATTTTGTCCTTTTTATGGGGACTTTCTATGGAGAGTTTTATTAATGATAGGCAAAACAGGGATGTATAAATAATTTGAAAGCTAACATTTTATACTTCATGAATCTGTTTTTTTTTTTTTAAATCACTGTAGACCTTTTTCACAGCAGCCATGTAGCAGCCAAATAGTATGTAAACACAAGTGTTACCAATAATAATAATTAGGGGTCAGGGTGCTCCTGTTATGCATGTTGGCTCACTGGAGAGAATCTGTTACACAATAGAACTAGACCATGATTAGTATCACTGATAACACCCATGTTTACCGTACTATTTCATATCAATATGACTGCTGTGAAAAGGGCCTATGACTCTTACTTTTTTTTTTACAGTCCCTAAACTCTTGTTTACGATTTCTCATTTTAATTGATTTAATGTCCAATACAGTTTTCACAGTTTCCTAATAATGATTCCAGTAAATACCCCCAAGAACAGATCCTGTCCTCAACATTTATTGGAAGTGTACTGTATTTAGCTTAATAGTTATACGTCTGCACATACCATGAGAATAGTGGAATATATGAACATTCAGTGTTAGATGGTTAAAAAAAATGCTTCAGGTGATAATAGAATGTTTTTTCCTCTTCTTATTCAGACTATCTACTCCAGATGTTGAAGGTATTCTGTAAGTAGCCTATCTAATGTTCACTATAGCTGTTGTTGGTTTTACCTCTGTCTGGTTCCCAGTGATTAACAGCTGAGTTCCAAAGAGATGCCCGTTGAGGACAAAAGGAGGACCATGACCACAGTATTTCAAAAAGTCTATGTTAACCTAACAGTTTGTCTGATCTTTGCTTGGTCTCAGTTATTTTCAAAGCAACCAAAGTGGACAATTGGAAACATGATGAAAATATAACATTTGATTTGCCGTACCAGACCTGCCTTTGTCAGGAGGACTTTTTAACTATTATGGTTGACAAATAACAAATAGTTTACCATGTCTTTATAATCCATTGTTTTCGCTGTCTGTCATTATCACATTTATAATCAGCATCGGCTTGTTCCAAATGTTCTTTGAAGCAAGTTCACCCTGACTGAACCATTCAGACCACACAGACTACATGTGTTTTTTGGCTGGAAAGTATGGAGTCTCTATTTTTTATTTATTTATTCATTTATTTATTTATTTCACATTCTGTCAGTTTGAACAATACAAAAAAGCATGAGTTTTTAATGACTGGTACAATAGTTGTCAGTTTTTTGAAGGGGTTAAAAAAAACTCTTTACAGAGCATTGTTAAAATCAGATTCACAAATTGCTTATTTCTGCCAGGCATGTGTGCCATCTGCCATCACCCAAGAGATTTTATTAAAGGGCATTTGCAAACTGCCAGATTCACTGATGCTGTGAGCTGCATTATAATGTAGTGTTTATGTCACCACAAAGACAATGAGGTAATACTTTAAGATTTACTCTTACTGTAATAATGTGCCTTCTTCCAAATGCTATAATTTACACTACAGTTTCACCACCATTTTTCCTCGATTGTTAGGACACACTTAATGAAACTGGGTCTGGGATCCAGTTGATCTTCATCATCACCTTCTTAGCACAGCAAAAATCTTCTGTTGCAAATGTGTTGACACTTTTTTTTTTTTTTTTTGCTGGTTTCACATGTTTTTCACACCCTTTTTCAAAACAGATCTCATAAAAAGACCAAACTATTGGATGAATGTTACGTAAACAAAAGCAAAACATTTATTCACAGCTGATAGAAATTACATGCATAATTATCACTCTTTAACGCAGCAGGTGTGAAAGTCCTTTTCACAACTCCTCAATCAGCGATCAGTCCTTTCCCATCTGTTAAAGATGGAAACACCTCTGTGTTGCTATTTGCAAAAGAGGCCAAAGACACATAAGAAGAGGCCATGGCAGAGGGACCAGAGGAGGAGTTCACGTCGATGATGTCCAGCCAAAAAGAATAACATGGAAAAACTTGATGCAGGACAATACTGTAAAAAATGTTTCTGAGTATGTCTGAGTTTGAGTGAAAACCTCAATTGTTCTTTTTGATGAAGACAAAAAGCTGCATCATAATGAGTGCCTGAATTCATCTGGTCTTGTTTCTTACTGCCTCACATGTCAACAACAGTTCATAAGCACAGAAAGACCTGCACACAAGAATACAGTAAAATTCTCAGAACATCTCTCTCTCTCTCTCTTTACAGTATTTGAACCATGCATCAGAAAAACATGTTAAAAGTCAAGGTCAGGGGTCTGAAACCTGCAGCTCCAGAGCCTCATGTGACTCTTTTGCTGCTCTGCAGTGGCTCCCTGTGGCTCTGACAAAACTGATATGGAAATGACTAACAGTTATGTCTTAACATTTTGATTTTTATCTATAGTTTAATAAGGCATAACATGATTCTTATATTCTCCAACTGTAAAAATGTGCAGCCTATACACCAAATAATAATAATAAAAAAAAATAGTCAACTAAATTGTGCATAATGTGTCATAGTTTACATTTATATCGCCAGTGGCTAGTGTTGAGTTTCCTTTGACTAGCTATGGATGCCAAATCCAAAAAAAGAAAAGTCTCTTAGTAAAACAGCAAATGTACAATCGTTGTGGCTCCCTTCAGGGGGTCAAAAATTGCTCTTTTGAAAGTAAAGGTTGCTGACTTCTGGTCTAGGTGCAGAGTGCAGCAGGGTTTATTATCTCTAATAAAAATATCTTTGGAAAAAGAGAAAAGAGAAAAATTTTGAGGTTAAATTGGTTCCCATTGATAGCTGTATTTTGTATTTTGTTTTAAAGATTGAAAGATTATTAATTTGACCACAAGTTGTGTTGTATTTTAAGTATTTGCTTTTGTTGCATGTTTTTAAAGGGACAGTTCACCCAAAATGAAAATTCAGTCATCATTTACTCATCCTCATGCAGAGTGAAGGTTGAGTTTTTTTATTTAGTCCACAAAACACTGCTGGAGTCTTACAGGAAAGCACTGTTGCAGCTTCAACTGAAGTGAATGGTGACCAGTTTTCAAACAGAAAAAACAACCACACACAAAAAAAAAACAGAAAATACCTCCATACTGCTCGTCTGGAGAAATCCAAGTCTCCTAAAGACCCCCAACACACTGTCCACCACACTCACACAGAGCTCAGACAATGTGCACATGTACGAAAACATTGCTCAACAATAAGGATCGACAGGGAAGATTTAGGCTAAAAACATGGTGTAAATTACATCTTCCTTTGAAGTGTTTTGTGGACTAAAAAACTAAACCCAACCTTCAATCTGCATGAGGGCGAGTAGATAATGACTGAATTTTCATGTTTGGGTGAACTATCCCTTTAATGTTTTGTGAGTGTTTTTTGTTTCATTTTAGCCAGTAGCTTTCAGCTTAAGTCTAAGTTTTGAAAGTGAAACTTCCAAATGGACAAAGTGTTCAAGTAAACAAGAAAAAAAAAAAGGCTGCATTATGAATGAGACTAACTAAGGTCTCATCCTTGGTTGGACACAAGGTGGCAGTAGAGGCCCACTGGCATTTTACCATTTACTTCCCAAATCAGAGATCTTCCTGTGCACCTGCTTTGACTGAGCCAAATGTACAGTACAGTGCGTGCAGGGAAAAAGACAACTGGGCATTTTACAAGGTGTGAAGGTCAACTATGTCCCAGAGGTCCTGACCGTCACATAAACAAGGTCAGGTCGTGGAAAATCAGACTTATCATAGTCATGTCTTGAGGACATAATTTTGACATTCATGAAACAGGCTTGTGAAGACGTGTCCCATGCATGCTTTATATTCTGCATTTAAAAAAATTAACTCTGCAGTAAGACCATTCATTGCTAGTGAAATCTGCATACATTGACTTGCCCTTGGAATATATTTGTGAATGAGAGGAGCAGAGCAGCTCTGTCTCCTCCCCTCTGACTGTCCCCTCATTGGGATAAATGTCACGGATTACCTAACAGACGAATCACTGTGTTTTTTGTCATTCAAGAGGAGGTAAGACTGTCATTTTGTTGCCTTGGAGACTACAAATCAATAGCATCATGCAGTATCTTCTCGTCCATTCCCAATGAGAGGGTTCAGCCACTGCTGCCGTCATCAGGGCTGGAGGGGGCGGGGCCTCAAGTCACCTGCGCTCCGATTGGCTGCTGCTGATAATGAGCTGCCATTGAGGTTTTTCTGGCCGGTGCAGGGAGGAGGTGTGTCTGTGGCTGAGAGACGCACACGCCTCTCGCATAAATACTCAACACAAGTGTGGTGCTGAGCAGACAGACGAATTTAAAGAGCTGCGCCCTCGTCCCCAGGCTGTCAGACTTTTGTCCCACACTTAGTTTCGGTTTGTTTGAGCGTCTCGTGAAGCCGTGGAGGAGAAAACAGAGACTGAAAAAGTATAAGAAGAGAAGAAGAGGCTGTTAGTTATTGTCCCTAATCAGCAGAATTGACAGCAGGTGTGAATTCATGTCTGTATTTTCCCCGCAGATCTACTGGTGAGTACATCTTTTCCTCTTTCACCTGTTTACACGTGACAGCAGCAGTGTTTTGCTTCTTTAGTGCATTTTTTTTCACCTACTTAATGAAAAAAAAAATCAAGTATTAAAAACTATTTTGTTGGCTTTGCACATGGTACCTTTGGACAGGTAAGAACAATGAACAATGTAAATTAGTTGTGGTTTCTTTTGCTTGGTGTTTTCCCTCAGAATCAGCCACCTTTGTTGCTACACCCACTCATGTTCCTTTTGAGATTGTCTGTGGGGTGTTGCCCCTGAAATTAGAAATGTCATGGCACACAGATTGGAAAAAAAAAAAGACAATTCTAGGTCTCACTCTTTGTTCTTTTTTTTGTAAGCAAAAGGCTGTGAGCTCCCAGTTTGATAAATGTTGCTGCATGTGCTCATTCTTGAAAGGTCATCGTGGTCACACAGTGTTTTATTAATTTTCAGCTATTCTATTTAGGGATAAAATGCACTTTAATCCCCCCTACCCCCTTTTTTTTTTTCAAGCGATTTTTAACCAGGAAGAAAAAGCAAGCTTGCTTTAGAGCTGCAATGATTAGTAAGTTAGACAGTCTAAAGAAAATTACTCATTATTTTGATAATAGATTATTGTTTTCAGTCATTTTTGAAGCACTAAAGTCAAACATTTGCTGGTTCCAGCTTCTTAAATGCAAGGATTTGGTGCTTTTCTTTGTCATTTCTGGTAGGAAATCAAAAGTTTTTAGGTTTTTGACTGTTGTTCAACAACAGACGCAATTTAAAGGGAAATTGTGATTAGAATTTTTGACATTTTACAGAATAAACAGTTTAGAGGTCCAATGAATAATTGAATAATTTATTCTTAAATGTAGAATATTTTCTCGTTTCTTTACTCTTCTTTGACAGCTAACTGGATATCTAACTAGGTCAGCATGTCCAAACTATTCCGAGTGGCTGCAGGTTTTCGCTCCAACCAACCAACAGCACACCTGATTCGACCAATTAGCTGTTTGAAGGCTGAAATTAGTTCATTAAATGAGTCGAGCCTGGTGTGCTCCAGCTTGGTAGGAACAAAAACCTGCAGCCACATGGCCCTTTGTGGAATAGTTTGGACATGCCTGCTTTAGGTTGTGAACAAAACAAGACATTTGTGGAAATAATTTTAGGCTTTGAGAAACACAGATCTACATTTTTCACCATTTTCTGACATTATAGACCAAACAATTTATCGATTAATCAAAAAATCATTGACACATTAATCAACAATTAAAATAACTGTTAGTTGCCAACTGTTTTGATAATCAATTAATTGTTTCAGGCATTCGTCAAGCAAAAAAGGCAACCATTTGACCATTTGATTCCAGCTTCTTAAATGAAACGACTTGATGCTTTTATTCGTCATTTATGATAGTAATTGAAGAGTCTTTGGGCTTTGGACTGTTGGTTGGGCATAACAAGAAATTTTAAGTTGTTACTTTGGGCTCCGGAAAGTGATTAGCATTTTTCACATTTTTAAAAACTTTTTATTGACAATCGTGAAAATAACCGGCAGATCAATTGATAATGAAACTAATCGTCAGTTACTTTACTGTATACTTCAACATGTGAATAGAGTAAGACATTGTTTTCATCATCTGGTCTTTGGTGCTGCAGGTGCAGTGCGATCAGGGAAGGATGGATTCACTCTGCTCCTATCTTATTACTCCTATCTGTTATCACTGTCATTTTTTACAATTTATTCTTACAATCACTCCTTGAATTACTTGTTGGCACAGGAATAGCAAGTGCATCTTTGTTTATTTGAGTCTTTCTGTTCTCTTATCTGTCGAATGTTTTCCTGTCTGTATAGAGAGGATATGCAAGTTGCTTTGAAACATTGTTTTTGCTTGCGCTGTTCAAACCTCAGCAGCAGGCTTCTGGCTGTCTCTACCAGGAAGTTCACAATCGACCTCTTTACTGTAACCACACGATGTTTTCTTGCCTGTGTTTACTAGACCTATGCTTCTCTGTTCTTATGAGAAATCCAAAAACAGGGTTTTACTTTACTTGCAGGGTTAGTTTTATTTTCAAAGGTATTACAAAAACTTTAAGGATTATTTGATCCGGATCTGCATGCTGCAAGTTCCACCTAAAAACCTTGTGGTGTCTGCACTGTGGCTTTCTATCTGTGCTAATGGGAAAACCTTCTTCTCAAAACAATAGCCTATATCTAACAACATATAGAAAACTTAAGTAAAGTATACTTAATTGTCCTACAAGGAAATTTGTTTTGGACTCCATGCCACCGTATTGCACAACATATTTGCCAACAACTTCTAATAATATAAACATAAAACGGGGTGACATCCGTCTAGTTTCAGACAAAAAAACTGGTAACATCGCCTAGTTTCAGATAATAAAACCAGGTAACATCGACTAATTTCAGACAATAAAACTAGGCAACATCAACTAGTTTCAGACAATAAAACTAGGCAACATCGACTAGATTCAGATAATAAAACCAAGTAACTTTAATTAGTTTCAAGCAATAAAACCATTTATAATCAAACCAAGTAATGATCAGATCACAGCATTTTCATCTCTAAATCAAAAATCATGAATACTTAATATTAGAAATGCATAGAAATGTAATGCAAGTTTTTGGGCATATAAGGTCAATTTCACTCCCACACACATAAGATTACCATTAAGGCACTGCAGTGGTATCTGATCTTCAGTGGCAGACTGAACTCACAGGGATCTGGATACAACCCATTCATTCCAGCACACTCCTGGGGGTGTTACTCAGTCCCCCCTGCACTGCCCACATACCTGCAGAGCTGTGTGACTTGGCTCAGCATTGGCAGCTCTGCCCTGTCGCCACACAGGCTGAGATTTATGATAGTTGTAGTAAGAACTGTGGGGTGGCAGTAGAGGAAACAATGTTGATAATGCAACATGCAGACCCCCCACGCCCCTGCCCCTGTTGTACAGTTGAAATGGTTGCAGAGACCACGTGGGGCTCCTGTCAGTGCCTCTACAGTACAGACATGTATGTAGCTAGTGTGGCCTTGTCCTTGTATGGTCTTGAGGCAGGTGGATGAACCTTGTGTCATGTTAGGTAAGACTCTCAGGACATATGGTAACTATATAATGAGATCAGGTAGATGTTTTACAGCAGACAGCTTAGAACAGCACGTCTGCTCTTCCACCGGTCACTGGGTCAGTACATTTGTCTGTACTTCCAGTGTCTTAAAAAATCACACTGTGTTCAGCTTTTATTAGGGCAGGGCAATGTATCTATTATATTGATATTGTGATCATGGGACTTGATCTAGTCTTAGATTTTGGATATTGCCATATTGTGAACTTAACAGACTGTACTAGCCAGTTGTTTCTTCCACTTAGTCATTAAATCCACATTACTGATGACTGTAGATCAAGAATGTCTTCATATTTTGTGAAACCACCATTCGTCCCTATAATGTCACAATAGCGCTAAATATTTATGTATTTAGTCAAAAATATTGTGATGTTTGATTTTGTCCATATGTCCAGCCTAACAGTATGTTATTTGAGAAATGTGTACATCAAGATAGATTTTGTCTATTGTGGAATAGAATATTGATATATTGTGTATATAGTCTAAGATGACGGTCCACAAGTGCCTCTCTGTCTGATCAACATTTCAAACCCCCAAAATATTAAAATTGCTATCACTGAAGAAAACCACCAAATTTTTACATTTGAGAAGCTGAAACTGAGTTTTTGCTGAAAAGTTAGTTGATCGATAAATTGATTTTAAAATGTTGCTGATAAATCCTGCATTTGAGTGGTGTTGGAATAATTGAAAAAAAAATAGCTCCTGAATGGGGAAAATTCATGTGAACAAAAAATTTTGTTACACAAGTTGCCAAGTTGTCTGATGTCATGTACAGAGAAACATGGTAGACGAGAGTAAATGTACCTTTTTTTTTTTTTAAAAATCAATTCGCATTTGCTCATGTAATTTGTAATATGGTGTTAGGTTGTAATATTAGTTGCTGCCCACATAGTGTGACCTAGATTAGTTTGAAAGGTTTATTAGTGCTAACCCAGATAACAAGGCAATTAAAGCAATAGTTTTATGGTTTAAAGGAATTTACCGATGCTGTGTCCATGCTGACTGATCCATGCCAAACAACTTCCCAACTTGGAAAATGGGACCATCCAAGGCGCACGTGAATGCACTAATATAGTGTATCAGCTAATTGACAAATAGTTTGAGCTTTAACCCCAATTAATCCTTCCGATGTGTGTTTTGGACACCTGCTGCCCATCTGTGCCCTGACTGGATGTGGCATTAGGAAACTGGCAGGACCAGGTATGCATTATCTTGACTGGGTCTAGAGCCATCTGCCACACTAACCTTGGATGTTAATCGAATGAAGGCCATTTGTTGTAAAACATGAATCTTGTCACTTGCCTACACTGTAAAAAGTGTATTTTATTAGTGGTTGAAGTAATATTTTGAATGAGTCATTCAGCTTTCTGCTTTAGTGATGGCAGTCTACTTTTGTGGATTATAACCACACCCCATTCCCTTAAAAAAAAAAAAAAAAAGTAATAAAAAAAAAAAGTGCCAGTTAGGTTTAACTTAGTATTGTACGTTTGATGTCATGACATCATAATCCAGAGTTATTTTTTTTTCCCCGCATGAGCTGCTTTTCTCTGCATCTGTCAGTTGGTAAAAAAAAATGTCACTAATGTATGGTTGTTTAAGTTATAAAGTCTGACTTGGTAATGATAGGTATGAGTGAAATAGCAACTGAGTTACGCAAAAAAAAAAAACAAAAAAAAAAAAACTAGACTTTCCTTTCCTACTATCAGGTTGTATAGAAGTAGCATTTTACTTTTGATCAAAGCAAATAATTGAGTTTGAAAATTTGAAACTTAAGTTGACTTGGCTCAAAACTGTTGACTTGAAAGCAATCAGATTATTAAATACATCTGACTTTGAGCAATTGTCCTCCAACTTGTTACCTTGATTTTGAAAAAAAAAAAATTAATTGGTAACACAAATTAATGAAATTGTTCCAGTAATTGGTTTTCAATGTATTGTGGCGCAGTTGCAGCATCATTCAGATATGATATTCAGACACACATATGTGCTCTTGGGTGCAGAGTCTTTTGCAGAAAGTGATTCTGGAGAAAGGTGGTTGGTTTAAGCCTCATTCCCAGGTCGTCAGATCATAGATGCTGAAATACTTGAGTGTTGGGATTGAGAGTCAACAATTAACCATCTTACCAACCTTTGATTGGCCAAAGTCTCCTGTGATGGGATAGACTTTTAAAGGCTGAAAACATTGTTGAGAGGAGGAGCAGAAGTCTAGTTTTCTCTCACACCACTTGATTTTAAAGGCTATTAGGGAACTTTTGCCCACTGATGCCAAAAATAAACTGCATACCCCACCTTTAACTAGCTGTGATCCGTGCTGATCTGGTGTCATATATGTGCAGGCTGGTTACTTATAGATCACTTAACGTCTCCTCTCTAGGAATCCAGTATTCCACTCTGTGAGAGGGACACATTATAATAGATGTGATGGTGTTTGTTTCCTCCCAGGTTGACTTGTTATTTGTGCACCCCCACTTCCTCCTCATTGTGCCCCTTTATGTTTTATTAGGCCGATGTTCTGTTATTCTTAGCCGAGCAGGATGTTTATACGATCCCCGAACAGAAATATGACTGGCAAGGCCCGAGTGTTTATCTTTTCTTTCCCTTCCCTCCCTCTCTTCTTCCCCTCTCCTCCTCCTCCTCCTCCTCCTCCTCTGCTCAGGTCTTCACTGTCACTGTTCATCCCTCCGTCCCCTCCTCCGCTGCTTTTTGCATGCCTGCCTCACCCTCACCGCACCTCACTCAAGGATGAAATAAGTTCGAGAGCAGCCCCAGCTGACATTATTTTTTCCATGTTAAACCTTGCGTATCCTTCAAGCCTCCTCCTTTTTATTTTTGGATATCCGGGTATTGTTTCGGCCAAGTATGCCGCGTCGTCTGACTGGTGCAGTAAAGGTTACTTTATTGTAATTCATCCAGAAGGTTTTCAGTTTCCTCACTTTTAGAGGCACCCTACACCCTGCTGTGATGTCAGTGTTTCCTCATGAAAGATACAAGGGGTGTGTGTTAATGTAGGATGGAAAAACTGATTGATAAATGCCGTTGCTTCAGGGGTTAATGATCTCCTGACTCGTCATGCGTTTCTCCCCTCCTCAGGATGAATTTGTGTTAATGGTGCTTCTTTGTGGAGTCTGCATGAAGACTGCTGTGCATGCTCTGTGTGTGTGTGTGGGGGGATTTCGGAACAGAAATGTTCAACTCAAAACACTGGAAAAATGATCAACAAAGGTAAACAATGCCCAGCAAAGAGAAGTACCAGCATGGAAGCTAAGCAATATACTTTGGTTATATTTTAGGCTCTTTAAAAAAGGTCCACCCGCAAAAATCAATAATTGTTTAAGTGGATGCTATATTTAGAATATTTCCACCACTTAACCTTGCTGTCAAATGGCCTTTTCCGACAGGAAACCACCGTTATCCAAGCCAAATATTGCTCTCTTTCTCAGCCAAACTCCAAAGGCAAAATCTGTAATTTTACCAAACAGAATGCGGTCTACCACTGCCTTGATTGTTTAGTTTGTTTGTTTCTGTGTGACTTCTGTGTTTTGAAAGGTTCATTTGGATTCACCAAAGTAACACAATAACACAAATAAACTAACAGATCGAGCCCACAGAAGATGAGTAACTCCTGTGTTCTGTGAGGTAAAATTACAGATTTCGCTTATGGAGTTTGGTTGAGCGAGAGAGCAATATTTGCCTATACAGTGATGTTTTCCCATTGGAAAAAGGCTGTCTGATGGCAAGGTAAATAAATGATAATATTTTAAATATAGCATACACTTGAAACATATTATTATTATTATTATTATTAAATTTTATTTTACATGGGCCTTTTGTTAAGTGACTAAAATGTTTGCTTTTGACCCTGTCCACAGCAGTTCACTACCTAGCTTCCATGCTGGTTCTCCTTACTGCTTCTCCAAACTGGGGATGTGCCAACCTCCATGTAGTGTAGGTTATTACACTGACTGCAACCCTACTTTTAATTATCTGAACTATCCCATAATAATACCTTGTCGCCACACAAGTAAAATCTTAAATGCATTGAAGTCAGCAAACTGTCAATTACTCAGCAATATCTATCTAAAGTTTGCTAACATTAGCCACCATAAGCTACTGGTCATACTGGACAAAATAAGGCTGTAGTAGCATTGAATTGAGCAAGAATGCATTTTATTGCTTATGAAGTTTCATGTTGGAGAAGAAGAGTGTATGATTTCTTCTTTGAAAGGTTATATAGCCTCGCTTTAAGACAAAATTGAAGCCATTCATGTAGGTTTTATTTGTCCAGCACGGTTTCCTGGAATATAAGCTGCTCTTCTATTTGTAGTGTGACAGTTTGTCAGAAAAACAACAATAAACTGTAAACATGTATATCTTCATAAACAGTATTTTCAGAATAATGAGTTGTGTGAGTCATAAATGGAGACAAAGGCGCCACTGTACTTTACTAAGAAATTCCGCAGAATAGTTTCATGTTGTAATTGCAGATGAAGCAAAACTATTGTAGGTTGTGACACTTTGTTTTTAAAGGGGACTTCTGTTTGTATAACTTATCAAACACTAAAATGATTCAGTTATTTTTGTTTTTTTAAACAGACTTTGAAACAGTAGTGGTTTTGATAGATGAATAAAACTGTGGTAAATGGTGACATTAATTCCCTGGAACGTGTTTACATAATCACTCCTTTTATTTTAAAACCATGTTTTAATCACTTCCTCTGAATAATTTTTCACCATTCTGCCATATCCAAAAATAAACATTTTTATTTAAGATTCCAAGTAGGTCAAGCGAAGCCCACACACACAAAAAAACGGCTCCACTGAATCAGATAATGTGAGGTTGTGAGTGAGCCTCTTGTCGTGTTCTATTTTCTTTGTTCTAAATAGCCAGTGACCACACAAACCACAAGCCTGTGGCCACTGACCACAAGGCACCGGGCTTTAAATAGAGAGCGTGAGAAGGCCGCTCAGCATCTTGTCTCAAGGCAGCGTCTCTGTCAGTCCCGGGATCTGCTTCGAGTCATTTGTTTAAAGCTCTACTACGACAATGCTGGATAGTGAATGCACTGAACATGGATAAACAAACTCTTGTTACTTTCATCTAAAATGGAAAGTTTGGCCAAGCTTTGATGGAACTGAGTGCACAGAGTTCCACCCCAGTCAAATACCACAGCACGCCCCCAGCACACTCTCACAATGACTGTGTTCTCTGGTTGCTAGTGCAAGAGCACATCATCCTGTATTTAGAAACGGCCACCTTATGCAAGCCTCAGGCTGAGCTGCTGTGCAGCTTTGCAGTGCATTAACACACAGAGCACTGTGGACTGGATGCTCTGTGTGTTGTGGTCAAGATATACACAGTATAAACCAAACTGTTGAACATATGCAGGTAAAACACCATGACTTTCACATTCTGACAGTGTGTATACACACGGATGGTTTGAAATACTTGTCATTTGTTGGTTTAGTCTTTTGTTACATGCAGTTATTGACAGTTGTTAATTACCATGATGTTAACCAACCATGTGTCCCCACTGTATCCAACCGGACTGCCTGTATTATATTCAATTCAAAACCAATGGGGACGACATTTATTTTAAACGCTGCTCAAATATGTGGAACTATGCATTGCGCATTATCAACCTATTGCACATTATCCCACAAAACATGATAACAATGTTGACGGTCTGTTTATCCTGACCCAGACTACACACAATTCTATTTTCATTTTATAGATAAAATGCTGCCAAACCACTCTGCTTTTACGAATTTAAGTCATCTTTGTTCCACTTTGCACCTTTAGAGCTGCAGTCTGCCGGGGCTGCAACCCCAGCTAGTGGCAGGCAGCTATGTCACATCTTAAAAACAACAGTTGAGCGGTGTTGGATATAAATAGTTTAACTGACTAGTATTTCAGGTGCTGACAAGTGATGGTAGCAGCATTTCTTTAAGTTCTTCTAAAGTTATGGTGTAGAATTTCAGTCGTTCTTTTCCATTCATGTCACTGATAAGAAGTAATGACACAGTCTTGTGTACCATCTTTCAGGGCTAAAAGTTGTGTGTTGTATGCATTTGTTCTTGAGATGTGAAACAAAGAATTTTAGTTTTTTTTCCTCTACCATTTGGACCATATTCACCTTTGCTCAATAAATCTTTTCTTTCAACCCTGCAGCCCAGTGTTTGTGCCCAGCCGAGATATGACTGAGGTGATGATCAACAGCACCCCCATGGAGGACATGAGGCTCAGCCCCAGCAAGGACAGACTCTCCTTCCA
Source organism: Lutjanus argentimaculatus (assembly GCA_034769285.1). Lineage (NCBI taxonomy): Eukaryota > Metazoa > Chordata > Actinopteri > Lutjaniformes > Lutjanidae > Lutjanus > Lutjanus argentimaculatus. The sequence goes on along the minus strand of JAWZSL010000003.1, from coordinate 22,081,430 downwards.
GGTAGAAGACACACAATACACATACACATACACATACACACACCACACGTATGACAGTCCCAGCTCCCTGCCCGTACATTTTTATGTGGCATGGGAATTTTATTCTGGTCTTCATCCATTCATTATCTTGAATTGGATTGACGTCAGCAGGAGCAGAAGGGAGCAGCCGCTGCATGTTGTGATTTGGCAAAAGCAGCTGCACTTAGTCTGAGATGGTGGAAATGTCAGTATTGTGTAAACATTTTTATTTTTATAAAAGTTTTTCATATTTTATTGTCAATTTTGTATTTCTATTTATGCTTCATGACTTAGTTGTTGCTTACTATGTCAGCAATATACCGGATTCTGAAAAATGAAGAAATTTAAGATTAATATTGCATTTTTTATTATTTTATTCATTTGTATTTTATTTTTAAGCTACAGGAGCCCTAAGGAAGCTGAATTGTTTTTGTGTAAAAGAACAGTTGTATCATGTTAACATTATGAGGCTAACAAATTATTGTCTTAAGTGTAGCATAAAGATTCAGGGAGGGCGGACTGATCCCCAGAATAGTGATACTGCCAACACAAAGTCTTGATTTGAGTACAGATACTGGTGTCAATCGATCCCAAAAAATGTTAAAACATTATTAAGAGAACAGTAAAAATGGAAAATGCTTCATGTTTGGAAAGTTATTTGGTGGTAATATATTCAGAAGTACCCCAGTAGGAAATTAAGACGTATTTTGCTCTTCTGTATGATGGTATATTACCTGCTTCCACAATAAAAAGTATTTATGTGATTCTGGTCCTGATGTTACTTGGTATCATACCAGAACCAAATTTTTTTTGGTCTCACTCTCCCCTATTAAAGATGATTTATCGATCTGTCTGATAAGCATACATATGTTACAGATGATGAAATTGCTGAGGAAATTTGCAGCAAAATGCTGCATCCCTCATTTTTCATTCTCTGATACATTGGTAAAAGGACATTTGACATTGCAGTCGGTCACAACTTAAGACAACAAAGGGTATTTATTTATGTCTGGGGAAATTTTCTGCAATTTACTGCAGCCAGTCCAAAAATAAACCCTGCAGATTGAGAGAGATGAGAGAGAGAGAGAGAGAGAGAGAAGCAGCCATCAGGTGGTCTTGACAAGGTGTTGCCAGCGGCTTTGTTTTACTGTCAGCTCAACAGGGCAGTCTTAAAAAGAAGACTACTTAAACACACAGCTGTGTTCTTATTTTAGTGTCACATTTGTACCCAGGTTAAAAAAAGAATTAACAGGCCCATTTTAATACTGAAGACATTTTACTGTAAAATATGGTGAGACTGACTCAAGACCTTGTATAATTGTTGACAGGAAGTCTAATGGTTACTCAAACTGCATCTTAACTGGTGGGTCAGTTATCACTTGTGTCATAAGGTCATAGTTAACCATAATATTCTTGAGAAAGTTCCACCTGCTGAGGCTTTAATAACTCACAGGGTTAAAAGGGCATTTCCTGTCAAAAGATTTTTTTTTATCCTTTATTTAGAATTGCATAACAGCAGTTTAGTTATCTTTAGTTAGATAACATACCCAGTGATCCATCTGTGTTGCATTTCACAAAAAATGTAAACCACTAAACACAAGAAGGGTGTTTTAGGCAGATATATACATTTTATACCTCTCCCAAATTTCTTCACATTTATCCCTCTAAAACCTGGTGAATGCATCAATTCTTTCCATTATAAAGATTTCATAAATGATATATCAGTCTGTCTTGCTTTCTTTTCTTTGTAATTTACCCTTGCTTAATACTGCGCTCCTTAGTTACTGTTGCTATGCACATTTGCAGTTTACAGTGATAACTGTGGCAGATTTATTCTCATATTCTCTATTATTCTCATTTCTAGCTGATGACCGTGGATTTTGTCAGTTTAAATGATGACTCTCGCTAGCAGATTTCATAAGTGTTGCTAGCTAATGTCAGCTAATGCTTAAACTCCTTGTCAGCTGAAAAGTCTGTCTCCGGCTGACTTTTTGATGTTTCACTCTGACACATTTTAAAACAAGAACCAGGTAAAAGGGTCTGACATTGGCTGACATGGCTCTGTAGATGATCCCACGTTAAGACTGAGGCTAAAGCTAGCATACATTCCAGCAAACAGCAGACTGTGAAATACAACACATATATATGACAGAACAGATACACACACACACACACACACACACACACACACACACACACACACACACACACACACACACAACACACACACACACACACCACTTGACTATCGGAAAAGGAAGTGCAGGGATTAGATTAGTGCAGCGGACCTTGAGACAGTCACCCAGTCATACGGCCACACCACAATCGTCCCATGAAAAGAGCTAAGCTATCCCAGTTTAGACCTAAGACGGTAAAGAATCAAATGCTTCCAAGTATTCCAAGTAAGTTTTAATATTTGATAGATGTTGGATGTAAAATCCCAAAAAGGAGTTTGTCTCAGATAAATATATTTTTTTCTCCCAAATAGTCACTAATTCTGTGTAAATCTTGCGCCAAAAAGCTATGGATAGGCCCAGAGTGAGTGGTAGTGATTTGCTTCTTGTGAGCCGGAATCCTTCAGCAGCTGGAACAGCCTGAATGGAGAAAGATCATTTCATACCAGATTGATATAATTTAATTAGTTTTATGAAAGGTGCTCATTCATAGACCTAATACAACACGGCACGTATGCAGACGTTGACTCGGAGAGGATGCAGACTGACCCAGAGGAAAAGGCTGGCTTCCTTTCCTCACAGTTCACACCCCAGCTGTGAGCCTGTCTGAGAGGATGAGAGGAGCGGATGAGTGGGAGAAAAGGAGGGTGCCATTTCTCCAATCTTTCCATCCCCACTCCTCACCTCGGCCATTTGCCCAAGGTCCCAGCCACTCCTTTAGAGAGACAGTGCTGTATGAAGCAGTGATGCTGCCTCCACTCACTTCCTCCATTATGGGTGTCAGGGGGGCTTTGACACAAACACTGTGACCATTAAATTCCAGCTGCACCTTTAAAAAGATATTGAGATGACTGTGATGACTAATAGTGGAGAAGGATGAACAAATGTTTCCTGATTTACCGAATTATCATGTCAAAAGGCAATGTCATGATTTAGGCGTATAGCGTGCACCCTCTCCCAGCCCAGCCACACACCCCAGAAGATCCCAAAATAGCCGGCATTGTGCCTGGCCGATGATGTGTCGCCGCTTCCTGCCACTGGAAGTGAAACAAGTTATGACATGTGTTTGCTAGGGGTCCAAAGGCAAGGTCATTCGCTGCCCAACTCCCCTCGGTGCTGACGCACAGCGAGGATTGGCGATGCAGGCCAGGAAATGCAGCTACACGCAGGCATTAGACATGAACACAGACATGCTCACACACATAGTTAGATGCATGTAATCACACCTCTTGGCGTGGTTCTGTGTGCAGCTGTTTGTCGAGCATACATGCTTTTATAACCTGACAAACTCTCACATTCACTAGACATATTTATAGCTTTTTGTCTTTTTCCTCCCTTCTCATCTGTCTCCTATAGAATTCATGGAGACTTGGACACACACAGCTGGATCCCCTCTATCTCTTCCCCTCTCTCCTGCCTCATCTAATGCTTTCTTTCCACTCGGCTCTTTGCCCAGACAGCGACATCGCCCCCCTTCCTCCTCTCCCTCCCTCCAATGTCTTGGAGTGAAATATGCAGGTCTAAAAATATTCATCCACTTTATCCAAACAACAGCAAAAAAAAAATGCTGTTCTTGGACCAGGAGTGGCAGGCTTTTTTCCCCTGGGCCATTTCTCTGGTTCCTGAGAACAGAGAAAGTCTGAGGTTGATGTCCAATCTGCCAGGACAGGGAATGCATGTAATCTCTCTTGTCAGAATGTCTATCATGCCCTTCAGTTTAGATCCAAACATTTGAGTGTGGCACGCTGCGTTTATAAGCAGACCTATCAGTCTGGATTTGCAGATAACTCCATTCTTTCCTAAACCTTTTTTCCAACTCCATCTCCGCAGGAATATGAAGTATTCAACACTGCTCACTGTTATAGAGATGGATGCTCTATTTATGAATAAATCATCTCCCAGTAAACCTTCACCTTCTTGTTTTCAACTTACTGTTGATTTGAAATGCCACGATTATGCTCTTGTATAATCTTATGAGTGGGGGGGGGGGTGACGTGGTACTGGGATGAGTTCGTAAGCAGCTACGAGCTGCTTGGCACAATGCCTTTCAAAGCATTTAGATTAAACATGATGCAGCATTTGCCGTAAGTCTCACTCGACATGCCTCATTTACGCATACACAGCCACTGATGTAACGCTCCCCTTGTGCAATTTGTTTTTTGGGTGAGCACCTACGTGGAAAGCTAGCTTGGCTGTGAGAGGAATGTGGGATGGGCAAAGAGCAGGTACGCCACTGGGATTTTATGCAACAACTTCCCGTCACAGATGTTTAGTCTTCACATCACTTCCTTCACAGTTGTTTAGCCTCGTAGTGGTGCCTGCAACACTTCTACAAGGCTCAGGAATACCGCACACTTAGCACTAATCAGAAATATGCTCACAAATAACTTCTTTCCTTACAATACGAGACAGCTGGCTCTCCTAGCTTTAAAAAACCTGCTCTGCAATCCAGAAAATTAATTGTATTAACTCCAGAGGTTAAAAGTTGAATATGCAGGATTGTTTTGGAAATGCAGCATTCAAAGCTGACTCCTCATCCCCGACTCAAGGAAAGAGGGAGAGAGGGTGAATTAAGAAAGGAGCACCATTAGAACATACATTTTATTATGCTTATTCACTGCTTTGTTCTTGCTGACTGTTTCACAGTATTTATGTAAGCACAAATAAACAGGCCCACACCTCCACAAGGCCAGATTTTGTGCGAATACAGCTGAAGTGAGCTTCATTCTGCTCTGCCTGTGAATGTGTATCTCTCTGCAGCTCTCACAGACTGAGAGCAGCGAAGACAGAACATGGGTAACCGCTGGTCCCTAACTCAAAACCTGCGCACTAGTGAAGCACTGACTGCAGTTATGACAGGCACTGTGGTTAATCTTCAGATTGGACAAGCCACACCATAAAAATCAATATTTTGATTAATAGCAGATATGTTTTGTTGGTGCGAATTAGTTTGTCTCCCCAGTGAAAGAGTCACTGTGTGCATTTACACAAAAGGCATAATAACGTAACTCATTTAATTCTGTTTCCTCTGTCCTCAAGTTACTATATTTTTAGTTTTGCTACTTAAATGTCCAACAGGATTTTCTGCAGTGACGTCACCACTCGCTTCAAGTGGCTCCTATGTGATAATTTAGAGGGATGTTTATGAGTCTATACATTGTTTTTTTTTTTTTTTTTAAGGAAAATCCTGCATATTATGCTTTAAATGAAAGATTGATAACCAGTATTTTACCTTTGTCTTTCCCTCGTTAGATATTCCCTGACCCCTCAGACTTTGACCGCTGCTGTAAGCTCAAAGACCGTCTGCCATCCATCGTGGTTGAGCCGACGGAGGGAGAAGTCGAGAGTGGGGAGCTTCGCTGGCCTCCAGAGGAGTTTCTGGTCAGCGAAGAGGAAGAGGAGGAAGAAGAGGAAGAGGAGCAGAATAATGGCAGTATCCCAAACGGACAGCCAACACAGAATTCTCAGCACTAGAGTCTGTGTTGTAGCACCCATACTCTCTTGTTCCCCTCTTTTCTTTCTGATCGACTTTTTTCCCCCCACACTGGTTCCATTGCACCTCAGCACCTCCACCAGACTCAGCTGGCAGACGCACATTCAGTGTCTCGTGATGCCATCCTGTTGCCCTTGACACCAAAGCATCACTCCCACAAGAGAAGCAATACACACAGGCGACAACACTTTCTCTCACGATGATTTATCCTCCTGGACTCCATCAAAACAGACTTGAAAAGAACAGACACGCACACATCTAAACCCACACTTAACTTCCCACCATGCCTACCACTGTGTGTGTCTCGGCCCAGAACGGATGTCCTGTTGGACAGCGGCAGCTCAGTGCTCCATGGACAGCTCTTACACTGCAGGGGGCTACAACTGCTCTGTACTTTACTCCAAAAATGGCTGGCGTCATGACCCCAGAGACTTGATACGTGCATACAGAACTATTGTGGTACCCGTGGGGATTTATCGTCTACAGTACACTGTCCATAACCGTGTTCAGTTTCTGGATTGATATGTTAATTATTGTGAGTGCCACTGCTGTCCATAGATTTGTCGGTTTCTGGGAAGTGAATGTTTTGTGATGTCTGTTTTTTGAGAAGTGGGTGTTTTTTGTGTAAAATGTTATTGAGATTCCCCCCTCATAACAGAATATTTTGTGATTTATTTTTATTGTTATTATTTTTTTTTTGTCAGGCATTCACAGCAAAGAGGCAACCTGGAATAATTTTAGAGAAGTGATCAGAAAGTGACAGAATAAACCAGCATGCCCTGCTTATGCTATGATAAATTCATTGTACAAAGGCTTGTTAGGCAATGCAGGCACAGTCATGCTATGAACCTCTCATCACATTGGCCTCCTGTAAGCCTTATTACAAACAGTACATAACCGAGAACTAAATGTGACGTGAGCAGGTTATTGTTCAGAAGGGTAAAGCTGAGTAAGGACTGACACTTGTAATTTTTTGGAAAAAGCAGTTGATTAAGCAATGTACAGACTCAATGAAGGATGTGTAAATACTTGTTCCCAATGAGCCAACCCCTGAGGCCTTGTTAGTGCGCTGATCCCATTTGTACTTTGGGTTTGGTTTACTTTTTTAGAAAGACAAAGATTGAGAATCACTCTGAGCTGTACACACCTGAACCGAAAGTCTTTTCCTTTTGTCTTCCTGTTCTTTTTAAAAAAAAAACAAAAAACAGCCATACTTTTAAGTCCGTGAAGTTCAAATCACGGTGAATATACACTGTAGGAGAGAGTTCACAAATAAGTTAGGCAATACCATATTTATTCACAACACAATTAGTCCTGATGTTTGCCAAAAGCTGTTTATGGGAAATTCTCTGGTAGTAACGTCTGTCTACTTGTTTGTGTTGCAGTTTCAAAAGTTGTTGTTCTTTTGTTCACTCTTTAAGTCACCATGTATTGTTTGTGAAAGTCTTGTCGGTCAATTTGTGGAAAAGATTTCACTTTTGTGTACACAATATTGTACAAGCATGACTGAGATATGTCTGTTCGTTTTGTAATTTCTCATTTGAGTGGCATTAGGGCTGTGTACAGAACATCTCTCTCTTTCTCCTCTGTCACCTACAGGTCCCACATTGTTTTTGTAAAGCTCAGGGAGATTAGCCGCCATCTTTTTTTTTTTTTTTGTATTTAGACCACTTTTCTCTGTGACAAATTGCAGAGGCTGTAAATAAACATTTGAATTTGCTATCCAACTGCGTGACTGTGCTGTGAGAATAATTTACCATGAAGGGTTACTGCGATTTTTATGGTACAAAGTGAAGTAAATGAGACTTTTACAGGGTAACCCGCCATTGTGTTTTTAAAGTGTTGTTTCCAAAAGACTTCTGTTTACTTTTATTTTCCTTTTAATGTGAAAACCCCCCTTCTGTTCCCCACGCACTTCACCTGCAGTGGTTAGAGGAAAGCAGTTGTACTTCCTGCTCGGCATCTCTCACATACAGAATCGCTCTCTACGAATACAGATGCATTTATCACAGGCGTATATGTAGAAGCGAGAGCAGGCCACATGCTACTTCCTGTCTTCAACTTGCACACAGTTACACACACACAATCTGACTCGGGCTGGGTTGCACCAACAGGGATTGATTTTTAAACCTTATTAAATCATGGTTTACTTTTTAATATGTTGCACCAATTTTTTAAACCATCTTAAAATTAAGTCATCTTAAATTTAAACCTTAGTTTATTTTTTACTCTAAACCTAGATTAACTTTAGATCTGCACCAAAACTTTAAGCTCCATTTTGAAATAGAGTGCTGCACGGATTACTTATTTTTGTAGGCCAGTGCAGAAGTTAGCATCACTCTGGTTCCCTCCACAAAAGCCAGTGGGCTTTTCCCTTTGGATTACTGCAGAAAATAAACAAACCAAAGTTTGTATTGACGCATTTGGTTCAGCAAGTAATCATCACAAATGAACACCGCTTTTATGATTTTTTTTTTTTTTTTTTTTTTTAAGCGTAAATGCAGTCACCAGAAATAAAAAGCTAATGTTTGGTTATATACAGCATGGTGCATGACTTCACATCACCACCAAGTGACTAATTTTCAGTGTGATGGTGTTTACTGTCCATGACAACCTCTTCAGTCTCATTTAGCTACTTGTTAGCAACTGACTCTGTGAGGACTTATAAAAACTTCAAAATACACAAGTGGGGTATTCACTGACTCATTTTATGTCTTAGAACAAAACGTTAAGATATACAGACCTCCTTTCAGGCATTTAACCAAAAACCCATTCAAAAAACCTATTGACTTGGCTAATATGCTAACTCATATGCTAACTCTTTTATGATTCATTTGTGCAGCACTCTGTGTGATCCAGTATTAACTTGAAACTTACACTTAAGGAGGTTAAACTTTAAAAATGGCTGCCTTTTTGAGATGGACTGAGAAAATTAACCAAGTTCCATGAAGAAAGTTAAGGCACAGACTTATCACAGGAGGCTGAATAAGTAGACTGACTAGGCTAACTTTTAAGATACCTACCAAACAATGTAACATTTTCTTAACTTATTAGCACTCTAGCAAACAATAGAAAGTTTTGATTACGAATACAGAAGCCAAATGTTGCTCCTGCCCTTTTTTATACTTACTAGGTTCCAGCAGGACTCAGTTTATCTTCGTATTTATTTCTTTATTTTAATTTGGCTAAGCAAGCGTTTCCATTCTATTCAATTTTGGTTTAAACTCTGTTTAATTGTAAATGACCAGTGAGTAGAATTTAGTGGGATCTAGCAGTAAAATAGCAGACTGTAACCAACTCGCCTGCCAAGAGTGTAGAGAAACTGTAGTGGCTGCGAAACTCAAGAAAAGCGAAGGATCATATCTAGAGCTAGTGCTTAGTTTGTCCACTCTGGGCCATTGTAGAAACATGGTGGATTCTGAGGTAGAGGACCTGCAGTCTATGTAGATATAACAGTTTTTTCTAAGGTAACAAAAATACAACAGTTTCAGGTGATTATACACTAATGAAAACACTGAGTATAGATATAATAGCATATTCCATTTATGTGTTTTCCATCTTTGTTGTTGCAAGCCAGTCTTGGTCACAACAATCTCCAGCATTTGGAGAACATTGGTTTGACCTACCAACCTTCGGAGGCTTTTTACAGTTGCAGAAGTCTTGAGGATAGTACAGGGTATAAAAGCCTGTGGAAGCAACTCCTCACGCTCTGCCCATAAACACTCACCACAATGATACAGACTAATAAAATGTGGTTGAGTGGAAAACTTCTAATGGGGAACTGGGGGATTTACAGGAATAAACAGAAAGCTTTCTGATCACCGTTACAATGGAAACTCAGGTGATTTGCTGTTATGTACTGTATTAGTGACCCACTAGGTCAAGTTTGATTGCCCAGTACCGGGAATAGTCCATCAGATTGCTGCGGTAGGGCCTTTGGGGGCCAAGTGCCTGATAGATTGGCCAAGGTGGTACTCTCTGGGCCTTACGGCCACTTCCTGGAAGGGGAACAATGAACTGACATTCTATCCCGCTTCCTTCTTCCTGGAAAAAATGGAGCATAAAGAGTTATTAATATTCCCCCCAGCTGATAATGGTGGTCAGCAGCCGAGTGTGTGTCTGGCTCAGGGAGCCGAGCCGGTGGCTAGGTCTGAATAGGCTAGAGAAGGAATGTCCTTTATCCCATTCTTAACAACTGCTCCTTGATCTCAGTGGAAAATGTCATGAGATCATGGAAAGGAGAAATCATAAGAAGTTAGAAAAGGACATTTGCAGTCCTTAGAGAGACTGACTGGCCTTGCATCCAGCTATGCAATCATGTGACGTCAGCCCGAAACCTCTGAACTTTGCATCGTCTTTCAAATAAAAAGAATAGTGAGAAAGCAATATACTTCAAGTTTAATAAAAAATAGTCCTGTGTCTCTGGGGTTAAGGAGACATGAGAGGAAGCCCCTGAAGCATCTTACCGTAGCATTTTGACATTTTCAGCAGCTCTTATCTTCAGCTCCTCTACTTTAGCCACTTCTCAGCTGATTAACTCACTAAGGAACCTTTGCAATTAAAGACCTTTTAATGCAACCGGTAATTAAAATTTGTGATGCCGTTTCGTTGCCCTTGACACCAAATCATCACTCCCACAAGATGAGCAATACACACAGGCAACACACTGGAATAATTTTAGAGAAGTGAGTAGAAAGTGAAAGGAAATAAACCAGCCTGCCCTGCTGCATGCTTATGTGAGAAATGCAATGTACAAAGGCTTGTTATGCAGGCAGGCTATGATCCTCTCATCACACTGGCCTCCTGTAAGCCTTATTACAAATAGTACTTGGATGACAAAGCAAAACAGTACAACACTGAGAACTAAATGTGACGCAAGCAGGTTATTGCTCAGAGGGCAAAGCTGAGTAAGGGCTGAAAATTGTAATTTTTGAAAATGCAAATAGGATGAGGAGTGTACTTGTTCCCAGTGAGTCCCCCGCTGAGGCCTTTTCGTGCACTGATATTGTTTGTACTTTGGGTTTGGTTTACTTCATAGAAAAGATTTAGAATCGCTCTGATCTGTACACACCTTAAGTGAAAGTTAACTGTCTTTCTTTCGTCTTCCTGTTCTTTGTGAAAAGAGAGATAGTTAGGACATGTATGGGTTTGCCCAGTCAAATCAAGACTGAGAGCTGACTATGCTGCTATGTTGCTATGCTGCTTTTTTCAGTGTTTTTGTGTTATTGGAAAAGGTAATGTCACATGAATCCGAATGACAGTTGTGGGATTATTTCCTTTTCTTGACAAGCCACTGTAGAACCACAGCCACAAAGCCCTGATAGAGCAGATTACCTGAGCTTTGAGTGTTAAACAAATAGTTTTGATATTTCGCGACTGACTCGGCCACCTGCAATGACGTCACCAGCGCAAGATGGCAGTGCTCGTATACAGGATTTTTTGGCTTCATTTTTTCACAGAGGGAGGAAGCGGAGATGCATTTTCCATCTTATTTTTAGTCAGTGTTTGAAAGCCATTGTTGAAGCAGTGTAGTATTGCTTCTTTTTCTATCACTTTTTTCACTGCCACCAAACATGATTTCTCAGAGAAGCACTACTTCTTCCACCGGGGCTAGCTGGTTAGCATTCTAACATCAGTGGACACACGGAATCTTTGACATTACGTCGAAACTGTTATTTCTTCAAGGACTAATGTGTAAGATTTAGTGGCATCTAGTGGTGAGCTTGCAGATTGCAAACATCTTACTGCACCCTCCCCTGCCAAGAGTATAGGAAAACCTAAGGTGGCCACAAAACTCAAAAAACATGAAATGCCCTATTTAGATTTGGTGTTTGGTTTGTCCATTCTGGGCCCATCTAAAAACCTGGCAGTGCAACAAGGCGACCTCCGTAGAGGAGGACCCGCCCCCTCTGTAGATATAAATGGCTCATTCTAATGTAACAAAAACACTATGATTCTTACACTTATACACTTATGTAAACATACTTACTAACTAACATCCCTTTACATTTTATACACTGAACCGTAAACTAAACAAAAATTCTCACTTATAGCTCCTTGAAACACTTAATCTCTTGTGTCTCTTGTGTGAAAGTAATCTTTTTCCATCTTGTGGTCAGAGGTGACAGCACTCGTGTTGCAGATGGTAAGATGACTACCGAGTGAGAGTCACTGAGTACTCAGTGACATAGGGGAACGGAGTGTGTCTCACACACCATTGTTGGCAGTATCTTTAAATGTGTGTGTGAGAGCGTGTGTGCCTGGCTATGTATTAAAACTGTTGTCAGAGCCGTCTGAGTGAAGTCACTGATAGCTCTTCTAGCTCATTCTTGGAATTCTTTCCAATGGAAACAATCCCATCGCTGATCCCAGTGTGTCAGCAGAGTCTGACCTGCCAACCCCTGAATTCTCCCTGACTCCCAACTATAGTCCACATTAATGCCGTTTCACTGTCACTCCTTTACACATAAACTCACACCAACCCCTTCATGTACCCATAACATAACCCCTCCCTCGTCAATCTGTCACGAGGGGAAAAATAATGCTTTTCCGATGAACTCTTTTTCCACTCCTTCTCCTCATTTTACTTCTCCAGTGTGGTTGTTTTCTTGTTCCTTCTATTTTTCGCTCTCCCAGACTTTTATCCCATTCTGTTGTTTCAGCAAGTTTCCCATACTTACATGACAGTAGAAATGTACTCTGCATTCCCACAGTGCAGGTTATGTAACGTAAGTTAACATTTCATTATAAACAGTGCCCCTGTTCTTTTAACCTTGCTATTTTAGTACTGCAACCTTACTGTATAAGCCAAGCCGAGGTTTATTCTGTGTGTGCATGCATAACTGTGTCTGTGTGTTTGTGCAGAGCTTGCAAACGGGCACATGTGCTCAGAGGTTTTATGTATAACTGTGTCTGTTATTATGAGTGCCATGTGCGTAAGGGAAAGATTCTTTTCCCATGGTTCCTCAAGTGTGAGAAGAAAGTAGAGCTCTCAGGACATGAAGCAAAAACTCTGCTAGTTATTTATAACCTGTCTGGAGACGGCCCACCAAGTGTAGACACATATCTGGCACTGTCAACAAGGGAAGAGCAAGACTATGATACGCTGAGAGGCATACAACAAGGAGGGAGGATTAAAAGGGGAAAGGGGTCAGGCAAGGAAAACGAAGGATGTTGAGGAGGCAGAGAATAAAGAACACCTGCAGTGTGACATGGATAAATCTCAGGTTAGAGACTGGTTGTCTGTCCTGGTGGCCAATTTAGATAAGACCTGATGAGATAAGGCAAAATGCAACTATAGCAAGAATGACACTTGGGAACTTGCTTAGTGTCACTATGCCCTCATAAAATTTAACTCATGTTCTTTCCAAGTGATGCGATAAAGAGCATGGATGGAAAAAATGCACGAGACCTCTGTGAGTCAGTGAGGCAGTGGTGGACTCAGGTTGTCTGAGAGGCTGGGGCGAAAAAATAAAAAGGGCAAAAGCTATATGCAGTGGGGTACCAGAGCGCTGAAAGTTGTGAAACAGTTCTAATTCCTGCTGTAGATTAAAATTGTATTTTCATTTGACTTAAACTGAGGTGGCTACAACTAATGTAGAGTCCAGTTAATTTTTCTAGGATATAGGAAAGCCTATGTGGCTTTGTCCACAGGAAGGGCACTTCACCAGGTTTTGTCCATTGGAAAAGGCACCTTAGAGGGCACTTCACTATGCCTTTTTTACCAGAAGGGCACCCTAGAGGGCACTTGATCACATTTTATCCACTGGAAGGGCACCCAGAGAGCACTTCACCATGTTTTCTTCACTCAAAGGGCACCTTAGAGGACACTTTATCATGTTTTATCTACTATAGGGGCATCCAAGAGGGCACTTTTGCAGCATTTTTTCAAACATGGGGGTCCCTGTTGCTCCCCTTGAATCAACCAGTCCAGCGAGGTAACTCATGTTGTTGTAATCTGTCCTTCCTCTGAATATGTTTGACATTTGAAAACCCGACAGTGCAATGTGATACACCAGTCAAGAACAAGGGACCACTGAGTAGTGATTGGTATTCAAAACAAAGCCTTCACAACATCACCATTAATCAGAGCCAAGCATACTCAATACTCTGCCAAATTGCTCTCTGTACCTGCACGTCAGCAGACCAGCCTTTGAAGACATAATGCAACTGCTGGACTCACAACCCCAGCACATATTTGGACAGATGAGTCTAAGACCCTGGGACTCATTCTCTATTTAACAGGGGTGATGTAAGGTACATCTCCATCTCATCCTCAAGCTTTTAAAGCTTTGATCAATACATGTCTGCTGGCATCCCTTTATACTGTAGTTTTGTGTGTTAATGTGCTAAGCCACAGCCTGCTGTTCTTCCATAGGCTGTCATTGATATAAATAGACTGCTTATGGCCCCGCCACTCTAATCCTTATTGCCCAGAGACCAGGGTGGAAAAAGGGAGGAAAGAGAGAGGGGATGGGACCAGGACATAAACACACAGAAATTAAAGGGATAGGTAGGATTTTTTGAAGTTGGCTTGTATGAGCTACATATCAATGGTTAGTGTATTACCACAGTATATGGTGGTCGCTAGACCCCCAGTTTGAAGAGGCAGCAGGAGTATCTGTGTAGAAAGCTAAGCAATGTACTGCAATAGTCAGGGTCAGCAACTTAGCCATCTAACAAGAGGACTACCTAGAAAATAAAACATAAGAAAGTGGAGAGGAGAGAGACTTCAACACCAACAACACCAAAGATATGTGGCAAGCAATCCAGAACGTCCCAGGCTACAAAATCATCATGTGTGAGGCCACATTGCCAGAAGAGCTACTATTTTAGCCACCTAAAAAAGATCTACCTAAAAAAACAAACCAAATCACTTTAAGTTTACGTTATATTTAGAATATTTTCACTACTTTAACTTCCCGTAAGTAGTCCAAATATTGCTCTCTCCAAAGCAACCAGACTTATTTTGAAAAGAAAAACAAAACAAAACAAAAACTGTAATTTTACCTCACAGAACGAAGCAGTTGCTCGTCTATCGCTGCCTTCATCAGTTGGTTAGGTTGCTGTGTAATTTAGGTGAATCCCAACTAACCTTTTAAAACACTGAGGTCGCAGAATAACACAAACAAACCACCTGATTGAGGCAGCAGTAGACTTATATAATGGTGGTTTCCTGTCAGGAAAAGACTTTCTGAGGGCAAGGTAATGCAGTGAAAATACAGTATGCAGCATACACTTAAACTGATATAGATTTTTTTAGGTGGACATTTCTTATGTGGCTTATCTGGCAATGTGGCCTTTTATAGTCTGTGATGTTCTGGATTTCTTGTCACATATCTTTGGTGTTGTTGGTGTTCCAGTCTCTGATGATGCCTCCACTTCACTTCAACTTTCAGCCCTGCTCTGACGGTGTCGTACGCTCCCTTGTCACCTGACCAAAAGGCATTTTATTCGCTCTGGAGGAGACTTCTTCATGTGGATAAAATACATATTTTGCAACTGACCCTGTCCACAGAAAGTACATTGTTTAACTTCCTACACCAGTACTCCTGCTGACCGCCATCTATTGTCGGTAATACGGTGACTATGGATAAGTACCCTCATACAACCCCACTTCAAATAATCCAAACTATGCCTTGAAGAAGTAACAGTAATGTGCATGTGCTGTTACAGGTGTGAGGCCCAGACAATGTGAAGAGGAAGTGAAGTGAAAGAGAAGAAGACGCAAGTTAAATCATCCATGTCCCCTCTTTGAACTACCAAAAAAGCACAAGAGGTTGTTAGAGGCAAGAACGTTTAAAAAAAAACAAACCAGATGAGGTTTTTTTTTTTCAATAAAGCCTCATTAAAGTGCTATCAATAGACTCAATTCAAAATAAACCAAAACACAGTGTACAATGCCCGAAAAAAGTCACTCTGTCTCTCCCACATGGACTTATGTAAGTGGAAAGGCATGTCTAACATGAATTCATGTTGTTGATCTCTACATTTATCTGCTAATATGATCTTAAATTTTCCTGCAAGAGAGGTTGCATTTGACTTGGCTTACCTCCCATGTCGTTTTTATCAGCAAATAGTGTTCATGCTTTATATTTTTCATGGATGGAAATGACTGTGATTCTTACCAGAGGGGTTAGATATTTGGAATTATCAAAGAGAATGTGATTAGGAGTACCTGATCAAACTGCTTTCCTAAATTATCTCAGACAAGCATCATTAATCATGTGGATGTGCTTCTCTTTTGAAGGTGAGCTGGCACTAAACTTAAAAAATGAGAGCATGTTTCAAAGCAAAGTTTTTTCCATTCCCCTCAGAAGTGATGCGTTGACCCTTGAGAAGTTTATACTGACAAAGCTATACAGTTCACTCAGTCTCTCAGATAGAGTGCATGCCATAGGGAGCAGGTCATGGAAAAGTCTTGAGTTTGACTAAGTGCACTCTCTCTTTTACCCTGTCTGTCAGTCTCTCTACCTCACTCACCACCACACACACAGCAGCACACACACACACACACACACACACACACCACACACACACACACACAAGAGAGTACGTGTGCATGCTCGGATATACTCAGACACATTGACCAATCTGTGTGCACACACATCACTGAATGCTGAGGTAATTTGTAACAGTAGAACAGCTCATAACTGTGGGTAAAAGAAACAAATGACACATGCGAGGATTTACACTACTTTAAAAGGCTATGTTGTTGGGGGACTCGGTCAAGAAATATATCATCGATACCATGCTCAAGATTTGAATGAGTTCTGACATATTATTAACACGGAGATCTCGAGGGAAACGCCGCAACATCAGCAAAAGCTCTCAGGCTCTGAAAAGAGGATTAGTGAGCACAAAAGTAGATACAGAAATGGACATACCTGTCCGGTGGTGGTTCATTTCAGTGATTTCAAACATGATTTAGAGGCATTTATGTAACTGCAAAGGTTAAACTTCCAGAAATAAAGTAGACTATTAGGTAGTCTGTTGAAACAATGTGAAACCTATACACTTCAACCAAGAAGCAGACTTGTCTTGTTCACTGTTAAACTGTATTAATGATTAAAGGGATGATGTTTTGATTTGTTAATTGGATAAATTATTTTTTTAAATTCTCACCTGGTAACAAATATTAATTGAAATGATGATGATGTGATGTGACTTGTGTTGTATGAAGGTTTGAAATTGTGGTATCGTGACAATTCTAGTGGTTATGTAACTGTATTGGACAAACCATCTATTTCGACTGTTTGTTTATGTTTGAGAGGGGCAAGGGGACAAGCAAAAAAAGATTTTTCCTTCCCCCTGCCTGTTTTGTGTGATTGTTGTTGCTTTTTTATGCACTGAGGTGCAAGGGCTCAGCTGATACAATTTCGAGGTACTTGTCATTTTTATCTGCCAGACATAAGCCTGGAGGAGATCATGCAATTGCTTCTGTGTGTGCGTGTGTGCAGTTTGTCCACAGCTGATCTCATATACTACTTGACCAATTAGCCTAATTTTTTTATGCACCTATCTTGACTGAATGCTGAAGCATCTCTGAGATTCAGAATTTCTGAAAAACTTTTTTTTTAATTCCTCCATGCCAGCAACAGCCGTGTCCATAGGCTTTATGTTTTTGGGTCGTCCCGTTTTTATGAATCTCATGAACACCTTGAGGGACGGTATCTCAGTAACACTTGGGAGTTTCTTCAAATTTGGCACAAATGTCCACTTGGACTCAAGGTTGAATTTGGTGGTCAAAGGTCACGGTGACCTCATGTCCTTCCCATTATTTTGAACATGATATTTCAAGAACGCCTTCTGGGAGTTTCTTCAAACTTGTTACAAAAGTTCATTCGGACTTAAAGATGGACTGACGAGATTTTGGCGATCAAAGATTAAAGGTCACTGTGACATCACAAACACATTTCTGGCCATGTCTCACAAATTCATGTGCTAATTATGACAAAATATTGCACGAATGACTAATAGGATACCAGCAGTGCTGGAGAGTCACTAGTTACATGTAATTAAAAGACAAAAGAAAACTAAATTGTAATCATTCACAGTGACTGACAAAAAATATCTAAAGGAGTTACAGTTACTAAGCAGAATGCTGGTGATTACAAAGGTGTGGAGTGTGGTAGATCTCTTATTACTCTGTGCTACTACATTTTGATGGGAAATATTGTACTTTTTATTTCACTACATTTACTTAACAGATACTGTTACAGCTACAGTTACTTTGCAGGTGTTTTTAAAATATGATGCATGTGCATATTTAACTATCCAACAATGAAATATTTTGCTTATATTGTTGCTTAGTGTTTATCAATTCCTCTCTATGGGATCGAATAACATAATCATGATCCCATAGACACTCAACAATTAAACCAAGATAGCCTAAATACTGCTATTTGACATAACTTCAGACTTCATCAAATATATCAGAAAAGTATCTGTCCCAAGGCATTCATTAGTTTCTGATGCTAGGAAAGTGGGAAAAACAGTAAAATTCTCCAGAACTACTGTATCGCTGAACTATCTCTTTAACCAGATCACACACATTTAGGCTATTTTATGTGATCATGTGATAACTAATGTCATAATTAATGTCATATTTTTTTTACTTCCATTCACTGAGCCTCTCCTGAACCTGCTCGCACTGTGAAAACCTTGGATATAGGCTACACCAGTATTCCCCAAACTTTTTTTCTCTAGGGACCCACTTCTGAAAATTACAAACCATCACAACCCATTTCATAATAGGCCTTATCAATAAATCTTTGTGCATACATGAACATTCTTGACTATTTTTACTGCCATTTTCCCTTATTATCTGGATATGTGATACTGAAAACATATACAAATGTTAAATACTGTAGAAATAAGAAATAAATGCATTCAGGCTGTGTTAACAGCTCATCTTGTTGTTTTTATTTCATCTCATCAGGAAAAACAAAACAGGACATTTTAGCCAACTTCGTAAATGAGACAAAATACATACATTTAGGCAGAATTAACAGGCTCTTTTCCTCTCATCAGTAAAACAACACACGTATTTTAAATGTTTTATAAAAGTTACTGCAGATATAGGCCTACTGTATATATCTGGGAGTGAATGGGTTATAAAATAATAACACAACACTCATGGGGGGCATATTTCTCCATAATTAGAACTTTTCCTTTTGATAATTTTAGCACATTTTGCTGATAATAATTTTCACATTGTGGGTTTTAGTATTTTTACATTGTTTAAAATGTACCACTAGTAGGCTTTTTTTTGCATTTGCAGTGCATGAATGGAATATTTTTTTTCCCTCCATTGTTTAACTCTCTTTACCTTCGCACCTCCCACAAACAGTTTATGAGTGCAGGTTTTGACTGCTGCTTAAATATAACAACCATAGTCATAATCAACACGTCAAATCTACATTGTAAGTTTTGCTCTGCACGCTGCTGTGTTTGCGGTTTGCTGTCACCTGCACCGTGAATGTATCTCGCGCAAACAGCACCCCCTGTTGACGAGTGGGAGTAACGACAGGTGAGAGGTCGTGTTAGCCAAACGGTGAGGCGGTTATAGTTTTGCTGTAGTCACAGCACGTAAAGAGAAAGAAAAGAAAGCGAAAGTGCCGCGTGGTTGAGGCCGGCTCGGTTAATTTATCTCGCGAAAGCCAAACAGTTTATTAATCAGTTTTAACAGGCGTCGTCTTTGAGGACTTGTAACGCAGTTGTTGATGAGCTTTGCCAGTTGGCTAGCTAGCTAACGTTAGCAAGCCGCTAGCTGGCAGGCTAAGCTGCTATGTCGCAACCAAGCGTTTGGACTTACCGGAGCTAACAGAACTAGCTCACCACAGACGAAACTTTAACTGTGGAGGAAAACGCGAAAAGGTGGGTATGTTGTCATCTAGCAGCATGCGGTTAACTAACGTGTTTTGTTTTACGTTAGATCCGGCTCGCTAAAGTTAGCTTTCATGTTGTTGTTCGTGTCAGCGTGGTTGTGAGTGTAACATTAGCCTGAAGACGACCTGCACCTGCAGCCAAAGACTGCACTGACAGCGAGTAACGTTAGCTTTGTCATAATACAGCGAGTTTCCTTTTTTTTTGATGATGAGTTATTGTTAGTTAAAGAGAACAAACTGTCCCCGACGTAAACTATTATTAATATGAGCTCAACATTTCCACTGCGGGTCACCTCACCGTTGTTTATCTTTGGGTTGTCACTTATTTGCATGCTGGACCAATTCTTTACAAAGCGACGTGCTAACGAATGGATGATTATTTACAGACAGAACATCTCTGCAGATCTCATGCAGAGTCTCCTGTTTGTGTGACCCTCTTAGCTTAAAGTTAAACGTTTGCCAGCCCGTGTTGTCTTTGCGGTTAAAGTCCTTGCTCTTTGTTTTGACCCACCCTGGAGTTATGGAAAATGTGTGCACGTTAAATGACGGTGCATTAGCTACTGGTCTTGATTAGATTGCATCAACGAGGTGTGGTTTATTGTCCGTGTTTGCTAATGCGGCTTCTTTTAATCGCATGAAACACCCAGCAGTATTGCATTAATAGGTAGATATCGTAGAGATCGGGAAGGTCCACGAAGCAGCCACTGACGTGCACCTTGCTCCCAACCTCATTACTTCATCCGTAGTACAGCTGCTACTGGTAATAAACCCTTACCAATTCAGACTCATGCGCTCTGAGAGTACTAAACAGACTATCTGCCACTATTTATTCAATTTGCCTCGTAATTTTTCCCTGCACTGTTAAGGTTGGACACCAGTGACTACTGTACTGTTGTTGGACTTTATGCCCATTGTATTCAGGGTACTCCCCCTCCCCCTTATTAACAGTAAAGTGTTTCCCCTATCCTGGTCCTCAGGGCTCACTGCCCTGCATGTTTTGGGTGTTTCCCTGCTCCAACACACCTGATTCAAATGATCAGCTCGTCAGCCCCTGCAGAAACCTGATAACAAGCTGATCATTTGAATCAGGTGTGTTGGAGTAGGGAAACATCTAAAACATGGAGGACAGTGAGCCCTGAGGACCAGGGTAGGGGAAACGCTGCAGTATATTTGATCCTCTTTTATGTATTGTACAAGCCTTGCTGCAAAAACCAATTGCACTGCAGGGACAAAATGAAGTTGAAAGTTGAAGAGTAAGTCACAAGTAATCTAAATGTCTTTTCAATCTAATGCAAAGTCTTGTTTACACCTGGATTATTGTCAGAGTTGATAGTGGTAGGTGCTATATTGCATTTTTTCCTCTCACCTGTGTGCAGTTAGTAAGCATGCACAGTACCCACCTGTGAGCTGCTGCTCCACAACAGGATCTCATCCAGAAGCACAGTACACAGTTCACCAGTTGCTGATGGATGGGCTGACAGCTGGTTGGAAAATTTTAACATATCGTCCTACCCTGCTAGTCATCCCCACAATATTGTCGCAATATTGATATTGAGGTATTTGCTTAAAATATTATGATATTTGATCCTCTCCCTAATTGATTGAAATGTTACCATAATTGCTATATGGTGTGTGTAATATCCAAATTGCAGAAGCTAAGTATTGTAGTGCTGCAGAGATGCCCAACAAATATCACATCATCATGACCTCAGTAGATCTTTTTAGAAAATGACAATTGCAATACAAAAATGATCTTTCCCACTAATCTTTAATCATGGCACAATCCCAGTATCTGTCAGTTACTACGTCCAACTTGATGACATAATCAACTCACCCTTTTAAGTTCGCTTTATTTTGTCTAATTATCCAGGTTGTTAAGCTTTTCCAGCTCAGTGTGACATCCAGTACTCCTACCAATACCGTTTCCTTTTCCACCCTTACAGTTTAATCTTTCGCCATTTAGCCTGTTTGTTCTTCAAAAGCATATCCAAAAGTTATGTAAGGATTTCTGTGAAACTTGCAAAATATTGAGAAACTTGATTCCCAACTTTTGTATCTAAGTTTGGAAGGTCAAGAAAAAAATGTGATGGTGGATATGACAGAAAGTTGGAGTGTTGTTCAGTTCTGGAGGAGGATTGTTCTCTCCAAGTGCCCTCCAGCTTGTAAAATGGACCTGCACTAAAATGTATTTGCACTTAATTTAACAGCATTATCTATTTCATTCTTCCTCCCTCTGTCTTTCCCTCTGTCTGTCTCTTACACACACACACCACTTAAGCTCATTGTTTAGCCTAGACATGCTTGACCTCTTAACTCTGCTTTGCTCTGTTGGGATGTCTGGTCTTGGCTTAAAGTAAGGAATGCAAAACGACTGCCAGAGAATTCAGACTTGGACTATGAGGAGTATGCCTTGCCTTGCATGTGTTGGTGTGTTTGGGGAAGTGCTTTCAGAATCATTACTATGGTGATTAAATAAATATTAAACCAACCCAAACGGACAGGACTAAATCAAACTCACAAGTGGTACTTGCTCTGGAGTATGAAAACAAAAGCGTTTCCGTGGATGCCTTATATAAATAGTGTTCTGTCCCAGGTGTGCACGCCAAGCGGAAGAAAAACATGTTTATTTAACACTTTAATGTCCATAATTCCATTCACTTATCACATCTCTGGCTCCAGGTGTGTTGTGCCTTTTTGCTGGATGTATGAATAGGCTCATCTGATTGTTCCAGCAGCCACCCAAGGGTGTGTTTTTTGTTTTTTGCGGGGACACAGCCTAATTGTGGCAATTGTGCTGAGCCAGCCTGTTTTTCTCACCTCTCTCATGCCTCACATTTTCCGTTGTTATAACCACTAACCCTTACTACCAGCATAATCATGCACGCAAACACTCTTGCATCTTTTAAATGCACCTTCAGCCACTTTGGTCGCTCGCCGCTGTGAGACTTGCTGCGTCATGGTGCTGCAGGGGGTGTCAACGAGAGGAGGATGATGGGAGCATTGGGGGCAGGTAGTGTGTGAACCGGAGGGTTGTGCAATCATAACAGTAATTGAGGTGTAAAGGTGAGAACCACAGTTCATTTAAGAGAAGAAAACACCTGCTGGATGAAATCCTCCCTGTAGCATCAACTCCGACTCCCTTCGTCAGCAAGGTCAGGGCCTAATCAAATCAAGACTCACTGTATTTCCCCTTTTAACCTTTATCTCAGGGGACTTGCTAGTAATTGACTTTCTCCAGTGCTCAGCTTAAGATTAGTGAATCTAATTATTTGCTTAGTTTTTTTTTTTTTAACTTGCATTTTAATTTTTTTTGGAACATGCAAGCCGTTTGTCAGCAGTGTTCTCCGTTTTATATATGTAGTCACACAAACACCCACGTGAACAGACACTTTTCCAGTCAAATCAAGTTTATTTGCATAGCCCTTTGTCATAAGTGTCTCAGCATGTAAATGTGCAGTGCATCAAAACATTTGACATTTAGGCTAAGTGACTTGCTTAAGGGCAGTTTGACTTGGTTGCTATTGAAAGAGTTATTCATCCACTTGCCCCAGATTTTTAAGTTTTTGTCTGATTACATGGGAATAAATTTGTCTATTTGGGCACTTAAGCTGACATTACTTAGTGGCTACTTGGATCATTTTTAATGATCCTGCACACCAACAGTTGTTTTGAATTAATCTGGCTCCTGAGACATAGGTATGGGACTCTCTAATCGCAGCACGATTCGGTTTGACTCCAAATCAGAAGGCTTCATGCATCTATTTTTAAAAAATGTTTTATTCATGATAGTGTTGGGCCAGTCATCACTGATGGCTGACAGTCATCGACCTCTTCTACCATCATAACACTGTGATTTTAAAGCTTTCTTTTTTGAGGTAGTGTGTCCCGTCAGAGTTGCTCTAACAGAATTTCTTGGTGAAGTTCTGTTTTTGACATGTAGGATATGAAATAAAAAGAAGCTGTTGCTGCTGATCATTGCACTAACGCTGCATGTCCATGCCCCATTTCTTATTTTCTAATTAAACCTCCCAGGTTAGGTGAATCCAAGATGCTTGGTTACATTGGTGGCAGCCATATTTCTTTTCTATGGGTCACATTATGTTTCCTTAAATTTGTCAGTGTTATGTGTGCTATTGTTTTCTTGGCTTAGCATCATCAGTGTAACTAGCTGGTTAACTTTGTTCCAGGCTCCAGAGGCTGAACACAACTACAGCAACAATATCATCATCCATCATGATGTTTCATTGTGGCCATATGCCATTTCTGTAGACATCACCTAAACCCAATACATGGTATTTTTTTATCTCATCTGTGACTTCTTGGTACTTTTAAAACATATTTGTAACGATCTGTAATTGGTTTAGGTAGACACAACTTCCATACAGTGCAACCACTGTCCAGATCCCTTTTCCTTTTAACATAGAAGCTAAAATACATCTATACGCAAGCTTTTCAGGCAGTGAGTGTTGGTTGGATTGTATCCATCTGCAGTTGTTAATGCGCAGCTGTCCTCCCCATAACTCAAAAAGTACCTAGCTCAAAACAGAAACACATGACACACATGTTTACATCTTTTATGTATTGCCATCCAGTTGGCTCAGCGGACTTTCAGAATTGTTACAGGCGATGATAACGTCGAGAATTGGGGTTTAAATTTCATGAGAAAAGACTTTCGTGCATCAATTCATAATCTTTCAAGAGTAAGAATAGAGAAGAATCATGATGTAACCAAGATTTAATTTATTTCCCCACCCTTATTGAAACCCCTCCAAAGTTTAGGGGAGTCATGCCTGGAAAGTCAAGCCATAGTTGTGGCTGTGTTTCAGTGCCAGAACACATTATCTCTGCTCAATTAATATGCATGAGATCGCAATATGATTGTTTCAAGGCACGGTAGATTCATATTTCAGTTTGCTGTGACACTCGCAGGATATTTAAGAATGGTGGAAAAAAGAAGGAAATAATGGTTTTGGTAAAAAATAACTTTGCTTCACACGGAAATGAAATTCAGTCTCCCGTGTGAAAGTCCTGTGCTTGACTACGTCTGTGTTAGTACAATGGGTATTGACCTTGATATCAACTTAGGGTTTATCAATTGTTTTTGGTACCTAACCCGAACCAAGTAATTTTCATGCCTGAACTCAACCAAACTGCGACCACTTCACATAGAAATACACTGGCACAAACTTTTGACCAATGAACAAGCTTCATTCTTAGCATATTTTTGGCAACACACATATCTCCCAAACGTCCAAAAAAGGTACAACAAAACAGGTGCTACAAAATTAACAGCAAAGAAAGGGAGATTCCTGTCACACTCACACTCCTGAGAAGAAGAAGTGAACAACACCTGTGTGGATGTACCACATGTAGAGATTTTCAAGAGATACATGTTCCAAGAGTGTAACATTACCATTAGAACCTGAAGTGGCCGCCACTGATGTCATTGAAATGACAGGGATCCCTATTGGCATGTCCAGATGAGCCCCTTTAAACTTATCAGATATGTCACGGACAATTGAAGGTCCCCTTTACTTGGTTTTGAGTTTCAGAAGGATTACAGGCTCAGTTCACTTCCCTCAGGGATCTAATGACCATGTCGTATTTCTGCTATGTTGCAGCTACTGTTATGATCACGCTTATCCAGGGTTCAGTCTTCCATTTATGCTCATCCAGAGCATTGGTGTCTGTGCAGTTTGTATGTATGTGTTTTTATTTCAAACCAGTTACATCTTCAGCTGTTTTCAAAATTGCTTAGTAATGCTTATACCACTATGATATAATTAGTGCACAGGCTTGTAATGAATCATAAGAGTAATTAATGTCAAACCAAGGTTTTAGTGAAGTTATTCATGACTTAATCAAAGAGCTATAAAGTTTAATCTTATCAGTTTAATCAAACTTTCATTGGTCTGTTATCATGTAGCTGAATTTTTATTTCCACTCCTAATATGGCACTCAGAGATAACTGTGTTACCTTCAAGTACTGGTGGACTCTCTCCAACATAGAAGTAGATCTTCTTTTATGTGGAGACATGATTCCTTTGTGAAGACACTTTTTAAAATGACCTCAACCAGCTATGTACTAAATTCCATTTCAAGCAGCCTCTTTATACTTTTGAAGGAAGGTGGTTGGAAACCATCAACACACTTTCTGGTTTTTGTTCACATAGGATTGAGCAATGTAGATGAAATGCCCTGTCCCAGTATATGTACTTTTTTATCCCTGTATCAATATGTTTTATGATGCAGTAGATCTTCTGGAAATTCAGAAACTATTTATGGAAAAAATATTTAATACTGTCCTGCTTTTAATCCACAATATTGTTTGTTTTCACTTTTGGTTCAGCAAGTGTGTCAGAAATCAACTTGCCTCGCTTTCAAACTTGCTGCATGATCTGGCAAAAAAAGTCATACTGCGATTATTTTGACTGGAGTTGCGATATACAATACGATTAGCGGAAATGATCTGTTTTGCATTACAATTTTCATGCTCACTGACGAAAAAAACTATTAAAATCATGATGAAGCCAAACAAACATGTTTTCTTTAATCTGGAGAACAAGATTTTTAGGCCACTTCATCTATGCAGTACTATAGCACTTAATTATAATACTGTTTTCTCATACAAATCTCCTTTCTCAAAATAATTGCAAATTGGCTCTGGTTCTGCAATTTGGATATTGCACTTGGCCATATTGCGATTTTATTGCGATTAATTGTGCAGCCCTATTCCAGGATAATTGAAATGTTTGCTCTACTTGTCACAATCCCTGTTATTAAGCCCTGAATGCATACAGTACAGCATGTGTATAAAAATATTATAGCTAAATATAATACAATGGTATGGAAATATCTTGGATTTACATTTGTATTGTCTCATGGTATATATGTATATCTTCAAATCACCTACTCTGGCGGTCAGCTATGTGTGGCTCTTTTCCCCCTCTCCATTGTTTAAATTTCTAATTACATTTAAAAGTTATTGACAAGATTTTAGAGTTTCAGTTTATACACTGTAGCAGATATTTTACCACCTTTTTTTATTTTAAGAATATGAGAAAATGTTTTTTCCACTGTGCAGACTGTACATTCAGTGAATAATTTTGAAGCCATGGCCACACTTGATTTAGTGACCATGCACCCACAATTTGTTAGCTACAGTCAGAAAGGTTCCCCTATTTACATTCCACAGAAGGAATGTCTGCCCTGGATTTTCCACTGTTTGTGGGAAAATATGTCCGAGGAACAACAGAACAGCAGTCTTTGCTATTGATGAGACTGTCGATAATCCCATTTGTTTCATGTTACACAGTCGCTCCACTTCAGCTCCTTTCCATAGTGGAAATCCAAGTCAGGAATAAATTCCATAAATGTCATCATTTTTCATCCCCTTTCCTAACACAACCTGACTGCTCAAGAATGTTTTATTTATTTATCTTTGATTTATATTCCATCTGATGTAATCTGTCTCGTTCATCTCTCCTCAGATGGCTGTGTCGGTGCGGGGCCTGTACTTTGTGGTGACCCTGTTTTTGGGTAGTTTCTTCGGAAGTGTCTTCATGCTGGGTCCAGTTTTGCCCCTCATGCTGCTGTCTCCTGCCTGGTACCGCTGGATCACCGATCGCATCGTGGCTACCTGGCTCACCCTGCCTGTGGTGTGTACACCAGCTTAGCCTGTACTTAGCCTACTTCTCTGTGTGCCAGATGGTCTTGACTTACCTGTGTTTGACACAGTGACAAAAAACTACGTCATCCCAGCCTTATTTATGCCTCCCTTCTTAATACGATTTTATTTTTGTCAGAAGTAAACTTAATTTATCCAGATTACCCTTGAGAACAATTATGCAAATCTTGTTTACAGTGACCACATGAATTGACAGCATTATTAATTTATTTTCCTCTAACTCTTGTCCCTCTCTTAAATTTATCTTTCCACCTTCTCTCTTCCCAGTCCCTCCTCTCTCCTCTGCATCCTTTTCATATGATCATTCTTGTCTCCCCTCAATCATCCTCTTCTCCATTTTGCTCTCTGCCCCTTTCCATTCTTCCCTCTCTTCCACTTCTTCATCCTCCCTCCATTATTCTGGCATCTCTCCCTTCTGTAGTCATTGCTGGAACTTGTCTTTGGGGTAAAAGTGGTCATAACAGGTGATGGCTTCATTCCGGGGGAGCGAAGTGTGATCATCATGAACCACCGCACCCGTTTGGACTGGATGTTCCTGTGGTGTTGTCTGCTCAGGTACAGCTACCTCCGACTGGAGAAGATCTGCCTCAAGGCTGCCCTGAAGGCTGTGCCTGGCTTTGGTGGGTATACAGTGGCTGCCCTGTCTCCTCCAGCACACACACACAGACTTGCACACCTCTGCAGACCATAATATAATATATGCTCTCCGAAGTATTATATCATTGCTAAGCAGTTTTATTTTTAATAGAAGAGGTGAAATCATTCAAATTGAGACAGCTGACTCTAAATATAACAGAGGACAGTGTAATGCAAATACAGAGCAGTAATTCAGTCTAATACAAAAGGCCTGTAATAAATCTGGCCTCCGTGAAGGTTTTAATGTTTGTGGAAACTGTTTGAGAGAGGTGCTGACTCCACTGTGCGATCATTTTGGAGGATGCACTTTGTGGTTTTGTTTAACTGAATTATATCAAACAGAGAAGTGTTTCTTTTACTTAACCTTCCTCATTGTTAGAAACGGGATAAACACAATAATAGAAACACCTCTCAGTATAACGCAGTCAGCAGCACCACAAATGGTATCCTCCAAAATGACCACAAAGTTGAATCAACATGTCTCTTAAAGCATTTTAAAGTTAAAATAGTCAACTTTTTCGCTTTAGGTCATCAGTACTAAGTAAATGTTGGTTGCACAGTGTAATGTTTATAGAATAATGACACCATCTGCATTAACACTTGTTCCCTATGAGCCTCACTTTCTTCTGTCTACCACTGGAGACAGTTTTCATTGGAAAATTGTTTTCATTATATAGACTAAATTACTGAAAAAAAAACTTCCCCTCCACCCCCGACACCATCAAACTAGTTACTTGTTTGTGTGAAGCAATAGCATTACTCAAATTGTGTCATCACCATGCACATCATTATAAAAGCATCTGCCTTTTCCCAAATTCAATATAAAATTTTGATAATTTCAATTTACCCCTTCAGTGAATAGGCGCCTTTCTTATTTCCAAAGTGGTGTTGATCATTTCTCCACAGGGTTAGGCTCTACACTGAGGAAACAGAGAGCCATTGTTGTATCTAAGTGTGTTCTCCCGTTAGTGTTTCCCATAGCGGTACCGTCTGTAGTTGAAGGGTAGGTTATGGTTAGGTGTAGCATTGTAATATTAGGGGAAACACACATATTTAGGGGTTAACAGAATTCAATGCAACTCCTGTTGTCTTTACATAGCAGCACAACAATAATATCACTTGGAAATGCTTGGGGGACAAAAAGTTGTCTGTTTCCACTTTAAACACTCAACGTCATGATGTTCCTGAAGGCAGGATTTATAGCAGGACTGTTGCATTAGTTTCAGCTAAATGTACCTAATAAACTGGCAACAGTGTAGTTTAACATGAGAGAAAAAAGGCAGTATGGTACAGATCATAGGTACTCTGATGGCAAAGGCCATCAATGTCAGACGCTTTACCAGGGAAATAGGGCTGCAAATAAAAATCATCAAAAATCGCTTTATATCCAAGTATGATATCCAGCTTGCAGGAGCTGCAATTTTTTGATGAAGGAAAAATGTGTGACAAAACAGCATTTTAATGAAGTACTGTCGTGCTGCAGAGGTACCCTAGCATACATGTCTTGTTCTCCAGATTTAAGAAAACAAGTTTGTTTGGTACAGACCCCAGCAAATGTCACATCATCATGATGTTAATAGCTTTCTTTTCATTGAGCATGAAAAGATGAAAGAAGTGATCACTCCCACTAATAATGAATCATATTACAATTACAGTATCTGTAAAAATTGGCCAGAGATGAGTTTTTGGATTTTTACAATATTGTGCAGGCCTACTAGGGAACACAGCCTCTGCCTACGTACAGAATCAGCTGAGCAGGAGCAGTAATCATTTACATGCGTAAAGACAGTGTATGTATTGTATTGAACAAAAAAAGTTTTGGAGACACTCCCCTCTGGCAGGAGGCTGCGGTCCATCAGGACCAAAACCTCATGCTGTAAGAACAGTTTCTTCCCAATCTGCAGCTGGTCTCACCAATAAGACCCAGGGCCCACACTGACACTGACTCTAACACCCCACCCTCTACACATTACATGAAGTCTGCACACCTGAATAAATGCATTACATTAACATACATCTCTTGGACTCTATATTGCACATAGCAAATATTCTTTAATTTTGATGAACCTTTGCTCATTTTCTGGTCACTATTGTGCACATTCCTGCACAAAATCGTACTGCACTTTCATTTAAATGGTGTCCATATTGTACATATTGTTTTTGCAATATTTTGTCATGTTATTGTCATTTTTCTATTTTCTGTTTATGCTTGTAGCTTGGACTACTTGCTTTCATCTTTGGTTATATTTTCTCATACTGTGTTTATTGTTATGCCCAAGTATACCAAAGCAAATTCCTTGTATGTGAAGACCTACTTGACAACAATCCTGATTCTGATTCTGTCCAGGCTGGGCGATGCAGGTGGCCTGTTTCATCTTTATTCAGCGTCGCTGGGAGGAGGACAAGAAGCACATGGAGAACATGCTGGACTACTTCTGTGACATCAGAGAGCCTCTGCAGCTGCTGCTGTTCCCAGAGGGCACAGACCTCACTGGTGAGAATTAAACAAAGCAACATATCCATCCATTCATCAGACAAATTAATTCGGTTGTTATACTCAGATCAAATTACCCACCAACCGGTTTCCAGAGCTCCGTTTGGCACCTGTCTCACACCTTTGCACTGACACTGTTATGCAAACACAATTTCCAAGTGATAAGGCGTAGCCAAATCCCCTGACGTACACCCCACACAGTCATTTCTGCAAGAATGCTCTGATGTTTCAATCCAAGCAACAGCCACACCAGCGTCTAAAGCCCTCTCAGATCACCAGTAAGCTAATCAAAGTCCCGAGTAGCTTTATTCGGGGAAGCTTAACACTTCTCCTTACATGCCATGATGTCATGAGGGGTCCAGTAAAGTTGCATCATAATTGGTGGGCGGATTTAGGGCTTTACAGATTGCTTCACTTTTGGTGTTTTGTGTTTTGACTCTGCATGTGCACATACGTCTGCATTTAATCCTCTTAAACCTCAAGGCTTATTTTGACGCAAGAAACAAGGAGACGTTTTATGGAGAACTTGTCCGTCTTTACTCTTCTACTACTTATTCTAGAGAAGAACATACAGACCTACATCTACAGGATCAGGGCCAGGGTGCATCTAAGCCCCTCTAAAATGTCCCATGACCCCTTTTTGAAGCTTGTGTGAATTGAATGAACAATTGTATAAGTGACAAGTCACAGCAGAGGCCCGATCAACAAAGATTGTCCGTAGTCCTTTTGTCCTACAAGTCGGCCTCAGCTACTGGTTACATAATATGACTAATGAGTCATGGTATAGTTTACATGTCCCTGCAACAGGTTCCTGGGGAATGTTTGCTTAATAAACACTCATCTTTCCTGTGTTTATGTCCTCGTGTGTTTTTTACAAATGTGTCAGTGTGGTCACTGGTGGATGCATTTCATGAATGTGGTCATATCCTGTTTTTATTGTTCAGCTGCTCTTTGTATAATAGTATACTGTTATTTGGGGGATTGTATCTGTTGTCATCCAAATTCTACTTTTTTAAAAGAAGGATACCTTATATGCAATAATAATCCTTGCACAGTTTAGGTATATTTAGTGATATGGTCTTTTCTTGACAGAAAATTAGATAGCAAAGCTACTCTGTAAGTAAGCAGCTGTTAAGTACAAAACCAAATTTTTATACAGAACTAAAACAGCTGGATTATTAAGAGTCATTAACATTACCTTAAATTAGGGCTGGACAATAAAGCTAAAAAGTGTATCATGATTAAGTGTTTCATTTCAGTTAGATACAGATAATTATTGATAATTTTTAATGAACTATTTTTAAATAAAGACCAGGAGAAAAAAGGTTGAGTTTTTAATATAAACACCTTACATGTATGTAATAATTGTGCTGGTATTAGAAAATAGAATAACATGATCAGTCTAATGTAATTTTAAGATGTGCCTTAAAATAAGTCAACTGTAAATTCATGGGTGTTTCTCCTTACCTGCGATTGAAAATAATGATGCACACAATTCATATACACAGTTGATTGTTCCCTGATAAGAACAGTTACCACATACAGCATACATAACATGATTTACAAGTTAATGCAACATTATAATGTGATTACGGTTGTCAGAGATTTATCATGTGTCTGTGTGACTCTTTCAGAAAATACACGATCAAAGAGTGATGCATTTGCTGCCCAGAACAGTCTGCCAAAATTTGAGTATGTGCTGCACCCCCGCACCACCGGATTCACCTTCATTGTGGAGAGACTACGAAAAGGTCGGTTGTGATTCACATCAACGGTTTCTGAAAACATGAAATGTCTACATTAAACATGACAGTGATCCACTCCACAATGATCCAAAATGTCATTGTTAGTTGGCA
Source organism: Lutjanus argentimaculatus (assembly GCA_034769285.1). Taxonomy (NCBI): domain Eukaryota; kingdom Metazoa; phylum Chordata; class Actinopteri; order Lutjaniformes; family Lutjanidae; genus Lutjanus; species Lutjanus argentimaculatus. The sequence continues at coordinate 22,049,183 of JAWZSL010000003.1, read as the reverse complement.
GTCAAACAGTAGGCGTGCTGTGTGTGTTTATTTGGCCACAAAGAAAATAAGTAGGACTCAACGTCTGTCATCGTGATGGAAATATTTTATCAGCACAACCACAGGGAAATGACAGGCTATCATGATGATTGTAGTAAATCCACTGACGCTGTTTGTAGAGGAGGGATCATACCTGTAATTTTTCACAGTCTCAGACCGATGCTTCATCCCCCTGCCAGCCATTACAACACCCCTGAGACTCTCATGTTTCCCTATGAGCTAATTCTGGCAGCCCTCCAGAGTTCTTAAATACCACCTCTGGCCCTGCTGTCGCATCCCCCCACCCTCCCTGGATGCTGAGGGTGGCACTAACTCTCCAAGCAGGTGTTGTGAATCAGTGTGATGTCATCAGACTTAGCTAATTCTCCGCACCGCTGACTGACATGCTGTGCATGTTGTTCTTTGTCCAAGTCCACTGTGCCCCTCTCAGCTCTATTTTTACCACCGTAGAGCTGAGCGGTACAGGAGCAGGCGCTGGCAGGTGTCATCCTGTCCGCTTGATATTTAATTCAGCTCTGTCTCTGTGTCGTACGGACGCTGCAGATCAGTGGTGATGGTATAGGGCTCATGGTAGTTTTGAAGGCAGAGAGAGGATGAAGCCATAAGCCTCTGGATAATTAGAGACACATGTGTAATGAAGCTAAGAGCTGGGATTTTGAAGGGTGTATAACACAGTTCCAATAACCAGTGTGGATGTGGAAAAGGGTTCATATTAAATCTCCCTGCAGTGTCATGTCTGAAACTGTGTACTTTATACTAAGTAAAGAGTCTAGATCAACATCTTGTTCTGGTTATATTAAACTATTTAGATGAGAGCTCATCTGGGTACTTTGCCCTTGTGTCATGCCCTCACCCCTTTTTGGGTGAAAGCAGCCCTTCTAACTTGACTGAAAATTCCGAGGTCTTTGATTTAATAGTAAGAGAAGAGGGATCTCCTGCACACTGTCCTTTACTTGCAGTAAACTTTATTAAAGATATGTTTTGGTACTTAGACGTTCATCAGGTAAAGCAGAGAACAAAAAGAACATTCAAGTCAAATAAAAGCAACACCTGTTTGGCTAAAGCCAGTGGATAAGAGCAGCTGTAAGTCACATACCTGTCCCACGCACCCCTTTGGTTGAAAACAAGCACTGTAAAAGAGGCCTGTCACTGTGTGTGTCTGTGTCAAACACTTAATCACAGGTTAGTCAGTGATGTTACTGAGTAAATGACATGTATGTCGATTATTCCTGTAGATCTAATTGAATCAAAAAGAGTCTTAGTGATGTTGTGATTTAAGTTTTTACTGTGGAAAAAATATGACTGTACCATAAAACACTAGCTTTGAGAATGGAGTTTGGTTCAACAATACCAAAAACAGCTAAATAAAGTGTCTTAATAATATCAAAAGTGACAGATGTCTGAAATACATCACCTGAAGATTCAGCAAGGTGGTGCATGTTCATAGCATAATTGTTCCTGGCCATAGGATTTGGGTTCCTAATACCTAAACAGTGATATGGTTTTCTTATGATATGCATTTGAATTGGCAAAGACCTTGAAATTGGTATTGACTGCCAGTCAAATTAGAGTGGTTGTTTTCATGCAAAAAGGGGTGGGGGCATGACTCAAGAGCCAAGTACCCGGATGGGCTGCTCTCATCCATCTGGGACCTGTGCTGAGCTGAGCTGAGTTGTCAGGCAATCAGTCCCACAGACTTTGTGTAGTTAGCCTATTAGAAGGTACCTGCCAACCTCAAAAAGATATATTCACAGTCTGTGACAAAGAGCAGTTGTATCAGTTTATATGAAAACATTGATATAAATAAGATTAAAGTTTATACAAGATCATGATGACTAATAATATTGGAAGATCTCTGGGTAACACTACCACACTGACTGTTGATGACTACCCCATGAATTTGCCTTTTAATAGACTGTCGGTTATAGTACAAAATCAAGAGCCACACTCAGTCACATAGGAGTACATATAGAGAAATATGAGAAAAGAGTAGAAAAATAATTTTAATATCATGGAAACCTGGAAAAAATAGAGAAACATTTTTAAATCTCATAGAAACTGGTGAAAAGTAGATAGAAAACATGGAAAAATACCAGACAAGGACAGAAATAATTTTAAATCTCATGGGAACTTTTTACACTATTTACATCTCATAGAAAATGACAGTCAAAATGCATAAACATGGGGATGATTTAATAGCATTAATTAAGAATACCGTATTGCTCCTTAGCTATTAGGAGCACATATCCTATGGCCAGTCAGGAAAACAAGTATGTCATTGTTGATGAATGGTCAGCATTGTTAATATAGAAAAAGAAATAAAGACATAGGGGTTGATGAGTGCCCTTTCAGTTGGCCTCCACCCAAGTGGATGAACTTGACATATACACCGACTTTATTGAATCTCCAGGTTATGTGTCACTTTTTCTGTCGTTGCGATGCTTTCTTTAGCTGTTTTGGTAGTTGATCCTCACTCTAAACTAATTACAGCATTTTGCTGAGTTGGAACTGCTGTCTCCATTTTCATAGCTATTTGTGCTTAATACAGCGACCTTTAACTAGAAAACAGGTCAGTTTTAACCACACTTCCTATGTTACTGTATGCTGTTTACAAGGTTCGTTATTAGAAGGTAGATGAGCTCAGTTTATGTGAATTATTAGAATATTCTCTGCTCCCAGCAGTCTTTTGAGTGGACAGACTGTTAAACTCTGTTTTAAAAACAGGTGTTTTATGGTAGGACCATATACTTTGATAATAAAAACCTTCATTACACCATCACTAAAACTCTTTTATAATTCACTTCAATCTACAAGCAAAATAGGCAGACGTGTTATTTACTCAGTAACATCATTAACTAATCTTTGTTGGAAGTGTTTCCTGCTGACATACATGTATTGACTGTCCAGGTCCCACAGTTTACACTTTTCAACCTCACTGCAGATGGCCTGAAGCCACAGATCTCTTCTTTTACTGTCCTTTGCTTTTTGGGGAAGTAAAGAAATGCACTTTTTTTTGTTGTTTGACATGAAAAATGTGATGCTGCAGCTTTTAGGTATAATGCCACTAGTTTTTCCCAATTTGGCACCGACATTTTTATAGCACTTGCTTCCACCCAAAGGGGGGTATGGTCATTCTCAAGACAGGGATGCAACATATGCCTGCTCTCATGGATGAATATCTGTGGCAAACATTTCATCACAGGTGAGTTAATAATGTTACTGAGTAAATGAAATGTGCTTAGCATAATTGTTCGTGGCCATAGGATTTGGGCTTCTAATAGCTAAAGAGTGTCACAGTTTCTTATTTTATGCATTTAAACTGGCAAAGAACTCTGAAATTTTATTTACCACCAGGCAAATTAAAGTGGTTGTTTTATCCAAAAAGGGGTGGGGCATGACACAGAAGCAAAGTAACCAGATGGGCTGCTCTCATCCATTAATATCAGCCAGTGCTGTTTCGTAGATGATTTTAAATTGTGTCCCTTTTCCTAGGAGACAATCTGGATGCCGTCCATGATATTACCGTGGCGTACCCCAAGAACATCCCTCAGACTGAACGCCACCTCATCCTTGGCCTTTTCCCTCGTGAGATCCACTTCCACGTCCGCCGCTACTCAGTGGCTTCCCTGCCCTCCTCCTCCTCTGACCTGCAGTCTTGGTGTCGAGAGCGCTGGGCTGAGAAGGAGGTCCGTCTGCGGGACTTCTACTCAGGCCAGCCCCGGGCCTTTGACAGGGAAGGTGTCGCTCGCGTGCCGCCCTGTAAGACGGAGCTGCGGGTGGCTCTGATCAAAGCTGCCTCGCTGCTGTACTGGAGCTGCTTCATCGCTCTGTGCTTCACCGGCCTGTGGCTGTGGGCTCCGTTCAGGCTTTACTTCCTGGTCATGGTCGGAGTGTATATGGCCCAGCAGAAACTGATCGGAGGGCTAGAGCTGCTGGAGTTGTCCTGCCATCGATACTGGAAGTCTATGGCTGCAGACGGGGATGAGAAGAAGAAGGTGCTGGATGGGAAGATGCAGTGAGGACAGAGGACAGCATTGACTGGACCATGACATGTGTCCACCTGTGTTCAGCATGGACACTTAGGACTCAGTTGTCTTGGCCTGTTCAGTCCAGAGGGCTAGCGGATCCCTTTGAGGGACCCGATGCTTCATGCCTTAGAAAGGGAGTAATGAGTTCACCTCCTGACAGTATGCATGGCTTCAGAGGAGAGAGCTTTACCTTTCTGTTGAAGCAGAAAAAGGAATGTTCTGTACATTTATATGTGTTGGATTCAAGGAATTCATCACAAATAATGTGTCACTTGCCCTTTTTATGTCTCTCCTTGTGTAATCACTGTTATTTAGCTTGCTGTCGGTGCATTTTATCCGTTTATGTTGTTGGTGTTTATTATAGTTGTTTGTTCAGAACCTCAGTGAGGACATGCGTAATGAAACAATGCTGTTGCCATGTCGTTGAAACTGGTTTTACTGTATGTGTTGCCCTTGGTTTTATATCAGTGTCATAAGTTATGGAGCAGAGCCATATATCATGACTTGACTCTACCAATATTCAAATGAGCACTGTAGTTAGCTGGATAAGACTGATGGAACTATTAAGTCTCTAGTCTAGCCAGGAAAGAAAAGGACTGGTGTAAATCACAGAGAATTATTAAGGAATATACAGGTATATATGTGTACCATTGTTTACCTTTATTGGGTATAATTACCCTTTTATACAAATTGGGGAATGAACGTTTCCCAGTTAGTCCGTAGAGATAACTTCTGTGGTGATGTTTATTACTGTATAAGTCTTAAAACATAAATTATGTTTCTTTGCTTTGTTTCCTCAAGTAGCTTTTGCACATAAAAGCCAAAGGTGTGTAAAGCAAATGTGATTTTTTTTTAAAAAGCAACCAAACAGAATGTAGCCTGTCTTGTCAGGAAAGGGGCACTTCACCCAACACTGGCGAGGTGAGGTAACATTAGTGGCTCATCAAGATCAAAGATCTTACTTAGATCTTATGTGTGTAGAAGCAGATGAGCTTTGTGCCCTTTCTGGGACTGAAGGGATGCCTTGTAGAGGCAGGATGTGGGTGGTGCTGGGGTGGAAGAATGTCCTGTTGGGACAACATTACCCCTCGATGTGCAGGGTGGCACAGAGGACCAGACTTGGAGTGGAAAACTGGCCATGAACTCAACCTAATCCAAAAAAGCCCTGTAATGCCCACCTCTGCCTGTGTCCCTCTCTAGAGGACTGGCATTGATGCGCCTGCTAAACTCAATTAGCAAATGACAGCTGAGAAAGCTACTCCAATTGTGCCAAAAAAGGACAGAAATTGAAACAAGATTGGAGTGGCGCTGCTTCAGCCACACTTTTAGCCACTGACTCTTCATGCCACTCAATTTCACGTCAAACCATGTTAATTCTAGGAGCCTAGAAACATTTGTGTCTTCTTGGAAAGTCTATAGCAGTTTATGTAACACTGTGCAATGTGTGATCTAGCTGACCACTTCAAACCTATTTTGTGAGATAAATGTCTTCACTGGTCGACCACACAATAGAAAGCTAACTGAAGCATCCTTTTTTTTTCTTTTTTTTTTTCTTTTTTTTTTTTTGTTTTATATGAATCTGAAGCTCCTGTAGTTAAAAGTGTAAAGGGGCTGTTTCCAGTCACTGTGATCTAGCTGTGTTAACACTTTTATCATCAGCATGTAGTAGTTTACCAAACATGGTACTATATGGGTTTCCTCAACCTTAAACCAGCTACAATCTCCACGTGTAACTCCACTTTCACTTGTGCTGTTTTTTCTGTTGCCCATTTTACAATCACTTTTTGATGCTGGACCTCTTTAAAGTCACTGTCCTCAGGTAAACACAGTGGACACTGTTGAAGTCAGGCTCTCAAAGGAGGAAATATATATCTAAATAAATATACTATATCAACTCATTCATGTCTCCAGTCGTTCTTTTGAGTTTTACTCTTGAGATTCTTGAGAAAGATGGTTGATTGGTGAGTCTCATAGCTTATAGGTTTTGAGAGTGAGACTCAACAATGAAGTATCTTACCGATATGTGATTGGCCAGAATTTCCCATCACGGGCTAGATTTTCTAAAGCTTTAAAAAATAACCAAAAGGAACCAAGAGAAGTCTGGTTTCCTCTCAGACAACTTGAATTACATTATGCTCAGAGGTTATTTTGGTATTTCTGATACTCAATGATGATGATGCCAAAAATTAACTGCCTACAGCTGCCTTAAAGGAGAAATATGTCATGTATTTACTGTACTAAATCATAAGATGACCATGATGTGTTGTCAGAGAGTACAGGGATAGTTCTAATTATTTGATGTAGGGTTGTATGAGGGACTGAAGCGAATTACCTACAGCAGATGATGGTCGACACGGCCCCAGCTTGGTGAGGCAGAGACGAGTACCAGCATGGAAGCTCAGCAGTGTACTGCTGTGAACAGAGTCGACAGCAAAATGTATTTTAGCCACTTAAAAAAAGGCCCACTTTAAATGCACACTATATTTAGAGTAGTTTCACCACTTCACTTTGTCCTAAAACAGCCTTTCACAGCAGGGAACCACCATTATATAATCCAAATGTGACTTTCCCTCGCTCAACCAAGCTCCATTGGCAAAATCAGTAATTCACCTCGTAGAACACAAGAGTTGCTGATATACCATTGCCTCAGTCTATTAGTTTGTGTTATTGTGTCACTTTAGAGAATCCGAACTAACCTTTGAAAAAGTCACAAATAACAAACAAAATAACTGTTCGTGGCAGCAGTAGATGAGCAACTCCCATGTTCTGAGACATAAAATCACTAACTTTGCCAATGGAGTTTCGTTGGTATGGAGAGAGCAATATTTGCCTTATATCATGATGGTTGCGTGTCAGAAAAGGCTCTCTGACAAAGTGGTGAATATATTCTAAATATAGGGTACACTTCAACTGATTTTTGTTTTTACATGGCTGACCCTGTCCACAGACACCAATATTCCTCTTGCTTCTCCAAACTGGGGGCGTTGCCTGCTATCTTCTGTAGGTAATAACACTGACTATGAATAGGTACCTCATACAATCCCACTTCAAATAATCTGAACTTTCCCTTTAACCTCTGCTTGCAAACTCTGTCGTTTGGTAAATAATCTAATAGCTCATGTCATTAGATTGCCTTTAACATGTTAGACGTGACTGATGTAGTGTGACGTTATTACATAACGTGGGAATTGTGACAGTATGTTGTCTTTCATTTGTTCATCATCATTCCACTCAGGTAGAACAGCACTTCCTTTACTCTTTGGTCTTGTTTTCACTCAGACTTGAATTGTCGCTACAGTCCTTTAATGCAGAATTTACTATAAGCCATCATCACTACACTGCAGTGAATGAGTCAACAAGACCTTGAATGCTTGTGTTACACAACAGCAGGGCCACAGTTTGCACTGTCTATGCTGCGCACAGACACACACATAGGCTAGTCTACCATAGACAACCAAAAAGGTCAGGAGCTTTGAAGGTGAAGTGCAGTCACCATAGTAACAAATGTTGACTCCCCTGTCTCCTAGCAACAGGATGTAGAGTGATGTCAATGGAAACCATGCTATTTTCTCCTGCTGACAGAATGATGTCACTCCTTTGTGTGTGTGTGTGTGTGTGTGTGTGTGTGTGTGTGTGTGTGTGTGTGTGTGTGTGTGTTGTGTGGTGTGTGTGTGTGTGTGTGTGTGTGTGTGTGTGTGTGAAGAGAGAAGTTTATTTCTATATCCTATATCTCTGCTCTCCTCAGGGGATAGAGAGGGGTGTTGATGCTGACATCCCGTGGAATCAAAAGAGACAAAAGGCGAGGATAAACTAAAATAGCTGTCTGGGGACAATGAATCATTGGCCAATTAAGGGTGCAATTATACTCCTGGTTCTTTTTTTGGTACGTCCTTCCCCTCCTCTCCCAAATCATCCTGTGCATCTGAATATAACTTCAGATTTGCCCTGATAGGTTTGACAGTGGGTGGGACAGAGATGGGTGATGCACATAAACATCATCCGATATGAGACACATGAGAGCATCACTTCAGGAGTATGTCTTTTTTCCTGTTATTAGATTTGGCCCTAAAAGACAACGATAGCTGAATGAGTGTACAGCAGGGGTTTTTTAAAGTGGGAGGGGCCTTTAAAGAGTTTCAGGGGAGCCTCAGTTTTGGGGAAGTCCCGCCCCTTTTTGCCCTGTGCTCCAAGAACAGTTCGAACTAGCTACCTAATTTGCATCAGTTGTTAGCTAACTAGCTAGCTCATCTCTAAGCATCGTTAGTTAATTGGCTAGATAATGTACACCAGGGGTTTTCAAAGTCTGAAACTGGGGCTGCCCTCAGACAAAACTTGGAAAAAAGCCCCCCTCCTTAGTTTACATGCTTAGTTTCACTCAGTTCCTGGATGTCTATTAGATCATTATGTTATTTGATTCCATATAAACTCAACAACTGCTACACCAAACACATAAAAAAGGTCTGTCCACAGGCATTAATTCATTTCTTACTCTGGAAAAATGAGAAAAATAGTAAAATCAACCCACCCCAAGTCCTAAGTCAGCTTCCTCCTTTCTCATGCTGTGTGCCTGACTTGTCTATGTCGAAAAGAAAACCAAATTTTGAAGATGGTTAAAAGATGTTTCAGGAGGACCTCTAAAGGTTATATGTTATCAAAAAATGCTAGCTAACTGGCTAGATAACAAATTATGTAGATTACCTAGCTATTTAGCTAACAATTGATGCAGATTTGCTAGCTAGTTAGCTAAAGATAGACCTTGGAGCACAAGGCAAAAAGGGGGCGGGACTTGGGAAGGGTCAGTTTCCCAATACTGTATCTCTGAACTATCTCTTTAACCAAATCACACACATTTAGGCTATTATGTGTGACAAATGTAATAACTAATATAATGTTTATCACTAACATTGACTGAGACTGTCCTGTAGTTGTTTGGAGGCATTTGCTAAAATTAGCCAATTAAAATGTGACTATAAGACTTTTACAGGTCCCCCAGCAACATCTTTTAACCATCAAAAAAATCTGTTTTTCTTTTCAACATGGACAAGCCTTGCACATAGTATATTGAAGTACAGCAAAGGAGAAAGTTATCTTAGGACTTAGTATGAGTCAATTTTGTTGTTTTTCCTACTTTCTTAGTAAGAGTCAGGAACTAATAAATGCCTTTTTGGTCTTTTTTTGTTTATTTGGTGTAGTCTGATGTTATGTAAGACAACAATAATAAGCTATATTGGTTCAATTGCTGAGTGTCTGGGGGATAAAATAACTGAATCATGATTCCATAGAAATCCAGGAACTGGGCAAAACTAAGCAAGTAAACACTCATGAGAGCTTGAGGTTAAAGTCTTTAGGGAATCTCAGCGTCCCAAGTCCAGTCCAAGAGCTCTGTAGAACGAAAGTGCAGTGGAAAAATAGCTCTCTCACACGTCAAGAGTATGTCAGATGTAGATTTGTGCCATGTCTATCCAGTTGAATGCAGACTAATAGGATCAACAAGGCAATGTAATTATCCTTATCTGGCCCGATGGCTTTTTCAATAAAGACAGCAGATAATCCTGAGGTTATGCAGGGACAAAGTCAGACTACCATGAATTATAAAGCAGGCCAGTGAGCTCTGAGGAGATGGAGCCTCCTTTTTGCCTCTAGTCATGTCCGGCATTTAGGTGTGGTCATAAAAACATCAGATCCATTAATGCTCTACATGCCTGAAAAAACAAGAAAAGCATCTGCAGTGGATGTAAAAAATAGCCAGAACAGTTTGTTGTGTTCAATAGCCTTTAATTAATATTTGTGGGAACTAAGTTTGGTGCTGCGCGCTCAGTGCAGGTCGCCTCGAGGAGTGACTGCAGAAAAGCAGATCTGTTGTTGATTCCACCACTGTGACACAGACACACTAACAAAGAAGCCTTCCAACAGGATCAGAGCTATAAATAACTCTACGGCAGCACTGCAATATTAGTGGGTGGATTAGGAATGAATCGTCACTGCCTATTTATAAACCCAATGCAGCCAAAATCTCTTCATGGTGGGTGATTCACACTGAGTACTGAATAAGTAGGATTAAAGTGGAATTTATAGTTTAGATGTCGTATATATTTCCCATAAATGTCTGCTTTTTCCTTAACTTATTCAATATTTGCCTGCAACGGCACATAATCCAGGGGATTTAATTCATGTTTCTGCTCCACAGAGTCATATCACTGACATGTATTTCCAGACTGCAGTGAAGCTCTACAGACCATGCCAAGCAGGCTCACGTCAGAGGCAGACAAGGGACTCAGCATCATGCATCCGAGGGAAAACATCTTCAGACCTCATCCTGTCTCCCAGTGTCCTGCTGCCACCTAGAGGTCTGAGGATTTTGTTTTCCTCATAAGTGCCATAAAGGGATCTGTAAATCCATGTGTTTTATGTGGCTGGAGCTCCAGAGTTTAGCCAAAATATCTTGGCAATGAGGGCAAAAGGAGATGTGAAGAAATATATAAATTGGCTGTAATTATAGCCATGCATTCAAACACCTGTCCTCCCTTAGTATTCACATTAATCAAACACGCACAATTGGTCATTTTTAATACATTCTAGGCAGTGGTGGTAAGAGCAAATTGAATTTCTTTTTTTATGCAGCTGCACACTTCTACTCCACTACATCTTACATATTGTGAATATTGTACTTTTACTCCACTGCATTGTTTTAAAACCATCTGCAACAACTGCTGCAACAAGTATCGATAAATCTGATAAATCTAATTTTTTCAATAAATCAATTAGTTGTTTGGTCCATAAAACCAAACAACCAAATAGAAAATGTTGAAAAGTGTTGATTACTGTTTCCCAAATCCCAAGGTGACATCCTCAAATGTCGTGTTTTGTCCGAGACCCAAAGAGTTTACTGTCATAGTAAAGTAAAGAAACCAGAAAATATTCACATTTGAGAAGCTGAAATAAGAAAATCTGGACAAAATTTTTCCTTCAAAAAAGACTCAAAATGATTAATAGGTAATATCAAAATAGGTGGTGATTAATTTTAGTTGACAACTAATTGTTGGACTTCTAGTCACAAAGCTGAAAATGGGTCTGTTTATCCATGAAAAGTTAACTTTTTAGAGAGAACAGGACAGTGATGCTACAAACATATGATGATCTCAGAGAATATAAACTACTGTACAGTATATGAAGTAATTAAAATTAGCTCAGCCTTTAACATCAACAGCAGTAAAATGCAACATACAAATAAATGCAGCTGTAATATTCATCAAAATACATCATATATAATAGTAAAACACTGAGGGCCATTTTACTGCACAATGAGTACTTAAACTTTTCATACTTTAAGTACATTGTGGTGATATATTATAATACTTACTTATGGCATACATGATATATTGCATACTGTATATTACTTAATGAAGGTTAGGGTGTAAATGCAGGACTTTTTCTTGTTTTTCTTCCATACTGTATTATTAGTACTTTTACTTAAGTAAAGGGTCTGAATAGTTTTTTCCACCACTAGTTTTTGGTTACAAAGAAAACACAAATAAGACAAAGAGATTTAATCCAGCAAGACTACATGTTTATTTAGAAATCACATCAGAGAAAACCTTGCTATAGCCATACAAGAAGAAAACTTTTTTTTTTCCAAACCTCCAATCGAGAAAATATACAATAAGATAAATGTATCACTCAATAAAATAATATTCATATAGGGTAAAGCAAATAAAAACAATGGCCTATCAATAAAACAGTAAAAGTGAACAACAAAATGATAACAATATTCTGACACGGCCATTGACTGTACACTGCACTGACTCAGGGATATGGATGGTGTCAGTGTCCCGCAGAAGCCATTTATATTTAATTTTGCCTTCGTGTTTGTGGAAATGACAACTTGCACTTTCTTGCGTGACCTTGTAAAGGCAAGCAAAAAAAAAACAGTAAAAGTGTCTCTAGTTGAAGGCTGGACCAGTATGGTAACGCCTGCAGGCACACACACTCTGAAATGGCACAATGTTACACCAGGGCATGATGCTGTGCTACGACCCACTCCAAAAATAATCTCAAATGTCATGAAGATTTTTCTTTTTTTTACGATTTGACATTTTGGTTGAGATCTTCCCAGGACACTGACAATATAAAACAGAGGCTCTGGCATAGTCAGAGGACAAAGGCTCAACTTTAAAGACTAATAATACTCCATTAAAGCTTGTTTGGCCTTGTGTTGTAAGAAACAAGTCATCTTATGACCAAATATGCCCTAAGCCAAGGATTATAAAAAGAGGATGGGTCACTATCTTGAAAGCAGGAGACGGCATCTGCGGTCAAGTGTGTCATTTCCAATTTCCATTGTAATGTAATAAAGGGACAGTTCACCCCAAAATCAAAAGTATATATTTCTTGTTACCTGTAGGTTATTTTGGTGCGAGTTGCAGAATTTTGGACATATCAGATGTAGAAATGTCTGCCTTCTCTCAAATATAATGGAACTAGATGGAACTTAGCTGTCTCTTTCTAGAAATCATGACCCAGTTAATCAAGATCCTCCACAGACCTCGACTTATACTTATTTTCTAACAAACTACACTGTGAAGAAGAAGTGTACATCTACTCATAGATGGGAGGTTCCTGGATGAGCTCCGAATTTATGTTACACCCCGTCTTATGGGGTAGGAGAAGGTATCAGCTGAGGAGGCCACCATTAATGTTTATATGCCCCGCTGTCATGAGCATGGGCTTCTCCTCCCAGAGTAGACACACGCTTCCTTGCGCGTGGTGATACGGTTGTTAGACTGTCAAAAAAAAAAAAAATAGTTGCCCCATGAAACTGCTCACAACAATGTCTGTGGATTATCTTGACTAACTAGGTCAAGATGTCTGGAAAGAGACATTACTGTTGAGTTTCTCAAATGCATTTCGGTGCTTTGAGCACAACAAGCCGAATATCATTTAGTTCCATTATATTCAACAGAAGACAGACATCTCTACTAGAGCTTCAAGGACAAGCCCCCACTTTATGTTACACACCCTTCTAGGGGGTGGGGGAGGTATTAACCAAGGACACCATTAATGTTTACATCCTGCCCTGTCACAAGCAAAAGACTCCCATCCAGGAGTAGATGCATGCTTCCTTCTTAGTCTGTGCATGATCTTGATTAACTGGGTCATGATTTCTGAAGAGACACTGCTGTTGAGTTTTTCTCTCTTTTTTTGGCAGTTTGAGCACCACAAGCCAAGTGCCATCTAGTTCCATTATATTTAAGACATCTCTGCTCAAGGTTTCTGGATGAGCCCCAACTTTATTGTACGCACCCATCTAGGGGGTTAGGAGAAGGTATCAGGAGTAGAGGATGCCATTAATATTTGGCACTGTAATGAGTATGAGCCTCTCATCTATGAGTAGATGCACACTTCCTTCTGCATGGTGATACAGTTATCTTAAGTTGGTTGTCCTGAGTAACTGGGTCATGATTTCTGGAAAAAGGCATCGATTTTGAGTTTTTTAAAATGTGTTTTTTGGTGCTTTGAGCACCACAAGAGTGCCATTTAGTTCCATTATATTCCATTATACACCGAGAAAAGGCAGACATCTCTACGACCAACATCTCCATAACTCTGCAACTTACACCAAAACAATCAAAATGGATAAATAAATATCTTTTTCGGGGTGGGGTTTGAACAGTCCCCTGAACTGGTAGGAGAATGTCTTTTTCCAGAGCCTGTCTGTGAGCTTGTCTCCCAGTGTTGGCTACTTTCACACGCTTGCATGCCCCATCCTCTCATAATCCTGTCCTTAAGCCAGCAGGCAGCCAGAGAATGTCTCCATCACGCCTCAGACACATTCCTCCTCCGTCAAACCGAAGAGACACATGGCTGGAAGGTACATGCTCCTCATAAGTCACCAAAGTGACACGTTGCTCTTCACACGGCACATCACACAGGCACAGAATTCATGCTAACAGATAGATGGTGGTAGAACTGAAGTAAATTGTAGGATCAAATGTTGATTGTCTACTGTACAAGCGATCACTTCCACACTATGAACTGCAATGAGTGGGACACTTAAGCCACTTCTTAAGAATGTTGTGTCAATCAAAATAAATCAGATCTAAATAAAACTTCTATCATCGTCAAACACAACAACAAATATTTAAATATGACATCAATCTGTGCGGTACTTATTATTTGGATGAAAACAGATTTTAAACACCATTACATTCATCACACAACCAGCTAATAAAAGGTAACCGATATACAAATAACAACTATCGTGGTCTTAAATGCATTCAGTGCTCACCAGTGACAAATACACTGAGACAAAGTTGACAACACAGAAGCAATATGAAAGCAATATGTAGAGTGACAGCTCCATCGGTTCATTTAACACTGCTGTGTAGATTGGGCTGGTTGTTTTACTCAGCTCTACTGCCTCCAGTTACCTAAATAAACAAAACAACCAGATGATGTTTTACTTTTTTTTTTATATGACTGATGGTGTATACTATCATGCATGTGTTTAACTACCCTATGAAAAAGTGTGGAGCATGCCGTGTGCAGAGATGGTGAAATTTCTGTGTGACCGTGCACGAACACTTAAACAAGTGAAGTTACAACTCCCTGTCTGTGTCCGCAGCTGTTTTGGGGTGGCGCCCTGTTGTGACACAAAAATCAGGGAGTATTTTTGGGAAGCCTATTCAGCAAGAATAGAGCCAGCAAACCAATCGTCTAATCAGCAGAGGTCTAAGGTCGTAGGCCAGAGACAGGAGGGGAAGGGGTGTGAAGGAGAGGGGGTGAAGTCAAAACTTCACTGACCGCTAAGTCTGCAGGTGGTGGTGCGCAGCAGCACAGAGGAAAAGGGGATAAAGGAGAGGGAAGAGGAGTTAATTCGAGGTGAGGGCTCATGAGTTGTCTGAGGGGACGTGCTCCTCGAAGCCCTCACTCTCCCTGACCAGCGCCCTCTCCAGGATGACACGTCCCTCCTTGTACCGCTGACTGTCCTCAGTAGCAAACTCGTAGATCCAGCCCAGCTTGCTGTTACAGTTCTTGCAGCTGACGTCCCTCACCATGTGTCTTCCAGTGAGCATCACTCTGTCCTGCACCTCGCTGTACTGAAGGTTCACCACCTGTGGGGTTGAGAAACAGGGTGCACTCACATTTTGAAAATAGGTAAGCGGATCCTGAATATGTAGTATGAACACTGACCGTTGTCGTACCATTCCAGGGTTCAACATTAATGTTTTCATCACTTGCACAAAGTTATTTTTTACTTGTTCCTTTACAAATTGTTTGATTCATTAGCAGTTATAAAAAACAACAAAGATTAAAGCCAACTGGCATTTTTAATCTGGGGCTGCAAAGTGTAAAAATGTCAGAAAACAGTGAAAAATATCCATCCTAGTTTTTCAAAGTCTGAGGCGATGTCTTTAAATGCCTCATTTTGTCAGTCTTGATATTCAGATTAAGATATTCAGTTTAATATGATAATAAATTAAGAAAAGTGGGAAATCTCTATATTTTACAGAAACAGCACAAGAAATTGCTTTAATGGTAAATCAATTATTAAAATAACTTAATTCTTTCTCACCACTTGGCCAATCTGGCAAGTGACTTACCAGATTAACTTGCCCAATATGACATTTTACTTGCCCCAGGTAAGTGGACAAGCCTTATAGATGATCCCTCCATGCACATTTGCTTATCTACAGTATTGAATTCTATCATATTAGTGTTGTTTTAAAGAAAAATATTGTTTCTACTGTATTAGTGTTATAAAAAACATTGGACATATTTTGTGAACTTATCATAAAGTGTTAGTTCAACCACCCAAGAACAAGTTTCATTTCTTTAAGGGTCATTGTAACACAACTGTGACCATAATACAGTTTAATTATGCAATGCTGTGTATGTAACACTGTCATCATACCATGAAAATCTCATACCACTGCAACCCTACCTACGCATTTGGTTTAGAAGTAAGCGTCACAGGTAGTCAAATCACTCATGTCTCTTTACCTTGTTGAAGAGGAAGGCTCTGCCTGTGGCTCCTGTGAAGCGTGTTGAGATGAGCTCAGACCTGTTGGTCAGGATGGTGTCACAGTTGGCACAGGAGAAGAGGCGTGTTCCGCCAATGTGGTCCAAGAAGATGCGTCCCATCGTCAGATCTCTGGGAGTGACTCAACTACAGCTAAAATATGAGACAAAAATAAGGGTAAATGATTACAAATTTAGAAAGTTAAATTAAATAAAAATAGGATTTCACTATAAACAGTATATAGGCAGTGACACTAGAGATGCACTGATCCACTTTTT
This sequence comes from Lutjanus argentimaculatus, assembly GCA_034769285.1. Lineage (NCBI taxonomy): Eukaryota > Metazoa > Chordata > Actinopteri > Lutjaniformes > Lutjanidae > Lutjanus > Lutjanus argentimaculatus. Next base: position 22,032,819 of record JAWZSL010000003.1, on the reverse strand, counting down.
TTTCCAATTTTGATCCGATTCCGATACCTGAATTTCTCTTTGAGACTTTCAGACAACCAGAATGATGTCATAAAGGTGACTGCAGGATCCAAGCAGCATGTCTTCCCCTCTCTGTACATCCATGTGTCTTTCACCTTACTCCTTCCTCTCTGTATCTCATTGATCCTCACATACAAATATGAACATCAGACTTTGGAATCTGGATCAGAAGCTTGATCAGTGAAATCACTTTGATATCCTTTGAGTGAATTACTTCAGTATCTGCACCTGATTGGATCAGATCGTTCTCAACTCTAAGTAACATCCAACAATACAATACCATAAGGTTGGCCAACCGTAAGGCAATATAAAATTGGTGGGTGTGTGAGGCTATTATGGACAATGATTTAAATCTGTAAGTGGGACTATTTATGGTCAGTGGATTTTTAAGTCTCAGTCCTCAGGCTCCATTAGATCTAGAAGTGCTTTGTCAGAGGCAACTGGGCTTTAAGCAATGACAATGAAATACGGACCAAGTGAAGTTATTTTGGTTCCTCTTTTATGGCTCAACTCACCCTCAAGCTCTCTTTTCCCTCTCCCGTTTTTTCCTTTCTCTATTTTAGTTTCTAACAAGTTAGTGAGGCTGTTATTTGTGCTTTATGAGGATAGAGAGACCCTAAACCAAAATATGCATTCTTTGTGGAAATCACACACAAATGGACTGCATCCTGTAATGTACTTTCACATCAAATCACATCTTACCTGCCTTTCCAGTGTGTGTACTCATAGGATATGAAGAAGTCACTTTCGTTCACTATAGATTGTACCAAATTAATGTGGTGAAATGCCTGAGACTCTCAGTCCATCAGCCAGAAATTCAGAGGCATTTTGTAGGCAAGGCGAAACATTTTCAAGACTCTAAAACAAGTCCAGCCACCTTTGACGTAGTATTTCTAAATTTTGGATTTTTATGATTATTATTTGCAATAATAAGTACCTTGATTTGTCAAGGATTTCATTCACTGTATTAGACAAAACTGACATTCGGGTCTGGTTATTTAATCTCTTTAAATCTAAATGAACTTTTTACAATTATTTTCCAGAAAATGTACTATATTGTGTTCATTATATTTAGGTACACACTGTTAGTGGATTTAAGTCAACTTGACAGTCACCTTTGGGTTTATTCTTTGTGGTGGTGTTGTTAAGCAAATATCCTGTCTTTGAGTTCAGTGCCGTGGGCAGATCGACTTTGGAGCACTCTTCCTGTCTTACAACTTTTCCTGTATGTCCTCATGACTGTTTTTGCTATCTTTGAACCATGCTGAGTGTTTGTGACTAGAGCTGCAGCGCTTTAACTTTAAGCATTCACCGACTATTTTGACTATTTGACTATCATTTTGAGTGTTTTTTAAAGGACACAAAAGTCAAAATTCTATAGTTCTTTAATGTGCATATTTTCCTTCACTAATCTACAGGGTTGTTCCAATACCAGTATCAAATACCAGTATGGGTATCGGCTTCCAATACTGCCTAAAATGCTAGTATCAGTACCACTGAGTATACGTGTCTATGCACCAATCCAATACCAAATAATTTAATAACCCTGAAACAGGACCCTGCTACTTCTCAGCAGCTTCCAGTATGTCTTTCTTTTCCCAGGATGGTGAAGTCTGTTCTATGGCATTCACTCTCTGTATGTATTTGTTTGTGTTTAGAGGTTTAAACCTGAGCAAGGCCATACAATGATAGCAATCTAATCACATCACAGAGGGGTTAGCAGAATACAATTTTCATTTTCTGGTGAACTATCCCTTTATGTGATCAATGCAGCAGAAATCCAGGTAGTGACCATCTTTATGCTGCTGCATTACACGAGTAAACTGAACGCACATATGCACAATTGGTTCTTTTCTTTAATAAATAAAGAATTTACAAGACCACATAGGGCAACTTAGCTAGTATGGTTTCAACAGAAAAAAATGTTATGCCCTCGAATTATTACTTATTTGAGGTGTTCTTATTACCTCCTGCTTTGAAGATTTTGCCAACTTCAAAAAGTACTTTTAGTTCCTGGCTGGCTCGTCCTGATGTTGACTGTAGATGGCAGCTGAGCTTTAAATGGAGCTGAAAAATAAAAGCCATTTTGAAACATAATTTAAATAACCTCTCTTTAGAACATGCACACTTTTGACTGACTGACGAAAGGAAACACGTTTGTTGGTTTCCACCGCGGTTTGAGACATTCTGGCTGCGTGTTATCGCACCGACTCATCAAGTAAAAAGAAGCTAACGTTTCGTTAGCCGTCCAGCTAACAGCCGATAACGACAACAAGCAGGAACAAGCGAGACAACAACAAACCGTTTATCTCTGCTCGGCTCAAAATGACGGTGACTCACCTTTTCTAATCTGCTTCAGAGGTGCAAAATGTCCGCAGCGGCGCCGGTGTCAGTGATATTTTCTGTGTATTTTACGCGAACATTTGTTGTTTGGACGGTCGTCGTCGTGGCTTTTGTTGTTCTTTCTCAGCTGTTCCTGTCTGGGCTCGTGCGCTCTGCTCCAACCGACTATCAACATCCGGTAGTGACGTAGCAGCGCGTGCTGGAGCGGCTCACGAGTTGCTGCTCCTCAACGCTCATTTTACAGACATTAACTGGCGTGAAGATTGCCTTGTTCGTTTTAGATTTTGTATCTCTAACAAAATTAAAGAATTACATCTTAAAATAGTATACACAATAGCCTGTATCCAGTGAGTTTATTTCCAGATTTTTAGATGCTGATAATTGTAGGCCCACTTTCTGCAAAACTGAACAAGAAACTACAAATCACGTATTTTATGGTTGCTCTCTGTTTTAGATTCTGGAAAGACCTTGAGAATTTTATATTGTGCAATTATCACTGAGGGGAACTTTTTAATTTTTTTTATTTAAGGACAACAACTTATGCACAATCATTGACCTCTTGATTTTATGAAGGAAGTTTCATATTCATAGAGCTAAATTCCTTAATTCAACCCCATGCTATACACTGTTTCAAAGTGAAATTGAATGCTATTTTATGTCTCTTCAATTTGTGACTAATAATTGAGGCATGTCAGTGGCCAGTACTTAGTCAGAGATGTTTACTTAAAGAAGTCTGTCACAAAAGTAAAGATTTTTTTCCTTTCTTCTTTTTTTGAATTTAATATTATTTATGCTTATGTATTTGCATGTATTTATTTGTTTGTTTACATATATTTTCCTCTCCTCCTCTATGCATTTATGATATTACTTTCTGTTGGAAATATTGAATTACTTTATTGTCATTTAACTGCTATGTCTGCTTGTTTGTACATATCCTTGGTCAGTTAAAAAAACAGGGGGGTGGGGGGGGGAGTGCTGCTCCACAAGGTGTCAGCAAAGCGAGGAAAACCCTCAAACGAGTGAGCTGTGGTATAAGAGGTATTCAGATCATTTACTTCAGTAAAAGTACTAATTCCACATGATGAAAATATTCCATTACAAATAAAAGTCCTGCATTCAAAATGTTTAAAAGTAGGTGAGAATTATCAGCTAGATTTAACTGAAGTGCGCAGAGTCACTATACAGTAAAATGGTCCCTGTCAGTGTTTTGTTATTATTTCTGATGTTTTTTTGGATGAATACAGAGCAGGTGTAAATCATAAAATGTACTGATATTGGTGAGGGAAAGCAGCTATTGCAGAGTCATTATCTCGCTCTATTGCTACTTAACTAGAAAACAACACACAAAACGTCACTTTAATGTCTGGTCTCTTTTCCTCATCATCATTTCTCCACTTTCTTCCTTACACATCTGAAGGCTGGATGATTTCATTATGAAATAAGTGTGAAAATAGTTATTTCTCTCCTGGCATCTGTCCATCAGTCAGTCAGTCTAGCAATCTTGACGTGGGCTGTATAATTACAGATCGTCCGTCAGCGTGCACAGGCCAGGTATATTTCTTTCTTTATTTCTTTATTCGTTCATTTGTTACATCAAGGAAGAAAATGAGGAGGGGAGGAGGAAGGGCACCCACAGGCAAATTTTCATTTAATTTTTTTACTTTTCCTTTGAAGGGAACCAGCGCGCAGCAGAAGTTGGCTCCAAAGGTGACCACCTACATGGCCTATAACTTTAGTCAGCCCTGGAGAATGGTAAGCAAACCAGAGCAAAAAAAAAAAAAAGATTCATAAGGTTACTAAACTTATCAGTCTTTTATCTTAATAAAAAGAGATTTGATTTGGACATCATTACATGTTAATTTGAGTTAAACAATGTGAAACAATTTGAGTCATCTTTGTTAATTGTACTGATAACATCTGTATTTTTGCCACAATGACAAGTCAAAACATCTGCTGTGAAAAAGGCCCAGAGTGTACAAGAACACGTACAGGCTGAATTGTCTGAAGAAACACACATATGAGAAGCTGCAGAGCCTTCAAACTCCTGTCTTCTGGCAGATGAATGACAAATACAAGGAAAAACCGACATACTGTAAAGTCTCTATGGTGCTAAATAATCAGCACATTTTGATGCATCATATCTCATCGTTATAAACTGCGAACATTTCCTGCTGCTTGATGTAAATCTGATAACTCTACAACGTTAAGATAACTTGTTTTACTCTCACGACTCCAAGGGTCAGGCTATCTGCAAAGACAATCTAAGGACAAACTCATAAAATATTTTGCAATCTAATCATATCTCATCTCATCTCATCTCCAAAATTGAACTTAAATTGCAGGTTGTTAACATATAATTATATAACTCTGCTGAAATACACGCAACACCAGCTCGGTACATGTATCATCACAGTTTACAGTTTACAGTTTAAGCGTCTTGTGAGCATGCATTCAACGTTAAAGAGTAACATATTAAAAATGCTTTTAAATAAACACTTTTGCTTTGGTTTGCATAGTTCTGTCAGTGTTATGAATGATACACTTCAACATGGAAATCCTGGACAAGTGTGATTTTAAACATTGATGTAAAGGCGGAAAGTTTATGGTTTGTTATTCAAGCTTTTACACTTAAGTGAGTTTTATTATGAACCAGTAATGTATTCTTTTCTCTGGTTAATGGAAAATCACTCTGGTTACTATCACTGTGTCCACAAACTCCGACCTTTTCCATGAAATGATGGAGGAGCTCAGTCTGACCTCTTTAGTAGATGATTATGTGGCCAAAATGCAAGTGGAGCTGCAGATTTTGTGCATTTTTCTTAACAAGTAGTTAAAATGGCTAACAATCGATTAAGACCAGACAAAACAGTGTCAAATTAGGTGCAATTACTGCCATTTCTAGACTGTTGATTAATTATTGCTTGATACATTTTAACTGGTTAAATTCTTAGCATCAATTAATTGATTAATTATTAATCATTAACATCCATAAACTCTCTAAAATTACAGTTAAAAAGAACAGTTTTCAGCTAAACATAACATGGAAAAACAGGGAGCTTATAGAACTAAGAGCTCATTACATTTAATTTTTGATCATATTTTAGTTTTGGATATTAAGACAAACATTATTCCTGCCCAGCTTTCAAATATGATAGTTTTGTGGTATATAAAGGATTGTGTGCTTTGAATTTTAAATTTATTATCATTATTTTATTGACATGTTTCTGATAACAACATATAAACCACACAAAAATTAATGCCCAAAACCCAACTTAAACATGCACACACATTTGCACCGAGGGGAGGGATACAAGTAATAAGAGAAGGTAATCTTACTCATATGTCAAGGACACCTAAGCTTGTAGCAGTATATATCAATTAGATGTGATTATAAGCAACCACTGAAATGGTAGGACAAGTAAGATTCTTTTATGACTTATGAAGTGTGATGGTGAGAGTCATAAACGTAACTTTACATCTCACTGACCTTCCATAATGTGTCAGTTTGGTCTGTTGCAAAACATGAGGCTGTCCTTTAGATTTACAAGAAAAAAATATTTCACAGATACACACTGACAAACAAATGCAGAGATAGACAGGAGGTGGTGTGACTTGTAGTTTGGTTGATTGTTATCAGATAAACTGATAAGAGACAAGAAATATAGATGAGAATAAAAGAGTGTGACGGGAAGAAGTCGCAGGAATGATCATTTTTCTTCGCACATGAAAAGTGGTTTTCCTCTTCTTTCCCCTTTCTTTTTCCTTTCTAAAACTTTGCCCTCCTGGGAACTTTTTTCCTTCTCCACCCCCTTTCCAGGTGCAGTGTACTTTTACTGTCACTGAAAGCTTACAGTCATTCTTTATCTGAGGGGGAAAAAGAGGAGGGCATTACACAAAACCCTGTGTGGAAGGCACTCAGTATCTCACCTCGTCATGGCTCGGTCTGCTCTCCTGACTCTGGCAGCTATTGTTGCATCCTGCGCCCTGTTTACAGGTAAACTACACAACATTTGACAAACTTGTACACTGGATAATTGACTTTCAAGTGCAAGGTGACACAGTCATGTGATGAGATCATAATTAGATGGTAACTGAATAGTCAGTCAGCCGATCTGCTTTAGTTGTAGTCATGTGCACACTGTTGTTTTGATACATTGTGCTTTCATTTGCCTCAATGTGAATGAAAGTTAGTCTTATCTACAAACTACCTGTTTCTTTACCTGCATATTACAAAGTGTTAGATTTCTCTAAGAATATATGATATATGTTTGTGAGTTTTTTTGTTGTTTGTTGTTTTGGCTGATGATGTTCACAATATAAAGAAGAGTTCACGGTGTCTATGTACATAAACAGTAAATGTTCGTTGTGCACAAAGGACTAAGGGATGCAAATACAGAAATAGTTAAGTATGCAGATAGTTTTACATTGCACAGACTGAGTAGTGTAATTGATGACATAAGCAATAAGTAAAATTAAAGTCACCGTATTCTACATCATAATTTACATGTGTAAGGTAAAGTAAATTATAAGAAACATTATAGAAACATCTTTATAGAAAGTGCCCAGGTACTATGTTAAAATAAACTGTTATATTTTCAGGGGAAATGAGTGAAATTAATGAAAAGCGTTTTTATTCTTACATGTTAACTTTTTAAACTTAACCAGATTTTTTTTTAAACTAAATTTTCTCCTCTTGGCTCATTAATTTAACTTCGATCTCTTAAAAACTTGTTATTTACTGTCTCTTACGTTACATTTAGATGCTGTCAACATTGACGTTCTCAAACATGAACCATCAACAGAAAAATCAGAGAAGGTACAGTACATCAATTATGTATGAACACACATTTATGTAATGTGAAGGGGAAAAAAAGATCTTGTTAAGTTATTACAATGAAAAATCTTCTCAAAGTAATGACCGAGTATCTCAAAGATTGGTGTTCATTAAACTCTTTACTCTATCTACTGTTTTTGTATTCTATCAATGCCGGTCTTTGAAATAGTTTTTTCTGTGTCACAGACCGAAAGCTACATGCCAATACTCTGCTCACCAACACCTGCCCCTTTATCCCCATCCTCTTCAGGTACGGCACGCTGCGATCATCAGTAACCATTTTAATCTGTTTACCAATTCAAATGATTATTGTGATTGCATTTTTTTATATCAAAATATGTATATGTTGGTATATCATGACATTGCTGACCTTTCGATTGCCGCCTGTTTCCTCTCCATCAGTTCACACTCTCAGACCTGTGGATATCGCAGCTGTTTATGCTTTGGGAATCCCGGCCTTACACAGGTAGAAAATAAAAACGCGCAGATATACTTAAGCATTTAAACAACGTATTTACATAAATCACTGGAAGAGACAACACAAATGAAGAGGCTATTGAAATCTTTTATCATCGTCAGTCCCTCTAACAACGTGTCTGTCTTCTTCATCAGGCATGAAGCATCCAGAGTCGTCAACAGAGTAGCTGGTAAGTCTCATTTATTGTTATCGATTTTAGTGATGAACATAATTGACTACTCTACATATATCCTACATTTATTTTTTCTCACTTTGTCAGTATCAGCACTTCCAGTGTGTTGAATTTAGACTTTTATTTTAGTTTTCTAAGTAAGCCCTCAGGCCTGTGTAGTCCTGGTCTTTGATTTTATTGTAGTTCATGACAATAATTTTGCTCTGTCACTCATTAACTTTGAGCAGATTTAAGTTAAAAACAGATACTTTTCACACTATTGGAGGATTATCCGTCCATGTAGTCAGAGTCAGAGTTCAGCTGAAGGCCACAGTCAAGACAGCTTGGGTGTTTTTATCTCTAAGGATAAGAAAGGGGGGCCATAAACGAAGGTTGTTGACCTTCATTTCACATAAAGTGAGCAAAACTGGCAAGATGAAAGGAAGCTTTCACCAGCTTCCTTTTTCACAACGGTAATTCCCACATAATGTACACAATTCACTGTTTGATTGTACTATAGATACTCTGTGTATCTCTGTGTGTTGAATAGAGCTGCTGTCCATGTTTAGCCCTGAAGTGATCACTCAGCCTGTGGATCAGACACCATTGCAGTCCAGGTAACACACACATGCACAGTTACACACATAAATGCTGTGTAAGGATATTGCTGCAGGTGTGTTTTATGTGAGTGTGTGTGTTTGTGTTGCAGAAGCTTGTTGGAGGAAGCTGAGGAACTGTCTCTGTCTGTTTCACATCAGGTACACATTAACCCTCTCATAACAATGTTATATTTAACATTTTATTTTGACAGAGAATTCTACACTGAGTAAGATTTCTGACTATAAATATCTTATTGAACAACGAAGAATAAAATATTTACCACAATACTTTGACTGAAAGCAGAATATCAAATAAGGATTCACATGATCTCATGAGTTATCCAACCCCAAACACAATACTCAATATTTAGGAGAGCAAGCAACTCTCATCAAAACATCAAAGAATCCAAAATTGTGCTTTCTCTATTTATTCTCTATATAGCTTGACAAAACAGGTGACCCGTCCAGACGAGTGTATCCTTCTTGGTCAGCCAGTGGAGGGGGGAGGCTGCCGTGATATCTAACAGTGAACTGAGTTAATCTCTCAGTTTCTTTTTCTCATATCTTTGCAGGTGACAGACTGGAAGTTTGTGCTGCTGTTTGTCCCGGCAGATTCCATGTGTGCCTGTTCACCACAGGTCAGATTCCTTACTTCAACAAAATCATATTTGCCACAGAAGACTATATGTTAGAGTCCGTAAAGGATGTTAAGTTAAGAGTGTGTAACTGTTTCTTTGCGTTTCAGGTTGCTGCAGATGTTAAAGTTGTTGTTCAGGAAGTGGAAGCAGCTCTGCAGTTGTTGCAGAAAAGGGTATTTTTTAAGGCTTTTTGTTGAATTAAATTTTACTGTGAACATAATAGAATGAAAAAAAAAAAAAATAAAATAAATTGCTGGTTGTATGTTTACAGCTGCATCACACTTTAGTTCATGTTGTGGTCTGGAGCACAAATCATCAGCAGTACAGGTGAGTGTTTTGAATTTTAGATATCAAAAAGCTAGCAAAATACCTTTTATAGACTATATTTACTACTTTATTTTGACATGATAGAAACCTTGTTTTTTATTGTGCTGTGATCCTGTTAATTGAAAAATGCATGTGGCAGTTATGTGCTTGCTTTGTTATTTCGTAGCCTGTGTGAGTGTGTGAGAGATGAACATATCAACCAGCGACTACATAAAGCAACTCTTCTGAAAACACTACAGGTAAAAGTGCATAGAGAAATGTTATTTGTGTGCTTGTGGGTAAAGGGATAGTTCAGATTTTTTGAAGTGGGGTTGTACACCGGCAATTCCATCTACTGTAGGTAATACACTGTCTATGGATAAGTACCCAATACAACCCCACTTCAAATAATCCGGACTATCCCTTTAATGCTCATCTGAATCATAATTGGCTACTTTTCAGAAATGTGTTTGTCTTGTTTTCAGGACTCTCTGAGTCATGTCTTGGAAAATCCAGAGTGGCACAGTAAAAGTGAAGACTTCACTGCTGTGCTGCAGTCTGAACCAGTTATACTTGAACAAATCTCAGACTCTGTGAGTAAATAAAGGCTTTTTCCAGACACCCTAATGAACAATACTGCAACTAACAACTGTAAATTGTACAGCCTGCCTTCCAGTAACAATGCATTAAAGACCCTTGTAATGGCTAATGTGTAACTAGCATATATGGTCTGTTTCTCTGTAGGAGGACACATGGTCTGATCCAAGCCAATTAGCTGTTCAGCTGTGGACCAACCTGGTGAGTGCTTACGAATCAAAGTCCTGAATAATAATTAAATGTACAGTGTGCTATACATTATGTTGTCTGAAACCCTTCAACATTAATGTATATGATGTTCTGACCCTGAGGTCGACCCTGAGCCTCAGTTGTAAAATCATCCACTAGGGAAGAGTTGCCGTAATCCCTCAAAGCAAAACTAAGATGGAACAATGATTATATTTATTACTCAGACAGCAGATTAGATAAGAGATGTACTAAAAGATGAACTTGATGAGATTATCCTAAACAATGACTTTGTCCAGCTTTGATCATCCCAGGTCTACATGTACTGTATATGCAACACAAAAATTATGTAGTCTGCACTGTTTGACACTGTGTGGTCATTAGCTGTGCAGAATGGCCTCATTTGCACCTAAAATCTTAACCAATCATAGCTTTTCCTCCTCCAGCTTCAGCCAACGACAGATCAGCCAGAGGTGACGGACAGCAGCGTCACTAGTATTCCTTGCCCTACCCAGGTGAGACATGCAATCCCATAATGCAGTCTATTCAAAAGCCAATCCTAAATAAAGTAAAACCATGTGCAGACCTCCTCATTGTTACTTATATGTTCATTGTACAGTCATACTTCAAATATTCATTGCCAAAGACAATTCATGGCAAATTTTTGCACATGCTTAGGTCAAGGCTGACTTCTTCTTCTTCATTTTATTAAAAAAGGAAAGTAGAAGCACATGAAAATAAAAGGAAAAATGAATGAACAAAAATGCTGTACACATCAGATTTATTTTTGATTTTAATATTTGTTCATTACTTTTTAAATATCTTATTGCGGGCTTTTTATTGTGTAAAGCTGAGTTTTTAGTATCATTACATCCCTATTGAAAAGCAATGTACATAAGGTTGTGATTACCCAACTGAATAGATGAGCTATGTAAAATTCAATTTCTGTTGTGGCACTTTCATATGAATTGTACCTCCAAAATGAATGGAAAAGGGGAAAAAAAACCAATAAAAACTTGGTTCCAGTTAAATTGTTTGTGCTTAATAAATTAATGTGTCAAATAAATATTGTGCTGCTAGAACCGTTAAACTTGTAAGAAAAAAAGAAACAGCATGTGTTATCACTATCAGTCAAGGAAAAAGCACAACATTTTCAACTCTGGCTTGCCACATATACAGTATCTGGGCAATACATGGCACGTGTGAAAAGATGCAAGAGGTAAGATTTTGATCTCTCATCTCAGGAGCGACCTTTCCTGCGAACGCAGAAAAACTCCCCCCCTGAAAGAGAGGGAAGAGCCTCCACACCAGTAGATCCTGTAAGTCTGTCAAGTCAACTTCAGAACCACAGTGTAGAATTACAGCAGGAACACCTGATCTTATTTAAAAATACTGCACATTTGCAGGTTATGGGCACTGAGATACCCTGCACAGACCGAAGTCCATCTCCCACTACACCCAGTTCAGGTTTGGCTTTTATTCTGCTAATATATTGTGGGAAATGTAGTTCAGTTCAACATGGTTTAACCCCCCTGTTCTCTCTCTGTGTAGTTCATGAACTCAGACCTGGAGATATCAAAGTGGTGGCAGCAGTGGGTGATTCTCTGACAGTGAGTGTGTCCTTTCAAATACATTCTTTGCTATAGTCAGATTTATTTTGATGTGTGTGGATGTGTGCAGACATGAAAACACGACAACTAAGATAAGTAAAAATACTGCTAAAATAAAAAAAAAAAAATACTGAGAAATAAATTTCAGATATTTGCACAGTGGCCTGTGACTCCCCACAGCTGCAGTATACAGTAAATATTTCTGGTTCAATCAATATTTCCTGAGGTTCTACACAGTCTCACTATCTCTGATGTTTCCTGCAGGCTGCCAACGGTGTAGGGGCTCAGTCAGACAACCTTCTGTTAGTGATTAATCAGTACAGAGGACTGTCGTGGAGGTGAGATAAGCTGAAGTACACCTTTGTTCAAATTTCGATTGTGTGGGAGAGTATGTCATGTGGTGATTTTGGGAGCTGCATTTAAAACTAACAAGCTGTTTCTTCCACTTTCAGCATTGGTGGTGATGGAAACATCAACAATGTGACCACTTTGCCAAGTATGTTTGTCTCTTATTTATTTATTTATTTATTATTTGCACTGCATTAAATTAAATGACATAAAAAACACAAACTTAAGTTTTATCTAATCAAATATCAGATGTCCATCATTGGCTGATTGTAACAAATTGTTTAATGACATCTTATAGTGTCTTATCACCATCATTACAGGCTTCACTGCCCAGCAGACCTAATTTTATATCAGATAGCAAACTGAGTCCACTAAATATTTTAGGATGCCCTTGATAATTAATATTAAGATGCAACATATTAATATTTGAAATAAACTTAAAATAAAATTCACAAATTTATCAGAAACTGTAAATTGCTTACTGCAGAAATGCAGTAAATCGTAGAATAACATGACAGATAATTAAAAAAAATAAAACCAATGATAAATTCGACTGGTTAAATATTAAAAATGAAAAATAACTTGTTTCAGAGCTTTCAGAAATTATATGATATATGAATGTGTCTGCTGACTGTCCATTAAACCTCCATTTGAGTTTTTCTGACCTCCCATGTTTTTGTAATCGGCAGACATCCTGAAGGAGTTTAACCCCTCCCTGACCGGCTTCTCAGAGGGAGTAGGTAACGAGGACTCTCCTCAAGCCTTCCTAAATCAGGCTGTTGCAGGAGCAAAGAGCGGGTCAGTCTTCTTCTTTACTGTGTCGTCATTACCTTTCATCTCAGTACATAAAACTAGTCTCTCCTGTGGTGGAATTAACATATTATTTTGCCTACTCTTATAGCAGATGCAGACACATAATGCAATGCTTTTCACAGTGTACACATTCACTGGGCAAAATAATAAAAGTATTGGCATTGTTTTTTCTCTGTTTTCACAAATTTGTGAAATTTGTGAATTTGGGATGACAGTTCCTAAGGTGGGCGATTAAGTTTGTGGTGTTGAAGAAATGTGATTTGGCTCCTCCTCACATGACCGCTGCTGAGCAATGCAATGTCAATATTTCATTTTAAAGCCCATATCTACCGATACTGGTGGCATGCCGATAATATTGTACATCCCCACATGAAACCTTAGAAGAACCACCAAGAATTTGCTCTTCTTTAAATGCTACCATCAAAACTTTCTATTTATCTGTCTATCTTCAGTGATATGGTGCGACAGGTGCGCATTCTGGTGGACAAAATGAAAAATGATTCGGTAAGACAGTCATGGCGAACTACAGTCAGATATGCACTCATGTAACCTTTGTCTCAGTTTTATGTTCACAATTATCGAATTAACAGAGGATTTACCTCTTATCTCCTTTACAGCGCATTGATTTCCACAACGACTGGAAAGTGATCACCATGTTTATTGGTGGCAATGACATCTGTGACTTCTGCACAGACAGCGTGAGCAGTCTTACAGTTTTTTTTAATCAAGATTTTTGCAATATTATTTAATATTTTGTATTTAGTTTGACATCATGCTTTGCTTATTTTCGTATGTTTGCAGAACTGTCTTAAAGTAAATTGTCTTGGAGGACAAAAATAAAGATTTAGGATCTGTTGACATTTCAGAAAAGATATATTTGCTTCACATTTATGTATGCACACCTTCCACCTCATGCTTTGGGTCTTGTGTATTAATGAGAAACAATTTTTTTCCACAGATCTTTTTCTCGCCCAGGAATGTGGTCCTTCGTATCCAACAGGCTCTGGACATCCTCCATAGTGAAGTATGTTTTCATCTACTTAACATCAATATACAACTGCATTGTAAGCAAGTCATATTTACAGACAAGCAACGAACTTCATGTTTTGTATCATCCAGGTGCCTCATGCCATCGTCAACCTGATAGAGCTGTTAAACATTGTACCACTGCGTGATCTGCACAAAGATAAGAGTCTGGGCTGTCCCACCTGGTTTGTAAGGTCAGTGATCTTTGGTTGTGTTAAAGGGATAGTTTGGATTATTTGAAGTGGGGGTGTGTGAGATAACTTACTCACACATCCACAGTTCGGAGATGCAGTAGAAGTATTGTACTACTGTGGACAGGGTCAAAATGTATTTCAGCCACAAGGTCCGTCTAAAATAAAATCAATATTGGTTTAAGTGTGTGCTATACTTAGAATATTCTCACTGCTTTGCCTCGCCATCAGAAAGTCTTTTCTGATGAGAAACCACAGTTATATAAGCCAAATATCACTCTCTTCCTCAACCAGACTCCTTTTGTATGAACACTAATTTTACCTTACAGAATACAGGACTGCTGGACTACCTTTGCCTTGATCAGTTTGTTTGTTTGTGTTATTGTGTGATTTCTGTGAATCTGAACTAACTGTTAAAAACACAGTCACACAGTAACACAAATAAACTAAAAGATCGAGGCTGCTGTAGACCAGCAACTCTCAATGACGGAAAAGGCAAAATAAAGTGGTGCAAATAGTCTAAATACAGCATACACTTCAACTAATAATGATTTTTTTTTTTTTTTTCTTTTTTTTGAGGTGGGCCTTTTTTAAGGTGCCTAAAATACATTTTGTTGTTGACCTTGTCCACAACAGTTCACTGCTTAGCTTCCTACACCAGTATTCCTGCTGCTTCCCCCAAAACTGGGGGCATGATGACCACCATCTACTGTAGGTAATACACTGACTATGAACACCTCATACAACCCCACTTCAGAAAATCCAAACTCTCCCTTTAAGATCAACAGTTTGCCCAAAAAAGACTGATAAATCATCATTTAACGGTTTTGATGTTTATGTTTCAGTTTAGTGTGCCCCTGCATACTGAAGCCTAAAGAGGGATCTGCTGAACTCCAGAGGGTCCATGAGTTCAATCGGGCCTACCAGGTACAACACTGAGGAGAGCTAAAACAAAGTGTTTTTTGTAAATGTTCTTAAGGGCTTTACAGACTTCTGTGGCCAAGAACTTGAATGTAAATTTAATCTTTTAAACCCCATTGTAAAGGCTGATTCATCATTATCATCATAACACCGTCAGACACTTATTGTTTAACACTTATTCTCTGGTCTTCATCTTTCGTCCGTCTTTCCGTTCAGCATACTATGAGACAACTGATTGACTCTGGGCGATATGACACACATGACAACTTCACTGTGGTGCTGCAGCCCTTCCTCAGGGAGGTTTACCTTCCCACATTAGAGGTAAGAGCTGACACACCTGAAACATTAGTATAAGTGATGATTCACCCTCAAATCAAACACATTTTTCCTCTTCCCTGCAGTTTTATTAGATATACATATATCATCAGTTTCATAGAAAGGAAGTAGTTCCTACATGAAACGGCTCACAACAAAATCTGTGGATTATTTTGAGAAACTAGGCCATGATTTCTGGAAAGAGACACTGGTGTTGAGTTTTTCCAGTGTATGCTGCGTTGAGCACCATAATTCGAGTGCCTTCCAGTTCTGTTTTATTTGAGAGAAGGCAGACATCTCTTAGGCAGATATCTCCAAAACTCTGCAACTCACACCAAAACAATCTGGATGGATAAATAGCACTACGGCCAAGAGGAAAAATATGTAATTTTGATTTTGGGGTGAACTGTCCCTTTCACGGGGTTTTCATTGATTTAATTATTTTATTTATTTATTTATCTATTATTTCTTCCCTCCTATTTTCCCTCCTTCTAATTTATCTTTTTAAAAGGATGGCCGGCCCGATCGCTCGTACTTTTCACCCGACTGCTTTCATCTCAGCCAGAAAGCTCACACTCAAATGGCTCGTGCTCTTTGGAACAACATGGTAGGATTTTGCTTTATTAAAACACATTTGTAATTTGGCACATGAGTTTTCATTATTTGCAAAATAAATCACTGACTGTAATAATCTCTCAGTTAGAGCCAGTGGGCAACAAGACTTTTACGCAAGACTTTGAAGCTGGCATTAGTTTGAAGTGTCCCTCCAAGGTAACTTTGCTCCAAAATTTATCAAAATCTACACATTGTTTTTGTAATCTTTGTGTATTAATATTTTTTGGTTGTTACTTTATTAGACCAACCCATTTTTTAGGACCGCAGTCAACAGCAACTACACGTTTCCAGGCCCTCCCCCGACTCCTGCTCCTGTTACAGTAAGTTTCTGTCTTTCACACACAGCACAACCTTAGAGCAGCAAAAAATTATTAATTATGCACGATTCCATGTTACAGATACAAGTTGTGTCTCTGTTGTTGTTTAGAATTGGGGCAGTGACTTTTCCTGCGTTAACACAGCTCCATCCAACTCTGTGCCCACTTCAGGTAAGAATTCATGGTGTTTATGCAGATATAACCTAAAAGGAAATAGACAGTTTAGATGAAAATATGCTCACATTGATGTCTTGTTAGCTCACAGGATTCGTCCAGCAGACATTAAAGTGGTGGCTGCTCTGGGAGACTCTATAACGGTAGGTTTGCACACAAGAATGTGACTGATGGTTTTTCTTGGTAATATAAAATTACAGTGTTTTTTAAAATAGTTAAAGATCTCCCTGGGCTTTCAATTACATACCAAACTCCTCACTTGATTTACTTATTTCTCCATGTTTTATATTTTGTCTGTATCTTTTCAGTTTCTCTCTTCCTCTTTTCTTCCTCCTGCAAAGCATTTTTCTGTTTTTTGTATTCTTTATTTTAGAACAGCACTTTATGTTACAAGACACATCATGACAAGGGCAATTTTATTTCCTCTGCTGTTCACCGATTTTTTACAAAACTTAAGAACTTGTCTGGAAAGATTGGAATAAAATAAAGTGAGGGTTACTAGAATAAAACAGCACTAGAAGGTCATTCATGTAACAGCTCCACAAACTCACTTGACTCACTTGTTCCAGAATTTAATGAACACATTTTTCTTAAGACGGAGAGAAAAAGTAACCTTTTCCATAGCATAAATCTCATTGGGGGTTGCTCAGGAAATAACCAGTGCACTTTTGTACATGCAGACATAAAAACTTTAATTGATCAGGACGCCTTGCTTGAAAATCAATATTTCCTAAAAAATATGGAAAATTCTGAGGGCAGGCCAGTGTTAAGTATGTTTTTTAAAAAGGTCTTATCACTGGACATCCCCAAAGTATATGCCAGTGATTGGCTTTAGCATATTTCTGTTTTGAAACGAGCCAGATAAATTACATTTGGTTGCGTTCTTGCTAATAGATGTTGCCTGTTATCTGCTGCTTATTACTTCAGAAGTGGTGCAACAAATTATGTAATAATAACATTGACAGAATAGATTTCTTTGTGCAAGTAATAAGACTGCAATATCAAATTTTCTACACACCATTTATGCAAAATCCAGATTGTCATAACTTTTACCTTTGGAATCTCCACTAGAACCAGGAGTGAAGTTATGTGGGTTTGAATAATACTAAGTTAAATGATTAAATGATGACCCGCTGATGGGTCAATTGTGTTACCTTTTACTTTTTCTCTAGGTACCTATAAATCAAGTTAATGCGCAAGCTGAGAGAACATTATCAATTTAATGGGTCAGAGAGAGACACAGAGAAAGAAATGTGCGTGGAAAAGATTGAATGCTATAATCATCTTTCTCTGCATGTAGGCCGGCTTTGGTGCGAAGTCAAAGAGTCTGCTGCAGCTAAGAACTGAGTACAGAGGAGTGTCGTGGAGGTGAGAGACTGCACACAAACTATATACAAAACACGTTTATGTGCATTGTATTGTGATCAATGCAATGTACATAATGTAATTTTTAAAAATGCAAAAACCACAATGAACCTTACTATGATTAACCCTAAACATTTTCCTATGCTTCATTATAGCTTAGTATATCCTTATCTTTCCTATTATGGGCCAACATATTTATCACTTCCATCAAGCCACTTTCTCCTCTCCAGAAACAATTTGTTAAAATTTCTACATGTTCTAACTTCAGGCAACCATCAGCTTCACTGTTTTGTAAATTGAAAATTTTATCTGTATTCACCATGAATAGTTTGCATACAATTTATGTTGTTTTTTGTTAGAAAGCTTCACTGATAAAAGACTGATTTACCTGATTTACAGTTAGGCCCAGAAATATTTGGACAGTGACACAGGTTTCATGATTTGGGTTCTGCATGCCACCACATTGGATTTGGAAATGAAACAACTGAGATGCAATTGAAGTGCAGACTTTCAGGTTTAATTCGAAGGGTTGAACAAAAATATCCTATGAAACGTTTAGGAATTGCAACCATTTTTCTACAAAGTCTCCTCATTTCAGGGGCTCAAAAGTAATTGGACAACTTAACATTACCATAAATAAAATGTTCATTTCTAATACTTTGTTGAGAATCCTTTGCAGGCAATGACTGCCTGAAGTCTGGAACCCATGGACATCACCAAAAATGCTGGGTTTCCTCCTTTGTGATGCTTAGCCAGGCATTTACTGCAGCTGTCTTCAGTTGTTGCTTGTTTGTGGGTCTTTCTGCCTTAATTTTTGTCTTAAGCAAGTGAAAAGCAGGCTCGATGGGGTTGAGATCTGGTGATTGACTCGGCCATTGCAGAATATTCCACTTCTTTGCCTTAAAAAACTCTTGGGTTGCTTTTGCAGTATGTTTTGGGTCATTGTCCATCTGTACCGTGAAGCGCTGTCCAATCAACTTTGTTGCATTTGGCTGAATCTGAGCTGAAAGTATATCCCTATACACTTCAGAATTCATCCGGCTGCTTCTGTCTTCTGTCACATCATCAATAAACACTAGTGACCCAGTGCCACTGGAAGCCATGTATGCCCATGCCATCACCCTGCCTCCACCATGTTTTACAGAAGATGTGGTGTGCTTTGGATCATGAGCCGTTCCAAGCCTTCTCCATACTTTCTTCTTCCCATCAGTCTGGTACAGGTTGATCTTAGTTTCATCTGTCCAAAGAATGCTGTTCCAGAACTGGGCTGGCTTCTTTAGATGTTTTTTGGCAAAGTCTAATCTGGCCTTTCTATTTTTGAGGCTGATTAATGGTTTGCACCTTATGGTGAACCCTCTGTATTTGCTCTCATGAAGTCTTCTCTTTATGGTAGACTTTGATACTGATACACCTACTTCCTGGAGAATGTTCTTCACTTGGGTGGATGTTGTGAAGGGGTTTTTCTTCACCATGGAAAGGATCCTGTGGTCATCCACCACTGTTGTCTTCCGTGGACGTCCAGGCCTTTTTGAGTTCCCGAGCTCACCAGTGCGCTCTTTTTTTCTCAGAATGTACCAAACTGTTGATTTGGCCACTCCTAACATTTCAGCTATCTCTCTGATGGATTTCTTCTTTGTTTTCAGCCTAAGGATGGTCTGTGTCACTTCTATTGAGAGCTCCTTTGACTGCATGTTGTGGGTTCACAGCAACAGCGTCCAAATGCAAATGCCACACCTGGAATCAACTCCAGACCTTTTACCTGCTTAATTGATGACAGATTAACAAGGGAATAGCCCATGCAGCCCATGAGATAGCTTTTGAGTTAGTTGTCCAATTACTTTTGGTCCCTTGAAAAAGAGGCGACTACATATTTAAGAGCTATAATTCCTAAGCCCTTCCTCCAATTTGGATGTGAATACCCTCAAATTAAAGGTGAGAGTCTGCACTTTAAGTCCATATTGATTATATAACTGTATCTTGAATATGTTTTGGTAAACAGCTAAAATAACAAAACTTGCGTCAGTGTCCAAATATATATGGACCTGACTGTAGATAATCCCAGAATTGGCATTTAGTTATAGCTTGCCCTTTATTTTCTTTGACTCAACTGTTTATTCTAATGTCATTATTTAGGTTCCTATATATTTTTCTTACCAATGTGAGACTTTTTCCCTATTATTTTCCTAATATATTTGAGACTTCTGTTACAGGATAATTACTTAATGTGTTGAAACTAAAGATCTGTGTTCAAAACTGTAGTCTATTTTTTTATTTTTATTTGATTACCCCAAATCAAATCTGTGAGAGACACAGGACCCAAGACCCATGAAAGCCATTTAGGCTTTTGGCCTCCCCTGCACGTTCTGCTGTCGTTTATATTGTTTTGTTAATGCTATTTGTTCTAAAATAAATCTAATGAAATCAATAATTTTTTATTGTTTGTTTTTTGTTAACAAGTATTGGAGGAGACAAAACTCTTGAGACTGTCCACAACGTTACCTAGTAAGTAATAAAGATACCTCGTCTGTCCTTCTTGACGTGTAATGCATGTCAGCACCACTAGATGACAGAGTTGGACTGTAAAATCAACAGTATTTTGTCTCTTGTGCAGTAAGTTCCCTACTTCTTTTACATCAGATATCCTGAAAAGTTCAACCCTAAAATCAAAGGAGTGTCACTGGGAAAAGGCAAAGGGAGGACTGGCTTCAATGTGGCTGTATCAGGAGCTAAAATAGCGTGAGTCCTAACGTTTCATTGATCTTTTCTCAGGTTCATTTTGATGGACTTTGTGCTGTCTTTTAAGTATTTTGTGCACTCATGAAAATCCTTTATTTCTCATGCAGAGGAATCCCTGGGCAGGTCCGAAACCTGATTGATAAAATGAAAAATGACTCGGTAAGTTTACGGTATACTAATGCATGCACAAATTATAATATATAATGTGCAAAAATGTACAGGAGCTTATGCATTCACTTGAGAAAAAAATGCTGTTTTTCTAAATTTAAGAGATCATTTTTCATGTTAAGAAAATGGCTGACCTGTAAGACCTGTAAACCAACTCCTAACGTACCCCTGTGATATTTTTTTTACATGAAAATTATTAATTAAGGAAAACAGAGCCTATTTTTTCATGAGAATGATCTAATAATCTACTTTTTTTTACATGAAAAATTATCTCAGAAGTTCAGAAAATCAGAACCTTTTCTTACATGAAAATTATCTCATTAATTCAGAAAAACAAAACCTTTTTTAATATGAAAAGCTGTGTCATAAATTGAGGAAAATTCTTTTCATGAAAAATTATCTAATGAAATCAGGAAAACAGAACCTAATTATTTTTGACATGGAAAATGACAGTATCTCATAAAGTCAGAAAAACAGTACCTTTTTTTTTTAACATAAATATTATCTCATAAATTCTGAATAACAGAACAACTTTTTTTTCTCAAGTGAAAACAGTAAGCTTCTGGCTTCTATAAAAATGTCATCCTTGTCATCTTTCTCCATCCTTTTAACGGACGTAGACGGTGGATTTTGAGAATGACTGGAAGCTGGTGACCCTCTTCATTGGAGGCAATGACCTGTGTCAGTACTGCAACGACCGCGTGAGTTGCTTTAAGAAGTTGTCACAGGGAATGATGGATGATGAAGGACATGTTCAGAGCACTCCCCTCAGCCTCCTACATTAGCCCAGTGGTTAAACATCCCGCAGTGTTGTGTGATGCCCTGTGTACAGAGCCGTCTCATGATATCACTCCCCAAATGGGACTGCGCACTGGAGCAGAATAATCAAGCTTTGTGAAACAGCCCTCCCCTAATTGTTTTATTGTGTCAGAGTAAGATGAGAGCAGACATGGTTTCTTCTCAATGAGCACATTCTGTCACTTCACCCCTCCAACACAAAACAGCCCCCTCTCCCCTCTATCTCAGCCTCTGTCTGCATGAAACCAGCACACGAGGCACAGTGACAGGCCTTGTTCTCTACAAGGCATAAACAACACAGAGGTCAAGCCAGACTCTCTTCATCCTGTCTCTGTCTCTCCTTCTCCTTTCTCATTTTGCCTCCATTTCCCTTTTTTTTCTCTCTTTTTCTCTTTCCATTACCGTCCTCACTCCACTGACAGGATAGTCTCTCTTTTAATGTTTGTGCTTTGAAGCAGAATATCAAAGCGCAGCATCAATTTAAGATGAGCTCTGAGACTGTGGTAGTGACAGCTTAGGGTTAGTTGTTGCTCGTACGCTCATGCATGTTGCATGGCGTCGGCTCTTTTGGTTGATATGTGCTTTTAAGCTACAAATTTGGCCAGTTTCCCTGAAATGTGCTGTAATTACTTTTCTCTAGTCACAACAGAGAACAGCTGTTAATGAAGGAAAAGCAATGAGGACGGATGTGTTCACCATGAATTATTTAAAACGCCTTGTACATTGTGTGTAATCTTATTATTCTACAGGCCACTTTGTCAACTCAGAACTACAGCCATCATATGATGACAAGCTTGGACATGCTTTACAAAGAGGTAAAATGATGTTATTTGCTAAAAAAAACAACAACAGTTGATGCTTAAAGAATACTATAATGGACTAAAAAATGCCCAGATTAAGTATGTTCACATTTTCTTTTCTTCTCTTCCCTTAAAGGGACATTTCACTATAAGATCAAAAATGCATATTTTCCCTCTGAGCTGCAGTGCTGTTCATTAATCTAGATTGTTTTGGTGTGAGTTGGCAAGTTTTGAAGATAATTGGCCATAGAGATGTCTGTCTTCTCTCAAATATAATGGAACTAACTGGCACTCGGCCGTACTCACCAACCTTAAAAAATAGGGAGGATTTTGAAACCCAAAAAAAAAAAAAAAAAAAATTTTAGAGACTTTGTTTCTTGTATTCTAAAGAATGAAAACAACAAAATAAAGTACACTGCAACAGTATTGTTATTTGAAATACTTAATTCGAGCCCCCACCAGCTATCTCAGTGGTACTTAACATTACAGCTCAGCCGCAGACGCCACTAATGTTTACATACCGTGCTGTCACAAGCCGGAGCCTCTTGTCCACGAGTAGATGCTACATTCTAAGCGGTGATACATTGGGCAGATGTAGTTTGGTAAAACAATCAAATAGCTCTGGCATGAAACTGCTCACAACAGGGTTATTTCTGGAAAGAATTCTCTCTTGTTCCATTATATTTGAGAGACGGCAGACAGCTCTATGGCCAATATCTCAAAAGCTCACACCAAAACAATGTTAATAGATAAATAGCACTATAAATAAGAGGAAAAATATGATTTTTGATTTTAGGGTGAACTGTTCTTTTAAATCATCATTGACAAAAGATTGACAAGTTTGAGGTTTGTGAAATGTAATCTTTGAAACTGTATTAAGATCGCGTGATCTCTGGGCTGTAGGTACCCAGGACAATTGTCAACGTCTTGGAGATCCTGGAAATCGAAGGCCTTCGCAGGATCAAAAAGGACAGTCTTGGATGCAGTGTGTTACAAAAGTAGGTTCATTGATCCACTCATGCTAAATCAATCCTACATCAATGAAGACCATTGAGTTCAAGAGCCTCCTCTGAATCATCAGCACTTCTCTTAACATTGATCTAATAACCCAGCAAAGTGGTGTATCCCATGAGGAGTACTTTTGTAAAAACAGACACAAGTTTCATTGATATTCCTTAGAGTACAGCATTAAGTATCTGTCAGTAATTACTATAAAAATCCAAAATGATCTGTGTATTTCCACTTTGTTTCTCAGGTATGTCTGCCCGTGCTTCCTGTTAGCAGGAGAGAATTCCCCAGAGCTGGCTGAAGTAAAACGGATCAATCGGGAGCTACAGGTTAGCCGACAGTAACATGTGTGACCAACATCTAGTTAAAGTCCCCCTCCACTGAAAAATGAGTTTTGCTTCTTGTGATTTCACTTTGATGTCTGACCTTTACTGTGCAGAATAATTTATGTGCAGAGGCAGTTTTCACATTCATCTGCTGAGGGGGGAAACTTTCTCTGTGCTCACCTAAAGTTTAAGACATGTACACATGAGCACGATTTTGTGACATCACAACAAGTTAGGAGCCAGTCTCTACTTGGACAATGTAGTGTGACGTATCCACTTTGTGAGCTACATGTCTGTTTACTTCCTGTTAACGCTATAGTAACATTATCTTGGCCTACAAACTTTGTAATTTTTCATTCTTAAGTTAGATACTTCACTTTTCAGTTAGTTTGGTACATGTTGTTAATAGCAATTAGCTTTTGTATAGCATTTTTGAATATTTTCAGCATTAGCAATGTTAGCCAGCTAATTAGCATTGTCATCTTCATTCAAACCTGACAGAAACGAAACAAAACTCACCAAAAACATCTTGGCCAGTGAAAATATTCTGGCTGTAGGACACATGCCGTTTCTCCCCGCTGCTTCTCTGATGTCCGGCCTCCCTCTTGCTTCTCTGCCGATATTTTCATATCTAAAACAGTGAATAAGGAGTTAATTTCAACCAAACCAGAGCTGGTGATTGTTGATGCAGTAGAAAAAATGTTTTGTTTCTGTTGAGTTTGAATGAAAATGGCAATGCAGGTTATTTATCTTATGTTGCTAATGGATATCTAAGACACTGAGGTGATAATCAAAATGCTCAAAAAACTATATATAAAATGAACGGTAAATACTATTGACAATATGTACCAAGCTAACTGTCAAGAGTGAAGTATGTAACTCAAGGATGAAAAAAATCTCCATTTTCTTTTCTTTTTTTCTAATATTTTATTGTGGGTTTTCACATTACAAGCCATCAAAGTCATCACTTAACTCAATCATCCTGCCACATTTATATCGTTTGACTACAGATGGGACAAAAGAAATTAAAGAGAAATTGTGAATATTTGCATTTTCATAGATTTGTGACTTTTCAATAAGTGTCTGTGGTCTTTCTTTCAGATTGAGACAGACAGGTTGGTGTACGGAGGCCGCTATGACGGCCGAGAGGACTTCGCTGTTGTCGTGCAGCCCTTTTTTAAGAATACCATCGTTCCTTTGAATGCTGTAAGTTCTCCGTGTACCCCCAGTCCTACACTCCACTCTATATGTACAAACAAATATTAGCTTTAGGACAGTAATGAGGCCTATCCCTTTTTATAATATGGCTATCTGTAGCTAGCTTCGGCAGGACTTGGCTGTCTTGCTTTAGCTAGCTGTGTAATAAATTCCTTGTGTGCTGTTTTTTCAATTTGTGTATGACATACTGCTGCATTTTTGTTAATAAAGTCTTGTTTAAAAAACCCTGCCCTTTGAAGCGCATAATTCCTAAAAATACTGATGTTGTATTATTTCTTCTCCAGGACAGCAAACCTGACACCACCTACTTCTCTGTGGACTGTTTCCACTTCAGTGAGCGGGGACATGCTGACATGGCTGCAGCTCTGTGGAATAACATGGTGAGTTTAAAGGGTAACTGTGTTTGACAGGGGAAGAAATGTTGGGTAAGTCTTTCCAAAATTACCACATCTCGCTGCAATTTAGTGGTGGACTGAGCAAAGATGTGCTCTGTTTTATCTCTAGTTGGAGCCAGTGGGTAAAAAACAGACATACAACAATTTCACAAACAACAGGAATAACATCAAATGCCCCACAGAGGTAAGAAAGCTGCCACATGAGCACTTCTCACCCACCAAGTTGTGATTTATCTGTACAGCTTTGTGGATGTGACTGAATCAAGGACCTCCACTCTTTTGTGTTCCAGGAGCATCCTTACATCTTCACAAAGGTGAACAGCCTCCCCACTTCCACCACCACAGCCCCCACACCAGACAGCACAGCTTTACCCCCCAGCTCCACCATCAATACCGGTGCACCCACGCCAGACAGCACAGGTTTACCTCCCAGCTTCACCACAGAGCCCACCACACACAGCACAGCCCTGCCTCTCCCCTCTGGTTGCACAAACAGTGTGCCAGTATGGCTCGCTGCTGTGCTGGCTGTGGTGGGTATTCTGATTGGCTGGGGTGTCACCTGGCTCCTCCTCTCCTGCAGAGCCAAGAGGAACAAGAGCTTGATGACGTCTGAGGTGGAGATAAAGGACATTGTGTTTTAAAGTGCTACTAACTGGATTTTTGCAGTGGACTTTTCACTGAAAAACATAAGAACCACAACTACAAAACAACAATTTGATATTTAACGTGAAAGCATGTTGTTTGTAGTGATAATAAGGAAGGTTTTCATAACAAGACATGATAAGATAACCCTGTCTGCTTTGCCTAGAGAATTTAATGGTAACACTTTCTATGATGCCCATGTCTATAATCAATTATAAATACTTACAATGCATTATACTGTGCTTTTAAGAATCTAATATTATAGTTATAAGTACTTATAAAAAATCATAATGATTTCTAACAATAATCATAACACACTGAGCATTTTAAAACTTATAAAGTCAGAGATCATAATACTTTATAACTGCTGTCACTCGCTGACATTTTTGGCGAGGATCATTGTCTACTCTAATACAGTGATTATAATGCTTTATAAAATGGTTATATTGTATTACTACAATGAGAATTACACTATGATCCTTGACAAAAAATAGTCAGTCACTGACATTTTTTGGCAAGGCTTATAGTGTATTATAATACAGTGATTATAATACATTATAAAATAGTTCAACTGTATTACAACTATGAGAATTACAACTATGATCTTGCCATTATGCCATTTGACCTTCTAAGCCATTATAAAATGCTTTTAATGTGTTCTGATTGTTGTTATAAGGTTCATGAATATTTTTGAGTGCTTATAACTATAATTATGCATTGATATAAGCACAGTAGAGTATTTATAATGCATTATAATTCATTACATGGGCATCATATAAAGTGTCACCAAAAACAATACTGGATGCAGAGGTGTAAAAGCTACACTAGTCTTTAAAGCAATAAATAAGACAGCTGATTGACATTCAGTCGATTTTAACACCTGCAGTAAATCATTACTGAAGTGAAAATAACTGTAAGCCATATTTAACTGTTGTAGCTGGTCTAACAACTGACTTACTGAGATGATGCAATCACCAACCACTACAGTTCAAAAACACTGGATTTCATGTGCAAATAAAGACTGAAATTACTGACTGCACATTAACTTATTGCTGCTGTATATTCAATTTTATTTAACAGAAAATGTATTTGAATTAAGTGGTTTTCAGATAATGTTAAATACACAACACTTGCCTCAACACTTAATTTTTAAGTACTTGAATTAAATACACTTTTTCTGAATGTAATAACAGTAGATGTAGATGTAAATATGAATCTATGAACATTGTGCGGCATTTTATCATTGCATTTTTTGCAATGATAAATACTTGAAAAGATGACGTAATTTGACATTCTCTCTGTTTTCTTTTTTGTCTGTTTTAAAAAAAATAATCCTAATGGTTTTTGATTGTAACAAAAATATTGTTGGTTATTTTGAATAAATAATATTGCAATAATTCACATAAACTGTAATCTAGTGTTATTGCTCAAGTGACACCAACCAGTTGTGACATATTGCAGCCCGCCTGTTCAGGATATTATCACCATTATACAACTGTATGTTAATGGTATTTATTTTGGCAGCCCACGAAATGCAAATATCACCATATCATATTTTACGGAAGCAACCCATGCACCAATGATTCTGCTTGCACAGCGCACATCAGCTCACATGAATTACCTTAAACATTAGCTACCACTGATGAGATAGACTACTCATAAAACATAAAAGGGGTTATTTTATGACCTGCTTACAGTGATGAAAGCCACCGAGTGCTTCTGTTAATTATGCCACAAGCCTACAGTGGTGGAAAGTACATTTACTCATGTACTGAGGTCCAAATTTCAGGTATTTATTTAGGTTCTTTACTTGAGTATTTCCTGCTATTTTCTATTTCTCCACCGAATTTCAGAGGGAAGATTTTTTACTTTTTTACTGCACTACATTTATTTGACAGTTGATTTTACAAACAAAACAGGATCGCTTTAGAAAATATGATGTATTGGTACAGAGTGGTACAAAATAGTTGAAATTAGCAGTAACGCTTTCTATGAATGTCAAGTCTATCATGCATTATAAGCACATTCTTAAAACAATGCACTTGTAAGGCTTTATAAAACTCTTTTAAAAAGTATCATAACAGGTTATAAATTCTATATTTCTGAGATGGAATATGCCTTATAATCTTCATAGAATTGCTAATAACTTTATGCTGTTACTTTGCTTAAAGCTTCCTAAGTCATGCTATAGTGTATTATTGATGTATTAAACATTTAAAAGCCTTAAAAATGCATTATAATATCTTTTCAGTGGGGTTATAATTATAATTATAGACATGACCCTCATAGAAAGTGCAAATTAGCTCCACTTGAATTGGCAACAACATGAGACTATAGTAGTTCTTTACACGTTTATGCGTCAGTAATAATTCAATACATAATATGTAAATTATCTAGGGATTCTGTTGCTTTTATTTTTCAATCCGCACACTTTTTCATAATACTTTTGTAGTTTAACTAAAGTAAGATTTTAAATGCATGACTTTTACTTGTAAATCATTATTTTTACATTGTTGAATGACTACTACTACAACTACTATTTATGTGTAGGAAACTTTTTCTCCCAACACTGCAAACATTCACTCTGTATAGAGTAATATAGGATATACAGTACCCTAAGTTTACCAGCCTAAAATCACTTAGAAGCTCATAAATATACAGTTTTTTTTTAACCTTATTAACAAACATTCATAAATACAAACATTGCAGACATGTACTCAACATAAAGGTGTCCAGAGAGCAAAAAAGATTTAAATAAGCAAACAACCCAAAAATAAATAAATAAATAATATGAATTCTAAAAACAGATGGAATACATAAACTTTGTTCATGTAAAATTATATTTAAAGAAAACAATGAAGAGAAAAGAACATGTTTTTCATTAAAATTCACCTTATAGTTGGGCAGTTTTGTTACTTCATTAGTGTCTATAAGTCATAGAGTCTTAATATATATATTTTTTAATTTACATAAAAATTTTGTGAAGCGAGGGTAATATTGCTATCCTGTATTATATTATATGTGTGTGAAACTTACCACAAATTTACAATGAAGTCTGCGAGAGTTTTACACTCAAATCTAGCGTTGTGATTAGTTTTACACAACATATAACCTTTCATCTAAGTCCAAAAAAAATAATGAATGTTTACAATGGTAAAATAATAAATATAAAGGTAGTTGAAGGGACTCTAGTTCATGTCATCTCCGGTTAATGTTCCGTCGACAACAGCGCCTCCTGGTGTCAGTAGGGGGAATAGAACCGGCCAGTTCTCACTGTACCACATCAGTTTGAAGATGGCGGAGGGTGAATTGAACGTGGACAGCCTCATCTCTCGGCTTCTGGAAGGTGAATAATTTAAATAAGCTCTCTAATGTAACTCGGAGTTAGACGTTTAAACGTTCACCGTGAGCTTTATTCTGTAATAACTACCGCGGTTGCCTCAGAAAACGTATTAATGTGTTAGCCTGTTGGGCTAACGGCAGCCTCTCGTAACGGTGCATCCCCGGTGGCTAGCTCAGGCTAACGTTAGCCTGCCGTGTTTATAAACAGTGTGAGCGGTGAACGCCTACATCTCTCAGTTTTCTCAGTAAAGCTACTGGCTCTTGTCAAGTCATTTTTTTTTATTGTGTCTCGGTCTCCTTCTTTAGCATGTAATTAAACTTTGCGGCTGCTGGTTTCAGCTGTATTCGGGCTCATTTATTCTCTATATGATGTGCGGCTTCGAGCAGGAGGAGCTGGGACGTTACGAACGTTAACATGACAGCCAGGATCATCTGTCACGGCTCTAACGGTGATAACTATCCATGTAGGTTAAGTTCATATTCGTAAACCTGACCCCTGCCCTTGACACGGTTAAGTTTTGCTCCATATCTGCTGCTGCTGTAGCTTTCTGTTCATTTCTATTGATAATCTGGTTAATGTTACATCATTAGGAAGGGGCATAGTTTTACAAATGGATAAGCTATATAAATAGGCCTAATATAATGATAAGCATTTGATCTGATATTTAGATGTCCATATCACTACATCCTGGACAAATTTGACTTGTGAGGTTATATTTTTCTGAAGTGATTTTAACTTTTGCAGCTCCCTCCTCTCTGGGTTTGTAGGTGTGTTTTAGTGGGCAGATTGCTGTGATTCAGTGCACTTATACACATTGGAACCATGATGCACACACATTCCCTTTAAATGCCTGTACTGCTAGTATTAGTTAGTTAGAGCTGCTCGAAATGGTAAAATAAAAAAGCATATTGCTGTTATTTTGACAGATATTGTGATTGCCATTCACTGAAAAAAACTGTTAAAGTCTTGATGTTGAGACATCTGTTAAGTATCTGTATTAGGACTGTCATAATATCACATTTTCACTACTCGATTATCATGGCCAAAAGATTTCAAGATAACGATATTATTGTGATATATTAGAAAATTAGAAAAAAAAATAATTACATTCAAAATACAAGTGTAGGTGGAGAGAGAGTCTATAAACTTAACTGTACAAAAGTGTATGGAAAGTACAATTAGGCTACACGTAATGGATAATAAAAAGGTATGTGTGTGGTGGCATTGGGGGATAGAGACAAAGCAAAAACAGAAAAATTATTTAAGAGCATATGGTATATTTAAGAGGCACTGAATTATTTAGACAATATTATCACATGTGTATTACACAATATCAATATTTCATGTTTTAAATATCACGGTTCTCTTCAATAGCGGCATATTGCAACTCCTCTAGTCTATAACAAGCAAACATGTTTCCTTACATTAGTAGAACAAGATTTGTAGTCCAGATGTGGCTGCACAGTAGGGCCTAAAAATATTATAGGCTATTAGGCATTATAGGCATTATTTTGCAGTATCGATATGATCATTTTTGTTTCACAATTTTCATTTTCACTGAAAAATGCTCCCAAAATCATGAAGATACAGCATTAGTTGGGTCTCTACTGAACAAACATATTTTCTTACATCTGGAGAACAAATTTGTAGGCCAGTGCATCTCTGCAGCACCACAGTAGTTCATTTTAATGCTGTTTTGTTCACACATTTGTCAAAAAATTGCAACTTCTGCGACTTGGATATGGATATTGTTCTTGGCCATATTGCTGTTTCAATTAATTGTGCAGCCCTAGGGATGCATGATGTTGGATTTTTGCTGATACCAGATTTGACAATGTTGCCCAACTCACTCTGGCTGATCGCGGATCCCAATATCAATAGACGCACATATATTTGCCCACCTAACTGGATAGGCTAAATAGCACTAAAGGTCAGAGGTAAAATATGTATATTTGGTTTTGAGGTGAACTGTCTCTTGAACATATTGTTATATTGCTTATTATGTTGTGTTATATTATATATGTATGCAATTTGTAGTGTTGAAGGAATGTGATTTGGCTCCTTCTCGCATGACTGGCACTGAGCAGTCATTGTAAATATCAACTTTAAAATCCGTTTCAGACACTTCTAAAAGCCTCCACACCACAGACATATTGTGTCACACGTAGTAATCATCTTTTTAGTCATGTCGACAGAAATGTTCTTTTCAGGCCAATACCGATATTTAATTTTGAAACTCTTATTAGCCGGTACTGATGACATGCTGAGATTATCATGCATACTTTAAATGCTTGTACTATTAAAAAATTGCAGATGTAGGACAGATGGAAGAAATACTGCATGTTTCTCTGACCTGTCCACAAAAATGTTCATATCTTCAGTTTAAAGTATTTCATCTTGCTGTGTTCACTGTCACATTATTGCTTTGATACTTGTTAAATGAAGGAAAATGTTGGTGTGTGAGGAGCAGGTTTTGTGTTTGGCAGAGAGAGGGATGTGTTAAAATCCTTTTGTGTTGGCCATCCACCTGCTCAAGAGAAGGCGGGAGTTTTCTGTTCCCCTGCGAGAGATCCTTTGAGTCAGACCAGACCACTAAGGCAAATTCAGCTGTCCTTGGCACACTTTCCACCAGTATCTGTGACTGTTGGAGGGATGAGACACTATGCCAGCATTGAAATGTGAAGATATGTTATTTATAGGCATGGCTGGACAATCTTGCTGCAATGGCCTTATGTTTCTCACAGTTTAATTTTTATGTTAACATTGCTATCATATGGAAAAATTAATTGAAGATAAACAGAAAAAATGAATAATAATTCTTTCATCAACACTGTGTTTTCCTTGGTACTCAGCTTGAGCTTCAGTGACTTGTTGATTGTGTTGCTCATATTTTTGAAGAAAAGTTAGACTTGGCATTGGCATCTTTCACAGGTGGTCAGCTTTGATGTGATCTTGTTTGTGCAAAATGGCGCTTGTGTATTATCTCCGTTTTCGCACCCATGAACCTAATGACTACATGTGACTAATTGTTTTGGATGTTATCATTTCATAGGCCTCTTACATAATTGCTCAGCTTTGTAGTCAGAGGTGTGAACTTACTCAAGGGTTAGAATCAAACATGTGCAACTGATTAATGAACATGATAAGTGGCCATTATAAAATGCCTTTTTTGATTGTCTGTAGATAAGAAATTTCTACTAGTGAAATGCAGAACTGCAGAACTGTATGCTTGTTGGTGTCTATGACAGGGCTGGTGATTTTTGTTGATTAAATTAGTCTGGATCAGTCCAGGTCTTCAGTGCAGGTCTTGTGCCTGTGCACAAGACCTTAAAAACTAGCCAAGAAAATGCGCCCTTCAACATAGCAGAAACAAAAGCCAGTCTTTCAATTTGGTGTGTACCATTAACCTAAGTGTTTATTTTCCCAGCACCCAACTCTAGGTTTGTGTCCCTGATTTGATAAAGGCAGGGCATGAGTGCCTCCAAAATTCTGTCTGTATTTTATTGATTGTATATATTTGTCAGGGATGCATGATATAAATTTTTTTTAGCTGAATGATAATTGTAATCACCTGGGTCTCATGGCCGAAGAAAATATAACTTAACATTTTTGTATTTTGGGAAGAAGTTCATATAAATATTTATGCACACTTGAGGGTAAGAAAGGCTAAGATTACTGAGCAGAGTTGGATGATTTAAAGCGACTACAAGGAACTTCCAGATTTTGTTGATTTTGGTTGGCCTTGTGGAAAAAAGCAGTAGCAGTTCCACCATAATAACCACAAAATATTGAGCCAAAAATAAAATTTCCTCCTTCTTTTAACTGGCCAATATACTACTCACTGTAACTTTGCTTGGGAAAATGTAAACACAGGCTTGTTTCATTTGATTTAAGGAGACTATGATCCAGAGCAGCCATTAAGAACATTATTGTCGCCAAAATTCATAGGCAATGATTTAATTATCAGAACAATAAATAATACTCATTTCCTATTATCAACCCTAATATTTATTGTGCTTCTCTGATAGTTGTAGATGTAACTAAACCTGTTTTGGTGTTAAACATCCACAGATTCTTGCTGATATGGTCTGATTGTTTCAGCACCATATCATATCAAGAGACTAGAAATTCTCTGGTGCTAAGTTTTTAAACCAGATATTATGAAAGGACTTGAGGCTTTATTTTGGATCCCAGCATTATGTAATAGCTTATTGTATGTTTTGCTGTCTGAGAAAGTTCGGCCCTGTGTGTGAGTGTCAGTGAGAGTGCTTATTCACTGGAATTAAAACTTATGGAACACTGTGTCTCTTTCTTCAGACACATAGTCACACAATCACACACAGACACACACACACAGTGATTGGTCTCTAATGGTTGCAAATCCTTGTCATTGCTTCATTTTAACCTTTGCCCCTCAATGTTCTTAAGAACGTAATCTCTGTTAAAAGTGCCAGCCCGCAGAAGTGCGAACAGTGAAAGGTTCAGTGTTAAAGCCGAGCGAGCAGGCTAAGCATCCGAGCTTAACTCGCTCAGCTCTGATGAGGCCTGGCCGTTGAGTGAAGAGTCCTACTTCTGCAATTTCATGCTTCACACCATGGGCATGAAGCAGTGCAGATACAGTAGATGGATGATAAAGAAAATTGATGGTGTAAAGCAACACTTCATTAAGGTTGGTGCAGCCCTGGAATAGTTTCTGGCACACAGATTTACCATCTGTGAGGATCCATATTCCTCTGGTTTGCTCACTTCTCTCAGATTTAGTTGGATTACATGACTAATGAGACATAACACTGACAGTGAGGGAGTCTTGAGTACAGTATGTCAGCAGCACGCATATCCACACGTGTGTTTATGTGTGCATAAAAAAACATACATTAAGCTTCAGGAATAGTTCAGTTGATTCATTTTGGGCTGCTTTGGCCTTTTTATAATTTGTCATCCTTAAAGGAGATGAAAAGGTAAATTGGAAAAGTGTTAAAGTGAACTTCCCCTCTGACTAACATGCACTTGTTTCACTAGGCTCAGCAGTGCTTTATTGGAATCTTGAGTGGGCGTCTAGCTTAAAGGCAATGCCAAAATGGTTATTACATAATTCCTCAGTCATGGATTTGTTCATCACTTTTGTTTCCATCGTCAATGGTTCATCATCACACAGTGCTTTCATTTGCTTTTTATGACGTCAAACTGTGACTTAAATGAATGAAATCACTATGTAAGAGCTGTCCAATTACCATTTACTGTACATTTATTAATATAGTGACAAACACAATTAGTTATATTACCACTATTTACCTTCTAGGGGTGTAAGAAAAAAAAACACTTGAATACCACAATAATATGTTTTGTGATACTCTGTTGATTTTCAAAAAAAAACAACTATATAGTGATATACTGATTATAGTCAGACAGATATATTGGTTGGCAGATAGGCCGATATCAGTCTGTCACAACTATATCATTCTATATCAGTATCTGCGTATTTGTTGTCTGATATGATAACTTTTTTTGGACAGAATATAGGTCTAATGCAATTCTTTTTATTTTTATTTTGGTTTTTAGTTTTACTGGCAGCAGTATGTCTATACAGTCAGGTCCATATATATTTGGACACTGACGCAAGTTTTGTTATTTTAGCTGTTTACCAAAACATATTCAAGATACAGTTATATAATCAATATGGACTTAAAGTGCAGACTCTCAGCTTTAATTTGAGGGTATTCATATCCAAATTGGAGGAAGGGATTAGGAATTACAGCTCTTAAATAGGTAACCGCTTCTTTTTCAAGGGACCAAAAGTAATTGGACAATGAACTCAAAAGCTATCTCATGGGCTGCATGGGCTATTCCCTTGTTAATCTGTCATCAATTAAGCAGGTAAAAGGTCTGGAGTTGATTCCAGGTGTGGCATTTGCATTTGGACGCTGTTGCTGTGAACCCACAACATGCAGTCAAAGGAGCTCTCAATAGAAGTGAAACAGACCATCCTTAGGCTGAAAACAAAGAAGAAATCCATCAGAGAGATAGCTGAAATGTTAGGAGTGGCCAAATCAACAGTTTGGTACATTCTGAGAAAAAAAGAGCGCACTGGTGAGCTCGGGAACTCAAAAAGGCCTGGACGTCCACGGAAGACAACAGTGGTGGATGACCACAGGATCCTTTCCATGGTGAAGAAAAACCCCTTCACAACATCCACCCAAGTGAAGAACATTCTCCAGGAAGTAGGTGTATCAGTATCAAAGTCTACCATAAAGAGAAGACTTCATGAGAGCAAATACAGAGGGTTCACCACAAGGTGCAAACCATTAATCAGCCTCAAAAATAGAAAGGCCAGATTAGACTTTGCCAAAAAACATCTAAAGAAGCCAGCCCAGTTCTGGAACAGCATTCTTTGGACAGATGAAACTAAGATCAACCTGTACCAGACTGATGGGAAGAAGAAAGTATGGAGAAGGCCTGGAACGGCTCATGATCCAAAGCACACCACATCTTCTGTAAAACATGGTGGAGGCAGGGTGATGGCATGGGCATGCATGGCTTCCAGTGGCACTGGGTCACTAGTGTTTATTGATGATGTGACGGAAGACAGAAGCAGCCGGATGAATTCTGAAGTGTATATGGATATACTTTCAGCTCAGATTCAGCCAAATGCAACAAAGTTGATTGGACAGGCTTCACAGTACAGATGGACAATGACCCAAAACATACTGCGAATGCAACCCAAGAGTTTTTTAAGGCAAAGAAGTGGAATATTCTGCAACGGCCAAGTCAATCACCAGATCTCAACCCCATTGAGCCTGCTTTTCACTTGCTTAAGACAAAAATTAAGGCAGAAAGACCCACAAACAAGCAACAACTGAAGACAGCTGCAGTAAATGCCTGGCAAAGCATCACAAAGGAGGAAACCCAGCATTTTTGTGTGATGTCCATGGGTTCCAGACTTCAGGCAGTCATTGACTGCAAAGGATTCTCAACAAAGTATTAGAATGAACATTTTATTTATGGTAATGTTAAGTTGTCCAATTACTTTTGAGCCCTGAAATGAGGAGAGCTTTGTAGAAAAATGGTTGCAATTCCTAAACGTTTCATAGGATATTTTTTGTTCAACCCCTCGAATTAAACCTGAAAGTCTGCACTTCAATTGCATCTCAGTTATTTCATTTCCAAATCCAATGTGGTGGCATGCAGAGCCAAATCATGAAAAACTGTGTCACTGTCCAAATATTTCTGGGCCTAACTGTATAACCATCAAAAATACCAGTGAAACTTCACTGTTTCAGTGACTCGATGTCATTTTCACACATTTTTAGGGCTGCAACCAACTGTTGATCATTTTCTCTATTACTTGTTTAGCCTATAAAATGGCAGAAAATAGTAAAAACTGTTGACCAGTGTTTCTGAAAGTCCACAACGTCCTCAGATGTTTCAGTATTCAGTTTGCTGTCATACCCAGAATCAGAATCTTGACTTTTTTTTCTTTGCTCAAACCAACTAATTAATTATTAAAACGGTTGGCGATTAATTTAATAATTGATTGATTGTTTCAGCTCTACACATTTTACCATCATAAAAAATTTGCACCTACTGCAATTTTGATCATTTTTTATTACTTGTACAGGCCTAAATATTATATATTAAAATGCAGACTGTGGAAACTACCTGAACCTTAACTTAAGGCAAACCACAAGGTACTGCTGGAAGGACGCAGTTTTCCTGTATAATCTCACTTTTGTTATCTCTGACTATTTAGACTGCTGACTGTCGCCAGTGTTCACAATTCTCACTCTTCTTTTCATCGTTGTAAGATAAATCTGCACCCAGAGCCGTGGCAGGACGCCAGAAAGTAGGCTTAAGCTAACAGTGCAACTACACAGCCAATAAACCCACACCAGTGCTGAAGATGCAAGCTGCTCTCATAGTCTAAGCAGTGGGTTTCTTAAATATGCCTGAGACTAAGCAGCTATAAGCTACAGAACCATTACGCCCACAGCTCATCAGATTTTAAGATTGCCTTGTGATTCTGCTGTATGTGTTGTTTTTTTTTCTCCCCTTAGGTAAAAAAATTATTGAATCATGGTCTCATGCTGACGAACTTTATGGTGCCGGGAGGTTTCCGTTGCTACTGAGTTACCACTGACAATGATGATAACAATAGTTGATAGCACTGACGTTGTCTTTTCTCTCCTCTCCAGTACGGGGATGTCGCCCGGGGAAGATAGTCCAGATGACAGAGGCAGAGGTGCGGGGCCTCTGCATCAAATCCAGGGAGATCTTCCTCAGCCAGCCAATCCTGCTGGAGCTGGAGGCACCTCTGAAGATCTGTGGTCAGTGTTGGACATTTTCTCACCACCTCATGGTTATTATCTGACTTATGCCTGGCAGAGCTCATGCAGTAGGTTGTCTTTGTGCATGTGTGTGACCATCGTGGGGGGTGTGTGTGTGTGGAAGACCAGAAGAAATACAGAGTGAAGCAAAGTTGAATGAATATGATCCATGTAGGGGAAATAAACAAACAAGAGTTTGCTGATTCTATCCTACTAACCTCTATTACACTAAAATCCAACCTTTGAGTCCTTTTTTATCAGTTCCATCCCTCATTTGTGTTAATGATTGATAAAAAAATTTGGGGGTGGGGGATGCAAACTTTTTCTGGCTTCTGAAAGAGGGGCATGACAGAAAAAGTTTGGGAACCGCTAATTAAGCGAATCTTTTTTTTCCTCACCCCTAAATCTTAAACCAAAGCATCCGCAGATTAAATCCATACCTAATTTGTAATTATTCACTAAAATTGGGCACAATACAAGATGAATAAATCCCTGCTTTATTAGTCTTGCTGCATTCTCCACTATGTGTCTGTGCGACCGCCATATTGGAGCATTAAAGGCCCGCCAGTAAACAAATGAGAGATGCAGATTTCACTACAAAATCGACTATAACTCATTTAATTCTGAACCAGTTTTCATGAAATTTGGTTCATTATAAACCAGAAAAACTGAACATAAGCTGGTTACTTTTAATTAAATTCAGTAACTAGGGGGGATTTAATCAGCTCTATGCCAAAAACATTAACTGAATAGCCACAACTTCTCCTGGGACATGCGACAAACAATGTATTTCTTAACTTCAGAACTTCAAATCTCCACTGGTTCTGTCTGGCAGTTGTGAAGGCATTGCAGTAAGTCCTTCACCATCTGTTGCCTGGCAGATGTTTGCACTCTACTGAGTGAACTCTTCTTATTTTGCTTTTAAATTTAGAAAACATAAGCTCAGTGCTGTAACATTTCCTTTAAAACACATCTGAGCTGAAAGGTTTACAAGTTTACTTATGTAACCAGACCAGATATGACTGCCCCTGCCTGGGTCATATATTAAGTCACTATCACTCTCTCAACATGACTATGTGGATGTTATAGATTGATACATATTGGGAAATTGCTTTCATATATGCAGATTGTGTATCACTGTCCTGCACACATAAAATGGACAGACCATAGTAGAGCACAGCAGTGCACATTTGCAAATGAACTCCCTCCCAACAGCTGAAATGTTACCACTATCAGTATCTCTAGTTCCTGCACATCTCTGCACACTCCCACATGCTTTATCTCTCCCCTGCAGTGTAGTGCTGCAACTGCAAACAACTCTGAGCTGTCTAATACATGAGCCAGACCTTGAAAATACAGTACACAAGCTCACATATAGGCTCAGGCCTACGCTCAGTTCATTTGTGGCGGTCCTTATACGAGTTCCCTCCCACGCACTTTTACTTTGAGATTGTTATGTAGACCTAATAGTGTGTCAACCTTAGATGGCAGCATTTGTATTAACAGTGATAAAAGTGATAATGGGATGCAGTAATTTGATTTAGTCCAATAGATATTGTTCCACTTAAAATTTGATGTTTAGAGAATTCAGATTATTTGAAGTGAGTGAGGTAAAATGACTATTTTTCCTAAAGGAGTCCAGCTGCTTTGGACAGAGTCATATTTGGGTTATATGATTGTGGTTTACCATCAGAGAAGGCTGACTGATGGCAAGGTGAAGCCCTGAAAATATTCCAAATATACCGTACACTTAAAATAATATTGATTATATGGGTGGACATTTTTTTAAGTGGCTAAAATAGGTTTACCTAGCTTAGCTTTTGTGCTATCCATGAGTACCTCACACAACCCCACTTCAGATATTCCAAACTATCCCTTTATATTGAACAGAATAACTGACATTTTAAAGGCCTCATATGCCCTCATCCATGACGACCTGACTGTTGCATATTACTCTAAAATATGCATGAGTTTGAAGAGGTGTTATTTGTCACTGTGTGAGTTTTCTTTGTCCCTCCTTACTTGCTTTGTTTTGTTGCTGAACTTCTATCCCCAGACTGATTACTTTAACCTACTGTGGCAGTAATGGCAGCTTTTCAGAGCACCAGCATTGACTATAAAGACCAAACAGTGAATGCCTTTAATTATTTACTAAGGCCACATGGATCAGGTTCTGTGCTTTCCCTCTCACACGCATGTTAACCTTAATACCACGGGGATAATTTTGCACAAGTCAGCAGCTTTGACACTGTTTGGCTTCATCATTTATTTAAAGTGAATAAT
Organism: Lutjanus argentimaculatus; assembly: GCA_034769285.1. Lineage (NCBI taxonomy): Eukaryota > Metazoa > Chordata > Actinopteri > Lutjaniformes > Lutjanidae > Lutjanus > Lutjanus argentimaculatus. The sequence goes on along the minus strand of JAWZSL010000003.1, from coordinate 21,992,915 downwards.
ATAAAATAGGATTTTTAAATACAGTGTTGTTGACAATTATAATACTCAAAACCTCCTTGCAAGGATGTGTTAGATAGTAATTTTGTTACAAAAATAATCTAGACAGATGATAATGATTAACAGCACCCTGCAATCACAATCCTCTGCAAAATTACTAAGGGGTTGTGTGTTATTTAACTGATTTGTAAGCCTGTTGAATTAGCTGCAGAAAGACCACAAACATGCATGCTATAATCAAGCCTATTCTGTGTATATTTGCATTCTGTGGTAGCATTGATCATACGTTTTCAGCGTTTGTGCTGAGTCCAATAGAATGCCTTTAATTATTTTCTGAGTACTGACCGAAAAGTAGCACAAACAGTTCTCAGACTGAAGAGAATGAGATGAAAACATTTTGGAAGTGTCTTATTTTAAAGTTGATGGTATAATCAAAAGGGCTGCCCCCTAAAAGTTGAAGATTGGATCATCAGTCAGAGACCCTTCAGTCAACTGGGATTCTTCCAGCTGAGCAGGCATTTCTTTTTTCCTTTGTCAGTCAGTGTGCATTACAGTAACAGGACAGAATGCACAGCACTTCAATGAGGAATTGGAGGAATTATGCAGAAGTGGAATCTTTTATATATCTTTATTTCAGCTGGTGTACTTATTAAAAAAATTATTGTGACAACATGTGCTAGTTTCAACTGAGGAGAAAAGGTGAAAGGAGTGGATGTAAGTTTCAGGTCTTGTTTTTTAGTTGGGTTTTGTTTACCCAAAAAACAGCTGTTTTATTGCTCTCACCAAACTAACCAGACTCCCTTTGCAAAGCTATAATTTTAACATCGTCGTCAGATTGATTCACACTCTACAGAAACAAAATAAAACCCACGAAAAACATCTTGGTTTGTGTGTCCACTGTTCCAACAATTACCAAATCTGGTTTAGTCAACATGAATCCTTAATTCACAACATGAAGGAGCGCAGAGCATGCAGGGCAGGTGATGGCAGACAGTGGCTAACAGCGCTGCTGCAGCCTGGGGACAGATGCTCTGCGGTGTGCTGATTTTGTAACTGAACTTCAGGAGGACACAGACTTTTCCTTTCTCTGTGTGAACATCTGATGTTCTCACATCACAGATGAAGAAGTGGGTCTGCCTGGTGAAACAAACTTATGTAGGCTGATACAAAAATTTAGTGTGACACACTGAAAAAAAAAGACCAAATCGTTGAACATTCATATTAAGCAGCCAAATCTATTGAAAACAAAAAAGTTAGTTGGAGATAGACCGAATAATCAATAAATGTAACTAATTAAGCCAGATTTTAGCAAAATATCACTGGCAGCCTGTATTAAATTTCTCACCCTGATGTAACTTGTGCTTGGTGTCTACATTCCACATTGCTATATCGGATAGGTGCACACTTATTTCTGCTATTGTCTTGTGTTTTGTCTTTTTCCAGTCAGTTTTACATGTGTATCATAAGGTGTTATATGTATCCTTAAGGTGATATTCTCACATCTTGCTATAAATCAAGGTGATATTCTCACATCTTGTGATAAATATGCTGTTTTTAAGTTTCAGATAGGCCTGACACTTGAAATAAATACTGCATGTATTGTTTTTTCATATAATATATAACATTTTTGAAGATCTGCCTTTTTTGTGTAAAATGGATCCTTTTTTATTTGAAAATTATTTTGTGTGTCATGCGATCTAGAGCAGCAAAGACATGATATTACAGCTGTGGACAGTCAGCCTCTTTGCTGAGTCTTTATTTGTTGTTTTCATTTTGAAATGCGCACTATTACTCAGCGTTGCTCACACTAATGTTGTGTTTTTGTGGGTGGTTTTGAACCACTTGATTATCTGGCTGCACAAGGTCATGCAACAGTGCACTTGATAACAGCGTTATTACTTAAGTGCTACTGCTCTGATGCTAGGCTAATAATACAATGGCCTTTACTTTGTGCATGCATAGAGATTCTTTGGTTTTATCGTTTTTATGTCTGCAACAGCTGTGGTTGGAGGCATTACATATTCAGGCTGTCTGTACCTTTCCATTCTTGTGAATGGAATATCTTAGGAACGCGGTGTGTGAATTTATTCACTTGGACTCAAGGATGAACTGATTAGACTTTAGTGGTCAAAGGTCACAGTGACCTCACTAAACACGGATTTTGGACAGAACTCAAGAATTTATATGCTAATTATGACAAAACCAATATCTAATAGGATAAAATGATGACTTGATAACATTTTATATGCCAAAGGTCACACTTCACTCTGACATCATAATGTTCTGCTCTCTATCAGTCCTCTGTACTTCTCTATGAAAATAGTCTCTAAGTGAAGACAGCACATTTCTCACTGGAACACTTATTGCCTTTAATTAAATTGTTTCAGAGTCTTAGCTACATATATGAGTTTAGACCACGGGTTCTCAGAGTTTTGAGTGCCAATTTAGAGAAGTAGCATATGATGGAGAAAACTTGTTGTAGGGTTTGTGTTTGGTCTTATAATGGTGTTTAACAGTAAGAATTTCATGATCACTGAATTCACATTTGCAGATGGGGCAGATCAGTTGTTCCCTTTTTCTTGAAGCCTCCTTTTCTCCTCTTCCTCCTCTTTCTCCTCCTCCTCCTCACCATACAGTGTTTTTCCTGTGGTGGTTTTTCCATTTCACTTTCACATTAATCAGCTGAGTTGTCCATCGAAATACAGCTCTAGGATTGATGACTGAATGTTATTCCCACGACACTTGTGAGGTGCCACTAGTTGCCATGCAACCAGTAGCTCTCTACAAGTTGTCATTCCTAACTTGACAGACCCTTATTAAATAGGGCTGCAGTTTGATGCATTAACCGAGCAGTGTATTGAATTTAGGCTGTTGAAAGTTCTGAAATAGAATGATTAAAATATAATGCATGCATCTCATGTCACATTCAGAGGCTGAACAAAGTGTTTCTGTTTCCAGATGTTGAGAACCCCTGATCTAGACAGATATGGATATAAACAACTTGACTGGTTGGTGTAGGCAGACAACCACAAGGTGGTAATTGTAGTAATTTTGTAAAACATATCACTGATCTGTCTATTGTTCTGTTCTACCAGTGCACAGGAGCATGTCAGCATGACATATGACATTATAACATTGATGTGCCACATGTGGGTGGCATACTTGGGGAGTCAGAAGATAGACTGCTGTATCATTTTATTATTATATTATTGTAGAGATCTGTTATTGTCATTGCTTTTATATTGTGTTGACTTTTGAAACAAATCTTGCTCATTTGTGACACTGACCTCAGGTTCAGTGCTCCTTTTTCCAACTTTCAGCCTTTTGCTCTGCTATTTAAACCCTAAATCTCTGTGCTGCTGTTCTCGGACTGTTTTGACACTGCAGAGGCAGTGCTGAGTAAATAATTCACTGTCATCCTACAATTCCTTGTGATAGGGCAGGCAGGGGGGCTGCCTCATAGAAAGCCAGCCAGCCAGTCTTGTCTGGTGAAGCTTACAAATTCACTTTCAGTCATGCAGCAACTCAACCAGGAGTAGAGGATAGTAAGTGTGAAACGGACCTGAGCTGCCCTCTCTGGAGACAGTCAAACATCCAGTCCAATGATGGCAGCTAAGTCATTCTTATTGATATAATTTTAAACATAACAATAACATAACAAACAACTTTTTACAAACTGAAATCAAGACAGTCAACATCACAGCTGTGAGAGAGAGAAATGAAAAATAAAGACAAGAACAGTGAAAACAGCGATAATACTGAGAAACGGTGTGGTGAAAGAGTATTATTTTATAATCCAGTTAATCCGGGTTTTACTACAGAGCTCAGCTGAAGTTAGCCCTGCTTTTACAAAGTTCACTGACCCTCAACTGTCTCTGCAGAGATTACAGTCTATGTTGCCATGTCTCTGTGTCTAGTACCATTTTAATCCACATGAGGCTTTGTTCCTGCATTTCATTTCCTTTTCTGTGTAAACTGCAGCATAAATGAGCAAGGCTAATTGTTCATGCCTCATTCCATTTCTGTTTTTGGTGCAGGCTCAATCAACAACGATTGTTGTTATGTGTTTTGTCCTCTGTATTTACTCAGTCCTTTGTATTTACTTTGTTGTCCAGTGTTCGTTGCTCTTAGACTGCCAAGACTAAAAAAATCTGTTTGTTTAAATCATTGTTTACATGCTCTTATGTCGTGCTTGTAGCTTTTAGCAGCCTTCAGGACAACTCTCAGCTCTAGCAAGTGCAATATAGAGCACTGTTGGTCTCATCCTTCCCTTCCAAGCGTGTAGGAGTAACTACGGTGGCCGCCAAACTCGTAAAAAACACAAAGGCCATGTTAGGTTTGTCTTTGTGTTCAGGGCTTCTGTAAAAACGTGGTGGTTCAACATGGTGGCCTCGGTTAAAGAGGACCTGAGCCCTCTAGATAACAAAACCACAATGACTCTTATTTTAAGGCGATTATACAGTAATGAAAACATACTGAAAGAGATAGGCAAAAAAAAAAAAAAATCTTGTTACAAAACAACTTGTTACAAAAATACATAATAACAAACTGATACCACATTTTAGGTAGCCTCATTAGGTGTTTGACCTTAGCTCTGCTAATTTCCCACATCATAGATTTGAAGTGACCAACAGGATATCTTGGAGGTGGGAGGCTGCAAATTCAGGAGTTCATGCAGGGTGGTTTCAGCCTGTCCTCACCAGAAAAACAGCAATATTCAGTTATGTATTTTAAGTACAAAATAGTTTGTTACAAATTATATCTTATTTTTTTCTGTCCATCAAAATACAAATTACAAAAGTAATTCAACACACATTTTAAATACCTGTGATTTAAATACTGTCCATCTCTGCATACTTGAATATTATATTCCCTTCCTGCAATATTCTGCTGATTGTTTTCCGTAAATCTTACACACTGGACCTTTAAACTCAAACTAGGGGTTGAAAACAGCAACCACAGTAATAGTTTGGAAATGTTAAAAGCTTTAGTGATTTCCTACTGACAGCCTGAGACCTGGACTATGTTGCTGGAGTACTGCATTAATACTTAAAGACTTGTTTCATTGAAGTTTTGATACTGTATTATTAATGTAAAGGATTGTGAAGTTGTTACCATTACCGGCACTTGTATCAAAACCCTACATGGCAAACTGGGGCTGCGTGTCCAGGGCAAAGAAAATGATTGATGGTGAAACACAACTGGCTCGGCACAGCATGAGCACCGAGTAATATAAGACAAAGCTAGACTTAAAAAAAACATTTATAACTGTTCCCTTAATCATTCATTTGCACGGAAAAAGTGTGTTTTTGCATGCCATCCTAAGACACAGGCAAAAATAACTATAGGCCTGCAGCCATGTAGGTTTTGGTGCCAGTCGTGGTTTGGTTTTTGGTGCCTGGATCGCTGACGGGCAGGGAGAAATAGAAAAAATCATGCCAGCCACTGCTCATGAGATAAAGTAGCAATTTCTGTTGGTCATTTTTATCTCAAGGCCAGACAGCTGCAGGGCTTAACAAGGCCTATTATTTCATTTTAATTTGTATTTGGTGCCATATTGTAATGAAGAACTGCCGTAAAAAGAGTGTGGCTCATGAATTTCTCGTTCCGTTTTGGTCACAATGAAGCCTGTTATTATTGTCCTAGCCTTTCTGGTGCTGGTCTTTCTGCAGTCATCTGTGTCTGGAGCACTTAGCCCAAATTAGAGCAGCTCTTAAGTTGGTGCAAGAGGATATAAAAGGAAGCAGGTCTTGGCTAGGTGATGGAGTGAGGCTCCCCTGCCGAGATCCTGTGCTATGGTAAGAGCGTCTACAGAACATCGCTGCCTGACTTCTGTCACAGAGAGACAAGGTCGACCCTGAATCCTGGGAGAGCTGTTAAAATTAAAGTTAGTTTGTGTGGATACGTGTATGTGTGTCTTTTATTTTTGTGATTAACCTGGATTGTCAGCATTCTCTCCCTTGGTAGTTCATTTCCCATGGGCCACGGCATTGATCTGGTGGCAGTTGTAATGGCTCATTTTGTGTGTGTATCCTTGGGCTTGCTGCAGTAGTCCCAGTAAAGCATGGGCACAGTCATACATCCCCACCGACCTACATGTCTGGCTGTGTTCTGAAAATCAAAATGGATTCAGAGAAGCCGGAGTTGGGGGGTGTCTATGTACATGGGGTGGTTTGAAGGTAGAAAAACTTGCTTTTTTGTTATGTCCTGCACTTGTTTGATGATATTCTAGCATCTTTTTATGACCTCTGTGTTTGCAAATTAGAGCAGCTCTTAATTTGGTGCTTCTTCTTAGGGATGCCCAGTTCGATTGGCTGCCAGTCATTATCAGCCGATATTCAGTAAAACTATGCAAGCATCCTGATGAAGATCGGGGTTAACACTTTCTTGTCACAGATTGCAAAAAACACACAATGACAGAAAAAACTTGAGCCAAGTCTCAGCAGAGTTGATGTCATTGTTGCATGCTAACTAACCTAAAGAAGCACTTCAACCCCAAAATGATTTGTATATCAGCTACTCACCCTTGGTAGCCTTGAATTCCTGAAGAATTTTGTCTCCTCTCATGCCAGTGCCTCCATGTGAACGTAGAATGAATCTAAAACTTGCTATCCACACTTGTTGAATTTGGTCGGTCGCTCGCATTTTTAAAATTGCAAAACTATATCAAAACATCTATTTAAAAACCTTCACACAACTCATGCAAGCATAATCCAGGTCTCATTTATCTGGTCGTCTGCTAAAATCTTGCTAACAAAACCATGTCTGGTGGAAAGCTCTGCAGGCAAACTAGCACTACACACCTATGATTAAACACTCTTGTGTTTGTGTGTCAAATGAGAGCAACAACCACGTGTGTGTGTGTAGTGTGCTCCCGCCTCTCGACTCGTTCACTGGCCAGGAGTGTGCAGACGCGCGACACTCTACTTACTAATTAGTATGTGTTAACTAATTAACATAATCTTATGTATGTAGTTGTTGCATTGCTTCTTGGGAGTTCTTTGTACTGCTCTGTTGATTCAATAGGTGAAAACATGTTGTTGACAGACTAAGAAATCAAGAAAACCTTTTGTGGTTATTTACTTCATAGTGTACAAACACAGAATTTATAGCAAAGATTACACTGCAACCTAGTGGAGATTCCAAAACACTATAAAGCAGTCACACTGACCTACAACACTGCTATACCAGCTGCTATAACAACAACAACAAAAAAAAAAAAAGATTGGTATCGGCCGATATGGCTCATAGCAGCAATTTGTACTGGTGGCAAAAATCATGATCAGGACATAGCTAATTCTTCTCATTGATTTCCTCTCTAAGTAGCTCCCTCTTCCTGTAATAATTTTATGTTAAGCAGCCTGTCCTTGTGACTGCACTTACAGTAAATAGTCAAACTAACATCTTCCCTTTTGCCTCTCACCATGCTGTTTTAGGTGATATCCATGGGCAGTACACAGATCTACTGAGGCTGTTTGAGTATGGTGGCTTCCCTCCAGAGGCAAACTACCTTTTCCTGGGTGACTACGTGGACAGAGGGAAACAGTCCCTGGAAACCATCTGCCTTCTGTTGGCCTACAAGATCAAATACCCAGAGAACTTTTTCCTGCTCAGGGGCAACCATGAGTGTGCTTCCATCAACCGCATCTACGGCTTCTACGATGAGTGTGAGTAGAGATAAACTCACACATTCCTGTACACATGTATACACAAACAGCCCTGAAGCATATACAGTATGTAAGGGATAATACTGTCTATTATTTGAAGCTGATGGACAACATGGAAGTGAGAGACGGTTAACTCTGCAGAGTCCATTAATTTCTGATTATGGACACCTCGAATTCTATCAAAATTTTAAGTTTTTCACAAGCTATAACCGAGTTTCCCTGGTAACATGTGAGAGTTTGACTAATATCGTGGAACAATCTTTACCATCCCATAGGGCAATGAACTCTCCTGCAATGAAAACGCTGTTCACAACTCCAGGAAATAAACTTCTTAATGGGAGAAAGCTAACGTTACAGTGCGACAAATGGGAAATATAAATTAACAGATCGTTTAACAATAAGACTAACTAGGTATCCAGCCATGTCACTGTCCAAAAAAATAGAAAAAAAATCAATATTTGCCTGAAGCAGCGAGTTGAATACCAAATGTATTGTGAGAAGATGTGAAACAAAATCTGTTTCCACCCAAGTACCAGGGACTTTTAATCCAAGGGACCGCTTTTCAGAGAACTAAAAGATTCCCTCAGTCTGTTGTTGTCTACGTTTCCACCGTGGTCCAAAGACCCACGAAGATTATTATATATTTAGAATATATATTAGATTATTATATACAAAAAACAACTGCAGATTTTCAAAATGGTGGCTGACATAAAATGCTGCAAGTACTCGAATGATCAGTAATATCCAGTGCTGCAAGCCCCACCCCCAAGTTCTTATACTTTTGGAAAGTACTACCCCTTGAGTCAGGCCTTTTTGGATTAAAATAATGTCCCTGGAACTTACTTTAGACCCTTGTCCCTGCAGTGGAAATGCACCAAGTTCCACCAAAGATTCATAGTCCCTGGGGAAAGTTCCTACAGTGGAAACACTGCCGTATCAGCAAGTTCAGAGGGGCAGTGTAGTTATCGCAACTTGTGTGTTCCAGTTGCCATCATGTGGCTTGTTAACATGCTGCAACACATTGTGAACAGAGGCTTTGACTGCATCCCTGTTGCCATGGTTACTCATTTTAGACACAGCCTGATACTATGTAGCAGTGAACAAACAGACTGGAGCTGTCTACTTAGGAGTCCATCAGGAATGAATCGAGTATTCACCCCGACCACGGTGTAAATATAGTTTGGTTCTGATCATGTTTGTTTATGTGTTCCACCAGGCAAGCGCAGGTTCAACATTAAGTTGTGGAAGACCTTCACTGACTGCTTTAACTGCCTCCCCATTGCTGCTATCATTGATGAGAAGATCTTCTGCTGCCATGGAGGTGAGAGAGCTGTTGACACGGATTCCCTCCTCTTGTCCCAAATGTAAACCGGGACTTTCTATTAGTCTTGTTTGAAATATATTCGTAACCAGTCTAATCAAATGTAACCTCCTTTATTTTCTATTTCAGGGCTATCGCCTGATTTGCAGTCAATGGAGCAGATTCGCAGGATCATGAGGCCAACAGACGTACCTGATACAGGTACTGTGTGTGTGTTCACTTCCTCTGGATTCCTCCCTGGAATTTAAAGTTTACCTTTAACTGACGGCCTCTCTCTTCCTGAATGAATGAAAAATGTTACATCAGTGGATCTTCTGTGTTACATCAGCAAAGTCTGCTGGATCTTTAGCACTTTCATCCCTTCCCTGTTTCCTGTCAATGCTCTCCCTTCAACTTTTTCCATGTCGTTTTGTCTTTTTAATCTCCATCTCTTCTCTGTGTGTATGTCTCAGGCCTGCTTTGTGACCTGTTGTGGTCAGACCCAGATAAGGATGTGCAAGGTTGGGGAGAGAACGACCGTGGGGTCTCCTTCACCTTCGGGGCAGATGTGGTCAGCAAGTTTCTAAACCGCCATGACCTGGACCTCATCTGCAGAGCCCACCAGGTAATTACGAAGGGAATGACGGTAGAGAGCCTGGATGTGGAGGGTAAATGCAGGAGGCACATGGCAGGCAAATTGATCTATTTTTCTTAGAGACTTAAAATTGGTTGGCTGTGCACTTTCACGATAGTTGACCTCCATTAGTTTGCGTGTCTTTGGCACAAGTAATTACTGTGGCTGATGCAAAGACACAGACACCACATATTAATAGGACTTGTGCAGCAGTGGAGCCCCCAGTTTCCTGCTCCTGTTTCATCTCTTTTTTCCCATGCATAATTTATTATAATTTAATTTAGCACCCAGTTATTATTACCTTTTTTGCTGAAGTAAAATGGTATGACACAGAATGAGAAGCTACTGACACTGACATCTGGTATATTTACCTGATAAGAATTGAAATGCATATCTTTTCTGTTAATTGATTAAGAGACTGAATGACTAGCACCAGATTTCTTAATCAGTAAATTGGCCACAGTAATTTCTGCACTGGGTGTTTCATATTGATTCAGGTGTAGGTGGTTTTGTACACTCTAACTTATAGCAATGTTGGTTTCTGGAAGAAGCTGAAGATCTGTCTTGATATTGATCGATGTAGGCGGTGGAATAATGTCATGTGTCTTCTCACAGGTTGTGGAGGATGGATATGAGTTCTTTGCCAAACGCCAACTGGTCACACTGTTCTCTGCTCCAAACTACTGCGGGGAGTTTGACAATGCTGGCGGCATGATGAGTGTTGACGAATCCCTCATGTGCTCCTTCCAGGTACAGTAAGAGGACACATGGCCATAATTGCTTTTTGATATTTCACTTAAAAGGTAGTTTCGGTATTTTTCAACCTGAACCCCATTTTTCCATGTTTTCGTGTCTAACTAACTAAAGGGACAACAATTTTTGAAATGTTTCACCAATTGTGTGAGAGCGCTGCAGTCTGCAGTAGTGAAAGAGGCTCAGACTGTTGTTATAATTGTCTAACAACATTACGGAAATCCCTACAGAGATAGACTTTTTTTTTTAAGAGTATCATCATTGTTATCCAATGCCATCGACAAAAACAGTAATATTTCCTATCTGGTTTGCAGCGCCTTGATTGGTTAGTTTGTTTATTTAACATGTGACCTTGTTGTTTTAAGGCTTAAAAAATAAAATTACTGTTTTGGAATGTGGTTGCTTTGAACAGAGCGATATAGCAGCTGTTTGTGGTTAAACAAAATGTATCTTACTCTTTAAAAAAAGCTCTATCTCTGCAGTGATCCTTGTTAGACACTTACAATAACAATATGAGCCTGTTAGTGGTTTGTGGATTTAAAGTCCAAACACACTGAAACCATGCCAATGCCAACAACATAGAACCAGCAGTACTTTGGGACAAGGTCCCTATTTATATGAATCTGTTTGTCTGTTTAGTATTATTATTGTTAATATCTTATTTCTGGAATAAAATATTGTCCTTGGGCCAAAAAATGTATAATAAAAAATGGTATTCATGTTTTCAGGCAGCCAGGATAACTTAATTATTAACAACAATTTACAACAGTTAGAGAACTTTTTACACTACAGCTGACAGCAACAAAAGAGATGAAGAAGGAAAAACAGCACTTGGACAGTTCATCATAGTTTAAAATAATGCAGCACACTGACACCACATAGAATGCAGATCTGTCTGTTTGTCACTGTTAACAGAGACTCCAGTCTGCAGTGTAGTTCATACATCACTGATAAACCACAGAAGATCAAAGAAAGGTTTTATACTATGTTGATGCTTGTGTCCATATTCACACATTCCCTCCCTCTCTCTCTGCTGCAAGTTTGCATCACACAAGGTCAGAGTTAGTGGTGTCCAGGCAGTTTGATGCACCTCATTTTGGTGTGTGCCATTAAAAACAATAGGTATACTTCAAAACGTGCAGGTCAGATGTCTTCAGTGCTTTTGTGGGCATTTACTTTCTCTGTGTGCAGTTGCCCGGATTACATTGCAACTCAGCTGCAGAGCTCTCCCTCAGTACTGGACCAGTTTCAAAAATTGTTGTCTCTTAGACACTAAAACCTGAGAAAATAGGGTCCAAGTTTAAATACCAAAGTTACCCTTTAAGGCATTATCTCAGAAACGCTCACACATTTATCTTCTCTCTCTGTGTTTAAAGATTCTAAAGCCCTCAGAGAAGAAGGCCAAGTACCAGTATGGTGGCGTAAATTCTGGTCGGCCCGTCACCCCTCCCCGCACCGCCCAAGCCCCCAAGAAGAGGTGAACGTGCAGCCTTGGCTCTCCTCCCCCCTCCCTCCTGTCTTTCTCACCCTGTCCGTCCCTGGTCTGCCGTCACGGCAACCCCTGTAACTCCCCTGTATAGCGAAGATACAGGGCTTATCTAATTGCCCAAATCTTTCTCCTCTTTCTTCCCCACTCACCCCCCTCCCCAACTCCACTGACAGCTCTTTTCTTAATGTGTATGTGTACATAAATTTGCTGTGACCAATCTGTTTAATTTTTTTTTTTTTTTTTTTTTTTTTTTGCCTGTTTGTTGGTATTTTTGATATTATTAACAGGTAATCTTTTTTTTGTGGTTTTACTTCCAATGCCATTTGAGTTTTTCTGAGGTTCTGTGTCGTGAAAGGAAAAACCTTCTCTGTGTGGAAGGACAAAGTGACTGAGATAGACGAATTCCTTTTCAGTTTTAACAAAAACATTGTTTTGCCTTGACCTCTCAAAAAGCGGAGAGAATCCTTCCAATGTATTTTAATGAGACTGTGGTTTCTGTGCAATGCAAATATCCATAGACAGAAAAACAAGTTTAACAGTTGAAACGCATTAATTACAGCATGTGCGGTGAACATGCGGTTGCTGTTGTGCATATTTTATATATTTAACCACCTCCCCAAGAGTAGCAAAGAATGTGAAGAGACCGTCGTGAATGAAATATATAGAGGATAAATCAGAAGCTGCTGGCAGTGGACACGCTCTACCCGGACACAACGCCCTCTGGGCATCGATTCCTCCGCTCCGTTATGCCTCCCTGTGCCTCGACTCCACACACCCACACAAAAACACGCCGCTTCTCACACAAGAGCTGGTATTGACATTTTCCAGGGTCTATTTATTATTTGTTCTCATCAAGATAATTTCCCCCTTATGATTCTTTTGATTTATAGTGAAAGATGCTGAGATTTTTGGATACACAGGCATCTAACCAATATAAGTCACTTAAAGTCAGTATTTTACCTGCAGACGTACCGGTTAAAAGGTGTTTTAAAAGTGGTTATGAAATTGTCCGTTGTATGAAGAAGCAGACAAGGATAGAAAAAAATCTTAACAGCACTGGTTGCAATTTTGCAAGTGTCTAACTCATCTAACTAAGCCAGTACGGTGTTAAATAATCAAAATAAATAAACAGCAAGCTTCACAAAATGCTCCACAATATTTGAATTGTTCAGCACTGTGTTTATAAAGCACACAACAAACGAACATGATGAAGAAAGTTTGCTCTTGGAAGCTTTGAAGTAAAACGCCAGCTATCCTCCTTTCTGTCACATCACCCAATCTGTTGTGGTACAGAGAAAGAGAACTGGTGGAGTCAGGAGTGGGTGGCAGGACCAGGTCGTTTTGCTGTGTGACAGTGATGCCACCTGGTGTACAAATGCAGTAGTGCAGTACAAATTATTACAAATCAGATGTTGATATTTCAAACTACTTCAGACTTCAGTTCGACTGTTCGGCCGACCAGCGATGAGCCTGGTTGGCAGTTTAACTTCGGTCCACTGCGAATGAGATGCAGTTGACCCTTTGTGGAAAACAGTTGCCTCTTTTCTTTCTTTTTCTTTTGCTCTTTGTGGTTTTATTCTCTCTGTTCTATGTTCTCTATTCACATTGTTTACTTTTTATTCACTTAATTTATTTCCTAATAATGATGATAATAAGAAAACAATGAGGTGTTACCAAAAGCTGTTTTGCAATTTGTACAAGTTTGTTTGAAAGTCTATAAATTCAATTAAAATGGATGGAAACCAAAGTTGTCGTCACCTGTTTTTGCTGATGTATTTGCATTAATCTGTGTCTCTGTACCGTGAAGAAATTGGAGACGCTGCATAATTTACTTGTTTAGCTTAGTTTGGTGTATTAGATTTATTTATATCAGGTACTGTGTACAAAAATATATGAGTCTCAAAAGGAGAAAACATGCTTTGTGCCACATTTATCTTACTAGTTAATTTCCATCTGCAGTCCCTGGGCAGGTGAAGGGGAATAGTTAAACACTGAGCAATCCTATCATCTCCACACACACAAACAATAAGACATTTCATAAGAAAAGCAGAGCAGAATATAAATATTTAAATATTACATATATGTATCCAAAGTTATGAAACAGTTGTCAATATGTCAAGTTAATACTGACAAGACTGGTTACTTAAAATCCATATTTCTTAAAGGAAATGTGGAAGTCTGCAGGTTTTCAGATTGGTGGGAGCTAATTCCACTCTTGGCAATGGCTTTAAAACTGTAAACATGAATTATTTGTATTAACTCAAAGTTGACTGAATTTGAAAAGACAAGCTGAGGTAATTTTGGAATGATTCAAAACAAACTTTTCTTGTCAAATAAACGTATAAATTCAGTTGTACTTGAGAAAACATGTTCAATAATGTTCATTTCACACAAAGAACTAACAGCTGCAGCTGCTCCTGTTGGTCCATTTGCACAAAGACAGTATGTGACACTGCTCCCATTTAATAAACTAAAATTTAAGGGAGCTTTGGCTGAATTCAGTACTAACCTTCCTCGTGGTTTGCAATGTTTTTATGGTGAAAACAAAAAACTTATCAAGTGTGATAGAAACATGCAGGTTTCCATTATATATTTTTTTTTCAAATTATAAAAGGAGGGTTTTAACTCTCAAACAATGCATGCTGGGAAGCCTGCAAATACGCTGATCGTGTTTGTTTAGAAACTTAATTTAATGAGTTGCGCCGCACAGCAACAAGGTCCTGGGTTCGAATCCCCGAGCCGGCAGGGCCTTTCTGTGTGGAGTTTGCATGTTCTCCTCGTGTCCGCGTGGGTTCTCTCCGGGTACTCCGGCTTCCTCCCACAGTGTAAAGACATGCAGCAGGTTAATTGGTGACTCTAAATTGCCCGTAGGTGTGAATGTGAGTGTGAGTGGTTGTTTGTCTCTTGGTGTCAGCCCTGCGATGAACTGGCGACTTGTCCAGGGTGTACCCCGCCTCTCGCCAAAGTCAGCTGGGATAGCTCCAGCTCCCCGCGACCTCACGGATAAGCGGTTACAGAAATGGATGGATGGATTTAATGAGTTGATTGAACTCTGCACAGTACATTCATTCAACTCATCATTTCAAGTCAAGAGATGTCAAGTTAGAAGCGCTCGTGTTTATGAGTTCTGACGTGTTCTGAAAATAAATGCTAAAATTTTAAGTTTAATTTACTTGAACTAATAAAACTTGTAGATTTACACATTAAATTAATGCGAAAAGATTAGTGGATCAGTTGAGTCATACACTTTTCTAAAGGCCAGAAAAAGAAAGAGCCCACTCAGTGATAAATGTATATACTGTCAATGAATCATAATCGGATAAAAAAAAAATCTTACTGGTAGAAATTTTTAAACAAGCAGAGGAACTCTTTAATTAGTTTTCTCTCCTGTTTATGTGTCCTGCAGCCCAGTGTTACACTTTATGTCTGTGGGCCCCGCAGACACCTCTTAGCCCAGTTCAGAGCTTCGTTCATCGGTCCTGAATACATCCAGAGGGTCAGAGGCAGGAGAAAACATGGCGCTCCCAGGTGGAGGTGAGACAAGATCGAAACAAAAGCGATCCACAGCCCCACTTTGAGGAAGAGCAGAATGTAGTAGGTAATGGTGCTCCATATGCTGACTCTGGAGGTGGCCTGAGGAAAGATTTTAGTTGATTAATTTTAACGTGTATTTATGATTCCTGAAATAAAACAGGCTATGATATATTTTCATTTTGGGCACATATGAAACAATAGCCATCTTGACAAACCTGTGCATCCCCTTCATCAGCCTCCATCATATCATTCTCATCAGGCCTCAGGAGGTACGGGAGCTGATAGGAGGCAGACATGCTCTTCCTCTTCCACTTTCTGCGCCCAGAAGACCTGCGTGGCTGTGCTTCTTCCATTATCAGTGTGAGTCTGTGTAAGCTTGGAGCACTTCAAACAACTGGACTATTACAAACAGAAATATTAAAACAAGTCTGATCCATCAAATCAAATTATCTTACTGGCATCAATACTGACATTAAATTATTAGAAACCAGACAACAAATACTTTCAACAGTACAATCATTCAGAATATTTTATTTTATTTATATTTTATTAACTCTAACACTGAACAATAAATCAACCTAAAGCAAAGAAGGTAATTTCTGAGATGTCTGCAGTCTGCTTCACTTACCGTTCACACAGACTGTGACTGATGATGGAGATGAAGTGTTTTTTTCTCAGTTCTTGATGTTAGGAAACACTGCAAAAATAAACCTGGAGCCACTTAGAATGTTTTTCTTTGAAACAGAAATTTTGTTTTTTTATTTAATTTGTTTTTTATTTAATGTTATAGAAACATTACACTGTACACACACTGTGGTGCAAAGTAAAGTACTTAAGTATTCAAGTAGTGTACTTAATTAAAATTTTGAGGTACTAGTTGATGCCACTTTATACTTCTATTCCACTATATTTTGGAAACCAAATTGTCATTTTTAGCCCACCGCATTTTTTGCAACATCAGTTACAAGTTACTTTGTAGATTCAGATTATTAATGCATAATATAAATCAATAAATAAATTATGATGTATTATTAAAGATTATTACATGGCTTTGTTAAAATACTCGATTCTGATTGGTGAAATACAGTATTCTAAACTGTTATTTCTGTATAGCAGGCCGTTGCTATGGATGCAGTTCTGATCGTAGACTTTGGAGGAGCCATAAAATCATTTTAAAATGATTTTTTTTTGTGTGTGTCAAATTATAACTACCCTGCAGTATATAAAGTATTTATTCCACCCTTACCAGCTGCAATATTAAAGTGATACTTACACATCAAAGCATCAATAATTATAATATAATAATATAACATAAATTATTCTGCACAATGAGTGTTCTTTTCCTTTTGGTCCTTTAACTATATTTTGAATATTTATACACAGTGGTATAGCTACTTCTACTTGAGCAAAATCAGAATCAGAAATACTTACAATACACCTTATTTTGGGTCACTTAACAGTTCCATTCCTTTCAAGAATATAATTACATATAGATACAGAGAAAGTATGTAAGAGCATGCTCAGTGAGACCCTCTTTCCACCAGAAGAAGACACATTAAACTTCTGCTGCTGCATTTACTGAAGAAAGCTTGTTTGGAGGTAAGAAAGTATATAATTTTTAATGAGCTGCATTTTTGTTCTGTTTTTGATCGAGGTTTGATTATTTTATTTAAAAAAGGTCAAGACCCTTTTTAAATAGAACAATCAAAACTTATTTAGTTTTAAACATTGGTTTGCTGCCTTCTAGGTGACACGTTTAGTATAAGTCAGGATGTTCTGTCAAAAAGTTCATTAGTGAAACTTGCAACTGTCGCCTGATTGTTTCCCCAGGTTTGGGATCAATTGCAACATCTGACTTTTTTCCTTTCAAATACATATTGAGAACAATATGTCACATGTAATTATCTTTAAACTGAATTGGCGGACAGATTTAGATTAGATTAAATATATCAAGATCTGGTTGGTTTAGTCCAAATAGAGAAATCAAAAGTGTTGCAACCCTCTTGCTTCTTCCAGCACAACTAATATGTATGAAATACTTAACATAAGGCATCGATTTTTAGGTCCTTTTAGTGAGGCGTGTTTGTGTAATACTTCCTCCTGAACGAACGGGGGCGACATGAATCCCTGTGCTTCAGTCAAACTGCTCCTCTGACTGCTGTCGACCGGACGGGGACGCAGCGCGCGTCAGCAGCTTCATACCTCATACACAACGTGGACGTGTCGGAGTCAGCGCGCAGCCGCAGTGCAGATGGTTTACAGATCAGTGACGTTTTCCAGGACGAGCTACTGAACCAGAAGTGCAGGCTGTGTCCCGTTTTCAGCATCTCATGCAACGAAATAATTTATGAAGAATCGTACGTTTAATAGGAGACTTTGTGTTTTTAAATGACCATGTTCTGGTGCGGAAACGTGAAGAGTTTGACTGTCGGAGCATTAAACTGATTCTGAGTCAGCCTTGTCACTCCTGGCAGCTGTTGACAAGTCTAAAGTTCATCAATGCAGGTAGAGTTGAACACGCTAATGTTGTTGTTTGTAAGCATTGCTACAGTGCAGCAGCTGTACAGAGCTGCAAAGCCCAGCATAGTGAGCTACTGTAACTGGTTTATAACTGTGCGTCTGACAGGACTTCCGCATTGTGCTCTGTCATTTGAGATGGCTTGGCTCTGTTTTTACAGCCGAATCGATGACTGATAATTGAGTTATCGTTTCAGTCATTTGCAAACAAACATTTGAATGACTGCTGCCTCTTAAAGGATAAGTTCGGTTTTTTGACACCTGGACCTTATTGTTAGGATTAAATATGCTCGTAGACTCACCCAGACAATTTTGGTGGAGCTCGGAGCTGTTTTCGAGCAATTTAGATCCAGCCGACGGCGTTTTTTCTCATGCCATAGTAGCGGACGGGGCCAGAAATCGAAGCCCCTAAATTAGACTTTATCTGCTGCAAAACTCATGCAATGTCCACAACAACACCACCAGTTAGCCCCCATTCGTGGACGTGCAGTGGTTGCTTGTTCTCTGGCCAGCTGTTCGGCTCTTTCCCTCTGCATTAGGGTGACCAGATGTCCCGCTTTGCGCGTGATTTCACGCATTTTCTGTCTCTTTTCACGCATCACGCAAATTGAGACCATGTCCCGCACAACATCCCCCTCAGGCCCCAGCAATGTGAAACCGGATGTTACTGCACTCTGGGCTGTTTGTTGTTGTCATAGTAGCACCGCACGTACGGCGCTTAGGCCCGCCCCTAATTTTCTCCGCGCTACCAACAGCTGAGGTGACAGCTAGTGAATGACACTCGCATCGCGCGTTCTTCTTTGGAAATGGAGGAGGGGGAGACGCCAAACAAGAAGAGACGATGCAGCTACAGGCGGTGTCCCACTTTGTCCCTCACAAACATACCCCTTGTCCCTCTTTTGGTTTATTGGGACCTGGTCACCCTACTCTGCATCCTCCTTTCAAATAGCTCCTCGTCGGTGTATTCTGGCTCAAAACGATACGGGCATCCATTATACTCAAAGTCGTCGTCAGACACTTCTACATCGGATAAATATTCCGCCATGCTGCACAAAAATAGCCGTGTCGCCGTGTAACCTAGCAACAACAGCGTCTCTACTCAGCTGCGTTCCTGCAGCGCACGTCTATGACGTCACCAAAAGTTACCCATCCTCGTAAAGCCCCGGATGACCATAACAACGAAGTTGAGCTGACATGGTGATAACACTGGCCATTCATTTATAAAATGTAGGTGAAATGAGTGAGTTTCGCAGCAGATAAAGTCTAATTTAGGGGCTTCGATTTCTGGCCCCGTCCGCTACTATGGCATGAGAAAAAAACACCGTCGGCTGGATCTAAATTGCTCGAAAACGGCTCCGAGCTCCACCAAAATTGTCTGGGTGAGTCTACGAGCATATTTAATCCTAACAACAAGGTCCAGGTGTCAAAAAACCGAACTTATGCTTTAAATGTGAATGTTTTCTGCTTTCTTTACTTCTTTATGACAGTAAACTGAATATGTTTGGGTAGAGGAAAACAAAATCACTGAAGACATTTTTCACCTTTTTCTGACATTTTATAGGCAAACAACTATGAGAAAATAATTGACTATGAAAATAATGATTAGTTGCAGGTCTACTAACATTGTATTAACCTGAGCTACAGCTGCAATATTTAGTCAAAAAAATCAGGGATTCTCGCCTCGCTTTACAAAATGACAGGGGATGGAGCCATATAATAAACAATGTTGATAATATTTATCATTGCAAACACAGCTCATCTTTCTTTGAAATTCTTTATTTTTAAAAGAACTGGCTTGTTAACTTTACTCTTTAACTAAACGATCATGCTACAAGGATATTATTTTAGTGTTTTTAATAGCTGCAACTGCATTTTAGTCGTAAATGCTATTTTGGGTCGTAAGTTGAGTATCATTGCATTAATTGCTTGACAGAAAATTATTTGGCGACTTGACTGATTAATGGATTTGTTTAAGTCATTTTTCTAGCAAATGTACCAAATATTTGCTTGTCAAATGTGAAAATTTGCTGCTTTTCCTTGTTTCAACATTGTAGTTTGACTGTTGGTCAGACGGAGAATGAATCGACAATTGATTGATCATTTTGAGAAAAAATGTCCAAAATCTCTGATTATGTCTTCTAAATGTGAATATTTTTTAATGTCTTAAGTCCTACATTACAGTAAACTGAATATCTTTGGGTTGTGGACAAAGTCAGACATTCACAGACGTCATCTTTGGGAAACATGATCAATATTTTTCAGCATTTACTTATATTTTATGGCACAAACAACTAATCAGTTAATTGAGAGATTGACAGACAGAGAATGATGAAATGATTGTTAGTCACAGCCTTATTGAGTCTTTGGTAACACACTTGTATCCTTTGTTTCCTCAAACCTCCAGGTTGAACAAAAACTTGCTGACAGAGCTTTGATGGCATCCTGTCCAACAACAGTCCCTCACTGCTGTCTCAACAGTGAACTGCGATGGCCTCAAGCTCTGACTGAAGAATGGCAAGGTTCAGACGCAAATCTTGCATCACATTACTTGCGTTGGTGTTGCTTGTGCTCATAATAACAGTGGTGTTGAAGGCGCTCACACCAGAGGACTCTCCGTTCAACAGCCCTGTGGGTGTGGAGGTCGTTGTGGAGAAAAAGAATGAGATCCAGGGAGAAAACAACAACAATAAACCAAAACAGATGAAGATGAGTGACTCTGCTCAGTCAGACAAAGCTGCAGAACTGGAAGCTTACACTGAGAAAGTTCCCTCCTCCGAACTATTATCTCCATGCCTTCTACTACGCATGGTACGGGAACCCCAAGTTTGACGGCAAATACATCCACTGGGACCATGCGCAGCTGCCACACTGGGACTTTAAGGTGGCTCAGGGGTACCCACAGGGGAGACACGTCCCACCTGATGACATCGGATCCAACTTCTACCCCTCTTTAGGGGCTTACAGTTCCAGGGATCCCTCTGTTTTAGAGGCCCATATGCAGCAGCTGCGCACAGCAGCCATTGGTAAGACAGAAATTGACCTAAACTCAATCTTGGAACCCATCATCTATTGTCTGATGCCAATTTAACCTCTGAGAGCAACGATCAATGTTTCAGGGCTTTTAGTGAAGCCAGCATATATCCATATGTATAATAGATAAGCAGGCCAACACTTCCTCATCCACGCACCAGTTATTATTTCTAGCGTCTGCATATGAATGCAGATGTATGTTTATATGTTAAAAAGATGATAGTGGACTGGTTTGGAGATTGCATTTCACCCATTGCCTTGCACCCTG
This sequence comes from Lutjanus argentimaculatus, assembly GCA_034769285.1. NCBI lineage: Eukaryota > Metazoa > Chordata > Actinopteri > Lutjaniformes > Lutjanidae > Lutjanus > Lutjanus argentimaculatus. The sequence goes on along the minus strand of JAWZSL010000003.1, from coordinate 21,971,726 downwards.
TTGTCTCACTACACTCAGAAACACAAAAACAGCTCACCCCAAAATCAAAAATAGATATTTTTCCTCTAGCCTGTGGTGCTTTTATCCATCTAGATATTTTTGAAGTGAGTTGCTAAGTTTTTGAGATATCGGCCGTAGAGATGCCTGCCCTCTCTCCAATTTAATGGGACTACATGGGACTCTGGACTCTGTTTCATGTAAGAATGATTTAAATTCTGCAGAATCCACCAGAACTACTTTCTTTCTACTAGCAAGACAGTAGTACCTACATGAAACTGCTCAAAACAAGGTCTGTGGATTATCTTGAGTACCAGGTCATGATTTTTGGAATGAGACACTCAAATTTTTTTTTTTGTTTGTTTGTTTTTTTTGTTTTTGTTTTGTTTTTTGTGCTTTGAGCACCACATCACCGCTGCTTTAAGTTACATCGACTCAGTTATGCCGGCTGCAGACCAGTGCCACAGCACACGCTGGCATCATGTTACATTACATAAAGTGAGCACTGATGTAGGATCAGTACTCTGTATTGGCAGATACTCTGAGCTGAGACATCAGAATCTATATTGGGAAGAGAAAGTAGGATTTGACTTCTTTACCCAAGTAAAAGTAGAAAAGGTACAGGCTCTGAAATGTGCTCAGTGTATGAAAGTGACAAGCAGCCCTGTGAAGGACATTTACAGCAGCTGTTTCTCTGCAAAGCAAACTGAAAACCACCTTTTCTCTGTGGTCTCCCTCTTGTGTTTGGTCTTAAGTCATTTACATAGTTTTCGTCTTGTGTGAGTGTGCTGTTCATGATATGCACCAGAGAATACACCAAGGAATTGTCTTTCCTGTGTGTTATTGTCCCATCCATTTAGGTTGAGATCGATCTCGATGTTGGGAAGGCAGTGCACAGTGATGCAAAGTAAAAAAAAATCAATAATTCCCCTCAAATGCATTAAAACTAAAGTAGTGAGCCTATTTTGAAAATTAGTAGGAGTAGAAAGTACAGATATTTGTGATAAAATATATAGGGTAGTAAAATAGAAAATAAGAATGTTGTCAGAAAAATATTTGTTACTTCCCACCTCTGATAATGCAGAGATCAGCAAGTTTTTGTTATGTATGTTGTATATCTCACTTTACAGCAGTCTTATAATTAAATTAAATCATTTTACTAACAAAACTGAAAAGTTAAAATGTGATTTAACATCCATAACTCATATTTTGACTGAAAAATGATCGTTACCATGTGAATTTCTGCCCCTACACATTTAACGTCACTGTAATACATTTATTCCACAGTATATGAATAACCGGTTATATTTATGAATAATTATCTGAGTGTTTTCTTTCTTTCAGGTTCAGGATTCATGCTTGTAATTGTGTTTATTCCCAGGTGTCATTGCTCTTTCCTGGTATCCTCCAAATATGAACGATGATAACGGTGACCCAGTGGATGAGTTTGTGCCTCTGCTGCTGGAAGTGGCACATAAATACCATATTAAGGTCTGTATGAAGATATAAGTGGCTCTAGCAGCCTTTTGTATTTAGCAGCGGACTAAATGTTAAATGTACAGAGTTGCTTAAAATCGTCTAATATACTGAAAATGATGTTTCATGTCGCTGTCGTTTACAGGTAGCGTTTCATATTGAACCATACAAAGGAAGAGATGAAGTCAACATGTTCACTAATGTCAAATACATCATTGAGAAGTGAGTAGTTCTGTGTTTCCTCCGTGTTTCCTCAGTGTTGTCAGTCAAATGTCAGCGCCGTGATCCTACCCTCCCTCTGGAAATCATTCTGCCATGATTCATCACATCAATCAATAATTATCATGTTTGCATCGGTCTCTCTATTCCTGTGACATTTTCCTTTCTCCAGTTGTTTATCTCGTGTCGTATACCTCCTCTCCTCAGATACGGAGAGCACCCTGCTTTCTTCAAGTACCGGACCAACACTGGCAAGCTTCTTCCTCTCTTCTATGTGTATGACTCATATCTGATGAACTCGGAGCAGTGGGCCAAACTGCTCAAGCACACAGAGAGTAACAGCATCAGGGACACCCTTATGACGCCATCTTCATCGCCCTGCTGGTGGAGGAGAAACACAAGAGGGATATCCTGACTGCTGGGTTTGATGGTCTCTACACCTACTTTGCTACTAATGGATTTTCCTATGGGTCCACTCAGCGAAACTGGGACTCCATAAAAGCTTTCTGTGAAGATAACAACCTGATATTCATCCCAAGTGTGGGCCCCGGCTATATTGACACAAGCATTCGACCCTGGAACTTCCAAAACACTCGAAACCGCATCAACGGCAAATATTATGAGACCTCTCTGAGTGCTGCATTACAAGCCAGGCCTGATTTTATCTCGATAACATCTTTTAATGAGTGGCACGAGGGGACGCAGATTGAAATGGCAATTCCCAAAACAAGCCAGACTGTGTATCTGGACTACCTGCCCAATAAACCCACAATCTACCTGGAGATAACGCGTAAATGGGCAGCGATATTTGGTGGAGAGCGACGGAAATGGCTGGAATGAACTTATTAAGAGGCGTAGTGGACGTTTATTCATGGTTGTAAACACACTCAACAAAAATACAAACACAACACTTTTGTTTTTGTTCCCATTTTTTAATGAGTTGAAGTAAAAATCTAAGGCTTCTTCCGTGCACACAAATTTGTTAAAGGAGCAGTATGTAACAACTGCACTTTCAAAAATTAGTACTGCCGTCCAAATAGGGAGTTGGAGCCATAGACTCCTTAGTTGAAGCAAGTTGTTTCTCCCCCTTCCCAGACTTGAGGAAGCTCATGCAGGCTGTAGGAACACTGCAGGAATGCAAGACGACTACATCATAATTTAACCATAACAAAAATTGACAAGTCCTCCACTGTAAGATGATCAGCTGTTTATAACTTTCAATTGTTTGTTGATGTAAGGTTAAGATGGTTATTCTGAAAACAGAAGTCCACTTCTCTGAAAATACACACTTTGGAGTTTGAGTTCAGTGACTTCTGGCTCATTAACATACTCCTCAATATTAACCACTCTAAACATCTACTCTTTCTAAAAGACTATTCATGATCTCTTACAGCTCATAAACAGACACACAGCAGCGAACATCCAGCATTAATTTGAAGTCTTAACGAACGTGAAACTAGCAGACAAAAACACAAGTTGCAGGCAGTATTTCAACTTAGTTTCCTTAATTTTTGATGATATATCATGGTCATTTTATGTTTCATTTATTACAGATTTTGTAATGATTATGCACAGAGGTCCCTTGGACTGGTCACAATAAAAGGTCACTCTAAAATGTGCGGTTTTATCTTGAAAAAAGGCATTTATTAGGCACTGAACTATGGCTATTTCCCATAGAGTTACAGATACCACTTTTTTTTCCCAGGAGGGCAAAGAGTAGTAATTAACCAATTAGTTGTCAACTATTAATTTTGGTTAACGGTTGATTTTTATTTTTATTTATTTTATTTATTTTTTTTTCAAAATTTTATGGACCAAACAACTAATCAATTAATTGAGAAAATGACTGACATAATAAACCTTTGCCCTCCTTGGAAAAATGTTATCTGTAGCCCTATGTGAAATAGTTACAGAAACAGATAAGTGCCTAATAAATGTCTTTTTTCAGGATCAAACTGCACATTGTAACCATTCCAAGGCACACCTGTGCACTAATCATGCTGTTTAATCAGCATCTCTATATGCCACACCTGTCAGGTGGATGGACCATCTTGGCAAAGAAACTGCCCACTAACATCAGACTTTGACAAATTTGTGAACAAAATTTGAGAGAAATACACCTTTTGTGTGCACAGAAAAAGTCTTGTATCTTTTCCTTTAACTCATGAAAAATTGGAGTGTTGAGCTTATAGTTTTGTTCAGTGTGATTAAATTAAAGTTAAATTAAGTCGTAGTTGCAGAATGCACAATAAAATGCACTTAATGAAGAGCTGGAAGAGAACAGCTAAATGGTTTGCGGAGCCACAGGCAAATGAAGTACATTATCTTAATTTTGGCTGCAATGATGTATGCGATTTTTTTTACACTTGAGTGAATTATTGTTAATTTAACCAGTGTCTTATTACTTCTTGTTTACACAGCCTTGTACGTTTTTGGATCCATAACACAATCAGCATGTTTTTATCACCGTCTCCGGCAGAATGTGGATTGGCATGATTTGTCGTCCTGTGATCTGTGACTATATTAAACTCAATAGAAATTAATAAAATGCACACTGGAAAGGAAGGAAAGACGCAAATAAACAAAGCAGTCTGCTGGTGTAAAGCTGTCGCCTCATTCTCCTTCCAACTCTGCCTCAGTCCAAAAACAATTCAAGAAAAAGAAAACGGCGACATTGATATCTGAAAGGCATGTCAACCTAAAATCTGAGATGAATCACAGTGGTGACGACAGCGGAGGGATGACAGGACAGACGTTCAAACAGACAAAGGGCACAGAGGGCAAAAACAAGATTATTTTTATCTGTGGAATAGTTTGCCAAATTCTTATTAATTGTCTGACTCAGTTGCACAGGACTGGACCATATTGTCAAAGGGGCATGTTTCTGTTTTTTATGTGTCATTTATAGACACTTTAACACCTTTCTGATTATATTTTGGAGCTTCCTTGCTGTAAAATTTGCATATTAAGAAGAAAGGTTTAATTTTATGCTATTATTATGAGTTTAAGATGCAGTTTATGTCAACACCATATGGAATTGCAGAAATATAAACTCGTTCAAAGGGGCACTCCAGCTGTTTTACACATGAAGATCATCTTACTTGTCATGACGTGTGCTGTTCACACTCATAAAGCTGTTTAATGTCCTCTGTGGGTCTGCAGGGAGATTTATGAAGCGAGAGAATGACCTTGATGATGTCATTATGTAGATTAGTTTTTTTTTCTTTACCAATTTTGGAAGTAAAGACACATCACATTACCTTACCTTTCAACAAACGCAGCCCTCACACAGCCCTGTAAAAGAATATGACGTCAATGTTCTGACGCTGGTGATAAATATTGATCAAAACAGTTACACACTACTCAGAGAACGAGAGTGATGATGCAATTTGCAAACTGGTCGGGTGATAATGTGTCAGACATGATGATAAAACATGCTACAATTATAGCTTCTCCTTTTCCAACCGCAGTGCATCAGTGTTTCTGAACATATTCCCACAGTCAAAGTTGAACAGAGGTGAATTCAGACCTGCGTGTCCGTCAGAGCCGACTGGAAATCAAACTGAAAATCAGAAACGCATGCTTGAATTAGTCTGTTATTCGGCTTCAATAGGGGTGAACGGGAGACATTTAAATATTTATAGGACAAAAAGTATATTGTGACTGTACATCAAACCTGCAGTAAATGATTTATATGACTTTGCGAGCAGCAGAAACAAGTTGTGAGCACAATATTGACATCTTTCCTTTTGAGATGATGTGGGAACAAGCAGCAAACAGTTGCTTATTTAGTGTAGTTTATTAGTTTATTTTACAGGGGCTGTGCACAACATGGCCATTGAGCCAGTGTTAGCGATATGAGGGAGAGATCTGGCTCTTTTGCTGTTAAATGTGCCACTATGCTAACCAGTTAGTTGTTAACTGTGTCTGCCTGCTGTTTGTTTTTCAGTATGTAGTGCAAAGTAGGTTTTTTGGCTAAAGCCGAGGGGAGCTGTAGAGTCAGGTGATGATTCTCTGCAGGTTCATCACACAAGTGACCTTTTTTCACATTGTTTCCACATTGACGTTTGATATATTTTATTACAAAAGAAATACCTTATGGCAGCTTTAATTCTGCCTTACAAATTGGGGTCATGGAGGTAAAAAAGACATGCAATTACGAGGTAGAGAGGGGGCCTAATAGTGCATTCACATTCTCGTAGGATAGTCCTATTTCCTCAGTTAGGAAGTCGTTTTTCCACCTTTGGCGGATTTATAACCTTTTAAGTTGTATGTAGAAAAAAATGGATTCTACTGAGGGAAGAGGTAGTTATATGCTCCATCCATTTGTAGCCAACCTGATGTTAAAATTAATAAATAACTTTTCTAACTAATCCAGGTCACTTTATGTAGGAACTAACAGTTACCACCCTAATACCAAATTACAGGTGAACAAAAAATTAACATGTAATACGTGAATGATTTAAAGGTTATCAGACAAACATCTGCTTTTCTCCACCATGTTTCTATGGACATCAGCAGACAACAACTTTACAACTTGTGTAACAAAATTTACTCTGATGTCCCACGTTGTTCAGACTTGAGGGACCGTTCACATACATTTTCCCATTTGGAACTAATTTTACCTATTATTCTAACACCACATGAATGCAGGATAATAAAAGTTGCATTATGGGAACTGAAGGATGCAGTGCTTTTGGAGCATGACATGTAAAAGGGACTAAAATTTGTGATATTTCAGCCTCTAAAATAGGTCAAAATTGTGACCATGAAAAAAAAGTCAAATTAATGAGCTAATAGGGAAAACTGTAGAATAATTAGTCCAACTTCTAGAGAGATAGATACAAGCATTTAACCTAAAGTAGCATTTGCTCTTGTTTAATTTGATGCTTTGCATTGCAACAGATAGCTATGTAATGACAGCTTGGAGTGTGGATGGTTATAACAGTTCATTAAAATAATGACAACTTCTGCATTATGAACATGAAAACACTTTGCAAACCCAAGACTAAGAGAAGTGTGGGTCAGGTGTGTATGTTGTCAGTCCCACAGAGCATCTGCATCTGTCACATGCACATCCACACACACACACACAAACATTAAGTCTTTTTTGTCTGTCTTTAACTGTTTATTCTTCAAAAAAGTTATTTCATAAATTCGAACTGTGTGAATCTTAAATCAGCATATAGAAAGGCGACGTCCCACTCCTTCCTGTTTGTCACATGGAGCCTTACTTTATCTTACCTCAAGTGTTTTATCCAGCAACTCCTGGTCCTTTTATCAGTAAAGATGCAAAAGAACAAGCAAGACTTGCTTCTTGTGTCACTAAAATACACAGGTATTGTAGCTTTAGCGGCTAAAATCTTACTAATTTTGTATCTTCGCAGTCTTATACTTCAACAGGTTTATGACAAACAGCAACTTTCTTGACTCTTAATATTATCTCTTAAACTGACAAATATCATATGTATAATTCATAGCACAATTCACTAACATTTTTTTCCTGAGTTAAGGTCCCATGGTGGTCCACTTCGCCTCTCTATCACATATTTGGATCTGGTGCAGTCCTACCTAGTAGTGGGGTAAGTTGTGCCAACAGAACTTTTGGGTGCCGAACCTCCCCATGACAGCTCTAAACAGTTCAATGAATGAGGCTCAGTGAATGAAAGTGAAAAATATTACATTTGTTATTACATTTGTTATCAAAGGAGAGCACATAAAATAGCCTTAATGTGTGTGATTTGGTTACAGAGATAATTCAGATACAATACTGAAAAAATGACCTTTCCTAAGCCCCACCCCTTTTTGCCACATCCTACAAAAAAAACAACTACTAGGCTATACTAGCTAACTACCTATCTGATTTACATCCATCCAAATAAATGGAATATTTTTCCAATATCAATTTTAAAAAAGTAGGGAGATTATGTCTGTGACTGGTCACACAGATGTGAGGCAGTCTGAGGAGCTACTGGGCTCCGACCAATACAGATCGGGAAAAGTGGAGCAAGATCCTGTCCTCTAATACAGGCAGCATCAGCAGATCGGGTGAGTGCCTCTAGTGATGAGATAATACTGATAGCAGTTGTAGCAGTAAAAACACTGTTTCCAGGTGTGTCAGCTGCAGGGCACAGCAAGGAGAAAATATGGACATGAATGAGGACAGAGACATCAGCATCATATCCCCAAGGACGTCCCATTCACCTTGTCTCACTTCACCATCAATGGAAATGTTCAGTTTAATGTGAATTACAATACTAAATACGCTAATCTTCACTTCGGAGTTACCGTTGCTTACAGTTACAGTTCCAACCGTAGAAACGAACGGACTATTTTTCAAGCAGCGGACTATTTTTTCAAGCGGAAGCAATGAAAACTTTTGTAAATCAATAAAATATTTAGACCCAACATTTTATGTCAAACTTTTGATTTCTTTAATGAGTAGCCGTGTAATAAGCTCTTCGCGTCAGGGTCCTGCATCACCCTGTCAGGGTTTATTTCTCCATAGTGACCAGCTCGCTCTACATTATCCCTTACATAATGATCTCAAGACATCCAGGAAATGTGTGAAACTAAGCACTTTTTCCCCAAGTTTTGTCTGAAGGGAGGAGCACAGTCTCGGACTCTGAAAACCTACCTGTGTGGTATTCTGTGCAATCCAACATCCAACATACCCTCCTCTGTGCAATCTGCCTCTGCAAGGCAACAGTTTACATTTTTTACATTTAATGCTACACACCATGTGTGTATTTTACAACTGTATGTGCAATTATCCTGCAGTTTCCAGTACATGCCTAGGTATATACTCATATCCACATATCCCTATTGTTTTTCCATATATGTACAAGTGAAAGGTGTATATATATTTTAAATAGTCTTGTGTGTACAGCCCTGTACTTAGTATCTGAACATTTTATACTCTTATACTCTTAGACTCTATATTTTAAATCTGATAGGTATATGTATATTTTCTATTTTTTATCTTAATTTTATAAGTACTCTTTTTGTTATTTTCCTATCTGTACTATTTGAGCTACTGTGACAAGTGAATTTCCCCGGTGTGGGATCAATAAAGTCCATCTTATCTTACTATCTTATGTCCAAGTGAGTTTTATTTGTAGTAGACAAATATGGGTACCATGTAAGTTTGAGTTAATGATGCTCAAAAAATAGTGAAACTACCATCCCTGGTCTCCCCTACATGAAAATGTTGTGACAATTACCAAAAATGACTTACTTAACTGATGTTAGATGTAATTAGAGGTTGTGTGGTGCATTATCATCAGTGACCGGCGGTCACAGTTTAGTGTCACTAAAAAGCAGCCATGTACCATAAACCTCCCATTATTCTGTTTAACAGTCCAACAGGCCGAGTGAGGGGAAACCTTTAGAGCTGAAATGATTCACCTGTTTATTCAAATGAGAACCTTAAGCAGATGATTGAAGTGTAATATGCACTAACACTGAATCTCAGCATCCACACACATTCAGACACACACACACACGCACACACACACTGGAGCTCCGCCACAGCCTGCAGCTGCATTGACGGTAAACAGAGCAAGGTAGCGCATGAGCAGCCAGCAGGGAATTATTCCACATCGCATCACATCCCTGAGCATACATGGCGTCCTCACACACCGAGCCATGAATTTAGTGTGCAGGCTGACGGGGTAGCAGCCGACTATTTCTCTTTTTTCCCCCTCCTTTCTTTGCAGCCATCATTCGTTGCGTCGGTGTGCAGCAGCAGCAGCAGCAGCAGCAGCAGGGAAGAAGATTCAGCGCACATTGCTACAGTAGGTACCATCATTTTTCTGGATCAAGACGATGGATGTGGGCTCATCCGGATCTATTCTTCCTGCAAACACGGCGGACGGGCGCGATTTTTTATTCCAAACGCATCCGCATCTTCCGTATGTTGCAAGGTGTCTTTGAAAAAAGGGGTACGGACCTCTGGAGGAAATGAGAAGAAAGGTCTATTTTGACTCACGCTTGTCGAGATGGTGAGTGAAATGTGAAATGCATGGCTATTTTTCTCCATGGCTGAGCAGCGATACCTGGGTTTGACGGCAAAATCCTCGCCAGCTAATTAGAAATGATCTCCAGAGAGAAAAATGTCTCAATAAATTCACATTTTCCTTTTGGTCGTCTATATTTACATTATTTTGACATCTTATAGGTACTGTGCAGTTTATTCTTTAGCTGAATATAATGGGGGGGTTTTCTTCGTGTTACAAAATCTTACATTGCACTCTTGCATTGCACATTTTCCAGCATCATCCTTCACGCTATTATTTATATTCTGCGCGTTTTTGGTGCGCAAAAGGGGTGTTGTGTTAGGCAACACATGAAATATTCCAGCGAGTCTCACAATATTCCCATCAACTTGGGTGCAGTGTCACGCCAAAAGACAACCATTTTAAAAAACCTCGACTACTGAGTAGCATCACGGTTTAAAATGACCTTCAGTGCTCGCTGGCTGGAAATTGGTTCTCACCTGGGATGGAGAGTGTCCTTTTACAATCAGTGCTGTGGCCTTCTGACACATAAATCAAAGTGAAAATAGTTGAAAGCATGTAATTTTGCAGCTTTTTGCCCTTTAGCCTACCTGTTACTAACACCGCACCAGGGGATTTGATGCATCCCTGTGTGACTGATGCTGCCCAAATCTGTGGTTGCTGCTTTTTCCTGCCTCTCTCCAGTCGTTTCCGCAGACTACTCACCCATGCGGTGCTCTTTCCGTGTCCCAAATACATCACAATGCATTTGACAAAATCTCGGTTATGTTATTTTAAAATCTGAATGAGTGTTTGAGCTGCACATGCCTCACTCAGGTCTGATTCCCTGGCACATAGATGTAAAGAAAAGAAGAGTGTGAGCCATATATCACCCTTTTATGTTATATACTCTGACCTCACCACCATCACCATGGAGACGCTATAACTTTACCACACACTGCATATTTAATAGGTCTGATTTTGATCTCAGCTGCACACTTCAGCCTCACTGAATCTATTATATATTTGACACCAACATATTAAAGCTGGGTGACATGGCTTAATAACATCTTGATATTTTTAGGCTATGCCATGATATATATCTTGATGTACACATTTTTCTAAAATAGCATAAAATACATTTTCAAATAGTGCAAACATATGAGGATCCTATCGAATATCAGTCTCTCCAAGAAGTTGCAATGTTGAGACTGCAAGAAGTAACACAAATTCTGCACAATCTTGCATTTTTGTCCAATCGCCACAACTTTTCCGCAAATTTGACCGACCATTGTAGCTTTGCAGGAGTTCCCCCAATCAAAGCACTCCCCCGCCCAAACATCATACATGTGTCTCTCAATGAACTGAATTCAATATTTATTAGTTATTTATTATGTTTTTGTATTTTTATTGTCACGGGTAGTAAAAGCAAAACAAGATTGATCATTGTTATTGACATTTATCAATACTCTGTTTATCAATGTTCTCTCTTTTATATTTTTAATTTTACTTCTTCGTGGAATACGCCTCAGGTGCACTTCTTTATTTACACATAAAGCATATTTTGTTAAAATTTTTTGAAATCCTGAGCGCTATTTTATTCTCATGGGAAAAAGTTTTAAAAAGCCTTTGATTTTTGATCAGTTATACCAAAAACAAACAAACAAACAAACAAACAAAAAGCAATCTTTTTTGCAATTTTCACTTGCTCGCACAATTTCACAGCATGCATAGCATTTTTTTAGCAAAGCTGCTGTGAAATTAGGCATTTTAGATCACAACAATCCAAAAAAAAGCTTGTGAAAACCTGGAGGGGCTGGAATACGATGTATTGCTGTATATTAAAATCAAATCTTACAATATTTTTGACCACATACCTCAATAGTGTGACAATAGTGATAACTATTGATGTTTTCACAAGTATTTTCACTAGAGCCCGATCAATATATCAGCCGACTGATATTATCGGACTGTCACAGCTACATCAATATCAGTATTGGCATATATGTTGTCTGATATGCACCAAAATTAAAACATGTTTGTTTTTTACACAACACAATGTGCACCCTAACATCATTTTGGACAAGAAAGTTTATTGTTTTACTGCAGTGCTCAACAATAAGGATTCCCCACTTTCCTGGAGCAAGTAAAAGGCCATGTCGGACAAGTAAATCTGGCAATTCACTTGTGATTTCAACTATTTTGATAATTGATTAAACATTACTTTCTCATGCAAAAATGGCAGAAAATGCTGTTTTCAGCTTCTCAAATCTTGATGTTTTCTGCACATCTTTGTTTACTATCATATTAAACAGAATACTTTGGGTTTTAGATTGATAAAACGCAACATGTAAAGACATCACCTTGGACTTTTTCACTATTTTCTGACATTTTATAAACATTGCAGCCCTAGGTTAAACTTAAAAATTCAGTTTTAGTCTTTGTTGTTATTCGACAACTGCCAATTTATAAAACTATTTGTATAGGGGCAAGTAAAAATTGACTTTGGGTAAGTAGATTTCTGATCTGCTTGCCCGACCAGGCAAATGAAAAAAAAACAAAACAAAAAAAAAAAAAAAACAGAAACGTTGAGCCCTGTTAAAATACCCTGCGTCTGTTACATATCTTTGTCATAAGTGTTCAATAAACACATTTGTGGGATCACTGCAAAAAATGTGTGCGTCCGTATATATTCTGTATATTATATTCTATACGAAGAATATTTGCAGATATATCTATATGAATTTTTTAACTCACAAATATCGGTATCAGCCCCAAAAATCAAGTATCAGTCGCGTTCTAATAAACACAATAAACACTGTGAGATTTTTGATAATGTGCATTTAATAACTAAGTGGGTAAAGGCAAATAATAGAACAGCTAGAACAGTCTTTTAAGTTTATAATATTACTGTAATGCAGCATTTAAAACCAGGAACAGACAACACTTATGTCATATCATTATATAATGACATCCAAAATCTAAGACGATATCTAGTCTCACCTCATGGTGTTGATATAATATTGATATATTGCCCAGCCCTATGAAAGTATGCACGGGCAGCAGCATCCTCTTGTGAAGCTAAGAGCTTATCGCGGCTGACAGAAAACATGTTTCAGCGTAGTAAGAGGATTTGCCTACATGAAAATGTATTGATACCGTAAGCCTTTAAAAGGAGTTGCACTCATCTGGCCCCGGTTCATGTGGCCTTTGTGGGCAGATCTGTGGACCGAAGTCACACAGATGGGAGAGATGAAGGCCAATATCAGTCCCCATATGTCATATTGGACTGATGATGTGAGGAAAATCAGTGTTGGAGCTGGTTTTATTGATTTAAATCTGCTTCACTGATACGTGGAATAAAAAAAGTCACCTCTCAAGGTCTGTTCCTGCACTTGCTTGTATGGCCTCTTTATGCGGCATGCAGGTGTGCTGAGCCCCAGAGAGCTGGAGAGTCAGGGGGCATTTTTCTACTCTCCTCAGCCTTAAGATGGCAGCATTCTCTTACAATACATAGTACATGCCAGAAACTAATAACAGCTGGAAACTTACATCCATGCTTAACTAGCAAATTTGAAATAACATTCATGATTAACTTGCAATTTTGAAGCAACCTTAGTGTTTTCTTTTCATTTTCCAGCTAATTTAAAAAGATTTCTGCATGTTGATTGGCTATAACCTTCATGATGATGCATGCTGTTTCTGTGGTGATGCTTTTAGTTTCTCTCTCCCCTCTTCTTCTCCAGCCCTAATTGATTCTCTCTGATTCTCTTTCTCTCCGCTCACGTAAAGGAGGCATCATTAAGAGGACCTGTACATTCAAGATCAAACACACCTCATTAGATCATTACGGATCATTGTTATTCAGCCTAAGAGCAAAGAGGAATCTCTTAGCTGTGACCTGCAAGTCTTTTTTTTTTTTTTGTCTATGAGCACTGAATCACAAAGAAGATTGATCCCACCATCCTCGACCCGATGTAGGAACAGCTCCCTCCGATTCCCACAACCTCGACTCTTGCTTGGATTTCAGCATTCAGTCAAATCCACCAGGTTTGTATCATGATGTCCACGAGGAGGCAGCACATGTTTCTTTTAGTTTTGATCCAAAGTTTGGGTTCCTTACATATGACATACATTCATATAGTATACCTGGGACAGACTGATTAATTAGTGCCTGATCTCAGGAGGCTGATAAACAAAAAATGTCTTCAGACAGCCTTGTCAGTGCGCCTGCTGTGGATCGATGTTAGCACTCCCCCTTGTGAGTTTTGGGAAAGTGGTAAAGTTTAGAGCCCAGTGCTATAACTCTCATCCGGCTGGAAACGCTTGCCTAATTTTCCTCAGTCATCATCAAATTTTCCAAAGGCCGAAACGCACTCAAAGTGATACTTGATGCGTGACAATCGATGCAGTATCCGCCATGGGTTGACCACTAGTGTCAACTCATATATTACCTCATAAGAACACTGTGTTGACATGCAGGTGGTCACAACTGTATTTAAAGGGATAGTTTGGATTATTTGAAGTGGGGTTTTATGAGGTACTTATTGTCAGTTAGTGTATTAGCGACAGTAGATGCTGGTCAGCACGCCCCCAGTTTGGAGGAGCAGAGAGGAGCACCAGCATGGAAGCTGAGCAATGCACTGCTGTGGACAAGGTCTGTATCAGTTTAGGTAGATATATCTAGTATATTTTCACCACTTTATTTTGCCGTCAGTAAGAATTTCCATCAGAAGCTGGATATTGTTTTTTTCAAACCAACTAAATTCCACAGTCGACCATCATTTAATTTTACCCTGCAGTACACAAAAAAGTTGCTGGTCTAACGCTGTCTTCATCTGTTAGTTTGTTTGTATGATTGTAAGACTTTGGTGTTTTGAAAGGATAGTTGAAAATCAAAAAAATACCACAAACAAACTAACAGATCAAAGCAGCGGTAGTCGTTTGGAGAGAGCAGTATTTGACTCATTTAACAGTAGTTTTTCTGTTGGAAAAGACTGTAACGTGGTGAAAATATTCTAAATATATACTTAAACTGCAATAGTTCTTTTTTAGATAGACATTTTTTTTAAGTAGCTAAAACAGCTTTGTTGCCGACCCTGTTCACAGCAGTATGCTGCTTAGCGTCTGTGCTGTTGTCCCTCTCTGCTTGTCCAAACGTGCCAACTGTCATCTACTGTAAGTAATACACTGACTACTGATAACTATCTCATACAACCCCACTTTAAATAATCCAAACTATCCCTTTAAATGAGCCATACATGCTGCTCAGAGTCAGTGATAATCAGTATAACAGACATTACAAACACTTGGTGATAATGTGCGACATCTTTACATGATTAGGTGATTAGTCTGGAGATGTTGTTTCCTGTTGACCATGACTTTATTCTGGATTTTTTTTTTTCTCTTGCTGTGCCCTTCTCAGGACGGAGTATGCCATCTGCACCTTTTCACAGAATCCTACGACCCCTTCTGCTCGGCACTTTCATCCTGGGATGCTTTGTGACTCTGTTTTTGATGTATTTTAAACCATCCACCAGCTGGTTATCGGGTCCTGTAGAGTCAACAGTATCTACAGACCGGGTCAAGAACCTCTTCTCTACCAAGAGCGATAAAAACGTGACCACCGTGCTGATCTGGCTCTGGCCCTTTGGACAAACCTACGACCTGAGCGTGTGCAGCTCTCTCTTCAACATCGACGGCTGCGTCATCACGGCGGACAGGAACCTCTACAACAAGTCAGATGGGGTCGTCATCCACCACCGAGACATCTGCACCGACCTGTCCAACCTGCCGCCGCTCCAGCGACCATCCTTCCAGAAATGGATATGGATGAACTTGGAGTCGCCATCGCACTCGTCCCAGCTGCCTGGGATCGAGAACCTGTTCAATCTGACTCTAAATTACCGTCAGGATGCTGACATTGAAGTGCCTTATGGGTCCATCGTAGCAGCAGAGGGCGAGGAGGACTTTGTCCCACCCAGCAAGAACAAGCTGATCTGCTGGATTGTGAGCAACTGGAACCAGGACCACGTGCGGGTGAAGTACTACAATGAGCTGTACAAGCACATTGAGGTTCACGCGTACGGACAAGCCTTCGGGGAGTACATCTCGGACCAAGACTACTTTCCCACCATCGCCAGCTGTAAGTTCTACCTGGCGTTTGAGAACTCCATCCACAAGGACTACATTACTGAGAAACTGTACAACCCGCTCTCTGTGGGGACAGTGCCAGTGGTTCTAGGCCCTCCGAGGCAGAACTATGAGAACTTCATCCAGGGAGACGCCTTCATCCACGTGGACGACTTCACCTCGCCCAAGGAGCTGGCCGATTACTTGCTGCTCCTGGACAAGAACGAGGAAATGTACCTCAGGTACTTTGAGTGGCGGCGGCACTTTAAAGTAAAGAAGGCCTATTTCTGGGCAGAGCACACATGCCTGGCTTGTGATTACCTGCGTAGGCACAAGGAGTACAAGGCATTCAATAACCTTGACAAGTGGTACTGGGGCGGATAGTGCTCTGAAGGGCTATGCGGAGCTTGTTTTGTTGTTGAAGGCAGTGCTTTAAGATTTTTGTCCTTCGGTTAACATGAAGGTTCATTACTGTTATGTCCTGAGCTCCCGAATGATGTTCTTCTATTGGTTCAGAGGCACAGTGAGACATCCATCTTGTTTTTTTTATTATTTGCAAGCCAATTTTGCTAAGCCTTACTTTGCTTTTTGAGTTATTCATTTATTTATTTTTATAAATTACAAATGCACTACATTTTTTATTATTTCAACTCATGTGTTGCTTAACATGCCCACATTTGCTGCTATTTTTCATTTTTGTTGTCCTCTTATTAGTGTGAATGCTTGAATGTGTGAATGTTCCTATATAACAGACAACATTTATGATGCAAGGTTGTCGTTTTTGTTTTCTTTAAATATCATCTTTTCATGAAGTGGCACACAGCAAAGTGCGGAATACTGTTGGCTGCAGATGGAGACTGATAAAAAAGTGAAAATATTTATGTAATATTTATTCAAGTGAGGCATTATATGATAAAAAACAATCTCATCTGTGCTAGTGATGCAGTCACCTATGCAGTGTTTACTGAACTCAAATGTGAAAGTAGTGCAATTGTGTCATGTACATATTATTGTGTATTTTTGGGAATTATGTAGCTGTCATTTTTTTCTCCATATTTTTGTAAGTTTGCATTTGCACTGCGAATCCAACAGTTACCTATCTTTATATCATATGTACAGTAAGTCAGACGGACGGTCGTCACGTTATGTGGTTGTAGATGACATATGGTGATCATTACCCGGCTAGTCTCTGACAGCAGATGTGACTCTACTCTGTGAGAGGGAGGTTGCTATTTTAATCATGTTGTGAATTGTTCATTGTCACATGTGATGTGTCACAGTGCAGTCTGGATGATGACAGTACAGTACAGAGCCATTGTAGTACAATATGAAAGTCCTGCACACCTCATTATGTTGCATTCTGATTTTAATTGTTGAGTGAATACGGTGCAGGAAAGAGCACAAGACAAGCATATTACTGGATCTTTTAATGAAGCTATTGTGCTGTACTGTACTGTCATCCCACGATGTGGCCTGAAATATTTACACTGATATTTTCAGCTATTTCAAGCAGATGTTTCCATATGGGTGAAGTGGGTGTAGGATGAAAATAGATCGGGCGAGATCTGCCCACATGTTTGGGACCTGTTAGCAACAATGTGAAAGATGTGAAACGGTTATTTCTGTCTTTGATTCATCACACCGCAGTGTTGTTCGGGGAGTTTGAGGTTGCATGTGAAAAATGTTTTTCTGGATATTTTTGTTTACACCTGTTTACAGTTACACCACGCAAGATCACTCTATAAAAAGACAGCTCAGCATCTGTACATATCACATCACTTTTACAGTAAATGTTGTCAGAACAATTGACCTTTCCTAAGTCACGCCCCTTTTCGCTCTGAGCTCCAGTAACAGTTGAGCAAGCTTGTTACCCAGCAGAACCACAGTCAGCTTTCTCCTTTCTTGTTTCCTGTAGCTAGCATTTGTAGCAAAATGATAACTAACTAGCAAGCTAATGGTTGATGCAGATTAGCTCATAGATCTATATCTGTGGCAAAGTCCTGCAGGGGTCTACTTTTGCAAACCTAAGCTGAGATCCAGAACTGACCCGTTACCCGCAATTATCAAAAGCCAAATCCACACCCGCAAATCCACAACCGTGAATATAAGCCCCATGACCCAAGCGGCACCCATGATTAAACACACGTTTTACAATCACTCACTTGTGTTCTCAACTGGCTCAGCAGCCGTGCTCCTGCAGCAGTAAATGTGTTTCCATAGTGACAATGAGGCTAGTTTGTCTAATACTTTTTGAAACATTTTACAAGCAGCAATGCCAATGACAACATTATTTTCACAGTTTTGAGCTCACCAAAATCCTCCCAAATGTTATGTCATCAGTTTTTAGCCAGCAGCTAGCCTACACCTCTGGTAGATCAAACAGTGACGTCCCATTATTTGGCAGGATGTGGGCTCAAATGTAAGCTTTCACAAAAAAAAAAAAAAAAAAAAAATACTGCTGGCTGATCAGGCTTCATATTATTGTGTTAGTGGATATAAATGTTAAAAATATCACACAATCATTTTCATTTCTGATTTCTCCAGGGGAAAAAAAAACTATTTTTGCATTGTATGTATGTTATAAATATGTTTTTTACCTGTTACACAACATTTCTGCAGGTCATCCGGGACCCTGTGCAGGCCTCTAATCTATGGATTAGCTAGTGCTAACATTAGCTATAAGATGTAACTGGCTTGCTTATGACTGATGTAGATTAGCTAGTAGTAGGATTTTATTGTACTTTTTAACGTAGACAAATCTAGCACATAGCATATCTAAGTACAGGAAACAGGAAAGGAGAAAGTTGACAGAGGCAAACAACTTTCTATTGGAGCACAGAGACACAGAGGGCGGGACTTAGGAAGGGTCAATTCATAAACAATGCATCTCAAAAGCACTCAGCAGCTATTTGACATTATGTTTCAGTTTTTACAGAACGTACTGTGCAAAACTAACATTTTATGCAAGATGAGCAGGCGTCTTCTAGGTCAAAGTACTCGAACATGTTTCAGATTCAGGTTTCATTTTGATATTTCCTCACTGTCAAAGGGACCATTTATGTAAATTAGGATGAATTCAATTATTTTTCTTATGGAATATGGTTCCAAATGCCATAGTGAAACCTGTATATAAACCTTGACGTGAACTGAATCATCACCTGGATCAAACCAGCCCACTAACACAGATCATTCCTGTATGTGTGCACCAGACTGAGGGAGCTCCAACTGCGTTTGCATTCATGGGGAAAAGAAACAATGTGTTGTATATATTTTTAATGTTCAAATCTCTTTATAACATGCAAGAAGTGTTGTCAGGCAGTGGATGTGATTTTGCTGCACCTTTGTGAGTAACGTTGGTGCTTCAAGAGGCTGTGAAAAAGAGACACTTGAAAAGGAGAACGTCAACGGTTTTTGTGTTGTGTGAGGTGGACGTTTTCATCAAGGGAGGCAATTTTACACTGAAGTTTTGTTTTGACTAGACTGTAATCCTGTTGGCATGACCTGATTGAAAGAGTCGTGCCAAAATGCAGCAGAGATATAGCACTTTTTATTCATGTGGAGTTGTGTGACTCACTGTGCTGGTGCCTGTCTTAGATGGAGCTATTGTGAGTTCAGAAACTGTCATCCAAGACCTCGGCCTGTCCCACAGATTAACTATGAAACTGCCACTCATGGTTTCATATTGTACAGTCCAATCTCATGTATGAAAACAAAGGTTTCTTGTCCAATGTGGTTGGTGACTTTAAGGAACAAAAGATTTTTCTTTGGTGTGTTGTCCGTCTCTATCATCCTCCCCTCCTTTCTCTCTTTTTTTGCACAAAAACAAACACGAGGAGCTCAGGAGCTCCTCTGTCCCTTCTGTCTGAGTCTGTGAGTGTGTCACAGCACCAGAGAGTGAGTCGGGACGTCTCTGGATACTGTCTGACCTGGCACTGATTTTTGCTGGAGTCCTTAAAAAAAACACTGAGATGAAATCTTTGTGTGTGGTTGAACGTGAAGATTTCTCTGGAAATGCTCATTTTCTGCCAGTTCACTGAAATACTCAGTGAGTCAATCAGTACAAGTTTTTTGCCAAATCATTGTATTTTGCCAAATGTTGTGTTTTAACTGTAGATGTCTGATAGTGTCAAAGAAAATAAAGATATGGACAAATGAGCAAACATGAGTGGAGCATACAATACCTTTTTTTTGTAAATACACACCTGATGATGTGTTTGATGGAAACCTTTTGAAATATTTTGAGACTGAAACCATTTTTCCAACAAAACAGTGTCCTTATATGAACGTTTTGCAAGGGTTAGCTAGCTAGCCGAGGCTATATCTTTTTTGTTTAAGCTGTACAAAAAACAGTGTAAAAAGGGGAATTTTACATGGGATTAAACAAATGAGTAATAATGTGTTAAAGTGAGCTTTTAAGGTACTGGTAGGTTTTGTTACCTTTGGATAAAGCCAAGCTACCTATTTCGCCCCCATTTCCACTCTTTATGTTACTCAAAGCTAACCAGCTGCTGGCTGTAGCTTCATATTTATCCAACCTGTTCTCATCAAGTCGTCAATGACAGAGATATTTGTCACACTCTTTGGAGGCATTCCTTGGCACTCATTCGCTGGTGCATCTCAGATGTTAAACGGTACCTTATCGGTTTGTATGAGTCACGGAGGGATGTGACAAAATGTCAGTATTTTATGACCTGGGAATTAGAACGGGCTGGTTTACCGTGCAGACTTGAGAGTGGAACTGTATCTATCTGCTAATCTAATTCTTGGCAAGAAAGCGAGTACGGGCAGTTCCCAGAACGGTTCCATCATTTTACATGCAGCTTGTGCGTGAAAGTTTGAGTTCCTGAAGTTCATCAAAGTAAGTAGGTCTTAACACATTTTACATGATGCCACCTAATACAGGGTTCTTACATCGATATCAAATGTAATTTCCACAGATGTTGCCCACACTGTTCTCCAGTGCCATGTAATGCAGGCGGAGGTATAAATAGCTGTCCGAAAGCCTTGATAACTGATTGATGAGCATGAGGAGACTATGTTGTGGTGGTTACGCCTCGATCCTCCGGCTGTTGTTAGTTACCCCATATCCTCGCTAGCGCTCTGGTATTTGCAGTCGCCTCCTCCAGCACACAGAGATAACACGTCTTTGTCAACTGCCTGTGCTCAACACTGCGGTTAAAGTGTGTGACAAATGTGCGTACTGCCAGGATCAGTGGCGCAAATAATCCATCGATGTCAGTTAGGGATTAATGTTAAAGTTCAGGTGACTTGGAGGGAATTGTCCCTCCAGTTTTAAAACTCAAGACAGACTCACAGAGGATGACATTGTCCTCAGCAGTGGATCTCACATTTGCATGGTTAAACACGACACAGAACATTACTCTGTAGATTGCGTCTACTGTATCTACAATTTTATAGAGGCTATAATTAACATTTTTACAAGAACAAAAGATAAAGTTACTGCATGTGATGTGAAAGATGTTCCTCATTGTGATGAACCCACAGAAAATGATTAGGAGCCATTCAGACGTTACATCTAACAATGCATGGAAAACACCAGCTGAGCAGCTTTCATCTTTTTATCTAAGGTGCTTGAAAGGTTGTGCTTCCTGTCGTGTCTGCAGTTACTAAACAATCAGCACTACAGGACAAAGAAGAGTGGCTGATTATACCTGCTCAGTGATACCCTAGTTTAACACACAAAAACAGCTGTGTGACTGCTCGCTAACGAGCCTGGCCTTTTAGCTGAATGGATACTGCAGCTGCGTGTGCTACGAGAGATCTCCGGTTCATCCCACTCTACACATCCCTTGAAATTTCGACCCTTGGCTCTCCGGCGTGGGCTCTAATCAACCTAACCAAGCATTACACTAGTATACAGTGGTGAGCATGATGATACCCTAGCTATGAATGTACGTGTACAAAAGACACAACATCTGCACGCCCCCTAACTTGACTGCAGTTTTGCTCAGTTCAGCAGAAGCATCTTTCAGCTCATTGTTTTGTTCTTCTTTTTTTTTTTTTAACTGCAACTTTACTTTTTTTGGTTCAGTCTAACTGCTCTCATAGCAGAATTTTTGGCTGCTGCACAGTTTTCTGTTTAAAAGACCTAAAAACCCACTGCACACTTCCTACGCAGCACCAAACAACAGACAGACAAAGTTAGCAACTATTTGGTAACAGTGCAATATTTACGAGCTGAAGAGTTAGATATTCCCCTCAGGAGCTGGTGGAGACCAAAACAGAGCTAAAATGAGTGAATAGTTGACTTCAAATCCAAATTGGTGCTATGTTGCTCCATAACTATTGGATGTGTGAATATGCAAGTGTTTGCTAACACATTTGCCATCAGCTTAAAATGTGATAATAATGTATGTCAGTGTTGTGTTCACAGCTTGTTTTCACTGCCTGCAAGTTACCAAAATATCTCTTACTGCAGGTTTCAGATATAATGAAGTTCTGTAATAATGCCAACACAAATTCTACCATTTACTGTCTCTGTCATTTAAATTCTGAGCAGACAAATTAGTTAAAGTAGTTAAATTCCTGTCATGCTAATGACTGCTGGGCTTTTTGGATCCATCCAATAATCTGGATTGTTTATTTGTGCTGAACTGTTCCAGCGCAAGGCACCGAGGATGATGTTTTTATTATGGAAAGCCGGAGAACAAAGGAAGTCTTCTTTTCAGGCTCTTTTGGGCTGTCTGAGGAAGCTGTCTGAGGTCGACTAAAGATTGAGATTTTCCCTGTGGAAGGTATGTTACAGTTTTCTTGCTTTCTAATGCTATCTCCGTTTTACAGGCTGTGAATAATTGAACAAAATTCATGGTATAAATTTCTCATTTAGTTGATATATTGAAGTTTTGAGCTCTGGCTTGCGGATGCTTGCACCCAAAGGTAATCAGCAGCTTCGTCTACACAGTTTATCCAAATACCACAAACTTTGTGGACGGAGGCGAGAGGTAGAAGGGGAGAACATTTTAATGGGTTGTGCATTCCTAGGAGTAGACAGCTTTCTCTCCTCTTTAGCAGCGGAGATCATATGTCTGGCTCTGTGACAGGCCTTGTCACCCACTCATACCATGACTCATTTTGGTGAGAACAGGGGAGGGGAGGGGGCAGCATCGCTCACAGGGCCTCCCTGAAGGGGTGTAAGGTTTTCTACATAGTAGACTTAGTAGATTGTATCTCCTCGCCCCCCTGGCAACCCCCTGTGTGGCTATCCTGTTCAGGCGAAAACGCTGCATTGAAAGCGAGCTCTCCGCGTAGCAGAAGAGTGCAGTGGTCCGTTCAAAGGGCCAGGTTTGTGTGAGTCCTCTCATTAACTGCTAGAACCACCCCTCATCTCAACCTAATGGATCCCACTTATGCTGTCATCACCATGCCAACCAGCTGTCAACTCTGGTGCGGCCAGGCCTTTGTGCTTCAGAGAGATGCGACTGTGTCGTGTTGATCTGTCTCGGTCTACAACAAGTCACCACCTCAAAGGAGCCACCAAAGTAAATGCTTCTCTTCTTCTCCGAGATCATTTGATTAAGAGGGGGGAAAAACAGCCACTGACACCTTATTGTAAAGACTGAATACATTAAGATAAGAGGACACCCGAGTCCAGGTCAAATAAAGGCCTATTTATTGGGGCTAGACAGGCTGCATACGAAATCTGTTGGCAGCTGCTCACTAGTTGACTTCAGAGGATTAAGCAGGCAAAAAGGAATACGCAAGATCAGCAAGCTTTTTGCTCTGCAGAGTTGGCGCTGGCTGGTGTAGAAGTTAATAATCCAAGAGACAAAGAGCGGCACCTGTTATCTATCAGATCCAAATCAGAGCAGTTATGGTAAAATTACACTGAAAAAAAAATCATACGGGAATTTAGTGGAATCAGCTCATCTTTTCTCACTGCCTTTAAGTTCCCATGAAGTCAAAATCAATGTTTAGGTGTTTTTATTATATATATATTGTGCTAGTATGTGGCCCAACAATGACAAAAAAGTCAGTATATTCTCAGTAGTATTACAGAATTAGTCTTTTCCTGGAAAACAATTAAAAACTGTTAATGACTCATCCTCACTCCTCCATTTGGGGCTGTTGCTAAGTTTTTGTCCGAAGAAACACTTTCTTGTTTATGACACATTGGAGCATGAAAGGAGAATACATCTGTTCACCGGAGCCAACTCGTTTCTGTTTTCTGGGCCTCACTGTACAAAAGCACAATTCTATAAATTTAATCACTGATTTAGGTGAAACTGGATCATATTTATGGAGAAAATATCTTCTGTTTTCAACTGTCAGTGATTTAATAACAGAGGTTTCCTGATGGACGGATGGTTTTAGCTTACTTGTTGCTAAAGCAGCTAATCTTTAACTGTTAGCCGTTAGCTGCTATTAGTGGGCAACAGAACCAGGCGCCTCCCAGTGAACACGACTGGCCAACAGGAAAAATACAGTGCTGAAGACATTTGCCAGGTTTCCTGATGGAAAGATAGCTTTATTTGTTGCTAAAGTAACTAGCTAATTGCTAGCTGCCATTTCCTCAGTTAGCTGTGAGTGCCCCAGGGTGTCCGAGAAAACCACCTCGGTACTATAGCCTATTCACGTTCCATCAAACTGACATCTGTTTGTCTCTAAGGCTGTTTGGTCCGTGTTCATTGGGAGCACAATCGCATGGCGCTATTGGCTACTGTAAATACCAGCAAATGTTTTCTCAATAATGAAAAAAACTGTGAACCATGATGAAGGTGATGTTAGAAAATGTATAGTTTATAAGAAAGCAGTTTCGCATGCGCATTTGTGCCAACGCTGAAACAAAGTTTTTTCTATTTATACATGTAATTTGTTTGTAACGTTTGTCAGTGTGACTAAGAGTTGTTGGTGTTAACATAATATTTGAGCTTTTCGAACCATTTCCTCAAGTACATCTGAATTTATATAAAGTTTGTTTGAGTGGAAAAGTTTTGTTTTTTTTTTGTATCATTACAAAATGACCTCAATCTGTCTTTTCAAATTCAGACAACTTAAATTTTTAAGGCAGCCTGGACACTAACTTCTTAAAGTTATAACAAATTGTTTGTTTGTTTGTTTGTTTTACAGTGTACAAACAGGCATGCATAGAGGCAGATTAACACTGACAATATAAAGACAATATACAATAATCTGTGCTTTAATATCCAGTGAATAATGCTGCCTGTTGACATGCACTTTATTTCATATTATGTTAATACACTCAAAGAGATGAGAGTTTTTGTTTGCTGGTGAATATAGGTCACCTCCACCCTGGCTTCATGTCACGTGATGACAGACATACAGTGCAGCAGCCACCAATGCAACAAAGATTAGAAGCTTTTAAGAGGCAATGACTATACTTGTCCTACAGTTGGTTCTGGGTTTATTTAAGGTCTGCATGGCTTTGTGATTTGCAGCCTGCTGATCTGGACTCCAGCAGAGAGCAAGGATACAATACATGGTAATTTAATCCAAAGCAGCAGATGATGTTGTGTAATCCGGCGGATCCACCTACTTAGAAAATATGTCAGAACCTGAACGACTTCAAATCAGAGATATTTTCCTTCACCTGAATTCTTGACATGATATGGATATTTTGTGCTCAAAGCCTTACATAACATGTAGCTTGTAGGTCGAAGTCTTACATTATTCCTCAGAGGTTTGTAGACACCACCTACGTACACCACAGAGCACATGTTCCAACATCATCGGCTGATCCAACAATGCATTACATCTTATTTATCCACAAGAGTGTAATTATAGATGAATTTCTTTACAAGGAGTGGTGCTGAAGAGAAAACAAGAGGGGGAAGAGAGTTCATCTAGAGAGAGTTGCATTCCTCTCAGCCTCATCCCTGTCGTTGACCTTCCTGTGTGTGTGTGTATATGAGGGATTAGGCCTGTGGGCCGCCAGGCTGGTGGTCTTCTCAGGCTATTTTTATGAAGATGTCCGCCCCCCTGATCCTTTTGGAAAACTGATATGAGCACATGTTCCAAGATTCAAAAGTAATTAGTCGACTGTCAGTCAAAGATGCTGATTTTTTTTTTTTTCAACGAGGCGGAAAAGGAGGATTTGTTCTGTTCCAGACACTCATTTTGACACCTACAACGATGCATTCACTTGGTGTTCATGTGACTGAGTCAAACACACAGGCAGACAGGTCAGACGCACTTGAATTCTATACTGTACTGTATCGATCTGGGCACAGCATGACACACTAAACAACACAGGGTCAAAATTGATCCAGTTTGGATCAGTATAGCACCAACACAGTAACTTTACACCCAATTGACCCATCCTAAGCCTTGACCCTTTTCTCTCTGTGCTTCAATAACAACTGAGCGAGCTTGGTACCCAGTGGGACCTCTTGTCAACTTTCTCTTCTCCTGTTCCTGTACTGAGTATGCTCCATTATGTGCTAGACTTGTCTATGTCAAAAAGAAAACAACATTTTCAAGATAGTTAAAAGATGTTGCTGGAGGACCTGTACAAGCTGCATATACTCAAGTACAAGTACTGTTACATCACTAATGTGGCCAGATCGAAACAACGAACCCGAACACAAACAGATAGTACCCAGTGGGTCCCTAATTCCCCACCTGCCTTTGAAAAAAATCAAAGCAGCATTAGCTCTGCAATTTTGATGGCCTTTTTTTTATAAATCACAATGATAACAGAATAGAAAAACGTCTTCCCTTTTCCTGTGCTTTCCCTGCTAAACAGTGGTGTAGGCAGTACCACAACATAGGAACATTTACAGTGGGCAGATTTTAACTCAGTGCCTCCTGTTAACAACTCTAATGAACTTCAGTTTCACACTGAATACTAGATTTGTCTAAACTCTACAAAACAACACTAGACAACTGTGCAGTACTACACAGCACTAGACAATATTAAACAGTACTAGACAACAATAATGGCTTTTCTAAATAAAGAAAATACACAAATCAAATGCATCTGTGAAGCCACAAAACTTATAAAATATCTAATGGTAAAGTGGATTACTCTCTGGAAATTTTTACAGTGCATTCATGAACAAAATATGTTTTTATAAACATTTTTTACATGCACTGCAAAATTAACTTTCTCATTATAAAATAAGAAACTCACTCTCACTCTATGGTGCAGCCTTCACGCAAAGGACCTCAACACCGCTTTTTTTCAGAAAAAGCATACAAAGTTTATCAGAATAGTCAGTCTACACCAGTAAGATATGATTCTGTTCATAAGTGTACTTTATCACCACTTACGGCAGCTCACTGTTTAGCCTTTCCCTCAGCATGGTGGAGATATCACACAGCCAAAATATTTTACAAATCTACTGCAACTGGCAAAAATACAAAATCATCACTCATCATCCTTAATCTGACAACTTCATTACACTCTGTGTAATGTTCATGGGGTATTTCCCTGAACATAAACAAAAATACACACCTCAGCAGTCAATCATTTTTCCCGGTGCTTCTGTGTCTCTAGTATCTTAACGAGCACTCAACACTCCCGCGTGATCTGAACCTGTTAAGTAGCTAATCTACATTAATCATAGCTAGCATCTGATAGCTAATGTTGGCAAAACACTAGCTAACTAACTAGCAAGCTAATCTACACCAATCATTAGCTAGTGTTTTGCTAACATCAGATAACTTAAAGGTCCAGTGTGTAAGATTTACAGGGATTTATGGCAGAATGTGGCAGAAATGGGATGTAAGTACATTTTCATTAGTGTGTAACCACCTCAAAATAAGAATCATTGTTTTCATTACCTTAGACTGAGCTGCTTATATCTATAGAGGGTGCAGGTTCTCTTTCACACACTCCGCCATGTTTCTCTGGCATGTTTCTACAGTAGCCCAGAAGAGACAAACCAAACACTGGATGTGTCGGTGCTATATTAACCCAAACTGGGTCAGATTTTAACCCATTGATTTTTAACATGTATTGAATCATCTTTTGTTCCAGAGCAAATGTGTTTATAATAAGGCTACAAGAATATCAGTATCAACAAGATGGTCACCATCAAACTGTCATTGCAGCTCCTCCTCCTCTATTTTGTGGTGGATGGATTGAACGTCCACAGGCCTGCAGATTCTCCCTTCTGAAGTGCTGCCAAGGCGCTCTCAATAGCTACTGAGAGGTCCTGGCATTATACTTCAGTACCTGGCAACCACAAAGCTGTTGGCGCCTACCTCTCATAAGCCATCTGCAACTGCTTGTGTGTGGACCAAGCACTGACAAAGGCCACAAGTGTGTCCAGACACATCACAGCATCCAAATAGCCAGCTATATGTTTGCTGTACTAATATCCAAATTGATATTGTGTGGAAAAGAAAGGTATCCCTAATTAACCTCTAAGAAAATCTAACAAGGGTCTAACAGTGGGAAATACTGCACTTTAGTTTACAGTACAGTTCTGTTGTAATGTGTCCTAATCATAATCTATAAGGTCTAAAAAGGTCTAATACAGTCTAATAAACACCATTATTTCTAGTTCTTGTCTAATTTGATACAAAGTGTGGCTTGTTACATCTTATTAGTGAACTATAAAATAAAGTGTGACCATTTTGCATCTTTAGGCTCAAATCCCATCTCAACTGAATGTGTATTTATGTGAAACTGATTAAACATTTGGCTACATTGTCATGTTTCCCAACAATAATCGATGTTCTAGTCCTAAAACTGCATTGCTCATCATTTTTACGTGTACCAAAGCAACAATGATTAAAGGAAGTTCAAAGGCTTGTCAATCTCTGCACCATCAGCTCCCTTAAAAGGTGCAGAATGATGTAGTGGAGCATGTTCATTCTCCCCAGAGATTACCGCTAATAAGAGGGCCAGTATTTATAGAAGATCCCCCCCAGTGGATACCCCTAATCCTGCCTCACCCCTTTTCATCCCTGCCCCATCCCTGAGCCTGGCTGGACCGCTCGCTCTCTGCAGCCCCCAGCTTCAGCCTCATCCTCACCCCAAATCAACTGAGGTAGAGACTTCTTTAATACAACGCTGCTTTCTGATTCTTTTGAAAGAAAGGGGAAAATTGCTTGCGCTCTTCGCTTGCTTGATGAGAGGGAGGAAAAGATTGCTCGGACTATTACAGGGCATTTTCTATCTTTTCTGTTCTTCCTTATTGTGCAATTTTCCTCCTCCTGCTCTCTTTGACCCGCAGCTAAAACAAGCAAACAACAATGTCCACCAGCGAGCGTTTCGACTGCCATTACTGCAAAGACTCCCTGCTGGGGAAGAAGTACATAATGAAAGAGGACACGCAGTACTGCACTAAGTGCTATGAGAACCTGTTTGCTAACTGCTGTGAGGGCTGCTCATCTCCAATTGGCTGTAACAGCAAGGTAAAGAGGCACCACTGTTAGCCTCAGAGTAATGGCTTTGACGTCAGTAATGTGTAAAATAATAATGTATGTTATTATCTAAAGGTGAAAGACATTATAATGTATTTTAACCACATTTTGACCTTATAAAACACCAACTCATTACTTCTGCTAGAATTATTCTTCCATGTCTCAATTCATGCAAATTCTAAATGAATATTTTACTTTACAGAATACCCACAAGTGCACTAAATAATGTGTTAAACATCTACAGGACTTGTCGTACAAGGATCGCCACTGGCACGAGCAGTGTTTCAAGTGTGCAAAGTGCGGCCGATCTCTGGTGGAAAAGGCCTTTGCCGCCAAGGATGATTTGTTGCTCTGCACTGAATGCTATGCTAATGATTATTCCTCCAAGTGCACCACCTGCAAGAAAACCGTCATGCCAGGTATGTTGGTGACGACAACGAATAAATGTTTTTAAAAACATGAATCCATTATTGAGATTATAGGTTTATTTTTCACCTTGAAAACAGTGGTTGACAATTTCACCACAGGGTCCATTTAGCAGCTGTTCCGGACCTTTTGATCATTCATTCTACTACTGTTTCTACAGTCAAGACTTAAATTTTAATATCAACTTTTAAGCCAGCCACAAGTCCTTTAAGTGCTCAGAATAATTAAAATTTACTCTCTGACAACTGCGAAAACTCCCGAATAGATCAGGCAATATAATCCAAGCCTACTAAACTTAAAGATCTCCTCCACTCAGAAATCTTTTTCTTATGTTTATGTTGCCTAAAATGTCTCACCTTGACTATACTGGCTTGCATCTGTGGTGTTTTCCCACTCCTCTATCAAAGGCGGAGATGTCTGTGCACTTCCCTAAAATCTGAGATTCAAAGGTAACCTGGACAAGCTAGATTTGGCATGAAACAAATCCAAAAGCCAATTGCTATCTGAAAAGCAAACACAGACAAGGAAACCTGAAACCTGCAGCACGAAGCAGACTCATTAGTACAGAGAGCGAGCGTTAGCATTTAGCTATGTCAGCCACTTACAAGCTAACAAGCTGACAAACAACAACAAATATAATCTAATCTAATTCACGTCTGCTAGCCGCTGATTTTTTTTTTTGCATGACAGGCTTTTCCTCTGTGTCTGGGTCTGACTGAGGCTCAAACATGTAATGCTGAATCTCTTTCATGTTTCCTGTAATGCTAACACTAGCCATCTTGATTCACACTGCTCTTCACTGGTCAATATAGTGCAAGCAGCAGTGGTAGGTTTTAACTTTTAATGTGGGAAAACCAAGTTAAACAAAATATCAATCAAGCACATAATTTTTACATACTGTAAAACTGTCTGGATGTGATTCATCTTCCTGCTTGTATTCGTTAAATTCTAGTGTTCATCTAACTTGTCTAGTCTGACATTTTGGGATATGTCCCTGTGTTTTGTAGAGAGCACTGTGGATATGAAGCTGCAGCCAGCAGCAGTTAACTTAGCTCACAAAAAAGACTGGAAACAGCTACTTTGGCTCTGGCCAAAAGAAACAAAATCTGTCTGCCTTAAGCTCTCTAATTAACACATTATACCTTGTTTTTTTTTTTCTGTACAAAAACTGGAGTGTAAAAACATCACACTGGGCTAAGATGTGCTTTTCTCAAACAGTCAAACTGTCTTTAATTATAGTATGACCCGTTAATGATTCAGGACATCTGGACTCAACTGTGAGCTGACTGGTTGGTTAAACCTCTGCTTATACGTCATTGGTTATTTATTTATATGGCACTTAGACCATTAATTCTTATATTTGATGATCTGTGAGTGTGAGTTTGGGTTGGTAAGAGATCCATATCGGTAAATTGACCTATGTCCATCCTAATGGATGATTACAGAACAGACTAATAAGTTCATTCTATGCTTGGAACAGATCCTGTGGTTTTCTTCTGGATTTTGATATATCACACAACCTTCCTCAGCAGATGGAGTTTGGAGTAGTCCATGAAAAGCTCCAGACCAGCTACTATATGGACCTCAAGAACATGTTAAAGTGTTCAGAAAAGTATTAATTTTAATACCTGCTATTCTATTACAAATAGGCAATGAATGGGACTTAATATTAGGCAAAGGTCACCAAGCTACCAAGGGACCCATAAAAAGCCTCATAAACTTATAGCTTAGAAAGTTGTGGGTTTTTTTTTTTTTTTGTTTGTTTGTTTTTTTTTTGGGGGGGGGGGGGGGGGGGGGGGGGGGTTATTTTTTGGTTTTCCCTAATTTATTGTGACTTTCTAAAGATCTGTAAGCTAAAATGTCATCAGAACAATTCATGAGTGTCTCAGGGCATCCCTACTAACTTGGACTAGACAGGTGTCAACTCGTATAAGCAAGCGGCTCGATGTGGTGTACAGACTATTGAATAGAAAGAGGAAGCGGGATGATACCAAAAGACAGTCACCCCAGCCACAGGCTGTTCACCCTGCTGCTGCCTGGCAAGAGATACAGAAGTATCCACTGCTGCACCGCCAGAATTCAGAACAGCTTCTTTCCTGAGGCTGTGAAACTCCTCAATTCATCCTCCACACTCCGCCATGAATAAAAGTTTATTTTTATGACTCATTATTTATTCAAGGATTGAAAAAGGGGGAGAACAAGGGATGTGGAGGGCCCCATGGCTGTGTTTGCCTCAGGCCCTGAAATAACTAAATCCACCTCTGACAGGCAACTTCATCTACTAAAGAAGATTGTGTGAAAATCCTATGGCACATATATTGTGAAATGTGCAGAAAATATACAAAAAACCCTAAAATAACAATACACTACTCTTATGACACTAGACAGCAAAGCAAGTTCTTCCTTTCCTAAAATTCTTTCCAAGATTATTAAGATTGCATCGTCCTCTCCCAACAGATAAAGCAGGTCTATTTTTAGGCCGCACTGTGTTTCTGTCATAGAGGTACCATATGCTGACTAAGCCGCTCTTGTCCCCTGTGCCAGGTTCCCGCAAAATGGAATACAAGGGGAACAGCTGGCATGAGACCTGCTTCCTGTGCCACCGCTGCCAGCAGCCAATAGGAACCAAGTCCTTCATCCCAAAAGACACCGGCTACTTCTGTGTGCCCTGCTTCGAGAAGCAGTTTGCCTACCAGTGCTGTGCTTGTAAGAAGGTAGGGTTACAGCTGAGTGTTGTCCATGTATTATTGACTGCTGCAGTACAGTAAATCCCCCTGACTCTGGTGCTTTAATGTTACTCCCACTGTGGCTGCATAGTAAACTGATGCATACACTCTGAGAAATAAAAGTGTAACTAGAACCACATAAGGTTCTTTGACTTGTCCCCATATGTGTAGGAGCACCCTTTTTGGTTCCTGGTAGAACCTTTTATAAAAGTTCCACTTGGAACCCTTTCAAGAGATGTCTACCTACAACCTAACATAAAGTGTTATACCTAGAACCATTTGTGAAAGGTTCCCCCAGAATCCCATTCTATAGGGTTGTAATGTTCAGAACCCTTGTTCTACAAACCTTCTATTAGGGTGCTAACACCCATGAGTTCTACCAAGAATCCTTTTATATTTCAAGAGTTTCATCTAGAACCCACCTACGTTTTTCTATCAATAACCCTTTTATATAGGGTTTCATCTAGATACCACCCAGGATGTTCCATCGAGAACCCTTTTATATTTCAAGAGTTACACGTAGAATCTGGAATACCTATTCCATACCCAGAACCATCTGTGAAAGGTTCCAATCAGAACCCCCCATGGACGGTTTTACAGAGATCCCTTCCATGGGGCAAATGGTTCTACCCAGACCCCCTCTAGAGATTCTTTCCAGAACCTTTCCACTTTCTAAGGGTGCTGACAAGAACCCACCCAGGGGGTTCTATCAAGAACCCTTTTATATTCAAAAGGTTTCATCTAGAACACAACCAGGATGTTCTATTGAGACCCCTTTTATATTTCAAGGGTTTCATGTCGCAACCTAGACTACCTATGCCATGCCAAAAACCATCTGTGAAAGGTTCTAATCAGAACCCCCTATGGAAAGTTTTACAGAGCCCCCTTCTATGGGCTTCTTTCCAGGACCTTTCCAACTTTTAAGGATGCTAACAAGAACCCACCCAGGGGCTTCTACCAAGAACTCTAAAAGCAATATAAAATCCAAGGGTTTCTCATCTTTCAAGAACCACATCCAAGGATTTCTGTAACCAAGAATATCTTTTACAACATATTTTATAAGGGTGTTAGAGAAATTCTACAAAAGACACAGGAGCAAAGTCTGAGATTCAAAAGAGTAGGATATTTAATGAAAATTTGCATGCAAGGGAACAAGTTACACACAGAGTCTGCAATGTAATTGTTCAAAGGTACAGTGTTAACACAAGGTTTTTATAGGATGAAACGGCGGAGATCTGACGTTCATGTTGACATTGTGATTCTGTGAGCTGAACTGTGTATCTTACAGATGAGCATGGTGTCCTTGATAACACAACAAGAGATTTCTTTATCACACATTTGTACAGTCATGTTGAACCTTCTTCGCACGCCTGCACAATGATATACATATATATAAAGTATAAAATCATACTTTTCCAACAAAGGGTGTCTCCTATAACCCTCTTGTCCTCTGTGGGTTCTATGTAGAACCATATTGTATTCTCCAGATGAGATAAGAAATTATTGAATCCCCTACAATTGTCAATATTTAAATCTTTAGAACATCTTTCAACACCTATGCTTTTCAGTCATCCTTCTTTGGATGAAAAGGGTTCTTAATGGAACCCTAGTCTTACAAAGAAGCAAGTGGTTTCTGGGTAGACCCTCAGCCCTTCAGAAAGAACTCTTTTGGAACCCTTATTTCTGAGAGTGTAACAATAGAAATGTCACAGCGTGTTTTCTTTCACTCTTTGCCTTCTCTTGTTCCTGTGTTGCCTCCAGGCCATCACAACAGGTGGAGTGACCTACCAGGACAAGCCCTGGCACCGCGAGTGTTTCCTATGCATCGGCTGCAGAAAGCAGCTGTCGGGTCAGCGCTTCACCTCCAGGGAAAACTACCCCTACTGCCTCGACTGCTTCAGCAACCTGTATGCAAAGAAGTGTGTGGGCTGCACCAAGCCCATCACCAGTGAGTCACTGGCTGTGCTCATGTTTTCATTCACTCCTGCACTTCTTCCCGCTCATATTCAAGGCCTTTATTTGCATTTGTGTAGGAACTGGCAGATAAACAAGGTGAAGATGCATTAACCTGCACATTATGTAAATCCACTGATCTCTGTTTGATGTGTGCAGGTCTGGCAGGAGCCAAGTACATCTCTTTTGAGGAGCGCCAGTGGCACAGCGAGTGTTTCACCTGCATGCAGTGCTCCGTGTCCCTGGTGGGACGCGGCTTCCTCACCCAGCGTGACAACATCTTGTGCACCGACTGCGGCAGGGAGAAGTGACCTTTCCACGAAGGGTCACAGTTACCACAGGAGCTCATATTCTGATACAGATATTGTGTATCCATTAATATATCTTCTTAGCATGCCTGGTACATAAACAAAATGTCAAATGTTTATTTTGGTGTTATAAATGACCATTAGTTCTCTCACACTGCCCACACACACAAAAACTGTGATGTTTCCATAAAGATAAACATGTTTCTTTAAAGTTTGGGCACCATTGTTCTATTGTTGGAGAATGTTTTCTTTGTTTCCTGAAATTAATGTTCATTTCCTCACATGCAAAAAAATGAAGTTGCATACATGTTAAAGCTGTCAGCAAACTGGTCATTTAATGAATTAGTTGAATGACAGAAAATTAATTGTTAAGGATGCACAATGTTGGATTATTGGCAATGTCAATATGCAGATATTTTCCAACTCATCTTTGCCAGTTGCCAACGCTGATACCAATATATGCACATATTTTTTCTACTTAATGTCAGAAAACATCAAGTCTCTCTGGGAGTGCATTAACATATTATTATGCCTCTTATCATGATGGCCCACTGGCAGATGCAGACATAAAATACAATACTTTTCAAACTGTGCACATTCACTGGGCAAAATAAGAAAACTACTACTGACAGGTTTTTTTCTTTGTCTTTTTCTCACAAATTCTTCATAATGATTGGGACGGCAGCTCGTAAGGTCTGTAATGTTGAAGGAATATAATTTGGCTGCTTCTCAATACTGAGCAATCATTGCAGAGAAAAATTTGATATCTGTCTCTGACACTGCAAAAAAACCTCCACTCTGCAGACATACTCACATCATGTGCGCATCATTTACAGCATAATCATATTGGCAAAATATCAATATGATATTTAATTTTAAAGCCTTTTATCTGCTGATAAGATGACATGTCGATAATATTGTGCATCCCTATTAATTAATCATTTTGATAATTATTATTTGCTAATCATTTGCTGGTTCCAGTTTTTTAGGACTTAGGAATTAGGATTTGATACTTCTTTGTCTTACATGACATTAAAGTGAATATCTTTGGATTTTGAACTGTTGGTGAGCATTTTCCTCTATTTTTTTTAGATTTTATAGATAAAAAGATGAATCAAATGACAAAGACAAGTTTTAACTGATGATTAATTGCGTTTGCAGCCGAGAGACATATTCCCCTTTAAAAGGTCCAGTGTGTAAGATTACAAGGAATGTGTTTTCATTACTGTACAACCACCTGAAAATAAGAATACTTTAGAAGGAGCCCTTTATATCAACAAAGGGCACAGCCCAGAACGGACCAACCAAACAATGGGTCTAGACGGGGCCTGGTGGTTAGTTTTGTGGCCACTGTAGGTTCTCCTGCACGCTTGGATAAACGTGCACATAGATGTCATGTATCTGTATTTGAAGAGAAGACTAGAAGTAGGCATTGTTTATAGCTGAAGTTATGTAAAATCAGGCAGATGCTTTATTCTCTAATCTAATATTCATTGGCAATGCATTTATTGTGTCCACAAAGCATCCAAATGGTTTAATTTAGGCAAATAATTAATTCTGAAATATATTTCAATATCCTCATACTGTACTTGTAAGAACTGTTCTCTGTTTATTTTTAGCTAAACTAAGTTCTATGAACCATCTGAAGACTACTACCACCTCCCCTTTAAGTGGGGGATATTGAAAAGTCAGAAAAAAATGTTTTATAAATAGAAAGATTCTGTTCTGCATTGGAAATATAAAAGTATATACAAGTATCCTTCAGTTGAAGGGAATAATCTTGGTGCATTAAATCAGCGATTGATTAAGGTAGATGCAATATTTTTTAAACTATGTTGAGGTAATCATGGAACTGACTTTTCTGAACAATAATGAGCAACTTAGTGAAGAATTATCAGATTTGGGTGCATCCCTACACCTGGAAGGGGAGAGCGAGCTGTTTTTTTTTTTCAGTCTGTAAGCTCACTGCTAAATGCCACTAAATCCTACACACATGATTTTTGTTACACATACTGTATATTCCTACTATATGCTTATCATAGATAAAAAAAAATGAATTTCCATTGAAGAAACAGTGAATGAAGCATGACTTATCCTTGTCTTGTGAAATACTTAACACACTAAAGGTTATTAAAATAAATACCTTTCTATGTATATCATGGTGAAATGGATATCATTGTCTGCCTGCTGGTGCTCATCCTAATGCCTTATTCTGCTCCAATGATGCCATCCACAGGAGGAGTCTGCCTGCTTATGTCAGCATGACAAATATAGCTTTGATGATAGGTTTGAAACCCAGATCTTTTTTATGACCACACTCGTCCCCCCTCAGTCACCCTTTAGACAATCATTACTGTAAAACAAACCTCCGCTGTGTTTCTGCTGCCTCTTGACCTCGTTGCACCCAGTGCATTCACGTTGTAAACAAATACAGCAACCATAAATGGTTTGATCAGCAGATCGCTTGCTCTCCTACTTATCCATTATACTCTGACCAAAGCCGCCACTTTTGTGCATGCACAAGCCAAGAATACAAGTGACTGTAACTGTGGGCACCTCAAAATATCTGTCTTCTTTCCCATATCTATTGTTCTGATATTTGTAAAAGCTGGGTTTCTCGGTGAGGGCAGTTGGATAGGTTGTGTAAGCGTCCTCACATGGCAGGATGAGCGGCGTTAAAATGCTGACATAGATTTCCTGTCAGGATGTAGTCACATGGGAGGGTTAAACTGCTTTACACTTCACAAACTTGTGGAGCAATTAAAGAGGAACAGCAGAGAGGTAGGGGCACCTTATTTTACATATTTCACAGAAGATCTGATTTAAGCCAGTGTTTCTCAAATTTATTGCACCACATACCACCTCAGGAAATATTAGGCTCTCCAAGAATAATGATTATGAATGCAGTAGTCTAGGCTTACCTGTTCAGCAATGGACAGTTCACACAGAAGCCAGGTTTATTTCTAATGTAAGAAGACCATTTAACTAATCATGGATGATGTATTACATGAATGAACATGACTACGTGGCAGGCTGATGTTGAAATATTTTTTACAGGAAAAATATGTAATATAGTTATTGTATATATAGAATGACCACAATGTCTCAACAGAGATTAAGGAAACAGTTGAAACACTCACTTCTCTGACAACAATGTTGGTGCCCTCTGAAATTTCTATTCCAGGTTGACATAACTGTTTTGTTTGCACGTTTCACATTTGTAGGAGTTCAAATTAATGTTGAATGTTCACCAAATGAGTTAGTGCATGTTTATGAGTCATAAGATATCATTAATAATCATTGAGGAGGAGGAGATGTTTTTAACTAATGTTAATGGAGTCTGGCAGCCTGGCAATCACTGCACTCAAACTCCAGTGTGTGTATTTTAAGATCAGTGTGCTTTTGTTTTCAGGATAATGTAATTAGCAGTACACTGACAGGCAAATGACCCATCCTAAATTATGCCCCTTTGCCCTGTGCTACAATAACAGGTGGGCAAACTTGTGGGTAACTTGGTCAACTTTCTCCTTTTTCTGTAAAACACAAAACTGGGTGGGACACATAGGTTGCTGTCCCACCCAGTGAATACCAAGTGAATCACAGTGGGCAGTGCCTGTTCCTCTAAGCAGGGAACTACTAGAGTGAATAGATGTGTTGCAACAGTGGCCAGTGTGAGAAAAATAATGAGTTTTTTTTTTTACATTAAAGCCTGTAAACCTATCCTATTGGAAACCTCAAATAAAAGCATGAACCTGAAAATGAGCATATGTCTCCTTTTAGTTAGGTAATGTTAGGTAATGGTAAAACTCTAGCTAACTAGCAAGCTAATGATTGGTGTAGATTAGTTAGCTGGCTAGCTAGCGTTTTGCTAACATCTCCCAGCAACATCTTTTAACCATCTTCAAAATTTGGTTTTCTTTTCGACATAAATTAGCCCAGCACAGAGCATATTTAAGTACAGGGAAAAGGAGAAAGTTGACTGACCAAAGCAAGCTCATCTGTTACTGGATCACAGAGTTAAAAGGGGCAGGACTTAGTCAGGGTCAATTTACAGTGATAAACAGGTGATCGTCATCGCTTGTTATTGTCAAATTGCAATGTTGCACTTGTCTCCTGCTTTGCTTTGTCTCTAGCTTCCTCAATTCTGGGGAGGAGGGGCCAGGGAAACAGTTCACTTCAACCACAAACTGTATCTTAAACAGGGATTCAACCTATTTAATATACCGTCTATGGCTCCAACTCGCTATTTGGACTGCAGTACTCAGTTTTGGATGCGCAATTGCTATATATAGCTCCTTTAAATTACACTTCAGCGATCTCATAGTTCTCAAAGTATTTTAATTTTATATTTTTTTGTGTTTTGATCATATTTTGTTTTTAAATTAATGTATTTCTTTTTTTTTTTACAGATTTCTCTGTGGACTACTAGAGGGAGCTCGAGCACCACCAGTGGAACTAGTACAATAGTTTGAGAATCTAGGATTTAAGCAAATACTCATTCTGTTTTACCTTACACAAATCAAACATCCTTAGATTTCTGCAATGGCTTTTAGAGCATTTACACAAACACACGTCTATGAAAAGCAAGCAGCCCCAAAAGAAAAGGACAAATCCAGCATCCAGTGCCTTGAATGCTTGGACAGAAATCTGTATATAGGGACCAAAGATGCAACAGTCCAGCATGTCATCCTTCCCAGCAGCACAAATGGAGACCTGAGTCCAGGCCAGAGCAGAGCCAGAGAAGGTAGGGCAAGAAAACTAGGCTCAAGCAACCAAGTCTCCCAACTGAGGACAGTCCCAGTTTTCAACCATCTGCTGGTCCTGTGGGACCGGAGCGTTACTGCCCTCAACATGTTCTCTTTGGAGCCCGTTCCAGCTCTGAAGAAAATCCAGCATGTGTCCTTGTTTGAGGTGTGCGACTCGGCGCTCGCGGCCCAGACAGCATGTGTGGAGATGGTGACTTCCTCCAGCCGCAGGAAGGTGATCCGGATCCACGTGGTGGGAGTGGACAGGTGGGAGGTAGTGAAGGAGGTCCCTCTGCTCCACGACCCTGTGGCCTTGGCGGTGGATGGCGCCTGCCTGTGCATAGCAACCAACGACAGGTATCTCCTCTGTGATGTTCAGACTGGGAACAGTGAGGAGCTTTTTCCTCACAACCACAGCCGGCAGAGTGTCGTTGTTGCCTCAGTGGGACGGGGGGAGTTCCTCCTGAACGGGCCAGAATCTTTAGGTAAGAACTGTCAAAATCTTTATGGTACACTCTAAGAAATAAAGGTGCTAACTAGAACCACAAAGGGCTCTTTGGCTTTTCCACACGGGAGAACCCTTTAAGGTTTCTGGTAGAACCATTTCTAAGTGTTTCACATAGAACCCTTTCAGAGAGTTCCAAACCAAACATAAAGGGTTACATGCAGAGCTGTCTGTGAAGAAGAATAAGGGTTCTATGTACCATAATTTAAAAAATGGTTCTCCTTAGACCCCCCTGGGCGGGTTCTAGATAAAACTTTTGGAATATCAAAGGGTTTCTCAGTAGAGCCTTCTGGGTGGTTTCTTGTTAGCACCCAGAAGGAGGAAGATTGTAGATAGAACCCTCAGAAATGGTTATGGATGAAACCATTACAACATAGAAATGTTCCCTATAGAACCTCTCAACGGGGGCTTTGTGGGAAACCTTCAACAGATAACCCTTTGTATTGGCTTCTAGATATGGTTATAAGTTAAACCTTTATAAAAGGTTCTACCAGGAACCAGAAAGAGTTCTCCTATGACAAGAAGCTGTAGAACCCTTTATGGTTCTAGTTAGAACCTTTATTTCTGTGTGTAGAACCCACCCAGGGGGACCTATTATCCATATATTTCATAAGGGTTTCACATATAACCCTCTTGTCTTCTGAGGGTTCTAAGAAGAACCATGTTGTACTCTACTGATGAGGCAAAACATAACTGAATCCCATAGATTGTATATTGTGGTCAACCATCATCCATCCTACCATCCATTGGAACCCGTAGTTTTCCAAAGAACCCTTGGCGAATGATTTCTTTAAAAAAGGGTTCTTCAGAAGGAAATAGTTGTGGGTGGAACATCAGCTCTTCAAGAAGAACCCTTTTGGAACCCTTATTTCTAAACGTGTACATTTTGTTCTACAGGCTGTCGAGCTCAGACGTCTCCATGTGTCGTTACGTGCTTCCTTTCCAGAGCGGCTATACAGTTAATCATCTCATATCACTCCCCCATATATCCATCTACCCAGAGGATATTTGCTTTTCCAAGATATAATTTCTCCATCCTCATCCCTCAGGCATGTTTGTGATGAAGACAGGGATATGCCAGCGCCCTCCCCTGCAGTGGCCTCAGGAGGTGCTGGCAGCCGCCGTATGTTTCCCTTACATCCTAACCCTGCAGCCCCAAATGCTGTCTGTCTACAGCATGGTAGATCAGCAGCGCAAACAAACTGTGAGTCTCAGTGGAGCCAAGGGTCTGCTCTCCACATCAGGTAAATCAGGCAACATCAATCCATCACCTAATCCTGGCAGATTGCAGACCGAACAAACGGCTGTCAAGTTGTGGTTTTGTTTAGAAAGATGTAGCCGTGTCGGTCTCACTTTGCACTGATTCAGTCAATCATTCTGGCACCTACTGTTCCTACACACTGAGTGTCTCTGAAAACCAAAAACAAATCTCCCTTCAGATGGCGTGTTAGTGTTCACAGACAGAGACATTTTCAGCCTGCGTCTGGTGCCATTCGAGGAGCAGATCCAGGCTCTTGTAAGTCATGAGAGAGTCGAGGAGGCCTTACTGCTGCTGGACGGAGTTCAAGACCGTCGTCCGCTTGACTCATACAAGGTGAAGTGTAATTTACAGACACACAGCAGGACGCAACAAGAAATTAATCAGTATGAAAATTTCCTATCATAATTATAGTGTTCAAAATTATAATCATTTGTTAAAATATGCTGAAAAAATCAAAAATGAGACACACACTGAAATCATATCATCAGTTCCTACAATGAAATCATCCAATGGCTTCATGTTCATCATGCAATGTCAGTGTTTTCATTGACGCAAGACTAACCCATGTTGCGTGCCGTGGCTGCATCTGGGAAACTGTTGCCCGGTAATCAAATTAGGCTTAATTGTTTTAGCCTTATTTTGAAGATAACTAATTACATAGACACATTTATAGTATTTCTCCTCTCTCCTTCCCTTCTTTTATCTAATCAGGTAGGGTTAAAAGGACAACCTGTCAAACTGTTCTGCCCTAAAAGACATAATGTGGTAACTACATATTTGGTCAAAACTGAGCTAAGACCAGAATATGACAGAAAATTATTAAAGGAATAGAAATATTTTTGAATGCTGGCAGCTCTATACTTGCTCATGTCAGCATGCTAAAATTCTCACATGACAATAGTAACATGCTGATGTTGAAACAGACATAATATTTATATGTTCACCATCTTAGTTTAGCTTGTTAGCATGGTAACATTTGCTAATTAGCACCAAACATGATGGAAGTGTTGTTGGTTTTACAGGTATAGATCATAAACTAAAGTATTGGAAAAATCAAAATTCTGACCTGATGATTGGGCTGAAAAAAAAAAAAAGTCACAGGATCACCAAAGTCACCAGAATAAATAGTCTAGGAACCATAATTGTAAGTAAAATATATTTAATTTAATTTATTACAGAGGTTCTCAAAGCTTTGACAACTGAGTGCCAATTTAGGGGCCAGCATATGATTGAGGGCTACACAGGAAAACCTATGAACTTGTCATAGGATTTCTGATTGGTCTCATAATGGCGTTTAATATTAAATACTGTAAACACAGATCGCTTTATCTGTTGCCTGAGGTCCGACAAAGTAAGAGTTGATCCATTTTTCCTGAAAGTTATACGAGTTATTCACCGTAATTGCTAACTTTAGCTAACACCAGTGGCGATGACAAAATGTAATACCTGCAAGACTCATGAGGTGCCGCTAGTTGCCATGTAGCTTTTCTACAAGTTGTCATTCCTAACGTTACAGACCTTAAAGTATTGAAATGGACCACGGTGATTAAAATATGTTGGATGCAAGACACCCCGGTTGCTCCCCATTTACTCTGTGGGGTCCTCAGTTCAACTCCAACCTGTGGCCCTTTGCTGCGTGTTGTCCTATCTGTCTCTATGCCTCTTTCCCATCTATCTTCAGCTATCTCTAATTAATGAAGACGAAAAAGCCAAATGTTACACTTTTGTGGCTGCACAAAATGTTTTATGGGGGACGCCATTAGCCTGCAGGCAGCACTTTGAGAACCCGCCTCTAGTCAGTGTTGAGATATTTCACGGAATGAGTGAAAACTAGAAAAAAAAAGTAGAGGATTACTAGAGTCAGTAGGATTAATCCACCTCATGGCAGTCCATTCAGTAGTTGTTGAGTTATTTCAGCCTGGATCAAAGTGGTGGACCACTGACAGACAAACAGGCAGAGATCACAAGTGGGAAATGAACCTGAGGTACAAATAAACACAGGGCTACACTGGATTCAGGAGAACACAGGATAAACATTGAGCTAAGATACAAACAAGGAGTAAGACAAACGGGGGACCAATGAGAGACACTGGAGAGGGCTAAACAACAGAAAACACTGGGAATGAGGGAAAGCCACAGCCGGAACATGACAAGTACTTTTATTTTTTATTTTAGGGGGAATATTCATCATAAAAAAGCATAAAATTCAGGTTTTACAACTTACATAACTGTCACACACTCCAGACTTTAAACCCTTTTTTCTCAACTACACTTTTTCTGCATTGTCTGCTATAATTTCACCGTTTTGTGGTTTCACACAGACCACTGATGTGCAGATTATAGGCGTGTATTACAAGTCTAGCTGGCATCGTAGTGTTAGAATTTAATATTTCATCACTGTAGGACAGATTGAACCAGGATGTTAAGGCGTAGACTGACTGCTTTGTTGTGAGCTGCTATTATAGGTGTATTCCAGTCGAATGAAAGCAACTGAGGACAACAGATGGTGTCTGAGATTTAGTATAATCTGTGCCATATCTCAGGTTACAGGTTAAAGGTGAGGATGTCAGAATTAACACACCGATGAGTCCTTATAATTTGTCTGGTTTTGTGCTGTTTTAATGTCTTAGTGTAGCGTATTGCACTCTAAATTTAGGGATAGTCACACAGTCTTCTGCCTCAGTGCTTTCAGCTGACGTATTGGTGCTTTAAATATGTTCATGCAGTGGGTGCCTGATTTTAAAAGAGCTTTTTTTTTTCACTTGCAGGAGCTGCAGAAGGCCATCACTTGCCTGGCTGGATTTGTTCATTTTTACCAGCAGGGCTTTTCCGAGGCCAGAGATCTATTCATGTGAGAGTAAAACCCCTTTCATGACACTCCGAATTCCAAACATGCTAAATGAATCACAGCAAACTGTGCCGTAGTACGTGAATTTTGTGAAACAGTGGGTCTCTTTTCTGCTGAATTCTACACTTAAGTCTAACACAAATCGATACTCATTACCCACTCCAACAGTAAAGGTGAGCTGGACCCCAGAGAAATCATCCGTCTCTACCCTGACATGCAGCCGTGTCTCAGCGAGGACTTTCAATCGCAGCTTGATCAAGAGAACAAGGCCAGGGATCTCCAGGTGCTCTGGCAGGAGGACAGAGACACATTTCATCATTACCTGGGCTTCCTGGGAGATTTTCTCAGGGCAGTCAGCGGGACGGCGCAAGGCCTGATGTGCAGTAAGGAGGTGGACTGCGCCCTCCTGAGGCTGTACGTAGAACTGCAAGACACTGAAAA
This sequence comes from Lutjanus argentimaculatus, assembly GCA_034769285.1. Taxonomy (NCBI): domain Eukaryota; kingdom Metazoa; phylum Chordata; class Actinopteri; order Lutjaniformes; family Lutjanidae; genus Lutjanus; species Lutjanus argentimaculatus. Next base: position 21,927,339 of record JAWZSL010000003.1, on the reverse strand, counting down.
TCTGCAGCAGCTTGTGGCATTTCACAACGAGTGCGAGCTGGATCACTGTGTTCCTGTTCTGGAGCAACACAACAGGTGAAACTGAAAGATTATTTATGGAGCATGTGATTTGTAATCATACTTACCAAGAGCACAAATATGGTTATTACATCCTGTAAAAAGAGAAATTATTCTTGAGGCTTCAATTTTGAATGTTTGATAACACTTTTCAACCATGTCTACAATGTATTATAATGCTTTATAGATATTTATAATGGTAATTATAATACATTATATACTGTATGTATACGTATAAATACTTACAATGCTTTAAACTGTGCTTACATGAATGTATGTTTATAGTTATAACCACTCATAAATCTTCATAATGCTTTATAACAAAAATCATAGCACATTATAAAGCATTTTATAATGACTTATAAGGTCATGTATCATAATGCCTCATAACTGCTGGTCACTCACTGACATTTTTTTAGTAAGGATCATAGTATATTCTAATTCTCATAGTTGTAATACACTATAACCATTTTATAATGCTTTGTAATTACTCTTATAATGCATTATACTACGCTTATAGCAATAATTACAAGACATTAGTATCTTGTAATGATCAGCAGTGATCATAATACTTCATAATTGCTCATCACTCACTGACATTTTTTTCAATTATTATAGCATATTGTAAATGTCATAGTTGTGATACATTATAACAATTTTGTAACACATTAAAATCACTGATGTTCTGACCATAGATTTAATGATTCTATTTTTTCACTAAAAGGAAATAATGACCACTTATGGTGTCTTATAAGCAGTTTATAATGCAAGAGTAATAATTCTAATCATTTTATAATGTATTATAATCACTGCTATAGTGCATTATAAAATGGTTATAATTATTTAAAATCATAATACGCTATGAACCTATGAAACAACGTCAGTGATTGACCGGCACTTATGAAGTATTACGATACTTGACCTTATGTCATTTAAAATGCTTCATTCTTTGTTATGATTATAGTGATGAAGCATTATGAATATTTGAGTACTTATGACTATAATTATTAATGTTAGGAAATTACAAACACATTCTAAGCATTAATATGCATTATAAGGCATTACAGACATGGACATCATAGAATGTATAAGACATGTTGTCTAATTTACACAATTTCTGATTTTCTGTTTGCTCTCTTTATATTTTCAGATTTTTTGCATTAGGTTCCCTCTATCAAAGTCATGGAAATCAAATTGATGCAATTAAGGTATAATTTCCCCCAAATCCACGCATTTTCTACATAAATTCCACGTATGGTACAAGATGTGAAGGCTGTTCTCTTCTTCCAGACTTGGGTGAAAATTGCAGATGGCGTCCACACAGACCTGTCCTTGCACAGATGTATATGGACACATAGTGAGGACTCTCAGTCAGCTGCGAGACAGAGATGCTGTCTGGAAATTTGCTGACTGGACTCTGCAAAGAAGCCAGGAGGTGCCTCTTTTCATTTTTCAGGCTGTCAACTTAACTGCAGAGGGCAGACTTGCACAATACAACTGTGTGTTACAGATATAAACACACAGCCAAATGCCACCCACCATATTAACTAAATTGCTTTACTTACTGGTAATTAAAAGGGCAATAACAGTTTCCCTTTGTTTGAAAAAGATAGGTGTACAGATTTTCAGCAGGCGTCCACCAGATGACCGACTGGAGACACAGGAATCCTCTTTCTCTTGGAGAAGTACCCGTTGGCCTTGCTTTTGTATCTTGAGTTTTTAATCCATGATTTGAACAGTGAGGTGGGTACAGCAGCAGCTACCTAATCTAATATCCTGACTCCTTTATTAAATGCACCAAGACATGATTTGTGTAATCTGCCCCCAGGAGGAGAGACATCACAGCCGTCTGGCCCTGGCATATGTTACTCAGGCTCTGCAAGAGGAAGAGAGAGGCAGATTTGAAGAGGACCAGAGGGAAGTTGCAGCAGCAGCTATGGGAATCCAGATTCTATGACGTCTCTGCTGTGTACGGTGCGTGGATGTCCTGTGAGAAATTAAATTATTGCTTATTGCATACATACATTTGTATCATACTGGATGCATGAGTGTCCGAGACCTTTACAACAAAAATATGATCAAAACTTTCCAGAAAAACCTGTTGTATACAATCTGAGACATGTCTTCTGTCCTCTGGTGGATTATTAGTGCACTGCAGGCAGCAGGCAGCCTGTGAGGGCAAAATCCAACATGGCTGCCTTCATGAAGTAACTCGGACATTTTTTGCAGAATAACATTCATAAAGTTATTAATATTTTAATATGAATATTTAATAAATGAAAACGATCTATAATTACATAATATTTTGTACATGATTTGATAGTAAAATGTGTGTATCAAATGAGCTACTTCAGGTATAAAACATAATTTTTTCTGCAAATCCATCAATAATTATTCTATTGAATTTCATGATGCATTATGCCAATCACAAGCACAAACACATGAAATATAATCTTAAAATCAATTTAGAGTGTAAATTAAGGTATTTATATGCAACCTGCAAGTGAGCACTTGCTAATAGTTGTCTTTTTAACTGACTTTGTAAAACAGTTTCTTGGCCATCATAATCTGTATGTTATTTTGACCAATTCAGATTATACTGACCAAGCTATTTTTGCTGACCACGAGGCAAAATAAAAAGATTCCTGTTAGAAAAAAAACAAAAACAACAACAACTGAAATGTGCCAACTTTTCTAAAAGCAATGAGTACTAATTTTTTTTTTCCCACAATAAAAAATATTCAGAAGCATTTTTTTCATTGCCTGACATTTCAAATATGATACAAATAAGTCAAATAAGGTTGGGGGAGGACCTTTGTCAAAAGGTCCAGTTTTCTGGCAATTATGTGTCAGGCTTTAAGTTTTGTTTTATTTCCATCACAGAGAGAGTCAAATCAACATGCCTGCACACAGAGAAAGCCATTCTTCTCAGTCAGATCGGTGAACACTCTCAGGCCCTGCAGGTGCTTGTTCACCAGGAGCAAGACCCTCAGGCTGCAGAAGCCTTCTGCTGCAGGGCTGCCCAGGGCAGAGACTCACAGTTCAGGCAGACCCTGCTGCTCACCCTGCTCCAAATCTACCTGCGCTCAGAGGATCTCACCAGCGCTGCTGTGAATCTGCTCAATAACAACCCTCAGGTCTTTGTGGGTGAGAGGGTCATCCAGCTCCTGCCAGACTCCTGGTCTGTTCAACTGGTCTCTGAGTTTTTTATTGGATCCCTCAGAGAGACCTTGCACCAGAGGCGGATGGCACGGCTGCAGAAGGCACTGGGCCAGGCGGAGCTCATGCGACATAAGGTCATTTGGGTGAGTTTAACAACATATTTTGCATTTTTATAGTGCTCCAGTGAACATTGTGTGTATTTTTGTTTACTTTTTTTACGAACCTTGTTGCCTTCTCACTCTCTCCTTGGCAGATGCAAGCCTCAAAAACAAAGCTCAGACTGGACAAGGAGCAGAAGTGTAAGGTTTGCCAGAGAGACTTCGCCGAGCCACAGTTTGCCTGTAGTCTCCATGGTGAGCTGATGCACACAAGCTGCACTGGCTTTATATCATCATGAAGACACAGCTGGACCCGCAGATATAAAACACTAGATGTGACACTACATGATGACTTGCAAGGAACCATATGGCAGCTACCATACCTGGGTCCAGTTTTACTATTGCCCTAACTGACCCTTCTAAAGTGCCACCCGGTTTTGCTCTGTGCTCCAATAACAGTTGTGCGAGCTTGGTACCCAGTGGAACCTCACCTTTCTCCTTTCCCATTTGCTGTGCTCAGATATGCTACAGGATGTCCTAGACTTGTCTATGTTGAAAAGAAAACCTAAGTTTGAAGATGGTTAAAAGATGTTGCTGGGGGACCTGTAAAAGTAACATAGTCACATCTAAATCAGTTAATGTTAGCAAAACAATATTTAACTAGCTAGCCAATCCCTATCAGTTTTAGATATCAAGTTAAATAGAATAAAATGGAGCCTGGCAAGATGGATTCTCACATGATCCTGTGATCTCCTGTTGTCACATCTTAAGTTAACTAATGTTGCAAAATGCTGGCTAACTTGCTTGCTAATCTACATCAGTCGTTAGATAGCTTGATAACTAGTCAACTAATCTACATCAGTCTTAGGTATCTAGTTAGCCAGCGTTTTGCTAACATTAACTAACTTAACATGTGTAGCTGAGGAAACAGGAGAGGACACAGCTGAGGTTCCACCAGGTACCAAGTTCGCTAAACTGTTATTGGAGCATGGCGCAAAAAGTGGGTGGGACTTAGGAGGAAGAAAGAGGCTTATTGTCTTAATAATCTACATATTTTTCTACAAATACAAGTTTTTATTCAGAGTAACCAGTGTAAAACAAATGTGCCTGTCTAGAATGAACCAAAAGCAAAAAGAAGACAAGAAGAGAATATTTTTTCTTTATCTATAGCCAGACCAATCTAGTGTCTGTTTATGCAAATATATGAGAATTACATTAATTTCTAGCTGGACAAATGTCTGCTCCATACCCAATAATTTTTCTAGATTAGATTACGTGTCATCTAGGAAAAACTCTATACAAGGATTCAATTCATGGACGCTGGACCAGACAATTTCCTTAATTAGAAAAAGAAAATACATTGTGTAAATAACTGGTTTCAAAATGCAAAAGAGCAAGCTGTGCACTTTTTAAGGGTGGTACAGAATGTCTGAGCCATTTCCTACAGACACTGCAGACAGCAATAGCTATAAAGTGAATTGTGTAGGACACTCAGGGACATATATTCACTGATCAGACAGTGGTGTTTTACATGGAAACCACCTGTGGTCACCCTGATGACCAGAGGGAATTTGACCATCCTCCAGCGCTGTATATATGCATCCCCGCCATCCTGGTTTCCACTGACTGTGTATATTTGTCTGCATAGAGCTGGAAATAGAAAGTCAACAGCGGAGAGGCTGCACGTGAGAGACTTTTTTCATTCAGCTTGTGCATTAATATACATTTATGACCAGGGAAAAAAAATCACAATTACAGGTTTAAAAATGGAAAGCAAACAGGTCAAGGAAGTGCACGGTTTGGGGTCATTTCTGATCATTTACAAGCGACCAAAAAGACATGTCTGTGCTGTGTATGGAATATGAAATCAGAGGGAATTTTTATCATCCCAACATGACAGACATGTATTCTAAATAATAATACACAAACTCCACTGTGTCCTCATGTACAGTATGGAAATCTTGTAAATAAACTTGAACACATATCATTAAGTTAAACGACGCTCCAGATGTATTTGTCTATTTTTGTTGTAATTTAGTCATTAAGGCTAACCCTAACTGAGCGTATTTCTTCATCCCGATGCATTTTGGGACAGGAGTTAAGGAGACGCCTAAGAGGAGTTCTTGGCCTGGGGTGAGTGACTAATTGCAGTGTAGATAAATGGTGAATTATGAGCATGTTGGAGGGGATTATGTCTGTGTGATGCCTTTGCCAAGATCTCTTCAGTTTTTCTCTCCTAATGAGTTTTTTTCTGGGAGTTCTTCATTGTTCTCATTTGAGTGTCTGAGAGTTCATGTAATGTTTCATACTGTGGGTGTTATGAACTAGGATTAAGGGCTACAGGAGAAGAATAGACTTGATTTACAGGAGTAAAATTGAGCATCCAAAAACGAGTACAGCAGACCAAACAGTCAGTTAAAGCCAAAGACTGTATATTAAATAGGCTAAAATCATATTTAATATACAGCCTGTGGTTTTTGAGTGGTTTCCTGCTGCCCCCCTCGTCTCCAGACTTGAGGAAAAGTAAAAGTAGAAGTACTGGTTCAACCTCTTTATTCAAGTGAAAATGATAAAGTACAAGTTCTGAAATGTGCTCAAAGTATAAAAGTACAAAGTCGCCCTCTGACGGACATTTCTGCCTTGTTGCGTCATTTTCATCTTGTTATGACTTTTACAATGTTTTTATTTTGCTACATCTTTTTTCTCTCGTTACGTCTTTTATTTCATTTTTGTCTTGCTACATTGTTTCCATCTTGTTATGTCTTTTGCAGCGTCTTTGTTGCTGCATCTTTTATGCCTTTTTCATCTTGTTACATCTTTTTCAATGTTTTTCAGTCCTGATTTTGGGAAGTTGCTGTGCAAAGATGCAAAATTAAAATAATCAGTAATTCCCTCAAATGCATTAAAACTAAAGTAAGAAGCCTGTTTTAAGGGTAGGGAATTGAAAGTACAGATATTTCTGAAGTTGCTCAGCTGTTTATAACTGTCAGTTGTCTGTCAATGTAAAGTTCAGCCCGTTATCCTGAAAACAAAACCCCATTGCTACGAACATAAACACTGGAGTTTGAGTTCAGTGACTGCCTGACTCATTGCCTGTCAGACTCCGCTAAAATATTGCTCAGTTTTAACTGTTCTAAACATCCACTCCTAAAACATTATTCATCATTTCTTACAACTCATAAATAGACTCTATACTCATTCTGCCAAACTTCAGCATTAATCTGAACTCTATTTAACATGAAATGGTAAAACAATAACTCAACTTACAGACTGGAATAAAAATTTCAACACTGCAGCTGTGGTGTTGTTGTCAGAGAAGCCAGTATTTCAACTTAGCATGTTTCCTTAATCTCTGATGACATATCATGACCATGTTACGATTTATTACAATAAATATATGACAGATCTCTCCTTTAAGCTTTGACTTGAAATTTGAGTGTATAAATTCAACCTCTGACTCATAAATAAACTGATTCATATCCCAGAAAACCCAAGAAAACCACATTCCTGGCTCCTCTCTTTTATGTGGTTGCAGGAAAATTGCCACCTCCATATCAACTCCTTGTAATTTTGATCATCTTAATGCATTGAACTTTAATCTACTGTTCAGCCATGGTAAGCACTCCTGCATAAAGTGCTGATAGGTATCAGTGCAGAGAAAAACACAAAGCATGCGGAGAGGCCTCTCACAGTTTATATGAACTGGCTGCGAGGGCTGCTGCTCTGTGAATGGCTGAGCACTGGGCCGTGCCTGATGACCAGTGACCACTGGGTGGACCCGAAGTCGGGATCGTGTCCACTCCTTTTCCTTGTCACGGACATCCTCTGGGAGTAATAATGTTGTTTTGTACACCTGTGGTTACTCTGTATGGAGTCACAGAAGTGCCATAAAAAAGAATAAATCTGTAAGAGAAAAGGAAATAAATGTGGAAATATAAAGGTGAAAAATAAAAGAATAAATAACTGTGAAAATATAAAGACAAATAACAAAATATACAAGAATAATTATAAGCATTTATATTTATTTTCACATTTAAACTCTGACTCTGACCAGCTGCACACATTAGACAACTTAACAACTGCTGCTGATAGAAAAAGCTCAAGATGTATTTTTATGATCTTGGTTTTAATTCATTTTATCTTTTTACAGTTAAACTTTTTGCATGACTGCAAGACTGTTTTTATTGTTTGTATTACTATATACATTACTATATTAATTAAATATATGATATATATCAATAGATATTTTATATATAATACACACATATAATTATAATAATAATAATATAATATAATAATAATAATAATAATAATATTATATATTATTATATATTATTATTATTTATTAATAATATTAATATATTATTATTATCATTATTATATTATTATTTCATATCAATTAAAATCGTTAATGAACTCTGCCAGGATTCATATTTAGAAATACCAGGAACAATATAAGATCTAAAAATAGGAGAATTTTTTATTTTATATTTTGTTGTTCCTCTTTATATTTCCACATTAATTTTCTCATCCTTTTACAGATTTTTTTTTTTTTTTTTATTTTAACAGATTTCTATTTATTTATTTGTTTATGGCACTCCTGAGACTCCATAATGCTGTGCCTCAAAAATGTTTTTTTCTCATCTTTGATGTTGACCAACAGTCATAAGTAGCCAGAAAGTAAAAATATACAGACACGAGCACAAGTGCACCTTCTTCTACCTAAATTAAGGCCCAGAGCACCTGTTTGGAGCATTTCAAGATTTTTTTTAAACTCTTCTTATCTGATACATTTAGATACCCCTCTCACTGTATATAAAAAGTCAATATCTGTAGTTCACGTGACTTCCCTCTTGCAATGTGAGTTCAGTGCATGAGTGGGCGGGGGCTCTGGATGACTGCAGGCTGCCGGCCAGATGGACATTTTACACATGAGGGGAGTGGATTGGATGCAGAAAGGAACAGTTATGGAGGAAAGTACGGTGGGGTATCCAGACGTTGGTCTCATATTATAAATATCCACGCTGCCACAGGCTCAGTGCAAGGAGGGAAAACAAGAACATTTTCTTCTTGTGCTTTTCTAAATTTAAAAAGAAATCTTGGCTCTCTGGACTATAGGGTGTGATTGTTTACATGTTACATACAGCAGTTTTGTTTTGTATTGAGGAAGAATGTAATATGAGATGCATGAGACTTTTTTTTTTGCATAAAAGTTGTTTTAAATGGTTCATTTTAATGTCAATTTCATTAACAAGTCTCATAACTTTTCTTAATTTTATAGGAATTGTTTCTAAATAATTTTGAACTGATGACTTGTTTCAGTGACAGACTAATAAGTGAAGGATAATGTACAGTGAGCAGTTCATTATTGTGAAATAAACCCCCTCAGGATGAGTCAAGACCCCGATGTGACCTGTATCACTCTGTTGGAGTTTATTTCACAATAATGACCTGCTCACTGTACAATATCCCACAAATATTGATTTAAAAGTGATTTGATTGCTCCTCCTGCATCCACAGCAACAGTCTGTTCTCCATAGCAACTATCTGTTATACACAGCAAGAATGCTGTAATTGACCAATCAGAATAAAGTATTTAACAAAGCCATGCAATAATCATCATTAATAAATGGTAAATTTGATGGTTAATTAAGCTAGTTAAGTTATTTTACTGTTAACAATGAAATGATGATTTACTAGACTGTATACTGTACTTGGCTTCTAATACTATATATAGAGTAAGAATGGGTTAGGTTATCATTATCATTAGTTTGTGTAATTTGCAATAAAAATTGTCCAATAGCTGACTGGAGGCAATAACATTCATATTACATAAACTATTTTATTGTTGTGCACATAACAAAAAAAAGAAAACAACTAGTAAACATTATTAATTATTTCACCGTTTGTTAAAAGTGACAGTTTACCAGTTATTAATGATGGTTCTTTTAAAGTGTAATAAAGTCTGCTACAGAAAATGATGCATTACTTCTGTTTTGGATCTCAGAGACCTCAGCTGTGAAACATGTTTAAATACAATTAATTTTCACATGCTCTGTATCTGTGTGCTCGGTGCTCACAGTGTTTTTAAGCAGTGTTAGCCCTCCCAAAGCCCAAATAACTCTCTGTGGATTTCTGTTATTGGAGTTTTTTAATAGTCTGTTTACAAGAGGTCTAAAAGGGGGATTAAGCCTCTCTGGACTCTAATAGACCTTACATAACGTCACTGTGAAGAATGGCATACTGTATAATTCATTATAGTCTGGGAAGCACTTTTAATTTGTACATCAATATCGTTTAACGACAAACATATGAATAAAATATGACATGTTTCCTTATGTGGTGTAATAATTGTGCTTTATGTTCATTTCTGCATTTTGTTACCTTCATTTAAAGGATAAGTTCGTTTTTTTGACACCTGGACCTTATTGTTAGGATTAAATATGCTCGTAGACTCACCCAGACAATTTTGGTGGAGCTCGGAGCCGTTTTCGAGCAATTTAGATCCAGCCGACGGCGTTTTTTCTCATGCCATAGTAGCGGACGGGGCCAGAAATCGAAGCCCCTAAATTAGACATTATCTGCTGCGAAACTCATGCAATGTCCACAACAACACCACCAGTTAGCCCCCATTCGTGGACGTGCAGTGGTTGCTCGTTCTCTGGCCAGCTGTTCGGCTCTTTCCCTCTGCATCCTCCTTTCAAATAGCTTCTCGTCGGTGTATTCTGGCTCAAAACGATATGGGCATCCATTATACTCAAAGTCGTCGTCAGACACTTCTACATCGGATAAATATTCCGCCATGCTGCACAGAAATAGCCGTGTTGCCGTGTAGCCTAGCAACAACAGCGTCTCTACTCAGCTGCAGTCCTGCGGCGCACGTCTATGACGTCACCAAAAGTTACCCATCCTTGTAAAGCCCCGAATGACCATAACAACGAAGTTGAGCTGACATGGTGATAACACTGGCCATTCATTTATAAAATGTAGGTGAAATGAGCGAGTTTCGCAGCAGATAAAGTCTAATTTAGGGGCTTCGATTTCTGGCCCCGTCCGCTACTATGACATGAGAAAAAACGCCGTCAGCTGGATCTAAATTGCTCGAAAACGGCTCCGAGCTCCACCAAAATTGTCTGGGTGAGTCTACGAGCGTATTTAATCATAACAATAAGGTCCAGGTGTCAAAAAACCGAACTTAACCTTTAATGTGCAGGCTCAGACTGTGGGAAAGGGAAAGTGTTCCTGTCAAATACTTCATATTTAACTCCTTTAGGTCAATTAATTTTTTAAGCTAATGATGATGATATACTCCACACTTTGGCACCAACTTTAAAAAATACATTATGGACCAGTACTGCCTTAGGATTATGATTTTTGCAGCAGGTACCTCACTAAATAAAGACTATTGGAAAACTGAATACACAATGCTTCTCTGTGCATCATACATCATATTTATAGTCAAAGCCACAAATTACTGTATCATGTCCCCTATGACGCATTTTTCAGTCTCTTAGTGGTTGCCGAGAGACAAGGAGATTCTTAATTTGGTAGCAATAATGGTAAGGTAGCAGAAAACCTAAACGATTGAACTTTAATTCCCTCCTTCCCCAGCAAAACTAATTCCACAGATATAGCAGAACAAGTGTGGGAATAAATAGATGAGGAGGATGATCAAAACGTATCTTTTTTTAACTCCTAAAGCAACGCTCTCATTTTCATGGCTTGCTACCTTGGGGTTTGGCAGAACGCCACTGGGAGAAATGTGTAGGGTGGCCGACTGGCGACAAAGAGGGCAGAGACAGTGACCACAGACACCCACCCTGCCCTGCTGTACGGAGCCACGGGTTATATACATACATATATATACACATACTGCATGGTATAGACAGTCAAACCATGTCGACAAGGCCATTGTTCACTTGTCTGCCTCTTTCTGCGCTGAAACTATCATACATGTGTGTATGTATATTTTAATTTGCACATAACTACCACTTTTATTTTCTTTCCCCGTATCTATATTTTAATTTCAGAGTTGCCTTGTGACATTATTGCATTAAATGACACTTGCATATAACTCTCATGTGTGCCTTGATATGGCTTTTTACAGTTAAGAATGTTAATTGTATGATCGGTTGTGCATGCATGTTTAATGGCCGATTTCAAGTCATACGCTTTATTTTCCATTCCACAAACCAAGATATTTAAAGCTTTGTTTATGTATATACACCTTATTCTTTGCCCCGCAATACCTTATGTGAATTATGGGGCGCAATTTCGAGAAAATAAATGATGTGGGAACTGTAATAATTTAAAGGCAAAGTTCAACACAGACACAGAAACACTGTTGTTAGCTTTCTTGTATAGTGGTAAGGGGAGTGCCGGGACAAATGAATGGAGGGGATGGTTGCAACACAGACTTCTTCTATTGTAACTTGGAGTGCAGGAATATGCTGTAAAATTTCACAAAATCAGCTTCCATAGCTAAAAATCAGCTCTGATCAGTTTTGTTAAAGTAGAAAATAGATTTTTTTTAACTTGGACAGCAAGGAAAAAGATAAACAAAATGGAAATATTTACTGTTTTTAAGGTAATGTTTATTGGTTGAAGGTTGTAATTGTAGGATTATGACATGGTGTTACTTTTGTCACACTTAAAATATGTATTTATTTTATTATTGTGTATTTATTTATCCACACAGGCTGTTTTATGTTCCTACAGGTGATTACGCTCTAACAACTGCGACATTTAACTTTTATATCAGAGTATGGTCATTTGCTTGGAGAACTAACAAAGGAATTAATGAGTGTTGTATACCAGAAATATTAAGCACTTACTTGGTTTGTGGTCGATTTGTCCAACTGTTACTTTCGTCCCCACAGAGAGGGGTAAAAATAACAACGTGCAGTGTCAGTTCCCAGCCTGATTCTGTCATTGTGAGTCATTATTCCAAAATTTTGAAAAAAAAAAACAGTTGATATTGGTAGAGACTTACATTGTTCACAATGAAGTATGCTTACTCTCTCAGCAAAGAGAGAAATAAAAAACATATCCTGCCTTTCCCTAGATAATATGTTTGTACAGTAAATTTGAAGTCACCCCCATCAGCCAGCTAACTTAACTTAGTGTAAGTTCTTGAAACAGGGGGAAACAGGTAGCCCCGCTCTGTCCAAAGGTAACAAAATCCACCTCCCTCCACCTAAAGCTCACTAATTGACATATTAACAAGTAACAATGAACACATTTTCTCACATACTGGACCTTTAAACACGATCATGTGATCAGACTTCTTTCCCCTCTACTGGAGAGGAGTGGGAGAGCAAACGTAAGAAGTGGCCTTGGATAGGGTTAACAAAAAAAAAGTTAAACATTAGGTTCAGCCTCAGCTCCACCTCGGTATTTTCATACAGTCCCAGGACAGGACAGTGGTTCTCAAACTGTGGGGCAGGCATCACTGGGGGGGGGCGTAGAGCCACTGCAGGTGGGGCCTGGATGACCGGAGGAAAAATATGGAGTGAAAGTTAAATGAACGTGATTTATGTAGGGAAGATAAACAACCAACAGTTTGCTTAAGCTATTGTGCTGACCTTTATTTCACAAAAATTCAACTTGGATCCTTTTTTTAGTTTCTTCCCCACTTACTGTTAAAGTTTCATTTTAAAAAAGTGAACTTTTTTCAGTTTCTGAAGAAGGGCATGCCAGAAAAAGTTTGAGAATGACTGTCTTAGGTGATTCTCAAAGCTTTCATTTTTGCACTAAACTTGCCAGAAAGGTCAAACACAGCTTCAGATACACAGAAACTAAGCTGAGGTCAGCCATAAATAGACATATTCCTAAACCGCTTAAGTGGCACTCACTTAATGATCTGTACTGTGAACAACTAATGACTCAATTTTGGATGAAGAATGAGAGTTCATTTTTGGAAAGTAGTTTTGGCAGCTTCATGTGTTTACGCTGTTCTTTTCTGATAAGTGAGTTTCAGGTGGAGAGTTAAGTGCTCGGCCCAAGGGTCTCGCTGTGGTCGTCCACCTGCGTTTTTTTTTTTTTTTCAATCTGGAGGCTTGTGCCTTGTTTCCAGGTCCAGCAACTTTCATCTCTGGGCCATTTGGTTTCTGGGAACAGAAACAAGCAGACCTGCTGAGTAATCTAAAAGTTGGGTGGAAAGTGCAATATGGCAGTGTAACTGTTTTGTTGTTCCACACCCATTCATACAAATAAAGTTGTTTATCCATATGGCGAATAGTTTTTAATAAGACAACATGCCAGAAAACAACCAGGATCTTATCACCTTTCATTAAGAGTTAATGTCACACTGTTCATACAAGTCAATTAATCTTATTTACAAATCCAGTGCTAAAAAGGTTGGGATGTTGAGTAAAACATAATCAAAAGCAGAACGCAATGATTTGCGACTTGTATTCAATTGAATATAGTACAAAGAACAAGATATTTAAAGTTCAAACTGATAAACTTAAGTTGTTTTTTTTTATAGATATACGCTCATTCTGAATTTGATGCCTGCTCACATTTCAATTGGGACAGGGGCAACAAAAGACTGGGAAACTGTGAAATGCTTTAAAAAAACCCCTGTTTGGAACATTTTAAAGGTAAACAGGTTAATTGATAACAGGTGATAACAGGTTGTTCTGTATTCTTATTCCTATATTGTTCAAATCACTTCAATGCACTTCACTGTATTTTACGTCAACAGCTGAATGACAGTATTTTGTTGGTTGTGTAGGTTTCATACAGTAGCACTGTAAAATAAATTACAGTGACATTTTCACAACAGTATAATACTATACTTCATTATACAGAATGCCAAAAAAACTACTGTTGTTAGTTTTACGGTAATTTTACTGTGGCATGAAATACAGCAACTACTAGATAATTGTTGCCAGTAAGTTACTGTTAATTTGACAGTAAACATTTTACAGTGTAAGCATATAAGTCAGTGAATCTTATTTAGGCCTAATTTAGATTTCTACTCCTCTACATTTTAATTAAGAGCATCCTGTTGGTGACATTCAAAGAGGGCTGTTCATCAAGCTGCAGGTGATGAATATAGTACCACAAAAATGGCTTCTCTGTCTGTACCATGTGAAACGAACATAATTAAAGCTCTGACAACAGAAGGGACGAGTGCTCTGCACCGCAGGGTCCCCGATAGCGCCTGAGCTTTATCTGTGAGACTGCGCCTCATGCGGTGTTTGACATCACTGATTATAGAGTGAGTGTCACATTAAGTTACTGTTACTGTACCCTGGGAAAGTTGAGAAATGTGGGATCAGGCATAATTAGACATTTAGCGCCAATCCTCCCCACAGATGAACACACCCTTCACCACAACAGATAGGCCAGGGAGTTAAAAGTGTACCAGCGCCCCCTGATATCAACCGCTAGAGTCAAAAAAACACCCTCCTGCTGCTATCTAGGACTGAACTTACTCTCACCCACACAATAAAGGCCCGAGAGGAGCAGGAAACCCAGTACCAACCCAAAAAGGTCTCATTCAATCTTTGAGCTGATGTATCTGCAGCAAGAACCTTGAATAATCTCTATTTTGGAGCAGAGGAATTCTCATGAACTATCATAAACTTATATATAGCAATAAAAGCTCCAATCACAGCTCGGACAAATTAGAGGTATATCATGTTTGAGCATAGAATTACAATTCTATTTCTACAGATCGAACATCTCTGAGAGTATCGTATGAAGGACATTTGAAGGCTTTCATTAAGTCTTTCATGAACCCTAACTACCACCGAGCGCAGAAGAATAGACCGATTCTCAGCTGACGTGAAGCTGCACGACATCTCTGCACTTTGTGGTTTCATGCACCAACACATACCCATACTTGAGGGGTATTTCAGGAGTGCCTGAGCATTACTTTGCATCACAGAAAAATGCAAAAAACAAATCCTAAAGAGTACCAGATGTTCTCTGACCAAAAAGTACACAAGAAAACCTAATATTTATTCATAAATTAAATGAATTTGGGTCATATTTACTTAATTTCTACTCCATTTAGTGTTCATTTGGTCCTGGTTGAGGACAGCACCTAAGTGCATTTACTAAAGAGCATTGGGCACTGTCCCTGTTTTTTTTTTTGTGCAATTGTGTCGTATAATGATATATAAATTACCTTGATTACCTTTCTCTTTATTTCTCATACAGATTACCATCTAATTTCCATTTGCATGTTTATTATATGAATATAAAGTAATGAAACAAACAGCTTCATTGCTGTTTCAAGCGTTGTGTCAGCCTCAGCAGCCTCCTGTGCATATTATTTAACACAATGTTCTTTCTCATTTTAAAAACACTCAAACCAGCCAATAGAAACTGTGAAATTGTCCTCTGGCAGGCTTGCTGCCAGTTGTGGTGCCCTCTCTTTTTGTAAATATGTACTAATTCTGAATTCTCAGCACACCCCTACTCCAAAAAAAGTCGGGACAGGGGGGATGTTTACCACCGTGACACATCACCTTTTCTTTTAACAACACTCAGTAAGTGAGAACTGAAGACGCTAATTGTTGAAGTTTTTAAAATGAAATTCTTTCTCATTCTCGCTTGATGTGCGACTTCGGGTGCTCAACACTCCAGGGTCTCTGTTGTTGTATTTTGTGCTTCATAATACACCACACATTTTTGAGTGAGAGACACGTCTGGACTACAAGGAGGCCAATGTAGTACCTGAACTCTTTTACTACATAGCCACACTGTTTTAACACACACACACGTGTCTTGGCATTGTCTTACTAAAATAAGTGGGGACATCTCTGGATGGCAGCATATGTTGCTCCAAAATTTGAATTGGAGCAACTATGCTTGTGCACAAATGAGCCTTTGGAGGATGCCCCCTTCATACCCAGTCATGATACCATCACCTGTTAATTATCTTACCAGTTTACTTTTTGAATCATCCAAACAGCTTTTTTGAGCATTCCACAATTTTATTATTATTTTACATTAATTTCTAAAGCACAAAGTTTTTTTTGTTTTAATCATTTACTCTCAAACTAATCTCCATGATATCCAGCTTTACCTTCTGACATTTTTGCGGTTGCCCAGCCCCTGTGCTGGGAACCAGTGGACTAATTGTACATAAAGTAGTCAAAAATAGCTCCACCTCAACACTAAAATGCTACTTACAGTATCATAATCTAAATATGTCACATACATATTAGTCACTAGAACTGTGTGTTCTCTTTGCTCCTGCTCTCCGCCTTTTCCCACTCTTTTTCTCTCTCAACCCAACCCGTCATGATGGATGGCAGCCACCCCGGAGCCTGGGTCTGCTCGAGGTTTCTGCCTGCTAAAAGGAAGTTTTTCCTCGCCACTGTTGCCTTAGTGCTTGCTCTTGGTGGGAACTGTTGGGTCTGTTGGGCAAATAATATTACAAAGATTGTGGTCTAGACCTGCACTGTATAAAAAAAGAGCCCTGGGATAACTTCTGTTATGATTTGGGGCTATGTAAATAAAATTGACTTGATTTGACAACTGCTTACCTTTTATTTTTTGCAAATAATAGTACTTTTACTCAAGTGAGGTTTTGACTGCAGGACTTTTATTTATGTTGGGGTATTTTTTCATTATTCATTCATTCATTAGTGGTATTTTTAAGTTAGAGATGCTGTTTGGTCCTGTCTGCCACTGAGACACTGGCTCTATCTGGATTATTTTCTGAATGATGTGTTCAGTCAGCTCTCAGCATATGCTCAAACCCTGTGGGTCCAGATACAGCAGTAAATCAAAGAGCAGTCATCATTGTGGTGACAGCACAGTGAATCACTGCGTCCTAAATAAAGCTCTCCAGCCTTCCATTGTCTAAACACCAAAACCAACTCCGAGCTCTATAACATAACATTGTGTATGCTTAACATGTTGCTTAATGAAGCAACAAAACCATGGCAACAGCCACTATTATATGTATGAGTAAACCAGGGTAAGCTTGTTCTTTAAGCCCATAAAAACCAGGGAAAGTACAGTCACTCTTTGTGCTCCAATCCTGAGGCAAAAGGTGCTTTAAATATTCTTTCAAACCGTTCTCTTCATGCACAATGAAACTTTAGTGAATGTTGTAGTATCAAATACATTATCTTTACACAACAGTTAGTTCAGACCAAGTAATGTGATTGGAAAGGAGACGTTGCATGATGCTAAAAACAGCACTGCACTTTTAACTACACAAATCACTCATCTTTACAGGTGCTGTAAAATCTGTTACCTTAATATTACATTAATGTTAAACAGGTAGAGAGAGCATCTTGTACAGTAATAATTCAGGCTTATTACTGTGAGATTACTTACTTTTTAATCTGGTGAAGCATTTTAAACAGCTTTTGACCTGTTAATCAGGGAAAATACCTTACATGCAATGCTTGCATTCATACCATGGTTAAGAAGTTATTTGCATAACCATATACATGGCCTGTACAGATCAACTATACATTACATACATTATATAGATCAGAGCGCTTCGTGAACGGATTTCATGATCAGCAGATGGATTTATTGGCATTTTAGCTTTTGAAATCTAAAATTACATATCACAAACAAACCACACCAGAGTTTGCTTGGAAGTGGACCGAGAACCACCTTTTCAAGCGGTATTGGTTCAGTTCTTTGGTCTCAAAAATATAAACACGGACATTCGGTCCCTTAAGAAGACTGAGCTAAATACAGTCGAGGCCAGTTTTATGGATCCATCCAGACAAATGAAGCTATAGGGAAAGTTCAGTCAGAAAAAATATACTTTCGCATGTTCTGTAGGTCTGTAATTTATTCTTCTTACAATCCTGCCTTTCATTCCTCTCACGCATCCTCACTCTTACTGTCATCATTGTCTGGGGCTGTCAATTGTATTATCAGCTGTTCAATCAGCTGGTATGTCTGTCTGCCTTTAGTCCTGCCTGCTGCTGGTATGTGCACCCCTCTACCACCCCATTACCGCCACGTCTTTGCAGACTCGGCTTCATCATTTCCGTCCCATCAGCCACCATCACCACCGGTTTCTGGACTGCACGGGAGGATTTACCTTGGCACCCCTTGATTACAAAATCTCCCTGTAGAGTCATAGACTTTCTGTCCAGACTAATCATCACATATCATTTGTTTAATAAAAATTCATCCTCTTGTGTCTCTTGACTGAACTAAAGCAGAGCTCTACTGCTGTAACAAAGTAGCTAACAAACTAACATTAGTGTGCAGCAACAATCCAGTCCCAGTCCAGTTTGTGCTGGGGGAGCCAATTAAACGAGTAAATTTAAAAAATCATAATCTGTCGTCAATTATTACTGATAACTAATAAATGGTGCTTGTAGAAGTGTTGCCTAAAAGCAATATCGCACTTGTTATATCTTACATTGTTTTTGTCTTGTTACACCTCCAATGTTGTTCTTGTCTTGTTGGATACACCAAGAAGTTGTCTTTTCTGTGTTATTGTCCCGTCCATTTAGCTTGAGATCAGTCTTGATGTTGGGAAGGCAGCACTCAGTGATTTGAAATAATAATAACCAATCATTCCCCATAAATGAATTAAAACTAAAGTAACAAGCCTGTTTTGAAAATGTAGGGAGGAGAAAGTTGTGTTAAAATGTAAGAAGTAAAAGTAAAAAGTTCATACTCAAATATAGCACAGATACCTGGAAAATCTACTTAACTGCGGTAATGATGTTTGCACTTCCTTACTTCCCATCTCTGAATATTGCTTTATTATCCGTCTATATTCAGGTCATCTAAAATTCCTTTTTATAGCAGGATGTCTGTTTCTATTATTTTTGTGCATATTTGTACAAAACTTGTTGGACTTGAATATTATTTGAATGAGGGTTATGTGTTGGGCCCTTACATGGATAATTTAAGCCAAACTGTTTCTAAAAAGAGATGAAAATAAATAACTTTTTTCATTAAAAGCACGAATGAAAAATGCATGGTGCATGATAAATAAACTGATTAATTTTCTGTGAAGTCGGTGGTTTGAGAGGCTGAAAAATACCCTCCAGCTGCCTGTTTGACAAACTGTGTGTCTGTGCACCTCTGTGCGACTGCACATACCAGACTTTTTTCTTATCCTCAGGTGATTACTGACATTTACAGTTTATTGCTGCATTTCATCACGGGGGCAGAAAGCTTAAACCGTCTGGAGGAGCTCACCTCAGCTCTCCTGCTCTCTGTGCAGACTGGAGCAGAAGACTGATTTGCACGAACTGAAGCTTATGCTAAGCTCTCTCAGTTGGCAACTGATGTCAAACTGGGACAGACTGACAGACTGGAGAGACTGGGCAGCTTTTTGCTCCGAAAAAAGCTCCCAGGCTCATAATGTCAGGTTTTGGCACATTTCCGACCTTTAATTTGGAGAGGGTGTTTCGCAGTCACGAAACCTTGGAGAGATAATAGCGAGTGAAAGTATAGCTTACAGTAGCTGCATGTGTACAGGCGTGGAATATAATTAGTTTAATTTCAATGAAGCAAACCACTTGTCTGTGAGGTGTAGAGGGGATCAAACTCTGCAATAAACAGAGGGGCTTCACACTGTGTGCATAAGTGAAAGTGAAGGGCTTTGAATTAAGAATGAAAACAGTGCAAACTAATCTCATTTAGGTTTTAAATCTCTTATTTCAGATCTGTTAGGAAAACTATGCAATTTACACTGACTTAACAACACAGGAGAGGACAACCTCTGTCATTAGAAATGCAATGTGATACCTGACTACAAACATTTTCCATCTGTGTGAAATCCCTCATTAAGTGTGACCTGAAGTTTAGGTCAACCTTAAATTCTACTTCAGCTTTGGTTCAAAATACATTTAATGTTGATACACTCTGTATAACTTCAAAGAAAACTCCTCTGTTGTGTATGTTTTCAGGAAGATTACTCACTCTGAGAAGGGCTCCCTACCTTGCTGTGGCTTCGAGCCTTTATTATTCAGCCTGTCATCAATAACAGAATAACGAAACCAAAAATTAACATGTGATATTCACTTGGAGGCACTCACAATACTGAGTCATATTTGTTGTAACCCAAATACAAATGACAAATGTTTGTTAAGTATCATTAGAGCTGCTATAATCAATAATTTTAGCCATGCTGGTAGCATTGTTCTACGGCAATCTGTCAGTCTGTCGGTTGGTCCAACAATTGGATCCAGGCTGAAATACCCACAACTAATCCATCTGCCTTTAATGGCTTTTCCTCTAAAAGTGAAAGTGAAATGTCCATCCATCCATCCATTGTCCATAACTGCTTATCCTGACGGGTCACGGGAGGGCTGGAGCCTCTCCCAGCTGACGTTGCGCACAAGGTGGGGTACACACGAGTTACAGACGTTGATGTTTCCCTCATGATAATTTATAATAACCTAAATGCCCAATCTGCAAGATTTAGCAGAATATGGAAGAATTTGAATATGATAATTATAAGTATACTTTCATAAGTGATCACCTGCAAGAATGAGCCTTTTATATCTACAGGCGGCACGGTAGCCCAGAATGGACAAACCAAACATTGGCTCTAGAGAGTCTTTCACCTTTTTTGCAGCCAATAGGTTTTCCTACATGCTTGGAAGGGGAGAGTGAGATGAGATGTTCACAATCTGCATGCTCCCTGACACGGCACACCTCAGTGGCTTCATATTTATCAAACCTGGTGCTGCAGGGATTTTATGAACTGCAGAGAAGCTTTTCATACAGCATACAGCTGCTGCGGACAGATGTAAGAGTCACATAATTCATTCATAGATTAATGCAGACTGATTAACTGACTTTCCTGCTTTAACCATCACACTAATTTCAGATGCACCCAAAGTCATTTTGCTCTGGAACCAGGCTTGCCAGGCTGAAATAATTGTTCCTGACTTATCATTTAAATTTAAATAATATAATTTTATATATTCTATTTTTATTTAACCTGCTGAAAATGCTTGTGGTGCATGCAAAAGTGCATACAAGTGCTGCGCAGTACATAGAGTGGGTTTTATTTTCTGTGGTTTTATTGTGACACACCTGACTCATGATACTCTGCAGTTCCACACAGCTACACAGAGCATTTTAGTATCTTATTGTTTAGTTTTATAGTTATAGTCCACTACTTCACTCTCACAGCTGTCATTAACATTGTTGGTGCCGACATGGAGCGTAGCTCTGATAAACCCACAGACAGACAAGGTGGCAACTAGCTGGTGGATAAGGTGGAGCATTTCCCTCCCTCAAGGATTAGAAAAAAGAAGAGCAACTATTGGACTGATATTCATCATTGTGGCCAGAAACACAACTCTAAATAAAAGCTAATGACTCTGTATCTGGTGGGTGTGTAAAAAGGCAACAAATTTGGTAACACGATTTCCCACTTTAGCCTCCTGAAGCAATGCAAACTGCTACCCACCTTCCCGCATTTATTTTTATTAAAAACAAAAACTTCTGCCATCAAAATAAATTAAGACAAATCATTAGTTGGAAAAAATACAGATGGCTTTGAATAAAAAATAATATTTTTTATTCACTCCCGCAACCAAAGTGGTTACAGCCTCCTGGAAATGGCTGGTCTGGCTCAGTGAACAAGATGCACACAGCAGCTCCGTCTCTTACTGAGGCCTGTTTCCATCTTGGAAAACATGTTTGATCAAATGTTCTGTCCCTTTATTAGACAGCCACTTGAGAGAGCTGCTGCCATTTAAATGCTACTGCTGCAGGAGTTTCCAGACGCAGTCTGAGTCCACCTGTCTGTCTGGCATAAGCTGGGATTCAAGCAGCGGCTACAACCACAGTTTTATTCAACCGCGAGCTGTTGCGATCTGACCAGAATGTGACTAGACCAATGTAAACACTGCAGCAGAAAAAAGTGCACCAGTATTAGTGCTCTAACTCTCTCTTCCTTCACCACAGGACCTCAAACTTCCACATTTGGAGATTTTGTTTGAAATACAGGACTGTAAATAGCTGAGAAAAACACCAAATGGAAGCTCTTCAAAGTCTCATATGTGCAGAATTAGGAGTTCACCTTGTGCCATCCAGACTCGACTGTCCAGTAGCGTCAACTCTGTCACCAGAGGGGAAGACATATACTTACAGGCTTCAGCTGTGCCTTAAAAGCAGAGCCCATACCCTTGGAAAAATGGTATTTACAGTAGCTGCATTATCCAGGAAAAAGGAGATTTGGTACAGGAATTATGGAAGAGATTAACAGAGGCTCTTTGTCGGGAAAGAAGGTCAGAAACCCAAAATAGTCATCAGGCCTGTCCTAGAAAGATCTTCCAGCAAGCTGTCATTGCAGTTAAACCTATATACATGCTGCAATTGAGGGAGAGAACTCTGGGAAGTGACATTATAATTATTATGTTAGGAGGAAGGGAAAGTTTTACATGTGGATCAGTCTGGTTAACAGGTCTACAGCCGTGGTCACTTAAGACAGCTGCAGTGTGCCGAAATTACAGAGCACAATGACTCACACTCCTTCTGTGTTTAAGACCATTTGGCTCTGCTCGGAACGGGACAGTAAAACAGGCTCTCCACAGAGAAACTGTTGCCTCATCAAAATAACAAACTCTTTGTTCTGCTCTGCAACATAATGGCCCTGCAGACCACCTGGAAGAATTTATTATTTTTGTCATGTGGATCATCTGTTAGACTGGGTTACACCAATATAATTTAATTTTAGATTAGTTCTAACCAGAGTTTAGCAAAAGGTTTAAAATTAGTAAACCCAAATTTAACATTGAGCACAAACTAACTTCAGTTAAGTAAATCCAAGGTTAGTGACTTACACCAGAATTAAATCAATTTTAAGATGCTTCCTCGCCCAAATTAAAAAAATAAAATAAATAAAATAAAATAAATAAAATAAAATACATTTAAAAACACTGAGTTCTGCTAGCTAAATGTTACCTTATTTGCTAGCAAGCTAAAATGTTAACAAAACACTACAATGATTGCTGGCTACCTAAAAAAAATTTTAAACAAGAACATTGTCTTGTTCGCTCGCTAGCTGAAAAGTGAAAAATGTTACACCGTTTGCCGGCTAGCTAAATAGTTAACAAAACATACATAGTTTGCTAGATAGCTAAAAGGTTAAAAAGAAAAGAAAAAAAAAACTTGTATTATTTGCTAGCTAGCTAAGATTTTTAATAAAATGTTACATTGTATGGCAGCTTGCTAAAAAAAAAAAAGTTAGTTAGCCTAGTTTGCCAAAGAAGCTCTAATTTAAAGAAAGAAGACACGCTTCATAAAACTCAGTTGGTTTGAGTCTGTCCCTTAACTTTCTTCAAGGAACTTGATTTGTCTCAATTTGACTCAAAAAGGCAGCTATTTTAGAAGTTACTGTAAACCTCTTCAAGTGTAAATTTAAAGTTAATAGTGGGTAACACTTTAAACTGGAGAACAAAATTAAGGTGCAACAGAATTAAATTTAATTTTGGTTTAGAGTACAAACTAATCTGAGGTTTAAAGAGAGGTTTAAAGAGTTTTAATCAGGTGTAAAAGTTAATCCTTGCTGGTGCATCCCAGCCCTAAGAGAAACGTTTCATTATGAAGTCATATTAATTATTTAGACCCCCCAAGAAGCTGCTCTGATTTTTATTTATAAAACTACATTTCCGTAGATTTCATCTATGTAATGCAGCTGACAGGCATACATCATTTAACAAAACTCAGCCAGGATTCAGCCCATTAGACGCCTCAGCCGTAACCTTTCCACCAAAAAAAAGCCTTTTATGAACAAGTGCATGTAAATGTTAAAAGCTTGAGGATTACAAATGTGCATGTTTCTGGTACATCATCCCGAAGTTACCTGCTAAAAACAGAGTGCGAGTTTAACAGCTCATTTCATATAAATGCAGGTCTAATAGCTCCTTTGAAGGTGTGCTCAAGCATGATGTTTCTTTGTGAAATCACTTGTAATTTCACAGCATCCTGCAGAGCTGCAAACACAAAAGTTCATTCATTGTATTCCTGCTACATTTCTGAGTAAATGTCCACTAAACGCGACACGGCCATATTTAGCCAGTGAGCTTTTTTTTTTTTTTCACACTTTGAGTTCAGATTTGTTTTGTCTAAATGTCAGGGCCAGTCTCAGATGACCAGTGGTCAGACATGTTTAATGATCTACGGTTTCCCTTGTGGTGAGTGTTCAAAAGATACACTGAAGGCAAGAAATACCCTGGACCCACGCTGTGTCAGACAGCTTGACGTTTCCGCAATCACAGGACACGTGAGGCTCTGGACAAACTCACAACACAAGTGTTTTTGCATTCAGGATCCACCTTTGGCGAGTCTCTTCAAAATATCCTGCAAATATGAAGTCTGGTCCTCTGAAACCTTTAAACAAACACAGCGTGAAGCCAGCTACCAACATGCAAACCATATGGAATGAGACTTCACTTTGTGTGTTTTCATCCAGATTTATTCTGGGATGTTCTTGTGTCTGTGGATTACCAATAACAAACTCCGAAACATCTGCAGTGAGTCACAGTCTGAACGATTGTGGGGATGTTTTTTTTTCTTAATTTCTTCAGATAGGAGGCAGTTGAGCGCTTGTGTGTATTGTGTCTACACGTGTTTTTGGCAAAACACGTGTAGACAGTGTTACATTCTTGGTCACATCTGACTTCAGTTGACAAACCAACTGCATATTTAACATTTTTAAATTACTTGATCTGTAGAGAGGACACCATGTGTGACTTGTTAATGGTGTTATTGATGTTTCAAGTGCAGTTCAATAAAGTAACTTCAATTTGCCTTACATAAGAACCAGACTGGCAAGTAGGTAGGCCAAGCACTTGATGTAACTTGGAACCAAAGAGGCACACTAACTCGTGGGAACCGGAGCGATGAGGCCATTACTGAATAAGACTTTAACAGGTGGTTTCAATGAGTGTTTGTTTGTATGCTTCTGTACACTGCTGAAGCCTCGGACTGATTCAGATAGATCATTTTGCACAACTTAAAACCTAAAGGACAAAAATAAGGACACATGTATTAAACATCCCTTGTGGAGCTTATGACCACTGTGGAGCCTTGTTTTTTACATGCAAGTCCCTGTTTTTGTTCTTGTACATACTTGTATGGTTTCACGCTATTCTGCTGAGCAACAGGTGGCAATAATGTGCCAAGAAATGCAAGAACAAAGGCATAGAAGAAGAAAGCACCTGGTAAGGGAACATGAATGTGAACAATACAGGTTTTACACTTTTAAGAAAAATGACCTTTGCAGATATTTTATGAGAGAGGACATTCACTCAACAAATTTGTTAGACTTTAAACGTGCAATCGCTGATTTTGTTTTGGCTAGTTGGGGGCAGCAGAAACAAGTTGTGGAACACAACACTCGGATAACATCACCTCTTGAGCGAATATGACAAAGTTTTTGACCGAGTTTTTTAACTAGTTATAAAACAGTCTTGATCTATTACTGATGCCTCTGTATGACCTACGTAAGCAAACAAGACTTCTGCGAGAAGATCAGCTATTTCTACATGGTTATTCTTAATGGCTGCTCCTTGACACAATCCTGTGTCTGCATTTTTCCAGGCAAAAGAAGAAGCAGAAGAAGTTTTAGATAATTTTATTTTTGATACCATATGTTGTGGTTATTGCAGCAGAAACAGTACCACTTTTGTCCACAGGGGCATCCAAAATAAACAAGTAGTTTTAAGTAAAAATAGTTATTATTACAGTATAAAAATACTCTGTTACAAGTAAAAGTCCTGCATCCAAACCTTTAACCAAATGTAACATCTCTACATTAAAATGTCTAAGAACAACTACACCTATATTATATAGTCGTGCACATCTATTATTCCAACCACGTTCATGACAGGGAAAAGTGAAAAACAGCTCTTGCCCTCCCTCATTACAACCACTGAGATGCCCTGGAGCAGCTCAGTATCCAGCAGATAAGACTGTGGTTGTACCGGGCAGCTTCCAGGTGTGAATGTGTGTCTAACTGTGTGAGTGTGATCAAGGCGTTCTTGAAAAAGAGAGCATTGTTCTCAGAGATAGATAACTTTTCAGTTGGTCGCTTGTTTCTAAAAACTCTTGGGAAATGTGGGCTTAATGTGAAACAAACATGAAATAGCATGAATTAAACTTAAATACATTACCACACATGTGAACATGATTTCTGAATCACATCACTTGCACTTTTCATCAGCAGTGGTGGCTGTTCAGTGATGAAGACTACAGCTCCCATGAACCCATGCTTCTTCAAGATGTCATCAAACTATGTGTTTAAGTAAAAGTATGCAAATATTGATAAAATGTAAAAAGTACTTAGAAATATCAAAATTAAAAGCACTTGTGCAGAGTGGACCCTGTTACTGTGTTATTTTATATTAGTAATGTTTTACCTCTGATACATTTAAGGAGCGCTGGTCGTAAAAGAACTCTTTATGCATTCTTCTTTTACTGTGTTGTTAATGGAGACTGAACAGGATGATATTGTTTGTGTACATTATGTAATGCGGAATGACTCCCATGTAGACTCAGTGAGGGCCACTGTTTCTGGCCCCGGTCAGAGTATCAGCCCACACAGTGTCCATCAGCCAGCAAAACAAACTTCCAAACCGCACACCGGATCGAGACTTTGACCCGAGCATTGTTCTGGACATACTGTCCTGTACATTAAACTCCAGCTTGCTTCTCGTGGTCGCGTCTCTATATACAAACACCGTGGAGCGCAGATATGTGAATTGTGTGGGCACTAAGTAACACTTTAGCTCGTGCTCTTATTTTGAGACAGACTTGGCTGGGAACAAATATAGCGTACAGAGGCAACACTTGTCTCTTGTCTTGTCTCTCCGCAAGTCATTATGGTGCAGTGCTAACTATCTCCTGCAGAAAGAGAGGTGACACTGTGCTGTGTAAACATTGTTTCTTGGTGGTTGTTCTGCATTTCAGGCACAGAAAGTGTCATTCCCACCCACACATTCCTACTGCCGCGTGTGTGCTTAAGTCAAATGTAATTACACTCTGAGAAATAAAGGTGATAACTACAACCATAAAGGGTTATTTAGCTTGTCCCCTAAGGGAGAACCCTTTTTGGTTCCCCTTAGAACCTTTTATAAAGCTCCTGCTTGAAACAGCTTCAGAGAGTTCTACCAAGAGCCCAGTATAAAGGGATATACCTAGAATCATTTGTAAATGGTTTCACCCAGACCTTCATATGAGAGATTCTACAAAGAACCCCTCTATTGTGTAATGGTTCCACCCAGAACGCTCTCTGGAGGTTATATCCAGAACCTTTCCACCTTCTAAGACTACCAACAAGAACCTGCTCAGGGGGAATCTTTTACATTCCAAGGGTTTTAACTAGAACACCTTCAGGGGGCTCTACGGAGAACTTTTAAATATTCCAAGGATTTTATCTAGAGCGCACCAAGAGATTCTACCAAGAACCTGTTTATATTCCAAAGATTTTGTGTAGAACACATCCAGGGGTGCTACAGAGAAACTTTTATATTCCAAGGGTTCAATCAAAGAAAACAAAGAACAAAGAACAAAGAACCTCTGTGTATTCCAAGGCTTTTAGCTAGAACACACTCAGGAGGTTCTACAGAGAAAAAATTTTCTATATTCCAAGGGTTCAATCAAAAACCCACAATATGGGTTCTACGAAGAACCTCTGTGTATTCCAAGGCTTTTAGGTAGAACACACTCAGGAGGTTCTACAGAGAAAAAAAATTCTATATTCCAAGGGTTCAATCAAGAACCCAAGACAGGGGTTCTATGAAGAACCTCTCTGTATTCCAAGGGTTTAATGAGGAGGTTCCACAGAGAACATTTTTATATTCCAAGGGTTTAATTGAGAACACACTGAGGAGGTTCTACAGAGAACATTTTTATATTACAGCGGGGGTTTTTGGGACACACTCAAAGGTTTCTGCAGAAAACCTTTTCATATTCTAAGGATTCTATCAAGAACCTACCAAGGGGTTCTACCAAGAATCCTTTTATATTCCAAAGGTTTTATCTAGAGGCCACTGAGGGGGTCTTCCCAAGAACCTTTTTATAGTCGACGGGTTTTATCTTGAACCTACCAGGGGGTTCTAAAGAGAACCCTTTTTTATTATGGTACAAAAAACCTTGACGATCCCCTGATAAAAGACTTTTTCAAGGATTTCAACAATATTTGAAGAACTCTTTCTTCATTCTTCTTAATGGAACCCTTAGTCTGACAAAGAACTCTTCACAAACCCTTTCTTCAAAAAAAAAAAAAAGGGTTTTTCAGAAGCAAATGGTTCTGGGTAGAACATCAGCCCTCCAGGAAGAACCCTTTTGGAACCCTTTTTTTCTGAGAGTGTATGAACTGACAAGTCAAATATAAATCCACCTCTGCTCTGATGCAGTTTACTCTGGGCGTTTTCATCCTCCTGTCTGTCACAAAGACAGGACTCCACACTTCTTTCTTTTTTTTTTTCTGGCATTTGTTGTGAAACGCCTGACGCTGCCTGATACAGACAGTGGAACCTGGAATTTTCGCAGGCTTGATGTTGTGGATTAGTCATTATCCTTAAATACAGGACTGCACCACCTACACTTAAGCGCTGAAAATCCCATTAAGACGCTTTTATTTAACTTTGATATCTTTAAATGATCCCACAATAAGCAGATGCTTCTAGCAGTCTGTCTTCTGTTTGACTGGGAATTTTTCTAACTCTGAAGACAAGACAAGATGATCCAGAGAACAGTGGAAAGTTATAATACAAGCAAGGATTGTTTTCCTGCTGGAGTACACAACAAGAATGAAAACAGTATCTGTATATGTTGCTCTGAACTTTTTACCTTTGGAGTAAATTGTGTGCACAAGTACTGTTTTTCAGCACCCCATAAACTGTCTGGCTGAGTGCTTCTAGTTAAATTAGTTTTTGGCTGCTGCAACTCCGAAACTCTGATTTCCTCAGAACAGCAGCTGAGTCAGACCTTTCCAGGAATAAACTTGGAGCAAATTGAGCTATGGAAACAATCACATCACACAGTCAAGATAAAGCGGCACTTGGTTCACTTGCTTGACTGGCAATAAGCAAGTTTTCGCCTTCAGAAGTGTCTGTGACAGCAGACACATCCGGCAGACAAGTGATAACATCACAAGTAGCCTATGGGCGCAAATTTCCAAATATTTCTAACTTAAAGGGTAACTTCTGTTTTTTTTTTTTCAATCTAGACCCCATTTCCCCATGTTTTTGTAACTAAGTGACTACTGGGGACAGCAATTTTTGAAGTGAGTGCCAGCAGAAGTGAAACTAAGCTAACGTAATCCCTCCGGGCCACTGGGCACCGTCAAAGTATGTCCCCTAGATACACTTTAGTTTGCCACTAACACGCTAACGCTGTTGTTCTAAGTGTCTAATATGGTGGAGCCAACGTATGTCACATAAATATACTGTATAATGCTTTCATATTCTATCACAAATGACGCCATGAACGTTCTGTGACCTTATGAAGTTACTGACTTCACAGGCTGTGATGCAACATATTCCTAAGAAGATCAAAACAATGGAGTATATGGGGACAGGTTAATCAGAAATGACCACTCGAGGAAACATCTGTGTTGAAACAAGGACACACACACACATACATGCATACGCACATGCACAGATGAGACTTTAAAAAGCAGGTTGGGTTGTGCATCATTGCTCCATCTTTCTATTTGTCAAATAAACTGCTCCTTCTTGTGCTCTAAGTTCCTGTCTCTGTCTCACCTCTGCATCGGCTGTCAATTGCCACCACATAATTGGCATCACGAAAAAGGACTTCGGTTGGAAAACCAGACGTCGGCTCGCTGCACCTGCACGGAGCAAATTGGCTGAAACAAAACAAGGTATGAGATCTTCACCTCTTTAATGTACAGTTCGCCTTGTCCTCAGTGTAGTAAGTAACATCTACATTTCTCCAAAAAGAACCTTGAAATTATCTGCAGACTGATAAGGAGACAAAAAGGAACTTGTGCATTTGAGTAATTGCATGAGACTAAAAAATGGTTAACTTTTAGTTGGAGTCATGGAGCCTCCAAGTGCATGACTCTTAGGACAGAGTCCGAGGAACAGTGCCTCCAAGCATATAGGACAGGCCTAGAAGTGAAGTAAAGAGACGAGCAACTCCCAGCCTGAGGGTTTCTTTAAGTCTGCCCAAGAGGGGTCCTGCAAGAATAAGCAAAGGACTGCAGAAAGAGTGAGCTTAAGATGTTTGTGAATGTAACTCATTCGCTTAAATTAAGTCTAATGACCCGCTAGTCAGCTCTTCTATGAGCTCAGAAAGGCTACTAAAGGGTAGAAATGCTTATCTTAAGTTTTATATGTGATGCAATTCACTAGATAGGGAATGACGCACCAAACAAACGCAGGATAAAAATGCAACAAAGCAGTTTCCCCATGCAATGTTAGGGTATGGAGTCTGAAAATACTTGTAGTCCCTATGAGAGATTGCGTTAAATAATCATGATACTATTAATGTTATAGCTATAATGCCTGAATCGTTTGAAGAGAGAAGAGAAGCAAAATATGCTGGTTGACCAAGTCGACAAGCAGGCACAATATAGAAGCAACTGGTCTACACATACTACAAAATGCTAGAAAAGTAAGACGTAGTGTAAAAAAGTTAAATAGTGGGAACAAAACTTTGAGTTGTCAACAGCAGTGTATGACACGATTACAAGCACTCAATAAAGTCACACTAACAAAAGTAAAAGTCAGCAAAATAAAGTAAAAGTCTGTCTCAGCTGCCACCACACTGACAACATTAAAGGAGTCTTAAAGAGACAGCCCTTTTTTTTAAAAGAGTAGGATACATTTTGTTTAACCAGAAGACAGCTGTTTTATTGATCAAACCAAAGCCACCAGACTCCCTTTGCCAAATTGTAACATCTGTACATTGTCATCTTCATTCAAGCTCGACAGAAACAGAATAAAATTTACCAGAAACATCTGGCACTGACCCTGGTTTGGTCAAAGTAAAGCCTTTATTCCAGTGGTTCACAAACTTTTTCTCAGATGTCCCCCTTCAGAAGCTGAAAAAAGTCCACCCCTCACACACACACACATTTATTATCAGTTATTAATAATGTTGTTGCACTCAATTCATGAATTTTTAATCTTTTTCAATTTCACAATGCGTACCATAGAGGGTTAGACACTAAAACATGGGAAAATCAGGTCTAGGTTTATAAAATAGCAAAGTTACCCTTCAATCACAGTGTAAATTTTATGACTTTACTCAATTAAAAACCTTCGCTGTGTCTGGATGTTTGTCAACCTCAGGAAAACTTGCACGGAAACACTCTGCTCCACATTCACACAGCTACATGCATTCACACCTGGGAGTTGCTGAAGGACATCCAACTGTTGCTTTCTCATCCATCCCCCGCATTTTCCTGCCATCCTGGGGTTCCAAACTGGTTACCTCCCAGACATTAGCCCTCATCTCTTAGGCTACCACCGCCATTTTTCAGTTACTTTTACACTTCCGGCTCCATTTGGGTCCATGTTTGTTTTCAGGGCCCTGTAATTTCCCCACCAATCACTCACAAGGGCCCCCGTCAAGTCTGCCATTCATAAAGTTTAAAGTAGCTCTTAGTGGTCCGTGGAGTTTATTGAAACATTAAATTTGTACCCCAGCCGTGATGGTGTATCTTTAGCCGCTGCTTAAAACTCACGTGCTCGGTCGGGTCCCCTTACATCAACCGCCAATTATGTTCTCCTCTTGGGTGTGGGTTGAGCCTCGGTCAGCATGGCAAAGAAACCAGAAACATCAATTCCTGGGCAGTGGAGCGAACAAAAACAGACAAAATGCGAAAACCTTCCTTCCAAACACTGTTATCATTGTAGAGTACAAGCAAAAACATCACTAACATTGCCAGTAACACTGTCCAGAAGTGCTCCCCGGAGAATTTAGTGAAATCCACGGGGTGTTTTTAGATATGGCTAACAGCCTGAACACAAAGTGAGACCTTTGTGTGTGCCAGCAAATGTCCTCTGCAGAGGGGTCAGTCAAAGAAATTTTGCCCCGTCATGGCTTCCCATGAAATTTTTTTTTTTTTTATTCTTTCTTTTCAATCTGTTTTGGCAGAATAAAAAATGCACTGGGTTATCCAAACAGGTGGTGGAAGAAGTCCTTCACCTAAAACAAAAGTTGCAGTATTTAAATCTGTGTTGGGAAGCTACTTTGAAAGCAACCCATGACTTAACGCTGGCAGAAGCTGAACGATAGCAAAGTTACAAAGGATATATCTAGTTTGGAAAACTAAAGCTATTTACAAAAAGTGCATAAAACCACTATTAAAAAAATGATCAAACTGACAATGTATCCTAAATGTGATGCATAAAAAGTTCAAAACAAAAGTGCCCATTTGTTCACAGGTCAATCATAAATAAAAAATAACTAAATAAAGAACACAATTTTCATGGGAAAGTGCAAAGATTGTAAGCTTTGGTTCTGTATAATGCCCATTAGTCAGAGAAGAAATGGTAAAATAAAAAATAAAAAATCATTCCATTCCTTTTATGGACAGAAATTGTTTGTAGTTTCAGAAGTTAACCACACAAAAACTGGCAAACAAGTAATTTTGAATCAACATAACACATAACACAAATATGAATGTTGTTGAACTGAATGTTTTCTGGGCAGGATACATGTTCCAACCGATTTTAGCGCAACTCGGTGAAACCTACCCCAGGAGCTGCTCTTTAAGGGGTGCTATCAACCCATTTTGCCATGCCCATGAGCAACACCCATATCAGCCAAATGTGATTCATTTGGCAAAAAAAAGAAAAAAATCCTCACATTACAATAAGGCAAACATCAGTCAGAATCATGCATTCTAAACTTATATGTAACATTTCCACATTAAAAAGTACATATCTTGTTGAGTTGTGTACATTATCTCATTGTTCAAACAGAGTAATCCATCATTTATTGAACGTAATGGTGCGTTTCCAACAAGCCACTGTAACCAAGCTGAGAGTGAGGAAGGAAGTTGGTGAACGCAACTAAACATAATGTGTCATGTCAGATAGAGTTCATCAACAGCAAAGACAGCAACTCCCATGATCCCGCGCTACCTCACGATGTCATTAAACTGTCTTTTGTTATTGTTAAATGAGAGAGACCCCTATGACAGAATGTACATATTGTGTGTTTAAGTAAATATGCATCAAAATATACTGAAAGTACCAAAAGTAAAAGTGCTCATTATGCAGAATAACCAATTTTAGAAAAATATACAGTATATTATATCTTTGGATTATAACTGATGCATCAGTGTGGAACTAATGTTTTTCTGCTGGGTATCTTAATCAATAATAGTACATCATCATTTATTAGTTGATTTTATTTTGTATTAATAATCTAAATCAGAAACTAACTAGTGGCTAAAGCTGTCAGGTAAATGTAGTGGGTTAAAAACTAAAATATTTTCCCTCTGACTTGTAGTGGAGTAGAGGTAAGTATCTCAAAAGATACTTAAGGGCTACATATGGGTGCATTTGTGAAATGGTTTGTGTGGTGTAATTGACTTTCTGACTTTGTTTAGTTTTTTTTTGTTTGTTTGTTTGTTTGTTTTTATTTATTTATTTATTTATTTTTTGTCTTTGGTTCTGTTTTCTTTTGGGACATGTATGTCTGAACAAGTTAACATGTAATTAGACATGTGTAAGTCATATGATTGTATGTAAAATGGCTGAAAAGACATAATGACAAGAAAAAGTAATCCGTAAATAAGAGTGTGCAGCTTTCATGCGCTCTCAGTGAGTTTGGGTGTGTCATGTTCATAACTATTTTCTTATTCCTGTAAATTCAGTAAAAGTGTTGTAGGCCGTATATCAAGTATATGAAGAGACAAGAAACTGAAAGCATGTGCGTCTTTTACAGTGAGGGTCTCTCAACAATATAAGAGCAAAGTGACGTCACCGCCTCCAGTTTGGAGGCTGTTAACCTAATTCCTAATGGTTATTACGATGAGGCCTGCCGACCACATCAAGCTGCTGCGGTGCTGTAATGAGCCGAGCAGAGAGAGAGAGAGCTCTGCCGTGCACTTTCACAGCCTTCAATCCTGCCGCTATAGGCACAAGGACATGGAGTCCTTCACAAATGACTCCAGTGGCGTGTTTAGAAAACAAAAAGTATGCTGCAAGGTTATAAACAACATCCAAATTACACTGTTAATTCAAGTCTTCCTCAAGCCAAAGTACACTCTGGTTCCAAGGCTCAGCTTGAATGTGTCTGCTCCTCGCTGGCTCACATGCAGATGCAGGTTGTTGTGACTTTTTTTATGCATGAAGAGATGAATCATTGTTCTCAGAACATCTGACTAAAAACAGAGAATGTCTTTTGCAGTGGTTTAGCTGCAGAATGTTTGAAAAACATAAATAAACTGAAATCATCTGAACCTATAAACATATAAAGTTCTAACTCCACCCTCTCTTGCTCTGTCATTTCATCTAAACTTTACTAAATCTGGAATAGCTGGGCCTCCTCTTGGGGCACGAGCATAAAGAGATTTTAAATAATACAGTAAAGACTATAAAATATCTAAACTGATGGCACTTGGAACACATACTGTGCCTGTCACCAGTAATTGAGAACTTAAGCCGCTGAACACTTGAATAAACATTATTTGCTTGGATGCCCATTTCTACCAATGTGATGGAAAAAAAGATCCTGTAAGTCATTATAATGAGAAACTGTCTCGAAAAAATGACTTAATATCTCAAAATATTGTTAGTATCTCAATATAACGAGTGAATATCTCATAATAATGAGTTAATATCTCATAATAATGACTTAATATTTCAAAATAATGACTTAATATTCCCTTAAAAGCTAAAACACAACACACTCATTCTGTTTCCCATGTTTAATAACTCATTAGTAGTCTCTGATCACTGCACCTGCTTCTGAATTTCCATCCTCAGGAACACTGTTGATCTATATACTGTATTTAATGTGGTGTTTTAATTTTGTATGAGATTGTTTTCTTGTTCTAGATGTATCTGTGCTTCATTGTGTTGTATCGACTGTCCTCCTGTTGCTGCGTCTTGGCCAGGTCGTCATTGAATGTTGTAAATGAGAAATGGTTCTCAGTTGACTTATCTGGTAAATAAAGGTAAAATAAAGAAAAAATAAATAAAATCACAGACTTAATATCTTAAAAATAATGATTTAATGTATCAAAATTATAAGTTAGTATCTTAAAGGATCAATATGTAGCAATTGCATGTGCAAAACTTAGTACTTAGGTCCAAAAAGCGGGTTGAAGCCAAAGACTATATTAAATAGATTGAAATCCCATTAAATATCCGATCTTTAGTTGGTGTGAGTTGTTTTCCTGCTCCCTCTCCTCCCCAGATTCATCAAAAGCTCTGCAGCCTGCAGGAACAGTTCAACACTGTAATATGACAATAATGACAACAAATCCTACACCTACTGCTACAAGATTATTAATGATTTTTTACGTCTCATAAACAGACACTAACTCATTAGGTGAACATTCAGCATTAATTTGAACTCTAAGTAACATGAAACTGAAATTTTCATAGGACACCACAGCTGCAGCGTTGATGTGAAAGTATTTCAGTTTAACATATTTCCTTAATCTTTGATGACATATCATGGTCTTTTTATGATATATTACTGATTTCTCCTTTAGAGTAATATCTCAAAATTATGTACAAACCTTCTCAAAATAGTAGCTTAATATCTCAAGTTTCACGTGATAATGACTCACAGGATCTTATTTTTTTACTCAGCTGACGTGTGCTTTCAAAATGAAAAATATGACTTGCATTTATGATACTGGCACAAAAGTGATCCTTCTCTTGTTTGAGTTGCACGTGTACATGTGACATTTTATCATCACAGAGCCTCAGGTAGACAGTCTGCAGCTTTACTGCCAGCCGTCTCTTCTGTCTTGGTTATGAACAGAATTTCAAACATTTGGAAATGGAGATCACAAATTAGATTATGTTTTATTTGACAGGAAAGCAAACTTAAACAATGCTTGCCAAACATGATTAAGTGCTAGAAGCCTGTCAAGGTAGCACTTTGGAAAATTGCAGATAATTTGGTTTAATTTACAGAAAAAAAAAAGTTCAAACAAGTTCCATGTTGTAGAATCTTTAATTATACACTCGGTGAAAGACGGCTGTCACACTCTCACGTGTTGTTATAGACGCCTCATATAGAAAACGTGGTGAAGCCTTCAATCAGGCAACTCATCATCTTTTCTGCAAATATAGCCTCCACATGTTGTCAGCAGTATGTATGTGCATTATAAGAACACAGGAACCATAAATGGGCTCATGTTCAAGACGACTCTGGGACGGTACCCTACACAACGTTTATGGCTACTCGTGTGCTTGAGAACATGTGATTATTTGGGTGTATGCATTTCCTATGTGGCCGGGCTGAAATTGAGAAATTACAGTTGGAGGAGCTCAAAGTAAGCAAGGCAAGGTGGAGGGTGAGGGTGCGGGAGGATAATACAGGAGGATAGAGCTGATTAAGGAAATACAACATCACGACAGAAAGCAGCTCTAATTGTAGGAATAGGCCTGAAGTCTCTGATGATGTATATGCACCGAGGGGACCAAAAATAACAAGTGACCACAGGGGCATGGCCCGTTCTCTGCAGCAGCACCTCCTCGCTTTTCATGCAGAGGTGCTGTGCAACAGTAAAACCTGCCCTCTGGTGTGCAAACATCAGTACTGCACATGAGGGCTGTCGCACACTGGGCTGCATTCACAGGGCTGCACAGAAACAAGCTCAAATGTCTTTTCCAGTGGCTCCTTATTTAGTTTTATTAGCTGTTTTGAGGGTGAAACACTTACAAAAATACACAAGTTAAGAAAAAGTGTTCATCCTGAAATAGAGGCTGAAATCAAGAGCACTTTGTCCTCAACAAGCCAGAATGACAAGC
The DNA here is from genome assembly GCA_034769285.1 of Lutjanus argentimaculatus. Taxonomy (NCBI): domain Eukaryota; kingdom Metazoa; phylum Chordata; class Actinopteri; order Lutjaniformes; family Lutjanidae; genus Lutjanus; species Lutjanus argentimaculatus. Next base: position 21,890,123 of record JAWZSL010000003.1, on the reverse strand, counting down.
TGCTAAATAATACCCCGGAAATCAACAAAACTAAATGTGAATTCCTTAAATGAAGGCATTACATCAGGATAAACATGCTTCCAATCTAACTAAAATCGGCCGTGTCTTTTAATCCACGACACTGTGGACAACCTTTCCCCACCATTTCTCTTGTTTACCTTATCATGGCCAAGGTGGAGGTGCCCAGACGGTCAGGAAAGGTAAGGGCAAGCCTCTGCCAGACGGCCGGCTGGACAAGATGTAAATTTGCAGATGAGTCCCGTACTGTACATCCTCAATGCATGCTTTGTGAAGCTGCACAGGTGCCACTACAAATCTGGTGTTTTTTTATAGCTCTGTTTTGACTATTTTCAGATGTTGTCATATTTAAACAGGGGGTCTTAAAAATAAACATTCATAAATATAAATATATCTTGAGCATAAAGAAAACCTAAATGCTGCAGAAAAACTCTCTAACTCACTAATTTAACTGAAAATGTAAAGGTGTTACTGGATTAAGTTTGAGTTTGTTTGTATTCTTTGCTTATGCATTCATTTATTTATTTTTTTTTACTTTGAACATGATGATTTTCAAGTTCAGAAGAAGACTGAAATAAGTGATAATCATGTGTCTGGATCCTCAAGACATGGAGGCACCCTGATGTGACATGCCCGCTTTGGGCAGATCTGTCTGCTAATTACAGCCTAGCTCTGAGGAGGGAGGTACTTGCGTGGTGGGGGCTTTTTTCTTTTTTTTTAATGATGCGAGGGGTAGATATGGTATAAATACCCACATCATTGTACTGGAAGGCAGCATATCCTCACTTGTGCTCCTACCCTAAGGATATACAGCAGCACCAGGAGATCACTGGTGCTGAAGAGACTGACTTTCCCCCCCTTGGATGCCGGTATGTGTCTTTTTTTCTTCCCCCTCTAAACAGCTCTATCTTCGGAGGAGTAGTCAGCATCTCTAGGCTGAGTTTAGGCCTTGGGTTGCTCCTATGGCAGGCTGGAGAACGGTGAAGGGAGGCAGATTTTGGCTGGCTTAGAGACTCCTGAGTGACATTCAGTCTCCTGAGGGATCCAGGATGCTCTGACTGAGGGGAAAAATTTAAATTTTCACCCTTTCATTCAAACTTATCCTAACTTATTCACTGTCTGTTGAGTTTCAGTGAAGATGTACAGGCTGCACACTTTGCTGAGAAAGTTTTCAAGTGCTGTAAAATATCTCAAAATCTTGCCGTGTTTGTGCTGACTATCCTTGCTTCCTCCTACAGGTTGGACCCGTTAAGATGGACCTACGAGTAGCAAGCATCCTCCTCCTCATGGTGGCCTCCACTGCCGCCCATGGCAAGGGATACGTGGTGAAGAAGATGGTGAAAGCCGCCCCTCAGTACCAGCCCTACTCTGTGAAGAGCCACGGTAAGAAAACACAGCGTCCTGCTCTCTCTATAAAATCCCTTTTGAGCTTGTTAGCATTTGTCCTGTCTTTGTCTCACAAAAGTTGCCTCTAAAGTCAGATTTTCCTCTCTAAAGACAATCTTGACTCAAGCAACATTTTGTCACAGTCCTGCCTTACCTTGCAATCTTCTGTGAGCATTTTAGCATCTTTATTGTGGCAAATAGGAGCAGCCACATCCAGCTGCAGCTGCAGCTGCACTTTACTTTGAAAACTGAACTCCACCTTGCTCTGCAGCTGCCTTGCGCTCTGATTGGCTGCAAGAGCACACATGCTTCTCCAATCACATCCAGTCCATTTAATCTACAACTTGAGTTCTCATTTACTCAGTGCAGGGATTTGCTTTCACAGTTTTTTGCAGTTTTGACTCAGATCTTTATTTCTTCTTCTTGCATTTAACCAATGCAATCACTTTAGCAACATTTTTCAAATGAGATGATTTTGTGACTTTCTCATTTACCTTTGTTAACTATCTTCTTTGCATGAGCAGGAATTCTGAGGAATCACTCATGTTTTTACTGTTTGTAGCACTCTGATTTACATTATCTAAACATCTAACATTTTGAGGTGCACAATGTTGTAAGACTGCAGTTGATTTAACATATGTTTCTTATTTTTAATCTTTTTTTTTTTTTTTTGCTGTAAATATTTACTTCTCATTTGCTTCACACGCTCTCATGCAAAACAAAAAAAGACCCATATTTCCCCACAAAAACATATTTTGTTACCCTTTAAAAATGTTAATTATGGTGTGTGAATGTTGGCTAAAATGCAATACAAAAAAATATGAAATGTTGCTCTTGCATGAATCAACACACTGCTATTTCTATTTGAGCAAGTAGCTGTTAGTGAATTATTTTTAGTTTGACACTGACAATTACAGTCCAGTCACCCAGCAGTGTGGTTTGTTTGGGTGTGCCCGCTTCACACAGAAGTAGAAACATCTGTTTGGCTTTATCCAAACTCGGCTGCAGTTAGCCTTTTACACTCAAACACATGTGACCACATTAAGGCAGCAGCAAATTAAAAAAAAGAAAGACTCCTTCTCATTTAGACCTATGGTTTGACAAACAAAGTTACAAGAGATATCTCTCTGTAAACTATAAAAATAGTAATTAAATCTAGAATTTAAAACAAATTATAAAATATTTGTATTTAGTTTATACATTTTCTATTTAATAGTTAAACTGAACAAAATAGATATAAAAAAAAAAATATAAAAATATATATTTTTAGAACAAAGCAGAGACATGTGTCTACATTTATTTTGAAGGATTTGAAGAGGGATTTTATAAAATTGCACCAGTGAATCAAAACTACAAGATTGGTCCCTGAGAATAGAACTTGCTCCACTTCCAGGAATCAAATATCATTGAATTAAGACCAAGTTAAACTGCTTTCTACTTCTATGATGAAACATACAAGAGCAATGCATGAGATCAACTTTCTTTAAAGCATGTATGTTGAAATTTGCTATTCATCTCACATTTGATTGTCAAACAACAACATTGTTGGCACTCAACAAAATGCTGCCAAAACTCTTCACACACAATTAGACCCGCAAACGAGCCACTACATCCATATTTCTTGTACATTTTGTCACTTGAATGTTACTCAACACTGTATTCTCAGATATCATTGCATGAATGTGATGCATAGACTGCAGCTACAAGACAGATTTATTCATCATTATACAACAGGGTTGTATAGCAAGATTTAGATATAGTTCCCTCTTTGCTATACTCAGAAACAGCAACATTTAAAATCATATACAGTAGATTGGTTGAAGAGATTCACATTCAATAGTTGAAGAGGTTCACATTTTCAGTTAAATTAAAAAAAAAAATAAACAAGAGGTCTTGGAATTTAATTTTCATATAATTGGTCCAAACTTTAAGTAGTTATTTTAATGTTAGTCCCCCTTCAAATAACACATGACAGGTGTAACTTTTATAGTGACAAACGTGCAAACCACAGTAGATGAGTGCTTCCTGATTGGCTGTTTCCATTATCACCCATTTTTTGTTGCTGTTGTTTGTTTGTTTGTTTGTTTTTATTGGTACTGATTATGTCACTCTTTTCCTCCTCACAGTGGTGTCAGTGGCAGGTGAGCCTGGTCCTCCAGGTGAGCCCGGCCCTGAGGGACCTGCTGGCCCCCCCGGCCCCCCAGGTGAGAGTGCCGAAGGTCTGCCTGGACCCCAAGGACCCCCTGGACCTCCTGGTGCTCCTGGTCGCTCCATTGCTGGCAAGCCTGGATCCCCAGGTGGACCTGGCAAACCCGGCAGTGATGGCGCACCTGGTGAGAGGGGAGACACTGGAGCCCCTGGCTCTCAGGGACCCCGTGGAGCCCCTGGATCTCCTGGAAGCCCCGGCCCCGCCGGCCTCTCCGCCACTGGCAAGCCTGGACCTGCTGGTCTTCCTGGAGCAATGGGACCTAGAGGAGAGCCTGGCCTGAAGGGACATCCAGGTGTACCTGGACTGCCAGGTGCTAAGGGTGATAGAGGGGTGGGAATTCCCGGAGCTCAGGGTGAGACAGGACCTGAAGGACCCATGGGCCCTCCTGGAGCACCAGGTGCAGCTGGAGTTGGAAAGCCTGGAAAGGCCGGTCTTCCCGGTGAGCCAGGAAAGTCAGGTAGCCCAGGTAGGGATGGTGCCACTGGTCCCATGGGACCAATGGGACCCAAGGGACACACTGGAGCCCCAGGTGTAGGTCTTCCAGGTAAACCAGGTGAGAATGGCGCCCCAGGTCTGCCCGGTGCAGTCGGCCCTAAAGGCCACCAGGGACCTGCTGGAGCCTCCGGTGCCCCTGGAGTCCCTGGATACGGAAAGCCAGGTGCTAATGGAGAGAAGGAGAGAGGGGAGCCACAGGTAGCCCAGGTGCCACAGGTCCTAAGGGAGAGCAGGGTCCAACAGGTTATACTGGTGCTACTGGTGCCACTGGCCCCACTGGTCCTGCTGGACCTCAGGGTCTGAGAGGTTTCCCAGGTGAGCCTGGCGCTGTTGGCCCTAAAGGTGACACAGGTGCAACTGGAGCTCAGGGACCTAAGGGAAACAAGGGAGATCAGGGACCTCAGGGATTCGCAGGCAAGCAGGGTTACCCAGGCGCCGCTGGTCCTCCTGGACCCAGAGGAGCCACTGGACCCACAGGTGACAAAGGTAACGTAGGTGCCCCTGGTACCCCAGGTGCCCCTGGTATCCCAGGCCCTGCTGGACCCAAAGGTCACCCTGGCCGTGCAGGTGAGTCTGGTGCTGCTGGTGCTGATGGCGCTCCAGGTCCCAGAGGACCCACTGGCCCTCAGGGTCCCGCTGGTGCTCCTGGTCTTAAGGGACACCCAGGTCTCCCTGGTGCTCCCGGCCCCGCTGGTCTGGCTGCTAAGGGTGTCCCCGGACCTCAGGGTCCTCCTGGACAACCCGGTGAGCCCGGTGCCGATGGAGAGGCCGGCCCCGCTGGCCCTCCTGGTCCCCCTGGTCCTCCTGGTGAGGTTGTGTTTGAGAAGGGCATGGGCATCGGTGAGGTCATGGTCAAGTCCCCCATGTCTGCTTTCACTGCAGCTCTGGCCACCCCCTACCCTGCTGCTGGCAGCCCCATCAAGTTTGACCTGATCGTGTACAATGCTGAGAATCACTATGACCCTGAGTCTGGCATCTTCACCTGCCAGGTCCCTGGAGTCTACTACTTCTCCTACAGCATCCACGTTAATGGCGCTCACGCCCTGGTGGCTCTGTACAAGAACGGCCAGCCTGTTATGTTCACTTATGATGAGTACAACAAGGGCTTCCTGGACCAGATGTCCGGTAGCGCTGTCCTCCTGCTCGATGAGGGAGACACAGTCTACGTCCAGATTCCCGATGATGAGGCCAATGGCGTCTTTGCCGCCGAGAATGTCCACTGCTCTTTCTCTGGGTTCCTCATTGCTTCAACGTGATACGTTGATACAGTAGTTCCCAAAAAGCCAACCAACTAAATTTGCAATCTATTTCTCAAACTAAAGTAAACTCCCTGTTAATCTTTTCCTCAACCAGACAGGCAGTTCACCCTTCTTTGAGGAATAGGCGCATCTTGACTTGAAAACTACAAGAACTAGGTGCTTAGAAGAAGGAAAACTAATTTATAAAAACAGGTGATCAGGGATGGGGGAAGCAATCCACAAAGTTACCAGTGAGCTTTTGTAATGGAGACAGCATGTGAAATTGAGGTGTTATAACTGTGTTGTGTCCTGACTTTTTCTTTTCCACTCTGTTCCTTTTATACTGACTTCAACTGGTGATTCTTAATTTAGTGTTTGTCTGTTTTTTTTTTTTTGTTTGTTTGTTTTTGTACCGCCTTGTTTTTGTTTGGGTGATCAATAATCTTATTAAAAGTACACAAATACTTTTCTGTGCAACATGTTGTAACTGTTATCCTTGTATGTGACTTGAATATTGTGAAATGGTTATGGTCAAATTGACCATTATAATGAGTCACCAGAATACTGTCATGCAAACACAAACTACCAGCAACATTGTTATATCCCTGAACATGCATTATGTCATGTAAAGCATAATGACCAAAATAAAAGATGTCTAAAACAAAAGTTTTGTCTCAGGAGCACTTTTTAAAATCATTACCAACATTTTACTAAACTTTTTTCCTAAGGACTCAGTGTTCAGCTATATGGTAATGCCCTGGCCTTTGGGCGGGTAGCGATTTGGTGTCTATCAAGAATTCTTCAGTAGAGTTTGCTAATGGAAGAAATTAGTCCAGTTTTTTTCATCTGGCTGTGAGTTATGTTTGCAATATGGTACAAACAGATCATCACAATATTTTTATTTTCACTTGTAGTAAGTACTGCAGTTGCGCTTACAGAGTATGTACTGTTGCACGAATACATTTGACCCCTCCTAAGTCCCGCCCTCCTTTTGCACTGTGTTCCAGTGACAACTGAGCAAGCTCGGTACCTCGGTCAGCTTTTATTCTTTCTTTTACTTCAGTTACATTTGCAATGTGCCAAGCTTGTCTATGTTGAAAAGAAAACCAAATTTCACCATCAACCATCAATCGTTAGCTAACTAGTTACATCTGAGCTAATATTAGCAAAAAAGCTAACTAACTAGCCAGCTAATCTACAGCAATCATTAGCTAGCTAGTATGCAAGCTTTTTGTTAACATTAGCCAATTTTAGATATGACTGAATATGTCGCTTTCACATGTCCGCTAGCAACATCTTTTAGCCATCCTCAGAATTTGGTTTTCTTTTCAACATAAACGAGCCTAGCACACAGCATATCTAAGAAAGGAAACAGAAAAGGAGAAAGTGGGCAGCGGTAACAAGCTTGCTCAACTGTTATTGGAGCACGGAGCAAAAAGGGGTGGGACTTAGGATGGGTCAGTCGGAAGTATTGGAGTATTTCGTCATAACGTAGCGCCTTGAACTTTGACCTTCTTACTCATGCATCCATCACAGTCTGTCAGTTGAAATTTTAAGTAAAAAGAAAAGGTATGTAATTTAAAACACAACTTTACACTTAAATATACTGTCGGCTGTCAATGAGCTGTCAGCTGTCTGCGCTCTCTTGGCAGCGCAGTCACTGTGACGTATCTTCTGTTGCTCAGAAGACTGTGGCTCAGAGTGGCTGGAAAAGCTCTCTGGCTTGCATACTGAAAAATGAGACCAAATGCAGTAAGTATCCTAATGTCCTAAATCTTTTTCTGGCATATAGTATGGTAGTATGGGCACTGGAACACATCCTGGTCTCAAATATAATTTGTTACAAGTTCTTCATAATATTAGATGCATTCCTAAACATAAAAAGTAAATAAGATGGTCAATATTAATTAATAATGGAACCTAGCATCAACAGGTGGCCACATGGACAAAGCATAGTGTGATATAAGATATACTAACACATAGCTTATTCTTCATGAGTCCTTGTCAGAAGAACCAACACTCAGTTATAAAAACACTCAACAACACTTTACTTCAAGTCTTCATGTTTAAATTTAGTTGTAAAAGCAGTATGTAAACATTCAATAAATGATTTATAACATGCTGTAATGTAGTTGGAGCCACATATTTATTAATATATACATGTATATCTGCAACTATAACTCTTCCTGTGAGGTAGTCATAAGTGGAGGCTTGTATAGACTGATAATGAATGATAATACAGTAAAGTGATGATGTAATAATATACATATCTGCTTAAAACTACATTTTAGTGTGTTATAAACAATTTTTAAAAGCTGGTGCTAATAAATGCTAAACGGGGGTATAAAGTATGACCAAATACTCCATTACTAGTAAAATTCCTGCAATCGAATGTTAACTTCACTAAAAATAACATAAGACTATAATTATAACATAAAGGATTTTAAAAAAAAATCTATTTAGAGCACCAAAAGTAAAAGAGCTCATAGTGTGTCACTTCTTTTGATCTTTTAACCTATGTAAGGTGTTTCTAAGCACCAAGAAATGTGTTAAATACATGTATTATTATTATTATCATTATTTTTATTAGTAGTAGTAGTGGTATTGTCAGGTGCCTATTGTCTATACAGCTTCATGTAAATGTGACTTTAAACTGTAAAAAAGTCATCATATTTTATAATCTGACCACTGTTTTATATGTAGAATCTTAATCTGTTAAGTAACCAGTTTCTTTATCAGTCAAATGAATGTAGTGTAAGTGTGAGTAAAAAGTACAATATTTCCTTCTGAAATGTAGTGGACAGGCATCTGCTAAACAGCAACATAAAATGGAAATAAGTACAGTTTTCTAGTAAATGTACTTAGTTTCTTTACACCACTGGTCCCTGAAAAGAAATTGAGATGGATGAGGATCATAGAATATGGATTTCTCCCCACATGATGGCCACTGGTTGTCTGCTTGGCAGCCAGAGTTTACAAAACCTACTCTACCATGCACGTCTGAATATAGGTGTGCTGAAAATAGTGAGCATGTGGGATGAGGGACAGGGATGGTCCTCTGGCTGAGCAGCAGCTGTTTGATCTTCTCTGGGAGAGAGAGCGAGACGGTGGTTAGGTGAGGGGCCCGAGGGACAGCAGAGAGGGAAGCTGGTTGAAGGAAACCGCTGGGGATTGCCATCTGAGGGGACTGCCATTCACAGACGGTCTGCGGTTGGTGCATGAGGTGGGACCGTCAGTAACGCAGACGGAGCGCTGCCTCTGGTCAACTCCACAAGCCACACTCCAAAATTATCTGTTGCGTTTAAAGGGCCATTTTTCACTTTGATGTATTTTTGTTTTTTCGCCAGCTCATGTGTCTGTATTTATTTGTATGTATCTATACTTTTATGTATCAATTTGTCAAGAAAGAAGTTGAAGAACCTGAAAAAGAGGATGGAGAGTAGTGTGTGGCATGATGGAATACGTCATTATGAGCTGCCTGTGCACATGGGAGAAGTTAGCCTTCAAAAACACTTTATCAAAAATACATGTTTTTCCTCTTACCTGTAGTGCTTTTTATCCATCTAGATAGTTTTGGTGTGAGTTGCCAAGTTTTGAAGATATCAGTCATAAAGATGTCTGCCTTCTCTATAATATAATTGAACTTGACAGCATTTGGCTTGTGGTGCTCAAAAAGCCAAAACATAAATTTAAAAAACTCAACAGCAATTTTTCTTTCCAGAATCATGATTACTCAAGACAATCCACAGACTTTGTTGTGAGCAGCTTCATGCGGGGGCAGTTTTATCCCTACCAAACCATAACACCAAACGTGTCACTGTGCAGAAGGAGGCGTGCTTCTATTCATGGACGAGAGGTGACAGCTCAGCCAAGGAGGGTGTCATTAATGTTTACGTCCCGCACTGTCTCAAGTATGAGCCTCTCATCCATGAGTAGATGCACAGTGATACAGATGCAGACGGTAGAGAGAAAACTGCTCCTGCATGAAACTGCTCAAGTCTATGGATTATCTTAAGCAATCATGTCATGACATCTGGAAAGAGACGTTGCTGTCGAGTTTTTCAAATTTTATATTTTTGGCTCTGTGAGCACCACCAGCCAAGAGTTATCTAGTTCTGTTATATTTGAGAGAAGGCAGACATCTCTAAAACTCTGCAACACTCACCAAAACTAGATGGATAAACAGTGCTACAAAAAGGATGAAAAATGTGTTTCAGTCATTTTAATGAAAATCTTTTCATGAAATAATGACTTAGGATCTCAGAATAATGATGAACAGTCTCACATTGATGTATATAATCTAATCTCAGATATAGTATCAGTCAAATTCATGCAAAACTAGTACTTTTGATTACTTTAAGTACATTTTATAGGTAATACTTGAGTGCATTTTAAGTAGGGTTATGAATGCATGAATTTTACTTTTCACAGAGTGTTTTTTACATTGTTGTATCGGTACTTATAAGTAAAGGATCTGAATACTTCTCCTACTTCTTCTACACACTAAGGGCCGAAATCGGCAACAACAACCTGACCAAGACGGTCATGCTGACCAGGAAGCAGAAATAGAAATATTATGTGTAAAACACTCCCTTCCTGTGGTGGCCAGAGGCTGCAGTACACAGGGTTAATCTGGGTGCAAAGGGAAATAGAGGGTTTGAAATGAGCATGGGTACGTCTGTGGGTGGCTAAAAACACCCTGGAGAAGTTTGTAGCAAACTCTTCTACTCTTAAAAAGATCCTGGTGTTTTTATGGGGTTTGGGGTTTTGTAGAAGAAATCCTGACATGTTGATGGTGAGCGCAGGCATCAGTTACGCCTGTGCTGCAGTTGTTACTTAAACTCGTAAAAATGTTTTGTTTCACACACTGTCATTTAGGGTGCAAACCCAGCAGCTCTGTGATTGAATCAAACACATCTTAAACCGAATCTCATCACATAATTATGTTGTGGCTGTTCCCTGAGTAAGTCAGTCATTTCCTAAAAATACTGCAGGGCAGTGAACATATCTCACTTTGTCTCCTTGCAAATGAGTCTGGTTTAGAAAAAGAAAGATGCTTGTGATAATCGAACATTTTTGGACGTGCTGACTGGGACCTCAACGGTGTAGTTCAGCGAAGCTCAACTTGCAGCCTGATAGGGTGACCATTAGAAAAAAAAGAAGTTGATTCACAAGCTTTTTTTCCAAAGGAGGGGCAGATATGCCAGGTTTTGTGTGATGGAATAAGCTAGGCTGTTAGTAACAGGGAAGGCTATCATTGTGTGATGGTCTTCGAGTTTCAGTTATTAAATGCAGTGAAAATTTGCAGTGTGCAGTGTGTCCTAGCACAAAATTAGTTAATAAGTCATTTAATATGAAAATAAAGAATTTTGAAGAAAGTCGACTTACGGCCTTTTATTATTGTTTGTATATGAACTGGCCCCTAACCCCTTCTCCTTTTGAAAAAGTGATCCCCAAGCAATGAAAATTGACTATCCTGATGTAATTCATCTGCTATTCGTCATTACTTTTGTACCATTTTACAACTGATTTATCATCCCTGCTAGGTGTAAGCCAGGAGGAGATCATGAAATCACTTCTTTGTGTGTGTGTGATGACAGGACTGCAGCTTGGAGGGGCCCCCTGCAGAGGAGCCTGATGGGCCACCAAGAGGACACTTCTTCGAGCTGCGGAGCTGGTGAACACGGTAAAGCTTGGCATTGGCATGATAGCATGCTGATGTTAGCATTTAGCTCAAAGCACCATTTTGCCCAATAAAACCTGACATAGATGCAAGCATGGCTGAGGACACAAGGCCATCATAGAAATACCAAAAATCTTCTTCTACTTTTGCTGCTATAATCATTACAACCTGTATGTTGCATGCATGGTTCACTTTAGAACATCAAGTTTTGGACATGAGCAAAAAATATTATGCCACAATTCAACATGGCAATGCAGAATGGGTGACCAACAGCAGAAGTGCTGCTTCTGACCATTCCATTGAGATTTGGCCATTATTAGGATCATATGTCACTTGTGTCTGGCCCACAACAGCCTGATCAATTTCTCATGTGGCCTCCCCATGAAAAATAACTGCCCACCCCTGGCTGAAAGCCTTCAAAATCTAAACTTAAGTCCTCTATTGATTTTTATGAAAATATTGGTCTTTTAAAGTTGTGCCCCAGATTTCCATCAATTCTTGTCAGATTTATACAAAAATATGATTTAATCAGGCATAAAATAAAAATCTGAATCTCCCCAGTCTCACCTCCTGGCTTAATAAAGGTGGGAATACTGCTCAAGCACTGGTAAACTTTCTATTTTTTTTATCAAATTAATGAAATAATATTGTGATCAGATGTCTCAATTGTAACATGTCAACTTTGTGGCCCTTCTAAATCAGAGTTTAATAAGAATTATGATTTAAAATATATATTTTGATTAGCATTAAGAGAACTCTCAACTTTAAAAATAAAATGGATATTCACTATGACCGAACTGTGAAATTAAATTTAAATTTTTTGTCAACTGTCATATGACAATTTAAACTTCCCCTTTGATGGTCTTGCAAACTACATTTATAAAAACTTTGATCATCAAGAGGTTGGCCTGTTACAAGGTTTAATAGTCAAAGTTTGATCTTTTAAAATAAATTTTTCCAGCATAACTACAGTAAAAGTCAACCCCCTGAAAACACATTTTGTCCCAATTCTCATTTTATTTTCATCTAACCACTGGCCCTATCCTTGAAGAGCATCTGTTTTTTTCATTTTTACATCACTAACAATATTTTTCTGACCCAGTTCAGCAGTCCCTTTTTTCCCCTTCACTTCTGTTTTTTTTTTAAATTTTTTTTAAACATCCTTCTCTACCCATGGACTGAGGGAAACTTCACCTCAGATTTTTCCTACAATCCACCACATGAGGGTGCTGTAAAGCAAAGAACTGGCTTGAAATCATTTCCAATGTCTGGTCTAGGTAAAAAAAAACAGGCTGTAGAAATTTCACCTCTGCATTTCAAGTTTGCTATGAATAAATGAACCACTTCACATGTAATTCCTTTATTCTTCATCAGTGCTCACAGAAAATTAACTGAACACCTATTAACCAGTTTGTTACAATCCATATTAAATAAGGTGAAGCCTCATTATATACAAAAAGCTGCTGTTCAAAGATTGCACCCTTGACCCTGAATCTGTGTGCTTTCTAATGTATAAGTGGTGTTGTAGTCATCACAGCTTGATGCGAAACTTGCTTAAAACATCTCCCAATTTTATTCAATCTTACAAATGGTGAAAAACAAGAAAACTTCATTTACAATGGGTAATCTGTTAAAAACTTCAGTCATTTAGGTACATCTCAGTCATAAAACCAGTAATATCAAAGTCTATACAACGTGCATTACTACAGAGTTTTGAAATGGTGGAATCTAAATGGGAAGTGATGAGCACCTATTTGTTTCGACAGTTATCTAAATCTAGTTCATTCAGGAATGGTTGTGTCCACAGGAGCTTTTGAGTTTTTAAGAGTTGTAAACAACTGTGCACTGCAAAGACAACATTTAAGACTCGGTTTTAGGACTTTTCCCTTTAAATATCACAATGTGTCAAATCTTGCAGACACAGCTTTAGCTGCTACATCCAATTGCCCAGCACCAAATACTTTGATAAAATATGTCAAATTCAGCAACATGTGTCAACACAGTCATGGTTTCATGTAGAAAAACATTCACACTCACATTCGCACCTTCACACTCACCCACGTCACAAATGCAAGCACCAATGAGCAGTGAGGAAGCAGCACACTCTCCAGCACACCTCCTGTCCGTCACTGCCACGGACGTTGCAGTCATTATGGATGAGATGGTTGCAGAATAGTAAACAAACACCAACAAAAAAAATGAACAAAAAAATCCCTGGTTTTAGACAAGTCCTCGCATTCCTTCACATGGGCTCCGTCGCCTCCTTCATTCCGGTGTCTCGATCAGCAGGATTACTCGGTGGCGGCTGCCTCTGGACTGGCTGCCGTCTCTGGTTCAGTAGGTGAAGCTTCAGCTGGTTTCTCCTCTCCGCCCTCTGGTGCTGCTGCTGCTGCTTCCTCCTTCACCTCCTCTTCAACCTTTGGCTCCTCAGATGCAGCCTCCTTGGCTCCCTCCTCGCCAGCCTCTGCAGGTTTGGCCTCCTCAGCAGGTGCTTCCTCTGATGCTGCTGCTTTCTCTCCTTCAGCTGCTGCTCCTTCAGCTGCTGCTCCCTCCTCTGCTGCGCCCTCCTCAGACTCCTTCTTGGTCTTCTTGAAGGAGAAGCCGCTGAGCTTGAAGGATGGTTTCTTGAAGGAGAAGCGCTTCTTCTTCTGCTTGCCATCCTCGCTGGTGGATGGAGTGCCTTCCTCCGGCTTGGCAGAAGCCTCTCCGTTTGTGGCGGCGGGCTCCTTCTCGCCGTTGGCCTCGGCACCCTCTACTTTCTCGCCTTCTTCTTTTGGCGCCTCCTCAGTAGGAGTGCTGCCGTTGGCCTGAACTTCAGCTTTGTTGGCCTCCTCTGCAGCTGGAGAGGCATCCCCGTTGGTCTTGGCATGGCCGTTCTCCTGGAAGGAAACAGAAAAATGTCATTCTTGAACATGCACATCACCACCATGCTATTTTACTACAAAATGAGTAAGATTCTTGACTTTTCTCTGTCAGCACTGGCCTGCATTTGAACTAGAGCTGCAAATAAAGATTATTTACAATGTCAATTCATCTGTTGATCATTTTCTCATTCACTTGGTGAGTTGTTTGGTCTATAAAATGGTAAAAAATGTTGAGCAGTGTTTCCCAAAGTGCAAGATGACTGCCTAAATGTCTTGTTTTGTCCACAAACCAAAGAGACGAGTGAAGAAACCAGAAAATACTCACATTTATGAAGCTGTAATCAGAATTTTTGCAGGTTTTTTTTTTTTTAAAACATTACTCAAACCAATTAATCAATTACCAGAATAGCTGGCGATTCGTTTAGTAATAGACTCAATCAATTAATCGCTATCACCAGCTACTTGATTTTTTTAAGGAGAAAAAGGTCAAATTTCTTAGATTCTAGCTTCTTAATTATGAATATTTTCTAGTTTCTTTAGTCCTTTATGACAGTAAAGGAAATATCTTTGGGTTATTGAGAAAACAAGACATTTGAGGACATCATCTCGGGTTTGGGAAACGCTGAGACATTTTATTACATTTTTCTGAGATGTAATAAGCCAAACAAGTAATTGATTAATTGAGAAATTAGATTAATCAGAGAATATCGTTAGTTGCCGCCTTAATTGGGTCTTTGTACACAAAGCTATTTCATACCCATTTTTTTTTTGTATTTTTGTCTTAATCTTTTGTAAACCACCCCCAATGTCATGCTACTAACCATTGTAATCCTTTCGTTTTTCAAAAAAAGATAAGATTTAGACTCCCGAGTTCCTGAAATTATGCATCTTCTCTGCAAACACTAGCCTAAATTTGAACATGTGTGTGCCAGACTACCACCTGCAAAGACAGAATTTTATTTATAAGGCACCATTCAGACAGGGCAATTTAAAGTGCTTTACAGGGGCATATCAATACATTAAAAATAAGACATTAAGAAAACATTACAATTGCATTCTACAGACTATATATACAAAAAAGGGGAAACGAGCTGATAACTTGTTAAAAAACTAAGGAAACTGCATTTAAAAATGGCTAAAATCTGGTTTGCTGTGGTATTTAATCAAATTCATCCACTACTGATGAGAACCAATAGGAAAATAGACCTAAAACTGCAGCAACATCTGTTACTAGGAGAGTGACGACAGATCTGTGGCTTTCAGCAGTAGGCTAGTCGGTTAGACTGCAGTACCGCCAGGATCCGCCAGGTGGCGTTCAGTGTGGCTACAACATAGGAATTTGGGAATTTTTTCCCTCTTTTTAACGTCTTGCTCAGTCAATAAAATGTGTTATTTTAATTTTACACAATCCTCTCATCCCGCACTATGTGCTTTTTATAATTTGTTGATTTAGTGGTTTGCGCCGGTGCTCAAAAACGTGGCTCCTTTCTTGAACCTGGCAACAAAGGCGTGGTAGCGTTTTTAAAATGGCCATGCCACCACTAGTGAGAGCGGCCACAAACCTCGGCTGCACACATTTTCAAGCAAATGAATCAAAAAAAACAGCCACAATGTTTAGCCAGCCGCAGCCGCAAAGCAAATGGGGAATGTTTGTAATAAATCAAAAATGTCACTTTTCTTTAAATTTATGCGCAAATTAAAAGATTAATCCGATTAGTTGCAGCTTGATTATCATATTTAAAAACGAGATTAATATGTATCAATTTAAAGCCTTTCAAAATAAAACGTTCAATTATTCGAAACAATGTTGCAGAATACATCAATCTGTAACAAAGCACTGGCCGGTGAAAATGATACATGTGGCCACTTTCCCTGAACGCCGGTGAGCGTGGGGATGGATGCGCTACAGGGAACATGGTGCACGCCATTGACGCAACACTTTGCTAAAAATGAGACAAAATTCCGCTCAAGCAATTAAGACTTAAACACCTAAAAATAAAACTTACCTGTCCGTTTGTCTTCGCTGCAACAGCTGCCCCTTCTGCTGGCTTTTCCACCGCAGCTTCCTCTTTTCCAGCGGTTTTGGAGATTTGTGCTCCCATGCTTTTGGTGCAACAAAGGAACCCAACCGATCAAATGAATGAACAAAGACCGCAAAGCTTCCTCCCAAAAATTCAAGTCGAGCGCCGACACCTCCTTCTCCGAGCGAAGCCGAGGAATGAGCACCGAAACCGACGTGACCGCAAAGGGACGTGTGAGAACTGCGAAAAAAAATGTGGCGAAGACGCAAAAAGAAACGCGAATTCTTTCAATTTTTTCCACGAGCGGAGTTTGTAAATGGAGAAATTGGCCCCGCCGCAAATGAGATGCGGAGTACAACGCCCAAGTCCACTGATGAATGGGCACTGGGGCTATGACGACAAAACCAGCCCGTCTCCGCCAATCACAAGTCCCCAATCCAACGAGTGGGGGGGTCATGGAGCGGGGGGGGCATGGACAATGGGAGAGACACAACAACATGGCCAACAACTTGTTTTTATATCCACTTTATTGGGCTAAAACTTGATTTATCTCTGACTAAAACAACGACTGAGCCGCTGAGATTAAGGAGGGAATATCCCAAAAATCTTAAATCATCCGAAACTAAAGTAAACACGATGTTTAAATATGAGTTTAAACATCAAAACAAAACAAAACAAAATGGCCAATATTTGTTTACATGGGGATGAACAATACAATACAACAGTATTTACAAACATTCATTCTGTTCACTGGCCATTTTGGCCATTCATTGCTAAATACAGAGCAATAAAATTGTCTTTTTTAGCAAAGGTATGTGCATATAATTGTATACAATGTTATATTTAAAATAAGTTGTTTATTGCTGACTAAAATGAAAACTGAGCTGGATGCTCATTTCAAGGAGGGAATATCCCAGTAAGCTTTGATCATCCCATTATAAATCCATTTGTAAAGGACAATATATCTAAATATATGTTATTTTTTAACATTTTAAAAACATAAAAATGGCCTTTTTTACATTGAGATGGTGTTCAGTTTATATTGTTTTAGTATTAAACAATACAACAATATCATCACCATCCTCTCCACTGACAAATATTCTGGCCACACTTTCATTTCTGTACAGTAGTAGCTGAGATAGTAAAATATGCAATAATATAGCTGAAAACAATGCACATTTGTAATAAATGAGCTGGTATTTCTAAGAGGAAATATCCCACAAACATTTTATCACTACATATTTGTAGTATTTCTTTTTACATGTAGATGGTGTTCAACTGATATTATTTTGTTATGAAACAATACGATACAACAACATTTAGATATTAATTCCAATTCCACATTGCCAAATATTTGAGCATACTTTCATTTCTACAGTAAGAGTGATAGAATTGCCTTTTATTTGTAATAGTATGTGTATATAATATACAAAATAATATGCGATAATCTAGCTGACAACATTATTGCATATTTATGTAGATTGTAAAACATAGCTCATTTTTTAAAACTAATTTACTGTTAAGTGTTTATTGATACACAAGGCTACATCAAATAGGACCAAAGAAGCTGCTTATCATACAAGTTTTGTGTCTGACAAGAAAAACAACTGAGCTTAGCTGCTGATTTCATGAAGACGATCCCAGAAATCTTTGATCATCACATAATAAAGTAAATAATATGTTTAAAGATACATTTAAACATAAAAACATTAAAAATGGCCAGTATTTTTTGCATGTATGACATTCAGTTTATTTTGTTTTAGTATTGAACAACACAATACAACAATATTTACACATATTTTTCACTGGCAAATATTTTATTTTTTCTATAAAGCCTAATAACATAGCCTAAAATCATTACAGCATTTTACATGTACTTTATTTACAATAATATACAATATAATAAGAAATAATATAGGCTGCAATATCATTGCATATATTTTTCTAGATTGTATTGCCGATGCCAATAGTAAAAAGATTCTGACATCGGCATATAGGCCAGTATTGTTTATATATATATATATGTACACACACACAATAAATAAATAAATAAATAAATAAATAAATCTGCTTTATATTCAGTGAAAAAAAAAAAGACAATATATATTATGATATCACTATAGACCGATAAAGCTATGCCAGGACAATTGAGCTGGTTTGGCTCTAAAGATAAGATAAGATAAGAGAAAATAGAAGAAGCAAAGAACAAGTGATAAATAAAGATACAAATAAAATAGAAAATAGAATAAAAACATATGTACATGATATACACCTTTCACTTGTACAGATATATGGATAATTGTATAGGATAAAGCTGCAACAAATAGGGCCAAATAGATTGTTTATCACAAGTTTTTAAATGGATATATAAGTGTCAAAACAACAGCATGTTTTGACCAGCTGAGCTGAGAAAGCTCTGCTCAGCTGGTCTCATATTATATCATCACGCAGCCTCCTGACATATGTCTCGCCCAGCAAACAGACGTCCCCTGTAACTATAAGCCCCTGTGCCCACAACTTCCCTCATCCCTCCTCTTGCATAATAGCGTCTTGTCTGCACGCTGCAGCTGGAGCATCCCAGTGACCCAGATATAACGAGAGTTTATGGCCCTCTGCTCCTCCGGCAGCAGCCTGCAGTGCTCCGACTCCACCACCAGCCACAAGTCTCCTCTCCTTCTCTCTTCTCTGCCATCACTGCATGACCCACATCTCCATGGTTACCAGTCCAAAATGGCTCCAAGGAAGAGGCTGCACGTCGAGCGCTTTACAGCGATCACGGTGACTCGTGGTTATGGAGGAGAAGTAGGGTGAGAGTGAGTTCAAAAACTAAGCACAGCGCAGACAACAGTTTGAGGATTAGGGTGACTTCTTTCAGACACCCTCCCTTCATCAGGCTAACTAGGCCACGCTCATTGTTGTGATACTCTGATTACATGCAAAGCTGCAATTATTATGGTGAGCTGCCATGAATATGTAAACCAGGGGACAAAGGCAGCAGAGCATGAAGTGTTTTCAACAACACCATGAAGCCAGACGTTCAGACATAAAGACTTCTTCACCTGCAGGAGGACACTATGTCAGAATCACAGGTGGAGTGTGTGCATGTGTGTGTTTGAGCAAGATTTGCACAACTATTACATACAACTTATAGAGGCATACATCACACAGCAACAATCTTAGCCATGCCAAAAGTTGCCATTAATCCTCTTACTTTAAAGGAACAGTGTGCAGGATTTAGTGGCATCTAGTGGTGCGCCTGCAGATTGCAAACACCTCGTCTTAACCATCCCCTTTCAAGCATGTAGGAGAACCTATACTGTAAAAAAATCATGAACAGGAATTTAGTGGAATCAACTAACCTTTTCTTATTAACTTAATGTAAATATTCAAGTTTAATTTATTGAAGTCAATTACACTTAACATTTATTTTCAGAACACATCAGAACTTATAAACATAAGTTCTTCTAACTTGAAGTCTTTTGATTTGAAATGATGAGTACAATGAATCTGTACAATGAATGAACTGTGCAGAGTTCAATCAGTCAACTCATAAGGAATAATGCACAGTGATGCAAGACCACAGCGTGAACTGGAGGGGTCTTGAATCATCCTGAAGGGGTAAAATCCACAATAATGACCTGCTTACTGTAAATTATCCCACTTATGAGATTGTTACTTACCAAACAAAAACAGTTATTTCACACAAAATATCACCAATAACACGATTTTAGTGATTTAAAATGATTTTATTGCTGCTTTGGAGAATGGTGTCCATAACAACAGTCTGTTCTTCAGTGGTCTGTTATACACAAATTATAGGCCTTAGAATGATGTAACTGAATAATCAGACTCAAGTTTTTAACAAAAGTAGTAAATTAAATTTATTTTCTAAAGAAACACGATCAGCATATTAGTAGATTTCCCAGCATGCATTGTTTGAGAGTTTAAACTCTCTTGAGATCCTTTTGTTTTTTAGTTTGGAGAAAACAACTATGATGAAAACTTGCTGTGAGTCTCTAATACACTTAAAGATAAATAATGGTTGTTTGTTTTTACAATAATGAAAAAAAAAACAACAAACTGTGAACCATGATGACAGTTAGTGTTGAACTCAGTCACTGTCTCCCTTACAGTTCAAATTTAATAAATTCATAGAGAGCAGTTTCACATCTTGTCTTTGTGCCAACGCTGGAACAAAGAAGCTCAATCAGGACCAGCTGCAGCTGTGAGGTCTTTGTGTGAAATGAAGAACTGACTTTTCAAACTGAGAAAAAGTACAAGGAGCTCAAATTTGTTTCTAATGTTGGTCAGTGTGACTGAAGAGCTGTCGGTTCAAGTTAATTTCTAAAGGTTTTGAACACATTTTCTCATGAGCAGCTGAATTAATAGAAAGTTTATTTGGCCAGAAAAGTTTATTTGTTTTGAATCATTACAAAATTACCTCAACTTGCCTTTTCAAATTTAGTCAACTTAATGTTTTAAAGTTAAAAATGCAAAAGGTTGCATCTAGAACCTGTGTTTGGTTTGTCCATTCTGGGCTACTGAAACAAGGCAGTCAATGGAAGAGAACCCACACCATCTGCAGACATAAACAGCTCACTCCGGGGTAACAAAAACACAACAATTCTTATTTTCAGGTGATTATACACTAATGAAAACATACTTATGAATACCTTATTCCATTTCTGCTCTATTCTGCAAATAAATAAAGTTACACACTGGACCTTTAAGTAGCTTATTCAGTCATCAAATAAATCTGGAGTGCTTGTTTGGTGTTCAAACAGCTGCAAAACTGGAGGAATGGAGGTCAGAGATCAACATTGTAAATCATAATTATATTCCTGAGCAGATTTAACTCACTGTAAATCCTTGTAAAGTATCAACAAGTAGTCTATTCTAATCTCTGTGAAGATTGTTTGTCATCATTGATGGGATACGTGTTACATTTTGTACCCAATACTCCCTCTCAGTGGCTGAATGTTGCTGACGTTTTCACTCATACAGATGGAGACACTGTTTTCTAGTTTGTTTCTTGGAAAGCTTCCAGTCGGAGCAGTTTATTACTTGAACATTACTTGAAACTTTTTTTTTTTTGATTGTTCTTTTGCCTATTGATCATCAGGGTGCAGTTTTACTGTGCTATTATTCATGTGCCACTTATGCAGGAACAATTGGATTTACAGATTTAATTCCAACAAAGAAAAACTCAGCATGATTTTAGTTTCAGTGGGAACAGACACTAATCCGCTTATACCACTGGGGGAAATTGTTGCACACAATGGGATGAAAAATCAAAAATTATCCTCAAAGATTTATGATTTTCTTTTGGCTCTAATTCAAACCTTAAGCTTCACTAATTAATATTCTCTCTGTTTGAGGTTCTGTGTCTCTTATTCACATTTACAGATTTAAAATGAGAGCATGTAAGGAGAGCCCTGAACACTTGAACAAAAACAGACAATTTGACCAACCTTGCCCTGTTTTTCAGTCACTCCACAAACGAGGAGGTGTCCCACTATAAATTGTAATCTGTGATTGGAGGAAAGCGATGTCACTCACAGCTCGTGCTCGGCGTGGATACGCAATCATAGCTGCGTCAAGACGCAAGCAGATAAACCGGAAAATAAAACAGCATTTGCAGGTCAAAATAAAAGCACAAAAGTTTAAATTTTATTTTATCCAGCATGTAACGGACAAGGCTATTACAGTTAACTAAAACTTAACTAAAAATTAAAACTACGTGTAGAAAACATTTTCCATTTCCCACAGGCTTTGAAAAAATAAGAGTATCAGCAAAATGATATAAGAACAGTATAATCTTCATTCATCCTCATCTTTGTATTCTATTCTCATCTTTGTCATATTTTTACCAGTGGGTTTTATTTACCATCTTATTTTACTTATTAATTATGACATTCCATCTCTTATTTTATGTTTATTCTGTCTTTTATATGTGAAGCGCTTGGTGCATGTAATTTTTTCTTTGTTGTAAAGCTGCATTTCTTGTATGATAGTTGCAAACAATTTACTTGTATTATTATTACTGTTGTTGTTGTTGTTAACTAAAATAAAACTAAAAATTTGTCTTTAGAAAAAAGAAAAACAACTGAGACACTATTGTGTACTTTCAGAGATAATATAAAATCAAATTAGAATGTTCAGAATATATCTTTATCTTTGTTGGTATTGTAGAATGTATTCTGACCTTAAATTTTGCCCCTGACAAATATCCCCCATGGTATAATAATACGAAACTAAACTACTAAACTAAATGCTGAAACTAATAAAAAAAATTAACATGTTTGAATATTAAAATGCATCCTACTTACAAAACTAACTGAAATAATAATCTAAAAACATTTAGTTTATCTTTGTGTTTGTATTGTAATACCTTCTCTGAATTTCTTAAATCTTGCCCCCGAAAAATACCCTTCATATTACAATAAAAACTAAAACTAATACTGAAACGAATAACAAAAATAAACGATAATTGAACATTTTAAAAATATTTTATATTATACTTATTTTAAACATTAGAATGCACCTGGAAACTAACTGAAACTAAACTGTAAAAAAAAATAAAAATAAAGTAATAAAAACAATTATCAACAATTACCACCTTATACACTGGTTAAAAATATCAACTTAGTTTTTCCTTATTCTTGTGCTCCCCTTGAAACAACGTGTTCTATTTTAACCAAGAAAAACATCTTTATTGTGACAGGATAAACCGGAAGTTGCAAGTATTGTTGACGGTAACTTGACGCTGGTCGCCATCGTCATCATCTGTACGCACGGCGGCGACAGGAGCTCCTGATTCGGCTGGCAGGGACTGACGGGTTATCCCACCGCTATTCTGTCTCAATGCGAAGAAAAAACACTGACAGAGAGTAGAAAATATCGGCGGTTCCCTCGACGAAAGTCCCTCTGCAAACTCCGATGGATTAATCTTGATTTTCCTGCGGTAAGAACGCTTTTTTTTTCTCTTCTCTCTGTTGAATTTCAATTGGTGCACCCGCCTTGTCCCCTATTTTGCGCTGTGGACTGCGAGATGAATTCATCTCGGAACGGAAAGACAGAGAGCAGAGGAGATAAATAACACACCGTGTGTCGGTGTATCCTCTCCAGTCATTCAGCAGGTGGAGCTGCACGTATTTGCCCTCAGAAGGGGACTAGCAGAGGAGGTGGAGGTGGTCTCGTAATGATGTTTTGCAGTGCTGTGATTGTGGAGAGGGGGCTCTTGTGTTGCAGCAGCAGGGATGGATGGATGCGCTGCAGAGCAGAGCTGACCACTGAGGCCATGCACACACATGATGAACGCCACAATGGCCTGCAGACAGCCTCCTATTGATTCACCCCAAAATAATTGTCATATGCTTTGAGTTAATTGCATTGCCGCGCTGTTAAATATCCAATTAAAGCTGTCCTAATCGGGTTATCCGATGTGTGTGGAGGTGCAGCCATCCATCTTGGAGGCAAACACCGGGGATGATGATATATGAAGTGTTGTGCAGCTACGAGCGAGAGCCTCATGTGCAATAAGTTGTGTGTTAGTTTGTAAATATGCACTCAGCAGCAGCAGCCTGAAGCTGTGAGTATTCAGCCTGTCATTGGTCCATGAATGACTACACAATCACATGCGTGATATGTATCAAATGTGAATGAAAGGAGGTGCATATTGTGGTTCATGGACCATGTTCATTTCCCCTCAGGCCCTCTCTGTCTATACAAGTGAGCCTTTACTGGCACGTAAGCTGCGACTTGTGACTTTAAGTTTAAATTAGAGCTGCAACTGGATTAGTCTATTAGTTGTCAACAGTCAAATTAATCACCAAGTACTTCAGTTAATCGTTTTGAGTCATTTTTTAAAGAAAAAATATCAAAATTCTCTGATTTAAGCTTCTTAAATGTGAACATTTTTTGATTTCTTTTGTCCTCTATGACAGAAAACTGAATGCCTTTGAGTTGTGGACAAAACAAGACATTGGAGGACGTCATGTTGACTCTGTTAAGCACAGACCGACATTAGTCACCATTTTCTGATATTTTATGAATCGAGAAAATGATCGACTGAATAATCGATAATGAGAATAATCACTAGTTGCAGCCTAGTTCAAATGAAGTATATGATCACAAAGAAACATTTACTCCTATAAGGGGTTAATTTATTGCTTTTGTTAAAGCAAAATGTGTTCATTTATAACACATCTGGGAGGCTAGTTGTTTGTTTTTGTGTCTGTAAACAAGTCCTTTTTGAAGCAAATAATCAAATCCAAAGATGGTTTCAGTTTCTTAGATGTGACTGCTGTAGTAGTTGTAGTTAAACCAAATGTCTTTCGAGTTTGGACTGTTGATTGGACGAAACATCATTGTGATGGACATTTTTCATTGGTTTCTGATGTTTTGCACACTAAACGGTTATTAAACAAAATAACCTGCGGAGACGAGTGGTCTAATGTGCGTCCTTGACACTAAAAGTTTGAGAACCCCTACGATTGTGACAGTAATCATTAGTTTTAGCCCTTTTTCTTTTATTAAATTATCATCTGGTTCTTAAAATGTCAGAAAATAGTGGAAACTGTCCATCCGGTATCACAAAGTTCTTTTGTTGACGTCTTTAAATGTTGTTTTGTGCAGCCCGCTGACTGAAATCCAAAGGTATTCAGTTTACAATGATATAAAACAGAAAAGCAGCAAATCATCACATTGGACTAGAGAATTTTAGACATTTTTGCTTAACTTTGACTTAAACAATTCTCAGAATAGTTGCCTTTTTTTGTAAGTCTACCAATTATAGATGTTACAATACCAAAATTTGACCTATTTTTATTGATGGTTAAACAAGTAACAAAAAGACGCTCAATACTACCAAAAAAAAAAGGATATTTTTTGTCTTTTTTTAAATTAACAAACTGCACACAGTGCTGGTACAGAAAGAGTCACTGAAAACTGGTTGTGCTACAAGTCAAATTTCAGGCAGGACAATAAAAGCTGGACTGAGTTGAAGTCTTGAATGAGCACTTAGATCATTTGTTTTATAGCTTTGGTATTTCTGCTACTATAATTAATGGATATTGTAGCGTTTTAAATATGTGGTATGGAAAGAGTATTGAAGTATCTATACTTTTGACAACCTTACAATCGATTAATCATCTAATCTTTGCAGCCCCACACGCGGCACTCATGTGGCTCATCATCCTTCAGTTTGAACTTTATATCAACCCGAGTGTTTTTCACTTCTACCAGAAAACTTCCAACCTCCATCACTGTAGAGACCCACCACATCATTATTTCCAGTGGATTGTTACATTGAACATTGCCCTCCACTGGCACCAGATTTGGAAAGAACCGTTTCAAGCCCTCAGTGCGGACTGACAGGCAGAATCTGCTCCTGTTTGTGGAAAAAAAAAAAAAAAAAAGTAGAGAAAAAGTTAATGTTTTTGTAATTTGCCCTTTTCTCCCATTTGGAAAATACTCATCTACGAGGCACGGATCTCAGTGACTGAGTGGACGTGCGTTTACAATGGGCTCAGTGATTTAACAACATGACTCAACATACTCAACTATGAACACTGTGACACCAAAACACAGCTCGGCTTAAACCCACACACGTACATACTGTATGAAGCTCAGCTGTGGGTTTTATAACTAGTTCATTCAGTATGTAAAGAATGCTTTGAAAGCCTAAACAGTGCATTTCATTGTGCTGATAATCTTGTAGCAGAGTGAGATGTGGCCATTGTCTTGTTGTTGACACGCTGAATGAACTCAGTTGTCCGACACAAGCAAATATTGTAACTATTCAGAGAATGGCAGCCATAAGGAGGAGATTGTCAGAGTTGTACCAAATCCAGTGGACGCACCATTGAGTTTTATACGCATTTAAATGGCACACAGCTGAAAATGATCCTCTTTTAGATTGTTTCTTTGGCGAATGAACAGAAAGTTGAGTTTTGGAGTTGAATAAGGTCGCCGGGAGTGCGACTTCAGTAGGAGGGGTGTGGGAGGTCTGACCTTGTTTTGTGCCATGTCAATGATCCGAGCGTAAAGGGACCCCTCACTTCAAATTAAACAGAGCTGTCTTGTTACAGTCGGTGTTGAATTGCAAAATGATTGTAGTCTGGAGAGATCTGCAAGTTCATCAGGGTTGAATAATGAAGGCAGTCTTAGACATAATGACCAGTTTGTAAGTCGAATTTCCACTGTTTAAAGCACTTCTTTAGCATAACTGTAGAAAAGAAATAACACGCAGGTCAGCTTGTTACCAATTAAATAGCGTATTCCCACTGGAGCTAAAGCCATTAACCTATTATTTTGAACTATTTTGATCATTTGTCAAGCAAAAATTACAAAAAAAAATCCCTGGTTCCAACATCTTATGTCAGTATTTTCTGCTTATCATATATAATAAAGCATTTAAAGACTTCTGAGATTGTAATGGCCTTTTTTTGTACTATTTTCTGACATTTTATAGACAGAAAGATTAACTGATTAATCTTGACAATAGGGCCGCAACTAATTATTATTTTCATTATCAGTTAATCTGCTGATTGCATTTTTAATTAATAGATTCATCTTCTTGTCTGTGTCAGAAATTGTCCAAGTCCAAGGTTAGATTGGTCCAATATTCTCTGGTGTTTTAGTTCTGAGTTGTTTCGGTATTATTTAGTATTTTAGTCCCTGTTCGGTCCAACATTCTCACATATTTAAACCAAGTTTGGTCCAGTATTCTCTAGTGTTTTTGTGCTGTTTGGCCCCATATTCTCTAGTCCTTATTCCCCATAGTGGTCCAGTATTTTCTAAGCTTTTAGTCCTGGTTTAGTCCAGTATTCTTTAGTGTTTTAGCCCCAGTTTGGTCCAGTACTCTCCAGTGTTTTGCCCTGATTTGGTCCAATATTCTCTAGTGTTTTTGTGCTGTTTGGTCCAGTGTTCTCTAGTCCTTATCCCCCAAATTGGTCCAATATTTTCTAATCTTTTAGTCCTGTTTTAGTCCAGTATTCTCTAATGTTTTAGCCCCAAATTGCTCTGATATTCTCTAGTCTTTTAACCCCAGTTTTGTTCCAGAAGGCTCCAGTGTTTTAGTCATGATTTGGTCTATTGTTCTTTAGTGTTTTATCCCCAGTTTGGGTCAATATTCTCCAGTATTTTAGCCCCAAGTTGGTGTAGTATATTCTCTAGTGTTTCAGTCCCAGTTTGGTCCAATATTCTCTAGTGTTTTAGCCCTGAGTTGGTCCAGTATTCTCTAATGTGGTTATTATGTTTTTTTTGTTAGATTTGCTTTTGGCTTTTTAGCCTTTATTGACAGGACATCATTAGGTAGGCAGGAAATGGGGGCGACAGTGACAGTGACAGTGCAAGACACAACGAAGGACCACTGGCGGGAAGCGAACCCATGGCTGCTGCTGAGGACTGATAGCCTCTGCACATGGGTTGCACGTTCTACTAACTAAGCCACTGGAGTGCACCAATATTCTCTAATGCTTTAGCCCCGGTTGGTCCAATATTGTCAAGTCTTTCAGCCCCAGTTTGATCCAATATTCTCCAGTGTTTACTCCTGGTTCGGTCCAGTATTTTCAGTGTTTTGATCCTGGTCTGGTCCAGTATTCTCAAGTGTTTTAGCCCTAGTTTGGTCCATTATTCTCAATTTTTTCTCCAAAGTTTTGGTCCAATATCCCTAGTGTTTTGGTGCTGGGCTCATCATCACATACCTTGTTCTGTCCAACCACCAGTCCAAAACCAAAAGATGTTTTAATTTGCAATGATGTAAAACATAAAAAGCAGCAAATCCTCAAATTTGAGAAGCTCTTTAGTATTTTTGGGTTGATAAACAACAAATTAATTATCAAATGTGTCATTGATTGAGTTGCCTGTTGATGGACTAATTGATTAATACAGTAAATATTTCAGCTCTGTAGTAAATCAACACCAGTACTCCATTATTTCAGTCCACACGTGTCATTTTTTCAGACTGCACATCTGTCTGTTTCCCAGGCCTGACTGACTGTCTCCTGTTAAATCCATCAGTTACGCTGTGTGACCCTGACATGTCTGTCCTCTTTAATTTAGTATATTGATCTGGCAGCTTTACTATAAATGGCTGAGAGTATCTCATTATGGCTCGCAGCTCTCTGTGTTACTGTAGATGATTAACACTTGTGCCTGTACAGCGTCAAAATAAAGGCCGTCATTTGGGGAAATTAATTTCCAGTTGATTCCAGCAGCTGTGACTGATGTAGTAGCATTAACCCCGTCCTGTCCCTCTGCACTCAGATAATGTTGGCGTCTTCATTTCTCTTCACTTCCTGATGTGAAGAAATCTTAACTTGCAGCAGCGTTGACAAATGCTATCCAACAGATTTGGCCAGACATCAAAGTCAGATTTCAGACTGCATCTTGAGCCAATCAAAATGAGGAAAGTTAATGTGATACCCTTGCCTGTCTGGGTTTTCGTGTGAAAGTCAGATCCCCAGTTTATTTCCCCTATTCTCTGCCTTTTGCTATTAACTGTTCCAACACAACCACGTAGCGACGATCCTGTCACACTTGGACCTTCCACATCACGCCACTGTGGTCCTCTCGGAGGCAAGCTGTTCATTTGGGTCTGAAAATAGCGTGATGAGTGTTCTTGCAGGCTGAGGTGGTCATGCGATACCCAGGCAGTGCCACGGAAAGGAACGAGGCCCGCGGCTACGATGCCATCATCTGCTTTTTTTGGGGGAGGGGGGGACTTGTGCCGCAGGTCGGGCACGGAGCAGTTTAGTATATGGCTGTGTATCTCACCTAAAATCATGATGTTGCAGGGCTTTGTCTTGACATTTTGTTATGATCCATTGTGTCGATTCATGTGTGTAATTGAATAACAGAGAGTAGTTGTCTCTTGGATCCAGAGATGAATGCTTCTGTTATTGTAAAAATGTGATAAATCTGCCTATTGCTGTCAAGCTTAACTTGATAAATCTTGATTAATGTTTATCTCCCTTAAAGGAAAGTGTTCCTTAGGTCCAAAGATGGCAGAGTTTCCCAGCAAACCCATTCAGCAACATCAACAACACGTGATTCATATGCAAATGTTTACTAAGCGAAAACCGTGCCAAAAAAAACAATACTCAGAAAGGGAACATATGTACATAAACAATACAAGATGGCCTAGTTTCTGTGCAGCAGAATGGTTACAGACATGTTAAAGCAGTGGTAGTCCCTGGCCTTTTTACTTCAAGAGCAGGGAGATTTTCATAATCCCCACAGGCAGCACAAAGACGTGAGATCTCCCCTCATTTACTCTGATCCCTCCAGGAGGGGATGCAGTGCTATTTCAATCGCTGCAGTTAAAGAGAAAATGCACTAGAAAACAGACTTTACCTGTGTTATCTTCCCAGGCAGCTCAGTTAATATTTCCTTGCCTGTGCAATTCTCCATCAAAGATTTTAATGTGTTACTAAGCCTGTTTCCAGCAAGCAAGAGGCTGTTCAAGACTCACTGTTTTAATTTGTATATGTGTTAGAGCAGCAACGATTAATTGATTAATCATAACAGGGCTGTCACAGTTTCAATATTAAGTTGAAAATTGATCGAAATGAGTTTTCAGTTTCAGTAATCAAAATCAAAGGCAGAATTGGCAGTACTCTCAGTATTTTATTTTTCTTTCCACTCCCGCCTGCTTGCAGCGTCCATTGGAAGGAGAAAAGAACTCTTGAAAGTCGTCCTTTTAAAGAATTTGAAAATGTAAATGACAGCTTTTAAGGGTGTAAAACCATCTGTTGATCTTTACAAATCAAGACTAGATAGTCTAATAATGGCATAGCCACGAGTGCTAAAATAATGTTAAAATTGAGAATTGTGACCTTAAAATCAAAAGGCAAATAGAATCATGCATTTGAAGAATCATGACACTTATTATCAGAAATATTTAGATAATCTATTGCCACTCATTTTTGTAGTATTTCCATAACTCTGGTCAATTGTATCAGACTCCTTTTCATTGTTGAGTGTATAAGTTGTCTATAAAATATCAGAAAAAAGTGCAAATGCCTATCAGAGTACTCCAGAGCCCACAGTAATATGTTTAAATTGCTTTAAGCGTACAATCAACTGAAAAAACAGCTTTACTTCATGATCTAGAACCAATGAACCATTTTCACCTCAGTAATATCTTTTAATTTTTAATTTTTGCAATTTTCAAATGGCACGAGGGGTAATATTTGTTAAAGGCAAAATGTGCGTCAAAAAACTTTGAAACGAATTAATGTTGTGAGACACAGATGTCCTCTCCTATAAATCATACTGCAATTGCAATATCAGTCAAAATTTTGATATTTTTTCAAAATCATTCAGCCGTAATGAAAAAATTCTGTTTGCAGATTTTCCTTGACTAACCAATAAATTGTTTGACAGCTGTGTCAAAGTGTCTTGTTAACTTTGTTAATGTTAACAGACTTTACTTTCTTATTTCTACTGGTTTAGAGAGGGTTGGTCCAATAGCAATATCAGAATCGGAAAATTCCTCCGATTCAGCCTAAAATGCAGTGTCGAGCAACCGCGAGTGGGCAAGTCTATACGCACCACGTAATTTATTAACCCCGAAAATGGACCCTGCTGCTTCCCAGCAGCGTCCTGTACGCATTTTTAGTCCAGGACGGTGAAGTCATGTTCGGCGGTATTAATTTTCTCACAACAATGATAGCAGTCATATCACATCCATACAGTGTGGGATTAGTTTACTCTGTATCAGCTGATAAGTTCCCAAATCAGAATCAGCATCAGGAAGGAAAAAATGGTTTCAGAACATCTCTAAGAAAACAGACTCCACTTTTTTATTTCTACAGTTTTTGGGGAGGCTCGTGCACTTCCCCTTAAATGGAAATTTTCAGCTGAACATATATTTTACAGTGGGTTTTTACTTACCTGTTATACTGTAGACAGGGGCATTGTAAAAACCAGAAGATAGAAGATGTAGATATTAATGTCACAGAAGATTATTAGTTATTTTAAGGACTAGCAGACACTCGGCAGTCCTCCTCCTCCTCCTGCTCCTTGTATTTCAGTCTGTGGTCTCAGCTTTGGTCTGTACTCATACTGTAATGCTACCGCTGCTGGGCTTGTTTCTTTCTGGGTATTTAATGGGCTTTTATTGGCAGTAATGAATCACAGTGATCTCCTTCTATCTGCAGCGGCTCTGTTCTTCTGTTAGTTAAGCAAGTGTGGAGCAAATGTAGGACTGAAGAAAGTGAAAATGCTGTGCACAGGAGGTGAATTCTGTATTTTAAACTTCTATGCACCTGTGGGCTGCAGGGATTTGGATATTTGGATATTGATAGTGCACTTTATGTGTGATTTGTCTTGTTTTTAAATAAGAGTCTTGTTCAAGTGTAATTTCCAACCCAAACATGACATCTACAGATGAGTCCATCCAATTTTTTTTTTCTTCTTTTCTTTTGTTTTTTTCTTTTTCTGCTCATTTCTGGTGTCAAATGACAATATGACATCATTAATATTGGCCTATCTTGACCTCATTATTTTAATTTAGTTTGCTTATTTCAGTGTGTATTTTCAAGCACCACTTTCACAAAAACAAATAATCCACCGACTGTAACCCAAACTATACATGTTCCAGGACCAAAAAGCAGCAGGAAGATGAAAGATATCTAATATTACCTGCCCCTTTCTTAATAATAACAACATTAATACAAATGGCCTTTTTCATTTCACTGATCACAGATCATACAAATTCAACTCAAATACAGTAAATTATATTCATCTCATGATAAATATTGTTCATAATGTCCCATTATTTTTCCCCTTTTTTCTTAGACTGAATAGTATTTGAGCAATGTTTTAATTTATTAACTATTATTATTATTGCCCCAGTTTCCCTCCACATCTGCTTACATGCATACAGACTTCTGAAATTAAGTTTCTTTCAATGATCCTCGTCATTTAATCTTAATATTAAACAACTTAGGTAGATTTTCACGTTACAGTCTACTTCTGGCTGCACACATGACTGAAAACATTTTTAAATCAAAGGTTCAAAAGTTTAGTATTTGTCATGTGCAGCAACCAAACATGGAAGAACAGTAAAATTTCCGTTTGTCTTCATTATTAGATGCTTTGAGAAAAGTTAAATACTGATGTCCTGATGGCTGCTGTACCCCGGTGCAGAATTCAGTGAGCAGCAAGTGACACATCTGTTTCCACTTTTTTTCTGGTGTAGTTGCATTTGGGTTTCTTGCTGGTAAATTTAAAACGGGCCCGAAGGAATTTGGTCATATACTTTGTAGCGTTCTGTGTAACTATTAAGCTCCGGTGTTCATCAGTACATGCCTCTGATTCCAGCTCATTCAGAGCTGCAAACTAAGTTTCTTAGCAGCCAAAAAAAAAAAAGAAAGAAAAAAAAACAAAACAAAAAAAAAACATCACAAGTTCCCAAAGCCTGTTGTGGCATCTTGAAGTGGCTTGTTTTTAGGCCTGTAATGATAATTCCAATGCCAATGTAGAGCTGTAACAAGTAATCAATTAATCCATAAGTCGATCAAAAGAAAATTTGTTGCAGACTATTTTGATTATCAATGAATTGTCTAATTTTTCAAGCAAAAATGTCAAACATTTGCAGGTTCCAGATTCTTAAATGTAAAGATTTTCTGCTTTTCTTTGGTTTTGGACTGTTGGTTAAACAATAGAAGCAATTTAAAGACATAACTTTGACCTCTTTGAAATTTTGCTGAATATTTCTCACACTTTAGTTTTAGAATGAATCATTAATTCTAGAAAAATTTTAAAGAATAATCTGAAAATTAATCGATAATGTACATAATAATCAATTGCAGCCCTATTTCAATGAGAATACTTACTAATTAAAAGTTCATTGCTCTTGAAAGGTTGTGTTTGCATTATGATGTTATCATTATTTCAGCAGTTTTTCCCACACATTCATTTATTTGTGGCGACCTATCACAAAATGATCTTAAAATGACAAACTTATCATTTATTGCTATTATTTCTGGGACAGTATATCATCCAACACAAGCACTGATAGTGGCAGGCCTACTTTTTTTGTCTGACTAATAGTTCAAACCTGAAAAACATTTACTTTGCAGTCTTAGAAGACGAAGACAACCAGAAAAATTTTACATTTGAGAAGCTGGAACTGGTGAATTTTTGGTGTTTTTGTTTAAAACTTGTTACTTAAAAGCTGATTGTCAAATAGATTGAATTGTTTGATTGAAATGTCTGATATTTTCAGCTCTAAATCGAGTGTAATGAGCCAAAACTGTTACTTCCAAAATTCTCTTTAGATATGTGACGCTGCTGCTTATTTTTTTTCATTAGAAATTGCTCATTTTCACTTATCCTGGCCGAAGACTTTGGCAAACACATTTTTATCAGCTGCAGCTGTACTGTTGGTGTGGATCTGAATCTGTAGCTGAGGTCAAGAGTGCTGCGATAGTTTCCCTTTTCCTCCGTCTGCTGCAGCGCTGGCGTTTGCCCCTAGCACCACCTCCTTCCTCCATCCACAGCGACTGTAAACAAGTGTGTTTCCAATTAGTCGTCTCCGAAGTCAGCTGGCCGCTAAAGCTGATGAAAGACAACAGTGCTGTCAGCGGTCTCTTCCTGGCCCTGTTGCACCGGCTTCATGAGCTCCCAGGGCTTAAAGGGGGGGCACGGTGAGCAGAAACGTGCATTAGTTTAACTGGGTCTTTAAAGACGGTAAGGCTCTTTTTAATTGGCAAAGCAGATTGCCTCACTCATTACGGAAACTGGTTTAGTTTTGCTTTAGTGAGGCCAAATGCTCCGTCAGTCAGTCTCCCTCGTGAGGCTGAGCATGGAGCCAGGGAGTGGTTTGCTGTTAAGGGTCTCTGTGTGCGTTTTAACTCGCTGCTGTGAATCTATAGACAGGTTTGTGGCTCCTTGTAAAAAAAACAAAAATAAAGTGCATGCCAACTTGTAAATGCAACGGACGGGTGTAAATTCTTCTCACAAGTGTGGCTGTGCAATAGGATGGAAAAGCAGACCGTAATAAATAGAAATAGCAGAAAAAAACTGTGCTCAGCCTCCCAAATGTGGAGATTTCCTGCTTTTCTCTCATCACAGCATTTTTTAGAATTGGGGTTTTATTATAGTAAACTGAATATCTTTGGGGTTTGGACTGATAAAACAAGACATTTTAAGACATCACCTTGAACTGGGATGGACATTTCCTACCATTTTCTGATTTTCTGACAAACCGATTAATCGGTTGATCTAGAAAATAATCATCAGTTTCATTGATATTGAAAATAATCATTAGTTGCAGCCTTAATATGAGTATTTTTTTTGCTTTAGATTAAAATAGTGCTGATAAATTATTTAATGCCAATTTAAACTGGATGTTCTCAGCATGAAGTATCTCAGTGCACATATTTACAACAGTGATCACATTAGCCTTCACTGCAGCTCTGTCACATTATGTTCCTCTGTATAATTAGTAATGGAGTTTAAAGTATCGTGTTTAATTTCAGCCTAATTGAAAGGTTTTTCACCAGGCTCTGTGCGAGTCTCAGAGGAAGCTCTGAAATAATGGAATATTGAATCATAATTTCCCCAATGGAGACGGCTTTCGAGCTATTATTTTAACCTACGTACTAATTTCCTCTCCGTCTCTCTCCACCCACAGACGGTAGAGAATGGGCTGTGTCCAATGTAAGGATAAAGAAGCAGCGAAACTCACTGATGACCGCGAGACCAGCCTCTCACACAACTCGGGGTACCGCTATGGGTCCGACCCCACGCCGCAGCACTACCCCAGCTTCGGGGTCACCACCATCCCCAACTACAACAACTTCCACAGCGGCGCCACACAGGGGGTGACCGTGTTCGGAGGAGTCCACACGTCCTCGCAGTCTGGGACGCTTCGGTCTCGAGGAGGAACAGGTGAGGCTGAAGAAGGTCTTTTAAATAAGTTGGTGAATGTTTGTGAGATGGTTCAGATGCAAGCGTTCAGCTGATCCAGGTTTTTGAAATTTGTAGCTGTCCTAAAAATAATATTTTGTGCAGGGATTGACCGATATGGTTCCAATATGGTTTATTTGGAACCCATATACAGTCCAGTCAAAGGTTGGAACACATATGCTCATTCAGTGTTTTTTCTTCATTTTCACTAATTTTCTACATTGTATATTGATTCTGGAGACTTGAAAACTATGATGATGGTATTTTAGATTATTTAAAAGCAAAAAGACTCTTGCACACTGTCCTCAAGTGCAGAAGACAGTATGCAAGTGTCAGTTTGCTTTTTATTGTCGACCATGGTCTTCTCCATGAGCACCCGTCGACCCACAAGTGTGCAAAATGTTTTTCTCTTTGATATTTTAGATTCTTCAAAGTAGCTGCCTTTTGCTTTGATGGCAGCTTTGCACACTGCTGGTATAATCTGAACTGTTCTTATAAAAAAAAAACAAAAGAAAAAAGTGAATGAGAGTGTGTCAAACTTTTGACTGGTACTGTGCATTTGCAGTAAAACTGAAAGTCTTAGTGTTAAAGGATAGTAGCTATTTATTTTAAGTAGGGTTGTTATACTACAAATAGCCCCTAAGTACCGTGATTGCAGTAGAAGACTCTCCACACTCCTCCCGTTAGCAACGCCAGCCGATAGTCCTGCTCAGAGATTTCCAGCATACAGTGTTGTGAACGGTCCCAAAAAAACGGCCTATTTTCGCAGCCTAAAAGAGGTTTTACCGGAAAAAATACACCGTTCCAACATCTACTATAATAAAATTATGCTCAGCCCCTCAAAGTGCAGGAAAAACGCAGTTTTTATTTGGACCTAACCAACTCACGTATCCCTCCGCCTGGGGTTAGCGCCCGCTGATCAGCCTACTACACAGTGTACTACGCAGAGCGCTGTAGTGCTCCACCGATCAGCTGTTTTGAGTCATTGTTGATTGTGATTTCGAGGACGGAAGATGGTGAAACCTCTTCAAACATTTTGAAAATGGTTCGTGTGTGTTGCTATCCAGGATGCAATAACAAAGCTGTGTCCCATAGCCCTTACAGCTTTCACCGCATTCCTTTGTGTGATATTGGCCTTCGGCAGCTAGTTCCTCTAAACTTGGATGTCAACATGCCAGCATAATTTTATTATAGCGAACAATGGAACTGTGTATTTTTTTCCGGTAAAACCTCTTTTTAGGCCGCGAAAATAGGCCGTTTTTTTGGGACCGTTCACAACACTGTATGTTGGAAATCTCTGAGCAGGACTATGGGCTGGTGTTGCTAACGGGAGGAGTGTGGAGAGTCTTCTACTGCAATTACGGTACTTAGGGGCTATTTGTAGCTCATACAACCCCACTTAAAAATAATGCTACTATCCCTTTAAAATGTAGAGCAGCCATTTTATGCTACTTTATCATTTCAGTCCAGTAGATTCAGATTATTATACAAATAGACATGAAATAATATGAAGAATTGTTTTATCTGCAATCAGATTTTTCTTCAAAGATTCTGATATTGGTAGAAATGCTGCATAGGAGCCGATGATCAACCAGGCCAATAATTAAAACTTGTACTTATTTAGCATTATCTTGCCACAATGGAAAGGCCTCTTGGAATATGTTTAGTTCACCATTTATCAGTAAACTCTTAACTACTTAAACCAATACAAATTAAAAGATTTTGGTGTTTTAGTTGCTCTTTAAAGTAATAGTTTGTCATTTTGGGATATACTGTTAAGTGTTTCAGCTCAGTCGTCCATCTCATGTTCGCTATGGAACAGATACCTCTAATAATCTAATAAATCCTGCTGCCTACGCCATGTTTTATTAGCTGGTTAGCTTAGCTTAGCATAAAGACTGGAAACACAAGGAAAGACCTAGTCTGGTTTTGTCTGGAGGTAACAAAATCCACTTCCACAGCTCCCTAATGAACATGCTATATCTTGTATATTTATTTACAAAATACATAAACCAATTTATAAAAACAACAAGTTGGGATTTTACAGAAGTTTGTGCACTGGACCACTCCTTGGCCGGGGGTAATAACTTAAAAGAAATGCTACAAATGTCATGGAAAGAAACAACAGTTCCTACCTCCTACCTGTGTGGCTACTTGATCTAACCAGTACGAAACATTTGTAAAGGATAAGATATGTCTTAAAGGGCAGACTCCCTCAATATAATACAATATGGCAACTCCTCATATCACACCTTGCATGTAGAAGTTCCTGAGTTGGGGGCACCTCTGCAGCTCGGTTGGTAGAGCGTGTGCTCCATGTACTGAGGCTGTCAGTCCTACTTCAGTGGCCGTGGGTTTGATTCCAGCCTCCGTCCCTCTGCTGTGTCTCATCCCACCTCTCTTTCTCCCCCCTTTTGTGTCTACAGCTGTCCTATTCTAATAAAGTATAAGTAGGACTAAAGTAGGAAGCTAGTACTCCTAGACTACCTTATCTGAGTTATGTTCCTATTCTTACTCTTATTCTCTTTTATTTATTCAGTATGTAGGCTTTTTTTTATCTTTGTCAATTTTTATTTTATTTATTCATTTACTTTATTTCAAAACTTTCTCTTTTCCTTTTTAATGCTTATTTTTGATAGCGTTCAATCTTAAAATACAGTCCTTTTATATTTATATCATCTGTTAAATATCTCTGAATGTATATGAATATAGTTTTGTTTTATATAAATGAAAATGAGCATTGACAAAAAACAATATACTGTATCTATAATTTTCCATAGCTTAATAAAATATATTTGAAACAGAAATTACTCTGCCTCTGAATGTATATGAATATAGTTTTGTTTTATATAAATGATAATGAGCATTGACAAAAAACAATATACTGTATCTATAATTTTCCATAGCTTAATAAAATATATTTGAAACAGAAAATTACTCTGCCTGGCCAACAAATATCTTTGTACAGAGGCAGCTGTTTCCCACAGTTTCCAGTTTTTATGCTAAGCTAAGCTAGCCAGCTGTGGCTTCATATTTACATTACAGACATGAATAGGTGGCTCTTTATTAATTCCTGTGGGGAAATTTCAGTCTCACAGCAGCAGAGATGTGAGAAACAATTCTAAATAAGGAAAAACAAACAAATAAACGAGACAGTGCAATAATATAGTCCAGTACAATAAAAAAGAGAAAAGAATAGAGATAATAGCGATACTAATAGTTGTGCTGGTGTGAGAACAGATACATCAAAAAGCACAGTAAATATAGACTACAGTATATAGAGCGTAAGAAGGGGGGCGCATAGTGTAAAAACAGTGTAGACGGCGTAATATCCATTATATATCAATAAAGTAAAACAGTGCAGGTGGTGTAATGGGCAGTATACACCAGTAAATTGAATGGTGTGAAATGTGTAATGTACAAAAATATTTATGAGCAGTGCAAACGTGTACAGTTGTTATAAAATTACCAAGAGTGAAATATGTAAAAGAACAGTGCAAACAGAGTCCACATGGGTAGTTATAAGGTGAGATATTTATATGAAGTGGTGCAAACAGGCAGAGTCAACATGAGTCGTTGTGATATGTATAAAAAGAAGTGCAAACAGGATCCACATGGATAGTAATGAAATATGAGACATATAAAAAGTAGTGCGACCAGACAGAAACAGTGAATAGTTATGAATAGTTATGAAATGTATAAAAACAGTGACCCGTGTTACACAGTGGGTGAAACAATAAATTAGTTTTACTTATTTACTTTTACTTCCTTTCTTCTCATAACTCTGCGGCTGTGAGACTGAAATTTTCCCACAGAGATAAATAAAGAGCTACCTACCTACCTGAGAGTGGAATCAGTCTCCATCTCATTTAACTCTCTGCAAGGAAGCG
Organism: Lutjanus argentimaculatus; assembly: GCA_034769285.1. NCBI lineage: Eukaryota > Metazoa > Chordata > Actinopteri > Lutjaniformes > Lutjanidae > Lutjanus > Lutjanus argentimaculatus. The sequence continues at coordinate 21,851,395 of JAWZSL010000003.1, read as the reverse complement.
AATAAACATGTGTCCAAAATGTCGAACTGTTCCTTTAGGACAGGGTGACTTTGTGGAAGTGGAAGGTTCTGAAATATGCTGCTGTCACTAAATGGAGGTCAAATTACAAACAGGCCAATTAAAAGAGAAATAAAATGTCAGTCGAAGTTGTAAAGCTGTAAACGTCTGTGAGGACCACTCACTGTCTGGCCCTCGTCCAACATTCAATAAAAAAGCTTCATGTCGGCTGAATGTTGACTGACCGTTATACAGTATTTGTCCAGTAGTTTTCACTTTCAGACATATCTGATGATTTAAATTAACTCCCATCAAAGTTTTTTGTCCCTCCTGTATTTTAAATAAACGTGTGATTCTTCTCCCGTGTGTGCTAAAAGTGTGCTGCTGTGATAAATTCAAGTTTCTGCAGAAGACGAATGTCCACTGGCTGAAAGTTAATGGAAAAAAAAGAGTGACCTAAATTATCGCTGGTACTCTGTGAGACGCATCTGACGAGCATAAAGATCAGACATTGTGCTGAATAGCACTTTCTGTGTTGGAGGAATGGGCTTTACAGTCGCTCGCTTAAGATTTTAAAGATACATATGATGTGTGATGCATAAATAAACGGCATCTTTTTGCTTTGATGTCAACTACTTAGGGTTTTTTTTTTACCCAGCACAGATAAACAGAGTCAGCACCACCAGCTTATATGAATAAGAAATTACTCCAGGAGGGCAGCATGAAGCAACGTTCATATCTGAGACTGGAAAGACAAGACTCGAGACTGGAGTTAAAAAACAGTCAGACAACAGTCAACTAGGACGGAGTAAAACCTAAAACCTCATCTGAACCCCCCCTGTGAAGACATGTTTCTCTCTGAGACAGAGAGCAGCTCTGTCAGGTGTGTTTCAGAGGTCACTGCGTGGTCAGGGAAATGTGCAGGATTTCACTGCAGCACTGTAGCTCCGACTGTCCAGGGATGATTCACATCAAATCAGAAAATGAAATCATTTTACAGTTTGAGGCTTATTAAGAGATACAGGGACTCCAGGGCCGCTCCAGATCACATCAGATAAATTGGATTGGCCTCAGCATTCCTAGAGGATTGTCTCTCTGATAAGGCTTAAAGTCAGATTTGTGTTTTGTATGCAAAACAAAGAGTTTTATTTATGTGCCTGCTAAACCAGTAATAATAGTTTTTTTTTAATGTTTTGCTTTTTTGGCAGGTGCAGACAATGCAACAAGCTGTAAACACAACAGTAGCTGTGTTTCCATCAACGTAGTTTTATGGCCATTAGTATCGCTAGAAAATAGATGATCAAAGGAACTAGTTTTGTTTGTTCATAATCTTTTTGTTTGAGTTTTAGTGGCGGATGACAAACAACTGGGCAAGATGTTTATTTAAACAGCAATGGTGGTGCTCTCAACACCCTGTTGTGTGCACATGCTCACTCCGTTTTAGGCCTTTTCAATATGGCTGTGTGTATTTACACGTTGCTACTGACTGGATGACACCTGTGTCACACTCACTAAATAAAAGAACACGTATCTCAAAGGCTGTCGCTCACCGTTCTGCACTGTTTTGAGGTCGTCATTGCTGCCGACTTCTTTCATGTTACATGTTTATACTTGATGCATTGTTAATATAAAAATATTGATGAGTTCATCTTTAAATTGTTGTTATTATTTCTATATAGTTTGATTTTAAGCTGCACTCAGTATCTATCATTAAGAATACCATGTGTCAAATGACTGCATGTAACGTAAAAGGAGTCGCTGGCGATGACAGACCAGGGGTGGGAATCCCCAGAATGAATCTGTGAATTAGTTTGAAAATGAGGCATAAAATGACTTGAAGATTTCTCCGTCCAATTTGTATGTTGTGTGTTTAAAAAAAAAAAGTGCACAGATGGAATTGGAGAATTTGAAGTATCTGAAATAAGGCAGCAGAAGAAATAGAAAAGGGCAATAATTCTTACTGTCATCATGTGACCAGCAGCCCATGTGTTCAGCAGATGAACAAACCCAACAATAACACCACAGTGAAAGTCTCAACAGAACACATAACCAACGCATGTCACTTTATGTTTTCCTGCAGGGGTGACTCTGTTTGTGGCTCTTTACGACTATGAGGCCCGGACCGAGGATGACCTCAGCTTCAGGAAGGGGGAGAGGTTCCAGATCCTCAACAGCACGTAAGTGTGAAAACATCTGCATGACAGCATTTAGGGTGGCGGTCGTGTTTTTCTCTCTCTCTGTTTTTCGTCTGTCGAATGTCTGAATGCTGCATTTGGAAATGAAAATGTTGTTTCACAGGCACAGACAGAGGGAACGGGTCTCTGTTATAGACCTGATGTGGCTTATTAGGGTTGTGTTAAATGCAGGGTCTGACAGATTTGTCATGTTTTAATGATAGCTTTATGACAGTTTGCATCATAGAAATAAAATCTCTCTTGTTCTGATGTGAGTTGCTCTGCTTTTACATAATACATATGTGGTATCTCTTGAGTGAACAGCATCCTTCTTTACTGCACTGAAATTTGAATTCTCCTCACTTGTTGTGTAAGAAAATATAAACTATGAGGCTGTTGACACCTGATATTAACATGCTACTTGGGTGATCCCATTACAAGTGGACAGGTCCAAGTATGTCACTTCATACCTGGCATTGCTGTGTCATCACATGTGTTTCAAGTGAGCACTTGTCATCAGGTCTCAGTTCCTCGCTCCATATGCAAAAAAAGAGACAGATAAACAGATAGCTACATCATTCCTGTTTACAAAGATCAAATGCTTTGTTGTTTTCTGTCCATGTTGTAGCCAACATGCTGGGACATACAGATTCAATGTTTTTATACAAAGCAAGAAATAACGTATAAGATCTGCAGAATTTACAAAAAGGTCCAAATAATTAAGAATATATTGTAGACAGTAGTTTATGTAGTTAGTAGTTTCTCCTATCTCGACAAATCACAGGATTGCACACTTTATTAAGGATATCTGGGGACTTTCTCCACAAACAAGAAAGAAGTAGCCTATGTTGGTTACTGTTTACTGTATTTGTAAAATTTTACATGTTTACTGTAAATAAATTTACTCTTTTTTCAGTCTTTGAGTTGGTGCAATGAGTGAATTTCTCATGCGTGGGATGGATAAAGTTTATCTTATCTTGAATTTGCTGGATCCATTTTGCAAAGTTGATTAAGATTCTCCTCATTCAACGACTCTCAAAATTGCCTGATTTTTCAAGAGAGTCTGGGTATATTGTGGTTATTAGTTCAATGGTGAAATCAGCTGAACGCACAAATATCTGCTGCTTATCTTAGCAGGTAAAAGAGGCCAAACATGTAATTTGCACTACAGTGAACCAACTGACGTGCTTATAAGACATCAGTTACAGAGGTGGTCTTCAGATCTCAATGTGTCTTAGGTGCATTCGCATCTGTACTCAGATTTTGATTTTATTTCAGACATGTTAAAGAGAAAATACAATAGAATATACAAGTACAAAACAAACAAACAAAGGTAGCAAATGAATTCAGAGCTATTCACTTGTGTTCAGATCACCCAAGACACATGTTACCAGGTATAAACGGCCTGTGACTATGAGCCAGACAGAAACCTGCTACAACAGCCCACATCAGCTCTCCTGCTGAAGTCTCCCTCTTATGTAACTTACAAACATGGACACAGGTTTGCACAGGTGCTGGAAATCCGTGAAAACACTTGACTTTTATTGTAGTGTTTTCAAGGTTTGAAAGGTGCTTGGATTTTGGATGAAGTGCTTGAAACTGCTTGAAATTGTAATTGCGTTAACTTTCATAATAAATGGCTACCTGACTCAATAGTTTGCTTTTTAGATAAAGAAATAAAATAAGTCGCATACTGGCTCAACCAGATTGTGTAGGATGTCAAGTCTACTAACAGACAGCTGACGTATTTGAACACATGAAACGTTGTTATTTTCTTGTAATTTGTCACTCTTCATCACTAAACATAATTTTTGGTTGTTTAAAGCACATTAATAACTGATTTAATGTGAAAAAGGAATGAATGAAGTAATATTTTTTTGTATTTATGTATTAAATTTTAATTTACTACAGCTGTGAAGTGCTAGAAAAGCTTAAAATGCTTAAAAAAGGGCTCGAATTAGACTTTGGTGTAGGAACCCTGTGAACACACATCTTGTTCTGCACCTCAGCTTCTAGAACGAGACTAAACAAACATTCAAAAGGTGCACTGCTAACGTCAGTTTGTAGGCTTGTTTGAAGCTCTGCTGCAGCACATTAACCAGCATGTAAATGTACCTGCAAATATGCTTTGGCCCAGTGAGATGTTGGTGTGCTCGTTACTCTTCAGCACCACAAACAAAACTGTTTGCACATGACATGAAGGCTACAGTGCAAGTTTGTTTACTTTGTCTCTTGTCTCTCTGGCAGCCTGCCTGCTGCTGTCAATCAAACACGTAGACAGGCACGCCCCTCCAGACGGCTGAGACGAGCAATTACATTTCCCTGAAGACCTTCTTTCTTCCTTAATAATAATAAAATACTTGAAAACGATACATTTAAAAAACACAGTGACATTATTTCTGACTACAAAAAGGGATGACTAACTGATTTCAGTTGGACTTTAAAGAGATGATTCACAGTTGGAGCCCACGCACCAGAAAACAACTGCTTTAAATGTTTTTATGTGCTCTCCGCTCAGCTCTCAGAGACAAGACAGCCAATAAATCTGATCACCCACAACTGAGTGTTTATCTGTGCCTGTCTGCATAATGTGTAAATGTTGATCTGTCTCTCTGTTCATCCTACATCTCTCTCTGTCCTTCTGTCCTCAGGGAGGGGGACTGGTGGGAGGCTCGTTCTCTCACTACAGGTGGAACTGGTTACATTCCCAGCAATTATGTTGCTCCGGTGGACTCGATCCAAGCAGAAGAGTGAGTGAAACTTTTTTTTTTATGAGAGTCTCTGAGGCACAGCGGCCTCATCAGCAGAGAGCATGTCATGAATATTTGAGAGCTCATCTCACTGCCTTTTGTTAAATGTGGCATAGCGGCACGGATGCTGAAGACAAAAACATTTAAAAAAACGTTTAAAGCACATAATACGCTCCACAGTGTGACTCCTTCTGTTTCTCCTCCTGCAGCTGGTATTTTGGTAAATTAGGTCGAAAGGACGCAGAGAGGCAACTGCTCTCCAACGGCAACGCCAGAGGCACTTTCCTCATCCGTGAGAGTGAAACAACCAAAGGTACTCTGACCGAGCGGCAGCTAACACGCTGAAATGTTGGGTGCTTTTAAAGTTTGGAAAGACACAGAAGTGTTTGTGAATAAATAAATACTTAAGAACACTTAACGTAAATGTGCAATGTGGCAATAAAAGTGGTTTATTTATAGACAAACTTATAGTAAAATCATTTCAACTTAAAATTCAGGTACTGGTTAGGGCAGATTATTTTAGGTGGGGTTGTATGAGGCATATATCTGTAGTCAGTGTATTATTGCAGTAGATGGCGGTCGCACAGCCCCAGTATGAACAGCAGAGAGGAGTACTGGTGTAGCAAGCTACTGCAGAGCACTAGAAGGTGACACAACAGTGGATTTTCACTCCCGTCCCATCCCAGTCCCACAAAAATATTCCTGTCTTGTCCAGATCCCACAAAAATACTCTTGTCCCGTCCCAGTCCCCAAAGAATGAATCCTGTTCCCGTCAGTCCACAGTCCACACATGTCATGCACTGGCCAAGTGGCTGCAACCAGAGCGGACAGGAGAGAATAAAAAAAGACAACAGGATGACTCATGTTTAAAATAAAGAAAATTGAGGTTATTCGGATTAGAGCTGCATTTGAAAAAACAGACCTATAGTTATTATGATTTCCAATCCAGCCTGCTCCTGTTGATTTTCCTTTCCTGTCCTGTCCCGCTCCCATAATTAACAGTGTCACTGGCTCCCAAAAATGTCAGCCTCTATTGTGTACAGAGTCAGGAGCAAAATGTATTTTAGCCACCTAAAAAAATCAATATCAGTTTAAATGTACGCTGCATTTAGAATATTTTTACTGCTTTACCTTGCTGTCCAGCCAGCGCCATATATGCTAAATATCGCTCTCTTCTGAACAACCAGACTCCATTGGCAAAATCAGTATTTTTACCCTGCAGAACACAGGTGTTACTGCTGCCTCAATCTGTCAGTTAGTTTGTGCTATTGTGTGGCTTCAGTATTTTAAAGGGTTACTTCAGATTCACTTAAGTCACACAATAACATAAGCAAAGTAAGCAATTGAGGCAGTGGTAGATGAGCAACTCCTGTGTTCTGCACATAAAAATGACGGTTTTTGCCTTTGGAGTCTAGTGGCTTTCAAGACAGTAATATTTGGCTTATGTAACCTAATGTTCCTGCTGACCCTGTCCACAGCATTACATTGTTTAGCTTCCTACACTGGTAATCCCGCTGTTCTTTCAAGCTGAGACCATGCAGACCGCCAACTACTGTAGATAACACACTGACTATGGATAAGTACCTCACACAATCCCACTTCAAAAAGTCATGTCATTAACTTTGCAGCTGCTCCATATTAATTGCCCTAAATCTTTTGCACAATGTTCTTTATATGCACTCATTTTGCTCCAGTCTACTTGAATCCATCAGTTTTCATTGTGTGTGTGTGTGTGTCTCTGTTGCAGGGGCCTACTCTCTGTCCATCCAGGACTGGGATGACATCAAGGGAGACCATGTCAAACACTATAAGATTCGCAAGCTGGACAGTGGAGGCTACTACATCACCACCAGGGCCCAGTTTGAGACGCTCCAGCAGCTCGTACAGCACTACTCTGGTGAGGCTCTGCTGCAGTTATGGCTGGATGTGAAAAACATGAACCCCTGACATGATGTATCTGCTTTCCCTCTGTTAAAATTACAATGTCATATGTTTTTTTACGACTTAAATATCATTTAAAAATTCAAACTGCTATGCTATGCCTGATTCAGCCAGGGCCGCAGGGCTGTGCTGCCGGCTGATCGTGCCATGCCACAAAGGCATGCCCCGTCTGACCGACCTGTCCGTCAAAACCAAAGACGTGTGGGAGATCCCGCGGGAGTCGCTGCAGCTCATCAAACGTCTCGGCAACGGCCAGTTTGGAGAGGTCTGGATGGGTGTGTATCTTTTTGGCATCCTGTTTTTGGCACAAATGAAGAACTGGACAGCTGTGAGCATCTGTGTTATGAAACACACTGTATGTGTTGGATGATTTAAAACTAACACCCAACTAATGTTACCCACGGGGAGGGGTGTTTGTTATCACTGATTTTGTTAAAAAATTAACATGCTGGATACATCTCTGCATGATCTCAGTGTCCGTTTAGGCTGGATTCCCAAGAAAGGGCCTACAGACTTGTTAAACTTGGTATATGTGGGATTTGTTTTGCCTAATTAGGTTTCTGTGACATGGTTTATCTAAAGTCAGTTCAGACACATGCTGTCTTAGTTCATCTGATTTCCATAAAAGTTAATTTGTCCCACATTGGGTAGTAAAATGCTCCATGTATGTCTGATTTGCTGAGATATGAACATGTTGTTGGTGCCACAAACATTTATCACAATATAAGTCAAATCCTAGAATAGATTCTTGTTCAATAAATGTTACAATTAGAAGCATCTTTTTTTAGTCTAATTCAAACCTAATTTAAAGCCCTAAAATCTTTAATGCATTATTTTTGTTCAATGTTATTTATATTCAATATAAAGGGAGATGTTTGTTATTTATAAATACAAAATAAGTGAGGGATAATGTACTAATTAAAAAGACCCAACAGAGTGTTGAAGGACCTGAATCATCCTGAAAGGGGTTTATTTCTCATCATTACATGGCTTTGTTAAATACTCAATTGCATTGTAGTCATTGCAGTCAAATGTAGTCATTGCATTACAATTTTTGTAATTAGTAATGTAATCCACTGGATTACAAAAAAGTAATCTAATCTAATGAATACTTATGGATACTTATGCATTTTTGCATGGCGTTCTTTTTTGTGGAGCAGCTGTCTCCGAAAGCCCATATGTCCCATGTGCTTTTACTGCATATCAGGAAAAACTGTTTCCTAATTTTGAAACTGTCATATTTTTAAGATGTAATCAAAAATGTAATCCTTGACAATGTAACTATAATCTAATTACACATTTTCAAATGTAATCTGGGTTGATCATAGTTACTTATTTTCTGTACTCTGATTAAGAATCCTGATTACATTTATTTCTTTCCATACCTCTTTACTTGGCATCATATTTTTCAAATGGTGACCATCTCCCTTTCAAAACAAAATCCTGCTGAAATGCCAGCCCCTAACATCTGGAGAATTACCTTTGAAGAACCTCTTTTTTTTTGTTCTTTTTGTCAGGCACATGGAATGGCACCACGAAGGTGGCAGTCAAGACTCTGAAGCCCGGCACCATGTCGCCCGAGTCCTTCCTGGAGGAGGCTCAGATCATGAAGAAGCTCCGACATGACAAGCTGGTGCAGCTGTACGCCGTGGTGTCCGAAGAACCCATCTACATCGTCACCGAGTACATGAGCAAAGGTAGATGTGCTGTCATAAACTGACACTAAAAAAAGACGCTATGAATTTTACATACATGCATCTGTGCACACACCTACACATTGTGGACATAATTAATTCATCTGCATGGACAGTCCTGTACGTTTCCTACTTCATAGCAGAAAAACTCAGTTTCCACAGCAGTAACTAACAAATAAAACTCTCAGCCAAGTGTAACATGTGGCAAGAATCCCAGAATTGATGTCACATTAGCTGAAACATTTTGCTTCAGTTTTCATCCAAATCTGAGTTCAGATCTGGCAGCTGAAGCCAATACGACACAACAGAACCTAACTCTGCTTCTTCGTCTGTTTTTTTTTTTTAGGGAGTTTGCTCGATTTCCTTAAAGATGGAGAAGGACGAGGCCTCAAACTGCCAAATCTAGTGGACATGGCAGCTCAGGTACGCTGCTGGAAATAATCCGAGTCTTGATGCTGTGGATTTGTTACCAGAGCGCTTTGAAAGAGATTTTCTTTTCCAAGAGCTTAGTTCACTTTAATCATCTCCAGCTGTATTTACCCAATTAAGCTCAGAGTTACACATTTACAGACATTTTCATCTAGACCAGCCATTCCCAAACTTAAGAATGCAGCAGCCCTGAAAATGTTCTGCAGCCCACCAAAACCTTTGGATCCCAACTCTGATCAACATACAAAACTAAGACCCTATATTTCCTTTTTTTTGTTGTTTCATAAACAGAACAATTCTAAGTGAATGCACTGCAAATAGATACTTGCATATCTTTAACTCTTGTTCCACCGTTGTTGAGGTATTCTGTCAACTATGATTCCAGTATTAACGTGAGGGGTCACCAAATATTGTGCAACACCTCTTAATTTTCAGTTAATTAAGTTTGAAATTACCATAACATAATCTCTAATCATATATTTACATTTTTAAAAAGAAACAAATGAAGCAAAGCCATTGGATTCAAATTACATCTTATTTTTCATTTATCTGACCTATTTTAAAAACTTTATTTTTAATGACCTCTTGCAGGCCACCTGCAGTACCTTCATGGCCCACCAGGGGACCGCGGTCCACACTTTGGGAATCTATGAGATGCTATAACAGTATTTACAGTATCAATAGGCAATTTGTCATTTTAACAGACCAAATGGACAACAGAGAAGCTAAAAATGAGTAATTTGTCATTACGGATGGATCCCTCAGTCGCAGCAGATTGTTTTCTTTTCTGAAGCTGTGATTCATCACTTCCTGTGGGTCGATAAGTAATCATACCTGACACTTGAGTTTATTTTGCAAATAGGGCACAACTATAGATATTCATATGCTCTTCTCTATTGCAGCCACCCATTTGTAGGCTTATAAAATGGTCGTAAATCTATGTAAAAATGTTCCTTAGTTCAGATTTAATTACCTTTAAACTCGTCAGTGATGAAGATGATGAAAAAATGACTCCATTTCCCAGGTGGCAGCAGGCATGGCATATATTGAGAGGATGAACTACATCCACAGAGACCTGCGCTCTGCCAACATCCTAGTCGGAGAAAGTCTGGTGTGTAAGATTGCTGACTTTGGTTTGGCCAGGCTCATCGAGGACAATGAATACACAGCAAGACAAGGTAGGCCTGCAGGGTTGGGTTGCACTGGCTTTTGCAAATCCATCTCTAAGAGTTTTGTGTAAAGTCTTAGTAAATATTTACTAAATTGAGCTGCATCATTAAAACTAGCTTGTGAAATCTTAAGTGATGTCTAAATCTGTTGCTAGGGAACATTTGTAGTGATGTGGTGCTGTCAAATCAACAGCAATCAGCTACATAAACAGGGAATTTTTAAAGTCATGTATTCTTGTGTTTTCTTGTGTTTGTTGTGTTGTCTTTTTCTGCTAATCTTGACCAGGACTCTCTGGCAGAAGAGATATTATATCACAATCTGACATTCCAGGTTAAATAAAGGATAAATAGAATAATAACTGTAACATAACTTTGAAAATTACTTTTTCAAATGTGGCTGTATTAAACTTAACTGCCAAACCCTTGTAAATGTAGGAAAGACTTTTATTCATATGCATAGTCTACATGGAGGAGTGTTATCTCAGGGTCAGCAGTATTCATACAGTTTAGACCAGAGGCAGTGGCTCACAGCTCATGGAGGCAAATAAGGCACTTTAAAATTCATATCAGCCAGTTGCCACAATTTGCATCAAAATCCTGCTCGTTTTCACAGTCCTAACACAGATATAATATACATATTTTTATCTTCCTGAAAATATCATAATCTCTGATGTCCGTTTTGAATTAATGTGCATACATGTGCTTAGAAATCATAGAAAAAAAGTTGCTCATCAAATTTTAGAACTTGCCTGAGAATAATCGTGTTTTTAAGTTTTCTTCAGCATCAAAGTGATCCAGTGATAGTTGTCAGTACATCCATGGTCACATTGCAAACAAGAACTGCTAATAGCTAATTTGACACACTTTTAATGGTACCGGTTTGCCAAAATGTAAGGCTAAAGAAAAAGGGCTCAAATTGTAGCCCACAGTGTAACTTGCTGAATCAATGGCAACATTATACTTGCTGTTTACATCACTCAGAGTTTGAAAACCCCCGGTTACTGAGTGGAAAATCTGATTACACTAATTCTAACCTAACACACATAACTGAGATTCTTAAGTGTCAGCTCAAGTGACAACCATGTTACATGTTACCTCTTTTAGTCGCATATTAGCATGCTAAAAGCTAAAATAAACAGGGCTTAAGTTGTGGCCCACAGGTTATTGAGTGGAAAATCTGATTTTGCTAAAGCTAACATAACACACATTACTGACATTCTAATTAAGTATCAGTTCAGCTATGTTAACCATATTACATATTACCTCTTTTACTCACATAGCATGCTAATGGCTAATGTAAAAAAAAATCTGGGCTCATGTTATGGCACACAGGTTACTGGGTGTAAAATCAGATTATGGTAATGCTAACGTAACACATAACTGGCAAACATGTTACGTAGTAGCTCTTTTACTCACAGATTAGCTAGCTAACAGCTAATGTTAGGTTTGCCAGTTGGTTAATGTAGTGCCTGATGTAACATTAAATATTGGGTAGCAGCTTATCTCTACTGGAACTTGTTGTGTAGCATTATGAATTACTGTTTTGATTTAATGATCAATAAATCAGTAAGCACTTATGTTACATTAGGCTAATTCCACTTCATATTTACACACAGCCACATACACATTTGCACACACACCACTGAGATTCTAATCAAGTTTCTGGTCAACTGTCGGTCATATTGCATATTACCTCTTTTACCTCTTTTACATATATATTAGCATGCTAACAGCTAACGTAAAAAAATAGTGCTCAAGTTGTGGCCCGAAGGATAATGACGGGAAAATCTGATTATGCTAAACTTTCCTACAACTAAAACTCTAACTGTCAGGTCAACTGTGTCGACCATATTACATATTTACCACCTTTACTCACATATTAGCATGCTAACAGCTAACATAGTTTTGCTAGTTGGTTGATGTAGCACATAGTGTAACGTTAAAAATAATTAGTAAAAAATAATTACAACTAGTTGTGTAGTGTTGTAATGTAATGATGTTTAAATTAGTGAGCACTTTATACATATTTTAAATGGACTAACTTACAAACAGCTGGAGCAGCCATAGTTTAAAGAGAATACTTTTGATTTATTGGTCCCAGTCTGGGAATGTAATTTTTTTTTATAGGACTTCGTTGTAATAGAATTTAACTTGTGACTTGTGAACACATCTGTTGTCTGACTTTATTGTTTCTGTAGTATACTCTTAGTCCCTAACCACAGCATCTTCTGAAAACCTCACTGTCAGAGGAAAAAGCTGGCGGGCTGGCAGATGACTTGTTCCATTTAGTGTATTCCAAAACACATTTTACACATAGCCACATATACACACACACACACACACACACACACTACTTTTCAGAATAAGTGCAGTAAATGAGCAGGAATGTGTCCTGGTGGAAAACTGAAGCACATGTGGTTACAGCATGGCACAAAGACAAAATAACACATTTGTAGGCTACGAGGGCACACTGCAGGATTTAAGACACAGCGCATGTTAAACACAAAAATCTGTCACTGTGTATCTCGTTGGAAGGATGAAGAAGAAGAGGCCCTACCCTGAAAAAAAAAAAAACAACAAAACTCCCCTGACTGTGTTGGCAGGCTTGAACTACACCAGGAGGACTTCCAGACTCCGTTAGTCACCCTGTCAACATGTTCAGTCACTCATTTGTTAGCAATTCAAACGTTTACTTGTTCAAGTAAACTTGGGCCAAGTGCAAACCGAGACAGAGAGATAATGGAATTGTTCCGTTTTTTCTTCCCCTGGTGGGATGTTATCATGTCCTCGTGTCTCCTCACTAATGAAATCACAGTTGAAGGGGAAAAAAATCATACAGAAGAAACTGACCTACTTACTCCCTCTGCTTGAAATAACGAAAAAATGTTCCGGCAGTTTGAGAAAGTTTTAAAGGTTAAAAATCATGCATCCGAATTTCTTTCAGGTGCAAAGTTTCCAATTAAGTGGACCGCACCTGAGGCCGCTCTCTACGGGAAATTCACCATCAAGTCGGACGTGTGGTCGTTCGGCATCCTGCTGACCGAGCTGGTGACCAAGGGCAGAGTGCCGTATCCAGGTGAGTGTGTTCAGCTGCTCTGTGGATTATGTAATCGCCTCTCGATAGCAGATGATTGCTTGTGTTTGATTAATGCGGAGCGTGTGAGAGCGTTAGAGCCTGCTGAGATACGAGCCACCACGGTCCTGTATGCTAAAAAAAGAGCAGCGTGTTGCATAATGTACATTACATTGTGCATTATGCAGAGAAATGTTCCCAGATGACTGTGCGAACATGTGAAATGTTTTCCTGTTTATCTGCCAGACACATTTTGACAGTATGTTTAAGGCATTTAGACTGATTAAATTATTATAAATCACATAGCATTGGTGGGAAATAACTATCAGTACTCATTTTGCTGCATATAAGTAGTTTTTTCATATACTTGTGCTGTTTAAAATCCGAGATTCGGCTTTAATTTAAAAGCCCTGCACACCCACGCAGGTGTTCCAATTACACTGGCTGATTAAATCTCTAGGTAGGTGGAAGTTTGGTGGAGCTATGATGGGAAATATGTGCTTGCAGAAACTCTATGTGCTAAAAATAATAATAATATATGCTCTGCCCTAATAGATGAAGCAAAACTAACAGGGGAGTCACTGAGATGTGACACAGTCTGCACACGCCCACACAATCCTGAGAAGAGCTCCAGCTCACGCACCTGAGAGGGTGGACCAAAGCTGTGCAGGGGCTTTAAGTAGATAAATAATGGCTATTTTATTTTTGTTCACCAATTAATTACATTTTTCGTTAATTATTTGTTTCGTCAAGGAAATATGAGAAAATGGTAAAGAAATACCAAGAGACCAAACCCCCAAATATTCAGTTTACTATCATATATGCAAACATAAAAAGCAAGTCTTCATGTTGAAACTGAAGAAAATAAAATATTTAGGCATTTTCACTCAAAAAGATGATTCAAATTCAATTATGAAAATACTTTCAGATTAATTTGTTGTACCTCGACTATTTATTTAACCTTTATCTAACCAGGTGGGTCATATTGAGATCAAAAATGTCTTTTTCTACAGAGTCTTGGTCGACACAGGCAGCCGTACAAAATAAGAACAAATACTTAAAACAGATACAAAAGAAAACAGACACTGTTACAATACACAATATACCAAAGAATACAAATACAGTTCAAGCCATGCATCCAACAATCTCATTTTAAGCATCAACACCCCAACGATTCCATCACTAGATCTTTCAAAAAGGAGCATTCAATGAAATGAGATCATGGACTTTTAAAACTGTCTGTAATGTTTTCCGGTCTGAGGGGACAGAGTATCACAGCACCCTTTTCCCAATCTCTGCACAAACACTTAGTCCAGACAACATATAAAAGTCTGTTGATCACAATCACTCTTCCGTGAAGGCACATAGATAGTATGTGAGCCGTCACAAGAGTGGCCTTGTCTATGAAAGTATATCAGTGTTTGCTCCTGTGGGTGGTCAGATCAGGTCATTCTCCCTCAGAAAGGCTCGACAGTTTATGATGAACGTAAGGCAGCATGGCAAGCTGTGACAATCATACGCATTGCCTGAGCTCTGTACTCAAGAAACTTCAAGACTAGGTCACTTAATGGAAGACATTTTGACATGTCATATAAGGAAAACCACAGGTGTGAAATATAAAATTAACGATGGCTGATTAGACCATTTTCACAGCAGCCATTTTGACATGAAATAGTAGGAAAAAGTAACTCTCCCAGCCCTGACCGTCACACTGTCACGGTTTACTGGGACAGAGAGCGGAGCGACCGTTAATGGTATGCTTTTCCTGCCACAACAAGTCAAAATGACTGCTGCGAAAAAGCCCGATCAGGCAGTAAAAGCCTGCGAGCTAATTCGGGCAGACAACTCCGGTTTGCTGTATTTAAACTGTCAGCACTCACTGTCACGCCTGCTGCCACACCGCTCACCTTAAAGCTGCGCTGTAACTGACATCTGTCACCTCCTGCTACTGTTGCCCCCTCTGCTGTCATTCACGTAGCGTTTAATAAGCTCCACCACCATCTGTGGGCTGTGAGACGGTCTACCTTCCTCATGAAGTTAGCACAGTCCTTTGTTAAAGCAGCCATTTTAATCTGAAATAAAAGTGTCAACTCAGTCGTTATCAGTGATGCTAATTACGGTTCTGTTCCATTCAGGTCAGACAGAGTCAGGGTGCTGCTATTGTGCATGTTGGCTCACTGGAAAGGCTCTGCTACACTAAATGGAACAGCACCTTAATTAGCATCATTAATTAAACTTGTTTTTACTTGGTATTACATATCGTGACGAAGGTCTGTTGTCACTCCTCATTCTCTGCTGTGCAGAGCTTGGTGCACCCTTGTAGGGAGTGTAAAATATTGTTTTGCATTTATGTTGTGTGAATTTTACTTTGAGTTTATGCTGTAAATTCTGTGTGTGTATGTCTCATTGATTCCTCCTATATGCTTGGCCCTACACAAATGAACTTTAAATAAATATCAACTCTATACATATTCTGTAATCTAAGAAAATTTCATTATTCTATGCACATTACAATCTAATACACATGGTTTTCTTAGCCAGTCACATGTTGTTATGGATGGATTTTTTAATTAATTAATGAAATACATGAAAACATTAGGTTATGCTGTAGATTTCAGAATGTGACTGGTATTTAAGTGTGTAAGATTTAGGTGGATCTATTGACACAATATGACATGAGAAATGGAATATAACAATCAGTTTCATTAGTATGAAATATGTAACGATTTAATGAGTTTCATGATGACTGGAGTTTTGACCTCTTTCGTCCTTTTTTGCTTCTGAGTACACCTTGGAAGAAGGTGAAGTTGTGCCAGACACCCATTCTCTGCTTCTGCATAAGTGTATAATTACCTGAAAATAGGTTTTACACCACCTTCTCAAAACCAAAACCAAAATAAAAAATGTTTGTTTATATTATGTATATATGAAAGCTACCCTACATTTTAGAAACTTGATATTGTTGATATTAACTTGATATAGCCTCAAATAGCCAGTATTAGTCAGGCTCTGTTTAATTCTAATATAAGTTATTTTCAAGTCCATTCTATTATTAAGCTTGGAAGTGCATTTTTGTTCTTTTGGAACCGTCTGCAGTATGTTTCCATAATAATCTAACCTCACAGGTCCACTTAGTGGCTTTTAGAGTTTTCAGCAGCATTTTTTAGCTTATTTTGGTTACATGTTGTTTTTTCTTCTGCAGAGTAATATGAAATGTGCTGACATTGTTTGTGTGAATGCAGAAACCTGATATAATTATTAAAAAAATTAATGAGCTCATGAAGGTGGCAGTCAAAGTGACAAACTGATGTGAGGTTGTTATCGTAAAGATCAGTTTTCGGTCACATTCTCCTTCATTTCTCCGTGTTCCTCTCTCCAGGCATGAACAACCGGGAGGTACTGGAGCAGGTGGAGCGAGGCTACCGGATGCCGTGCCCGCAGGACTGCCCCACGTCCCTGCACGAGCTGATGGTGCAGTGCTGGAAGAAAGACCCGGAGGAGAGGCCCACCTTCGAGTACCTGCAGGCCTTTTTGGAGGACTACTTCACTGCCACTGAGCCTCAGTACCAGCCGGGGGATAACCTCTGAGCACCGCTGCCTTCATCTCATGTCATTTCCCTGGCTCTCCACCGGAGGGAGCCAGTCTCCACCTATTCTCTCTGTCATCCTGTGGCTGTGACGATCTTAAAAAGCTCATCGACTGACTTCTTGACTTCCAAGCTTCATACGAACAAACAGGGACGGTGCAGCTCTGACAGCAAACTGACGATCAAATCAAAAGGATGTGTTGGAGGAGATGACTGGAGAGTTAAACTGACTGCCATGGATGAACGAGATGTGTTGTGTAACTTGTACGTAGTGTAAATATAAATTGCTTGTTTACTTATCTCTTTTTGTTTCATTTTATATTACTTTTGATATTTTGGAAATGTGTGGATTTTTTTTTTTAATCCAAGGTCAAAGTTATTTCACACTCTTAGAAGTAAAGGTTCTGTTCTTCAGCTTGTCCCCATAGGAGGGTTCCCGGTACAAGCTTCCACCTGGAACCCTTACACAGGGTTCTATCAAGAACCCAACAAAAAGGGTCATACCCAGAACCCTTTATGAAAGATTCTGCAGAGAACCCTTCTATGGTGTAATGGTTCCACCCAGAACCCTCCCTGCAGATGCTATCCAGAACCATTCTACCTTCTAAGGCTGCTAACAGGAACCCTTTTATATTCCGAGGGTTTCACCAAGAACCCACCTAGGGGGGTTCTACTGAGAACCCCTTTAAATTCCAAGAGTTTGGTTGGGAACCCCCCAGGAGCCTCCATTGAGAACCCTTATATATTCCAAAAGTTTCATCTCGAACCCACCCACGTTTTTCTACCAAGAACTCATGCTTCATATTGCAAGGGTTTCATCTAGAACCCACCCAGGGGGGTTTACTTTTAACCCTTTTGTATTCCAAGGGTTTATCTAGAACCCTTCCAGGAGTTCTACAGAGAACCCTTTTATATTCCAAGGGTGTTGTCTAGAACCTTCCCAGGGGATTCTACGAAGAACCCTTTGAAATTCCAAGGGTTTGATGAAGAGCCCTCCTAGGGGGTTCTACCAAAACCCATTTTATATTCCAAAAGTTTCATCGAGAACCCACCAACAGGATTCTACCAAAACCCTTTTTATTTTCCAAGGGTTTCATCTAGAACCTTCCTGGGGGTTTAGTTCCATGAAACCCTTTTGTATTCCTAGGGTTTCTTCTAGAACCCTCCCAGGGGGTTCTACACAGAACCCTTTTGTATTCCAAGGGTGTCACCTAGAACCTTCTTGTCTTCTGAGGGTTCTAGGAAGAACAATATTGTATTCTACAGATGAGGCAACAAATTACTGAATTATTGAATTTCATATATTGTATATTGCGGTCGTGACCCATTGAATCATGGGTAACCATCTGAATATTTGAGGCTGAGAATCTTCCATCTTCCATCTAACATCCACGATTTCAACAATCCTTGAAGAACTCTTTCTTACAAAAAGGAATCTTTGGATGAAAAGGGTTCTTAATGGAACCCTTTGTCATACAAACCCTCTCTTTAAGAAGGGTTTCTTCAGAAGCAAATGGTTCTGGGTAGAACCTTAGCCTGCCAGCAAGAACCCTTTTTTGAACCCTTATTTCTAGGAGTGCAGATTTACAGCTCGTAGAAAAACGTGTGAGGCTCACAGTTGGTAACAAATCGTGACATAATAATAATTGTAGAAATGGTAATAGTTAGACATCGTGGACCGAACTATCTCCCAAGTTTTTCTGGAAGTCCACTGACCTTTTTTACGAGGTTAATATAACAAATACTGCTCTCCTCTTCTCAAGGAACTTAGATGTACTATAACACCTGTTCTTGCCTTTTCATGTTTAGTAATATTCTTATAACGTAAGGGAATGCCTTCATGCTTTCTAAACACTAACTTAGTGCATCATGGACTCTTCCACCCAAACTTGTATGCCATTATATGCACTAATATTAAGTGCATTCATTGCATTTCAGCTTCAGCCAATGATTTTTAGATCGGCTTAAAGTAATTTTTAGTTCCTGCTTCTTGTAGTTGAAGAGGAGGCTGACTTCCTCTCCAACTGCAACCATTGTTCGGCTGACTGCTTATTATACTGGCAATATTTTAATAATGTATGTTGCATTATTGTATGGCAGCAGGCTGTGTAAGAAACTCTGCATTGTCTTTTTCGCTTCAGCAGCCAAACAAACAAACAAACAAACTGCCACTTACATGACGGGAAATGAAGGATACGTACCTGTGTTTGTCCCTCCATAATGTGTATCTGGAAATAACATGTTGTTTACGAGACCAAACATGTTTATTTCAGTGTGTTATTTTGCTCAGCATTTCAGCCAGTCTCATATGTCGTGAAAGGGATAGTTTGGATTTTTGGAAGTCGGGTTGTGTGAGGTACTTATCCCAAGTGAATGTATTATACATAACTGTATTATACATTCACTACGGTAGATGGTGGTTGGCACGTCCCGAGTTAGGAGAAGCAGCAGAAGAACTGGTGTAGGAAGTTAAGCAATGAGGCAGCAGAAAAACATATTTTAGCCACCTAAAAAAATAAGTAAATATCAGATAAAGTGTATACTTTTACATTTTATTGCACATTTTCATCGCTTTACTTGAAAAAGACACTGTCCAAAACCTGCATATACTTTTCTAACACTATGCTGAGAATATTTTCGCCCCTTTACCTTGCCATCAGACTGCTTTTGAGGATGTGTTAACATCTGTGGCGTCTTTGCACATCTGTGAAGGCACCATTGAAGTGGAAAAGTACAGGCATGTTTTGGAGCAACATAGGATGCCATCCAGACAATGTCTTGCTGTTGTTGGAAGTGGGCCTTTTATTTTAGGTGGCTAAAATCCATTTTGCTGCTGGCCGTGTTCACAGTAGTTCATTGCTTAGCTTCCTACACCAGTATTCCTTCTGCTGCTTCAAACAGGAAGTGTGCCAAATGCCAACTACTGTAGGCAATACACAGACTATGAATAAGTACCTCATACAACCCCACTTCAAATTAACCAAATTATCCCATTATATAATTATGTGATTTTTTCTTTCCAGGGAAATCTGCAGCTCTGAATGACATTTGTATCATCCTCAAGTATCAAACTTCTCTCTGCGCATGAGAAGGAGCATTCCAGGTCAAAACACCATTTCTGTGTGTGTTTTTTTTTGCTCTTCATGGGCGAAAAAGTGAGCAAAAACTAGTTTTTGAATCACTTTGTTTGACCCTGATTCTGTAGATATACAGAAAATGTTTTTTGGTCTCTGCATTATTTATTGTCTCTGTCTGTTACTTGTACACAACTGGTTTTGAAATAAACAATCTTGCCATCATTGTCCTGTGGGCTTGGAAACAATAAGCACTTCAACACTTTTAACTGTCATTTAAGTGTGAACAGACACCTGAAATTACTACAGTGTTGTTCTTTGCGGTTTTCCCTCAGGCTGAACTTGACAGCTCAGAATATGCAAATCACTTACCAGGTCCGCCCAGAAGTTGGAAAGCAGTCAACTCTGTACAAAATAGTGAATCCATGTTTAAAAAGATAGTTTGGGTCCAGTGGGGTTGTATGTGGTACTTAACCATTCTGCATTACTCACAGAAGATGGCAGTTGGCATTGATTAATCTTTATTTACAGTCAATGGTTTTAAGAAGCAGAGAGGAGCACCAGCATGGAAGCTAAGCAATGCACTGGTGTGAATGAGGTCAGCAGCAAAGCTATTTTTAGCCACAGGGAAAAAAAAAACTACATATAAATGAACAGATATTTAGAATATTTTCACCTCTTTACTTTGCTATCTAGACAGGCTTTTCTAACAGGAAACCACTGTTACGTAAGACAAATATTGCTCTCTCCAAACCAACCAATTCCTTCGGCAAAATCAGTAATTTTACTTCACAGAGCACAGGAACTGCTGCTGTCGATCAGTTAATTTGTTTGTGTTGCTGAGTGACATTGGTGTTAGTCCAGATTCACTGAAGTCACGCAATAACTCAAACGCATCAACCGATCAAGGCAGCGGTGGACCAGCAACTCCTGTGTCTTGCGAAGTAAAATTTGTCTTTTTGCCAATGAAGATTGGTTGCTTTTGAGAGAGCAGTATTTGGCTTATCTAACAGCGGTTTTCCATTGGAAAAGGCTCTCTGACGGCAAGGTAAAGCAGTGAAAATATTCTAAATACAGTGTACACTTAACCTGATATTGATTTTTTTAGGTGTCTGAAATACATATAGCTGCTAAACTGTGGGCATGTCGACTGCCATCTACTTTAGGTAATAGACTGAGGACCTCATAGAACCCCACTTCAAATAATTTGAATTATCCCTTTATTTTAGTACCTGTTTAATTTGGGTTTTGTAGGAATATAGCCTCTTGCTGGCCATTTTAGAGCTTTATCATTACTTCTGTCTTATTGTTACTCCCATAACTGAGCAATATTCCTTCATAAAATAATTTTAACAAAACTTTTTTTTTTTTTTTTTCAAATCCGAAGAATAAGACTCCACTCTTAAAGATTATCCTTCCCAGCGAAACTTTCCTGGCCGATCTGGCTGAGCAACACAAACACTACATTCTTTGCTCTGATTGGACGCAGCTGGAGCTCTGAAGAATTTGCATATAGCAGGCTGCAGCACACACAAGCCTCTGCACTGACAGGAGTGCAAAGAATCCAGCAGGGAACAGGTAGGTCATTGTGTCTCTTTCTTTTCACATGGAGTCCCTTTTGTCCTCTTATGTTTAAAATTTTAAATAAGAACGTGTTCTCATGTACTGTATAACCTATATTAACATCTGACGTAATTTCTCGAGAATAATGCAGGATGCATTCTGTCAACTTACAAAGAATTATGTGTTTTTTCTTCTAAATGATGAAGATAACATTTTTTTTTTCTGCCTCTGTCTATTACTTGCAGGACAACAGGTTTATTCTGATGGACCCTGGCTAAGATGGAGAAATCAGAAAAAGTGTTTTCCACCATGAATAAATCAGAAAATTCCCTTCAACCTTTGCTCCCAGAAGTCACAGAAACCAAATATTTCATGCTAATCCACATCATGATAGATTCATGCCAAGCTGTTGCATGGATGCAGGTTATTTCTGCCAAAAAAGCCCATGTACAGTTGGACAGGTGAACCAAGAGTGTAGTCAGCCCGCTCTTAGTGTGCAGCACAAAGAACTGATGCAGCACAGAGAGCCAGAAGGTAGAGGAGTGACTCCTGCCAGGATGAATCTCCATCATCAGCCACCTTATGGCTGCTGCTCTCGTCCTGTGGGAACCAGGGAGAGTGACACGAGAGCAGACTGTCACTGGGACTGTGGTCCAAACCAGTGTGGAACAACCAGACCAGCAAATAGAGGCACAACAAGGTGAGGAACTAGAGTAGGAAATCAGTCAAAGAATGGGGTAAAACTTGGATTTCTTTGAATTATCTGTGTTTATATATATTCAGTGGGGAGGATGAATACAACTCTCAGCTTCAGAGCGATGAGGAGGATCTTGAGCCTCCTTTGCCGCTAAGATCTGATGATGAGTGGCCACACTACAATCCCTTTCTACCTCCTCACCGCTACATGCACAGCCATGGTAAGGACATTTCTATTTCAAATATTCAGTGGTGGAAGAAATACTTTACTTAAGTAATGCAGAAAGAAATACACCATTACAAGTAAAAGTCCTAAATTCAACATGTAACTTCAGTAAGAGTACGGTAGTTGTGTCATCAAAATGTACATTAAGTACCAAAAGTAAAGGTACACATTATGCAAATAGCTCCTTCCTCAGTGTTAAATCATTATAGAATATTATATCATCCTGTTTTCTGTCACTAATGGATACATGTAAGAGCAATTTAATGTCTTTTTTAATGTTTAATGAGTTTGTCAACATGGAGCCAATTTTAGGTACTTTGTATAATACTGGTTAGATTAGTAGTATAGAACTACAGCATCATATCGTGAGTATGTTTTTAATGTAAAAAGTAACAAGTAACAATATTTTATCAAACAAATGTGGTGGATTAAAAAGTGCAGTATGTCCCTATTTCAATTCTTTAGAGTAGAAGTGTAAAATACTATAAAATTTAGATATTTAAGTAAAGTAAAAGTAAATTGTTCTTAAGTAAAGTACTTGAGTGAATGTATAAGTGGCAATAAAAATACTACATTCCAAGTTAAAGTCCTGAATTCAATATTCTTAAAGTAAAAGTGTGTAATTATTATCTGCAAAGTGCACTCGCAGTATTAACGATAAAGGTGCTCATCAGAATGGTGCTTTTCAGGGTTACATTATTATATATAATTGGATAATTATTACTAATGCAAAAATGTATAAGCAGCATTTGTAGTTGGTTGAGGTGGAAAAGACTGTAATTGTAATTACTATTTCTTAATCAGTTTAGTGGAGTATTTTAATCTATAGGGTAACAATGCATTATATCTTATTAGAGTATCTGATATTTTGTAAATTTGAATACTTTCAGATAATTGAGAAAAAGTAATATTTCACTCTGAGCTACAGTGCAATGGAAGAAAATGTGAGAGGTCAAGTAAAGTAGAAATACCTACAACTGTACAATACTGAATCAGAACCAGAATCAGAACTTAATGTCAAGTGTTTTGGAAGTCAATTGTGAACAATACAAACAGTGCATGGTAATAAATATTGAATGAATATACATACATGAGATGGATTATTGTGTACAGCAGGGCTATTCAAATTCAATCGCAAGTGGGACAAAGAGGGAAATCACTGGTGGTTTGTAAGCCACACAGAAACCTTTGTCAATTAATGGCTATAAATAACTCAATATTATGGTAATAATGTTATTATATAAATAATATTATGGTTTTTCCTCTGAGCCCTCAGGAAAACTGGCAGAGAACTAGCCATGATTTGACTTGTAATGCCACTTCCCACTTACCACGTTCATTGCGCAATAAAGACACTGGTTATTACTTGCTGTGACTGGAAGAATAAATAAACTCTTGTCAGTCCACATACTCCAGAGCTGACAATTTTCACATTCAGCTTCATGTCTCTTTAGCTTCGAGAGACAACATGATGCTTGACTGAATGAATGGCAGGTGTGGAGAAGGTATAATCCTGTTGCAGCCAATCACAGCACATAGGTGCTTTAAAAAAGACATATCCTATACCATACTGGTTCAGATCATACAGTGTACAGTTCAGATGTCTCAAAGTAGCTCAGAGATATGATATTATAAGGCCTGCACACTTCTAGCTGAACAAGCCTGGTGCATAGTATGTGCATGCATACATGTTTATACATTATGTACAGCGTGCAGGATTTATATTGCACATAAATAATTGAGTGAATGCTTACCTATGTTCCACCACTGTCATTCACAGCTATTGTGCTTTTATGATCACGTCAAAAAACTTGATTTTCCTTCAATTGACCAGCAGGGTCTATTTGTATTTGAGCTGGAAACCTCCTGCTTTATTGGCGTTATCTGCCTTCATACTATGAACATCATCTAAACTATATCCACAGACCATCATCATGCCATGGACGTCAGGTATAATCACTCAGCAGGAGAGGGGCAGCACAACTTCAATCTAGTCAACAGATATTCACCTCAGCCATGTCACCACTCTGCTCCCTGCCAGCACAGAAACACCTGGGATCACCCCCACTGGTAAAAACAACAAATATTAACGTGACACATCAGTACACAAAGTTCCTCCAACCTCTGTTAATGTTTAAGAAGAATGCAGTGCGCCAGGTGCTGCAGCCGTCTGTACTTTGCATATTACACAGACTCATCACATGTCAGCACGATTCAACAGAAGAGCCTTTGTTTATTTTCTCTTTCTTGCTGCTTTAGGCCCCAGCGTCAGGAGAACTTTTTTAATGACAGCGTGGCTCAGGGAAGTGTCTCGGTTAACGTGCCTCAGTTCTTCGTCCCCCCGGTGGAGGGGGTGTCACAGGTCAGCGTGATGAACCTGAACTCAGCGGGAGCAGAGGCGTCACTCTCACATCCTCAGGAGAAAAGAAAAACCATCAGTCTGCCTGATGTGTGTCGTGAGTCACTTTTTTTTTAGCCTTGTACCCAGAACTTTTACTCCCAGGAACTATTTTCCCTTCAGCCCATTATTGTCTGCCTTTTCACCACAGATGAAACACCTGTGTAGATTATGGAAATTAGTAATTTATGTGTTCAACAATACATCAATATATGGAGCCACGGACAGGCATCATTATTTCTGTGACAGAAGGACAATGAATTTTGTCCTCAGCACAAAAGCTCAATAAGGCGGCTGCAGATTTTTTTCAGCTTTACAAGCCCCTCTTTTGAAGTTGAAGGAATAAATTCCTCAGTACATGCTATATTGACTCATTAGGCTGAATTCTCCTGCTGCAAAATCTGTAATTCTTCCTGCCACTGGATAGAAGGACTGCAGATTATTTCAGCTTGGATATCTAGTCTCCACCTCTGGGTAGCCATTGGGCTACTGGGCTAGATGGGCATTTTTGTCACCTAACGCTATGTTTTGGCCAACGAAGTACTAGTTATAGGGTGGTGATAACACAGCAACATGGGTGCAGGAGTCACAAGCTTGCAAAGCAAAGCTTGGTACACGTAGGCACTGCTGCACAGCTCCGTGAGCAGGAGAACTCAGTTTTGTTAGTCAATATAGCAGCACTGAGGAATTTATTGCTTCAGTTGAAGTAATTTACCATCAACACTGACTTGACTTCAGTGGAATGGACTGCGCTGGCTAACAATAGCATTAAATGTGTTTCATCTCAATACAGTAATATAATTTAGTCTACAGCTCAAAAACACACAAAGCTACAGTTGGTTTTATAAAAAGGACTTTTTTGTCATATTTGTTGAAACTGTCACTATATCGTGGCATCAGTACATTGAGAATATGTGGGAAAAAGCAGGTTTCTCTGGCTCCTCCTGGTTGTTTTTGTTCAGGCATGGTGGATTACTTGCTTTTGCAGGAATCCACCACGCCTGACCAATCAGAGCCAGTTTCCACCCTAAAACTTAAGCCCTGGAAACCGACCTGGAAATGAGACCCAACAATCAATCTTTCTACAGGATCGCCTGTAATTGTGATAAGGCACTTAAATTTAACTGCAGACAATTATTATCATAAAGTCCCAGCAGGGAGCAGGGCGTGTTACTAAAGTATGCTATCTTTATAAACCTGCCAGGCCTGTTTAGGGGCTTGTGAAACAAAATCTAAATGAAATTTATTTAAAGGGTACGCTCTGTTGTTACTGCATCCTGTTGTTAATGCAGGAGGTGAGCAAACTTTGTGCACTATAAACAAGGTTAATTTAAACCCGCTTGTGTATGAGCAATTCTCCATCTACTATCGTTCACAAATTTAACATTTTGAAATGAAAGTTTCAAGGGTTTTCAGTTTTATGGTTATTTATGAGACTGTAATGGTGGTGGTGTTAATGGTGCTGTAAGAGCTTATAAATTATAGTATTTCTTGTACAGTAAATCAGAATATGGACAAAGTATTAGAAAACAGCACCACAAAGAACACGTGGTCTCTGAACAGAAAACATGGCCCACGTGTTTCTGTTTTTCTGGTCATTCAGTGTAATTTGAAATTCTGAGATTCATTTTGATTTTGTGATCTCTTTTCTTTGCAGGAAATGTTTTTATAACTTATTCTTTGGACATTTCTTCAGAGATTGTCCCTTTCGTAGATTTCCTCACACAGCAAGGATTTCGGCCAGCTGTAAGCTACTTCCTCTTCACTCAAAAGTCATATATTGAAAAAAAAAAAAAGTTCAACAATACACTTACAGCCCTGAATTTAATTTCATAGATTGACGTATTTGACAACCCCATCAGACGCATGGATATCAACAAGTGGAAGGACAGTTACCTGAAAGATGTAAGTGAATAGTTAAAACCTGATTTATGTACATTTTGTACTGCTATTGTTATATTATCACAAAAAATCAGTAGTAAAACTTATACTAGATAATCAGTAATGACTAAGAAAACAGAATCAGACTAAATGTGACTATTATAGTTGAATGAATATTCCATATTCCATGTTTTTGTGTCTGTTTTAACTTAAAACCTTTGCATTAGAGTTATTTTTCAGACAGTGAATATCTCTAAAATGTGTTTTTTTTTTAAACAGCCTTCAACCCTGATCATCATCGCCATCAGTCCAAAGTACAAGGCGGACATTGAAGGATCTGTAGCAGATAGCCATGGTCTACACACCAGATATATTCACACTATGGTGAGAGCGTATTTGCTCAACATTTAAATGAGACATAATTGTGAGTAAAAGGTTCTTAAATGTTAAAATATTCTAATTTTGCCAGATGCAGAATGAATTCATCCAGCAAGGCAGCTTGAATTTCAGATTCATACCTGTTCTCTTCCTCAATGCAACCCAGGTCAGAAAGGATTTTTTTTTAAATAACAAAGCTTTTTATTACTCTGAAGTTTTGAAGTTACTCATATTTTTTCCACTCTTTTCTCACTTTCCACCATTTCTCTCCCTCCCTCTCCCTCGTTCTCTCCCAAACTTTTCTCTTCTGTATAAATAAAATGCGTTTATGCAGAAACACGTCCCAAGTTGGCTTCAGAACACGCGCGTTTACCGCTGGCCGCAGGACACTGAGGATTTATTACTGCGGCTGCTCAGAGAGGAGAGATACGTTCCTCCTCCTGTACCTATGGAGCTCACCCTCATCATCAGGCCTGTGGCCCCCAGCTCTGCAGCTACACTGTAAACACACACACCTGTGTTCATGCATGTGTGTGTGTGTTTTGATGATTTGAATATTGTGTGCTTGTGTATTTTAAAATCAGGGAATTGATCCAATCTAAGCCCATGTTCTAAGATGTGTTGTGTGTAGTGTATACTTGTTTTACAGCTGTTTGAATAAAGATTTTTTCTCTGCGTACCCGTTCACACAATTTTCATGTTAGTGGTGTGGTTCTGGGGACGGAAAAGTCTGTATGTCTGTCTGACTGTTGATCAGTTTACCATGTTGATCAAGACTGAAATATCTCAGCAACTATTGGATGAACTGCCTGAAGTTTATCAAACATTCATGTTCCTTTGGTGCTAGTTTTCAGCCCAGGAATCCCAACCCCAACTGTGGGTTACTAAAACTTCACGGGAGTTAAATTTTACTGATTTACCTTTACTTATTACCATTTATTTTTATGGTTTATTATTTATTCGCCCATCAGCTGTACATGGTTTGGGTTTTGTTTTTATAGGTAGCATAAAGGGAACTAGCTACAACTGTCATCTCATTATGCAACCCTGTGTAAAAATGGTCAGTGAATTAACTTTGTACCTCGTAAACCATAACATACAATATACACAGTGTTGCACTTCAAGCTCTTGCAGGTTGCTAAAAGGGTCAGAAGATGGCGCTCTTTTAATGCACATGCTGGATCCCTTTTTTAGGTTCACTGGTGAGGTGATTTATATTTTTGGACACATGTTTATTTTGAAGCTGCCACATACAATCAAATGTGAGAACATAAACAGAAATTGATGTGTAAAAAGCTGAGCATGGTAAACATTATTAGCATTGTTAGCATTAAATAGTTATGACTGTAGACTCTTGTTTTGTAATACTTTCAAGGCAAAATATGATTATGTCTTTCCACATATTTATGTTTTACTTATTTACAGTTATTGCCTTATGATTTATTATGAAGTTACCCATTCACTATATATATATACAGTTTTTGTGTTTTGTTTTACCAGCATAAAAGGAGCTAGCATAGCATCTCATTATACAACCCTGTGTTGTAAAATGATCAATAAATTAACCTGATATCTTGTAAACCATTCAGAGTATACTGTACTATACAATACAGTATACATACAGTTTACACAGAATTAATAAACACAACAGGGTGCTAAAAGGATCTCAAGATGGCGCTCTTATAAAGCACATGATGGATCTTTTTTGTGGTTCATGGGTGAGGTAGTTTATAATATTGGAAATATGTTTATTATGAAGCTGCTACATATAAGCAAATGTGAGAAGAACACAACATAAAAAGAAAGTGATGAGTAATTAAAAATCTCTGAACAAATTAAACCACATTAAGCACTAGTAGCAGTGGGAGAAAAGGCTGCAGATGTTGTAAGTATTGACTGTATAATATGTATTTATATATGTTAATGGTTGTAAGAATAATGTTTTCTGCTGGTGCTGGACTCAGTGAAACTTTTTAAGGTCAGTTTCCACCTGTGTTGTTGTCCATTCCTCATCTAGAGCACCTGATTTGTTCCAGTTTAGTGGGCAGATTACCGCTCCAGTAAGGCTGCCCAGTTCAGCCAACTGATCTTCAACACGCACGCCTTCAACCGCCAAAAAAGGCCTGCCAGAGCGGCTGGTGCGCGGAGCTCCAGCTAAGAATAACCCGGACCTTCTGGGGGGGGATAAAGTTACCTTGAAGCCCCCCCTGTGCTGTGCTCTGACCTATACCCATGTGAGGCACCAATAACACTGGGTGGAATATTCTGACTGTTCCCCCTCACCCTACCCAGCCCTGTGCTTAGCTTGGCTCTTTCCTTCCCCTGCGTTGCTTCGCTTTGCTCCACCGTCCCCAGACCCCCCTCTGCAATGCTGCCGCACTGGCAGCTCCAAATTCCCCAACACCTGTGAAACTTTATGTTTGACTTTCCATTTTCTTCATTTTCTTTTTAATCTTGGAGAAGATCAACCTGTGGAATACATGGTTCAAGAAACAAGATCCTCAAGTGGAAATGGAATAATTTAATAACTGGGACTTTTTTTTTTTTTTTTTTACTAGCAAGTGGATGCTGATTGGATTCATACTGAAGCTGTGATTTTCCTTTCACTCCCGCATGAGGAGGCTTTGCCCCCAACTCAAAGGATAATACCTGAAACTGTCTCCATATCACCATGGCTGAAGGTAGGACTGATACACCTGCATCAGCCCTCAAATGAACAATTCTTAATGATTCTTACTGTGTGCAGCAGCACAGAAAGCCTAAATAATGTATGCCATGTAATAAATAAATGGCAATGTTATGATGCTGTGTGTCCTCTTAAGAAAATGTGTTGAAAGTCTGGTGCTATAAATACAGGATATCATGTAGCCAGAGTCTTAGTGTTGCTCTCCTGTGACAGACATGACTGCTGCAGAGCCTGACCTCTGCTTTTCCAACAACTTTCTGTCTTTGCTATTTAAAAATAAGCCTTCCTCAAATGTGATGTGCTAAAACAAGTGGCATTTGACAACCAGATCCTCTCTGTGATGAAATTTAACAGGTAAAATGAAGTGAGCAGGTGGTTTTCCTCAAGAATAGGTGTAAATTTGTGGTGAAATACTGACACCACCTGTCCATCCAGAATAAATCAGTTGCCTGAAGGGACCATTTGGAGTTTTCATAACACAGCATTTGTATATGAGGAAGTGAATCATGAGTCAGGCATGCTCAGGGTTCATTCACAGGCAGAAGGTGTCTCTAACACCTTGGCACCTTGTCCATGTTGGAAAGTAAAGTTGCTGCACTTACACTTATTAGTTGACGATAGCAAGGATATTAAATGCCATCACAAGAATTTTCCACTGCACTGAACAGGAATCATATGCATATATGTTTGGATATCTGATAAAATGAAAATGACAGATGATTCCAGTCTTCTCTGATTTTAAAGGTACAATATGTAAAAATTTCAGTTTAAAGGTCCAGTGTAAGATTTATGTGGGTTTATTGGCAGAATATGGCAGAATTTCAATATAATATTCATAAATAATATTTCATTAGTGTATAAACACCAGAAAATAAGAATCGCTGTGCTTTTGTTACCCTTGAATGAGCTGTTTATTACGTCCACAAAGGGCAATGTTGCACCGCCATGTTTCTACAGTAGCCTAAAATGGACAAACCAAACACTGTCTCTATATTCGGCCTTTGGCGTTTTGTGCAAGTTTCGCAGTCACCATCGCTTCTCCTACATGCTTGCAAGGGGAGAGAGATACTAGGTGTTTGTAATCTGCAAGTTCACTGCTAGATGCCACTAAATCCTACACACTCGTCATTTAAAGGTACAATATGCAAGAATTTTAAACTTAAATTTTAAAACATTCAAAAATAGATCTCTGAAGATGGGTGCTTAATGATGCTCGTCTTCCGCTCTTCTCCTGTCCCCACCTGAACCCACTATTTCTTTATTGTCTCAGGGTCAGAGTCTTGCTTGAAACCTCTGCAAATCACCTCAGTACTCCATTCCCTCTCATCAAACTGGCCTCCATTGGTCTTGGAGGTTGTGTTCAGTCTTGCTTAGTCTGGTTCTGTTGCACACTCACTCAGCTCTGGTTCTGGTGGGCATTCCCACGCCACTCCCCACCAGCATTCTCCACTAAGTTCCCCCTGGCCCAAGCCTAAAAAAAAACTCCTCCTCCTGATGGTCCAAAGCCATTGTGCACGGCTAATTGAGCTAACTAACTAAGAGCAGCTACAGTTAGCTACAATTAGCTAGCTAAAGTTAGACGTCACCCTGGTGATATGCTAACCCCTATTTGTTTGGGTATGAATTCAACAGGTGACCAGTTCTCACATACTGCATCTTCGCATGAAGAGGTTTCAAACTGAAATCTCAGATAAATTTATGTTGATTGGGATAAAATGCTCTTAATCAGTTTCATCTAATTCACATAATCGCTCAGCATTAGGACATGACGTCAATGCAGCACAGAGGCAGAGACTGTCATTTGATAAATGCAAAGGTCAGACACAGTGTCTCCACTGTGTTATGTTTAAATCCTTTGATCACAAAGGAAATATCCCTTACCTGTCATGGATTAGCTGCAGTGTGTAGGTGAATGAGGTAGATGAGGGTGGAAAGGTCAGTGGACGGGACGTTATTTTCCCAAACATGTCACAGTGACTTCCTTGTCAGACATTTGTCTGAGCCATGATACTGTATTAGAGGTACAAGTTGCTAGTATTAAGTTAAGTTTTTAGATCTGTTGGATATGTGGTGTGTGTGTGTGATATATGGTTTGTTTTTAAGAAGATACTATCTTCAAGCTAAAAGTATATCAGGATTCTCTGCCTTAAAACACATTTTACTCCATCGACTTTGTACTCTGAGCAATGTGGCCTGACATGAACACACAACTTTATGTTATGGTTGGAACAATTTTGGCATTTCAGCATTTGTTTTTATCACTATAAAATCAGATATAAAATAGGTTTGGCTCAGCAGGGAAAAGGTTATGTAATTTATTTCTGTGCACCAATCAGAGTTGACAAAAATTTGGATCAAAACCTGATGACAATTGTGTGGCTGTTTGTTGATAGTACAGAACGAAGGTAACGGCATGACACCTATTCATTTTTCATATATTTTTGAGTGTTTACTACTAATATGGGTGTGGTTTCCATTGTCTGAACACTCTGACCTGACAAAGATCCAAGTGGGATCGAAATGTTGTATATTAAACTTTTTGTGGTATGGAGTAAATGTGCAGGTGTTACCTTTTTTTCTTTTGACGCTATTTGAAATAACCTTGTACTTACGTGGTGTGTGTATAATTGTTCTCCCTCTGCCTGTTAGTTGCTTTTGTTGCCATAACTGTCAATCAAAGGCGATCAAACCACACTCACAGAGTCCCCATGAGACAGTTTAACAGTTTTTGAGTTTAATCTCTTGAAAAATAATAGCTAAGGGTACTTTTCAGAGCTTAACCTATGATAAAAGTTTATTTAGTCATGAATATTTAGTGGGAAAACACACATACACACACACACACATAGGACCCAACACTTGAACCCTGGAATCGAGTTTTTTTTCTAATTACGAACTATATGTATTTAAGATAAGGTTTTGTTGAAGCATATTTTTAGGAGCCTGACCAAAAATGTACTTTCAAGGCCAATAATTTTCATAAGGATCCCTTTAATGTAATTATTAAAGAATTTTGACCAAGATATGTACTGAGTGGGATTTTTTAAAATAAACTTGTCAGCACTCTCTGGCAGACAAATTGTGTAATTTTGACAAATATCTTTGCATTTCCATGTTGCATGCAGATGCTGATATATTTGCAATAAGATAATATTGACTGAAATATCAGTCTAGCGCTAGTATTTTCAAAAATTCACACATTCATGTGCACTTTGGAGGTGCAAAAAAGAAGTTGATATTGAACTGACAGTGAACAATGTGATTTACAGTGAGAACTGGGTCAATTATATACACATTATCATTTTACATCACTAACTGTAAAAGCCAAACATCTCCAGTGACACCGAGGCAATAGTGAGACCAAACACCAAAGGTTTTACTAAAATAGGAATGTTTTGATGAGTTCTCAGAGTGACTTTAGTGTCTTTTCTCCTCCTCTGCAGCCACCGGGGCCAATGGAGCGGCGGCAGCACAGGCGGGCTCCGTCAGGGCCAAAGGTCTGGGGCTCCTCGGGAAGCTGAAAATGTCCGCAGAGCTGGTGATCGCCCTGGCTGCCCTCCTGTCCTGGGTGGTGGTGGGAGTGGTGATGTTTGACTTTGTGGAGTACAAGGCAGTCCCCGGTGGGTCACAAATACCTAAAAAAGTACTTTGTTAGAACTTCGGTCATCAGTCATGCATATTTAACTAACCAATATGTCTGTTATTGTTCTCAGACATTCAGCAAATCATGACGGACCCTGTTCAAGCTGTAAACGACGCTGTTGATGAAGTATCCAGTCTGCTAAATAAGTTCCAAGGTACTCACAAGATACAGTAGCATTCTTGCTGCATGTTTTTTGCAGCATTGAAGCAAGTGTTATAATATCTGACCGTTATTTCTGGGCCTCTAGAATGTGCACCTGATTTAAGTGACCCCACGTCTGTTGCCACGTACGCTGCTGAAGAAATATCGGCCGCAAAAGATGGCGTTGTTCGCTATTTTTCAGATGAGGAAGGTATGAAAACAAACAAGGAGAAAACATGTTAACATTTTAACATACATGTGATATAACCACGACTCTAATAATAATCTCCCTCATCCAAACCCACAGGGACCTTCTACCTCAGCTATGTTGACCCCGTGGTCATTGGAAGACGAGCTTTCCATTCAACTAATGATTTCATGTGTGGAGTTGTGGGTTCCTTTAGGGACACGTTGTGCGCTATTGTGGATACTGTGATGGATACTATATCAAGTATAAATAAAGGTATGTATTCTGTACTTTAATGCTTATTTCTGACTGAGAAAATTTGTCTGCCTTTCCTTTTAATTCACAAGCAAATAACATGATAATAATCCTAATAATCTGAGTAAAAAACACTCATCATTTGACTCATTCAAATAAAACTGTACTTCTTTAATTCTTGACTACTTTGTTTATTAATAAATTAATGTTTCCCTCACAAATGTCCTTGTTTTTCTCAGGAAAAACTGACCTAAGCTTCATAGACCCTGTGGTCATAGGCAGAGGGGTCTTCAATGTTACTAACGAGTTCATGTGTGACGTGGTGGGCTACATCCAGGATGTGCTCTGTGGCATCCTTGACACCATTCTGGATGTAGTGAAAGGTATTTCCTCTCCTCTAATGTGTAATCTCTTAATATCTCGAAATAACTATTTAACTTAATTTAACTTGATTATGGTGTGGACTTGAATCACATGTCTTAGACTAAAGTCAGACTTGACTCACAAATTTGATGACTTTAGACTCGAGTTGACAAAATCAAAATAGACTCGACTTGGACTTTAGCACCAGTGACTCATGACTTCACTTGGACTTCAGCCTTTTGACTTGAAAATACTTGGTACCTTCATCTAAGCCCAAAGATGAAAAAATAAGCTATGCTATTTAAAATTGTGCCACACATCAAATAATTTCCCTTCGTTTCCTGAATCAATTAACGTTGATGTTCTTCATTCTCACCAAGTTGACACTTCCCCAGATCTGCTTTGTTTGAACCAATCCGACAGCATCCAATCAAGTTGCAGAAGAGAAACATTAAGTACTAACATTACATTACTGAGCTCGAGTTGAGATAACTCATGTACAAAAGGTACACAGTGGTGAACAAAAAACAAAGTGCAGTATGCACTAGATTCTCAAACTAAGGTACCACTTGTGATACTTGAGCTCCCTCTAGTGGTACACTGTGGAATCTCCTAAAATATTAAGAATGAAATAAATTAATTCAAAAACGTATAATCAAAATACTACAGAATTTCAAATGAATACTTTAATACTTTAACCAGATGACTGCTGAAATGTATGAGCCTGCTATATAGTCACATTCATTCATGTAGCACGCGGGTTGGCCTACGCTGCTGTTTTTTAGCGTCAGTCATAATGGTGGTACCTAGAGAGCCTAAACATGTGCAGACGCAACAAGTCTCAGATTTGCTCGAGGCGAAGTTGCACAATGTACAGTAATTCAAGGCCACTACTAACATAGTTAGCAAGTTAATGCCTAACCAGCTCAGTAACTTTGTAAATCAATGAGGCTGGAAACTCACTGTTACATTATCATGACTTGTTTAGGGCTCGAAACTCAAAGTTTAGGACTTGGGACTTGACTCGGGGCTTGAGTGCATAGACTTGAGACTTACTTGTGACTTGCAAAACAATGACTTGGTCCCACCTCTGCTATTTAACTCAGTATACAGTATTGATTATACATAATTTGCACTTAGGCTATTTGTTTTCTTTTTGTTTAATTCCTCAGGAACCACTGACATCAGCTTCATGGACCCAGTGGTCATTGGCAGAGACATCTTCAGTGTTATTAACGACACCGTGAATGGAGTTGTGGGATACATCCAGGACGTATCCTGTACCATCATAGACAAAATACTGGACATAGTAAAAGGTACCTGCTTCATATTTTAACCTTTGTATTGTTTGTGGAGCAATATGTATGTTAAATGTCTGTATTGTTGAATCCTTATTTGTTGCCTTAATTTAGCACTAAATCAGCATTATTACTCAATAACTGTTAGCTTGTGTCTTTATGGGTGTGTAACAGTACTAGTGAAAATGATAAATTACTGGCCAGTAAGTTTTCCTGTTGGTCTCTAACCATCTTTTCAATTGTCTGTATAACAAAAAAATGATTGATTGTGTTTGCTGACTGAAGTAACTGACTGGAGCTTTGGCCTGAATGTCTGTTGTTCTTCTCAGGAACCACTGACGTTAGCTTCATTGACCCTGTGGTTATTGGCAGAAATGTCTTCAATGTTACTAATGACTTTGTGAGTGGAATAGCAGGATACGTCCAGGGTGTGCTCTGTGCTATCATGGATGTAATACTGGACACAGTACAAGGTACAGTATCTGTCATGGTTTTTATCTAATCTATGTACACGTGTCCTACTGCAATGTGTGAAATGTAACTAATTACTTCAGGAAAAATTCAGGTACTTGTACAGTACTTGAGTATTTTCATTTTATGCAACTTTGAAGGTCTACTTCTACTCCACCACATCTCAGAGGAAAATATTGTACTTTATACTCCACTTTATTTGACTGACAGCTTTAGTTTCTCGTTACTCTTCAGATGACAATCCTTCCAGTCCAGCGAAAACCATGGCTATCCTTTTTTGTTTTGTTTTTTTTCAAAATTTTCCAGTCAGTCATTGTTTTTTTCTAATAAAATTAGGGATTAAATGTTTCTTAAACTAAACTCTTTAAAACCCCTCTTGGATTAGCTGGAAAATACATTGTCACAAACATATGATGAACTTTTAGATTATGATCCATTGCTATAAATCAAACTACCCAACAGTATATAAAGTAGTTAAAATTATCACAACCGTCTGTGATGGTTTACAGGAATTAAAATGCTGCATACACATGCAACAGTAATATTAATCCAAAAACATCATATGTAAGAGTAAAACACTGACAGTTATTTTGCATATTCAGTATCTTTACTTTCAATACTTGATATCAAAATTGATCAATAAGTAAATTTCCACATACATCTGCAGACTAAACTGTCACAATTTGTCATACAATCTACCCTCACTTTATATTTATAGAAAAATGTTTTGTTCAGATGCACTGAATATGACAGAAACTTTGCTGTTGTCAAATGTGCTGTAACATTTTGACCACATTTTTATTTTACAAATCCAAGTCCTTGAGCAAAGTATTTTCATGGTGTTGTATTGATACTTTTACTGAAGTAAATGACCACTTCTTCCACCACTGATATAAATTAAACTTTACTCTGACTTGCTAACAGCAGTTTTCACTTTGGCTTCTCTGTTGATCAGGTATCCAGGATGCTGTGGGATTCAGCCCCATGTCAGTTCTGAAGAGAACAGTGGAAATCACCACAGAGCAGATAAACATGCTCGTGAGCTACATCTCCTCAATGTTTATCGGAGAACAAGGTCAGTTTTAACATACGATGGTAATTCAGAATCAGCTACATCTCATTACTGTCACTGATATTTCACTGTGTTTACATCTGATGTGATTACTCATGCTTCTGTCTGAACTAACTTCATTGGTGTGTTGATGTTTCAGGGATCATACCTGAAGTCTCCATCGACCCCATGAAAATGGTCGAAGACGCCATGTTGGAGTTCACAGACAAGAAAAATTTGTTTGTGGGTTACATGTCGAGCATGCTTGTTGGTGATCAAGGTATGCTCCTTTGCATTAGTTAGATACAAAACTATTCAAACTAAAATGCTTAATTACTATTGATCAGGAAAGATAAACACCCACATATTTAAAGAAAAATAGACTGACTCCCTGCTGCATACGTTACCATATTTTATTTTCTTGTTCTAGGTGAACCTGTTACCACACCAGGTGTAAACATAGTGACTGAAAAAGGTTTCACTTTTTATTAGTTTTAAAACACCTAAAAGCATCTTTCTACAAATGGCTGCAAATTACAACATGTCTTCTTCTTTCTCTTTGTTTAGAGGAAACTATAGCCACCATACCTGATATAAAATTGGTACAAAGGAAAGGTAAGAAATGACAATATTTTTCTATTTTTACTCGCTGTAACACTAAAAAATGTTTCTTAAAAATGAAGCTTGTTGTTTTTCATTATTTTAGGAGAATTCCTGCCACCTTTTGAAAAAGGTAAGAACATACCACACTATAACGTTAATTTGGACAGGTGCAGTGTGTGTCGCCAGCAAATACACTAGTGGCCTTTCATGCATGTTTGCATTGATTTTTTTTCCTCTTTTGTATGAATTGGTCTGCTCTCTCTTATGTCATGTTCAGTGTAATACAACAAGTGTGAAGTACAATGAAACTGTATGTAATCCTGTTTGAATAAACTCTGTTTGGACTCATTTCATCATAGCATGAACAAATATTCATCATAACCACTGTATACCTTCATTATTTCATTGTAATAAATGTCAGTATTGGGTTTTCAA
The DNA here is from genome assembly GCA_034769285.1 of Lutjanus argentimaculatus. Lineage (NCBI taxonomy): Eukaryota > Metazoa > Chordata > Actinopteri > Lutjaniformes > Lutjanidae > Lutjanus > Lutjanus argentimaculatus. The sequence goes on along the minus strand of JAWZSL010000003.1, from coordinate 21,813,232 downwards.
AGTCTGAGACTGTGGGCCTCCCTGCAAATCCTCCCAAACTACCTCTATCTCTAACATTTAGACTATTCTCCTTTTGATAACCAATGTAATAATAACTAATGTAATATTTTGTCATTATCATTCACTGAGCCTCCCCCAGAACTCTTTGGAGCCCCCCTGGGGAGGCCCACCTCCCACTTTGAAAGCCTCCATATGATTTTTGTTGGCTGCATCTCTCCTTCTGTTTGTCACACTGACCATTTGTTGGATGTAACATTTCATGTAACTCTGCATTCACATGCTTTACCATTACGTTGTTTTTTGTTCCAATCATCATCATCATCATTAGAAAAAAGATATCTATGTAATGTTGAGCATGAAAAATCATCTTTAATATGTGTTTTGGAGTTGCATTCCTCTGTTGCTTTCCCCTGCATTGTCCAAGCATCTTCTGTAAAACTGATTGATTGACCAACTGCTTGTATCACCTGTATTTCAACAATTCTGTGATATCCTGTTTGTATGTATCTGGATTGTTTGTATTGGATGACATAAGTTTTTTGTGTGGAATATTTAATTTTATCTTTGCATGCAATCATACAGAACAAGTCACACCACATGTTTCAATAGCTAGACTTCAGCATATTATTTACTAGAGTGGTAATATTTTGGGGAAGTGGTGGGAAGATTAAAAAAATAATAATTCTGTCAATATTCTATATTCTTCTTATTGTCAACAAATCTCATGAAAAGACTAAAACCAACAATGAACTGATCCAACTTGTCTGTGTAGCCAAATATCTTATTTTTCTGTCAGTTCTGGGCTGCTGTGTTTCTGCAGTCCAGCACCAGGCTGCTACAGTATAACCTTACAGACCTCCACACGCATTTAGCTGGTCAGTTAAAAATCAATATTTTGTTTTTTTATGAGTAAGATTACCAGGCTCAACTCTTTGCAGTGATGTGACATTTGTGTGTTCACATTTTGACGCTCTGAACTGTCCAAACATTTCCTGAGGTAAAGCCTTTTGTTTGCTCATTATCATGTTTAACTGTGACTGTCTGAGCTGTTTCAAAACTGTCTTATGAGTCCAGTGATGTGACTGGCTGAGAGACTATATAATAATCACCAAACCTGCTGATCTTTATTGACCTTCACTCAGCCCTTTTGCATGCTGTGCTGCACATAGACACGAATCAAAACAGAAAGTGTGCATGGTGATGCACAGTCCTTGCACCCTGAATATACTCCCAAATGGTTGTGTATGCAAACAACCACGTACACCCCAGATGTGTGACCCACCACCTTGCACCCGCGCATATTCAAGTTTCAGCTGAGGGTGTAATGAATGCTATGATGAACATTTATTTGGAATCAATCCAATATACAATGGTCTCCTGCCATAAATGCATTACTAGAGCATGAAATGTACACAGCTGAAAAGAGCCCCAACAAATGCACCATTTACTGCTCTGACAAGTAAAGTTTGCTGGATTGTACATCACCCCGCTGTTTCAGGAAAATACTGAAAATTAATTTAATTAAATGACACATTTTTAACAATTTACTTCAGTAGAGAAGAATGGGTAAACTACTGTGTTGTTGGTTTTGGTCATTTTCTAAGATTTGATGATGGTAAGCTAATTTAAATGATATAAACATATGAAGAAAGTCATTAACTGCAGCATGTGGTGTGTACTAAACGATGTTATGAATGTTCATTGTCATTGTTCCCATTTCACCCCATCAAATTCCCTCTGTACCATGAAACAAGTTTGGAGCTACATTTCCGTGTAAAATGACAAAGATAAGACAAGTCACATGGGTTGATGATACAGTTGCAGAGATCATGCAGGCCGCCAAAGAAGAAGCTGCTGCTGCTGCTGCTGCAGAGTTAGGTGAAGCCCCCGACTCAAAGATGGAGGAGGAGGAGGCTGAAGTTCCCACTGAAGCTGCCAGTGAAGCAGATATGAAAGAGGCAGAGGAAGATGATGATGGTATTCACACGGTTTTTCTTTAATAGTCTCAATCATTAGTCACACACAAGATCAGTTACAGGCACTAAACTTGTCACTATCACATCACATCATAGTGAAACATGTCGACCTCGAAGAAACAGAACACGAACCATCACCGGAGGATGAGAAGACCCCTGATGATGACAGCAAGGATGCAGAAGAGGTTGATACTGAGGAAGAAGAGATTAAAACAGAGGAGCCTGTAGCACACATGGAGGAAGAGGAGAAGGAAGAGGAGGAGGAGAGAGAAGATGAGAAAGGTGTTGGCACAGAAGAGGTGGATGAACTAAAAACAGAAGATGATAGAGAAGAACAAGAAGAGATAGATGTTAAAGCAGAGGGGGCCGAGGTAGAGGAGGAGGAGGAAGAGGAGAGCAAAGCTGAAGAAGCTTTGGTAGTTGGGGAAAAGGACGAGGAGGAGGCAGGAGAATATGAGGAGGAAGAGGAGACCAAAGACGTTTTGGCAGATGGGGAGAAGGAGCAGGTGGAGGAGGAACCAAAAACAAAAGATGCAGTAGAAGAAGAGGAGGAGGAGGAGGAGGAGGAAGAGGAGGAAGAAGAGGCCAAAACAGAAGATTTGGTAGAAGATGAGGAGGCAGAGGCAGAGGAGGAGACCAAAACTGAAGAACATGCAGTAGAAGATGAGGAAGAGGAGGAGGAGGAGACCAAAGCTGAAGAACATGCAGTAGCAGAGGAGGAGGAAGGGGAGGAGGAGGAGACCAAATCTGAAGAACATGCAGCAGACAAGGAGGAGACAAAAACTGAGGAACATCCAGTAGAAGATGAGGAAGAGGAGGAGACAAAAACTGAAGAACATCCAGTAGAAGATGAGGAAGAGGAGGAGACAAAAACTGAAGAACATCCAGTAGAAGATAAGGAGGAAGAGGAGGAGGAGGAGACAAAAACTGAAGAACATGCAGTAGAAGATAAGGAGGAAGAGGAGGAGGAGGAGGAGACAAAAACTGAAGAACATCCAGTAGAAGATAAGGAGGAAGAGGATGAGGAAACAAAAACTGAAGAACACGCAGTAGAAGATAAAGATCTTCATGAAGACAAAGATGAAGAAAACATTGAAATAACTCACACTGATGTCAAAGAGGAGTTTGTAAAAACTGACAAGGACGATCAAGCTTTAGACCTGGACGATGAAGAGACCTCAGAAGAAGGAGAAAAACAGGACCATGTGGAGATTGATGTGGAGGTGGCTGATGAGGATCAAGAAAAAGAACCATCTGTCCAACTACTTGATCTTAAAATCCTGTCAGCTGAAAAACTCGACAATGCCAGTGTATCATTTGTACCTGATGAGGAGGAGGAGGAGGAAAAGGAGGAAGAGGAAGAAGAAGAAACAATTGATCTCGACCAAGACGAATACTCCGACATCATCGACGATCATGATGAAAACAACAACAACAGTGAAAGCGGTAAAACTCAACCTAAACGAAAGAGAAATGTTCGCATTCACTTCGAGAGGCTCAGAAGACTCGGATCCAGAGCTGAATACAGGCATGAGAAAGGTACAACACTTTTACCATTTTACCATTATCATCACATGTTTTCATCATTTATTCATTATCAGGGCGTGAAAATGTGTCTGAATGGTGAGTGTGTTAATAAATATGGAATGTGGAATGACAGTGTGAATATTTATCATTTCCTTAAACATCTTTTCAAACACAATGAATGTTTTTTGACATGACCAAAGGTATTGTTTCATATTTTAATTTCAGTGCATTTGGTTAACATTGTGTTTGTTAATTTGTCATGTGACTGTGTTAATCATCAAGCAGACAGACAGGTTTATATCAGGCTACATATATTTATAGATTCAGGGTGGCCTACATTTCCCTAGCATACCATTATCTCCAATGTCCATTGCAAATAAACATTCATAAAGCCTCTCAGAAATCATAGAAAATAATGCTCCTTATATTCCAGAACTTGCCTGAGAAACATCACAATTTTAAGTTTTCTTTATTATCAGAATAATCTACAGATAGTTGTTTGTATATCCTTGGGTGAATTGCAAACATGATTCACTAATAGCTAATTCAACCTATTTTTAATGGTTCCAATTTCCCAAACTGAAAACAAACATAGGTGAAAATGCCAAACTGTAGCCCACAGCTAACTTACTGACTCCATGGCAACACTGTACTTCCTATTTATATTCACCAAATCATTCTGTGAGCTCTAATTCCAAAACGTGGAGCCCTATGATTCACCAAATAGAAGTAAGACAAAGAATTATTAATATAATATATATTTATATTGCACCATTAATATTTTTGACAGTATTTTTTTTTACCATTGACATGTTATATTCCTGGAACATAAGACTTTCCTTTTTATATACACTTGTATGTTGAACTTTATATATAGACAAAAAACTGTAAAAAGACAAACAAACAAAAAAGATTTAAAAAAAAAAACAAAAACAAATTGCATTATAAATTTTAAAAGGTGTCATGCAATTGTTACAACAGCTTATTATTCCGAAACCCAAATTGTCTGAGAAATGTATTGGATTAAAAGTCCACATATGCTTACCCTTACCCTAACACCTGGAGGCAGAGTGTGTATTTTCCTAGCAACGTGCCTTCAGAGCAATGGTTGTTTGCTTTCTTGGTGACAGGTTGTTGGACAGATGGGTCCAATGCAACATTTTTCTGACTCTTTAGGTTTCACAATCCTGGGCTAGCGGGACAATGGGCAGTCCCCATTTGAAAACCACTGAGGTTAGCAAACTGTATCCTCCTGCTAGTAGTTTTTAGCTAAAAGCAGGCAAAACCCATTCTGGTTGCAGTCCACAAATGTGATTGCGGGATTGCTTTTGTTTATTTGATCTAAACAACCCCTGTATGCTTCTGACTGTAAAGATTATGTTAGCTGTAAAGTTAGGTAGCAAAGTATGTACCGACTGAGTGTGTGTAAAATTTGCATCAAGTTCAGTCTGGGATCATAATATACTCTAGTTCCTTGAAGGAAAACACCTTTGCCATGAACTTTCTCCATGGACGACTTCTGTTCCCAGCTTAGAAAAAATAAGCTTGTCTGGCTGACCAACAGCTTTCTGTATTTGACACCCAGCATTAAACTGATATGGCTCTTCTCATCTGACTGCAGGACAGCACATTTCCTAAAGTGTTGGTGTGTTTCACTAAGAGACAATTATAGAGACAGTCTTAACTAAAAACTGAAAGATGGACATCAAGTTAAGTTTTATTTAGATCAGAGACTCACCCTAATGTAGGTGTGAATAGCTGCAGAAAGAGGATCTTGGGACTAATATGGTAGAGCACCCATTAATTAGCTCCTTTAACTGTGCTATTTTTTTTCTTTTTGATGACTCAGTAGAGACAAATCTATTTACCAACTGAGTGCTTCAGTGTTCCTTCTTTAAACCCTACAGTCATTGCCTCAGGGAGCGAGCTGTTAGCACAGAGAGCGGCTAGATGGAGCTAACAAGCTGAGAAAAACATTGATAGATTCCTGGATGAGGATATTAAAAAACACTCTGATATACTGAATGATCTTCCCATCTACACATCATGTATCACTGACAAATGATTACTAAATAGTTATGTATCATTACTTTATATACATCTTTGCAGTGTAACTCTAGGGTCAGATTTTTTTTAACAATATAATGTCATTTAGCTTTTGGTGTGTTTTTGATCATAGTGTTTTAGCGCTGTAGTGCTTATAGTGCTTACGCAAGCATGACTATTTGTCATAACGACTAACAGGTCTGTTTACTAGTTAGAACTGCACTGTCATGTCCTGTATATTTTTATATATTTTTGTATGGTATACTTTAGTTCTCAAAGAGGCAAAGGAAAGACATGCAATAAAAGAAGTTAAAGATGCCATTATTAAAGGTAATCTGTTTAAGCACCCTCTTCACTTTGTTCACCACCAAAGTCTCTTTTATATTTCATGATTTGTTCTCATTAAATGCATTGATTTGGTATAATTTAGTGACAAGAAGAATGCACAAGAGCACCTAATAGTTTTGCCTATGAAGATATATTACTGTTTACAGAGCTCAAAGCCACAGAAGCTGAAAAGGAGGAGAAAAAAGAGAAGGAAGAGATAAAACTAGAAGAAGAAATGCCAAAGGAGGAAGCCAAACCCCTTGAGAAGAGACCACAGAAGCCCAAAAGTAATTATACATCACACACTAAATATAGAGTTTATGTTCAAAATATTAAACATATACATGCATAAATGGTCACTATTAGCACATACTGCTAATAGTGTTCAACATGATGTCAACAAATGTAAACCATGAGAATGTTTCTGTAAACAAATCGTTTTCCAGTATTAGAAACATTCCCCTCTTGTGTGGAAAAACACACTGTGATACTTTCCATTATATAAAAAATTGACACTATGAAAATTTAATAAACTTTTAGAAGAAGAACCAAAGCCTTCTGAAGATAAAAAAGAAGTAACGGAACCATCCAAAGAGGAGGCAGAAGTAAAGGAGCCATTGAAGGAGAAAAAAGAAATAAAACCACCCAAAGAAATCAAGAAACCACATAAAGAAGAGGAAGAAGTGAAGAAACCTCCAAAAGAAGAGAAAGAAGTCAAGATACTACCTAAAGAAGAAAAAGAAGTGAAGAAGCCACCCAAAGAAGAGAGAGAAGTCAAGAAACCTCTCAAAGAAAAGAAAGAAGTCAAGAGACCACCCAAAGAAGAAACAGAAGTGAAAAAACCACCCAAAGAAAAGAAGGAAGTCAAGAGACCTCTCAAAGAAAAGAAAGAAGTGAAGAAACCACCCAAAGAAAAGAAGGAAATCAAGAGACCACCCAAAGAAGAAATAGAAGTCAAGAAACCACCCAAAGAAAAGAAGGAAGTCAAGAAACCTCTCAAAGAAGAGAAAGCAGTCAAAATAGTACCCAAAGAAGAAAAAGAAGTCAAGAAACCACCCAAAGAAGAGAGAGAAGTCAAGAGACCTCTCAAAGAAAAGAAAGAAGTCAAGAGACCATCCAAAGACGAGGCAGAAGTAAAGAAACCTCCCAAAGAAGTCAAGAGAGCACCTAAAGAAAAGAAAGAAGTCAAGAAACCTGCCAAAGAAGAGAAAGAAGTAAAGAAACCTCCCAAAGAAGAGAAAGAGGTCAAGAAACCAGCCAAAGCAGAGGCTGAAGTAAAGAAACCTCCCAAAGAAGAGAAAGAAGTAAAGAAACCAACCAAAGCAGAGGCTGAAGTAAAGAAACCTCCCAAAGAAGAGAAAGAAGTAAAGAAACCAACCAAAGCAGAGGCTGAAGTAAAGAAACCTCCCAAAGAAGAGAAAGAAGTCAAGAAACCTCGCAAAGAAGAGAAAGAGGTCAAGAAACCAGCCAAAGCAGAGGCTGAAGTAAAGAAACCTCGCAAAGAAGAGAAAGAGGTCAAGAAACCAGCCAAAGCAGAGGCTGAAGTAAAGAAACCTCCCAAAGAAGAGAAAGAGGTCAAGAAACCAGCCAAAGCAGAGGCAGAAGTAAAGAAACCTCCCAAAGAAGAGAAAGAGGTCAAGAAACCAGCCAAAGAAGAGGCTGAAGTAAAGAAACCTCCCAAAGAAAAGAAAGAGGTCAAGAAACCAGCCAAAGCAGAGGCAGAAGTAAAGAAACCTCCCAAAGAAAAGAAAGAGGTCAAGAAACCAGCCAAAGCAGAGGCAGAAGTAAAGAAACCTCCCAAAGAAGAGAAAGAGGTCAAGAAACCAGCCAAAGCAGAAGCAGAAGTAAAGAAACCTCTCAAAGAAGAGAAAGAAGTCAAGAAACCAGCCAAAGCAGAGGCAGAAGTAAAGAAACCCCCCAAAGAAGAGAAAGAAGTCAAGAAACCAGCCAAAGCAGAGGCAGAAGTAAAGAAACCTCCCAAAGAAGAGAAAGAAGTCAAGAAACCAGCCAAAGCAGAGGCAGAAGTAAAGAAACCACCCAAAGAAGAGAAAGAAATCAAGAAACCAGCTAAAGAAAAGAAAGAGGTCAAGAAACCAGCCAAAGCAGAGGCTGAAGTAAAGAAACCTCCCAAAGAAGAGAAAGAGGTCAAGAAACCAGCCAAAGCAGAGGCTGAAGTAAAGAAACCTCCCAAAGAAGAGAAAGAGGTCAAGAAACCAGCCAAAGAAGAGGCTGAAGTAAAGAAACCTCCCAAAGAAAAGAAAGAAGTCAAGAAACCTCCCAAAGAAGAGGCTGAAGTAAAGAAACCTCCCAAAGAAGAGAAAGAGATCAAGAAACCAGCCAAGGAAGAAAAAGAAGTCAAGAAACCACCCAAAGAAGAAAAAGAAGTCAAGAAACCAGCCAAAGAAGAGGCAGAAGTAAAGAAACCTCCCAAAGAAGAGAAAGAAGTCAAGAAACCAGCCAAAGAAGAAAAAGAAGTCAAGAAACCACCCAAAGAAGAAAAAGAAGTCAAGAAACCAGCCAAAGCAGAGGCAGAAGTAAAGAAACCTCCCAAAGAAGAGAAAGAGGTCAAGAAATCAACCAAAGAAGAGGCTGAAGTAAAGAAACATCTCAAAGAAGAGAAAGAAGTCAAGAAACCAGCCAAAGAAGAAAAAGAAGTCAAGAAACCAGCCAAAGCAGAGGCTGAAGTAAAGAAACCTCTCAAAGAAGAGGCTGAAGTAAAGAAACCTCCCAAAGAAGAGGCTGAAGTAAAGAAACCCCCCAAAGAAGAGAAAGAGGTCAAGAAACCAGCCAAAGCAGAGGCTGAAGTAAAGAAACCTCCCAAAGCAGAGGCTGAAGTAAAGAAACCTCCCAAAGAGGAGAAAGAGGTCAAGAAACCAACCAAAGAAGAAAAAGAAGTCAAGAAACCAGCCAAAGCAGAGGCTGAGGCCAAGAAACCAGCCAAAGAAGAGGTTGAAGTAAAGAAACCTCCCAAAGAAGAGGCAGAAGTAAAGAAACCTCCCAAAGAGGAGAAAGAGGTCAAGAAACCAACCAAAGAAGAAAAAGAAGTCAAGAAACCAGCCAAAGCAGAGGCTGAGGCCAAGAAACCAGCCAAAGAAGAGGTTGAAGTCAAGAAACCTCCCAAAGAAGACAAAGAGGTCAAGAAACCAGCCAAAGAAGAGGTTGAAGTCAAGAAACCTTCCAAAGCAGAGGCAGAAGTAAAGAAACCTCCCAAAGAAGAGAAAGAGGTCAAGAAAGAGGTGAAGCCTAAAGAGGAGAGGAAAGAAGCGAAGAAACCCTCTAAAGAGGAGAAGGAAGAAAGGGAGCCACTTAAGAAGGAGAAAGAAATTAAGAAACCCACGGAAGAAAAAGCGGTAAAAAAGCCCTCTAAAGAAAAGGAAGAAGAAAAGCCTTCCAAGGATGAGAAAGAAGTCAAGAAACCACCTAAAGAAGAGAAAGAAGCCAAGAAACCCAAAGACATCAAACCCAAAAAGGCTGCAAGGAAGATTAAAGTAGTCAAGAAGGAGGTTGCGTCTGTCCTGAAGAAGGAACATCTTAATGTTACAAAAGCAGGTGATACAAACAGTAAAAGAACGGGTCAAAATGACGTTCTGTCTTCATTTTGCCACAGCTTACAGCCAGTTTTTTAATGGAATAGAAAATAAGGTAAAAGACACTGTCTCACATTATCATATTTTTGAATATTCCCCAATAATAGAGGTTCCTGAAGCCCCCAAGGTGAAAGCCAAACCAGAACCTGCAAAGAAAGGTATAAGCATGTTTTTATTCTTTTGTTTTATATGTTAGTTAATTCATAAAAAGTAAATTGAATCTGATGTTATTTATTTTTTGTAAATCTTTAAGTAGCTCAAAAATTGAAGTTAACCATATTCAAGTTAAATTGTCCATATGTATTCTTAACTGACACTGATTTTTACGTGTAGCACACATAAAAAGTTTTGTATTCAGTGTCAGATAATATACATTTACCTTTATGTATAGCTAATGCTTTTTAATGTCAATTTTCCACCAGTGGCAGCTCCCAAGGAGGCCAAGAAAGAACCAAAGGAAAAAGTCAAACCTGTTAAACCAGGTAGTGCAAAGACTCACTGATGCTGCAGTCTAAGATAGTGTGGGACTGTCGCAAATGGAAAAAGGAAATAAATGTTAGCTGAAACACTGGAAATCCTTACATCAACTTATGCCAAAATAATACAATACTACTCAACAACACCATAATCAAAACCAAATCCATGTGCATTAACAATATTCTACTCATGGAAATAGGAACGTATACCATACATACCTAATAAACTAGCAGTGGAGAGTATATAAACAGAAAACATGATCTCCAGAACTTCCACAAACCACTCTTATAAGGAAAACGTAACTTTGCAAGAATGTGTTTTTTCCTTTTCATGCACTGATGGCAGAGACACTAAATAATGCTAACTAGCTCTCCCCAGCAATAAACCATATCAGACATTTTGTCTATTTTTTGTTTGCTGACACTGATTTTTATGTGTAGCACACATAAAAAGTAATATAGTCAGTGTCATAATAAACATTTATCTTTATATATAGCTAAGGCTTTTTTGATGTTATAATTTTCCACCAGTGGCAGCTCGCAAGGAGCCAAAGAAGGAACCAAAGCAAAAAATCAAACCTGTAAAACCAGGTAATGCAAAGACTCACTGATGCTGCAGTTTGTCCCATTTCTCGCTCAGACAGAGAGGAATGAGTGTTGTCTTTTCATGCACTGATCACAGGAATACTAACATAAATCAGCAATGCGGCACTGTAGCAAATGTTTTTGGTGTAAACTAATCAATCAAAAAGCAACAATACACTAACTTTGTGTCTTGTGTTTTGACACAGAAGTTCCAAAGGAGAAGGTGAAAGCTGCTCCTGCTAAGAAAGGTAACACACATTCACATACACATGTTTATATATCATCAAAATGATTAATTGCCTCAATTTAAATAAAACTAGTAAACACTGTGCTTCTACGACTACTAAACTACACCTTTGAAGAAAACTTTAGACTCTGCAAGAATGTTTTACTTTTCATGCACTAATGGCAGGGATACTAAATAATGTTACTATTAGTCATGACTAGATTATCAGTTTACAATATAAATGTTCTTTAAAGTTTACTAATCAAAAAGCTATACTAACTTTGTATTTTGTTTTGTGACAGAAGTTCCAAAGGAGAAAGTGAAAGCTGCTCCTGCCAAGAAAAGTAAGACACACATATATACATATTATGTTCATAAGTTACAACTTCTTGAGAATGTTTTAGTCACCAAAGTGATTAGTTGTCACAAAATGTCAAAGAAACACTGTGCTTTTGACACACAGAAGCTGTTGCACCTAAAGAAAAGGCCAAACCAGTCACCTTGAAAAAAGGTAAGAATATTACCTCCTATATTATAATACACATAAAAATATCAAACTAACTTTATTTTGACCTGCACTTACATATTGTATGTGTATTTTATTTCCACATTGCTGCTGACAGAAGAGATCGCTCCCAAAAATGCCACTCTGGTGAAAGAGCGAGTCAAAAATAGTGCCTATGAAAAAAGGTACTTTTCTTTTTTCTGGTTTATATATTGATCAGGGGTTAAAGTGGGCCGGAGCCCTCCGGAGCTGAGCTCCGCCACCTCAGAGCTGAGCTCCGCCACCCCGGAGCTCAGCTCCGCCACCTTATTCAAATAAATAAATTTTTCAATTCAAACTGGCAGTAGCCAGTAGCTGTTAGTTTGCTGTGTTTCTCTGTTTGTTAGCCATGTTAGATTGCTATGTGTGTGTTTTACCTGTTAATCCGGCCTGTATTTTTCTGTTGAGAATAGACTTGCACGGATTTATCGGCAGTGCTCGGATTCGGGCAGGTTTTCACGTGGTCATCCATGACCTGCGACCGGCCGGTCAGTCTAAATTTGACGGTCTAAAGCGCCGGTCAAATTCCCATCGCGCTGCGGCAGCAAAAGAAACAAAAAAACAAAAACCAAACACACTGTGTTATAGCGTGCTATAACATGCTTTGCCCAGGTGTTTGGTACCGCTGCGCTCTCACAAGGCGTGGATGCCGCGGCGCTTTCCAAGGTGCTGATCCTGACTTTGTTGATTTATTTGTTTGCTCGGTACTGTTTTACTGTTATTCTCTGTAGTTGTTTTTGCACAATTTTGTACTTCGTAGTTTGACAGAGCCTTTTGGGGGCGTAGGGATTAATATTTTCCCGAAAATTACATTTTCTATCCTGGAAACAGAGGCGCTATATATCCCGATGTATGTAGGTTCCCAACCTGACAACTTTAGTGTATTTTCTGCTGATATCAATAATTATTATTGAGGAAGAAGACCGCCATTTCAATATTAATCAACATTATAAACTGCAGGCTGCGTGCAACTTGACGTTTGCTGCAGCTGCACAGGCGGATGAAATTAAGTTCAGCCTGTGATCTGTTACTGTCTGACTGAACAACCTCGTGGAAGTGATATTTTACAGTTCTACATATTTTAATCTAACAAAATTCGTTTAAAAAAGTCAGTTGGTGTTTTCAAAGTCATGATATTGAGCTGAAACAGGTTCTAGACTTCGTTCGCATTCACAGGCTGCTGCTGAGCGGAGCAGACGGCTCACACCGCGCACACTGCGATGTTCAACATCGTAGACTTAATAAAGTTAATTATCACTGAAAGTTAAAAAGCAAACCTCTAAAAAAAACAAAAAAAAAAACAGCTCTCACTCACTTGGTCGAGGGCTTTGTATGCATTTCCTGGAGATGTTGGTGTCTTTCTTCAGTGAGGGGCGCTTTTTGCCACAACCAGCTGCTGATGGTAAATCCATCACATGCAGTATTTCACCCCGACGTGTTTTGAATTAAATATAAATCCAGTGACCTTGAAGCTTCGAGCTTCACCGGGAATTTTATCTGAGATTCTAAAAGTTGCAGCAACAGTTTGCATCCTCATTGTTTAATATTTTGAAGTATTTCCACACAAAGCTGGTGGCACACAGCGTGTTATGTGTCTCATTAAGATGGTAGAGACAAAAGTTATTGTATTAAGTGCATTCATAATCAGACATGCTTGAATTCATGGTGATTTGTGATCGTTAACCAATTAATAAAAGCACCCTGTGTACTCAGCTGGTAGCAAATAGGAGCCAGAAAACACACACTACCCTGAATGAAAATTAAATCTTAAGAATAATATAGCACATGCTATGATATGATGATGTTATAGACAAAAAGTTATATATTATTTATTAATGTAGAGTGTGTTTTAGCAAAGACATGATTATTGAAAAGCTGGTTGTATCTTGGTTAAAATGTTCTAATAAAGGAAAGTTAGAAAATTTTGCAATATCTTGTGTGCTGTAAAGTGGTTTGGAAAAAATGAAATCGTAATCGGCCAAAATCAGTATCAGCCATCCAAGCACTCTGCAAATCGGAAATCGGGATCGGCCCAAAAAATTGTAATTGGTGCAAGTCTAGTTGAGAATAAAGCCAATATAGTTTTTTGCAATCATTTACGTCATTTTCCCTACTGCGCCTCAGCACCGAATTTTAGGGCTCCCCCACCTGTCAAATCCCACTTTAACCACTGTATATGATGTATTGGTTTCAGATTCTGTTTTAATGAGTTGAATCAATGATGCTAAGCATACAACCTGTTGTTTTTGTTTTTGTTTGTTTATTTGTTTGTTTTTTCAGAAGTCAAGGTGCCAAAAGAGAAAGTCAAAGCAGTCTCTGCAAAGACAGGTACAGCACATACAAACATCAAAATGTTCACAACATTAGAGGGGTTTGGTAATATGTTTTCTTTAGCAGCTGAGGTTCCATACATCCTTAGATCAACAGCTTACCAAAATATATTGTGCATCCCAATTATATCATTGAGGACTGCCTAAATAAACTGCTAAAAATTGACCTCTATGAGGAAAATTTTAGACTTCACGATGATTGTTGTCTTTTCATGCACTGTTTAGATGCTCCATAATCTTATAGCTCCTTTTAATCATCCCTTTCAAGAATTAAACTTAAGATATTTTGCATTTTTTTTTTTTGCTGACACTGATTTTTATGTGTAGCCCACATAAAAAGTAAGCTACTCAGTGTCACATAATAAACATGTATCTTTATATATAGCTAAGGCTTTTTGATGTCATAATTTTCCACCAGTGGCAGCTCCCAAAGAGCCCAAGAAGGAACCAAAGCAAAAAATCAAACCTAAACCTGTAAAACCAGGTAATGCAAAGACTCACTGATGCTGCAGTTCAACCCATTTTCTCACTCAGGGGAGGAATAGCAATATGGTGCCAAATGTTTTTTAATGTAAACTTTAAAAATAACTAATCAAAAGGCAACAATTCACTAACTTTGTGTCCTGTTTTGTAATAGAAGTTTCAAAGGAAAAGGCCAAAGCAGCTCCTGCTAAGAAAGGTAACACAGTGACAACTATTTGATGTTTTCATCAACAAAATGATTTATTATAACAATGGAAATAAGACTATCCTGCTGTAAGAAACATTGTGATTTTGACACACAGAAGCTGTTGCTCCTAAAGAAAAGGCCAAACCAGTCACCTTGAAAAAAGGTAAGAATATTCCCTCTCTATATTATAATACACATAAAAATATCAAACTAATTTCATTTTGAACTGCACTTGCATATTGCATGTCTTTTATTTCCATATTTCTGCTGACAGAAGAGATCGCTCCCAAAAATGCCTCTCTGGTAAAAGAGAGAGTCAAAATAGTGCCTATGAAAAAAGGTACTTTCTTTTTTCTGGTTTGTATGCGTTGTATTGGTTTCAGATTCTGTTTTAATGAGTTGAATCAATGATGCTAAGCATACACCCTGTTGTTTTTGTTTGTTTATTTGTTTGTTTTTTCAGAAGTCAAGGTACCAAAAGAGAAAGTCAAAGCAGTCTCTGCAAAGACAGGTACAGCACGTACAAACATCAAAATGTTCACAACATTAGAGGGGTTTGATAATATGTTTTCTTTAGCAGCTGAGGTTCCATACATCCTTGGATCAACAGCTTACCAAAATACATTGTGCGTCCCAATTATATCAAAGAGGACTGCCTAAATAAACTGCAAAAACTGCTAAAAATTGACCTCTATGAGGAAAAAGTTTTAGACTTCGTGAGAATGATTGTTGTCTTTTCATGCACTGTTTAGATGCTCCATAATCTTATAGCTCATTTTAATCATCCCTTTCAAGAATTAAACTTAAGATATTTTGCATATTTTTGTTTGCTGACACTGATTTTTATGTGTAGCCCACATAAAAAGTAAGCTACTCAGTGTCACATAATGAACATATATCTTTATAGCTAAGGCTTTTTGATGTCATAATTTTCCACCAGTGGCAGCTCCCAAAGAGCCCAAGAAGGAACCAAAGCAAAAAATCAAACCTAAACCTGTAAAACCAGGTAATGCAAAGACTCACTGATGCTGCAGTTCAACCCATTTTCTCACTCAGGGGAGGAATACAAGAATGATTGTTGTCTTTAAATGCACCAATGGCAGGGATATTAACTTAAGTTAGCAATATGGTACCAAATGATTTTGATGTAAACTTTAAAAGTAACTTATGAAAAGACAAAGAGTCACTAACTTTGTGTCCTGTTTTGTAACACAGAAGTTTCAAAGGAAAAGGCCAAAGCAGCTCCTGCTAAGAAAGGTAACACAGTGACAACTGTTTGATGTTTTCATCAACAAAATGATTTATTATAACAATGGAAATAAAACTATCCTGCTGTAAGAAACATTGTGCTTTTGATACACAGAAGCTGTTGCTCCTAAAGAAAAGGCCAAACCGGCCACCTTGAAAAAAGGTAAATGTTTTGTATGTTATAGTACACATAAAAATATCAAACTAATTTCATCTTGAGCTGCACTCACCAATTGTATGTGTCTTTTATTTCCGTATTTCTGCTGACAGAAGAGGTCGCTCCCAAAAATGCCTCTCTGGTGAAAGAGAGAGTCAAAATAGTGCCTATGAAAAAAGGTACTTTTCTTTTTTCTGGTTTATATGTGTTGTATTGGTTTCAGATTCTTGTTTTAATGAGTTGAATCAATGATGCTAAGCATACACCCTGTTGTTTTTGTTTGTTTATTTGTTTGTTTTTTCAGAAGTCAAGGCGCCAAAAGAGAAAGTCAAAGCAGTTTCTGCAAAGACAGGTACAGCATAAACATCAAAATGTTTACAACATCAGGTAGATTTGATATGTTTTCTTTAGCAGCTGAGGTTCCATACATCCTTGGATCAACAACTTGCCAAAATACATTGTGCGTCCCAATTATATCAATGAGGACTGCCTAAATAAACTGCTAAAAATTGACCTCTATGAAAAAAAAGTTTTAGACTTTGTGAGAATGATTGTTGTCTTTTCAAGCACTGTTTAGATGCTCCATAATCTTATAGCTCATTTTAATCATCCCTTTCAAGAATTAAACTTAAGATATTTTGCATATTTTTGTTTGCTGACACTGATTTTTATGTGTAGCCCACATAAAAAGTAAGCTACTCAGTGTCACATAATGAACATGTATCTTTATAGCTAAGGCTTTTTTATGTCTTAATTTTTCACCAGTGGCAGCTCCCAAAGAGCCCAAGAAGGAACCAAAGCAAAAAATCAAACCTAAACCTGTAAAACCAGGTAATGCAAAGACTCACTGATGCTGCAGTTTGTCCCATTTTCTCACTCAGGGGAGGAATACAAGAATGATTGTTGTCTTTAAATGCACCAATGGCAGGGATATTAACTTAAGTTAGCAATATGGTGCCAAATGATTTTGATGTAAACTTTAAAAGTAACTTATGAAAAGGTGAAGAGTCACTAACTTTGTGTCCTGTTTTGTAACACAGAAGTTTCAAAGGAAAAGGCCAAAGCAGCTCCTGCTAAGAAAGGTAACACAGTGACAACTGTTTGATGTTTTCATCAACAAAATGATTTATTATAACAATGGAAATAAAACTATCCTGCTGTAAGAAACATTGTGATTTTGACACACAGAAGCTGTTGCTCCTAAAGAAAAGGCCAAACCGGCCACCTTGAAAAAAGGTAAATGTTTTGTATGTTATAATACACATAAAAATATCAAACTAATTTCATCTTGAGCTGGACTCACTCATTGTATGTGTCTTTTATTGCCACATTTCTGCTGACAGAAGAGGTCGCTCCCAAAAATGCCTCTCTGGTGAAAGAGAGAGTCAAAATAGTGCCTATGAAAAAAGGTACTTTTCTTTTATTTGGATGTTTTATTGGTGTCAGATTCTTGTTTTAGTAAATTGAGTCAATGATCTTAAACATACACTTGTTTTGGTTCTTTTTTCAGAAGTCAAGGAGCCAAAAGAGAAAGTCAAAGCAGTCTCTGCAAAGATAGGTACGGCACAGTTTAAAGAATTCAAACATCAAAATGTTATATTTTTTAAACTGCAGCTGAGGTTCCTTACAGGCTTATAGCAACCAAAATATTTATTGCCTATCTATTTATATTAATGAGGGCAGGCTAAATAACAGAAACACCTCTCTGTATCATGCAATAATGGAAGGTAATTTGTAATGTATGACATTAGATTACTCAAGTTTAGTACCATATTCATCTTATCTGTTTATGGGAAATACATGCTTCATATGAATCTTAGAGCAAAAAAAACAAAAACAAATCAGCTAATCCCTTCAAGTAATCAATATATAAAGACAATTACTGTATTCAGAATACCTCCAATTTAAACTTTAGGTGTAATGGAATACAGTTACTCATATTTTGTATTTTAAATACTTGTATTCTGAATACTCCCCAACTCTAAACTGATAAACTGGCAATATATAGTACATAAACACAGTATATAAATACTGTTAACACAGGTAATGTTCTTCATCACCTTCAAAATGACTGAAAACTACTAAAATTTACACTTAGAATAATTGTTGTCTTTTCATGCACTGTTTAGATGCTCCGTCACCTAATCAATCTTTAACTAGTCCTTTCCAGAAATAAACCATATCAGACATTTTGTTTATTTTTTGTTTGCTGACACTGATTTTTATGTGTAGCACACATAAAAAGTAATATAGTCAGTGTCATAATAAACATTTATCTTTATATACAGCTAAGGCTTTGTATGATGTTATAATTTTCCACCAGTGGCAGCTCCCAAGGAGCCAAAGAAGGAACCAAAGCAAAAAATCAAACCTAAACCTGTAAAACCAGGTAATGCAAAGACTCACTGATGCTGCAGTTTGTCCCATTTCTCGCTCAGACAGAGAGGAATGATTGTTGTCTTTTCGTGTACCCACTGCAGGAATACTAATATAAAATCAACAATGTGGTGCTGTAGCAAATGTTTTTGACGTAAACTAATCAATCAAAAGGCAACAATACACTAACTTTGTGTCTTGTGTTGTGACACAGAAGTTCCAAAGGAGAAGATGAAAGCTGCTCCTGCTAAGAAAGGTAACACACATTCACATACATGTTTTTATCACCAAAATGATTAATTGCCACAATTTAAATAAAACAAATAAACATTGTGCTTCCACTACTACTAAACTACTACTATGAAGAAAACTTTAGACTCTGCAAGAATGTTTTTTCTTATCATGCACTGATGGCAGGGATACTAATAATGTTACTATTAGTAACGACCAGATTATCAGTTTACAATCCAAATATTTTTGATGTAAACTTTACTTTAAAGTTTGCTAATCAAAAGGAAATGTTACACTAACTTTGTATCTTGTTTTGTGACACAGAAGTTCCAAAGGAGAAGGCCAAAGCTGCTCCTGCTAAGAAAGGTAACACACATTATTATTTTAACATTCTTATTTTTTAAGTTACAACTTTCTGATCATGTTTTTGTCACCAAAATGATTAATTGCCACAACTGTAATAAAACTACCCTGCTGTAAGAAAACTACTGTAAATAATACTACAGTTACTAATGACCAGATTATCACTTTACAATGCAAATGTTTTGATGTAAACTTCAAAGTTTACCAATCAAAAAGCTACACTAACTTTTTTTATTTTGTTTTGTGACATAGAAGTTGCAAAGAAAGCTCCTGCCAAGAAAGGTAACAAACACATATTATGCGTGTACAAGTCATAACTTCTTGATAATATTTTCATCTCCAAAGTGATTAGTTGCCACAAAATGTCAAAGAAACGCTGTGCTTTTGACACACAGAAGCTGTTGCACCTAAAGAAAAGGTCAAACCAGTCACCTTGAAAAAAGGTAAGAATGTTCCATGTTATAATACACATAAAAATATCAAACAAACTTAATTTTGACCTGCACTTACATATTGTATGTGTATTTTATTTCCACATTTCTGCTGACAGAAGAGGTCGCTCCCAAAAATGCCACTCTGGTGAAAGAGCGAGTCAAAATAGTGCCTATGAAAAAAGGTACTTTTCTTTGGTTTATATATTTTACTGTTTTCAGATTCTTCCATGTTTGAGTGAGTTTCTTTTTTTTTTTTTTTTTTCAGAGGTCAAGGTGCCAAAAGAAAAAATCAAACCAGTTGTTGCAAAGGCTGGTACGGAACATTTTAAATATTTCAAACATCAAATTGTGCCTGAAACCAGTGGGTTTTGATTTTTCATACTGAACATCATCAAATATTTTATTCTGTTGCAGTTGAGGTTTCAAAACAGAAGCCCAAACCAGCTGTGACAAAGAGAGGTAAGACCTCACCTTATAGTGAGGTTTATCATTCTAATATGTTGTCTTACCTTCAAGAATGACAGACCTTAAATCTCTTTACATAGAACCTGCTCCACTCAAGACAAAACCAGCCCCAGCAGTCAAAGGTAAGAGGACGCTAATCGGACCCCTTTACAATAAGACTACCCTTATAAATAGTTTATAATTAGGCTATAAATTAGGTTGTAAATACTTTAAAAATCATTAATAAGCTGTTACAGATGCTTATTGTTGCCCACATTCATCTGTCCTGTTAGGCCTCACTAATCAACATTTATGCTCATGTTTAAATAATGAAGGCACTGATTTTCCTGTTCATTAATTTTTTCTTACAGAGGCAGAAGTCCCACACAAAAATGTCTCAGTAACAAAGGAGAAGGTCAAGGTTGTGCCACTGAAGAAAGGTACCTCTGTTTGTTTACACAGCTAATGTTTTGTATATGCTCACCTCTACAGTATCTTTCTTATCTTTCTTATCTTCTCCTTCATAGTGCCTGTAACTCCAAAAGAGAAAGTCAAACCAGCACCAACTAAAAAAGGTACTTACACAGATTGAACTAGTTTTACAAATCAAATCAACCATATTCATATCATACCTGATATATACTTAATACGTATGTGTGTGTGACTTTTTTATTTTCTATTGTTTCAATATTAGTGACCTATTATTTATTGTATTTTTTAGAATTTTCGATTATGTATAGTATATAAATAAGCTACATCAGTTGAGCTATAAAAAACATGGACATAAAGTATTGGAAATGGTCGACTGGACTGATATTTTTGTTGTTATAATTTGTTGTAGAAGCTGAAGTTCTCAAGGAGAAGAAGGCTGAGCCAGTGACTCCAGCAAAAGGTTTGTTTTTCTTTGGTGTTACCCTTTATTTCACAGGGTATTTGTCTTTCTTTTCTACTCATTTAGCTGTATACATTAGAATTAAAAAGGTTGTGTATTTTTCTAGCACCTGTTATCAGAGCAAAACCTAGAGCTGCTGAAAAGAAGAAAGGTACTGTGTGCAGCAGCAGTGTGTTTCTGTGCTGCTGTAGAGGCTGTTAGCATGTGTCTGCTGCTGAAATGCTCATCCAGCCTACATGCTACACTGCCTCATGATAAAGACTCAAAACAGTAATATTCAAAAGATCATCATGAATAGAAGTTTGATCTTCTTATAAAAGACATGCTGCATATTTCTTTTATTGTGTGTGTTTGTATGATCATCCAAAATGTATTTTTTACATTAGTGTCATGTGAAAACTGCTTTTTTTTTTTTTTTTTTTTTTTTTTTTTTTTTGTCATTTTCAGGTTTTAATTTGATTTTAACATTTTGCAATGAGCTCACAAATTTGTTATAATGACTTGTGTTAAACTAAAAGAGCCCAAGAACTTGATATTTTGGAGATGCATGTTTCACACAGCAGAGATGACATGCTTTATTTAAGCTGAAATATTTTCTCGGCTTGCAGCTTTTCACATAGATCAATTGCAATTGGTCATTGCAGTGCACAACGAATAACGTGTTCCCTTGTTTCCTTTAATGTAGAAGCTGTTGTGAAAGAAAAGGCAAAGGTTAAAACCTCACAGAAAGGTGCTGATCAGTTGTACTTTCTGTCTTTAATATTTGACAGAATATAGTAGAGGTGCATTTGCCATTTTTCACATGAAAAAGCTGTAACATCAAAGCAAGACTGAGATGTTTCTTGTGCTTAATAGCACCAATCTCCATCATATCTTCAAGAAATGTGACAGAATTTCAGTGGACTGATCATGCATCTGTCATTTATCAAAAAAACATGACTAATCACGGCACTTTTTTTTTCTTCTTTCCCGTCAGAACCAGAGGCCAAGCCAGCTGTTGCCAAAAAAGGTAATGCATATATGATTCATCATTATTTTGCAAAAAGCAAACTATCCTTAACACAACAACTGAAATCCCTTTAATCCTGTTACACTCAGCTGCACCCGAGGTTACCAAGGAGAAGCCAAAGCCAGCTCATGAAAAGAAAGGTAAATGAAGCAGAACATTGTATTTTCAGTTTATTTTTAAGGTGTTACCATTCACAAGTTAAAACATGTCTTTCGTTGGAATCAACTCCTTCCAAAACAGAAGCTGTGAGAAAGAAGGAAAAAGTCGAATCACTGCTAAAGAAAAAAGGTAGCCTGCCAAAATCATCTGAGTGTAGATGATTTTCTGGGGTTGTAGCTTAGAAGAAATATTGTTAACATCTACACTCAGCTGTCAGTTTATTAGGTACACCCAGGTAAGCAGTCCAAAAGAGCAGTTTTTCAGTAAACTCTTCCTGTAAAACCTGACACATCAAATAATTGCCAGAAAATTCTAATCTTTTGGAAATGTAGTGTTTATTGGAGCATTTGACCAAATTAAAAAAAATCTATATCATTTACATATATGATAATTTTTTGTATCATATTTAATATGTTGGACATGTATGAAACAAATAAAAAGATCCTTTGACCACTGTAGTTTTGATGTTAAAAAGAAAAACACATTTTGAAAAAACAGTGTAATCAATATAAATATGAACTGGTCAATATAACATGCAGTTATGATAGCAAAAGAACTGTTTTAGTGAAAATCACTCAAAAAGACAATTATTAGCAAGTGTTCACTTGCTAATAATTGTTTGCAACATCCAAGTAATAATAGTGAGAGCAGGTTACATATATGAAAAACACAAATATATCTCAATTTCCTCTCTAAATTTAGCTTTAATTATTTTATTTAGCAGTGTTTTTTGTGTTTGTGGTGGGAATTATGCAGATTGCATCATGAAATTATATCAGCTGTATCACATTTGATAAACACATTTTCAACAAGATTTTACTATAAAATAAGGGAAAAATATTTAGTAATTATGTGTTGTTTTAATACAGTAAATATTAATGTTGAAATATTAGTAACAATATAGCTGTTATTCTTACTGTAATTTTTTTCAATATAGACCCTTTCACAGCTGACGTCATCGAAGAGCTGTGTGCGCATCATCCAGACGAGTTATCAAACTGTAAAGGTTGAATTGAACATTTTACCAGCACCAAAATCACCAAAACTCTTGTTCATTGAGTACATGATACTTCAGAATTGATATTCTAGTGGTCGATATAAGTTTCTTAAACTTCCGAAAAATTGTGACTGTTTCAGAGCAATTGGTGGTGTCTAAGGCTGCAAGCTATTAAACGTGTTGATTAGGACTGAGAACGCGATTAAAACTGCTCATGTTTGCAGCGGCCCATTGACAAGCTGTTGTGGTCCGCCGTACTTCTGTTGCCAAGATGCGCACGCAGCTCTCTCATTGTTTACAAACTGTAAAAGGGTCTATTAGCAAAGATTTTGCTGCCCAAACCATGTGTGAAGGCAGCCATGTTGGATTTTGCTGCTGCCTGCAGTGCCCTGAAAATCCACCAGAGGGCAGAAGAAACATCTCAGATTACAAACAACAGGTTTTGCAGAAAAGTACTGATCACCCTGATGTTGTAGAGGTCTCAGAAACTCACGTATCAAATATGATATGTATGGCGTTATAGGGTTAAGAAGGTTATAATCCTCAGTGTTTTGTTGATGCAACTTTATGATCATGTTGGAGGCTGCAGCTTGTGGTGCTGTTGAACTGTGTTGAGTTATACTGCTTTAGTTTTAGTTTTGTGTACCTAATAAACTGGCAACTGAGTGTATATTATAGTATTGTTGTATCGCTTAACAAGTGTACCACACTAGATAACAACAAAACAGTTTACTGAGTATCAATAAATGTTTACATTCTTATTTACTCAGAGCTCAAAGCACCAAAGCCCAAAGTCAAACCAGCTGTTAAAAAAGGTACAGAATCAACATTTACATCTCATATTGTCATGTTTGGTGACACATACATAAACCTTTTGAGTTTTAATGCAAAAAAAAAAAAAAATCTTTAATGTGCTCTAATTACATGACAAGCAATGTCACAAATGGGAGTATAAACTCAGAATTTCACCCACATGGGTGTGGTTTTGCAAGATGTAGCAGTGCATGTTTCAGCAGCCATCTCAGCCCCTGCTCTGAGCACACGTAATGCATGTCAAGTATGAAGGCAGTCAGAATACACTGTTCATGTTTTCCTATCATTTTTATATTTGGTCTCACAGCCATGGCTATTTTTTTCATACAATACATAAACAGTGCAGAACAACTCTTTTAAAAGGATAATGCAGTAAATAAAGAAAACTAAAACTGCCCTCGTATCCACCACCGCTGTTTTGCACAAGCACAACACATTACCTTGGCTAATAGCAGATTGAATGTTAAAACCTGTCAGACTGTTGTAAACTTACTGCTGGAGGAGACAAAGAGCCCCTCCTCTGTCTGCAGGCAGGGACCTGCAAGCAGTGAATCACATCAGTATCAGATGGAGGAAGTCAGAGGACTGGATGAATTATACTGACTGATGTCTGTGCTCTTCATTTCTTATATGATTTATTAGATTTGTTTCCAGTGAGATATTAGTGAGTTTATATAATGACTTTGCTGTTGTAAATATTACTGTTGCTCCCCCGGTTATTGTTAGTTATAAAAATATTCAATTTTAGATATATCATATTTTTAACAAAATAAAAGTACAAAGCAACAATAAGGGAACCATTATAGTACAATAAAAGTATTAGTACTAGTGGTTCATTTAAGAGACCTGTCTTATTTTCTCTTTTGTGTATTACTTTTGCTTTTAAGGAAACCAAAAGTAATTTAATGGAAAAAATTGCAGAGTATGCAATATTTCTTATCTGATTAATTGGCAGAATAATTGATAGAATACTTGATTAATAAAATAATCGATAGCTGCAGCCGCACACTTCACACAGCACTGTGTGACGCAGGATGTAAGGCACTGCCTCCAGATGAAATACCAAGTTTTAAAGGAGCCCCTGTCACAAATAAACATGTATTAATTGCATTTTCTCCCTGATGTCTCAGCATTGTTGAGGAAAAAGTCCAAACCAGTCCATGTGAAGAAATGCACATTAGTGGTTTTTCAGTAGAAACAGTTATCCATATAACCAGTGTGATTACAGTCACAAAATGTAGGTCAACACATTCTGTAAATTGCAAAACAAGGACTTTGCCTCTGAGATCAACAATAGACGATTGTAGAGAACAGTAAAAGGAGAGGGATTTCTCTGCAGAAGCCCCATAAGAAAACAGCTAATCGTTACTGTGTGCTTGTCTAGACAGGTATAGTTGGTAGGTGAGCTAGCCTCTGTTAGTCACCTCTTAAAACATTCAAAAACATGGAGCTGAGACTCAATAACAAAGCCTATCCCAGCAACCAGACATTAACAGTGTGTTGTAAATGTTGCAATGCTATATGCTCCAGTTATAATACAACCTCTGTTTAGGATAAATAAAAGCTACTGTGGTAGACATGACAACATGTACAGATTATGAAACATGCAATATACTGTACTGTAGGGCCAGAAGCTTCAGAAGAGGCCAAACTAATTTTAGCTGAGTGATTTTTACTTTGTGTATAATAAGGAAATGGCATCACATATCCACTGCACATATGATAAGATGGAAATCCTGACAGAAAGCAACAAATTAAAGTATATAAACGCTTCTTTCTCATCATCTTCAGATGCTTAATTTATTGATCTCACTGTGTAAAAATACTCAAGTGGAAACACACTTAAGATAATCTTTGTAGAAAGACCCAAACAAACTGCTGATGGGAAAGGCAATAAACCATTTTTTTCTAACTTTCTAACACTAATAGATCTTTTTCATTACAGCCATATTGAAATGAAACAGTGGGGTAAACACAGGTGAAGTGTTACCAGTGATACTACTTTAAGGTCCCATTCCATTTAGTGTAGCAGAGCCTTTCCAGTGAGCCAACATGCACAATAGATGCAAGCTGACTCTGTTTGACCTGAATGGAACCTTAATCAGTGTCACTGGTGAAAAAACAAAAAAACAAAAAAAATGGCTGCTGTGCAAATGGTCTATTACAGCTGTTTAGTTGCAGATTCCTCCTGCTGTGCTGAGCTGCTTTGAGCTTTAAGGAATTCAGTTTTGTTGTGGGAATGTTGTGGCTCACGCTGCAATTTGCATTTTTGTACGATGAATGTTGATGAATGAAAATGTTGCTTCCGCTCTTGAGTTCCTGTGTGTCCCAACTGCCCATGTGTGTGACCTTAATTTTCCTTTTGCAGAAGTGGAGACTCCTAAAGAAAAGGACAAGCCTGCCGCAGTGAAGAAAGGTACAGTGTTCAGAACAATGAGCAGTTTTATTTTACATATTACCATCATTTAGATCAGTTTATTATGCAACAAGAATCTCAACTTGGTGATGCATCTGAGGCTATTTTACCAAGGTTTTATAGTAGATTATATATTCTGAAACTCTTATCAGCAGAAATACCACCTCAAACAAAAGAACTGTTTGTTTTATCAACTGCATTTTCTCCCTGATGACGCAGTCATGTTTAGGGAAAAGACCAAAGCGGTGCGAGTAAAGAAAGGTACACTTGTGGTGCTTCAGTAGAGGCAGCACTTCATGTATCCAGCAGTGGTAATCTGAGTAATCTGATTACAACATGAAGGCCACTGCAGCCTGTAAATGTAGTTATTTAGAGGGGAAACAGCCATTTTATCTGCTGCTGCTGAAGCCTGAGAATATTTTCCTGCTGAATGTGAAAATTAAAACTTATAGATGTGTTTTTATTCAGCAAGAAAATATTGTTATAACTCTCAGATTTATAGACAAAAATTCATAGAATACTACAATATTGTTTTTGTCTATAAATCTTAGGCTTATAGATAATAAGTGTAGAGTTTTGCAATATTTTCTCGTATCTTACTGAAATGCATGGTAGTAGTTTTTTTTAACTACCCCAAGAATTTTTTTGCTTTGCCATGAGGCCTTTGGCACGCCTGTTCATAACAACATAAATATAATTTTGAAGAAATGCTGCAGTAAATTAGCCACAAACCTCAATGTCAATATGAGACTACTATAGTAAAACATGCTTAATGCTGCATTGGTAAGAAAGAACTCCCATTTTGCTTTCCCCGAGGCGTAAACAATATTGTAATTGTCTATTTTTTTGCCACCTTGTGTGTGTTTCATATTTGTGAAACAGAGCCTGAGGTTTTAAAAGAAAAGGTGAAACCCAGTGCAGCAAAGAAAGGTACTGCACATAATCAGCTTTGAGTACATCAATAAATCTACAGTATGTCATAAAGTTATGGAAAATCCTTGTGAAGCTGCAAGTACAAAGCAGCTGCTGGATCATTTGGATTAATTATGACTTGTAACCACCAACCTTGTGATTTATTGCAGAGGACAGAGTTCCTAAAGAAAAACCAGTAAAGAAAGGTATCATGATTGTTAAAAAAAACTGGCATAGTGACCACACAAACTGTACACCTATACTAGATCTGAATTATTCATGAACTTTTGTTTATTTATTCATTTTAGATAAACCAGTTGAGAAGAAGGCACCCAAAGAAGAAAAAGCTAAAGGTACGTTGTGCAATCAGCACTGAACCTAGAATCTGCAGAGTGGAACTTTTGTCTCCCCCTTCTGGCGCTAAGAGTTATTACACTTTCAACATGTGCTAATGATGTACGCCTACAGTTTTCCGCCATGCTGTAGCCTACTAGAGCATTACTGTTAGGGAATGTCACTACAGAAGCCAGATTTAAAGGTGCTGTAGGTGACATTCACGGCCACTAGAGGTCACCAGCGTCTTGGACCAAATCAAATGCGCACTTTGTTCACTTAATAAAGTTGGGGCAAAAATGACAGCGTCATCTGCACTGCTCACAAAACTCAGATCAAACCGTTTTAGCTGTAATATGAGAAATTTCCCCACAGACACTGCTGCTGCATTGGTGCTGCTACTGCCAGCCTCATTTTTCTACACTGAGCTTGCAGAAGAGTTGTGAAGAGAATAGAAACGTAGAGAATTGTGACCAGGAAGCAGTGTGATTTTTGTCTGTGTGAAATACACTGCACATAAATAATATCACCAGCAGCTGTAGTTAATAATCATTAATCTTTTGTTGCTATTTACAGAGGACAGAATTCTGAAAGAGATACAGGAGCCTGCAAAGAAAGGTTTGTGAAGCAACCTAATTTTGAGTGTTTGAAATGAATCACCGGGGCTTTACTTTATTCCACACACACACACACAAAAAAATCGTCTTTTTGTTGCAGATCGAGTTGCTGAGAAGAAAGTTGCCAAGGAGGAGAAAGTAAAAGGTATTTTATGGAGGAGCTGTAATTTAAGGTAATATAACAGTGTATTGTTTTATGGCTAACATCATGTTCTGTCTTTGATAGCAGAGCCTTCTGTATCAGACAGCTTTCTAATGGAAGGTGAGTCCAAATTCCCTTCTCATAGGGTGAAATATCACATAAGTCTGCAAATTGCACTCAGTCTTCTCTCAGGATGCCAGAGAGAGGCGAGGAACATATTTTACTGAACTCTACTGTAGCATATTGTCCTGTGCTGTGACTCCCCACCCACAGATGAGATGCCCTACTTCCAGTGTTTCTTTGTGGACGAGGACGAGGCCCAGTTCCCGTTCTACGCCTTCTCACCGCTGCAGATCTGAAGCTTCAGCCTGAATGCAGTCTGAGGTTTACAATTTAGTCAATTTACTGATAACGACAAGGTCAGGTCACGTCACGCCCTGCGCTGCGCTGCTGAAACGCGGCCCGTTCTGTTCACTGCTGGTCTGCAGGAGAAAATCCTGTACAGCAGAGGATGATGGGTGATTTTATGTGATGGACCGATTTTTATTTTTAATTTCCAGATTTGGTTGAGCTCTCGTACCAAATACATGCAGCCAGTGTCATTCCTTTCCATTTTTTATTTTATTTTCTATTTTTATTTTTGTGTGTTTAATTCTTTTGAAAGGTGGAATATTAAGAGAATATTTAAATGGAACAATATAATGTATTAATCTTTGTGGATCATTCATTTAGATCCTCCCAGCACCACATGCAAATAAATATGACGGTGCATTTTTTAAAGAGGGAATATAGTGTAGGATATGTCCAACTATGCTGTAAACAGGGTACAAAAATGGCCACAATTGCTGATTCAAGGTGGACAGGTGAGGTGTTCAGTTCCTCTCAGCCCACCGTTACTTGAAAAGTGGTTTGTACAATAATTGTACATACATTTTTATTCTCAGTCATCTGTGTAATTTTAGTTTTTTTCTTCATTGCATTGTAGATGGCAACTTATCCTGCTTTTAAAAGCCCTTGAATCAACAATTGGGCATTTACTGTATAGTGTTTGTGCATAATTTCACAATCCTTGACATTATTTCAGTCATTTCAGGGAAATTTCTCACACATATTCCTCTATTTCTTCCCTAATGGGTACAAAGCGTTAATGAAAGGAACGGAAAGTTTTTTTTGTCTGATTTTGTTATGTGTCAAAAGGAATGACCGTGTACTGTATATGAGAGCTCCCAAACATACCAAAGACCCACTACCTTTAATAAAGTCTTATTAAACTGCACCAAGCTGACACGTGCACCAGCTCCTCATTTTGAAATCGGTGCTAAAAAACAAACACTGCATTGCCAGCAACTGTCAGAATGACGCTTGAGTTAATAATATTAACTTCTTCTACCATCAAGTGTCAGATTCATTCTATAATTGGACGGTTTGGAAATGTTGGAAATGTGTTTTCCAACTTTTTTAATTTGACACTATTTGTTTTCAGTCAATGAGAAGCGAGTAAGTCCGTTTTTGCACTGTTAGCAGAGATGTTTTACCAGCTCAAAACATTTAAAGTGCAGTCGGGTACAATGTGATGAACTTGTTGTCAGTCAAAAGGCTGCTGTGGTAACGACAATTCCTTCATAGACCAAAAACCCACAATCACTAACTTTGGTCAGTGGCTGTTTGTCTGTGTAAAATGTTGTAACATAATATACTTTAGCAACCTTTTGCACAGAGCGTAACATAACAAAACATAATGCGAGGAAAAACAAGTGAACTTTATAAAATTCTTTGAAAGTAACATCTATTTTATGTTTTTACGATGTAACATGATATTAATGCATATCTCTTATAATTGTGCAAAAACAAACGGTAACAGGATTCAGATGAATATCCTGCGCTTGTGATGTACAGTATGGATGATTTCAGATCGATTTTGAATACTGTAACTGGTCAAAAATTAAGTCCAAGACATGTGTTTGAAATCTCTGAAGAACGAGGTACGACAAGAGGGCTGCTAGATTCGGCTCCTCAACAGGTTTAATTTGTCAGCAACAACAACCATGCTGTTGTTAACTTGATGATGTTGGGTGTAACACTGAGATGAAACATTTACATCTGTCATTATATCTGCAGCGTCACGTGTTTTGGGCGGATGATCTCAGATGTAAAGAGGTACATTATTTCTCAGCTTGTACCAGCTGTTGTTTACATATGGCTCTATACATTTCGCTCCATATGTTGCATAGAGGCAGTTATTACAGCTTGTGACACTAATCCCAAATCTACTCAAACTTAATCCACTTAATTTTTTTATTGGAATAAGAGAAGCACCATAGATGGTGCATAAGATCCTCTCCATTAACTGTACTGTAGAGATTTTATTGAGATGCTGCACCAACACAGGTGACAGCGTCTTGGAATATTGTTTATTGGATTTTAGAAAGGAAGACAAAGTCACATAACACATATCAAAAGACATTTTGATTCATGGTGACGATTAATATTTGTTTCAATCATTTTAACTGAATTGTATCTAAAGACTCCCTTTAACCAGGTGATCATGTGCAATACATACATTTTTGAAAATCTTAGTGATCAGAGCGCTGTTCGTTTGTCTGATAGTCCTTGAATGAAACGTGCATGATGTGTGTGTGTGTTTTTGTTTTATGCTCTCAAATGTTTTTGTGATATTTCCCCCCAACTTTGAGAATGGCAGCACTAAATACTTGAATTTATTTGACACCAATAACTGACATTTGTCAGTCAATTGTGTTGCTACATGATACAGTATAAGTATACCTAACTATTCATATTTAAAAATGATCTCATTGTAAATATTTAAATAAATGGAAAAATTGTGTTTTATCCCCAAACAAATGCTACTGAAACTGCTGTTTAACTGCAGTTAAAATCACATTATGTATCATTTGTTAATTACATCTTCCCTATGCTTGTGAATAGTAGCAATCTGAAATTAAAACAAAAGCAATGCAAATGCTCCTCTTGTAAGTCTCGTCTTTCTCTAAAGGTGCAAACTACAATATTACCAACACAAAAAGAAGTCCAGCTTTGCATGTGATGGCCATATTTTGTGATCAGCAACAAAACAAAAAATTCCCCAAGATTAACATGATAGTTGTTTGTCCTCATGTCATGAAAAGTAAAGTTTTACTCCCTGGTTTCAGTTGTATAAAGTCATTATTGACACATTTATATTATTTATGCATATATTTTCTCTTACATAGATTGTATCCCCTTTTGCATGTGGGAGCAGTGAAGAGCTGATATTCAGTGAACTGTAAAAACAAAACAAAATAGGGAAGTGGCTACGCAAATCTAGCTACGCAGCTACCAATCAGCCATTATAGTGTTTATTTGCTTGTCTGTTTTTGTTTATTTTTGTATATTAGTGTGTGAGTGTCAGGGCTATATATAGGATTTTAGTAATACTAAGATCATGAGTACAAATTCCCCCAGAAGAACCCCACCCATCTAAGAAATTTATGGACTAGACATCAACTAAACTGCACATTTCCAGACTCTTCAATCCGTATCCTACCAACATGTCTTAACCCCCCAAAACCCCAGTATATTGGTATTTTCTAAAAAGCACTAATTTAAACAGAAACAGAAAACAGTGATATGACGTCATTAAGAACAAATTGATTGACAAAGTCATGAAAAGTTGTAATTATAGCATAGAGTGACAAAAATGACAAAAAGTATAGCTCTGGGTCTGCAGGTACCTCAGTCAGTAGGATTAAGGTTAAAGATGTCACAAAATTTTAGCTTTTATTTATTTATTTAAGCATTCATTAATATTCCCTGTGAATTCTTTCATCCAAAATGTTGTTTCAAAGCTGTCTTTACTAGGGATGCGCCGTTCCATACTTGGTATTACTGGCCAAAATCATTGGTTCAGATACTGTTTCAGATTTATACTATAATCTGATCCACAGGCCTTCTTGTAAGAAGTTTCATGGAAGAACTTTTTACTTTCTTTTAGAAAGAAAGTAGTTCCAGTAGATTCTACCGCAGAAAAAAAGTACATGAAACTGGTCACAACAAGGCCTGTGGATTATTTCAGCCACTGGGCAGTGATCTTTGGAAAGAGACACTGGTTTTGAATTTTGAAATGTTTCCAAATGTTTTTTTTTTTTTTTGCCATTTAGTTCCATTATATTTGAAAGAGGGCAGACATGTTTACAGGAGATATCTCAAAAACTAGGCAACTCACACCAAAACTATCTAGATGGATGAGCAGGCCAGATGGAAAATATGCACTTTTGATTTGGGGGTGAACTGTCCCTTTAAGTGAGGGGAAAAGATAGTATCTGATTGGTATTGGTATGGGCAGATATTCAAGGTTGTGTTATCAGCATTAGACACGAAAACATGGTATCGAGCCAACTTTAGTCTTTACACTACCAGGTAAACCCCTTTTATCCTTTTTTTTTTTTTAAAGAGAACAAGCCTACAAAACATCAGAATCAGACTTCAAAACCCAACACATTTATGATGCATGTTATCATAGAATGAAAACTCCCTTAATGTCATAATGACATGACCTCAGGTCACTCAGTGGTTGCTGCAGCTCTGATGAGTGTGTGATGTGTTTGAACAGAAAATAGTGAAGAGCAGGACAAACTGGAGGGGATGTACGGTGGGTGTTCAGGTCTTCACACCGTGTTTCTCTAATGAGGCCAGCGAGGGGTTACTACAGGCCAGCTTAACACCACAGACACAGATTCCACACAAAGAGGAAACTCCAGCTGTTCTCCTGGGAGGAGCACTGAGGACAGAAGAAGAAGAAGATACACTAAACTATTATCTCCCACTGTTTCTCCTACATGGAACGTGAATAGCTCCTTTTTTTTTCTGTGTGTGAATATTGTGACCTGAACTAGTCTTTTAACTGTTTTCACTCCCAAATACTTATGCAAATGACTTGGCCTGCTTTTGTGAGAGTAGAGGCAATTTTTTGGCAAACTATAACTGGAGCATAAAGACAGATTTTAATTGGAATTAATTCAGCGGGCAACGGTCAAATGAGTTCCACTCCAGTTACCACAGTTTCTTTGTGTCGCATGCTATTCAGAGGTGGCCAGAAACTTGGCAGCCAGTGTGTGGAGATGAGAAGAATGGCCACTTGTAGTCCACAGTGCTCAGTAGGCGAGACGCAGCTCACAGGGGAGGACGGGGACGCTTCTTAAAATGTGGGAAAGACGGTGGTTAGATGGGGGGGACAGGAGCTTTAAAACTGTGTCCTCTTTTCTCACAACAGCTAGAGATCACAAGTACTTTATTTTTAGACTTTGAACTGCTAACCGAGGGTTATTGGATTGATACAAACTGTCTATATCCTGTCATCTGTCATGCCAGCAGCAACATTCAATCACGGTTGGTCCACACACCATCGAATGATGCCTCTACGTAATGACACCACGACTAAAACCGGATTATCCCGAGGCCACTGACATCACCACCCCCTCCCTCCCTCCCTCCAGCTCCTAGTCGTCTCTGACCATCTGGAGGTTACTACAGGACGTTCATTCCCGCGAGTTCACTGGTCACACACTGACTGCTGCTGCTGCTGCACGGCCAGCTCTGGCCCGCGCCGTCACCCTGCAGCTGTCACCTGGAGCTGACCCGTCACAGGGGGAGCACTGTTCCCACAACTTAGGTTGATGTATGTGAAAAGAAATGTTGGACCGCAGTCTGAACGGGATAGAGAGCTCTGTTGAGATGAAGTAACGGACTACGTGTAATGGGATAATAAGAATACAAAAAAGGTAACTGTATTCTATTACAGTTACAAAAAAGATGTTATCACATTACAGATACAATTTTATAATACATTAAAATAAGTTAAAATCGAGGATGATACACTGTAACACACATTACAACACTTGCGAGTCTCACAACACCACTCTGATGTCAGTGAAACTAATTAAATTTCATGTTCACAGGTGAAAATGTCAACATTATTTTGTCTTTAAATACGAAAAGAGGGAGAACACCCCAGTACAGTGACAGTCCTGCCTTTAGCTGTGAAAATAATGTCATCATCCAAGAACTAAACCTCTAATTTTAATAAACATTTACAGGTCAGACCCACTGCCAGTATTAGCTACATCGACCAACCACTAACGTTAGCTACACAGACCAACTGCTAACATTAGCTACACCGACCAACCATGTACGTTAGCTACACAGACCAACTGCTAACATTAGCTACACAGATATCCAGCTAGCTAGCTAGCCTATCAATACTGCTATTATTGAAAAAACATTTAGGCACTATAGGTGGTGACCATACGGAAGCGCATTGCATTCACTGGATAAAAAAAAATCAGACACCTTATCTCGTAATTACGAGATCAGGATCTCGTAATTACAAGATCTTTTCTAGTAATTACGAGATCTTTTCTCGTATTTACGAGATCTTTCTTGTAATTACGAGATCCTGATCTCGTAATTACGAGAAATCAAAAAGATCTCGTAATTACGAGATCAGGATCTCGTAATTACGAGATCTTTCTCGTATTTACGAGATCTTTTCTCGTAATTACGAGATCCTGATCTCGTAATTACGAGAAATCAAAAAGATCTCGTAATTACGAGATCAGATCTCGTAATTACGAGATCTTTCTCGAATTACGAGATCCTGATCTCGTAATTACGAGATAAGGTGTCTGATTTTTTTTTAATCCAGTGAATGCAATGCGCTTCCGTATGACCACGATAGTGTGTGGGTAAAAACACAAGCCCAAGAAGTAACTTGATTTAACTTTAGGTTTGAGTGTAATGTGAATATGATACTGAACAAAGTACATTTATGGTGCGTTCCCGTTGTACTGGGAAGTCAGGATTTCCGAGTTCCCAGTGGGAAATTTCAACTGGAACGCCCCCTGAAGTCGGAATTCCGAGTCGAAAGTCGGAGAATCCTCACCACCTACAGATGACAATCGAAGATGGCTGCCCCGGGTGTAAACAGTAAAGTAGAAGCTCCTGTAATATTCCTTTATTAGCACTTCTGACTAGTGTTTGTCGCACTAAATCAGACGTATAGATAGTATTATCCGACTGCTTCTTCCCGTTTAATGGCGGTTGGCAACTTTTTTCCGATTTTGTAACTGTAACGCTGGTAACTCGGCTGTGACGTCATTCCCAGCTCCGACTTCGGACTTCCGAGGTAAATGGAACGCACCATTAAATAATTGTAATTACTGCTATTAATCTTAACGTGCATTCAGACATAAAAAAAAAGGAAAGAATAGCTGGACAAACAATTAATAAACTTACAACAAGCATAAGACATTATTTTAGGCTAAACAATTTCATTATATTTGGTATTGTGGTAATCCAAAAGTAACAGAAAGTAATCAAATTACATTATTTTAATATTGTAATACTCGGATAAGGTAACTGGAGACATATTAAAAGGTAATTAGTGATTGCACTGGAATACATTTTTAAAGAAACCCTCCCAACCCTGCTGAAGGACCTCTCATGACCAACTGAAAAGTCTGAGACATTAATTTCATTCAGACACTTTATTTTTTCCCTTTTTTCACAGAATAGAACAGTTTTAGGACCTTCACAGTCTGAATTTCTTACAAAAGATCTTACAAAAAAGATGTCCCAAAATATTTACCTCATGTTACAACAAGTGCAAATCACTGCATAAAAACATAATTTTCTGTTCAAAAATAAAAAGGAGAACACCTTGTAGTGCAGTGGGATGATTTGCTCGTTAAAGATGATGGTGGAGTTAGGCTTTCTCATATGTGCGGACTGCCTGGACTCCCTCAAAAGTCAAAGTCTGTGAGGCAGAGGAGAGAAAAAGCAAAAACAGCAAATGTTACATGATGGCATTTTTAGCATTTTAGCTCTGGTTTTAATGCAATATCTAGACATCATGCATACTGGATGTAAAATTGTCACAATACCAGAATTTTTAACTTTGATACAATACAATACTAATAAAAACAATGCCTAATATTGTATTGTATTAATACAGCGGCAGAAAGAAAAGTCCTAGGATAATTTTAGACTTTTTTTTAAATGAACAAGCTGCACAAAGTGCTGGTACACTGAAAAATGACTGGTTTTGCTCTGCAATAAGCCAAATTTCATGCAAGACAAGGTCTTAAATAAGGACTTAGATCATTTATTAAAATCTTTCATCACTCTAAGTAACTGATATTGCATGTAATAATCATTTTTGTTTGTTTTGTCCTTTTAACAACCATAACAGGATTTAAAGCAAGTTTTCTTTAATCCATTTGAGTCATGATATCTGCAATTGCAACATTGTAAAAGCAAGATGAGGCAAGTTTATTCACCAACAAGGCAATTCAAAGTACTTTACATAACCACTCGGAAACTTTGTTTATGGAGCAAATGGCTCCATAAATTGATAAATGTAACCACAATGACAGGCACAAAAAGATTTCTCGTCATGTGTCACAGCTGTGTTGTTATAGTTTGGTATTTTTATTATGTTTCATTAATGTTTTAATTTGTTTTCAAATAAGTTTTGTTTCAGTTAGTTTCCAGAGTGGGTTTGCTTGTTTCAGCTTAGTTTTTTGTCGTTTAAAAATGATTATTTTTTGGTTTACTTTTTATTCGTTTCAGTTTTTAGTTTTATTACTCAGTTATATACATATATGTGCATAAAAACGAATGTCATTTCCTGCATATTTTTATTTTAGTTTAGTTAGTTTTGTAACTATACACCATTGTTTCAAGTTAGATTTTGTTTTTTGTCTAGTTTTTAGTTTATTTTCAGTTAATTAAAATGCTTTTGCACAGCTAGTTTTATTTTGTTTCTATTTAATTATAATAATAACCTTGATTCTTATCATACTCCATCAAGCTGAGGGTGTAATTTAATCTTACCATCACCATCTTTCCATCCTTGATTTCTCTGACAAATTTGGTCTCCTTGCCATCCCACCTCTGCACTTGCACAAGCTTGTCTCCCTCCATGGTGAAGGTGGACTGAAAGCACAAGCACACAGTGTAATTTAATTTAAACAGTCACAGGTCAAACTGCTGCAGCTAGGGCACATGTCACGCCACGGTGAAGATAACGCCCTGATTTTCACTCAGCTCACTTTGACATGTCGGTCATCTGGTGTGGTCTCATCAAACTCCTCTCCCAGCTTGGAGGAGATCTCAGTGTTCCTGAAGGTGCTCTGGGTCTTCACCACCACTTTGTCCCCATCCTGGCTGATAATTACTGTTGGTTTAGTCACATTGCCCACTTGTCTTGTGGCAAAACCAACACCTGTCAAAAAAAAAACAAAAAAAACAGAAAAAATAAAATAAATAAAATAAAATAAAATAAAATAAAATGAATGTATTATGCTAGATATAAATTAAGATGTGAACATATTTGAGCAAAAATAAGCAACTGCTATCCCAGAGACACATTGCAGAACAACCTGCAGCAGATAACCTTGCTCACACTACAAATAATTATCTTATTTTAAGAAGAAATAATTAATTATCTTACCAAGTGCTTTCATGTAGTCATCAAAGTTCACACTATCCACCAGTTTCCATGTGGCACAAAAAGCATCAACCATTTTTGCAAGTGTTATTGGTCCAGTTCGGTCACAAACAGTCACACAGCCGCTGGTCTTTCTGCATTATCTCACAGCCCGTCTGCCGGCCAAATTAATACTCCAACAAAGGCGGGGACTCGAGCTGCAGCGTGAACGCTGATTGGATGTTCCAACCCTGTTCCAGGCTGTGATTGGTCGTGGTAAAATGTGCTGTTTATTTAACATAATATATGAACGATGAGTGTGAACCGTTATTCTCTGTGATAAACATGGAGATATAGATGATAATAGTGTGTTTACCATAAAAATACATACTACAAACTTTTTCTAGTATCTCATGTATATCTCTTCATATACCTCATTATTTCACAGGGTTAAAGTTAATGTTCTTTGACTACAGCCATGCTAGCAGTCTACTAAATGTTAATGCATGCTAATATTCTCACCCTGACAATGCTATGGAAGTATTTCTGTGCCATCTGAGTTTGAATATGAATTTCTAAAATTGAAATTTTTCAGCATCAAAATCAGACTGAATTTTTTGTTTTTTGTTTGAATTTTATTTTGTTGAAATAAATTCAGTGTAAAAAAAAAAATCGATTTCTAAAAAAAAAATTCAGTGTAAAAAAAATTCAACTTCAAAAAATTCAGTGTAAAAAAATTCAATGTCAAAAAATTCAGTGTAAAAAAATCAACGTCAAAAAATTCAGTGTAAAAAAATTCAACGTCAAAAAATTCAACGTCAAAAAATTCAACGTCAAAAAATTCAGTGTAAAAAAAATTCAACGTCAAAAAATTCAACGTCAAAAAATTCAGTGTAAAAAAATTCAACGTCAAAAAATTCAGTGTAAAAAAAATTCAACGTCAAAAAATTCAGTGTAAAAAAATTCAACGTCAAAAAATTCAACGTCAAAAAATTCAACGTCAAAAAATTCAGTGTAAAAAAATTCAACGTCAAAAAATTCAACGTCAAAAAATTCAACATCAAAAAATTCAACGTCAAAAAATTCAGTGTAAAAAGAACCAGACTCAACATCCGGGGCAACGTCCAGCCAATCATGTTACGCTGAATTAACTTGTGATGCTCCTCACCGTTAGGCTGTAGCTGCGATAGCGATCTCAGGTCTCGACTTTCTGAAGTCGGAGGTTAGAAAAATCCTCACAAAAACGTTCCTATAGGTTACTGTGATATATATAGCTTATTTTTAAATCGTGTTTCTATATTGTTGTTTTCCCAGATTCACAGCGGTGACTGTAGGTGACTGTGTCAATGCCGAAACACTGCATAGGCCAGTAGCGTTAAGGAGTTTACAACTTTTCCTGTTGTTAGTCCAATATGTGTATAACGTATCTTTATCTGATCCACTGGTGAACGGGATATAGTTCCATACAATCTATGAGAGGAACATGCAGTCTGAGGTCAGCTGTTTTACGCCAAGCTCACGCATAGTGTGGAGATAATTACCTGTTGGCGTTAGCTGTGTTACATCCAGGTGAACTTGTGATATAACATCAATCATACTTTATATTAAAGGCCACAGATGACTTTGTGGGTTGTTGAGGAGTTTGGACAGTGATTATAGTGCAGTAGACAGAGATAGTTGTCAGCGTGTTGATTGTGAGATGATTGTCCAGGTGAGTGACAGTAACTGAGGTGTACTCGTGTTCATTTGTGAGATTTTGCATTTTTCACCGTGAGATTCAGTTGTTTGTTGTGCCAGTTTGTCTCTGGTAGTGTGGTTCACACACTGGCTCCAAAGGAGAGCAGCTAAGATTTAAACCCAGAATCTGACACATAATGAAGTTGCTGCTTTATTATACGCTGGATAAGTGACGTTAACATGTGAAAGTGTTTGATATTATTAAAGGCCCGTTTTTTCTTTTTCCCTTTCAGATCGAGATCAACAGCTGCGCTTTATCATGCCACACTGGGTTGGTTGTGTTGTGTTTGAATTAACTGGTGAGGAGAGCAGATGTGTCGTTGGCGTGGCTTTTGAAGACCCCTACCAGGAAATAATCATTCATTTTTTAGTCTCTTTATCACATTTGCCAGTGGCTGTTGAAAAATTTCAATTAAAACGTCTTGCGTGACTACATTGAAATATTAACCGTCTACATGAAGAAAACATCATTTGTTGTCTGGCCACATAAATATAACAAAACCAACTGTGCTGACCACAACAACACGTCACAACCATCGTCGCTAATTATGCCCTCCTGAGCAAGAACTATAAAAGGTTTCCTTCGTCCACAGTAATGTCATGCCACGGACACATGAGGAGAGACCTCTGATTCACTTTAGTTAGCTCTTCACAATAATAAAAACTGAATGCACTTAATATATGAGCCAGTTGTGGTTTTATATTTATACTGTACAATGCTATTCAAAATAATAAGCTATAGCTTTACAATATTCGCAATAATAAATGTTTTTTTCAGTCGTGCATGATTTAGATCTACCGACAACTATGTCTGTGAAGGTTCTCAGTCATCCAGGTCATGGTACCTATGTAGAGGTTAGCCTGGGCTCACCTGTGTCTCCAATAGTGGCTAACCTCTACATGGAAGAAGTAGAGAGCAGAGCCCTGCACTCCTTCAGAGGAACACCTCCAAGCCACTGGTTCAGATATGTTGATGACACCTGGGTCAAGATCAAGACACAGGAGGTTGAAGCCTTCACGGACCACATCAATGCAGTGGACACACACATCAAATTCACCCGGGAGGATGTCCAAGACAACAGTCTGGCCTTCTTGGATTGTGCAGTGCACATTGAAGAGGACAGAAGCCTCAACACACCACCAAATCATGTGACTCCAACAAGGCACATGGTGGCAGGGTTTTTAACGACTCTCATTCACACCCCCCCCCCCCCCCCCCCCCCACAGGTGAAACCCAAGGTCCACACAATGGCAGGGTGGGCACTTGAGACACATGCCCCCTCTAGGTGTTAACGACCACACAGTGGTTTAAATACCTGAACTCCCAAACCAGTCAGTCAGAACTGAAGAAGCCTCTTGGATGAGAGGCGAAACGTCTTCAAGAACTCTATCAAGTCCAGTTGCCTACGACAAACTTTGCTACGAATACCGACAACTATGTTAAAATATCTCAGTTGAAAGCCAGAAAAAATGCTGCTGTCCTCCCCAGGAATCAATCTTGAGTTAATCAGCTGAAAGATGAGATTTTACCCACTGAGCCACGGTTATCTTGTAACAAATGTGGTGTTTGTTCGCCTTTGTTTTACATCCAGGTGCATATTGTCAGGGTAGTTACAGCTGAGTTCAATATGCCTATATGTGTGTAGAACCTCCAACTGAACAAATGATCAAAATGGTTAAATGAATTTATGATTAGTGACACACTGATGTTCTAACCACAGTTCTGGTGGTTGAAGAGGCCTTTGAGGTCTCACACCAAATATCACACAGTCTTAGAGCAGAAATCAATGTTGACTGGTGCTCAATGGAAAGGAAAGACGACAATCTTTATCGTGCAAACGACATTTTATTTAAAACATGCTTTGCAGGAATTGTCTAGACAACACAACCAACCCAGTGTGGCATCCATACAATGCTAACATGTTTACAGGGTTAGAAACAGAAATTGGACACTATATCAGAAGATCACATGGACTAAAAAAAAAATACAAAATCAGTGAAAACAATAGAAATTTGTAAAAACTTAAATATTTATTTTCTTTCTTTCTTTCTTTCTTTCTTTCTTCTTTGATATCTTCATGGTACTCCCATGTATATAGTTTTTGTCCTGTCCTGTTTTTGTTTGGCTTCGACGTTTTTTTTAATAATTGTATGGCTTGAAAGGATGCAAGATTTAAAAATAAAAAAGGGAACATGTTTACCAGGTGTAATGCTTGCCAAGTTCAGCATCTTAGTTTAGCATATTACCTTGCTAACATTTGCATATTAAAGCTTAACACAATGTAAAGAAAAAAAATAAGCTGAGGCTGATAGGAGCATTGTTACTTTTGTAGGCATTTAGTCATAAACCTAATAACTGTACAAATTAAAAGGTCCAGTCTGTAAGATTTAAGGTCATTTATAGGCGAATTTAGTCATGAATTGTTTTGTCCCTTAGAATGAGCCGTTAATATCGTCAGATGCTGCGGTCCTCTTCCATGGAGTCCGCCATATTGTGCCACCATTTATCTACAGTAGCCTTGCTCAGACAAAACCAAACATTGACACTGACATATTGCAGTAACGGGCCAAAGCAGTCAATGTAGTGTCTACATAGAAGTGTCTCTGCTAGATACACCTGGTCAGGTTTTAAGTTTGGCGACCACCATAGGTTCTCCTACATGCTCAATGCCACTAAATCTTACACACTGGTCCTAAAATAAGAACAATGTTTAGGATTTTTTTTTAGGATCTTGACAGCTTTTTCTATAGGATCTTAGATGCATTTCTTTGAAGCGTTTCTTTCCATTTTTCTAAGAACTGCCAATAGGACTCTTCTTCCTCATTCTAGCTTGACTTTGATGGCTTCTTAGAAAATCATTAAAAGTTTTGGGACATCACTGCACTACATGCAGCTCATGTGTTTGATATGGCCTTAAATTTAAGCCCGTAATTACATTCATGTATATCACCATTGCACAATTAGGTGTTCTGTTTTAAAAGATATTTTTTTCAAATAAATTATCCACAAGAATAATTTTGGCTAGACCATGTTAGCTACACAGACCAACAGCGAACATTAGCTACAAAAAACATTTTGGCACTGTAGGTAGTGACCAGGATAGTGTGTGGTTAAAAACACAAGCCCGAGAAGTAAGTTGATGTCATTTAACTTTAGGTTTGAGTGTAGTGAGAGTACAAAACTTAATACATTTTTAAAGAAACCCTCCCAACCCTGCTGAAGGACCTGTCATGACCAACTGAAAAGTCTGAGACATTAATTTCATTCAGACACTTTATTTTTTCCCTTTTTTCACAGAATAGAACAGTTTTAGGACCTTCACAGTCTGAATTCTTACAAAAGATCTTACAAAAAAACATCATTTTCTGTTCACAAAATATAAAAAAACACATTTTCTGTTTAAGGATGGTGCAGTGGGATGATTTGCTCGTTCAAGATGATGGTAGAGTTAGGCTTTCTCATATGTGCGGACTGCCTGGACTCCCTCAAAAGTCAAAGTCTGTGAGGCAGAGGAGAGAAAAAGCAAAAACAGCAAATGTTACATGATGGCATTTAATATTTAGCTCTGGTTTTAATGCAATATCTAGACATCATGCATACTGGATGTAAAATTGTCACAATACCAGAAATTTTAACTTTGATACAATACTAGCAAAAAAAAACTAGTATACTAGAGTAAAAAACAATGCCTAATACTTCTTTTCTTTCTGCCGCTGTATTAATTCAGCAGCAGAAAGAAAAGAAGTCCTAGGATTTTTTTTTTTTTTTTTTTTTTTGCAGAATTTAAAGCAAGTTTTCTTTAATCCTTTGAGTCATGATGTCCGTTATTGCAACACTGCAAATGTAAGGTGAGGCAAGTTTATTTCTATGGCAGCATGTTTGACCAACAAGGCAATTCAAAGTGCTTTACATAACCACTCGGAAACTTTGTTTATGGAGCAAATGGCTCCATAAAGTGATAAATGTTACCACAATGACAGGCACAAAAAGATTCTCGTCATGTTCACAGCAGAGTTGTTATAATTTGGTATTTTTTAG
Source organism: Lutjanus argentimaculatus (assembly GCA_034769285.1). Classification (NCBI taxonomy): domain Eukaryota; kingdom Metazoa; phylum Chordata; class Actinopteri; order Lutjaniformes; family Lutjanidae; genus Lutjanus; species Lutjanus argentimaculatus. The sequence continues at coordinate 21,770,135 of JAWZSL010000003.1, read as the reverse complement.
TATGTTTAATATTAAATTCATTTTTATTTTTTGTTTTCAATTAAGTTTTGTTTCAGTTAGTTTCCAAAGTAGGTTTGCTTGTTTCAGTTTAGTTTTTATTGTTTAAAAATGTTTAGATTTTTACTTTTTATTAGTTTCAGGTTTTTTTTTTTAATAATATGAAGGGTGACTCAGTTATACATATATAGACATCTGACTCACAATAAACTAATTCATCATTGACTTCTCATGCTTGTTGTGTTGACAAATTTGACCAAAAGACTTAAACGAACATCATTTCCTGTATATTTTTATTTTAGTTTAGTTAGTTTTTAACTATACACCATTGTTTCAAGTTAGATTTTGTTTTTTGTCTAGTTTTTATTTTACTTCAGCTGACTAAAATGTTTTTTGCACACCTAGTTTTGTTTTGGTTTTAATTATAATAATAACCTTGATTCTTATCATACTCCATCAAGCTGAGGGTGTAATTTAATCTTACCATCACCATCTTTCCATCCTTGAGTTCTCTGACAAATTTGGTCTCCTTGCCGTCCCACCTCTGCACTTGCACAAACTTGTCTCCCTCCATGGTGAAGGTGGACTGAAAGCACAAGCACACAGTGTAATTTAATTTAAACAGTCACAGGTCAAACTGCTGCAGCTAGGGCACATGTCACGCCACGGTGAAGATAATACCCTGATTTTCACTCAGCTTACTTTGACATTTCGGTCATCTGGTGTGGTCTCATCAAACTCCTCTCCCAGCTTAGAGGAGATCTCAGTGTTCTTGAAGGTGCTTGTGGTCTTCACCACCACTTTATCTCCATCCTGGCTGATTTTTACTAATGGTTTGATCATCTTGCCTGCTTTTCTTACGGCAAGACCAACACCTGTCAAAATTAATAAATAATATAAATACAATAAAATATAATAGGGATGCATTTTGCTAGATACAAATTAAGACGTGAACATATTTGAGCAAAAATAAGGAACTACTATCCACAGAGACACATTGCAGAATAACCACAACCACACCACAAATAATTATCTCTTATTTTCAGAAGAAATAATTAATTATCTTACCAAGTGCCTTCATGTAGTCATCAAAGTTCACCTCTCCACCAGTTTCCATGTGGCACAGAAAGCTTCAACCATTTTTGCAAATGTTATTAGTTCAGTTCAGTCACAAACAGTCAGACAGCCTCTGGTTCCCTTCCACTAAATCTTACACCCTGTCTGCCGGCAAAATTAAGATTCCAACAAAGGTGGGGACTCGAGCTGCAGCGTGAAAGCTGATTGGATGTTCTGGACCCTGTGATTAGTCATGGCAAAATGTGCTGTTTATTTGACTCTCTATGGTATGATGCTGCCTCTAGGCAACACACCCATTTTTGGCCTTTTACACTCACATAATACATCCACAAATATGATGAAATACTTTAAATAAAAAAAGGCAGGACCATAAGGAGCCAATAACAGTGTTTTAATTTGTCACATGACTTTCTAGAAGCCATGCTCTGGAAGCCAAGCCATGCCTTTTTGGCAGACTTTTTCACACAGATCAGCTCATATATTTTTCTCACAAATGGTCTTAAAACATATTTTCCTGGTCTTTTTCAGTCTGGAAAAAAAATGATTCACAATAATAGGTCAGTAACTTTTACAGGGATTTATTAGCTGAACATAAACTGAACATATTATACATAAGAATGTTATTTATTATGGTCAAGGCAACTGAGACTAATATTCTTATGTTTGCGTTACCTCACAAATAGCCATTTATATTTACAATGGAGTGGGTCCTCTTTCACAGAGGCCTGCCATCTTGTGCCGCCATTTTTTCAACGGCTGCACTGAGCAGATGCGTTACGTAAATACTGCAGCATCAATACGGTCGACGAAGAGGAGGACAAAGGGTGTTTGCTGGCAAAATCTTGTTTACTGAAGGCTGACAACTGAAGTTTTGACCAGTGGATGATCACAGTTATTATTTACCACAAGAAAAAGCGGCGGACTGCGAACTCTCAACACTCAGTGCAGCTGCTGATTTGGAGTGATCCAGACAGGAGTTCACCATCCTTCTCCCAAAGGCAAAGAACTGAATCACGAACATGTTAAAAGTTTCATGACCACCATAGGTTCTCCTACATGCTAGATGGCACTAAATCCTACACACTGGTCCTAAAATAAGAACAATGTTTAGGAGTTCTTTTGGGATCTTGATAGCTTTTTCTAGAGGATCTTAGATGCATTTTTTTGTAGGCTACAGTAACAGTAATTAATTCATGGCAGGGTAAACCAATGAATGAATTTCATAAACAAACTAGATCGAATCATCATGATGACAGATAATTACTATTGTATACCTTTATTGTTGATAAAATACTTCCTGCAGATACAGTCTGACAGATACAAACGGATGTCCACTGTCATGATACAGCAGATCAGTCTTTATCAATAACACCAAAGATGGAATCAATAACACTAGTAAATGATACAAAATTAAATTTCACTCTTGCTGAGTATACTGTCAAACAGTTTTCCTGCATCTGCGTCAAAAAACAAAAAGATTAAATTTCTACTTGGCACCGATCAAGGCCAGATTAATACATGAAACAAAAAAAATGCAAGCAGAGTAAAAACATCACAATTCATACAGTATAAACATCATTTTATCGCTTTTTTCAAATAAATTATCCACAAGAATAATTTTTGCTTCCCTGAAGGTCACATATAGTGCATGCAAATGAAAAGTTAAATGTTCTATGATGAAAAGTCATGTAACTCAGGGATCTTAATTTTTACATAATCAAGGGAAATAGTGACAGAAAGATTTGAATGTATTGTTATACAGTTTAATTCTGGAGCAGCAAATTCATCTGGCATCATAGCTGGTTATATAAAACAATGTTTGGATTCCTTTAAATGTGAAATGACAGATTGAGGTGGAGGTGGAAACTGTGGTTTAATTTTCAGCTCTTAACAGGTTGAATCAATAACAGATAATAAAGTTACTTAACCATTTATACAATATGACTCAAAGTAAACAAAGGCAGATGTGTGCCAAATTACCAAACTATGCATCAGTGAAATATTTTTACTTAAAGCAGGGGCTTTAACAGTTTATGGTTTGGAAAATAGAATAAAGAAGTATCACAACAGCTGTGGGGGGGGGGACAGAGAGGGCAGCAGAGGTAGACTGAGAGAGGTAGAGAGTGAGGTAGGGAGGACGGAGCAGCACTGCAGCTTCTCCACGTTAAGGCCAATCTCTCCTCTCCCTTATCAACCTAAAACAAGCCCATGATCCGGATAAACATTTTAGTCTCAGCGCACAGTGACAGGTTTATTGTATGTTATTAGCAACAGTGCGATCTAATAATGTTTGATTTCCTACGACTGTGGCTTGTTGTACTGGACAATTCATTAAATATGTCAGTTAAAAGCCACTGGCTGGTGGCTACCAGGAATTTTCTTGTCTAACCTGATTGCTACAGTTTATACAAAAGAGTGTATGAGATAGAAACGCCCGTTAGCACAAGTGTCAGTATATAACTTCCAGTATGTAATAGCAAAAAACACACATGTAGAAACTGTCTTCTCAAGGCTGATACTTTCGGTATAAGATTACAAATTAGCTACTGACCCACGCAGCAAAACAATCGGTTTTCCTGAATGTCACACTGTCTTCAAATATCCCTCATAAAATTAAGGTAAACAGCAATTTAATTAAGTAAAGGTCATGTGGTGGTTGTAATTTAGAAAGCAAGATAACAACTCCAGTAATATTGCATAAACAATGCAACTGTTACTAAACAGCGAATCAAAAGGCCAAAAGTAAAATTCCTTCTCTTCCCGTCAACAAATCAAACAGATGAATAATACATTTACAGTTAAACTTAAGTTGGGTTTGAAAGATTTGTGGAGAAATACAGTAAAAAAAAAAAAAATGGCACAAGACTGGCGTCAAGCGGATTGTCCTGCAATGTGGCAGACGTGTGTGTGTTTGTGTGCGTGTGGTTTTATAGGCAGTTCTGATTTGTCCATGCACAGGGTGCTATCTGAATACCCCAACGTTGATTGACAGCGCCACCTCTGGTTTCCTGGATTTTGTTGGTCCAGTCTTCTTCTGTGGTCCAACACCATCGGAGCCTGCAGCCTGCCCACTGAGAAGAAGGGTGAAAGATTTTACTACAGGATTTTAGATGAAAAAGTCACATAATTAGACCAAGCTGACACAGTGTTGTGGTATTAACAGCTAGGGCTGCAACTAACATTTATTTTCATAGTCGATTAATCAGTTGATTAGTTTCTCAGGTAATTGATAAATAGTTGTTTGCTTTAAAATGTCAGAAAATGTTGAAAAATGTCGATCATGCTTCCCAAAGTCACAAGGTGACGTCCTCAAATGTCTTGTTTTACTCACAACCCAAAGATATTCAGTTTACTGTCACAGAGGAGTAAAGAAACACAAAATACTCATATTTAAGAAGCTGAAATAAAAGAATTTTGGCTTTTTGTCTTAGAAAATTAACTTAAACCGATTAATCAATTACAAAAAATAGTTGTTGATTATTTTAATAATCGATTAATAATAGATTAATCATTTCAGTCCTAATTACAGCTGCAGTTTAAATGCAGTTGGCACAAAGACCCACCCTTTCCTGCGTTGCTCTGCCTGCTCTCTGAGCCTCTGCTGGCCCTGCTCATCCTCCACAGTGACAAAGTCCCTGTTGTTGTCAATCAAAAGATTCTGCAAAAAAATATTAAGAACATGACAGAAAGACTAAATTTTCATCTAAAGGAAATCAATGAATGTGAAGTATTTTGTTCTGTAATAAAGTGGGTTTTATTCCAGTCTGTTCCAAATATTCCTTCACCCGTTTTCTTTTTTCAAATCAAAGCCGTAACTGATTCATTTTGAAACAAACAGGGTGTTATCAATACCTTGATGCCGATAGTGTCACCATCTTTGAGATGAAATGGTGCTCCCAGTAGTGATTCTGCTTTCTTCTTTTTTTTCTTTTTGGAAACCTGCTGATTCTGAAAGTAAAAGGCACATTATTCACTGATAAACAACATACAAGAACACTGAGATTTTCAGATAATGTCTTCTGAAATAAAAATTTCACAAGTTCCTGATAAAATAATGAACTCAGTGATCAAGGTGGGCTCTCCTATTGTTAGTCACGGTTTGCTAAAGTTTCATGCAGTCAACATTTCTTTCAATATTCTACCCAAACTCTCAGAAGCTTTACCACTTCCTTTACCAACTTTTCTACTGCGCAACAGAGCGCAAATATACATAACAGGAAAACCGAGAAATGACTCTCTTCTAATCTTACCCAGTTTGAGATTTCTTCCCAGGTGTGTTTGTCTGGCTGGTGTTTGGCCAGCAGCAGCGAGTCAGGAGAGAGGCCGTAGTGTGCAGCCAAACAAGTGCGGAAGAGCGCGAGGAGAAGAATCACGGGATGCATCCCAAACCAGTTCCTCTGGAGGGTAGTAACACTTCTCCCCGGGTATTCCCATTTTAATGTTCAGCAACACCTCTTTAGGGCTTAGGAACAGAAGGACATAAAGAATTTAACTGGGAAATAAAGAGGGGCCCTTTCTCTCACTATGGAGGGATGCTACATAACGTTATGTATAAAATCAGAGAACTGGTGACATCCTGACCCTTACCCAAGATCCTCCTCTTTTAGTAGCTGTTGCACACAAACATCTGTACCACTGGTCAACTTCAATTTCCTGATCAAGTGGAAACATGTAAACAATGACTCAAAACATCAGCCATGTATCAGTAACAAAGATAATTTGTTGGCCATCAATTACACATGTAAAGGAATAAACTGTGAGAGGGGGGTGTGTTCATACCTGAGTGTGAGTTGTTGTCCTCTGAGGATTCGCGCCAGCCTCCGACCCTCCAGCTGCCAAACACGCATGAATGCAGCAGTTGGCACACACACATCCTGAAGGGCAGGCAGCGTCAACACCTGATACAGAAGTAGAAGACAATAAAGTAGAGCAAAAGCAGCAACTTTAAACATTTGTTGAGAGAAAAAAACCCCAGCAAAATCAGGCAGCCTTGTCAGTGTGGCTGCTGTGGAACAATGTTAGCACTGCCCCATGTGAGTTTTGTGGAAACTCTTATCATCCTGCTGTAAACATTTGCCTAAATTTTCCATCATCTTTTATAAATGTTAACATGTTGCTCCCATCCTAAATCAGAGCAAATCTAATCTAAAACTTTACTGCTTAGTGTTAAATGTGTTATAACGTAGATAATAATGAAGTTGAATGAACGTTTCTTCTGACATAACTTACCCTGCTCTTCCCTTAAATACCAGCCATGTTCTGAAATCTACAGTATGACCCAGTGAATTTTTCTGTTTCATTAATTAATTAAAAATTTATCTAAAATAACATTTTGCTGGCTAAGATAACCATGTATAATAGATTGTGATGTGCATGAAATAATAGAATTATACATGACTATTCCTTATTTTGATATTAGCATTTCATTTAAGCCATCGGTCACCCTGTTTTCTAAATATCAGCACTGGCCATTAAGAAAAACATATCAGTCAACAACTACTTTGCACGTTGAGTTGCCCCATGGCCAGCAAAATGTAAAAACAGTGAGTATGAGTAATGAGTATGACAGCCATTCTAAGATGCAATACCTAAAAAGAACATATTTTTAAGTAAGCAAAAATCAGGTTAACCCTACCTCAAACTGCATTAAAAATAAAGGAAACACTCACTATAGACAGTTGTAATGTCTTTGTGTGTTCTTCATGCTCGTGTAAATGGAAGATTGTGTTTCAATCTTAAACATTTTTACAACTAAATTAGCACATATATACAAGTTTTTTAAATGTGGGGAAGCCCGCTAAGAATAGGCGACGCCAAAGGACTGAAAGAAGAATGGACAAAAAAACCACTGAGTCCTGCTGGGTTTGATGTGTTAAATAAAGTAAACTGGTAGGATTAAAAAAGAGCAGTTCTCTGAGTCCCCAGTAAATAGGACTGAAAACCACTAGAATCCAAAAGGATTAATTTGGGGTCTTTGATAATTACCTAACTGGTACAAATGACTATCAACTTGTGCTTTACATATACAGAAAACCTTCATACCTGAGTCTTTAGATCCTCCAGGGTGGCCTCGTCCGATATCTCCACCAGCCCTACACTTCTCAGCTCTGCCATGTTGTTGGCATACAGGGGAGGTGAGTTACTTTGCGTTTCACCCGCACTCATAATCTCCAGCATTTGCTCCTCCGTGAGGCCGTTGTCAGTGTGATTACTTTCCGTGGAGCCTTTTCTGGGATCCAGATACAGCCACACGGACAGCTTGAGAAAACCCTTCGGAGGAAGCTGCCCCTCTGTGACAATTAATGTCTCTCCATTGTTTATCTTCAGCTCAGACAGAGAAGCATCCTGAGAATTAAAGTATTATGTCAGACACTGCTCAAAATTTTGGTGTCATGTGTGGGTTTTTACTTACTTATGTTAAGTTTTCATTCAAACTTAAATATTTTGTTAGCTTTCAAATAATAATAAAAAAACAAAAAGATATCTGTAGACACAGTTTGATTTTGGTCTGACATATTGTTCACATTACAGTCAGCTGCTCACCTCATCCATGAGTGGCTCTCCAACCTCCTCACACCAGTCGAGTCTCCTCAAGTGCCAACAGGTGCCTGCAAACACACATTTAAATGACATTAACAACCAGATACTGCACCAAAATACTAAAGTAAGAACTGTTTGATTGCAGTCATATAAAAGCAGAGATAATCTTTTGAGTTTACAGTAAAATACAAGTTACATACAAACAGTACAATAAGAAAAAAAAAATTTTACCATCAAGTCCAACAGCATCCAGCATTGCCTTTAGACACTGCAAATAACATTCAGCAAACAAGAATTTTAACAAGTAACACACACACGCAAACAATAATGAATGTCTTATAAAATAAGTACATGAACATTTTCTCTTCACCTCTTTGACAGTACAAGTGTTCTCCACTATTATGTCCATCTCCATGCCAACAGAGGGCGCTGTACCCACAGAGAAGTGCAAGAAAAGCTGCAATGCATAGAGAAAAGATCACATTAATTAAGCATTATAAATGCTCATAGCTCCTTGATTTATTTGTTTAAAAATGTGTGATAGGAAAGGTTTACTGGTACTCCTGTGCAGCTGCAAGTACAAAGGATTTATTGAAGATTTCAAATAAAAGACACACCTGTGATGCCTTGGGGGCATTCCCCGGACAGAGCGTCAGTGTGGTCATGAGTCGCACCCCTGCATCGCGAACACTCAGCTCCTCACACACTGTCAGGAAAACCGTCATAAGACAACACAAGTGCACTTAGTAAATATAATTAAACATCAAAGACATATGATGAGAAGAAACATTACAAGCAGGGGGAGTACCTTTTAAACATTTTATGAGGGGGCAATGTCAAGGAACCTCAATATTTTGTTAAAATGAGGGGGATTTCCAGCTCTTTAAGTTTTCTGCACCATTAAAATCAGCCCCAGGTAACAAATGACACAGTACCTGGAGGAAGGAGTTTCCCTGTGCAGTCCACCTGCCTCAGACAGAACTGTGCACCTGGTCAGTCAGAATAAAAACAGCTGATTTAAGAATGTATTCAAACGAACAAAAAATATTACATGAAAAAACTTGGGGGTTCCCAAGAAAACTTTCATGGTCAGTGATTATAGGCAGATTATAATTTATCAAGATCTTCTATGTTAACCCTGGTGAAATCAGAATGGATTTTACTGGCCAAGCATGTGTACTCATACAAGGAATTTAACTCCAGTTTTTCATTGCTCTCAATGTACTTGGATGGTAAAAGCTGGCAGATAACATACAGCATACAAGGGTACAACAAAACTGAACAAATAAAGCAAAAATAAAAAAGGATGGCGAGGGCTGTACGGTACACACGTGTTAAAATCCTGATCCTTTGATCCACTATTAAGAAAATATATGAATCACAGACAATAATAAACCTAAAGCAACCTAATGCTTTGCAAGAGATATGTATTTTTTATTATCTAAAATAAAAAAAACATCAAAAAATCTATTTCAGGCTCTTGTGTTTTATTGATTAAATAATTATTCATTCGGTGGTGCTGTACATGTTGTAAAGCCCATAGAGGCAAATAAAAATTGACTAGACTTGTTATTTGTCAAAAATATTTATCAGTGTTATAGAAGTAATGAGTTACAGTAATATTATCAGTAATATTATTACATTTAATATATCAAAGAACCAGAGGTGTTCCAAAAAGCTTGTGAAACTTGGGCATCAACTTCATGTTCACACACATATTGTGGAAAAAATAGACTTGAAACTTATATAAAAGTTTCAGGTCACAGTTACACCAATGAGACACAAGCCAGTACAGAGCTGCAGACACGGGGTGGACAGGAATGATAGAAACATTTTACTCTAAGTGTTAGTATATATAAGGGCATTTGCAGGGATATCACTGTGAAACAACATTAACTTCTTATTTTTTAATGCCTAGTTGTAATTCTGCAGTTATTTTGCTGAAAGTAACACAAAACTAACACTGTAAAATAAGTTATTACTTTCAAATAAAAGTAACTAGTAATATGTAATATATTTCTTTTTGAAAGTAACTTGTGCCACACTATTTCATACACAAAATTGATTAGTTCATTTAAACTTAAAGTACTTGAGGTATGCATTGTGTTGCCGTGTTATTAAAACTAACACCAACTCGGACTCTGCAAATACAGTATAGTGACTCTGACTAATAATGGGAGGGGGTGGTTCTTATTTTAACACAAAGCAGCTTGCCTGGGGGTTGCTCCTGTAGCTGCAGCTCCTCTATGGCCCTCTGCTTCACCTCACACAGCAGCTGTAAGAGAGACACATTAAGCACAATGAAATTATTTTTTCAGAAACAACAGTGTGATCCTTAAATGGAGAGGTAAGGAGGAAGAAGAGACAAACCAGACAAAAGCAAACACAGCAGCACCAAAATTACTGACCATATTTCCTGTAGCTGGAACCTTGATCCTCCTCCTCTCCTCTTCTTTCTCCCCCTCTCCTCCTCCTCCTCCAGGTGGTTGAAACTCCACCTGGAGCCAGCGGCAGTCAGACGGTGTGGTCACAGTGACGACGTCTCCGTTCAGAGTGAACATGCTGAACAAAGTTAAGGAGACGTCAGTAAAATGCACACCTGAAGTAAACCACACGTACGCACCATGCAGAGGATTTTACCTGCTGTCGAACGACTGCGGCTCCAGCACCAACAGCGCGTCTCCATCTTTCAGCGACAGCTCTTTTAGCGTCCGCTGCATGTCAGCAGGGGGGAACAACCTCCATCCACTGGCCCCTCCTCCCTCTCCTGCCCCCTGGTCTCCTCTCTTTGCTCCTTTATGTTCCTGACACGCAGACTCTCCCTCGGCTCCCCCAGTGCCTCCTTCACCTCCCCAAGAGTCACAGCACCTGCAAAACCTCTCGCCTCCTTTTTAAGCCCCGGGCCCCCATTTTCAAAACCTCCTCTTGCCTCTTCACTCTCCATTCCATCCTCCACCTCCTGTTCCCCGTCTTCCCCCAAAAAGGGACGGACTACAGTCAGCAGCACTGGCTCCCAGTCAGCTCCAGTTAGGACAGTCGCACCACACACCTGAAAAGAGAAAGACCAGTACACAAGTTGGACATTTGGGTTCTTGTCATGTTTGGTTAATGACAATGAAAGACGGGACCTCATGCAAGAACCACTCGTATGAACAGATTCTTTCTTTGGTAGGATGTAAGGTAATTAAATGGAATTTGCATTCACTGATTTAATTTAACTTTTCTGCAATTTTCTCATGTACAAGCGGAATGTGAATAAAGTTGAGTTTAAAATAATATAAACTAAACTTCATGGAAAATTAATATTCTGTTCAGCATATCACCATCATGCATTCTTGCCAATTTCTGCTTGAGGAAAATTCTCCCACTTTGACTGCTACCTCTGGATCTTTCTGCTGTTCTTGTCATTCTCAATAACCGTCATGTCTCCTTGACCTCTTCCCATCAAAGTCATTGACCACTTTGCTTTAGCAGGACATTTTATAGGAGGGTTTCCAAAAGTGGGACGTGCCAGCTGCTGCTAGGGGGTGCCTGACAGTAAAAACATGATGGCATTGTGATGGTGTAATTTTGGTATTCTTACTACAGTTCAATCAGGGCAACTGAAGTCAAAGAAAACTGTTACTTCCAATTGCAAGAAGTTTGGAGAAATAGCTCTGTTCTTGAATGTCCCTACAGTTGCATGTGGATACATGGAGAGCAGCAGCAGCAAAGATCCTCCACAGGGTACAGAACAGAATAAGCAGCTTGCAGAGGAAACAGCTTAAATAAGGTGCCGTGCATGAGATTTGCTAATTGGAAGGGAATCCTTTGAGCCATCAACTGATACAGCTAGGATTATGAGCTGAGCTTGACTCCGTAGCCTGCCTGACTTAACCTTATGCTCTATTACTAGGTTACTGGGACTACTCACACATCTCTCTCTGTCTTAAACCAGTGGAGGAGCTTATTGTATCTGTTTCTAACAGTCTCTTTGTTCTTTATGTGGTAGTTTGCAGTTTATTATTGATGCAAATTGCTGCAGTATCTTTAACAGCATCTGAATGTGCTGGTTTTCACCATGGCAACTATAAGTAGGCTATGTTGCTGTTTTTTTTTTTAAGGTGTGGGGGATTGTCAACTTGGTTGGGATTTAGAAAGGGGTGCATGGCCTAAAAAGTTTGTTAACAGCATCAAACCTTTAATTCCTTATTTCACAGTAAGGTGCTGCTCTGATGACATATCATCAGCTGTATTAATATTTTTTCTTATTGTTTCAGGTCCACTAATATGACTACTGACAGTATGACTTGAAGCTCTGCTGTCTAAAGTTCTTCTTTTTACTCTTGAGTGTGTTTTTGTGCATCGAACTTGCTCAACAAATGGACTGGCAGGAGACCTTCTATATACATTTTGGGGTGCAAACTATGCAACTGATCACATTGATGCAAACATTTAAGTTTGCTCAGTATAGAGAGTTTGGTGAACACTTGTGTGAGGAAACCCCACAGAAAAAAGAACAACAGATTTAGGATAAGAAAAATGTTCTTGCATGAGGCCTCATATGTTGGACCATATCTTTCCTCACCTCTCTGCCGTTCCACACAAACAGGTCAGAGTTTGTATGAATGCCTGCACTGTACAGGGAGACACTGTCATCTGCAAAGAGTACCAGAACTAGAATGTAGTTAACACATTTTTTTTAAATTTATTCTATCCTCGTGAAAGTATTTTGCAATCAAGCATCTCACCTGTAAGGGTATTATAGAGATGGAGACCTGCAGGAAGACTCTTGGCCACAGTCAGAGCCATATCCCCCTCCCACTGTTCCTGCATCTACATAAACAAATGCAAAAAAAACAGCTTAATTCTGCCATTCTTTTTCAGCATTTCAAAACACAACAGCTAATGTTTTTGGAAATGAAGTCACCTGATAAATAGCTAATCGAAGATCTCCAACAGTCTTTCTACGGTCAAAACTCAGAGTGGTGCTCCCGTTCTGCTCTTTGCTGACTGGTTGCAGGGCTCCATTTTCTAGCCTATAACTGGGTGCCAGGTGGAGACGCAGCTCCACAGTGTTGTTAGTGGCTTCAAACTCCTCACTGTGACAGAAACAAGGTTGACTGATATTAACAAAATAATGAACCAAAAAGTTTCTATTCTTTTCTGTGTGTTGATCCTCACTGATTTAGAAATTTAAGACATCACTCAAAATGTTAGACTTTTAACTAACAGCTAAAAGTGTCATGTGATAATAATGTGTCTATTTGTTTCTGTACCGCATTTTCTGCAGTTTGTTGTTCTCCTCCTGAGCCATCTGGATGAGATGAAGAGGAACTTTATATTGGGGATTGTTCAGGGCTGCAAATATAGAAGAACACATAACATATTAATAGCTGCCAATCAGTCATCTAATTACTTCATCTTCTGTGCACTTGATGACAAAACTATTAATAAATTGTCAAAATGAAACTAGTGATTAACTGATTGTTGTCCCATTGAATCAAATTAGCCCACTTTTTCTTCTGTTATTCACCTCTTCTCCATTTCTTTCTCTGATCCAACAAATCTTTCCAATACAAATGCAACACATGGTGTCCATTACCTTCACTGGGCCTGTGCAGCTGTGTTTTTCTGTAGAACAGCATGTATGCGCTCTCTTTGCCCTGGAACTGCTTCTCTATGTCAGACTCCCTGATGGAGGTCACCGTGGAGTCATTCAGGTCAAACCAGTGGCTACCCTGCTGACAGACAGGAAGAAACACCGTGAGAAACAGGCACCAAAGTAATCACAAGATGTCTAGCAGGAATACAGATGAAAAACAGAATGAAGTAAGTGTATTTTTTTCCTTCAGATGTCTTCACAATTTCATTTTTGACCATGAATTCCTTCTAAAATGTGACTGCTGCTCCAATACCTCTTGTTCAGGCTCTGGCTGTTGTTCAGCGGCGGCTGTTGTTCCGGGGTCAGAAGGTGTTGAGGGATCAGAGTTAGTGGTCTGCTCAGGTGGGGCAGGAGGCTCAGTCACAGGGCTTGGTGGGTTTGCCTTCAGTGCCACTCGAGTACCATTGGACACCAACATGAAAACGTCATTGTGGGACTGCAGGAACTACACCAGAAGAAAAAAAAGAGTAAAGAAACGACAATTATTGGCATTATTTTAAGAAATAAACTGGTATGAGCCTCAAATGGCACCAGAAATCATTAAAAATTCAAAGAAAACATAATATTCTAAAAACAAAGAAACCAAAAAAATACCTTTCCAATGGGACCATAGTGTTTTCTGAACTTTTTGCTCCAAGATGAACCAATCTTGTCCATGAGTTTTTGTCCCAGCTGTCCATCAAGACACTCTTTGATGGCTCCTAGTGGAGAGGAAATTAATAGTAACAAATTAAATGACTCTTTCAATAACTCAACAAAAAGAAAACATGTATGAACTGGACATAATTGAGATTTTAGATTTGCTGTTGTGATACCTGGGCAATAATAGCAGTGAGGACAGACAAAGGTCATCTTCTTGTAGTTTTGGCTCACACACTTCCTTCTTGACCTCCTCCTTGGCTTTCTTCTGGGTCTTGGGTTTGCATTCCTCCTCCTGACAACAAAACAAGTAAACTTTTCCTTATGAACACATTCAAAAGCTTGCGCGATTTTAATGAACTATATTTTTACATTTCTGATAGTAATGCACATCAGAAATATCTACCAAACTGGGAATTAGTAATCAGCTGTTTTTATTAGTGCTGATCGATTGTACTTTTATTGTCATTGCGAAAAGGCCATTATATATAGGCCAGTCAGATTAAGCACCAACTACCCCTCAACTCATTCCCTTCCGATTAACTGGTGACAATTTGGTAGACTACAAGGTTAGCTAACACAATGTTTGAGGATGAGAGAGGAATGAGGAAAATGTGGTTGACAAAGACTTTGTGGTGGAAAAGAACAGCTTTTTATCATTTTAGATTATAAACACATGCACAGTGAAAAATATGCCAAAGTGTTGCAGCAACATCTGTTTATTTGTTGCAAGTTATATCATCATCATCATCTCAACATTAAACAAAGTCATTGCACACTGCAAATGTTCCTCATACTGTAAAGATCTGGTTTTTAATAGCAATTTCATGGGGAAAGAGCAATTAGTCCTTAGTCACCACTGACATTTAATAAAATCTCTTTTTTTTTGCTCATATCCTTGTGTTTGGTCTTTTATTTTTCTCACCGGTGGCTCCCATTGGCCCAGCTGGTCAATGTCCCTGATGTAAGCATGGTAATGGCCACCATAGCAGCCGCCCTTATGGATAATCACAGAGAAAGCTCGTAGGAGTAATCAGAGTCCTCTCCATCAGTCTTAAGGAGGAAACACATAATAGTCAACTTAATAGTCAATTTAATGTAAGCGAAAACCCGCAACAGTCTAGAAAAGTTGTGTTAAATGTGCCTAATCTATAAAGAAGCAAGTTCACGTACCTGTTCACAAAATGGCTGTAGGTTGATGGTGAGGGGGAAACTGTAGCGACCCGTCTCCTTGTATCGCTCACATTTGGCAAAGTCAAAGCTGAATCTCAGCAAAGACATCGTCATGAATGGAGGGAGCTTCTTAAGCTTTGCAGACTGAACAAGAGCAAAATAAGTTTAAGTTTTCTTTTCTATTCAAGTAAGTGAAGAAGAAGAATTTAACATCTCTTGAGGCTCACTGTATCATAACCTTTGTTATTGTGTTGACACAGTCTGAAAGCTGGCACGAACCTTGGCAGCAGTGACCAGCCTGTTACACTGTGCACAGCGGTACAGGTTATTGCCCTCAAACAACTCTTCCTCCACAAACATGCTCCACAAAGCGTCCTCCAGGCTGGACAGGCCACAAACACAAAACAGTCAGGTCCAGGAAGTCCTCCTAAAAAAGACAAACAAAAGAACCAGAAGTGAGTTGCTTAATAATAGTTGTCTTCGTATTCAAAAAGGAGCCAATCCTGCAAACATTGACACACCTGTCTCTGACTGATGTTACCACACTCCTTGCAGACAATGCTGTTGACAATGGTCCCATGGTACAGCTGGTGGATAAAAGTACTACCAGAGGTGTCCACAAGAGAGTGCTCCAACGCACTGAACAGAATCCTGTTCAGCTCCTGAACATCATGCTGATTGGTTCCCTGACAGATGAGAACAGAAAAAAAGGATCCAATTATGGAAAGAAAGATGTTGCCCCAGTTACATACAATGACCTAATACTATACAATACATAATATATTAAACCACTCATCATATATCGTTTCTGTAGTCACTATAGAAGAAATCAATGTACTTCACCGCCTTATATCAATAGGAAATTATATAAGACTTGTACCTATGAATGTCAATCAGACTTCAATGAAAAAGAATTGTTTTCTGCAGATTTAATACTTAAATTTAGGTTTTATATAATCTTTCCATGAGTTTATTTCAACACCATCTACTTGTTTTCTTTTTTTCCAGCTGTTAACAGCTTTGTAATTTCTTTTGAACAATGAATTGGTGGGACAATATTTTCCATCAGCAGATTACTCAAAATAAATGTGTATTTGCAGTGCATAGTGACTTAACTGTGTCACACACTTTATATTTTTAAATCTGGTAAATCTGGTATGTAGTAACAGATTGGGACACATTATGTCACTCTTTACTTTAAACCCATCACCTACACACAGCAACTTTTAAACACTTTTGTTTGTCTTTTGCATAGTCACTCTCCCCTCCCCCAACCAGAGATTAAGTTACACTTTCCATTTTGATGATTTTAAAGGTCTGGTTCAATTTTAATCACATCACTGTATGTACATTCTTGACCTGGAAAACATGGATATCATGTATATCCTAAGGCAAATTCTGTGAATGTTTCTGTCTGCTCTCCCTCTTCATGTATGTATTTTGCATGACTGCAGCTGGGACGCCTCCAGACAAAATGAAATTCCAATCAGGTCGTAGTTTGAAATCCAGTTTTGTGATTTGCGTGCATGTATTTCCTGGAAGGTAAATCAATCACTGAAATGAGAAGTGTAACCTGAGCCTCTCTTTCTCCTTCTTACTGGCAAAGATAATGGACACAGACCTCGCTGCTGTTCCAGCCAAAGCTGTCTGTGAGGCTGGCGGTGGAGGCGCTCTGCTGGTCCACCAGCAGCAGACTGGCAAACAATCTCTGCAGCTCCAGAGGGATCACTCTGACCTGAGGAGAAGAAGGGAAAAAGAACCTTATTACATATCACAATAACCACATATGACATTACATTTGTAGTTACACCTACAGTGTAGGCCATACTTGCCATCCCTCCAAATTCACGCACGAGACTCCCATTTTTCATAGCACTCTCCCAGTTTCCTCTCTGGGTCACAATTCTCCTGTACTTCTCACGAATTATCAAATCTTTTCACACATACACATTCTCATAGCTTGTTTCTGGTACTGTACTGCAACTCTAAAAGTCTACTCTCTCCACACAGGCAACAAAAACAGCTACACCAAATGCTGGCTCCTGGCATGCACATAATGTGGAAGGGAGCTTGAGCCCACTGCATCCAGTTCTCATTCATACTTGTGCCTTGTCCTCCTCATTGAGTGACAGAGAAAGAAATGGATAGTACTAAGAGAAAGAAATTTCAGATGAAACGTTTTAAATTAAAGTGGGGACATTTTTCTAAGAGCGTCCTAACTAATAAAGCCTTAAAAACATTTGTAAAATATTGTACTTAATGCATAATATTCACTGTCTGTGTTATTGAGCGCAAATCTGAAACTGGATTTGGTAAGGCTGCTGTGGTCCTATTGTGTCTTCCAGCTAATAAGTTATTGGTCATACACTGCCACCTATTTGCAAAAAAAAATCTACTTATTTTCATTGTTTAAAAGTCACCAGTGTCAGGGAATTTCTCTGGGGGAGGACCTACAAACACCCCAATTTATTAATAGTGTAATTATTATTATATTGTGAAGAGTGTGGTCTAGACCTGTTCTACATGAGAAGTTCCCTGAATTAACTTCTGTTCTGATTTGGCATTATACAAAAAAAGTGACTTGATTTATTTATGAGGGCTCAAGGTTGTGAAAGTGTGGTTCAAGCACTTACTTTGGCCCCTGGTTTGTCTTTGTCTTCCAGGCATCCTAATTCCTCTGGCCCCAAACTGAACAGCTCCTCTGCAAAGACACACGCAAAACAATGAAATAAACAAAATAAACTGGTTATTTACTGCATTAACGAACCTGAATCTCATCACACTTTGAGTAAATGTAACCTGCCCTTACCTCTGAACTCTGGGGTGAACAGCAGGGTCTGGAGCAGAGAGTTGAGGTAGCAGGTGCCCCCCTGGTTCTTGATGCCGCACAGATTGCTTCTTCCTCGGGGTGAAGGGGGCTCGTCTCCCCCTTTTGCAACCCTCCCCCTGGAGGAGGTCGAAGCGAAGCCTTCCTCCTCCTCTTCCTCGAAAAGATTCCCGAACATGCTGCTGCGTGAGTTATTTACTCAGTTTTCTCTCAGTTATATGTCGGGACTCGCAGTAAATGGTGTGTTAGCACTCCGCTATGCCCTCTTGCTATCTCATCTTGGTCTTGCCGAGTTCTCTGTTGACAATGGCCGGACTGACTCTGAAATAAGAAGACTTCACAGGGCTAAACATAGCGACTATTACCGGATTTCTATGCGTTCGGCTCGCAGTTACGTTGTTTAGCTAGCTTAGCACGCTAACAGAGGCGATTTAGCCGCAGTCCGACACTGATGTGCAGCTTGACAGCTCAGCGAAAATAGAGGGGAAAAAATCAGGCTGTTTGTAACGTTAACGGTCAGTGTCACTACCACTGACAAAATGGCGTCTTCTTATCTAAACTCTAACGGTTGATTTAATTATTATAGCCCCTGACACACACTTTGTTCCTCTGTGTGTCTTAAAATAGGTAACAAACGAAACGTAAATAAAAATACCACCGGAGAACAGTAGGCAGCCATGTTTCTTCCTGGCACAAAACCTAATGGTGCATTGTGGTACTTGTAGTCTTCCACCTAGTAAACGGTCGTGTCTTAGAAGGGAAACCGAGACTCGCGAAAGATCTCGCGAGAGTGATCATTTTTACCAAACCATGATCTTTTCCGTACCCTCATCAAGTGGCTTTTGTCCCTAAACCAATCCGGATCTTAATCACAGTGTTGCTGCATTATAAAACAAAACTAATTTGTACAGGGTCCGCAATGAAAAGACGACACATACAGATCTCGCGAGAGTTTTGCAAATCAAGGGTTCCCTTCTTGACACCGTAACGGATACCCCCACCCGCACCCCCACAAACACAGTCAATATAATTTAAGGTATTTTCATTACTTAGCCGATGTATATGAACATATTAAATATGTTTTATTGTCACTTTTGTAATTAACTGTCAATTTATGATACATACATAAACAATCATGTTTTATAGGTACATTCATTTCGTTTTACAGCAACAATAACTGTAACAATAAAAACCAAGTTTCTGGCAAGTCTAGTCTAGAAGTCATGTGACTTGTAGTGTTTTACAGCGCACATGGAACAAGTTAGCCCTCAGGGTTTTCTGGCAGAAAACTATTTTATACCAAGCTATGATTTTTTTTTTTTTTTTTTTTTTTTTTTTTTTTTTGCCACTAAACCTAACCCAGAGGGCTAATTATCTAACTAGAGCTGCAACAATTAGGTCATTAATCGATAAGTTGATTGAAAGAAAATTTGTTGCCAGCTATTTTGATAATTAATAAATAATTTCAGTCATTTTATCAAGTAAAAATGTCAAACATTTGCTGGTTCTAACCTCTTAAATGTAAGGAGATTTGTTGCTTTTTTGTTGGTTTTGGAAGCAATTTGAAGATGTCATTTTGGGCTTTGGGAAAATGTGATGAGCATTTTTCATGATTTTTTGACATTTAATCATAAAAGTAATTGAAGCCCTACTCCAAACAGCTTTTAGAGTTGTTGGTATTTACAGAGGTTGGCAACTATGTGCCCAGGGCGATGTGAGCAGATTTACATACCAATCTTCACCAAGTATTTCATTAGCCATGAAATGACTTGTTAAAAAAAAGAAGAAAAAAAAAAGTTGAGTAAAAGTAAATTCTTCTCATCCTGCAGGGTATGTTTACTGTTACCATCCCACAAGCTCCAAATGAACATAGCTGAAGGTTAGTCAATACACAAACTACTATTGTTTTGCATATAAACATATTAAATCTGGTTTATTGTCATTTCAATAATTTACTGTCACGTTTTATATGTAATTCATGCAGTCAAGGCAAACAAGTAACAATCAGTCATTTTTTCCATGAGAACACACATTCCAGGTAATAAACAAAATGTTAAATATCATCATTATTCAATGTTTTTACAGAAAGATAGAAAACTTACAGAAACATGTTGTAGTAATTTCTGTCAGACAATGCACACGAATAGATAGACACATTCTCAGAAAAATCTTGTGCACCTGATATTTGTGGTAAAATGAGGTACATCGGTTGTTAACCTAGCACCACTGATGTTGTGAGGTAACTGTATGCAGGGATGGTCATTATACTACATTCCCTCAGCCTAAACCTCTAGAAAATTTCTGAGTAGTAGCCGCAAAAAGTTAGATTTTTTAAATCATTCTTTTTCTCATTACATTCATTCATTTAACTGTATAATTATATATTTGACTATATTTTATCTCCTCACATGATGGTTCAAAAACAGTTTTGAAAACTTAAGATAAGCTAAGATAAAATTCTTGTGGCAGAATACTAAATCATTTTATTATATTTCAATTTAATGTAAATTTTTTTGCCTAAAACTACATAATTTAAAGACATTTATTCTAAGAAATATCAAAATCATTCTTTATAACCCACCATGAATAATTTCTTTGTAATCAATCCTTCCTAAGCCCCGCCCCCTTTGCTCTATGCTCCAATAACAGTTGAGCAAACTTGGTACCTCAGTCAACTTCCTCCTTTTCCCTAAAAGTGACGTATAGTCACATCTTAAGTTTGCCAGTGTTAGCAAAACACTGGCTAACTAGCTAACTAAAGATTTATGTAGATTAGCTAGCGAGATAGCTAACATTTCGCTAATATTAGCTAATTTAAGATGTAACAGGTCTCCCAGCAACATATTTTAACCATCTTCATCTTGATTTTTTTCAACATAGATTAGCTTAGCACATGACGTATCTAAGTACAGGAACCAGGAAAGGAGAAAGCTGACCAAAGTACCAAGTTTACTCACTGTCATTGGAGCACTGAGAAAAAAGGGATGGGACTTAGGAAGGGACAATTGTTAAATGTAAAATCGTCCTCGGGTTGTTAAAACCGCCACATTTCCAAGAACAATAGTAAGGTCATGACCTTAATAGTTGCTACTAGCTGCTGACTGTATGTAAATTACAGGCACAGTATCATAAAGGCACATTTACTTAAACACACTCACACATTTCAAACATTATTGCAAACATTTTCTCACACAGGAACACACAGACATCAACAAAGAAGAACACACAAATAAATACAGTACACAAAACCATATTCTCTTTGTTGCCTAGTAGGTTTTCAGCTTGAACAACTTTGGAGAGAGGTGCTTTGGCACTGGAGTAGATCAGATATGATTCTCCTTTAGAGCTGAAAAACTCCCAGTCACTGCACCCAATCGTTGGGAGCCAATGAACAGGAACAAAGCCTTCATATCCCTGCCACCTAAAAAAACAAACAGAGAAGAGGAATCAAATCAAATCTGCATTTGCATCTGCTTAACAAAAGGCTCTAGACCTAAAATTAGCTGTCAGACTTTTCCTGGTTCCTAGTGAATCCTCACATGTCAAAAGAGTCAGTATGCTTTCACTAGTGTAGCTCACAGGAGGAAAATAAATCTACATTACAACAGTGTAGGTGTATGTCTGTGAGATGGCCATCAGAATGGATGAATTACTTCTCACTGAGAGGCGAGTTGTTGACAAGTTGAGTACCTGTAGAGAATGCTGTTGAGAGAGTAGGATTCTCCGTTAAAGGAATTAGCGACAACCAGAAAATATTCCTCCCCGAGGCTGAAGAACTCCCAGTCCACTGCACTGGAGAGACAGAAAAGGTATGTGGTGAAGACGAGAGGCTGAAATGGCAGCAAACAGGTTATTACACAGGAATTGTTCTAATAAATGTTTGCACATCTGTACCTGTAGGTGACGATATCCTGGAAGCGGACAAACAGCTGTCCATTCATGTCCAGTTCGTAGATGGTTGAGTTGATGGCATATCGACTTGGTCCGTTACCATGGAGTCTGTGTCCGTTGGCAACAACTAAGAAGACTCTGCTGCCAATCTGAAACATTTCCCAGTCTGTGGCACAGAACGTCTAGAGTTGTAAGTGAGAGAGAAACTATGAGTGGTAGTGTAAGCTGTTAATGTTCACAGTGGAATTTCATATTTCTTCTTTATAGCACTTAAAGTACTAGCTGAGCTAAGAACAAATCCATTGAATTTTTTCAAACCAGTTAAAGCACAACCCCAATGCCAAAAAAGTTGGGATGTTGTATAAAACGTAAATAAAAACAAAATGCAATGATTTCCTTTTCAACCTATAGTCAATTGAATACAGTAAAAAGACAAAATATTTAAAGTTCAAACTGATTAACATAATTGTTTTGTGTAAATGTAACACTTAAATAAGCAGGGCATCTCTGAAAAAGACGGCGTCTGCATATGTTGTTCCAAAATCTGTACAGTATGTACCTTTGAGCATTAATGGGGCCTTTACAGATGTGATAATTACCAGTGATGCCATGAACACTACACACACCCCATACCATCAGAGATGGTACTGGTGACAATCTGGATTGTTAGTCTGAAAGACATGACGTCCATGATTTCCAAAAGCATCTGAAATGTGGACTCATTAGACCACAGCACACTTTTTGTCAGTCCATCTCGGATGAGCTCAGACTCTGCAGGGTTTTTGGATCTTGCTGATATATCATTTTGCATAGTAGAGTCGTTACTTGCATTTGCAGATGCAGCAATGAACTGTTTACTGACAACGGTTTTCCAAAATGTTCCAGAACCCATGTAGTATCCTTTATACAAGTATATGGGCTGTTAATGCAGTGATTCAATTCAAAGGTCACAGTGATTCAATGCATGCAGACTCCTGATTTTCTGAATCTTCTAATGATATTATGGATGTGAGACGGTTAAACCCCTCAATTTCTTGCAGTTTTGTATTTAGAAACATTGTTCTTAAACTGTTTGACTATTTGCCCATTCAGTTTTCCACATATTGGTGAAAATGATCAAATGAGTCCCCCTATGTGACCAACAACTAACTATAGTATGATACATAAATGCCTGTATCTCAACAATTACTTCAAGTTACATTAAATTCTTGGTGCCTTTAAATTAAAATCAACTTTGTCTACTAATGTCTACAGCATGATAAAATTTGGATTTTGTCATGTGTAGCCATATGTCCTGACAGTTTCCTCAGCAAATTTTGTGTTTCCACCTCTAACAGAAAAAAAATCTATGGTGCTTTTCCTTAACATACTAAATATACAGTAGTTGCATGCAATGGTAAACGTGACTAAGTATTGAACATTTAGCCAAGTACTGTACTCAAGCTAAATATTGAGGTAGTCTTACTTTACTTGTGTATATTTGAGAAAATACTATACTTTTACACCTCTGCAAGCAGTGTCTAGTTTGGGCCCCTTGTCGTAGGTCAGATGCTATGAGTTGTTCGTAGTTCCATCCTTCAAATTTGGTTTCATTTAAATAACTGCTTGAGGCACATCCAATATAACCCAAAAAAGCAAAGATTAACCCTTGGCCAAGGGGTTAAGGTGGTGACCATAAACCTTAATGTCTCTGGTTCACATCCAAAGATTAGAGAAAAGCCCAAAAAATGAACACATATTTGAGTAGCAGGACTCATTTATCATGTTATGGCCCCTCAGATTAATCTAGTGACCCTTTGGAGGGGGCTTGACCCCTAGCTTGGGGCTACAACCAGTGGCTACAACAGTAAAATGCCACTTACACATTGTTGCATCACTATTTACAATCTGATAATATCATATAAAATAATATATCACTCAAAGAACCATGTTTTCGATGGGATAAGTATGTCTTTTTAAACCAAGTAAAAGGGTTAGTTAGTTTTAAGACACTTAAGTCAGACAATAGCAGAAACAAACAAACCAATCGAGGCAGCGATAGACCAACAACTCATGTGTTCTATGAAGTAAAATTACTGTTTTGTCTTTGGACATGGTAGCTTTGAAGAGAGCAACAGTTCCTAGTCGGAAAGGGCTGTCTGAAAAGCTCTGTCTCTGTAGAAATCCTTTCCATAATGTTGTCAGGCACTTAAAATACCAATCTGACCCCGTCAGTAGGAAAAACAAGCACTTTTAGTGGACCTACTTTGCACATTTGCGTCCAAAGATATTGATGTTATTGCAGCCTGTTTTGCCGCTGAGGCAATCTGATGGACCAATTCCAAAAATTGAGCTACATTATTAACCATTCAGACCTCAAAATAGGCTAAAAAAAATAAATTAATTAATAAATGAATTGGCCCCAGGTTTAAAAATACCAGAATTCCCCTTTAAGTATATTTAGCAGATAATACCTTTGTGGGATTTTGGATGCATGGCTTCCCTTTAATGGACAATATTACATTGTTGCATTGCTACTTTTACTCAAGTAAAAGATCTGAGTACTTCCTCCACTATTGCTTGCTTGAACATAGAGATGGAAAAGCTGAAAGAGAAACAGTTAAGAGAGCAATGCGTGTAAAAAATTATGTATTTTCATACACTTGGATGATTTTACATGATTAACTTCCAGCCGCCTGAAGGTGTTCTTAAGAATCCTCACATCCAGCTGTGGAGTTCCCCTAAATCATCTCCTAAAGGTTTCTCATGTGACTATCAATGTGTCAACACGCTCGCCTCAAATGTGGCTGGATTCAAATATATGACTCACTATCAGTTACATGTCAAAGCGCTGCCATCGCTCAAGCAAATCATGGCAAACCACACACTCTATTTTTGGCCCTGTCTTAAATGCTCCTTGCTTCCCACCTCTCTTTCATTACTGTTTTATCTCTCCCCATTTGTATTCCCTTCCTACTGTGTGTACAGAGAGGATGATTTTTCATTCACACAGATACAGATCTCATCAGAGGAAATCAAAGCCCAGCTGGCGAGAAGATAAATGGCACGGAAATCATGCCGAAAAATGCTATTAAGCCTAATTTCCACCCGTGCTCAAAACTCCATCCAAAGTTACTCTGTATTGTGGTGAGGCGTCAAACCAGTGTTGTTTTTTTTTATCAAAAAGTGAGATTTTTCTAGGCCAATTACACATTATCTTTGCTGTTTCATGTTCACCACATACCTTAATTGTTTGGAACACCTGGAAACTTCCATTGACCCAAATGTAGATGACTGAGTCCACAGAAGTGGTGACTCCATCAAAGGCATTTGCGACCACCAGGAAATGGTACGGTCCGACTGTGAAGAACTCCCAGTCGTAGGCCCCTGCGGTCGGCAGCTTCTGGTGAACCTCAAAAGACTTTGTTAACCCGCTCCATTTGTATATCACACTGTCTATGGTGTGATTATCATTACCTGCAAGACAAACCAGAAAAGGTTAGAATGCAATAGAGCAGTTTTTTGCAGATGTCATTTGAGGACTTCTGGTAGTCTCTTAATGATATACGTTTTTACCTTGTCTATGATTGGCCACAGCAAGATAGGTTTGTTGATTGATGTTAAAGGCCTCCCAGTCTCGTGCACAGTGGGTCTGCAGAGTCTGGAACCGCACAAACTGTTTCCTTTTTTTGCTCCACTTGTAAATCACAGAGAAGTCCATCTCTGATTGTTTGTTAAGATGCTTGTCTGGCCTTCCACCAGAGTTAGACACCACCAGAAACATCTAGATTGAAACAAAAGACAGGGAAGATCAGCTCTCCTGACTGTTTTTTACCAGGTGAATATCTGCGTGTGCTCGATTCATATCCCATAAACCATCTCTCTCTTTTGGTCACACCTTCTTGCCGATGCTGAAGTGTCTCCAAGCGAGAGCTTCATATGTGCTGATGTTCTGGTAGATCTGGAAACCTTTGTGGCTCCACAGGTACACAGCAGAGCCAGAAGCTGTTGACCGATGAGCCATAGCAGCCATCACACCCATGCCAGGTACCTGGAACACCTGAAGATCAGATGAAAAAAATTATGTAAAAAAGGACTTCTGAAGAAGGAAATTAGAGGTGAAAATGAATGCTGCACAAGCTTTTATGCAGAAATGTAATCAGCCAAAAGTGGGACTATGGAGAGAATCAACCACAACCAACTAAGACTGACTGGATGAAATTTCAGGAAATGGGCATCTGTCTACGTACATTAAGTGGAAAATTGCAGTGAAGGAAAAATATACAAGTTCTGTCTTGAACAGTGGTTCCCACCCTTTTTTTTCTTGTTACCTCTTAATACAGAGTCATTCCAGTGCATATCTGTAGTAGATCCCTTAACAGGTTAAACTAATATTAATTAATCATTATAATTATCTTGTGACTCCTTGTGGGGTCCTCAACTTCCCAGTTGGGAACCTCTGGTCTTGAAAAATATGCTAAGACTAGACTAAAGACTAACTCCACTTAAGTAATAAAATATTTTTCTTCTCTTGTGCCTTCAGTGTCCTTAAGTACAGTGAGGATCCCTGCAATAGTGAATTAGACTGAAACTCTTCTGTGCATTTTTGATTTCCAAGGGGTGTCATCAACACCAGGTCAAAATGCTCCTGGATGCAACTGGATTGACCGACAACCAGTCAGAACAATGAAACTTGACCTAAAACCAATCAGAGCAAAGTGTAACATAGCAGTGCTTGATCTGTTTCCAAGCAGGGCACAAAATGGCAGCGGCAGTTAGAACCTTTCTTGCATTACAGCTAAAAAGTACACTAAAATATATTTCTTGCTCGATTTTAGGCAATGTAGTAACATAATCTTGATCTGTATCTGATCAGCCCTGCCTAGTTTGACATTTTGATCTGAGCCTGCAGCATTGCACTGGACAGTCCTACTGACTGGACACAGTTGGATAGACCTACATCCAATCAGACCAGCGAAACATGTGACGTGACTTTTCAAATCTGGACCAGCCGCTCCTCTGTCAATCATCATAATGAACCTGCCATATTTGAATAAACTGTTGTGATTGGTCCAACTTGGAAGGGGTTTACAGTATCTGCCAGAGCAAAAGAACACATGATCTTGGAAGATTCGTCTGGTTCCCAGGCTAACAGACACAACAATTACACAGAAACATTCATGTTGTTAAAAAGTGAAAGGATACCTCTATATCATGTGTCTCTGAGCTGGTGGTGAGGACCTGATGTTCCAACACGTAGTCCAGTCGTTTATGATCTGAGGAGATGGAGACGTCAGGTAATTCTGTCACATTTTCAACCTAATCTAGTAAACGTACACTTAAAATAGTCAGATTCTCACCCTCCAGCACAGCGATCCACATTGTACCATCACAGAGGTAGAGACCTTTCTTAAGCGGATTGAACCACAGCTGGCCTTGTAGCAGCTCTGAACACGACCGCTCCAACCCCACAGACACTCGCTCCTCCGCTTCTGACAGTTCGTGATCAAAACACAGAGACAAGCAGACAATCAAAGAGGCAGGGAAGCAGCCGCACAGGAAAGCATAAATGTCATGTCTTAAATTATACTGTATCAAATGTCTTGTAAAATGCATCTGGAAGGTACCATAGGAGGTCACATGGCCGTCACCCTTCCTCCCAGTGATGGGCAGGTCTGAGAGGAGTGGTGGTACTGACAGCACTGACAGTTGGGGTTCAGAAGATGGGCAGATGTGATGGGTGGCATCTGAACCTGGCACCAAAACCAGCTGTCGCAACAGACCCTATACGAGGGGCAGCACATAAGAAGGAAAAGATGCGACTGTTTTAGAGCAAACAGTGGTTCGGCAGCTTTTTCCTTAATGCAGGTTAGTGACAAATAAATATGAGTCTTACTGAATACAAGCCTTTCCATCTCCCCCGACTGCCAATGTGGAATCTCGATCCCTGAATGTTGAGGTCTGAGGGGAAAGGCCTGGAGGGAGCACTGTTCACAATAAAAAGACATAATTATTTCTAATAACTGAGGTAAGTTGTTTTTCTTCAATAAATTAACTAAAAGTCTGTGTAATTAAAGCAGTCTCTGTTCTGCTTCTGTTTTTGGGACCGAGACAGGGATTGTATAAGCACTGTATGGGTGCTGATATTCCTTGCTTCAGTGCACCAGAGGGAGTTTCCACTAAAAAACCATCTATCACATACTGTCAGGTTACTATGATATGGCTGCAGGGTGTGGAGCAGATTTGGAGCAGTGCCACTGTATTGTGGTGACGGATCTACTATCCCTCAAGGGAATACAGAAGGAACAGGAAGAGAGCGCAGTAGGAGACAGACAGCGAACAGAAGCACCCAAGAGCAACCAAAAAAAAAAAAAAAAAAAAATTAACTTACATTTCCAGGGGTGATCTACAGTCCACCGTGAGCCTCACATTATGGCTATCGATGGTTAAAACCAGAGTGTGCCACTGGTTATCAGCCAGTCGTGTGCCTCGAAACCCCCAGTGCTCCACGACCCCTCTGTGACCTCTAAAAAGGAAGTGCAGACGTTTTCTCGAAAGCCTAAGTCCCAGGATGAGTCGCCTCTCCTTATCCTTCTGTCCTTGTTCATCCCTCTCGTTAGTCCTTTCCTCTTTTTCATTCTCATTTTCCGTCTCCACTTTTTTCGACTCCATCAAGGAAAAGATGTATTCATTTTTCTGAAAGGCAAACAGAAAAAAAAAAAAAAAACACTCACACTTTGTCTGGCAAGGAGTGGAAAGTAACAAAGTAGATTTACTCAAGTACTATACTTGAGTACAATTTTGTGGCACTTGTACGAATAAAAATATGCAAATTACTTGAGAACTTTAAAAAATAGCTGTTAGTTGCAACCATACGTGTACTTTACTTGCACATTTCATATTTAAGTTATTTGGTACCTATTCTCAACTACATTTTAGAGGTTTTACTTCACTACATTTATAGCATTTGGCAGTTATATTTACTTGTTACTTTTCAGATTTAGGCAGTTGAGTTCTCATCTTTATTTCACTTCTTGATCCATTAAACTAGTCTACCAGTAGCTGCCAGGTAATCTCTTTTTTCCTTACTGTGCTGATGTCTTCTTTTAAATCTATTATCTGACCTCATTGCTACATTAATTCAGCCAAGTTTTTCTCACAGCTTCTCTGCCAGGCCATCATGAGTAGGCTACTCAGGGTAACTAACTGTATAGTTAGCCAGCAAACAGCATCATGTTTTAGCTGGCTACTAAACAATGTAATGTTTCGTTGACTTTTCTTGGCAAGCTAGCTAGCAACCAATGTAACATTACTTTATCACAGAGGAGCTGAAAGTTTATGGTTTTCAGCCCCCTTTTATACTTACTAGGTTCCAGCAGCTCTCAAATTTATTTATTCATTGATTGATTTATTTTAATTTAGGTAAGCAAGCATCTCCATGTTGATTAAACTCTAGTAAACTTATATTTACTACACAGATTAGTTCTTAATCATGCTACAGAGCTCTGCTTATTTTTAAATCTGGTTTAACTCATTTTAAACGTAGTTTTGCTAATCTCTGATGAGAACCAATCTTATATTAAAATAATCTTTGTTGGTGCAACCCAGTTGAAGATTATAATTTAATAAGCTTAAAACCTATAGTGTATTGGTGTAGGCTACAATATTTAAAACAACCCCAAAATATATAAAATAGTTAAAACCAGCTCCACTGCCATTCTCCTGCAGAAGGAGCACTTTTAATTTAGATCAGTACATTTAGTTGATTATTTCTGTAGTTCTACTTCAAGTAAGATTTTGAATGCAGGCCTTTCAGTTGTAATGGAGTATTTTCTCACATGCTGCTGGCACTTTCATGTCAGTAAGGAATCTGAGTAGCCAACTTAGTCCACCATTGAGATTCAGTGTTTCCGGGATGCTCACCTTGGCCGCACTGCGAGTGACCTTTAGTGTCACAACAATGGAGAATTCTTTAGGAAAGAGGTCGCAGTTCACCAGCAGCTGGGAGGAGGGAAAGCTCATGGAGCTATGAGGGCTCGAGAAATGAACCCCCCTCACCCCTCCAGCCTCTTTCATGTGCACCCCAGGCACAAGTTTGGAAGGGTCCCTCTCGAGGACAAAGGACAGAAGATCCAGAGGGACCAAATCTGAGGACAATAAGCAAATCAAGAGGTCAGGAAGATTGTTTTACTGCTTAAGCTTGCTATACTATAAACCAGTTGTTCCTAATCTTGGGGTCGGGAGAGGTCACAAAATAAATCTGAGGGGCCCTGAGATGGGATAGCAAAGAATCAAAAAGACTATCTGCTACTTAAATGGTGTCTGTTTTTCAGACATTTCTACCAGGTTCTAAAGATTATTCAAACTGAAAAACTAGAAAAGTCAGAATCACTCATAAGTACTCCACTACTGTACTCAAGTACAGTATGGAGGTACTTTTCAAGTTCTTTATACTTTTACCTCACTGCTTTTATTTGGTGGCTTTAATTACTTGTTACTTTGCAAATTAATATTTCTGCAGACAAAATATATTAAATATTATAAATTATGATGCTTTGTTATAAATTAAACTACCAAACCGTATATACAAGTACAGCTGAAACAGTTAGTCAATTGACAGAAGATTAATTTGCAACTATTTTGATAATTTTTCATGCAAAATGTCAAACATTTTGAGGTCCCAGCTTTTCAAATGTGACAATTTGATGCTTTTAATTGTAGTCATTTTAATATTTTTTATAATTTTTTTTTATCATTTGAAGTCTGTACTATTCATTGAACAAAATAAGCACCATGAAGATGCCACTTTGGGTAATTGCAATGCCATTTCTTACAATTTTCTGAATTTTCACAAGCCAAAAAAAATCAATGTATTGACTGAGAATATAGCTAGCAGATTAATGCATAATAAAAATAATCATTAGTTGGATCTTTATATAAAATAAAAACATGAATGCATCAGTGATAATAATCTAATAATATACAGAACAATAGAATAACAGTCACAGGGGACATTTTTCTGCATTTAATATTTTTACTTTTAATATTGTAAATATGTTTTCATGATTAATCTGACATACTTTCTACTTAAGTAATATTTTTTATGCAGGACTTTTCCTTGTAATTGAGTACTTTGACAGTGCGGTATTAGTACTTTTAAGAATCTGAACATAGGTTAATAAAAACCATATGAATTCAAGGGGTTACAAGTAGATGTAGCTTTCTTTTAAGGAGACACACATTAAAAAAGGGTGGGAACAGTTGCTATAAACTAATAAATCAATTAATGCCATGGCATGCTTTAGTCCGTGACTCCCCCGGTGTGTGAGAAATAGCCCTGGGTGGTGGTGGAGCTATAGGAGGTTTTAGGAGGGGTTGTTATTAAGAAATACTCTTTGAGAAGCCAGAATAATAGAAGACAATTACTCCGAAATTGATGACACACTACTCTGATGTGTACAGAATTGTTGTGGAATCCCAACCACATCCAATGTCTGTACTTGTTTGTGGATGTTAAATGCAGTTAATATTGCACGCAACACTGCAAACACTCCCACTGTACTATAAGCAGATGCAGACAGTTGGAATTATCCGAAAGAATTTTAGCTGGAGGGGTTTCCCATGTATTTAGATGAAACCGTAAACCATTCACTGGATAATCATTAACTCAAACATCTGATGTGTTGAAGTGAGTTGAGGTAATAAGACAGTAAAGCTGAAGTTAAGAAGGATAGAATCGAATAAAATGGTACAGTACCTGTACACTGTCTCCATGTGTCTGTGGTGGTGTCAGTGGCCCGTCAACCCCAACAGGAGAAGCTGCACGAATATCAGCGATGACATTACAAAAGCATGTTTGGTTCAGTTGCCAGCGGGTACAAATGTCCATATTGAAGGTATTTCTTTGTCCTGCTCCTTTTGTCTCTATGTTAAGTGACAATACACACCAGACGACTGTGTGTTCTTCATATTGATACAAGCGAGCATTTTCAGATCTTCAAAGAAAAAATGTCTACTCAACAAACTGCTGAATGTCATCCAAGCTGTCCTGGCAACTTAAGAGTCACTGTATTTAAATAGCAGACAGCCCCAGAGCATCTGTGCTTAGAGAGGAATCCATTCATCTGTGTGGAGATTCCTGCACCTGCAGCTCCTTTTAAACAGCAGCAGAGCCATGCAAATCACTAACCAGCCTGTCACTCTTCCTCCCACAACCGCCTCTGATGACACAGAGCTGCCAGAGGGCTGAGCTGATCTGCTCTGCGTGTGCATGCTCACTTTTGACACACAGACCGACAGACAGACAAGCAGACAGACAATATT
Organism: Lutjanus argentimaculatus; assembly: GCA_034769285.1. Taxonomy (NCBI): domain Eukaryota; kingdom Metazoa; phylum Chordata; class Actinopteri; order Lutjaniformes; family Lutjanidae; genus Lutjanus; species Lutjanus argentimaculatus. The sequence continues at coordinate 21,738,045 of JAWZSL010000003.1, read as the reverse complement.
TTAATGTAATGACAGAAAATTCCTGTCAAAATTGTAATAGAAAGCCTTTATTGTCATTACAGAACAAAATACACTCCTAATCAGTGCATGAAAGAGACACATATACAAAAATACACAGCAGAAACAACCACATAAACAAACAACCACATCACAATGCAACTTGCATTAGAATATTTGTATTATTGCACAAAAGACAAATCCAGACATTCAGTAAAGAGGCCTTGGCAGACAAAATATCTCTTTTTAATTAAAAGACAACCTAAAAACAACAATAGAACATATGTGACCTCTGGTGCATTAATGGATACATGGATATGAGCTGAGCTATTATCATATTAGCTGTTATCCTGTAGTTTATTACCTGAGAAACTGGGGTACGTGCATGAACCCAGCTGTGATATTAAAGTCTCAAAGTGGGATTATTACTTGTTGAAAGTGTAATGAAGTCTCAGGACAGTGAAATTAGGAAAACACTGCGCTGGTAAAGTAGTGAGAGACACTGGTGGGCCCCGATGCCCCCATGTTCGAAAAAACACAGCAACGATGCTCTCTTGAATGCCATTATGGTAGAAAAACATGATAAAATGCCCTCTAGGTGACTTCCAGTGGAAATCCTGCACTATTTCCCACAAAGTAGAAAATCTGATGAAGCACCTAGTGCCCTCAAGGGTGCTCTTTCAATGGAGAAAACATGCTAAAGTGCCCTCTAGGGTACCTATACTGTGGAGAAAGTGGCCTCTAAGGTGCCCGTTTCAATGGATAAAACATGATGCATGCTAACTACAATAATTAATTGACCTCTACATAACCTCTGAATGGGTAAAGTTAGTAGTTCCTTGTGTTTTTATTACAGAAGTCTGGTACTTGTTGTATATGTCAGATATTAAAACAATTTTAATCTAAACCAGGGTTTGGAAGTGATTCACTAAATGACTCACAACTGTCAGCACTCTGATTCTCCACCACATACAGCCGTGTGCCCTTTTTATTTTGTTTGCCCCTGTTACCTCAGACAGCTCAAGTCCACCACTGCTAACAGAGCCTGAGTCACATAATACTTTTGTTGCATTTATTTTAACTGCTTGAATTGGATCATTTACAGCAACTTGACTTTCAAATACTTTCCTAGCAGTCTCTATGGAGGTTTTATTACCCAACAACTTTATACCACTTCAGATAACTTGATAAAATCAATTTCCAAAGTCTATTTGAGCGGGTTTGTTGGTTACTACAGGCAAATAATCAGACTTCCTTTGGAGAGACGTCGGCCTCTCGGCTTGTGTCAGATCTCTCTGAATCCTCTCATCCACCGGCGGCCGTCACATTTACAAGGCAAATTCACTTTGTCTCTCCTCCTCTCGCCCACGTCGAGATCATAGACTGCACAGAGATCAGGATGCAAGATATCGAGTATCTTCTTTTCCTCTATCCATTCATCAATCTCTCTTCCTTCCAGGCATGGCACAGCGTGGGTGTTGCACCATCCTGTGTGGTTTCAGAGGTATCTGTTTAGATGCAGAAAAGTTCATGCAGATTGTTCTCTCATGCACATGATTTTCCTTATTCCTGGTTTGACTCATCACCTGCTGCTGTTAGTCTTATCGCTGTTCCAGCTGTGCTGAATGTAGCCATTCAGTCAGTGTATCAGATGAGATCTATAAGGTTCTAAATCAGGCACCGGGTGATAAAAGACACTCTGGAAGTTAGTAAACTATCTGAAATAATTATCAGACTTGGTTTATGATATATCAACATATCTTTTTTGTAAGTTGTGTCAGTCAATTTAGTGATCCTTTGAGTCTCTGAGTGAGGCCTAAAGTACATTTGTGTACTGTAGAAATAAAACCTTTTTCTGTTTTTATCCAGTTTCCTGCTTAAATTATTTGCATAAATCTCATTTGTATTGCTTTTTATAGTTTCCTTTGTTTTTCTTTTATTATGTTTCTGCCTGTTCATGTTTCATGTTGGATTGGATCTGTGTTTCTGTTTGTTTTTTAGCGAATAATTGGATCAATAATATGGATAATTGAAGTGTATATACAGTATATGCTCTCACATACCAATTCTGTCCATATTGCAGGCTGTACTGACCAATGTATTCATATTTATACTACTATGCTGGTGGCTACATATGTGATCTAAGTGTATTCATATCATACCTCCACCTGTTTAATGTCTTAGACTACTGCTGGCATTACTTGTACTTATGCACTTTATATGTTTACCTGTACTGTCTACTGTAACTGCTGCACATGTACACATGTATACTGTACACCCTAGTGTTTGCATGTGTACCTCTTACTGTTTATCCTATATATTTTACTGCTCTGTATGTATAATCCGCTGCACTTTTTTCTGCTTAGATGCTAACCTGTGTTTTGTTGTCTCAGTACTTGAAACATGTGCAATGGCAATTAAGTTAATGGACCAGTGTGTAAGATTTAGCGACATCAGGTGGTGAGTTTGCAGATTGTAAACACTCTTCCCTTCTAGGTGTGAAGGAGACCCTATAGTAGCTGTGAAACTTGTGTAAAATGCTAAGAGCTGGTTTGGTTTGCCCATTCTGGGCCATTGTAGGATCAATGCAATTCAATATGGCAGACTCCACAGAAGAGGACTCTCCCCAGCAGGTCATTCTAAAGCTAATGAAACAAGTCTCACTTTCAGGTGATTAAATGCTGCTGAAAACATACATATGAATATTATATTCAATTTCTGCCATATTCTGCCAATAAATCCCCTATATTACACACTGGACCTTTAATCTAATAAAATAAAATAAAATAAACTTCACTGTCCCACAATTTCATCTGTTGCAGCAGCTAAAGAGTCAAAATTACAGGTAGAAAAGAGTGATAAATAAAAATCCAAATGAAATACAAAGTTATCCACCTACACTATATCCACTTTCACTTGTACAGAAATATATGACCATGACAGGATAAAAATCTAAAAAAAAATTCAAATGTGAAACTGATAAATGTAAATTTGGAATCCAATCTAATCTAAAAGTATGTTATGTGCGGGTTATTTTATGACAGAATTAAACCAAACCAGGTAGATTTGTGACATTATTATAGTTCACTGGCACCACCTAGCTGTCTGTTTCCTTCAAGCCACGTCCGTAGTGCTTGTGCACATTTTCAGCAGGCAGGGCCCCAGTGGGAACTGAAACCCTGTCTTACATAATGAACCACACAAAAACTATATATAACAAGGCCGGCAAGCAGGTTTTAACAGGGTCCAAGCAGGCTGTGAAAATCACAAAATTTTACATCTTGCTGTTTTTGAGATAAAACAGCACCACCCTCAGGTGAATGAGTGTTATACGTGCTGGAACAACGAGAGTAATATGCACCCCAAATACTTAAGAATTTGAACACTTCACCTTATGTTTACATGACACGTGTTTATACACAAGACCATCAGGCCAGCACGGTTCTCTATGACAGCAATTGGGACTAATTAACTATTAATTCAGTTCTGCATACAATTTGTAAAGTACTGCATTGAAGTCAGTAAGAGTGAACTATTTGACAACGATGAAGTATTTTGCTGGTGATCACAACATTGCGGTGATACTGTAAAATAGCGAGTTATTATAGGTCCTCTTATGCCTTAAGGAGAGGGAGAAAGAGTTCAACAAGGAGTCCAAACAGGCTGAGGCCTAAATGAGCCATGTGCACATTCTCTCCTGATGCCCTCTCTTGCTGCACAATCACTTTTAGCAGAGAAAAAGAGAAGAAGAAAGAAAGAATAATATAACACAAACAATAGAGGGTCCGCAGCAAGCAACACTGCTTGGACCCTTAATTCAATGGCAGCTATGCTCTGACAAGTTACAAAATGTAGCCTACAATATACCAGGCAGGCATTTAAAGACATAAACTGTATTTCACATGACCAGATATTACAGGTTCAACCACAAGATATGCACCGAAGCACTACCTGCAAAATGTGTAAATGCGTCTTGGTAGGCTAATCAAGCTAATAATGTTTTCTATTTTATAGAGGCACATGAAGGCCACAACTGCAGCCTAGCTTAGTCTACAAATTCCTGTGGCATTATTAAAACAAATAAACTCTAAAGTGCAGATGGTTTCAAACGCAGAGAATTTTGCTGGAGAAATGAGATTCGTGTTATTTTTTGTTTGTTTGTTTGTTTGTTTTTTATTGCACCAACTCAGACAAAACATTTCACAGACGACTCAAAGTGCTGGAGATGAAGTGGTTCTGTGAACGCTAAACACTATCATTTTTTGGGAGGGCAATGTAATTTGTTACTTCTGGCAGAATGGAGACTGTGTTTGATATTAAGATTCTGTTCAGTTTTGATGGATGATAGGTGAACTATTAATTTAAAACAATTATGGCTGTGATTAAGAAAGCCAGAACCACCTATATTTCAAGAATTTATTGAGGATATTAATGTTATGGAGAAGCAGTCATGTCCTTTAAAGCTGCAGGTAAGTAGATTCCAGTCATATTAGGCCAAAATGATGCAGCACTCTAATGCCATAGCACCTGGGTATTTTATTTTGTAATTTAATCTGTGGGTGTAGACAATGGGCAAAATAATTTCCCTGTTAGCTGTCTAAAATGAATTAATGAAAAATGTTGAGTTTTGATTCTTTATATAGTTTGCTTGCGTTGATGCTGAAAAAGCCCTGTGTTGTAAATCAGAATCATAAATGATTTGTGAAATTCTCTCTCTCTCTCTCAAAAAAAAGAAAGAAATCTACAGGCTATAGTGTCAGATTATTGTATCCTCCTCCACATCCCAAAAATGCCCCCAGAGATAGCAAGACCTTTTTCGCAGCAGCTGTTTTGACACAAGATATTAGGGTAAACACCAGCGTTACGAATAATACTAATTAAGGTTTGTTCCAGTCAGGTCAGTCAGGGTGCTGGAAAAACTCTGCTACACTAAATGGAACAGGACCTTAATTAGCATCATTGGCAACACATTTGTTTACCCTATTTTTTCTTATCAATATCGCTGCAGTGTAAAAGATCAATTGAAAAGCATCAAAATAAGCCTCAGTACTTTATCCATCTTTTAAGACACAAAATAATGTTGCAAGTGACAGAAAATCTGAGTACCAAACTATATTTATTGTATACAGTAGTAAAAGACCACAAATAATGTACAAATCAGTAGAGAAACATAACATGACAAGACCTGGGCCCCGTTCTTCATACATGACAGTTTATCTCGTATGTTAACCAGCTTTGTCCAACTAACTCAATTCTTAAAATGCACATGAAAGCTGTCTTGATAACTGTGCTCTTATTTTGATGAAACCACAATAGCTACTTGTGATTGGTTTTTCTTTGACATGTCTCTGTGCAACACAATTTTGCCAAATGCTTGCTGTGGGAAGGATGAGAATCAGTTAGTCCTTATATAAAATGAGATAAAACTTTTTATATTCACCAAAGCCAGATTGGGCAACAGTGAATACTTCAAACAGCAGGTGGTAGTGTGGTGAAGCTTTTTTGAAACATTTATGTCAAATATTTATTTAGAAATAAAAATGTATTAATGTTGACTTATGTTTTTTTTTTTTTATTAGAATCATACAAAAATACAGCTGAAAAACATGATGTCGACTACAATATGGCTGAACGCTACATCAATGACAATGGGAACATCTTAAAAGATTAAGGGAGACTAGGAAGGCCAATTATGACTGCAGCCCATATTGCATCACCTAAATACCTCACAATGCAAGAAGTGAACCTGTATTGTCCAAATAACAGTGGTTCATGTGACTTAATGTGTGTGACTTGGGACAATATTGACTGATTGATGCCTTTAGAGAAAGGTGTAGTGTTATCTGAAAATAAATTAAAATTGTTAAACCACTGAAGAGGTTGTCACAATCCACCTTTCTCTGAATAAGCTTGCACTTGTGGAAGTTTTGACTGCATGGACTACTTTCTTCAACAGATACATTTTAATCCTGACTGAACTGAAAAACTGAAGCTCATGTCAGGCCCTCAACAATCGAATCGATCAACTCAAGCTATCTGTGTACGAAGAACGGGGCCCTGTGGGTACAGAACACTTATCTCCCAAACTCCATTGGTTGGCCTCCCTGCCCTGCCGATATGCAACAAACTGCATGCATCCTTCTCTGAAACTGTAAATAATTGAAGACACTCGTCACCACCTAGGATTTTCACCATTTGCAAACACTTCAGCCAGGGTTTTTGAATAAATGGTCTCCAACTTTTGCCTTATACACACAAAGAAACAGCTCTACAGTTGTAAAAGCAGTGAAAAGTGTCTTCAAAATGTTAACAAAAACATACTGACTTGGATATCCTTGCTCAAACTGGAAGCTGCTCCTCTTCAAATCTAGAATCAGTTGTCCCGTCAGCCTATGTTTGCAGGGACAACACAGAGATGAGACAGCTGACCCCAAAAAACAGCGATGAGGAACGACCTTCCAGTTACTCCCACCCACACAGCCCACCCTCTACTTTGACTCCCCCAAATGTAAAACCCACAAGCAGAGCTACTTGTAAGATATCGTAGGGACTGGCTTCTTTATCGGAAAATAGGGAAAGAAAACAAGAAGTTAGTATTCCGTGTCAAGAGACGATCCAAACACACCAAACCCCAACCAACTCCAACAAAGCATGAATTGAATTTCCCATCCCCTAAACAGGCATTTGTCTGGATGAGTGAATAATCGTCTGTGCTGGATACCCACAAAGAACCTTTCTCAATTAGTATAAGTCAAAGAGGAAGAAATGACATTAATGAAATACAAACTCCCTTAAAATGTGACAGTTTTGACCTTGCAGTTCACTTTTAGAGTAAGCCAAGAACATCAATATGGAACAGAAGTTCGGTGTTTGGAGTATTGGTCCAAGCCCCACAACATTTATCTAACATCCACTCTGATATTTCTGTACAGAAAAAAATAAATCAACAAGCCCCCCTGGATGTTAATTCTTAAAAGAAAAAAAAAAAAATCAAAAAATACAAAAAAACATTGCAGAACTCTTTAGCAAAAGCACCTAAAATGCAGAGAGAATTAAAATACCTGTTTGACAGAAGAGCAGGAGTCACCGTTCAGACAAGAAACACACAAGAAAGCGAAGTGAAATGGAAGGCGGGTGTGTATTAAGTTCAGAAAAGTGCTTCCACTTCAAAACATTTTCATGCCCACTGACTGTGACCCCTGGACAAAAAATCTTGCAGAGCCTCGCATTCGACCCCGATGGATGAAAACCGTGACAAACTACTGGATACTAAGCGTTCACTTGGAGAGTGAATGAGAAGCACTGACAAACCAGGAACAGCTGTGACGCGCTGTTGGTCCAATCACAGCCTGCGGTGCTGGGAAGGAAATGACGTCCTGATTGGCCAGCAGAGAGACTGTTGACACGCACAAAAGTTCAGTCCTGGCTGAGACAGTACATAAAAAGCTGAGGAGCCCCCCTCCCACACACCTGACGAAAAACCATGACAGACAGCTTTAAACTGAAGAAATAATAATAATAATATTAATAATAATAATAATAGGCTGAGAAAAGCGATGGGGAGGGGAGGGACAGTGAAGGTGGCTGAGGGCGTGGTCTGAGGGTGGCCGTCAATGAGGTGGAGGGGGCTTAGCAGCGCCCGCCTGTCTGCTGCTGGAAAACATCTATGGTGTCTTCATCTTCCATCTCCAGCTGAGAAGAGCAGAGCAAAAGAGGTCGCAGTTAGTGGAAATAAACAATAACGGAATATATAAAATGATTTAAGATTATTCAGTCACTGAATGCCTCAATTATGCAGTCAATTTTAAATAAACTGAATAATTCTCTCCTGCTTCTCTAATTCTCATCGTATAGAAAGACAATTTCAGTGAGGTTTAAAGAGAATATAATGGTGAATAGAGTATAATATCTTACCTGTGCAGGTGTATCCGTCTCATTGATAGGCTGGCCATCAAACCTGAACCTGATCTGCCTTATTGCGAGGCCCTGCAGATGCAACACAACAGATATTAAGATGAATCCATGTGTAAAGGACTCCTGGTGCAGAAATCACAAGGTGAAGTGTGCAACTGCTGATGGCGAGGCTGAATGAAGCATTACAGGAAATCCAAAATAATTGTATGGTGTTGGTGAGGAGGAAGTTTAAAAGCAGTCATTTGGGGCTTTCAGCTCACCTGTCGTTCACAGTACGCCTTCATTAGTTTGCTGAGGGGTGTGTGTCTTTTGATTTTGAACTGGACCACCGACCCATCTTGCCCTGCAACCTTGAGGTTGATGTGATCGTTCTCAGTCTTTACTCCCTCCTGCAGAGACAAACATTATCATGTAAATAAATAGGTTTACGGTAACAGATATACCACAAACATTGCAAAAAGGAGTACAGCTGCATAATATAGAACAAAAAAATTCATTTGCAGTTATTTGGACCATTTTTTTTGCATGACAATTTTAATCTTTAGTTAATGAGAAAAAAAAAGAAAAACATGATGTGACATTTGTTGGATCTGTATCAAACAAAACTGTTTTCTAACATTCAGAGAACCAGATTTTCATAACGCTGTTCTGTCATATTTTCCTTCATCTTCTGCAATTTGTATATTACACTCAACCATATTGTGATTTCAATAATGTTTCTATTAATTGTACCACCCTAATCTTTATCAAACAAGCATGTTTCTTGACATCTGGAGAACAGGGTTTGTAGGCCAAGGCATCTCTGCAGCACTACTGTACTTCATTATATTACTGTTAGGTCACATTTGTCATTTATCAAAAAAACTGCAGCTATTATGATTTGGATATCGCACTTGGTCATGCTATGGTATTGATAATATTTTTTGATCAACTGTGCAGCCCTCATCTGTACCAAACATATTTTCTAACACCTGAAGAAGAAAACATGTAGGCCAGTGCATCTCTGCAGCTCAGCTGTGCTTCACTTTAACGCCGTTTTGTCACGTTTCCTCAATCAAACACTTGCAGCTTATGAGATGTGGATGTTGCCCCGTCGTCATGTTGTAATTTCAGTAATATTTGGTTTACTTGTGCGGGCCTGCTCAGGAGATTAAACTGGACAAACACTACAAAAAAAAAAAAAAAAAAGAGCTGTTAACAGACTCGTATGTTAGCCAATAAAGTTGGCTAAAAGCTGCACGTATCGTGCAACTTTAAACAGAAATAGCACGAGAACGACCACAACGTGTGGTGAAAGAACATTTTAGACATGTATTAACCAAAACAAATTTAAAGGGTTAGGCAGAATAATTCAAGCAGGTTAGCCGGGCAGCCACAGATGCTAACGTTAGCATGGTTAGCTCCAGGCTAGCTGGTCGGCACGCTAACCTCTGTCAGACCGATGCTGAGTGTAGCTGCCGGCTAACGGTGCTAACATGTGTTTTTTTTTGTTGTAGTATGTGTGTCCAAACAAACGCCGACACGTTAAAAAAACAACGAGAATGTCACGGTTGCGTTATTTTTTTTATACGAGTGCGTCACTTCCATTAGCGCCCTTTTGTTGCTGCTGCAGTTGCGGCGTTTGCGGCGTTGCGGACATAACGTGGTCCCGTTTCGACAAAGAAAAAAAAAAAAATCCGCAAATGACAATCACGGTGTAATTGACCATTTTTCTGCTCACAATCTTCACAGACCCCTGGTTAGTGAGGCCGGAAGCCACTCGACACAGCTGTCTGCAGAGCGCTGTTTAAAGTGCGTGTAAACGTTTGCGCGGATGTGCGGGCGGCTCATTCATTTGCGAAACAAACACTGCGCCGATTCGGGAGAAACGTGCAAACCAGGCCATTTTAGACTGCACATCTGAGGAACGGTTTGGCGGGAGCTCCACTGAGCCATCACTGTAGATTTACACCTCTTTAAAGCCTTGAAATCTTACCTTTGGTTTTTCCTCTGACATCCTGGCTGTATTTAGTGTGCGGGTTCGCAGAAGAACCGATTAATTGCGCTTTATTTTGTTCTTTCTGCCGCCTTCTGTCCTCTCTTCTCCTCCGCTCACGGGTGCGCGCTTTGGACCGCTGTTATAAATAAACGATTGGTTATGACAGGACCACGTGACGACTAAACCGCGGGAGCGCGGACGCGGGAGCGCGCACCTATGCAAAATACTCGAGCACGCGAACTGAAGAAATGCTGTAAAATCCAAAATCCAGTGTTGGGGAGTAGGAAACTATATGCAAAAGTGATTTAACTACATTTTACAGTATAAATATTTAACAGTGATTCAGATAGTAAAAGGAAATGTTTTTTAATTTTCATTTTACTGAGACAGCTCGCCTGTGAAAAATATTTGACTTGTTTTTGAAGGACCAGTGTGTAGGATTTAGTGGCATCTAGCAGTGAGCTTGCAGATTGCAAAAACCTCGTGTCACGCTCCACTTTCTCAGTATGGCCACAAAAGTCCCACAAAACGTGAAGGCCACATCTAGAACCACTGTTTGGTTTGCCTCTTCCGGGCTACTGTACAAATGCAGCGGTGCAACAAGGTGATCTAAGTGGAAGAGGACCTATATCTGGACTTGGACACGGCTCAAAGCAAGATTTCTCTTAAATCTTAAAATCTAAAATTCAGTCTATTAGAATGTTTTTGCTTAATACATTTGATTAGTATATTTATCATTATATCACTGCCACAATTGCATCACATTATCAACCATTATATTATCTTTTCTACTCCCCACATTAACCTCTCCAGGATCACAAAACATGGATCACTGCATCTCACACATGCATTATCCACATATAATCTATCATTTAATCTAAATCGATTTCTACAGCTAGACTTTAACAGACAGAGAATCTTAAAAAGTCATGTGTCATTGTCTTGATTATGGCAGCTCTACAATTGTTCCATCAGCTTAAATTTTGGTTTATTTCTCATAAGTAAGTAAGTGAGTGAATAATCATATCAAGGCATTACTTTAAGAGATATTTCACAATATAGTAATATGTCATCAATACAATAAGTCAACAAATTTGCAGTCATACCACAGGTTCATGTCCTCTGATATTAATCACCAAAGTCAAATATTTTATAACATTCAGTAACATTGTTATTCATCTTCAATATCAGATTTAAGTTTTTCTAAGTATAAATCTTAATCAGAGTTTTTGAGATCAGTTATTCCACATACTGTATAGCACCTACAGTGGACAAAATAAAATGTTCTTTACCTCACACAGATGTCAGCATTCAGCCTCTAACAACCTTTGGTGAGGCTTTTTGACCATTTAAACTGCATTGTTGCACTTTTTAATACCTCAGGTACACAATATAAGACAAAGGTTTTAATAAAAGCACAATACAGGCAAAAACACAAACAATAGAGGTCCAGTGACACAGGGAATTATCTATCCAAGCTTTTATTAGGTTTTTGCGTCTTTACAGGATATACAGTTAAAAGCAGACTTCAATCTGACTATCTGACAATCAACACATTCAACCTAAGTTAATGATTTACTTTAGAAATCCAGAGTTCAAGGGTGAAAATTTTATTTTGACTTCATAGAATGAACATATTTTCGAAACCTATTAGTCAACAAAAAGACAATAAAAATGTCCTACAACAAGTACATTTCAGAATAGGAATAAGTCGATTCAAAACAGAGAAGAAATCACAACGTACAAAAATAGGTTAGAATTTCTATGTATATCTCTAAATCTCAGATGAAATCTGGAAATTTGCAGATGCAACAGATTTCTGAAGCAAATGAAAAGAACTGTTCAGTAACCAAACTGGATTCTTTCCATTCTATACAATTAAACGTAAGACCTGAGCTTATAAATAGTATAAGTACACTCATGCTATAGGAGCCACATATAGACTACTATATTCTTGAAGAACACTGCTGCTACATGCGTCTATTCTAGCTTTTTGTTACAGCCTCTTGGGTCATCACATTGAACATATCATACCTATTCATTGGCTGGATGAAGCCAGAGACTGCCTATACAAAACTACTGTCACTTTAGTTATAGTTTACATTAATTCTCAGGTCATGTCTACTTTCACAACCACAGGAGAATTTGTTGATGCCTGTCCGAGTTCAAAGGAAAATATCAGGGTCAGGGTGTGAATCTCAGTTCACAGATCCTCTCATGCGAATTTGGAGTATGGATTTTGACCGCTTAGACCTGCAGAAACATAAAACAATCAGTAAATTCAAAGCATTGATTGATCAAAAGAACAGATTTTGTTTGCATATATGTTGTGAGTTAGATGAGAGAACTGATGTCACTTTGATATCTGTCAGTTAAATATGATGCTACCACCAGAAGGAAATTAGCTTAGCTTAGCACAAAGACTTGAAACAAGGGGAAACTGCTAGCCTGTCTCCACCTACCAGCACATCTAAAGTTCATTAAAATAAAGCTCCAATATGTAAGAAACTGAAGCAATGCATATGTAATAATAACTCTGTATTCCCAACTGTGAATGGATTGTAACTTGCACATGAGAGCCTGTGGACTGATGTCTATGTAAAGGACTGAAAACAAATCTGTGAGATCTGTAATAAGAGTCCAACACAAAGTCCAAAGTCAAAACTAGCATTGCTGAAAAGCATGTGAAATATAATAATATTGTTGTTCCTTAAGCCAGCAAACTACTGTCTTAAGTGGATAACTTAAGCTAATTCATCCAGACTCTCTGAGCTGATCTGGCTGGTAGATTGGTTCGCTTTTCATTTGCAGGTTGCTTTGACTGGCTGGTGTTGCAGGCTGGCTAACATCGGATGGGCTGGGTCGCAGCTGGCTGACTAACCTTGGCTTGCTTGCTCACTAACATTATCACAAGCAAAATACTATATGAGTGAATATGTTAGTTGGCAAAATTATTTCACCAGCTAACGTGATCCATGATAGTAACTTTGTATTAAAACAAACTGATGAGGTGATTTGTAAACAGCAAGCTGGTTAGTACCAGGAACCAATGATCCAAATAAAATATAGGAACATCACAGATAAACTCTAAATATGATTGTAATTTTTCCAGCATTCATTTGTTCATTTCAGTGTTTAGTCATGTGTATGTCACATCACTGTTTTGGTCAATATCCAGACTGATGCTCGGCTTGGAGAGCGAGTGCAAGGATGCCGACTGCAGTTTGCTTAACGGTCACCACCGTCATTAATAACAAGGGTTTTTTAAAGTTCCATAGAGAACCTTTAACACATTGTATTACATGTATGTAACTCCAAAAACCAAAGTGTAAAAATGACATGTTCGAAAGTCACTGTGACGTTGCCAGGCAACCAGCTGAGACTCAATGAAGTTATCGCTCCTGTCCAAGAAATAGTCTATCACACACACAACTCCCAAATACACAGCATTATGTTTTCACACCTAGTTTTTTGTACAGATTAAACAAACAAGATGTAACGTCTTAGTTCATGAGCTTTAGAGTTGCTGGTATGTGGACTTTGTTACCTTCAGACACAGAGAGGGTAGCTGTTTCTTCCTGTTTAGCTAAACTGACACTTGATTCATATTTAGTGTACAACCATGAGAGGAGTATCATTTTTCTGTCAAACTAGTGTTTCTTTAAATTTGAAACCACTAAAAGAAAGATTAATATTATTTTGCCATTTCAATTACATCTCTCATCAAAAGTCCAGACTTTTTCTTTGAAAGGAACAGAAAAAACATATTTACTGTATGAAAAAGACAGAGAGGAATGATTATAAAGTGCGTTTGCAGAGAGAGCATACCATATTTCCTCCTGATTTCGTCATGTCTCTGCTTTCATCTCGGCCTTCCTGCAAGGACAAAACATTTTCTTCTCAGTCACACGTCACAACGATAATATTTTTCACTCTGTGAAACACTCCCAACGGTCACATGACCACAAACCAGTTTGGGCCGATAACTGTTTGACGTGTGCATTTTTTCCCCCTTCATCGGTGTTGCTTTTGTGCTGTGAAGGAAACTGATATGGAACATGACCAACAATGCAACAGGGGCAGCTGGTGCGTTGGGCGTCCTGTAGATAGGAGACCACGTGACAAACCTACACACTGAGAATATTAAGACACGACCTGAAATAGGTAATACACGTGGAATTTTAAAATGTATCCTAAGATGTGCATAGACCCAGATTTTTAACTTTTAATTTTAGTTATTCACCTGTTATATTAAAGTTTTTCTGACTGTATTTCTCCAAACAGATACATCTATTTGATTTGTACATTTGCATTGAAAGGGACTATTATAAACAAAAAATAAAATCACTGCTGAATTAGGAGGTCAACTACACTCCATTTGAACTAAACAAGTGACTGAGTGAACTAATTTGCATCAGTCAGTGTTGGACAAGGACTCACAGTCCACCTTTAGTGAGACAGTCATCACAGTTCACAGCCCACAGTAACAGTCTATAGTACCATGAGGAAAAGTTACACAAGTTTAAAAGGGCTGTGTACACGGAAACATTAATATGGGATGCTTCAGGGCAAAACAGCATTGATGAGGAAGTGTGAGTTCTGTATCCATAAGGGAGAAAGCTCTGTGGAGAGGAACCGTTCATGCGTCTATGGCCCTAGAACCTCAGTTCTTAGATTTATATTTGAACTTATGATGATGAACTGATCATTTCTGATGGTGTGTTTACATTCAAGTCATAAAAGGTGCAGAGCATAAAAAACTTTGCATACGCAGGTTCTAAGAAGCCCATCTGTGACTTATGCACCTGTGATCTATAAATCTTAAATTAACTTAAAACACCTGCCGTACAATCAGTGATTTCCCCTTATATGATGCAGCACAAATGAAGGTTTAGTGAGGAAAAGCCATCGACCAAAAGAGAAAAGCAAACTTTTTGGAAGTCGAGATTATGGCGATGGTAGAAGGGACTGAAGCCAGGCAAAACGTACTATTCTGTGGACTAAACATTTGGTTGACAAATAAATCCAAATATGTTGCTTGGGATTGCGTCGCAATTAATTCCTCACACCTTTAACTGATCATTTCCTATCATATTGTTTATAAAGCAGATGCAAATTTCACCACAGGCTTGAGTGCATATTTGTCTCAAACTGCAATAACCCTACATGACCAACAGGAAAATCATTTACATCAAGTCTAGACTTCGTTTAGAGATATCATCATTTCCGCATCGGAGTAAGGCTTATCAGGGCTGTTTCTTGCCATATGCAGACTATGCAGTTGACAGGACCCCCAAAGCCACCAGGGCCCCCCAAAACAGTGTAATGCAGTGATGATCTGCGTTAAGTAGCAGATCTGCCACTCAGTATCCTCACTGCTATTCAAAGTAAGACTGTCACTGTCCGGAGATCTGGGAGAAACTACTTAGTCACACGTAACGTCACCTTGTCACTCACATGATTGATTTGCTATTTATGCTTTATGTATGCTATTGTTATATTGTAAAACTGCACTGCTGCACTGTTGGCCAGTTTACAGGTGACCTGATAATCAGACTGAATTGTGATTTTGTTTCACTTTGTTATTCAATATTTTAATTGCAGGGAAAATGGAGACACTGGCAGTGATTCTGAGGTTCTGTAACAGTGTTAGTCCAGATTAAGACTCAAATCCATCTTGTGCATTTGAAGCTACTTGTGGAGATGGATACTGCCTCTTGAAACATATTTTTGCACAGGCGTACTATTGGTAAGTTATAGATAATACTGTAGATGAATCATATACATTCACAAAAGAACAAACCAGATCAGATTTAAAATTTGTTATATACATCAATAAACATTATTCTCACCTTTCTTCCTGCTTGGTTTTTATCTTGTTGGCCTGTCGCTGCATCTTGGCTTCGAACCGCTTGGATCTGACACACAAACACAAGACCAAGGTTAGGTTGTGGTCACATAGGTCATGGGAAAGTACACAGTGTGTGTGTGTTGGGTGCAGACACCTTAAGGTTGCCTCTCCAAAGCAGACAGAAAAGTACAGTATGTATTATTTTGACATGATTAGATATTTCCTCACAATACTGCATTCCCCCCCCAGCACCCACTGATTATGATTACATCATATCATGTTCTTATGATTAAAAAAAAAAAGTCTGGAGTGCAAAAAAGTTTCAACAGAAGAGTGCCTTGGACCTTTCTTGTTTTTATCACCTTGTTATGATTTAGCTGTGAGTCTTAAAGGACAAACATGTAGGAAGAGACACTTGTAATACTTATAGTACACTCAAATCAAATAAGATTTCAGCACAGAAACTTATATAATTTTTAATTTAAAGAGAGGGCAGAAGTTCCTATGTGCCCAGTTAAGAACCGGTACTCTTCCACTGGCAAATGACATAGGCAGATTTAAAGGTATCCCTGAGGAGCAACTTAAATGTGTTCTTTGTGATCTCGGTGTTGTTGGGGATGAATTTCAATTTCTGTTTCACTGCCCTGTACACAGTGACGTGAGGAACCATATGTTTGAAAAAACACTGCTGAAAAATCCTGATTTGTTTGGGCTGTATGAAGGTGATATGTTGTGTTGTCTCTTTAATGAGGAGACATTTATCTTAGCAAGATTTATAGAAAATGCATGACAATTAAGACAGAACACACTGTATCAAACATAATTATACGTTTCTGTCATGGAAAATTAATGTTTTGAGATTTTCCCTTTTCTGGACTGGAATTGTTGTTATTGATTTATCATGTGGCCATCCTGGCTTTTGTTTTTGCTTAGTGTCTTGTAAGCCCATACAGGCTGGGCACAGTATGGTGCAGGAGACTTCTTGAATAAATAAAAATCAATAAATCAATCAATATAATAACAATCTGAGGCTATCAGTCACCAAAAAGCACTTTTAGTGGACATACTTTGATGGGTGCATTTGTGAATAACAGCTATTTTACACTGCATACAGCACCTCTGATACAGCCCGTCAAGCTGCACGTCATTTTACACCGACTCCGTTCAGAACCCACAAAATCGATTCTGTTTGTGTGCCCACAAACGACTGTACAACAAGCACAAGAAAGCCAGTTCTATAGGTGATAGAGCTCTTTATGTTTCTCCACAATCAGTCTTTCCTCATCCACATTTCAACTGAATTAACTATGGGATGACAACAAACGGGATGTGCTGTGAGTAGGTGAGTGCACTTGGTTGCGAGGGCGTTTATGGGTGGTCTTGGCCGAAAAAAAGGTGAATGATATCACGACTGAGAGTACAACAGTTATATTTTTTCAAATTCAGCCAGTACCTCCACAAAATAAGAGAGGAAAGGTACATATTCATGCTTAAGTAAAAATACATTAAGCACACATATGATTAAAAAAAGAAGTCAGATAATGTGCAGGATATCATTTTAAAGCAATTTTACATGTATTTAAACACAATTTTGTGTGCTGCAGCAAGCTTGCCACACAACAAAAACAGAACTCTATTCTATTTTGCTGCATGCTGCAAGTCTGCTGCAGCCACAACATGCTGCATTCACACCTGGTGTAAATACATGTAGTCCGCTACCTTTCTAATTAACGTATTTTGGCTGTTGCAGATGCTGCTCAGCAGACATACAGCAGACATGCTGCATGTGGTGTAAAATGGCAGTAAGGATAACGTTGCAGCCATTGCAGCTGTCTCTAAAACTGTCTCTAAATATGTTAAAATAGGGTTCGGGTTTAAAAATTCTGGAATTATCCTTTAAATCATCTGTGACACAATAAATGTGTACCTGAACCATTTCTAACCTAACATATAATCACAGAGGCATTTTTTACTCATACCTGAACGTAACTCTCTCTAACATAAAGCCTAAACTTTTTCTGTAGAAAAGTAAACTTGGAAGAAACTGAACCCTGGATCACTGACAAGCCACAGAAATTATCATCAAACAAACTTCTTTCTGACTACAAACCACCCTGCAGGCACCACCGTCCACACTTCACTGACTAAAGAAGGTGTGTGCTGATTAGGTGGTTTTCATCATATTTGTTCTTGTAACTTCACAAACCACCAACAGCACCCTGCTGTATGCATGTGTCATGTCCTGCACAAGCATATCTCAGAGGGTAAGACAGATATCTATAGAAACATAAATGATAGGGGTGGAGTGGGACAGACGGGATCAATGTGCAAAAACCAGGAAGCAGATTAATAACCACAAAACCTGAACTACACCAAAGTAGTTAAAACATTTTATGCAAAGACATTTCTGCTTCTTAATTAAATATTCTTAAATTCACATTCAAATACACTTTCAAGAAAAGTCAGCATTAAAAAACAGTTATTACATTGTTGGTGTAAGCATGTGTATTATTATTTAGCTCATGCCTCAGGTCTCAATGATAAGAGGCTATAAAATAGCAGACAGATACAAGAACATTTAAGTAATGTCTGTGCTTTTTCCTATATTTAAATTTCATTATATAAGTACTCAGAAACAGCAGCACTGGTTGTGGTTTGTGTATCTGAGAAAGAGGAGATTCATCTAAAGATAACAGCTAAGTTCATTGTTTGACAGAGTCTGAATTTCACCCAAATGAACCAAAAGTGAAGCCTCAGCATCGCCTTGAGGACGTGTTTTGTCAGTTACTATTCAGTTATAGAGTGATAGGGTCAATCGCAGGTCAGTGCACACTTACCCAAAGTTCTCACACTTGCAGCAGCAGAACAGGCAGACCAGGAAGGCGATGATGATAACTCCACCAATCACAGCAAGGTGATTATCAACGTCTGGAAGTTCACTGCGGGCACGCACAGAGAAACACAACAGGGAAGTTATGCAGGAATCCACAGTTAGATCTATTTCAAGATAGAAATATATATATGTGTGTATGTTTCTACCTCTTTCATGCTCGGCACTCTTAACCACTTGTATCATTGCTTGAATATTATTTTTATGATGTGAGAAATAAAGGTCAGTCCAGTGTTTATGTTTAGGGGTGCAGGTACATGTCCAGGATTCAGCGTTTAAAGAAGTCAAATTTACTGACATGTATTAATGATCTTGGAAAGTCTGCACATTTTCTTTATTGCCTTGGTTGTTCCTTCATAACTCATCACTGTACAAAGTATGAAAGTCTAAATTGGTCCTCTCCCATCATAAAAAGACAGCAACATTTGCTGCAGTTTATTTTAAAATGTAGACATTTCAATTCCCTTCACTATTTAAAACAGTTTGTGGTACCATTTTCCTCTAATCATCAATTTATAATATATAATTATCATCATATTTCTGTTTTTGTTAAATCTTTTGGCTTTATACTGTATTACTATTGTTGAGGAACCTCTTGAAAATAAGATGGTACATATCAGGGGGTTGTTCCTAATAAAAAAAAAAATTAATGAAATTAAATAAAGTAAGTTTTCCATGTGTGAGTGTGTGTTTGCTCTCTTACTCCAGCAGAGGCCCCAGCGTGCATCATTCAGCGGGCAGAGTGCATGCGGTGGCAGGATGGTCTTCACCGGATATGTGACACACGACTTCGTGGTGATGCACCAGAGGCACTGTGAGAACACCAGAACACATGGCGACCTCTTTATTATGTGAACAAACAATGACTACTGTGAAATTCAGGACACAGTGTCGAATACACACACACAACAAAAAGAAAAAAATGCAGGAGAAGGAGGAGGAGGAGGAGGAGGGTGGGGATGAAACAGATCAGTTACTCCTCAAACCAGTCTAACAGGTGTGCAGGTGAAGGAGGAGCCACTGCTGGATGTGGTTTCTCCACCTAGGACATTTCCTTTTCCACCACACACACACACACAAAACACACTATCAGAATGAATATGACACAAAATGTTCTTTTAGGACTTACCGTCACATTTTTCAGACATTCCTCACAGCTCGTCCCATTCTTCGACTCACAAGCTGCGGGGAAAAAGTCAGTTAGTTTAGTTTAAATACCCAAAATAATCCATACATGGGAGTAAACTCAGTCAAAATGATGTCTTTCAGAAGCACAGATATTTCCAAGCACAAGTGACTGTAATAGTGGATGGATTAGCAGGAAACAGTATGAGCTGCAGATTAAATGAGGCCTGTAGGTTTGTTCTCACTGTGGTGGTTTTTGTAACTAGTGCTAATCCTCCTGGGACATTTTCCATGGAGACCCAGCAGCACAGTAAACACACAGACTGCACACCAGTCATATTATTATCAGCAGACTACACAGGACAGCAGCTGGGCTTGTGAATCTGTAAAGTCGAGGTGTAAACAAACAAGGTCTCATTCTTTGTTTGTAGCCACTCTGAAACAATTCAGGACCGGTGGGGTGTGGGGGCTGAGAGTTGAAAAGAGAGTCATTGTTGCTGCTGAGAGGAAAGATATGAAACCAAAAGAGGCACAATCATATCAAAAATCACTGTTTATTTTGCTTTACCTAAGATTTTCTGAATCATTTTATGATAAAAACAGAAAATACAAACATTAGAAGCTCAATTCGAGAACAACAAAACTCAAACTAGGGTTTAGTTTGCTAAATGTCCCGTTTTATTCCCATTTTTGTAAAAGTAAAACTGTAGAGAACTAAAACAACTTTTATTTTGAAAAGTCTCAATAAATAAATCAGGTGAGAATTTTGAATCTTTTACAGTTAATCTAAAAAGAAAACTTAATGACGCAGCTAAAGGTAATTAAATGAAAGGGAGAAGTTCTCGTTGAGCAGCCATTAATTCCTCAGTAACCACAGAGCTCCACTCCTACCTTGGCCAGGTGAGGACGACTGGGCGAAAACTGTCGCCAAACCGAAGACGAGCAGCAGAGGGGTGAGAAAAATCCGCGAATCCATCATCAAAACCACTCAGACGCAGATTATTCCAGTTGTTCAACTTATTTCTCAGATTTTTCGTCTAAAAATGTCACTGCACAAGGAGGAAATGTTTTGCCGTTCCGGTCGACAGCTGAAACTCGATGAAGTTGCTGAGAAGGAGCCAAACGTTGCTTCTTCCTGACGCACGCTCATTACGCACCAAGACAAAGGAGAAGAAGGCGTGTGTCTGCGTCTGAATGCATTTTTTGTTGGCAGTGGTGCAAAAGCAAATACTTTACTTAGGTTAATATAAAGTTAAAAATAGTCAATTGCGAGTATAAGTCCTGTATTCACTTTGTAGCCTACAGAAGTACCAGCAACAAAAAAGTAAAATCATTCACTGTGCAGAAAATGTAATCCTTTACATGATGACATCAATTGTTTATTGATTATTGTCACTGATGCATCGATTATAAAGCTCATTTTACTTTTATTTTATTACTGAATATTCAGTTAGGTCGTGGGTTCGCGAGGTAAATCTGTGAGTGTTGCTGGATGATTAATATTTTTTCATTTCTTGGACTTTAATCTTTGTTGTTTGTTTTGTTAAGTATTGGATAATCTAAGCCTCAAACAGTAATAGAAAAAGGGAAGAATAATATTCTTCAGAGGAAGTGCTAAGAACAAGGGGTGGGCGATGCCACATAATTTGGTTTTGATTAGATACCAAGTGATACCAGGACCAGGAGCATCGATACCAATACCAATATCACTACCTTTTATTCTTAAAAGAAGCTTTATGTAAAATCATGGAAGGGAGTAAAATATGTCATAATTCACTACTATTCACTCCTGAATATACTAACATCAAATAAATAGCCATTTCGTTTTACTATTCCCTGTTATTAACTTAATTACATGCATGTTTACACATAATGTAGTTTTTAAATAAATAAATAAATGTTCATTATGATGTGGAAATGATCACTGCACACATGCACACAAAAGCAGCAGAGATGCAAATATTTCAGCACTAAGAAGTCCCCAGGATGTCATCCAACATGTGATGGATCCATTTATTTTTTTTAATATCGATCTTATTGACGTTAGTATCATACTTAAATCAAGACTTCATATCAGTAGTATTGATACTTTGGAGATCAAACTCACAGACATCTTTGTGACAAGGGGCCTCAATCAGATACTGTTATTTTCCGATAAAGCAAAAACAAGCACAGGATGTGTATTTTATTAGCTCATCATTATTTTTAGTGACATATTAAAAGATAATTTCACATTCTAGGAAGTACTCGCTTTCTGGTGGTGTTGAGTTATGAAGACTGAAAGCTCCCACTCTCACGTTTGTCCGTTAAATATGAAGCTACAGCCAGCAGCCGTTTTCGCTTAACTTAACAAAGACTGGACACAAGGGGATAAACTGCGAGTCTGGCTCTGACAAAGTCCACCTACCAGCAGCCATGAATTTAGACGTTATTGCTTTGTTTAATCTGTGCAAAGAACAAAGTGTGAAGGTTGAGTTATGTGCCTGACTAATTCTTGGACAGGAACATGGAGTCTCTGCTGGCTGCAACAAGTTTAAAAACAACAATTAACTAAACTAAGCTAACCGGCTGCTGGCCGTGATCCTTAAGGAGCAATGTGCAAGATCATCAGTCAGAATATCACCAGAGTAAAAGCTAACTGCTGCTCACTATACTATTTCCTGTAACTATCTTTGTCTTTAGCTACTAGCTGCCATTAGCTCAGTTAGCCGTGCAGCTGGTGGCCCTGTTAGCTGACTCGAGTCTGGCCAGACCTGCAGCATTGGGCGAGTGTTTGTGTTTACAATAAACAATAAAAATAATGATAAAAATTATAGTAGTTCATTTTTGAACGATTTAAATTTCATGTTGACAATATCTCACACATTATACCTTTACCCTCGAAATGTAATGGAGTATAAGTATAAAGTAGCAGAAATATGGAGTACAAGTACCTCAAAAATGTACTTAAGTAGCTAAAGTGCTAATAAATGTCCTTACTTATTTTCCACCACTGTTTGTAGGCCTTTGTGTGTCAAAATAAATTCACAAAATCAACATAAAGTAGAGGACAATAATTTATTAAAGCATAATTTTGTAAAGCCAGTTACAAATAAAAAAAAGAACAACACACATATCTCTCTCTTTCTCTTTTTTTTTTTAACAAGCACAATATGTTTTACTATGTAATGATGATAATAAGCATAACATAAGATAAGAATGGGCCCCACTCTGGCCGCCTGCGGCTGATAACAGGACCCTTTGTGATGAAGTTGCCCTTGGAAACAGATCTGCGATCAGATACCGCAAAAATCTAAATTCAGTTTGTTGTTTCTCTTTTAGCAAACACACTGATCACATTTCAGCAACTGTGGGGCAACTTCTTCCTACTCAGTGTAATATCAGTGACAGACAGAACCATAGATATAGAATAATTAGAACAGACAGCAGGTTCCTCAGTAATTATGGCTTATGGGTCTCTGGTTCTATTCTTGTTTTAGCCAAAACTAAAATAACCAAAAGTTCAAAGTGGAACCTGTGAGCGAGTTCTGGTTATTCTAGGTCTATAGGCAGGATCCCAGTGGGCTGTGTGTATGCAGACAGGGCCGAAGCCACCATTAAAGAGACTCAAGAGGTCATGTCCTCCACAATGTTTCTGTCCCTTATTATTTTGTAAATAAACATGCTTGTTAACAACCTGTAATCTCATCCAAACTCCCATCTTTGTCGCTGTGCTGTGAAAAATGGGGTCTCATCCAGGAACAAGCTGGTCCAGTATTTAACTAAATATGAATTTAAATTTGAATACTTGTGGGCCAAATAAATTAATTAGTTGCCATTTCCTCCAAAAAATGTCATTCCTGATAATATGGAGGAGGCTTTGAAGCAGTATTTGGACCATGTTGGACCATGTTAAAATAAAATTTATAGATGTCTTACATTCAACATTTGGACATCTAGAAATTTCAACTTTATTCTCAAAGCTTTTTGACTTAATTCACAACATTTTGACTTTATTCTCCACATTCTGATTTTGCTTTATTCTCAACATTTTTGACTTAATTCCTCATATTTCGACTTTACTTTATTCTCAACATTTTGACTTTATTTGTTGACATTTTGACTTTATTCTCAGCATTTTGACTTTATTCTTATACTCTAATGCAAAATTTAAAAAATATTCCTTTCTTATATCTGGCACTTATACCGAAAGTTTAACTTTATTCTGAACATTTTGACTTAATTCTCAAAATGCACAATAAAATCTTCTTCCTCCCTTCCCTCCAGTCCTCCATAATAATTTGGACTCATGACCTCAGTATATCTAAAATCCTGGCTTCAGCCCTGTATGTGGCACTCCAGATAGACAACAGACAATTTAACCTTAAGAAGTTCAACTTCACTTAAAGCAAACCAAAACAAATATTAAAACAAAAACTAGTTTAGAAACTTAAGCTAATCCCAATTAATTAGACCGTGTTTTGAGATACAACAGTTTTTTCCCTGGATATCTGATGTGTTGCAACACTCTGTTTATTAAGTGTTTTTGTCCTCTAGAGACATTATACATGAGGGAAGCTGCCATCTACCTGCAGTGCCACAGAATCGGGTGATATTGACAGAACAGTGACTTCACTTTCAGTCCATAAAACACACACACATACACGCACAAAGCAGTGATGACTGTCAGCATTCCCAGTGCACAATTAAACCATCTCTGAGCCCATTATCCTCACAGTGTCCCATCTGCTCCTCTTACACTGAAAAATCCCATTATATATTTTTTAATACAATATCCTCCCAAACACACCTTGCAATACATACAGTTCAATGAGAAATAAATAACCCACAGCCCCCCTTTACATCCCATGCTTTTCCCTTTAACTCACGATCACAACATCATTCTTTGCAAAGGTTAGTCATGTAAATACATCTTATGTCCAAAGAATACACTCAGTAAAATCACTTCTCCTTTTTTTCTCACTACTCATTTCCCTTTTCTTTTCCAACTGTGTTCATATTACACCATAAATACGCTCACACACACACATACACACAGCAGCATTCCAGACACAGCACTTGAGGGTGGTTAAGATAGCGGGGGGGGGGGGGGGGTATACAGTAATAATAGTAGTATCAGTAATAAAAGTCACACACTCATAAACAGGTTGGAAACACAGACAAACCGGAGCTCATTATTGTTCAAGTCACTGATCTTAGTAAAGAAAAGAAGTGAGAGTAGCATGAACAGACAGGGATATACAGTATTTTATGGCTCCAAATAACGCTGCAGTGATTCCCACAGATAACAACAATGATAAATTCATCAAAACACTGTGAAAACGTGACCACCATGGCAGCCAGTCTCATTATGGTCTGTGTTTTTATTATTAAGGGGACAGTTCGGATGTTTTGAAGTGGGGTTGTATGAGCTACTTATTCATAGTCACTGTATCACCTACAGTAGATGGAGGTCAGGATGCCCCCAAGTTTGGAGAAGCAGCAATAGTACCGGTGTAGGAAGCTTAAAAAAACAATATTAGTTTAAGTGCACGCTATATTTACAACACGCCATTTTTACCTTTACCATCAAACAACCTTTTCTACCAGGAAACAATCGTTAGGTAAGCCAAATATCACTTTCCACCAGACTCCATTGGCAAAAGCAACGATTTTACCTCACAGAATACTTGATGGTCTACCTTTGCCTTGATCGATTATTGAGTTTGTGTTACTGTGTGACGTCTGTGTTTTAAATGTTTACTTCAAATTCACCAAAGTCACACAATAACTCAACTAACTGAACAAACTAGGGCAGCAGTAGACCGCAACTCCTGTGTTCTGCGAGAGATTAAAAGTTCTGGTTTTGCCCAGTCAGTCTGGTTGTTTTGGAGAGAGTGATTTTTGTTTTTATATAACAGTGATTTCCAGTCAGAAAAGGCTGTTTGACAGCAAGGAAAAGTGGTGAAAATATTCTAAATCAGGCATACACTTGAACTGATACTGATTCTTTTAGGCAGCCTTTTTTTTTGAAAAGGCAAAAATGTGTTTCAATGCTGACCTTGTACAAAGTAGGCACCATCTACAAAGTTAAAGATGGGGGTGACAACACCTCCCAAAATCCTGAGGCAAAACAGGAAATAAAAACCTATTGTAATATTGTGAGTATATAATTTTACTGGTTCTTGAAAGCACCACAAATAAAGTCTTAACATATGCTCTATCATTCATAATACTGAATTTACATGATGAGGTGTAGTTGGTATTTTGTTGCTCTTTTGTGTTACTGGCCACCACTTTCGACCTCTGTGCTGCTGGCTGAAGCCTCCCTTTTAAGGAAGGTGTGGGTAACTCATGTATGGGGAAGTGTAAGTGAGAGAAGTACAGCACAAAACCACAAAAAAGTGCATTATGATACAGTTAGGGTTATTAAGTGACTCTAGTCAGTTGTAAAGTGTGTAGATACGCTCAGATTGTAGCATAATAAAAACTGAGAGACTGTACCACAGAAAAGTCTGTAAAAAGCTAGCTAATTAGCATCTACAAGGCAGGCTAAAGTCAATTAAAATAGCCTAAAACCAGAGACATTAGTTTGGAGCCATGGATCTGGAAAGGCAACATGCTATAATGTTAATCACTGAATCAGGTTTCAGAGGTAGAATGGCGCACACATGCTGAACTGTGTAGCCTGTGTAAGTGGATGATTGATCACAGGCATTGGAAACGCTGCAACTGTAGGATAGATAACTGCTGAAGCAGCCCAAACATAGGTGGAGCATGTAGAGTCTCCTCACCACAAGATGTTATCTAACATTACATACATTTTATGACCCATGTCCACATCAGTTCATTGATTAGCTTCCGTGCTGGTGCTCTTCTCTGCTTCTCTAAACTGGGAGCATGCTGACCACCATCTACTGTAGGTAATAAGCTGACTATGGACGAGTACTTCTTATAACCCCACTTCCCCAAATCCAAAACTATCCCTTTAATTCTTCTTTCTCTGTGAGTCACATTAATGGCACAGCCAGTGAATGACGTACAGTATTGGCATCATATTCAGACATACAGTGGTCATTATTAACACCATTCACTTGCATGTATTTTACACGAGAGGTGTCACATTGCATTTAGTATGGCAACTATATACTGTACAGTGCAGTGGCCACCGAAAATTCTCTTATAATGTGTGATATACAGTACAAAACAATACATGTTGGTTCAGTTTATGTGTATGTGAATATACAGTAGATATATGCAGTGTGTGTTATATGCAGACACAGATAGGGAAATGTTTTCATACTATTCTGGTTGATAATGTTCTCCTTGTAGAGAGGCCATGCACAGACTCCAGAGAGCCTCCCAAAGCAAAACCTCCGCCTTTTCTTCTCAAGAATATCTATTTGATATTGTACAGAAATATTTAAAGCCACTTCCTTTGGCTGTGTTTTCTTCTTGTGGCCACACGGTGGCACTGACGAGTGAGCAAGTGAACATTGTCGGCAGGGAGCTTATTTTTCCCCCCTTTTAGTAGCCCTGAAGAAGAATCATCAAATCGAGTCCTTTTTCTCAGTCACGAACAGATGTAATAACAGCTGATGTTACAGATAAACGACAGAGAGAGAACAACAGAGAGAAAAGCAAGCAAGAACAAGATTTCAGCGTCATAACTTAATACCAAACAAGGAGTGAGGACACATGAAGAGAAAGAGAGAGACTCTGAAACTGGAGGAGTGAGAAAGAAAGAGATTTAACTGAGAAAGTGTGGCTTTCTTCTGTCTGGCAGTGCACTGGGGGGGACTGGGAGGGTGTCTGTCCCTCGCC
The DNA here is from genome assembly GCA_034769285.1 of Lutjanus argentimaculatus. Taxonomy (NCBI): domain Eukaryota; kingdom Metazoa; phylum Chordata; class Actinopteri; order Lutjaniformes; family Lutjanidae; genus Lutjanus; species Lutjanus argentimaculatus. The sequence goes on along the minus strand of JAWZSL010000003.1, from coordinate 21,710,487 downwards.
TGGGACAGACTGGGACTGGGCGGCTAATTTGTGCTTGTTATTACTTTAGTTTTGTCCGGAAAGGAGAGCGGAGAGGAGTTTTGGAGTGTGCTTGAACATCTACATGCAGGACTACATCTGGGGGGTTATGTATTTGAAAGGACCGTCCCAAAATACTGGTTGTTTTTCTTTGTCATGCTCTAAATAGATCCCTTATCCCCCTTATTATCCCAAGTGAAACCGAGGCCAGTAGAGTGTGCGTTTGGCTCCTGTCTCCACTTCTATCTCGCTGTTTCCCGCTCATCCACCACCACCTTTGATTCAACCTTGAGGATTTGCTGTTTGGTGCGACTGCCTCCATCAAAACCGACCGACCAATGCAGGGGGAGCTGAGGCATCTGTTGCCACCGGATGAACCGAGGGGCTCTGACTGGATGGTGGCGATCACCTGACCCAGGAACTGGCGACGCTGGTCACTGACATGATGCTGCAGCGTTTCTTCACCATCATGTTGATGTAGGCCCTCATGATCTTGGTGATCTCCCCAACCTAAAGAGACATAAAAGAAACAGTGAGTTAATATGTGTCCTGATCTGGCTGTGCATACGACTGACCTTTTATCATATAATAATTTATCTGCTTGTTTTGTGATTTATTGTCTTTTAAATGTTATTTCAAATGATTTTTAAGTCTTTTTCTATGCCCTGCAAAGTACTTAGGACTGCCTTTTGTCTCAATGGTGCTATATAATTAAATTTACTTTGCCTTGCATTTGTGTGTAATTAAGTTATAATTTGAATGGTCAAAAGCAAAGCAGCAGAGACAAATATCCTGACTTTAAGGGCTGTGTTATACAAGGAAAGAAGCAGTTCGAATGATGCATTTTCCAACTAAACATATGACATGTGTTTATAGCTGAATGTCACATTAACAGTTTCATAAAGTTACAGATATTGTCAGACACAGTGTCCCCTAAACCGACTTGTCAAAGATGTGAGGGTTTCTGAAGCTACTTGACCATCAGACAAGCACTTCTGAAGAAGCATTCTGGTTTTAAGCCGCATCTCCACTGCTGGGTTTGGCTCAATTTCACGCGTCTCTTGTTCGACTTGGCCACTTTGTTTTGGTTTTCCATTATGGATAGTACCGTTGTACTTATTTTTGTCATCACCTCAGTTGAGCTTCAAAGCGAGGTGAGCCAATACTAAAAGGTGAAAGGAAAACACGGCATATGACTGATTGGTCACCTGACATGGGAACCTCGTGCACAAACCAGGGATTTTTTAAATAGTGAAGTTACCATCAACAGCAACCACTTTTTTTAATTCACTCAATATGTATTGAGAACACAATCCCTTAAAGTATAACTTCGGTATTTTTCAACCTGGGCCCTATTTCCCCATGTGTATGTGTGTGTATGATTGATAGTACAACTCGTTTTAAAACTGGTTCAGTATTGAGGGAGGCGGATGCAGCCGGCAGCCGTGAAACGAGTTATAACGGTAGATATGAGGGCAAATACGTCCCGTAAAAGTTTGTGCCTTAAAAGTGCTTTTTTTCGCCACAGTCCGGCTCAGATCGCCAGTGTAATCTCTGTCAACAGCATGCTTCACTGACTGCTTGCTGTGTGTGACGACATCTCATGGGATCTTTGTTTGTTGCCGGAAGAAAACAGAGGAGTCATGCTGAGAGCCGGTCAAAGCGGAGTTAGCTGTCCCAGAGTTCAGTTGAAAGTTTTACTGCAACTATTGAAAACAATGGTTCGTATTTGTGCTTAGCCGAATTGCAAGAACAGGACGTGCGCAACATCCCGTACAGCTTTCATAGGCTGCCTTTGTGACGGCGAGATGCTGAAGTTGTGGCTTCATTGTGGTTGTGTCGCCGGACTGTGGTGAAAAAAAGCACTTTTAATGCACAAACTTTTACAGGACGTATTTGCCCTCATATCTACCGTTATAGCTTGTTTCATGGCTGCTGGCTGCATCCGCCTCCCTTAATACTGAACCAATTTTAAAACGAGTTGTACCTATCAATCATACACACACATACTCATACCCATGGGAAATAGGGCCCAGGTTGAAAAATACCGAAGTTATCCTTTAATATCCTCTGTTATATGAGAAGTGTAGCTCCTATTTGTGTGCTTAGTGAGCGAGGGAGAGAGAAAGAAGGCAACAGAGTGATGTGAATGCAGAGGAGCCGAAGAAACTGTGAGCAGCGAAGTTGTCAATCCGTCAGTAAATACACAGCGTAGGTTACAGTTTGTCAGTGAGTAGGGGCTGAAGCTTCACTGGTTTGTGTTGTTTCCCAACTGCAGGTAGCATCACTATGACAATCATTTCCACCTACATTATGGGAGCACGATCTGCAATGGCCATGTAGTGGAAATACAGCTTTGGACAGCAGTATGAGTCACGCTCCAAAATTCTTGCATCCTACACTTCCCATAGCGCACCTCAATAGCATCTTTTAAGCTGGTTTATAAAGCTCCCATCAGAGCCCTTTATTAGGTAAAATCAGTGGAGTGCCCCTTTTAAAAAAGATTAAACAATATACAGCAAAAAACTGAAACACTGTACAGACCATTGATAAAACAAGGAAAATTATCTGTAGTTGCAGTCCTCAAGGCAATGAAGAAAATAAATTAAACAACAAAAAAGAAATAAAACGTGTACAATGGATAATGAGCTCTTACCAGTGGTGTTTCAAAGAACATCTCCCTCTCGTCCACGATGATCTTGTAGGTGCAGAGCTGTGACGCTCCAAAGAAGGTGATGTGTTCGTACTGGAAGGTCTCCAGTGGCTTCGGTTCACCTCGTTTATACACCGACACGTTGTCAGCGCTCACACCCAGCCACAGATCATGAGGGAAACCACCTTCTTTACACTACAGACAGGAGAGCAGGGAAGAGGAGAGGTTACTTGTCAGATATTTGTACAAATCTCAGAAATCCTTCATTTCCTGTATAATTCTCTCACCTCCACATCAAACAAAGTGGAACCATATCCAGGCCACTCCTTGATGATGCTCATATATTTCAGCATGGCCTGATGTTGAGGCATGCCCTGCAGCCGGGTCCATTTCTCCAGAACGCTGGTCCGTGTGGCCGAAGTCTCCTCCTTCACCCACATCTCCAGCATCTGCTCCTCCTCCACCTGCAGCAACAAAGCCCGGCCAATCAAATGAGCAATACTCTGTCAAACTATCAATCAGGCAGTCAGTCAATCAGACAGCAAGCCAGATTGTTGGAAGGTCCATCTGTCATTTAGTAAACTGGACCAATTTGAGAAAGCCGAGTGCAGAGAGAGCAGCTGTCACACTGTGTCACCACACGGAAATGATCTGAAACTGCTGCTGGAGAAAGACACCTGCTGGACTGGGGATCACAGAACAGCTATGACAAATTCAGAACAAATACTTCATTATGGACTACATATTTTAAGACTGACCAGTTAGCTTCCACAAAGCCAGTACTTGTACAGTATTTGAATTCACATCTGCAAGTGGTCTTTTAAAGTAACGAGATCTGATCATTCTGATGTCAGTCAGCCACTAGGTGAAAAGTTGACCCCCTGACATACATACATACAGAAAAGTAAAAGGAATATAGAAATAAATAACTGTGGGGAAATAAATATGAAGAAAAGGGCAAATAAATAAATAAAAGTTGTTTAAAAAAGAAAATAGCAACAAAGAAAATCTTGAATTTAGCAAGTTTTTTTTTACATGCTGACATTGCTATCTTTTTTAGTGTTTCCATTCCTTTTAATACCATATGAAAATAAATTAGTCTTCTCATTAGACTTGCTTGAGTTGTGTAATTCTTGTGTAAGTCTGCATTTTTCAACTGTCAATATCACATTATAACACAGTGGAGACTATAATATGTAATATAAAATGATATAAAGTACACCTGATTTGCAGTAAGGGGCACAAATTTCCACCACTGACCTTCTGCTTCTTCAGTGAACCCGTCTTAAAGCTTCTCCTCAGGGTGCCGTCCAGGAAGCTCGGGGTCTTTCGTTTCTCTGCTCCAACTGGGATGCCTCCCTGTCCTCCTACTGTACCCTTCCCTTCTCCTGCTCCTGCTCCTCCAGCTCCCCCAGCTCCACCCACCGCCCCAACGCCAGGCTTGGTGGAGTGGAGGATGCGATTGCGGAGACGTCCGATCGGATAAACGCTTCCCAGGCTCCAGCCAGCCCGACCTGCCCCGTCACCGTGGAGATACTGGAGACGTAAAGCGGCCAGGTGCTGCAAAGTCTCCTCTGAGGCTGGGAAGTGACCGCTTATCAGAGACTCATGGGCCTGAGAGAGAAATAGAAGAGAAGAAAGTGAAAATCTGGGGTCAGGGTAAAAATTTAATAAAATCATAAAATATGACATTACAGATGTAAGTGAGAAAGAGACAGACAAGTACTATAAGGACAAAAAATCAAGTATATTTAAGACTGGCAGTGGAGTGCTGCTGGGTAATTATGTTTGACAATGAAAATTAGTAATCTCATTTAAATTTCAAGGAAGTAGTAATTAGTAATTTTTTGATTAACTGTCCCCCCCCCCACTATCATCATGTGCTTGTGTTTATTGTTGTCTGGAAACCATTCAAAGCATTAGTACTGCTTAATAAAAGAGCCTGTACAGACTCGGTATTAACAAGCATCCAGGGAAATCTGATCATGAGTGAACAGCTCTAATTACAGGTGTGAACGCACCCAAGACGCACTGAGATTGAGGACGCATTTAAGATCCAATCGATTAGACAACATTCAGAGTTGGGTGTGACCATATTCTTTCAGAAGAGAGTACCCGAAGGTGTCTTGGGCCACAATGAGGGACTGCCTGCTCGCATGACATCCTCTGAGTACATCATTTGGTTCATTGTAATGCTCTATTACCTTCAGCAGATGCTAATGAACACACTAGTAACCACAATATATCCCCAGACATCTTTAAAGAAATCCTGTGTGAGGAGAAACTTTATAACCTTTGTCTACAACAAATTCTTAATTATTTGGGCCTTTTAGTAAATTCCACAATGCACTTTGCAAACATGCAAATTCTTAATTATTCCTGCCCTTTGTAAATTTGGCATTACATGCAACACATTAAGTTGATTCTTTCCTTGCAAAAAAGATCGTGTTGCTGTGAAGAGCCGACAGGAGAGACGCTACATGGTGCACTGGAACGCACATATTTTCTAAAAGTGTGCATCCTGCTCATAGTTCAGTTACGAAAGCCCAGCACACTACGGAGCATCTCTCATGTCAGGCTGCTGACAATGCAGGTAAAATACAAGGCTCATGTAGCCAGACATAGGGGTTTTGTGTGGTGCTGAACTAAAAAAACAAACAAATAGTCAAATCTTTGTATTGAACATTCAAATGGACAGTAATTGACATTCAACTGACAGATTAACTCTAGTGTTTATTTGCATATAGAGCAATCACAAGATCTCCTAGGATGCATTTAAAACCAGATCTGGACAGGGCTCAAAGTTACTTCTCACGTCTACACTGTAACAGTAAAGCTCACCTGCTCAAACATGAAAGCAAACTCGACTCCTTCTTTCGGCATGCTCTCCACATCCAAGAAGCAGTAAAGCTTGAAGTAAAGTTTCCATTCTCCTTCCTCCTCCTCTTCTTCACTGCCTGCCAGTCTGGGCAAACAGATAAACCAGGATGGGTTACCACACACAGATCAAAACAACCACAACATACATGGACACCTATTTAAGACCAGTAGTTACGACCATCAAACAATTGGAGTGATGTGCAAATATAATTATTACAGTTTAATCTTTATATACTGTACATAAGAGGCAGAGATACCTTTCAAACTTGGCCAGAACATCTGCCACAATCACCCTGCTCTCCAGAGCTCGGTCTGTGAAGGAGTTGTGTTCAAACAGAGAAAACAGGTTCTTGCTCTCCTCCATGGCCAAACCTCTGATCAACTTCTCCACAACCTGCAACAACGAAATAAAAACCAGTTTGTAACAGAACATCACAGTTTAAATCATGAGACCTTGTACTGGGTCCAAACATGTGTGCTGTACCTCTCCAGCTGTGGTTGTGAGAGTTGATGGAGATCTTGCAGGAGCCTCCTCCGTGACAGTAGACGGTGGTGCTCATCTCCTGTCTCACCAGCAGGGCGGCGATCTCCTCCTGAGAGGGAACAAAACTCACGAGTCTTGGTCTTCTTCAGGGATTCCCGATGAAACTGGCGTAGCGCTCGATATCTGTGCCAGGAAATCGCTCACGCACCCTGAACCAGATCACATTAAACATTTATTACACATTTATTCCATTAGCTGTATATCTAAAAAGCGTAATCCATAATGCAAACACACACACACACACACACACACACACATGTTGTGTTTCCATCACTTCTGGGGACATTACATTGACTTACATTCATTTCCTGGAGACTTATCCTGACCTTACCCATCACAAGTCCCTGCCTAAACCTAACCCTAACCCTGACCTTATCCTAAACCTAACCTTACCCTAACCCTGACTCAAGTCTTCACCCTAAAATTTAATGATTTACCTCATGGGGACTTGCAATTTGTCCCCATAAAGTAGGAGAGACCCCACAATGTGAGTGTGTAAACAGATTTGTGTCCCCACAACAATAAGTAATACACGTCCCACACACACACACACACACACACACACCTCTTGAGGTGGAAGCGGAGGTATCTGAGGATGGCTCGACTGGGCAGGAAGGTGCAGCTCATGCAGGTGAGCAGATGCCAGTGTGCCCGATTGGCTGGGCTGTTAGGCTGAGGCACATGATTGGTCTGCTTGATCACCTGACAGTACACCTGAAAATCATAAATATGGAGGGGATTTGAGAAATCTGACGTTTTAATCAGCATTTGATAGCAATATTTAACATTTATTTCCATTATCCACTGAGATTTGACAAGAAAGTAAAGCACTGTACTTTTCTTGACAAATACAGTACCTCATCCCTGAGAGGGCGCAGGTCCTGGCAGGTCTGCAGGATGCCCTGGATGATGGGCACCGTGTCTGCCAGAGTCTCCATCTCCTGCAGTGAGTTGAAAACTCGCACCGCCTCATCCTGTGGACTGGCATAGCCCTGCTGCCTTTGTACTGCACACACACAAAGATAAAAAGAAAAAGTGAACAAAGACAGATACATTTCCAGTGCAGAAGAGAAAAAAATACATGGTTTATTGATGATACTAAAGATGGCAGCAAAAGCTAGCAAGGATGACGTCGATGTAAGAGGTTCAAAGTAATATAAAAATAAATGGGACACTCACTAGGACATTAAAGTATTAAGAAAATCTAATTATTATTCAAACAAATGTATAAATATGGTATTTCTTGGCTAGTTATCAATTTATTGATGCAGGAAGAACAACAGATTTTGCAGCAGGAGAACTCAGCTTTCTCTTTCAACATACAGCACTGATGAATTTATTGCTTCAATTGACTATATTTACCATCAGTACTGACTGGACATCCACACAAAAAGTGGTTAATTTTCCCTTTAAAACCTCAAGCATGTGGAAGTTTATTTACAGCTCACTACAACACACTTGATTCATAAGGATATTCTGTCACTGACAGAAATGCAAATACTCCACATGGCACAATCAAACTCAGGACAGTAAAAACTATAGTTTTTGGGGATGAATAATAACAGTCACGCTAAATCTAACATTCAGTAAATTTAAACTGTCCAAAAAACTGTCTGTCTCATGTTGAAGTATACTGCTTCAAAAGAACCAGGCAACTTAACTAAAGGCAAGGTTGGTTGATTATCCTAAAGGGATAGTTCACCCAAAGATGAAAAGTCAGTCATGATCTACTAACCCTCATGTCGACTGAAGGTCAGGTTTAGTTTTTTAGTCCACAAAACAGTGCTGAAGTTTAACAGGAACACAGCATTGCAGAATCTCCCAAACATGTAAGTGAATGGTGACCAGTTTTCAAATGAAAAAACAACCAAAATAAAAAAAAACATAAAATGCCTCCATACTGCCTGTCTGGTGTAATCCAAGTCCCATAATGCCATGCACCTGCATGTGCACACTGTAACACCACGCATGTCCAGGATCTAGACAGTGTACATGCACATATGAATGTTGCTCCAAGCAAAGGATCTACAGTGAGGATTTTGTCTAAAAATGTGGTGTAAATGTACGTCTTTCAAATCAACTTGACATGCTAGGGCTTCAGGAGACTTGCATTACATAATTTTTTGGTTATTTTTTCCATTTGAAAACTGGAAAACTATCCCTTTAAGGTAACATTGTTAACAATGTTCCTTCAGCTGTTCCTATTTTGTCATACTGTAGGGCAGTGACACTGGATATCTTATCACTGGGCTGACTGACACACACTGCTGCTTTCTACAGTAGATGCCATATTGGCATTGTTTGATTGATTGACGTGGTGTTGCAGCTGTGGATGTGATGGATGACTGTTACTGGTGCTGTCATAAGTATTTTCACATTGTTTTCCTCACACTGATTCCCCCATTACATCGGCTAACATCACATATGTTGAAGACCGTGCACATGTACGCACAGTATTGAAACCAAGAGTTGTTTTTAAGCTTTGAGTTGCTGAGATTAAGTTTTACTCACAGCTGGTGACCTCTCCGTAAGGGAGCGGCAGTAGAGGAGAGTGCAGAGGGTGCTGAGTGTATCTGAGGATCGGGTTCCTCCTGTACATCTGCTCCACGATGTCTGGATTCACACTGTTCTCCTGAGAGGACACAGAGAGATCAAATGCAACGTGAGAGTGAGTTTACGCAAATTAATTTGATTATTTAACTGTTTCTGTGAATGCCTGTGTGCGTGTTTTACCTTGATGTCTCTGATGAGCTGCAGAGTTGGAGTTTCTATGGGCGTCTTGCTGTCTATGACTCCCTGTATGGCAGCCGTCCACCTCATGGCCTCGTTCAGCATCTTGGTGTAAAGACGGTAGGAATGCTTCCTCCCGTACACGATGATGTTCCAGTAACCTGAGAAAACATTTAATAAAGCAGCTATTAGCTAAAAATTAAATAAAAAATATTGCCACTGTGGAGAAACAGTATATTTTTCATGTATATAATTATGAAACTAGAATCCTCTCTTTACATGTGGTCCCTATCCCCCTATGTCTAATCCCTAATTAAATTTGCCCTTTCCACCTTCTCCCTTCTCCCATCGCTCACCTGTCTCCCTGTGCACACGTTCATCCGGCTGAATCACGGAGCAGAGGGAGTTGAGGACCAGAGTTCCCATCTTGGAGGAGTTTTTCTCTGAGCTCTTGTAGTAATCCAGAGAGTTGTGGGTCAAAACAAACCAGCGCTTCTTCAGCTTCAGGGAGGTGCTCTTGGCGTTCGTCTTCATCTCCTTCTGGAGCCAGCCTGAAAGATGACGAGGCAGAAGAGAGAAAAGACCAGGAAGAATGTGATGTTTTATTACAGTAACGCAAAGGTTGGGCAATTATGGCGGAGTATTGGGGCCACATTAAGGGAGGAGGAAAAAGAGAGGAGGAAAGTTTTTTAATCTTATATTTAGTAAAGTCAAAATGTCAAGATTAAAGTCAGGCATAAGAAATAATAAATCAGAGAAAGACGGGTTTTTGTATTATAAAAATAAAGTTGAAATGTTGAGAATAAAGTTGAAATACCATGTTGAGAAGAGAATCAAATTGGTATTTCAACTTTATACTACAACTTCTCATTTTCATCTCTAAATGGATGATAAATTTGACCAAAAACTGCATAAAGAAGTTAGGTCCTGGAGCACAAACTGCTATCAAAATAGAGACAGAGTTCTGCTTCGCCACAGTGATGTAATAGTTTACAGTAAAGTCACATTGGACTGAAACAGCGAGCACCCATCCTGTCCCAGCACATAAGTCCAGGGCTGAATTTCTTTCCCAGAACACCACTGGCCCCCCTGCAAAGTTGTAATGAGATCTGTGCCCTTGATTCTCACCTCTAACAAGGAACTCCTGTCCGTCTATCCTGGCGTCTCCTTTGGGTTTCTGCAGCAGACTGATCCAGTGATGCATCTCCTCCGGTGTGTCGCTGTTGCAGTGGATCACACGGTTGGCCGTGATGATGACAAAGGAGTTGGGCCTGCAGAGGTCAAATGAAGAAAATCCACTGTCAAATACTTAAGCGCTATATGAATAAGATGGATAGTAACAGGTAATGAGTTTTCTGGGTAAAAGAAAATGAACCTCACCTTTTCTCTGTGGTTGAGTCTTCCTGTCTTATCTGTTTCATTTTGTTATGCCTTGTTATGTTGTGTTTTTGTCTTGTTTTGTCTTTTACATTGTTTTCGTCGTGTTAGGCTGTTTTCATCTACTTAAGCTGCTTTTATCTCATTATGTCTTGTTACATTGTTTTCGTCATCTTACAGCTTTCATGTCGTTTTTGTCTTATTGTCGTTATGTATTGTCATGTTTTTTGTCTTGTCACTTCTTGTTACGTCATTTTGGTCCTGTTTGCCTTTTCTATGTGGTGTCCTGTCCATTTAGGTTGAAATCAGTCTTGATGTTGGAAAGGTGACAGGCAATAATGCAAGATAAAAATAATCAATAATTCCCTCAAATGCATTAAAAGTATTGAGTATGTTTTGAAAATGTAAGGAATAGAAAGTATAGATGTTTAAGTTAAAATGCAGGGAGTAAAAGTAAAAAATAAATATTCAGTATTAAGTATTTATTTTTCGTTGTCCGAAAAATAAATACTCAAGTAAAGTGCAGATACCTGAAAACTATACTTAAGTATAGAAACTAAGTATTTGTACTTATTTACTTCCCACCTCTGCTACTGACACCGCACTCTGTAGATAGATTTGTATTTTCTACAGTGGATTAGGAGCTTTTCTCTCTTTCATTTGGACAAACTGACACCAAAACAAAAGCTGCCAAAATCAGTCTATTTGAGAAATATGAAACAAAAGAATGAAGCGGTGCCTGAAGTGCAAAGTGAACCAGCTTTTACCTTCATTTGATGATTCATCCAACTTACCGATCAGGGTTGTCTGACGCACAAACAGAATCAATCAGCCCCACATCAAGAGTTCCCTGAAGGACAGAAAAGAGGAGGCGGAGATTTAAAACATGAATTAGTGGTGCACTGCTGCTTCTACAGATGAATAATTTAAACACATAAAAAGTTTTTGTCATGTCGTGTTTAGGGACTGACCACAGCGTTCTTTGGGTTGGCCTGTTCATGGGACATCTCCAGCAGCTGCTCAGGAGTGCACACACGCACCTTACTGAGCACATTAAACCACCCACTGCACAGAAAGACAGCGAGAAGTTAGAATATATGTGGATCTAGTCAGATACAAATAGTAACTTATTTTCTGTCTGCCTCACCTTGCGTCCTCTGGTGACTCAGCAAACACCTGATAGGTCCTCTCGTCTGTCACGATGTTCAGAGCATTCTCCTTTTCATGGTTATCCACGATCTCCCTGTAAAGAAACAAACAGTTCACATGGCTGAGAGAGAGAGCTGTTGTCTAGAAAACAGAGAAAACAGTGAAGAAGGGATCCTGTGTGGGTTTTTTTTTTCCAGCTGTGGAGCTTCCTATAAATCTTACTTGGCAGCTCGGATGTCGATGGTTCCCTTCAGCTTCTCCTCGCTGTCGTTGTCGTAGTACATCAGCTTGCTGTCCCTCAGTACAAACCAGCGCATCTTCCAGTTCCTGAGGTAGAAATCAGACACAATGAAAACAAAGGCCAAGACAGTCCACTCTGGACATTATAAAGCTTTATGTGACTCTACATACATAGCAGACATTTCCATTTGGAATACAAAGTGAATTAGCTACTTTTTAGAGAATATCTCTGACATACTGTAAATGCATTGTATAAGAGTGGAGGTAACTGTACTGAAACTGTAGGTTTCTGAATAATCCTTTGATTGTACAGTAATCTGATTACTTTCTTTTAAACACTTTTCATTGTCACTTAATTATCTAGTTTTCAATGTACACAATCATAGACATACATAGAAGTAAGATTTATACACTTTAAGTGTTTTCATCCCAAGTCATGGTTCAGTTTTATGCACCTTGCTTGTATTATATGCCTCTTTTAATATATTCTTTTACTGACATTCTGCAAACACGTCCATAAAATCAGTTTCAAATATTGTATGCACACATAATCCATTTCTGTTTGTTTGAAATGCACCATTTTAAGATTTGTTAGCATATAATATAGATTTGCAGGTTTGCAAAGATAAACTCTTGACCAGAAGGTGTAGTTGACCTAGTTTTCCCAACATGAAACAACTAATTCCAATTAATGGTTAACATATGTGTGTCATCTTCTTCATTTTATTGTCCACTTTAGTGTTTATCCATACTTTTAAAGTTGGACACTCCATTTCCTCATAAGAGTGCTTTTTACCAGCTATTTGCTACCACCAATATAAATATTTGTCTCTTTTAAGTATTGTGTTAAATGCATTATGTAGCTCATTTTATATCATTTTAATGTTTTTGTGTCTGCATGTCCAGATTCCATGCTGGTTTAAATTAGTGTCTTTTAATTTGATTTTCTTCCTTTCTTGTTTTATTGTGGAACAGTGTGTTATGTGTAAGTTGTTTATGATAAAAATAAAACCACACTAAACCAAGCATTGACGTCCTTTTCCCTGAAAACTAACTCAATGACTGTTTCTTTAAGTAGATTTTAATTTATCAGCTTTTTACTTTATTTGAAGTAGATTATTAAGACTTTGTAAAGTAAAGTAAAATCTTAGTAAATTCATCAGAAGTACATCAGCTTGAGTAGTGACACTGAAGTCTTCTGGCACTGCAGAGGGTTCAAAGCACAGTTAGACAAACATATGAACACCTCAACAGAACACAGGGGCTTATTGTATCGTCCAAGACAGATGCGCATTCACATACTGTCTTTCTAATAATCAAGCCACCATGCAGCCACCAGCCAAACTGCTGTCATGCACCGTGTCCTTACATGAAAACTGTCATTACATCAGATTTTCATGAGGTAAGAAGAAAAGCAGTGCTTTTAGTTTGAAGCATGTGCATTTTGATTTCATTTTGAAGGTTTGTAAAATCTTTTCAACCCAGTGACAACTGCAGAATCATTCAGTTGAAATGTCCTCTAACTTCAGGGTTCAACGTTAGTATTTTTTTTCACTTGTCCGGTTGGGCAAGTGGGTCAGAAATCTATTTGCCCAAAATTAACTTTTACTTGCTCATGTGCAATAACATTTATTAGAATAAATTAATCAGGACAAGAGCACAGTTTGTCATAACTGCAAAGCAAAAACCATTCTTGCATATCGAAATGCTACGACTGTCTCCTGTCCTTCTGCCCAGAAATGGACTCACTTATCACTTGCCCAGTCGGACAAGTGAGTTGCTAGACTTACTAGCCAGCGTGGCATTTTATTTGCCCCAGGCAAGTGCGCAGTTCTTATTGTTGAGCTCTGTACTTAATGAACTTTTCACATCACATTGTACTGTTTGGAAGTTCGGAGTTTCATTCACTTAGCATGCAGCTACACGCAGTAATAACTACAACAACCTCCGTGAGAGAGTGGAGAGCCCTCCTCCCTTCTTGTAGAGCCAGCCAGACTTGAGAGACTCTTGTTTGGACCGGAACCACATGAAGGTTTCATCCTTCAACACACACCAACGCCTCCTCCACGGGATCATCAGACCAGCTAAAGGAGCAGAAAATAAAATTACTATCTTGCAAAAACATTCACATGAAATTCAAGAGGTGGAGATGGTTTCACTTTAAGGGTGTACTATGTGGACCCCAAGTAGATTGAGATTCTTCAGATCAAGCAGGCTGGACAGCTAGACCCAGGGTGAGTCTTAGTGGAGCCTGGAATATACTCCCAAACTGACATGTACATGAACTAGAAGTGTGTGGTTGTTTCCGTATCTGTAGAGAGTCTGCCCACTGAGTATGAGTATGAGTGTATATTTCCTTATTTTCTTATTTGGGTGTGTAGTCCCCAGACAAACAGCCTGCAGGGTGTGAGAGGCAGGACTCAAAATGTCTCCATCTATCTCCTCAGCTCTCTGTCATGAAGTGTCTGTGTGTTTGTTTGACCGAGGGCGGGGCTGAGACACAAACACACACACGCACGCATTACAGGCAGAGCAGAAAGACAACACAGCAGACAGGATGAAGGTGAGTTTTGGTTGCATTCACACAAAATCCAACAAAGTGGCACCTTCTCGCACGGTTGTACAGCGGTGTGTGGTCGTGTGTATTTGAGTTTAAGAATGTAACTGTTGTGAAACAATCAGAAAATAACGTCTCTCAGATCCACTGCTTTGTTCTTGCTAACACTGCTCCCTCTCTTAATTCACTATCTAGCTCAGTTGACCACTGCTGCTGTCTCTCTCTTGTTCATTCAGCCAGGAAAGAGGGACTGACTTTGAGTGATGCATTTACAAAAAGCTATATTTTGAAGAAAATTTTTTTTACCCACCCTTCATGTAGAGGTAGCCATGGAAATATGGTGGTCCATTTCCATTAAGAAGGGTCACTCTGCCATTTGTCACTTCTTCATCAGTGTCCATCATACCATCATGTTCATCATCGCTGTCTGCATACTGCAACATCATCAAATAACATGAATTATTATTTTATAAAACAACAAACAAGAGCCTTGTTACAGGTCTGTACATTATCAGATTTTACACGTTTCACTGTATTGCTGCTCATACATATCTGCGTGCACGCGTGTGAGGATGCGTGTAAGTGTGTATCCTCACGGAGTCGGAGCTGCCTCTGTAGGACTCGATGCTGGCGTTGGTGCAGGTCGACTTCCTCGGGTGCTCCTCATCCGCGACAGCGGCGCTCCCTCGGTTGCTCCCCGACACGGAGCTGTCGTCTCCAGCGGTGACGGATCCCTCCTCCTCCTCCTGGTCGTAATCTGACTCTGTGTCGGCTGGCATGCTGTAGATCGGCTCCTCCCCGTCCACCAGGCTCTCCACCATGCTCACCTTCCTCTCCGGCTCCGCCTTGGGTCCCTCTTTGTTCTCGCCCTCTCCTGGGGGAGGTGGAGGTGGTGGAGGAGGAGGAGGAGGTGGAGGGACGCCAGTGCCATCTCCTGGTGGTGGGAGAGGAGGAGGAGGAGGAATTCCAGCAGCAGGGATGCCGTCTGTGGGAAGAGGAGGTGGAGGAGGTGGTGCAGGAGGGACCGTCCCTTCTGCAAAAGCAGGTGGGGGAGGAGGGAGGTGTAGCAAATATCTCCTGATCCAGAGGAGCGTCTGTCTCAGCAGGAGGAGGGAAGTCAGGCAGAGGGATGCACTCTTCCTCAGCATGAAAACCCTTCATCCACCTCTTCCTCCTTGGACGCTCCTCTGGCGGCACTCGCCGCTTTTGGAGTTTTGGCCTCTGCAACAGGTTTAGCTGCCACTGCTCCCAGCGAAGGATCCACACCTCCGAAGTTCAGGAGGTCGATGAGCTCAGTGGCCTTGCGGGAGGCCTCCTTCTTCATCCGTTTGAGCTCAGCGTCACGGCGCAGCTGCAGCTCCTGTTTGGAGGACTCGCACAGCTGGGACACCTCGTCCTCTCGCTTCTTCTGCAAGCGCTCGATCTCTCGCTCCAACTGCAGGATCTCCTCCATCTGCCGGGCCTCATCCTGGAGGAGAAGAGGGGAGAGAAGAGACATATGGAGCATCAAAAGGGCTGAAGATGGTTTATTTTGTAAATCAAATGGAGTAGAATGATTTTATTTAATTGTATACCAGAAATACATATGTTTTCTCTGGCTTGTAGTGCTATTTATCCATCTAGATAGTTTTGGTTTGAGTTTTGGAGATATCGACCGTAGAGATGTCAGCCTTCTCTCATGTGGGAACTATTTTCATATCACAGCGCGACACAAAGTGTGCATCTACTCATGGATGAGAGGTTCCTGGATGAGCCCCCAGTTTATGTTACGTCCCAATCTAGGGGGATAGGAGGAGGTATGAGCTGAGGAGGACGCTAATGTTTACATCCCATGCTGTCACAAGCATGAGCCTCTAATCCATGAGTAGATGCACGCTTCCCTCTGCGCAGTGATACGGTTGGTGTATTTGGATAGAGAGAAAATAGCTCCTACCATCCTCCTATTATATTGTGTAACCAGGTCATGATTTCTGGACAGATATCTTGCTGTTGAGTGTCATTCAGTTCCATTATATTGAAGAGAAGGCAGAAATCTCTACAGCCGATATCTCCAAAACTCAAACCAAAACTATCTAGATGGATAAATAGCACTACAAGCCAGAGAAAACATATGTATTTCTGGTTTTGGGATGAACTGTTCCTTTAAAAAAATGAAACGCACTGAAGTAGCAGTCTTTGCCTTTTTATCGTCTCCTTCATTCACTTCTTTTTTCTCCCCTTCACCCAGTGTCTTCTTCTCCTCCTCCTCTTTCTTCTTCTGCTCCTCCTCCTCCTTCTTCTTCTTCTCCTCTCTGAGTTTTCGAACCCGAGTGCGTGCCACCTGACCTCGCCTGTGTCTCTGCAGCACCAGCACCGCCTTACGTTGCTTCACGAACCGTCTGCGCTGGATGTGCCTTCTCAAGTGTTTCTGGAGGGTGACGACACTGGCGCGCACACGTTTTAAGTGTTTCCTGTGGACAAAATGGAAAAACAAATTCTGTGAATATGAACTACCACTTGTAGCCATTACAGAGGTAGAACCTTGTACATGAATGCCTAAAATTCCAGTTGATATTAAAGGGTCTTACTTGGCAGAGAAAGTGAGTAGGTGGGCTCGAATTATCATGGCAGCCTGGCGTCGGACTTCATCCCGGTCTTTCTCTAAACGCTGCTCCAGAGACTCTTTCATAAACACCTGCAGGACAAAGATGAATGTTAAACAGGAAGAATGTAATGGGTAGAAAACATATTAAATGACAGATAATGTTAATCATCAGTACTCAGATCCTTTACTCAAAGTTACTACAAGGAACTGTCATATTGTGCTGATTTTGGAGGCCCCTGTGGACAGAGAGCGGGAGTGTTTCCACCACCAACACCAACAAAATATAGCATGAAAATTAAGGAATTAGGAATGCAAATTTGGGAAAAATGCAATTTATCTTTAAGTATATTTATTGTGCATTTTGTGTGAAAAAGCAACTAGATGAAGTGATCAACAAAAGAAGCAGTAAAAAACTAAGCATACAGTATGTTTAAGAGTTACTGGATTATTTACACATGATCATGTGTATTATGAACACGATATCAATATTTCATTTTTTAAATACCACTGTTATCGTCAACACTGGTATATTACAACACCCCTAAACTCCACTACAAGTAAAAGTCCTGAACTCAAAAGGTTACTTAAGTAGAGGTATGAAAGTATTAGCAGCAAAATGTAATTAAAATAGTGAAAGCAGGCATTATGCAGAAAAATGTGCCATCAGTGTTTAACTATTTTTTATGTTTCTGAATTAATATTACTGTTGCATTAATGAGTATGATGCATTTTACAGCTGTAGTTGTTTAATGTTGAGCTCATTTTAACAGCAGTGAATCGTACTCTACAGGATCATCGTATGTTTGTAGTGTTGCTGTTCTTTGAGAAACATGCATCTCTAAAAAATCAACTTTTCATGTTTTCAGCTTTTTGACGATGTATTTTCAGCTAATCCAAGAAGGTTTTTTTGAACGGTGTATTCAGTTTAAGAAGTGGAGACACTTAATATGTAGGTTTATCAGAAACACCACATTTGGAGTTGCACAATAGGAAGAGTTTGAAAAATTGTAATCTGAAAAGTACCTTGTAAACTAATGCTGTCAAGACAAATTTAGTGGAGTCAAAAGTATATTTGCCTCTGAGATGTAGTGGAGTGGAATTATAAAGTTGCATAAAATGGAAAAATAAAGTACAAGTGACCCTTTCAAAGTTTGACACAAACTGCTAAATCTCACCTTGGTCTTGCCGAGCTGCCACTCTTTCTTGGTCTTGTCGTATTTGGTTAGAAGGTCTGTACTTCTCTTCTTATCGTCTCCTGCTGCAGCCGCAGTCGCTGCCGCTTTATCTTTCAGGATGATCTTATAGCTGACAGGCAGAGAAGAAAGAGGACAAAGTGTGACAGACAACAACAGGGAAATCTCAGCAATAATATCTCAAAGGGTAAAAATTCAGAGAGACTTACCGAGAGAAGAAATCTTTGAAAGTTCTGCGGACGGGGAACCCAGCCCGACGGATCTTCACCGTCTCCAACATCCCAGAATACCTCAGCTGGTTCAGGACCACTTCTGGGTCAAACACATTTGGATTCTACGAGGAAAATAACCAAGATTATTTAACATTAAACTGATACTTTTGTCAATCAGGCTAAGACAGTATTAATGTTTGGAGAAACAGACCTTTTCCATGTTGGGTTTAATGCAGCGGATGAAGAAAGGGTTGGATACACTCAGAGTGGCCATGAGCGCATGAAGGGAGTCCTGACGAGGAGGAAAATGTTAACTTTTTTTCATTTCTTTCGTACAGCAACACACAAAATGACCATTGCAACTACTTTGATGATCTTTACACATAAGAAAAACACAAAACACACAAAAATAATGTTGAATCTTCAGCTCTTATGTCTACGATATCAATTGTTTAAGTTATTTATCAAGGGAAATTGCAAATATTGATGGTTTCCAGTTCTTAAAATGTGAAGATTTGCTGCTTTTCAGTTTTATAATGCCATAAAAAGAAACCTTTTGGACTTAGAACACAAAACAGGACATTTGAAGATGTCACCTTGGGCTCTGGGTAAGACTAAGTTCTTTCTTTAATCCATAATTTTTCTCACAGCTCCGTGTGGCGCTGACTTTTACACCTTTTGTTCTGTGTTCCTTGTTCTGTTGGGTATCTAATAATCTCAAACTGCTTGCATCGCTCACCCTGAACTGGGAGCTGACGGTAGGTTTGCGTCTGGCTGTTCCCATCTTCTCCTCGTTGTTCCTGCTGCCGACCTTCTCAAACAAGTCATAGATGAAGTCCAGTCTGTAAAAACATAAACAGGCAACAGAAACACAAAAAGAAATGGATTACACAAAAAGAAATCAACTACAGCCAGTTCTTGTTCTCGCAAAATATAATAATTTCAAGTGAACACAACAATGACAGTTTGACACTAGTCTTATTTATGTCAGCTGAAAAAGCATTTATTGTTTGAATGACTGTAATCACACCAGTGACTGAACGCATCTTCATAATTTAAATGTAGTTTATAATTATGACTGTAGATTTGTACTGATATGTCCTTAATGCAGACATTATTGTTTCATGCATGATTCAATTAACTGCCTCTTAACTCCAGGAGACGTTTTCATCGGCTGCTCTTTGCTTTCAAATACATTTACTTTGACTGTCCTTAATACTTAAAACACCTTTTACTTCCATTCAGATCATTATACTCATTTAGACACACTCAAAAACCTTTTTTATTGGTCCACAATCGTCAGAGAAATTAGAAGACGTGCTTTTAGGTTAAAAGCACCATCAGACTGGAATAATGTGATTAACTCACTCGGATCGATTTCTTCCTTTCATGACTTCAAGACTTATTTGCTTGTCTTACTTGTTTGCCTTAAATTTATCTGTTCTTGTGTTTGATTGTATTTGTCTTCATTGTACCTTATAAGTTGACTTTGGCCTGTACATTTATTTAATTTCTTGTCCTTTTTTACACAGACAACACTTTGTCAGATGTAGCAGGTGTAGTTTGGGATGGTGAGAGAGCCTTTATTGTCACAGTATGGGTTTTTTGTTAATTATTTCCTGTTTTATTCTGTAGTCCTCGTCTTCCCTCTTACTTCTGTAATCTTATTTCCTGTCTTTGTCTTTTTCCCACCATTTGTGATTAACATTTGTTTCACCTGTGTTTGATTAGCTCCTTGTCTATTTAGTCCTCATGTTTCTTTGTCAGTTGTCGTCTCCCTTGTTTTGCAGTGGACTTGTGTTTCATTTTTTGGACTTTGGATTTGCTTTTTGGATTTTTGTATTCTTCTTTTGACTTCCTCAGATTTGTTTGTTTGTTTACTTTTAGACTTTCTGTCTTTGACCTGCCAGCCTTCCACATAAGCCTGTTATACATTATTTCTTTATTAAAATACATCTGCTTCACCCCTGTCTGCACTTTTGGGTACACCATCTTGTTTTAACACACTGTGACATTATGTATGTCCTTGTTGATGTTACTATGTTAATTGTTACGTTTTTGTTTTGTTTTTTATTAGTCATTTTATTTAGTAGTTATTTGAATTTTCATTTAATGTTTGTTAACTACCATGCTTTTGTGCCTGAGGATGCCCTTGAAAATGAGATGGTGCATCTCAAGGGGTTTGTCCTCTAATTAAATGTTGAAATAAATAAATAAATGAGCTTATTATTTAAAAACAAGCTCATGATTATTATGGCCCAAATAAACTAGTGTATCTGAGTGTCCTGCCTGCTGTCCTTGAGCATGTTCAGGATGTCGTCTCTGAATGTGTCTCTGTTCTTCTCCAGGATCCCTCGAACGTCATACAGGACCTGACCAAGACACACAGGTTCATCATAAGTCTCTCACACAATAACATGTACAGTGTGTTGTTATGATATTCAGTTATGTTTAACTCACCTCTCCTGCATAATGTTTGATGCCGAACTGATGGTCAGCAAGTCTGGGCTTGACATAGTAAGGGTTCGTCTGCAGAAAACAGGAAAAAAAATAAAACACAACGTGAAGTTCTAATAACCAGCACAGCACATTTTTTGAATAATGCATCGAGTTTGTTTTTGTAAATAACTCACAGAGTGTCGGCTGTGCAACTTTTCCAGCAGAGTGAAGTCAGTTCCTTTGGGGAATCGACTCTCTTCATTCACGAGTGCCAACAAGCCCAGTTTCTAAGAGAGAGCGGGGAGAAAAAAAAACATTGTGTTATTGCATCAGTTTTATGAAATCAGCACCACTTTCTAACACATCAGTCCAGTGTTATTAGATCAGTTTTCCAGAGTGTATTTGAGGCTGATGTCCAAAACAGCTCTTAACTGACAGAGGACTAGCATTTTAACTCCCTTCAACCAAGAAGTCACACAGAAGATATTAAGTTGGAAGATTTGGAAACATTTTCTGCACTAACTGACATTATTAAAACTCCAAACACTGTTTATATATTACAACAAATCAGGTTCCTACCTTCTCAATTAGGTCAAGACATTCTGCATTGTCCATCCAATCTATAGCGTCCCACTGTACACCTTCCCTGTGGAGAGGAAACCCAAACAGTTATGCATGGAAAAACTGGTGTGAAGTATGACCGAATGAATACGGAATATGACAGGCAGCAGTGTGTCTCTGTGAACGACTACACGCTGCTACGCGTCACTTTGATCATTAAGTTGACACTACTCTTTATAAGCTACAAAATAGTATAGAAGTGACTCTTTAGAGTAAAGATTTTAGAAAATATTAAAGTTAAAACTGACAGAAGAGAGGGGCCTCAAGAAAAAGGTGCATTACAAATCGTTTTTTTTTTAAATTTAACTATGTCAATAAACCCAAGAAACAAAAATTAACAAAATAAATCTTCACAAAAATAAATCCCATCTTTTTGTCATTTTGATTAGATTATTGTTTGGACTTAAAGTTGTGTTCTAATTGTAGTTTTAACAAACTAACTAGCTAGTAATACAGAAGTCTTTATTAATGCAATTTTGTGTAGATGAATGTAGAAGTGCACCTGTTGTACTCGAGCTGCTCCAGGGAGAAGATGTGCTTGTTGAAATACTCCTGCAGCTTCTCGTTGGCGTAGTTGATGTTAAACTGCTCAAATCGATTCACCTGGAGGCAAACGCACACATTTCTTAAAAACACATCTGCATCTGGTCTGCTGGTACCGAACACTGGTAACCGGTAGTGAAAACAGCTCTGACCTCAAAGTTCTCAAAGCCGAAGATGTCAAGGATGCCGATGGATTTAAAGTTTTCCTTCCCTTTGATCTTCTGATTGATCTTGAGGATGATCCAGGAGAAACACTGGGAATATAACGCCATGGCAACAGAGTCCCGGGAATCAACGGCCTGTAACGATGAGGAGGAAACACGAGGGAGTGTGAGTGTGTCAGAGATCGATCCGGAGAGGGAGAATAAATGTGTGGGTACATGTGTGCGCGCTGACCTGCTCTATAGTGAGTGGGGAGCAGATTTCCTCTCCTCTGAGGATTATGGAGCGCTGAGTCAGGACTTCAGACAGCTGGAAGGCATCCAGACCCAGCAGCTCGCTGGCATTAGTGACCACTGAGAGACAGACAGAGATGCTGTTAACACTTCTGCAACTCATCCATCTACTTTTACTTCTCCTGACTCAGTCACATGTGAACTTACCTTGCTTGGTGGTGATCTGGGCTCCTCCCGCGGTCATGAACTCGATGTTTCCCAGCTGTAAGACTCCTGACAGCAGCTTAAACATGTCTCTGATCTCCTCCTCTGTGAACTCTAACACCTTCAGCGCCTCCTACCAGAGACAAGTGCAGGGAAAGAGATAAGGTGACACCAACAGAAGAGGCGCTTACAACACTTGTTAAAATTCTTTGCAGGCGAAGGTTCAGTCGTCAATATATTTCATCTGACAGAGAAGATGAAAGGAGTACAGTATGGTTGCTGATTCTGAATCAATGTGCTGACTTACAGTCGTTTGATAAATGTTGTTTTGAAATTCAAGTGTGCAAACATTTCTCTGAGGTTTAAAAGTGCAGTGAGGGATTCTGGAGAAAGATAGTTGATGGTTGAGTGTCATTCCTAGGTCGCAAAACACTGAGTTAGATTTTCTAAAGCCTGAGAACAGAGCCAAGAGGAGGAGCAGAAGTCTAGTTTTCTCTCAAATTACTTGAATTACGTCATTCTTAATGGTTATTATGGAAGTTTTGCCGAATTGCACCCAAAATAAACTGCCTACCCTTGATTTAACCTCTAGATGCAATGCAAGAATTTGCTGTTTTTACAAGGAAGAACACCAAATAAGACAAAGAAATTGTAAACTATTAAACTGAGGGGCATAATTTATATAATTTGCATTTTGCATCATCAAAAACTGTATTTATCCTTTTGAAGATTGAAAAAAAAACCTATGGGTTTAAAATTAGGTCTCTATAGCTGTTATTTTTTTTAAAGTTATGGTTAAAAAAACAACCAAATTCAGATCACAATTACAACATATGCTTTTTAGTGAGCTTTTATGCTTCTAAATTTAAAAGCAGGTGAAAACATTTAGTTGTGAATACAGTCTAATGTGCATAGATAGTTATTGTGATGTGAATACTTTTAGAAATGTTTGTAATACTCCAATGTCCTGGATAAAGACTGAACAGGGACAAAAAGACAAACAGTAAACTGAGTAAATGCTGTCACACTGACCATAACACTGTTATACAGTTCTTTGTCATTCAGGCTCTTGTCCTTCAGACATCCTGATTGGCTGAGGTAGTGGAAAGATTCAGCAGGGTCTTCCAGGAAGTATTGGCCTGATAGAGGAAATATATAATATCAGTGTAGTACTGGGAGAGATGCACACTGAGATCCTTAACTGCACTGAACACAAAATTGTTCTAATTATAATGTGAATACTGTTTCAAATACATCAAACCATGGAAAATTGTGTTTTTTTTTATGAAAGACACCATTGATATCTGAATATTTTCATGCTTTTCCTCACTTTTATGCTCCTTGGAAGCTCCCGCCAGCAAAGCGTAGAAGATGTGGTAGTTTCGTTCTCCAGGGTTTTGGCGAACCACTCGGTTCTACAGAAAAATCAATGCAGCAAAGCCACAATTAACATTTCATTATCATTCACAAAACTGACAAATCACTGAATTTTAACCTGATATGACCACACTGCAGACATAGACTTTTACCTTTTCCAGTAAATCTGAAAGGTAGAGAGTCAAGGGAAAAAATGTTCTTCACAAAGTTTTTTATTCAACAGAAACACTTATAACGATATAATAATAAAAGTTCATACAGATTGTGGTACTTATTTGGTATAAATATAAGGATACAGTCAATGACGCAGCCTCCCTGGATGTTGCCGCCCTCAGAGAAGTGAAGTTGGATGAATTTGCCAAAGCGACTGGAGTTGTTGTTGTAAACAGTCTTTGCGTTACCAAATGCTTCCATGATCGGACTGCAGAGAGAGCAAAAATCTGCAGTTAGTGTATTTTGTTTTATATGTGCATGCAGTGTAGAATACAGTGCACCCACCATGTGCTGCAGAGGCCATTCATCACATTCTCCAAAAGCAGCACTGTTTTGCTGATGTTTATCTTTCTATAGAAATTGACTGAGGAAGCAAATTTTTCTTTTTTTTTATTATTTGTTTTATTTTCACTGTGATGCTCCACAGTATCTGGACTCGCTCCTTAGCACTTTGGTAGTAATCAGAGCTGCAGACTTGAGATTTGGACTTAACTGTTATAACTCCCTAAAGGCCTTGACTCAACCTAATACCATATGTTTGGCCTGCTAAAAACCTGGAACAATAAAGAACAAACAAAACCGCCTTGCACATCATGCAAGTAAAGACCTAAAAGTAGTCAGTGAAAAATGATCATGAATTAATTTCACCACAGGCCAGATTTTGAGGTGAACTGTCCCTTAAAAGACATCAAACTTGCTATTGTAAAACTTGTGATGTGGTCTGGAATGTCTTTAAGTCCTTGATATTTATAAAACTTAAAACCTGACCCGGCCTTCTTTCAAATAACTTCAGACTTGACTCGGACTTGTCCCAGTAGACTTAAAAACAGCTCTGGCAGCGACAGTAAAGGAACAGGAGAGTGTTTCTTCTTCTTCTTCTTCATTTTACTCATCTGTACCTGCTCTGTACAATGGCCTGCTCCACACGTGTACTTTTCTCTGATGGAGGAGTCCCGGCTGAGTTCTGGCTCATCATCGACAGGAACTGAAGCAACAGTTTAGTGCTCTCCGTCTTCCCTGCTCCTGATTCGCCACTGGAGTACATACACACGCGCGCACACACACACACACACAAATGCAACCAAACATAATTAAACACACAGTGACCTTCTGTGACATTCCCATATCTCAAACTGGTCATTTAATTGATGCTGAGGTTTGATCGCTTCAGACATATTACATTAGCTCCCAGTCGATCTCAATCAGGAGACCATGTGTCACAAAGCCTGAGCATAATTGAAAGTCGTACAACCAGATTGAGACAGTTAGCCAAGCAGACCAAGAGGTGAGAGAGTTTTTTTTTTTTTTTTTTAATTGCTGGAGGGATTAATTTATTGTCACCACTGAGAAAGATGCAGCCCCTGTTTCATCCTCCAGGCTTTCTTCATCTGGTTTGTTTAGGATTGATTCTTTGAACTGTATCTTTGCTCCATCTCTCTCTTCCCCAAACACCCACTGAAATCAATATGTCTGAAACATGAAAACACTCGTCTACTTCCTTCAGCCTTCACCTTCATTTTAAAGCTAATTTTTAACTGCTGTCATTGTCTATCTGTCTCTGCAGGGGTTCCAAGTCCAAACTGGTGAAAAAGACATTCATATATTTAAGTGATCTGATATTCATTATCTAAGAGAGATAAAGAGCATTTCTTTGTACTCTTACTCTTTTTTTCATCCCATGAATTAGAAAAGAAAAAAATTGATTTTTGCCATTTTTTAATTAATAATATGTTATATAAATCAGGCTATGAATGATATATGAACAAACACCTCTGTGAAAACCTACAGAGCATAGATAGGAAAAAATGGAATAGTTTGGGGTGTGTAAGTGCCACTGAAGTGAAGATGTCTAGCTCAGAGTGTGAATAAAAACTAATTTTGAGCAGACAGCCTTGAAAGATAACACGAATAAAGTTCCTCAGTTGACTAATTACATGAAGACAATTCTCTTTTTTGTCTTACAAGTTTTCAGAAATGTGTTTGTTTAAAACATACAAAAACTAAACGGACATTTCATGGTTATACAGACTTAGTGTATGTGCATGACTATTTTTAAGCCTACTAACCTCCCAGTGACAATAAGACTTGATTCTTACATATAGTTTTGTATACAGATTAAACAAACAAAATATAATGAGCCAGACTAGCTGTTTGGGGACAGCACATTGATCCGACGGCCCATTATTCCGAAACCCCAATAGTCTGAAAAATGTCCACTTAGCTTGAAAGCCCATTTGTCCAACAGACCGTTACCCCGATAACAAACGGGGTTCTCAAAAAGACAGTAAATGAGGAAGAATGAATTCAGAGACATACAAAAGCATGAGTATTTCTGGGTAAGCAGGACCAAGGAATTATTTCTAAAAACAGAACCACCCTCTCACATAATGACAGGATGGATGGATTGATGGTTTCAGAGACAGACTAACGGATGCATGAGGCATAAATTAGAAGCAAACCTGCATATCTGATATCAAAATAGTCGTTGAAACTCACCTGATGAGGACACACTGACTGTCGTGGCGTTTCCAGATGCAGCGGTAGCATTCATTGGCCACGGCAAAGATGTGCGGAGGGAGCTCCCCTAGATGGTGCTTGGAGTACAGGTCCACCCTGTCGGGGTCATACAGACCTGGGATCTGCTTGTAGGGGTTCACAGCTGCCAGGATGCTGCCGATATTAGTCTGAAAAGAGTGAAGAAGTTGTGGAAATGTATTTTTTCTTCATGTATACCTAAAATTCATATTTACTCATGTATACACATTGCTCTGCACTTGCATAAGTTCTTTATGACCTCAAGTCCCCCTAAGACACAGTGTCCTTATATGCAGGTGTAGGATCAGGTGCAAGGTCCCCATAAACCCTGACTCCACTCAAGAAGTGACATCTGTGTTCTGCCTTGCTTTTGGTCTCTTTTCTTTTTGTTTATTTGCTTATTTCCTTTTCTTTTGTTGTGTTTTTTTCCATTTGCACCCAAAAGCTTCACAGCACTGACACACATATACAAACAACAAGCTCTCAGAATGCATACAGCACATATATGTCAAATTTTAAAGCAGCCTTAAGTTGATATTAATCTGGATTGGAGGATAAGAGAACACAGCGGGGTGGAGATGTAACTGTAACAGTGACGAGTGACAGATCACCACAATTTTATTAGAAAGCTGAGGTCGAACCAGTGAGATGATGGAGTAAGGAGGCTCGGTTTCTATTTTGAGCTGAAACAGTCACCTTGTGCACTAGAAACTTCAGGTCAGCACGCCCTCCATCGTGTCATATTACCCTGTCTGTGCATTTTGTGTACCACACACATATAAAACTGTGCTGCAGGACACACATACACAGGAGACACAGTGACACAGACAGCTGACCCACGCAGGGTAAATTCTTATGATCAGCTTAAGGGAAATCCGTGTATGGACAATATTTCATCATCTAGATTAGGTCATACCCCGGGACACTGTTATTGGTCGGTTGTCTGATAATCTCTCAGGTCTTCAGGCGGACTCTCAAGTCAACATAAACGTGATCATAATGCACTAGTTTTTGGTCTTGATCGTGATTAATTGATCTCAATATCCGTTTTATAAGCACAAACGGAGATTATTGTCTTTTCTGTGGCCATGGTTGAGCTGAAACCCTCAAGGCAAAGTGGGTAATGGAGTTTTATGGACATCAGCTAATGCATCTATTCATTACAGATAGATACACATAAACAAACTACTACAGCAGTTCATTTCTATTGTGATTATTGAGTCAATTATGGATGGTTGCTTGATATTTTGAGTGCTGTATACAGTATGTTGTGGCAAATGGTCAGCTCTAATGTAAAGTGTATGTATTTGAACGTCAAAATTTCCCCACGTGATCTGACCTAGGTCTCTGCATGATGATGTTTCAACATACAAACCTCCCTAGGTTGACGGCATCACGTGCACAGTAATCAACTGCACTGTGTCCTGCTGTTTTATAGAGCACATGGTATGAAATCAGATCTCAGTTGCAATTATTTGTTTGGTTGCACTGTAAACACAATACAACAGTTGCTCCTCTCTTGTTTGTTCTGACAAAGTAGCTGCTCAGTGAGTGTTTGCTGTGGTGTTAAACCACACTTTTTGTTACCATGGTAATCAGATGTGTCGCCAAACCAGCTGAGATGAAAAACTTGAGGATTAGAACTTTAAAGAAGTTGTTTGTTGTTTTAATTGTTGATATGATTTACTACCATATTCTGTCTTTATGAGACTCTTAGCTCTCTCGCCACATCGTCCACTTAGAGCATATGGGTTTGATAAGATGATTTGTGTTTCCCACTAAAAGCCTCCTGCATCATCACACATGCAAAGATTACCGGAAAAGGAGAAGACACATCAAGACACACACATTATGTACACACACACACGTTTGGCCACATGCATATACACTCTCACACACACTTACAAATGTGTCAGTCTGAGAGCACTTACATAGATGTTATCCTTCTGGTAGCGCTGGTACAGGTTGTGCATGATGGCGGCCTCTGCAGCTCAGCCAGTGCTGACATGTCCTCCACCCCATCGATGCTGGACTGGTGCATAGCGTACACCTTCTCCCTGGTGACCTCTGCCTGCTGTAAGTACAACACCTGGAAGATGACAAGACGGACAAACTGTCACTTATCATCCCTTTAAATTTGTTGATTTTGTGAGTTTTATTGTGATGAAATGTTGTTGTGTGTACCATCTTTTACTTCAGCCTGCACATCTATTTTCCTCATCACTTAGTGAGTCAGTCAGTCCAACATTTCATGGCATGGCTTTAAATAATCCTGAGAGAACACCTGAATGTGTTGCAGTCAAGCTGGAGGAAGCTCTAATTGGATCTGACAGTTATGTAACCCAAAGCAGGTGCAACCTGATGGCAGGCAACCAGCATTCACAAGAAAAGGAATAAATATCCCCCAAAATCAAGGCGCAGTGCTGCTTTAAAGTAATGATGAAACATAACACTGGCATGCATTGACCGTGCAGCACTCTTCTTCAAGGTGAAACAGTCAGTACTTTTGAATCTGTTGTGACTGTTTAAACTGTATGTTTACATGAGTGTTCGATGCAAACTATGCAGGATTTTCCCAAAGTAACAAGGCATAGACTCTTACAAAAATAATCCCTCTCAATCATCACCCACAACCAATGATAAGTGTGTGGTGACACTTGCATCCACAGAGGCCTTCTGCTCATACCTTCTTATTTTCTCATTATTTTTGCTGTGCTCAGGACACTGCTGATCCAAAATGTCAGAATTTGACATCCTGGGAATGAGACTCAACAATCAGCTATCTTTCTGGTGCGCTGACAAACAACAACTGACAAACCCAACTATTCTACCTTTACATAAGTTCATAAACTTTGGAAAAAGTAGTTTGACAAAGGAGAAGTCTCAATAGATTCTATAGGCTACAGTATATAAATTAGGCAATGATAATGAGTTGAAACTGCAGCCCGCGCTGTCTTTAGCCTCGGGCTAAGAAGGTTCTAAAAATGATTTTAACCCTGGTTAAGGGCAATTTAGCATTCTCCTGGCTTTGCCATACTTTTTTGGCTCAACTCGCTTTGGACTTAATGGGTGCCATCTTTGCATGTAGTTCAAATCTATGGTTTCCCTCTGTTTCCAGGCTTTATGCTAAACTAAGCTAACTGGCTGCTAGATTTAATGTACAGACATGACAGTGGCTTCAATCTTTTCATCCAACTCTTGGCAATAAGCATATCTATTATTTCACTATCTTTCTAAAGTGATGTTTCCCTGTCACATATTACACACACTGAAACTCAGTGATGTTCTGGGTTGTATTGCATTAAGATGGACAGCGTTGCCTCGTATATTATGCTATTGTTTACTTGGCGTTGTGCATGATCAAAGGTAAATGAAGAAAAATTATGCCAGATTTCTGTCAAACCTCTTCACTCTGTATAATACTTATGTGTCAGTTGTCAAGCTGGTATTGATGCTCACTGGATAATAAAAGTATCCTGGAGGACGCTTGGTGTGTTCACACACAGATAAAAAAAGAGATGGCAACATTGCAAGGTCTTTCCATATTTAGCATGAACAGAATAATTATGATGCAACATGACGAAAATCCACATGATGAGAATACAGAGCTTTGTAGAGCTTGTTCTAACCAGACCCCCATCTCATCTATGTCGTCCATCGCCATGGAAACTGGAGAGCAGGGGGACAAGACGGGTGGGGAACCCGGCTATGGGAGGGGAAGAAGGAGAAGAAGAGGACGAAGAAAAAGGACAGAAGCAGAGAAGAAGAGCTGAGAGGAACAGATCTGATCTGGCAGAACCTGACAGGTGAACGCAGCTCGTGTATCCGTGTCAGGCACACGCACACATGCCGCTACAAGATTCACATCTTTGCTTACAGCCCACACTCACACACACACCCAGCAGGACAGGAGATAATTGTCATTCTACTTCAGCATAAAGGTCGTTCATTCAGTCCAGCGAAATCAACTCGTCTAAGAATAGAAAGCACGGCCTTTACAACACTGGGTTGTTAATATGTCAGCTCAGTCTCACAGCCTGCCTCCACCCTCTATGTGTGTGTGTTTGTGTGAGTGTTGCTGTAACAGATGTGTTGTGCGTCTGTTGAGAGTGGCAGAGGGGTCGCTGTAGGCGTTCAGACATCCTGCTCTTAAATAAATCTATTTCACTCCAGTAGCACCATCTTCTTCTGCACAGAACTGCAGACGAACAATAAAGAAACACACAGCAGCGGTGTCATCGTTTGCCAACATGTCTGCAAGTAAAACGTTGTTTATGTCCGACCATATGCTGTCGTCGCTCTCATGTTTTGCAGGAGTATAGACGTCTCTGTTGGTAACTGTTGATGAGAGTCTAACCCATCAGGTCTCTAACCTTTCCCCACTCACTCAGCTGTGATGAAATGACCCAATTACCCCTCGTCCTCCATTAGAGACAACATAACTCATGAAGGGTTCACAGGCTAACAGCCCGCCATCTTCACTGTGACCTCGTCCACTTGACTCTCTGTCTCCACCTTTTTATAACCGTGGTACTCCATCAAAGCACTGACATGTTGTTATCTGAGCGCAATTACACTTATGGAAAAATATTACAGCCGGGGTCAACATCAGAGGCCGTTTTGCAGAGACTGCAACGGAGGAACAATAAAACTTTAGGCTGCATTTATTTCTTAAAACAAGTTTAATTTAAGTTATTATTTACAACAATTCATTTTTAAGAGACACAATTCAGAATTAACAATGAACTTCACTGTACATAATGGTAAGTATATCCAAGAAAAATAAAACTAGAGTTGCAGGATGTACAGATGGTATTCAGGTCATAAAGGGACTGGAAGCTGCACATCTGAAAGTTGGATGTTGTTACTATCAGACAGTGAATAAACTGCATCCTTTCAGAGCAGTCTGGACAGTGGAAGGCGTTCTGTGCTCTGGTGGGGAGACAGGAGAACTGTTGCTTTCTTTTTGATTTTTGAAATGGCTCTTTCAAGGTTAATACTTGTCTTTTTTTTTTTTTGTTTTTCTTTACGCTATTTATGCACATCTGGGTATGTTTTGAGATTTTCCACAATTGTTTAATAAAGTTAGAAATAATAAAGCGTTTTTTTTAAATTATTATTTGGCATTTTTGCCTTAATTTGACAGGGACCGCTGAAGATATGACAGGAAAGGGGTTAGAGACAGAGAGGATGACACATAGCAGCTGGGAGTCGAGCCAGCGGCCGCTGCAGAGGACTGATAGCCTCAGTACATGAGGTGCACGCTCTACCAACTGAGCTGCAGGTGTGCCCCAAAAAAGTAACCAAAAAAGCAATCAATTTTGTAAGTCCTTGCCTAAGTTTCTTGAAATTTCTTGAACATTGGTATTAGCCTACAAGGCCATTTTCACTTTGGCTCTAATTGGTATTATTACAGTATATATTTTTGATGTATTTTTTTAGGTATATATAAACAAATATTTTTTATGTTATTTGTTTATATGTTATTTGTATGTTTTTTTGTTTGTTTTTTTTTACTTTTGTAGTATTTGTGTTTTTTTTTATTTTCTCCTCCTACTTGGCAATAAACTTGATTCTGATTCTTATGAGCCCTCCCTTTCTTGTTATGATGGCTTCTCTCTGCAATATTAATATAAGACTTTTAGTCTGCAACTAACAATTATTTTCATTATTGATTACTCTGTTGATCATTCTCTAATTGATTAGTTGTTTGGTCTATAAAATGTTAGAAAATGGTGAAAATCTTTGATCACTGTTTTGTCCGTAAACCAAAGATATTCAGTTTACTGTTATAGAAACTAAAGAAACCAAAATATATTAACATTAGAAAATGAAAACAGAAAATTTGGACATTTTTATCTTAAAACAATGACTCTAAATGATTTATCAATCATCAAAATAGTTGAAGATTCATTTCGTTGTTGACAACTAGCTGTTGCAGCTCTTAATTTACTCTGCATGATCGATGGATCAAATGACCACAGGTCATTTGAAAGATGTCGCTCATAATGACAAACCCACAGATATTCATCATCAACTCTGTGGTTCCCATCAGCTCTCAGAGCATTTTTCAGGTCTTGGTTTTACAGACCATAACTTTACTGCTCTGCATCACTCTCGCTGCTCTCGTAAACCTTTTTTCAAACCACGTTGGGCAGCTGTTTCCAGTGAAAGTAACTCTACTGTACCCACTGAACACTACCTGCTCAGCACCATACAGCAGTCAGTCACAGCAGGCAATCACAACATGAAGCAGCATTTGAGTTGGTTGAGACCAAAACAGAGCTAAAAAGAGAGTGAATATTGCAGTTATGTTTGTCTGGGGACACAGACATGACTGATGCTGCTCCATATCTGCAAAATGTGTAAATAAGCAGCTGTTTGCTCACAGTTTGTTTCCATTGCCCCCAAAGTAGCCAAAAAACAGTTAATACAGGTTTAATTAATTCATCTTTCCTACTGTTCTCGAGGTCACTGGGAAGTTTTACATCTGTGTATGTGTGTTTACATCTGTATGGTTATGTACTTTTCAATGTGTGTGATGTACATAGGAGACATGCTTGTCTGAGTGATGAGATGCATTAACATGCCTGTTAGTCACAGCTGGAACAGCTGTGACATGCAGAGACACTCTCATATTGACTGTTTTACAGCCAGACCGCAGTGTATTTCTCTATCTGTGAGAACAGAGACATGGAAAGCCCCTCAAATTATATCCAAGTCCATTAGTTTTAGATCAGGCTTTTCTCTCACTTTCCTCATCCTATTAAATCTCTCTCGTCTCTCTCTCTGCATGCCTTCATGTCTCAAACATCATTTCTCTGTCTCTCTCATCTCTCCTGCTCTTTGTATGTCACTCCTCTTTTATCCCTTCCCCCCTCTTCTGTCATTTCTCTCTCTGTTCTCTCGATATCTTCCTCCCTCACATCATCACACCACTCTTCATTAATTCACCCCTCTATCGTCTGCCCCCCCACACTTGCATTTCCCACATTTCAACCTCCTTTTTCTTCCACCATTTTTCCTCTTTTAGTCTTTATTTCTGGTCCCTGCATAACCTCTATGCTTAGATGTGTCCCCTCAGGTTGTTTTTTACTGCAAGTCTTTCGGATCTGTCTCTCTGGGTACACAGATTCCCTCTGTGTTCACTGACACACACTCACTTAATGCCTAAATGGCTCAATCTGAGGCCCCTGCCTGTAATTGAAGGCTTACTGAGAGCCATTTCAATCAGAGAGTCAAGCATGCCTTTGCAATCCGGGGTAAATTACAGTGGAGGAGAAGATAAGACTTCACACCACACACACATCACACACACACCAGCACGTGTTGAAGGGAGGAAGGACACAAGGACAACTGAAATGGCAGTCTGGGTTTTGGTTGTCAAAATTCACGTCCACCTGTCAAATATTCTTCCATTTACTCTGCAAAACTTGTTATAATACTTACCAGGATACCAGCGGTAGCTGTGTTGTTCTTTACATAGAGTGTCTCTTCACAGTAGTTACAGTAACATATAAGGGTTTTAATGTACATATAGGTATATATAAGTATTGTTTTAAGAAAAATGTATAAGACGTGTAATGCACACCCCTACAGGTCCTATATATGATCATGATCATACAGATTAAAGGGATTTAGTATTGCGAGTTAGACTTTAAAAAGGATGTTCAAAATCAACACAGCAGATGCCAAGTTTTCCTAACTTTATTTCCCTAAGTTATTTCCCTTCTATACCATGGTCTGGGTGAATACTCTTTTCTGATTTGCTGATAGGTGTACGGTAAAACTGTGTAACACACACGTAGTTCGGCTCAAGTTTAATCACTGTTCGAAATTCATCCACTACCCAACTTGCAGCCATGGCAACAAAGAGCACAGCTGTTAAAGCTCACACCACTTTCTAACTGGAGGTGATGTGAATGAGCGAGCAAACACCTGATTCGTTCAGTTTTCTTAAAGGAGGACGTCCTAACCTGCTCCATGCGTCAGCCAACAGGCTGAGCGAACGTGTCACTTGCTTGAAAAATCACTCACCCTGCCCCTATTTCAGCGAAGATTCATGTACCTCCAAAATATTTTATCTGGCTAAAAGTCTTGATGTTTCTGTTTTTACTCATCAAAACAGTTGAAAAGGAGGACAAGTGATTAATTAACAAGGTTTAGAAAAAGCGGCAACTTTTATATGATCCACAGCAGCCTTTTTGTAGGAACGTCTCAAAAAAGACGAGATTTGGAAGGAAAAAGGGAACTTTTGAGAGTTACAAGTAAGTAAACTTTCCTCAAAATATATAACAATGCTTATTTAAGACAATTACATTGTGAACAATAACTCAGAGACCTAATTTATTCATTTACAGAGGGAGGAATCTCAAGTGCACTGCTGCAACATTGCTCGTATATGTGGACAGTAATTCACTTGCATCGTTTGCGCTTATAGGTGGTGTTACTCGTTATCAACTGCAGCAAGCCAGCTGAGTTTGGTTGTAAACGGACAAAAATTATTCTTTGCCATGACAACATTTAGCTCTTGCTTTATAACTTTGATTTTGGGTGCAAAACTTTCACCAAAAAAATCAGTGACTGCTTTTACTTCATATTGTGTGAGCAGGATAATAAACTTGTAGGTGTGCGTTAAACAGTTTGACGTCACTCCCCGTCGGCTGGTTCTTCACCTCCACGCCATGACTTCAAACCGTTTACATGAAGCAAAGATTCAAATTCCTGCATGAGTGAGTGAGCCCTTATACTCCAGCCACTTTATGCTGCAGGACCACACTTGACCTGTCTGCCTGCCTGCTCTCAACCCACAATCCTCCAGCTATCTCCGACCAGCCACGCCATCGCCTCTGACTTATCCATCCCGCTCCAGTAAATCCAGCCATACCTCACGCCCTCTGCCTCAGTCAGCTGCCACCCAGATCGTTCCACCTCTGTTCCCTGCGCCCTTAAAATAAAACCCCTTCTCCATTCACCTACTCTTGAGCCTGCCTCTGCAAGAATCATCAAACAGCTTTGAATGAAGAACACTGCATACATTTCCCATAATTCAGTTTTATAGCATCTCTTCATTAAAACATTCTATTCTTGGTACATCGCCACAGTGTTTAACACAGGCTTTCTATTATCGACATATAACGTCATCGGGGTTATTTTTCAGATTAGAGAGCTCCCTCCAGAGTCACAGAAAACATAAAGCTGTTAAGGGTAGTACTTCACATGACATGCAGATTGAATTTAATGAGTAAATTCTCTGGAGAAAGATCTGTCTCCAGCAGCAGTCTCTGAAAAAAAAGGAAATGAAACTATAAGCTCAAAGCAAATAAATGCCTGTTCTACAGTTCTGGGTTTTTACAATAGCTTCTAATGCCAAAGCTGCTTTCAAGCATAAAGGCCTTAAACAGCAAATGAAGCAGAGATGTTTAGGGAAAACCACTCAGGGACGGCCCAGATGCAGATGATTCAGACAGTAGACGCTATGAAGTGAGAAAGTGTGTCAGGGACTGAAATAAAACTCAGCTGAAGTGGAAGAAAAAAAATGGGTTTTGCGTCTACTTCTTCCATTGCCCTCTGGTGGGTTTTTAACACACATACACACACAAACTGTACTATAAGTGAAGCACACACACACAAAGTTTGGCTACCCGCTGAGAGTCTAAAATGGGATACCTCATGTTCAATAATTCATTACTGGAGAGAGGAACAGAAGAAGGATGCACAACTAGTGGGAGAAAAACATGGAGAGATACAGACTGACATAGACTAGAAGTGAGAGTGAGACAGAATGAGAGTAATGTAGAAGTCGAGCGCGGTTAACCAACTCTGATTAGTCTGCAGGAGTTTGTCTCACTCTGGGATATGATCTGTGAGAGGGGAAGCTTCTTAAACTTCACTACCCAGTCTGTCCAACGCAAACCCCAAACCCAATACATCACTGAAGAAACAGCTCACAAATATTAATTATAAGTAATTTTGTGAAATGTCTTGGAACTGTGATTTGAAGCAAACATTACTGAAACAGGAGCAAATACTGCATTTGTTGAGGATTATTTTGAAACTAAATCCTACACACTGGTCCTCTAACAGCACTAATGTTCACCGTAAAGATGATGTCAGTCGGTCAGTCGGTCAGTCTACCACTTTGGTCCAGACTGAAATAAACTATAGATGTTTATGGACTCCAGAGAATAAATCTTTGGGGACCTTTAAAACTTCCTCTGACTTCCTCTGGTGCCAGTGAAATGCCTCAACAACTACAGGCAAAGTCTCTCCCTTTCTGGTGTTCCCCATTGGACACCCATTATTTCAGAAAAAAGAAAACATAAGTACAGAAGTCAACAGCAAGAGAAAAAAAGGTTGTTTTTTTTTATCCTGTTTGAATTCTGCAATGAGTAACAAGTTGTCAATTTATATTCCCACAAGTTCCATGTGCAACTTCTGGATGTCTAGTCTTTCTTATGTATTTATCACAGAAAACTAATTGGCAAATGTTAGCATGCTAACACTCAAACACTCCAAACTCAATGGTGAAACATTATATCATACATCAGCGTGTTATCATTGTGAACATGCTAGCATGAAGATGTTGCAAAGCATTTAGTTTCGTGTACTATTGTGCCTAAATATCACACGGGAGAATTAGCCTTCAAGGCTTTCTGGAAGAAATCCCTTTCTAGCAGAGATCTTTCTGCCAGAAAGCTTATGGCTGCCTAAACCTAACCAAACTGTTACAGAAAACTGAAAATCGTTTGAAAAACTGAAGATAATATGTCAAATAAGCCAACAATAAGTTTCACATGGGAGTTGAACCCAGTCTCGTGTTCTCCTGGTGTGGACACTGTCGCTTATTAAACTATGTCACCTGACATCCTCAAGCCTGTCTGGACTTTCTGACAGAAACCTAAATACAGTCTGACTGTATTCTTACATTGACAGAGACTCAGCTACAAAATGGCCAAACATGGTCCGCAACATTGTCGCTGAACGCTGAGTAAAGTTGAGTCCGGCTCAACTTTGATTTATAGTGTGTCACACTCAACACAAAGTGACAAGTGTCTGTCTGTCAGTGTCTTGCTTCATTTCGCCAACTTCCACTGAAAATTACTGATGCCTGATGCTTGTCACTGGTAGTCTGAACAAAACATTAGAGCGGTCAGCATGGCTGTAGACTCTAAGTTACCGTTAGTCAACAATGGAGGCACAGAGAAATAAGCCGTATGGGAATACTCGCTGGGAATTTGGTCTTTTTATGGATTTGTTGATGATATTTACTCTTTCAGACACGCACTCCACTGCTTCCCTTTCATCCTTTTCTCTCTCTTCCATTTAAATTGCTGCATTCATAACCTGCTTTGCTCATGTGAACACACGTCCACACACACACACACACACACACACAGTGGACGGAGCGGCCTTCCTGTAAAGCCCTCTGATGTCTGAAGCTGCTTTGCATGATTCAGGAGGAGAGCCAGGGGAGACAAGCCTCTTCATCTGACTTCATATATTAGCAGCAGCCAGAGTGAGAGAGGGGGCGAGAGAGATGAACATAGAGCATGGAGAGAAGAGAGAGAGAGAGAGAGAGAGAGAGAGCGAGGGAGAGAGCTGTGGGCACAGTGACCTATATATTCTGCAGAGCTCTATTCAAGATACAGTATCACACAGCACTGTACCTGCAGCTCTCCTCGCTGACCTTGTATC
This sequence comes from Lutjanus argentimaculatus, assembly GCA_034769285.1. Classification (NCBI taxonomy): domain Eukaryota; kingdom Metazoa; phylum Chordata; class Actinopteri; order Lutjaniformes; family Lutjanidae; genus Lutjanus; species Lutjanus argentimaculatus. Next base: position 21,672,326 of record JAWZSL010000003.1, on the reverse strand, counting down.
AGAACTGGCAGACTTCCACGGGTCAGATTAGGATTATGGAGCACTGAGGGGGTATTTTGTACGATCTGACTTCAGATCAGATTATATTCGAGGCAAAAGGAGCAGCTGCAGCCTGTCCTGGGCAAGTTACTTTATCTTAAAACCAAAGTGTTGGAAAGACTCTTTTGGACTTGACATGAGAGCTTGGTTATTGATTTAATGTCATTTAAAGGACCAGTGTGTATGATTTAGTGGCATCTAGAGGTGACCGTGCAGATTACAAACACTTCACCTCACCCTCCCCTTCTACACTCACAAAAAACACCACAACAACGTTTTGTTTGACCTGCACCCTCTGTAGCTACAAATGGCTCATTCTTAGGTAACAAAAACACAACGATTCTCATTTTCAGATACTTTTACATTAATGAAAACATATTTATGAATATTGTATTCAAATTCTGCCTTATTCTACAAGATACAGCACTGCAGGCCACTTAGCAGGTTAAATAATTTGTGCAAGCAGACGTTTTTAAGGCACTTGGAGCACTTGATCTAGTGGGTTGTTTTATGTTGCTGCTAATTTCCCTACAGGTCCTACTGTTTTATTTATGGTGTTCCTATGTGTTAGATTTTATTTCACCCATTGTTTTATGCTTTTATGATTGTTGTATGGGCTTGAGATGCTTTATACATTATTTATTGTGTTGGGCACTGTGACTGAGTGGTTTTTCTATTTTTGTCTTTTTCTGTCTGTTGTCAAAATCCAATAAACAATGTTGACATGACAATCAAGTGTTGACAATAAAGTATTTACACCTGGACCTTTAATGTGCATGTGTCTACATAAACGCTGCAAAGTAAAATAGTGCAAAGGGTCAAACATTGCAAATTTCTTTGTCATAAAAGAGGGAAAACACGCTCAAGTGAAATAAATTGTCATTTAACATTATGTTGCCTCATCTTGTCCCTCAGTGTTGCATATGTGCTGTGAAAAACTCCAAACCTCTGTTGTACACAGTGACAGACCGGCCATCTGGTGGGGTGGGCAAATGCCAGAAGGGCCATCTGAGCTATGAGGCTATGAAGTAAAAAAGATGCATGTGTGACTACAAAAAAAAATTGTTAATAATTTAGTTTTTAATAATTTCATTTGACAATACCTTATTTTGGCCCAAATAAGGTTGTTTCCTGTTTATGTAAAGGAAACAACACAAAATTCGAGCACCTGTGGGTGACCATTCAAAATACGTCAAAATTAGAGTTACAACTATTTCTCAAGTAATTGATCAGGCGATCGAAAGAAAATTGTTGCAGAGTATTTTGACAATACTTGACTGATTAATTATTTCAGTTACTTTTCAAGCAAAAATGACAAACATTTGCTGGTTGTAGCTTCTTAAATGTGAGGATTTGCTGCTTTTCTTTGTCATTTATGCTGCAGAAAATAAAGTGTTAAGTGTAAAAGTGCCTCCTACCCCTTGTGTTTTTGTTTGTTTTTGTTTTTTTTTACCTCTGATCCTGGTAAATTGGATTGAGAAAAGAAGGTTAACAACAAGCTTTAACTCTGTTTCTGCTGTCTCTGCCTCACAGCACCCATTCAGCACCGGGGCGATATAACACCCTTCATATGTCATCATCCTGCAGGATTTGGAGACACACACTCATCCCACCCCGCGGGCGAACTCTGCTTCATGTTCCACTGATAAGAGACACCGCAGAGACACGGGGAAGGTGGGAGACAGACAGGAAACAACAGACAGATAGGGGAGACGTGTGTCTGTGTGTTTGCATATCAGTGTTTTTGTGCAGCAGTTTGACAGAGTTAAGTTAATCTCATTATATGATACTAAGCGAGTGAGTAACTTCGGGGTCCTCAGAGGGTTAGAAATGTGAAACTGTGAAGAGGAATGTGGGTCAGGAGATCACACAGCAACATCAGCTTGTTTCTGTGCCAAATCAGACTAAACAACTGATTTCTGCTCTTTTCATTAGGCACATTTGACTGAGTGTGTGTGTGTGTCCAAGACTGCAGTCATTTTGTGTGTGTATATGTGTGTTTGTGTGTGTGTGTGTGTGCGTGTGCATAAGGAGTAAAACATCCCTGCAGCATGTTCTGTGCTCGCGTGAGCTCTCGCTGTGGCTTTCACGCTAGCTTCTGAAATCCAGGTCACATAACACACACATCGTCCATAACTCATCGCCAACGTAACTGTGTGTCTATACATGTTTTGTGTGTGTGTGTGTGTGCGTGTGAGGATACAGGTGTGTGTGTGTGTGTTACTCTTACATAGCCTTCTGTCTATGTTTTCTTTGTGTTTTCCTCTGTGAGTATAAATGTGTCCAGTGCGTACATTGAGTTATCATAATTACAGCATATATAAGGAGGAGCCTGATGCTAACTCTGTCACCGTTACCATGGCAACCAGACCAGGAAGATCTCTGCTACAGAACTGCTTAAAGATCAGTCAGGTTATAAGTGTGAGGTTGAAAATGTAAACTTTCACGTAGGGCTGCAACAAATCATTATTTTCATTTGTGATTAATGTGCTGATTATGTTATCGATTCATTATTGGGTCTATAAAATGCCCATTATAATATTTCACAGCCCAACATATTCAGGCTACATGTTTTGTCCAATTAACAGTCAAAAACTAAAAACATATTCACATAAATATCATATATGACAAGATAAAGAGGCACTTTTTCACATTTGAACCTGGAACTGGTGAGTATTTGTCATATTAGTTTTAAAAATCACTGAAGAGGTAAGTTTCCCCTCACTGCTTTAAAGAGTGGCTAAAGGAAATGGTTTCTTGCATATATCTTGAAGAAAATTAGTTTACTACGTCTGTACTACTCATGTGCTCACCCCCAAGTTTCTTTGATTTTCATTAATTTATTGTTTGTTTTTTAAACCAGGGGCAGTGCACAATAAATGTATTGCACCAGATATAGTACAGTTATATTTTTTATTTTATCTCCATGAGTGTTTATACAATGTACACACTGCATAAAATATAAAAATTAAGTTCATGTAACACACATATGTACAGGACAGACCAGTAAACATTTAAAGAGGCATAACCAGACCTTAATGACAGAACGTTTTTTGGTCCTTCATCCATTTTTTAAATATTTCGTTTTGAACTGATTGAAACTGATTCACTGTCTGATATTTGTTGGGATAGTATCCCACTGTTTTGTGCTGCAGCTGAAAAAGCAGCTTGAGCAAATTTTGTTAAGCAATGTTTTATAAATAGCAGTCTCTCCACACTGATGATCTTGTTTGCCTCATTTCACCATGATGAGCTGTTAGAATAAATTGTTTAAGGGGTGGAGGAGCTAAATTGTGCATTGGTCATAAAAAAAAAAATTAAAACTCAGGAAATTATCAATGGTGTAAAAACATCTTAAAAGTCAGCAGAAGCTCTGTTTTATAATGACTGCAAAGTCTGGCTCTAGTTTTCATGTTATCATCAGTATGTTCATTCATTAATTATCTTTATACCATCTATTTGTTCTATATACTGTATATCCAGTTCTTTGCTGACCCAGTTTCGCTACAGGTTCATTAAAGTTTCACCTAATCTGATTTAATCTAATCGTATTCTCTATGCTGTAAAGCTATATAGACTTAAAAGGGAAAGGTAAAACCTTGGATCATGGATATTTCTGCATGATCTGAGGCTTTATCAGTCCAGTGAGGCTGGTTTCAGCTATTGTTTTATCAGTCAGTTGACCTTCCAACACTCATTTATGGTCATTAAGTTTAGGTAGTGAGAGAATGATGCAAATACAGGCAAATATAATGAGCTTCCTGCGCAGGATGTCTGTGCTCACTGGGACAGGACGAGGAGCTCGGATTGAAATGAGTAGAACCACAGCTCTGTCACACTGAAAGGAGAAAGTTGTGGTTGTTCAGCCAATATTAGCCAATATATTATCTCATACTGACTTATTGCTGATGATCTGTATCCTTATACATCAGTCAATAAGTAAAAAGAAATTCCAGTAAAGAATTGTCAAAGATATGTTTTTCAGTCGGAAACAGTGCCACCATTGCAAAATTTGTCCAATGAGAAGACTGATACTGTAAAATATCAGATTACTGGTCACATTACTTTAATAATCAAAATTAAATTATGTTTGCTGCTATATCAGAATCGGATTTTTACTTAACAGTAAAATATCAACATCAGTTTGGCTTTAATATTCCAGTATTGATTGGGCTGGGAACACCTTGGGAGACCTGAGGAGGAACTAGAGGATGTGGCTGGGGGAGGATGTCTGAGCTACTTGCTGCCACTGCACCCCAAATTATGGAAAATGGATGAAATGACTGGAAGAATATATGGATTAATGGATGGATCACAGACAAAAGGGTCACACAACTTCGCACTGGAGCTGCAGACTTCAGATGTGGACTTGCTTGGTTCACTTTCCCGTCACTGTGCTTTCTATCTTCAGGGCTGCAGACCATTTGGGAGTTTAATCAGCTGTACGGGACACACCTGGGCCCGGCGTGTCCCCGTGAATATAAGCCAGAGCAGCAGTCAGTCCTGGGGGCAAATCTCCTCACCCCGCACACCTCTACACTGTGGCTTTTGATTTCAATGCAGCACAGTTTCACTCATATGCTACCTCCACCATTGACTTCACAGATTCCTCCCATCTATTGCTTGTGTTTGTTTAGATTATTTTGTTGTAAATTTCTTTATTTAGTTTATGTTTAGTCTCCTGTTTTTGTTGTGATCTATAGCCGGGCTGTAACAAGTTGTAAAAATTATGATTTTCAACTTGACTCATCTCTTTGAGACTCGTCTGCCTTCAGACTGAACTTGAGATCTTAAGGGTAAAGGCTGAGGAAACTTAACCTCAGATCAACAATGACATTGCCCCAGTGCTTAGAGAAATACTCTGATGCATTGAATTGGATGGTCAACGTACTTTTTCCATTAAAAAAATAAGAAACCTTGTTGTAATTTTGGCCTTTGGCTGTTGTACTTACTTAGCATTCACAGAAAGATCCAAAAAACTTTCTCTTTGACACACAAGTGGAAAAGGCTTTCTATGCCATCAATCACCAACACACATCTAACCTTTCTGTGACGACAGCAGAATCTGACATTTTGTATTACTCTGCAATGTAGGAAAGGTGCTGACATCTTTGTGTACAACAGAAGAGAGGCTACAGTTTGCTACTGTAGATGGTAACTGTCTTCTAACATCACTACAGTAGCATGTTTGAAATGTATGAAATGTGCTACATAAATAAAGTTTGAGTTGGGTTGAGCTGAGAAAAGATCAGTGAGTATGTAGTCACAAATGATGGGAAAAGTAGCCTGCTACACTAAATATTTACAGTAAACTTAAATGTGGTTGTATACATGGTGCGAAATACAGATTGACACCTCGCCTGCAAAATTTTAGACAGTCTCTGGAAAAATTGTTGTCACCTGCAACTGTCACTAAAAATGTTTATACTACTATGTCCAGTATTGATAGGACAGTTGAAGATATGACAGGAAAGAGGGTGCTTGGTAGCCTTGGCTTGCCTGAAGTCATGTTGAGTATTGAGTCTGTGTAAGACTTCAGCGTAATGCTGGAGCACAATGTAGGGGGGACCCCGATTTCCACGGGGTGTCTCACACGCTGGGTCTGTACCTACATGATGTGACACAGGTGAGCAGCAGGCTAAATTGTTTCCTGTTTCTTGAGTAAAAAGACTATGAATGATGTAAAAGCTTGCCCATACACCCCTCGTACTCATGCTGATTTAATATGACGGCTTGTGCTTTTGCAGCCGCAGCATTTGTAACCCAGAATTGGTGATGTGGTGAACTGGGTCAGAGTCTGTATACTACAGAACCAGAGTGACAAGGCAGCAGAGGGGAGAGACTATGAGAACGGAAAGGAAAAGTAATACAAAACAGCCAAATGTTGTTAAATTGTGCATGCTTCCTGTTCTACCAGCCCCACATATCAGCCACAATAGCACAAATACTAGCATAATTGTTTCATTTTTTTTTTATACCATGGTGTGAGTGAATACTCTTTTCTGATTGGCTGCATGTACGTTAAAACCGTTCAACGCAACTTTCCAACTTTTTTTGGTTTTATTTTGTACTCATTTCCAGCCTTTTCCCATCGGCTATGATTACTTTTTGTGAAACAAACTAATAGAATAAATCCATTAGTCTGGTATTTATGATAGATAAGAGAGTTTTGAAGTCAGAGGTCAAAATGATCGCTTATGGCCATGAAATTCTGGCACTTCTGGTGTTAATTGCACAAGTACTCGCTGATTATCCCTTACTTACTCCTCAGGCTGTTAAAATGCCTCTGGTGTTTACTCGTATTCATGACCAGGATCAGCAGAACGCGGGTCAGAGTGGCAGGGAGTGATGGGGAGCCTGGGACTGTTTGCATGGGCCAGATCCTGTCGTAACAGGGTAAAACCCCTCGTCCTGCTGATTCTCTATCAAATATTCACCACCTCCTGCAGAGCTAACATTTAAACACCAACAGCTCGCAGAGAGGGAGGGTGGAGGAGAGCTGGATGGGGGTTGGGGAGGTTAAGGACGTTCATAATCCAGAGCAAAGAGAATGCCTGCTCTTATAACCAATCCTCTATTTTGGGAAATGCCTGTCTGTCCCCGCCGTGTCCTCGAACGAGAACAGCGGAGCAGTTACATGAAAAGACGATGCTTTTAGAGCAGCATTTGGAGCGTTTCATGTCTTTAAGGCCACGAAAACATGAATTCATTGTACATGTGAGGAGGAGAAAGTAGATGTGGGTGTTCTTTGGGGGTATAAAGGCAGGATTGAGACTCTTGAATTCAGGCTAAAGGACCAGGTCTATTATTAGCTCCATGTAAACGCTGCCAACTGGAGCGCATGTGTGTGTTTGTGTGTGAGCCAAACACATCAGCCATCAAAAAAAAACGTTAAATCCAAAGAGCAACGTGTGCATGTCCCCGCTCTGATACAGATTAGACGAGCACACGCATACTCATAATGAGATTTAAACATTCAATTCCATTATTTTGGCAGGGGGGGGGGTGTGGTGGTGTTAAAGGGTCGGGGCATTTAGAGCAGCCACAGGCAACGCTGTCCCAACATCTGACATCCTGAAACGAGCATTTGTGCTCCCATAATGCTCTTCATCTATTCCAGCTCTCCTCTGGAGGCTGAATGTGTGTCAGAGATGAATTTTGCATATGTATGAGGAGGAAGAGGAGGAGGGGGAGGAGGAAGAGGAGGGAGGAAGTGGGGCAGGAAAGTGGAGCATCATGACCAGGAGTTGCTATTGATCCGCACAGGAGAGGATGAACCTGCACAGCTGCTTCACCTTCACTCTGACCTTTATGTGAAAGCTGATGCATCGTCCAGATGACACATCACAAGCAACTACTGCAGCTTTCGCTCAGCATCTAATCTGATGCTGATACTGTTTACATCTGCTATTGAGTTTAAACTAATTAAATGTGTTTTCACTCCATACAGTGTTTACAGTTTTCTTCCATTTGTACTGTTTGCTAAATTAACAGCCTCCTTCACAGATCATGGCAGTTTTAATGGAAAAACCTGTGTCATTGCAGCCATTTCTAAGAAAAAATTACATTTACATACAAGTAATTTGCAACAGTAAATATGTTTTGAGGGCGAATTATGTTTTCTATTGAAATAAAGAGGAAATGTTAATAAACATACCTGTACCTGGCAAGTCGCAAAATTGTTGATACTTAACGTAACAGTAAAATTGACAAAACGTTTCATTCAAATAGGCAAACTTGCAAGATACCGTCAAGTCATTGTGACAACATCATTATTCTTAAGTCAGCAGCGTCTTGAGACATAAATTTTTTTATTAGCATTTGAACTGAAATCACGGTCTGTCACTAACCTAAAGTACCAATACCAATAGAGTACTTCATTCAACACCTTTAATTTTGAAGGTTCGTCTTTATAAAGAACGCTTGCAGTGATTGGTTGTGAGTAAACCCATATATATAGTTGTTTGGTTTTTTTTTCTAGATCTGGGTACCAAAGGATTGAATGCAGGTATCATTTGACTGGAGATGTTTCTATGTTACTTGGTACTGATTGGTATTGAGTATCAACATCTTGCTGTTGTCTGAATGCAAACCCTGGACTCTGGTGTCACAGTCCTGTACTTTATACGTAATTTAAATCCAGGCATGAATTACATTGTCACCACAATGTAATCTGAGTCAAATTTAGTGATGTACAAACATAATTTCTAGGTGACAAGGTTGGTGATTGAGTTGCTGTGATGGCCTGAACCAGAACCATCTTTCCTCAGGCTGTGGAACTCCTCAATTCATCCTTGTGTCATGGAACATAGTTTTATTTCTGACTTATTATTTATTCACCCATTTTACTGCATATATTTTTTTTATATATACCTTTTGTTTTTGTGATTAGCACAGAGGGACTGCATTTTACATGTCATTTTATAACCCCGGAATTGTAAATTGTTAAATAAATAAACTTTGTAATTCTTAGTAAAGTACCAGAAGCTGGTACAACCTCGTCTCCTGAGCTATGCAGGAGTGGCGCTCTGTGGTGGGCTCAAATTTTATAACTAAGCTATGACTAGGACACATACTTTTTATTTCAGATAACAAGTGATGAACAAATGCATTAAAGTGTCTTACACGTAAACTAAAAGACTCATGTATGTGGTTATAGGAGTGAGTGTGGTGCAGCTGCTCTGCACGTGAACTGATTGTACTGAAACTGAGGAGTGATTAATACAGTCGTCATAATCACAGGTAATGTTGAGTATTTATAAAAATGAATACTGTCTGCAGATACTAAAAAAGTCAACTCTGAATATCCTGATTCTGGAAACAGCCCTAGGACCTTGGTTGCACCTCTTAATAAATGTGTAAAATGCCCCCAAACAGTTTTAAAATCTGTAATTAGAGCAATATGTAAATCAACCTGGTTTGTCCTTATTTAACCGCATACCATCGTCTGTTACCCTGGATGCTCCTGCAATCCTAAGCAGTATGACATACAGTATATTCAGCAATAATATCTAATAATGTTCAAAGTTCAATGAACTGAAGCTACAACACCAATCTGTGTGTATCTTTCTCCAATAGATGAGCCTGATTAATCAATCTGGTCATGACAAATTGGGTCTCAAGAAACTGATGGTACTCGATCAGATTGCATGATGGGAAAAGACAGACTGAGCAGTGTGAGTGTGTTTGTCTGTTTACATTTCTTACCTCTCCATAGTCAGTTGTGATGACGAGGGTTCCATCTCCGCAGGAGTTGACTGTGGCAGGAACCAGCTGCTCCTTCTCTCTGACCCAAACACGGGCCCCCTGGTAACAGACACACACAGAAAGACTGAAGGTGAGCAGGACAACAAGTATAAGAAAAAAAGCAGTATTTGGTTATGTAAAGAAATGAACGCCCTGGTGACAAGAGTTGAGGTCTTGGAGTCAGTTAGTAATGCAGTGAGCTCTTATTTTGAAAGGTACTGTACACGTTTTTGGGGTACACAGGAAGTAGTATTAGCAGAGCTTGTTAACAGATGACTGTCTGTAGATTTGCAGTAGTGCTCTGCAATAAAAGACTGTCAGCTCTACAAGTGTGTCACAGTGAATCTCTAATGCACAACACAACAGCTGTGGACAGCATCCGAGCACAGACAACTTAGACGACTTAACAGAGTTTAAATACAGATCATACACATATAGATGTGATTTTAAATTGATCATTTTGCTGATGATTGAGGATATCATAATGACAACAGTAACAACAGTAACTGAGATTTTCATGGTACAAAAACTGTCTCAGAAAATATCTCAGTTTCACTGTATCATAACAGTATTACACAATTATTAATATATTAGTTACAATGATCCTTAAAGGAATGAAAACAGACGGGGTTTTTGGTTCAACAAAACCTTATTATAATGTTACAAAGGATTTTGTCCTGATATGAAACATAGTGGTACTTGGTATATATGATAGGATATTATAACCGTCAACTTTCATTAAAACCACTGCAACCAACATCTTGGTCACCAGCTAACCATAGAAACCCATGGAATAAAACACTTGTGTTAAATGACAGCGTACAATGAGACGTCTGAAAACTGTAAAAGAAAATAACCACTCCGGACAGACGGGTTTGTCTATTTCTGTAACTTTCCGATATTTGTGACTTCTCTCTCAAGCTCTCTTTTTTTCATCCTTCACACAAGTATTTCTGTCACTTTTCACCCAGCGACAGCCACGGGGCCTGAAAAATGAAGCTGATGTGGGATTACAGTTCCACAAATGGCCACTTGAGTCAGTGCCCATAGACCCCCATATTAAAATACCCAAATTTAGAGCAGAAATAAGCACGTTTATGGCCTGGTTTTGGCCTCTATGACTAACTTCTCCTTACCTGACAACTTTACTGTACTATACTTCACCAGTTTTAATTATATTAAGGCTCAAGATTATGCATAATTAAGTGCATGGCCACTTTAAGTGACAGGAGGTTGTCATCACGGGTGGCTAACTGCCAGGTAGATGCTTCAGCCCACCTGAAGAATTTTTGGACTAGCCAGGAGTTAGCCACAGCTGGCACTGTCAAGATGGCAACGGCCAGAAAAATCAAAATGAGATGCACAAAGACTCTTCATAAAGCTGTGGGTGACATCATGGATGCTAAGTCCATGAAGTGTAACACTATGATGCTTTCAAGGACAGGCTGTCTGAAAATATGCAAAGTTATCCCCAAACTTAAAAGATGTCACGTCTCCTTCCAGTCTATTACAGTACAACCCTTGATGTGGACAGTCAGGTCTGTTTCTGTAACATGCAACAGTCTGTGTGATGAGTGTGGTTGGCTGCACAGACAGATGTCACAGATGTTGATGTAGATGTTATTTATGTTGATGTTTATGTTTAATGAGAGACGAAGACTTTAACATCTGGACTGGCAACAATGCTCAGCATCTGTGGGTAAGTGTGTGTGTATGTGTGGGCTTAATGGGCTCCAAAAACCAGGAGCTTGTGGATCCAAAATGCCACAAGTTTAAAGGGGGCTCTTTGAGGGTTAAGACTTGGTTTTAGGGTTAAGGTTACTGTTCAGCCCCCATGAAAATAGTAACCCAAGCTGTGTGTGTGTAGTTGACTCAGGGTCAGAGGAAGTGTGCTCTTTCCACACAAACAAAGCCCTCTTTCACACAGTCGCTGACCTCTGACCTCAAACCCTTAAAAAGGAGCACAGCACAACAGAGGAGGAAAAGGGGAAGAGACAGAAAAGGGCAGAAGAGAGGAAGAAGATGAAAAAGAAGAAGGAAGCAGTCGACAGGGCTACTGAAGTACTGTAAAGACAGGAAATGCTTGTCCAGTTTAGTGCATTGCACCAATACTGAATTGTTTCCAAATGCCCAATGGCATGGACTCAAGAGGATGTCAACAAATGGCAAGAATGACATGACAATGAGCAACATCAACCACTTCTTCAGAGCCGTAATTCATTAAATCAAAGGTAAATAGTAATCGTTAATATATCTCTCTGTCCCATAGAGATAGGTCCAACAAAACAAGAGATCTAAAGACATCACCTTGGGTTATAGTGTTGTCTGCATTATTTCCTGATTTTCTGACATTTTATAGTCCAAACAATTAATTATCAAATCAAATCAAATCAAACTTTATTTATATAGCACTTTTCATACATCTTAAAATGCAACCCAAAGTGCTTTACAAGAAAAAACAGAAAGAAAAATGAAATGACAAAACATACAACAATAAATAGTGAAATCCCGTCCCTCCCATCCCCACATATCGACCCCCCCACCCCACACACCCCACACACAACACACACACACACACACACCCACACCCACACACACAGACACACTCACACACACCTGCACACACGCCCACACTCACACATGCAGTATATAGACTGGTAACATGGCATGGCACTGAGGATTTTAATTTAATTTTAATTTAATTATTCAATTTACATTCTCTGTTAAATTCTCTGTTGATGATAGGAAAGTTTGTGCAGTCAGTCTCACCTTGTATCAATGTATTTCTTGATATTTTAAGGTAAAAGTGATGATGTTTGGACGATCTTGTAGGGACAAAGTTTCCAGACATAATTATCATTAAGTCTGAAGCCTGAGAGGGTGTTTGAGCCCTGAAAAGACTCTGGGGGACACCAGATGTGTGCATCTGAATGAACTGAGCAACAGAGGAGGAGTGGAAATGAATTGTTTTAGCAACAGATGGTCCCAAACCCCCGAGCACTCCCTGACAACTTTTATCTCTTCACTTTTCTCTCCTTCCTTCTCTTTTGGTCCCTTTCTCGCACTCTATATCAGTCTGACCACACACACACACACACACACACACACACACACACAGACGATAATAGAAAACCAGTCGTGCTTCAGGCTGTGGAGTTAACCAGGCAGAAATCATTCACACACACATACAGTGTGTACTATATATACACACACTGTTGGGTTGCTCAAGGTGAAGCTTAGGGGGAAGAATGTCTGAATGATTTTGGTTGAAGAGTTTAACACTGCCAGCTTTTGCCAAAAACATTAACTCTTATATTCCAACATTTGCATCAGTGACAAGGGCAGAGATTACAGTAAGATACAGAACAAAAATCACATCATTGTGCTGTAATATCCTAACAATGACATGTCATTGACTTTATTTCTATAATTGGGTGACTTAATTTAAAGTAAGTGAATTGAGGCTTTCTTGTCTTGGCTTCTATCCATCTAAATAAAAAAATACTCACCACAATACATGATTTAAAAAAAAAGACATTTAACCTTTTTCCCAAGTTGTGTCTCTTTTTCCAAGCAAAGATGGTGATGCTTAAATTGTACAATGTGAATCAAAATTAAAAGAAACTGCCAAAGGCTGGATTTGAACACATGGTGATCAGGGAGCCCTAAATTTATGTTTGTATTTAGAATTTAAGTTTTTATACAAAATGGCTCTTCATTTTTGATTTTGCATGGGTTTGATAGAAGAAGTAGGCTAAGACTATAGCTGCAGGACCACTTAAGCAAAAGATTTATGCAGTTTATGTTGCAAAATAGTGACACCAAGAAGCTTCCTTTGGTTTATGTCCCTTTGATTGAGAGAAAGAGTGCACGTAGAGGTGGTCAACAGACTGAAAGAGGAGAGAGTGATGTTATGAGGTTATGTTCTAAATAAACACACCCAACGCACCTGACACAACCCCACGGCTAATCGCCACAATGTCTGATTGTGTCTGAAAACAGCCTCGCGCTGCCACCTTTTACCCACGTGGCAGCATGACTCTATGGATGGTAACATTATTCTCTTGGTTGACCACTTTGGTCCAGACTGAAATATCTCAACACATGTTGGATGGACTGGCCATATTCTCCTCAGGATGAATTGTAGTACCTTATAATTAAATCAAAATTAAATTTTGTCAGATGCTCTGGTTTATGACCAAATACCTGCAAAATTAATAATATTTCCATCGGCCTCAGCTGTACTTTGTGTTTAGTGCTAATTAGCAAATGTTAGCATGCTAAACAACATGGTGAACATGATAAACATAGCGCCTGTAGACTCTGTAACACATGAACAAGCTGCTGTATATCTTACTGTGATGGTGTTGTGTTTTTAATATTTTATAAGCATCAGCCAAACTTGCCTAATTGAGGACATTAAAGTCTAAGATCTGAAACTCACTGCATGTTACTCTTGATGCTAATTCACTCCAATCTTTGCCTGAACAAGCCTCATACATCTAGAATCACTCTGACAACTGAAAAATTCAAGAGCCTTGCTGCCCTCTCTCTCTCTGTTGTTCTCTCCTCAGCAACTCTCTATATATAGCCACCTCTAGATCCTCTCTCTCTCTGTAGTCAGTCAGCCTGTCTCGTCCCTAACTCCAGCTCGTCTGCCTGTCAGATTCCAGCACACAGAGCCTTTGTAATGGTGCTGGTGCCGTGATGTGACCTGATGACCACCTCAGCCTGAGGCTCTATATGCTGACAGGTCACCAGCGCTTCACTACATCCTGCTTGAACTGATAAAACGACCTCTGACCCCTCTTAAACCTCAAATACTGAACCTTTAGACCAGTCCTGAAGCACATAAACACTTTATTCTTCTTCGGCCTTATACTCTCCATAAATAAGACTATACACTCTTAGACATAAGACTTCCAAAAGGGTTCTTCTTGAAGGGCTGAGGTTCTACCCAGAACCTTTTGTTATGAAGAACCGTTTTCTGAAGAGAGGGTTCATTACAGGTTCTTTGTATGACTTGAGGTTCCATTAACAACTCTTTTCAACCAAAGAACCCTTTTTGGAAGAAAGAAGAAAGAAGAATTCTTCAAGCATTGATGAAATCCTTGAAGAATTCTTTCATTCAGGGTTCTTTGTACCATAACCATAATAAAATGGTTCTCAGTAGAACCCCCTGGATGGGTTCTAGATAACTGTTGGGATATAAAAAGGTTCTTAGTAGAACCACCTAGGCAGGTCCTTGCTAGCACCCTGAAGAAGTGGAAAAGTTCTGGATAGAACCCTCAGGTAGGCCTTTTCCACCAACATGGAACCCAGTTCTGGCACCTAATTTTGAACCTTTCTCCACCAAAAATACATTAGTTTAAACCCAAAAAAGTTGGCTCCTGACTAGAACCAAAAAAAAAATTGCAGATTTTTCTTGGGAACCCTGTGTCATATGTGTTCTTGTGCATTGATGATATCCTTGATTGCAATGGTTCCACTCAAAACTGGTGGAAACGCAGACTGGTTCACAAGGGGCCCTATAACACCAACCTGTAGAATATGACACGCCCACTTTGGTTCCAACCTGCTATACTCAGAACAGTTCAAAATTGGATGCTTGAACCGAAGGGGATGGTTCCATTTTGGTTGGAAAGGGCCTAGATAGTTCTAAGAATTTTAAATGGAACCAGGTTAAGAACCAGAGCTAATTTGTTGGAAAACAGTCACAAGGTTTGGGATGGAATGATTACACCACAGAGGGGTTATCTGTAGAACCTTTCATATGGGGTTCTGAGGGCCCCTTTCCACCAAATAAGCTCCGGTTCTTGAACTGGTTCTGTGCAAAATCTTTAGAACCTTGGGCTATCTAGTGAACCAACCTGCATTTCCACCAGTTTTGAGTGGAATCGTTGTAATGAAGGATATTATCAACAGAGGGCGCTGCACAATTCACAAAAACCATCAGAATATGACACACCCACTTTGGTTCCCAAAGAAAACCTGCTATTCTTTGGTTCCAGTTTGAGAAGCAACCTTTCAGGTTCCGAACCGCTTTCTATTTGGTGGAGATACTCAGAACGGAACAAAATTAGGTACTTGAACCAGAATGGGGCTGGTTCCACATTGGTGGAAATCATTCATAGATGGTTCCAGGTATAACCCTTTATTATGGGTTCTAGGTAGTGAAACCTTTAGCAACAGTTCTACCAGGAACCAAAAGGGGTTCTCCTATGGGAATAAGCCAAAGAACCCTCTATGGTTCTAGTCAGAACCTTTATTCATAAGACTGCAGTGCATGTCTTCGCTCTTTGCTCTGTCTCCTCTTTAAGTAAATTGGTCTCCAGTCTCAGATCGATGTATTTTCCCTGAGCTGTGTGCTGCCGTCTCTGAGGCAAATGCAGCGAAGGCGAGACAGAGGGTTATAAATGACCCGCCAGCATTACAACCTACACCCACCAACAACCTTGTTCTCCACCTCCTCCTCCTCCTTTTTGTGTCCTTCTCCCATCCCCCCGTCTATTACAGGCCCAGACAGACAGGAATGGCCATGCATGACAACAAACTGGTGCTTTCTGTGCACTGAAAACTGCATGTATATGGTGAAAAACACGGGTTTCTGCTTTGTGAAATTCAAACCGAACCACAGTCAAACCTCCAGCTTTGTCCATCCATCACCTTTTCGTCAAGCTCCATTAAACCTCCACCAACGTCAATCGTCCCCTTACCCTCAAACATGACCCCTGACCTCACATCTCACACCATGCTCTCTACCAACAGGAGCTGAAAGAGGACTAAAACATCCTCCCAAGGAATGCTATTTTGCTGTGCAAGTTACAAAACAAATAGTGCCTCTGTAACAATAGTGTCATTCTGAGTAAGCTATATATTATTTTCCTTCACTCAGACATGTTTCAATTCTGCACCTGATTGGATGAACGCACCACTTGTTCAAGCTGGCAGCTATTCTGAAAACATCAAAACGCATTTGTTTCAGGATACATCTGAGGCAGGAAACAAGCCACACAGCTGCAGAATCAGGTCTCATATAGGCCTACCTATATGAAATACTTGTTTATGAATTCTGTGGTTCACATCAACCTTATTTAGTCCTACTGAACCAAATCCTGGAGTATTTACCTCCTTGGTGCTGTTCGTTTAGGTTGATGTGAACGCTTTAAAGTCAGGAATGGTTTATTTCTGGTGTGAACATGATTCAAACCCATCAGACAAGTGTACCATTGTATGTGTAATTTCATTGGTCAAAAGAACATTTTCTCTTCCTGGTTTGGAGACTGGTGAACCAGCAGCACGTTTGCAACCAAAATGTGGAATGCCAGGGGACAAACCTGGACTCAGAACAAAGTGAGAAATGCCTGCATTATTACATTTTTTTTATACGCATTAACTTACAAGATGTTCACATGCGAGGTCCAATAAAGTCTGGTTTGCACTTCAGATCAACACCAACATGAGCAGAACCTGACGGTGCTTCATGATGAACAACATCCAGGTAGAACTTGAGAGAGGTTTGTTGTCTTTTTATTTGCCAGCTGTATGACCGATGATCAAATTTCCACCCCATGACTTGTGTTTACAATTTCCGGACTGAAATTTTGCCTTTGTGAATGCAAAGTGAACCAGCTGGACAACGTTTGTTTGAGTCACACCTTCAAATGTGAAACTGTCCTTACAGGATGATTATCAAACTGAAATCTCATGCTGACAGCTCAGCTTGTGACAGCAAAATTTCAAATGGAATAAACAACCAAATTCCCCTTTTGTTTGCATATTGTTTGCCTTCTTTGTTTTGATTTCTGACAACACACTGTAGATTATGAATGCTATGTCTGATGGCTCTTAAATAACATCCTTGAATTTCCCAACAAAGACAAACCCTGTTTGAAGCCGCTGACAAAAGCATGACTTTCACAAAGCAATAAAGGAAAAGTCTGTGTAGAGCTGGGCAATATATCCAATATCTTCGATATATTTACATTCATGATGTGGTGGACGACCACATGATCATATTTAAGTTTTCAGTGTATTTGGTTGTTGCCGCTGGTTGCAGGCCACCATGACAAAAAAAGAAAAAAGAAAAGAAAACCAATGTAACGTTACAATATCAACCATCTGATTGCGTTTGTTCCTCTACCTGGTGAGAAACATCTCCCACCATATTTGGAAGACCTCCTCTTTCAGGCTATTTCAGTTTACTTCAGCCTGACTCGTAGCTGCTAGCTAACTTTTCACAGTCGGGACCAACTCTGCCGTGACTGGGGCTTTTTATTGCTTCTCTGTGACACACGCTCTTACTGCAACCTGAGCTTATCTGCACACTTTACAGCCGACTAAAGTAATGTAACTACCCATAGCATGAACAGCCCTAATTCAGTGTGAAGGATTGTCAATCTAAAGCAGGTCCAGTCTCAGTAATTTGATTTTCATACTGTGAAAGCATTAACAGAACTCCCTGGGAGGTAGGAAATCTATAACTGTAGTCAAAAGTAATGTAAAGAATATGTGATTTGTAATTGACAGGTTAAAGCATGTAAAACCTAAACTGTAGTTGCTTAGAAATTCTAAGGTATAGTCCATGTGATCAAATCATGTGGTTCAATAATATATTTCTGTTTTTATGTATCAAGCCTGAGGTGCAGGGGTAAGGTCAGCAGGGATGATTATACCACAAGGAAAAATGGGAGAATTATTAAGAAAATCGTGGCCATCTAATAATCTTTCATTACTGAGAATACAAAAGACAGAATCCCAAGAGCATTTAGCACAGACGCCTGAACAGCTGTACATGTATGTGTGTCTGCGTGCCTCCGTGTGTGTGTCTGATAAAGGCCTTGTTTCTGCTCGGGCAATCACATGGACGCCCGTGCCATTTGATTGAGGCACCGCCCTGGAGACAGTCTCTGATGAGAGACGCTCTCGCCCCGACAAACACCGACCATCGACCCAAACATATGACTACTGTCTGCAGGCGAACACACGTTTTTAACTTCAAACTTCACATTCAACCGTCACTCATGACACTTGAGTGAGGATCAATACACCTTGTTGCCTAAAGACACATGCAAACACAAACAGTGCATACAGATGTATACAACTGTCACTCTGAGTCAAGATGTAATTAATACTACCTCAAATATTCTCATGTCTGGGAACAGAAGAGAGAAATGAAATAAAGGAAAAGAAGAGAAAGACACAGATTAAAGGCCCTTTACACTGCATGATTTTGGGCTGTCTGAGGCAAAAGTTGTCAGTTGTGAGAGAAATGTGGTAAAATCTTTGATCATCAGTCCAAAACGGCAGTTAAACTTTGAGACATGTCCACCGAGGGCCAATCAGTCTGCAGCAAAATTCTGAAAGTGTCAGAAACTTAGGACCAAATTCCAACAGTGTGACCAATCAGACCAACCAATCAGAATACAACATGAAATGACACAGAATACACTGACTGGTGCCACATTTTTCCATTTTGAAATAAAATATAGTGAAAAAAAAAAAAAAAAATGCAACCAAAAATGATGGAGGCTCAACAAAAAAGACATTTGTGGGACTTCAGTGTCAGCATTCAGGAGTCTATAGCCACAGCTCATTTAATGTTTTGCTGCATTATTTAAAACTTAAGAGTGGAGCAGAAGGATGGTGCAAGCTAATGATGTGCCTCTGCTCTCACATTAATAGCTCAACTGACATCATACCGTGTGGCACAGATTACGAGCAAGATTTGAGATATATTTCACAGTGTGGCATGCAATAACATTACATAATCGTTGTTGCTGCACTGTCAAAGTGGGGATGAGGTACTAGTCAGTGTGTTACCTCCAGCAGCACCGCTTCACATTGACAGACACCACTTGGCACGGTGTTACCTGCCGATCCTCACTGATTACTGTACAGATACACAACTTTATTCACTGATTTTGGTAAAAACTGGATTATATTTCACAGAGAAAATATTTTTGGGTCTTCCCTGTAGCATCCTCCGGCTTCTCTGCCAGCAATATATGCGACAGAATTTTCTGATTGCCAGATAAGTTTTACATGTTGTTAGTGGCTACTTTAGGTGCTAGTTGGCTATATCGGTCTGGCTATGGGAGACTACAGCACCCTGAGTGGATGATGTCCTCCGGATGTTCTGCCTCAACTTTCGGAGATTTACAGAGTTTGCAGATAGACTAAGTTTTACTTGTAGTTAGCAGTTAGTGCTGTAGCCACTTACTGCTAGTTAGCTCAGTTAGCCTTCATGCAGCTGACTCTGCCATGGCTGGGAGCTCATAACAGTGGGCTTGTGCACAGCTAAATAGCAGTAGCAGTTAGCCTCATTAGCAACAAGTAAAGAAACCATCCACCAGAAACTGTGAAAATCACAGAGAGTTGAGTGGCAGCAGAATATCAGAGGGCAAAACAGAATAAATGAAACTCCTTCACAACTGAAAAAACACTTTATGTGAGACATACTGAACATGAACATAATACTGAGCAGAGACAGTGTGGCACGGTGCTGTGCCTGAAGGCCAAGACATCCTTACATGCCAACATCGAAAGTAGAAAAAAATGTTGAAAACTGTGTGTTTAGAGCAGTCTGAAACATGAGCATTTTGATCACGTGTTTAATGTGAACATCCAACATTTCAATATTCTATATACAGCATATCAGAAAATAAGGAAAAGTACAATAGGTCCCCTTATATCCCCTAAATAGCTGTCAAGACATTTTATTGAAACCACAAATTTGAACCTCATGGTGGTGCCAGAAGAAAAGTCAGGGGATCACTCGAGTGAGTAGGATTCATTCTAATGTCCATCCAATAGTGGACCGAAGTGATGGACTGACATTGCAGTCTCTAGAGCAACATGTGTGGGTGGCTAAAAACAAAAGAAGAAATAAAGCTTAAGAGATAGAAAATAAAAGACAGAAGTGAAGAAAAATAATAGAAGAAATGGATGAGAGTGACAGAGATGGAAAGAGAGAAGAGGAGTGACTCACAGGAGCAGAAGCACATCTGACAAACTGGCTGTCATCGACTGACAGGGGAACAAAATAGAGGAGACTGACACGACAGACAAACAGGGCAAAAGAGGGACAACGGTGATGATAGCAGGAGATACACAAAAACTAGAAAATTGGAGCAAAGGTTAAAAGTAGAGGAGGCGGAGGAAGACACAGAACGACAGACACATGCATAAATGATGACAGAAACAGCTGAGCAGTCAGCAGCTAATGGAAGAGAACTGGAGGAGGTGGGTGGACACAGTGGGATCTCTGGAGACTAAAGGTCAGGAGGGCATTTACAGATGACTTTGAATGTGTGTGTGTTTGTCTGCGTCTCTGTCTCGCTGCTTCAGCAAATTCATTACTTCTCCCGCACTGTTAAAACAGCACCTGATACGCAATCAAGACTCACAAAATACAACCAGACATCAATTATTCAACATTATAATATCTTCAGTTGCCTCTCTAATGTTTATTCTCTCCTTTAACTCTGCATTTTAGCACTTTTTTTACACCTCACGCCCAAAATCTGGCAAAAAAAAGCATTACCATTTTAAACAAAATGCTAAATCAACCAGACAGCTCCACCAAGCTTGTTTGTAACAACCTCAATTCTCCACCTGCCTCTGCTCTCCCACAATGATGGATGTCTTGTAGGAGAGTGGATGTGGGTGTGGTTGTAAGTGCTTATCTGAGTTAATCAGGCGAGGAGGAGGGAGGGTCCTTTGGTCAATATGGTTCTTGTCAGTTGCGGGTTGAGGGGGGCGAATTTCTGTAATTGCTGTTTTATGGTGCCTTCAAGTGCAGTTATGCTTCTTGTATTCACAATATAAGTCCAGTGGAAGGACACACTGATCAGATCATGTTAATGAGTTATACAGTAATATTTGACATTTTTAGAATAAAAAAATATTTATATCAGTGTTGATTACTTTTTTTCTTGTCATAAAATGATTAAAAAGTGTGAATATCTGCAACCATGTTCATGCATGCCACACGTTCCTGGATTCACACAAAGGAATGAAAAAGGAAGTCTCTGCAAAGTCCAGTGACGCCTCCCGCAAGGCACTATGACAAACGAAAAATGAAAGGGGGTTGGGCTAAATGGTAGGGGGCGGGGCAAGTAGTCCCTAATGATAAATGAACTCTGCTGAGTGCAATGATTCTCCCACGAGTTGGCTCATGAATTTGTACATGTTACGACTTCCTGTTATAGCCCATTCCCCGCCACACCAACCTTTTTGCTGGTCATGGCTAGATGGTAACCCCAGATTTGAAAAATTCTTTAGAGGTTTGTATGTATTGTTTTTTCATTGTGCACACTGTACAAACCATTGACATAAATAAAGATGGATGACACATCTCCACCGAGCATAACCGAAGCCAAAATATCTTGGATACATGTGCTGTCATCTTGCGCTGGTGATGTCATTTGGAGCCAGAGCCTGTGCAGCAGTGATCGGTGCTGGAGCTGCACTTTTGAATTCCTGCCCACACAGCCGCCTGACTCAGTCGTGACCCTCTTTTTATAGCATCAAATAACTAATTAAACCAAACTGATCAGAAAATGAACAGTTGAACAAACATCACTGTGATAAGAACTACCTAAAATGACAGAAATTATCCTTGAGAGAAATTTATTTGAGGCATACTTGGGTGTTTTAATTTGACCCATCTCACCTACAAGAATAGTTGAGGCAGGATTTCTGACCTGTACTGCAGCCAGCCAACAGGGGGCGATCAAGATGCTTTGGCTTCACTTTTAGATTTGTTGTTGTTGTTGTTGTAGATTTGTTCATTGCTGCATACAAACTAATCTACGGTACAAACTAATTATGTTTTACAATGTGACAATGCTGTGGTTAAGATCTGAACAACTGATTAGGGTTAGGGAAAGATCATGATTTGGTTAAGGTGATCAGTCTTTTTCTGGTCTGGGGTTATAATCTGGACACAACTGACACAAACACAAACACGTACCTTCACATTCACACACTTGACCTCCATGCCAAATTTCAGCCTTCAAGGGTGAAAACTCTGAGAATAAGGCAACATCCATCTTTTGCTGTCATCACATAGGGAGTGTTCTCAAAACATAAAGCATGTTGCATCTTGTGTACTTGATTTTTTATGTCAAGTATATAAACACAACTGACACTGAAAGACAGCGTTAGGGGATTTCAGACCAAAGGCACAAGTGCAAACAGTTTGCATGTGGTAAAGCACGCAATGATGAGGAGCACATGATCCTACAATGCAGCCTGTTAGGATGCTTCAGGCTAAAATGTGAAAGATCACAATATTAATATTCTAATCTTGTATCCCCATTCTAACTAATATTTTCAAAGATGTTTTGCTTCACCACAGAGGTTACGTTTTCAGTTTGTTTTTTTTGTTTGTTTTTTTTGTTCTTCTGTTTGTCAACAGGATTGCAGAAAAGGTGGAAAGGTGTAGCGTGAAGGGAAGGGAAAAAAATCACTAAATTTAGCTGAATTTTGGACATTTTTTATTTTCAATTTTTGTAAACATTGCAAGGCAGGTCAATCATAACACAAAGTAAATGGTGTGCCGTGACTAAACATAGAATCAAATGAAGCAGGTATGTAGAAAAAAAGCAATGTCCAAATTTTCCTTGCTGATTTTTCCAATTCTATGTAACCAAAATAAACCTATTTAAATATTTCCAGACATATATTGTGGTTGCGCTCACAGATTTGCATCATAGAAGACTCTTAGCCTTGATGGAGGCTGGCACTCTCAGAGGGTTTGCCCAAGTGCCAGCACGATTGGACAGTAGTGACATAACTCCAGGAAAAAACAAATTTTCTACAATAATGTTAGTGTCATAACTTCTGCCTCCTTTTAAAGGCAGAATCCCATTTGACACGTGTTGTAGAGGTCAGGGTATTTCTGGTGCTTAAACTTTTGGTATGAAAGCCCTCTTAGAAGCACCGGCTTTCATGGAGGCTATCGCATATGAAGCAGGAGAATGTCTGTGTGTGTGTGTGTATGTGTGTTAAAGGGACTGCTGCTGCTTTGACCGTTTTACATTACTGTGATAAAGCCCTCTGATCCGTCTCCTCTGGTGCAGCCCGGTCTGTCTGTGTCAGGGACCTAAACTGTGTCAGTAATATTCCATTAAAGGTGATAATACAATCAGGACAGCAAGCTTTCAGCAGATTACGGCGGCTGGAAGGAGAACAACAACATGTGTTTATGTGTGTGTGTGTATGGGTGTGTGTGTCTGTGTCTGTGGGTGTCACCTGTTCTATATGAATCACATCTGTCAGTGAGAGAGATTACAGTCGAAAGTTAGCGCCGTAGGTATAAAATGAAACATCTGGGAGCGAAAAGAAACATGCACAAAGTCATGAACTCATTATTTTTCCCTTTCTGTATAAGATGCTATGAGAAGTTCTTAAGGCAATATATTAAAGTAGTTCATTTGAATGTTTTGTTGATGTATTGATGTATGCTGGGCATATTTTATATAGTGGAATGAAAGCTTGGTCATCATTATTAGTTCTAGTTTTTCCAGTCACAAAAAAAGGAAGGTGTAATTCAACAAGTTTCTTGTGGCAGCATCAGAGTCTATAAAATGGGTTCCTCTGTCTTCTTCTATGGTGGATATTTTCCTGAAACACTACACATCACTGTAGCCCTATATGAAAACTCAGCACGCTGCACATTACTGATTTGGTCACATAGTGTTCAAACATTTGGGAAAGAGTCAAAAAGTTTTTTTTCTATTTCGCTACTATCCGGCACTGGGTTGCATCTTTTTGCGATTTTTTTGTCCAGAATGTTAAATGTTTGAGTGAAACCGAAATTTCCAACATTTCCTCAGAATACAACCCGCTGGTGGATGGCAGGTAAAAAAGTAACATTATGACTTTTCTCCTAAGGTTTGAACAGGGAACCCAATGTGACCAAAACATGGAGTAATGTAAAGAGTGTCGAGATCACAAATGGAGCTCACAGCATTGCAAAGACTTAATGGGATAGTTCACCCAAAGGAGGAGAGGGAGGTAGAAGGAGGACTATTGCACACAATTTTTCTGGGAATCATTAATACTTACTCCGACCGCTGCTTTGTCACTCGACCTGCCTGTCGTAGCTCGTGGTATTTTCTAGAAAGTTGATCTGAACTCGCCCGCCCCGTGGGTCAACTGAGGCAATCCTCACATCACTACTTTTTCTTTTGGATGAGTCAAAGCGGAGCCGTTGCTGCAGCTGCACATGTTGCTATCCTACACGTGTAGTTATTGTTGTTCAGTGCTGGTAGGCGTTCTTCTCCTTCATCTGGCATTTATTATCTTTTATTATACATTTAACCACTATAATGACTTTTCATGTTTTAGTACCTAATGTATTTTATGTAGTTTGTGTGTGTGTGTGTGTGTGTGTGTGTGTATTTTCTTTCTTTTATTCTTTGTGACGCCCTTTATTTAAGGAATGAAAGGTGCTATATAAATAAAATGTATTATTAATTATATTCTTATTATTATCAATAATAATAATTGCATACCGACATTTTTTCAAAATTTTGGTATCAACTTGGCACTGAAGTATTGGTTCTTGTGACATCCCTACCTGGGAAGTTGACTGCATCTTGCATGGTTTTGACACTATACTATACACCTGACAAAATACTTAAAACCACCTCTATGTTAGGTCCCAGGACTCC
This sequence comes from Lutjanus argentimaculatus, assembly GCA_034769285.1. Taxonomy (NCBI): domain Eukaryota; kingdom Metazoa; phylum Chordata; class Actinopteri; order Lutjaniformes; family Lutjanidae; genus Lutjanus; species Lutjanus argentimaculatus. The sequence goes on along the minus strand of JAWZSL010000003.1, from coordinate 21,647,358 downwards.
AGGACCATATTTTACCACAATGACAAACACACACAGTTGTTCAAACAAAACAAGACATTTGAAGACTTAGACTCTGGGAAGTAATGATGGGCATTTTTTCAGTATTTTCTCACATTTTCCAGACAAAACAATTTGTCTGTATAATGTCAGATAAATAGAATAATAAGCAGATTACAGAAATCGTTAACAAAATAATCATTAAGTTGCTGCCCTTAAAAAAACACCAACATTTTATTTTCTTTCTATCCTTGTGAGAATGTTTAACTCATGTGCCACACACACCTACACACACAAACAGAGGAGGCATCAGGTCAAAGCTCTCTCACACAGAGACGCTGTAGATAGAAAAGTGCCCCGAGTTTTAAGTGCATCATGTTCCTGTCGTGTTTGGCAGCTTTACTGTTATTCTGGACGATCTGAAGCTTTAGACAGATAACCTTTAACCTGTCCTGAATTCCAAAACAAACACATGAATGATTTATCCAAAGTAAACCAGATCAGAGTATACTGCTAAATTACAGACAGGGATAAAGGCAGCAGAGAGAAGCAGCTGTTAATGGTATTTTCTGTGTGTATACGTGTGTGTTAGTGTGTGTTTGTACAGTGCAAATCCTCTTTGAGAGGCCAGTTTTGAGCAGTCTGCTAATTATCACATTCTCTCTCATCTTGGATTAAACTACAGTCACACAACCCCACCCCCACCAACACCCTGGCAACAAGACTCCACGGCAACAGTGTGGAAGCAGGGCACCATGGAAACAGCCTCTCTCCACTAAGCATTGAAGCACGCTGGGAGATGGTGTTCAGGTGAAGAGGATTGTGGGATGTACTGTTTTTATTTGTATGTATGTATTAATTTATTGTGGATTTTCGCTTCAGATTAAATTTGTGATTTGTGGAAAATGTGTATGTTTAAGAAAAGAAAGTCAGTAAAACGGAGGCAATCTGAGGGAAAAAACAGCGAGATGCAAATTTTTGACATTACGGATCTCTGACCAATCCAGGTGTATTCATATTGCAATTTTCAATAGATTAATTGTCTCAAACCCGTTTAACTAATCCAAGAATACCTAAGGTAAACTGAGATTACTACTAGAACTAGAACTATAATACTTAGAACTAAGACAATGAACCTATTAATCAAGAAAATTAATCAGCAACTTTTTTGACAACTAATCATTGAAGTTATAGTTGTACTAGTGATTTTTTTCTCGATTTTCCAACATTTTACAAACCAAACAATTAATCAAGGAAATAATCTGCAGATGAATTAATGCAGTACTGAAAATAATCATTATTTACAGACCTATATATAAAACCATGCTATCAAAGTGCATAAGTTTGGAAGTTTGGTTTGTCCATTCTGGGCTACTGTAGAAACATGGCTGTGTAACATGGCAGCCACCATGGAAGAGAACCCACGCCCACTGTAAATATAAACAGCTCATTCTAAGGTAACAAAAACACAATCAATTTTTATTTCAGATGAATGAACACTACTGAATACGTACTTGTATTATATTACATTTTGCAGTATAAATCCCCATAAATCTTACACATTGGACCTTTATACTGCAGCTACTTTAATATATATTATCATTGGAACTAATTGTTCCATCAACAGTTTCATCAAAGTCTTTTAAGAGAAGACCACGACTCTGGGAGATGTTGTTTCATTCATACACTCTAAAACAGCTTTAATGCGGTTTGACTGAGGCAGAGCTGTAGTCTCACACCTACACATGCAGAACATGCAGGAGAGTGAGACAGGCAGTAAAAGGAGGTAAAGAGAGGAAAGACAGAGCTGGAAAAATGCCAGAAGGAGGAGGAGGAGGGAGACTGGCAGAGCTGCACCGCAAGTGGTTGGTTGACTGAGATGGAGAAGCACCAAGTGAGTGGCCGCAGGGAGCGAGAGAGCATCAGAGGGAAGGGAAAAGAGGAGAGAGAGAGAAAGAGAAAGAAGCAAAGCTGATGCAGCTCCTGAGCAGAACAAATGCGTTCGGAGCTGCAGAATATAGGTCACACATCTCCAGTGACTGTTCTCTTCCCTCCACTGAACCAGCCTCCTGCAGTATGCACTTCATACAAAATCCTGCATAATTTGGACCACAATCTATGGACTCTCGCTAAATTTACCCCGAAGCTTTTTACGTCACAATGCCCTGCAAAAGACTGGGTTTTTACTGCAAATAGAGGACACCTTCAAGTTAAAAAATAGAAGCTTATTTGAGATTTGTTTCCATGGATGTTTCACAGTTTATATGCAAGTGGCCATATAGAATGCATCCAGATGATTAATATTTTACTGCAGAGTTCTCTGCATGAAAACCCCAACCTCAGCATGAGAAAGCTTTCATTGCTCTATAACTATTCTCAGTAGGGTATGTAGTGGGCACTCAACAAATTGTAGAGTAGTAAATGATAATTTACAACCTGTTCAGTTTTATAGACCAGTGGTTCTCAAATAGGGGTTCAGGGACCCCCCGGGGGTCTGTGGCAAAGTTTTCAGATTCATTCATTTAAATTATTGTGATACATATAAAAATATTTATTTATTTATTTATTTATCTATCCACCTACTTACTTATTTATTTATTTACTTTAAGGCTTCATAATACCCTGCATTGATGATTACACTTTTAGCAATCGTTACTTAGTTCCACAAACTATTTCCTTTCTGCAAACAATGTTATATGCACATCATAATCAAGTCCCGAGCTACAGGCCTTTTATTGCTCTCTTTGTGTTTTTTTTATTTGGCCTACTTTATATTTTATATTATTTCCATATTTTATTGTATATCATTTAAAATCAGTCAGTGTGTGTGCATTCTGTGTTGACATATGGTGCAAATATTTAAATAACTAACACCATTTTAATGAATTTCTCTTGTGTTGTTCTTTCACATAACTCAGTAGGAGTGTAAAAAATATGTCAGATTATTCCAGGGGACATACACGAGGGGGTCACTGATATATTTTCTCTCTTGTAATGGCTCCTTGGCTGAGAAAAAATTGAGGACCATTGATTAGAGACTGCAGACAGCAGCAGAGAAATACAGAAAAAGGAGGAGACGGTTGACTGGGTGAAGACAGGACAGAAAGTGAGGCTACAATAAACAGGCAGATATGACACAGCGTCGGTGTCAGCAGGCCTGAGATAATGTGTCAAAGCTGTTCGTTCCACATTCACACGTGTCTGTCTCCTGGTTATCGGTTCATGGTGGCTGTGCTGCACCTGTAATCCAGTCCAGACGTATCGCACACACACCAACACAAACACAAAATGTCACCCCAGAGAGCAAATGTCATCCATCTAACTCAGACACACATAAATAAGTTCAGGTGTTGAGAGCACCTGCATGCTTAACTCCCACGTTACTGCTGTCATCCAAACAGAGTTTCAGAGAGGTTAGCAGTTTCCAGCATAAAAACACGCTCTGTTATGGTAAATGCACTCCAGATTCAAAACCCCACTGAGCAAAGATACGTCCAAAAGACGTCTTTTGATCTTCTTGTCGCACGTTGAAAAGACGTCCCCTGAGGAGAATGAGTGTTTTCATGACGTCTTTTTAATGACAACTTCTGAATGTTCAATGTTGACATCCACAGGAGAGTTAAGCCCCAATTTAGCATAAAACACTCATTTGTGCTATCTAATAACAATAAATAGGTTATTCATAAATTATACATATTATTTATTTGTTTAATCAGCAAAAAAAATTAAAAAAATTAATCACATGTCGATTTCCTGCACCTGTCTTGGATGTCAAGGCCAAAAAACTCCTAAGCAAAAACATTGAATAACATTGGTCACAGTCAGACATCCAGATACTGAACCTGATTTGTATGTCATGCAGACATACAGATATATCCTAGAAAGTAATTTTATATGTTGTTGTGGCTGTTTTACACGTCTCAGTGACCCATAGATAATTGTCCACCCTGGTGAACAATTCAGTTCTATTCTACTGAGACAACAATCTCACAACAAGATCCATACACAGCTGTAGCTGTTCTGGAGCTTTTAATCACATGATCCTCATGAGCAGATGGATTTACATTGTATCTATTGTGCATTCTATTACTGTACTCGAAAGTACTTTAAAGGAATTACAATACAATATTGAGTTTGGGTAATGCCCTATATTTGATTCTAAATGTGCTAACAATAACAAAAGCATACATTTTGACTAGAAAGGTAATACTACCACACATGGCGTTCCTAAGATCAAAGTTAGGTTAGTTACTATACAAGTGTGCCACATACACAAACCAGTAATATAAATATATTGACACCCAGTAACTGCCTGCAGCTACTGTAACTAACTGAACCAACTGACAAAGCTAAGGTTAGCATGCTACAGTCGACACACCTGACCTGACAGATGATAAAATGCTGTTTAATAACCTCTGCAATTTTAAACCACATTTCACAAAATAACACAACATGCCTCAAATTATTAAACTCAATGGCAGTTAGGTTTGTGACACATGACCACCGACGTTTACCTAGGTTAGCAATATTGAATATTAGCCATGCTAAACTGCATGAACTTCATCTACGCATATACAAATACAACAAATGATTTGTCATTTCAAGTTTAATCATAATCAAAAAACAAACAACAAACAAAAAAACAGTTATGCCAGCTTGTGTTTCTACAGTCACTTTCTGTTTACATACATCAGACCAGCTGTTTCAAAAAACGTAATGGCCGTGCCTCCTTTTGGGTTAGACCTAAAGATCCGATAGATGTAAATGCAGTTTGACATGGAATACAATTTGGAATACAATTTTGACAAGTTTGTATGCATTCATTTGAGTTACATAAACTTTTGTTTTACGGATATGTCTAATAATTATTTCATGACCTTGCCTGTCTGCCATACCAAATAAATTAAGGTCGATCAGTCAGCTGTCCTTCAGTCTTCCCTGTCAAAGTGGATCAATGACCCCACACAGCAGCCAGATGTTGTTTATATTGAATTATCGGCCGTAGTTAAGTTATGTGTTGTCTGTACATAACCAACCACTTAATAGCAAACTGTTTGATCTGGCCAGGTGGTGATTAAGCTAGAGACGACCATCTGATGCTTTTATACATTATTGTATGACTGAACTCCAGCAGCCTCCCACTCAGGCTAACATTAGCTCTCCATCAGTAGTAACTGTCACCAGCATCATTTAGCTCATTACCACACCGACAGTAAATGTTCATGTATCATATATGCCTCAAATCTCAGTGTGAAATCATTGTTAATTAATACTGTTGTTTGTAGTTTCTAATTCTGCATAATTTAAATGACAGAATTCATATTTATTGTCTTCAAAAAGAAGCTTACATTGCTGCCAAAATAAAGAATTTCTGTTTCTGTTCTCTGGAGGCTCATCTTTCTTACTGCTCTACTTTTGGGATCCCTTTCCTCTTCAGGCAGGCAGGCAGGCTGGGGAAGCAGAGATTGTGATGGATTTGTCTGTTTATTTGTTTTACAACTTGCTACACAAGAGCTTTTTGGCATTTTCCTGTTTCTCTCATCCAAAAGAAGGTGCAGTCTTAGCCCTTGATGACGTGATGCCGTGTCTGATGTATGGCTGATTTGAACATTATTAAACTGTAGTTAGCAAAGTCATTCAGTAAGTTTAAACAATCTTATTAATCTGAGCTAAGTGTCGCTTTATATTTCTGTTTCTTTTCAATAGCAGTTACCTAGCAAGAAAATAATAGGCCTGTTTACAAAGGATTTGTCATCAAGTTTAATATCACTTTACCCCAAAAAACATTTTATTTTTGCTGGGCGTGGGTTCTCTTCATTTTGCTATGCTCAGGGAATGTATGCAAGGATCACATTATAACACATTTTTTTCTGCAATATTTTAACATCCTTTTGGGTTTCTTCTAGATCACCTCTTCTTGTGTATCCTCAACTTTTCACACATACAATATGTTGTATTTTAGCCACCCTAAGCAGAGACAGATTGATTTTTGTACATATTTAGAGTACAAAATGTCACTACAACTACCATATTGCACTACTAACCAATCCAGTTTGAATATGAGGGGATTATTCAGTAGTCTACTGCCACCTGACATTTCATGCTTGGCTGGTCGGCCAGCTATCATGTTTTCTGCCTGGATTGAGAGAGAGGGGTCAGCTGTTCACTCTTTCTGGTTTGAGGGTTGGATATAAGTGGAGGAACGCAGCCATATAAGACTGCGGGATGGAGCGATGAAGACAGCAGAGGAATGAAACTAAGTGGATGTTGGACAGACACCTCCCGAGAGGACTGATTACTCAGCAGCAGCCCCACTGCATGAAGCCATGTTTCTGGGTATCAGATATGCAGCTTATGCAGGACTGCAGACCCTGAACATCATAACTCAATAAGTCACTCCATTTTCAGGTCTCACACAGGCTTTCAGAGTCTGTGCTGTGTGGGGCTGCAGGGCTGGTGATGTGGTGGTCTGTTAATCAATGTTATGATCAATATATTACAGACAGACTGATGGGAAATGGAGCAGGGGGAGATGGTTGTTACACTTAGCTGTTGCTGTATGATCACCCAAGCAGATGTCATAATTATGTCATGCAGTTATTTTAAAGGGATAGTTTGGATTATTTGATGTGGGGCTCTATAAGGCACTTATTGATAGCCAGTGTATTAGCTACAGAAGAGGGTAGTTGGCACAACACCAGTCTGGAGAAGCAGAGAGGAGTACCAGCATGGAGGCTAAGCAATGTGATGCTGTAGATGGGATCAGCAGCAAAAGGTTTTTTTGCCACTTAATCAATTTAATTTTAAGGATGTTAATGATTAATCATTAATATTAACCAATAATGTATGTTTTGTATTTCGCTTTAGCTTACAGGTTATGTCACAGTTTGGTTTGGTTTAGTCTGCCTTTTTAGGCTAGAAATGGCAGCATTTGTGCCCCATTTGATATAGTTTTGTTTGGCAAAACCATTTGTTGTATTTGGACGGGCAGACAAGAGCAGCTGTTTTGAGCAAGAGCCTCATTGTTTTATTATTATGTTCTTTCAAATTGTCTATGCTTCATGAATTAATAGTTCTAATAACTAATGTGCCATTATAACTGTTTGTTTCCCATTAAAAAAGACTTTCTGACAACAAAGTAAAGCGGTGAAAATATTTTAAACATGGGCACTTATACACTTAAACTGATTTTTTTTAGGTTGACCTTTTTTATTTGGCTAAAATACCTTTTGTTACTGACCCTGTCCACAGCACTTCATTGCTTAGCTTCCCTGCTGGTACTCCTCTCCACTCCTCCAAACTGTGGGCGTGCCGATCACCATCTATGGTAGCTAATACACTATCTATCAATAAAATAACTCATGCAACAACCCCACTTTAAATAATCTGAACTCTCTCTTTAATTTCACACATTATTGCCAGGATTCAATGGCTCACGCCTCTGTGTTCCCTTGGACACTGCAGCCTTGGTACCCAGACATATACCCACACAACCACTCGCACACAGTAAAAAAAATGGCATGACATCACTGCCAATGTGAGAGGCATTTAAACCCATATCAGATTAACTTAAGAGGGGGGAAGATAAGTAGCTTGGAGAGGACGGATATTGGTATCAAAGTCAGCGGACAAGACGGCGTTTCATGAGATTGTGTGGATGTGTGTGTGCGACTGAATGGTGCGTGTGTGGACCAAAACACAAATGAAATGAAAGGGAGGGGGAAGATGTAAGAGGCTTGCATCTCCTGAGGGGGGGTTACAGTCCACAATGAAGACCCTAAATCAGGGGTGTCAAACCTATTTTAGCCTAATTTGATCTCAAGTGGGCTTGACCTGTAAAACCATTGTATTGCATAATAACCTATAAATAACAACTCCAATTTGTTCCGTTTTTACTGTAAAGAAACAAAAGAAAGACAGAAAATGTTCACAATGAATGACCCTTCCATTTACAAAACACGACTGCAATGAACTCTGCTAGCTGTATCATGGGAACTTCAAGGTAAACATCTGATCCAGATTCATTTGCACTAAACCTGCTGACTGACAATATTTTGCACAATGTTCAGTATCTTTAAATATGATCACAACATTTATTGTTTTTTTCAGACAACTGTATTGAGTGCTGCAGGAATAAGTCCTAAAATACGTAAGTGAGTTCGCATATTAACACCTCTGGTTCCCTCGTCTTGAAATCTGTGGTCAGCACAAGCTTAAGAGATGTTCATATGTCAGTAAACACAACCCTTGTGAATTTTGAAGCTTTTGTCTCAAAAAAGGTGGTTGCTAACAAGTAGCTAAATAAAACTACAGTGGTTGTCGCAGACATTCAACATCATGTCAAACAGTTATTTGTGGTGATGTTGAGTTATACAACCTTGGTGTAGCTCATTTATAGCCTAATGTTAGCTTTTTACTCCTGGTGACAGCATTGGTGCTTCAGAATCATAAAAGTGGCACATTTGTGAAGATTATCTTGCTGAACAAAACTTAAGTTTCATAGGCTATTTTACCACACAGCTTATTTTCTGCCCAAAATCCAGTGGAAAATCCCTTTGGCTTTTTGCAGAGGGAACCACAGTGATGCTAACTTCCAGGTTCACCTACAAAAAAAACGTCATCCCAGCAGCAACTCTATTCTGGTCTGGAATTAATGGCTGCTCTGCAATTTTTTTTTCTTTGCAAAGTAGTCCAGTGACCCCTATTAGACCATTTGGCAGGCCAGTTGTGGACCATGAGCCATATGTTTGACACCCATGCAAATGAAAGGAAGAAGTAATGTAAAATAGAAATATGAGAGGTAAACTGAAGGGAAAGGTCAGACACCACTCTGGATTGGAATGGAAAAACCATCAGGTTTGGTTTACAAGCATGAAGACGGTTTGTCAAATAAATCCCAGGATGCTGCAGCTGAATGATGAGTTTATACCCAGCAGGCAGTGCAGGAATGAGCAGCAAGCTGAATGAATAATCACTGATTTACCTAATATTCAATTAGATGCCAGTTGTTAACCATTTATCTCCCCCTTATCTCACCTATTCCACACACACACACACCCACAAATACCCATCCTCCTCCTCCTCCTCCTCCTCTCTTCCACTTTTCACATAGCCACCCTCCTCCTCCTCTTCCTCCTTCACCCCCTCCTCAAATCCCGCAGCCGCGTACCGACCCATACCCACCCATGAATCCATCCCATTCACAACGCATCAAAAAGCCGGAGAAAAAAGGGGTCTCTTAACAGCAGCATGGTGTGGGAGGGCTGTTGCTGGAGGCCAACACGGTCTACCCTCCGTTAACAGATTGCCTTTAATCCGGGAGCCAGCCTTATGGATGCAAAAACCCGTGTCAGCTCTCGTTTGGCCAATTTATCTGCGGCTGTGCTCTGAATTAATTCACCAATAAGCCGGCAGCCAGGCCCTGACGCTCTGCAGTGATAATAAAATAATGTTTGGTTTATTTTTTAATCGATACAGACATGCAGTTAAGCTGCAGGCCTGGTGGGTTTTGTTGGGAACGGTGAGGGATGGTCGACAGAAGCAGAGCAACACCTGCCGTAACCACACGAGAAAAAAAAAATGCATTTTGCACCATATATGTTGGTGCATCGGTGCAAATTCCGGCGCTATCACGCCGTAAACGCCTCTTCTGTCATTAATGTTTAGCTCGATTGGAGTGACACATATTCTTACCTCTTGAAAAAACGCATCCATCCTCCCTACTCCTCCCAGACGACGTGCGCCCGGCCCCGCAGAGCGCAGACACCGGCTCCGGTCTCCGGTGCGCAAATCTCGCCAACAGAAGGCTGGACGTGTTCGTCAGGGTCGGTTAAAGGTAGCGGTGTGTCCGTGCTGGTGTTTCCCATTCACCGAGCGTTCATCTTCATCCCCGAAATGCCTCAATGGCTCTCACACACACACTCACTCACACACACCTCAGCGGCGGCCGGGCTCTCTGCGCAAAAAAAGAAGCCACATGAGGAAAATCCAAGGAGGCTGTGATGAAAAATTAAAAACGTCCACGCCAGGGATCCGTCGGAGGAGCGCTAATTGAAGCGCCCCGGTTTTCCAGGCCTGCCTCGTTTCAGTGTCCCAGTGTCTGTGTGTGCGTGTGTGTATGGATGTGTGGGGATGTGTGCGTGTGTGTGGATGTGTGTGTGTGTATATGTGAGGCTGTTAGTATAGCGCGTGGGGTTGAGAGAGAGGACCAGTCCGAGGGCAGAATGAGCTTGACGCTGCTCACCGCACACACCGGCGGGGCGGTGCAGACACAGCCTCCTCCAATACAGCACACACACACAGGACAGATGTAAGGTGGTGCAGGTTTGAAGTTATGCCGCTGTGTTCAACATCAGTTCAACATCTGGAATTTTTTTTCTAATGCAGTCAGAAAAAGAACCCAGTTTTTGTGTTGCCTAGAGGAGTGGTTCTCATGCTGGGGTGTGGGAACCAACAGGAGTCCTTGAGTGGGATGTAGGAGGGTCCTCAGAAAAAAGGGGAATATTTTAACTTTTATCACATTTGTTTATTTGGAACAACAAGCAAATCTTTTGTTTTTTTTGTTTTTTAAGTGATTGTCATTTGTAAAAATTAACAGATCATTGGTTTCATGCCCTGACAACTATCATTTACATTTCTAAATTCTTCTTTTAGAAGATAGTCTATGTAGCATCAAGTGTGATATAACAGCCGATAAGAGCATGCAGGGTTCTTGAAAAACAAAAAATACTGGGAGAATCACAATTCTGTCTTTGATTTGGATTATTAAAATGGAAAGCTCATTTCTATCAATTTCTTGCGTAATATTGAAATTGTGAAACCCCTAGCACTTTGATTTTAAGTTCTCGTGAGCCTACTTTGATTACTGATTTGTTCTATCGTCAAACATACATTTTTTTAAAAATCACTCAGAATGGGGGTCCATGGTCTAATGTGCATCGATTGTAGGGACTCATGACGTGACATGACGTGATCTGAAAGTTTGTGACCCCCAGTCTAGAGCACCATAGTTGGCGAAAAAGACATTGTTTTGGTCGGTGACTACTAGAGAAACAGATGAAAGAGCCTCTGTCCCACTTGGCCCAATTACAGGTGTTGATCCCAAAACGAACCAGCTGCATCCAACTGCAGGACCAGCATGATGGATTTCATACAGCAGTGATCCTGGACAAAAAGCTAAGGTGAAAATTAGGACACTTTAACAGTTATCCCGACGTTAGCAGAGTTTATTTACCATTTTTGGGAAGTAAGGATAGTTGTGTAATACACTTATCATATATTAAGTTTGGATAGGAACATTGAGCAGGGAATTGTTCATCTCTAATGGCATTTTTCCTAAATCACGTCCTAACCTTAATTACCATGGTTCCCAAACACTTAAGCAAGGTTCTGCAAATTAGGAAGTTTGTGTAACGTGCCCGCGGACCAACTGCAGACTTGCATTGTAAAAACCTCCTATTATTGACTTACATTTATGACTGCAGCTTTGAGCATTATTACCCTTTCTTAATTATTTATTAGGAAGAACAACTGCAGGACTGATGGCTTATTACCCTTTAGCCTTAACTTAGGGAGTAACCCAAAAGGTGTTCTTGTAGCTGATCTATAAAACAACTGTAAACATTCATTGATAATGAAGTCATTTGTCACAGCTTATAAACCCTTCATTATGGGTGATGTAGAAGGTGGTGCAGTTATTATGTGCCTTATTTTGCATGAATATTATACAGTAGAAATTATTGTTGAAGGGTGAAATAATAAATTCTGACAAGTTGGCTCGAGTGGATATGAATATGTAACAACACAGAGGAAGAAATCTCCCTATCACTGTGTGAAATGTCTAAATTAGCCATGAGGCAAGAGCTGTCAGCAGTATTCACTGTAATGTGTATCAAAAATCACACCAAGAGAGAAACAGTGAGGTGGAGAGTTAATTTTTCTCTATGATCTTTCCCAAAAAGGCTACCCGGAGGCGGAGGCTTGGTTACAAGGTTAGTCAGAGCCCCTGTAGGGTGAAAAATGATATCTCACAACACACACACATGCACACAGGACCAGAACAGCAGGGGCAAAACACCCCAAAATCAAGGCGGATAACACATAATGTCCCCAAAGACACACCAGTTTGTATGAAATAGATAGACAGCTGGTTTATGTGAGGTGGACCGTGCATGGTTTTATTCTCCTCTTCAGAAGTCCAAGCTGCGGGGGCCAGGTGCAGCCATCAGGAGCCCAGCAGGCCGAGGCCTCTCTGGGGTAAAGTATTGTGAAGCTCAGCCTGTTCCCTCTGGAGCCCTGGAGGTATAGAGGGGGCCTCCTGTATGCATGGACGTATTATTTTGCTGTGCCCTCCATCTTCATCAGGGAGACAGATCAAAAGCTACAGACCAAACAACAGGGCCCCTCTTTTTGTCAGAAGTGTGTGTGTGTGTGTGTAGGGGTACACACACACACTGTATGCACCTATATAATCAGTCAGGAAGTGAGATCTGATCTTTATAATCTGTAATATGAAGTAGCCTGAAGGGAAAGGAGAACTTGTGAGGAGAACCTGAGACTCCAGCAGCGCAGGCCATGAACACTTCATCACTCATGTTCTCTCTAAACAAAAAGAAAGATTGTCTGAGCTTTCACCGGACCAGCAGGCTATATTAACCACTTAAATGCTCCATAAACAGAAAATTGTAAGTTGACTAATCATTCACAATTTTGTAATAATGTGGTAACTGCTGCTGATTACTGTATGCTGATAATTATAGAAACAACAATGATCATTTTAAAATGATTTTTGTTTTTTGGAAGATGTTTTCTTGATTATTTCTTATATAACAATAATTTGTTTTGTTGTTTTGTCTTGTTTTGGTTTTTTGTTACCATTTTCATTTTTGTTAACTTTTCTTTTTAACCATTTTTCTTTTTTGTTTACCTTTTGTGTTTACCCATTTTACTTACCATTTCCTCTTTTTAGTTGACCATTTTGTCTTTCTTGATTACCATTTTGTAATCACATTACTCATCAGATGATCCCTTTCAGACAGGTACTTGTAAGGTGTGCTCTTGAGCTTGTTTCATGTCTGAAGAAGGGCTTGCACCCGAAACATCACTTGGGAATATATTAATAAATGTTTGTGATTGCATTATCTAGTGTGCAGACTCTTATTTTTCTTTTCTTGACATGTACTTCTGTCCAGCACCGAATATTTAATGCATTTGCTTGTGCATGCTTTTGTAAACTTTTTTGCAACACTGTCCCAGTGACACACTAAACAAACTAGTTTAGGTCATGTAACACTTCTTAGATGCAGAAACACAAAAACATGTTAGAAAATATATGAAACTCTTAAACCAAAATACATAAAGACCAAAACCCATGGGATAATTTGGTGTTTTATTGTCACAGGGTGGTCCAAAGCGCTAAAACAACTGCCAATGTTATATCATAGTGATGCATTCAGGTACCAGAAGTTGTTTGCTGACACAGGGCTAACAGAGGTTACAGCATGGTCAGGCTGGTAAGGCGGCCTGCAACAGTGCACACAAATCATAATGGACTCTCAAATTATCTCTATTGTTTTCTCAGGAGTGTCTTTTTTAAAATTTAATGAAGTGCTGCTCTGAAGGACACTGACACTATTTGCCAATTTGTGAGAAAATTAGAGATTCATATTCTGCCTGTATTGGAACATTTTGAATAGGGTGGATTTATTGTGCATGCCACTCATGATGTAAACACACAAAATCCAAAATGCACCAAAATCTGTAAGAACAATGTAGAATAACAGTGTTTGAAAATATTTTAAGTATTTGTTTTAAACCAATGAGGGCGATTTTATACCAGGACAATTCAGTCCCGCCCTTTTTGGAAACTTTGTCCTTTCCTGTTTCCTGTACTTAGATATGCAATGTGCTAAGCTTGTCTGTGTTGAAAAGAACATCAAATGTTAAAAGGTCGAGGAGATGTAAAAGTGACAAAGGCCTACTGTATACTGTATTCTTATATAAGCACATCTTGATTAATCGGCAACAATTTTGATAATTATCATTTACCAAGCAAAAACTGCCTGGTTCTAGCAGTACAGTATTAAGATTTGCTGCTAACTGATTATCTTTGGGTTGTTTTTACTGTTTGGACAGAACAAGACATTGGAAGATGCACCCTTGAAGTCTAAGAAATGGTGAAAGATATTTTGGGCATTTTGTAGGCTAAATAATTAATCAATTAATTAAAAGAATTTATCATTAAAGGAACTGTAAATTGCAGCCCCAGTGTCAAACACCATCTGTAACATACAGATATGTTTTATCTTCTATTACACCTAATGTTATCTGCACTAAACCCTTCCAGACTGGTAGTCCAGGATGTATAAAACAAATACTCTGAACATATTTTTGATCCGCATGTAAGTCAATACAACAAATGCAACAGACACAAATTTGCACAGAAAAATTCCCCGGGGTGGGACAGGCACATGTGGAGGGGGGTTGCTGCTGTCTGCCCGAGATTACATGCTAAAAGCCATCGACCCAACACACATGCACATGTGTACGGGGACAAACACATGCATTGAAACACGCACATTAGAAAGTCTGGGCTATTAAATTCTCATTACCATGACAACAGCAGGACTGAGTGACCCTCAGTGGTGAATTGTGGGATAGATTTTTGTTCCCTGCGAGTCAGGAGCGGAACTCTGCTTACTCATCTGACCACAGTGCTCTGTCTCCCTCTTTCTCCTTCATGTCTCCTTCTCCTCTTACTGTTACACACTGAATATATGTGAGTGTGCGAGTGTAAATCAGACAGAAGTGTGTACTGGAGACAGATCGTCAATAGGTCCTTGGGTTCTCTGAGTGAGAACGCAGACAGATTACTGAAGAGCAAAGCCCACCCATCCATGCTGCTGAATCTTCATCTGTACACTCTTAGAAAGGGTTCCAAAAGGGTTCTTCGTGAAGAACTGAGGTTCTCCCCAGAATCACTTGCCTCTCAAGAACCATTTTTTGATGAAAGGGAAGAAAGAATTCTTCAAGGGTTCATCAAGGGATCTTCGGACCATAATGTAAGGGTTCTCGGTCAAACTCCTGGGTGGGTTCTAGATAAAACCCTTGAAATATAAAACAGTACTTGGTCGAACCCCCTGGGTAAATTCTAGATAGAACCCATGGAATATAAAAGGTGTGTTCTACAAGTTCTACATGAAACCCTTGGAATGTAAAAAGTTCTTGGTAGAACCCCTGAGTGGGGTCTCACTAAAGCCCTCTAAATATGAAAGGGTTCTCACAGAACCCTTTGGGTGGGGTCTAGAAGAGACCTTTGAAATATAATAGGAAATATAAACGTGTTCTCGGTAGAACCTTCTGGGTGTAGATGAAATCCTTGGAATATAAAAGGGTTCTCAGTAGAACCCTCTGGGTGGCTTCTAGAAGAAACCCTGAAATATAAAAAGGTTCTTGGTAGAATCCCTTAGGGTGGGTTCTAGAAGAAACCCTTGGAATATAAAAGGGTTCTTGGTAGAACTGCTGGGCAGGTTCCAGATAAAGCCCTTGAAAATATAAAATGTTTCTTGGTCGTCATGTAACATAAAAGGTGGATTCCATGGGTTCTTGGTATGGAAGTTCTAGATAACGCCATTTGAATATAAAAGGATTCTTGTAAGAATCCTCTGGGTGGGTTCTAGAAGAAACCCTTGGAGTATAAAAGGGTTCTTCATAGAACCCTCTGGGTGGGCTCTAGAAGAAACCCTTGGACTATAAAAATGCTCTAAATACACCCTCTTGCATTGGTTCTTGTTAAGACCCTCAAGAGGTGGAAAGGCTCTGGATAGAACCTTCAGAGAGGGCTCTGGGTGGAACCTTTCACAGATGGTTCTAGGTACAACCCTTTATGTTGGGTTCTAGGTAGAACTCTCTGGGTTTTCAAGTACAACCTTTATAAAAAGTTTGCCCTATATGAGGACAAGCTGAAGAACCCTTTATGGTTCTAGTTCGCACCTTTATTTCTTAAACTCGATGATATAATTTAACACACGTATCTAGTGACTAGTGGAGTGTGTGTATCTGTGTGTGAGTGTATGTGTGTGAACACATGTCATATGTTGCATGTGTTAGCGAGCATCACTCACAATGTCACAGACAATCAGTTTTACGAGCGCAGCGTCCATAAATCTCTCTTAATTTATTAACCTCTTTCTCTTTCAGTCGCCCCTCAACTGTGACCGCCCGGCTCTCTCGCCGCAGACACATCTGTTTATGGCCTCCTGAGAGGACACGCTGAGTCAAAGAGATGCAGAGAAACTCAGCGTGAAGTGCCCTGATTGATCATCAACCCCACTTTGTACTGGTTAACTGGTAAAATGGGACAATCCAAAACAAGGCCTGGAGGCTACATTTGATCCTCGACAAGTCCTCTTTTGGGTTTTTAATGGATCCAGAGAGACAAACATGCATTGTTTGGTCTAATTTAATGCAGGTTCTGCAGGGAAATTTACAAAAAAAACTTAAGTTTTAACATCAATAATACATTAAAGGATGCCCCCATGATATACATTAAAATAATCAAATATTCAGTAGCCTAATACAGCGTCTGTGTTCTGCAATCTGCAATACATCAACAAAGTCACTCTTCAGGCAGTATAAAAGTTAAATGTTATAACAATAACCACAGCTGCTTTATTAAAACCTTGTTTTCATCACTCTAAATTATGGTTTATGTTGTGTGTAATGACACACAAACACAGATAAATAACAAACACACACTTGAGGAAATGTAATACTGAGCAGATGAGGTTACTTAGTCTCTCTAATTTAATTTACTTTGAGTTACACACTTAAACTTCTGCTAGCAGAGGGCAAACACACCTGTCCACACCACAGCACTTTCAATATTCATCGAACTGTAACAAATTTCTGTAATTTTCACAGCATTTTTACTGTAAAATGAAGAAATCCTTACTGTATAATAAGTGTACAGTAAGTGTATACTTACAATTGGCGGGATTACTGTAAATCTCAATACAGTAATTTTTAGTGGGATTATTTTTCTAGCAGTTACATAAAAATCTGGCTTTGCTGTTAGCATATTTTGCATTATTTAAAACACAAACGGTTTCTGATTTTGTTATCAAGAAGGCAGAAGAGGACCTGACTTTCCTCCAGTCCAGGAAAGTGTCACAAATGATGGGGATTGTTGGCCACCTGTTTTTCTCTGTGTAACTTTATTGCAAGAGCAACTAAATTCCTCACTTTCTTATGCCTTTGACTCCAGCAAGGTAACTCATAATTTTTGAAGTGAATGTTA
Source organism: Lutjanus argentimaculatus (assembly GCA_034769285.1). Classification (NCBI taxonomy): domain Eukaryota; kingdom Metazoa; phylum Chordata; class Actinopteri; order Lutjaniformes; family Lutjanidae; genus Lutjanus; species Lutjanus argentimaculatus. Next base: position 21,630,065 of record JAWZSL010000003.1, on the reverse strand, counting down.
GTTTAGCACAGCTCTAATAATGCTATCAGGCTGATGAGTAACATCACTAGATAAACGTTAAATCAGAATTGTGTGTGCTTTGGTGTGCTAGCTTGCTTATTTGGTGGTGTGTGACAATATATCTGTGTGTGTGTGACTCGTTTTTTACTCTTGCTAGCAACCTGAGGCCTAAGGACCAAGTGCTGAAGCGGGTCAGGTCTGGTGATGTCCGGAAAGGAACCTCAGACCCGCAAAAAATCTCAAACCTTAAAACTGATCTATGGAGAGTTTAGCAAATCAAGAGATTCCTTCTGGACATGAGCAGGAGGACAGGCTCGCTGCAGGAGAGGGAGGTCAGTTATAGTGAGTTTCTATGGTTACAGTGAGTGATGCTCTCTGATGCTTAGAAACTTTCTGTGGGTTTGATCTTCCCAAAGTGTGAGTGAGCTTGTCTCACTCTTTCTGTCCAGATGGAGAAGTTCCTAAAAAAATATGTAAACAGTTAAAGCTCTGGCTGGATGATTAACACACAGATTAAACTTCCACTGCATGTTTATATTGGTATCAATGTATACTAGCCAAAGTACTTCATTTGATTCTGTTCTATTAAATCAAAAGTATGTTTCTTAAGTTTTATGATGAACTTTACTAGAAACAATAAACATTTGAAGAGTCAGGACCGCTGCTGTTTGTTTTTGTTGTCATAGTGATGTCAGTTCGACTTGGTTCGGTAGGAACTTTGGAATATAGAATCACTGATCTTTGCTCACTACATCTTGGCCCTTATTTCCCTCAATGATTACTTGCTTCACATGGCCGATACCAGTAAGATAACAGATGATTTCACATGTTAAAGAAGTTAATATAACCTGTAGTTTTTCTGTCTGTTGATCTACTGGCAGAATATGACAAAATGGAATATAATAGTCAGACATACATTTTCATTAGTGTATTATCACCTGAAAATAAGACCTCAGAATGAGCTGTTTATAACTTCAGAGGGTGCAGGTCCTCTTCCGTGGTGGACGCCATATTCTTCCTCTGCCCATTAGCCCAGAACAGAAAAACCAAACACTGGCTCTAGATACGGCCTTTTGTGAGTTACATGGCCGTGTTAGGTTCTCCCACGTTTGGAAGGTGAGAGTGAGATGAAGTGTTTGTAATCTGCAATCTCACCACTAGATGCCACTAAATCCTGCACACCACAGTACACCCATTCACCTCTGTATTGATGATTAACTACTCTGCTGATATTGACAACAGTAATGCATTCACAATGCATGAACAAGAGGGACCTGTATGGAGAGAATAAAGGATTACGAGACCACTGCTGCATAAAAGCACAATCTGAGTTGCAGATTTTATTTTTTTTTTGGTTCAACAGTAAATAATACAAATAGATACAGATATTACACATATTACAGATATTATATCAGTAAAATTGTCTCTCAATATTAAGAGCTAAGTGGAAAAAACGAACACAAAGACGCTGAGCCACTGTGTCTGGTGTCAGAGTTCACTCCCTGGGGACACATATACTGAAGCTACAGTGATTCATGCATTCATGTCTCATGCACAACAAACATGCACACTGCCAGAGAGTGACATATATGATGTCAGCCCATCTGTATGACTCATGCAACACAAAATGAAATCACTTTTCTGAGAATAGAGGAGGACTAAAGAAGGTTGTTTTGGAAGAAACTTACTGACCGGGCTTCTTTTTATATGGAATAAAATGTACGTGCTCAAGTTTTAATTGCTGTCAGCAGACCGTGGAGTGTATTATTTCTCGACCCGGAGACAGCTGTGGACTATTTTAAAAAACTTATTAGACCAACGGTGCTATATCAGCAAATTATGAATGAAAGTTTGACCTCCTGTCGTCTCCTCTCTTCTGCTCCACAGGTCTATTCTATTTATCTAACATATTCTGAGAAGATATGTTTTTACCTTTGGTGGGATTTCTTTTTTTTTTTTTTTTTATCTTTCTTTATGTCATATACCAGATGAATGATTTAGATCCCTTGCTCAACCTCATCATGACAAAATGTAAGCAGAGATCAGTAATCTCTTTGTTCAGGTTGCCTTCCACCTCCTTCACACACACAACACACACACACACACACACACACTCAACCACATACACAGAGAGATAATCAAACAGGCACATCGGTCGGACATCTCCACTTAAATCAAACACAGACAGGAAATTGATATCAAACTGATCCTATGTGTGTGTCTGTAAATGTGTCTGTGTTATCTTTCTGTCCACAAGTGTCCAAAGCATTTGTCAGGGGAAATAAGGGACCACAAAGGCAATATGGGAAAAATATATTGCACTAAGCAGAGGTCTAATTGTCTTGATATTGGTTCGGGTTTGGATTTGTTGTCTGACATGGCTTAATCACAGAAAACACACTGAGTTCATGTTCTTAGGATAATTTTTTAGGAATTTTTAGCAACCTTTAGTATTTAACAGTATTTTCTGGCTGCTTGATATCAATAACTATCCAATATTTTGCTTTGGGGAATATAATTTTTGCCATCTGCTGGAGGTTGTTAGTTAACTTCACTGAGAAGCTGACACAGTGGACACATGAGAATAATGGATGCCTCTTTTATTTCACATCATTTTGCATTTATTCCTAAAGATTAACTGCTTAGTTATCAGTTAATGGATGTCAGGAAAGCAAAATTAACCAAAACAGACATAATTAATATATTTGCAAGGTTCAGATTAAGTATCTCTTCAACAGCTGCAATCTGTCACTAGTCGATAAACAGCTCTCAAAGTTTTTCCTCCAGGCATTAAAAACATTTTGGTCGCACTGATGTGGCTGTATTGCTAAATTTGATTACAGCTGTGTCCGTGCATTCACAGCTAACAAGTCAAGTTAACTTCATTAGCTTCATATTAGACACCAGAAGCTAATTCAGACATTAAACATTTTCAAATAAAGGATACCACACAAGGTAAAGTTAGAAAGCTCTATCTGGATGTTTCATTTTGGGTCCACAAAAAAATACAGTTTCTACTGAAGCTACTCCAACAAGTACTGTGAGGAAGAGTTCAGTCTCCATCTGATCTCATCAAAAACCAAGACTTTGAATCTGAATGAGCATTTACCATCACCATCTTTCAATCTAAGAATCACTTTAGGCCAACAACAATAATATCAGAAAGTAAAATGTAAAAAGAAAGAACAATTACTCATTTTCATTATGTTTTTTGTCAAAATCACAGGGATCCGAGAGGAGTAAAAGAGCCACATGTGTCTCCAGAGCTGCAGGTTGCAGACCTCTGATTTAGACCTTCATGATGGGAAATCTAATTTACAGAAAATATAACAGTTGACTGAATAAGCACCATGTACATAAAGTAGGGCAAAAAGTAGGGATCAGTATTCCTAAAACCCTGGCCATGGCCTTGTGACTATAGAAGTCAACATATTTTAGACAAATTCAGATTCACAATATTTAAAAACAGCAGTCTATTGTAGTAGCTGTAAAGGAAGTGGGACAATTAGGGCTGTTGGGAAACTGCCCCAGGGGTCCCAGCAGGGAGAGGAAGACGAGCAAAGATTTAAATTTTAAAGAGGGGTTTAAGGAGTCTTACGTGTGTGCGTAGATTTCATACCTGCTGTGGTGGGTTTACATGGGTGCACGTACAGGAAGGAGCTTGATCTAATTAAGTTACTCTAGAGAGATGACTTCATCCTGACTCCCTTTTCCCTGCCCCCTTCCCAGCACACCCCCACCCCCACCTGCCACACCCCACTCCCCCACCTCCACCCGTGTTATCCCAGCATTGCAGCTAGCATGACAGCACGTCTTTGGACCAAATTAGCTGTCAATGCAACCCCCTAAGTCCCCGACAGACAGCGGGGTAATTTAATCAGCCTGCTATAGCCTGCAGCAGAGCAGACATGCTTACACACACACACACACACACATACATACATACAATAGTCCAGAATCAAGCTCATGATATCATCCAATAACACAAGGAGTAGCAGAGAAAAAGGCAGATAAGCTCTGACCTGACTTGAACTTCATTTAGTTTTTAGATCATCTGCAACATCTGCAATTTTAGCCTTAAATCTTCTGTTAAAAGTGTAAATACATTAAGTAAAATACAGTTAAATCAGTTTAAACACAGCCTGTGTAGATCCATCCAGGTTTTTCATTGACATTGGTTTATGGTGATCAACTTTGAATTCATACATGATTTTACTTGAATATTTCTGTTACCGTTTGGTGTTTATCAGCTGGTGAGCTTGGTCGTGACAGACTCTTTTTCTGCTGGATTAAGCTGAATGAAGCCTAATCCTAATCAGAACAGATTAAATTACCCAGATCACTATAATAACCAGATTACACAGACTCCCCCCTAACTCAAGACACCCCTGCCCCTTTTTAAAATCCCCTTCCACACAAACACACACGCACAAAAACAAACAGACACGCTGTCAGAAATGGTTGCATCATGGGGGGGTGGGGTGGGGTGGGGTGGGGGGTTGAAATGAGAGAGGAAGAGTGAGAAAGAGACAGAAAGCTTGTGGACCTACAAGAAAGAAAGAGGAAATGTGTGGAAGCCCATTCACACCAATTTGATGGGGAAAAAGATCCTGCAAGTCACAATAATGAGAGACTTTCTGGAAATAATGTCTTAGTATCTCAAAATATTGAGAAACTTTTTCAAAATGATAAGTTAGTATATCAAAATAATGATGTGTCTAATAATGAGAAACTTTCTCAATATAATGACTTATATCTCAAAATATTATTATTCTGAGATAATAATCAATTATTTTTGAGATACAAACTTATGATTTTTGAGATCTTAAGTCATTATTTTGAGATACTAAGTCATTATTCAGAGAAAGTTTGTTATCATTTTGGGATAGTAAGTTACTTTGCAAACTTTCTAATTATTTTAAGGTACTAAGTCATTATTAAGAGATATTAAATCATTATTTTGAGAAAGTTTCTCATTATAATGACTTACAGGATCTTTTTTCCCTTTTCATTACAATGGCAGGAATGTGCTTCCACAGTAGTATACTGACCTTTCAGTTTGTCAGCAGCAATGACTTTGTGTGTGTGTTTGTGTGTGTATGTGTGTGTGTGTGTATACGTGCATGTGTGTTTCTTTCTGTTGTGTCTCACATGTGTGGCTTGTCTATGGCTGTCTGTGTGTGAAAACAGAAACTCACTTATTAATTCACTTCTGTCTGGGGAGATTGGTTAATGAAATCGTCATCAGTGGGTTCATTACACAAAGGTGAACACACGCACATGCACACGCACGCACGCACGCACACACACACAGTGATTGGTGTTAACATTTTAACTAATGCAGTGACACAGTGAACAAAAGCCCAGCTGTCACTCCAGAGGCCTAACAATCACATATGAATATTCATCAGAGCAGAGAGCGACAGAGGGCGAGCTTAGCTCCGCAGAGTATCATCTTGGTTCTGTGGAGTCAACTCCTGATCTAAACCTCGTCTAGGCCCATCAAAACATCATGTACATGCAAACAAAAGGAGACGATTGTTGCTTATTTAGTACTGGCCTTAAAGTAGTAGTGTATTTATCTGTTAAAACAATGACAATGTTTCTTTTTCTGTTTAAAAATGTCAAACTGATCATGTAAATGGAAAAAAAATCTTACACATTATCTGAACATGAAAGGTTGCTTTGATTTTTAGATGTATTATCTTTTCAGTGCTCCACAGCAGTGTTTCTCAAGCTGTGAAGTGGGCCCCCCTGGTGGGGCATCGAGCTACAGCAAGTGAGGAGTGGATGGAGAAAAAAAAAGTTGAATTAATATGATTTATGTAGGGAAAATAAACTAACAAGAGCTCGCTGATGTTATCATGCTGACCTTAATTTCACTAAAATTCAACCTGGATCCTTTTTTATAGGTTGCTTCTCCATTATTGCTAATGATTGATCAAAACAATTGGTACACACTGAGATCAAGGGACAAATATATTATTATTATTATTATTATTATTATTATTATTAGTAGTAGTAGTAGTAGTAGTAGTAGTAGTAGGTCTGTCTGTGCCTCTGTGAGGTCTGTCATTTTCCTGGAAAACTAGCCAATTTAAAATGAATTATTAGGAAAATGCAAATTTCCTTGAAATAATTGCCCCATTTAAGCTTAAGTAACTTGCATTATTTATTCATTATTAAACCTAACTGCCTGCTTGTCTGCAAACAACATACACAGATTTACATGTTCAGCTGACCTATGTACAGTGACTAAAACACTCTCCAGGTTATGCATCCAATTAATTTAAACTAATTAACTGGATGTACATCAAGTGACTACTGTCTCACTTTTCCCTATAATTACAAATTTAAATTACAACATCAACAACAACAATAATAAAAAGCATTACACTCATTTTTATGTCTTTAACTATATGAGTGTCTGCATGTATTGATTGATACTGCTACTCCTGCCCAAACTCTGAGCAAGCTTATTTACATTATGGTAGCACAATATTAGGAATGACAGGCACATAATGTATATGACCATGGAGTACATTTTAACAATTGTAGTATTCTAAATGACTCATGTTCCATTTTATACTTTGATTTTACTTTGTACTAACTTTGTTTTGATGTCCTTAACTATATATGAGTGTATGCATGACAGAAATAAAATTTGAAATCTGTATCAGAGGAGAAATTAGGCTATTGCACATATTATTAATATTGTACATGTAGAATCTACATGTAGCAGCATCACCCAGAGTACACTTGCAGTATCACAGCGCCTCTAACGGTGTTGTAGTTATTCTAACAACGACCAGGTGGTGGTGGTAAACACCCATTTAATTAGACAAACCAAAGTCAATGGAGAAGCCCGTCATGGATGTTCATTCAGGGCGTGTCGCCGACTTCCCTTATGTACACAACGCTCTCTTAGAACCCGCCTCTCGTCGCGCTTGATTGGCTGCTCTCCTTACCGTTGGGGAATTCTCTTTCTGATTGGATGACGATCCTGTCGCTCAGCCGTGACAGACGACACACCGCTAGCTATTTCGAAAATGAAACTGGCATCGAGGGAACAGAAAGAAAACGAAAACAAGACGATTATCAGATAAAAATCCCCGTGGATTCACTTGTTTTAGGCTGACACACGGGGGTGCAAGAGCCAAACGGTAAGCTGGACTCCATGCGGGCTTGGGAGGAGACATATTTTTAGTGAGAGAGACAGGCCTGTGCTGTCAAAACCACGACAACAACAACACCTGAACCTGCTCTCTCGTGTTGGCTTCGTAACCTTATGTGTTGCTGCTAGCTTAATTAACAGTTACAAACAGGTAGTTTTGTGTGTCATTTTGTGTGTGATTGAGTCTGTGTAAGAACTATGTTACCTCCGCATAGAAATATGTCATAAAACCCTGTCCTGGAGTCTGTTGTGGTCATTTATAGACTGAAGAGGACATGTCTCTTCCCTTTTTTTTTCAGCTGGGAATGTTGAGTCAACACCAGAGCTGGATGGGACGTACTGCACTGCAATGGAGGTAAGCATATTTTTGTGTCATCTGTCTGACAGAAGCCACATTATGGCTCTGTTTTGAGACAATTTAAATAAATAGATCTCAAGTATCTTTTCACACTGACAGTGTAAACTGCTTCTCAAAGAAGGGCCCCTGGTTTGTGGTGTAGTGTCAAGTCATTACACCACAAAATGTTGCTGATTGACTAAAACTTACAAATAAGATGCCTTTTTGAGAAATATTTAGTGTCTTTTTAAGTAATTTTCATTGTAATGTACTCTTCACATTGTTTGACAGTGCAAGTTTAAACCCACTGAGTCCAGGTTCATTTTGGTTCATTTTTGCCAACTTTCTATGCATTCATGTTTGTCTTTGCTAGGGTTCCCATATCCTACATGTATGGTGTCCCTTTTTTTCAGCACAAGCTTTTGTCTAGAGGTGTTTTCACTGCCAGAAACCCATAATGCATGAAAAATTACATGTGCATGTTTTTTTTAGAGATAATCAATCACAATATTATAATACAACCATTCTAGCTTGTGAGAAGTATTGTTTCACATGTTATGCTCATAAATACAGGAGGAAAATGTAAGAGTAAACTACAGTACAATACTATGCACATGTAAAGTGAATTATCCAACTCCAGACTGGAGTTGTTTCATCAAAAGTCAATTAATGCCTAAATCACTGTAAGTGTAAACATTTTTTTAAAAGAAATCCGTGTGCAGACATAAATGAGACACCATGTGAAAGCATCACAGTTGCACTATCAACTGGATTTCCCTGCAGCTTGTCTCGATATGATATGTAAATAAAATTATGTTCAGCGTCTTCACAGATGAATAAACATACTCGAGAGGGTATCCATGGAGTCTCTGGGAACTTCTGGTGATTTTATCAACCTGGAGATTTTCATCAGTGTTTAAGTAGACAGATCTTGAGCCTTTGTTAGCGCGCTGTTTGGTTGGTTTAACTTTCATTTCGTTAGTTAGTTTCAGTCTAACTGAAGAGGGCGGATGCAACATAAAGGGTTTAAACCACAAGTTTATGTACATGCACACTAGATACTCATTTTATTTGTACGACAGGAAATGTGACAACCTGTGAGCAATCAACTCAACTCAGCTTTACTTATATCACACCTTTCAAAACAACACAGACAAAAAAAATCCAAGAGCAATGAATAAAACATTTTAAAGAACAAAAATTGAGAACAATCAAATGTTTACTAAAAAAAATCAATAAATAGCATTCTAATATCCAGGCACTGAGTTTCACAGTTTAGGGGCATAACAGTGGGTATTCTCACCGGTACTTTTATGAGACAAATAATGAACATTTGAAAGAAAAACTTTGGAGGACCTTTGTAACGTGGCCGGAACACAAAATGAAAGCAGGAACAGGGAGGAACATTGTCATTCAATATTTCCATCAGTAACAAACAGATATTTACTATGCTTTTGGGGCACATGTCTTGTCCCTCTCAAAATGTTGTCATGTGAAGATAGTTCAGTAGTCCAGGGTTGCATTTCATTGCCCTTTAATCAGGGAATCTAGTTTTGAAGCCCTTTGTCAGCAAGAATCCAGCTCCAGGGTTGTGGCTCTGTTGCTGATCCTGACCTCTGACCTCCTCTCAGCAGGATCAGGCAAAGTAGAATTTTTGCCCTCCAAATAAAGGCTAATATTGATGGTAAGGCCTTTAAGGAGGCTGTAACCTGTACAACAAGTTTTCCATAATACTGGGCGTGTAAGTGTTATAATGAGTTGAATATTAACCAACAGATGTGTGTAAACTTTTCTCCTTTTCTTCTTTTGTCACTCTTTTGCTCCCTTCTCCCCCTGTCATGTTTTGCCACTCGTCTGTATACCTTCACCCCTCTTGCCTTCCCCTCATGACGTTTTCTTGTGTTCCAGTCTGTAGCAGTGGGCCCGGCTACTTGGTGAAAGTGAAATTGATGTCAATATGGCGCACTTTGACACAGAGTACCAGCGCCTGGAGGCGTCCTACAGCGACTCTCCCCCTGGAGAGGAGAACCTGCTGATGCACGTTCCCGAAGGAGCCAAATGTATGACAAGCATGCACACACAAATCACAAACAAATGATGAACTTACCACACACACAGAAACACACCGTGTTCATTCACACTGATGATAAAACCTACTGTTATAATGACATTACTGATTTGTGACAAATCTTTTGCAGCCCAATGGCACCACATAGAAAACCTGGACCTGTTTTTCCAGAGAATATCCTTTGACATGGTTTTAGCATGTATTCCTAATGTGTTTTGAGTGTCCCTGACAATGAATTGTGCTTCTTTTCAAGTTTTAACACAAATCGTTAACCTAAGATACAATATTCCTTAACATCTATTACGTTTATAATCTTCACCAGAAGAATGGATTCACCTGTATGCTGCTGGGAGAGATCTTTGAGCTGGTGTATGTATCCAATCCACCTGAAATTATTTTTGAAGGAATCTTATGTCTCTCATAGTGCTTAATGTGCCCTATAAGTACGTTTTCTTACCATCTTTTCCTTTCTCCTCTCCTTCCTCCTCCCTCTTTCTCCATGCAGTCAGTTGCTGTTTGTGGTTGGCTTTACAGTCTTCCTGGCTAACTGTGTGGACTATGACATACTCTTTGCCAACAAGTCTGTAAATCACACTGATTCCTCTAAAGTCACTTTGCCTGATGCCTTCCTCTCAGTGGAGGTCTGCAGTAACCGGTGAGTGTGACACTGTGTTTAGTTCAATTAGTTCATGATGCTTTTTTTGTACAATTATACAGTTGTAATTTCAGGAGAATATGAGGATATGTGTGATGATTGTTCAGAGGGCTGTTTGTGAGATATAGAAAGATCGACACTTGCATGTTCAAGCAGACTTTCTACAATATTAATTGATGTACATGATCACATGTAACTGTTATTTCATGGCTTATTCCTTACAAGTTAATCTCCCAGTTGTACCTTTTTTATGACGCAACATAACTTGAAAGTGTGATGGATGATGCTTGATTTAAGAATCTTAGAGTAAGACAGTGCAGCCCCAAACAGGGATGGCATTGATATGATTTTATTAATCAGTTTGATTCTTTATGGATCCCCTTATTGTTTCCAGATCAATAGTAGTCAAGCTAGCTGTAGCAACAGTCTGTTTGTCATCATCTAAAATCGATAAAGGGAGAGAATATTTGTACAGAATTCGTTTACGGTTAGGTTTTACCAGTCAAATAAAAATCTGATGAGCCTGCCTGCATGGTGCAAATGCTATTTCATTTAAGTTTCCAGCAGCACACATAGAGGACTTTGACCTCATTGTTTTGCAATGCGTAACTGTCAGAAAAACACACCAATATCAATCAAAGGAACTGATGATTAGTTCTGGGTTTTGAGTCTCATCCCTAGCCCCAAGCATCTTCCACATTGTCCATGCCCCTTTTCATATATTTTCCTCCATAGTAATAAAAGTAAAATAAAGTTCTGGTTGCCATTAGTAAAGCTGAAATGTGCCATGAGTTAAGTTATTTACCCAGATTAGTAAGGGTGTCACAACTGTCCAAATCCATGATCCCATTTGACTTTTGATTTTAAGGTCACAGTTGTTATGCCATTGTTAGACTATCTGGTCTTGATTTGTAAAGATCAAGAGATCATTAATTTTATACCCTGACAACTATCATTTACATTTTCAAATTCTTCTTCAAAGACAATTTAACATTGAAATTATGACACCCCTACTGTTCCGCTCCATTGTGTTTATATTCACTATACAGACATATTAAATATGCTAAAGCAATTCGACATGTCTAAAGACCTGAGCACTGTTAAACACATAGATGCTTGAATCACAGAGGTAAATGTTTTCTCCTGCAGTATTCGGGACAATGCATTTGTGATCTTCGTGCTGATAATCTCTGGGGTGTTTTGGCTACACCGGCTTGTCAAATTCATCTACAATGTCTGTTGCTACTGGGAGATCCGATCTTTCTACATCAACGCGCTCAAGATGACCATGGTGAGACAGATGAAATTATACCAGGAAGTTATTTTTTAAATGGGTATTGAAGATTGATTTTGTTGGCAGATTCCTTATAATCGCATAGAATAGAGTCATTGTACTTATTAATCTCCACTGTGCTTCTGTGTTCCAGTCAGAACTCCCTTATGCAACATGGCAGGAGGTTCAGGCGAGGATAGTGGAGATCCAGAAGGAGCACCAGATCTGCATCCATAAAAAAAGAGCTGACGGAGCTTGACATTTACCACCGCATCCTCCGCTTTAAAAACTACATGGTACGGTGCTTGTTTGCTGAACTATTTATGGCTGACACAGCTACTCGCAAACATAATGAAACAGTGCACCAAAGCTTTCTTCCTGCTCTTCTCTAGGTTGCCATGGTGAATAAATCACTCCTTCCTGTGCGATTTCGACCTCCAATACTCGGGGAGTGTGTGTTCTACACCCGGGGCCTCAAATACAACTTTGAGCTCATCTTCTTTTGGGGGCCAGGTGTGTTCAGATCATATACACAGTCTTTGTCTGCATTTTTTTTTGGTGAAATGAACGTGCATGAGCATGCATGCGCTCATATTTGCCTATTTGCCAAGGTTTAGAATTACAAAGGACTATTCTTATGACCTCCCGTGTGTTTCTGTTTCGGTTGCTCTGTAGGCTCTCTGTTTGAGAACGAGTGGAGCCTGAAACCAGAGTACAAGAGAGGAGGGAACAGGCTGGAGCTGGCAGACAGGCTGGCATCCCGTATTCTGTGGATTGGGATTGCCAATCTGCTGCTGTGTCCTGTCATTCTGGTGTGGCAGATTCTCTACGCGTTCTTTAGTTACACAGAGGTAAGCGGTTCAAATGCACATACAAACTTTTTCAAGTTCCTTTTTCATTTAGTGCTCTAGACAATAATTTGTTGTGTGTGTTTCATAGGTGATCAAACGGGAGCCTGGTTCTCTGGGAGCGAGATGCTGGTCTCTGTATGGTCGATGTTACCTGCGTCACTTCAATGAATTGGACCATGAACTCATGTCACGGCTCAGCAGAGGCTACAAGGTCAGTGTACAAACTTATCTCCTATCAACAGCTGAGGTGTAGGAAGCTAAGCAACAGTGTATGAAGCTAAACAGTGTACTGCTGTGAACAGGTTCAGCAACAAAACACATAAAAAAAAACTATTAATTTAAGAGTAGACTATAAGCGTAAGCGATATTTAGAATATTTTCACCGCTTTACCTTGTTGTCAAACAGCCTTTTCAAAAGGGAAACAGCGTTAATTAAGTAAAATATCGCTCTCTCCAAACCAACCAAACTCTATAGGCGAAATCACTGATTTTACCTCACAGAACACCGGAGTTGCTGGTCTACAGCTGCCTCGATCCGTTAGTTGTTTGTGTTATTGTGTGACTTTGGTGAATGCGAACAAACTTTTTAAAACACAGAAGTCACACAATAACACAAATATATTAATAGATCGAGGCAGCGTAGATCAACACTTCCCATACTTATGTAACGGCAGCAATGTAAAGCATTAAATATATTCTAAATATACACTTAAACTGGTATTGTTTTTTTTTTAAGTGGCCCTTTTTATAAGTGGCTAAAATGTGTTTTGTTGCTGAACCTGTTCATAGCAGCAGTACATTGCCTAGCTTCCTGTAAGGGATTCCTGCTGCTTCTCTAAACTGGGGGACTACAGATAAGTACACTCATACAACCCCACATCAAATAATCCAAACAATCCTGTAATCTACGTTTATAACTCTACTAAATTTGTATAACTCTGACTTGTTATTTTTCTTTAAATAAATACAAAGAACATGTCTATGCATGGCAGTGCAAAGTATCAATACTTAAATACTTTTTCAATACCACATAATCAAAACAATATAATACTGGTATGTATGATGGTATGTAAAGTCCTGAAGCTAGAAGAGAAAAGATCTAATTAGTCATTCAAGATCTCAGTTCAGTTTAGTCTTTATTTTCCTGCCTGAAATTTGGCTTGCAGCAAAACCAGATAGAGTTCAGTGGCTTTTTTGTGTTCTTTTCTGTATATTTAATTTAAAAAATGTGTGCCCAGGGCTTTATTTTGTTTTTGCTGTGGTATTGGAAGAGGAATCGAGTATTGTTTTTCTGTATTAGCTTGTACTGAAATTGAAAATTCTGGTATTGTGACAATCCCAGAGCAGAACATCACTTAACATTAACACTTTTTTTTATGTTATCACACTCCTATTGCTTGTACCGGTGTCTCTCATCAATTGCCTGTATGGAGTTAATAATTGAGTATGTTTCCTCCTTTTTTCTCTTCCTCTTCTTTTGTTCCTGTTTCATTCAGGCCGCATCCAAGTATATGAATTGTTTCCTCTCACCGCTCCTGACGTGGTTGCAAAGAATGTAGCGTTTTTTGCCGGGTCCCTTCTGGCTGTCCTCATCGCCCTTACTATCTATGATGAGGATGTTCTTGCAGTGGAACATGTTCTGTCATCGATCACACTGCTTGGAGTGTGTATTTACAGTCTGCAGGTAGAGATTAGTGTCACCCAGTTAATCTCTCTAAATACACACGTGCATTGATTTCATGGTTTTATTTACACAGCTGCACTGCAGCAGCTAATCATTGCAATCGTATAAACAACTAAAATTGCTAAAAATTTATCACAAAATCATTATTAATCACCTGTAAATTATTACCTTTGTCACAAATGAGATGGAAAACATCAAACATGAATATTCCAACACAGATCTTCAGCTATGTGAAACTTTAGGGCTTTTAAACATGAGCCATTTCTTGATTGCCCTTTTAAAGCTACCCAGAGTTGTAATCCCCCTTTAATGCTCTACGGCAGCTTATTCTGCTCTATAACTGATGAGTATAAGAGGGTTTCCTTCCTTAAGTAGCTATTAGCTCAACTATTTGAAGTCTTTTGGTAGCACTAAATTTAAATAATTTTGAATCAATTCATGGGAACATTCCCATGAATTCAAATGTGAGGAATAAATCCAGTTCTGCCACTATCAATCTCGTACCTTCAACTATCGAAGACACTCCATCAGAAACATCACAGGTAGATTCTGAACTATAGCACTGAATTTGTGATTTGATTTTTTTTTTTTTAATTCTCACTAAGAAATGTTTTTTCTTCAGTATTAGTTAATAAAAACCTCTTCAGTCTTTTAAACTCCAGAGTTATGAGCACAATTCCACAACTTGTCCACCACTTGTCTCTTCAGATCATTTATTCCCGATAAGCACATGGTGTTTTGTCCGGAGCAGCTGCTGCGGGTTATCCTGGCTCATATCCATTACATGCCTGACCACTGGCAGGGCAATGCACATAGATATGAGACCCGTGACCAGTTCTCCCAGCTCTTCCAGTACAAAGCAGTGAGTATGAATACTGAACTGGGAATAAAAATCAAGACTGAGAATAATTACAAGGGAATTAACTTCTCAAAACATATAGGTCTTTTCCATGGCAGACATTTTAAAGATGAAATCTTGAGTGTAATTAGTTAACATTATTGATTACTATATTCCATTTACCAATTTGAAGGCCTTGTTATTGTGCAAGCTGGTCTATGGACATGGCTTTCTGTTACAGTTATAAATGCATTCAAGCCATTATTCATGTTATTATTTACCCCTGTGCTACTTTTACTAAAGCAACTCAGAATAGCTGCTGTGAAAAACACCTATATTTATGTTATATTTATCTAATTATATTAAAAAATCTATTATTACCTGTCATTTTAATAATTTTCATGTTTTAATGTTAATGAGACAATGAGCCTATTTAATTGCATTTAATTTTCACCAACAACTTGATCACAATAACATTTAATATACAGAACAAACATACAGATTATGCATTCATAAGGGTATGAACAGTGACACCAACTGTGTGGTCACTTTTTACATCAACCCCACAGTCTAAAGCAGGTGAATTATATTTTTTGCCTTGCAGTGACAGTTGAGTGCATTAAAATACCACAGCCATTGTGTCAAATTGACGGACGCCTTTAGATTTTTATGTCATTGTTAAAATAAATTCATTCCTTATGGAAAATGTTCAGTTAATGCGACCCCTCAGAGAGACCAGGAAAATCACAGATTTCTGCTGTTGCCTATCAAGCAGATCCCCTGAAGCAGTAGGAGGTTCAGAGTCATGCTGAGAAGTACTTTGTTGGTACATAAGTACTCCACTCTCAAGATTGTCCCAGCTGGTGGCATTTTTAATCTTTAATCATAAAACTAGAATTGTTCCTCAAGAATTGAATCAAAATTAATTGAACATGTTTCGAATGTACAGTCTTGACCTTTCCCCTCTGTTTCCTTCCAGGTTTTTATCCTGGAGGAGCTGCTGAGTCCAGTGGTGACTCCCATCATCCTGATCTTCTGTCTGAGGAGGAAGTCTCTGGAGATCATTGATTTCTTCAGGAACTTCACTGTGGAGGTGGTCGGGGTAGGAGACACTTGCTCCTTTGCCCAGATGGACATCAGGCAGCATGGACACCCTGCGGTGAGGGACTGCAAAATTTAGATTTAGATTAACTCATTCAAAGGTGAAATATGAAAGAATGGGAGAGTTTGTGTGAGTATAGCTGTGGGTTCACCCTGTCTCTTCTCTGTGTAGTGGATGTCAGAGGGAAAGACAGAGGCGTCTATCTACCAGCAGGCAGAGGACGGGAAGACGGAGTTGTCTCTGATGCACTTTGCCATCACTAACCCCCAGTGGCAGCCTCCTCAAGAGACCACACATTTCATCAGCCAGCTGAAAGAACGGGTTCACAGAGAGGCCACAGGGGTTCCTTCAGACACGCATCCACTCTCACTGTCTGAGTCTGAGGTACAGAGATAAACTAGCAGTCATGCTCAAGTATCACAGTGGTCATAACTTAAATTTCATCACATTCTCAGCAGTAGATTTACTCTCCTCTCTTGCCTGTTCTCTCTCTTGTAGCCAAGGAGCCTCATTGCAAACCTCCTGGGAGCTCCCTCTACGCTGACCTCGGTTCATTTCTGCAGGGATGGCTCTTTGACCAATCACGCAGCAGCTGGCATAAGGATGGGGCATCTGCCTTACGCTCCCTGTCCCCGATCAGCAGCAGTCTTCACCTGAGGGGCAGTTTGAGTGCAGCTCACAGGGCTGGCCACACATCAGCCATGAGCAGAGCAATGGCAGGCTCTGGGTAGGAAAATTCTCCTTCTGAATAATGCTTCGACTCTATTCCTTTTGTGCCTCATCCAGGGTTTCTGAGGGTCCCTAAAAGTCTAAAATCCAGTAATCTGAATTTAGGTCTTAAAATGTCTTAAATATGATTTTAACATTACTTTTATAAACTTTTATAAATTTTTATTAACTTCATTCTTACTTTAATATTTGTAACACTGTAACAAAACATAGCCAATGTGAAACCAATAAGCACCAATGCAAACAGTGCATCAACACAAGTTCACCAAGTAAAATACTTCATTAATTATGATTTCTGCAATGAAAGACAGCAGACTGGTCAGAGACTGGAGGGGCCCTCAGTTCTGACAAAAAGTCATCGCTCAGAAGTGAGATTGTTTTGGTTCAGTGTTGTGTTTTTAACTAAATCACTGTTTCTGTCCCTGTTGTGTTAGCCTAATGAGCAAAGTTAATGTTAATTTGGCAGGAGAGCGCACCATGTCCATAAGTGTACCAGAAAACATACTGTCAGATTCTTAAATTTGGCATACCTAAAATTAACAAAACAGTGCTTAATGGAAATTTCTATCAGATGACATTATTAGTTTTATTAGTTGCTGGCATTAATGTTAGTCAGTTCATAGACCAAGTTAATTCTTTACCTGTTTTCAGCTTTTTGTTAGCATTACTGGTTAATTCTTATTGAGTAGAGATGAACATTTAACATAAACGTGTTTGTAGTTGTGAAACAGATCTTAAATTGCTTTCATAACCATTTAAAAAGGTCTTAAATGTAACTTGTTAAAACCGTAGAAATCTTGTCATGGTTCAAAGTGCAAAATCTATCATACCATGTTTGCAAGAGATTTGTCATGGATAACCTAGCTGAAACCCTAATTTGTATTCAGTATTTTCCTGTTTTTCATCCTCTTATCTTCTTATTTGCATTCTCTTTCTGTAGGACTGATGCCCGCACTGTGAGCTCAGGCAGCAGTGCATGGGAGGGTCAACTCACCAGTCTGGTCCTGTCAGAGTACGCCTCCACTGAGATGAGCATCCACGCACTTTACATGCATGAGGTAACTGTGTGTGAGCATGTGTGGGAAGAGAGACGGAGGATATCTGTAGGAGTCACAAACTGAATGAAGCACAGTGTGTCGTACATTTGTCTTACTATCCTGAATATCTCTCAAGATCTTCATCCAGTCTTCTTCCTATTTTTTCCCATGTAGTTACACAAGCAACAGTCTCGTGGTGAGCTCTCCCGTCACACATGGCACAGGCAAGAAAGCGACGAGAGCAGCGACAGCGTCCCCGATGAAGTGAGGAGTGAACCCAACCCTCAGTCCAGACATTTCCCCCGTTCACACACTTTCCCCACCACAGTTCCCAGTCCCAGTGCCATTCCCACTTCAGCTTCAGCCAACAGCAGTACCACAATGGGCCAGGAGAGGGCATCATCACAGAGCAGCGCCCAGCGCCGCTATAGTGGTCCCAGCACAGGTACCAATCTTTTTAATATTCTCTATTTTCATACCATATGCATTTGAGTATTATTTAATGATCCAGTCAGACTTTGAACAAAATGAGTGATTTTCACCTTCTAATCTTTTTAATATTCTTTTTTTTACTTTAAACTTTATTTATATAGTATCTTTTATACACACATGCAGCCCAAAGTACCTCACAAAGCAAAACTGAAACAACACAGACCCACAAAAAAAAAAAAAATTAATGCATTTTCACAAGAGTAAAAATAACAATAAGAGTAAATGTCAAAAATAAAAGTTGATAGGGTCAAATAAAATAAAATAAACATCAGGAGTCACAATAATGTTAAACCCAGTGATTAAATTTAAAAACTGAGGCTACAACATTGCTCCAAATTAAAAGCCAGATGAAAAAGATAGGTCTTTAATTTCCTGTTAAAAATACCAAGATAGCTTGTCATTCTAATATCCAGAGGCAGTGAGTTCCACAGTTTAGAGACATACAAACAGACGGTACTCTCTTGGGTACTTTTATGTGACGCATAGATCTTATCTTTAGAGCACTAAATCATATTCTCACAACAGCTCTGCACTCTTGCAGCAACACCATTTTTACAAACGAAAACAAGTTGATAGAACAAATACACCTTCAGAGACAGGGGTTCAGCTTATGATAGGAATTATTTTATTGCAAAGTCATGTACAAGGAAGGAAAAAGTCTACCACACTGGCTTATTATAAGAACTACAGGGCTTTCAGAGTATTTCATTATTGGGATAAATCAGGACAGTTTACAGCACAATAGCTGAACAGATCAGTGTTACAATTTTCTCGATTGCTGAGGCACACTTAATGAAACTGAGATCCACTCAATCTTTATCATCACCTTTGCACAGCAGAAGTCTCCTCTTGCAAATGTGTTAATACATCTTCATTGGTTTCAAACATTTTTCACATCCTCTTTCAAAACAGTTAACACATATCTCATAGAAAGACCCAAAGCTCTGTTGGATTAACTATGTTAAACAAAAGAAAAACATCTTATTCAGAGCTGATAGAATTTACTTGCATAATTATGAACCTCTAAAGATCCGTGGCAGAGATGGCAGAGGGGCCTGAGGAAAATGAGTTCATGTTTATAGGGCTTTTCTTGTTGTTGTGATCCAGCCAGAAAGAATGACAGAGAAAAATTGGATGCAGTACAATGCTGTAAAAATGTTGTTCTGAGTATTTCGAGTTTGGGCAACTTTGTTGGCCCTTTGGTGAAGAAAAAATGCAGCACAAAAGGTGTCCCATAATTAATGTTAAAGAAGTTAAAGAGTTAAAAAGAATTACTTAACTTGTTGCATGTTTTTAAGGTTTTGTGTGTTACAGCATTTTGCAAACAAAATGTCTTACTTCAATGTCTTACTTACTTCAGTTTAGGTCTGTGTGCGAACTGTTTTGAAAATGTAACTTCTAAATGGACAAATGTGTTCAAGCAAATGAGAAGAACTGTAATTTCTGACTCTTTTCCACCACACTGTCTTTGTCTTTCTGTTTTCCAGACTCTTTTGGTGCAGGGGGGAAGGTAGTGAGGTCGGCCCGGGTGCCCATGGGTGGGTGGGCAGAGGAGGGTCAGGCAGCACCACGACACCATGAGCCACTACCAGAGGAGAGTTCAGAGGATGAACTGCCTCCCCACATCCACAAGGTGAATGCTGTTTGTGTGTAATTTGCACGGTGATGTTAATTTGCCCATGTGCACTGCAATTTAACAGATATTTTTGTTCTCTTTCTCTCACTTTAGGTTACATAACCAAGCCATGTAAACAAGTGTCATCGTCCCACCCTCCATAGATAATCAAACACACACATCCTCGTTGTTGTTGACCAAACTGTTATCCAGGATTGACCATCTGATGTGACACAGATGAAGATGTGCAAGAGTCGTGTCCCATGATCCCTACCGACACTTGACTAGTGAAATCATCTGGACAGGTTACGACCGATGGCACCATGAACCATTCAGAGACACTGTAAGACTTATTAAATATGCCTACACAGGCAAACAGGGTATATATCTGGATTTGTGTGTCAGAAGAGGACCTACAGGATCAAGTCATTTCTAATAGCCATTGATATCATCAGAGTACACTATGCTTTTTGTTTTGTTTTTTTTCTTAACTAAAGATTACATAATGAAAGTGCATGTGTTGCTGTGATGTAAAGAAAAATTGTGAACACGTCGGCACTACTGGAGGCATATTTGGCACTTTGTCACTGTAAAAAAATACCAAACAAATTGCCTAAAATGTGATCACAGTAATCCAAATTGTGCTATCTGTATTGTTCTCCCCTTTACTAATCGGATGGCATGAGAAGTTAAATTTGAAGAATGTATGGCGTCTCTAACAATGGCAGCATTCACCAAAACACACTGACTTTCATTGTGTGTATCTGTTCTTGTACCAGTAGCAGGAGGCTTCCTACCATGTGTTCTGTATTTCAGCTTGAATTCTGCCTCTTAGCAAGGCAAAAGAAAGCCTCAAATAGAATCAAACTCACCATTTTAAGTTGCCATTTTTAGATTTTAGATTTCTTTCTGCATTTACTGCATTGCAAAGTTCATATTAATTTTCTAAAAAGTTCTAAAACATTTCCCAGGTTTTGGCTGTTTGCACAGATAAGATGCTTATTTAAAAGATAATTGTATAGCGCAGCCTGGTATTCTGCACGCACACATGTATTGTAAATAAATGCTATCAGATTACTTCACAGCAATCATTCAAAATATCAAATTAATCAAACTTACATGACATTTTGTGATGTGCAACCAGAGATGCTGTACGCAAGCACATATTAATCTGATTTAACCCAGGTTTTTATTGTTTATTTGTCATTATTTTGCAAAAGAGTGGACAATACAAACAAACAAATGGCTGTTTTCAGCATGTAATATTGACTTCTGTGCCATACAAAAAGCCCTCAAGCACAAGTGCATGATCATCATCCACATTTCTTCTAAAGAGTTTTAACGCATCCCACAGTAATGACCATCCTCCACTTCTGCTTAATCACAGCATGATTTTCCTCTTCCCTGTCATTAAGCCTCAGTTCTTTGAAAGAATAATTATGCACTTTAATAATTTGTTAATGCAGAGGGTGTCACTTGTCACTTGTATGTGTATGTTTCATATATATATATATTTTTTTGTAATTATTTTATTTATCAAAGGGATGTGCCATGATGACAGACAGTGTAAATCAAGGTTGTGTTTTCTGCTGTGGACAGGATGAAGAATCACTGTCCACTGTCACACTGCTAATCCAGAACGATAACATGATAATATGGACAAGGATGCAGTGATCAAGTGTGGTGCCGGCTACGTTAAAGGTGATTGTGTAGGAGTTTTTGTTGTTTGTTTTATAGATCCTGTAAAATATCATTTTGTACAGCTGTAAATTCATCCATTAAAGACAAGGCAATGATTTTGTGTGCAGACATTTTACATTCGTTCGGTTCCTAACGGTTACCTACGTCATCGTGGCCGTGTGTAGATGGGGAACCCAAGATTTGCGAAACTCTCGCGGGATTTGTAAGTGTTATTTCGTCATCGTGCATGTTCATCAAACTAATTATGTAGTATTAGATATGCTTAGGTTGAAAAAATACTGGGTTATGGTCATAGATATTATTGTAATATAATCTGTGGTTAGGGTTAGGGAAATATAGCTTGAAAAAGTTAACTCTCGCGAGATTTCTCGCGGGTCTGTGGTTCCCATCTAGACACGACCCATTACCACAAAATTATTTATGTATCATGGCTTAAATTAGCATACGGCTAGCTTCGTAGTTTGGCTAGCTAGCTAACTTTTGGTGCAAAACAGGACGCTGTAGCGTAATGGGGACAGAATGAAATTACAAGATAGCTTAGCTGCAAAAATTAGCTGTATTTTGTTTATATTACCTTTTGAATGTAGTGTTGTCAGGGCCCGGATAGCTCAGTCGGTAGAGCATCAGACTTTTAATCTGAGGGTCCAGGGTTCAAGTCCCTGTTCGGGCGTCGATTTTTTTTTTCCTTCGTCCCATCTCCAACTCACTGTCACCTCAGGTCTCATGGTTTAAGTCTCTGTTCAGGCGTCGATTTCTTTGTTATTTCGCCCTAACTGCTCTGAGGAAGAACTGTCACCTTACATGTTCTTATAAGTTACATGTGTTAACTTTGACTTTGTGTTCGCTGTGGTTTATTTAACTGCAGTTAGACAGTGTTAAAGTTAACCTAGCTACAAGCAGTGTTGGGTTAACTAGCTAGCTTACTTTAGAATTGTAGTTTACCAAACTACTAGGTGTTTCACACTGACATGTAATTACGCTACACTACATTATAATTAGTCTAAAAAAGCTTAAAGCTTGTCAAGCTCAAAGTACATTCAAAAGTTAGTTCAGCTGCATCCAAACTGCAGGTGTGTTTGATTTATAGAGTAGGCATGCTAATCCTCAAGCAGCCCAAGGATAGTGAGCAATGTTGTGGTGGTATCAGTAAAATGATTCATTTCTAAAGAAGGTCACAGCATTTGATGCAGACATCTTGGCCCCAAACTGCTCATTTAGTCACATAGCAGGTGATTATCAATTAATTACAACCGTGGCGAATGAGCAATGGCATTGTGCCATGTTGTGTTTTAAAAAAACATCATGATAATACTACGAATATATAGTTTTTAATGAAGTACTAAACTGCATGGCCCAAAGTTGTTTACGGACAAAGTTCTGAGTTTGAACGTAGTTAAACTACCACGCCACTACCACAAATTATACTTATACTAGTAATTAAACCACATGTAGTTAACTATACCCCAATACTAGCAAGGTTTAATTGGTCATTATGCTGAATGCCCCCCAAATCTAACTTAAATGCCAAATAAGCATAGATGTTTATGTTAAATCAAATATTGAAAAAAGGGAAAATATTAGCTTGGCTTATCTAGTATTAACTCTGGTTCCACAGGGACTGTGAAGTTCACCTGCCTGTTCAGAGTTGATGACTAGCAAACACATAAAAAGCAATAAAGTTTGATGTGCAGTAGTGAACTTTGTATTTTTTGTTTTTCTGCCATTCACACATGAGTTCAAGTTTAGTTTTAATAGTCAACACAGGGAGGGTCAGTAGTGCAATGAAATGTGTAGAAGAACAGGCCAGCTCAGCAGTAAGCACTTGTCAACATAACAACACTAGTCAGATAGAGATAAAATAAGATAATTAAGAATAAGGTAAACAAAATACAACACTATTCTAATACTACTAATACTAATACTAACACACTATATAAATATTAAAATGGGAATTTGTGTGGGTGACAAATATATACAGAGTATTGCACATTCGGTATCAGTCCTTTTTGCTTATAGATTAATAAATATACATATTTCAGAAAATTAATTAATGCATGTGAAAATATGTACTGCTGTGTGAAGTTTTTGGCTGTTTTTAGGTTCCATATGTTGACCAGTGTTAGTCAGTCAATCTGAGTCCTGTAAATGTACACACACACACACACACACACACACAAACACAAATAAATGTGTTTGATAGTGAAAAAAAATCTAAAATAATTTTCTATGTCTGTCTGTGCTGTGAGTGAATCTTACGCGTTGAGTGGTGGGAGTGTAAACGGAGCTGTTACATGTTGTATGGAGGGTAGCTGTCCTCCTGCTTGTCCTGCTGAGACAGATGACACCCCTGGTAGACCAAGTAGGGTGGCTGATGGGGGCAGCTGTGGTGCTGCAGGGGTAGGGCCATAGTGATGATGATGATGGACAGCACTTCCCCTTGGTTTGACATCTGGCCTTACAAAAATAGGGTTGCCCTGGTAACTGCCTGAAAATACAGATTTGGGACTTTGTTGAGAGACAGGGATAAAAATTTTGTTTAAGGTCAAAGCTGAGACTTTATAGCTGGATTGCACCAATAAGGATTCATCTTAAAACCTGATTAAATCATGCACCAAACTTTAAAACTAGCTTAAAATTAAGAAGATTAAATTAAATTTTAAACCTCAGTTCTAAATTTATTTCTTTATAAACAACTCAGTGTATGTTCTTTATGTAGTGCCAGAAGTTTAAATTTATATTTGCTGTTGACATCTTATTACTTTTTAAACATCTTTAAACATCTACAATGTAAATTGTTATGGACAACCCTTCATTTGCAAACTTTACTCTCACATATGATGAACTTAGCTAGCAAACAATCGTAATGTTTTGTTAAGGACTACAGAGCAGCTGAAAGTTCGAAAAGCTTGGAATAATGTACAATAGCTAGAAATCTGGATTTACTCATTTTAAACCTTTATGCTAAACTCTGATTAGAACTAATCTTAGATTAAATTCATTTTTGTTAGTGCAAGCATGTTTCAGGGAGTGTGTGTTTGTGTGTACCTGCCCAAGATATGTAGTTGGAGGGGCCCAGTGACTGGGCCCTCCGGGTGGAGTCAGGGCCATAGGAGGCATGGCTTTCAGCATCATGTTGTGCATTATGATCTGGTGCATCTGGGCATTTTGCATCAGCATCAGTTCCACCATGTCTAACACACAAAATGTACATACATATACAAACAAATGAATGCGGACAGACTCAAATAGGTTAGGTCTTTATTTTCTGTTGCTTACCCTCTTTGATGCTGCCTGAGCGTGGTGCAGGGTAGGGCTGAGGCGGGGGAATCTGAGTAATTAGAGGCTGCTGTTGTGGCAGCTGTTGTATGATGGTGGCAGGCTGCTGGGGTATCTGCAGAGAGACAGAAAGATAGGGGAGTAAGTGCCTCTTTTGCATATTTAATTTGCACCATTCTTACACTATACTTGAACTCATTGCAGGTCAGTCAGGATAGCAGTGTTAGTGTGAAATAAATATGTAATGTGAAAGGAAATAGATGGGCAGAGGAGAGGAAGGGCATCCAGAGGAGGATACACTTAATAGCTCACAGAGTAACAGAGTAACAGATGCTGAGAATCTCACAGTCTGCTGGATTATGCGTGGAGGCTGAGGTGGGGCAGGGGGTGGAGGGGGCAGGGAGGGCAGGGCAGGAGCTGTTTGGTACAGTGGGAGTGGTGGAGGCGGCTGAGGGGCCGTGAAGTAATGGGACTTATACTGCCTTTGTGACCCTCCCCAGGTCTGAGGTCTGTGGAGGTCCTCTAATATGTGCTGCTTCTGCACAGAAGATACCAAATACAATCAAAACATGATTATACATTTCTGACTATTTGTATATCCTTCTTTCTAATCTCTAAATGTAGGTAGTTCATTTATAGTTGGGGCTGCAACTAATGATTATTTTCTTTCCTGGTTAATCTGTCCATGATTTCTTGATTAATTGATCAGTTGTTTGGTCCATAAAATGTCAGAAAATGAGGTAAAATGTAGATCAGTGTTTCCTAAAGTCCAAAATAACGTTGTCAAATATCTTGTTTTGTCTACAACCCAAAGTTATTGAGCTTATTTCATAAAACAGTAAAGAAACAAGAAAATATTAATTCATTTAAGAGGCTGAAATCAAAGGATTTGAACTTTTTTCTATGAATTGTCAAAATAGTTAGAGTTGATCAAACTGGAAATTACACAACTAATCGATTAATTGTTGCAGCTCTGATTATATTAATGTGTTAATAAATCAAAATGTGTCATGTGTAAAAGATTTTGTACAAACCCTTAGTTTTTGCAGCAGGTCCTGCTTTCGCCTCAGTGCACGGTACAGTTGATCAAACCGTCCATCATAACTCCCTGAACAGACAGAATCGTGTTTTCAGAGACAACTCATGTCTGCCTCGTCTACTTGCTCTAATATCTTGTTTTAAAGCAAATGAAATTCCTTCAAGCCTATTTAAAGCATTTTATGTCAGTGTATTCTTCATTTGCCATATTAGGAAGTCATTCTAAGTATCTAAATGCCTGTAATAGAGAATATAAATGTTTCTGTCAAGACTGGTTAAGCTGATACCTTCCACAATTCAATCACAAAGAATTCTTTGTCTCCTTACTTGCAGACTGGGCAGACTCTGCTCTGTCGTCCATATTGTGCTTTTTGTTTTCCGGTTTCTAGAAACGTAAGTAAAGAATATTTTTGGAAGATGTTAATGTAAAATTCAGAAGAAAATCAAGACAATGTTGAGAACACTAAATGACCAAAGTAAATGAAGTTCTAGCACATGAACAAAGTGTAGACTAGCCTCTCACCTACCTTCTCCAGCAGTTTGATTGGAGTCTTGTCATCTGATCAACTGTTGAACTGCCATCCTAAAAGATTACATGCATCTTCTGTGAACAAAACTCTTTTAAATACTAGACAGAAACATACAAACAAACATGGATGTATGTGCTTCTAATGTCTAATTTACCTGTAATCTTCGTGTCTGGCATCAGACAGACTTTGTGTGCACCTGTGTGTTTGAGTCAAGACTGAAGCCAGACTGTGGTTGCCATGGGACACTGTTTAATACTTGGACCTAACCATGACTTGCATAACCACTTGGTTTCTATGCCTGGACAGTGATGAGGTAGTGAGTGGCTGTGCTATAGAGGCAGAGTTACACTTTTTAGCACAGTGCCAGAATCACAGAAACATTAGAGGCTCATAAGCGACTCTTTTCAAAATTTGAAAAAAATGCCCCAAATTCCAAAGTTTAACATTTGAGAAATCACTCTTCGTGCAATGTTGGCTACCATATAAGTCACTTCCTGCCATAACAAAAGGTACAACCAGTAGGACACAGATAGAGATACATACAAGACAGACATTTATAAATATATATTACACTGTATTGAACTTACTGCCAATATCTTTCTGTTTTTTGTTAAATTAATACAGACAAATAATATACATAGCACTCACAACTATATGAAGACATTATGATTTAACTCCAAAAAATAAAAAAAAAAAGACAATAACAAATGTTAAAAAAATGTTACTAATACCTTAAGTTGATTGAATAATAGGCCGATTACTTATATTACTGTATGTTTCATTTATTTATCTATTTTATTTTGTTAACTATTGCATTATAAATTGAAATTGAGTGAGACTTTCAACATGAAACAACCATACCAAATTAGTTCAGAACCCATTTGATAAAATAAATGAATTATAAACAAACTTGACTATAGGTCAGACTACAGAACTAACTGGGGTTCATTTAGTCACTCAAACTGAGAAATAAATAGAGATGTCCTGCTTGAATATACTCTGGTCTGATTGAATATTAAAAGACATAGATAGCAAGGCTATATAGATAAATGTATTAATCAAATGTAACCTACAAATAATACAAATGATTACACTTGTATTTATGGTTTGATAAATGTAATCTCAAAGGTGATAACCTTCTGACCTAATTTTACCTCAGTCGTCATAAGTTAGGTTGTTCCATTACCATAGAAACCTCTCAGCCAGTGGAGGATTCTGTACATTCACTTTCAAAACATAGGAGGTATGTTTTGTATTAGCCTGTTCTGATTGGCTACGAGAGCCGTCAATCCAAGATTGGCGACTTTGACAGAGCCATGCATTGGTCAACTAGACCCTAGTTTTGAGTGAGGAGGTGTGTGCTAGAATATATTTAACCAACGCTAACCCTATTGGCTGAAGACGTGGAACGTGATGATTTGATTGGCCCGTTCATTCATGGAAACTCGATAAGGGCGGAGTTGAAATGACTTGGCGGCCATATTGAATATTATCTGTTGACAGTTGAGTCCAAAGGAAGCTCAAAGATTTTTTGTTTTTGCTAACTTATGCAAAGTGAAGTCTGTTGTGCTTTTCAGCTGAATTAGGACGGATGTCCTAGACTTTTAGTAGTTTTATTTTAACCAAGAGATGGATGAAGATGAACGGCGGAGGAAAGTAGAGGCTGGGAGAGCTAAGGTTTGTTGCTAACATTTAACGCATGCTAATACTGGATGCTAGTTAGCAGTTGACGCTAGCCAACTCTTTTGTCATAGCTTTGTGTTTGTCCAAAGCTAAGTACACCCACGTTCAGAAGTATTGAATGTTTTGTTATGTCGTTGCTTAGATTCCATTTACCCGTTAAGTTACAGGCACCCGTAATTTTAAAGTTATTAATTTGCCGCGCATATGCCGCGGGTTGATGATTAGCTGAGATTGCGCATAGCTAAGGATAATAACATTTATGGAATAAGTTGGTTTAATCGGCTAATGAACTGAATCACTTAGTATAGCTCTCACTTGAAGTCCAGCGAAGACAGAACGATGCCCTTATTTAAAAAGACGTGGGAATTTGTTTCTAAACTTTAAAACAGATGATTTTTCTTGCATATTTCAGTTGTTGCTTTTGAGCTGTACAGGTGCATCAGTGGTTTTTGGCACATGGTAAACATGCATTTGTGGAAATAATGCTTTTTGCAACTCAATAAACATGTACATTTTTCAACATCTACTACAGTTTTCACAAACACAGACTTTTTACAGCTATAAAACGTGCTCCTATAAAAGGGGTCTGTAAACTTACAGACTATAGAGCCTCTCTAGCAAACATGCAGGGAATATGGCACACCCTAGAAAAAAGTAAGTTTTTTTATATGAAATAACACAACTTATTCACAGGTAAATTACCTTTCCTTCAAACGACAAAGGAGGATAAAAGATGAGAACAATACAAACATTGCAACAGGAGAAAATATTACAAATAAAAAACTGACAACTGGAAACATCACAAATCAAGCTCAGAAGCACTTAAAGGCTTTGACTTAAAACACCTAATAGAGATTGCTGATTTGACTCCCAGGGGAAGACAGCCCCACATCTTCTGACTCGGGTCAGCAAACACACATAGTCCCCTGTGTTTTCAGTCTTGAGAGAGGTAAAACAAGCAGGCTTTGTTCAGAGGACCTGAGGGGATGAGCAGAGGTATATTGCATTTTTAGTTCACTGATATACCCTAGAGCAAGATTATTGAAAGCCTTATAGACGAGGAGGAAAGTCTTGAACTGAATCCTGATTGTAATAATCATTTAAACAGTTTGTACCTAGGTGAAACTTAGAAGAACTGATGACCGTATGGTCACAATAGATAAAGTATCCCCTATACCATTTTTTCACCAGTGGGTGAAAATTTTTACTGTGTTGCACAAATAGAAAAAGCTTGCAGCTGCTCGTACTTTCCAGTGGAAGGCCATATTAGTAATGGGCCAATAATCAAGAATATCCCTCCCTGTATTGACAATCAGGTCACATTATGTAAAAACCAAATTTAAAACTAGGTCACATTTTCAGAGTAGCTTATTTTATTGCATTTCTTAAATGTTGTAATCTTCCTCCAGCTCATGGTAGAACTTCAAAAGATAACGGTGGTACTAGGGCTGGGCAAAATATCAATATTATACCGATAGTATGATATGAGACAGATATAGTCTTAGTTTTGGATATCATTATATTGTAAAATGGCATAAATCTTATCTTTTCCTGGTTTTAAAGGCTTCATTACCGTAAAGTGATGTAATTTTCTGAAATGATCAGACTGTTCTAGCTGTTTGCCTTTATCCACTTAGCCATTATATCCACATGACTGATGATTATAAAAAATGTCATTCTGTTAATATTTTGTGATAGAAATAATATTGTGATTTTGTCCATATTGCTCAGACCTATTTTATTACTTTACTTATTTTGAACTGAATTCTATTTTACTGTGTGTTATTTTATATAAAATGTGCATACATATTGAGATATATATTGTATATTGCAAAATATCCCCAAAATGTTGAGGGATAAGGGATATTGCCCAGCCTTAGGTGGTACATTAGTATGATACATAGGTCTAACAATGAAGAAATAACTCAACTGAACTGCTGGTATTCCTTACAACAGAATTGCTCCAACATGCGCGAAACCAGTCGGTAAGTACAGAAACTGGCGACATTGCACTTGGTCATAGCACTGTGGGTTTGTGGACATTATTACTTTATGATCTGGGTCTTCCTGCTGTTTGTTTGGTTTCTCTTGAGTGGGCAATCCGGGATTTTTTCTGCAGAATGATTGTATGATTGCTGTCAATTTTTGAGATTTTAGCACTGCTCTTAAAAGAATGATTCTCAGTACAAATGATCAATGCTGAAACTGGAAAGTGAATCTGTTTTTGTGTCTATAATTTCAATCACTAACATAGCCATGCACCTACATACACTGTCATGCTGGTTGCAGACCATCAGGTGGTGCAGTAAGCCCATGAGAGTTGGATAATATGCTGCACTTGCATCTCACATGAATGGTGTTGCTATGGTGATGCAGTGCTGTCAGTTGCCTTTACTGTATTTGGCGCATCAATAAGCAGATTTATTTGCCACACTGAAAGCATGGCATGTATACATACGTAAATTACTCACAGGCGAACACAATCACACACCAAAAAAATCAAATCTCATTAGGCATCTTGGTGTTGACATTGTTGAGAACACAATAGCAGCTTTCAGCACTCCAGTAACATCTCATGTGGCCACAATAAGCTCCAGCCTGTCAGTTAGTCAGACTCTCTGTAGGGCGTAAGCGGCCTTGAGCAAAATACAGCTCATCTGGCTAATGTGCATTTCACATGCGATGTGTAGTGTGGCAGGCGAAGGTGGTAAACAGGGTGATGGAAGGACATAAAGGGTGGGGTTTTAAGTGATGAGTATGAAAGCAGATGAATGATGTGAGGTGAAAGAGATTTAAGTGTGACAGAGTTGATGGAATGATTGTTTTTAACAAAGCTGTAACCTGGTTTTAGGATTTGAATGAGGAAGATGATATGGGTGCAGGTGTATTGCATGGCGTTAAGATGGAGTACAAAGCAAATCCACAATGTGGTGTTATGACCAGGCATGTAACATGTCATCAGAATAAGCATTTGGGCACATGCACACATAGTGTTGCCATGCACATGTATGTGAGTCATCACACAAAGCAACAAGTAGGTCTCCCAGGGCCATGTAATCTCAAATTGAATTGAGCATGCACACTCTGATGCTGCTTGCCACACACAGCTCTGTCTCCTCCTCTCCATGTGAATGCATCTCCCAGTCTCCACCCTCCTTCCTTGGTCTAGACCATGCCATCCCCTATCCAGAGTTTGTGGATCTCTCTGCACTGTACGTTGGCTGTGGTAGGGAGTTTTAGGATGAAAGGTTTGGCACAGATTGCTGTTACCTACATACTACAAGATCTACATCTACTGGACAGCAGACCAACTGCTCTGATAAGGAAGAACTGACAGGTCTGACCACCAGCAAGAAAGGAAGTCGATGATTGACTCTCAGTTATTGATGGAGGGCTTGATGAGGGTCCCTGCCACAATGTGAACTGCTTTAATCTGATTTAAGCTGCTTAAAGAAGACAGACCAGCTGAGTGAGAGAGACAGCGATAAAAAGAGGAGTGTTTTGCAAAGAGAAACTGCCTGAGGTGGATTTGTATCAAATCAGTCCCTCTGGAATTCAAGCTAAATATCGTGGTTTTGATTGGGAATAATGTTTTTTCACTGTGAATGAACTTCTCAGGTTCAGATTCTTGATCTTATTTATTTTTCTGTCATTTAAGGATTTTGAAGAGGATTCTCTAGTCAATCACTTTGCCTGTCTCTGACTTTCCTAAATGACTGAGATGGATGTGCACTTTTTTTCTTTTAACCTTGTGCTGTTTCTGGTCTAGGTTGTCTGAGGTTGTCCAATGTGTGTCACTAAAATCTGCACTTCTCATGGGTTTGATACAGCTCTCTGGAGATTTGAGAATATTTAGCATCATCACCTCATTTCGAACTTGGAAACTTGGGTACTTCGTCAGGATGTGGTGTAGTCTATTTTGGGTGTGAGTTTGGGATTTCTTCTTGCTTCACTGGGCACTGTCTTTTTTTGTTGCACAACTCTGACTCATCAGAATAAGGACTGCCAATCTTCTTTTCTACACGAGGACTGTCAACAACTTGCACACATGCATTAATACTTTTTCTCTGTTTTCAGAATGTTTTGACTATTCTTTCCTTTTTCAACTGAGGAGATCTGGACCCTAGCTCCCTCTCACCCTTGACCCCTGAGCTTCACGATGCTGATAGTGTGGTGGTGCTCAGTGGTTTTGACCTACGTATCCATTTATGTCTCGCTGTCCTTCCTGCGCAGCTTAATAGCTACCGACAAAAGCGGGCGAAAGGCGACGGTGCGGGGGCGGCGAAAAAGACGCAGAAGAGGAAGGGCCAGGCTGTCCCGCAGAATGACAGCGCAACGCAAGACCGCTGTGTAGAACCAGCAGCACTTTCTTCAGCCAATGATGCGGAGCAGAGCAACAAGACCAACCATGAGGTACACCACAGATGAGATTATCAGTGATGCATCAATAATAAGAGGAGACTGGAGAAATCTGATGTATGTTAATTAAAACAACTGGTCTTTTTCATCACACCAATTGCTTTATTGCGTGACATCACTTAGGGCTGTTTACGGGTCACAATACCTCCAGTATCTGTCTAATTTTGTTTTTGTGATTTAACAAGTGGCCCGTGCCCCCTGCTCGGTAAACATACATTAGAGAAATGGGTCACTAACCATCACGTTGCCTGTAGGGCATGTTGTCATGGCAACCTGGCCAGGATTAACCGTAGCACTATTTACTGCCTTTTTGTAAAGGAAAAGTTCACCCACCACAGCATTAGTACACACAGGTATCTGTGGCACTTAGATTGCTGTATGGAGTTGACATTTTCATTACTTTATCACACAAAGTTGAAGAAATTGACTCAGATCTATTTAATCCTTCTAGGAACCCCAGAAGGCAGAGAAATCAGAGGTTCAGCAGAACCAACGACAGAAGGATCGGCCCCCCACCCTGAAGCAAAGCCCGTCCCCTGTGGAAGATATCAGAGAAGAGGAGCTTGTTGCACTCACTGGGAAAGAGCAGCTCAAGGTATACTCATTTACAGAGGATGTCAAATTCTTGCTTTTTTTTTTTTAGGGTATGATATATTTTTTTATAGTGCATGTTGAAGCATCTGTTCCATCCAGTTCCTCTTGGCTTTGTCTTGCTGTTGCTGTTAAAGACTCAACTGGGCTTAAGTATGGCTCGACGTGACAAGCAAAAATGAAGATGGGTTTAATGTCATGAATGCATACTCTCGCATTATACACACTCACAGTGATCCTAGGCCCTAAATCCACACAGTGAAATTTTGGCTCTGAAACTATTCTGTAAATTGGTGGGCCTGTTTAAATGCCATGCATTTAGGATTGTTTATTCAGATGGATTAATTTGGCTTCTTGCTTTGTTTACCCAGAAGACAATGGGATTGCTGTTATGGTGTTTGTGAATTTGTGTGACTGTTTTGTGTCATCACCACCCCCTGGGGAATGTTACCCTGTCTGCTGTGTTTTCAGATCAGTGCAGCCAAGCAGCAGTGCAGAAAAGCATAGTTCTGTAGAGTTTAAATTAGGTGTCTCAAGTTATGGAAATGCTGTAAAATTACAACGATTTTGTTACATGAATTCAAGTCCTCTAATTGGCTTGACTACAGTGTTACATAGTAGGTTTGGGCAATATGTTAAAATTTTCCAGCTGGTCACTGTCAGCTGCAGCCCTTAATTTAGAGGACAGCTGAAGATATGTCAGGAAAGGAGGAGAGAGAGTGAGGGAATGACATGCAGCAAAGGGATATAGGCGGGAGTCAAACCCATGGCTGCTGCAGAACATTCACAGCCTCAGTGCATGGGGGGAATCAACTGAGCTACCAGGCTGCCACAAAAGAAAATATTCTTAAACCCGTTTTCCTTATCAAACAGAAAAAGACAACTTTGCACCTTCTGAATCCAAATTTCTTTCTTTTTATCAAACCAAAACTACCTTAATTACCTTTTTTAATTCCTCATAAAACAATTCAAAATAATGTTAAAACTCACCAAAACTGTCTTGGTTAGTCTTTCCAGTGTTCCCATCAATCACAAACTCTGATTTGGTGGAAATAAATTCTCAATTCAGAGAGTTAGATGTGAAAATATTCTGGCTGTAGAGGCTGTTTTCCTCTCACTCTTCCTCTGGCTCAGCGGGTGTGTACTGTGCTGCTGAATGAGTGTGCATAGCTGAACAGTGGCTCTCACCTGTTTCTCTGAGGAAGACCATTAAAGTAATAAAATAATATTGGCTAATAGTATTGTCTTACTATTGTCTTGGATATTTTCTATTCCAATTGTAATTTAAAATGCTTGGGTGCTCAGGTACTCTGTGGTTGAGACTGATTTCTGGCTGACAATTGAAACAAAATTGTTTGTCTGTTTACTATTTAATCATTGGACTGAATAAGGTAGAAATGCATGCTACAGTATACTCTCAAAATGTGCTACACTTCACCATAGAAAAGTATGTGTATGTATGATTGTGTTTTATATATGCACTTATAAATTTGACTCATACTTTTATCACACTTACAGCAGTTGCAAGAGGCTGTAGAGAAGCGTAATGAGATAATTGCGAGGCTCAGCTCCAACCTGCAGGAAGCTCTGGCCAGTAGAGACCAGGTACAGCTGGAGGCACAGTCACTTGCTGGGCAGATTCAGGCGCTACAGAGACAGCTACAGCAGGTGAGTGCCACTCAAAGCTTAAATCTGTGACAGCACAGGATTATTGTTGCCTAAAAATATGCACTTAACTCTTCATGCGCGCAGCATCTGAACTTGCATATTCTCTAAATTGTCTTTCACACAGACCAGTGTCGAGTTTCTGCGCTTCAAGAGTCAGCCAGGGGCTGAAGTCCTCAACACTCATCAACAACAAAATCAGCATGGCCACTGCTCCCAACATGCAGACATCAGTCATAAGGATGCACCATCAGGGAGTGCAGGACCTGGCTCCCAATCAAGTGTTGAAGGCTTCAGCTCTGACAGCGAGACAGACATGATTGTGCACAAACTGAGGGCTGAGCTGGAAGAAGAGAAGGAGAAGAGCCAACGCATATGTGCTGAACTAGCAGAGGCGATGGAGAAACACCAACATGTGCTTTCTGTACTGGAGAAGGAAAGGAAAGGCAGGGAAGAGGAGCAAAAGGAAAGGGAGGCCCAGCTGCATGACCTCCAGACCCAGTTGAGCTTAGTCCAAACTCAGTGCCTTGAGATGCAGCAGTACAAAGCAGAGAAGGAGAAGCTGAACAGAGAAGTGGTGGAGCTGAGGAAAAGGCTTCAGGAGGAGGAAGAAGATGCACAGATGAGACTTAGTGAGGAGGTGGCCAGCTCTGCCCTTCGCCTTCAGAGCCTTGAGGAGGAAAGACGGAGGCAGGAAGAGGAGATGAAGAGGCTCAAAGAGGAGCACAGAGAGGAGGTGGAGAGGGTCAGGCAGCTGTTGGAGGAGAGGGAAAAAGAACTGAAGTTTAGAGAGGAGGAGGTGATTGGGCTCAAAGCCTCTAAGAATCGGCAGAACCAAGCAAAAGCTGGCGTTAGTTGTGATAAAACGTTCAGTATAGATGAGGCCAATCTGGAAAGTGGACCTGATCAGGACAGCATGAATGTATCAATATCTGGAGATATTCTGATGGAGCGCTACTTGTCTTCAGCTCCTCTTGCACACTCACAATCTACAGTGGTCAATGAAAGCTTTGAGCGCTGCAGTCAGCTGGACATCTCTGCAGACTGCAGGTTAGAGAAATGCTATTTCTGCTGTTTCTCTTTTATATTAAGGCTGCAACTAGTGGTTTTATTAAATTATTGAATCTGCCAGTCATTTTCATTGTGAAGCATTTAGTCTAGAAACTTTTTGTCCAAACAGTCCAAATCCCAAAGACTCTTGATTTACTGTCATAAATGACAGATAAAAGCAGCAAGTCCTTGCATTTAAGAAGCTGCAACCAGCAAATGTTTGACATTTTTGCTTGAAAAAAAGACTGAAACAATTAATCAATTATCAAAATAGTAGGCAACTAATTTTCTTTTTTTTTTTTTTTGATCAACTATTTGATGAATCAACTAATCATTGCAGCTCTATTTTATAGGCTATTAAATCCCCTAATTTCTCTCTTTGCGTCTTTTCACAGTTTTGAGCTGAACAGTGAGGTGTTGGGAGATGAGCCTCTGTTATCAATTTCAAACCGTTTCCCTGAAGAAAACGACAGTCATCACAACACTTCTAGCCCACGCTGCTCCCCTAGCTGGATCCCTGTGCCTGATAATTCCCACCCTCAGTCTCCATCCCAGTGGCTGCACAACTCCTCTTCCGGTGAGCTGGAGATGAGTAAACTGTCCGAGCAGCAGTTTGAGGAGACGGACCTGGAAAAGGAGCTGCTGAATCAGCAGTGTGGGGAGCTCCGTGAGGAGCTGGCTGTCAAGGACAGAGACTTGCATGTGTTGAGGGAGGAAGTTATCAAGAGTGCTGAAGAGCTGGACGAGGCCAGGAGCAGGTACAGTAATGAAATTAATTAGGGCATGTGGTTAATTTCATTTTTTTCCAGGCACATTTATTTTTCAGCAGCTTTCCATAGGTTTTTTTTTTATTATATTAAGAATTTATTGTTTCTTGGTCCCCCTACTTAATTCCTGGCTTTTTTTTTTTTTTTTTCATTTTAATTTTGAGGGGAAATGTTTCATCCTAATGTTCTTTTCTCAATTAAGTAGCAAAATTTTTTTTTTTTTTTGAAAAATGGGGGTAATTACCCATGCTTTTCATGAACTAGCTCAGCTGTTTCATAGGAGAAAAGCAAACTTGCTCACTGTCGTCACTGCCATTGCCCACTGTTGTGCTGATGGCAACATCCAGCTGTCTAACTAGGCACAGAAAACTCTGGCTTCTATCACCAGATTAACTCTCACGTCGCTGCCTGGCAGGTGTCTGACATACAGTACATCCCTGTGCCATATCCATAATTTAGTTGTGTTCAGCCTCTGACACTCGGAACAAAGCTAGCCCTCTTGCTATCCTGGGGGAGCTAAGCTAAGAAAACAAATAATGCAACACAGCAGCATGGTTGAAAGACGCACACTAACAGCAGCCTGTAGAAAAAGAGCGTCTTGGGTTTGTCTAACAGGGCAGGTTTAATAAGAAGAAACAAGTGTGAATTTACAATAACTGCGGCCGGCTGACCTCGTATGCTCATGCATCCACACGTTCATGCATTCACATACACACACCCCCTCACAAACCATCAAAAGTGATAAAATACCTCTGTCATGTCTAATAATATCTATGACAACTGATGGCAAAATGGCATGTCTGTTCTACAAACTTTGATTATGTCACATGAATCCATTTAGAAGTTATTCACCTTTTTGTCAGAGGCCACTCCCATTGTCACACCCCTTTTCGCCAGTTGACTAACAGTTAATCAACTGTCCTTTGGCTCATGACCAACCTTTTCTCTAAATCTTGTGTGAGTCTGTGAATGCATTTTGGAAGTTGTGCACTTTTTTGTGATAGGCCATTCCCATTGCCACGCCCCCTTTTAGCCAGTTCAACACTGTGGCCACCGAAGGGTGGGGAAATTTTGTGCACTTACTGACTGACCGGGTGATCTATACAGTAGAGCTGCTGGGTCCATTTAAAAAAAACAAAACGGGATGTTAGCACAATGACCAGCAGCAGCTTTGTTTTGTTTTCTCTCCAACATGTCAAAAATGGAACTTCAACAACAATTTCTGCCATACAGCTGAGGGGACATACTACCTCAAATACAGGCTTTTAAATCGCAACATTACAATGTTAGAGGGCTCTGTGGTTGATGACTGTCTTGGATAATGGCATCAGCCCTAATCCAAAATACCCCTGTGTTTTTTATTGCTTTCTCAAAGCTATTCTTTTTCAAACCATCTTTGTATGTCCAGGTGGGCCCAGGTCACAGAAGAGCTCAGGCAGGCTCTCTGGGAACTTGAAGAGGAGAAGGAGAGGGGGAGACATATTGAGGAGGAGATGAACTTGAAAGCCCATGAGCAAGACAACCTGAAGAACAAACTCAGTGCCTTAATGGAGGAAAGAGAAAAAGAAAATGCAGTAATGCTGATGGGAACGGAAGGCACTGAAACCTGCCTGCTGGTCCCTGCCACCTCTCCATCAGAGGAGGGAAAGAAACTGGTGGGGGAGCTTAAAAATGAGCAGGAGAAGGATGCTGCACTCCTGTCTCATCAAAAACCGCAGGAGCTGCTGGTATTGTCTCTGCAGGAGATAAAGCAGGCTTCAGAATCTGCCAAACAGAGCCCTGAGCTCAGAGATGACAACCAGCTGCAGACGCTGCAGGTATACCAGTGAAATAAGTGGGTTTATGTTTGAAGCTTAATAGGAACGTAAACATCTTAGTATGTACATGTTTTTTTGTTTTTTTTTACCCAACTTGATGCAGATGGATGGAAATAATATATATAGCTACAGTACAAAAAGGCTCTAAAGAGAGGAGGCAATGAATTGATGCAAAAATGGATTTAATGTACAAAAAGTTAAAGGAATTTCCTTTTTTTCTTTCTCAAGGCTAACTGTGAACGTCTAGTGTCGGAGTTGGAAGAGACAAAAACAACGCACAAAACCACAGCAGCCCTACTAGGTCAAAGTTCTACGGAGCTGGACAAAGCACTAAAAGAGCTTGAAACCACTCGTGCACAGGTTCTAAATGTCCAGACAGAAGTGGGAAGATTGCAGAAGGAGCTGGAGAGGAGCCAGGGCAGTCTGGACAGCACTGAAAAAGAGAAAAATGAATTGGAATCTCAGATTGTCTGTTTGAGACAAAACCTGGCCAACCTGGAGGAGGCCCAGGCCCAGGCAGTGCAGGAGAGGGAGGAGCACAGGACTAAAGAGGGTGAGATGGAGGAACGGATTAAAAAAATAGAACAAATCTTAGAGGAGGAGTTGGAACAGTTTGAGAACCTGCTGAAAGCCAAAGATGTTGAGGTAAGTGATATAATGCAATAACAGTTTATTTATTTAGTTACTGCTCTCAAGAGATTAACATTTTGCACAAAATAATTTTCTACAGTTGGCTGAAGAAAAGGAGAAATGGGAGGAGGAGAGACAGGAGAAGGAGAAAGAGCTCCTTGATGTGAGGCATCACCTGGAGGAGCAGAGGAAGGAGAGAGAGGAGGAGGTGAGGGCTCTTCTGGAGAAGCAGGTCGTGGCTCTTGAGGCAACAGAAAGGCTCAAGACGTCTCACCAACAGGAGATGAAGGACCTGATGGAGAAAACACCAACAAGAGGTGGGATTTACGTACAAACTGCTCATATTTTCAAAGGGCGTTTAAGAGTTTAATGTAAATTAAACTTTTTGACTTATCATTATGAAGTAGACATTACTTGCCCAGTGTAATGTCTATAGAGTAATGACACCATCTACCACTGGACATGATTTTTCCCGAGAAAATATCTCTGTTTCTATTACAGACTTCAATGAATGAACAAATTCATACTTTTTTCTCCTGATGTTTTCTTCTATTGTTACTCCCCCCTCCATCCCAACCAGCCTCTGTAGGTACTTGGTTGTGTGAAGCAATAGGCTAAAATTACTCAAATTATGTTGTTAGTATAAAATGCCCATCATTACAATAGCGTTCAGTTGACCTCTTTGGTGAACATGTATGATATCTCAAAAACTCTCAAAAACAAAACTTTTTTTTTTTTAAATACAATTTTTGCTATTTTCTTATTAGATGCTATTCTAACCTGGAGAAAAAAAATACATAATTAAAGTTTATATGAAATTAAAAAGCCTTTTTAACCCTAGTAGATCACACCCCTAGTCATAGTGTGCACCTATTTAACAATATATGCAAAAATTGCAAAAGAAAAAAAAACTTTTTGTATTCTTGCATCAAAATTCAATCATATTTTTAAACAAACTCTGACGTGTGCTTGGCTTGAATTAACAAATTACAACCAATAATATTATTACACCCACCCATCAATCAATCTTCAAGTTTTAGTGACATAGAACTATTAGTTTGGCACCTTGCAACAGCATGGTATGTCAGGTTATGACACGCCCACTTTTCAATGTTCAAGTCAAATTCCTCCCAGTGTTATGTCCCGCCTGCCTATCCTCTTTCTCAGAATTACGTCACAATATGGAAACTAGATACATTCTGAATACAGTTTCATCTGTACTCTAATGTTGACTCTGTTATTTAATCCAGATTTAGGTTAAACATTTGCCAACATCATTAAAATAAAGAGGATTGTGCAGCATTAGTGGCAGTAAACTTTGTGATACCTTCGAGCCTTGTAATTGCCTTGATTATGTTTATCTGCATAAATTCCTAGATATCACAGCTGAACACTCACCTGGAGTCAGAACTGCTGAAGCGGCAAGCTGTTATGGAGGAAGAACAGAAGAGACAGATCAGCCTAATCAAACAGGTATCAGAATTAATAAGTCTGAATACTCCAGAGCCAGCACTTCACTCTCAAATGATCTAAGAGACAAGATATTCCTTTGTAGTGTGTCTTATTAACTCTTTGCATTCTTTTGCTATTTGCTATATTATCTTTCCAGCTTCTCATATCTTTTGTTGTGTTCTCCCCCAGGTGAATGAACGTCAGCATGAGAGGATGGTCTCAGAGCTGACTGCCAAACACAATGAGGAGCTTATTCAGCTGAGGGAGAGTATGGAAGTTGCCCACCAGGCAGAACTGCAGCAGGCACAGGTATCAAATATTTATGCATATTTGGCCATCTTCAGTCATGGCATGCTGCAAAATATCAATTCTATGTGTTCTCTTTTTCTGGCTTGCATAATTACTTTTAGGTCAAGGGAATTTTGTCCGTTGCAATGACTCTTACTCTCTCGTAGTACTTAATACTGGCATTTTGTAAAATTAATTTTTATTCTACTTTGCATCAGTTATAAATTGTGATGGAGGATAATCATGTCAGCTAAATGCTTAAAATCTAACACACACCTCCCTCCCCCACTCTCACAAAAACCTCATACATTAATTTCCTTCAGGCCCAAAAGACCAGCGAGCTTGAAGCCTTGCGTCTGAGCCTGACAGACTCCCAGGTAAACATGCAGCAGGAACAGGAGTCCACTCTCACTAAGGTCCAGGCCTCCCTGAGGCAGACGTTTGCCCAGGAAACTGAACTTCTGCAGGCCCAGCATCAGTCAGAACTGGAACAGATCAGACAGCAGAACCAGGAGCAGCAGGACACACTGCGTGAGCTACACCAACAGGACATGAGTGAGCGCTTTTCAGTTCTGTCATTGTTCTTTTTTCATTTTTGCCCTCAGGTGTACTCAACATGTGTGCTATTATGAATGTGGGTGAGTCACCCTCATTCTTTAGAATCTTGTTCAGGACAAAGTAGAACACAATGACAGATGTAACCTTCAAACTCTGTGATGTGGATGAATCTTTTCATTCATTTTCTTTTTAAAATATGCATGTTCAGATGAGTTGAAGCAGCAGTGGGAGACGTCTGTTGCGCAGGAGAGAGCTGCCATGGAGGAAAAGCAGGCCAAAGAGATACAGGTCAGGCTTTAAAAAATTGCTGTACAAATTTTGAAAGGCTAATTGAAGCTATTTAAATGTCTGTATTGCCATTTCATTTCATAATTTTTTAGAAATTATATCATATTTAATTCATCCTGGTCTTGTCTTTTTTCTCAGGCTCTGAGGTCACAGTGGGATAAGGATGCTGAGAGCGCAAAGTCCAACCTCCAAACATCTCTTTCAGAAACCCAGAACAGCCTCTCTGCTGTCCAGTCAGAACTCGCCAGCACCCAGGCCTCCCTCTCCCAGACCAGCAAAGCTCTTACTGAAGCCCAGGCAGCTCTGTCCCAGACCCAGTCAGAGCTACAGGAGTCGCAGGCCAGGCTAGAGAAACTCCAGACCTCCAGTAAGGAGCAGAGTCTGAAACTGGAGGAGGAGCTGAAACAAGCCTGGGCCGACAGAGATGCTGCTGCATGTGAGTTGCATCATCCCACAATTCTTTTTTTGGTCGTTTTAAAACCTTTAATATGCTTGGATTTCATATACTGTATGTATGTGACTCAAGACCATGATTGGTCTAGCCTCCCTCCTCACTCAGAGGCTGTGAAGTCCTTCAAATTTGTTATTTTAATCATGACAACTACTTTGTTGTCTCGTGTATGTACTATTGTATTTTAATGTAGAAGATACATCCTGCTGATAGCTGTCCTGACAGCTTTGTATATCCATGAATTATGATAATTATAGTGTCATGGCCACCAAGTTACAGTATTCATGTTATTCCCTGTATTTTGTGTTGTAGTTTATACAAGTTGTTATTGCTTTGCTCACTCTGTTGTAAATGCTGCTTAGGTGCCCTTGAGGAATTGGTTTCTAGTCACAAGTCAGTGCTGCTGGAGAAAGAGCAGCAAGCACTCCACCTAGAGGAGAAGGAACGGCAACTGCAGCAAGAGGTGAGATCACTCAAACACATTAGCATGGAGCTAAGTTGCCATTTATTTCTCATTTTAGTACACAGTCCGTTGCACTGATTAACAAAACAACTTTTTATTGTTTTGATTTTATAGACATTTCACTCACTTAGCTGGTACCAGTCATTGAACTTACAAAACTGTTTTTGCTTTCTGTGAACCAGGTTTTGCGCCTACAGGAGGAGAGGACCCTGCTAAAACAAGCTCAGAAGAAGAAGTAGGTCAGCTTTGGACCCAGCTGGAGAGTATGAGGGCCAGTCGCCAAGAGTTGGGAGGTGAGACTGGTGCACCAGCCTGACATTTTCTCGACAGTGGTGTATTTACATCCACTGCATCTGTTTAGATACTCACGGTTAAGATATTCAAGACTTGCAGTACAATGTGATTTATTAACAATGATTTTTATCTGTGGTGTGATACGACACACAGAGCAAAAGAAAACTTGAAAAGAAACTGCACAAAGACATTCACTGCATCTGTGTATTGTTCTCTACCTTATTTTGTCACAGAACTGAAGGAGCAGCTGCTCGCCCGCTCATCTCGTGTTGATGACATCGAGCGCCTCAAGACAGAGTTTAATGAACAAAAACAGGAAATCAAGGAGCAGAATGAGGCTGAGCTGGAAAGCCTGAGGAAGTATGAGAGCACAAGCCACCATGTAGACGCACACACGCACACAGAGTCATGATGCATTTATTCTCACAAAAGTCTCCATTGTTTGTCAATGTTTGAAATGTGATGTTTAGAATAAAAACTGATATTAAAACGCTAGGTGCACAGTACGCCTTGTATAAGCCATTCTACAAGATTATCAGTTATCTGACTCTGTGCACATCATACATGCTTTACCTCCATCCTCCTTTAGGTACTTTGAGCAGCGCTTGCGGGTAACGGAGGAGAACTACAGAGAGGAAATCGCTCTGCTCCAGCTGAGGCTGGTGGAAGGTGCCTTGGAGGAATCTGTGCTTAAAACCACAGAATTCAGGTATGCCACTGGGTCTGTATGCAAGAATAGATACATGTACTAAAAACCTGGAGAAATTGTTTTAATATAAGTGCCTTTGGTCTCTGTTTCAGTTTCATATCTCAAGGCCAGGCTGAAGAGGAAAATGTGCTTCCTGATTCAGGCCTTAAAACTGGAGAAAGACAAGGTATGTGAGAAATTTAATTCTACAAGACATTTTGAAGATCTGCTGTTGCTAGACAAATGTGTGGTGGAATGAGACTCAACAATTGATCGCTCTCCAGAATCTGTTACTCCAACTTTTAATAAAATTTTCATGACAGGTCCAGCTCAGGTTTCAGTGAAGTTTTTTTTTTTTTCTGAATAATTAAGATGTGTTAGTTTTGTGATCTTGATCAGAAGTTATCTTCAGCATCATGTTTTGTCCCATTCAGGAAGAGCTTGACACTTTGCGTCTTCACCTGGAGGAGAAACATACAATGGAGCTTGCCAATCTGCGAACCTCTATGGCTGTTTCCTTTAAGGAGGAGCTGCAAGAGGTCAGTAAAAATGCCTTTAATGCCTCTGTTTTCACAACAGGGTGAGAAGCTAATATGAGAAAGGTTCTTGGCACACAGTACCCTTAGGGTAGAATTACGTCTGTTCAGAACTACTTCATAAGACAAAATAGTTGTATCAAAAATGACTAAAGAGCTGAAGAGAGAAGTTACCCCTTGCTCCCTAGCTCCTTTATCACCTCCAAACAGCTGGC
This sequence comes from Lutjanus argentimaculatus, assembly GCA_034769285.1. NCBI lineage: Eukaryota > Metazoa > Chordata > Actinopteri > Lutjaniformes > Lutjanidae > Lutjanus > Lutjanus argentimaculatus. The sequence continues at coordinate 21,585,810 of JAWZSL010000003.1, read as the reverse complement.
CAGTCACAGTGTGAAGAGAGTGTAAATGTTGCCTTGTCTGCTTCAGAAAGTTACAGAAATGGTTGGATGCAGCCTCACGCTAATCCAGTGTTGGAAAGATGTGGGCAAAGAGTGTTACTGAAGCTATTTGGCCTTTTGAAAGCAGTTCTTATTTTTGAGATTATTTTTGGGGCTTTTTGCCTTTTCATTTGAGAGGCACAGCTGAAGAGCAGATGAGAAAAGGGGCAGAGAGAGAGAAGAGATGACACGCAGCAAAGAACCGAATCAAACCAGCAGCCCTGCAGAGGACTGATGGCCTCAGTACATGGATGCACACATGGATGCACACACTACCAACTGAGCTACAGGGGGTGGTGGTATACTGGCCCCTTTACTCTCTGATTTACTTGTTTGTATCATTATTTGTACATTAGGTCCGTTCAGACCTCACTGACCACTACTATGAAGAGCTGCAGGAGATAAAGACTCGTCATGCTCTGGAGCTGGAGCAACTTAGAGCCAAACTTTCTGACCGTCACTTACAAGGTACTTCACATATACATATTATAAGATACAAAGGTCTGCCATTTAGCACTGAGAACATGCTAAACTTAAATAACAACTCCTCACATATCTTTGTTGTAGAGATCACCAGAGTTCGTTTGGAGGCAGCAAGGCAGGTTGAGGTGAGAAAAGATGAGCGGATGATCTTTTACACACTAAGTCACTGGAGTGTGACGTAATGCAAGATTATGGCCATTTTAATTAGGTGGAGGTGGAGCAGAGGATGTGGTGTCAAACTGAGGAGCTGCAGACGAGGATGACCATCATCCACACCCTGGAGAACAGATTGGCCGCCTTGAGTGAACAACATGATGCAGAAATGCAAAAGAACACACAAAAGGTACACACTCATATGCAAGCCTGCATGCTAGAAAGATACTGATAGTTATACAGAAACACAGATTTAATGATATAATATGAGAATTCCAAGCCATGTTACTTATGTATATGTTCTCTATAGCTGAAACAGGAGTTTGCTGCGAGCTCATTCATCTTGAAGAGGCTCTGGAACAGGAGAGGCAGCATGTGCAGGAGGAGATAAAGAGGCTTCAAGGGAAGCATGAAGCTGAGCTGTCTGCCCTGAGGTCAGACCTTGAAGGAGAGATGGAGAAGGAGAGGGTACGCCTTGAAAAAGCACTTCAGGAGGAGAAGGAGAAGTTAAAGTCTCTACAGGCTGCACTGGACAACGATGAGAGTAAGATCATTTTTAAAAGACTCTACATGGGTTGTCAGTAGAACGTCAGTTCATTATAGCTTCCAGTCAGATTAGACATTTTTGAAATGGAACACACTGAAGTAATGATTTTCACATGTTTGTTTTTTAGGCCAACAGGTCTTGATAGTGAGGCAGAAACTGGAAGCCCAATATAATGGTGAGCTTCAAAGGGTAAAGAGCTGCATGGCAACAGAAATCAAGGAGCTCACTGCTCTCCTGAAGGAGCAGGGTGAGGAGCGACTACACCAAGCCCAACAGAGGTGAGCTATATTGAGGCTCAAGATTTTTTTTTTCACCTGTATCTTTATTGAGTTGTCAATGCATAACAAATATCCACAGTATGACATGTCACCCATTTTTACATTTTTATCAACCATATAAGCACTAAACATAAGCTGACCCTCCCCAACATGAGAGCCAAGCCTTAACAAAACAACACAAAACAACAACAAACAAACAAACCATACATACATACATACAGGAGGAACTCAAAGGAGTTCTGGAATTTTGACTGCATTGTGCACAGGGCTACCTGGTTGGTTGCATACCCAAACCTCTAAAAATTATAACATTTACTCCATAAAATGGTTGTGTTAATCTTCCAGAGAAGGAATAGAATTGACATAGGACAGAATAGGATCCCAAGTTTTGTTGAATTTTTCTGAGTGACCCCTTAAACTATATTTAATTTAATTTAATTTAAATTAAGTACAGGAAGGACAACAAGTCTTTCAACCAAGAGTAAGGTACGCCTGGGGCAACCACAGAGGCAAAAGCAATGATATTGCTCTCCTTTGAGGTAAAACAAGTAAATTCTTGAGGAACACCGAAAATAGAGATCAAGGGATTCGGGACCACAGGTCTATTAAGGGCTTTTGAAAGTGTATCATAAAAAGAGGACCAGAATGAACTCAGCTTTGGACAGGAGAAAAACATTGGCAGGGGATAAACAGCATCTGTCATACACATCACCTGTGTTAAACAGTTTATCAAGTTTGACTTTGGATAGGTGTGTCCTATGTAAGACCTTAAACTGGATCAGTGTCAGGCTAGCACAGGATGAAGTAGAATTAACCCTGTCAAGGGCCCTCTGCCACCACTCAGCTGAGAAGGAAGTACTAAGTTCTTTTTCCCAAGTATTTCTGGATGCCAGGGGAGATGGTAATAATGATATGATTAACTTTACACAGCTGAAATGAATCCACGGACTAGAGGGAAGGCTAGAATCGTATAAATAAGACAATCAGGTGGTTTACGAGGAAAGTTAGGGAGGTTGCAGTGGACAAAGTCTCAGGTTTGAAAATATCTAAATAAAAGATTGTGGGAGGTTAAATGTAATTTTAAGATTGTCAAAAGATGCAAAAACATTGTCAACAAACAATTGTTTAAAATGAACCAGACCTTTCTCCTTCCACACAGAGAAGACTGGGTCAAGTGCTGAGGTCTGAAATAGATGGTTGTCACAGACAGGCAATAAAAGGGAAGGAGAAACAATTTTAAGATGGCGTCTAAACTGCCTCCAAATCTTTACAGTGGATAGGATAATCAGGTTAGAAGTGTATTTAGCAGGGTATGAGTTTAGGGGAGCGCAAATTAAAGCTGATAAAGAGGTAGAGTCACAAGAACGAGCTTCCATTTGAACCAATCCGTAGAAATTGTGCCAAATGTGGATTTTTTGAATATTGGCTGCCCAATAGTATGCCAGAAAATTAGGTAGTGCAAGAGGCTCAAGATTTTTAAGTGTTGTAGTTGGAGGTCAGTGTGGTCAGTTTGTTAGGAGTTAGACCTTGAGACCTGAGTCATATTTGTATTACTATATTAAGCAGGATTATAGTTTTCTAGCTGGTTATCACATAGTACAATGTATGTGTACATTTTTCTTTTTCAAAAAACAAATATACACCTGAAGGGGTGCAGAAAAGTAATTAGAGCTGCAGCTACTAATTATTTGCATTGTTGATTTGATGTATTTAACCCATAAATCTATTTCTTTTGATTATTAATAATAAGAAATGTAAGAATAAAAAGTAAGTCTTCACAATTAAACTAACAAACTAACATGGTATCTTCATATTGGTTATTTTTGTGACAAATGTTTTCAGTTTACATTGAAACAGAAAATCAGCAAATCTCATATAAGAGAAACTATTAACTCGTCAAATTTATTCCAGGTTCATCAGGACTAATTTGTCCAGCAGTGTAGGTAATAATTAGGGATGTCACAATTTCAATATTAAATCAAAAATCAATTCCTCCGCCTTCTTGGAGGATGTCCAAAGAAATGAACACTTTGAGGATGACACATTGTTGCTTACGAGCCGTTATATCACACTTGATACCATCTAGACTATCTTTTATAAGAATTTCAAATGTAAATAACAATTTTCAGGAAATAAAGCCAATAATCTGTTGATCTTTACAAATGACAACAGCATAGTCTAACAATGGCTTAACCATTAGTTTACCCCTAGTAATGATGAGTTACAGAGAAAATGGTCCACAATAGCCCCCTGTAGAAGTTGTGACATTTCTTGTGTGAGCCAAAATTCCAGCTACATTGCTGCCATCATGGTTAGTTTTCCAAATTTAGGGTTGCAGCCTAAAATGGGTCAAAGACAAATTTTATTGGGTCACCTATTAAGTAAAATTGTAAAAAAATTTTAAAAAAGTAAAATTGTGGGCCATCAAAGCATTATCTAAGTTCAAAGCCTTGTTTTGAGGTGCCCTGTTATTGCATTACACTGTTAATACCATCTTTACACTTCTGTATTCATTTTTCAAATGAAGAGCTTTTCAGTGGACAGTGTAAATTCGTTATGATGTGGTAAGAAACCTCATTGTACAGTTAAAAAAAAATATTTCTGATGGAATGTACTTATATAATGAAATACATTTCATGTACATTTTAAATGCTTATTTGTCGTGCTCTTTATCAGTAGATAAATAAATGTAGTTGTTATTGCAAATTTCATGATGTATTTTTGTAAATTTGGGTCCTTGGGAGACACCACATATCTCTTTTGGGCTTAGAGCTGAAAAGTTTTTGAACACCTGAAAACAAAATAAAAATAAAATAAATAAAAACACCTCCAGGTTCATGCTGAGAATCTTTGAAAATGCTTTGTTTTTAATGATGTGGGGTTTTGTTCTGTTTGTTTGTCTGTTCAGGTTCCATGAGGAAAAAGCAGCTTGGAGCAGAGTTTGGCGCAGAAATATGAAATATCCCTGGCAGAACTTAAGAGCAAACATCAAACTGAGCTGGAACACGAAAGAGCAACACTACTGAACAAACACTCCCAAGAGATGGACGCACTCAATGCCAAACACAAAGCACAACTAGATTCACTCAGTGCCAGTCACAGAGATCAGCTTGCAGCTACGGTCGCTGAGCTTAAATCCAAACACAACACTGAGCTTGTTGCCTTGGAAGCAGCCGTCAATTCCAAACGAACGGCAGACCTTGAAAGTCTGGAGGCCGTCTTTCAGGAGACGAACCAGGCTCAGCTGGAGGCTTTAGAAGCCGAGTTAGCTCGCAAACACCAGGAAGAGAGGGATGAGCTGGAAAAGAGGATGCTGGGTAATATGGACACTCTGGAGGCCACATACCTGAAGGAAGTGCAAGTAAGGACACAAAATTCACAGTCTAGCCTTATGTTAGGAGTGTTTGAAATGCTTTAGATGTGCACATTGCTGTTGTTGTTAAGGGTTTCACAGTTTGTAGGTGCATCTGAATGCCATTGTCATTTTAATCTCAGACACTGCGTGATGAAATGGTGCAGCTTGAAGACAGGCATCGTCAAGACCTGAATCGCCAGAAGTCAGAACACAGGCAGTTGATGGAGCGTCAAGCTGCAGAGAAGCTGTCCATCATGGAGGATCTGAGGAAAGAGCTGGCCCAGGTGCACATAGAGAAGTTTAGTGCCATGGCAGCAGAGCTCAACCACGCTCACAAGGTGAGAAATGAAAACGATTGATCGATCTCTGACTAACTGGTCAACATCATCAATCAAATTGTAATTCAATCAGTAAGCTTCTACTGTTGAATTTTTATCAAATTGATGTTTTGTTTTCTTACTTACAGACTGAGCTGGCTGCTCAAAAAGAGGCCTTAGATAATGAACACTGCAGAGCCCTGGAGACCCTAAGCAGCAGGTACTTGAACAGTCATCCCTTCATTTCTGCATTTGGTTTTCTAATCTCTCAATACTCCAAATTTTAAGTGTTTTTTTAATAAGGGCTCTGTTTATAATGTTAATGAAATCTCAGTGGATGTAATTGCATGGCCTAGTTTGTAGTTTAACTGCTGACAAAATCAAATATTTTATATTCAGTATCTAGTAATGGCAAAACATTTGTTCCTACTGTTTGAGACTACATTTGGTAACATTTTTTATGAAGATCACATCTATAGTGCATTAAGGGGGCATTCATAGTGTATTATATTGGACTCACAATGCATTTTGACTACACTCAAAAACACGCATAAAATGCTTTCTGATGCACCATTTCAAGTCATAAAATATTTTAGATTTGACTCATAATGATTATAAGTTTGTGTCTTATGGATGTTCTTGACTAGTTATAAACTAGAGGATGACTAATGGGGCTTATAATATGACTATCTATGCCATTACACATCATTCTGTAACTACATTTAATAAATCAATATCCATGAATGCTTTTGAAAGTGAATCTTAGAGGAGCTGTTACAGCGTTGTAGTTTGATTACTAGTTCATTTCAGCAATTTTCCTTTGTACGTGTCTAAAACCCTTAATTGATGTTATGACAAAGAACCTCTGCTATGTTTCATGTCGACTTCTCACTCCTGCCTTCTCCAGTTTGTTATAAATGTCAGTGAAATTTAATTTGTTTTTACATCCTGTGTGCTTTCACAGGTTTTAGAACTAGAGCAACAACACAGCACTGCTCTTCAGGAGCTCTCAAATGGCTACTCTGCTGAGAAAGAGCAACTTGTCGAACGGCACCAACTGCAGCTACAGGTGTGTGTCGTGCTCGAGTGTTTGTGTGTGTGTGTGTGTGTGTGTGTGTGTGTGTGTGAGAGAGATTTTGTCTTTTACAGGGTGAATTAACATCCAGTGCTCTGTGTGGTGAGTTGTTTTTAATGGTTTTCAGTAGAGTTCTTGTCTCTATGGCTCTTACAGCCCATTAGAGAAGGGATTACACAGAGTTATTGTTCATCCTTTATAATGGTGTGTTTGTGTGTGGAGGCACAGAGCATTTATTTGGGTTTTTTTTCTGAGAAGCGCTATGAATGTGAACATTTGACCCGCTGGTCATTGTGGTATTAAATAAATACAAATTCCTAATTTGAGGCTCAGGTCAGCCAAAACGAAAACACATCTTATACTGGTGAATAGATCCTGGTGTGCTGGAGAACAGCTGTGTTTTGGCTGAAATGAACAAATCTGTGACATGCGTCTACTGTAGGAGTTGAGGGGCGTCTCTGCACGAGAATTGGAGGCATGTCGCCGGGAGCATGAAGAGGAGTCGTCAAGGCAACGTCAGCACTTCCTAGAGGAGGTGGAGCTCCTCAAAGTCCAATCAGAGGAGAAACTGCAGGACAGGATTAATCAACTGAAGGTAAATAAAAACATGCTGAGGAGTGATGAAGTAAAAGATAACTTTTATTGAGGCATCTCTTAGCCAAAGATCTTTAATATTTGAACACCTTTTGTGGTGGCCATGTTTCCTGCAAATAATCAGTTAATGTTATGTGAAAATATGATGATTTCCCCCCCCCCCTCCCCCCCAATTTTATTTTAAGTTGTGTGTTTATTTGACTCCGCGTGCCTGTTTGAAACATCATTATGTAATAGCTGTGGATTATTGAGAGCTGTAGTGTGTGTGTTTGTGTGTGTTTTGTAGCATTGCCCTCTCTAAGCTCCAGCTGCACCAGTTCATTCCTAGGACTAGCTCTTTCTCTTGGACTCTGTCCCCTGGAGCTTTATTCAAACCCAGTTTCCACATAATCCCACCATCATATAGGGAGAAGTGTTCTTGTCCGTCTGTCTCTCAGTGCTCTGAATCTGCTGGATCTACTCTGCATGTGTTTGTTGTTGCTGCCATCTGAACAGTGGCTAAATGGATGGATCTAAGCTTTTTATCCTCTGATGCAGAAGGTTTTAAGGCTGAAGGTACTTTTTTTTTCAGACATTTGGCATTTGACCATCTGAAATGTGCAAGCCATCCGTCAGCCATAAGCCAGTGAGACATGGTCAGAGATGTCTTTAGCTGAGGGACAAATAAAACTGCAGCTTTTTAAGATGCTGATCTGCACATTTTAATTGATGCACCAACATCCCTGCTTTCTTTGAAGACGGAGTTTGAAGAGCAGAAGCAGGCGGAGCTTGAGGACCTGAGGCGGAGCTACACAGCTGAACAGGAGGAGAAGGAGCGGAGCTACACAGGCAAAATGAGCCAGCTGACTGCCCAACTGCAGCAGCTAGACGCTGTGGTGGCCCAGGTACTAGACAAACACACACAAACATACATAAAATCCCGTCCTACTTCAGTGTTTTTCCAGGTTTTACATTATTTTGTTGAAGTGAGAATGGAAATCTTGAATAAGGGGACTCCTGCTGCTTCACTTTGATAGAGACAAAACTGGACAGGCTTGAGAAAAATGTGTTTTTATCATGGGTGTGAAACTGAAGCCCAGTAGAAAACAGGAAGTCTGGGAATGAAGACTTGGGGAAGAATATTGCTATGGCATGTTGTCTATAGGTTAGATTTTCCTCTTTTCCTTGCACTGGATTATGTCTTGTTAAGGAGATTATCATATCAGTCAGTCACCATACTGATCTGTCGTGTGCATGTTTGGGTGTGGTGTGTGGTCATGCTTTCTTGGTTTAAGCATTCAGTAGAATAAAAATGATTTTAATTGATTATTCTCCAACAGTTAGTCCATTAGTTGGTCAAAAGACAATTAATTGCCAATTATTTTGATAATTGTTTTGTTTTTTTGTTTTTTTTTCAGTCATTTTTCAAGGAAAAAAAGGATTCTGGTTTCTTAAATGTGAAGATATGCTGCTTTTCTTTGTCATTTATGATACTAATTGAAGAGTGGTTGTGGACTGTAGGTTGGACAAAAGAAGCCATTTGAAGACTCTGGGCTCTGGGAATTTTCACATTTTCTTGACTTATTACAGACTAAATAGGTGATTATGTAGAATAATCCACTGATAAATCAATAATGAAAATAATCATTAGTTGCTTACCTAGATTATTTGATCAACAGAGAAATAATTGGCAACTGTTTTGATAAGCAGTTAATCTTTTCAATAATTTTTCAAGACAAAATGCCTAAAATTATTTCCTCATTCAAGCTTCTCAGTTGTGGCATGTTGTTTGCTTTTCTTCATCTTATGTAATAGTAAACTGAACATGTTACGGCTTGTGACTGTTGGTTGGACATAACAAGATATTTGAACACATTACAGTCGGCTTCAAGAAATTGTGATATTTTTATGTATTTACTGACTTTTTTGTTGACTGAAATATTAGAAGCAATAATTGGCAGGTTAATGATCATGTAAATACACAGATGGCAGAATAATCTGAAAACTCTAATAAGATAATCCTTTATTAATCCCACAACAAGAGAAGAGAAAGTACAATAACAGTGTCAACATACAGACACAACGTTTACATCATTGCACAGAGAAATATAGCATAATATAGCATAGTTGTTGCAATATCATGCATAGCAAGGAAAAAAGGGTAAATTCCTGCTCACACTTATCACCTTTGCATTGATTTATTAAAAAAAAGTGCAGACATTGCGGTCACAAGTGTGTGTGTGTGTGGGAATTGAGTTTTTTTTCTTTGAGATGATTTTGGGGGCCTTGGGTTTCTTGCACTATGTAAGAAGTTTCTTTCTCTTTGTATTTATTTTTATTTGCCCCACTGATCACTTAACACGATAGGCAGAATATAATTGAAGTTTGATTTTGTCAGCTGATTGCTGTGGAGATGTGAAGCGTGCCAACACTTTTATGTTAATTGTTTACTGTCCCCTTGGTTACTAACAAGATAGACACCGCACCTCCTGAAGGCTAAATTTCAGTTTAACAAACAGTTTTTAGTTAAGTTTATTTATAGAGCACATTTAAAAACAACAAATGTTGCCCAAAGTGCTTTACTGAGAGATTAAAATACAAAACACGGGGAAGAACAAACAAAAGCACGGGAATGATCAGTGAATAAATAAATAAAACAAATAAAAATGTGTGGTCAGACATGTCTTCAAGAGGAAGTTTTAGAGGTTAAGGAAAAGAGATGAGTCTATACTTGGGTTTTAATCTTACAGGATTCACTTAACCAATAAGTATGATTTCTGCAGTCCCTTATCCCTTTTTTTTTTTTTTTTTTTACTAATTCTGTAAATCCATAATAAATCTTGCTTTGCATCATCAGGATAAATGTTCCTAAAATATGTATACATTTGTTCCCATGGCACCTTCCTGGTTTGGTAGTGAGATATTAAAACACACACACACAGACACACTCACACACACACCCATGAGGTTAGAAAAGCTTGAGAGGTTGGGAGGGTGCTGTTGTCAGGGCAACAGCATTGTTTTGTTGAGGCAGGTGGCTGCTTCAGACGTGTTTGATGCGAGGAGGCGGGAGGGAGAGGGAAAAAGAGAGGGAAGTCATAATGAAAGGAAAGGGAGAGAATGAAGGGGTCGAGGAACGGAAGGTAAGACTTTGAAGAAAACTCTGATAAAGGGACTTCTGAGAGAGTGCAGCAGTGAATCCAGACGTCAGCTCGCCTCAATCCCACACTGACTTGGCACTTAACCGCAGTACCTCTGCCAAGGATTCCTGATGATTACAGTCAGTGCGTGTGTGTATGTATGCTTTAAGCTGGATTTTGAGAAGGAGGAATGTGTTTTTTGTCTTATTGTAGATGTACTGAGTGTATTTTGTCCTGGTTGTAGTCTCTAGATAAGGTGGATTTCTCTGACAATCAACATCTGGTTTTGATTTCCTTTTGAATACACAACATGCCTTCTGCTTTTGTCATGCTCTTGGCACTGGTAGGATGTTAGTGGCCGTGTGATTTTTGTTATTTCTCTTGTAACAGAGACTGTCTGATGCATTTTAAACAAACAGAATGAGCTGGCAGTGTGCCAGTCTTGGAGGTGTTCATTTAATTAATTTTGTTTTCACATTTCTTGCTGCAATTAGGCGTCAATCTGTTGTTTCTCCTCCCTCTGGCACTCATTTGCTCACATGGATAGTTTTTTAAACACACCATAACAGAGGGGCAGTTAATAGTTTTTTGTTAGCTGTTGGTAGAATTTATAAAGCTATCTCTGTTGTCACTCTTTCCAGTTGCGGGCAGAGGTTGGCTGTTTGCAGGGAGAGTTGAAGGGGAAGCGTGCAGAGATGGAGACTTTGGACACTCTCCTCCAACGAAGGGAACGAGAGAGTCAGGAGGGAGGAAACCTTCTAAAGATGCTCACTGATGACCTACAGACAGCGAAAGAGGAAAAGTAAGTGATGTTCTGTGTTTTCTATGCTGTGTGTCATTGTATAGCGGTTGTAGCGAGGTGAATTTTATACTTTGAAATGTTTATTTATTTGTATATTTATTTGAGAGAAATCAATACCAACCATAAGCAAATGCTAGTTAATGATACCTGGTGAATTGTTGGTTTTTCAGTTAAATTTATGACATGACTTGATGAGGATGAGGAAATGGTTTCTAACAGTGTAGATTAGTAGGAGTGAGAGGGGCTCTTGATAAAAGTTTTCCAATTGAAATGTATTGTAACTAGTGCAAACTTTTGCTTTGATAATTTTGGGTATGCTCGTTTTAAAACCTGTTAAAGGGCTCATGTGTTCTACCTGTTAAATTTTTTTTTACTTTTCCCTCTCTCTTTTTGAGGATAATATTTAGTAAAGTTATTATTCTAGTTTTGTACTTGCTCAGTTACTTCCAATAACCATTTGTGCATCACTTCAGAGTGTGATGGTCTGTAAATTAAAATGTACATGTTGTGCATCGTTTGGATAATTGTTTTCATAAATTCATTCATTCATTCATAATGAGGCTCCACAGGCTGGCAAATAAACTAAGTGGCAACTTTGGACCATAAGAGTCATTATGCCCTCCTTACCCAGGGAGTGTAGCAGTGGACTTTATGGTATAAAATGTTTATTTTACTCTTCTTTTCTTTGGAACTTTGAAATTGCACCATTGTTTTAACTTGAATGGGGGAAAAACTGGACACCAGTTTGTTAAATGTAGCAAATAGCTAGTCTCCCAACACAGTCATGTACTTGGCTTGGCACATGCATGTCTGATGTGTCTTCTCCTTTTCCTCAGACGTAAACTGGACCAGGCCAATGAAAAGCTGAAGAAGGTGCTGATTGAGATGATTCGCCACACCATCACAACCGAAGAGCTGATTGGACACAAGATCACTGCCAGAACCAAAACATCTGAGCAGGCAACCCATCAAAGGAACAAAGATGCACAAGAATCAGGTTTGGTTTTTAGAGATCAAAATCAACAATTTTAATATCTGCATCAGTGCAACAAGTAATTTTCACATGTTCTTTTTGTAGGTATTTCAGTTGCAGACATATCTTCAGATGACCTGGAGTTGACCCACCAGCTCTGTGAGAGCCTGCTGGTTTCAGATACTCAGCTCAATCCTGGAGGAGAAGAAGCAGCTCTGAACGCCTGCAGTCGACTCCGTCACACTGTTGACACACTGCTGGAGCTGCTCAACCAGGCAAACACACAGGTAGGCCTACTGATATCTCACCTATTCACACTAAAGCCGTCTTTCACTTTGCTTTTTTTCTGTTTTATGGTGTTGTTAGCAGTCTAACAATCATGTGTTTCTCACTTTTCTGCAGCTGGAGCAGACTCGTGATGTCCACCTCTCTCTGGAGGAAAAGTTCTCTCAGGGTAGACAAGACTCCGCCCAGCTCCTTGAGCAGCACAAGCTGCTGGTGGAGCAACTTGATCAGGAGGCGAAGCTGAAGAGTCAACTCCAGCTGGAACTCCACAAGGCTGAGGGTGAGCACTGGGGATGCACCCAAATACATTATTTGGAAAAGCACAATTAATGTTATGTAAACAGATATTTCTTCTACCCAAAGTTGCTTGTTATTATTTGGGGGAAAATAATTTCCAAAATGTGACACAGTAACTTTAAGAGCACTACTTTGTGCTTTTATTTTAGCACATTTTTACAAAGTACTTGATTTTAATATTATAGTATTAGTTATACATATATAATATATGAACGCAGCATCAATGTAACTTAACATTTTTCTCTTCAATTGAAGGATTTTTTTTAATGTTTCTTGATGTGTTCATCTTACCACAGTTCACAGCACAAGAATAGTATATATATATATATATATATGTATATATATATATATATATATATATATATAGATGCTGCGTTCATATCTTTACTGTAAAGAGTTCCTCTTACCAACCAACACTGAATCTTCCTCTCTAGGGCTGCAACAATGATTTATTAATTGTTTTTTTCATTTTCAATTATTTTCTTGTTTAATCAGTTAGTTGTTTGGTCTTCAGAATGTTAATCAGTGTTTCCCAAAGCCCAAGATTGAATCCTCAAATTTCTTGTTTGTCCACAACCCAAAGATATTCAGTTAACTGTCATAGAGGAGTAAAATATTCACATTTAAGAAGCTGAAATCATAGATTTCTGATTTTTTTTTTTCTTTTTTAAAAATTAATTGGTTGATTTAATAGTTGACAGTCATCACAGCTCTGCTTCTTTTTGCCACTTCAGTCGATTGATGCTACAAAGTTTTAACATAACTTGGCTTTTTCTCAGACATGTTGGGTGTTTTGCTCGTTTCACATAAACTTTTTGACTTTGCATGATGTGTTCAGGGCTTCTTGATGGCTACGTGGCTGAGAAGGCCGTCCTGGAGGAGTCTCTGCAGCAGAAGGAGGTACAGGAGGAGAGACTGGTGGAGGAGCTGGAGGACTTGAAGATGAAGCTGCACCAGATGCAGGGCCTCACCGCAGAGCTGGACAGCCTCAGACTGAAGCACCAGGAGCTCAGCGAGGAGCACACACTTCTCTGCGCCAGAAGGAACATCTTTCTGCTGATCTGGGCGAGAGAGAGAAAGGTGAGCAGAGGAAAGTACAAAATCATGAAATCATACATCTGTCTGCCTGCATAAAATGATACATGACCTGTTTAGTGAAGCTTGACCACACACTTATATAACGTCTGTGCTCAGATGTGTCTTTTCTCCGTAGGCCATTGGCTCAATTTAGATCCTGGTACAGGTTTGTAGGTCAGAGTGGAGTACGAGTGTGTGTGATGAGGGGGTGGAAGTGAATATGCAGTACATTTGCAGTGCTGTGTGAGGTTGCTGTTTGTAACACCGCCATTGCCAGTAGCTTGTAGCAAAGGCTGTTGGAGTGCTGTGTCATTTTTACCTCTTAAACAACGTTCTAGTTCAGAGGTGTTGAAAAGATGCATTCAGTGCCATTTCAGGAGGAAAGGCACAGTATGTGTAATAGCGGTATATATTTAACTCCTCTTATGTCTTGCCTGCTTTTACAATTAATCTGTGTGTTTAATTTACCTTGAAAAATTGCCCTAACCTTCCACATTTATTTTTCAAGCTCTCCTGTCAGAGACGGAGCGTTTGGCCCAGGACAAGCTGGACTTGCAGCGGCAGGCAGAGAAGGACCACAACACTCTGTCCCTGCGCCTCAGGGCCCTGGAGAGAGAACTGGACGAGCAGGAAACAAAGGGCCTGGAGACAGAGCAGCATCACAAGACCCACACAGAAGACCTCAACCAGCGTGTCCAAGCACTCGAAAAGCAGCTGAAACATGACCGGCAGTTTATCGAGGTAAGTTTTTATTGTCAATATTAAACCATTAATGGTTATCAACAACTATATTAAGTATTTTAAGGAAAAAAGCCCAAGGTGGAAACAAGAGGTGGAAACAAAATTTGCTGTGAAACTTGAAACTGTCAAGACATAAGGCAATACATGACGAAATCAAAATTTTGACTTCACATATTTAGAATGTCTTAATTGGTACGCAAAGTTGATTTTCTTTTCTTAAAATAAAAAAAAAACATTGCAAAAAGTTAACCCTCATTAGACATTCTAAATGTGATTTGTACTGGATCAACATTGAATCATTATATTGAAAACGAAGTTGTTTTGAATCAAGCACCAGTACTTCGTTAATGTGCCCTTTCATTTGCAGTCATTTAAGATCTTTCATTCTCACGTTCACTTTCTTTCTAGTGTTGTTTGAGTGTCACAGGTAATTTCTCATGTTGCTGCTTAATGCAGTGGACACAATCTTTCACGTAATTTGATCCTACGCATTATAGGAGCAGGCTGTGGAGCGTGAACATGAGAGAGACGAGTTCCAGCAGGAGATCCGAAGGCTGGAGGCCCAACTCAGACAGACAGCCAGTGTTGATAACAAAGGACACAGGGTGAGACACTGTCCTTTTATAGCAAATAATGACAGTAACATCTACTATTTCTCAACAGGAAAATATCATACAAAAATGCTCCCATTTCTAGATAAATATAGTAAAAGTGTATTGTATTCACAGTGTGTGTGCATTTTGATGTGTTTTTTGTGATGAGTGTCTAAAGTATTGCCGATGGGATTATGAACCAGTTAACTGAAGTGTGTGTAGTGGTACTGACAGAGGTTGAAGTGATGAATGCATTGTCTGTTAACCAATGAGCCTGACCTTTGCCATGTGTTTATCCCTGTGCTGAACGGATTGCTGTAGTTTGAGGACTTGGTTCTGCAGGTATGAAATCTAACTGTAGCGCATTTCTCTTAGCTCCTCTGACTCTTCTGCATGGTGTGTATTGTACATCATTATTTCTGTGCAGTCATCCATAGATTCATTCTTAGTGCCTGTATGCGCTTCTCATAAGTTCTACATCTACTCCCATTTCATCGTCCATTTGCTAATATTCATTTGCTTCTATTTCTCACTTCATTTGTCTTTCGTCTTCATGTCACTGCTCTCTGGAATGGCTTAATTTCAATGTTTCATACCAGTGGCTGCAGACCCGGAATGGCTTATTCTATCTACAAATCATGTAGTTTTCCTATTCGCAAATTGCTTTCAGCTACTTGAAACTCTAGAGACCTGTTGTAACAAAATGTTGTCCCCTTCATTCTCTGTAGGTGGAGAGTCTACAAGCTCTCATCAAAGACAAGACAGAGGATCACTCCCTTTCCCTGCTCACAGCCAATCAGCAAGCCCAACGCGACCTCACAGAACGCAATGAAGAGATTGACAAGCTAGCCGGGCGAATTAGAGAGCTGGAACAAGCTCTGCTTAACAGTGCTGAGAGTAACAGATCTGTCAGTCAACTGGAACAAGAGCTCCACAGAGCAAAGTTGAGAGAGCAGGAGCTCACACAAGTAAGAAAATGCTGATGCAAATAGTTTTCCTGCATATAAACTTTTGTTCACTCTTAATACCAATGTTTCTCATAAATGTGCTCACTCTCCTCAGGATAAGCAGGCACTGGAGCAGCAGCAGCTGTCCAACAGGCTCCAGATCTCTGCCCTGCAGTCCAAACTGGATGAGACAAGACACTGTTACCATGATAATAACCGTGACCCCACTCAGGAGCTGAGGGATGCTCTGGACACCGCTCAGCAGAGCCTACAGAGCAAAGAACAAGAGGTCTGTGGGATTTGATGCAGAACTGGTGTGTGGTAGTTGAGATGATTTGGGCTGACAAGTGGTTATTGATTGATGCATTTGGCTGCAGCGCCACCTTTTGGTACAAATTAGTAAGCAGGCTCGATCCATCTTTTAAAATCCACCAGACTTGAAAACTGTAAACTATGGTGTGATTATAGAGCTTATCATATATATTTTTAGCCTTTGTTTAATTACAAATCTGTGTGTCTTTTAGGTTGAGGTCCTTCATGGCCAACTGGAAAATGTGCAGAGGGATTTAAGCATCAAAGAAGTTGAACTAAAACACCTCACACTACAGCTGGAGTTACTGACCAATCAAAATGCCTGCTCACGTTAACGAGCTCCAAGAGCAGATTACTGCCCTAAAGGTAAGTGCTACTTTCTTTCATACCAAATTGTTATCTATTTTATTTATCTGCTTTGCAAGTGAAATTCGGTCATCATTGAAACAGCAAATCTCTTTCATCTTGGACCGAAAGCAATAGCATCCCTTGCAGACAGGACAGAAGTGTTTAGAACTTGACAACGTCAAAGGATATTTTAGTTGAAGTGGACAAAATGGATACTTTACATTTCATCCCTCAAACTAGACATTATTCATTATAAACTCACCATACAGTGTAATTTTCAGCCTTCCATGGTGGGTACATGTGATTTTATTGATCTGTTTATAATATCTGCTTATAACTGTGCTTGCAGGAGAAGGTGTCTGCTCTCACCATACTCAAGGAGGAGAAAGAGGAGCAAAGCGAGGTGGAAGATCCAGAGGAAGAGACGCTCCCCTCAGCGTTACTCCAAGAGAAAAATCAGGAGATCGACCACCTCACCAATGAGATCCAAAGACTGGAACAGGAGCTGGAGAACACCCGGGACAACAAGGTCAGAATGAGTACAGAATACACGCAGACACTTTGGAAGTGCAGATAGTTGATAATTTAACAGTCTTAATTAATTATTTTGATCTTTCTGACAAACAGGTTTTGGAGGCTGAGCTTGAAGAGCTGCGTTCGCAGGTGGAACACCTTCAGTCTGAGATCATGAGAGTGCGTGAGGACAAACAGGAAGAAGAGGAGCGTCTTCATGAGGTCATTAGCACGCTGCAGGCAGAACTTGCCACATTAGGTCCCAACCTGCATGAAGTCAGTGACTCTCAGGATGGCGACAGCATCAATCCCTCGCCGGCTCCCAGCCCTGAACCTCAGCACTACACCATCCAGGAACAAGAGAGGAGGGGAGGGCCGAACAGCCTGAAGCAGGAGCTCAGTCTGACTCATTCCGCCTCATCTCGTTCCCTTCGATCTCGTCTAAAGGCCCTTCAGAGTCAGCTGGAGACGGCTGTGGCAGAGAAAGAAGGACTGGAGCGATTACTGCTCACTCAGGAGGAAGAGTACAGAGGACATGGGGACGAGTTCGGAAAGAGGCTGACAGCTGAGCGGGAGAGGGTGGATGAACTCGAAGGTCTCCTCACAGACAAAGACGCTGAGCTGGTGGAAGCCAAAACTCAGATAGAGGAGGAGAAAGAGAAGAGGAAACAATCTGAGGAGGAGAGGGACACTTATAAAATTCAAGCTGAAGAGATGAGTGCCCTGCATGAGAAGAACGCCCAACTCAGCTCTCTTGTTACGGAGCTCCAAAAGAAAGGGCAGGAGGACATGGGTGAGATCCAGACTCTGAAAACAAAGGATCAGGAGATGAAAATAGAAATGGAAGTCCTCAGAGAAACCAACCTCACTCTGGAGAGACAAGTCCAGGAGGTACGAGCTGAGGTGGTGGACATGGAGGAGCTGGTTGCTGAGGAAAGGACAAAGATTAAAAACCTTGAGGTTGTGAAGGGAGAGCTTTCTGCTGAACGCGAGGCACTGAGGAGGAGGGAGGGACAACTTCAGGAAGAAATTGAAAGGCTCAGGCAGGAAGTGACTTCAATGAGAACTCGTATCCAGGTCCTGACCGCTCAGCTCAGTGAAAGGGAAACCAGTCAAGAAGAGGCTCAAAAGGAAGTGCTGGTGAGTGTTAACTACAAAGTAAACCGTGTTTTTGTTAGTGTACGCACTACAAGATGCAAATGTAAGCAAACGTATTTAAAAAACACTCGAACACAGGATTTCAACCTCCTTGTCACTGATTGAAATATGCCTTTTTAATAAGGATGTAAATATCTAGAAAATCTAAGGTACAAATGAATTACCTCAGGGTGCTTTTACACCTAACCTGTAGGGGTTGGTTAAAACAGACTCAGGTCCAGATTAGTCCGTTTCTTTTGGGCTTGTGTGAAGTTGTCACTCAAACCCTGGTGTGAGCCAAACAAACGGACTGAGACCACTTAAAAAGGTAGAACTCAGACTGGTTCCAAGTGCACTCTGGTGCAGTTTCAAAAACACAGGATTGTATGATAGGAGATATGCAATTTTTAGCGGGATTTTAGAAGCTAAACTACAATCAGCTGATCATGAAGTTTGTTCAGGAAACAATCTTGTATTACATGTCATGTATAGGCTACATATATATATGCAAATCATTTAATAACCATTGTAAAACGTGCACGTCAGTGTGGCTATTTTTCCTTATTAACAGGTCAAAAGCTGTTCAAACTGCTGTGCTTCTATCCTACTCTGTGCAAGGAGTTCATTAAGTCCATTAAAGTGTGTGATAACAATACCACTGTTAAGGTATAAGAAAATATTGATACTCGCCATATTATGTCCTGTGATACTGTATCAATTTACAAAAATATTGTATTGTGTTATTATGATGCCAGCAAAGATTTGTAGCAACGGTTCATTCATGTTGTGTTTAAACCCTTCAGCTGTGAGGTAGTAGTATGGTCTGATTGCATAAAAAGTAAACTTTGCCTTCAGTATCACAACATATTGAATCGAAACATCTGTATTGTGATTGTTTCTTCATGACTATATTAAACTATAAAGCTATTTTATGTTTCTAACTATACATTACTTAGAATTTATATGGTCAAAAAAAAAAAAAACACTGACTGGGTTTTAGTGTGATCAAAGGAAGAGGAACAAGTATTTCTTCAGTCTATCCTCCAGGTTTGAAAGGGGGGTCAGGGTTTTTTCATCAGCGAAATAATTCAGATAATTTAGATAAACCTGCTTCGACAGGCCCCAAGTTCAGAGAGGAAATACCTAACTGCTGCCTTCTTGCTAGCACACATCTGTGCTAGCAGCTGCAGGCAAGACCACATCTGGTTATACTTAACTGTGGTGCAATACGTCATCACAGCGTCGGTCCTGAGACGGCAGAATCTTACTAACACAGAGGAAGTGACCTTAAAATGAGGAAGCAGGAGAAAAATCTTTGTTAGCTGCTGTATTTAAACTGTGGTGGACTTTATTTTTCATTTCTTAACGTCTCATCTTGGCAGGATGTGGTAAGGAGGAGTTGTTGTAGTTGTGTTTTTAGAGGCTGTAATGCATGGTTGTGCAGCTGCGTCTCTGCAGTCTGATCTTTTTTTGACGAGTTCCTTGTTGTTTTTAGCAAATGTAGCTGTTGTTGTACTCTTGAAGTTGCTGCTTACATTCCAAAGCAAGCTATATGTCGTTGCTCTTATGTAAACAGTTTACGTTTTTCCAGGAAAACAGAAAACTATGAACAAAATGAAGTTGCACTGTAGTATGTGGATGCAGGATTTCATGAGTACAAGTCTGAAATAGGCAGTGGTTGATTCTAGCTGCTCATAAGAGTTGTTTTTTTTTTTTTTCTTCTCAGACCCATGCTGAGGTGACCCTGGCTAAAGCAGACGCTGTCTTGAGACAGAGGGAGGCTGAGCTCGCCACACTGAGGGCAGAGCATCAGGCTTTGAGGACGGAGCTGACTGCGGTGAAACAGGGTCTGAGCACCAGCACAGAAAGAGTTGAGAAACTACATGAGGAAGGACAGGTAGGATTATATGACAACAGAGTACAGAATATCACATATGTTGTTCAGCAGCAGGATTTATTCTTTCAATATGGAACCACTGTTTGTGATTTGAAATGTCTTACTCAATTATTTCTGTCCGTCAGACCAAAGACCGTGCCCTTACCGACCTGGAGACCGATAACCAGCGACTGAAGGCGGAGCTTAGAGCTCTACAAGAAGACCTGGCTGTACAGGAAGAGGAACTGGCCTATCAGCAAAGAGAACTAGAACAGCTCAGACAACACTGTCGCCAGCAGGACAAACTTCCTCACCAACAAGGACACCCACAGAAGGGTGAGTACTTATTGATGCTTCGATCATAAACTCTGCTGATGTGTTTTCAGATTCTCTTCAATCCTATGGCATATTCACATTAGTTGAGATTTAGCTATCTGTTTCTCTGTCATGAGCTGCCGTATTTTTTTTTTTCTACCCTGGATGTAGTGATGTTGGTCTACTAGTACATTTTAGGATTAAAAATCAATAGCAAACGTTGCTTAAGCTTATTATTCCTTCCTTCCTTCTATTATTCCTCCTTATGCTTTCAAGCAGTCTTTTTAAAGCGGTTAGAAGGAACCTTCATATTGTCAGACTAATCACCGTTTAAATTTTTCCAGGGAAAATGTAAAGGTTCTTCTGGTCCGCATGCTGTAATTGGTTTTATCTGATTTCAAGGGGAATCCGACCCGATGACAGGCATTAAGAATAACTAAATCTGCTCACTGATGGTCTTGTTTCCTTACATAGAAGCATCACTGTTAAATTGAGACTGTTTCATCACAAATTAAAAACTCCTTGTAGTGTGTTTAATCAAGTAGAAAATAATTGACTGTTTTGATAATCTCTTTTCCATTTAAGACACTCACTAAGCAAAACTTGCGAACATATGCTGTTTAGAGGCTCTCAAATGTGAGAGACGTTTTATAGGCTAATTAGTAAGTCAATCAAAAAAAATCTGTAGATCAATTGATGATTAAACTTATTGCAAGTTGAAGCCTTATTCTCTATAGCTAATTTTGCAGTGTTATCACATGATGGTGAAGGTGGTACTGTTTGTTTATTTGTTTGACATGGACAATACATGTAGGCATTGTTACATTTAAATATAAAGGCAACCAATGCAATGTATGCGCAGCTTCTAGCTGTAGCTAACTGCAGATTTGCAGTCCTTGTCCCTGGTTAAAATGATAAGGAATTAAAGGACAAGATACATCACTGATAAAACAGACAACACAATAAAACAGAGATAGATTCAACAAGTAATACAACAGTAACTGAGACACAGTGATTGAAAACGAGAATTAAGAACAAATGGAAAAGAGAGGATGTATGCTATATAAAAACATGTCGGTGTTCATATCTTGAGGTGTGCCCACCATGTGTGGATCAGTGGAGCAGTGTGACACCATTGGTAGGACTTTGTAGTACATCATCATGATAAACAAAGCAGGCACCCATGCATAGAAAAACAGCTTATATCACTACTAGGGTTCTAAAGCTCCACAGGGAACCTTTAATGATGATGGCATCACAGCAGAAATGTGTTCTCATAATAATGACACGTTTTTTTTTCTTCATCTCTCAGATATTTCTCACAGAGCTTTTGAGGACGTTGTGAGTCGTGATGAAGTTTCTCTGAGCTCCCCGGAGGTTTTAAGGAGACTCGAATGCTCCGAAGACAGAATCCTGGAGCGCTTCCACACCTCTGCCCTCGGGTCTCGTCTGTCTGAGATCAGTGCTCTGAACAGCACAGGCCTGGATCGCCCCCACGTTGAGACGCCTCCCAGGGTAGTGATGGAGCCTCCACATTCCAGGACCATCACACCAGAGCCAGCCACGCAGAGTACCCACTCCCCAGGCTCCGTGTCTGTGTCCGACAACTTCTCCATGCTCGACTCACTGGACACTGACAAAGTATGTGGTCCAGCACATCTGTGCATGTTGCCTTTTTGGGCATTTTTTAAGAAGCTATTGTTTTTTCTTTGGTTTGCATGTGGTTAAATATTTGTTTAAATGTTTTTTCTTAGGTGCGTGAGTTGGAAGGACTTGACCTAACTGCACCTCCTTTCTCCAATTGGCTCCACGTCCTCCTTGTCCGCACCAGAATGGGCCAGTGATGGATATGGCAGCAGTGAGTATTTCCACACTGAAGCCTGATTGTTGTGTGATGTCTCTTAAAATTTTAATTCAGCCAGGTCAAGGTAAAACTTGAAGTGCTACATCAAGGCAACAGGACTTGCTTAGAATTGAAAAGGTCTTTAAGATGAGAGGTGAAATGTTTTTAAGAGTATAAGGAAGTAGAGTTTCCTTGACTTAACACTTCTAGAAAAATCTCTGACTGGTGTGTTTTGTACAGTGTGTCAACAAACTGTCAAAAATTATCCATCATCAAAGGAAAACTCAATGCTTTCCCACTTCCTACCCTGTCTGTGGCACTCAGACTGAAGCCATTGATTCCTACTGACACAGATCTTAAAATTGATTATAAATATAGACTTATTTTAATTTACTTAAAAAGCTAAATCATTTCTGTAACACTTTTTATGAAGGTCATATCTATAATGCATTATAAGAGAAGATATTCCCTTTAATAATCCTACAATGGGGAAATTTGCATTGTTATAGCAGCAAAAGGGGATACCATAAAAAAAGGACGGATACTGACGGAAAACATTCAAGTGTGAATGTTTTGAGAGTATCAATAAGAGTATAATAGGTAGTGTTGGCATCTGTAAATAAAATCCTTACAATACCAATTCCTAGTTGACAATAATAAAAATATACAAAATCACCAGAATTATATATTTAATATTTATTTTATATATTTTTGTGCTTCAGATGTGAGTTCAGAATTGGGCGCGAGGCTGAGAGTGGAGCTGGAACAGACTGAAAGGCTGGATGCTCAGTTCGTTGAGTATCTCCGCTGCCGTGGCATTAACCCCACAGTTAACACAGACAGCGCTGCAGGCAGCATGAGCTACAGTGATGACCTGCTGTCACCTGAGCTTCAGGTAGCCCTCATTTGTACTTGGCAGTAATTCTGTTTTATTTGAAAGTAAGCCAAAATTTGACTCAGTGTCTTCCTCCGTCTTTCCACAGGGTCTGCTGAAGAAAGTTTATCAAGAAAGCTGCCGAATTCTCACTTTGTCCCAACGTCGTGCCACTTCCTCATCTCAACCTCATGTCTCAGACTTGAAATCCTTCTCATTGAGTCACACGCAGCATCATTATGAAGAGAGTCCCGCCCTACAGGACCACCGGGACAAATCCTCCAACCCGCCCATGAGCTGGCAGCAGGAGAAGAGGGCACTGCAGGAGACTGTGATCGCTCTCCGAGAGCTGCTCTGTCGAATGGCCCAGAGACACACACAAGTGAGTTTTTGAGACTTCACAATCGTCTAGTGAAAGGAAAATGTGTTTTAACTCTTAACTTGGTAGCATGATAATATTGCCAGTCTTTGTACATTTAATAGCGAGTTTATTACTCTAGTTTTCATTTAGGTGCAAGATATCATATTAATATTTGATTTGTCTGTTGGTTCTATTGATTATCTGTGCTGATCACAGTCTTCTTTCTTCCTTAGACTGAACACAGAGGTGATGATGACTGGCACAGAGAACAACTCAGTCAACAGGTTGAATGTCAGCTGAGAGCAGAGCTGGATGAGAGACAGAAACAACTGAAATATGCTCATGACACTCAATTAGAGCAAAAGAACAAAATACAGTCACTCAGGTATTCAAGCACACCATCTCCACGGTTAAAATATAGGAAAACAGATAAAACTGAATACTGTCCATCATATTGGGTAAAATCAGCAATTTGTTACTAGTAGGATGCAACCCACTACTGTTGTATTTTATATATTTTATATTTTATTTATATATAACATGTGGCTCATGTGATCTCTTTGTCTGCATTTCAAATTACCTTTTGAATTTATTTGACCGGTTTGTATTTTTTTTTTTACCTCATGTCAGCCAAGGTACACATTACTCCAATTATTTATTGTTACAACATTTTAATCTCGGTTCTTCAGTTCTTTGTGTGGCTTTATGTCTCTCTACAATATGTTTCTGTCACACTCACACAAACATGATTTCATGTAATACAAACCCATGCGTGTTGAAAAGTAATGTTATAACTGTTCTTTTCTTCAGGCTAACTATAGAAGACGGTGAGGAAGCTTTGAGGAGGGAGCAGACCAGAGTCCAGGAGCTTCAACAACAACTGGAGCAGGAGAGAGCTCTGAGTCTCCGTAAGGACAGGGAGGAGGAGGAAAGGAGAGGAGTAAGTTGAGGACAAGAAACATACATACTGAACATACCATAAATTCTCATGTAAAAGAAGATACGCAGATGATCAAATAACAGCCAGGAGGCAGCAGATTGGTTGAAATGTGCACCAGCTCACATGGTAAATTTAGTTATGTCATGCTCACCACTTTGGAATATGAAAACTTTACTTCTGCTAAAAAAAACAAACATAAATACATATTTTTCCTCTGGCATGAAGTGCAATTCTAGTTTTGGGTTTGATGTGACTTGCAGAGATATTAAAACTATTAATATTGCTGACTGTACAATATCAGTGTTTCACTCAAGTTAAATGTCATTTCAACTGTGTAATTTCAGTACTTCCTATGTGCAATGTTGTAAATCAAGACTGTTGAGTCAGTTTCTTGTTTATATTGCTATGTTCCTATTTTTATATTTCCTCTTGTTTATATTGTTTGGCATTTATGCTACTTTCTATTTTTCTATCCACTTTGTTGCTGTAACACTGCACATTTCCCCATTTCTGGATCCCGTTGAATTATTTTATCTTATTTTATATCAGCCATCTAGATGTCTGCCATCTCAAAACCAAATGTCTCTTTCCAAAAATCATGACACAGTTATGCAAGATAACCCACAGACCTCCACATTAGCACCACTAGGCTAGCTAGTGCAGTGAAATGGTTGGCATGTGTAGTTCGGTAGGAAAAAAAAAAGATCCTACATGAAACTGCTCACAACAAGGTCTCTGGATTAACGTTAGTAACAAGGTCATGATTTCAGGAAAGAGACATTGGTGTTTTTTGGCACCACAAGCAGAGTTCCATCTAGTTCCATTACGTTCAAGAGAAGGCAGACATCTCTACTGCTAATACCTCTAAAACTTGGCAACTCACAAAAAACAATGTAGGTGTATAAATGGCTCTACAGGCCAGAGGAAAAATAGGTATTTGGAATTTGAACGCTTATTTAAATATCAAGCAATGTGAAGAATCCAGAGTGTGCAACCAGAGTGTACTCGAGCTTTCCCTTTTAAACTGTGAAAGCTGACCCTCCCCTACCTCTCCAGGCTGTGCAGGTATCGTCTGAGCAGCAGAGGTCAGAGGTCATGGCTCTGAAGGGTCAGGTGGAGCAGGAGAGGGTGGCCTGCAGCAACCTTAGACGGGAGCTTCAGATCGAACAGTCCCGCAGTGTGCTGCTGGAAAAACGCCTGGACGACACCCAGAAGGAGCTGGAGGATGAACGCCAACGCTCTGCTAACCAACAAGAGCTCAACATGCAAGAAAAGACTCGTCTTGAGCATCTCCTCACTGAAGCAGAGTCTCGCTCAACAGAAGTTCACTCTAAGCTCGCGGACGCTCACAGGAAGCTGGATGAAGAGAGGGACCGAAGCTTGAGGCAGGTGGAGGAACTCAGCCGCAGACACGAGGCGGATGTAGCCAGAGACAGGAAGTTCATCTCCGACATGCGAGCCCAGCTTGAGCAGGAGCGACGGCAGGGGGAGGAGCTGGCAGCTGCGATGGACAAACTGAGGGCTGAGCTGCTACAGAGCAAGAGGAGATGGGAAGAGGAGGACAGAACAAGGAGGGAGGAGCTGCAGAGGGAGCAGGAGGCTGCCACCCGACATCGCGTAGCCATGGAAACCTTGAAAGAGCAGAAACAGGAAGCCAGCCATGCTTTAGAGGCGGAGCAAGAGCGGTCCAGACGCCAGGGGGTGGAGCTGTCGGAGCTGAAGGAGAGACTGCGACTGCTGAAGGACAAAGAGAGGGAGAGAGAGGAACAGTGGGAGCGGGAGAGGAGGAAGGGGAGGCAGGAGCAGATGGAGAGGGAAAGACGTCAGGAGAGGACCAATAACAAACTGGTAAAATATCAACAACCTGCTTCATATGCTTTTTTTATTATACCCTCTAGTTTTACAAATGCAATGCTTTTATTTTACAGATATTTAAAGGGATAGTTCAAATTATTTAAAGTGAGGTTGTATGACGATGGTCAGTGTATTACCTACAGATGCTGGTTGGCACGCCCCCAATTTGAAGAAGCAGAGTGGAGTACCAGCACGGAAGATATGCAATGAACTGCTGTAGGCAGAGTCAGCAAAAAAACCTTATTTTATCCACTTAAAATAATAGTGAGTTTTTTAAATGGCCCCTTTTAAAAGTGTAGAATAATTTCACTGCTTTCCTTTGCATTCAGACAGCCTTTTCTGATGGGAAACTGCTTTTTATTTATTTATATAAGCCAAATACTCTGTCTGTCACTCAACCAGATTCCTTTTGCAAAATGAGTAAATTTTACCTTTCCGAACATGGGAGTTGCTGGTCAAACTGCTGATTTGTTGACTTGTTTGTGTTATTGTGTGATTTTGGTGTTTTTGAAAGTTTAGTTTGGATTCACCACAAGTCACCTAATAACAGAAATAAACTAACCGATCGTGCAGTAGATCAGCAACTCAATCGGAAAAGGCTGTCAGACAGCAAAGTAAAGCGGTGAAATTTTAGCTGACACTGCTTTTCTTTTCTTTTTCCACAGCAGTACATTTAAATACTGTATTGATGCCTGAAGGGGCGCTGCTATTGATAATGCATAAATTTTGCTTGTATTTGAGAAATGTTTCAGTAATATAATAGTACTTGTACTTTAGTACCGGGCATGCCAACTGCCATCTACTGTAAGTATTACACTGACTATGGATAAGTAACTTGTACAACCCCACTTCCAAAAACACAAACTATCCCTTTAAGATCATTTTGGATGCACTCAAACAAGCCTTCTCATTTCTGACTTTAGTGTGAGTTGGAGTTGTTGAGGCAACAGGACCAGCAGCGTATGCAGGAGCTGCAGCGCACTCTGGCTGAGCTGGAACGAGAGGAGAGAGAGATGGCAGCTGAGAGGCTGTCTGGACGAACCACAGGGCAGCAGCACAAGGCTGCACCTTCACAGCATCTCCAGGCAGGCAGCACACAACAAAACCAGCAGGTATAGAAGTGGTTCTTAAACTGATGATCTAGGCAAGAGTAATAGTGCAATGAAACCCTGTATTTTAACACTGTTGATACAGATAACGCTAATAATACAGTAATAAGCAACTTACTGGACTGTTGTGAAACAAATGTACTTTTTTCACTGTAGATGCCGTCCACGCCTTCATCACCCAATCTGCTGGAAAGGTTGTTGACGGAGAACTCTGAGCTGACGGAGCGCGTGACATCGCTGAGTCAGGAGAGAGCCACCCTCAAACATAGACTCACCTGCCTGGAGCGCCAGCTGCGGCGCACCGAGAACGAGCTCGCCAAGGTCACCACTGAAACCGAAAACAGACCCATCAATGACGTGACCAGCAACAGCAAGGTCAGTGGGGAACATGTGCACTTCTATGCACTTGGCAGGACAGGGACAGTGGCACTAGATCAGCTGTCCAGGAACAGATTTTACAAGATTAATTACTGCAGTGTTTTCTGTACTGTCGTATTTTGGCACCCCCACCCTAACCCTCATCTGCCATCATTTTTCATAGGTTTCTCAAAAGTCTGCGCGTTTATGTAGTTGAATTTCAGATCATAGCCCACCTCAAATGATCAACTTGTGGGGAAAAATGATGCTAAATGTCCAAACTTAGCCTGACAGTTTGTGTGTTATTTTAAGGGTGCTCCAAATGTTCAGCCACAGATTGTTATTGGCTGATACTTGTTCTGAATAGTTTGATTACTGGTCTCTGTAAAGGCTGTATTATACAATGTTATTAAGAATAGTTAAATAAATAAATAAATAATGCTCCACGATTAATAGGAGACCTCAATTAGACCCTGCAACCAGTATCGGCTGTTACTGCTTCCAGCAATCAGTGATCAGCCCCAAAAATCCTGATCAGAGCACCTTTCTATTAGCCTGTTTAATTCCAGTTGTATAACACTTGCACTGCGCTCGGTCTCGAGATCTTTGATGTTGTGTGTGTATACTTTGGTGTTTTGATGAGGAAAAATCTGGCATTAAATTTATTGTTTTGGGCAGTAATGTAAAGAGGGGTGTCTGCTTTGGTGAATCCCACCTGTTTAACTGCTATATGTTAGCTTATCTGTAAAAATAGCTAAGAATTGCAATGATGGCCAGTGTCAAATTGGACATGT
The DNA here is from genome assembly GCA_034769285.1 of Lutjanus argentimaculatus. Classification (NCBI taxonomy): domain Eukaryota; kingdom Metazoa; phylum Chordata; class Actinopteri; order Lutjaniformes; family Lutjanidae; genus Lutjanus; species Lutjanus argentimaculatus. The sequence continues at coordinate 21,557,484 of JAWZSL010000003.1, read as the reverse complement.
TTCTTGGTTTGCAGGTGCAGCGTTTGTATGAGCGCTACCTGCGTGCTGAGAGCTTCAGGAAAGCTCTGGTGTACCAGAAACGTTACCTGCTGCTGCTGTTGGGAGGTTTCCAGGAGTGTGAGCAGGCCACACTGTGTCTCATTGCCCATATGGGGGCACGGCCATCTCCCCCACTGTCCTCCCAGCGCAGACCTCTCGGACGATTTAGAGCTGCTGTACGAGTTGTCATTGCTGTCTCAAGGTAGGAAGCACACCAGGATGTAAAGATTGAAGAGTTACCTCAACCGTTTGTGTATGTATAAACTGATTCCTTGCTTTTTGTTCGTTCTTTTTTGTTTTTTTTTAAAGAATGAGGTTCCTGACCAGGAAATGGCAAAGAGCGATCAGAAGATTATCTGTGTCTGGGACGGTCAATGGGCACGCTTCAGGTCACCTCAGTGAACACATTTTATGATAATATGCATCACTTGACCATAGGCCTGTGAGTGGGTGGATTTTTACTCTCAATGTCTCTTACAGGACCTAAAGTTGAAGTTTTAAGGCAGCAACAGCCAAAGTTAAATTTTGAGTCGCCACCAAACAGAGATGGTAGCGCTGTCCACAGAGACACCGTGTCAGCCCTCGTCCCACCTGTCAAATCACCCTTCAGATTGCACAACAGGTCTGTGCTCCTCTTCATCAAAGTCTAATCAACTTTAGATTGTGGAAGACTGTTCATGTTACATAATATTTTTAATGGTTTTAAAGTAAGTTTTCCTCTTTCCACAGGTCGCACTCAAGCACCAGTCTGGCTTCAGGAGGAACGTCTCAGGATCCAGAGCGATCGCTGACAGAATACATCCACCATCTGGAGAAAGTTCAGCAGCGGCTGGTGGGAGCCAGGCAAGGTGAGCAGCATTATGTATATGCGGGGTGAAACAGTGAATTCCACAACAAACGATGAACTTGATTTCAGGTGGAGGAAACTTGGAAAATCTGGTGCATGCTGGAAACACAGGCTTTAAGGTCAACAATTGGTTGTTCATCGGTTAAAGGATTGGGGCACTTCCACATTCCACGTTACATGTTATTGTTTATAAAATGTTTATCAGTGATTAGTTGCTCAAGGCAGTACTCTGAGGAGTGTGCAGCGAGATTAGAAATCACACTGGTGATGGTACCCACAAATTTCAAGGCATCCCACACACACCACACTGGGAGATGTTACAGGGCACTGGGTTTATGTTTTAGAGCTCTTATGCTGAGATCAGACCACACAATATCAGCCCATTTATGAGTATGAGCGGAGTACCAGCGCAGAGGCTAAGCAATGTACTGCTGTGAAAGGGTCGGCAGCAAAATGTATTTTTGACACTTAAAAAAAGTCCTACCTAAAAAAAAATCCATACAAGTTTACGCTATATTTAGAATATTTTCACTTTAACTTGCCGTCAAACAGCCTTTTCTGTTGGAAAACTCCATTGTCAAAAAGAGTAATTTTACCTTGTGGAACACAGAAGTTGCTACCGCTGCCTTGATCATTGTTTATTGTGTGACGTCATTGAATCTGAACTAGCCTTTTAAAACACCAAAAAAGGCTGTCTGATGGCATGGAAAAGCTGTAAAAATATTCTAAATATAGGGTACATTTAAACCCGTGTTTTAACTGAGATTCTCACTTGATCTGATAGCTTCATTATGCTCAGTGACATTTGCCCACAGTAGCACAGGCCACTTTTTCACACTTTTTCAGCTGTAAACATGACAAAGTGAGGAATTGTGTCTTTTACTGTCACACAAGTAGCACACTCACTGTCTTGCTGGGAAGGAAAAGGATAATCTACCTTCACAGCCAGGCCTGTCATGTCTCTTTGCAAAAATGAATGACTCTGATTAACTAATCTGTCATAATGACGATAATCAAAAGACAAAAATATTGTGTCGTCTGATCCCAGCATTAGATGCCTATCTCCTAATTTGGTCAGTTGTTTTTCAGGAAGTGTTCGTCCCATTCATCTGAGAAAGTTCAGTACAAGACAAGTAATATAAGAAAAAGCCTAATTTTGTGGGTGAGCTAACACTTCCTGCAGAACAGCATGTTATTAAATTTCACAAAACCTGTGCTCTATGATCCCCCAACCTAGTAAGCACGACTCATTTAGCCCCACCCCCTAAAGAGGAAAGGAGGATACAGTCAGCCTGTTCCCCTGATATGATTGGTTATCGGCAGCGCTGGCTGCAGGAGAACAGGACGTGGCTGTACCTGAGCTGCTTGTCGCCCCTTTACCTGCACGGTCCAGGTGAGTGTGAGTGTGACAGACTCACTCCGCCAAACAAATACAGCAGCACAATCAATGCACCTCTCAGGGTTGGATCTCAGCTGTCACTGAGTGCACAAGATAGAAGGTGGTAACACCGTGGTGTGGGACATAGATGGCTTGCAGGTTTCTCATGTCTTACATTAATGTTGTTTCACGCTAAAGCCCATTTTCTGCTCTTGCACGTGTATAACTGTACTACTAAGTTCAAAGCCTTTCCATAGTTCTGTTTTTTGTTGTTTTTTTTCTTGATGTTTTAAAAACCCATTTAGTTGGCTTTGGTTTTGTAATTGATTTTAGATTTAATATTGAAATTGTGTCACCCCTATTTAACATGTTGTGCACCCTTTTACCCTCTCCCCTTCTGAGTGTCCAGATTCTGAGGATGAAAGGTATCCACTATGTAGTGCTCTCAGATTCTCAGAATAGAATGAAATATGGCACAGTGGTTGTCTTCATGGTAGAAAATGGCATTAGAAAAAAAAGGAAATATGGTATGCTCTGAAAAACTTGGCCAAAGGACTGTTATTGTCACAGATAACAAGCCACATTAAAGGATTATAGGAATATGCTGGTGTTTTTTTTGTCAAACACCTGCAAGACATTTAGCCTCAAAAACCAGAGTGTGACCGTTCTCCTCAAATGGATTATTAGTCGTGTAATTTTGTTTGTTGTTTTTTCATTGCAGGGTTATTTCCTCGTGTATGGTTTTACAGAGTTGAATATTTCAACTGATGATGATGTGATAATTTACTGATGTGTTAAATTACTTGAGATATGTTCAGGCTTTTGGCAGCAGAGCAGTAAAGGCAGATATTCTTGCACAAATGATGAGAAAAGTAGAGCTGTCCTAGTAACGATTCTTAAATGTGTTGTCAACTAAGTTATTGATGACAGCCAATTGTATTTAAACCCATATCTTCACCTAAGTCAGAATCCAAGTCAAGAGAGACATCAGCAGTGTTTTTTTTTTTCAATTTGACAACTTAAGTATGGATTTTGTTACTAAATGCTGCAAAAAAGGTCACTGTCCACTTTGTCTGACTTTTGTGTCTTTGTGTCTTATCAGGTCCGTCTGTTCTCCAGCCTGACCCGAAGTTGTTCGACCACTGAAAGAATGAATGTCTCCTGTCTACATATCATTACACAACTGTCCATGCCTTACACCCATGTAGAAATATGTAGAAAGGAATCTATGACACATGTTTAATTATTTAATTGTGATTTTTATAAGCACATAAATTATTTTTCACTATTTTCTTTTGTAATTTTTCTATTCTCTGTACTTCGGTATTTTGAAGGTCACTCTTGAATTGTTGCAAGAACAAATGTTTTGCATTATTTTAAATAGGTCTGTTTGTTTTTCTACTAATGTTTTTATACTCTTTTGTGCTACTGTATGTAAATAGAACTGATGTTCATTGTACATGTGTCCAAATTTGCACTGGTTTTATACTGGAGGTCCATGATCAACAAAGTCAGTGAGTGCGTTATTGCATAAAAGTGAACTGTACTGTACGTATTTTTTATGTATTATCTATGTTTCTACCATAAAGTTGATATAAATATTTTAAATGTGTGCTTACAAACTAAACAGACTGGTTTTATTTTGTGGCAGCTGTCATAATTTTGCACAATGAAATTCTTCAAGAAACCGTGCATAATAGATGTTTTGTGTACTACTAATTTATTTAATTTATTCGACCTCAATACAGGGTAAACTTGTTGAACACTTAACACACTACCCTGTTAAGCTGCAGTAAAATAATGGCAGTAGAACAGAAAAACAAACCCTGCACAGGCTGATTTCTAGCAGTCACAGGCAGGTAGAGTGAGATTATTGTGAACAGACAGACTAACAAAACACATCCCTGAGATAAGGAACACCGTGTCCTGTGTGTACATGGCCTATGAAATATAAAGACATAAATATCACATGCTAAACACTTAAAATTTGATAATAGATCAAATTCTTAACATCACTGATTGATCATAATTTTTATTGGTTAAATGACTTTGCTATTCTGCTAACATTAGGATTTGTCTTATTTCCCCTTTATTGAGATATTTGATACCTATCTGAATCAAATTTAGCCAATTATGTACCAATTTCCACCAAGAAAAGACGACGAAAAGACAAGATGTTTGATTTGGAAAGTCACATTGCTGTCTTTGACTTCAAAACTTTTAACAATTTCATAATTTTGATTTGCCATGAGCATGTCTATTTCTATAATGTAAGGGTTCCAAAAGTTTTCCATGCCAACGCAACCCAAACAGCATCAGCTCATAGCCGGGGCCCCCGGTTGTAAGCTGCAATGAAAAAAAAAAGGATGGACACATTTCTTTGCTTGATGGAATAATTACTACATTTTAAATAACATAATTTATAGTTCAGAATACTATAAACTTATGAACTTTTTGAAATTGATTACACTGGTTACACGTTCGTGTTTTATGAAGCCAATAAATTTGTAGACAATAAAGACATTTCATCATTATTTGTTAGTCACAGATGATTTTTTTTTTTTTAGATTTATTTTGAAGTAGTACAGTTTTTTTTCAACTTTACTGACAACAGTAACATAAACAATTATAAAGAACTAAAAAACGAAACAAAGTGCCGGGGCATTCCGTTATGACATAAAAAGTACATAAAATTTCAGTAAAGGGAGTGACATCCAGTAATGGTAAAATAATATAGGCCTATTTGAGGAGGACAAAAGAAAGAAAAATAAATAAATAATGGGGGAGCGATTAATAGATAAATTACAGTCAGAAATTTTCAGTTTGACCGGTGAATCGTAATGTGGATTATTCTAACTTAGAATTAATGTAAAGTTTAGTTTTCTATTGGTCCATTTTCTTTTATGTATGTGGAACTTGACAATTGAAATACCTCCAGCTATCGAACGATTCGATCAAAACAAGTTAAAATGTCACTACCAGAAAGCATGACCACTTAGGTAGACAGTTCTGCATATCGATCTACAATATCGGCGAGTCAGCGGGATGTAGTTAAACATTATTATGTAACCAAGAGTTGACACCTGAGCCCCTCAACAGCAGCCAATGATCGTCTGATCTGCCTCTGACGCTGTTTACCTTCTCGGTCAGGGGTTCGTTCGTTTTTAAATCGACTGAAGCCGCATGTGGTCCTTTCTCCGTTCCTGGTCGACATTCCATCTGTCCTTTAGAACTCCGCCCGCCTGTTTTGCGTAGACGGCTATAACGTTCTCACTCGGCGGAACGTCAACACGTAATGACGCACATCCTTCTCGCTCGAGCACAGTGCTGCTAACGGTAAGCTAACAGTCAACGGCAGGCTGTGTGTCGTAGATCATTGTATGACATCTTCTCGGTTAAAATAGTCCTGGCCCGCGTAGAAAACCCCGTTACCATTTTCTCGTATTTGTCTGGGATGTATGGATGGATAGTTGACGGAATCTCGTCGCTGTTTGAGCCCGTTACGGGGCAGAAGCCCACCGAGTGGCCCACCGGGAAAGGTAACGTTAGCGAAGAGGGACCCACGCGACCTGGCGCGAGAGCGGGAGCACGGCGGCAGGAGAGCCACGGCAGACCGGCTAAACGGAACTACCAGAGGTCGGTTAAAGACCGCTTTTTGTACTCTATGCACATGTTCACCAATAGTAGTTGAATTGTCCCCACACAGTTAAACCCCCCCTGCTTATTTATTGCGTTGGCTACCGTTATTTAGCTAAAGTAATTAGCTGATAGTTCGTAGTGAGAAAGCTAGCAAAAAGTCGTTGGCTTTAACGTCTGCTAACTAATAAGACAATGCTAGTTAGCTAGCTGACCTGTGTAAACAATCAGCAGCATAAAATAGTGATGTGATATTTAGATGCTGTGTGGTCTTGTAGTTACGTTGTTGTGAAAATTGGCAGATGCATGGCTAAAACATTTCCTTTTCTTCCTCACAACTTCCATTTCAGTTCATCGATTAACTCTTTTTGGCACACCCTGATACATAAAGAAATATTTGACGGTTCGCGAATATGATTTTTTTGAAGGCACTAACCGCCACCCAAACGTAATGTTTGACTGCATGTTTTGTTTCGAAAGCATAGCTTCTAGAATCTTTTTAACGAATCCTGATGTTCATTCATATCCAACACAAGGAAAGGATGTTATTTTCCTGATTATCACACAACTCTTGGACAGTATGCCATAAAATACAGATTACATTATACTTAACTTTTGAACAACAGCCATCACTCTATCAAAACCTGTCAATTATTATCAGTGTTTAAGTCTAATATGTAAACACATCTGTGCCATACTTAATGTGATTACTATGTGTTCATTTGTTATGTGCTTGTTTGTTACGTTTATGATTATTATTATTATAAGTATTTGTTTTGTTTTTCTACATTTTTTTGTCATGCTGTAAATCTGAGAGAAGAGATTTTACCATAATCCCCTTCGTGTGTCTTATCTCCCTCTGCCATATTTGTTTTTTCAAGTCAATTTATTACAGTGTCATTAATCCCACTGGGGGGGGATAAAAATATGTTGTTTCATATACTGTTGTCTTTATCAGTGTAGTTCAGTAGAACGAAAATAGTTCACAACAAGGTCTGTGGAATATTTTGAGTAAGCAAGTCATGTTTTTTTGGAAATAGACGTTGCTGTTGAGTTTTAAATGTATTTTATGGCCACAAGCCTAGTGTTATCTATTTCCACATTATACAAGAGAAGGCCAACATCACAACAGCTGATATCTCCAAAACTCGGCAGCTCGCATCTTAGAAACTGGAAACTATGACTGGCATCTGTCAGCTTTCTTCCATTTTACATAATGTTGTGCTAAACAGACTTGCCAGTTTACTTAACAAACAAAACTGTTATTGCAGCATGAATATTTTGTCTACCCCATTTATATTATCGCCATGAGTAGACTAAATAGTAGAAATACCTCTCTGCATAATACAATACAGTTCAACAGAACCACAAACTACAGCCCCCAAAATAACCATAAAGTTGAATCAACACCACTCAAAAATAGTTTGAACAAAAAGTTAACTTTATAAAGGCGGGATGTATTGCAGAACAGTTGTATCAGTGTGAATACATTTTAGCAGAACTGGCACTTTGATAAATATAATATATAAAAGGCACAAACTGAAGCTAGTAATCCAAATGTGTCATCACATTGCTGATACTGTCTTAATGAAGAATATTGTGATATTTGATATTGTCAGAACCATCTGTCTCAAATCTTGTTTTTCTTGTTACAGTGTTGATGTTGCAGACGGTGTTTGTCAGAGTGAGCAGGTAGAAGTGAAGAGACGCAGACGAGGTATGAATAATACATTTTAAAAAATCTTGATATAATTCCAAAAGTCTCCCACAAATGAAGATAGATGCTGACTTGTGGTGTCCTGTGTGTCAGATGTAGTCATTAGCTTTGTGAAGAAGACTGTAGCTGGGGTAGCAGGTCTGCTCAGGCTGCGGAGTCCACTGACGACCAGGTGTGAGAAACCAAGACAGTATGAAGAGACACAGGTTTGTGCTCCAACTCCCTCGACCAGACATGCATGTAAAATTTGCTTGAACATTTTTGTGGCTGTGAATCTATATGCAACAATGGTCCTGTTCTGACAAAGGTACTTAAATGCTTCTGGTCACAAGCGAACAACTAAATAAAAAGAGGTGTGTGAATCCAAAATGCACTGAGAACCCATTTGAGTATGTTACTTTATTTTGCATGCAGTGTAGCATGAATGTAACTGTCTTACTCTTTTAAAGATTCATCTACTCACCTTTGTAGTTTGCATATACTAAAATGAACCTTCAAAAGCACATGTGGGTAAAGTTGATTTGCCTGTATTTAACAACACAAACACGTTTTTAAGGCTACACATAAAACAAGACATGAAATAGTTTACTCTCTTGTGTTTTTTTGTTTTTCTCGGCAGTGACCAGGGTCGTCAATGTAATTTCAAATATTTTTTCTAAAATTAGATTTTAAAAAATTGCAGTATATCACCTTGCTTATAGTATCACAGTATATTGTGTTGTAACCCCTGTATCGTGATGCATATTGTATTGCCATAGTCTTGCCAATACAAAGCCTTAATGTGAACTGAAAGAATGTCAAGTGGAACAAGAAAAATATGTGTGTTTCAATGCCAGATGCTTGGTGTGAGCAAAGTTATACTGCACGGGACACTTAAAACTGCTTTTATCAAGTAGCTCAGCTAGTAAGCACAACTTAGGTTTGATACTTTCGTGTTGCATTTGTTATTTGTATTCTCCATTTATAATTACTTTGTATTTCCTCTGTTGATTCAGCCTGTTACTCTGATGGGGATAGATGAACTCCACACCTCATGGTTGAGCAGTACTGAGTGGAGAATGAGTAAGTGAGGACAGCTATTACTGCAGGACTGTATTTATGTCACTCTACACTATGTAGTTCTCTTATGCTCATCCGCATCGCCATTTGGCTTTTTGTTTTTTCTTCACAGGTAAACCGGTGGGTGGGATGAATGACAGGGGTGGGAAGAATCCCTTTAAGAGCTCCTCACCTCCTTTAATTAGGAAGTACAGGCAAGTGCTGTTGTGCTGTTCCCTTCATTCTCCCAGTTTTATGTTAATATACTTATAGGGCTGCAAAACCATCAGTATCACCTTTTCTTAATGCTCTATTGTTAATATATATATAATGTTTCTGAATCCAGTGGGGCAGGACTGCCTGCAGGGCTCCTTGACAGGGGAAAGGACAGAGAGAGGAGAGGCTCCCTCCAGCTGCTGCCCTCCAGACCTGCTCCGAGGGTGGGAACAGCCAGCTCTGATCCAACATGCAATGGCTTTGGACACAACCGCTGCCACAAGCCCAGTCTTACAGTGGAAGAGGTAAAATAATCAATTATTTGGCTTCACTGATTGTATTTATATAAGGATACTTTGAAATCCTGCTTTGTCTGTACAATTTTTGTATTTGAAAGTCTTGAATTTTATAAGTGGTATAATATGCACCTTTTTTGGAGTGCTTTATTTTGTTTTTTTTTTTCAAATAGAATACAAACCACACATCCACAGATTGACAAAACACACACAAAAACACTCACTGTGCATTACAGACATATTAGAAATAAATTAACAGACAAACCAAATTGCATTGATCTTGAATAAAATTAACAAAGAGTAGAGAAATTAGATGAATAACGCTAAGAATTCTCTTTTACATCACTAATGTGAAGAAAGTAGGTAGACCCAGCAATAATAGACAACATATATGTAAAATATGTCTGATTTTTAGTGTGTTAAATTTATAGACCAACCAATATTGGATAATTACTGCTTTAAAAATGATTTTTTGGGTAAAAGGGGATCAAAGTACATACTGTGTGGAAAATTGTAGTGTTTACAAAAATTAACTTGTCAGTGCTCTCTGGTGGACAAACTAAGTACTGGTGATACTGTTTCTAAATGACATCAAATCTAGCTTGGAATGTCTTTACTGCCTTCAGCATTTAGAGCAGCAAATACATTTTTAAGTTCTACTTACCAAGAGTATTACTTTATAGTACCTGTAATGATGATAGACTACTACTCAGCTGTGCCACTTATCATGTATTTGGGTTCTCCGTTTAGGCCATAAAGCAGAATAATAAGGAGCATTACAGACGCCTGCTGGAGATGGTGACAGAGAAATACAGCAAAAGCCAACCACTACCTTTCAACCAAACAAAACCGCAAGAGTGAGTATAACCCTATTATTCGTGTGGAGTTCTTAGACATTTCTTCAAGATCCATTTAATAGCATAACCTGATTAGTCCGCTCAGATCCTTTTCTCCTTTTTGCTTCCAGTGATGCATTGTCACAGGGTGATCACAAAACTGCTGCTTCAGGAAAAGCCTTAGAATCAGTGCCCAGGAAGACGGCATACACAGGTAAGAAGCTTATGTATATACTTTATTAACCTGAATGGGTAGTTTTAAGTGATGCTTTTATTTCAGAGTTGCACGTCCCATCAAGTTGTAATTACATCCTACTACGGGTGTTGTTTTTATTAGATATAAACAATACATTGAATAAGCTTTTCACAACAGAGTCTGTGTTGAAATATGTTCAGTAAACGTGAATCTACCCTTCTGAACGGACTCTTTTTTTATGCACAGCTGCCCCAAGTGTATTTACATGGAGAAATGCACCTGCACCCAAGGACAGGTTGGTGTAATACATCTCTGTATATCTGTGTATCAAATATATTGATGAATTCTGATTATTTTACTTACCTGTATTTGATTTATCACCAGGCGAGGTAGCTTGACCTTTAGTAAGACATTCAGTGGAGCCTTTGAGGACACACAACCTGCTAGATGTACAAAGGTAGCCTTTTTATCTGTCATGACTTGTCAAAACACTCATTAGTTATAATTATAGGTGAAATGCAAATGTATCATTTCTGTACTGCTGATTTATGTTGCAGCAGAAACCGGCAGCAGAGTTGGACCTTTCTACAGAAGTAGCCACTCGCCTCAATCTAGTGGACAGAGAGACCCCTGCTGTCAGTCTCCCTGACACACACACAGCACATGCAAGACACAGCGACGAGGACATACCTCGGCTGACCAAGGTGAGATGGTCAGGAGAAGAGCTGCATCTAACAAGTATTTTCATTATTTTCTCAATTAATCAATTAGCATGGATACAGTTTTTTAATTTAATCTTTTTATTGTTTTTCGTGCAGGAAATGTCAGCAGAGATAAGTTGTGCTCTGGCTCAGAGTGATCCCAACCTTGTTCTGAGTTCAGCTTTCAAGCTACGCATCACACAGAGAGACTTGGCCACACTGCAGGAAGGCGGCTGGCTAAACGATGAGGTAAGACTGTGAAGAAGACTAAAATTAGCTCTGGTTCTTGAACCAGTACCATTCAAGATTCTTGGAACCTTGGTGTTATCTAGCAAACCAGTACCTGCAGAACCTGTAGAATACTGCATGCCCACTTCAGTTCTCATTTCATTTCACGTTAAACGTGCCATTTTCTGGTTTCAGCTGGGAACCAACTTTTCTCCTGTTCTGAATCAGTTTAATTTTGCTCAAAATACTCTGAATAATTGGGGCGGACGTTTAGCTCAGTGGGTAGAGCGTCCGACCCATGTATGGAGGCTGTTAGTCCTCTGCAGCGGCCGCTGGTTCGACTCCCGCCTTCGGCCCTTTGCTGTGTGTCATTCCCTCTCTCTCTGCCCCGTTTCCTGTCAACTCTCTGGCTGTCCTATCAATAAAGGCAAAAAATGGCCAAAAACAATAACTTAAAAAAAAAAAAAAAAAAAATACTCTGAATAATTCAAAATTAGGTTTGCAAACTGAAACATAAATTGTTATGTGTTGGTAGAAAATGCATTTATGGGGTCTCTGCAAGAACCAGGAATTTTTTTTGTTTTATGTTATGTTTATTATTGACATTATTTTTAAAAAGTTTTGGCACCTGGTGGAAGATCACACACATGCAAGTGTTTCATCATGTTTGTGGTGTTGAACCCTCCATTGCTTCTAATGAAAATCAAGACTGTCACAAAGAAACATTACTGCCTAAATAAACTTTGGCCACTGGTCTCTAATATTTCTATCCTTGGTAAGGCTGTGCAATGATATATTGGCTTCCTAACATCCAACAATTGTGCTTTTTTTTCTGTGCATTTTTCTGTCGTATAACTTGCAAGCTTGATTGGATGGCTTATTTAAAGGCACAGTTTCTCGATGGAGGGTGTGTGCATTTATCCATGGATTGAGTGTTTTGATAATTTCACAGTATTTAAATAGCACCTGGACCTGCTTTATAATGAAAAAAGATGAGGAAAGCTCACTTTCTACTACACCGGACCTTTATCAGTAAATGGTAGTGGCAGCTACTGCAGCCATTCACCATGGAAACAGTTTGTTGAGTGACCTGCTTTCTCAAATTAGCATCACAAATTTTGGTTTAATACAACTGTTGGCCACTGTACCATGTGAGCATTCCTCTACTATTCTATTCTATTTATAGACTACTTTGTTGGTGACAACAGTGACAAATCAGTTACTGTATTTTATGCATTTGAAGTCAGTACCTCATCATAATTTTATTCTTGTGAGAATTAATGTATTATTTTGTCAAAACCTTTAGAACATTGCCAGTGTGTTTATGTGTGATAAATGTCTATATTTTTTAAACATGTTTTATATTGTGTCTCCTCTGTTTCCTCTAAAGGTGATTAATTTCTACCTCTCCCTGGTCATGGAGTGGTGCTCTGGCGAAGCAGCAGCATTAAAAGTTTACTCGTTCAGCACCTTCTTCTTTCCCAAGCTGCGTGGTGGAGGCGGACAGGCTGGAGGACACGCTGCAGTGAAGCGCTGGACCAAGGCTGTTGACCTTTTCCTCTACGACCTCATCCTAGTCCCTCTGCACCTGGGAGTCCACTGGGCAATGGCTGTGAGTCTCTATATATAAATTAATTATATACTGCCTTGTCATATTCCTCCTTTTTTGTTAGTGATCTTGACATACAGTGCAAGACAGATTTTGATAATCCATTGAATACTTTGCTGCTTTAATATTCTAAGTATTTCAATTGTGTTGATCAGTGTCAAATATCCAAATTATATCCACTGTGCTTCATAGTTGAACTGTTTCTCCTTACTCTCATTCTCATTTCAGGTGATTGATTTTAGGTCAAAAACAGTCAAGTCATATGACTCTATGGGCCAGAGGCATGATGACATCTGCAGTCTTTTACTGTGAGTCCTCACTCTATTCTTAAAAGTTCAGATTTTTTTTTTTTTTTTTGAAGTGATGTTTAGGAGTCGCAGGGGTTAAATAGGATTTACATATCAGCTTAAGTGAATGTTAAATTTAGAATATTTTCACCACTTTACCTTGTTGTCAGTCTTATTCAGTGGAAAACCGCTGCTATGTAATGTTGTGACAAAAACCTTGAGAATGGGCCAAAAATGCCTGGAACTTGATGCTACAGCACTTATCAATACTAAGAAAAACTCTGTCTTTAAAGGTCTAGTTGAATCAATGATGATGGCAGAAGAAAGCTCACTGGAAAAGAAACAAAGTTGCTGGCAGAGAGTTTATTTAGTTTCCCAAGTCGGTAAACCAACAAACTCGAGCTGATCCCGGGATCAGACTGAAGAAAGAGACTCAATTCACCTTCCTTCATACTGTTTGGGGACTCTGAAGAGCCCCCTCCTTTTAACATTTGTATCCGCATCCAAACATACCCATATATGATTTTCTGGCACTTTGAGTACTCTCCACACAGTCATAGTTGGCAAAATTTGCTACATTTGGGTTTGTGCCATGTCAGCAGATATCTAAAAAAACAAAAACAGAAAAAACAGACAAACAACTTCACATGTACATGCACCTGCACACTCTTAGATGACTTCATCCTGGCACCTAACCATATTTGGCCACATCTGGTACTTGTTTGGCTGTCAGCACCTTATCGGCATAACCCTGGTCAAGTTTTCTGTTGTTTCCTCTTGCAGCTGGGCTGCTTGGCAGCACTTTAAAGTAAGGTGATAGTTTAAACTGTCAAAACACAAGAGAACTAATGCTCTGTATTACACTGAGCAGTTTGGGGGATGTTTCAAACACCACAGAATGCAGAGAGAATGCTGACAATTCCAGAACGCACAAAAGGTGTTCAGTGTACATGGAAGGTATAGAAATTCTCCCTCTACAATAAGCCAATTATAGCTCTCTCCAAACCAATCAGACTCCGCTGACAAAATAAACCATTTTATCTCGCAGAACACAGGAGCTGCTGTTGTGTTATTGTGTGACATCAGTGTTTTAAAGGATCGGTCTGGAATCACCGAAGTGAGACAGAAACACTAACAAATCCAGGTAGCAGTAGACGGGCAACTCCGTATGCTTCGAGGTAAAATGATTGTTTTTGCCAAAGGAGTCTTGTTGAGCGAGACACTGATTTAGTTTATGTAACAGCAGTTTCCCATGTGAAAGGGCTGTCTGATGGCAAGGTAAATGGTTAAAATATTTAAAATGTAGTTTATACTTGAACTGATACTTTTTTTTCTACTGTACTACTACTACTACTACTACTATCTATCTACTATAGGTAATACACAGACTATCGATAAGTATCTCATTCAACTCCACTTCAAATTATCCCTTTAAGCTTCAGTTGTCTGGCCATTTTAAATGAGTTTTTCCATGTATTTGCCTGTATGCATGCATAGTTAATGGGATCCTTGTACTCATTTTCCAGACTCTACCTTAAAGAGGAACATAAAATAAAGAAAGGCAGAGAGCTCGACAGCACCAAATGGACTGTCGGAAGTTTGAGGGCCACTGTGAGTCAAATTGAGATTAATGACACGTCAGTAAATTGAATACTTTCATTTTCACTGTGAGATTAATGTTCTGTACACTGTTATGCCTCTATAGGATATCCCCCAGCAGAAAAATGGCAGTGATTGTGGTGTTTTTGCCTGTAAATATGCTGACTATATCACAAAAGGAAGGCCTCTCACCTTTAAACAGGTATGCACTTCATTTTCACCTAATGTAGTTTTTTGCTTTAATTTTGTTTTTCTAACATTTGCCTTCTTTCTCAACAGTGCCACATGCCTCTCTTCAGGAAGTTGATGATTTGGGAAATCCTCAATCAGAAGCTGCTATAGAGGACTGCAGCAATCTCAATTGACAGCCTAACAACAGATACTTTATCAATGGACACAACATCTGTGTACAGTAACTACATGGCGAAGAAAAACAGATGAATGGGCCAAAGAAGTGGACTTTACTGACTGAAATCTAACCCAGTCCAGCTGTTCTGGAGAAATCAAACACTAGTCTTAAGACGTGATTATGTCCCTTTCCCTGTGAGGGACGTATTAACATTTTGTAATCTCTGAGTTGTAATTGGAGACATTATTGGGATGTAAGAAGTGTATGTCTTTACACAAGCTTTGGCACTACTGACTGAATGGCTTTTTTGTATTAACTTTGGATTGTTTTGTTAGTTTTACTGTTTGAAATTCTGCCTGAAGTGCCTTCAGCCCTCTGACACTGAGCTCAACTTACAGCATGCATTTGTATATTTCGGGAAATTTCTTGGTCACATAAAACTTGTTCAGTTCTTTAATAAATTAGATTGTTGCAGGTCAATGATATTTTGGTTGGCTGTTACCCTCCCAAGTTATGATCAACAGAGTCATGACACTCTATAGACAATGATAATCAAAATACCTCTTTTCCAGTCCCTTTTTCAGAACAAAAATGCACGGTTGAGCGCTTCAAGTATGTTTGTTTTGCTGTTTATTTATGACTCGACTGAATGAGAAAGTGTTTTTGGAGTGTGTGTATAGTTTGATCTTCCTCCATGTGTGGAGCATTAATAGTTGTCCCCCTATGTAACATAAGGCGCTGTTATGTCTGTGAATCTTTTCCATGAGCATACCGCAAGAAGAGGCTATTTAGGGCTATTACTTTAACTTACAGTATAGTATACTGCATAGAAAACTACTGTACACACATGCATGTTTGAGTTCATGCTTTAAAATGTGATTTTTTTTCCCCCTGTAATAAAGTATTTCATTTTTTATACTGGAGTTTTCTCTGTTAAATGGCTCTCTTGGTGCTACTAGAGGGTTAATCTGGTGCTAGATAATGTTTGTATTTGTGTTTGTGTGTGTATATATATGATGAAATGTACTGTGAAATGGAGAGCAGACATGGAAGTAGAGGTCATATTTAAAGTCTGTAAGGCTGTCATATAATTAGTGAGTGTATTATTGTTCATGAGCTGCACCCACTCAAACACATATGCTGCACTTTTTTCTTTACCATTCATTGATACCATTACCACTACATTGATAGTGTTGTATCAAAGGGAACTAGTATTTAGACCCATGTGGTTTACCAAAAAGTGGATTATTGAAATCATTAAAACAATGGGGCAGGTCTTTCTTTGTATTGCATACAATGCCCTAATATAGGTATATTATACATACAGTATATGCACAAAGCATGAGCGGCACAAAACAACAATTTAAATCTAATTTACTACTAATATGCCAATGTTTATGAGGAATACCTGTTTGTCACAATGTGCAGGGTCAATGGTAAAGTGATTTATTGCATTAAAATGGCAAGCTATCAAGGTGAAATGCTAAAATGTAGTCCCAAATGTTATTTTTCTTGCTTAGAATGTAGATGAAACATCCAACAAACCAATTGAACAGTTATTATTGTTCTTAATAATAACAATAACACTTAAATGTTTTTACAAATTTATTTAGGCTTTAAATACAGAACCTTCCTTCCCGTCAAAGTTTTTAAGCAAATTTTGTACAAGTTTCATCGAAATTACACTTTTATTCTGGAAATCAGACCTTAAGAGGATAACGATCGCGTTTAGATGCCGAGAACGAGAACCTCAGACCCGCGAAAGATCTCGCGAGAGTGATCCTTTAAACCCTATCTATTATATTTCCGCAACTTTAACCATGTATTTTCTGTCCCTAAACTTAGCCATATTTTAACCACAGCGTTGTCATGTTGTAAAGCACGGTTAGTTTGTACAAGGCGCAAAATAAAGAAAAAGCGCCTATAAATCTCGCGAGAGTTTCTTAAATCAAGGGTTCCGCTCATGGACGACTAGCTAGTGTTAGCTCAGATCAAACCGGTTCGCTTTGCGGGTAAATTCAGCTTTGCGATTAAGTTAAATCCGTCGTTAGAGGTCGCGCACCACAAATTTTTATACAGTTACAGTAATAAAACAATAAAAATGAGCGACAACGAGAAAGATTTTAGGGACCAGGTGAGTTGTGATCATAAATTAAGAGGATAACAGTTGGAAAGATGTTAACCTAGCTAAGGTTAGCTAGCTAACTTAGCTAGCTGCTTACTGCGTTTGTAGGTCGGGTAATGGCAACACATTTTAAACTTTAGTCTGTACTATATAAGGCTAACCGTAGTTTTTTTTTTTTTTATGAGTAACAGAAGAGTACTTATTGTATTACAGTTCAATGTTTACATCGACAGATATAACATGCGGCCTTACAAAACATAACAGACGAGAGACGCCGTCATGCTACATTTTACTGCTAGTTTGTTACGTAGCGTTCACGTGACGTAAGCGATTGAAATTTTGATTACTGTAAATATTAAATATTGACACCTCCTGCATTGTGTCGGTATATAGCAAAGAAGTTAGATTAGGACCATTAGCTAGTATACAGACGTGTATTCAGCTAATCTGTGTTGTTATTGCTGTTTTTCTTTGTACCTTTTGGTTCTTACAGAAACCAACATGCCTCATCACCCTTGTTTGTTCTTTGTTAAGGTTGAGGTTGGAAGAAAGAAAAAGGCGGAAGACGTTTCAGATGTGAAGTTGTTAATATTTGCAGCTGATGGTGTTGATGCATGCTAATGTATTGGATGCTGAAAAGAAGCGATCAAGATCTGTCCCCACTACTAGTGTTGTAATGGCAGATGGTAAATGGGGGAAGAGGAGGAAAAAGAAGTCATAATGTCAAACAGAAGAAAGAAGAAATGAAGGGTTGTTTTGAAGTAATGAAGTTAAAGAAGTTATGAAGTTAAGATCAGAAGTTTACCAGGGTATGAGTAATTTCCAGCCTGCTATATTATTACTCTTTCATCCTGTTTCTTTCTATTAAGCATGCACGATTATTCTCCTCTCTGTACCAGAAACATAACAGGCCAATCCCTCTATACCTTTTTGTTCAATCTGTTATACAGCTAAATTAATTTCTACTTAAAATATTTCTTGAAATGTGTGACCTTGTGTAATCAATTTCTTAAATATTCTATGTCAAATCTCCAAAGTGTTGTGAAATCTTTCTGAAAGGGGCGGGCGCTGTCACCCCCTGGCCCTTTATTCTTGTTGTTTAGCTTTAGAGTGTTTCTCACTTGTCTCATTTGTCTGGTCTGTCCAGGACTCACGGCCTGGCTCGAGGAGTGCGTCCCCTCGGGGCTCAGCAAAATCCACCAGCCGCTCACCAGCACACTCTAAAGATGGGTCCCGACGGTCCAGGTCCAGATCTCATTCTCGATCGAGATCAAAATCCAGGTAAGGTTTTCCATTTTCCGTAGTTACATGTGGACTCAAGAACTCCAATTCTGAGGCTGTTGTGTGCATGTAACACAAGCAAATTAGATACTCAGTAAAGTTTATGTCTATCCCAAGGTCCCGTTCCCATCGAAGTTCACGCAGACACTACTCCCGCTCTCGTTCCCGATCCCATCGACGGCGATCCCGGAGCCGATCTCGTAGCTGGGAGTACCGCAGACGAAGGAGCCATAGCCGTTCCCCCATGTCTAATCGTCGCAGACACATTGGCAACAGGGTAAGTATTAAGTGCTTTGTCTACATACTTGGTTTGGGGTTCCCATGAGCCTTTTTGCAAATGTGAAATTGAATGAGTGGATTACCCTTTTAAAATATTTGATCTAAACAAATTGGGCAAAAACACAAAAATAAATTTCAATGTGATCACATTTAATTACAAACAAAATTTGGAAAAGTCCCCACATTCTTCAAGTTTCACTTTACATAACAGGATTGTAATAGTTTATTTTTTCACTTTCACTTTTTATACTCCTCCTTTCTTTACTGTCACAGGCCAACCCAGACCCCAACAACTGTCTCGGTGTGTTTGGACTGAGCCTGTACACCACTGAGAGGGATCTCAGAGAGGTTTTCTCAAAATACGGCCCTTTGAGTGACGTGAACATTGTGTATGACCAGCAGTCACGTCGCTCAAGAGGCTTTGCTTTTGTCTACTTTGAAAACTGTGAAGACTCCAAAGAGGCAAGGCAAAACATTTCTTGATCATGATCAGTTTTTCTGCAAAGAAAACAATTTTAATGCATCACTTTGGGTCCCAACTGCTTGTGATGGGTGTTTGTCATTGTTTTTTAACGATGTATTGTGTCTAGTCTCTAATGAGTTGGAATCAGGGCAGAGGTTAAACATGCATGCAATTTCATTCATATTGGATAATGAAGAGTCTACTTCTAACTGTGTTGTTGTGTGTTTCAGGCGAAGGAGCGTGCTAACGGAATGGAGCTCGATGGACGTAGGATCCGAGTAGATTTCTCTATTACAAAACGAGCCCACACTCCCACTCCTGGAATCTACATGGGACGACCCACATAGTGAGTGTTTTTTAACTAGGCAGCTTTGTCTTTACAGCAGGGATATTTCCTGTAAAGCTACTGTCTCTAAACTTAATTTTGTGTGTTTTTACAGTGGCGGCGGCGGTGGTGGTGGTGGTGGTGGTAGTGGTGGTAGTGGTGGTAGTGGTGGTTCATCACGGCGCACATCGAGAGACTACGACAGGGGTTACGACAGAGGGTATGACAGAGGTTATGATCGTGACTATGATCGCTATGACGACCGAGAATACAGATCATACAGGTGAGTTCTCTTTCTTGTGTGGCCTTTATTGACCACTGGAAGGTCTGAGTATATTGATTAATTTTCAGGAATAGTCTAGTGGGATTACGTGTTGTCTCCTGATCAGTGTCATATTAGAGTATTATTACTTTTTACAGTGAATATGACAAACTAGTTTGGCCAGGTGTCTTTAAATTTAAATGTGAAGTTGTTCAGCTTCTAGAATTGTAGGACTCAAATGAATCTAGTTCATTGAGTGGTGCTAATCATATATAACATGAAAGGCCTCATTTGAAGTTTTATGGTTTTGTTTTTTCCCTTACAGGCGCAGATCTCCATCTCCTTATTACAGCAGACGGTACCGCTCACGATCCCGATCCCGGTCCTACTCGCCACGTATGTATAAACCATTTTTTTCATCTAATTTAAGATATTTGCATAACCTTCACACATATTGTCAATACTTAAGCTAACACTTAAATATGCTTATATTCTTTTTTTATATAAATCAAATCTGACACTTAATCTTTTACCCTGTCATTTTTTTCCACAGGTCACTACTGAGCAGTGAGAGAAGAGTCGGTGACAGATTCTGTGTTATTGCTTAGATGCTTGTCTTCATGTTTTTTTTTGACTGGATATTATGTATGTAATAGGAATTATGGTTTGTTTACGTATTGAAGGTTTCAAAAAAATGTTTTAGAAATGCGGTCTGTCTGAGAACTACAGTGTCAGTGATGAAGTAATCCCAAATTTGTAGAAAAAACAATAATGTTTTGCTAACAATTTTCAATGGAAGAAATTAAGTGGAAGTGGAAATGGGCAATTCTCCAGATCTGCATCAAAAAGTATCACTTGTTCATTGGCTAACTTTTCTCCTCAATTTTATAAAAGTTTGGAAAGTAATTTTTGGGTATCCCTGTCACAGCTTTCAAACAGGAATCAAACACAGCCTGTTTGTCCGTGGTAATTAACCTAGGGGCTGCCTCGTTTGTGCTCGGCTTGACAGACTTGTTTTTATATGAGCAGGACTTTCTCTGGTTGTTGCATTACAGTTTCTCATTATTCTGTTTGTATGTAGTTAGTTTGTCAACTGTCAAGATCTTAGTTTGCTCTTTGAAATATTTTAAAATACCATGTGTCTTTTTAATTGTGTCATTTTTCTGATGGAAATACTTTTTTGGTTGTATATAAGCAATAAAAAGTTATTTGGATCAGTTGCTCTGTAGTTTTATAAGTGTCTGTGTGTTATACTGTGAAGGACACATTACCACATGGTTTCAGAGGCAGCGATTCTGCAGGTATTGTGCCATGAAGTCCCATCAAACATTTGGAATTTCATTTTGTATTTTGACAGAAACAAAATGTTACTCTTTGGAGTTCAGACATGCACTCTATTTAACATCTGTGATCTTCCATAATGAAGCCCTGTTTTATCACAGATTCAAGTTTTGGTTACCTCTACTACAAGAAACGTCAATATGTAATGTAAATATTTTTTTTCCTGTGGAAAGAAAGCAGTATTTCTATGGATATGATGACAAAAATAAAGTTTGAAGAAAAAAATCCTGCCTCTTTTTAACTGGCTCACATACTACTTACTGTAACTTTCTGGGGAAATTGAAACAGATTTCATAAGATTTCAGCAAGAATCTGATCCTGTGGCAGAGAATAAAAATAACGCAGTATAGTAAATCTTGGGGACAATCTTGTTAACTCATGTTGGTTATATAGAGGCATCAGTGATGAACTGGAGAAAGCTTAACACTTTGTAACTGAATGCAATTGTGTAATATGAAGCAACTATATGAATGGTTGTTTACACTACTACATTATTCTGTCATCTGCTGTTTCTAAAATTAAGATTACACTTAAAATACAAACTTTAAGATAGACGAGAGGTCCGTAAAGTGCTCCAGAGAGCCTTACATCTTACCGAGAGAACGTGTGATGGATGAAAGCTCTAGAACAGTTACTGCTTGGACCTGAGAAATTTTCTCAAATAATTAATTAATTAATATCTCAAAATAATGACAAACCCGCTCAAATTAATGAGTTAGTATCTCAAAAAGAAGAACCTAAATAATTATTAATATCTCAAAATAATTACTTATTTCTTAATAACTGTTTATTATTATATTATTATTATTATATTTTTTATTATTATTATCATTTATTATTATTTATTATTATTATTATTTTGAGATACTAACTCGTCATTCTGAAATACTCATTATTTAAGATACTAGGTCATTAATTTAAATGTCAAGTCATTATTTTGCAAAGAAAAATCATTATACTGACTTTATCATATCCACAGAAATGGGCTTCCATGAAAAATCGGCCTTTGTACAACCGTTGTACGTATGTTCTTGAACGCATCCTGTAAAATGGCGACCTCTAGCGATCAATCATTCACCCTTCAGCACGGAACGGCAGGCAGTAAACTGTAAAAATATACGCCTGTTTATTCCGAAACATTACAGCCAAATTACACTACAGTTTTGTTACGATGAAAAACAGAATTTATGAAAAAGAAACTTAATTCGATACAGTCTGTCAGTTAGTGCTGCTCTGACGTGTCGATACAGTTCTTTCTCTGACCAATCACAGGCCTCTCACGTCAAAACACTTCCGCTTTGCTCTCTAACTTGTCTTTCCACCGGAGCGGCTGGTGTGAGCACATATCACAGGAGTGAACACCACGTAGACTATAAGCTAAATAAAGAAACAAAGGTACTAAAAGAGCGGCTTTGTCAGATAAACATCTTTCGGGTTGTTTGTTATTAGTGTAAAACGCAGACAGTCGTATCTGTTCAGTCAGATATTCTGGCTAACAGGTAGCTAGGAGTGGTTTCAGTTAACCATGGCTAACGTTAGCATGCTGTGTTTGAATGAGCATATGACTCGAGCTGCCTGTGCACGTTTCACTGAAGCTAGCTCAATAGGATGGAGCTGCTTACTGATAAATACCCAAATTAACTTTTTAGCAGGAGTGAAGCTTTGGTGAAATATTTTGACATGGTGTCATGATGTAACCAACTTGTTGTAACTCTCTCAGATGCCCCCCAAAAAGGTGGAAGCCCCAAAACCGCCTCCATTGATTGGACGGTTTGGAACCTCTCTGAAAATTGGAATTGTGGGATTACCTAATGTCGGGTATGTACAAGTTACTGGTAATGTGGAAATTATGTTTGTTATTTGAGGTTAATTATTTGCACTGTTGTTGACACTGCTGACTCTGTCCTCTGCAGGAAATCCACCTTCTTCAATGTGCTGACCAAAAGTCAGGCTGCTGCAGAGAACTTCCCCTTCTGCACTATTGACCCAAATGAAAGCAGGGTACCAGTCCCCGATGAGCGCTTTGATTACCTCTGCCAATACCATAAACCAGCCAGGTGTGTGTTATGACATTGTGCCCTGTCAATTTTTCCAGCATCAATGGATTTCTGTCTCACTGTCTCCTGGTCTGGTTGTCTTGTCTTTTCAGTAAGGTTCCAGCTTTTTTAAATGTTGTGGACATTGCTGGTCTGGTGAAGGGAGCTCACTCAGGACAGGGACTTGGAAATGCCTTTCTCTCCCACATCAGTGCCTGTGACGGCATCTTCCACATGACTCGTGAGTTGTTTTACTACTTCTGCCTGCAGCTGCTTTGTAGTAGCAACTGAGTAGAGTGGACAGGTGTTAGGAGAGGCAATTAAAGGTCCATTATTACACTTCTTGAAAGGGAACAGGGCCTTACTTATTCTCAGATCTGCTAGTTCTGGATTTAAAACAGTCTGGGCAGTTTCAAATTATTGTATTTTCAGTTAATATTTTCAATATGATTAATCTGTTGATCATTTTTTGAGTAGTGGATTGGTTGTTTGGTCCATAAAATTTCAGATATTAGTAAAAATGTTGATCACTTTCCCAAAGCCCAAGATGATGTCCTCACCTGTCTTGTTTTGTCCAAAGCCAAATGATATTCACTTAGCGAAAACAAGAAAATATTCACAATTGAGAAGCTGAAATCAGAGAATTTGGACATTAAAAAAAGATTCTAAATGATTAATTGGTTATCACAATAGCTGGCTATTTATTTAATAGTTGACAACTAAGGGATTCATCAACTAATCCTTGCAGTTCAAATTTGATTTTAGTCTTCAGATTATATTAGCTGAAACCAATATTTCTTTTTTCACACAGGATTTGTCTTGTCATTATCTGATGAAAAACACAGTTTTAATGATCCACAACACAGCAAACATAGTGTAACACCACCACCTTACTAGTTTGCTTAAAATGGTTAAAAAAACTAACTAACTAATGTTTCATTAGCCAACCTAAATTTTTGGTGACCCTTACTGTGTCTCTTCAGGTTTGTGTTATTCTTATCGGTTATTTTATTGACACATTGGTTCCATTCTGATAAAGTAATATATTTGTTTTTCTCTCAGCCTCACTGTATAAAAAATGGACCCAAATAACACCTTGTGCCTTGTGCCTCCCAAGCCCTGTTGTTGTATTTTGTTAACTTTAACTTGATCTCTATAAAATAGTTCATGTAAGTTGCTCCCACTCCTGACTGTTCTTATGTGTAGTCCTGATAAGGCACTCACAGCACAGGACAAAATCAACCCAGTCTATGATATTTTGTCTCCTTTTTTGTGACAATGAAAAGAAAGAGATATAATGGGTGAAGTTTTTATTTTTTACACTACATTTTATTCTTATTATTTTTTTCTGATATAGTAACAGTTACTATTTAATGATGTTGGTACCATCTCATTATTGTCTCATTATGGTTGTGGGGAAAAAAGGTCTAGTCATAGTTTCTGTACCAATCAGTATGAAGTTTATATAGTAGCATTTCTAGCGTTGGAAGTTTTAACCAGGGTTACACCCAAAAGTCTTTGGGGTCAACAAAATCAGTGTCCCATTCATCACCTGTTGAAGTATTGAATTTTATTTTCCAGTAATATCAGTTTTAGGTAATACTTGCATGTCATAAACACTTGACTGACGTGTTAGGAGTTTAGAAATTGTTGTATTTAATGGGTTTAATTCACCAGATTTAAAAGGTATTAATATTTGTAACAGACTGACTCCATCGTGCTTGTGTCCTTTAGGTGCATTTGATGATGAGGACATTATCCACGTGGAGGGAAACGTTGACCCAGTGAGAGACATTGAGATCATCCACGAGGAGCTGCGACTAAAGGACGAGGAGATGATCGCTCCAATCATCGACAAACTGGAGAAAACTGCCGTCAGAGGAGGTGACAAAAAACTCAAACCTGAATATGTAAGTAAAGTGTGTTTGTGTGTGTGTGCTCATGATCTGTTGTCCCTGTAGTGTCTCTGTAATCTGTCTGTATACATGATATATAATCTGTTGCCTCTTGTTTCAGGACATCATGTTGAAGATAAAGAACTGGATAGTGGATGAGAAGAAACATGTCAGATTTTACCACGACTGGAACGACAAAGAGGTAATGATGTGTGTGTACAGTATGTGTGTGCTTGAATAGATTTGTGTATTACTGGGCTGCTGCATGGATGAGTGGTAAGATGAAGTGTTTTCTCAGTGTAGGGGGGTGATAGTTTCTATTACTCTTAATTGCATCCTCACTTGTTTTATATACAAACTTTTCCACCCCAATTAGGGTAGCAGACTTAGTGCATTTTCCTTAACCAGTAGTTGAGGACGTTAACAGTCAATAATAGCTCAATCATTAATCATTAATAAGAGACAAAATGCATGTTTTTTTTTCAGTTTCAGTTTTAGTCAAAGAATTCTAGTGGCAAATTAGTCATGTGAAACCTTAATTTATGAGGCACAACAGTTTCAACAATAATAAGGCTCTCTCTCTCCAAACAGCTGATCTTGATCACGTCTCATTAGTAGAGTGTCACTTGATAAATTCAGTGAACTTACAGCCAAACTGATATTTTTGTCCTTTTGAATTCTCTCCACAGATTGAAGTGTTGAACAAGTACCTGTTTCTGACGTCCAAGCCCATGATCTACCTGGTTAATCTCTCAGAGAAAGATTACATCAGAAAAAAGAACAAGTGGTAGGTTTGCTTTCAGTGCATGTCCCGTAACATTTTTGTTAGCTTCTGCTAAACTCTCAGAATAACTCACCCTGCCGCTTGTTTTTCTGAGGTTGGCGAAAATCAAGGAGTGGGTAGACGCTCACGACCCGGCGCTCTGGTGATTCCTTTGAGTGGAACTGTCGAGTCTAAGCTGCTGGACATGGACGAGGAGGAGAAGAACAAGTACTGCGAGGAACAGAAGACGCAGAGGTGAGACATAAGCTGTTGTAAGAATATCGTAAATCAGGTTAAGAAATGGTTTATCTGCAACTAACGATATTATATCTGTTGATCAATCTTTCAATTATTTTTATTATTAATTGTTCAGTTTAGAATAGTGGAAGCCATCCTTTATATCTTGGTACAATAATGTCTAATGTCTCTTGTGTCTAATGGCAATCCTGTTAGTATGTTTACAGGTAAACGTCATAATTTGAGTTGAACAAATAAGGCAATAGGTCTTTTTTACAGCAGGCATTTTGACTTGTCAGAGCAGGAAAGACACAACTGTAAATAAATCTTGGCTTTGTTCCAGTACGCTGTGGCAGTGAGTGAGTATGCACAGTACCAGACTCTGCCCGCAAAATGCCATTAAAATTTTTTTAAATTACTCTTGTGTTTCTCCTGTTTAGATAAGTGTCTAAAAACGCAAAATGCCTTTCAGTTCACTGACATTGAATAATTAAATAAGTCTTACATCATTGTTAAATCAAAAATGAAACAACAATAATAGAGTACTGAATATTCTGTTTGCTTTCAATTGCTGAATTTGCTTTTTCAAAGATGTATATTTGCTTGAACAGCTCCATCATGGCTTCTTTGTGTGTTTCTAGTGTGCTGACCAAAATAATAAAGACCGGCTATGCAGCACTACAGCTGGAATACTTCTTCACAGCAGGACCAGATGAGGTGCGAGCGTGGACCATCAGGGTAAGTGCTGTGACATTAATAACTTTTGATATGAATAATGTTCATTATTACCTTATGTCCTTGAGTATTAACTCTTGATAGATCCTAAAAATCATCTGTGTTGTTGTTATTTGAAAGTGTCATATACAGTTAATGTCTTCAAAGCAGAAGTAATAATCTATAAAATGTAGGGCGACCCCTCCAAGAAACTGATGATTCAGTCCCGAGTTGTCAAAGTCTCAAAATGACCACAAAACGAATGGAAGCTGAACAGGGTGATAGAAACAGAGGGCAGTGTGACTTTGGTCTGCTGTCTGTTCCAGTGATGACTGTCAGTGAAGCGGGCTAAGCCAGACGGTATTATAACCTCCTCTTCTGCCATTGACTGTGATTGACTTCGGTTGACAGCACTGTCAGCAGCCCTGCAGGAGAGATGCTTCATGGTGTGCAGGGATTTTATACCTATACTTTCTCTAACTGACTGGAAATCTGATATTTTCACATCATAGGTGACAGGGAAAAGCATAAAAATGAAAAATGAGACTAACGCAGGCTGATATAGGAGTTAAAAAGATAAATCTTTGATATAGGAGAAAAAAGAACTAACAAAATTCTACGTCATGTGCAGCCTTGATTTATGTTCAGTACTGATTTACTGATCTCCAATGGTGACGTTGTTGTCAAATGGGAATATTAGATATTTATGATTAGTGGTTGAACAAATAATTATGTCCTTGTGTCATGATGTTTTCTCTCATTCTGGCAACTTGTAGACTGCACTGATTTTAGGATTTGACTAAACAAACAGAGTGATACACATCTGAGAAATCTACTCCAATTTTGCATTTTTGGATTGGAAAGACATTTATCTTTCTTGTTTGTGTTTTTGCTGTTAGTATTTGCAGCCTTTCTGGATTGGATTTTCTTGGCTTATTACAAAAATCTGAGGTGGCAATACAAAGGTCTGGAACCAGCTAGCATTTACTTAGGGTTTTGTGCAATTAAAGGTCCAGTGTGTAAGACTTATGGGAGTTTATTGGCAGAATATGGTAGAAATGGAATATAATACTGATGAGTATGTTTTTATTAGTGTGTAATCACCTGAAAATAAGAATTGTTTTGCCCTCTGTAGATATAAAGGGCTCGTTCTAAGGCAACAAAAACACAAGTTCCACCGCCATTTCTGCAGAAGCCCAGAACAAAACACTGGCTTTACACATTTTGCGCGAGTTTTGCAGCCACCATACTTCCTTGTACACGTTTGAAAGGGATGAGAGAGATGAAGTGTTTGTAATTTCCAGGCTCACCACTAGATCTCACTAAATCCTACACACTGGCTCTTAAAGGCTGTAGGTGTTTGATAAATTACATTTCTCTCACTTTCTTCACTCTTGTATACTTTTTGTCCTTGGGGGGCCACTGTACAGCGATTCATTTTTCAAAGTTGCATCCTACTTCAGTGAAATTTTAATTTTAAAAAATGTATTTTGACATTTTATGCTTGAGGGCAGCATATTGTTTTAGTATTGGGAGTTATACTACAATCCCTATCTTTATCTAGAATAACATTTTTCTAGACAGCAGTGTGTTAATATATCTTGAGTTAATTTAAAAACAAATTCCTGTTCTGTTTTACTCCTACAGAAAGGTACGAAGGCTCCTCAAGCTGCAGGAAAGATCCACACTGACTTTGAGAAAGGCTTCATCATGGCTGAGGTGATGAAGTACACAGACTTCAAAGAGGAGGGCAGTGAAAGTGCAGTCAAGGTGTGTGCTTTTATACAACTTAATTAACGTTTGAACTGGCGCTGTTGAATTTGTTCCAATAACTTTGTTGACACCCTGAGAAACTTCCCTGAATACAATTTTATTTTGTCCTCTTTGTTTTCATCTCCTCCTTCACAGGCTGCTGGGAAATACAGGCAACAGGGCAGGAACTACGTCGTGGAGGACGGAGACATTATCTTTTTCAAATTCAACACACCAAACGCACCTAAAAAGAAACCATGAGACCACACAGTCACTAGATGATGAACTCACAATACAGTTTAGTTTAGCCTCGAAAGTCACACTGTCTGCTGGTTTTCATACCTCTCTCAGTTTAATTCAGAGGATCAACTCATGGCCTGGTTGGCCAGAGATATTTATTCAACTGGCCTCCCAGGTCTGGACCAGAATATATTTAAATCATTCTGTATTAAAATGTTTTCATACATTCCTACCAGTAATATTTGGAGCAAATTTTTGTTATTTGTGCTACTGTACCAGTCAAACATTTTTGAAAACACTGAATTCTAGCTTTCATGGTTTCAAGGAAGAACTGAGAACCGTATCATTTTTGATTTTACTGGAAATAGCCTCATTAGAAACTGCAGCAGACACAAACTGCATATTTTTCCATGATGCTGACACTGTCCATGTGTTTTAAGAAACAGAAACTTTGTGATCAGAGCTTGTCCTCTTTTCAAGATGATTTTTGATCATTTAAAGACTAAGCAGTATATTCATCTATGGCATTGGGGAAAAGTTACATAACCTTTAAGCATAATGTAATTCAAGTGGTCTGAGAGAAAATTAGACTTGTGCACTTCCTTCTTGTTGTTTTCAGGCTTTAGAAGTGATGTTGGGCAGTTCTTCTGACTTCGTTGTGTTCGTGAGTTTCAAGTCGTAATGTGGAAACAACATGGACACTACAAAGAAGATGTGTTGTATTTTGTTGCCAAGTGTTTAAATAACACATTGATAGCCGTATATACATTCCCCTAAAACCACTACCAAAATATTGCTTTACCTGACTTGTTATCAGGCTTAATGCTAATGAACAACTTTTCTAACTAATCTAGGTCACCTGAAGAGGATAGCAACTAATCATTACAACCTAATACCATATTACAGAGTTGTTGCTCCAACTTTAGGGGGCGTTCACATGAATTTTCCCAATCAGGAAATAATTTTTCTAATGATTTTGACCCCACATGAATGCAGGGAAAATGTTCCCCATGGTGGGTAACTTTGGGTAAATCATAGGTCGGTCCAAAATGCAGGTATTTGATGATGATCTTTCTCCAGAATTGCGCACTGCACCTTTAAGCTACAGTGCTCAGAGACTTTTTCGTCTTTGATTCCTGTGAGTAATAACAGCTTACCTTTCTGTCATTAGTTGGCAATTACTGTCATGACGACTGCTAATGAATTGGCATAACGACATGCATTAATTAGTGCTTCATTGCAGGCAGGTGTGCTCAATCTGTAAAGCAGCTCCTGGATCATAAAACACTTGTAAACAGTGCCACCATGAGAGTAATACACAGCTTGTGTTTTCTGCTGCAGGTTCTTAATCAGCATTCATTAAGTAGAGGCCATCTTAAATAAGGTTTAGGTCTTTTTTTCTCAGTTCATTTTTGTTTTTTCCCTACTTAAACTTTGTCCTTACGTGGATCAAATAATGCTTAAGTATACAGTGTCTATAAATGTTTGACTGATCACTAGTAAGAGAAAATGAAAGCCACCAGTCTGTGTTACACTTCAGGCCAGTACTGAGCTGTATTCTGAGGGGGATGATGAGGATTTTTTAGAAAGCGCACAGCAGGCATCTCTGACGGTGCCTGATCAGACACCTGATTTGAGAATGTTGTTCTACACACTGCTTTTATTGATTTAGTTTTGGCTGGTAAACAAACAAACCCCGACTCTTCTTCACATTAAGAACCTCACGCTGCGTAACAAGACGATGCTCTTGGATCATCTGGACTGTACAGCTTGCTTCACCTCTCATTGCTGCCTCCACGGTGTGAATTTCTTCATTTTCAAGAGTACATAACAAATCCCCTCACTAAACATCTCGCCAAATTGTTGACAAAAAAAGAAATCCTGTGAACCTGAGGGAGGCAGGATACAGTAAATGTCATCCTCATCAATATGCATGTGTCAATAAACGGAGATAAACCTGTCGCTGCTTTGTGTATTTCTACTTTTTCCTCATGGAACCTGGACTGCCACTGAAATAATTTTAGGCTTTTACAGTGTTTAATTACCATCACTTAACAAACTCATATATTTGAACAAGCTATTATAAATGGGTCGCACCACAACAAAGACTTAATTCTCAGATTAGTTCTAATAAGAGTTTAGTAAAAGTAGGTTTAAAATTAAAAACTGTGCACAATTAAAAACTAATCTCATTTTACTAAATCCATGTTT
This sequence comes from Lutjanus argentimaculatus, assembly GCA_034769285.1. Lineage (NCBI taxonomy): Eukaryota > Metazoa > Chordata > Actinopteri > Lutjaniformes > Lutjanidae > Lutjanus > Lutjanus argentimaculatus. The sequence goes on along the minus strand of JAWZSL010000003.1, from coordinate 21,526,588 downwards.
GATGATGTAAAATAAATGCATAAAAAATAATTGAGTACAAAAAGTACAAAAGACGGAGGAAATGTGCATTCCTTTAACAATCAGTGTATCTTTTTTTGGTCATTTGATTTTCTTTTTAGAAACAGTTGTTAAAAAAAATTGTAGTTATTTGATTTTCATTTCCAAATACCAAAAAATGAAGCCGTCATTTAGACAAAACAGTCGTGTGACAGTGATCATTTCTAGCACATTAAACACCATATAATAGAAAGTTAAAGGGAAAGTCAGGTCAACTCACATTATAACATTCAGAATTTCCTCATATTTTAACAAATATTGATTTTTTTTTCTTTCATAGGTTTTCTTAAATTGTCAGAGGAGTTCTGTTCACAGTGTTCACAATGACTATAACCATGTGAAATGTAAGTTGTTTTACAGTTCAGTTTTCATAAATGGTATAATATTATAAAAGGTATCATTTTTAATTTTCTCAAAAACTGAACAGTAAAATAAACAGATTTTTTTCTGTCTGTTTCTTGTCATCAAATCATCTTTTTAAATAATGTTTTGTATTTTTACATGAAAAAAACCCCAACTTTTTTGTCTTCTAAAACCTGTTTCTGAAAGGAAAATCAAATGGCCAAAAACAATGTATGTTATTTGCAAGCTATGTCTATACTTTATATTTTGTTAAATTGAGTTTATGTGTGATGAAAGGCACTACTTGAATAAAACTGCCTTTGGCATAGATTTCCATGACAACAGGAAAACTCCATCTGCTGAAGAGGACTGTGATCTGATGAACATTTTGTTTCCTGCCTCGTGTTGAAGCTTGTTGTGAGGCAACATTTATGCAATCAACATTGGGAGATAAAGATAACAAGGCTTTATCGGCCTGAAATTTGACATGAGTCTCCAAAGTGCAACTACGGTTATGACAGACAAGGTTAAGGAATTAAATTAATAAAAATAATGTGAATGAATATATTAGTTAATAGAACAAAATATATATAAAACAGATAATGAAATAAGATAATATATAAGTAATAAAGGTAGCATTAGTGCAATTTCAATATGACTTTAACAATGACAAGCAAAAACAACGAAAGTTTTGAATCTACTGATAAAGAGATGTTAGTGGGAACTATAATTCAATATATAACAAAAGGAAATATACTGATAAAAGAATAAAATAAATAGAGGTTAAAATAGTTACAAATAAAGTAATAGTGTGGTTAATACAAGACAGTATTAGTCTATAAATAACATAGAAAAATAGAGAAATTTAAGAAAAACAATCAAAGGGAGATGGTGGCACTAAGTAGAACATGGTTATAAATGTCTGTCTACATATCTTTGTCCTACTGGTTGTCTCTTTTGATGTGGCAGGTACTTCATACGTTGAACTTTTGCACATCGCTGCTCAAAATCTGTACAGCTCTCATATTTTATTGTACATTTTCTATATATGCTTCTGTACTTGCAGTAGTTTATCTTTCACAAGATTATTTTTCTACTTACTATGTTTATTGTGATGCAACAAAACACCAAGTGACATAATAAGCAGCCAGTACCGCACATTCCTTCTTTCCCCCCAGAATTAGGGATCATTTTCCCTTTTGACAGACTTTGTGGCTTTTTTTTTGGAGACAAAAAAACCTCCCTAATATTTCTGTAGTTTTGACATTCTGTTAGAAACTGTAATTCTGTCTCTACAGCAGCTCCCTCATCGCAAAAACAGCACAGCCTGTCCTCTCTGAGCAGTCTGCTTTTGTCTGTCCTCATCTACTGCCAGACTATGGTCAGTCTGTATATCGTCAACGTCTTTCTCATTATCTCTTTTTTTAAAAAATATCTTAGTGTTGTTGACACATTTCCAGTTGTTTAAACATTTTGACACACATTTTTGCCTTTTGTTATCCCACATTATTATTATGCGCAGTACTACTTTTCATTATTATCTTTATCATGATATATTATTTCTACCCTCGCTATCACGTGCAATATTACTTCATGTATCATATACAATATTATGTTTGATATCATGTACAACATTATGTTACTTATCTGGTGCAATATAACTTCATAGTTTTTAGTTTCATTGCCAATGGTACTTTTGTATATTGGTGTATTTTAACTGTTTTTATTACTATGTTACTTCTATTGTTATTCAGTTAACCCCTGTTGTTTTGCATTTGTTCCTTATACACCTTATTGCTCCTATAGTTGATGTACCTTTCTTTTCCTTTAGTTTTTTATATACATCTGCTGAAACACTGGTTGCGTATTTGTTTGTGAATATCATGCACTGGTATAAAATAATTAAGTAAAGTTATCCATTTATGAGAATTTACTTCAGATTAATAGGGACAGTTGTGGCACAAAGCAAACTGGGACACTTATGAAATGTAACTACATTTACTGAAATACTGTACATGAGTACAGTTTTGAGGTCCTTGTACTTTACTTGAGTATTTCATTTTATGCTCCTTTATACTTCTATTCCACTACACTCTCAGTATTACTTCATTAGTTACTTTGCATATTTAAATTTATTACACAAAATATGAATCAACAAATATGTTATTATAGGTTAAGTTACCCAGCAATTAAGTAATCAAAATGAACCCCACCTATACCAGCTGCAACATAAAGCAGTGTAGCCCTACATATTAATGCATCACTAATTATAATCCAGTAAAATAATATGATTCTGAAATGGGATGGTGCATATTGTGTAATATACTTGTGGTACTTCAAGTCTATTTTGCGGTTTATACTTCTGTACTTTTACTTTAATAAGATTTTGAATGCAGGCTTGTCAAAAGTATTTTAAGTATTTTATTTCTTAGTGTTGCTACTTTTACCTTTTACCTAAAAATAAGTGAATATCTTTTCCAACACTGGACACAAACACGTCACTGAGGGACAGTAATAGGTTTTTGTAACTACCTCTGGTTGTAATGTAAGCCACCCACAGTGAACATTAAGTACCCAAAACTTTAAAAACTAACTCTCATCGCACGTCTATGCAGTGTTTATAACGGAAAGAAAACACACTGAATTGTAACAACAGCCAAGATTTAGAATATATAACTTAATCTTCGTTGAGAACAGTAACACTGATTGTTTAACTTCGACACAAACACCACTGTTTTCCAAGAAATCTCTGTTGAGAGTTCAACAACTGCATTCCTTCTCTCGTCTCGTTCAACAACAAACAGGAAACACACGTACTATAAAAAAATGATTGAAATCCACATTAGCCAATGACGTGCGCCGAACTCCGCGCTTAGCCAATCGGCTTAGAGAAGAAGGGCGGGACGTCCTGTAATGCGATGCAAATTCGACGGTCAAGCTTGTTAGTCCCACCTTTTTGTGTTTCCCGCACCGTCAATCAAAATAGAAAAAAATCGACCCGAATTCACCGATCAACACTAGCCCGCCTTTGATAAAATAATCATGTTTGGAGTTTAGTTGATCAGATAATCCTCCCGGTTACTACCATTCACGCTATGACTGGTACGTAAACATTTAGCGCATCGAAGCGTGCAACTAATCGGTGAGTTTGTGCAACCTACAGCGGAGCGAGCTGCGTCTTTTTTATCTTTTGCTCTACTGCTAACTAGCTAGATATGGTTAGCTAACGGAGCTAGCTGCCTAGCCACGGAGCTGACAAAGTAAACAGTCGATCTGGGCCGAAATCGCCTCAGAATCTGCGCTGCAAAGTTGAATTTCGCAGTCAGCTCCTTTCGGACTGGAGAGTGGGGATGCTTTGCGGGCTTTTCTGGCAGGCAGGAGTTGAAGATTACAGAGTTTTGTCGCTGAGTTTCCCCCTCTCTCCCTGCTAGCGCCAGAGCAGCCTCTGAAACAAGGAGAAATGGCGTCCGCGGACGTGGACAGCAGTCAAAGCGAGTTTCTGCAACCCGGCGGCGCAGCGGAAACACAGGTATCCCGACATTTTCTAGCTCGTCTTTCTCGCTCGCTTTCGATTGCTGGTTGTGTTTTTGAGAGCATGAAGTTCACACGTTTTAAAAATTTTGATGGCATGGGGTGAAAGCCGTACACTTCCTGTGTTCCCCTCAATAACGGCCACCCACTTTACCCCTGTAAAACCCGCCCATAGTGGGTAGGACACTCAAGTCAGTCACTTGGGTCGGCTCGCTGGAAGATAGCCGGCGTACCTTCAGGCTGGGAGGATGTCGGGGTGTGATAGTATTGTAAGGCTGGCGTCCATAATCAAAACAGTGGCGTTCAATTGTGTTGTAATAGCCACCCATCCCCCCACACGCCCTGCTCTGTGAGCCTGTTATCTCCACTCTGTGTGTGTTGGTGGTGGCTGTTTTATCGTCCATCCTTTTGCCTCAGCACAAATCCTACATGATCTCCCACCGCCTATGATTTATGATTTAGTCCCTTCTTTGATGTATCAGCACAGGCTCTGAATCCTTAACTGATTTGCAGACAATAGCCAGACTCATTCCCCCTTTCCTGTGATCTAATCTGAATCTTGAAGTGTGATCTGTCCTTGTTGATCTGTGTTAATTTTGCTCCCCAGACTACAGATATGTCAGCCATCCAGCTGACGGGTTCAGACCGATGGGAGGTGTTAACCCCCGTCACCACCGGGAAGGAAGACCAGGGAGTCGTTCACATTCCAAACTCGGGGATTGTCACGTCCAACGGGCAGTACGTGCTTCCTATTGGGAGTCTTCCCAGCCAGCCCATTTATGTTACAGCGTCTGGGAATGAGGCTGCAGCCAATGGGGTGTCAGGCATCCAGTATCAGGTAAAAAAGAGGCAGAAACACATTCAAGAGGCTGTTCATACCTGGTGTTAACATGTGTCCTGGGTGACTCAGTCACTCAAGATCACCAGGTCACACCTGGCATTGCAGTGCATCTTGAGATGCTTTTTGAGTGACCACTTCTGATCGGTTCCACCTTCATGCTCTATATGCAAATAAACACAGGGGTTATTGTCAGGTGAATGTTCCTTACTGTCCATTTGGCCGTTCTACACCAAGATTTGACTAATCGCTTCTCTTTTTTTTCAGTTCAGCACCACACTAAGTCCGTATATCATCCTACATGAGCCTTATGTTTTACCTGCACTGTCAGCAGCCCGGCAGTAGTTTGACTGTCTGAGTGTGTAGGAAATCTGATATTTTCACATCACAGATGATGAAGAAAGGCATTAATGACAGAGAAAGTAAATTTACAAGAGGGCACGAATGATTAAGAACTTGCTTTAGCTGTTTCAGTTCCCTGCTCTATTTGTAAAGAAATGGGTTCGGAAAATGTGCTGTTGTGTTTAATGGTGATCCAGTGGTAGGAAACAGCTGGGACAAACACAATGGACACAATGTTTTTAACACAAAGAAAGAAATCATGTCATTGAACTGTTAAGAACCAGCTAAGCATTGAACTGATTACAAATGTATTAACTTATAGTGTGTGTTTTGTGCCTAACTTCTCCAGAGCTCACAAATATTCTCATGGTTTGGTTTGGTCTGCCTTGTTTGTCTACAAATGGCAGTAATTGCACCCCATATGACATTGTTTTGTTTGATGGAGCCATTTGTAGAATTTGACATTTCAGGCGAACAAGAGCAGCCGTTTTGAATTGAGCCTGAATGAGCCTTATTGTTTCATTATTGTGTTTGTTTGAATCATTTGTGCCCCTAAATTAATGTTTCACATAACTTATGTTCTGCTAGAGTAGTTTAAATTGAACTTAAACTTAGAAAAAGACGTGCATTTTGTATCTTATTAGTTAATGATGAATCAATTATCAGTTCTTTTAACTGTTGGTTAAGGAAATGGACAAAATTTGCAATCATAGTATAATGTGCCAAATGTACAAGAAGGTCCCAAATAATTAAGAATTTGTCGTAGACAGCATTCACAAAATTTACAAAGCCTTTTCCTAAATCAACAACTCTCGAAACTATGCAATTTTTTAAGGGAGTCTGGGTATTGCGGGTTACTAGTGTGGTCACAAACATCCACTGCTCATCCTGGCAGCTGAAAGAGCCCAAACACGTAATTTACATTACAGTGAACCAAGTGATGTTGTACGGGAGGTCAGTTGAGTAGGTGGCACTTCAGTGTGGCCCAGGCAGGGTTTTTTCTTTTTCATTTACCCGGTTGGACAAGTGTGTCAGAAATCTTCTTGCCTAAAGTCAACTTCTACTTGAACCTTTACAAATTTGGTTTATTTATTAGTGGTTATCAAATAACAACAAATGCAAGGTTAATTGTCATGTTTAATCTTGGGCTGCAGTGTCTGTAAAATGTCAGCAAATAGTGATGCATCCCAGTTTTTCAAAGTTTAAAGCGATGTCTTGTTTTGTCTGTACATAAAGCAGGAAATGTCCATATTTGAGAGGCTAAAAGAAGCATTTTCTGCCATTTTTGTATTAAATATTACTTCAACAATCCAATCAACAATCAGGATAGTTTAATTATTTTTTACATTGCTGGATTTACATCGCTGTCATGGCATTTTACTTGACCAAGGCAAGAGGCAATCCTTATTGCTGAGCCCTGCCAGGATACATTGCATACACACTGCTGAAATAATGTGGTCACATGTGGCCCAGGAACGAACAGCCTCTAAGATACGAACAGTTGGTATTCTGTTCAGGTGATGATCTTACTCAAAGTTATCGCTCCTTCTTCCAGGTCATCCCCCAAATCCAAAATGCAGATGGGACACTTGCAGGGTTCTCGACACAGGGACTAGATGATGGCACGGGGCAGATCCAGCTTCTCCAAGATGGTAGCCAAGCCAGCATCGGGATCAGCTGTGCCACGACGGCAACCACAGACCTCCTGACGCAGGCGGGGCAAGTACAGTCAATCCAAGGCGTCCCGTTGGCTGGTGGGTCAGCGTACACCAGCACGGTACCTGTAGGGCTGCCCAGCAACATAACGTTCGTCCCTATAAACAGTTTGGATCTGGAGTCTCTAGGGCTGACCGGAGCGCAAACGGTCCCCATAGCAACAGGGGTGACACCTGAAGGTCAGCTGATCATGAGTGGCCAGACGCTGGAGAGTCAGGGTCAGGACGCTGGCGCCAAACAGCCGCTGGTGACGGTGAGCGACACAAGCGCCAACCCAGAGCTCTATGTGCCAACCACCACCACTTCTTCCTCCAACTCCTCCAATCTTCCAGAGACCATCGACGGCACCGGGGTTCTGACCCAAGCAACCGCTGTGTCTGCAGGCGTGTCGGACCCTTCCTCGTCAGCAAACTTCAACTCCCACAACCACCTGCAACAAATCCAGGTCAGAGTGTGTGTCTTTTAACACAGTGTCATGTGTACAAGTGTCAAGCATGTGTGCTTTAAAACGGCAGTCCCCAGCCTGGGGTCAGGACTGTCCTGAGATAAATCTGATGGGTCCCAAGAATTCAAGTTATGAGAAGGAAAATTAATGTTTCTGTTACACAAAATTTAGTTTATTTCTTTGTGTGATGCTCAACACTTAATTCTCGGCAGGCGTCTGAAAATCTTCAAATTGAACAATTTGAGGATGAAAAAATTGGTTTACACTAAAAAGACCATAACTGATGTTGTGATTAAACCAAAATTTTTTTTTTTTTTTTTTTTGGTACTAACCAAAATTTGAGTATTGGAAACTACCAATTACTGAAAGCTGGAATTAAATGTCTGGTCAGATTTGTAGACTTGTTCATGTATTATTTGATTAGATTGATGTTAGTTTAAATTAAAAAAAATGTCTAGTTCTTGTACACAGTTTCCTCATAATTTTATAGACCTGGTGGGCTGCCAGGCCAAAAGAAATTGCTTTGTGTTTTTTGATGCCAAAATTAACACCAAATATCCTTTGATTCAGGAATCAATGGTTTGTGTTTGTGAGGGCGTTTCTTCCCCTGAAATGTGAATCAACCTCTGTGTCATTTCCTGGGAAAGTCTTGGATGAAAAAGTGCCACTGTGATCAGAATCCGTTAAAATTACTGCAGAGCGCGAGCATATGGTATGCACATTAGCTAATGTGAGCGTGGCGCTGCCTAAAAAGAGAGAACAGTCTAACGTGGGGACGGACAACCAAATGTGTTGATGTTTTTCTCCAAAACTCCGAAGCCAGTGAAAAAAAATAAAGATGGGGCAGATGTTTGCCTCATTGCCTCGTCTCTTTAGGGTTTTTTTGTCACAAACAACCTGGCCACTCTGCTTGTCTAACACTTAGATCAGGGTTTCTGCAGGTCCTTCAAAAGCCTTAAAAAGTCTAGAATCCAATAAGGTGATTTTTAGGCCTTCCAATGTCTTAAATATGATTCGACAGATCTTAAAAATTAATTGAATTATGAAGTTAACATTACTTCTAGTGTGTCTTTTTTTGGGGGGGGCGTGGGGTGGTGGTGGATATTTTTCAGATTCAGATTTTATTACTCTAGACCACACACCGTGGTATGGAGTACAAACATAAACAAAGCAACAATACATTGGTAAATGACCAAAATAGATCTGTATCACAAACAAGGTGATTTAAATGTATTGATTACGTTGTAACAACTACAAAATGAAACTAACATTGAACCAATAACGACAGATGCCAACTGTGCAAATAATTTTTTGCCATTATGGATGTGAAATAGGTCTTAAAATGCATTCATAATGGTCATAAAATTATCTTAAAGAGTCTTAAATTTAACTGGTTGAAAGATGCAGAAACCCAGTTAAATGTAGACAATTCTGTTTTCTATCCATATCAGAAGTGAGGGATTGCACTGGAACTGGTATCTAGACATTTCACATGATACCCAGCCCCAGTGATGGAGTACTAAGTGGACACTGCTTTGTTTTAAGAGGTCACAAGCCAAAAATGTTGAGGACCACTTTAAAAAATTTCCCAGAATTTATTTGGCCAACCCAACTAGGTAGATTTTCCTTCTACTAGGGATTTTTTTTCCCTTGCACATACACTGTGTAACTGGAATTGAAAGTGCAGACTGCTAGAATGGTGCATTCATGTGCTGCCATATAGATTAGAAAAAAATACTCCTATGATCAGATTTCAGTTTATGAATGCAAGGCTGTTGTGCAACCAGCTGTCGAGGGTTTAGTGTGCCCCACCCTGATGGTCAACAACCACCAATACATTCTTGGCTGAGGGCTGCACAATTAATCATGGTAATTGCAATATGGCCAAGTGTGATATTCAAATCTCAGAAGCTGCAATTTTTTGATAAAGGTAAAATGTTTGCAGTACTGCAGTACTTGTTATTATAATGCTGTTTTATCAGGGATGTAGGAAAACCAGCAAAGGTCACATCATCATGATTTTAATAGTTTTTTCTCAGTGAAAATTAAAATGTTGATGCAAAAATGATTGTTCCCACTAATTGTGAATCATATTACAGTGTCTGTCAAAATCATCGCAATATATATATTTTTTCACCATAGCACTGAGCCTCAAATTGGCCTGTGAGAACTGCACTTGGGTGCTTTCTCTGCCATTGTGTGTAACTGTAATTTATTTTTCTGTTTCCTTCCTCTTGGCAGGTGTCATCCTCTAACGCCACCACTATCTCGCAGCCCATCCTGCAGCTGTCTGCGGACAGTCAGGCCCAGGTAGCCCAGGTGGCTCAGGGCCAGGACCTGAATGCAGCAGCAGGTCAGACTCTGCAGAGCGTGCAGCTGGTCAACCCGGGGACCTTCCTCATCCAGGCCCAAACCGTCACAGCTACTGGACAAATCCAATGGCAGACCTTCCAGGTAACCTGCAAGACATTTCCTCATGTGTCCGAGCAGCAAAGTGGCCTACAGAAGTTTCCTGTCGACATTATTTAAGTAGCATGTTTTGTTTTTGTGCTGTTAAAGATGACAGATTACTAACAAGTGTTCCATCTGTCTGTGTAGGTTCAGGGTGTCCAGTCACTCCAGGGGCTTCAGTTGCCCCAGGGTCAGGGGCAGGCCCAGCAGCTGACCTTAGCCCCAGTCCAGACCCTCCCCCTGGGCCAGACAGGCCAGGTCAGCCTGCCCAACCTCCAGACGGTCACGGTGAACTCTGTAACACAATCTGGAGTTCAGTACACACAAGGGGAGGATGCAAACAGTCCAGCTGGTATGGGACAACTACACATGCTTCACATTCTCATATGTAATTCTTCATTTTTAGGGATGAATCTTAAATTTCTTATATGAAAAAAGACAGCTAAAAAAGCTACATAAATGTTACACATTTTGTTACATTAGCCAAATATTTCTAACTATGTTCAATCTCAGAGAAATGTGTAATTTATACAAGGTAACAAGTGTTTCCTACTAGCAGCTAGTTGTTATAATTTCCAGGAAAACATGTTTTAATGTGAGAGAGACCCTTAGCAGCAGAACTTACATATTGTGCATTTAAATCACTTGACAAGATCCTGAATATGCTTCTTCTTCCCTCGTCCAGGTATTCAGATAAAGGAGGAGCCAGATTCAGAGGAGTGGCAGCTGAGCGGCGACTCCACGCTGAACCCCAGCGACCTGAACAACCTGCGTGTACAGATGGGAGACGAGGACATGGAGACGCCGAGTGGGGAGGGCAAGAGGCTCCGCAGGGTAGCCTGCACCTGCCCCAACTGTAAAGAGTCTGGAGGAAGGTGGGCACACAGATACCAGGAGGAGGAGGTGTTAAGACTCAGATTTGTTAAAGGGATAATTCAGATTATTTGAAGTTGGGTTGTATGAGGTACTTATTCATAGTCAGTGTATAAACTACAGTGGATGGCGGTCAGCACGCTCCCAGTTTGGAGAAGCAGAGGGGAGCACCAGTGAGGGAAGCTAAGCAACATACTGGTGTGGACAGGGTCAGCAGCAAAAGACGTTTTAGCCACCTAAAAAAATCAATATCAGTTTAAATGTACACTATAGAGTATTTACAGCACTTTACGTTGCTGTCAGTGAGTCTTTTCCAACAGCAAAACCGCCATTATAGAAGCTAAATATTGCTCTCTCCAGACTAACCAAACTCCATAGGTGAAATCAGTCATTTTACCTGGCAGGACACGGGAGTTGCTGGTCTACCCCCTCCTTGATCAGTTAGTTTGTTTGTGTTATTGTCTGACTTGAGTGTTTTAAAAAGATATTTCGGATTCACTGAGGTCAAACAATAACACAAACAAACTAACCAATCGAGGCAGTGGTAGACCAGCAACCTCTGTGTTCTGCGAGGTAAAATTACTGATTTTACCCATGGAGTTTGGTTGGCTTGGAGAGAGCAATATTTGGTTGACATAACAGATGTTTCCTGCCAGAAAATGCTGTCTGAGAGCAAAGCAAAGAAGTGAAAATATTCTAAATGTGGTGTATACTTAAAAACACACAATTTTTAGGTTTTTTTTTAGGCGGCTAAAATACCATTTGTTGCTGACCCTGATCACAGCAGTACGTTGCTGCTCCGTGCTGGTACTCCTAGTGTAGGTAATAACACTGACTAGGGATAAGTACCTCATACAGTAATCCAAACCTTCCCTTTTAAAATGAAGATTAAAAATTAACTCAAAATTGCAGAAGGTTCTGGATGTCTTAAAACTTCATTATACAGCATGATTACAGTAATAAGAAACATTGCAGGTTTTTGCAGCTACAGCCAGTTTTAATACAACCATAAAATCCATTTTAGTGACACTTTTTGTAAGACCACACCCAGATGTTGCATCGACTGTACTAAAACCTTTATGTCTCAAAACCTCAAATTAGCTTCTCTTATCGCTCCTTTATAGTTTAGAGCCAGTGTCTGGAAATGATGCAGCCAGCTTTACATTTCTATATTTAAGTTGTTCAACTGGGTTTTAATCCCGTTCATGTGGCATGAAAAATTCAGGTTTTTATGCAAATCTATATTTGCATGCATATTCATGCAAATACAGAAAGCATATGTTTTGGCAAATACTTTGTCAATGAGTATTTGGGGATGTAAGATTATTATTGTTGTGTTATTTGTGTGTGTTTTCAGCCTTTGCATTCATTTAGTTTTGATTTTTGTGTTAAATTTTTCCACTCATGTTGCAATTTCCCACCATTTCACAGAGGATCCGGCATGGGGAAGAAGAAGCAGCATATCTGCCACATCGTCGGCTGCGGGAAGGTCTACGGGAAGACGTCTCACCTGCGAGCTCACCTGCGCTGGCACAGCGGAGAGAGACCCTTCGTCTGCAACTGGATGTTCTGCGGGAAGAGATTCACCAGGAGCGACGAGCTGCAGAGACACAGGAGGACACACACAGGTGAGAAGACACTCAAATGAATCTTGTTTCTGTTCAAGTCACCTCTTAACACAGACCTACAGTCAGGCCTTTGATTTTTATTTATTTATTTATTTTTTTTGGTACTTTCTGTTGTTACTGCCTGTTGCTTTGGTGCATGGAAATATAAACATCAAGCAAATGAACTCAGTTTATGTTTGGAGTGAGTTAAAAGTAGAAAACAGTACTATTCAGTCATGTTGGCAGAGTGTCAACAAAAACAAAGTTTGTACATGTTCCTGTTTGCAGTTGAAACACAACAGATACCACAGTATTTTCATGTCCCTCGTAGATGTTTGTCTTAGGCTGTCCGTATTTTCTTTTTGATTACACAATGAGTGATAAGACGTGTTAAGCATCATCTCGAAAGTGAGAAAATTACAACATGCAGCTGCTCCAAAAAATTTGAATGATGCAGCTAAAAGACTGAATCCAGCTGACACTGATCATTTAAAAGGAGACGAATAAATTGTTTACTAGCCTGTATTAGTTATATAATTACCTAAACAGCCTGAGCTCTACAAGTCAAAATGATTTGATTTGGTGTGAAGGACAGATGATTAAATGACAGGTCAATAAACAGAAAGTTATCAGAATAATATTAATCATTTATTAAGTAAAATATTGTGGGTGTTTTATTGATTTCATTATGTTTTGTGTGTCCAAAAATATTTTGTGTTCCATCTGGCTGCAAGACAAATGTCCCTTCAGGGATAATTAAGATTTAATAAGAAATTCTAAGGCAGTCTTTGGCTCAGGTCATCTCTGATGAGGATTTATTATCATTAAACTAAATAATTTACCAATGCAGCTTTAATTAGATTTTTATAATTTTGATGTTTAAGGCCCATATGAAGGAACATTAATTGTCCTGACGAGGATTATCTGAACAAATAAGACCTGATATTATTCACTGCATACCCAAAATGTATACTTTACGTTTTTTAGTAAATTAACAGTAGCATCATCATTTTCTGAGGCACTGCTCAGCCTAACCATGGTAACCTGTTCCAGCAATTAACTAATTTTTAAATATAAGTAAATATATATTGCGCTTAACAAAGTGAAACCTTATTTAGATTTAAACTGAAGCATTATTGACGTCACATAGAGCTGCTTCGATAGCTGTATGCCTTTGTCTGTTATGTTGTTGTTGTCATTGCTACTGCATTGCATTGTGGGATATGTTTGCTGGCATAGTGTCTAGTGTTTGCATGCTATAATATTTCCCCTGTAATAGTATGAACCGTGCATACTATTGGTTTCATACTAAGGTTTCTGACATACTGAAAAATCTCACATACTGTTTTAGCATACTAAAAAGCATGTTGGTATGGAATTAGTCACCAACATCACTACGTAGTGTTTTTTTTCTGAATTACTGTAACCTGTGAAAATACCTGTGAAAAAAAACTGTTGTGTCTTGTAGTAACAGGCATATTGATCAGTGTCCTCACACCTTGGTGCTTTTGTTGTGCCATGTTAAGGCTAAAACGCACTGTACAGCACCTGTTCAGAGTTCAGGCTAGAAAATAAGAAGGCGGTTGAAGTGTTAATGTTATCAGAATCTGTTTTTCAGTTCGTTATTGCTCAGTCTTTCATCATTTTCTGCCAGGACTTTGTTGGTGTTGGACACGCTGGCATGTTCAGATGTTGACAAGTCGCTGTTTTCACCCAAATTTAAAAAAAACATATTTTCTCAATTATTTGTAGGATTTCCTTACTGCTGTGAACAGTCATCAAAGAGAATATTTCTTTGTTTTCTGGATTATAGGCTTGCTGTGGTAGTAGGTGTCACTGGTATTACACGGTGTGAAGGGATGCACAGATTACTGCTTCACCATCCAAGTGTTAGCAGCATTTAGTTGGATGATGGACACTACATTTATAAACTCAAAGTGTGTCCTCTGTGCAGCAGCAGAGTTGCAGCACTGAGTAACAGGAGTCAGATTTCAAATGTAATGCCGTGGGCTAATTATGAGAGTGCTTGACAAGTGGATGTGGTTGTTCAGACTAAAATCTGCTGGAAGGGCAATTATACAGAGCCCCAGCAAACAGTCGTGAGGTGAGTGCAGACATAAAAACGAGTATTCTGTTGTTCAGTACATTAGCATGAAGGAGATAGCTGGTGCTAATTTGTAAGGCTAACTTGGATTCATTAACACGATTTTAGTTTCCAGTTGTAAGCCTTTGTTTTGTTTAAAGAGAAGATCTAACATTACAGAGCAAAGTAAGTGATCTAACATTAGCGATACTGAGCATCATTGACGATTGTCTTTTCTCGTGATCCCCACTGCATTATCCAGAGTACCAGGACACTGTTTCTACAAAGAAATGTTGCGGTTACATTTTTTCAAAATGTAATTGAGCCCAACAATTAAAATTCCATGCACCTCTGCTGTATCGGGGTGGATGCAGAAATGTCAGACAGTTGTCTCAAGACTTTGACACGTTCAACCAAAAATATCTGCATTGTTAGATGCCATTAATTGTATGTGAGAAAATGTTTTTTTTGTAATTTGGGTGAACATTGCTGTTTAATGTTCTGACTGATAAAAGATTTTTGAGGTAGGTGTTGGTGTGAGAGTTAAAAAGAACTTTTCAAGGGTTCATATAAAGGTGTATATTGCTAGTTCTTTTTTCCTCCAGAAACTGGGGCTCAGTTGGGAAAGTTCGGATTTACAGTGCCATTCGCAAAAGTGGGTGAAGGTTTTATTTTCTCCTGCACACTGTCTGATGTTTGCGTCTGTCTCTCACAGGAGAGAAGAAGTTCGTGTGCACAGAGTGCTCCAAGAGGTTCATGCGGAGCGACCACCTGGCCAAGCACATAAAGACTCACCAGAATAAAAAAGGCGTTCCCTCCACGTCTCCGCCCACCACCGACACCGTCATCACCGCTGACGGAACCACGCTCATCCTCCAGACCGCCACCCACGACCTCGTAGGCAATCAGGAGATTCCTTTACAGCTGGTCACGGTGGCGCCCGGTGAGGTCATGGAATGAGGTGGTGAATGGGGGTGCGGTGGTTTTTTGAGAACTGGCCTATCACAGGGACCTCTTGGGCTTTTCTCTTTCCCTCTTACCTTATTTTTGTTTGTTTTTTACATATGAATATATACGTAAATATATATGACAAATATATATATTTTAAGTAAGAGTTATCATGACTTTATGTTTGTTTTTTGCAGTCTTTTTATAGGCGGGCAAAAAAATAACATTAAAATGTGGTCGCTATGTACACGCGTAAACACACTCAGACACAAACACACACACACACACACACACACACACACACACAAGAAAACATGTATTAACACTCAACACATGACATGAATACGCAACACAATGAAATGCCTTATTTTGTATCATACTCTTGTATAAAATGCTGGAGGTGCATGTGTTTTTTAAGCTTTGCAGATGATGTAACTGTAACGGAGATAAATGTGTTGATGTGATGATGAGGAGGAGGAAGAGGAGCTTCTAAAAGAGAGAAAAGGAAGTAGTGAACCTCTCTGGAATGGTTGAATTTGTGTCTGTGGAGAGTTCTGACAAAACTGAGCGGTCTGTTGGAAGCAGCACCGCACCCACGCCGAACTGTTGCACCGCTGCCGCTATAAAGTAATGCTTCTCTTTTTAAAGAAATAGTTCAACAATTTGTGAAATGTGCTCATCGGCTTTCTTGCTAAAAAAATAGATGTGAGTTAGAAGGAAGCTGTTGGTGTGGTAAATGTGAAGCTACTGGTGGGCAATTCAGTTTTATTGGGGGTTATGTTCCAGACAGTTTGCCAGACAACCACTGGAGACTGCTCCGAGCCAAGAAATAGTCCAGTACTAGGGGTGTAAATCTTAAGTTTCATCATGATACTATATTATATCGATTCTTTGGACAACAATACGATATGTAAGGGATAATGTACAGTGAGCAGCTCATTTTTGTGAAATAAACCCCGACAGGATGATGCAGGACCCCAACACAAAGCGTAGGGGATCTTCACAATGACCTGCTCACTGCACATTATCCTGCGTATTACATGGTTACTTCTCAAAATAATCAATAATTTGATTAAAATGTTAATTAAAATGGTTTTATGGATTTAAAAATGATTTTATTGCTCTTCCAGAGTGTATGATCAGAACCGTGTCCATAGCAATGGTCAGCTATACAGAAATAACAGACCATAGATTGCTGTAACTGACCAATCAGAGTCAAGTATTTAACAAAGCCATGTAATAATTGCCGATATCACAAATTCTGTTACAAAAGATTCCGATTCAATTTATGACTGAATTCTTCCAGGCGTTTTTGACACTGTGGTACCATGGGATTTTCAAAATAAAGGTGTATCTTAAAGATGACGACAGATATTTGTACTTTGCATTGATAATATTGGATTGTTGAACATTGAATTCATATACCTATCCTGATCGACGTATCGCTACACCCCTATCCAGGACATAACCCTTCGTAAAAACTGCGAATTTTCACTTACATTTCAGATTTGTATAAATTAAACATAAAATTAAATGTTTGGACTAGTGAGCTTTAGAGGTGCTGGTAGGTGGATACTGTTACCTTTGGACAGAGCCAGGCTCACTGTTTCCACCTGTTTCCAGTCTTTATGCTAAGCTAAGGCTGCTGGTCATATCTTCATGTGAGTGATATCAATCTTCTCATCTAATTCTTGGCAAGAAAGGGAAAAAAAAAAGCGTATTTTCCAAATTTAATAAACCAGCAGCAGCGGTTCGCCCAATCATTGACAGCCAACAGGACTGTGATGCTGTGCTGTTTCAAGCAGAGCGGGAGGTTCAGCCAGATGTCAGAGTAGGACGACAGTGCCACTGTTAACGGATCTGAAGTTGGGTGTTTTCCTCCTCAACCGGGGGAAAAAAAATAGATGCAAGCCCTTCTGAAAAAGGGCAACTTCTTCCAGCATCTGGTCAGTCTGAACAGAATGTCTCACCTGTCCTCACGAGCACACCGTCCGCTGTGCTTGTCCACGTCAAAACACGTCTTTATTTTTCTTTCTTTTTGCATATTTTTGTTGTAAATTCACATTGTGTATTTCAGTTTTCTGTGTCTCTTCGCCGATCTTGGTGTCGTCTAAATCGAAGCCACATGATGGTGATCATAGATTTTTAAAGCTTAGAGTGGTTACCTCTGAATTCCTGCAGGGCTCTTCATTGTCATTGTCGGCTGCACATGGTCACGGGAGGAGAACATGCACCGGTTCTGCCATGTGAGGAAAACCGAGAAACGGATGCAACAAATCAGCGAAGCCCTCGAGGCTGTTTTTGTCATCGAACATTCCAGTTGGACTCCAGATGATGTGGGATTAGTTTTGCAATAACTGCTCTGTTGGTAATTCTGGCCAGATGTCACTCAAGTTAAAAGGAAAACAATCATGCCATTGTTTTTTTGTTTTTTTGTTTTGTTTGTTTTTTTTTTGTTTTTGTTTTTTTAAAAATTTTAATTAATGTAATCCCTTCCTCAGTTTGTCCTCATGTTTGTAGCATTCATTTACATGTATATTATCTTATTTTCACATTGTTTATAGAAGCCATTACTTAGTTAACTGAATTTGTTGTATCAAAACCTTATTTTAAGTGATTTTTTTTTTTAAAGAATTGGTGTAAAAATTGAATGTTACCTTTTGTAAAAACCTTTTTTCAAATGGATCACAATAAAAGTCTGAAACCTTCCAGTAACTAGTTTTGTGTGTGTTGAGGGTAGCATCAAAGATTTTTGACAGCATTTTGTGTTTGGACATTTTTTAAATCTATAGTTGGGAGATGACAGGGAACACAAGGAGGGAGAGAGAGGGAAGGGGATGACATGCAACAAACATCCCCAGCTGGAAACTGCTGCATGGTTTGCGTCTCTTAACCACTAGCCCAACAGTATGGCACCAGTTTCAAGATTTTATATTTGGAAAAAACAACCTCACCAATATCAAATCGGTACTTTGTAACCACAGATCCCAAGTTGAGGTAATATTTTAGGGAGATAAAGTTGGAGCAGTGCATTCCTAGATGCTACTTTTCTCTTCAGTGTCTACACAACAGATTTATTGATGGATGCGTTAACATGTGCAGTAAAGCAGCGGTTCCCAATCTTCTCTTTTGCATTTACCCACACAGCACAATCAGATGAACTCAGACAACCTACTGTTTCATGGATAAAACCCATCATGCTCCAAATGGCTTGATTAGAATTTATTTTAAATTAAACGCTGTCTAAAATTGTTAATTATTTGAATGTGTATATTGTTAAAATAATTTTTCAGACAATGAACTGTCAGTGTTTCGGTCAGTTTGGTGAAGTTTGCCTTTACTTTCAGCCTCACTGTGTATTCATTACTTTTGTCTGTTTCAACCTTTATTCCATTACTTTCAGCTCACCATTATCCTTTTCTTTTTGCTATTTCACAGGTTTAGTTGTTTCTTTGCACTAACTTGTAACAGTTAACTTTTCCATTAGTGTTACTTTTTTAAAACTTGTTTACATTTAGCCACCTGTTTCTTCCACTAATGTTACTTGAAGAAGTTAGCTGCCATAGCTAACTTCTTCAAACATTAATTAGTTACTTTAGCTATTTTTCATTACTTTTAGCTATTTCAACCACTGATATCATTTTTAAGTTAGCTAGCAAAGCATGATCTGTTATCCATTAACTTTATTACTTTTCGCTAACTGTGTTGACTACTTCTATCATTTATAAATTAGCTACCCCAGATAACTTTATATTTCAACCTTCAATCTGTTACTTTAAGCTCTCTGATTACCACTATCCATTTATAACGACTGCTAATGACTGCTGTAACTTTAAACCTTGTTAAGTATGCATGTTTTGCTTAAAAACACTTGTCTTTATATGATAGAAGGGAACTCAAAATCTCATTGGCCATTGTGAGCTCTGGACAGGGCATGAAAGCTCCTATTGGCTAAGAAGTGGTGTCAGTTCAAAGGTCAGGGTCACACACGTGTGTGCAGCTTGTCAGCGGCGGAGAGAGACGGTAGCGGGAGTATTACAATTTCGGCTTTTTAAAAAAATTTTCTTGCAGTTTCAGTGATTGAAATCGTGTGTTTTGGATTGCATATGTCACTGGGTTGAATCGACTGGGCCTTCGGGATTAAAACAACAATTTTTGATCAACATTTGGCCGATTAGGAGGCCGTTCAGAGTAAGTGCTTAACTGTTGAAACTGGTTTGTTTGCTGGGTTTTCATGCTGACTGTAGCTGGTTGTGGTTGTATGTGAACTTGCTTGGCATCTATTGAATATTTATGGGTATTTATGGATCTGATTGTGTATTTTGGGCTGAATATGTGACTGGATTGGATTTACTGGACCTTGTCAATGCAAAAGGCAATGCTCGTGTTAAACATTATCTATCTGTGGAGTTACTGCTGAGTTTTTAAATGTAGATTACTCAGTTTTGTTTTTTTTTTCATTTTCATTTTGGGCTTGTTTGTTTGATGTGTTGATTGTACCTGCTGCTGTGATTGTGTTTGGAAATGATTGGCACCAATCGAAACACAAGAATCTAAGGTTTCTAATGGTATATTGCATGAGCATGTTTTCATAACAGTTTTACAGTTTTATATTGCATTGTACATGGATTACTTGAAACTTGGATGGCGCCTGCAGCCAGCTTAAAATAGTTAGCTTATTCACTAATGTTACTATTAAGTTACCTACCATGACTAACTTTCTAAAACTTCAGTTTGTTATGTTTAGCTATTTTCCATCATCTATTTTTTTTTTTAGCAAACTTTTAGCAAACTATTTTAACCATTTATACATGTGCTAATGTCAACAGTTTATCCATTGCTTGTAGCTAGATAAACAGAGATAAACAAAATATTCATTTTGTACTCTTCAGCATTTTCAAAATTTAATAAAAAGTCATTTACAATTAAAAACTATCACTAAAAGTGATGCTTTTATTCCACACCTTTCTAAAACCTCTGTGCATATATCACTTCTTATCGCATCCAAATTAAGTAACTATCTTAAGTAAAAAGCAATCAAGACAAATACCTGAAAAAACACAGGAAACGGCGACGATATACTGGACCACTTATTTATTGGGGATTTTTATTTAACAAAAATATCAGACAGCGAAAACAGGATGATCATGACAAATCCATGAATGTTACCAAGCAATAGAAAATCAAATATTTTTCAGCTAAACTCGTGTCATAGCTGCTCTTCCCTTACAGTACCACAAACTCTTCCCCCAACTTCTTATTCATACTTCCAACGCTGCAACCCGGACAAGCTTCAAACATCTTTCCCTGAGAGTCACAGTGACATTAATATTCCACAAGAAACTGGGGATTCGATCAAGCCTGCTGATTTTGCTCTTCGTTTTCATGTCAAATTCCAGATGAGTGTAAACATTAACAGCGTACTTGCATCTGAATTCCATTCACATTCCCTTACAGTATTTTAAGTTCATGTTGGTTGCTGAACATCCCCTATAGCTTGAGGTGATTCTTAAAAAAATATGAGCGGTGGATCCACCACTGCACAAAATAATCTAAACAGTATATGTAGCTGTGACCTTAATTTTCCTGACTTATTTAACATTTTCCAGATATCTCAAGTAGGATTTGGGGAAAAAATTTAATATTCTCTCGCCCAAATTCACAATTCTATGTAAACTGTACTGAAAAACAAACAAATTGAGTTATTAAAGTTTTTGTGAATATGGAATCATAGATCACAGCATTGAATGTCAGTTAACTTGCTGCATCAATTAAAATGTTCTTATTAATGTCAAGATATTGACTTCAGCCCTCGTCTTAAAGGTCTGTAAATTGTCAGGTTATCCATAATTTTCCAGACCTGCATATGAACTCTGTAAAATAGAAGTATAAACCTATCTACCTGTACCCTTTACCAACTCAGGGAAAGGCTTTAAAATTATTTTAATCCAGTGTGTGAGAAGAAATCCACACCAAATGTTTGGTTTATTAGAGTTTAAAACCCAAGTTAACCAGCAGTGAGATTTTCTAGGGTCCTCCTCCCTTTGTGCTTCAACCACAGCCTGAACCACAATCCCAATCAGTGCAAAGTTACAGACCGACACCTACTACAGGGGAAAGAAAACTATACCAGAAAAGTAAAAATTTATAATCATGATTCGCTTCACAAAATACATTCTCACCACGTGCACACACGTGTACAGAAACACCTCTTAAACCTGACCACCTTAACTCCCCTCCACACGTTATAAAAAGAACAAAGACAAAACAGGTTCAGCCGTTTAGCACTGGTTTGTGGTCAGTCTGTCAGCAGCGCCCCAGGCAGGAGAGGAGCTTCTTCATGAAGCAGACTCTTTAAACAGAGTCCAGTCCACTGCCTCGTCACAGCCACTGATCCTCACAGCTCCGTGTGAGCATCTGGCACAAAAACAGGAGAGAAAAATAAGTCAAGTTGAGAAAAGCATTGACGTTGTTTCTATTTAAAGGAGAAATCTGTAATATATTTGTTGTTGCAGTGCTCACTACTGTGACACCAATGCTGCAGCCCCCCTTGAAATTTCTATTCTAGCCCGTAACTTGTGTTATTGTTCACCTGTTTCATTTTAATTTAAGCTCAAATTAATGCTGAATGTTTGCTGAATGAGTGTCTGTTTGTGACTCAGAGGAAATCATTAGTAAACTTGTAGGCGGAGTAGAAGTTTATAACTGTTAAATTGAGCAAAATATTAATGGAGTCTGGCAGCCAATGAGACGGAGAATTGCTGTTGTCAATTTAGGAGGCTGCACGCAAATTGCACTGATGCAGAATTCCTGCAGAGCTCCTGCAGCCTGCCTGTCTCTGCTGTGTCTGGGAGATTGAGGAAACAACTCGCTTCAATCATATATCATATTTAAAAAAAAAAAAATCCAACCTATTTAACATACAGTCTATAGCTACTTTTTTGGACTGCAGTACTTATTTTTGCATGTGCATTTCCTACATATGGCTTCTTAAAGCAGATACTTGAAGTGTCAGGTCTGTTATGATATGTTCAGTACCTGTGCCTTGTTGCTTTGCTGTGTGGTTTGCCCCTTCCTGGACTCTTGTCTGCAGACGTTTAATCTCCTTGTCATAATCAGTCCACTCGGCCACGATCCTCACCGCAGCCTGCAGCTTGGGTTCCTTGGTCATGGGGTTGTTGCACTGAAATGAAAAAACAAAAACAAAAAACAAAATCAGAAAATGGTCACAAGCAGTAAGAAAAACAACGTTATTGTACAGTTCTACAGCTCATATTCTTATTTCTTCTCAAAGCCATATTATTACTTGGTTTAGTAAACTGTCAACTGGTGACAAGAACAGGCTGCATCTTATTAAAAGTGGTCAGTGAGTTCATCGAGTGTTTTTACTGCCTGATCTGGCTCATATTTTCAACATGCTAACAGTTTCAAATTGAGTTCATTTTTGAGGTTCCCCTCCAGCCTCTGTGTGAAAAGTCTGATCCCCTCTCCTCTAGATGATGGTTGTGTTTTAACCGCTGATGATTGGGTCGGACGATGAGGGGCGCAGGGTACCCCCGGGGGAGAGGCAGTAGTGTGATAATAACTAATAACGTTGGAGCTCATCAGTACTACGGCAGTTATTAATTTGGCACTTAATTATGATGCTCTGATATTTATAGAATCCTACAAAAGGGCAGGAAAAGTAGAGGAAGTGGGGTGTGGAGGAACAGTGATGCTACATGCTACGCACTCTCCCAGTGACATGACGTCTGTGTTTTGCATGAATTGCAGCAGTGTTTCTTTTCCACACTTGAGTGTTAGGAAAGTTTGGTGGTGCAACACAATTTCTGTTTTGAGACACAGGAGAGGGGGAGGGAGTGCTCGTTTTGTGTGAGCGAGGCAGGCATCCAGCGAGAGCGGTGCATGCAGAGGCAGGAGGAGAGAGAAAACAGGACAGTTACTTGATGCCAAAAATGAAACATGTGGTGTCCTAATGAGATGTATCGATGCGCTCGTTCTGCATCAGTTTTTTTTCCGATTCACATTTCAGTCGGTGCACTGGCATCTTACACACTAAAGTATGCAGGAGTGAATTGTTACACCCCTAGTTTTAGTATTTTGTTTTATATATAATTAAAGAATAAAGTTAAAGTTGATATTTTGTAACTCATAAATTCTGAGGGAACACACACAAAAAAAAACTCCAAATGACCTGGGAGTTCAGCTTTCTCTGGACAGAGAGCTATTGATTTGTTACTTCCTGTGCAGAGAAACAAGAGTTTTTCCTTGTGCGAACATGGCAGATTTATAAAGGTTTTTTTTCAATCTGCACCCTGTTTTCACATGTTTCTCTGTCTAAGTGACTAATAGGACAACAATTTTGAAACAGATCCAGTATTTAGCGAGCAGGCTGCAGTGTAATCCTTATGGACGACTGGGCAACATCAAACTACGTCCACTAATAATGCTTGTTTTGCCACTGACAGACTCAGATTGTTGCTGTAAGTGTTTGACAACATTATGGAAAGGATCACTACAGAGAAAGACCTTTTTTGTTTTGTAAGGTCCCGTTCATTCAAACTTGACAAAGACAAAAAAAACCCTCACTAAAAATATCTTGGCTCGTCTTTCCACTGATCCAACAATCACCAACTCTGGATGGTTGATCATAATACTGCAATCCACTGAGTCAGAAAAAACCCTCCAACATGGAAAAGTGCAACAGAACAGTCATTCAAGTCTAGCCCAAGTTCACTAACATAAACACACCTGATATCAAAGCAACATTTATTTGTTGTTGTTGTGAAACGTGCTTTGACAACTTAGTAGTTGCCCTTCTCCTTTCAGTTGATTTGTGCTTGACAGACGTCTCTGTGAGCAGGTGGTACTCGCCTTCTCTTCCTGTCTCTTTCCTGTCTGCAGCAGCTGTAGCGATGCTTATGAAGTTCACAGACTTGTCGCACAAACATCAGTTTGTGTCCATGGTTTTCTGAGCAGATGCACCGGGAGGCATTTAGACTGGCAGTTGTGAGTACTGACTCGGAATTATCGACTTTGGACTTGCAGTGGATTGCAGCATTATTCAGAGAGTCGGATGTGAAAATATTCTGGCTCCACATGCTGTTTTCCTCCACCACTTCTCTGATGTCTGACCTCCCTCTCGCTCCTCTGACGATATTTTCATATTTAACTCTGTGCGTTGAGAGTTCATTTTGACCAAACCACCAGAGCAGGAGAGGTGGACCAAGACGGGCGAGCTTGGATGAAATGTGTCTTATGATGATAAAATTACCGTTTCTGACTCTGGTGGCTTTGGCAAGAGCTATAAATCGTCTGTTTTTGGTTTAAAAAAAAAAAAGAAAAAAGAAAAAGGATCTTTTTCTTTAACAAGATAAAGGTCTATATTTGTAGGGATCCTTTCCATAAAGTTGTTAAGACATTTTGAATAACAATCTGAGCCTGTCAGCACCAAAACAAACACTTTTAGTGGATGGCTGCTGCAGTCTCCCACAATATACTGGAGCAGTTTCAAAAATTGTTGTTCCCTTTAGTCACTTAGATGCAAAAACATGGGGAAATAATCCTCCTCTGTTCTGGCCGCCCTTTCATATTATCAAACAGTGTTCATCCCAGTCCAACCCTTTTATGAACATGTTTTTTAGATGTGAATCACTTCATTTATTCCCAAAGAAAGAAACTGATTCAGTCAGTCAATCTCTTCCTCACAGTTGGCCTGTTTGCCCTCTAGTGGCTATTAGGAGGCACAGCAGTCTTTGGAAAACCCCCATCACTCCTCTGTGACACTGCTGAACTGAACAGCGTAATACAGGTCTACGATGCTGTGTCTTCTGTCCTGATCCTATCGCAGCCACCGACACATGCTGCAACGCTTTGTTTATTGGTTGATCGAAAGAAAATTAGTTGCCTATATTTTGATAATCAATTAATCGTCTCAGCCATTTTCCAAGCGAAAATGTCAAACATTTGGTAATATCAGCTTCTCAAATGTGAGGATTTTGTGTTTTTCTTTCTGGTAGTAAATGAAAAGCCATTTGAAGACGTTACTTTGGGCTCTGGCACATTGTGACAAGCGTTTTTTAAATCATAACAATAATTGGCAGATTAATCGATAATGAAAATAATTGTTAGCTGCAGCCCTAACACAGAGACAAACTGTTGTTACCAGGTCTATCGTCTTGGCGTTCCTCTTGGAGCTGTCGTCACACCAGGTCTCGCACCACAGCCACTCCTGAGGCAGAGACTTGATGGGCACCTGATGGATCATGTTGTTGGGCAGATCCTGGAAAAAAAAAGACAAAAAAACAAACAAACAATCAACAAAAAAATCCCCAACAGACAGTGAGACTTTAGAAACAGATTTTAGAAACAGAACTTAATGGAAACAGTTACGTGTTAGTGCTGAGCAGTGTTACACTCAAGATATCATAAGAAGCAGAAGAGGAAACAATAAAAAAAAACACAACAATTAGATGAAATTGGTTCATTCTGACATTTCAAAAAGGATGCTGTTCAACAACCAACTGTCAAACTTTAGATTACAGAGCTTCCTTGAACACAACAGGAACAATTTTACCACAATGCCTAAAGGCAACAAAATGTTCAATGTGATATTTTTAAGATGTTCGTAAAGCACTGAAATGAATGGAAACTACTGGAAACTGGTACTAGATTAATCTAAAAACAAAACTAAACAGTTTTCGTAACATGAGCTGTTTTACATGTATATTGGACTACACCGTGAGTCACAGACCTGGTCGAGGTTTGAGAGGCTGTTGGGGTCTTGGCTGAGCCCCTGGTACTGCCCTCTGAGTCGGTCTCCTGCTGCTATTTTCCTGAACTTCTTCAGGTCGACCACATACAGGGCACTGCAGGGGGCAAGATGGCAACACATGAAATATGCATGAAAGTGTGAAAAATGTTTTGAAGAAGAGCGTTAGAGCACTTCGGTGTGTGTGTGTATGAGTGTGTTTGAGGGTGATTGACTTTCAAAATGCTGTTGACATGAAGCTGAATTGACTGTAAACAATCCAGCTGAGATATTTAAGAGTGTATTAACCTGATGTGGTATTTGCGTCCGGCGAGATGGCTCGCCCAGTAGCCGGACTTCCAGAAGCGATAGCCATCCATCTCCCTCCGGCTCTCGCAGAACGGAGTGTAACCGTACGGAGCTCCCTCCAGGTCAAAGTCACGCAGCTCCTTCAGGTCTGTTCGCACAATCTGAAGCAGAGGAAGGAGAGGGAACGTGACAGATGGTTCTCTTTAGAGCGATGATACTTTTATTTTGTTTACTGAATTGAAAAATATAAAATTTTTGTGTCTTTTCTCCGTCCAGCAGTCCAAATATATATTCAGCCCCGGCTCTACACAACAGGCAGCCAGAGGCAAGATTTGCCGTACTTTGCCTGGAGCTGAGAATGAAATAAGACTATAAACCATATATAGTTTAATATCGTTTGTTTTACTCCTTTGTCACCTGGGGTGAAAGTACCACACTCCCTTAAAAAAAACTTTTGTGAGTTGATGAGTTCGGGTAAACTTTGTAAACTTTGTGAAACACTGTGCATCAAATTCATCATTTGTCCTCTCTTGGGAATTCGGCAAAGTAATAAACAAAGTTGTTCCTTTGTTTGTGTAAAAAAATATTCTCAATTTCTCCTGGCATGTTTGTGTTTAAAGTGTGTTTTACCTGCCAAGACAAACAGCAGATATTTGTGAACACACTGTTCCAACTTATTTCACCATTTACAGTGTTTTTATGATAGTAAAACTGCCAAATTTTACAAAAACAGTTAAGTGCAATTTGATCCTTTGTCAACAGAGAGAAAGTCCCCAGACTCCCTTTAAAAATCGCATAGTTTTGTGAGTTGTTGAGTTCAGGGAAACTTAGTCAACTTTGTAAAATGCTTTCTATGACAAATTCTTAATTATCTGTCCCCTTTTGTAAATTCGGCAAATATCTGAATCCCACCTTCTGCTCTCTGTCTTTCTTTTCTTCATTTTTCTTTTGGCAGCGCCACAGGAATACTCGCATCTTGGAGTCACCATCATATTATATCACGTTAGCAGCACAGTGATTGATTTTTTTTGGACAGCTGTTGCAGCACTTGTGCCAATCAAATCCCTTGTTGTTTGTTTTCTTTATTAAGAAAAAGAAAAGTAACCATGGGGCCCGATGCAATTGCGCATTTGTCATATAGAGCGAACCAGCTGTGTATGTTCAGTTTATGATCATAGAACACTAACAATACCAACAGATATTCACGTTTGAGAAGTTGAAACAAGTGAATTTTTGGCATTTTTGCTCAAAAAAAATGATAACTGTCAACACTATTCCACTTATCATTTAAGCTCCAAAGAACTGTCAGTAAGACTATATATTAGTATTAAATAAAAGCCTGAGACATGAGATTTGACAACTAAATTAAATTTTTTTCCAGCCTTAAACATAAAACTTGGTCAATTTCCAGACATTTTAATGTTTAAAGTGCCAAAGATGTCCAGAAATTGTCACCACTGCTGTATTTTACTCATCTCTCCTCAGAGCTGTCTGAGTCAGCTGGCAGCTTTCGCAGCTAGTCGCTTTTCCATCATCAGCTTGTGTTATGAACAGTACATTAAATATTTGGACAGAGGCAGGATGAATAATAAATGTTTGTACAGCTACGTATGAGCTAACCTGGTCAGCGTCCACAAACAGGATCTTGTCGACAGCGAGAGGGAACAGCACGTCCAGGAACAGGATCTTGTAGCCCCAGATGATCCTCTGCTTCTCGGTCTGTTGGTGTAACCAGCGAGGCCACTTGTACTGGACCAGCTCATACTGGAAACCATACTTCTTCGCCATGTGGGGGATGAACTCCTGCAAGATGGACACACAAAACAGGAGAGGATGCATCAATATGATTTTAATAAATTCCAATGAAAACCCTGAAGGTTTTGAGAATTACTTAAAACTGAATATTAGAATTACATAATTGCCTTTGGCTGAAATTTTAAAAGACATTCACGTTTAATTTCCTCAATTTTTTTTTTGTCTTTGACAGCAGAATTTCTCATTATAACTAAAGAGACTGTAGAGGCTTGGTGCTCAATCAGTTTCACATATACAGAAGTAAATTCGGGGAACCTTGAGGTGCTCTTGAAGTTAAAAAGATTGATCATAAAAAAAACAAAAAAAAACAAAAAAAAAATCCTGAGGCAAGGACAAAAGTCTCTTTAAAAGCCTTAATTTAGTCTGACGTATTAGTTTGAACTGCCAACTACTCCCCACCTCACAGGGCAGCTGAAAAACTCAGATCGGAGCCTGAAAAACATCTTTTCTGTTCTCAGAATATTGATAAAATCCTGATGTACTCTCCTTTGATTCCAGTAGAGGGCAGAATACTAACACCTTTTCACAATCTGGACTTTAGTGTCTTGTTCAAGGCAAGTCGGGGACTAATTTTATAATTAATGGCCAACGCTCTCTACCAACTACCGGCCTCAGCCTCAGTCAAAACTACACTGAGCCTTAATGCCGGTAGCTGATATTTACCAACAAATACTGGCTGATACAAACACCTGTGAGCGTGTTTACACGGCACTGGTATCCTGTTTTTTTGGGTGTAGTTACAAACTAATTTGGCAGTAAAACAGAAAAAATGATGGCAAAGGATGTTATGATGAAGAAAAGGCAGAACATTAAGTGTATTACAGTGGGATCACCTCTGTCTGGGACAAATTAATCACTAAATTTATTACATGAATATAAAGTAATGAAACAGAACAGCTTCCGGTTGTTTGGGTAGAATACCCAAGGTAGCCCGAGGAACACCCGAGTTTGGCTGCAGCATCTCATTGGCAGGCTTTTGGCAGTTTGACACAAGCCCTCACAATGAGAAACAGTGTTTTTCATTGAGAGAAAACGGTTTTCATTTTCCGATCATGACTTCAACGTGCACGCAGTAAATAGAGGCAGAAGCAGACAAGTTACCGTGAGGCATTGGAGTAAAGTTAGAAAAATAGCATTTGTATTGGAATTATTCTGTCCTAAGTTTTTCTGATCACTATAAGGGATTTCCACTGGACAGCTCTTGTTTGTCTTGAGTGGTTAAATGCAGGAGAGTTGAGACAGCGAGAAAGTAAACTGTGTTCATCCTCAACTGTTGATGTGCAGAACTGAAAATCTGTGGTGTTGAGAAATCAAGAAATACAAGCAGACTATCAGGATGCTATATATTGTTATGATCTTGTATAATAGTCTGGTTACTCAGACTAACGACTCTTGCTTTTTGTCAGTGGCAAAAAACATTGTTTGACCCTGCTACTGGTTAGGGACGGGCATCAGGCCCCGATTCCTCTGAAGCTCTAATTATCCTCTAAAACTCACGCCTATGCAAGTATTTTTGGTCCGCACACACCTTTCTCTACAACGTTTAACATAAATCAAACCATTACATTTACTTCTAACTTTGCACACTATTGCACAGGGAACACTAGTCCCCGTCTCTTCATAGAAACTCCACTGGAGTGGTGAAATGTACAAGACCCCTCACTCATGGTGTCGACCAAAACGTCTCTAAACCAGCACAAAAAGCAACAATTATCAACATCAACCACCATTTTCTGAACAAGCATGTCACAAACACGAACAGAAAGTAACAACTCTACATTAAAAACACCAACAAAACATAACATTTGTATTTTGAAACTTGAAATAATAAACTTAAACTATCAGAAATGCATCATGGGCATATGCAAATGAGTGTCTCGGCATTGTATCCACAGCACATGTGAACCTCACAAGTCTGAAGCCTACAGCGCCCCCAATGGATAAAGAATCTGACTGATAAGCAGAATCGATAATGGCATCGGTATCGATGAGATCTTATCAATTCCCATCCCAAGTACTGGTGTAATAAAGTGTTTTTCAGATGTGACGTCTGACTTTTACAAACTGGTGATGTCATTATCTTTACAATAAGTATCATTAATCTGAAAATGCCACCACCTACAACAGAAATAATGCTGAATCAATCTAAATGTTGCTTAATAAAGCTGTGATGGCATTTATTGATTTGATTTGGTGGATTCAAGTGAGGACTGAATATCAAAATTAAGAGCAATCCGTTATGCTGCAAGACTGGAGCTACTTATGGAAAGTGCTGAGTGGGAATCTGAGATAGAAAACCAAAATGATTCATCAATATCTCATAGGTGAGTTTTACAAATGAAAATAAAATAGTCAGAAAAACAGTGTGATCTGCAGGATAATGAGGCTGAACCACTAAAACTAGAGTGAGTAAACAGATGAATGGAACCATGATCCAAGAAAAGCATTAAAGTCTTCTAATTCATCTGGAGATTTTCTTCTACAGGTGGAGTAAAAAATCTCTCATCTTATCTGCTGCATGTTCCACCTTGATTTTCCTGTTTGAAGCTCACATCACTGCCGGCCAGAGAGAAAGCTGCAGCCGTCAGAGAAAATCTCTCGCATCAATGATGAGAAGCCAGCTGATTTTTAAAGCAAAAAAAAAAAAAAAAATCCTACCTTGAAAGTCGGGGACAGGTAGTTCTTGAGGAACCAGAACTTGACAGGAGTTTTGGTGTTCTTCAGAACTGACAGCATCATAATCCTGAGAGAGAGACAGAAGAATAAAAAAGATTGGTGGCAGCAGAGCTGAGAGAACAAAGGCTCTGAAATCAATACAGTCTTTGTACACATAAGAGGAAGGGATGTTAGTTTTTTTTTTAAGGATTCTGGTTGACGTGACGATCCTCTTTTCTTTGCCTGGTCACATATTTCTGACGCTCACCTGAGGAAACGCTCGTACAGATGCCCCGAAGCCACAGAGAAGATGTTGATCACGTCGTCCTTCTCCTGCTTCAGCTCCTCAGTCTTTCCTCCACCTGTGAACCCCCTGAGAGACAAAAAAACAAAAAACAAACTGCTTTTACAAAGCTTTACACATTTTATAGCAGAAAATACATACAAAACAGCCACATTTTTAAATCAAAAGACCTCTGTGACTTTTGAGTCAGCAGGTATCCTGCAGCAAGTGTTTGCAGGATACAGGATCTTATCTGATTAGTGATAATATTTGTACACATGTACTGATGGTGCAAACCCATTATTAGGGCTGCACCTAACCACTATATTCAAAATGGATTGATTAATTACTCTTCTGATTAGCAAATTACTCCTCAAACTGTGAAATATTTTGCCTGACTAACAAAAAATGTTCAATGATGTAGAGAAATCCTCACATCTGAGAAGCTACAGTGGCAGAATGTTTGAAATCAACAACTTAAACAAACAGAAGTGTTGGAGATCTTTTTTTTCCGCTGACTTATTGTTTCAACTCCAGTCATTATAAGCAATGACTCGTAATTTTGAATTAAAGCTGCACCTGGTCAGAGATTTCCAGAAGCCAGTGTCATTTTCCTCGGTGCCGTCACTCAGCAGCTCCTCGTTGAGCTTGTCCGGTTTCTTCTGGACCTAAACAACATGCAATTATAACACAGTTAGTTAACCAACCTGTTAAAAATATTATTTATCCATCTGACTTTGTAATTAAACATATTGCTGCAATTACAGATTATTTTCATAGTCAATTAATCAGTTGATTATTTCCTGGATTAAATGTTGTTTGGCCTAAAAATGTCAGAAAATGGTGAAAAAACGCCAATCAGTGTTTCCGAAAGCAAAATACTTGAAAAAATTAATTTAATAATCAATTCATCATTGCAGCTCTGAACATATTACAAGGAGTTTTTTAACAAGCTAAATTTAACACTGGTGCCTCTATATGACCTACATAAGCAAACAGTCAGTGTTACATGGTGAAGTTCTGGCGGTGGAAACACTACTGACTTGTCCACAGGTAGCTACAAAATAAAGAAAATATGAAACTTCCTTGTAACCACTTTAAGTATTATCTTGTGCGCTTGGATCTGTGGAGGACCAAACCAGACTTGTTTTTAAACAAATGATAGATAAACTCATAAAATACACAAAAAAATATCAAGGAATCAGTGAAGACCTGGGCACTCTGTGTTATAGTGGAGGTCACAGCAACTATTTGACTGCTTAGGTCATTGTTGCCTCAATAATTTGTAAAAATAACCACCCTGGCTTTTGAAAAAAACATGTTGCTGAATACTAGAAGAAATTAAACAAGATGTGAGTGTTAATGTGGGAAGTTCTAATTGTTTTAACTCATGGAGAACTTGAACTCCATATAAAAGGACATTAACAATCAACGTAAATATTGTGTGTGGAGTTTTTTTTTTTTTAAACCATAATTAGCTCAATATTTAAATTGTTATGTTATTGTTTGTTACTTGGGTTGGGCAACTGGATGAATATATTGGCTGAGTCCATCACCGGTTGACAGTTTTGGGCAATTTTTTGTCATTTTATTTTGATAATTTAATGGTCAGCAGACTGCTCAGCGACAGAATGTCATTTAGCTGCACAGTCGACACCCACTGAGCCGAGAAGGAGTGCACTGAGCTGGAGGACGAGTGAGAGGAAAACAGTCTGTAGAGCCAGAATATTTTCACAACTAACTCAGTGAATTAAGGATTTATTTCAACCAAATCAGAGAGGGTGGTGGTTGAAACAGAGGAAAGACTAACAAAGACAGTTTGATGAGTTTTTTTGTTTTACTGTTCGGTTTGAATGAAGCGTGTTTAGAGAAAAATTAGCTTTAGAAATGTTTTAAGTGTATTCACACATTTGTTCGACCTCAAGACACAATTAGTGAGTAACCCTGAAGAAAAACAAACTTTGTTTGCAAGAAAACATGCATTACTTTGTGCATTAAACTAATCATTTAATTATTTCTCATTATTTTGACCATTTGTTTGTAATTATTTTCAACCATTCTGATTTCGTCCTCTCTGTCCTACAGTCATCCTGAGAGTGTAGCTTTATTTGCAGTTTTAAGTGTATCTGTGTGGCCACATCCATTATATGTAAATTTCCCAATAAAATGTGTAATTTTAGCCATGTAATTTATGTACATACTGTATATATTCTGCATGACTTAAAAAACTCAGACTACAGTCTTTTCTGCTCATTAAAATTTATGAGAATGCAGTCAGACTGAGAAATGTTGCCACTAACCGTCCTGGATTTGGTTTAATTTCTCTGGGGACGAAAATCAAATCCACTAAATGTGTGAAAAGGTGTATATTCCTATCACAGTTTCCATGGTATTCTGCCAGACAGTTGCCACTTTTTCGCAGGTAAACTGACCTTGACTTTAATGATCCTGCTCTTGAAGTTGTTCAGCACGACGATAATGTCATCAGAGTCTGCAGGAGAGTCTGTGCCATCGTGGCTGTGACAGAAAAAAAAGAAAGAAAGAAAGGACGAGGAAAGGGTGAGAACAGAAGGTTTACAGCTAGTTTGAGTCAGAGCATAAGGCTGAATCTAAAAACCAGACAGACGTTTCAACTCTGTGACACATTCTAGCCACTTTTTCACAGATAGAGTTCCTACCTGTAAATCTTGTAGATTTCATCAGAGCGTCCTTTTCGCATCTTTAGGATCCAGGCGCCTGGGTTGGCCTTCAGCTGAAAGTAACCCTACAGACACAGAAACAAGAGATTTGCAGTTAACCCTGAATCACTGCATTTGGTAATGTAGTAAAAATCATGGATTCCTGGAAAGACGTAAAACATGATAGACAGAATCATCTCTGTAGAGATTCTGCTCAAACCTAAGATGTAAATCTTAAATTTGTACCCTTCACACTTAAGACTAAGGGAGAAAGAATATAAAATTATAGAAGTGTGCATCTTGCAGTTAAATGTCTCACTGCTCTTTATTGGAAGAAAACAAATAGACCAAGTATCTAAGAAATGAACAAATGAAATGGCATCATGTATTAGAGAAGATAACTTGCGTTTTAAGAAACAGACAAAAAGTGTTTGAAGAAATCTGGAAACCTTTTATTACATTCCTCAAAAATGCAAGCATTAGAGTTACCCTAACAGGCAAATATCATATATTTTCATATAACACTATATTCATTTTAGACTTCTGAGACAGGAGTGGCATTGAGAGTACTACCTAATCATTTTCATGTACTTTTTAAAATGTATTTATTGTTTTTCTTTGTGTATTAATTTTGGTGCTGTTGTGTTGTGCTGTGTTTTTTTTGTCTGTTATGTTAGTTTTTGTTAGTACCATTAGCGTTTTGTTTTGTGCTTTTGGAGTGACTGATGGGTGAGGGACTATTTGTTCTTGTATTTGTACTCATGAAAAAACTAATAAACCGTGTTTACGGAAAAAGTATCAATATCGCCTGGGTTTAATTCAATTTGATGTCCTGCATAGGGTTCATTTTTTGTCCAAAATTAGCAGAGTTTTGCTCTTATTTCTTTAGCACATTAACCAAAGCTCTCAATATTATTATTATTAAAACACTGCCCTTGATAGCCATCTTTGGGGTACCCTGTATACCAGCCAGTCTCACCAAGAAAGACTCTGTTGTTGTTGCTTTTGCTTCACTCATAGCCTGTCAAGATATTCTGCTACAGTGGAAAATCCCCAAATCCACCCTCAACTACATCATGGCTAACTGATTTAATATCTTTTCTGTTGTTATAAAAGGTGAAATACACCCCAAGAGGATAATCTGCAAAGTTTTACAGTAGATGACAGACTAGTATCTCATATGTAAATACTCTGAACTCTCTAGTTCCCAACTAATTATCAAAGCATCCCTCAAACACTTAAAACATGACTTTTTAATGGACTTCCTTCTCTATGTTTTTTTTTAAATTTTATTTCATTATACAGTGTGTTTTAATGATAATAATAATAATAAAAATAATAGGAATTACATTTGATAAAAAAAAAAAGGAATAAAAACTGGAAATACAATAATTAAAAATTGGGCAATTAAATAAAATCTGGCACTTTGATAGACTGTTAAATTTGAAGGCATGATCAAAGATTTAGGGCATTAAAGGTCATTTAAGGCATAAACGCCATTACATTTAAAAACTGCATACACGTTCGATTAAGAGGTGTTAACAGCCAATTAAAAACAAATAAAAGAGCAACACTTTCCACCACTGTAGAGAGGCTCAGTTAAAAAGATGTGTTGGTAAGAGCCTTTTAAAAATCTCAACAGAGCCTTCCTCTCTGATATGTTTGGGTAGGCTGCTCAACGATCTGGGAGCATAACTGAAAAAAAAAAAAGCTGCATCTCCAGTTTTCTTTTGGGTGGAGTTGTGGGTATCTTGAAAGCCGGCAGCGGAGGAGTCTAAGAGTTTGTGGGGGAACATGAAACAATAGAGAATCTGTGATGTAGGACGGTTCTCAGCCGTTGAGAGCTTTGTTAACAAGCAGAAGGACTTCAGAATCAATTCTGGTGGACACAGGGAGCCAGAGCAATGTGGCTAAGACTGGAGTGATATGTTCTCTCTTCTTTGTTTTTGTTAGCAGTCTAGCAGCCAAATATTGGATCAGTTACAGCCTCTCAACTGAGTTTTTTTTTTTTGGAAGACGAGTATGCAAAAAGTGCATCACAATAGTCCAATCTGCTTGAAATGAAAGCATGAATTAGATTTTCAGCATCTTGCTGAGTCAGGAGTGAACATAACCTCAGAAAGATTTCTCAGGTGGAAGAACGCCACCTTGGTCAATTTATTTATATGAGGAGTGAAGCTTAACTCAGAGCCTCAGATAACACCCAAATGTTACTTCTGGTTCTATCCAGGAGGTCAAATTGCCGATTGTTTCCAGCAGCTCATCCTTTATTGATCCGGGGCCAACTAAGAGAACTGTTTGTCCTCATTTAGTTTTAAAAATGAGGACATAATAAATCCATTTATATATTGCTGACAGGCAGGTAGCAGCGAGGAAATGTACAGCATCAACATTTGGCTCAACAGACAGTACAGTACAGCTGTATCATCAGAGTAGTTTTATTTATTTATTGTTTGAATTTTTGCATGCGTTTGATTTCTTGCGCACTTTGTGAGAGGCTGGAGTGGGTGGTGGGTTGGAGGAAGGTGTTCTTTTGTTTCTCTGTTTTAACACACAGCAGAATATGGGGGGAAAAACAATTTAGGAACTTCTTATATGAGATTTTTTATAAAGCTGGTTTTGCAATAAAAAAAATATGGAAAAAAGTATTAAACTATATTAGCTGGGAAAAAGTGTTTGTGTTTGAGCAACGTTCTGCTCTCATGTGTTGGACAACAATATGAGAGGCTCATAGTTCGGAGCCATCACTCACCAGGTTTGCCATGACGATCGTATCCACGATGACCGGCTCGGAGGCTGTTCCCAGGGTGAACTGGAGGCCTCGTGGCGGCTGGCCCGAACTGACGTCAAAGCAATGTCCTTCCAACAAAAGGTGCTCCAACTCGTACTCTGCTGCTACAATATTCTCCACCTGTAAACACACGCGTGCAGACAATTAAAGTTTATTTTGTGCAGCCCAACATCAGCGTCCAGGGGCTTTAGTAATGATTCCCAAATAAATTAAAGGTCTTCAAGAGGAGAGAGAAAAACTCAACAAAAGCTAAAGACAGCAGGTAGACCATGTTGTAATCTGTAATCTACTTACAAAACAAGCCTATAATTCACAGAAATTTGCTTTGGTTTTAGCTATTTAGAGGCTGTGGGACAGGAACCTCCAGACATCAGACATAAATGTGAAATGCTTCGGCTTTGGAATAGACTTGTAAAGATGTCTGATCAGAGGCTCACTGAAAAGAGATTTAATTGGCACATTTCATACGGTCATCCCCCGGCTAATGAGTTGAAATTTTATTTTTTATTTGAACAATTTGTCATTATTTGCCAGAACAGGGTACTCTGTGATATTCAGGAGATTAGGGGCAAAATGTTTCTCGTGCACAGAAAAAAGTGGCCTGTTGATACATGGTCTGACCAAAAATTATGAACTTACCGTTTTAAATAATCGCTACAGCGTTCAGAACCACATGTGAAATATATGTTTAAACAAAAGACAAAGATCCCTATGTGCACGGTTACATTCAGGAACATTACCATGAGGCCAGCCGGTCTGTCTCATGTCACTGCAGACTTTATTTGTTGTGTGAGCTTGATGAAACTGAGAATGAGATTATATGTATTTGTTTTGCTGTCCTGTCTACAAGGACATAAGGGATGTACTTTTTACTAAAATGTCCTTCATTTATGTTGATTTCTTTTTGCTGAATGATAATGAAAAACTGGAGTTGTGCTTCAGGAAGGGAACCTTTTTTTGTCTTTGCCAAGCTTAGTTCAAGACTGAACCGTAAAAATAACATAAATGTAATGTAAATTTTATGTAAAATAATGTAATATTGTAAGGAAAGGATATGGAAAGAAACGTTGCACCACCACTGTAAACTCATGAGCGTTGGGCACTGTGTCTGCATAACACAAAAATAAATGAAAATCATGTTATATTCTAATGACAGGGATTTTAATTAGAGGCTGTATTATTGTGGTGCCTAACCTGTGTTTTGCCTTATAAAAGGCCTCCCCAATGGTTTCTTTAAAGCCTTCTCTTGACTTAGAACATAACTGCTTCACCCTCTCATCAACATGTCTCAATATTATCACAGTGTTAAGTGTAGTTTACACCAGGGGCTCTCAGTCTTTGGTAACAGAGGAAGATCACCTTCCTGAATAAATGAGGGGGGGAAAAAAAACATAACATGACAAAAAAGGAGAAAAAAATAAACTGGGATTGTGACAGGATTTCATCACATCCATGAGGTACTTGTCATCAGAGCAGAGGCGCAGAAAGAGAAACTGATCTCTAAATTAAGGTTACTGGCGCTCAGTCCCTGAGCACCGGGCTGAAAATCTGGATGTCATCATCAAGTCCAATTCAAGTTTCAAGCCCCACATCTGAAATATGACAAAATCTACCTTCTGCCACCTGAAAAATATTGCCAGAGTTTGTCTCTCTTTGTTTCTCTCCCAGGCCAAAGCTGAAACACTTATGCAAGCTTTTATTACCAGTAGACTGGACTTTTGTAATGCCCTCCTCTCTGCTCTACCAAAAAAAAAA
This sequence comes from Lutjanus argentimaculatus, assembly GCA_034769285.1. Taxonomy (NCBI): domain Eukaryota; kingdom Metazoa; phylum Chordata; class Actinopteri; order Lutjaniformes; family Lutjanidae; genus Lutjanus; species Lutjanus argentimaculatus. The sequence goes on along the minus strand of JAWZSL010000003.1, from coordinate 21,488,319 downwards.
AAAAAAAAAAAGCTGATCAACTGCAGCTTGAACAAAATTCAGCTGCTGACCAAGACCAGGAGGAGAGCACACATCACACCTGTTTTAAAATTGCTGCACGGGCCACCAGTTAGTTTTAGAATCGATTTTAAGAATCTTTCATTGGTCTCCGACTACCTGTCTGACTTGGTTTTAAGGTCTGTGCCCACTAGATCCCTCAGTTCCTCTGGAGGTTCTCTCTTGGTTGTTCATAGGCTTTGGTCTGAGACCAGCGGCGATGCTGCTTTAAGCCACTATAGCCCCAGCCTGTGGAGCTGCCTGCTGGAGGACCTGAGGCGAGCAAAGAGTGTGGATATTTTTAAAAGAAAACTAAAAATACACTTTTTTAGTCTTGCTTTTATCTAGACTGGTCGATTCTTACTTACACTTTACTGTTCGTTTTATGTACTATTTTATTTTTGTGTCTTATTTGTTCAAATGTTTTTATTTACATTTTATAGCTCTTTTTATGTTAAGAACTGGAGTTGCAGTTGATCAATAAATAATAAATTTGGTTAATTTTGATGCGTTAGTTAGCTATCAGTGGCAAAACACATTTGTCTCAACCTGATGATGTGTTGTGACTGGATTGATAATATTCAAACATAACTGCGTCATTGAAATTACGTATTCTAATTTGACTTTTTTATTCATGTGAATTCTTTAGCATGTTTAGATATTGAAATAACTAGCTTTTAACCAAATTTTTTTTGAAATTTTAATCTAAACATCTGGTAGAACCACTGCCTCCATGTCCCACTAGATGGTGCTCTGAGGCCCACCTGTGGGCCGCATCCCAGTGGTTGGCTGCCTAAAAACACACACACATACACACACGCACACAGAACTGTTGTACACTGCATATGGCAGAGTGTATCTCTATGCATCATGGCATGAGTCTTTGTGATTGTATTATTTATTATATTGCAAAGGAAAGCTGAAATAAAATATAAATTAAGGGCGAAAGAAAAATAAAGACAGCCTCTGCTCCCTCAAAGAGGTCAGAGTTCTCTACTCTTCAGCCAGAAGAAAAGTCATACTACCCTTCCCTCTTTGAAATGTTTTCCATAGAGTCCCTTAGACTAATAAGTTAAAAATAAGTTCAGTAAAATGAGTCTGAAATCTAAGTCGTACAATATCCATTTGGTTTGAGTCTAATGGGGACAACGTACGTGGAAGCAGCGACTGATGGTACCAATTAAATCACAAACCTTTGGACCAGTATGAACACATTCATTCAGGAAGCAGAGGAGAGTGGGTGGATAACTTCAGACTTCTGAGACTTCTGAGTCTACTGCTGGAAACTGATTGACAAAGACACTTTGAATATTGATCCAGATTGAACCCAGACAGACACACTGCTGTACCTCCTCCAGGTAGATGTTGTCCAGGTCGTACCGGGTGTGCACAGACTCGACCATCCAGCTCTCAGGAGTGTTGAGGTTCAGAGTGAACAGTGGAGACTGAGGCATGTCCAGGAACTTGGCCATGGGGCCGGGAGAGAAACTGCCATCAGTCTGGAACGCAACCTCCGCCTCCAACACATGACGGTAAAAACTGGAAAAAAAAGACAGGCAGCAAACAGTCAGACTTCCATCACAGGTGGAGGAGTCATCATCTGGACGCCTTGAGCCAAAGCAACAAACAGAAAAGATCACCACTGTGAGGTTTTATTGATTTTTACTGTAAAATACCACATTTTCTAAAAGGAACGTATTGAATGCATTTCCTTCCTCATTAATCATTTACAAAGCCGATTGTTTAATCCAGCTTTGTTTACATCCAAGTTTACTAGCTTGTAGTAGTTTTCTTCCCAGCCTTTGTTGGCGCATTGCAGCACATCTTGGCGTGTTACCACAACCTTTAGATTAGTGGAACAGTGTGAAACTGTTGGCAGGAGCACACGAGACAAACAGAACAGCGACCCACTCACAGAAAAACAGCTCCAAACCGCTACTAGAAGTACAAAACTCCACCGGGAACCTTTAGTAGTTGACACTGGAAACTTTACTCACCAGCCTTTTTTTCCCCCCAGAGCTTTTAAACAAATAAGACATAATATCAGCAGGCTGAGTGACGCCATTAAAAAGCTCCAGAAAAAAGGTACTAAGTCCAAAAAGACAGTCTGCCTGTGAAACTGGTTTACAAACTTCTTTTGATCAACTAATCGATAATAGTCTCAGTAATTTTTCAAGCCAAAATGTCAAACATTTGCAGGTTCCAGCTTCTTACATATAAGGATCTGCTTTTCTTTGTCATTTATGACAGTAAATGTTTGAGTTTTGGACTGTTGGCTGGACAAAACAAGCAGTTTGAAGATGTCCACATCCACATACAGACAGAACGATCAATTATGAAAATAATCTGCAGATTAATAATAAAAAATAATGATTAGTTGCTGTCCTAGTCCACACACAACCAAACATTTTTCCCTGCTGCAAGAGGACAGTAATAACAATGTCTGTGAGCTATCTGTCTGTAAACATCTCAGAAAATGCTTCTGGTATCTGGTATATGAGCTTCTAATAATGCAACTGAGTCACTACAAGTCAGTAAAAACAATGAATGTTTAAACTAAAGAGTGAGCACTGTCAAATCTAAATTTGACGGAATATAAACGTTGACATATTTCTGGATTTTCAAAAAAAGAACAGAAGGCTGAGGTGTACAGTGACGCTTAAGTTCAGACCAAAGATTGACGCTGAAAGATGAGATGAAACGGTTTTAGAACGTCGGAGGGACAGCTTCAGCGGTGTGAAGTGACTCATCTCAGCCCAACGCAGTCTCGCTGATGATGTCACCTGCCACTCAGCTTGTCAAATCGCCAGCAGCTGGCGCGTCATCTGTTTCAACAGTCAATCAGCTTGAAGCAAAGTCAACAGCTAATCCATATGTAATGAGGTCAGCAGGTCAAGTTATAAATTGTTAGTGAGTTTTTTTAATTTCCTAACATTTGAATTGTTTTGTTTTGTCTTACTTGTTGAAACACTGTACAGACGAACTTGGGCATTATTATATATATAATGTTCCCAGGGACTCTGGACGACTGACTTCGGGACATTTGTGTTAAGTGCAGTGTTGATTAATGTGCTCTGTCCCTGGTAAGCGAGTATGTAAGTAAGTCAATAAATAAATAAATGTTAGGGATGTTAATGATTAAGAATTAATCAATTAATTACAATTAATTGCCATTAAAAATTTAACCGTAAATGTGTTCATTGATAATTGATAGTCTAGACGTGGCAATAATTACACCTAATTTGACACTGTGTTGTCCGGTGGAGGCATTTGTTGAATAAGGAACCTTAAACTTAAAATGACAGAGAAACAAAATGAGAGAAAAATGCATTTTCTTCTTGTTAATTATGAATCGATTAATCAGCTGTTAGGATTTTCATTGGTTAATAAATAATAAATATTGGTTAATAAATAATAAATATAAATAGTTTTGGACAGATGAAGAAGATCACCTCTTCAATTTATCTGATGTCTGCATGACACCAACCTTAATATTTAAATCAAACTGATCTGATGAAATCGAACTACCTGAACTGAATAAACCTGACTACTTCACCGGTTTTGCTCTGCTCATCACTCTCTGCTGTTCTCTCTGTCTCACTCCCCTCAACCACACTCTCCCTGCACACACACCTCTTATGTTTTCACTGTTAAATCAATACTAGAAATGCAACTTCAGCAAGTAACTCACTATCACCGTGCTCATTCATATTTGAAGACGCTACAAATTATATCCAGGGAGACACACAAAAAAAAAAAAGCCAGAAAGGCCGGCGGTTAGAACAGAAGTGCAGAGAGTTGTTGCCATGGAGATGATACACCGTCTTGTCTAGTTACATTGGTGTCACATGGCAGGATGTCAGGACGTTGGGAGATCAGCGCATTGCAAGTAGTTGCATGTTTCAACTCGTCTCGTCACAAATCTTTGGTCTGAACGGGCCTTTAAAGATCTGTAGTTTGGTTGAAGTCTGACAAAGATCAAAGTACTCTGACCACAGAATTTTACAGTATTATGAGATTTTAAAGAATCCACGCAGAATCAGGAATTGGGAGGATGAACAGTCGACTTCTCGCCAGAGAGAGCAGAGAGACCGGAGTGTTGGACACATACTGATATAACAGGAACGTATGGTTTATTTCTGTCCTCTGTGGACACTCAGTTTTCTGTCCTCACCTCTTGAGAGGCATCTCTGACAGTTTGGATTGGCAGTTCATGAAGACCCGTAAGTTGACGTTTACCAGCTGCTTCAGAACCTGCAGGTGGTGAGGGGGAGAGATGTTAGAGAGGACAAGAGAGACAGGTTAGAAATAAGCTGCAGACATGGTCAAATTGAGATCAGGTAACATTGTAACCAGTGTTTACACACAGTTTAATTTTATTTAATGAGTAAAGGAGCGAGAGAAGAGTAGGGGACAGGGAAACAGAAACAAAAATGTGCTCCTCGACTACCTTATGAGAGTTCCTATTTTCATTTTTAAAAAAAGCTTATCTTTGATGCTGTTCTGATCCCAAATGCAGTCGTTTTACTTTTATATCTGTGAATGGGCATTCATATAATTTTACGATTCTATCATATTAAAAAAAATAGCACTGACTCATATTTGAAACTGAAATAAACTGGGCAAACCAGTAAGAAAGACAGAAAAGGCAGCTCACCCAATCCAACAAAGGGCCACATTCAACCTACCAATAACAGAGGAGCCAGTTTCTGTGCGTCCCTGGTTACAGGATCCACCACAGCAACAACGTCAAAGTACACGTCTCCTTCCTTAGGGCGGATCTTCACAGCACTGCCAAAAAAATCAGAAAATCAATAGTCAAGTGAAGTAAATACAAACTCGAGACTTTCAGGGATGTTTCCGCCTGCAGAGGAGACACTAATTTCAAACATTTATTCTGTATTTACAAGAAATTTGAAGGTAAAAATGGCAGAATTCAAAACACTTTTGATTCAGTATTTTGCAAAAATGCTTAAAAAAAATCATTGCAAGAATCACCTGACCCTGAAGGAAATCTATATAAGGTCTCCTCTGTGAGTTGAGGAGGCTTGCATGTTTAAATTATGTGCATGTATTTTAACTTCACCTGTAGCGGTCATCTGCAAAGCCATATTCTACCCGGGCCTCTCCCTTGGGCTGAGAGGACAGCAGAGCGTCCACCTTCATCACAAGGTCGCTGGCCCTGAGAGAAATACATCCATCAAACTTTTACAAAAACTCAACACAAAACTAAAGATCCCAAATTTCACCTTCTGAGAATCCACAGATTTAATATGATGGGACATAAAATACCAACCTGTCCTCCTCTGTTCCAAACTGTTGAACTTTGCTTTTGATTCGCTCTCCGGACGTTTTCAGGATGATGCTCTCCAGAAGCAGGAAGTCATCCTGGTTAAACACCTCGTCCTCCTCCAGTGGACCAATGATCTGGAAATATGAAACAAAAGCATTGATTTTAACATGTGCACATTTATCGACAGATACAGACTATATGTGTTCATGATGTGCCCGTATTTTCACTTCTTTAAATCAAAGGTTTTCAAAGTGGGATGTTGGCCTTCACATGGAGGCTCTGAACAGTTTCGAGGGAGGCTCAGTGAATGCAAGTGAAAAAACATTATATTAGTTATCAAAAGGAGATCAGAGAATAGCCGAAATGTGTGCAATTTGGTTAAAGAGATAGTTCAGAGATACAGTAGTTTGGGGGAATTTTACTGTTTTTTCCCACTTTATCACAGTCAGAAAGTAAAGCCCCTTTTACACTGGACAAAAAACCCACAAACATTTGGCTTACATCTTCAGTGGGAAAGAGTACAAGCAGCATTCACTCTCACGTCAAATGACCTAGCCGTAGACATGGGTATTTACTGTCTCCAGCTCTGACTGGCAGTAATGTAAACACAGCACCCGGGTGGAAACTCCATTTTCGACGGAGGCGGTGAAGAGTTGTCACCTCTTCTGCTCCTTTTTCATGCACGTATGCCGCTTGACTCAGTTTGACTCTGAGCTGTAGCCCAGTACAGCTGAGTTTGCACGTTTAAAGGTACATTTAACTGATGACACGCTTGTCTTGAGTCAGGCAGGTGTAAAACGGTGGATAAACACATTAATTCCTTTTAAATCCTACAAAATAAAAGTATATTTTGTTATTTAAAAGCTTACTATGAGGGAACAAAATCGGGAAATGTTGGGTTTTCATCAGTTTTAACTTGAAGACTCCTCTACAGCCCAAAGCCAACATGAAATGAAACATGAAATACAGTAAAGCAGATACCTGAATGTACAAACAGAGATGCAGGAGAGAAACTAAACCACAGAGATTCAGTTAGAAGCTACAAAAGCACTGAGAGCTGAACACACAGACACCTCTCTCTGCTCTGCTGCACAGAAATAAGTGGAGCCTTTTCTCGGCTTTCACAGCAACAGATAAGACAAAAAAACAGAAAAGCTATCTTATCTATTTACTGACAATGGGAAAGGAGTCAGTTTCCTATTTTTAGTTGGTTTACCCATGTTTAAAAAACCTGCATATATGCGCTTTTGGTGTAAAACCAACCAAATGCCTTTTTTATGTATTTAGAAGAGGCTGAAGTGAGGCCAAACAACAATATTAGGCTATCTTGGCTCAATTGCTGAGTGTCTATGGGATCAAATAACATAATCATGATCCCATAGATAACCAGGAAATACGTGAAAGTAAGTAAGAAACTAAGGGGGGCACATTTTTCAAGCTTTGTTTGCAGGGAGGCCCACAGTCACCCTGAAAACCCCCTGCTTTAAAACAATAAGAAACAAGATCGTGACTCACTCTTCCATTGCTGATAACAGCTTTCTGTCCTTTCTTCAGTTTGAGCACGTCTCGGCAGTAGGCGGCGTGGGAGAGCAGGAAGTCAAGTTTGGGACCCTCAAACGCATCCTTGAACAATGACACATCCATACCCTGAAGGGAAAAATAGAAAACTTGTAGGCAGCTGATGACAGAAAATAAAGAGTAAAAAATATGGAGCAGCACATGTTGTTAATTAAGTCGTGAGGTCTGACAAGTGCAAAATCTTTCAACAGTAACAACATAATTACAAGGTTCAAAATTCCAGATTTTTCCAGGACAGGTTTTCTGCAGCTTTCAACAGGTTATATTTAAGATGGTTTAAGACCATTAATGCAATTTAAGACCTATTTCATGTCCACGCTTTCAGAAAAAAGTATGAAGGTTTTAGCCATTTCTGAATCAGGTAACATGGTTTGAAACAGCTCACCTGTCTTAATTACTTTTATATGACTGATGTTTAGCTGCTGTCTGTAGTCCACCAGCTGAGTGTGCTCCAATAAATTCTGACCAGGCTGCACATTAGTGGTTATTGGTTCCATGTTGGTTTCGTTTTGTATTTGTTAGTGTGACAGAGGACAGATTTTTTGCCCAAGATACATTTAAAAGCGAGACTGAACAGACACCCTAAAGACTCAGATAGACGCCCTATAATTAGATGTCATTATCCAAACCCCATGAAAAACACTGAATTTTTAGTAATTCAGAATTTTATATTAAAAAAAAAAGAATATATTTATAAATTTTTTTTTTTTTTTTTTTAAGAATAGATCCTGGAAATACAACTTTTCCCCATACTTAAACAGACCTGAAAATTACTAAAGTCAAATTTCATGCTTCTCTACACAATGCAGAAATTAGGGATGTTAATGATTAATCATTAATCACTGTTAAGAATTTAACCAATTAAAAATGTTTTAATTGATAAATAATTGCACCTAATTTGGCGTGGTTTTGTCTGGCATAGCCATTTGCTGAATGAGGAAACCTTTAAACTTAAAATGAGGAAAAAATGAGAAAAAAATGAAAATATGTAAGAGAATATGTAAGTGAAGCTGTTCGTCCGCCCTCACCCCAACAGCAAACTCTCCGATGTCGACTCCCTTCTCCAGGGCCGCGCGGCGGTCTCTTCTTTAGCCATCTTGGTGATGAAGTTCTTGGCGTTGTTGGCAGATTGCGTCTGCATGGCCGCCCAGATCGCTCTGGCCACGGGGCTCGCATCAGCGGACGGTGCGACTGACGGGTTGTTGATCATCCCCAGTCGGACGTTGTTGCTGGTTTTCTGTTGTAAAGCGAGTGAGTGTTAGTGACGGATTTGTCATCGCTTTTAAAACAGAATATCAAATTCACTAGTGACAAAAATAAAAATAAAATGAACACCTAGTGGCACTTGTGAATTCTACTCCTACTTGGAGATTTTCAGGTCAAGATGTACCTTTTCTTAAATGATACCAGCTATATCACTACGTAGTCTAACTTAAATTCTACAGACTGATCAATAGGAGGGCTAAGAGATATAGTTGAAATTAATACCACAACATTAATAACAATGCTCTGATGTTACATTAAAGAAAACATTTGTAAAACAAAACTTAAAGGAATAGTTATGGGAAATACTCTTATTTGTTCCTGGGTGAGGGTTAGAAAGGAAATATGAGGTAAATAAGAAGGAAGAAGGAGAAGGACCACGAGAACTTTCATATTGTGTTGATTCTGAGGCCCCTTTGGACAAAAGCAGTGGTGTTTGCACTACCATAACCACAAAATATAACATGAAAAATCTCTTTCTTTTTCTTTTTACCTGGCTAACATACTACTCACTGTAACTTTGCCTGGGAAAACGTAAACACAGGCTCATTTAATCTGATTTCACAGAATATCCGACCCAGTGTCAGGCATTAAGAACGTGGCTTGTTTGCTTATGGAGGTCACATAGAGGTAAACTGAGACTGTTTCATAAAACTCAATAGTTTAATCCTGCTTTCATCAAACATTTCAAGGATCAGACTGTATCTTTCTGCCAAAAATCTAAAAAACTGTTATTCATGTTTTCACAACTAATCAGTTAGATTACTGTATTTTCCTGCTCTCTGGCATCAGTAAAAAAAATCCCTCTCCCGTCCTCAGCTCTTCCAGAGTTCTGCTGCCAGGATTTTGATTCAGACTAACAAACATGATCACATCACACCAGTAATGTTTTCCTAACACTGTCTACCTGTTGCCTCTTGAAGTGACTTTTACATATTATTGATTATTACAAAGCTGTACAGGCCTATCCCCAAATTATTTAGCAGATCCTTTAGTGCCCACGTTCTTTCTTGCTATATGAGATCCTCTGATGAGTTCTTCTGAGGTCCAGATTTATACCCAAAGGTGATAGAGCCTTTGCTGGTAGGTTTCCTTGACTGTGGAATGACCTGCCTGAGGGGATCAGGGCTGCAAACTCTGTCTCGTCTTCTAAATCACTTTTAAAAACCCCAAACTCTAGCCCTATCCTATATGTTTTATGACATTTTAGTTTATTTGCTCTCTGCATTTTATAATGTCCAGAGTTTCTATGGCTTTTAGTTTGTTTTGTTCTGTTTGTTTTAATGTGTTCTGTTCTGTTAACGTGTTGAACTATCTCCAGTATCAAACTTCTCATATAATTCTCATTCTCAAGAAAGGAAATATGTGTAATTCCCAAAATGTCAAACTATTCCTTTAAATGACTTCATGGTCCAGACACTAATGGTCCAGCACGCAGAGATGATATAAAAAGATTGTTTACCATGTGTCTGATAGCATCATAAAGAAGCTGACGTCCGAGGGCTTGTCAAAGTCTCCGACCACCCAGAAGGTCACAGGACGGATGTAGCCGTCATCTGACAAGTACAAAAGAAGAAACAGAGACTGTCAGAGTCAGTTACTGAAGTGATGCTGCACAGGCAAACTTATGATGCAAACAAGGCGAGCTGGATTGTTTGTCAGTGAAGCTAAAGTTCAGTAAATTGGGCAAAAAAATCTATGTGGGTGGCATACTGGGCTGCAAGAAAACAATACATGAAAAACATGAAAAAGTAGCTACAGTCTTAGTCATGTACTCCAAAAACCTTCAAACTTTTGTCATTTCCAAACCTCATATCAAACTTTTAACATCTCATTCATGCAGCTACAACAAATAACACAAAATGAACTGCCATGCTCTCCTAAAGATGGAAGAAACAATGTTAGAACTTAGTGAGCAGTGATTTAACACATTTTTATTAGTACTTATATTTCAGTCCGTACTACACTATCATCGCATGCGTAATTAGTAATTTGTGTCCTCGGAGGAATGCAACACAGATGGAGGAGTGGTGGTGGATTCACAAACATGTCGAAACACTGCCAACAATGTAGTTCACAGGAAAAAAAGAGCAAGTGAGGAGGAGGAGGAGAGGGAATAATGAGGAGGAAAAGGGTGATTACCATGCCTGTTGTTGGTGGTCATCCCTGATGCAGGGACGGATTTTAAAATCACATGAATAAGAGGAGGAGGAGGAGAAGGAGAGGACAGAAGGAGAATACATGAAGAGAGAGTTTAAGCTTGAAGGTGACTAAATTATCTTAACACAAGAAAAATGCTTCACAAGCATTCTCCTCCATTCAGGGGTTGTTGTTGTTTTTTATGAGACTGTTTTACCCTTCTTTGTCATGTAGGTCATGCTGTTGGCCACAGCCGTGCTCTTCTCTTTGGTGTCCAGAGTCGAGAAGCGAGCGTAATCATCTACAAAGTGGTTGTCTGCAAAAAGAGGACAAAGGAGTAAAGTGCAGATGATATTTTTTAAGACTGCCAAGAAACAAACTGTAACATTTGAAAGAAAATTGGTTGCCAACTATTTTGACAATCGATTAATTATTTCCAGCAAAAATGTCAAACATTTGCTGGTTCCAGGTTGTTAAATGTGAGCTTTTTTTTATCTTTGTCATTTTTGGTAGTAATTGAAGAGAATTTGGATTTTGGACAAAAGAAGCAATTTGAAGATGTAACTTTGGGCTCTGGGAACTTGTAATGAGCATTTTTCACATTTTTTTGACATTTTATAAACTAACCAAATTGGCAGATTAATAGGAAATGAAAACACGCATTAGTTTTAGTCCTGTTGTAACACAAAGCTGCTGTCTGTATCTCTTTATGTAACAAAAATATCTGTATTCACATTTATACTGCACGTTGGCTTGAAGTTTGTCCTACTGGCATTTATTCCCCTCATGCATATTTGTATGAGCTGAGCTGCAAACAATATATTTTTAAAAAATACAGTATAAATATTTTAAGCATGAACTTAAATTCATCAAATAATAATGCACAATTTACAATTGAACCTCATCTTCACAAAAGACAAAGTGCAAACTGAGTCTAAATAAACACTGTAACTGTTAAACTTAGCTGTTAACAAGTATGTAAAATAATTCATTATTTGTCTGACATAGTTTACACACATAAAAAGTGAAAAGACGCTCTCAAAAGAGGCTGGGAGCACATCTACTCTTTCTCCTCATTGACAAAATCTCAATCTGGCCTCGCATCCCGTCCACCACCGCTGCTGCTTGCGCTAGATTGTCCGGTGAAAGAGCAGATGTCTAATGTTAGCGTTCGAGGAAACAGACCCAGACCCAGAGTCAGATAAGGAGCCTGTTGTGCAACAAAGTCCGCGACTAGCAGGCGTATCAGATTGGTAAATGTAGTTAGCGTCTTTTATTTGTTTATGTTGTTTGTTAGTTTGTAACTGGCAGCAGCTGACATGGCTAATGATAACTCTCGCTCCCTGTATGGACAAGTCGGCTCTGTGCTGAAGGTTTCAGGTTTATTTGCCTGCATTACAGCAACTGGCTTCCAAATTTGTTCTGTGTCAAATCTAGCTTGCCTGGGGAACGCTTAAGTGAAGTGGACAGAGATTAATGCAAAAACACCTCTCCAGTGACAAACTTTGCACTGACACAAGTTGGAACAGGCAAAGTCCGACATTTTAAGGGAGACAAATATAATAAAAACACATTTTTGAATGGAGGGGATCTTTAAAGTTACTGTTAATGGTGGAAAAATATGAGTCAGAATATGAATAAGTTCATATTGCATTATTTTTCTTTAAAAACTGGTTGAATTTATAATAAGAGGAGGACCAGATGAATATAAACTTGGTCTGAAGTGTTTATAATTAAAAAATGAGACAGTGATCGACAAAATACCAGCCGTAAAAGCTCACTGGGTCATACTGCAGAGTTGGATGCTGTGGGTGGAGGTCCAGATGAAAATAAAGATAGTCGATTATCAAATGAGAACACTACTGACAAAAATCTGAAAAGCTGTCTGGCCATTCTGAATGCACGCATTAGTCAAACTTTATCCTCCACTTCAGCATTTGTCTGTTAAAATAAATATGAGACATTATTGAGGTTGAACTTTGCTGAAGGCAGGCTTTTAAAACCAGCAGACTGGACTACAGCTGATCCAGACCTCTGCGGCTCGAGAGTTTTTATTAGGAACAGAAGGACAGAACATACACTGTCAGTTTCCGTATTTATTTTAAAATTCTTTTACTTGTTTTTTTAATGACGTCATGGTCTTGCACCAGCATAAAATGTCTCACATGCCCACACTGCATGAGCCAGTACGGCCTCTCAGGTCCTCAGGCTCGTGTCTGCCAGTTGTTCCCAAGTGAAGGACTAAATCTTTTAGCCTTTTAGCTTTTTGTCTTTATAATCCAAGCTGCTGGAACAGTCCACCTGAGGATCTGAGAGCAGCTGGAAGTGGTGAAACCTTTAAATCCAAACTGAAAACCTGCTTCTTCAGCCTTCTTCTTCTTCTTCTTCTTCTGCTTAAGAATAGTTGCTAAGAATGATGATTGTTAAGATCTGACATCTGACAGTTTTAGTTTGTTTACACTTGGCTTTATGTTAGAAACTGGCTGATTTTACCTGGTTTTATGATTGTCTTTGTTAATACTTATATTATTTCAAAGAAACTGTCACACACTCAACATGTGAATTTAAACACGTCTAGGCAAGTGTATGTATGTATGATCTATGTGTATATGTTTGTCTTATGTGATGTGATGCAGCAGCTTTGAGTCCAAAACAAATTTACCCGTGTGACAAAGTATACCTTATCTTACAGACATTAACTTTTATTCACTTATTTTATTGCATTTATATTGTACAATTTAATTCTATTTTACTGTATCTTATTTAACTTGATCTGTTATTTTATCATTACCAGTGCTGTTTTGTTTTTATCCATTTTATTGATTTTATTTGTTTTTATTTTATTTTGCCTTTTTAACCTGTTTTATGTAGTTTTTCATCTAGGTTTTATTTTATTATTGTTATCATAGCTTTTAAATTGATTTGATTGTATGTCATTGTCATGAATTTTACTTTTTTGATTTGTCATTTTATTCAATTTAATCTATGGCTTTTATTTCACTCTATGGCAGTCTAAACTTTTCTAAACTCATCTATTAAAGCGACTACGAGGAACTTTCATATTTTGTTGATTTTGGTGGCCCCTGTGGACAAAAACTGTAGTGTTTCCACTGCCATAATCACAAAAAAAAATCCTTTTCTGAACAGCTTACATAACTTCGCTTGAGAATATGTAAACATAATCTCTTCCAGTCTGCATACAGTAAATCGTTTCATCTGATTTCAAGGAGGACATTTGACCTGGTGGCAGGCATTAAGAATAACTATAGCTTATCTTCTCGCTGATGGTCTTGTTTGCTTATGTAGGTCACCAGTTAAAAACTCCTTATAGTAGCTTTAAGCGCTCCGAACTGCATTAACATGTATGAAAGGTGCTATGGAAATTAAGTTTGATAGAATGCTATTTCCGAAACAGGTTATAAAGAACTTGTGCACATCCCTCGTGTGTACTCACTGGTGTCAGACAGGTCCAGGTAGGTTCTGCTGGTGGACAGCACTCTGGGGTTGATGCGAGGAACAACGTTGGGCTGGTTCATGATGAAGTCCACGACGTCGTGGTCTGTAGCCAGCTCACCCTGCGAGCCACACGAACAAAGACTCAGGATGTTAACAGAATAATTCAGAGAGGACGTTCCTCACTGTAACTGCAGAGCCACAAGTGATGCAGGGAGTTCTCATCTACGTGCTTTTCATCGTTACAGTCAGAACAAAGGCGGAAATCTTAAGATTTAATAGCTTTACCACTGCAGTCAGTGATGCTTGCGTATCGACTGAAAAGTTTCCCTCCAACAAGTTTGGATTTAAACATTAAAAAGGAGAAAACAAGAGTGATGACTAACAGTGTGTTCAACACTAGAGTTGGTACAGCAACTAAATTAAACATTGCTAACTGTACTTCAAGACCTGACAAAACAGGGGCCTTTAAAAGATCCAATTCAAACATTTGGCTGCTCAGAGTGCTGGAAACACATTAAAACAGGGAAGTACAGCAGATGGCACACTCACAAAGATCAAGCTTAAAAGAAGAAATATTACTCACTACAATCCCAGACAGTGTACTTGTTAAAATGAACAACTCTCTTCCCAAAAACTCATCCACAGCTCCTCTACTCATTTCATTTTTCTTTTAATTAAACTGTTGTTTGTAGCAGCTCCAGCAAATTAAAAAACAAACACGCACAACAGCACAAGTAAATACACTCATTGGTATTATGGCTGCGTCCTCTAAGTATCAGTGAATATGTAACTTGTTTAAATAAGCCTTAATTGATGAGATTAATCTAATTTTATGTTGCTAAAAATGCTTTAAAAAGTCATGCATTACAGTATTTATGCAAAGTGAACACAGACAGTCAGTAGATATTTTGGGGATTTTGACTCAACTGCACTGAAAATTGACAAAACAGAATGTTAACTATTAAATACATGTATTTATAGAATATTTTCTGTTACTAAAACTTAATTAAGCAATAGTGTTCAACTCTGACTTGATAATGAAACCACTTAAAAGGATAGTTGGGATTATTTTAAGTGGGGATATATGAGGTACTTATCCGTAGTCAGTGTATTACCTACAGTAGATGGTGGTTGGTACGTCCCCAGTTTGGAAAAGCAGCAGTAGAACTGATGCAGTAAGCTAAGCAATGTGCTGCTGTGGTCAGGTTCAGCAGCAAAATGTATTTTAGCCACTTAAAAAAAGGCTCATTTGAAAAAAATCAATATCAATTTAGGTGTATACTATATTAAGAATATTTCCACTGCTCTACCTTGCTGTCAGACAGACTTTTCTTCTGGGAAACTGCCATTATATAAGACAAATATCAATATTCATTGCAGTTCATATAATATTACAGGTCTGGTTTTTTATCTTTGCTTTCTTAGCTGTACAGTTTTTGTTTTTCATCTGTGCCTAGTTACTGTTGCCAACCACCCCTGCTTTACTTGTAAATACTTAGATTATAGTATTTTGTTACTTTTTTAAGTATTTTTGTCTGTTCAAGTACTTTTTAACTATTGTTACTGCAGAAGATAAGATAAGATAAACCTTTATTAATCCCCAGACTTAAATTCAGGTGTCATAGCAACAATAGCAATGCAAATGAAACACAGGTTAGAGTTAATTAAAGAGTAGACGTACAGCCAAAACCAAGCTAGTAAGAATAATACAATAAAGTGGAACAGAATAATTGTAAGAATGAGATTAGAATAGAAATAAGAGATAGAGTAAGAGAGTACATTTGTATGTTTACTCCAGGGGTCTGAGAGAAATGTCACTTCAATCCTCTATATGTTCTGTGCATTTGACAGAATTAACAATAAAGGTTACTTAGGCAAAAATCGCTTTCTTCAAAGCCACCAGACTCCTTTGGCAAAAACAGTAATTTTACCTCGCAGAACATGGGAGTTGCTGATCTACTGCTGCCTCGAGTCTGTTTGTGTTGTTGTGTGATCGAACTAACCATTTAAAACACCCAAGTCACACAATAACACAAAACAAACTAACAGATGAAGGCAGCGGTACATCAGCAACTCCCCTGACCTGCCAGGTGAAATGATTTTGCCAAAAGTGTTTCCCAGCGGTTTCCTGTCAGAAAAGGCTGTCTGACAACAGAGTAAAGTGATGAAAACATTCTAAATATAGCGCACACTTTAACTGATATTGATTTTTGTGGCTAAATACATTTTGCTGCTGACCCTGTCTACAGCAGTACATTGCTTAGCTTTCTACAGCCTTCTACTCCTGCTGCTTCTGCAAACGTGTTGTGCAGAAGCGTGCTGACCACCATCTACTGTCAGTAATACACTGACTGTGGATCAGTGCCTCATACAACTATACTTCAAAAAAATCCTAACTGATCCTTTAATAAAACAATATTGTTCAATTGTGATGTGATAACCCCACTTCAAGTCACTGCGACTGTGTATCACAGTGTGCGTTGCTCTAACTGACCAGGTAGACAGCTCTCTGGTAGAACGAGGTGGTCTCCAGGATCTTTTGCATGGTGACCGTCTCCAGTTCATCTGGGTCCAGCTGCTCACGCTGGTACGGTATGCCATTATACATGACCACAGGCAACGGGCCCACCCCTGTCTGCTCATAGTACGCCCGCCCTTCCTAAAAGAGGAGATGAGAAGAGAGATGTTACTTCAACTTGCATCAGCCTTTAACCACTTCAAAAAACATCGCTAGAGTAGAGTGAGACTATCTTTAGCAGGTTCAACTATTGCAACAGTCTTTTTTTAGGCTTATCTCCAAAAAAAACTCATACGCAGCTATAACTTATGTAGATTGCTCCCAGAGTTCAAAGGTAAAGAAATGTTAAAATATTACACCTGTTGTCAAGTCTCTTCATTGTCTCCAAGTAAATTAGAGAACTGATTTTAAAATACAAATCCCCTTACTGTACTAGAGCCCAGCTGCATTTCTGATATATTTTCACCATATGAATTTTAAATTTAATTCAATTCAAGCAAATTAAAAAGGCACATACAATCAATACATAGAAAGACAATACTTTAAGCAGCAATGTGGGTTTGATCAAGTTAAAATGGAAAAAAAGGGAATAAGAAACATCATGAAACTTAAAAAATGATAACACAAAAGCAAACAAACAACTGTATCGAAGCCAGACGGTGGCCACACATGCAGGAGATGATCCCCAACAGCTGGTTGGTTACGTGACATGGGTCTGCATGGATGCTGCGTTTTACTCCACCATACATATCTGGAATAGAATCCCAGATGGTCTTAAGTGCTGACTAACTAAAATTAAAATCTAAGTATGTATTGCTCTCATTATAAAAGGAACAATTTGAAATTTTGGATATTTATTTCGCTGTCTTGCGTAGAATTTGGTGAGAAGATTGATACAACTCTCATGTCTGTACCATAAATGTGAAGCTAATGTTAGCAGGCGATTATCTTAGCTTAGCATAAAGACTAGAACCAGGGGAAAACAGCTGGCTTGACACTATGAAAAAGGTCTTCTAAAGCTCATTAATTAACACATTATATCTCAGTAGGGCTGTCAAAATGGCCAAAAATGACCTTATTATTCCTTCCAAACAGATTCGAACCATTTGAATATCTGTTCTTACACTTTATCCCCATAAGAGGGCAAACCAAGACAAGAGAGATCGCTAATTGTAAAGGTATATTTATTTCAACATAAACATGTCTTTGAAAACACCCACAAACTTACACATTATTAAACAAACAAATTAAATTACGTCCTGCACTGCAAAACTTTATTTGAAGACCACAGACCTGTTTTATTTTCAATAAATGAAAGAAATGTGGTGTGGCTTCTGTCATGCAGCACAATCTGTGCTTTTTTCCACAAAGAAATATTTATTTTCACACTTACATGTGTCTTTTGCAATTCATTTATGTAATTAAATGTAGAATATTAATGAATTATAATTTGGAATATTGACAGCAATTAATGCTAAGCTAAACTTCAATCTTGGTATCAATGCGGCATCAATCTTGTCATTTTTCTCTCAAGGAAGAAACACAATTAAGCATATTTCCTGAAACTGACTGATAATACCTACAAAATGATGCTAACCCATTAGTACAGCGACATCATAATCAGCCCCTCTCACCTTCCTGTTGCTGTCGTAGCTGGAGTCGGCTCCCAGGACGCTGCTGACCTCCACGTAAGGGAACCTTTTCTCCAGCACTTTCACCACGTCTCCAACGCTCAACTTTCCACCGATGGGTACCCGGTTAAACATCTACAAGGAAATAAATAAAGAAAAGATGAGGGTACAGAGAGTTTAGGGAGAGCAGTTATCAGGTAGAGGTGACAACAGTAAACAGGGTCAACACTCTTTTATAATGATATATTTCAAGGACTTTTCAAGCACTTTTTGAGGACATTATTTCAAAATTAAGGGCCAATAATTCACATAATGGAAACAAAATTGGCAGTGACACACATAAGCTCGCCTTCGTTTAGCACAACAGTAGAAAAGAGGCTATAAAAGGCCACATATACCAGTGTAACCCTGGCAGTACAAATATATCGCCAGGCACCACACAGGAATTTGGGAAAAATCCTTTTATTCCATCAGGATTGAAACTTTGCCAGATTAATGTATAAATATAGACCCAAATACAAGACTTGATGTTTTATTTTTTCATCATTAAACTGCAAGAAATTGCAAGCAACAAATCAGTAAATCACAGTGTAATTGTAGCCTGTAGTGATAGATGGGAAGGAACAGTATCAGTCTCAGAGCTCTAGATCTATACAAAAATGGTCATAGGTGAATTTTGAGATGACGGAGGAAACAAGGGCCAAATTCAGAGATTCCTGCAGGCACTTTTAAGTACTTTTCAAACCCATGGAAACCTTAATTAATGCAAATTTAAATAGGCGTTTTAAGAAGAACCAGTTCTTGGTCTGTGAAAGACTGACTCACCGAGATGACGGCATCAAACGCACTCTGACTGTCCACCTCATCGCTGATATAGTTGTAGGCTCGGACCAGCGCCACGCCTGCGTCCTGCATGCCGTCTATGTCATCTTCATCTGACACCACAAACACCAGGCCGATCCTAAAACACACACACACACACAGACCAAAATAAAGTTTCAATAGTTAAAATGCAGAGTGTGTGTTGTGTGCTTCATCAGTATTCAAACAAACTGACCATCCCAAGATGCCTCATGCAGGGAGGCATCAAAGGTCCTCCAAACCTGCCTGACAAAACTCCTAAATTAAAATGGATTTTAACTACACGCTCCAACTGACTGCAACTGGCCTGCAGCGTCTTTTTGGATTTTTCTGGTTTTCGCACCAACTACAGAGCAACAAAAAATGTTTTTTCTTAAAATATCCTTATACGGATATGACTCACATTTATCAGAAAATACATTCAATGTCTAATATCTTAGGAATCTATTTTAAAAGTAACTAAAATATCCTTGTCTTGTCTCTTGATGATTTTTTATCCCTGATGACACAAATACCAACCTGAGTGGGATGTTGTTGGCATAAAACATCTCTGCAACACTGAGCAGCTCAGCAGCGTTCTCCTGAGTCGGGTCCAGAATAATCACCTGCAACGCACACACACACACACGTTAGTATTTGTCACGAGGATTCAGATCAATTCGGATTGATTAATCGGGAACGGACGAACCAGATTGTGGAAGTTCTTGCGGATCTGCCTGATGACTCCGGGGAAGGTCGGCCTGAGCAGCTCCTGCACATTGTAAGGCCACGAGCTGTACCTGTGGTCCGTCTCCAAGTTGTTAATCCACTGAAAATGAAAAGGGAATTGAAGAGGAAATGTTTGAAAGGAGCAGCCTGAGCCCAACAGCAGATCGGTGCCAGTAAGAAAATTACATTTTACCACTGTTGGCTGAAAGCTAGGGCTGCAACTAACAATTATTTTCATTGTGTCTTAATCTTTCTGTTATCTTTTTCAGTTAAGAAATTAATTGTTTTTGTCTGTGTAAGTCCAGGTTGATTTGGCTTTCAAATTACAGACTGGGACCTGCAGCTTTGCACTTACACTTACAGCACCTCCAGGTTTTGGGAACAATACTGACATGCACCAGTGCTTAATTAAAGGTGCAAATAATGTTGAAGAGGATGCTGGTTCTGTGATTTCTTACGCTGATGGCGGGGTTGCGGATGTCGACAGCGTAGTCAGAGTCAGAGGGCTGGACGTTGAGCTTCAGGATGTCGTGGATGTAGGGCGTCTCGATGTGCAGAGAGCGCAGACCCTCCATCACCCTCGCCTCACTGCGCAGCACCTCGAACACACTGCAAGGAACGAGGAGCAGAAGTCAGAGTGTGGTCATCTGTAGTAGGTGTGTATTTATGTTTATGTGGGAATGAAGATGACCACAGAAGTAGCAACATGACTGCTAGCATCAGATTACGCATGAGAGAGATGTACATGTACACCTCGGGCTTATTATCTGAAAATCAGATTTTAAAAATATTTCAAATATCATGTTCAAATGTCATTTGAACATCAACACGTTGTAGTTTAACAAATTTAACGCATTAGTGAATTGACAGAACATTAATTAGCAACAATTTTGCAAATCAATAAATCATTTCAGCAGATCTGCAACAATTAGTTAATTAACCAGTAAGTCAATCAACAGAGGAAGTGCAACAATAAGCAGTGATATGATAATCAATTAATCATTTTTCAAGGATAAATGCCAAATATTCTCGGGTTTAAACTTTTCAGACATGAGAATCTTTTGAATATCTTCAGGTTTGTTTTTCAAAAACCAGCAAATTGAAGGCCTGAACGTGGGCTTGGAGAAATTTTAAAATGCCTTTTTTTTTTTTTTCACTTTTTAAAAAACATTTTATTGACTTTTAGGAACGATTACTTGAGAAAATCTGCAATCTGCACATGAATGAATGATGACATTTCAGTCTTTTAATAAACCAAAAATGGCAAATATTTACCAGTTACAGTTTCTTAGAAGTGAGAACTAGATGATAAATCGATTAATCATACAAATCGAATTAAAACAATAATAAACAATAATAATAATAAATTACCATTTATTGTAATTTTGTTGCAGATGATTCGCAGCTCATTTGCCTTTTGACTCAATATTTCTGAGCCTGACAGGTTGCAAGACAGTCTTATTTGTTGTGTCAACGTCTTTCTGCAGCATGTAACTACTTTTGCATGAGGGCATCACATCCAGTTTGAAGCAGAACTGGTCTGTTTAAAAAAATTTGGGTAATTTTTGGTTCAAGTCAGTGAAATATGTGTATTTAATGTAGGGAGCCTAACTGTAGTCTGTGAGTTTATCAGGATAAGAATGTTAAGAATTTGAAATGTGACTGAATAGAAATGTTTTAAATGTTTAATTTCACAGGTTACAAAAGGTTGATGAAATGCAAATGAGTGCGAGTTAGAAATCACACAGCAGATTAATTGAATGATAACATACTGTATATTAATATATGACTGATTCGGTGTGTGTGTGTGTACCTAAAGATGTCTTGTGTGTCCAGATCTATATGCAGCCCGTTGATGAACAGGGCTGAATCCCCGGGCTGCAGGCCGAGAGTCCCTTTGAAAAACTGTGGAGAGAAAAACGTCATCGTGACTAAACATCCTGTTCACATCAAACTCAGAAACTCCCCCATTCAACTCCAGCTGAGCGGATCACCACACTGCATAGCAGGTAACGTCAAACCCGGCCATCGCGTAGTCAATTATCTTGTAAAACTAGAGGCAACAGTCGACACAAAGCTGTAACAAGGCCTGTCGTCAGCTCCAAACAAGCTGTGACAGCTCTGTTTAAAATCAGTCTGTTTAGAGCAATCAAACCCTGCGCTAAACAAATCTAATTATTAGAGAAAGGGTGTGTGTGCACGACAGTGAGAAGTTGTGTGTGTGTTTGTGTGCCTGCACAGGCAAAAAGGAAAGCTCAAAGTCGTTCTGGCGCAGTCAAATCTCATTACAGAAAGACAAAGACGTCAGATTAATCATACTCCAGACACTGCAATTACAACAAGACATGATTAACACAAATATTGTTCATCCCACTTAAACAATGTGTGTGTGTGCGAGCAATGTCTGCGTGCAAGTGCATGTGTCCAAACTGCTTCAATCAATAATCATTTCTCGCTGCAGGACTCAGTGCGCCTGCCGAATGAATCACCGATTCAGTAATTAGGACGTTTGCCGCTCACCCCCACCACCCACCCAAACTCCTGTCTGCACACCAAGATAATGTGAGCACAGCTTGAGGAGGGAGGGAGGGTGAGGAGGCGGGAGGGATGGAGGGATGGAGGGAGGGAGGAGTGAAAAGATATTTGACAAGAAAAAGGGATGATTACCTATTCCATTAGCAGAGCAAAGCCAAACACATTGTCAGAAACTGAATGCTTTTCAAGTCAGATGTTGTTTACAATTTATCACATAATAAAAAGGTGAGAGGAACGAAACAAAAACAGGAAGGGCAATTCTCAATTTGAGATATTTCCCTAAAGACAGCAGCCAGGAGGCTGAGCGGTTCTGCCTGTGGCTGTGTGCAATAATGCTACCTGCTTTTCTTTATTTCTCTCCTTTATTGGATTAGATTGGTAAACAGCTAAAGCTAAATTATCCCTGACCGCTGGACAACACAGTCAGCAGGAAGGGAGAAGACAAGTACCGGCAGGCTGGATTAAGACAAAACAGAGGAATAAAAGAGGATGACTCAGTGGCCAGGTTTCCATCCAAATGCAGCATGAATTTGGAGCAAACTTACAGAAAATCAAAAGAAAATGTCATTTCTAGTCCTGTATCTGTGATCACTATCTAATACAAGGCAAAGAATGCCCCAAAATACTATAATTAAAGGGTAGATCCATTATTTTTTGGTTTTAACATCTTTCTGTAGCTTCCCAGTTGTGTTCTTTTGTATTCAAATGAAAACAATCAGTACAAATGAGGTATATTTTAGTGTCAAAATGCTATTTTCCCAAGACCCTTCTAAAAATGTTTTCCCACATGACCTGACGTAGGTTTCTGCATGATGATGCATATAAACCCCCTAGTCTGAAGGTTTAGTATGCAATCCTGGAGAAAGACAGTGGATTGTTGGGCCAACCGAAGCTTTAGGTTAGCATTTGACAACCTTGGATTGGGAATTAGACACAACAATCATCTATTTTTCTCCAGAATTGCTTACAGCACCTTTGAGGGAGGGGAAGGGAGGGCATGAGCAGTCTAACCTACATTGCTGCGATTTCGTAACAGCTAAGTGGAGTTTCCATTTGGATATCCCAGAAATGAACACAGACAATAGTCCTTAAAAAAAAAGACAATAACAAGAAGTAAAATTGCATATCTGAGCAGTAAACCATGCAGGAAATTTAACTCTCAATATGAACAATATATAAAAACACATATATTATATATTATACATATATTTAATGCAATATTGTGTTTTAATGGTGCAAATGGAGAAATTCATAGGCTACTTCAACTATTCTCAGATTTTGTTGCTAAAACTGGGTAGAGAGACAGTTGGAGAGTTTAAAGAAAAACCTCCATCGTCAAAACAATCCAAAGTTGGTCCTTTATATTGGGACGGTGACATTATGTGCTTACTACTTCAGAGAATGAGGGGAGAGCATTTTGTCTGGTAAGGTGTGTCTTTGACAAAATGTAGGTGCTGCGGGTTTGTTAGTGTCAATGCTCGCCACTGCTGCTTTAGAAATCACCAGATGATTGGTAGATCTCTGATTGTCTGGCATCGCAAGACTAAGCTGTTTTAGGAACTTACTTAACCCTTTTTTAAAATAAACTAAATAACATGTTTGTGACCAATTATTTAAGATTTATGTCTTCAGTAGGAAAGGACTGGCTTGGGCCGAGAGCCACAGACAGAGTTGGAAAGTATTAAGAGACACACAACAGACTAAGACATTGTTGGGTTTGGGCTTTTCATGGGATTTATTAGCAATAAGGAAAGGGTGGATTAAAGCCAGGTTCATCTCAAAATGATAACCTGTTGGGTGTTTTCACTGAAAAAAGACAGGAGGAGCACTAAAGAGGATTGATAGATGAAAAACTGGAAAAGAGATGACTGGACAAACTAACATGTACCTTTTGGTTCTCGCCGATCTCTCTGCGGATGTCAGAGTTGACCACAGTTTTAGTGATGGACCTGTGAGGAGAAAAGGGCAGACCTGAACTTCAAAACTGCAGACTTGTCAGTATCTGTGCAAACCAAAATGTCTTACTGTAGCTACAGTTTGTGTGTATGCGCTTCTTCTTTACCTGGCTTTGGTGGGGAAGTTCTGACTGAGGTCTTTCATGACGTTGAGGGCATCGACAGCGGGAGCAGCGAGAATGCGAGCAGCTGTCTGGAAACTCAGATCTACAAAAGAAGAAGAAGGTGGGTGGATGGGTAGGTAGGCAAGGAGGGCAAAAAAATTGGAGCGAGGTGATTGGACAAAGGCAGAGACGAGATGAGGAAACACACAAGAGGGTACAAAGACAGAGAAACACACAGATAGAGAAAGTTTCAACAAATAAAAGCACTATGAGCAATTGTCTGTACTGAGTCTGTAGTCTTTGTGAATAAACTCACAAAGAGGGAACACTTGAAGCCTCAAGTTCTGAAGCATGAAGTTGAAAAAAAAAAAAAAAGAATAGAGAGGAGCAAATAAATACGATCAAAACATACAGTATTACAGTGACATTCAAAGGAGAGTGATACAATTAATAAAGACATCAAACTGAGTTATCTAGATGCATGTGTGTCTACTGTACATAAAAGAGGCCTGGGATATATGACAGTTATATGACAGATTAAAATTTTAAGGAATGGGCATATTTTTCAATATCATTAATAATATGATATAATACAACAATGAGTGGCCTGGTAGCTCAGTTGGTAGAGCATTTGCTCCATGTACTGAGGCTATGAGTCCTCTGCAGTGGCCGTGGGTTTGACTCCCGCCCACAGCCTGCCTACCATGCCTCAACTCTCTCTCCCTCTTTCCTGTCTTTACTTCAGCTGTCCTATCTAAAACAAGGGCATAAAAGCCCCAACACATACATATATATGTACATATTTACAACAATATCAGATATACAATATTCTTCTCTGTACAGTAAGTGATACCCTGGGGTGGCTCAACCAACTCTTTATAGCGTTTGGACATAAACAAGACTATTCAGGCTGAATCCAACGTGTCATAAACTTCTTCATGTCTCCTGATTATTGTCGGTCACAAGAGGGGTTTATCGGCACATTAACACCAACAACTGGACTTGTGTTGCGCACTAGACTGTGGTGAATTGTGGGATATACTTGGCTCTGAATAGCGCTTTGAAGCCGCATTAGGAAAAGCGCGACTCAAGTGTGGGTTAAGTGCACCATGTGTTGGGGGTTTTTCCAATGTGGGACAAACTCGTCAACTACTAGGGCTGCACTGAATAGTCTGGGACCTTGAAGCTTCGAAGCTTCGTTCATAGTGTGATGCTTGATGCATCATTTAAAAGCACTATCACAACTGATCCTGAAGGGGACGTGAATGTCTAAGCAAAATTTCAGGCAATCAATCCATTAATTGTTGAGAAATTTCATTCTGGACCGAGTGGTGGATCTATTGACCGACTGACATTGCCATCCCTAGAGCCATGTTGCTTAGCATGGCTGAAAAAAGTCATCAGTTAAGCTAATTAACATATTAATTAGCAAATAATTCCATGTTAACATGCTTGTCTTCACATCTGAGGCGTTAATTAAAACTATCTCAACGCATCAAACGGATTTAAGGCAGGATTAAGAATGAACATATAGACGTGTGTGTGAAGACATTCTTTAGAGGCTTGGGAGGAAGAGGAAGAAGAAGAAGGGTGTAGTGAGGATTATTTCAGTGCAGTGAGCATCTCTGTAATGGTGTTGTAGCCTGTGTGATTATTAGTCCCTGGAGGTCTCCTTCTCTTTGTAAACAGGCTGAGCTAATGAGCCCCAGCGGGGTAGAAGATAAAGACAGACGCCCACATGACAGTCTGACAGTCAGGCTCAACCGACGCTCTCATCCCCTCACATCCCTTATTCACCACAATCAAAGCAGCCTCATGCTTTCATCCTGACCACACCTAATGATAGCAACTCTTAATGCATGCAAGTCAGACAAAGACATATATAATCCAGAAAAGTGACAAAACACGAATAAAATGGACAAAAAAAGTGGACTCAATTCAAAAGCAAACACGATTATGTCTCTTAGAAAAGTGTGTTTAAATACGTAATGCAAGAGATGATGTAACCCTAATCAATAATGCTTTTATGTTGCAGCAGACGATGCTCTCATATCTTCAAGATATTATGGCTCGCATGTATCAAGAGGACACTGATCGACCTTGCTCATTGATTGCAGAATAAGACGGATAATTTTCCGCTGCAACTTTGATTCACAGATGGAATGATCTCACCGTTAAAGCAACCGAAGCCGATATCAATTCCGGTTTATTTATTTACGATCGATGCATTACTAGAATAAATCAAACTAATGAAACAACGGCATCGACAGCACATCCACATCGGCGATGCAGATTCTCTCGCTGGGATTAGTTAACTTTCAGTGATTACAAGCAAACCATTTTCACACAAAGGAGAATCAAAGCTTAACATATAGAGTCAAGTCTCACAATGCATTTTTAGTGTTAAATTATTTAAATGCTGCCTTTATATAAATTTCCATCTCCATCAAGGGGATCATGTTTCTGCTTTTTTAATTAGTTTCCTGCTCAATTAACACCTTACCACACAATTTCACCCCCTTTCCCTCAAGTACCTTTAAGGCTGTTAAAATCCAATTATTCCATACTGTCTGACACTATCAGATATTCTGCTAAGCTCACTGCAGCTCTTCATTTAACTATGTGAGTGAAATATTCAATATCTGGTGAATCTTTTACACACATTTTAAAGTATTCAGAACAATAAAACACATAATTGCTCAATTAAATATACTTGCTGACAAGTATTTACTTGGTCTGACTGGTAGTTATTTGGTTGCTAAGTTAGCTGCTATAAGACAACGTTAGCTAGAGTTAAAAATATATTACTGTACAATGATGGGTCACTTTTCTAACTTAATTACTCGGGATGTAACAATACCAAAAACTCAAGTTATGATAATATCACCATACATGTCCAGAATACAATATTAATCCCAATCATTTTTATTTTAAAATTATATGAAACTTGTTTTTCCTTTGTAACTTAAAGTGATTCTGCTTTCCTTCTCTAATGAAACAAAATAAAAATAGTCAGCCATTATCTAAGCATGTACAAAAAAACTGGCCTGACTTGCCTTTGGCAATGAATGCTTGAATTATGTATGTAGGAACAGTACCAGTCTTGTTATAAAATTAAAATAAATGAAATAAATAAATGATAAATCTTGGTGGATAGTGTCGTACAGGATTGAGACATTTTTTTAATTGCGCTATTCACTGTATTGTTACATCGCTATTGATTGGTCCTCTTTACTGTTGCAATATGTTTTAGAATTCACTGTTATTTTGTAATTGTCACTTGGGCCACAGGTGGCCACTGTTTAGCAAAAGTTTTGCTGTCTCGCTTTAAAGGTCCAGTGTGTAAGATCTGCAGGGATTTATTGGAAAAATATGGCAGAAAGTATGCTTTCATTAGTGTATAATCACATGAAAATAAAATAAGCCGTTTATCTTTACAGAGGGTGTGGGTCACTCTTCCCTGGAGTTCACCATGTTGACCACCATGTTTCTACAGTAGCCCAAAACGGACAAACCAAATGCTAGCTCTAGACAGGACCTGTCACACTTGCCCATGTTTTGTGGCCAGCATAGTTTCTCCTACATGCTAGGAACAGAGGGTGACGTGAGGTGTTTGCAATCTGAAAGCTCACCACTAGATGCCAGTAAATCCTACATACGGATCCTGCTGGAATCTGTAAAATGTTTCACCAGATTTCTGTGAAATCATGGGGACAGATGAACCTCTTTGGGTCAAGAAACAATTGATTATATCTTTGATGGGGGTGAAGATCTGGGATTTTCTGCCATTAGATAATTATCTTTGGTCAACTGTAGCTGTTGACTAATGGACACAGAGTTCAGTCCTGAGGGCGTATTTACGGGATCATAAAATCGATTCCCTCACAATGCAAGTGACAAGAATAATACCTGCAGGTGTTAACAGTAAGCTCGAGTATGTGGAGCATGTTCAGACAGCCTCACAGTTTATTTTAATTAGCTTGTCAAGATGTTGGCTCTTCAGTTTTACATATTTTTCACTCTACTGTTAACTGTCTATTAAGTGCAATAATTTACAACTGAAGTACAAACTCATATTCCTTGCATGGTTTGTATCTACAAATCAGAAAGTGGATAGGACAGAAAGTTTGCTGATTGATGAAAGATTAGTATTGACCCTTCCATATGCCTTGCCCTCCTCAGTTACAGTTGCTACACCTGTCAACAGCTGCTATTCGGAGGAGGGGTTTATCAAAAGGTCAGCTACTGGGAGAGGAGACCCACCTTGCATTTGCCAGACTTTCAGCGGCGCCATTTCATTGGTGCTTTCTACCAAATGTTTCCTCAGCTCCTTTAACTGTTCTTTCAGCTCTGGGTAGAGGGTCCTGGTGAGAGAACAACAGACAAAACAGACAGAGAGTGAGTGCATCTGCAAGAATGAGGTGTCAGATTTGTTTATTTTCAGGTTAGTTTGTCAGAGATAAAGGGCTACATGGTCAGCGCTTTGAGGCTAGAAACTGTAGTATAAAAGAAGAAGAAGAAGAAAAAGGCTTGGCTGGTGCGAGCGTGGTGCAGCTCCTGGAGCTGATCCAAGCTTTGAATTTTTATCATGGCCTGACACAAAGTCACTCACTTCAGTTTGCCAAAAAGAAATCCCTGGACCTCGTCCACTGGATCATTCTCTCCGATCACTGTAGCATTCACCTCCGCCCCTGAAACCACAATCAATTAACTCGTTATTCACATCAGGACTCCTGTGGGATTACACCATCGTGGGCATGTGTGCATCGATACTGTGTGTGTGCGCGTGTGCACCTTGGACTTGTGTGTCATCCTTTGCCTTGTACTCCTGGCTTTTGATAGCCAGCTCCACTCCGTAGCCAGACAGATAGACTTTCTTTCCACTTGGTTTCTGGAGGGAAAAGACGGAGGAAGAAACATTGTACAAAGATGAGAGCGTTTGTCAGATTCTTTGACAGCATTCAAGCTGTCTGACTGATTTTATTGCAGCTACACTGATGTTTCCAATCCATATACAACTAAGTAAGCAGAAAAAATGTTGCCCAAGTGGCTTCTGTTGTTGCAAACAGCTCCATCAACGTCTTTGCATTCATCTTCATCTCTGCTGTCTCACTTGCATTACAAAACATGTGCTGTCCGACTACTTTGACAGCTTTCAAGTAGGACAACCAGCTGTTGCTCACTAAGTGCTGAAGACACTAACTGTATCCTGATTGGCCCCGGAGCTTTTGAAGTAAAAAGGAAAAGCGTTAAGTGTTACAACCTCTGTGGTGCCCAGGACCTCATGCCTAACCGCCAGATGGTGAGAATAATTTAGCATAATTACAGGGAAAAAAACTTCTTGACTGTATTTGCATGTGAGAGAAGAAGCAATCCAACTTCAGCTTGACATGATAAATTGGAGAGGTACTTTTCATCCCAGGTGAAAATGAGGCGGCCAATTAAACTGCAGTTTTTTACGATAGGGATAACTGAAAAACTATCTCAAAGATAGAGCTGTTAAATCAACATCCTGCTCTGTCCTACAGTACATACAGCATATTCACTTGGGGGGAGGCTGCGCAACACCGCTACACCGCATGACAGCAGCTGTAGATTGAGAGGAGAGCATCCCCTTAAAGAAACTTTGAGATTTAACCTGACAGATATTAGCTAAGTCTCACACATTTTTGCAAACCTATCACAAATTTTAACCAACTTTTGAGTAAACTGGCAAAAGATGAAGCTAATAGATGCTTGTTTTAACTCATTACTGTTATGTTATTCTTAGGAGTTGGCTCATTGAGATCTTCTCCAGCCGGATAACGATTACACCATTACACCACCACCGTGCAACAAGATGACTGGAATTAAAGGAATCACACTGAAAGCCGTCTTTTAATTGTGGCTTTACCAAGCCCAGCAAAAACATAAAGTAGTAGAGGTAGCTAGCAAGCCTTCCAGCGCAAAAAGGGATTTGGAAATGAATGACTCTGTTCGCGGCATAGTTTCCCATGACCTGAGACACAATGAGAATTCTGCCAACCCTGCCTCTCTAATCTGCATACTGAGATCTGATCACACTGCGGGCACAATCACAATAATGTGACTGCTCATAAGGCCGCCACAATAACTACTTTTGTTAGATGACAGAAGGTTCCAGAAGTAATTGCGATAAACAATATTATTGTCATTATAAGACCATTTTATGCAACTGATACTGATAATATAACAGCAAAATAATGCAGGTACACCCTTTCAAAGAGCAATGACCTTTTAGTTCAGAAAGCAAACGACAAGATGATAGAAGCAGCACGACCAGGAATAACAGCAAAACGTATCTCAGTATAGTTTTACACTGTTCATTCAGCTTAGAGGCAGCGAAAAAAAACGATTGGGGGACTGGTCGGAATACCCTGCTGTTGATTTTGACATCATGTTGGCTAAAATGTTGGTGACACTCTTATGTAAACAAACACGCATGTAAACAGAACGGGTCATATCTTACAATATCTGGACATGACCTCGGTAATTTTTGCTGACCCTGATAAGTTCAAGTTCATGTAATTATTGTGATGGGCCTAATGCTTATTAATGCCAGATGCAAATGCAGAGACCCACAGTTCAATGTCATTATGCAGATAATGTATCCAGATACAGATCACATGTTACCATCAGGTGAAAATGGAGCCTTAGTTTGCAGCATGTTGGGTGGAAGGTAGGCCGTGTTTTCAAATTTCTCACAGTACTTTCACTGTGTTTAATTTAATGAATATATATTTCACCGTTCACAGTTAAACTTGTTATAAGAGTGTGAGAAACACCTACAGCGAGGTAATGGCGGAGCACATATGTCGCCAGGCCGTCATAGACTTTGATGTTATGACTTGGTGAAGCTGCTGGAAATGTGGCGTCCCGAACTGGGCGTACAGAATGACAACAGGAGCGTCTGGGTTGGATCCTGAGTATCTGTGATCACCTTTGAAAAGGTATGGCTTCGGCCTGAAAGACATAGAGTGAGGTCAATTATAAGATGAGTCATTGTTTTACTGGTTTATCACCCTCATGTCTGAACTCTGCATCTTTATTACCTCTCAGGTGCGGTTTTCAGCAGCGCGTCTAAACTTTCTGCATCACACGTCTTTTCTCCATGGACACTGAAAAACGCTGAGCAGCCAGAGGGAGGAGGCTCATTGGACGCTATCTAAACAAGAAAAGCAGGATCTTTTACACTCATTGAAAAGAATATGACACTATTCACATGCATACACAAGCCTTCAAATGCCTGTTACCTGTTGGAAGGAGTGTACTGTTGCAGAGTAGGCTCTCAGCGAGAGGGCGAACTTTAACATGTTCACCTGGACGGAGCTGAGCAAGGCACTGGCTTTCTTCACGATCAAGTCATAATAGGCCTGATCTGTATCTGCATGACAACAAGCACAAATATGTGTTATATGTGACATGTTATCTCTCCTCTTTTCAACTGTTTAACATTGCTTCTGTAACTCCATCATAAGACGGCAATGTCTAACTGTTTAAATGCAAAAGGAAACTCAAATGAACAGAACAACATAACAGTTTGCAGTTCTATTCTATCATGTTATTGCTTGCATAAGTGTTTGGCCAAAACACTGACACTGCAAGTGCTGCCAAGAGGCTTGCATACACATCATAAATTCAGCTGCTTGCAGCACGGAGACAAAAAGTGAAAGCAGGTCTAGAGTGAATGAAGCAGCGTTACTTTACCATCATGCTCTCCTTCTATGTTCTGATTGGCCTCCACGAAGTCCCAGAACTTCTCCTGGCTCTCCTCTGCCAGGAACTCGCTGAGGAAGAAGAGGGTGAAGGTGTCAGTTTCATAAGCTGTGCGTTTATATAATGCGGTGTGTAAATAGTTGAAGTGGGGCTGTATGAGGTTGTATGAGGTAATGTACTGCAGTGGACAGGGTCAATACCATAAAAAAGTATTTTAGCCACCTAAAAAAGGCCCCACCTAAGAAAATCAATAGAAGTTTGAGTGTATGCTATATTTACATCGTTTTCACCACTTTAACTTGACGGCAGACTTCTTTTTGGTCGGGAAACCGCCGTATGTAACCAATATGCTTTTCTGAAGCAACCAGACGCATTTGGCAAAAAAAGTGATTGCATGTAATAATCTTCACTGTAGATCCTTATCTTGGAGCCACATTCACGTGCACATGCACACCGTCTGAACTGGGTGTGTGTGTGGTGTGACGGTGTCCAAACAGCATGTTGGGACTTCAGGAGACTTGCATTGTGCCAGATGAGCAGTATGGAGGCATTTTATGGTTTGAAAACTGGTCACCATTCACATTGAGGAGAACAGTGTGGTTTCCTGTGAAACTCCAGCGGCGCTTTGTGGACTAACAAAATAAACCCCACCCTCAATCGACATGAGGGTGAGTAGAAAATGACTGAATTTTCATTTTTGGGTGAACTATCCCTTTAAAATGTGCAAATCTAATTTTGACAACCTCAGAGCAGACAAAGCCTCGGGGAGCCCGTATGATTTTTGCTAACCTGGACCCCAGGTTCGGAACCACTGCTTTCAAACACCAAAGTCATACAATTACACAAAGAAACTAACCGATCAAGGCAGAGGTAGACCAGCAACTCCTGTGTTCTCCTGAGGCTGATGGCTTTGAGTCTGAAGTGATATTTAGCTAATATAACATTAGTTTGTTTGTTTATGTGAATTCAGTGAATCCAAAATGTCACTTTAAAACACAGGGGTCACACAATAACACAGAGAAACTAATTGATCAAGGTAGTGGAGTTTGGTTAGTTTGGAGAGAGTGATATTTTGCTTATATAACGCCTGTTTCCCATCTGAAAAGATATTCTGACGCTAAGGTAAAGCAAAAAAGTGAAAATATTCTAAATACAGCACACACTAGAACTGATATTGACTTGTTGAAGAAACTAATTCATGGGTGAAGAAGGCCTCATTGAGTTCATTGCTTAGCTTCCTACACTGGTACTCCTGCTGCTTCTCTAAACTCAGGTGCGTCCTGACCTGCATACTCTGTAGATAATACACAGACGATGGATAAGTGCATCATACTGTATGACCCCATTTAATAGCTACATCTGGATGAATAATGAACTTAAGAAGGTTTTTATATTGTTTGTCAAAGTCAGAGCTCAGGGTCAGCTACAGGACGCAGTGCAGCTTCTGAAGCCTTTAAGTATTCAGCATCTTCCTCAAGGACACATCAGTTAGACAGAAGTTTAAACTCACTGAGAGGACAGTCACAGTAATGACCCTACGAGCCCTCAGGACATTGATTTATCTATTATCTGCTTCCGAAATTTAATGTCAGACAATGCGGCCAAACGGCTGCTACAGTTGAGTAGTGTCGTACCTGGCCTCCAGCAGCAGAGGAGTGTCTGCCCATTTAGTTGTGAGGGTGGTAGTGACAGCCTTGGAGTCTGCACCCCCAGACACTGTAGAGAGCAGTGACAGCAGCAGGGAACACAGAAGCCACATCCTCAAACCCACACCTGAGAGAGGAGTGGAGGGAGACAGTAGGTGGAGAGGAGTGGCAAATAAGATTAAGATTCATAGGAATGACAGAATAATAAGATCAAGGCTGTGTGTTATATAGCCAGAGGAGAGAACAAGCTCAGCCCTCAGGACTGCAACAGAGACAATAAAATCAGACAATTAAAATAATGCTTAAAACAAAATATGCAACAATAGAGATAAAAAACAATAGCAATAATAATAAAATAGAGAAGACACATTGTATATAAAACAGTATGCTAGCATTAATGAAGAGCTTTAAAAAGATATGTTTTGGGAAGAGATTTTAAAAATATTCTTAGCAGCCTCACATCTTCAGGCAAAAAGTTCAGAGCTGAGCTCTGACTGCAAAAACCCAGTCACCTTTAGTCTTAAGACAGGATTTAGGAACAGCCAGCAGAGCCCTGCCTGAGCTGCACTCTGGCTCATTTAAAACAGCACTTAAGCAAGAGAACTTGAAAGCTACAGCATTAAGTGCTTTAAGGGTTATCAGTAAAATCTTAAAATTAATTCTAAAAATTACTGGTAACCGGTGAAGAGAGGCCAAAACACGACTATGATATTGTCCTTTAGTATTTATTGGATGCTGAGCTGCTGCATTTTGTACTAGCTGAGGGCATGTGGTAATTATTTATGATCATACGATTACATCAAGTCAAATAGAACTTTTGTTGTAAACACAGTATTAACACACAATATCACACATAAAAAAATACACAAGGTAATTAAATACAACATGTAATAAACAAGAAGTAAAAAAACACAGAGTGCTACTAAAACTGAAGCAAAGTCATATTTACCAAGTGTGGTTGGGTGGTCAAGCTGAATTTACCCTTTTCTATTAGAGTTTAGCAGTGAAATGACAGAGAGTATGAAGGAGTGTTTGTATTTGAAGCAGGAACCAGAAAGCAATGTCCTATACTCTACAAACAGGGGTGGGTGCTGCCAGACAGGATGGATTCCACTTTCTTTAACAACTCTTAAATCAGACAGACTTTTCTAGAGTACCCATGGTACTTCTACAGGCCGTGATCGCCTTTGTTAACGGAATTTTTCTGTTCAAGATTAAGAAAAGCACACTAACACAGTAGAACTGTGATACTATATCATATTATAGATTTGCCTTTGCAAAACAACTTGAACATGGTTTTGAAGCCTGTTTGTTAGCTGTCCATCTGACAGCAACAAGAATTTTCTGCTCAGGAGTGGTCACACTTTCCAACAGTTACAATCAAATACGAGTGGGCGGCAGCATCTGATCAAAAAATCATCACTAGAGATGCTTTAAACATCCTTTATGATGCTTGATCTAGACTTTGCTGAACCATGAAGGCAATTAAACGAGGGCACCGTGAGCCCAGAGTTCATTGTGTCATTTTTTTTTTTTTTTTTTTTTTTTGTCATTTGACTTGTTGTAAATTTGGTAGGAGGTGTACATCACTAAAGTAAAATATCAGTGAATTAGCAATATTTCATTATGCCGTAGCCCTGTGTCTGAAACAAGTTTTAAGATCCTTTTATTATGGTTTTTTTTTTTTTTGGGGGGGGGGGGGGGCTTTTTGGCCTTTATTCTACAGGACAGCTGAAGAGTAGACAGGAAGGGGGTGAGGAGAGGGGGGATGACATGCAGCAAAGGGCCGAAGGCGGGAGTTGAGCCAGCGGCCACTGCAGAGGACTGATAGCCTCCATACATGGGGCAGACGCTTACCAACTGAGCTATAGGGCCGCCCCTTTAAGATCCTTTTTAATCGGTCCAGCAGTCCAAAACTCAGTTTGTCTGTTTGCCATAATATTTAGATAGGGAAGGTCTGCAAACTATCTAGGAAGTCTTCCTGAAAATTTGTTTTGTAATTAAAGTGCTTTTTCAAAACATTTGGCAGGAGATTGGATGAACCATCTATCTATCACATCCAACACAAGCTAACATCAACCAATTAGATCAAACTCTTGCTGAAGCCAGCTGGGAGAAGAGCTAAAACATCTTGTTCATTGAGAAAAGCCTTCAGTGCCATTATTTTGCTCTTATTTCAATGAAGAAATATTCTCCAGTTTGTTCAAAGTAAGTCACTTCCATGGACGCCTGTTGTTGTCGTCACACCTAAAACCATGTCTGTAGCTGTCAGTAGTCCCTCCTACAGTAGGACGCTGATTGGCTGCACCACCAGTTGATAACTTCATGCCTGGCAAGATGGATTCTTGCATGATCTCACGAATCCAGCTGGCTCGCAAGGTAAGTCTCTATTAGGACTGTAAGAAAATACTGATACACTTGAGTATTGCACTATTATGTTTTCTGACACATTATTGATTCTAAAAAGCTATACAGCTCTGTAATTGATAATAGTTTACATTCAAAGATTTGTGGCAATTGGGTTATCTATTTGTAGACAGTGGACTCTTCCACTCCAACCTAAGAAAGTTAAGTGAGACAGAAAAGTAAACTCATATGTTGGATGTTACAGGGACTGTAAAAAAAACAAAAAAAACAAATGCAAATCACACTGTTCTGACTGCATAAAAAAGTGATCTTTTTTACTCAGATTTTATGCATATGGTGGTGTGTTCTATACAGGATGATACCTTACTTAAAGTATCACAATATATTGAATTATAAACCCTCTAATCCTATCATATATGCTAGATTCTTGCCAGCCCTATTCTATATAGTCTGGAGATGACTCTGTGCAGGGTGAAGGGTCAGCAGGGGTCCAATAGCAAATGTTGTGCCGCCTAAAGGGTCCCCTTTACAGGTTAATCCGGCCATGGATCCAGACAAAATCTGGTCTAATCTGGATACAGGATATTAAGTGCAAGTCAGGGCAGGGATGATGAAGAGGAAGATGAGGAACCTTTTAGTCACGACATCATAATCTTAATGACAGGTTCGTGTATCTTAAAACAGATTGTGACGTTTTGGGCACTCTTGCATGGGTTTTCAGCTAGTAAACAAAAAGCTTCATGATTTCTGACCAATAAGAAAGTTCAGCGTGGCTCCTCCGACCAATGAGCGCTCAGTTTCGACATCCGGATTGTCTCAATGACAATCCCAGTGCTGTGAGGAAACCGATGATAAGATACGGTTCTTTAACTGCTGACTGTAAAAACCTCATCATATATCTAGCTTTAAGTGGTTTAAACATAGTGTATATCCGTCATATTGATATCCAGAACCCGTCAGTAATCGGTGAACTCACGGCGAGCTAACGCTACCTGAAAATTAACGTTAGCCATGCAGACGCACGAGCTAGCTAACTCTTTCTACACCAAAGCAAAAAAAAAAAACACCGATTTTTACATGGTTCGGTTCACTCACAATCAGATAATATCACAGCCTTTAAAAAGCAAGGAAAACCAGCACTGGATACAGTCGTTAATAGTTTCATCACATGAAAAATGAATGATATATGCTCACCGAAGCCGGCTCCGTAGCTTCCTGCATTCATGTTCCGCTGGGAGTGGGGGGGTCCTGTCAGACAGATTAGGTAACCACAATTTTGCCTGTTCAAAATTACTGAACTCCTCCGAGCATTAAACTATTTAACAACACCGAAACGTGACTTGAACACAAAATAGACAATTTCACCGAGAGATAATTAAAAACTGAAGTGTGGGGAAACTGAACTTCATCTGGCAATTAACTTCACTGCCTAACCCCTGCCTCTCAAACTGAAAAAACATAATTAAACTGTATATATATTTTTTTACTCGATTAAAAAAAAAAAAAAAAAAAAAATCACTTTTATTATTATTCTCTCTCAAGGCAATAATGAAACTAGCACAGAGCATTTGGAGAAAAGATACAGGTTTCCTGCCAATATTTTTCTTGTATTTTGATGATGGCACAATATTTATTTATTTTCAGAAGTGATTGGACTGAGTAATGGACTAAAACAAATGCAATCCTTAAAACAGTGCTCAAAAATGAGACCTTTACTTCATTTAAAATATAGTAATAATGCCACTACTATTGCTGCTGCTGCTGCTGCTAATAATAATAACAATAATAATAATAATAATAATAATTAAAGACATCCAAACAAAACAACCAACACATAATAATAATACTAATAATACAAAATAATAATAATGCAACAACAAAAAACAACAACAATAATAATAATAATAATTCAAAGAGGCTTTATTTGCGTGGCCATAACAAAGTACAGTATTGGCAAAGCACATTCAAAATACAAAATACACAAATAAAACACTGGCAACAAGCAATAAAAGATAATGTTACAGTAACATTATATTGCAATGCAGGAACAGGAAACTGAATATAACTGATGGATATCAGCAACAATAAAATAATAACAGTAATAACACTGACAACAATCCATATGTGATACTATTACTACTAATACTAATAAATAATAATAATAATAATAATAATAATAATATAATAATGATAATAATAATACATTTTATTTATATAGCATGTTTCATACATAACATTTAATTCTAGAGTGTGGCACAAAAAAGAAATTCAAAAGAAATACATAAAATAGAATGAAAAAATAAAAACTGCAGTATGGCATTAAAATAAGACCCAAAAAAATCTAAAAAATATAAAATATAGCTTGAAATATTTCTGTGGCTGGAAAGACATGATCTATGCCATTACTCATGTGTTGCATGAGTGTTAAACGAACGAACAGACTTCATTGCTGGAGAGTTATATATCTAATATGTGCCTAGCAGTGGTCACTGGTCATTTGTGTCAGTTAAATGAAAACCCAACCCTAAACATAATTTACAGCGTGCCATTCCAGTGATTTTGGACAGTAAAATCAATAATTACTAACCTACCCTAACTGTCTCCAGCTACAAATCTGAACAGGTGTCACTTTTATGGAGTTGGTCCATTGACACTTCATTAGTGGCAGCAGGCTCCATGAGTTCCTGGAAATGTGTTTGAGATATTACATCCAAATGAGTTTGTCCGAAAGCAGCGCTTACAGCTGTGAAACAGAAAATGTCTCCATGGTGTTCTATTATTTAGTTGGTGAAGGATTACAGGATGACTAAAGTCGTGTCTCTGCTATAGTCCTAGAGAGACTTGTTAAAACTCACATCTTATATTATTATAACATCATATTGAAAATGATGAGTGTAGAAAGCTGGACAGTTTATTATTTATTTATGTATGCAGGTATTATTTGCATTCGAGCTGCAACGATTAGTTGATTTATTCATAAGTCATCAACTATTAAATCAGTCACCAACTATTTTGATAATCAGTTAATCATTTTGAGTTACTTATTAAGAAACCATGTGTGAATTCTCTGATTTCAGCTTCTTAAATGTGAATATTTCCTTGTTTCTTTACTCCTCTATGACAATAAACTGAATATCTTTGGGTTATGGACAAAACAAGACATTTGAGGACACCATCTTGGGCTTTGGAAACAGTGATGAACATGTTTTTTTTTTTTTTTTTTTTTTACCATTTTCTCAAATTTTACAGACCAAACAACTAATCGATTAATTGAGAAAATGATTGACAGATTAATCGTTCATTGTACACTTTTTGTTTAATACCATAACAAAATCTATACAATATAGATAATAAAGGCACTTTCATATTAAATAATCAGTGTGTAGGATTTTGTGGTGTGTATTGGTGAAGTTGCAGATTGCAAACCCTTCACCTCATCCTCTCCTTTCAAGAGTGTAGGAGAACCTGCGGTGCCTGCGAAATGTGAGAAATACGTGAAAGGCGAATCTAGAGCCACTATTGGTTTGTTCGTTCTGGACTAAAAAACATGATGGTGCAACATGGCAGCCTCTGTGGAAGAAGACTAGCTCCCTCTATAGATAATAAAGGACTCTTTCCAGAGGGTGGAATGTAACTAAGTACATCTACTCCAGTACTGTACTTAACTACAAATTTGTGGTACTTATAATTTACTCATACTTTTACTCCGTTACATCACAGAAACAAATATTGTACTTTTTACTCCACTACATTTGTCTGACAGCTTTAGTTACTAGTTACACATGAAATTACAATTTTTCATTCTCTTCCTGTTCGGTGTAAACCATGGTCTCCAAATGTGATGATTCTGAATGTTTGTGATAAACTTAAGAATTAAATGTTCTTACACACATATGTATGTATATGTATGTATTATACAGTATATACATAAATATATATATGTATAATTTACTTTACTTTTGATACTTAAGTACATTTATTACAAAAAATGCTTTTGATACTCAAGTAGATTTAATATCAGATACTTTAGACTTTTACTGACTTCACTTTAACTCAGCTAATATTGTAACATAATAAATTTACACTGGTGAACTCAAAGATAACCAAGAGCAATGATACTTGTTTTCAAGTGACTGAACACTAATGAAAACATGCTTATGAATATGACATTTCATTTATGACAAATTCTGCCAATCAATCCCCCTAAATCTTGACATGCTGGTCCTTTAAAGCTGAGCTGT
Organism: Lutjanus argentimaculatus; assembly: GCA_034769285.1. Taxonomy (NCBI): domain Eukaryota; kingdom Metazoa; phylum Chordata; class Actinopteri; order Lutjaniformes; family Lutjanidae; genus Lutjanus; species Lutjanus argentimaculatus. Next base: position 21,448,254 of record JAWZSL010000003.1, on the reverse strand, counting down.
ATGATATTATAGATGCAGTTATATAAAGTTTAGAAGGGATTTGCTGTTTGAAAGGAGGAAGGGAGATGGTGGCTTCTATCTGTATCGCTGTGCATGTAAATAAGTTTAGGGCTCCCACACTAATATTACAGCAGACACTGCTGAGGTGATCCATATATATGTGGGCCTTGATTTGAGAGAACAGCGCATATTAATTTGAAAAACAGCTCATGGAAATTAGGTTTGCTGTATGCACAGTGTGTGATAGCCATGGGAAATAAATCCTGTATTTAGAATAAGCCAAAGCTGTCCCTTAAGTTAACAATATTTGCTATGTGGAGAAGCTGAAACCGCTCTCAGCTTGAAAAGGGCACCTGGGATTCCTGAGGTCCATTTTGTAAACCTTTAGCTCGAGTTTGTGTGATAGGCTGTATCGTTTGGATGGACTGTCCCTTTGGGGCAGGTTGGTAAGAGGTGCCAGGCTCCCTGTCCACCTGTTGTGTGGTCTTGATATAAAAAAAGAAGATGAAAGGCATGGAGACACTGTCCCAGGGTGTGGAGACATGGGTCTTGCTTTTTCATTTACTCGCTCTGCAGCCTAAATTAAATTGGACAGCTGATCCTCCAGAGGGAGCAGTTCCAGGGTTTGATTTAACATTATATAAAAAGCAGCGACATTAATTATCCTGCTGGATTTGACCTTCACTTTGAAGTGCACGCGCAACGACACCTCACACATGTGGGTGCATACACACACACACATAGACACACACAATCTCACACAAAAATCAGCTGCATCCCTATGAGCGTGGGCCAAAATGCCCTCACCACACAGTCCCTGCAAGTATGGCTAAACCTATCCTCACTCACACGCACACACGCTGCCCACAGGGCCTGTTCATCTGTCAAGAAGGTGACATCTTCAGATGAATTATGGGAGATGGTTGTCATCTTCTCCGGGGTCACATACGAAATGGCGAACCCGGGCTGTGGGCTCCCTCTCCTCACACTATCACACGTCAGCCATTTTAGAGGTTGAAAGCCTCAACAGGGGACCAAAACGACCTCAATTAAACCTCCATTAATATTAATACATTTTGTCGTTTCACGTGAGTTGCCGCTAATTAAATGTGTCCCTGACTGTATAATGGGGGTCAGCCGGGGTCTCCTACATGAAGCTAATTCACCACATTACAGCCACCAAACACTGGGCCGGCCTGGGCTGGGCTCCAATCTTAAATACAGGTAGAGACAAAGAGGGCAGTGTTGGTTACCTTGGTGTTTCTAACTGTTCAACACATAAATAAGAACAGTTATTCATCAAAAAAGAACACTTTTTAATTAGGAGCCAGTTTTTTTTGTGAGCAGTAACATTATGATTTTAATTTTTATGCTCTCTATGCGCATATGTATGAAAATCCATTCCAGCTAGTAAAAGAAAAGAAATATCCCTGTGGTAAATCATAATTAGTACAGAAGAGATTTGGGGCCATATGTGAAAAATGTATTTGAATTAGAGCCATTTATTTGAGTTTAAAATCAGAATTCTGAGAAAAAAAGTAAGAATTCTCAGTTTAAAGCTAGAATACTGAGAAAAAAGTCGAATTTTGAGTTTTAAGTCAGAATTCTAAGAAAAAGTTTAAATTCTGAGAATAGAGTAGGAATTCGGAGGGGGAAAAAGTCTGAATTGTGAGCTTAAAGTTAGAATACTGAGGAAAAAGAGTTTAGCAAATTAGGCAGAATTCTAAGAAAAAGTCTGAACTGAAATACATTTTTTAAATGTGACCCTAATCCTTTTCTATAATAATGAGCTAGTAAGCCATAATTATGGGATAAAAAGTTGAAATTCTCATATAGAAAGTCAGAATAATGAGTTAAAACATCATAACTAAGAGAGTAAACTCAATGTGCAGGCAACACCAAAAATATTTAATAATAAATATTTAATAATAATAATATTTGGACGTAACCTCTTTGTAATCACCAGCATTTTGATTAATAGCTGTAATTTAATTACATGTAACTACTTAAATAGTTACGTGTAGTTACTTCAGCTCTGCAAGTATCCTTTAACATTGTGTGAAATTCTGTCATAATTGGTGTATGAATTCTTGATTTACAGCCAAAAACATGTTTTGTATGGTGACTCTTGACCTTTAACCACCAAAATCTATTCAGTTCATCACTGACTCCAGTGGTCATTTGTGCCAAGTTTGAAGAAATTCCCTCCAGGTGTTCTTGAGATATTGTGTTCATAAGAATGGGGTGACCCAAAAACATAATGCCTTGGCCACAGCTATCGCCTGCATGAAGGCATAAAAAAGGTTTTTCAAGGTTTTTCAAAAGTTGTGAATCATAGAGGTCCTTCGTACACAGTCATGAATGTGCATTAAAAAGAATTAGGCTGATCGGTCCAGTAGCAGGCAAGATTAGCTGCAGACAAGCTTCAGGTCTGTTGATCACACACACTTGCACATGCACACACACAAACACACACTAGCAATTGCATGATACTCTCCAAGCAGTGGAGATAGTTATCTCATAATTTTCGACTTTTTATCTCATAATTATGACTTACCATGGGGATATTTTTTCTTTTACTGGCGGAAACAGGCTCTCATACATGTGTCACTTCATGTGTATAAAGGGAATATATTACCCCTCTAACAACTTCAGAGTTCATGTTTGGCCCTGACCCAGGGTTTGTATCCTGCTCCATTTCTCCAACATCAACATTTATCAGACTTTTATGTAGAGGTTAATAAGTTTGCAGTGGATCAGCTCTTTATGAGCTCCTGGCTTGGCTACAGCTACACACATGCACGCACACACCAACATAATAATAAACACGCAGTTTAGACCATAATGGGATTGTGGGATTCCTCAGATTGGACTCCCACTGGTGTCAGTCTGTAAGCACTCCAGAGCCGACGCTGCCTGGGAGGTTGGATTCTTCTGTTCAATCCTTTAATATCATGAGAGGTGATTTGCTGTTGACCTGGGAGATTAGCCAAACCCGGAGTGGAAGGTCAGATAACGGCCCCAGATGTCCGATCCAATCATATTTGTTTTATTGCTGAAGGAAAAATGTGCACTCCCACCTGGATTGCATTCTCTCGTTGCCCTGTGCATTCACGTGGTATTGAAACTCTGCAAATTGTTTGTGTATAGAGATTTATCCGCATTGTATATTTGACGATGAAGGTCTGAACCATGCAGCAGCTGGAAATGAGTCAGCCAGAGAGACAGAAGACCAAACTCCATGGTGACAGGTGCCAGTGCCAACAGGGCAATCCTCCAGAACTACAATAGCCTGGCTCTGATGCATGCAAGGGAGGCACTCAATGTGAACTTATCTGCAGAATTCCATGCTGAAAATAAGCGATAATAATGCCAGAGCTTCTTTGTTTGCATGAAAGAAGCATGGGACCGGCAATGAGGAGCTGCAGCCAGTTTGACCTCCTAATAATGGACTGCAGCCAGAGCCCATACAATCACAATCAGAGCTGGATTCCCACTGCAGGAGCACTTTCTCTCATGCACATGTTCACCCAAACAAAAGCTGTCCAGCCCTCTGCAGTAGCTGAGCCATTATTGTTTGTTTAGTCCAGCTGCACTTGAAATGACAGCGACCCAGAGCTATGGGGAGGATTAAAGACTGCGTTCAGTCCAATACACCACGTACCAGCTGCCAGAGAAGCTGCACAGCCTTCCCTTTCTCGGCTGCTCCCCCTCATTTCCCTCGCTTTCTCTGTTCATATGTCAGGCACAGAAACATCCTCTCTTCCCTCCTGTCTTACATAAAGACTCTCTCTGATTCCTCATCTCTTACACTCTCTGCTCTCGTTGCTGCTGTCTCTGCGCTCTGATCTTCCTCCAGCCTCTCTGCCTGTCGCTGTCCAGGGAAATTATTTTTCCGCCCTGCCTCCAGGGGTCAAAGTTGAAGCTCACCGGACTGTTGATGAGACAGGGCAAAAAAGCCTGCTCTCTTCTCCATCTCCTCTTAATGAAATAAAAAGCCATAATTACAAGATAAAATGTCATAATTATGAGATGAGTCAAAATAATGACAGAGAACTTAATAATTATGAGAGAAGTCATAATTCTGAGATAAAATGTCTTAATCATAAGATTAATTATGAGACAAAAAGCCATAATTATGAGTAGGGCTGGGTATCTTTAAACCCTTAAATCAACACCAGTACCAACGAAGGTCTTCATTTTATACCTTTTTCTCTACTACTGAAATGTTTCCTCATTTTATACGTATATTTTCATCAGATGCCACAGGCTTGCAGTACAGCCATACTTTTGAACGTTTTGGTGGCATCTTGACAAACTGAATTGCCAACTCTGTTAAATACCCCAAGCTCGATGTCACCACACCACAGACTATACTGGGTTGTAGCCGCTGCCGTAGTGAGCCAATCAAACATGGCAACAAATCAAAGAACGCTTGCAGTGATTGGCTGCAATCAAAATCATACAAATAGTCTGTTTATTTTGGATCTTTGTACAAAAAGGATCAAATGCAGGTATTGTTTGACTGGATAAGTTTTAAGACTACTTGGTACTGGCGTTATTTCAGTCAATACCTTAAAAGTATTGAGAACTGATACCCAGCCCTAATTTTGAGATAAAATCATAATTATGAGATAAAAAGACAGCACATGCACTCATGAAGTCTTCGGGGAAAAAAAGTCCTAATTATGAGATGAAGTCTTAATTACGTGATAAAATGTCATATTTCTGAGATAAAAAGTCCTAATTGAGATAAATTCAGAATTATGAAATAAAAACTTGAAATTATGAGATTAAAGCATGAGATAATAAAAAATCAAAATTATGAAATAAATAGTCATAATTATGAGACAAAAGTCAAAATTATTAAGTATAATCATAATTATAAGATTAAAAAAAATCCTAATTATGAGATTAAAAAGTGGTAATTGTGGGACAAAAAGGCAAAATTGTGAGATTAAAGTCATAATTATGAGACAAAAACTTCACAAATATGAGATAAAATGTCTGTCGCTGATCTCCGTACAGCTTCTCTGCCCATCGGTGTCCAGGGAAATTATTTTTCCACCCTGCCTCAGGGGGTCAAAGTTGAAGCTCAGCGGACTGTTGATGAGGCAGGGCAGAGGCCTGTGCTCTGCTCCCTCTCCTCTGCGTGCTCAGCCAAGGACAGGGAATGATATTTATACCGGTCCGCTGTCTCCGTCCCCAGCGCCTTGCCAAACGCCTACCTGCCACAGCAAGAAGGAAGAAGCGTATTTGTGCGCGTGTATGTGAGTGTCTGCAGATTGAATTAGGCTGTAGATCACTGTTGACAGGGCTGCGGCTGTCATTAGGAGTTGGGGGGGGGGGCTGCTTTATGGGGTCACGGTCCTGTGGTTAGTGTAGGCGAGAGGTAGAAATGTCCTCTAGTTATAGATCGGCCTGTGGATGGAAGTGCAGAAACCTGGAGGGCAAAGCTCCCACACAAGTTGTCAAAAAATCACTTCTCAGATGAATATGTGGCTGCATTTCAAGTTCAGTACCGTGGACGCAAAAAAAAAAAAAGTCAAAGGGGAGTTTTTTTTTCATGCCTGTGTGCTCGATAATAAGAGTGACGGAGCAGGAAGCATCAAAAATGATATGCAGTGACAACCACAACACAATCAGGTCTGTAAAAATGAAATATTTTAATTGGTGGCTTGATGATTCATTTTTGCAATCATAAGAAACAAACCCAGAATGATGCATACAGAAGGAGCCAGAGACAGACTGCACACGATCCAAAAAAAAAGAAGTCTCTATCACACTCTTTTTAACACATCTTTTAAAAAAAATAACAAAAAAAACCCAAAACAGGATGATGTTAGCGACATCTGGGTTGCTTCATTGTCACAAAGGAAAAAGCTGTTAAGACATCAGATATACATAGTGATGAGACATAAAATATTTGAGTAGAGCTTTACAGCATCGATTCCTGGAATCATTTCAGTGAAAGGATTGACTCTTTCTTTCACATGCTGTTCAGGATTTTTGACAACATTGTCACTTGAAACTGGAGTGCTGAAACAAAAACACTCTCAAGGTAGAGAATCAGTTTTGTATTTTGTACTTTAACCACTAATGCAGAGCCAGATACTGGTTTGGAGCCCAAGCACAGTCCACCGTTAAGAGCGGGTCTGACTTTGAAAAAGAGGTTGTGGGCAAAATGCCTGGAGCTGCAGTGTTTTTAAGTCTCCAGTTTCAAGTGTACAATGAAGGGGAAGTTAATACGAAACACAGACAAAAAAAAAAAGGGGGAGATCTCTCCTCCCATATCCATTTGCGTTACTTTGAAGGCTACACAAAAAGCAGCATATTGACTCTGGATGTATCCCAATACCTTTCATCATCCCCCCTTGTTCTTCTCTCCTTCCCTTCATGAATCATCCCTGATTTGAAAGGAGCTGATCAAAAAGGAGAGACGCGGGAGGATCCAGGGTGATTAGTTGAAATTTAACAAGGAGGGTGGTGGGCGGTGAAATTGTTCGTTTCCACTTCCAAAAAATCTATTGTTAACAACAAGATGCAACATATTATTTATCTTAATACCAAAGGAAGCCAGCTTGCATCCTCCTATTGCTCCCTCGATGACACCGAAAGTTCATTTTTACATTCAGATTGATTGAATCGTGATGTGACACGTCTTTTTCCCTTCCCACTTTTACATTCTCATTGGTTTCCTCTCTTATTGCTGAGATTCTTTGTGTGTAGATACAGTTGGGGTTCAATAACATTTAAGGACATATGCATCCAGCATTAAATTCAAATTAAAATCTCTTATCGAACCTCCTCAGGTTTAGAGTTAATTCAGTCTTGGAACCCATTGGCTATCATCCGATGACAATTTAAGCCTCTGGGGCCAACGGCAACAACATTTCGGCCAGTGAGTTCAGCGGTTTCACTGTTTGCCTGCATGCAACCAAAGCCCACTTGGACAACAAAGTACCGACAACAAAATCTTCTCCCTTGCCTACAGATTCTACACTCATATGCAGATATCTGTTTACAGAGATTATAATTAACCAGAGCTGCAACGATTAGTTGATTAATCAATCAAAAGAAAATTAGTTGCCAACTATCTTGATAATCGACCAATTGTTTCAAGCAAAAATGTCAAATATTTGCTGGTTCCAGTTTCTTAAATGTGAGAATTTGCTGCTTTTCGTTGTCATTTATGACAATAAATGAAGAGTTTTGGACTATTGGTTGGACAAAAGAAGCAATTTATAGACATCACTTTGGGGTCAGAGAAATTGTGATGAGTATTTTTCCACAATTATTTGACCCTTTATAGACTAAACGATTAATTAATCATGAAAATAATCTGCAGATTACTCGATAATGAGAAGAATTATTTGTTGCAGCCTCAACTCAAAGATCTAAGGTCATCTTTAGCTGATGTTCCAGTTTTTAATGTTTACAACCTGCAACTACAACCTGAAAATGAGACCAACACCACAGTATGTGAAATGTTGATTAAATGCATCCTACACATTTAAACAGTAACTGTAGCTTACTCTATGTTTCACAAGTAACTTGCTCCAAAAGCTGGAAATCCTGAGATGCAACTATTAAGTTGATCACATTAATATGAAAAGGTTTAACTGAGATTTAATGCCAGCAGTTAGATTCTCTAGAGGCTTTGTTGAACTACAAAACCACACAGTCCATTCGCAGTTACAGAGTGATGTGTCTTTTCCTGAACAAACAATCTTCGTCCGAGTACAGACGTGGTCATAATTTCATTTTAGCTGTTACTGAATCAATATGAATTAGATACAGCTAATGCAATAATAGTGTTCCCTATGTTACCCTTAGGGCAAAAGTTAAAATGTTATTTTGGCCACAGTTATTCAGTAGTAGTTTTCAAAAGTTATTATTTCAGACTGATAATATATTTACTCAGGGCGAAACCAGCGTTTAAATCAGATATCTCCGCAGGCTTCCTCTGTGCTTGAATGTACGCTAATAACCTGCTCAGGTAATGCCAGCAGCATAACAATCTATGGAAACATTAGATTTAAATGTTAAATTCACCCTGGGCAAACATTTTATCTTGACAGCTGACACCTGTCACAAACATTCCCTTGAAGACACGACCAGCTGCTGCATAACAAGTGAAAAAAAAGATCTGCCCCAAAGGTTTGCATAGCGAACCCCAAAGTTCAGTGCTGTGGTCATTAATGCTTCTTATTTTAACCAGCGAAAGCTACATAAATGGTTTTATATTAGTGCCATTTGTGATAGAGAAGTAGGAGGAGAGATAAAATGTTCAATAAGAGATTTGTTAACACCAGACCTCAACAAATCTGCATATTTTGCCAAGCTAGAACTGGTGCTACGTCAAATTCTGTCACCTTCATATCATGAGCTCATGACAAATTAGAATACTGAAGTGGAAATTGCTGATTGGTTCACAGGCTTTGGTGCAATTGAGCCTTTTTAGGTCCTGCCCCCTTTTTTTAACAGTTTAGCAAGCTTGGTACTTTAGTCAACTTTCTCCTTTCCTGTACTTGGATATGCTGTCATAGGCTCATCTGTGGTGAAAGGGAAACACATTTTTGGAGACGGTTAAAAGATGTTGCTGAGAGACCTGTAAAAGTGACACATCTGAAGTTAGCTCATGTTAGCAAAACACTAGTTACCTAATCTCATCAATCAAGTGCTAGCCAGTTAGCTACCGTTTTCTAACATTAGTTTTCAGATGTAACTAACTAGCTAACAATTAATGTGGATTAGCTAGGTAGCATTTTGCTAACATTAACAACCAAATGTGTCACATCTTAAGTTAGCTAATGTTAGCAAAACACTAGCTAACCAGCTTGCTGATCTACATCAATTGTTAGCTAGCTGGTAAGCTATCAGATATAACTAGCTAGCCAAAGACTGATGGAGATTAGTTAGCTAGTTGGCCAGGGTTTCGCTAACATTAACTTTCATTTATAACTAGCTAGCTAATGATTGATGTAAACTAGCTAGCTAGTAAGCAAGCATTTTTGCTATCAAGAGGGAACCTTTGTTCTATCTGTTGAACCAGCACACATTTTCACCAGTTTTAAGTGGAACCATAGTAATCAAGGATGTCATCAACAGAGGACGCTGAACAATACACAAGTTTGGTTCCCAATAAAATCTGCTAACTTTTGGTTCCAGCTGGGAACCCTGTTTTCAGGTTCTAGTTTATTTTTGGTGGAAAACTCGATATATTAACCATCTTCAAATTCTGGTTCTCTTTTCAACATAGACAAGTCTAGCACACAGCATTTGTACAGGAAACAGGAAAGTCGACCAAAGTTTGACTGTTCTTAGAGCATGGAGCAAAAGGGGTCGGGACTTAGGAAAGGTCAATTGTTGGAGCCGGCTATCGTCACCCAACCCTACTTGCAGATTTTGCTGTCAAGGGTAAAGACATGTCACATTTTTAAAAAAAACAACATAAATTAGGATTTTAGATAACTGTAGTGATACAGTCCTCATACGTAACCACGCCATGGGGAGGAGACAAGGACAGGGGGGAAAGAACGTGGTAAAGGAACGGGCAGAGGGGAGTTTTATTGGCTTGCATCACTGCGATGGTCACACTGCTGTGACTTGCTGTTGGAGGGACTTTGTTGCCCCGCCCTCCACCACCAAAAACATGGCAAGAAAATTGGTCATGGAACCAGTCATTCACAAAACATCATCATCAGGCATCCTCTCTCTCTCTCTCTCTCTCTCTCTCTCTCTCAGTCAGGCAGGCACACTATTTACAAAGGCATACACATACGCCAATCAAAGGCATACTGTACATACTATTTACACACACAGAAACACACTCATCCACGCAGACACACGAGTAGTCAGAGAAATTACTGTAGTATAATGCAGACATAATATCTGGCAATAATTATGTTGACTATGATCCCAGTACATAGAGGCACTGCTACCTCGCCCCGTGCGTTCTTCAGGGTTAAAAAGCGGTCGCTAACTAATGAACTATGGGTCACCGGTGGTGTGCGTGCCCTTTCAGCATGTGGGAGGGAGGTTTGTTTGAGACCGGAGCTTCTTACAAATGCAGCTATTGGTCAGAAAACAACAACAAAAAGAAACTGAAAATGCCACCCACCACATTAAGGGCTCACATTGCCATGGTGACCAGTAGTTCCACAACTCCCATCTCGAGCATTTGTCTGAGTTAAGGCTTCCAAAGCGCTTGCCGCTCACACAGCACGGTCCCTGGCAACAACCTGCAGCAGACTCACTCCTCTCCCTGCCTTTGATTTCTTCACACCTATGTGAGATTCGGCTCTGTAATTGGCTGTTATTCTCTGCAGGACTGAGACGCACAAAAAAAAAACAAAAAAAAACGGAGAGAAACGGGAGAAATAATGAACTCGTTAAGCGACAGGAGCTTTGGGAACCTTTAACAGAGAAACAGGCCACTTCCCTCCCCACCCACCCCTACAAGATGCAAGGCTTCAGTAATGGCTATGGTCCATTGTACGTCCATCCGATATCCGTTAGCTTTGACTTATAAAACCAATAAAAATAAAGAAATAAAGGAATCACTTTTCTTTAGGCAGCAATATTGGTCTCAGTGTTATTACAATTCTGCTTTAAAAAAAGCATAAACACAAAAGGAAAATACAAACAAAATCATCCTAAAATGAGAATGAGTCACTATTTCATGACCAAAGCGTGTTCATGGGTGAAATGGCTGATTTTTTTTTTTTTTTTTTTAAGCAGAAAGCTTTATTACACAACTCAGTCCAACTTTTTCTTCGCTTCTTTCTGTCTGTCAGGATCAGTCTCTCATATACTCCCACCATTTTCTTTGTTCAGCTCAGCCATTAGCATACTTTTTATACTGTAGCTTTTCCCAAGTCCCTTTGAAATCGGAGCATCCAGGAAGTAGACTGGTCCTTTTTTTTTTTTTAGCAAAGATTAGTGGGAATTCACAGACTTTAATTTTATTTTTCTCATGCTCCATATTAGGCCACAGAGAACGAAAGGAATACAGGAGGAGGGGGAGGAGGAGGGAGGAAGGGGGAGGAGGGAGAGATGGATGAGATACTCGGTTGTCAGCAACTCTTAAAAATATCTCTCCTCTGTTCAGTCAGTAATGATGATAGGAGAGACAGAGAATCTCAGAGCGGAGGGGGGGAAAGGGCAAGCGGGTGCTAATAACAACTGGGCGAACCTCAATAATGTGAGCTGATGCAATCGACCAAGCCCAGGTCTCCATAGCAACCACTTGGACTCTCATTCCCGCAGCCCAACTCTCTGCTAAAGTCTGTTTGTCAGTCATTTGGGTCTTTGATGCAGGCGTGTGTGTGTGCGTGTGTGTGTGTATTTCACATTACATATGCATGTCTGTGTGTTTGTTCTCATTCTGCTGCTACCAGCGATTGATAATCTGGTTCATGTAGTCCTCAGTGGGGAGCCTGCTGCCCGCCTCCTCCGTTCTGCCTCCCTCCTCGCCCTCCTCCCGCTCCTCCCTCTCCCCGTCCCCGTCCTCCAGTGTCGACGCCGAGCCCTGCCGGCTGTGCGAGGGCCACAGGTTGACGCCCAGGCCCAGGCCTTGGTGGCCCTGCTGCATGTGGTTCTTGATGCGCTGCTGCCGCCGCTCCTGCTGCCGGGTGTACTGGTAGCGCTGCTGGAACAGGTCCCTGGCGTAGTCGTAGAGCTCCATGTCCAGCTCGTTCAGCTCCTCAATACGCTGGACCTACAAGGGAGGAAGCAGAGGAAAGTTAGCTCAGAGGCAGAGAAGAACAGAGAAGAGGAGAAAGACAGGAAGAAAAGTGGAGTGAAAGAACATTAGAAAAAGGTGAGGTAAAAAACAGAAGTCAGAGCTCTTTGTGACCAAATAGCTGCAGGATCTATGGACCCAACTCAAAAACTTCAAGGGTAACTTCAGTATTTCTCAACTTGGACCCTATTTTTCCATGTTTTTGTGTCTAAATGACAAATGGGCACAACAATTTTTGAAATTGGTCCAATATTAAGGGAGAACGCTGCAGCCAGCAGAAGTGAAACTGGGTTACAAAGTTATCCCTCTGGGCAACTGCGCTCATCAAAGTAAAGGCTCATAAGAGCCCCCTTTTTGCACGAACATTGATACGTCTGTTTCAAATGATGTTACCATCACTGCCAACATACTTCCATGTGTTCTTTACGTTGGTATGGATGTTAAGCCACTCCCAGGAGTAGAACGTTTACGACAACAACAAACATGGTGATACTGGAGGGGGTTGTAATAATGTACCTCAAAAGAGCACCAAAAGTCGGAGGCAGTGTTGTAGACGGTGGTGGTTGTGCAGCCATTATATACACCACAACATGTGAATTGTCCCTAACTTACTGACTAACTGATGGCAAACGTCATGTAATACTTTAGATTTTTTAAAACTTTGTCATGTTACTGCTCCATTTTGTCCATATCCATAAACTTTCAGAAAACGTGCTCGAATACGGAAGAAATAAATGCAGAGTACACCCAGAAGGCGCCATCTGTATCCGTATGTGTCTAACATTAACCATACAGCTGGTTTATTGCTCTCACCAAACTAAGCAGACTTCCTTTGCAAAACTGTATATTTAAAACCATTATCTTGATTCAAACTCGACAGGATCAAAATAAAGCTCAAAAACTTGGCTCATCTTTCCAATGCTCTAACAATCACCAACTCTGGTCAAAATAAACCGTTTATTCACGGTGTTAAATGTGAAAATACTGGGAGAAGAGCAAGAGGGAGGTCAGACATCAGAGAAAAAGCCGCAACAGCAATTTTTCCTTTTATCCAAGACTATTTTCTCCCAAGGTATTGTCTCCCTAAAGTAACATTAAACTTTGAGAAACGGCATGTACAACCAGAATATTTTCACATCTACCTCAGCGAATTAAGGATTTATTTTGACCAAAACAGAGTTGGTGATTCTTGGAATAGTGAAAAGACGAGCCAAGATGTTTTTGGTGAGGTTATTTATGTTTCAATTGAGTTTGAATGACGATGTTAAAATTATAGTTTTGCAAAGGAGTTTGGTGAGGGCAATAAAAAAGCTCTGCCACAATCTTTTTCATAATGTTGTCAAACACTTATTATAACAATCAGAGCCTGTCAGTGGCAAAAACAAGCACTTTAGTGGACAAACTGGACGACAGCACACAGTTTCCCAGAGGGATTACATTGTAGCTCAGTTTCGCTTCTGCCAGCTGCAGCGCTCTCCCTCAGTACTGGAGCAGTTTCAAAAATTGGTCCCATTAGAGAATTACACATAAAAACATGGAAAAATAAGTAGCAAGTTGAAAAGCACCAAAGTTACCCTTTTAACTCTGGAACGATGACGCATTATAAAATAATAGCAGCCTTTGAGACACAGTTTTCCTGATCTGTTCTTTGTATTAATTCTGGCGTGACTATAATGTTTGAGTGGATGAAATAAATAAACGAAAAAAAAAAAAAAGACACACGCAAAGGTGGAGGAGACTGAAAACTGAAGAGCGTATGAGTGAGAAGCATTGTATCAACCTTTTTCACTTAGGAAATGACTCCTGTCTCTGCTGATGTTAAGGAGAGCTTCACTGACCTTGTAAAAGAGCAGATGCTCTCTCCGAATAAACGAGGTGTTCAAAATCTTATGTAACTGGACAAATGCAGCTTTGCAACAGTGATGATTTGGGGCTGTCACGAATGGCCTAATTTTGTCCTTGGTTAACTTTTAGCAGTTTTCTTTCTTTGGAGGGATTTTGAGACCAGACATCACTGTAAACTTAGCCCCTAAAGTTCCTGAACCATTACTGGGCGCTCAGGCTTGTAAACAGCTCTGCTGCTAAAACAACGCCAGGGGCTGCGCTGGTGGGGACGTGTTGCTTCAGGTACAGGTGAGACAGTAATGAATAAATAATGAAATTCAACCCAAGAAGTCCAATCTGAGTAACAGAAATATGAGTCTGAAGGCCAGCACTGCTGTCTTTTAGAACTCTGGAAAGTTATCATGGAGGCAATCTGAGCCGTTTTCACATATGAACGCTGAGCAACAACCTCAGGCTGGAACATTGTCCTAATTTTCCCTTTCACACAACAGGAGATTGCCTGTGTCAGATGTGTTCTCACGTGTTAAAAACACTACATATGGTTGTCAGTCAGTGGTTCTCAACCTGGGGGATTTCTGGTGGTCGCCAGATAGTTGTGGAAAATGAAGTAAAAGACCAGAACAGAGTGAGAGCCAGGAAGCAGCTCTCAGCGATGTCTGGCACCTTAAAGATATTCAACACCAACGAGCAACAACCTGATTTTTCTGGAGGGTCGCGACTTGAAAAGTTGAGAACTTACTGGTTTAGGCGAAGGGTGGCGCGTGCAGGAGGAGGAGGAGCACTCATCCAAAATGATGACTGCTTTTGTGTTATCAATCAATACAAACAGAGTCTCAAAATGATCACAAAACTAACTGAGATGGAGGTGAAGAGGGATGACAGAAACAGAGAGATGCTTTGTGGTGCACTGGGATTTTATAACTGAACTATAAGCAGGAGGCACACTTTTACTGTCTCTGATTGTGTGTAAATTATAGATGATGATGAGATGAAGTCAAAAATGATACTCCTGTTGGCTGATATCATCAGTAGGTAGTCCGTGTTAGGGCTGCCACAATATCAGATTTTCACGACCAAAATTCAGCTGTGTGTTTTGTCTCTTTTTTGGCAAATGAATTACACTCAACATATGAAGTAGGGAGGTGGAGAGAGAGTCTGGAACCCTAACTGTAACAGATTTAAGAGCTTACAGTATGCTTAAAAGCAGCCAGATTATTTACATAATTTTTTCATGTGTGTAATTAACATATCAAGGTTTCATTTCTTAAATATCACAGTGGCATCCCTCGTCAGTATGAAAAAGAAACAATCAATGAAAGAGGGGAAAATATACAGTATACAGGCAAGCAGAAAAGAGTCAAAGAAGCTACACAAGGTTACAATCACCTGCTCTATTTTTTTACGGCTCACACAGACTCTGATGCAATAGATTTGGACATTTGCATTCACAAGTACAGCTCCTCCAGGTAACGTATAGGTAAGTGCAGAGTTGTACTGCATGAGTGAAAGGGGCAAATGTTAACAGGAATCTGCCCTTGTTTGACTGTGATGTCTGAACTTTAGCAACAAAAGTTGAGCCAGGTTCAACTTTTTAGCCCGACCACCCTGTGTTATTTTGTTGGAGCCCTTTGCATTGGCACTCCTGCTGCATCGCCGTACTGACCTCATTCAGATGGACTTTTTGGCACCGGGAACTATTTTACAGGACGTAAAATTATTCTGGTCCCTTTCTCAAAATGCAGGTAAAGATCCTGAATCCCTAAAAAGGTTACTTGTCGCCCGTGAAAGCCTCTGCGGTTAAAACGGCGCCCTAATACATGACATTTGTACAAAAGCTTTAAAGGACTTCTACACGGGGAGGGAACAGTGTGCTGGCAATATGTGGAGCAAGATAACAGAAACGTGTTTGATGTTGGGTTTGTGCGGTGCAGCTGGCTGTACTGGCGCGTATCATCTGCTGTGTGCAAATTCAACATGGAGGATGAAATGTGTTTAATTAAGAGAATCCCTTTGAAATCTGTGATGGAGTGCTGGATTTCATTTGTGGGCAATGTGTGCGAGAACAGAGGGAAGCGTCGTGCAGCATCAGTGTTGGAAAATTAGACATGTTTGATCGGCAGCATGGGGGACACCGGCACAAAGCCAGGAAGACGGCGCTGAGCTCACAGTCGTCAACACAAAGACTTTATGTATCAGAGAACAGTCGTCATACAATTTAGAAACCAGTTTCAGTCAATAATGACTCACTGGGATCACGGAGCCACAAGGGTGTAAGTGGGCTTTCAGCAGCTTTGCATGAGAGTGAAAGCAAATGTTCACCCACTGATATAATTATCTGACTTTTTTTTTTTTATAAATAACTGAATATTGTCACAATTTCACACAGTGCTTTTTAGAGGTATTTAATTTGAAAACTAATTTTAAAAGTTAATTTTCATTCAAAATGCCAAACACAGCCTCCACCACCTGTCCAAACTTTCACCGCGTGATATTTTCTCTCTTTTTTGTGTTTAATAACCGTCAGGCCCCCCCGCCCCTCCGCAGCCTCTGTCAGCAGGGCATATTTTATTTTCTATCAACCCAACTGGTTTTGATGTATAAATCACCAGTCTGCTGTGTACTGGAGGATATTTTTTGCTGGGAAAATTGAGCCTAAGAACTCCCACATTGGACCAATCAAAGTGTGAAGAACGTGTTTGAAGCTGCTGTTTCTTGACGGTGACAGTCATCCCAACTCATTTCACAGCAATATAAAACCGCTGTGTTTACTCTCGGTTTCGCTCCTTTTTTCTCATTTTCTACTTCTTTTTCTACGATTATTTTTCCCCTTTTGTTTGAAATAGTTGTATTATTTCCTATCTGTAAATGTTCAGCTGCTGTGGCTGCCATGTTTGTTTTCTGAGAGAGATGTCAGTCATAACAAAACTAATCTGCGAAAACAAGACATTTTTCCTCTTTAAGCGCTTTGAAAGATACATACAAACTAGAATTATACAATAGGCTGCATTACTTACATTGAGTGTTATTGTAAGTGCACTTTTGCAGTGGTGGAAGAGGTACTTAGATCCTCTCTCCCTTAAATCCATTAAGTAAAAATCCTTTATTCAATATCGTACCTGCATAAAACTAGAGTTTACAGTATTATCATCAAAATGTACTTTAAGTACCAAAGTAAAAGTACTTGTTCTGCAGTAAAATGTCCCCTGTGGCTGATATATTTTAATATATGACATTACTATATTGTTAAAGGGATAGTTCGGATTTTTTGAAGCGGGGTTGTATGAGGTACTTGTCGATAGTCAGTGTATAAACTATAGTAGATGCTGGTCGTCGCGCCCCCAGTTTGATGAAGCAGAGATGAGTACCAGCACTGAATCTAAGCAATGAACTGTGAACAATGACTATCGATAGGTACCTCATACAACCCCACTTCAAATATTCCAAATTACCCCTTTAATACTGATGCATCTGTGTCTACATAGCATTTTACTCTTGTAGCTGGTCAAAGTGGAGCTACTTTTAACTACTTTAACTACAGTTAGATGGTGGTTCCAAACCAGTGGCCACAAACCAAAAAGGTCGGGAGCCATTGGTTTTTCTCTTTAACAGTGTATATACAAATATATATATTCTAGCAATAGGTCAGTAAACTAGTAATGATAACTGTAAATGTAGTGTTGTAAAAAGTACAATATTTCCCTTTGAAATTTAGAGGACTGGAAGTATGAAGTGGCATAAAATGGAAATTCTCAAGTAAAACATCATCGTACATCATAATACATCAGAACAGAACTGAAGTACTTAGGTTAGAAGAGACGGGGAGAGGAGAGAGTCTGTGGTAGAACACAGCTGTCATTTTCTTTTCTGCCTGCCTACTGAACAACATGTACAAAAGGTGATTCAGCAGCAGCACTGACCGTGGCATTGTCCAGGTCCACCCCTGCAGCTCGGGTGCTGTTGTACTGCATGAAAGGCCTGATGAAGCGCAACCTGAAGGTTCGCTCGAACAGGAACTGGGTTTTCCTCTGGTACTCTGTCAGACCAAAGAAGGCCATGTCTCGTAGGTTCTTCTTGGCCGACTCCAGGAGGAGCTGGGCCCTCTTCTTCTCTGGAACCGTGGACATGTTGTAGCAGCCGACGAGGCTCAGGTCCGCTAACATACGAACCTACGGACAGAGGAGAAATCAGTGGATGTGTGTGTGTGTGAACATCATCTTTATATTAAGAGATTTGTGTTTGAACCTTAGCGCCAGAAAGCACATGGAGCAAAATCCTGGGCTCAAATGGAAAATCAATCAGGTGAGCTTTTACTTCTTCTGGATTACCGCTTAAGTTTTACAGTCAAGAGAGAAAAGGAATGTGAAGTTTTCACTTGTGGATAAAGTATGTTATTACCCGGTGAATACTTGATTTTGACTGGTCAATTACAGCATTGTATGGTCTGTTATTTCTGAATAGCAGACTGCTGCTCTGACTCACACACCAACGATTTGGATGCAGTTCTGATCATAGATTCAGTAAAGTATAGAGGAAGCAATAAAATCATTTTTAAATCAATATTTTGCGTCAAGATTACCGATTTATTTCAGTAAGCAGCCATGTATTGAGCAGGATAATGTACAGTGGGCAGGTCATTATGGCAAACTAACCCAGACAGGGTGACGCAGTCTTGAATCACACTGAAGGATTTTATTTTGCCATTTCCCTTCTAAATTTGTCTTTGTGGCACTGCTGAATAGCTGATTTGTTCACTGGACAGAAGACTGAAAAATTAACTAAGTAATAACTGATTAATCATTTAACTAGGGCTGTAACTAACAATTATTTTAATATTGATTAATCTGCTGATTATTTTCTCAATTAATAGTTTAGTTCATGAAATGTTAACACCAATTTCCAGTCTAGGCTACTTCTTATTTTAAAAGTAGTAAGCAGTCACACTGTGAAAAAAGATAAATCATGTATTGAAATGAAAATTTTGATGCATCAAGACGCACTGATAATTGTTTTACAACTGCTTCGTAGCCCTCTGAATCAGAATCAGATCATGAAGTCAAGAAATTTCCATCCCTGCAATTTAAACATTAAGATGAAGTAAATATTTCAGACATTAGTTTCAGGGAGTTATTATAAAAGTTTATCTTTATGCTTTTACATTTTTTTAATTAAAATGATTATTCACGTCTTTGAAAAAGGAAAAAAGAAAATGAAAACAGTCACTGATTAATTGAAAACTATTAGTCGCAGCCCTGATCCCAGGTCCTGTATTTTGTGTATAAATCCTCTATTATGCAACAACCTTTTGACATCTCAGTATCACTAACCACTTTGCTCTTGAATTCTTTGATCAGGCATTTTATTTAATAAACTAAAGTAGTTTGGATTGTGGTGGATTTGCTCCAAAATGAGAGATCACTTCATCACTGAGTGCACTCTGGAGCTGTTGTGCTACAGTACAGGAACAGGGACTGCATACTTATTTGGATTTCACAAGAGTACACTGTGTGCACCTCAGCCTGCTGGTCCACCAGGATGCCTCAAGTGTGTGTGTGTGTGTGTGTGTGTGTGTGCCACATTCATAAGTTATTGGACCCTGAGTAATAACAGCCTCGGGCTCAGATGAGATAAGCTGGCCAACACGTTTAGGTGGGAGACTGAGATAGCATGAGAAAAGAAGCTGTGAATTTGAGGTGTTTATGGCCAGCAGGCGAACTCCTGACTCTGTATATGAGAATGTGTGTGTGTGTGTGTGTGTGTGTGTGTGGTGTGTGTGTGTGTGTGTGTGTGTGTGTGTGTGTGTGTGTGTGTGATGTGTGTGGTCAGGTGTGTACAACTCATCTTATACCTTTCACATAATTTGGAATTGCATTGAGTCTGAATGTAAGATATCATAGAAAAACAATTTCTCCTTTAACTCTTGTTGTTAAGAAATCAATATGTGATTGATCTTTATAAGTTGAAATAAATGCATCAGCGTTATGAGAGTTTGGCTTTCATACTCTTTTTTTTTTTTTTGGTCTACTGTGTATTTGGTTTATTGTGTGAAAATTTACCAAACAGTTTTATCTATTTTTCTGCAGAGATGTATTCCCTGTATTGGTATTTTCCAGCGGGCTTGGATTTATGATGCTAGAAGTCCGATCAGGTGCAGAGATGCAGGTTAGCTCTGTAACGGTGATAAATGGCAGCATCAGGACTGAAATCAGCTGCTCTTCTGAGTGTTTGCAGTAAAACAGAGTCTTTGCACAAGAGCCCAAAAGCAAAGTTGAATGGCTGAGGATTTGTGAGTACATTCCCTCTTTGTCTTTTAAACGACCTCACTGGCTTCAGTTTAGAGGACAGTAACCGTGATGTGACAACGCTGCAACATGTCCCATCATTTGAGGCTTTTTATTAACATTTAAAATTTACTTTTTACTTTACAGGCTGGACGTACACACACAAAATGCGCACAAATGCAAAAACAAAAGAAAGTAGGTCTCAGATAAATGTTGGCATAGCTGCAGTAAAAGAGACACCCTTGTAACAAATGCCCTTACAGAGATCAGAAATGTCCAACACTGTCTATACTAGGGGACAAAATAGATGGGTGATCTGTTAAGAAAATGAGATGTATAACACTGGGTTGTCTTGCTGCTAAACAGAAAATTGTCATGAAGTGGAAGATAAGAACGGCAACTTTTTTTTTTAGCTTGGGCAGCTGGTTACAAGAGGTTATAGACTCAATAGGGAAGGAAAAAGCTGCCGGCACAAAAAGGCACCTTGATTGGGGTCTTGAGGGACTGTGGTATATAGTGAGATCATTTTTGAACTCCTTTCCGGTCAGCGTGTAATGGTGTGCGATATGATGAGCAACAACAAGAAGATTCACTGCACAAAACACCCCAGACTCCGGAGATTGTCTTGCCCAGATATTTCAAAATGTGACCCATATATGATGTAATCCATGTTGGACACTCTCCGATCGCAGCATTGTAAGATGTCAAATCTGGAGCTTATCTTGTCTTTGGATTGGGGACCCTCTGACACTATTAGAATATGGAGTTAAGATATTTTTCTAATATCACTGATGCTATACTTTGAATGTCACATACATGCTTAGATGACAAGGAGTGATGAAATGCTACAGAGTCTGTGTATTTCAATATACAGCAGGAGGGCATATTCAAATATTTTATTTAATATTTTTGCAACATTAGATGTGTCTGGACACAGTATATTATATGAAGGTAAAGCATATCAAAAAATCTCCAGATATGATTTAGATTCATGCAGGAATTCAAAAAAAGATATCTCTGAATTCTGAGAAATTCTGCACACATCTTTTGTTTAAAAATGAAAAACTACTTTATCTATTTATTGATGCCACCCTCATCCTCATGTTTTGAAGTATATAGTATGCCGTTTTTATTGGTTTGGATCATAGCTACTGTGGTTGTACTGGACTTCATTACATTGAAAGATTTTTCTTCTTTCTTCCTACCTGTCTGTTGTTGGCCAGGTTGTAGGGACAGTCCATGAACTGCTGCAGGGTGCACCCCGACCAGTCGGAGCCCTCGTAGCAGGAGGGCAACTCCTCAGGCGTGGGCGTCCGTCCATCGCACATGTGCAGGGAGGTTTTCCACGTGGCTCCCCGCTGCACGTGCCGCCACTCGCTGAGGTATCGAGACACCGGGTCCCTCAACAGAGTGATATAGTAGAACTTCCTGTTAAGTGGGAAAAAGTGGGGTAAAAAGGAGGGAAAGGGTGGATGTAGAGGCAAGAAAGGGGAGGAATTTGGAGATACAGCAGAGGAAAAAGAAAGATTTACATTAGCAAATTGTTGCACAGATATAGGCTTGATCAATCAATAAAAAACACAATAAATTAAGGAAGTACATATAAAACCAGCAGCAACACAGCCTGGAAAAAAGCTCATGTGTCAGTGTTAGCGCCAATTTAATTTTATTGTCTCTGTACTTTTTGTTTTCCTTTGGGAACGAGAAGGCTTTTGATTGTTCAGATCAAGTGAAACAGCAGAGATGAGAGGAGTTGGAAGCAAGGAGTCTAATGAAAGTTCTTCCAAAATCACTGCATCATTTGTAATGCCCCAGCTGCCCATGTGGTGGCACTGTTTACAATGCTTTCCTGCAGCAGTTCACTCCACATCCACAGAACTCAGTAGGAGGGAGGCTACAGACGGAGGTTGTCATACTTAATACCATATTATTTGCATTTACTAGAAGCAGCCCTGTGATGCACAAAAGAAATCCGTGCAGCAGACAGGAAGTCAAACTACAAATGAGCGGGGGGAGGAGGAGGAGGAGGAGGTGGTGAGAGGGAGGAAGAGGGTTGATTTGTCAGGCAGAGGATCAGGTCAGTGTTCAGGCCACATTGTGCAGGAAAAGAAACTGCTGGCACAAGCACATCTCACTCCACAACACACATCTCCACACTGCAAACATCCTTATGTCTCAGACTCCGAAACACACACACACACACACACGCACGCGCGCGCAGCAAACATCCTTCCTCACACTCGCACCAAGTGAGTATGCCTCCAAGAGATGACTCACCCCCGCATCTGCGATATGGATGGGACCGTTTGTGTGGTGTGTAACGTAATGGTGCATAGCACAGTTCAATGTCTCTCCAGAGGGGACACTCCCACCAGAGCGGAGACCTTTCCAGGCCTTCACACTCCAGCTAATTACTGCAGTCTAATCAATCAACACATCCTCATTAGCCGCACACACATGCAACGTGTGCGTGTGTGTGTTTATGTGTAGCTATGCGCCTGCAGTGTGTCTGGGAGCGATGGTATGGATTTGTCTGGGCAACAGACGCACGCCGCCGGTCGAAAACACGCTGATGCCCTCCTCTCCTGGGCTTGCATCACGTCAGAGGAATGTTTGCAGAGAGAATTTTGTGTGCTGACAGGACTCCACGAAAGCCCCCCGCCCACCCGCCTGCCTGCTCCACCCGGTCCAAACAAGCCGCCTCACATATCCACACAGACTCTCTGCTGCTTCCATCGCTAAATCTTTGGCTTCACACTACAAAGCTCACCCGGTGTGAGAGAGAGGAGGGGCTGTCGGGTGGACACAAAGCCCCAAGTGTGACAGAAACAGTAGCAGTGTGTGGATATTAAAAAGAAGTGGCTAAAACCCCTGATATCCAGTGGCAGCGGGGAGATCCTGGACGACAAAACAGCTAAACCCGAAATCTAGCAACAGCTGAGAGATGGCACACAATAAAAACTCTAAATCCAGCAGTGGCAAGAAGATCCTGGATAATAAAACAAACCAACACCCCCCCCAAAAACAAATTTCATCTGGGAGATCCTGCGCAACAAAACAACCACACCCTGAATTTTAGCTGCAGCACTGAGAGATCCCTGCAAATGAAACAAATCTTGTAGCAGCAGGGGAATCATGGACAATGAGATGACTAAACCCTAAATCCAGTGGCAGCTGGGAGATCCCAGGCAACGAACCAAACAGACCCTCAATCCGCGGACAGAGGGGGGATCACGGCCATAGAAACAAGTATCTAAACTCTAAATCCCATCAACCTAAACCTTAAAATCTCATCCCTGATCTAATCAAAAGCAGGGGAGAGGAGAGGCACAGTCGAACTGGAGCCTGCAGGAGACCGGGGTACATTATGGAGATTCCTATGATGACATTATCAGGATTCCTAACACTCCCCAGAGAGCAGCGTGTGTTTGTGCGCTAGTGTGTGCGAGAGAGCCCGCTGTGTGTGTTTTCTGAGTAAGACTACGCCTATTAAATCAGTGATGACATTTTCCCCCTTTTGGCTTCTATTCTAGTGAAGAAACACGGTACTGTTTGGCCCTCGCAACAGAGAGACGGGAGAGGAGGAGAGGGTGAAAAACAGAGAGGGAGAAAGAAGGAGAGAGGAAGAGGAGGGGGCGGAAGAGAATTTCAATTAGTTTTCTAATACTGTGAAAGCAGTGAGGGCCCCGAGCCCAAGTGATTTATCAAAGTTATGACTCCCGCTATAATGAAGGCTCAGGCATATTACCAGGCAAAATAAATAAATAACATGCACGTAAACACACATTCTCTCGCACACACACACAAACGGGCATACATGCAAACCCAAATAAATGATCTTAAACGGCATGCCTGCCTGTCGTGTCTGCTGGGTCAGGCAGACTGCAAAACTGGTCCCGTGGAGACTTTCTCGCCTTAAAGCCTAATGATGTCTGGCCATGTACTCAGATCCCTAGGTAATGATGTTTCAACCCACACACACACACATACACACACAAAGACACACACACGCACACCATCACTACAGAGGACATTACATTGACTTAGATTCATTTCTTTGAGAATTACCCTAACCCTACCTTTAATGACTATTTGCCTCACCCTAACCTTTACCCTAAACTAGTCACAATGCAGACTGTTAGGGGGAGGACCACTTTGTCTTGGTCTTACTGTGCATTCCAGCTGCCTTTGACCACAGCTTTCTCAATAAATCACCTGAAAAGATGCACCAGTATCTCAGGAAAAGCCCTAGAATGTTTTTTATCATATTTGTCAGAAAGACACTTGGTATTTATGGGTAACTACAAATTGTCATCTGCTCTGCTGTCAAATGGGGTATCTCAGGGTTCAATACTCGTACCTCTTCTTTTTTTCCTTTATATGGGGCTTCATCATTGTCACTTTACAGCCGCTCAACTCGAGCTGAAGTTGTCTTCAGTTTAAGACACACTTTCAAGCAGGTAGCCCTGTTTTAACGGAAAAACAGATCCCTGCCGTGTTGGGCTGCTCTGCCGAGTCAAATCCGAAGCCAGTACATGTGCAAGGAAAAGAGGTAATAAATGCTTCTGTTGGGCCAAATAATAAGTCGCTTTGGTTCTATTTTTTATCACTATTACGGAGACAACACCCAACAATCTTTTTCAGTCAAACCAAATGACCTCAGCAACCTGGACACTTTCCACAACTACTATAAATAACTGGATGTCACTAAACTTTCTTCAATTCAATTCTCACAAAACTCAGATTATCATAATTGGCCCTGAAAAAGCTACAAACAGCTTTTTACAGTGTATTGGTCCTCTACCACCCTGTCAACTCATAATCCAGGAATCGTTATTGTTATATTTGACCCTCATTTGAAATTTGAACACCATGTTAATTCAATCTTGTTTTTCCCATCTAAGAAATATTGCTAAAAGTAGACCTTCATTAGCAGCCTTTGACTTAGAATGTGTCATTAACGCCTTCATCTTTTCTTGTCTCGCCTCAGGATTGATTTTAAGATTCTTGTACTTACTTCCAAGGCACTTCAGAACCAGGCCCCTGTCTGCTTATATTTCCGAGCCCTTATACCACCTAGTGACCACTTAGGTCAACCACTCAAAATCTGTTGGCTTATACCACGTACCAAGTGTAAATCTAAAGGCGATTGCTCTTTGGCAGTCCTTGCACTCAGACTCAGGAACAATCTCCTCCTATTAGATCAGCTGAGTCTGTTGACTATTTCAAACAACTGTTAAAACTCCTTTTTTTTAGTTTGGCTTTATAGGTTCCATGTATGTGATCCGGGTGGGACTTCCGCTGTATGCTTTCTGTTGGCCATATGTGCATTATGTTGTTTGTATTTTCGGCTGTGGGTTTGTTTCTTCAAATGTTTTAACTTGTACATTACCAGTCAAAAGTTTTTACACACTTCTCATTCAATGTTTTTTTCCTCATTTCTTATAAGAAATGGTTCAGCCTACACCAACAGTGTAAAAAGCTGCCATCAAAGGAAAAGGTGGCTACTTTGAAGAATCTAAAATATCAGAGCAAAAAAACTTTTTCACATTGTAGGTCGACAGGTGCATGGGAGAAGAACATGGGTCGACAACAAAAAGCAAGACGACTCTTGCACACTGTCTTCTGCACTTGCAATCAAAGATCTTATTAAATCTTTGATTGCACGTGCAGAAGACAGTGTGTGAGTCTTTGTTCTTTAAGAATCTAAATTATAAAACATATTTCGCCTTGTTTTCTCATTTTTGCTTCCTACATAATTTCATATAATTGTATACTTCATAGTTTTAACGTCTCCAGTATTAATCTACAATAAGAGAGTAGAAAAATAATAAAAATAAAGAAAAAACACTGAATGAGAGGATTTGTCCAAACTTTTGACTAGTACTGTATGCAATATGTGCTTTTGTGTTTTATTTGCCTGTATTGATGTTGGTGTAAAGCACTTTGTGACCTGCGTTTTAAAAGCGATAAAAATAAAGTTTTACTTACTTTCTGACCTTAACCTAAACCTCGCCTAACCCTAACCCTTACCAAAGTCTTCTCCCTAAAATTAAATGATTTACGTCATGGGGACTTGGCATTTTCTCCCCATAAGGAAGGCGAGTCCCCACAATGTGAGTCTGTCAACACATTTATGTCCCCACAACATGAGTAACACACATCCACAAGTTTTAGTCACTCACTGGCAAAGTCCACTCCCTTTAACACACTTTCTCACACACTCCCTGCCTCCGAGGCAACAGTACATTACAGCAGGTATTTTTTTCCACAGGTGATATTGCTCATAGTTGAAGCATACGTGCACTTGACAAATTAACTTCAAAGCTAATACGCAGAGCTCAGTCTCTCGCCGTTGAAGATTTTAGCACAATGTCCTCCGGCTAAGTGCAGGAATTTGCAGTCTGGGAGCAGCGCAGCTCTTTCAGCCTGCGTTTACGTGTGATACATCCTTCACAAAATTTCCTCCCTGTGTGCCTTTTTTTGTTATCTGCAACAAATAGAAGAACACCCTTAACAGTCTCGCAAAAAACACTCCAAACTGCATTTATCAGGTGTCAAACATGTCTACTAATCGGTGCGATTTGTCCTGTGTGTAGAGCAGGGCTGATAAAAAAAACTTGGGCAGTGATGAAGCTATTGTCTGGACCACTGTTCGGACTGAATAAGGACATTTTTGTCTTTTATTTCTCCCTTTGTCTCCCTGTTTTTTTTTTTCGATCCTCATCACTATAACTTACGACAAGGCCGACAAGGGCAAACGCACTGCAACTTAAGAAGACGCATGAAATACACAAAACACAAGCAAATTAAGAAAACATCTTCATTAGTTTGCCAACACGGCACGGCACTTAGAAAACACGCTGCAATTACACAAATGTGCTGCAAAGACACAGAACACAATCAAATACACCAACACGCAGCAAATCAGAGTTTGAGATCCGTGCCTGAACCACAGGATCAAGCCTTATTTCTAACATTTTATCGGCTCAAATCGGGTTTGGCCTGTTATATTATTAACATTATTGTTATTATTGTTATTTTTTATCAGTCCGGTTCAGAACCCACATTTCTCCTTGTTATAAATAGTATTGCCTGATGTGACCAGTGTATTATCTGGTGGTATTACTAACTATTGAAGCAGAAGAATGCCATGTCAACATTAATCAACATAATAATGAACAGAACACAAATTGCACAGCAGCTTGACCTGATCCGCAGCTGCACTGCCAAGTTCACCGCCTGTGATCTGTCACCGTCTGACTGAACAGCCTCGTGGAAGAGATCATTTACAATTCTTCATATTATAAACAAAACAAAATTGGCTAAAACAAGTAATTTGTGGTTTTAAAAAGCAAAACTAAAAATCTCTCACCCACTTGGTGTGAGGTCTCGGATTCTTCAGGAGACTCTGTTGTCTTTCTTCAGTAAGAGCAGAATTCTGCTGCAGCCAAATGTTGATGGTAAATCCATCATATGCTGCATCTCTGACAGCATTTCAGCCAGATGTGTTTTGGATAAAGTCTGAATCCACTGATTTTGCACACTTGGAGGTTTCTCTTGGAGTTTTGTCTGAGATTTTAAATGTCGCAGCAGACGGTTCATTGATCCTCAGTGCATTTGATCCATCATACAGACAGCGAAGGACACACTTTACATCCTCAGTGTATCCTGTCAATTGTGCAACTGTTTCATTACATGGCATCTGCTCCAACCCTGCGTAAAGTATATATTTTAGCCTATTTTATTACTACATCACTTTAATAACTGAATTCAAAACTGAGGCTGTGAGTTCAGAATAAAGTGTGCTAGCTTGTTCATCTGGTTAAAAGCAAGGAAAGCAAGAGGAACACATCATGCTAACATTCATTCTCTATTTCTCTCACATCTTTTGAGGGCTTTCTGACTTTTTAACCCTGCTTTTATTGCTGTCTGAACCATTTCTAGAGCGCATCTTTGTGTTTACACATCCTGTAAATAAGTGAGAATGAGACACTTGTGAGGGGTTTCCACCCCGCTAAGAGCACAATTATCAGAAGAGACACTTGAATACTTGTAATTCTTCACCATTTTTGGTCAGACAATAGTCAAACTTAAAAGAAAACAGAATACACATCAGCTGCTGCAACCCACAAATGACCAGCTTTGGCCGTCGAAAAGCCATACTGGTCGAATTCGAGTGCACAAGTGAGTCAATGTGAGCATATGTGAGCTTGCAGAGTGTTATCAAGAGGAAACACACAGTGCCTGGGCCTGTTATGGTCTCTCAGAGCGAGGAAAATGAGCCCTTTGCCTGTTTCCTGTGGGTCACAAATCACCACCTCCACAACCTCCACCTTCTCTCTTTAACCTCTCTTCCTTTTCTGTTTAAATCTTTCCCTTTTCTGTCGCTTATCTTCTTTCAGCCCATCTCTTATTCTCGTTTCCCCCCTTGTAGGTGTGTCTCCGTCTAATTACAATGTGTTCCCCTTTGAGGAGTTGGTTTTGTTAAAATCTCTTGAGTAATGTCCTGGAGGATCCACCACAAACTGAGGATATGGTGAGATGTATATGGTTTTGTTGCACCAGTGAAGTTTTGGTTAGCATTGTTAAAAGGTTAGAAAACAGGAGAATGATTAATTAGGGTTAGGTCTACAATTTCACATGCTTCGGTTACCACTTTTAGATAAACTTTCACCCAAATTAAGGTGTTTTTGGAAGCTTTCTTTATATGACAGGAAAGCAACAACACGGAGCACAAGAAATACTGCAGGTGGTTTGTGGCTGCAACACACAAGAGATGCAAAGTCTTCTTTTCTCAAGAGAGTGTGAAAAGTTTAAAGGCCTTGTTTAAATATAAGGTTATAGCTCATAGTGTGATTTATACATGCACGGCACGCACACACGTATGAGCACCCAGACACACAAACACGTGACGCCAACAGCATCCCACTGCGTCGAGCAGCCATGATTTATTAATAGTTCACGGATGTTTGTTGAAACCAGATCCACTCAACAACGAAGCTCCTTCCCACCTCTAAAAATGGACCTGAACTCTTAACAGCTTAAGAGCAAAAAGAAGTGAGCAGACACGTTTTTCACTCGAAGGAGAAGAAGCGCACGCTCAAAACACACAGATGCACGGAGATAGCAAAGCGCCCTGCCGGTGTGTTTCATGGCCTGTTTATTAAATCACTGCTGGATGCTGCCAGCAATCCATCAAATGTCATATTTCACTGGATCCCACATTTCTGATGCGGTCTGGGTGGAGGTGTGGTATCGGGAGCCAGTTCTCCAGTGAGACGAGAAGATTTGTTGGGAAATTTGCCTTTCATTCCCACTTATTGATTCTAGTACACTGGGTTACTTGTGTATTGATGTTGGTTCATTTATTGCATCTTGAATGTGGTGAATAATGCTGAGTGCTCCGTTTGTGTAAACAGGTTTACCCTGTTGTATCACGTTTCCACATGGTCTTTAGCTAGACGTATTTATTATATTCATTAGACCACAATAGAGCTGCAGTGATTAATCGATAAACAGAAAACGAATTGTTTTTAAAATTCAATTACACTCTTTAAGCAAAAATGACCCCAAAAAAATCACTATTTGTGATGATTTTCTGCTTTTCTGTTTAATTTCTTTGGATTTTGGACCGTTGTTGTTCCAGAAGCATCACTCAGATCAACAGTTGTAGCAAGACTGCACAGAAGCTATAAAGCAATGTTTATTTATTTATTTATTCATTTTAGCCTTTTTTTAATCTTATTTATTCTTAAGGGTATTTATTCAAGTGTTTTTACTGTTATTGTTATTTGTCAATTTTATTGAGTCCCTGGAGCCTTTGAGTACTTTCATCATGTCATCTTTGTCTGTGATGTCTGTAAATGTGTCCAGATGGACGCCCTGTCTCTCTTTTACTGCAATCAAATATGCCTACAGGTCCAAATAAAGTAACCTGAACCTGTTGATCAAACAAAATAAGCAGGTTAATTACATCATCTCTGGCTTTTTTGCCATTAACTGACAATACATAGACTGAAAGGTTATACGATTAATTGAGAAAATAATTGGCAGATTAATAAATGATGAAAATAATCATTACGTCCAACCCAACATCAGTGTATTTAGAAGTAGGGCTGCACAATTAATTGCAATATGGCCAAGTGCAATATTAAAATGGCAGAAGCTGCAATTTTATTTAATAAAGGAACGGAATCTGTGACAAAACAGCATGATAATGAAGAACGGGAGTGCTGCAGAGATGCCTTGGCCTACAAATCTTGCTCTCAAGATGTAAGAAAACATGTTTGTTTGGTACAGACTCACATCACATCATCGTGATTTTAATAGTTCTTTCAGTGAAAGTGAAAATTACGACGGAAAAATTATCATTCCTACAAATCCTAAGTCGCATTGCAATCATAATATGTAATTACAATATGATGTTTTTCCCCTATTGTGCAGAAAAAAATAAATGTTATGCTTTAAATATGTGTTTGCAGTACTGGTGTACTGGTGGATATTTAATTGGTATCTTTTTGTGTTTTAATTATTGTACATAATTGAATGTGTTCATGTTGATGTAACTGATGATAGGATCTGACTCACTTGGGTTGACTCAGGTGAAGCAAAATTACCTGATGAAGACCTGATGTTGTTACACTGTAGCTCTGCTCCATACATTTTGGGAGCTTCTATTCAGTGTGCAGGCTCATATTTTTCTTGATATTACTTATTGATTCCTGAAAACACAGTTTGGACCTATTGCACTTTTGTCTACATTGTTATCTACAGACAGGTTTGGTGTTTGACAGAATGTCAGACTGGAGGTAGCACTCAAAAGTGGTGTTGGGCTTCACTAAAGACAGACAGAAAGTGAAAAGTACATCTGCAGTGGAGGAAGCACTTACTGCCATCTGGCCAGACTGGTTCCAGACCTCTAAATCGTCGCCCACATCTTTGATTTGTTCAGAAATTCAAATAGGGTTGGTGTTCTGCCCATTGATGGTTGTTTTCAGCGTTCTGAGAAATAGTCAACCAGTCAGAGGATGAGGACAAATGGGTATATTATCCATTTAGCTAAATCAGGGGTTCTCAAAGTTTTGATGACTGAGTTCCAATTTATGGAGCCAGCACATGATTAAAGGCTGTGTAGGAAAACCCACAGACTTGTTGTAGGAACTAGTGATTGCTCTCATACATACATAACATTTAATTAAAAAATCCTCGATGGCAGAATTCACCTGTTTGTAGATAAAGCAGATCACTTTATATTTCCTCAAAGGTCTGATGAAGCAAGAATTCATCCATTTTTCCCTCAACCATAGAGCATTTTTCCATTGTTTCCACCTAACTTCCACAATAAACTTTAGAGTTGTGCACCAAAGTCATTAACTTTAGCTAACAGCTCTAAAATCAATGACAGAACTAATTTCTAATGACACTTGTAAGGTGCCACTAGTTGCCATGTAACCAGTAGGAGACCACTGTTAGGGGGATGCAGTTTGATGCAGTAGCCAAATAGTATATTAAATGTAGGCTATTGAAAATGAACGCAAAGACCCTGGATGATTAAAATATAATGCATGCAGTTCTTGTCAAGAGTTAAATTCATGACAATATATATTATCACAAAATATGACTTCTACTCTGTGATCAATATCATAAATATGGATGAAAAGAGAATCGGCAAACTGATAAACCGTAATAAAATTCCTGACGATGAGTATTTGCAAATTTAAATTACCATAATAGCCGTGCTTGATTACTGTGCTTTGAAAAACTCACAGAAAACACTTCAGTATCAATCAAATTTAGCAACAGTCTCTCAGATACAGGTGCAGGGTGTAATGTGGGTTTATGCTGCATCAATGAAAACACTGCAAAGGACATGATGCCATTTCAGTTTTGCGAAAGTTTCAATATAAAACATGATAAAATTATTTTAGAGCGTCTATCAACACTTTGAATGTTTTCAGTACATTTTAACAAACGTGATAATAATGATAACTGTGATTATTTTGGCTACTATAATCATGATATGAAAATGACAATGTAGATCCAGGTTTTCGGTTTGCACTGATACTAATAGATCATTGGACACTGAATCGATACATCAATCCAGATCAATGTATCAATGTTACACCCCTACTACAAAGACACTGGCTAATAAGGTTTGTTGAAAAAAACATTACCAGATTGATACACCATAAGTCATCAGAAGTAAGCCAGGATTATTTCAAGTGCCTCTTACTTTAAGTTGTATTTATCATTATTATTATTATTATTTCTTTTTATTTTACTACTAATACTACCACCACCACCTACTCCTTCAGAGTGAGGTCCTCTTTTAGTTTGTATGTGGGTGGGACAGTGAGGGGATTTGAAGCCATGTTTATGTGTGTGCTCTGTATGTCTTTTAAAATTGGAAATTTGAAAATAAAATATTTTGCAAAAAAGAAAGAAATTGGCTAATATTAAGACAATGTTACGATGGTGGCAAAAGAAAGCGTTTCTGAAGCCGTCTTTTTAATGTGCTAAAAATAATGGTGTTTTCATTGACAGTGTTCTTTGAGTTGAAACCAGTCTTTCATACACATCAGAATCAATGAGGAGAATTGGAATCAGACTGGGTAAAAATCTATCCCCTACCCAAGCCTGTCTTGGCAGCACAGCATGAGTGTGTTTGTAGCTTAACTTCCAGGGAAATCCCAGGAAGCCCTGGCCTGTGTGCCTCCACTCAGTCCCATGGAATGTGTTGGCTGTAAATGCAGATGATATCAACCATGTCAGAGTGTTTAGAGAAGGGAGAGTGGGGAGCAACATGTCAGGACTTGAATCTTGAAAGACCTCCACTGAGATCTTCCTGTTCCCTTTCTGCTGTAACACACGTCATCATTTGGACACTTGATTGCGCGCACGCAACACACACACACTCAGCCCCCTAAAACAATTGTCAGGTTGGAGATGTATCAGCTCAATGCCTCAGACAATAAACAATCAGACTTGTTTGACAGACTTCAGGCTACAGACGACTGAAAACGGCCCGTCTGCATCTCAATCCTTCCACCTACAGTTCCAAATCAACGCTGACCTCCCAAGACTAAACCTCGCCCTTCGCCCTCCCTCCTACTCCTGTTCTCCTCTCCTCCGCTAACCATTCGTCATCTCATCCCGTGTGTCCTGGGTGTCTTCTGCCCAATAATGACGCATCGAGACAGACAGAAATAGACCCTCCGGTTCAGACAAGCTCTCGAGGCGTCTTCTCTGCCTGCCCTGGCTCACTCTTCCTCCCTGTGCCGCTCTCCTGTCTCTCTTTCTTTCTCCCTTTGTTAGTCGATCAATAACAGCCTCGGGACTCAGACAGCCTGCCTTGGTAGTTTGGACTTTAAACACAGAAGACGCACAGGAGACGGAGTGAAAAAACAGAGAGTAAAAGAGGAGGAGGGGAGCGAGAGGAGACAGTGGCGACAGTGTTGGAAAGCGGGGACACAGAGGGGGCAGGTTGGAGGCAAGCAGACATCCAGGAGATTGTGGTTCAATATGAGGACACTTGTGGAAATTCTTTGTTTTCTGTCTGCAAAGAGAAATAAAACTGTGCCAAGAAGTTATGGTTTCTGAATATTTTCCATCGAAACTGTCCACACTTTCTATATATCATAACATCCTGACTCAGATTTGCAGACTTTTGGACGCAATTTGATACGCTGTGTGCTGATGTGGCCGAGCTGTGGGACTGGGACAAGCAGGCCAAGTCTGGTCTTCATAATAATGTACAGTAATACAACCAGGGCTTAGGGCTGCAAGAACATGGCCAAAATGATAATCACGAGTATTTGTCAGAATTATTCATTGTTTTTCGGTAGAAATATTCTATTCACTTTTACATTTAAATAAACAGAGCTCAGCTTTCACTTCCATGTTGTGCTCAAGGAAACTAAAAAAGAAGGAAGCGATATTACACCACTATAAAACGGTCTATGCTTTGCTTGGTGCCAGACTTTGGGGCCACTTCTACTGAAGCTTATGGGAGATGCACATTAAAACCCAACATATCTATGTTGTATGACTATTGATGAAGAAATGTCACTAAAACACTAAAAACAGCCTTCAGAGAACGGCATACTGGCTGATTTTTCGAAATGTGCACATTTGTTCATTTGGTGTTGGTCTCCAAACAGCATGATTGACATTGCATTTCCCATAAGCTTCAACTGTACCTGGCAACAAAGTCCAGAGCATTGAATCTTCTATAGTGATGTACAAAGCTGCAATGATTTATCGATTATTAAATTAATCGGCAACTATTTTGATAATCGATTAATCTGTTTGAGTAATTTTTGGGGGGAAGAAAGGCAAAATTCTCTGATTCCACCTTCTTAAATGTGAATTTTTCATGTTTCTTTCCAACTTTATGACAGTAAACTGAAAATCTTTGGGGAAAACAAGACAGGAGGACATCATCTTGGGCTTTGAGAAATAGTGATCAACATTTTTGACATTTTATGGACCAAACAACTAATCGATTAATCAAGAACATAATCAACAGCTTAATCGACAATGAAAATAATCATTAGTCGCAGCCCTGATTATTTCCCTTCCTTGTTTTTTTTAGTTTCCAAGGTTGTGCTACATTTCTGCTAATGTGCAAATCTGTCCATCAAAATAAGTCTGGTCCTTATTCACAGCGCATCTGCTAGAAAAAAATATAAATAAAATTATACTGAAACTTTTATCAAAAGTTTGATCAACAGAGAACTGCTTTCACCTTAATGTTGCGCCACATTCATAAGATAAGGTACAGCATCACTGTACTGTACATCACTGTAACGTTGGCGACATTGTTCTTCTTGGCCTTCATGTATTCATCGTACTGCAGTTTGTGGCGTCTTTTCAGGTGGTTGAACAGGTTAGCTGTGTGTTGCTTTGCAGCACAAACACAACAAAGTCTCATGCACTCTTTGCATATGATTTGTTCTTTCTTTACATCACCTGCCCTGAATCTGAAATACCTCCAAACAACAGATTGTTTCAAGGGGACTAGCTCTTTGCCTTCTGCTCCAGATATCTGATTTTTGTTGTGCTTGTCTGCTCTCTGTTGTATAGGACTCTTCTTCTCTGGACTAGAGCAGCAACATCCAGGACATTCAGCACACGCTGCGCTGCAGGGTGGCTGTCTGTTAGTTTAGGAAGTGCTTGATTTGATATGAGCAGAGCAGACATTTAAAACATCAACAGTGCAGTCGACCATGTTCATTTAATTGTGGAAAGCCAAAATCAGGATTGAGATTAATATTCAATTGTGCAGCTCTACTGGGGCTGCAACTACTGATTATTCTCATTATTGATTAATTAAATGTTAAAGAAAGAAAAAACTGCTGATCAGTTTCCCAGAGGAAAAGGTGACCTCCTCTTCCAACTGCTTGTCCAAAATCAAAGCATTTTTAAAATTATGACCTATGTGACAAAGAAAAAGCAGCAAGTCATCACTTTTAAGAGAGTTTTTGGTATTTTGCTAGAAAAAGACTGTTGTTTCGGCTCAGATCACAATGCATTGACATTTAACTGATCAATGGTTGAAAAGTTTTCAACCATTTGCCAGTTTCAGGCTCAGTTCAGTTCAGTTCAGGTTCTCAAATATGAATATTTACTGCTTTTGTTAATTTTTAAGCTTATATCATTGTAAATGAAATATCTTTGGGGTTTTGGACCAAATAAGTGATTTGAAGATGTCTCATTGGATTTAGAAAAAAAAAGATATTTTGACATTTTACAGAGGGAATTGATTGATCATCAAAAAAGGGATATATTACGTGATTAAAAAACATCATTAGGTGCTGCCATACAATCCAGTCAATTAAACAGTCAGTCAACATAAAGATTACAAAATTATTAATAATAATGCACTGATGAAGACATTTCCAGTCGTTCTTTTTTCATTTTAATATAGGAATCCTGCTTAATGGACACAAACAGGTATGATTAAGATTTGAATATGGTTGCAAACTTTTTTTTCATTGTCTTTATTAATTAATTGGTCTAAAAAACCACCAGAGAGTAGTAGAAAAACTGTTTTTACCATCAATGGTCAATCAATTTCCTAAACCCCAATTTTACATCTTTAGATTCCTGTTTTGTTCAGCCAACCATCAAAAACCTTTGGCTCACTAAGTCTAAGTCTATGAAAAGTAATTTTCCTCTCATTTGAGAAGTTGGAGCAGTAGATTGTTTGGACACTAATCATGTCAGGTCTAGATTTAAAACAGCATCAAGCCAATTGTTTCTTTATCTCTGGTTAAGACCTATTAAGGAGTCTACTTCTGGCAGCTGTGTAGTGTACGATGTCTTCAGCCACTGTCCCAGTGAGACAGTTAACTTGGGTCCAACACTGAAAATGTTTCAGAGTCCCTGCATCCATCATAAAAGTATTCAGACGAGTTCCTCTCTGCATGCAAGGTGTTCTTCACAAAAATTGCAGGTTGGCAATGCAAAAGTAGAGTTGCTGTGGGACTGTAACTAAAAGGAGTGCGTGAAAACTTGGCTTATGCCATGAGGTGCAAAATTATGCACGGCTCGTTGCATTTCAGCACAAAAACACAGCATCATTTCCGTGATTACCCGACAAAGAAAAGGAGCAAACAAGGAGAAGAATGCCTTGGATGGAAGTGTAGCCCACGGCTGGAGTTGGACGCTACGGCGCTGGAATGGACAAAAACAAAGAGCGGGCAGAGGGGCGAGAGACAGGGGAGGGAATCCCCTGAGTGCAAAGCTATGTTCAGCAGGAATGTAGCGCCGCCTGTTCGCTCATGTAACTTGACTGGCAACAGCCCAGAGAGCTGTCTGACACAGACAGAGAGGGTGGGAGAGATGTGGGGAAAATAAGATGGATTTGGTGAGAGGGAGATGGGTGGAGGGCAGGAAGAGTTGCACAAGTAATCGCAGATCATTTTTCATGTTTTCACAATTTTAAGTTATGTACCCTTGATAGCACTGGGTGATATGACAACACTGGAAACACTGCCGGGAAATGTAGATTTTTCAGCCATCAGAGATTTTGCAACAGCTTTCATAGCAAAGTTCCTATCCCACTAAAGGTCCAGTGTGTAAGATTTAGAGGGATTTATTGGCAGTAATGGACTATAATATCAAAACGTATGTTTTCATTGATGTATAATCATCTGAAAATAAAAATCGTTGTGTTTTTGTTACCTTAGAATGACCTATTTGTATCTACAGATGGCGTGGGTCCTCTTCCATGGGGTCCAGAAGGGACAAACCAAACACTGGCTCTAGAGACATTGTCTTTGTCTCACCACTAGATGCCACTAAATCCTACACACTGATCCTTTAACATCTCCGAACGGATTCAGTCATTGTTGGTAAAGTTGCAATGAACAGGACTGCTCTGTGGCAATACTGGATTTTATTGAGCTTCTATTTCTGCAAGAATTTGATAAAGTACTTTCATTTGTCAGTCAAGATGCTGGATTAGGAAAAACATACATTCCTCTCTGATGTCTTTGTCATGTCCGCTATGACTGCAACCAACAATTGTTTTTATTATCAATTAATCTGGTGATTATCTTCTCGATTGCTCAATGAATTGTTGTGGCTATAAAATATTAGAAACTACAAAAAAAAAAGCCCTTTAAAGATATATATTGAATTATAATAAAAAAGGTGAACTCTTGAAATTGCTTGTTTCATCAGGCCCCAAATCCAAAAGTGTCACTTTAAAAACCATATATAACAAATAAAAGCATCAAATTCTCACATTTCAGAAGCAGGAATCAGTAAATGTTTGAAATTTCTGCATGGAACAACAACTGAAATGATAAACTGACTATGAAAATAGATGCTAATTAATTTTCTGTTTCTGATTCATCTGGTTCAGTAGATTGACTGACTCACTGATCATTTTAGTATATTTTTATTTCTAGTCTTGTAAAGTTTTATTTATTGAACCTCTAAGGTTTTGCATCAATATGACAAAGTAAGATCAGTCAGGTATATAATCTGCTTGGCTTGTACAGATCTTCTGAAACCATTTTTCCCTTCCTGATGCAAAATCTGATACCTGAAATTTGCATGGCTGATACCTCATACTTCTGGATGTATCTGTACACAACTAACCCTGTATACGATTGTTTTTTATTGTTGTATGGCCCAATCCAGCATTTTAGGCTGTATTGGAGGCATTTCCTCTACTAGTTTAGGTATCTGTTAATTATTACATTCCTGTCTAACTTTTTATCAATGCACCATGCATCATTTACTATATCATGACTTTTATCCATTTCAAAATATTAAACTGTATCCATATCTTCCACACCTGATCTTTGAAATATGAAACATTCCCTTCCATTATTTGATGCACATCATGTGATGAAAACGAGGATTAAAGTTAGAAAAATAGAGTGGATTGGCCCAACAATATAAAAGTAACATCCCCCCAAAGTCTGGTATATATTTGGTTTCAAGTAAAATCACAACATATAAAGTTATTACTTATTCTTTGCTAAGTTTGCCTTTGGGTTGGAGCTGAGTCCCACAGTAATAAAGAAGTGATTATTAACTGATTTCTTTACATAAGGTTCACAGTGTTGAGTGTGAAAAAAAGATTCAGCAGCTTTGAGAAACCCTGCGCTGAAAAAAAAAATAAAGTGAAAATGTATGCTAAGCTGCGAGGAAAAAAAATCCAATAAAACAATCTGCTGTAGTTTCCTGAAACTGAGACAAATAATCATGATTATGAGTGCGAACACAGTGGTAAGAAAAATGCAGCAATCAGAGTCTGTTTCATACTCATGCAGCCATAAAGGAGCAGAGATGTGAGCCAGAAAGCAAGAGGGACGGAGGTGGAGCTTTAGGTTGTTCAAGGTAACACAAATCAACCTAATAGCCCTGCGTGTGTGTGTGCTAAAAGTGTGTGTGCATGGACAAACTCCCCTCAACTCTGCTCATATTCTTATGCCTCCTGATGCTGAGGTCAAAGCAATCACTTTGCTAATACACCAACATATGGATGTGCTGCACTCGCATTACCCCACCCAATCCCACCACACACTGACACACACACACACCTGCACCGTATGACATAATCCTTTGCTGTATGATGACGTCAGATTATTGATATGTCCCAATAGTTCACTTAACATGATGAGGAGAAATCACCAAGAGACGGAGCGAGGAAGGAGGAGGAAGAAGAAGAGAAGAAGGAGGAGGAGGAGGAGACATGATGCAGAGTTTGGGGGCAATTAAAAGGCTGGGTAACGAGGCTAATGAGTAGACAGGTGGCCCCATTACAGAAGCAGCCGCACACACACACTCATTAACACACTCGCACACACAAAAACCTCCCCTCTGGCTGGGATTAGTGTGTGCATGAGTGTGTGTGTTTGTGTGTTTTTGTGTGTGTGTGTGTGTGTGTGGTGTGTGTGTGTGGACCCCCCCTGCTTCCCCGTTAATCAGTCGTCACATACGAGACTGGAGGCAACAGGGTGTTTCTGTGCGTGTGTATTGTGTGTTGTGTGTGTGTGTTTAACTGGAGGCGAGAGTGTGAAATTGGAGTGATAAGGCAGTTAACATTCAAACCTCCCCACCTGCCCTGTGCAACCCCACCAACACACACTTACTGAGACACATAGACACACACACACACACACACACACGCTTCAACATTTGTTTCCGTCACTCCAGTGCTACACCTGTATGTGTGTGTGTGCCAAAAAGTAGGCATTTGTTTGTATGAATAAACAAGATAATGAGGTATCGCTGAGCTAGTTGTGGTGGTGAATGGTAATATTTTGTGTGTGTGTGTGTGTGTGTGTGTGTGTGAAAGAGAGAGAGAGAAAAAGACATGAGGCAGAAGCACGAGTAGAAAACTCTCTTTCAAGGCGGTGTCAAGTGTTTCCCAGAAAAGGGGAAAAAAAAACAGGCTGATGTGGCTGTAATTACACAGACGTAGGTAGGTGTGGTGATGCTCCACGTTTACCCAGAGAGCTCAGCAGATGCACACAAACAAACACAAAACAGCAGCAGAGTCACATGAGGATAACTCTCAGTCTTCTGGGTATCCTTGAAAAGGAAAAGCAAGGGGGGGGGGAAAAATCCCCAAGGTAGGTTGAAAAATTTCTCGCGCAACCAAGACACAAAGAGTCCAGATGGGAAAGAGCCAGAGACGGAGAGAAGGAAAGACAAAGAAAGACAGATAGAGAGGTGGTGGTGAGGTAAAGTCGAGGTGGAGAGCCGGGGAGGCGGGGGAAGCAAGCGAGGAGACGGAGGAGCGAGTGGCTAGAACAGCCCGGTGACATTTGGAGGATGCATCTGCATATGAATGGGGCTTGTATGGGGTAGTGGTGGTTATTATTGAATATTGTTGTGAAAAATTATTGCTTGTTTTATACAACCCAAAATCCCAAAGTTTCTCTTTACAGTCACAAACAGATACAGATCAGAATGAAAGGCATCAAATCCTCACATTTCACAAGATGAATTTAGCAAATGTTTGGTAAATAGCTGAAATGATTAACTGATTATGAAAGTAGTTGCTGATTATTTTCTGTTGATTCCTCTGGTTCCAGTAGACCCTTCCTAAGTCCCGCCCCTTTTTACTCTGTGCTCCAATGACAGGTTTGGTATCTTCCTTTCCTGCTATGTACAAGGCTTGTCTACACCAAATTTTGAAGATGGTTGAGAGAGGGAACCTGTAAAAGCGACAGTACATTCACATCTTAAGTTAGCTTAAAATGCTAGCAAACTATGCAGCTAATCTACATCCAATCATTAGCAACCCAGTTAGCTAGCGTTTTGCTAATATTAGCCAGCTGAAGAAGTGACCCTATGCGTCACTTTTACAGGAAAAAGCTAAAGTTGACCGAGGTACCAAATTTGCTCAACTGTTATTGGAACACAGATCATAAAGGGGATGGACTTAGGAAAGGTCAATTAGAGCTTCAACAACTGGTTGATT
This sequence comes from Lutjanus argentimaculatus, assembly GCA_034769285.1. Taxonomy (NCBI): domain Eukaryota; kingdom Metazoa; phylum Chordata; class Actinopteri; order Lutjaniformes; family Lutjanidae; genus Lutjanus; species Lutjanus argentimaculatus. The sequence goes on along the minus strand of JAWZSL010000003.1, from coordinate 21,407,432 downwards.
AATTGATCAATTAGTCAATCAAAAGAAAATTTGTTGCCAATGATTTTGATGATCAACTTATCATTTCACTTATTTTTCAAGCAAAAATGTCAAAGATTTGTTGGTTTCAGCTCGTTAAATGTAAGGATTTAATGCTTTTTGTTGTCATTATGATAGTAAATTAGGAGTCTTTGGGGTTTGGATAGAGACGGCGTCGATCTGAAACTACTATATTGGTCCGACACTGGGGGTATGATTCCACATGAACAGTAACTAGAATGTGTGACCTGTCAGCAGCGCTTTCATCATGTCAGCCGTGTGAAGTTATTTTAAGCTCAAGACAGAAAAAGCAGAACAACTAAGTGCAATGTATGCATTTATTTATATTTCAGTTTGAATGCTTGACCAATCAAAAATGCTGCTGAAAGTTCTGCGTGTGAAAAAGTTTAGATAGAAAAAGAAGTAGCAGCATTGCATAACAGAGTCACGTTGTGGGCTGTGTTTTTCTTCATGGGGGAATATTTGTCTCAGTTTGAGCATGATGCTTTTAGATGGCTAGTTTAAGCAAAGTGCAGCCATATAAATGTATTATTAACAGTTTTGTTTTTGAGAGAGAAAAAGACCGTATCAGATTGGTATCAGCAGATACTCAAGGTTGCAGTATTGGAATCCATATCAGACATATCAGAGGGGTATTAAGTCATCCCTAGTTTGGACTGTTGGCTGGACAAAAGAAGCAATTTGAAGACGTCCCTATGGGCTTTGGAGACTTGCGAAGAGCTTCTTTTTTTTTTTATAGACTAAACGATTAATCAAATGATCATAAAACCGATGCAAAACAAGCGGAGTCACATGAGGATAATGCTCAGTCTTCTGTGTATCTTTGAAAAGGAAAAGCAAGACAAAAAAAAGCAGGGGAAAAGAAATCCCCTAGGTAGGTTGAAAAATTCTCCAGCAATGAAGACAAGACAAAGAAGCACAGAGTCCAGTTGGGAAAGAGCCAGAGACGGAGAGAAACAAAAAGAAAGACAGATAGAGAGGTGGTGGAGAGGTAAAGTCGAGGTGGAGAGCCGGAGGGAAAAAGCATGCGAGCAGACGGAGGAGCGAGCGGCTAGAAGAGCTAGGTGACATTTGGGGGATGCGTCTGCATATCAATAGGGCTTGTATGGGTAGCGGTGGTTATTATCTTTTCACAGAGAAAGGAAAGAGGGGAGACGATGGGGACAGCCAGGAGGCCAGTGAGTCAGTCAGTCAGTCAGCCAGGCCTGGAGACAGGCCTGGGGCTGGATTTACACTCTTCGGCCCGGGAACCACAACCTCACCCTGGGGAATACCAAAGGGACAATTGGCTCTTTAAGAATGGAGGGAAAGTGTGAAGGAAGAGGAGGGAGGGGCTCATATGAGTGATGTATGCATGTGTGTGTCTGGGTAAGGGGTCCTCCAAGCCCAATTAAGCCTGACTGCATGTCGGAGGGCTGTGCCAAACATGCCCCACCTGTTTAGAGAGGGCCAAGGGGCTAATGAGCACTGCCTGGAGGGGGAATAGCAGCATGTGAGAGAAAGAGTGGAAAACGGCAAAGAAAATTCCAGGGAATTAAAGAATAACGATGACATTCCCCAGTTTTTGTCCCCCTGCCTTCCCTCTCATTATGCAGCCGCAACTCCGAGACACAATGTCAGAGGGATTTCACAGCTAAAATTAGGCTTTGTTATCATATGCGGTACAGGCCTTGATACATGTGACAGGGCGGTGCACAAACACACACACACACACACACTACACACACACATGCAGAGCCTCCAATCAGTCAGACAAAAACAAGCAGCGAAGAAAATTACAACCAGAAACGGGTGGAGGGACAGGAGAGCAGGATGAAGGGGGCATAATGAAATAATAGGAGCCAAATATTGTGCAACAGGAGCGACAACAGTTTTCGAGACAGAATCCCTCTGTGTTGTGTGTGTGTATGTGTGTATGTGTGTGTAAGTGTGGGTGAGTTTGGGTGAAAGAAGCCCATTGTCTGGCAGTGTAACTCAAGCTCACAGCCCCAGCTTCGCCTCGAAAGAGCTGCACTGTAGCATCCTTCCTTCCCTCCTCTTTTACTCCTTCCTCAACTCCATTTAACCAGGCTAAAGCTGCGTTCCAAATCATATACTCTTTCTTTTTCTTTACTTTCAGTGCATGCTGCAGCTGTCCTTACAAAGTACGTACTGTTGCATGCAGTGTGCATACCATTGGTACATACTCCTTCATCATAACTTTGAGCTTTGAACTTTGACCCTCTTTCTCGTGCATCCATTTCAGGCCATAGCATGAAATTTGAAATAAAAATAAAGTGCATACAACAGCAACGCAGCATCAATGAGCTATCATCTGTTCGTGCTCTCTCGGCAGCTCAGTCGATGTGGCTTATCGTCTGCTGTGCAGAGGACTGTGGGTCAGAAAGGCCAGAAAAGCATGCTGGCTTGCATACTGCAAAGTTCAACTTAATTCTTTAGGACATGCTGGTATTTTTGTCATGCTGTATTTGACATACTATGTACTAGGACATATTAAACAATATTTTAGTATGGATAGTTTGGAAAATACACAATTTGTTTTCTTGCTGAGGCTTACATGAAAAGTTTTAACCTCGCTTATGTCTATTCACTAAAAGTACATCTACAGCCAGTAGCTGAACACAAAACCCTCAAAACTAAATAATTAACATGTTATATCTCATTTATTTAGTCCATAAAACTGTTTCTAGGCAACCAGCAGGGCCCCAGTAAGTTAACGCTCCAAGCCCAGAAATAGTCATCCACAAAATCCACCGTAAACTACATCTTATACTTTTAACATTTGTTTTTATTTGGACATTGACATTGGCCATGAGATGTAGAGATGCTGGTAGGCAGATTTTGGAACTTGCCCTTGTTTGTAATCTTTATGCTAAGCTAAGATAAGCTAATTGGCTGTATGGAGCCTTTAAATGGAAGTCATGAGCTTGTGTTAACAACTTGTGACGTCATGCTTGATGTTATGTTGTGAGAACACTGCTGCTAGGCAACAGCAACATGGATGCCAAAGCTTTTGGTGTCTAGAAGCCACCAGGGCTAACAATTTAGTGAGCGGGTAATGAAATACAGGAAATGCAAAGGCATGAAGAAAAGTTGAGGCTGTTGAGAATTAGAGTGCAACGATTAATCAATTAACTGATTATTAATGTATCGAATTAATCGCCAACTATTTTGATAATTTATCAATTGGTTTGAGTACTGAGCATTTCTTAAATGTGATGTTTCTGGGTTTCTTTACTCTTTTATGACAATAAACTGAATGTCTTTGGGTTGTGGGCAAAACAGGACATTTGAGGGTGTGACCTTGGGTTTTTGGAAACACTGACCGGCATTTTTCACCATTTTATAGACCAAATGACTAATTGATTAACCGAGAAAATAATCGACAGATTATTCAGTGATGAAAATAATTGTTTGTTGGAGCCCTAATGGGAATATCAACATTCTCCTCAAACAAATTACAAAATTACAATATATTAACTTAACATCCATCAAAAAGTAAACTTCCAAGACCGCCAACATTTCTGAAAACTTCAGCAAACAGGTCACAATAGAAAATGTTAAATACAACCTCATTTGAAGCCAGCATTAATCTTATATTCTGGTACAGTCATGAGAGTGGTATTGATCTTCTCATCTAACTCTTGGCAAGAAAGGAAACATGCAAGTCCAGTCATGTTTAATTCATATAGCCCAGTGTCACAAATCACAATTTGCCTCAAGTGGCTTTACAATCTGTACAGCATACGGCACCCTCTGTCCTCAGACACTCAAAATCCCTCTCCCATGACAGAGGGAAATGCAACAGACGTGTATATAGAATCGATCAACAAAAACCAATCACAATATATTGATGACAAAAATACAAATATGTAGATTGTAAAGCAGATTTCCCAAATTGTTGAACTGTTCCTTTAATTATCCACTTTCCAAAAGCTTCATACAAACAAACTAACATTTAAACATTCAGGTGACCAGAGCAGTGAGCGGAATTTAATTGCTTATTTGATTTTTTCCACACGACATCACACACACACACACACACACACACACACACACACTACACACACTACACACAGATACACTCTAACACACACAATCAACTGGCAGCTGCTAACCCTGAGATTAAGGCCAGTGTGACAGACGTGATTTCAGGCTACATCTGTGACAGAGAGAGAAAGAGAGCAGAACAAACAAACGTGGAGTAACGTGCGGCTAACATACACTGAGCAGCAAATTGTTACTAGCTAGTGGAGAGGAAAAAACAAGAGGTGGAGAGGAGAAAAAAGCAGGGGAAGAAGAAAAGCAGCCACGCACCATCTGTTGGGTGCATATTGACTGTGCATTCAGAGATTCAAAAGGCCGTTAATTCCACACAAAAAAAACCCAACATAGAGGGCGGCGGCAAAAAAAGACCTAGAAACGTTATTATCAAACAAGCTTTTAATAAAAATTAGAAAAAGAAGATGTTTGAGTGGGGACGGATGCAAAGTCCCTGCCCTTTTTGATGCTCCTGTCTTTTGGCTGAAAAGAAGAAAGGGATTAAAAAATACAAAAAAAAAAACAAAAAAACAGATGTGTTTGCGTTTGATGCAAGCAGGGTTTTAGTAAAAAGGAACCTGGCCTTTGGTCATAGCTAAAATTGAATTAGATCTCCATTTAGCCCGCCACAAACAGCTCTGCTCCGCCTCGCGCCCGTGTTCTCCTCCGCTCTCTGCTCTCATCTCTTCTTCTGTCCTTCTTAAACCATTACGAATGACACCGAAAATAATTGAAAAGCCCGCTCAGCCCGCCACAAAACTTCAAACCTGCTTTTCAAGAGAGGCATGCGGAAAAAAAAGGGAGGGAGAAAGATAGAAGAAAAGTGAGGAGGAGAGGGGTTTTTTTGTGGGTGAGCTTCTCATTGATATGACAATTTGATTTTCTGGGCTCTGGTGTGAAGCAGCTTAAGAGGGCATCCCTCTATTATAAGGCCTGTGACATCTAGCCTCTGCAGCTCTTCAGCCCCCCACCCTGTAGATATATGTGTGTGTGTGTGATTGTAAGCTGGTGCATGTGTGCCTCTAAGTACATGTGTTTCGATGTGTGTATATGTGTGTGTGTCCGTCCCAGGCAGACTCTCCCCCGAGTTTCCAATCCGGGATCACATGCGGGGGAATGTGAAAGTCGGAGCAGCTGTCGGCCTGGCAACGCTCCTCGCCAACCAAGCGGGATAGAAACTTACCGAGCATCAGCACCCCGACATTCAACACAGCAGAGGACAGGGTACATGCAGGGCGTGTGTGTCAGCTCCAATAAGCACTCATGTTGTCAGTAGCTATTAGGCATTTAGCTGAAGACCCCACCCCGAATGATTCAGTCAGAATTCAAAAGCCGAATAAATGTGATTGTCGGTATTTGGAGCATTTTAACATCAATAAATCAGCGCTAAATTAATTTTCGAGCCTGGCAGCCTCTAACTGCATCTACAGTGCCTTTCACAATTTGTGCCACCTGGTTGGATTTGGCATGAAATCTGCTCGTGCGCCTTATAGAACTCAACTGGCATACGGCTGCTGTTCTTCCAGCACAAACCAAGCCCGGGCGTTGGGATTTTCTCGCAAAGGAAATGGAAAAACAAGTGAGAGGCTGATGGAAAAAACATATACATCACAGGCTGACATGTTTATCTTATCCACTAAAATGAAAGTAAACACAGGCCAGGGGTCAGAGCCACAGCGCTCCTTTGAGAGATAGAGAGAGAAATATTAAAATAAAGTCAATAAATATTCCCTTTAATGGTCATGTGTAACAGACTAGTTCTCAGTACAGGAAAAAAATGATTTTCAGAGAGGAACAAGATCAGGTGAATATAGGGGACTGGAAAAGGGCGTAGCATGTGTTTGTATGAGGTAATGGAAGTCTTTACATCTGTGGAATTAGTGCGAAGTTACTGAAAAAAATGAGACCAAAAAGACTTGTAGGAACAGTTTGTCTTGTTTCAATAAATCTTTTCATAGGTCTGCCCATAATCATCAAGCAATCATTCCTATGGGTAATAACCTTGCACTCATCAAGTTAACTACTGTACTGGGATTTGATTACATGGCAAGGAACACAAGCAATCAAGTTTAAAAAAAAAAAACCTCAGGTAGGCCAAATTTATTTGGGAGAAAGAAAAACTAAGCCAAATAGCAAACTTTTAAAAACTTTTTCAAACTCTTCGTTGTAACACATTTTCAGAGCGTGCAGTCAAAAATCTGACAGGATGTTGGTCTGAACTGGGTGGGTGTGGTTTTCACTCCAGCTCGACACACAAAACAACACATGCTGCTTGTACCCACTCGAGTCAACAGTACAGAACAAAAATGCAGCGTGCATCAACAGCATCATCAACAATAAAGATCAATAAACACGTTTCAAATGACTTGTCTTGGCTAATGCTTAATGGAGACGGTACTTTCCCTGCTGCTGTTTGATTATCTGCTAATTGTTTCACAGCAGACAGTTTGAAACAAGTTTGGTAACCGATGGCTTTGTTCCATCAAGTGTCCCAATAAATCAAGACACCAAGCCAGCGTGCACAATACCAGGACTTGGAACTAGCTCACACAAGTGGTATGCAGTTGTTTTTAATGATATTAATTATAGCTGTGAGTTCGTCACATAAGTGCTGCCTGCACTTGATTTAGTAATGGTTTTCCTGCCTTTGCCGCTATTCAACAAGCAGCACAGCCAGACTGACTTGGTGCATCAACTTTGACCTGCCATTGTTGCTGTAGTTTTCCTTTGCAATGGGAATTTATTACTGACATTTTGGGTACGCTCACTGTTAGTTTTGCTTCCAATAAGATGATGTTATTCAGTGGTTCTCAAACTTATCTAATAATTTACCCCCTTTGAAATATCATCAAGTGTCTCATTGAGGTAAATCCCATTAAAACATATTCCTTCTGATACTGACAGGCTTTTGTTGGCTCGGTTTGCATGTGAGACAAAGTGTGTGTGTGCGTGGCTCAAGGATTCTGCTTGTGTGCGGAAAAAGCCACAAGGACAGTACAGACTGTTTGATTAACAAACCTGCATGACATAACTTAGAGAACTGATTTAGACAAACACTCAAAACGGGTCAGATAAAAAGGTCTTACCTATTGCAAAAGAGACCAGTAGAGGAGGAGGAGGAGGGGACGACCATGAAAAAGACAAAAAAAAGAGAGAGAGAAGACATTAAGTAATGAGTCACATGGACAGGGTTGAACATTAACGTTTTTGTGTCAGAAATCTACTCTACTTTTTACTTGCTTCTGTAAAAATAGTTTTATTTATTAGCAGTTATCAAACACCAACAAAGACTTAAGTTAATTGTCATGTTTAATCTTGGGCTGCAACATCTGAAATGTCAGAAAATTGTGAAGAATGTCCACCCCAGTTATTATGTCCAAGGTGATGTCTTTATATGTCTCGTTTTGTCAGTCTAAATCCCAAACGTATTCAGTTTAATTTGATAATAAACGAAGGAAAGCAGGAAATAGAACCTTTTCTGCATTTTTTGCACAAGAAATTACTTTAACCATTATTTGATTATCAAAATAGTTTAATGGTTGCCAATTTATTTGCCCAACATGGCATTTTACTTGCCCGGGCAAGCAGGTACTCCTAATTGTTGAGCCTGTCTTGCCATGTCTGAGTTTGTTTTAATGTTGTAACGTGTACCCAAATCTCAGCAATTATTGACGTTATCATAACAGACAGAAATAAAAGACAAAACTATGTAAATTACACCCAAGTCAAACTAGAATTATCTGTGAAGAGTTACAGATTGTATTGCACAAAGTTTGGTCGGGCATTCAGTTATAATAATAGCAGCGTCTTGGGCTTTGGAACGGATGTTAGTCAATGGAATGTCTATAACAGTAATAGTATCAGTGTGTGTGAATGTGTTGCAGCACATCCTACCCTCCACAAGGCTAACAATACAAGATGTTGTCTCCTTGGAAGATATCAAAGACTGTTTGGGTGGAGGCTGATATGTAATTAAATTCATGTGCCCAGGCAGAAGAAATACGTACTGACGAGCACACACACACACACACACCACAGAAACACACTGATAAAAAGGGGAGAGTCAGGGTGAATCCGAGAGAATCCCAAACAAATCCTCGGATCAGATGCCGTGGTAGGGTGTGCAGGAGGGTGAAAAAAGAGGGTAGATTATGTGCAAGGATTGTGTCTAAAGGTCAGCGTTAAGAGTGTCTGCGTTCATGTGCTGGTCACTAGAGAGAGACGGAGTTTATTATGGCTAAAACTCACAAGAGACCATGTGCCAGGGGAACAATGCACTATGCAAATGAAGCTTCTCCATATGGTGAGAGTCAACTGAGCGCGTGCACACACACACAAACACACACACACAAACATGACTACATTGAAGAGCCAAGTGCTTTCCCTCATTTTCATGCTAAATCTGCAAAGCCCTGTAACAGCTATCTCTGCAATGGAGAAAACTAGAATTACCACCTTGTGGTTGTACGCCTCTGCCAGCAACACAAATTCCAGCATACAGCCATGTCTGTGTAATGTAGTGATGACTTTGAAGTAATTTAATAAAAGGTGTTAAGTGTATTTTTTAAATTGACATGTATGATTCCAGTGAATGATTTGCAGTGAGAAACATGCTGTCTTCATCTCAGGAAAAGATTAAATCGAAAGCAACTGGACTTGTTTAAAAGTCTTATTGAAGACGTTCCGCTTCTCATCCAAGAAGCTTCATCAGTTCATGCCTGTCAGACTAGTCAGAGCTAGTCTAACTAAATGGTGGGAACCCCAGGTATTTAACCTCTGTAGATGTGTTCAAATTCATGAGTGCTCCAATCAGATTGACAACAGTCGTTTGGAGTCGTTGATCACTGGGTGTGACCCGAAACCAGGTATGAGTGTCAGTCGTTAGAGACAAAGGACTGTGGACCACAGACGTTAGAGTTACATGAATGTGAAACATTGTTGTTTTTGGAGGTCAAGTTGTTGAATTTCCTGGGCAAGGATGAAATAACAGCATTGTAAATAGGAGAGAGGTTGTGTCTTAGGCCTCCTCCTCTGTTTAGAGTGGGTTTCTCCATTTTGACGTAGATGGCTTCCTTAACTCCTCTCTCAAACCATCTGTCCTCTCTGTCTAGAATGTGGACGTTGCTGTCTTCAAAGGAGTGTGCCTTCTCCTTAAGGTGTAGATAGACAGCTGAGTCTAGACCTGAGGAGTTAGGTCTCCTGTGTTGAGCCATGCGTCTGTTTAGTGGTTGTTTGGTTTCACCAATGTATAAATCCTTGCAATCCTCGCTGCATTGGACAGCATACACCAGATTGCTTTTCTGTGTATGTGGTGTGCGATCTTTGGGATGCACCAATTTCTGTCTGAGTGTGTTACTGGGTTTGAAGTGCACAGGGATGTGATGCTTGTTGAAAACCCTCCTGAGTTTTTCAGATATCCCAGACACATATGGAATCACTATGTCTATGTCATTCATGTAACTCTAACGACTGTGGTCCACAGTCCTTTGTCTCATTCATGTAACTCTAACGACTGTGGTCCACAGTCCTTTGTCTCTAACGACTGACACTCATACCTGGTTTCAGGTCACACCCAGTGATCAACGACTCCAAACGACTGTTGTCAATCTGATTGGAGCACTCATGAATTTGAACACATCTACAGAGGTTAAATACCTGGGGTTCCCACCATTTAGTTAGACTAGCTCTGACTAGTCTGACAGGCATGAACTGATGAAGCTTCTTGGATGAGAAGCGAAACGTCTTCAATAAGACTTTTAAACAAGTCCAGTTGCTTTCGATTTAATCTTTTCCTGAGATTACAATGACCTGGACGAATGAGAACATACACGGACATGCTGTCTTCACTTAGAGACTATTTTTCCAGAGCAGTACAGACGCAGACAGCTGAACATTATAGTGCTACAGTGAAGTTGACCTTTGACCTTTTGGATATAGAATGTCATCACTTATAAAATGTCAAACTTTCATTATATTAGATATGCCTTTATTCTGAAATTTATATGCCATGTCTGTGTCACAAATGACTGAAAGAGTTTAGTCATAAAATTGTCCAATCATAACTTGCATTTTGTGAGTTGACATAAATGCAGTTGTATGGACATATGATGTCGTCTGATACCGATTGCAGGCCCCTGAATTGAAACATATCATGGCTGACATTGTGATATCAGCAAATATTGTGTCGTTGTCCAAAGAACTGACATAATATTGCATTGTGACGAAACCTGCAATTTATTGCCCTAATGTACATATGTACCTGCCTGTGGATGGACAGACGGACAACCGGAAAACATAATGTGGCTGTTACTGGTGGCATAATAAAGGTAAAGAGAAGAAAACAGAATGGGAGGACAAGAGATAGATCGGACAGTCAGACGCTCAATAGAGGAAAATAAGAGAAACCAGCCAATACTGTCTTCTGCTCCCACTGATTAGCATTCAGCAGGAACTGGAGGAAACAGTTAGCAGTCGGGCCCTTATCAGAGCCTGCCTGCATACCTCCCACACTGGGTCACTGTGCTGAAAGCTCACCGTGTCTTTTTCCCATGTCTTCCCACCGCCTATTATCTGTTAATCCACCCACGCTGGTTCATCCCAGTGTAACAGGAAACATTATTAACTGCTGAAAAAAGATCGGCCTTGAGACACGTGGGGAAAGCTAATCGCTCAAAAGCCCGCAGGACGAGTCTGCTCATCGAGCCTACGCCGGGTCGCTCTACCTACGCGATGCTTTGGACAGCGACCCCGCTAGTTCACAACCCGTCCTCGGGGAAGGGATGGCGGGACAGAGCAGCAGGATAAGGAAGAAATGGGAGGGCTTGAAGGATTGAAATATAAACTTTCTGTAGAGGTCAGACGTGGTTCGGCGCTGAGAACATGTACCAAAGAGGGTTTTTACCAGCCCTGTACTTTATTTTGTAGCATTTAACCTCCAGCGTACTACCAGCAGCTGGCAGGAGCTTCTAACTCGCAAACATAAATCCTTGTAAAAAGTAAATAAAACCATCTGTAAAGGTTGGAGGTAGCCACAGCTTCCCAGCTGGGGGTTAAATTCCCCCTTAAACTTTCTCCCCCTGATGCTCGTACAGTGGAGAATGTTCCACTGGAATGTGTGTGTGTGTGGATCTGTGTACAGCGTGTGTGTGTGTGTGTGTGTGTGTGTGTGTGTGTGTGTGTGTGTGTGTGTGTGTGTTTGGAAGGAAAAAGGTAAGCAGTAGTGGAATGATGATGATCCTGTGATTTCCCCCAGGGCCACATCTGCCCTCTGAAAAAGCCCCCATCTGACATTCCTGGAGCATTCCGCCAGCATTCATCACCCGCTCCGAGACCCCTCCTCAGTCAATACCCCCACGTGTCCCCCCCCCTCCGCGTTCACTAAAAAAATCTCTGAAGCTAGATCCAGAAATGTCCAGAATGTCTGCTGTGAGACTTTCCAGATCCAGAGCGCGATCCCTCCCTCCCTCCCAGCAGCACCAGGGTCATTGTTCATCCTCCTCTGTTCATTCTTCATCCGTCGCTCACTCCATCTCTCTTCTCTCTTCTCTCCACCTCTGCGGGGATTTGCGGCTCTCTAATAGAGGCATCTACCATGTCCCACTAACTGCTGGAACAGCTGGAGCTGGGATGCGTGCAGCGCCTGGCCCGTTATGTGTGTGTGCGCGCGTGTGTGGATGGGCGTGTGATCGGGCATGCACAGACGAACATCTGTGCTGAGAGGAGCGATGGGAAATGATGTTGCGAGCGCCAAGCCAGGAATATCTGTCACACTCTGACATATCAACGCGTCCGACTGCATGCACACACAAGCACGCACGGCTGGCGGATGAGGATGGCGGTACTCAGACACCCACCAAACACGGCGACAGCGGCGGCTCTGTTTTTTATCACATGCCATAAATCACCCATCTTCTAATTGTCCCTGACTTCCCTGGTCTCTGACAATCTGCTCCTTGACAACCAGCCCGTATAACTGACAAACGGTGCCCTCGACAACCGTCGTCCTGGGTTACCAGGGCGTTTATCAGGGGCCTCCATCCTTTTTGGAGTGGTTTCTGCTTGGCAACCCCCTGAAAGTTTGATAAGGTGAAGGTGGGCATGAAGCTCCATATTTAGCCACTGCTGTCAGACTCTGATTTAGCACCGCAGGTAATTGCACCGAGTCACAACGAAGCAGGCAGGGAGTGAGTTAGGGGTGTAGGACGGGGGGGGCTAAATTATGCTGAATAGCACTGCAGTGATATCCCCCTTTGCTGTTGAAACAATGCATCGCCGCCAACCACTTTTCATTGAGACAGCAGCATCAAAGCAAGAATAATGGATCCTTGCAGAAACCTCAGCTCGATAGTTGGAGAAACAAAGCTCTCATTGTAATCTCGGGCTCTCTCCCTCCTCTCGTGCATTCATCCCAGTGTTAATCCTTTTCACATTACTCTGACTCTACTGTAGGCCATTAGAGGAAGAGAATTAGAATTCTACTGTAGATTTCTAATCTGTTCCATTCCGTTCTACTCCCGTGTTCAATCAGCACTTGGCAGCAGAATAAAGAAAACACAAGGGATCTATAAAGAAGTTAGACAGATACATCAGAGCCGTACACGAAAGTTCAGTGGAAACAAACTCTAGCTGAGTTTGTTTTCTATCAAGTATCAGCCCTTATCTCATCATATCGTGCAGTATTATTCTGATGCAATGACACCTGCAGGAATTAGATAGTTAGTTTCTTTGGAAAACAGTTTAGGCTGAGAAAACTGATAGAGGAATGTCACCTCAAGGTCCATTTAGTAATTTCTGAGCCATCAAAATTGTCGTCTTTTTTGTTTTGTTACTGCTATGTCAAAGGACAACCTCTGTATAAACTTTTAAGCCAACATGGACGAGAACTCCTTAAAGTTCTAACTAATGAACTGCAAGTCTCAGACACTTTTTTTCCTGGATTCTGTGGGTTGACGTTGAGACATGGATAGGTTACCCATACAAGCCATATAAGATTCAAGAACTTTATTGTCATTGTGGAACCACAATGAAATTGCAGTTGTGTCCAGATCAATTTTCTCTCATTTCAAATTTTGCCCAAATATGTTTTTTGCTACTCTTTCAACAAATTCTGAGCAATTGAGACCAAATTTAGAACAGTACATGTGTGGACCAAGTTGGAAAAAAGTTTTTTTGGGGGGGATTTTTGATATTCCATACACTTTTAGTTAAGTTACCTGCAAATTTTGGTCAAATGCTGTGTTATTTTACAAAAAATTCTCCTCAACGCTTTATGCCATTGCAGCCGCATTTGATGGATACTTAGATATGATGTCTAAGTGACAAATTTGGTGCCAATAGATGGTGCTCTAATAGCACCATTTAACTATAAAAGAAGGAATCTCTTTAATGGTTCTCGAAATATGCAAGGACAGTCAAACAGTTCCGATTTCAAACAAGACTGCAAGCAGCAATACCTGTAGGCAAGTATTTAGCCCATTCCGAACGGCCATGCACCGAACAGCACCGCACTAGCACAATAAAAAAGAATCTATAAAAGGAAACATACCAGAGAAAAGCTGTGCATTATCATCTCATATGCTTTAAAACTGCAGAACAGCTACTAAATGGACCTTGGAGTGAAAATGTTCTCTAATAGGTTTTTCATTTTGACTAATAATAGTAATCAGTACAGAACGCTCTGTCAGGTAGACCAGAGTGTGCATTATCACCTGCAACCATAGGCAGATACAGATTTTAAAGAAGTGGTATGCTTGCTGACTGGTTAAATGTGTAATAAAATAACACTGAAAGGTCATTTTAACACTCTAAATTACAGCCCTTTATACAAGTTATTTTAAAATTGACTTTGTAGTTGTTCCTTGTCATTCCTGGGTCACAAGAACAAGTTGAAGAGATGCTATCGAGGTCACTGAAAAGGCAGATGACGTTTTAAACTTGGACTTCAAAAACAAAGGCATGGATTTTCCATTAACTCATCAAAACAAACTGTGAGGCAGCCTTTGGAATCCATCTCTAATTATCGCTGTGTGTGGCTCTGATGTGACTTTTTCCTTTTCTACACATTAAACGAGAAAAAAAATCTCCCACTGATTGGATTGATTCCTTCTCTAACCATCCCATGTGATAGCTGGAGGTGTATATGGTGGTCAGTGTGACCGCAGGGTCAAAAAAAAGGGACCACAGATACAAAACTACAGGATGCTATTGACTACAGCTCCACAGATCTATAGCCACTGGACTGGAACTGGCCTTTAGGGGAAAAAGGCCAGCTGGAAAAATAGACTGGGGGATGTGATGTATAGCATCTTCTATAGCACCAGGGGGCTTCAGTGATGATGATGAGCATAACGGATTTTACAGGGTTTCCCGCGTCGGCTGCGGCGACCCAGAGCAGAGGTCCCAAATTCAGCTTCATGGCAGAGTTCAGGGGTTTGTTTGCACAGTGTGGGGCAAAGAGGCCAAAGAGCATGTGTGTCTGAGTGTGTTTGAAGGGAGGACTTTGAGAAACTCAAAGAGACAAAATGCATGCTATGACTGAGACAGAAAGGCCTTGACAGATAAGAGAGTCCTGGTCTGTGTCAGACTGACTGAAGTCCAAACATTCTCCACCTCTAGTCTGTTCAGCTTGTACACCACAACATTTAAGGACAGGATAAGCCAAAAATCCCCTTAATTTGAATAAAACAAAATAAATTGAATCCTTATCTTGCCTTTAAAAAGTTAATGAAGAGTATTAAAGAAGAAACAGACCGTCTGGTGAGGGGAAATTAAGAAATAGCTGTTCTGAGATTAATTTTGTCAAGAAATTTTTTTTGCTTTATTACAGTACGGCTGACAGGGTCAGCAAGGATTCAGTCGGAGACTCTGAATGTACCACTAAGCTCTGAGGACACCTCAGCTTTAGGAGCAGACATTTAGTCTGAGAATTCAGACTCTCTCGTCTACACTGGATGACCACATTACTAATCACCCCTCCAGCAGACACATTTTTAAATGCTCTAAACTATCGTGCAGCCTGGAGCTTTTGAGCCGCTGGCATCCATTATGTGATTATGAGGATATTCACAGTACTCCAGGGGCAGTGGTGGGTCTGCCAGGTATGGCCCAAGGCCCTTCACGTCAGGTTTTTGTGATGTGTGATACCTATCTGAGGGTCTGAGGGGGACTCGCACAAGGACACCTCAGCTTGCTTTCTTTTGGGGGGGGGGGGGGTATGACCACGGCCTTAATTGTGCGCATTTATACTTCATTGGACAACCTTTATATTCGACAGACTTGACTTAATAACCTTTTTGTGGGGTAATTCAAATTTAGTGCATACACAGACTGACAAATAAGGGTCATTCTTTGTATACAGATGTAGTCAATAGAGGCAGAGCACACTGAAGTCCAGCCCACACTGGAGGGAAAAAAAACAAAAAACAATCCATCGCTCCCACTGACTTTGTATGGTGTGAAGGTGCCTCCTTGTCACTTTCCATCTGCTGCCAAACAAGAGAAAAATGCCCAAAAGCTGCTGTGTGGTGTGATGCACTATCAACAGGGTGAAGAAGCCACAACTAAGTTTTTATAAGCTGCCAAACCAAAAAACCTGAGCCTTTACGAAGACAAATGTGGATACAGACGTGAGGTATCAGCAGGAGGACTGGGAAAACTGTGGGAACCTGACACTCGGTGTGCCTTTGTTTGCAGCAAGCATTTGTTAAACTGTAGAGGTTGAAGCTGGCCTGGTTTTTTATCTTTGTTGGGTTAAACGATGACCTTGTGATTTGATCAGATAGATGTAAATATCAAAGTATTTCACTCCTGGCCATTAAGGTGGATCATTTCTCCAAGAAAAAGGTAACATGCAGGGACACTGAGACAGATTGCAATATATTTGTCATTATACCTTTTCCTCTCTGGTAGACATAAGATACTAGAACAATCCTTTGACATGCTCAATTCTAATGTTTCTATTTAGCTACAGGCATTTAGCTATTGTTATATTGTGGCGCAGATTGATTGTTTTGGGTGTGTTATGCTAGCAGTGGCTAACGAGCCTTGAGCTGCTAGGCTCAAAAAGACTTTCTTTTTATCATTTTCTGAACTTTATAAGAGTAATCGTTTATTGAGAAAATAATGAGCAGAATAAGTGATAATTAAATGACCATTAGTTGTAGCTCAATTACAAGCTATTCTACACCAGGGATAGGAATTGATAGGATTTTATTGACACCAATGCCATTATTGATTCTGTTTCTAGGTCAGATTCATTAGTGATTCCCTTATTGATCTCTGATCAGTTTACCGTTTCACAGGTTCCCAGCATCAATGCAACAGTTTTATTATCTCTTAGTCTGAACATAGAGAAGGAAAAAATGTGAAATGAATGCGACTCATCATTTAAAAATGGATGAAATAATAGAATACTTGTACAGCATTTTTTTTCATTTGGGTTTTCTTAGTCAAAGAAAAAAAATCTTACAAGCCTGCCTGCATGGTGTAATGTTATTATAAGATAGGATTTTTTGTAATATAAGCCCCTGTTGCGTAAGAAGAAGTGTCAGCATATCGCTGCCGTATTCACTGCCATGACTCCTTCTTGTTGCAAGTTTCCAGCAGCATAGACACAAAAGTTTGACGTCATTGTTTTCCAACGTACAACTGTCATAAGAACACGCCAGCGTCAATTAAAAGCACTGATGCGCCCGGAGGCATATGATTCAGATGGATTGGACAATTTGGAACCAGTTCTCAACTGAAAAAGGTTTCCTGAGTCCCATCCCTGTTCTACACTACAGTCAAGTTTGTTAGCAGTGTTAAGGCTTCCTCTCTGCGCTTCTCAGCTCTTTCTTGGGAGCAGGGAAAGAAGGCATCATCACATTTCATGTTGTTGGTCAGGTTAGATTGGAGCACCAGAGCAATAAGAGTTCTTTATGAGAGATGAGTTAATTACTGTATTACTATATTTGTATTTTGAATATAACTCATTCTTTTTTCCCTCTCTGGCATTAGTATCCTACATTAGGAACCACACAATATGACTGTCTTATGGCTACATTCATAAGACCTTCAACAAATGGATTTATCTCACCCGCAGGGCATCATCTATGTTCCTCTGCTATTTTATACTAGTCCTGCTGGTATCTGAACATAGTCAGCATAAATGAAAATAACTGGGCTCATTCCCATAGCTTAAGGGGAGACCATTAGTTGCAATTCATGTTCGTACAGTATGAAAAACAGCTCCTGCAGACTTGTCTAAGCGAGACAGTAAACACGAAGTCTTAATTTTGTTCTGCCAGTGTTGCTGTGTTATTGTTATTTCACTGTGCCTGGGCTGAGTGTATTCAGATGACGGCTGCATTACGTTACTCTGCTTACTGTCAATCTGCTGACAGTCACAGGAAGACTCTGCCAGGAAAGAGACCTGTAAAAACACGACAGCACCTTATACTCTTTCCATGTTTTCTTATTTTGGATGGCTGTGAGCCAGGACAGAAGTGGATTTCAAGCTGGGTTTTACAACATAACTTCTATATTTTAACAATTGGGCAATGTTTAGACACTGCACTTTCTGCACGTTTTCCCCTCATAGGACTTATAGATCCTTTCACCTCCAGAAAATGTTCCCCAATAACTCAAACCTCTGTTACAAATGGAAAACACACAAAAGTACATTTAACAGTTGTGTTTTTTGGTCATGTGACTTCATCCAGATTTTTTGGAAAGAGGTTCCTTCTGTGATCCAGAGTTTTGTTTTGTTTTTTTTACACAAGACTTCTTCATTTTATCTTTTAAATCATATTTCAGACTATTTTTAATAGGTATATTGGCCCATTTCCCTCTGGAGAAACTGATTTGTGATTGCTTCATCTTTTGTGCTTTACTTATATATTTATTGCCATAGTTCTTAACAATATATGTTATATTGTTTCATATTGTTTTAATATAGTGCAGCACCTATTGTTGGCGTGGGGTGGTGTCTGTTTTGTACACACTTTGTGTTTTTGTTTGCTGTTATTGTTGATGTTGAAGGGGTGTGGTTGTATTTGTTGTATTTGAAATTTCTGCATTGCAGATGGTCAAATTTCCACTGAAAATAAGGCTTAAATTCAGCCTCGCTTTTATTTTCCAGCAGTGTTCAAGTTTCCAACAGCTAAATATACTTGAGTCCCTTGAAACCTACGTGCTTGCGAATGTTTGGACATCAAATAAGGTGTGGTGAGATTCATTGCGCTCGCTGTCGGAAAAATAAAAATCCCAAAAAAGCCTCTCTGATACCTGTAGCTTTTTCCGGCTCCCAGACACACGCGAGCACAGAGTGAGTCCGGTCTGATCCAGTCTGATCCAGTCCCACGCCGGCCCACCGTGCAGCAGAGGTCAAGGACACCCCAGTGCAACCTCCACCTGTCAGCGCAGGTTGGCAGGGGAGGGATTATGGGGCTACACGGGGGACAGATTAAAGGGTGACACAAGCAGAGATCTGGAGTGCCAATCTGCCAAGCGGGGGGGATCCCCCACTTTTAGAGCGCCGGTGGATGAGAAGTGATCGATGTCACACGCGCACACATAAAACACACTCACACTCATGAGCCAGCGTGAACAGTCACGTATACACAAGGAGGCAGATGCTCAAACAAATGCTCCACTGTTGCACGTTCGACGTGTAATTTAATTTGAACCCTTCCTCTCAGTGACGTCCAAGCTTGTTACCTCACCAAACAGCCCTGAGTCACGACAAATAGAATCACAAAGTACTGCTGATATAAACTTTGCCATCTTAGCTGTAATGCACTGTAGTTTGAAGGCACTGCAGCGAGTAATAAGCCTTGGGGCCTGGATGTGGTGCCTGGTCTGTGAGGCTTTTGAACACACTGCCTGAGGAGCTTAGGCTGGGGAAAATTAGTGCCACCTTTGGATTCACTTGTTAAAACACAGTTTTCCCAGGCAAGCTTTCACATTATCTAGTTTCAGTGTGATTGCAGCGGTGTATTCCTGCAGTCATGCTTTTAATTCATGTCTAGCAGTTTCATCTCATTATACTATTAATCTTAATGGCTTTCCTTTCCTCACTGTTTTTGTAAAGCTCTCAAACGTGTTTTGAAAACTGCTAGAAATGTGAAGTTTACAGTAATTTAAGTCTTGCCGCTCAACTTAATTGTCTAAATTGGAAATCATGAATATAAGAGGAAACATTTTATTTCGCCTCTGCTGCTATCTGACAGCTTAGCGCAGCAAAGAGCACAATCAGTGCCGGATGACACAGCATTAATGCCAGTTGTTATAGGGGAAAGCATTTCACTGTAACAACTTTCACTATAAGGTGATTCTGCGTCCAAATGCTGACATCAGTGGAAAATGTGCAGTACACACACTTAACAATTTGCCACTTGGGGAATGGGGAGGTTGTTGCTGTTGGAAACTGTTTAAGTTAAACACACACAGGAGTGAATACGCACGAGAGCGAGCGGAACGAAATCCAGATGAGTTAATAATAATGCTCCCTTTGAAAATACAGTATGCACATGTGCATGAGGGAGCGTATGCACTCATGACCACACACACGCGCTAACGAACTGCATACAACAAACACACACGCAGACACGTGCAGACCAAGGTTATTACAGTTTACCAGACTAAACTAAAAACAAAACTAGGTGAGAAAAAGCATTAAGTTAACTTCAAATGAAGGACACGAAGAAGAAAAAGACAAAAAGACAAGAAGATGATTTGGCTGGTGGTTGGTGTTAATTTCCTACCATGGGAAGAAGAAGAAGATCAAGGACAACAAAGACAAAGATGAAGATGATAAATAACAAGAAGAAGATGAAGGACAAAAAAAGAGGGAGACAATAAAGGACATGTAGAAGAAGAAGTACAAGAAGACTGTGTAAAGGACAAGAAGAAGGTGATAAAGGACAAAAAGATACAAGGACAAGGAGAAAAGGATGATAAAGGCAAAGATGAAGAGCATAAATGACAAGAAAAAAATGATGATATAGGACAGCACAGGTAAAAAAAAACACAAGAAGATATAGGACTAGAAAAAGAGGACAAAGAAAATAATGATGATAAAGGACAAGAAGAGGAAGAAAAATGTAAAGGACACACGCTCTCATGAACTCCATACAACAAACGCATGCAGACCAAGGTTATTATAGTTAACTAAAACTAAACTAAAAACTAAAACTAGGTGTAAAAACTATTTATTTTATTTATTTAACTGAAATAAAAAATAAAAAGCCTAACTGAAACAATATTGTTATACTTATAAAACTAAAATAAAAGTAGACATAAATATATAGGAAATGTCTTCAGTTTTAGTTTTTGACAATTTGGTCACACTTGTCAACACATCAAGCAGAGGAGGCGCAGGTGCATTTATTCATTGAGACTGGGATGTCTACATTACTGTGAGTCAGTTGCTCAGTTGCCTTCACAAGTGTTGTTCTTAAATCTGCTCCTGACAAATAACCCCCAAAAAATAAACAATAAAATCTTAAAGCTCCAGTAGGCAACATTCTTTTGGTATAATTGAGAAATAAATTCATAAAAACCTTTGAGCATATTGTAAATCAGGTGTTCTGAGAGAGAGCTACACTTCTGCACCTCCTCCATGGCTCTGTTTTCAGCATTTAGAGAATCTGCCCCGTGACGGTAGACTTCAACCAATAACAGGTCTTTTAGGACCTGGGGGACTCCTCCTACTAGAGCAGCTGCGCATTCACGTTCCTTCGGTCAGACCCTGAATCAATGACGGAAACTACTGCAGGAAAAGTTGCTATAAAAGTGCAATATAGTAAAGAGAAAAGGGCTTAATGAGCAACATGCTCAACCCAGGAGCTTGTCAGCTCACTCAGTTACTTTTGAGTTCGCCTTCAGTTGTGTTCATTCACTTGTATCGCGGAGCTTTGCCGAGTGCCGAGAGGACCGAGCGGAGCTGAGACACAGAGCCGACAGACAGCTGCTCAGAGCCAGGGAGCTCTTCAGAGGAGGTCTGCAGCAGACTGGCGCTTCTGGAGGAAAAAAACACAGGAGTTGCTGTGATGCCGGTTATTTTACTGTCAGGACCTTCTGCAGCGGACCGACCAGACGAGAGCTCAGCATTTGTTTCTTAAACTTTTGGGATTAAAAAGTGGATTTATCTTCATGTTCGCTTGTAAACCTGTGTGCAGCAGCACCATGGAGGAGCCCATTGCGCTGTTTACAGGGTAAATAAATGACATCATGCTTTTGTGCTGACATTTTTGGCTGCCTTTGCCCCCGAGTTGCATTTTCATGACCACTTATATCACGGAGAGCCGCGCCCGACATGAACTGCAGCCGACTCACCTCCAAGCGGGCTGCGGTCATGTCGCGCTAACTGCGGGCCAAAGGTGGTGAGCCTCCTCTCTGTCCCCCTCCAACAAGCGAGTGTTGTGATACTGAGCTCGTGTGTGCAGGAGAGCAGAGGAAAGATGTTTTTAAAAGTCTTTTTATTTCAGCTCTCAGTACTTTTCTTCTTCACACCGAATCTTCATGTTTTTAAATGTAATTTCTCTCCTCTGTCGGTGTTTTTTACTGTCAGGTGTCTGTTTTATTACACACAGTTGATGTCTGTCGGCCTGTGCTCGCTCACGATAGCCTCCGTTAACTGTTGCTTGCGCTCATGAAGGGCGTGCTTCTCATCCAGTGGGAGGGGCTGAGGATGCAGAAAACGAGACCTAACTCAGATGAGACTCAAAAATCAACCGTTTTCAGGCTTTCTACCTACTGCAGCTTTAACTGAAACAAGTAAATCCATGCTGGGAACTAAACAAAGAAATTACAAAGAAAATAAAAAAAATGAAAACTCATAAAAAATACACAGCTATAATAACTGTGGTGCAGACACGCTGACTGCGCCAGGCCACAGGTTTATGTCCTGCGCCCTTATCGTCTGAGATGTCCAGCTTTCAACAGGCCCTCATATTCTCCTCTCTCCGCCTCTCTCTGTTACTTCCCTGTGCCTTCTCTCCTCTCTCTCTCTCTCTCTCCCCCTCCCTCGCCCACTTTGCCACCATTCAGAAAAGCAAAATGTGAAAAACACGCTCGCCTCCAAACACTGATTTAATTAGCTGATTTAATTAACTGATTACCAAACTTCCATCTCAATGCTACAAATGGCAGCCAGCATTATTAATCTTTATAGCAATACTGCTGCTGCACTTCCCACTCGCTGCTGAAGCTGTTGCACTGAAGGAAACAGGACAGCTGCCCTACTTAACGCCACACAAGCACAGCATATATACTTATGATCAAACCGCCGTAATGTTCAAATGCACCCACTATGATATGTACTAAGTTAACATGTGCACACCCACACATACACCCACAATGCATCAGTGTGCTTCAATTCAGATGGGACAGATGCTGTGAAAACACACTTTTGGTTCGCAAACTGTCCCAGCGGTGCCCATAAGCTGTCACTTCTGTTCTCCTGCTGCGATTAATTCTGTGACGGTGCGTGTGTGAGTAACTAAGTGGTGTGTGTGTGTGTGTATCAAAGTCTCCATTGTCTGTTGTCTTTCTCTAACAAAGGAAAGAGAGGGTCCCAGTTAAATTAGCAAGTTTCATTCCATCAATGTTCATCATTATTTCATGGTCTCCTGAATATTTTATACCCTTTGAATGTGTGTGTGTATGCATGTGTGTATGGGCACGCATGTGTGTTTATGACTGTGCAAGTCTGCATACTTCAATGCTGTACGGAAGTTGTGTGGTGTGTGGTGTGTGTGTGTGTGTGTGTGTGTGTGTGTGTGTGTGTGTGTGTGTGTGCGCGCGCTGGGACATTAAGTATTAACTGAGCTGGGGGGCTCGGAGACGAACGTCCGGGTCCTCTACTATCCCAGCATGCTCCGCTGCTCTCCTGTCTCGCCTTTCCAGGATAGGAGCCTGGGGAGCTGTCAAGACGCACTGCACTGCTTTCTGTGTGTGTGTGTGTGTGTGTGAGTGTGTGTGTGTGTAAGTGTGTGTGTTGTGTGTATTGTCTGAGAATGGGAGGCGACTCATGCAAAACCCAGATGAGTTAATAATGCTGTTTGAGAATCCCTCTTCAAACACACACACATTCTCAGACAGACAAGTGCATCCTCTCTCTCTCTCTCACACACACACACAGATAGAGACAAACAGGCACACGTGGGACGCTCCCTCCCTGCATGACATGTTCTTGTCTGTCCCCTCCTATTCCCTCGTCCTTTCGTTTCACAGGCGGCGGGGAGGGGGGAAAAAAGAAATGAGGAAAACACTGAAGAAAAGACAGCTTGAGAAGAGAGGAAAGAATGTGTCTGTTTCGACAGAGCGCTGACATGAAGCAGGTGTCACCAGTAAATTTCACAACTGCCATCCCCTCCCCTCCTCTCAATCCCACTTTTTTGCGCTTTTTACCTCGGCGCCCTCTGTTCCTCTACATTCGTTCTTCCTATCTGGGTCATCCTTTCTTCTGTTTCCCTGCCGGTGTACAGCAGGTACAGAACAAGAGCGAGAAAAGTTAAAGTGAAAAAAGAGACGGAGGAAAGAGCTTCTGACAAAATATCCTGGAAGAGAGTCCAGCACCCCCAAGTCTCCCACTGCTCCCATCGCCGTTAGTTCTCCTACCAACTCCACACGAGCCGAGACAATTATATATCTGTGTGTCTGTGTTCCTGTTGCCAGCCTGAGGAGCAGAGCAGCAGACTCTGGCTGGCAGAGCGGCGATGGAAGATGGATGGGTTTGGCTGGTGTTGTTGTTGTGTTGGCCTTCTGGTTAGTTAAAGGAAAACAGAGAAAGATAAGGAAAAAGAAACAAAGATAAAAGGAGATGTTAAAGTAGAAGAAAAGGAGGAGAGGAAGAATATAATGGAGAAAAGGGGATAAGAAGAAGATAAAGGAAAAGAGAAGGATAAAGGAGAAGATGATAAAGTATACAATGATAAAGAAGATAAAGAAGATATAAAGGAGAAGATAAAGTAGAAGAAAAAGGAGAAGATGATAAAGTAGAATAAGAAAAAGGAGTAAAAGAAAAAATATCAAGAAGTTTATCATCTTCTTTATCAAGTACAAGAAGATAAAGGAGAAGACAGAGTAGAAGAAAAACATGAACTACAATAAGACTATAAACAAGAAGAGGAAGATAAAGAATAAGATGATTAAGTATAAAATGAGGTTAAAAGTCATGTAAAGTATAAGATGATGAAGAAGAAAAGGAAGAAGATGATAAAGGGGAAGAGGAAGATAAATGAGAAGATGATAAAGTAGAAAATAATTAAGAAGATAAAGAACAAGATGATAAAGTAGAAGGAGTAGATAAAGGATAAATTCATAAGGTAGGAAAATGATAAAGAAGAAGAAGCGCTGGAGGAGAAAAAGAAGAAGAAGAGGATGATGATGATGAAGGATAGAGCCAGAAAGATATACTGGTTGGTTGATAATGATCTATCATAAATATATTAGTCTATATTAGAATCGCTGCATGTTATGCAACATGCGCCAATATGAAAACTTCTTTTGACAGAACATAATGCAGATTGTTTTTATTTCAAATTATTAAAAAGTTCACTGTTTCAGTGCCCTGATGTCATTTTGGACAATAAAGTTAAACAATTAAATTTTAAACTGTAAAATGCTTCCATTACATATCTTTGTCACAAGTGTTCGATAACCACATTTGAGAGATCACTGGAATATTGAATCAATATCGGAATTTTCTTACTTCTTAATATCATTAGCAGCATCAGCCCAAAAAAATCAAGTGTTGGGTGGGCCCTTATAGAGGAGAAGGGGAAGGAGAAGAAGGAGAAGAAGTCTTGTTTCTTTCATGTCAACATCAGTGGTTCGATGCACTGGAGACCAGGGACAGAATCATGTGTGCATACACACACTCCCACACACACTGTATGCACACAGATGAATATACACACACTTAGATGTGCAGAAGGAAGCAAGGCGCTGGGCTGGAAACACAGATTTTCAACAGATTGTAAAACTGAAGACCACTCAGGGGAGAGTGGGAGGAGGGGGATAGAGAAAGAGAAGGAGAGATGGAGAGGGAGAGGACAAGAAGAGGGTAAATGGAGGATGAAAAAAATGAATTGGAGAAAACAGACGGGGGGGGTGGGACGTGGAGAAACACCTTTCCTGACTACACCAGAGTGCACCAAAGAACCAATACACACTCAGACATACACACACTCACACAGGTCCGTACAGGTGCTGTTTATGGGTTTGGATCCGCTGCAAAGACGAGATAAGGGACTGGAGGGAGAAGATGGCAAAAAAAAAAACAGAAGAAGGAGGGACGGACAGAATATAAAATGATGGGAAATTAGAGAAGAGGTGCTTTAGAGGCGAGAGAGATCACAAGAGACAGCTTGGGGAAAACAACATCCTGCAGGTGATCACACACCCACACACATACACACAGAGGCTCTACACAATGTTCACACTTATAAAGAAATCACACAAATACCAAGCTAGTCCCACAGGCTGCATGAATGGAAGGAAGGAAGAGAGGCCAATCCCATCTGGGATGGCACAAATGTCCCAACAGGGGGATAACACACACACGCACACACCCGCCCATGCAAACACACACTGCAAAGGAGAACAAACACAGACACAAGGACCTTCAGACCTTCAAAGTCGAGTTAACATTTAACTAGTTTTAGTAAATCAACAGCCGCATAGTAAATCAACACACACGGAGCGACCTGAGATTCTAAGTGCATGTGAGACAAACAAAGTGTGTGTGCGTGGCTCAGGGTTTGTGTGTATGTGCAAAAAGCCACAAGCACAGTGCAGACTGTTTGATTAACAAATCTGCATGACATAACTTCAAGAACTGATTTGGACAAACACACAAAACAGATCAGATAAAAAGGTCTTACCTGTTGCAGAAGAGGCCAAGTTGAGGAGGAGGAGGAGAGGACGGCCATGAAAAAGACAAAAAAAAAAAAAAGAGAGAGAAGAAGACATTAATGTTTTTCGGTCAGAAATCTACTTGCCCAAAGTCAGTTGTTGCTTACCCTCGTACAAACTGTTGTACTTATTAGCAGTTATCAAATACCAACAAAGGCTAATGTTAACAGTCAAGTTTAATCTAGGCTGCAGCTAGGACTGTGACGATAACCACATTACTGCGGACATGTGATGCCTACTGCTTCATGAGATGAGACTCTTCTTGGTGCTGAGAAGCTGCAGCATTTAATAATTGACACACTGTGACCTGTACTGTACATTTACTGCCACACTGACAACTTACTGCTAAGTTTCTAGCCAGTTTCTGCTCCGCTATGAGCAGCACTGGCAGTTAGGGGTGGGAATCTCTGGGTATCTCATGATTCGATTGCGATTCGGGGGCTACGATTCGATAATAAAATGATTCTCGATGCATCAAAATGTTAAACTTTTGGCCATGGGATGCAGGTTGGATTGTATTTATCTGCAGTTGCTCACGATCAGCCATCCTCACCAAAACTCAAGTAGTAGCCTAGTTTAGAAGTAAACATGATGCACATGTTACATTTAAGTGGGGGATCTTTTTATCTCGTTTGATTCAGAATCTATTTGTGACTGAATTAATAGAAAAGGGGACACAATTTTCAGATTGTTGCTCCAGTTTCCCTAACATTCGATATGAAACATAACTGGCAATTAAATGTCTGGAGCCTTTTTATTTTAAGAAGTTGCTCTGCATAAATTAATGAATTAATCAGTTTGAAAGAATCATACAGTCCAGCTGCCTGTATGACAATAAAAATCAGGGGGCAGATGTGTTTCGCTGTGTGTGGTGTTATTAATGTTATGTCTCCAGCAGTAGAGAGCAGCCTCTCTGCTGCACACTCAGCTCTGAGGAAAGACCTCGCTGTCCAACATGCAGAGCAAGTACAGAGTTTTTCTGGTGAAAGAGACTGAGCAGAGAGTTATTTTCTTCATCACAGAGCTGGTCGAAGTTGTTGCTGCAGTGTGTGTCGCTCAGCCGCTCTCGTTTGTTACAGTTGATTGCTGCTCCCTCCGTGAACATCTTAACGTCTCTGGGTGATGGTAAAAATGTATTTATGTTCGTCTCACAAATTCAGTTATTCAGACACTAAATCAAAACGTGATAGCAACCGCTGCCTTCTGAGAAGATGAAGTACATCTCCCTGTTAACTGCTGATAACTCTAGCATGTGCGTGCTGAAGACTGTCCAGATGTTGTGCTGCCCTTACAACTGAGTTCCACCTTTTTCGCTCTCTCAACTTCATGTTAATTGACATTTAGAAAATCGATTTTTGACACTTATGAATCGATTCAGAATCTTCCACGTCGGCATCGCGATGCATATAAGAATCAAGTATTTCCCCCACCCCTACTGGCAGTCTGCCGCTCCACACACTTATGCACTGGCCTATTCCTTAAAGGAGGAAGTCCAATAAAACATATTTATTAAGGTACTCGCTGTAAACCACCACCCCTCAAGAATATGGTGCTTTGTCACCATGGCAGGAAAAAATCCACGCCGTCCCAGCCTCATACATGTCGGTCCACAACCCAAAGATGTTCAGTTTAATATGATAATAAACGGAGAAAAGCAGAAAATCTCCATATTTGAGAGGCTGAAAACAGCATTTTCTGCCATTTTTGGAAGAAAAATTACTTCAACCATTAATCCATTATCAAAACAGTTTAATTCATATCAATCCTTAAGGTTGAGCCCTGATTGGTATGGAGGGAGGCACAACATGCCCTGATAACAGAGTGACACTGTGTAAACATTAGACAACCATATAAAATCCCTAAGCAATCACACTGTCTGTGATCAATAGCTCAAAATGCCACTCCTTGGCTCATTTAAGGGACGCAGAAGAATTAATTTGACAGAATGACAAGTGGGGGAAAAAATGAACAACGAGACGGGCCGACAGGCACGGAGACGGACAGGAAAGGAAGGCCAGTCAGAAGGACAAATTGATAGGTGGATGACCTATTTATTTGGCAAAAGGAGTGACAGGCGGGCCAGCAAACAGACAGGTAGACAGATGTATAAATTGGGAAAAGAGAGCGAGAGATGGACAAGCAGACATATGGACACGTTGGGCATGACAGCGTCAGCATGCCAAAAGCGGGGAGTTTGTGCAACCGCGGGGACAGGAATGCCTGACACCTCATTATAAATGAATGAGAGATGTGTGCTCAAAGAGGCTGACGCTCAGGGGAGAAACACACAGTGAGAAATCCCCTCCCTGGAGTAGGCGACCAGATGGACAGGTAGAGACAAGGGAGAAAGACAGAAGAAAAAGAAGAAGTAGGAGAGGAGTGTTTGCTTTTGTCTTCCTCCAGATCTTCTGCTGGTAAGGGCCAAGCTTCAGAAACCAAGCCAAGCTGGACAAACATTCACTCACAAGCAGCTTCATTCATACCGTTTTTACACCAAAGTTAGCGCGTATATGTGGGTTTTTTTAAATGTGGCTAAACAGACAGAAAGATGTTTTTAACAGTCTGTGTATGTTCAGCTCTGACCAGTTTTACAGTTCATAACTTAATCTCTGTGGTTTGAAGTTTAATTTATTTCCTATGTTGCTGTTTGTACTCTCAGCCATCTGGCTTATTTCACTGTTTTATGTTTGCTTTCAGCTGTATAGGAGTTGTGTAAAAGGATTGGTGAAGAAAACCCAACATTTCCTGATTCAGCTATTAGAACTATTAGAGGTCAAAATAACCAGGGACTTTTATGGTGAAGGATTTATGGGAAATAAAATGCTTATCCACTGTTCGGACGCTCGACTAAAGACGGAGGCTTCATTGGGAAAGACAGCAGGTGCAAACCGAGTCAAGCCAAGCAGTACATGTGCATGAAAAAGGAGCAAAAGAGTCACAGAAGTCACCAACGGAGGCCACAAGCCTTCATTGCCCACCCGGGCGTCATGTTTCACTGCTGATCAGAGCTGGAGCTGATGAATACCTGCGACTGTGACCTGCTACGGCTGTGATGATAACCACATTACTGTGGTCATGTGATGCCTACCACAGGGTTGAGCTCATTATCATCAGCACCCCATATTTTATTTTGAATGGCCAGTCTCGTGTTGGCATCAGTACATTGGTCTATAAATACACCTAAGGATCAGAGCTGTCACACACAGACTTAATCCGAGGCATCTTGGGTTTGCCAGTTGGCAGCTAACAGCAAGCTAACAACAACAATTGAGAAATAACTACAGAAGATATCAGTGTTGAATTTATTATTATGGATTTATTTGATCACATATCCATAAAAGACATGGCAGTTTAAGGCTAGATTATGAAGCCTCTGGCAGGGATACAACTGCACTGGACTGACGCTGTAAAGGTACAATGCTAGCGTTAGCATTAGCATTAGTAAGTAAATTTACTTTGTGGCTAATCCGGTCACCTTTCCAGACTTTGGGAAATGACAGACAAGACTTTTTTGGACTTGAAATGCTGCAGTGTTTATTAACTGACACATCGTCACCTGTCCTGTACATTTACTGCCACACAGACAACAGTTATGGCAAATCCCCATCCTGTGAAAATATGTTGCTTTGTCAATGCACTAAGAAACAATCCATACCCTCATAGTCCTAACTATTGCAGAGTCATTTGACCCATGAGTGAATACAGACTGTACCCTTTCCAATTGAAAACACAACCCAGATGTTAGTGGGTGTTAGTGGTTTTTTGTCCAGTGTAATAAAGGGTTTCAGATGGAGACAAGCAGGAGGATGGAGAAATTACAGGAGAAGGTGACAAACACGGAGAGAAAGTGCGAAAAAGAGGAGAAGAGTGAGGGAGAGTGTGTGTGTGAGTGTGTGTGCCAGTGCCTGAAATAAGCCTGATGGCAGCTGTCAGCTTCTATCTGATGGAGGGGGGAAGAAGAGCAGCAGAGAGAGATACAGAGAAGGACGGACGGAGAGCGATGAAGAGATCACAGACTGAGCACAGGTAAGAAATGGCGAGACAGGGGAAGAGACACAGAGAAAACACTGAGGGAAGGAGGGACGGAGAGAGATACGAGAGGATGCAGCAGAGATAGCATCTCTTATTCCACAGAGACCACATCCTATTCTAGATATCCACAGCAGTCAACGCTGTCTGAAACCATATACGAACATATGTGTGTCAGAGTGTGTGCAGCAGTAGGTGAGTATGCGAGCATTACTTTCACCTTAAAGTTAAATTACTCAAAAGGGATATGTGGTAAAGCTGACAGCTAACGTGTGTATGGTCATACATATGTATCAGCGCATTAAAATGCAACTTTACTATCAACCACACAGATGGGTGGATACAAGAGTGGAGAGCGAGCGACACGTCCTAACCTCAATTCAGGGAGAGTAAGACATGCAGGAAGTCAATGAAGAAAAGATGGTGAAAGTGAGGTGAGCTCCACATTAAGCTGCTTTCCCTCATCTATTGAAGGATAATTCTGGTTTATTATAACCTGGGTCTCATTTTGCCCACATTTTCCCATGTCGGTTATGGTAAAATTGTCCAACAGGGCAAGAAACAATCAGTCAAACGATCGCACAGGTTGTAACCAAGCCAACAGCTTAACCAGATTACCTGAATGGCTGCTAGATTTGCTTCACTCACGAGCCAAAAAAACAACATTAATCTACTGAGTGGCTGGTAAAGTGGAACATTTGGCCAGTGGACAAAAATAATAATAATTTTGCACCATAGACAAAAACCTAGGGGTGTGAAATTAGAAAGAAATGAGCTCTTTAGACCTCTGTAGCCTAACTCCACATCATCATCCACTTGACACAAGCAGCTGAAGGCTACATAAGCCACTACTATTTTATTTTTCTAGTGTGGGATTGTTATTTTTACCTAAGTAAAAGATCTGAATACTTCTTTCACTTCAGTTTGGGTAGTTATATTATTGCCTCAAGTTTCTGTTAATAAGTAATAGGTGACTTGGGAGTCTGTTTAAAAATTGAATGACCATCTCGCTGCTTGTATTTCTTGCCTTGTCTGAATTATTTTTTGTGATTTCACCCAGTTTTCAGATTTTTAGCATTTACCTTAAGCTTCAAGTGTCAATATTAGAGCTACAACAATTAGTCCATTAATCAAATAGTTAGTATACACAAACTACTAAATAAACCAACAAATAAACTAATTGGCAACTATTTTGATTGTCAATTAATTCTTTTGGGTCATTTTTAAGGAGAAAATGACCAAATTCTCTGATTTCAGCTCTTAAAATATGAATATTTACTGGTTTCTTTGGTGCTCCATGACAGTGAACTGAATATCTTTGGGATGTGGACAAAACAAGACATTCAAGGACATTATCTTTGGCTTTGGGAAACACTAATCAACATTTTATGGACCAAACAACTAATCAAGCAATCAAGAAAACGATTGAGAGATTAATAGATAATGAAAATAGTGGTTAGTTGCAGCAGTTAACATATTATTAGCACTGCTTCAAGTATGATGCTGTAAAGCCTCCACTGAACCGTGTCCGTGTGTCTGAACAGTGTGATTAAATATAGCTTTGTTGGTTTTTTTTTTTTTGTTTTTTGTTTTTTTTTTTCAGAATGTGCATAAATCTAAACAAAAACCTAAATGCAGAACTTTCTAAAAGGCTATTTCTGTTTTAAGAAGGTAAAAAAAAAGGACCTTCATCCAATTAAAACTGAAATTAAAACTTTTTTGATGACTAAAAGGAACAGATTTGCCCCCTCTGATCCTCATTTCTTTGTTAGTCAGATATTTGTAGCTGGAGAGGACTTCCTTAACAGCTAAACAAACATGAAGCATCAGCATCTGCTGCGGATGTGGATCACTGCACTGATTACCACACTCCCCTTAGAAATTGTGTCTGTTGTCGTCCTAATGTACAACAAAGGATTATCCCACTATTTATGAAATGAGATTCTGAATAATTAACATCCTTTTTGATTTAATTTCTCGGGTTTACAATACGGTTACTCGAAACACTAATTGAACCACCGTGACTATTTCCTGAAAACGTTTCTGCTTCATTCATACTGTTCAGTGTTTGTGTAGCTGAGATGGATGATGGTCGGATCTCATCCTCACTCCAAACGATTCTCACTTCAGTGGTGCAGTGAGACGTACTGAGTCCGCCCCCTCAACAAGGTCCTGGTCTGATTGTTTTGGTCCCAAGTGAAATTACACGGCCCAATTTCTTATACAGCCCAATAAACTGAAATAAGGGAAAAACAGTTCTAGTTTGAAAAAGCTGCTTCGAGTGATTTAGCTGTAAAAATGACCTCGGCTAAGGAGACCTACACAAACTGGCAGTCTTCATATTGGACTAGTGACTCAAGAAATACGGCCATCAGTGTGAAATGTGTAAAATAAGTTGGTAAGAGAAGGCTGACCAAGTAAATCCAGCCTCAAAAATAAAATGCAATAGAAAGTAGCTAGTTTTCATGTGGCAAAACCACATCCAGTGCTTCACTTTGCCACTACTGATATCCACTCTGCATCACAAAAGGCTTGTCAGAGAGTATTAAACACAATTGCTTTGTGTATGTAAAGAGGGAAAAAATACCCACTTCTTGTGCGTCTGTATTGTATTTAATTTGTAAGCATACAGAGCTATAACTAACTATCTGCCGGAGGCATCTGTTGTGTAGCTTCACTAATATGGCTCAGTGTTGTTTCATGTCATGACAGTCATGTCTACCACCATATTGAATAACAGCAGCAGAATAATCATACTAATGAGCATGGCTGAGCCATCAAAAAAAATCTATTTATTAACTGATTGTTGGCTGCCCGGGGGCGGTGGAAACACCACATAGACATATTACAATGTTTTCAGCATACATGGAAAATTTGTTAGCAAACATTTGCGAAGACATTCAGCAGTTAAAGGGCAACTCTTAGCTCTGCTTTTGGTCTCCAACTACTCCCGAGGAAACTATCTGCCTCTTTAGCAGCTAAATTTTATACTGTGTTCACCAGCCAGTCGGTAACTTTGTCTTCCTGCTGTTATTAATGCACAATGAGTTTATCAGAGCTTTTTTGCTGCTTGGAAACAACACTAATGAGAGCTGTGAGAATCAACTAAAACAGTAAAACACTGAACTGAAGATGCTAAAAAAAAACTCCACAGAGCTGGAGGGAACTGCAGAGTGAGGTGATGATAATTCATGAAGAGCAACCATTTTCACTAACAAGTATTCATTAGATCCATTGTTATTATATTGATTATAGCAGCTCTAGGGCCTTTTCACACATGAAAGTTTGAACCAAACTTCACGTTTTTGTTACATTGTATACATTAGTTCTGGTTACTTTGGTTTCACATTACAATCATGTTAAGGGCACTACAGAATTATACATGAGACACATCCTGTTGTCATCCCTATACTTGGAACTGATTGGTTTGCAGATGGGCATGTATCTGATTTTGGCGTGCTCTCAGTTCAATTCAATTCATCACTCCTTTATGCTCTTGGAAAATACTAATTGAAAAGGGTCATAATTTTTGTGAAGTTATTTTTTTCCACCTGTTTCTTCATAAAGTCTTGGGACCAAATATCAGTTAAACATTTGGTCTCTTCCTCTCCACATGTGCAACCTTGGCTCATTTTGTTTTGTTGCGTTGTTTTTCCCTTTTCCAGTTCTGACGACAGCCAGAACTTCTTGTACTTGGGCAGAAAGACTGGCACATTCACCCCCAAAAAAGTTTACATACTAGAAACCATGGTTCAGTTTGATCCAGACCGGAACCTCCTCTTGCAGTCAGACCAAGGTTAAATGATCTGGCCTGTGGTCGGGGGAGGTTTCACACCCATAATTTTGGTTCGGATAAAACTGAAAAGTCTGAAGGTCCAGACCAAACGAGTTGTGAAAGGGCCCTTATTAAATCATTTGAATTAGATTTTATGAGTGTGTAGCTGTCTTTCTTCAGCATCTAACCACTGTGTTTATCACAGAACTGGACAGACAACCTTGAGAAAGATAACTTTGACAGGTTTGAATTTTATGCTTTCTCACAACCTTCCCTCTCTCAAACCTGCCTCTGTGTTGGGACTGCAACGATGAATCATATCAAGCAAAGGCAATTCAATACCGACTGCTGCTATTTCCAAATCACCTGAGGCTGTCATTTTTTTTAATTAAAAGCAAAAAATGTTTCAGACGGCTTCCTACACAACTTAATTTGGGGCTGTGGAGAATCTTCTGGCCAGTAAACAAAAATGCATGCTGGAGAAAATCCTTCAGTTCATTTAACCCAAGCAAATCCCAAAGCACTGCCGTCTCACGACTGCATTCTCATTTATACATTGTGTATTATTTTTAAGCAGTGAAATTTGAATTTAAGTGTGGAAATAGCTGTGTCAAACACGATGCAACTCATGCCAATGTGCACAATTCAGAATAGATAAAACTATAATGTTTCTGTCAATACTGCACAAGCCTTTTCTCCAACCCTCAGGGTATTTCTGCCCTTATATAATCTTACAGACCTCTTAAATAAAAATATGAAATGTACAATACATTTTAGATCATTGTCATGCATGACAGATTCTGATCCGTTGGCTGTTTTGTGATCTACATCCCTCTGTGTGCGCCTGCCAACGCTAACCCACTGGCAACAGAATTCCCTCTACGAGATGTGTGGGGGGAAAAGACAGGTGTAGATGTTGAAAGTTTGGATTTAAAATAATAAATCCCCTCTAAAAATCTGACAGCTGCTCTCACAAAATACTGACAGAAGAAAAGAAAGACAACTTGGAAATAAAAGACAGTAAGTTATGAGTACTGTAAAGATGAAAAACATGATCAATGCATCAGTTTTCGGTCTCTAAAAAGTGGTTATTTAATGTCTTGGAATCAAATTCTTCATGCGGCGTTTCATTATCATGATAATGCTGTCGAAACTGATGAATCAAAGAGCTGTTTATCTGAATTTTGTGGCCGGGAGTGCGTTGTAAAGAAAGTTGTAAGGGGCATTGTAATGGACCCCTGTGTGCAGTTGTTCACTTGAAGCACTTCAGACAAGGCTCCAAAAGGCCAGAACACCATGTCCGACCTTTTCACCCCAACACACACAACACACACACACACACACACACACAAAAACACACAGTCTCTGAAACGCCAAAAGGGCTGACCTCTTTACGCTGATTAACATTCCACCAGGGGAGGAGGGGGGAGACGAAGAGATACTTTCCCTCACCTTCTTGCCCTCCGTTTTCCTCCCTTTTTTTTAACTACATCTCTGCTTTCCTTTTACTCTTTTTACCTCCAACTGTTCGGTCCATCTCTCCTTTATTTCGGTTTGCCTAGTTGAACGCAATTATCCCTCCCTTCCAATTTCCTCCTCCATGGCGCTTTTATTGAGCTCTTTCTACCTCCATCTCCATTTTCTCTTGTGGTAAACTTAATGTGTCCCTGCATGTATGTTGTTGAGGCATGTCACGGCAGGCCCCTCCATTACTCAGCTCTCAGGCTTTTGAGAACTTGACTGACTCACCACATTGAACCGAGCACGTGCAGGTAATTCACACACTGATGAGTACTTAAAAAAACAAAAACAAATTTATTTCATGTACGTGCAGCTACTTACGCATACACAAACATGAGCACATATGCGCACTTTTTCATTATGGCAATCCGGATGAATAACACAAAAGAACGAGCGGGTGTTTCATTAACTATTCCTCACGTCCTCTGCTTTATTAAGACCTGTGACTCACGGACGTCTCCACACACCTGCTCTCTCACGGCTTTCTGTGGCCGTTGGCGTGCACTGGCACGTGGCAGCAAGCGTGCGTGTCCACTATTGTGAAAAGCGGCCCAATAAAGATTGTTGAGTGTGTGGACATGGTATTTGACTCTCGACATCCAAACATTGTGGTTTGCGGGCACGGCAATACCCGTGCCAAATTTCTGATGGACTCTCAGAGGGTGTGCTTCCCTCTCTTTACTTTTATTCTACAGCTTAAATGAAAGGTTGGGACAGAAGGCTTTTAAGATGCATTTAATTAATTTGTGAGGTTACTTCACAATTCTCTGTTTCTCTGTGCTACAAATCTATGTTTTGTCTGCCACATTCTGTGTGAGAGAATATTAGAAACCTGTTAAAATACAAAGCAGTCAGTACAACACAATCACTAAATTCTGTGTCTAATAAACTTCTAACTGTAATTTAGCTGCATTTTATATCGTCCTTCCATACAACAGGTAAATGCGGGGTAAAATCCACACACTTCACATTTAACATGAGAATTAAGGATTCATTTCAACAAAACCAGAGTTGGTGATTGTAGGAACAGTGAGAAGACCAACCAAGAAAGTTTTGGTGAATTATAATGTTATTTTGTTTCTATCCGGTTTTAACAAAGTGTGTTTCACGATGAGTTAACAAGGCAGTTAAGCTTGTTTCGGTAAAAGAGAGAAACTTGAATTCAGAAGGTGTGCCGTCGTATTTTTCTGTTTAATAAGGGATATAGGTGTAAAAAAAAAAAAAAAACATTTCTTGACATTTTGTGAGGTTATTTTGTTTATTTATTGGACGTAGTGAATTTAAATAGCATGCGTAATGTTGTGAACTTGCTGCTCGCACACAACTCACACACCTGTGCAAATATATAGGGTTGGTTGTTAGGCTGACAGCAGCTGGTTAGAAAGTTTTAACGTATCGCCCAACCATATTGTAAACTATGATATTTGCCAATTGACAATACAGGGTTCAACGTTAATGCTTTTGACAGTCAGAAATCTACTTGCCTTTAGTCAATATTTATTTGGTCCTGTACAAATTGTTTTATTAGCGGTTATTAAATAACAAGTGAGCTGCCAGAGTTACTTACCCAACATTGCATTTTACTTGCCTCGGGCAATCTTTATTGTTGAGCCCTGCATTAAATATTTCCTCTGAGACTGAGATCAAACAATGAAGTCAATTCTTAAGCTGACATAAATGACTGTATACTATTTTGATCATAAATAAACAGCGATTTTTCAAGCAAAAATGCAAACAGATTTTTTCAGTTGTGAGGATTTATCATTTTTCTTTGTCTCGTGTTTCTCAACTAAATTTCTTTTGGGTGTGGTGTCGGTCAGAAAAAAAGCAATTTGAAGACTTCACCTTAAAATTTAGGATACTATAATGAGCTTTTCTTTTATTTTTTTAAATAATTTTCTGACAATTTAGGGACAAAAGATTAAGGAAGAAAACAACTCGAGATTAATCACTGGTTGCAGGATTACCTGAGAGCATGTAAATTACTTTCTAAAGATGAAAAAGTACCGATCTTTAGTTCTCAAAATGAAAGCACGTCCTCTGGCTACATGAGAACCTACAGAGGAGCAAGAACGATATGACAAACCTTTGAAATATAGGCTTAACCAGGCACGTTTACCTCATGATAAGCATTCTTACATAAAACCAGACTTCTTTCTAGCAATAAACATCAAAACCTGCGTGTTGAGCAGCGAAAGGTTACCTCGGTAAAAAGATTTACATACATACAAGCCCACACACAAACAAGGTGAGTCATAAAAGAAATCTCCTCTCCTTTCTACAGAAAGTGAACAACCACAAAAAAAACAGACTGAGGCAAGCCACACAGAGCGTGACAGACTTTCAGTTATGACTTATTACTTGAGGGAGAAAAACAAATAAACGACGGAATAATGAAGAGACAAAAGCCGGATGAAAAGCAACCTGGCACACCTACGAGCAATGCATCTTTACAAGTTAGGCAACCGTGTACATACAAGACCACACAACCACATGTCCGCATAAACCACTCACACAAAGAGACAGAAGGAGAGCGGTGAACAAAAAGAAGTGTGCGTATCTGTGTGTGTGTGTGTGTGTGTTTGTGTGCAGCTGAGTGTGAGCCAGACTCCAGCTGAGAGGGGGAAGCAATAGCAATTCCCACTGACCTGAAAACTAGCTTGCCAGCCACCTCAAAATACAGAGGAATGGAAAAAAGAGGGAGAATGTCAGTGAGCACGAAGGCAATGAAAATACAGAAGGCGAGATTTAGAAATACTAGAGAGTGGCTGCAGTGTGGAAAAGATCTGAAAAAAAAAAGCCACACACCCAGGTGCAGTGAGGGATTACGGGAAGGAACAGGCCTCGACACCCCTTTGTACTGTCGGCTCAAGTGAAAGGAATGAGGGAGATAGAAAGAAGATGGATAGACAAGGGAAAAAGGAGGAAGGGATCATGTGTGCGGCATCTGAACACACCCAACAGGACAAAAACAAAAAAAGAGTGTGTGTTAGTGTTGAGAGTGACTCTGTATGGGTGTGTGTCCGTTTTTTTTCTTTTTTCAGCTTTTGTGACTATCGAGGTTCCCCGCGGTCAAGAGCGGATCCTCTTTCTCTCTCGTGCCCTCTTTTTATACACTCGTTCCCCCTCTTTTTTTATACACTCACTCCTCGTCCCCTCCCTCTCTTTTAGCGCGGTGCTGAATGGCCCTCTCTCTCTGATGAGTGACTGATGAATGAAGTAGCTCTTTGAAGTCAAGAGTCACAGCAAGGCTGGTCAAGCGTGAAGAGATGCCGGACAAAAGACGGCAGCGAGAGAAGGGGAGAAAGGAAGGAAGGGAGGAGGAAGAGGAGAACGGGGCAGGAGGGATGCGGGGAGGGGGGTGTATTCAACAAGGGAAAACGTCAAACAGTGAACATCCATAAAGTCAGCGAGGGACGGAGGCTGAATGTGTGTGGCAGAAAAAGAGGAGAGTGTGAGAGAGAGCATGGTCTGCATTTTTGCATGAGTGCTCGGGGTATTTGCGTTGTGGTGCTCAACATGCAAAAGGCCAGCATCACACAAGTGGGAAATAACCCAAGTCATGATGGAGTGACATCTTTCTGGAACAGACCTTCTGGACTACAGGGACAGCCCGGAGGTCTTAGGGTTTTTTTGGGGCCTCACATGCCTCCACTCTCCTTCTTTTATTGCTATGGACACACAGAAGCCAACAGACTGCTTACGGGATGGACTTCTGGAAAATATTGCCCCCCATTTAATCACTTTTGGTGGTTTTCTTGTTGGTGTTTTTTCTAGCATTACAGACATTGTTTTGGTTTTCTGTTGCTGTCTGCAAATGATTAGCCTTTTATTCTTGCTACCCTGGTATTTTTATTTGTTCATCTGTGTTTGCAAGCTAATTTAGATTTAGTTTTTATTAGTTTCATCCCACTTCCAGACTGCCCAGTAGTGGAACATCACGATTTGATTCCAATTCGGAGGGCCACAATGCAATTATAAGAAAATTATCGATGCATCTTGAGGAATCCAAATTTATCATACATACATTTCCATACATGCAGGGTTCGACATGGCTAAATGGCTCACAGCCACAAAAAGTTAGTCTATGGCCACCAAACAGGTCGTGTAGGTGGCCCCCTGTGGCCGCCAACTTTTATCCCCATCTGCAAACCCTTACCAACACTATGTTGCAGTTCCACAAAGAGTTTAGAACATAAATACGATGCTCATGTTTATGTCTGCTCTGTCTAAGCAGTTCAGCCTTAAGACACAAACAGCCCAGCCCTAATAAGCTGTTACTGCTGATCATAATGTCGAGAATTGGGTTTTAAATCTCCAATTATTGACTTTTCTGTATCAATTCATAATCTTTCAAGAGAGAACATGGGTTTTGCCTGCAATTGAAAGTCAGTGTACATGAGGATTTGTTTTTAAACCGACTTCCCTTGTTACAGAAAGCTTCAATTAAACAGAAAAACCGACTACAATTTACTCAGGGAACATTGTCTGGGCACACCTTCCTTCACAATGACACTTTCACATTCTCTGAAAGCTTCTCTGTGTTTTAAAAGGCTCCTTGGTGCTGGTGTTGGGGCAGCATTTGTAGCGAACTTTTGAGCTACAACCAACAATTTCCCTGCTCTCTCGGAGTGACACCAACCTCAGTGCCCGTTTGCTGCAAAGAATATGAAATTTAGATGGCAGCAGTGTGACAGGCAGCCATGCAGAAGGCTCTTTGATAGTCATTATTTTGGTTTGCTTTGTCCAGTAATTAGAAAGGGAGATGCTCAGCCAAGTTAAATTTTGACAACAAGAGTAAATTATTCAAATATCGCAGACTGTTGATGGCCAGTGTGGTAGCT
This sequence comes from Lutjanus argentimaculatus, assembly GCA_034769285.1. NCBI lineage: Eukaryota > Metazoa > Chordata > Actinopteri > Lutjaniformes > Lutjanidae > Lutjanus > Lutjanus argentimaculatus. Next base: position 21,367,283 of record JAWZSL010000003.1, on the reverse strand, counting down.
GATATGTACTGATTTATCCAACAAAGACACATATTTTCAGCATTTGGGCACTTTGCGGGTGAGAATGTTGCAACCAGTCTGCATTCCATCACAGTGGAAAGACTTACTTCTTTAACAAACTGAACCTGGCTTAGGTTTTGCTGGATCACAATGCAGCATAATCTGGGAGGATGCTGCAGTTGCAAATCAAATACAAGCAAGCGTCTGTTCCTGGTCTACTTCTACTGTTTACCTCACAATCAGTGCAACCAAAGACAAAATGATGCCGTGAGTACCATGAGTCTCAGTACTATAGACTGGTGTTTTGGCCTCTGATAAGCCTTCAATCTCAAGGATCTGTTACTCAAACTGGACTTCCTGGATCATATTTCATGTCTCACTGGTACTTGAAACAACACCCAGAGCTGTTTTCAGTCTGAATGTCTCCTAACCCCCTCATACAGTCAGGTTCTCCCATGCCTCTCGTGAGCCTGAAGCTTATGGACATCATTAGCGTTGCGGACGTAGTTTGCATACTTCAACCGGGCAGTTACTTTCTTCTGTTGTCACGATACTAGTCCACAGCAAAGAAGTAAATTTCCTAAGTGGATGAGTTTCTACACAGTTTCTTATTCAAGCCCTGCTAGCTTGTCAAAGTTCAGAAGCTGTGTTTCCGCTGCATTGTGCTGTTCAACTCTTATTCAACTCAACTCAGTTTTGGTACCAGGTACTTTTCTCAATTTCGTCTGAGACAAACTACATCAGAGCACAGATGACAAGACCATTCTTCTTTCTCCATGTCACACAAGAGATGGTTCTGATCAATTACGAATACGAATACGAATACAATACGAAATACTTTATTGATCCCCAAGGGGAAATTCATTTGTCTGTAGTCTCATCTATTTGTATAAGAATTATAGAGTCTGATGGCAGTTGGTATGAAAGATCTTCTGTATCTCTCTGTCCTACAACGAAGAGAGAGAAGCCTTCCACCACCATTATTTCTTTGGTCCATCAAGGTGTTATGCAGTGGATGATCCATGTTGTTTAGGATGGCCTCCACCGTCCTCATTGTGTCTCTCTCCACAACTTCCTCCAGAGAGTCCATCCTTACTCCGATCACAGAGCCAGCCTTTTTCACAAGCTTATCCAGCCTCCTTGCTTGCTTTTTTCCCAAACTTCCTCCCCAGCAGACTGCAGCATAAAATAAAACACTTGCCACAATAGACTGATAAAACATCTGCAGCATCTTACTGCAGATGTTTAGAGATCTGAGCTTCCTTAGGACAATTAGTGGTCTGCAGTGTTATTACTCCACTGTTCAGTATCAGCTCAGCACACTCCGAACCTTGACTGAGGTGAAAAAGCACCAGGTACTATACACAACTGGAAAACCAAAAAATAGCAAGTTGAGCAGCACCATGCAATGGAAACACAACAAAGAAAATTGGGTAGCAATTGACCTCAACTTTCAGGTTTTATTCCATTTTGTTGTTGAGAGAAAGAGAAAACAATTTGTGCTTCAGTTATTGGTCGTCTCCAGGCTGTTGTTTCTGCATGCCAGAGGATACCTGCACAAAGTTGAACCTTTCTCAACTCCTCACATTGCACCACAGGATGACCTTTGAGTCTTGCAGTAGTGGTGGTTGATGCAAACAAGTTTTTTGAGCTCAAATTCACAATGAAAAGCATCCTGTCACATCTCCGGTGTTTAAAGTTGCGTTTCCACCAAGCAGTTGAGTACAATTCATTACCATTACCACTGACAAATGTTATCGATGGTAGACCCATCGATAACATGGACCCACTGCATTCTGTCCCATTTTTTCGTTATCCCTCTGTTGAGGCTCCACGCGAGCTGAGCCGATACTAAAAGGTGGAGTTAAAACACTGCAGATAGGATGACTCTGGTAGCTCCATGTCGCTTAAGTGGCAATTCTCTGTCATCTGCACTCTGTGTGTGTGTGTGTGTGTGTGTGTGTGTGTGTGTGTGTGTGCGTGCGTAGCGAGTGGCTGAGTGAGAAAGAACGAACAGAAGAAAAGTTACAGTCAGTTACTGTACTGTTAGTCTGGCAGTAAATGTACAGTACAGGTTAGAGTGTGTCATTTAATAAACACTCCAGTTTCTCAAGAAACAGAAAAGTCTCATCTGTTGTTTCCCAACTGCTTGGAAACTGTAAGGGGTCAGCCTCAAAGCCCTGGTAACAAACCAGACTACATTTAAGAGTATTGTCTGTAGTGGAAATGCAAAAAAGATCAGGGTTTAGGTACATGTAGGTACGGGTTTCGAGGGTCGCACCTCAGCATGACAAAGAAAAAAAGAAAATGCATCCACTTGCAAAGACAGTCCTCTCGCTAATAACGTTACCATGTTGACCATGTACAAAAACAAGCCTGCAAAATTGAAGTGCAGATGACGTTGACAGATTATCTGAAAATATCTTGGCTTGGTTTGACCTTTATGATGAAGGTGCATTGAGCTCTCCATGTGTGTCTAGAATAACACACACAGAGTCTTTTTAAACAGAAGGCAGTACACGGACACTGAAAGTCTAGCCTCTGTGGGACTGCGTTTTCCCTTCCTATTAAACTCTTAACGACCAATCTATGTTCTCGTTAGGACAACCCACGGCAAAATCTGAAATATTGATATATTTTGTATCTTTTTCATGTACTAGTCTTCTGAATGTCACAACAGTGTACTTTGCATGCGTAGGAGGCTCCTGAAAATGATCTAATAGATTTCTCTGCATTTATTTGACAGTCTAACACAGTCTAAAAAATGGGAGCAGGTGGAGGTTTAGTTTCTGTCTCAAAGACTCTCTGACAGACAACACAAGGATGTCGGCAGACGTATTACATATTGTGAGGGATCAAAACGGCGATTGCACTGCTACAAGAATACTTCCTCAACTTCTCTTATCAGGTTTCACAGCAGGTTTTTTTTTTAAAGAAGTTGAGGGGTTGAACAGGTTTGAAAAACCCACTCTCAACTATTCCCTTTGTAATTTGGCAATCACCCCAAGACCACCAAATTTTTCTGTCTGTGCAGACGAGGAAAAAGCATTCACAGGCAAAAGAAAGAGGGCTTCTCCATCGTGGAGCTCCCTAGGGCGAGAGAGAAAGAACACTACCCTCCTCCCGTGTTTATCTCAATCTCACATCAGATCAGATCACTGGCGGATAAAAGCACTTCCTGACACATCACTTCCTCTCTCTGGAGGAAGCTGACACGCGCTGGGAACCCAAAACGACAGGGTGGTGGTGGAGGGGAGGATGAAGAAGTGAAACTTTTTTTGACACGAGCGAAAGAAAGAAACTGAGGAGGGGGTGGGGGTGAAGGGGAAAACAAAAGGTGAAGAAAAAAAGGATGAAAGTATATAAAGAGAAAAAAGGTGAAACCTACATACTCGTGGCCCAGATCCACAGGGTTGTGTGGGGTGAAGAAGAGGAGGAGGAGAGGTGGAACAAAGAGGTGAAGAGACACTAAGAATAGTATAACTGGATTAGCTTTAACACTGACCTTTATTCAGCAGGATGACACTCCCTCGTTCACTCAATTGCTCTTTAAAGCCGTTACAGGAGAGGCTTGTCCTACTTTTAACTGTTAAAAGTTTGACTCAGCAACGAACCGTGCTGCTGAGATAGATATTTATTTAAAACTTGCATGGCCAGATCTATTGCTTACACAATAGATCGCAATGGTAGTGTCTAAAAGGGAACCTCAGATCCACGAGAGTGATCATTTTAACCCAAACCATCATCTTTCCCTAACGCGAACCAAACATGTGTTTCTGTCCCCACACCCAGTCTTAACCACAGTGCTGTCACACTATCAAACATAATTAGTTTGTACAACATGCACAATGAAGTAACAAGTCTCGCGAGAGTTTTGCAAATATTGGGTTCCCTTCTAGACATGACCAATCACAACAGCCGCCATTTTAATTACATTATTAACAATGTCTTAACAAGATGCAATAAAAGTTTAGTGCATGAGTATAGCTGGCTACAATTTTGTCAGCCATAAAGGCAACTGTCTGCGGCAAATCTGGTCATCTGAAGTGAATTACCATCAATTCCATGAATTGGCCAAACCACAAGATGAAAACTCATAGCAGCTGTCTGGTTAATATGCTCTCTGCATGCTCATGTCTGTACTGTTTATGCTCAGCAGAGGATGCCCCCCCCCCAAGAAAGAAGAACCGCTCTGTACCATAGAGAGCTGGAATGAAACTCAACCTTCAGGGTTCTGTTCCACAACTAAGAAAACCTCATTCAAAATCACATTCATATTTGTAATAATACTACAAGAAAAAACAACAGCTTTGGGACAGAGGCTTTCTCAACCATATGCCATGTTCACTTCATAAGTTTATAAAAGGATGGTAACTTAAAAAAAAAAGCGTCGGGTGAAGCGTCACCAGCTATGCAGAGGAGGTGAGTCCATGAGCGTGTCGAGGGGCCGCAGCTAGCTCAGACATGTCTGTAATAACAACAGGACAGAGAGGGCCCAATATTTTTTCAAGACAGCAGAGATTACAGCAAGGAAGATGGAAAAACTACATTAGAAGAGAGTGTTGGTGAGTTTTACGGATAAAGAACACAAGCTATGATAAGTTGTCCATGGATAGGAGCTGTAGTTTTTTTTTTCTGTGCTTACAAAGTAATCTTTTTTTTTTAACTTTTTTGAGATCACAAAGGTTTAAACTTCTAATAGCAATTACTGTAATTCATGCCAGTTTGTCTTAAAATGTGTAGAGTAAAACCCAGGGAAATGTTTCATTTTCTCAGGAAAAAAACAACAATGATAGAAATACTGACTGATTGTACTAAATTACAGAAGGTAGTGGAACAGAGGCTAGCCCAAATTATGTGGCTTTTTCAATAAACATTATTGAAAGTTATGATCACCTATTAAGTAATGTCACTCTTATTATCCGAGTGTGGGTTTAACAGATAAATATTTGTGTAGAAATACTAAAAAAAAAAAACCTAGCAGGACCTCAAAAACAAATTGCATTTGACCAAGACCTATTAACTTAAAGGATAAGTTCGGTTTTTTGACACCTGGACCTTATTGTTAGGATTAAATACGCTCGTAGACTCACCCAGACAATTTTGGTGGAGCTCGGAGCCGTTTTCGAACAATTTAGATCCAGCCGACCGGCGTTTTTTCTCATGCCATAGTAGCGGACGGGGCCAGAAATCGAAGCCCCTAAATTAGACATTATCTGCTGCGAAACTCATGCAATGTCCACAACAACACCACCAGTTAGCCCCCATTCGTGGACGTGCAGTGGTTGCTCGTTCTCTGGCCAGCTGTTCAGCTCTTTCCCTCTGCATTAGGGTGACCAGATGTCCCGCTTTGCGCGTGATTTCACGCATTTTCTGTCTCTTTTCACGCATCACGCAAATTGAGACCATGTCCCGCACAACATCCCCCTCAGGCCCCAGCAATGAGAAGCCGGTGATGTTACTGCACTCTGGGCTGTTTGTTGTTGTCATAGTAGCACCGCACGTACGGCGTTTAGGCCCGCCCCTAATTTTCTCCGCGCTACCAAACAGCTGAGGTGACAGCTAGTGAATGACACTCACATCGCGCGTTCTTCTTTGGAAATGGAGGAGGAGGAGACGCCAAACAAGAAGAGACGATGCAGCTACAGGCGGTGTCCCACTTTGTCCCTCACAAACATACCCCTTGTCCCTCTTTTGGTTTATTGGGACCTGGTCACCCTACTCTGCATCCTCCTTTCAAATAGCTCCTCGTCGGTGTATTCTGGCTCAAAACGATACGGGCATCCATTATACTCAAAGTCGTCGTCAGACACTTCTACATCGGATAAATATTCCGCCATGCTGCACAAAAATAGCCGTGTTGCCGTGTAGCCTAGCAACAACAGCGTCTCTACTCAGCTGCAGTCCTGCGGCGCACGTCTATAATGTCACCAAAAGTTACCCATCCTTGTAAAGCCCCGGATGACCATAACAACGAAGTTGAGCTGACATGGTGATAACACTGGCCATTCATTTATAACATGTACGTGAAATGAGCGAGTTTCGCAGCAGATAATGTCTAATTTAGGGGCTTCGATTTCTGGCCCCGTCCGCTACTATGGCATGAGAAAAAACGCCGTCGGCTGGATCTAAATTGCTCGAAAACGGCTCCGAGCTCCTCCAAAATTGTCTGGGTGAGTCTACGAGCATATTTAATCCTAACAATAAGGTCCAGGTGTCAAAAAACCGAACTTATCCTTTAAGCTCCACTTACTAGCTTTTTCTGCAGCTTTCCAACTCATCTGAACTAGGATTGCTGCTGACTAGGTTTAGGCCGAGACCCAGCAATGATATCATCATCCATCGCAATTTCACTGTAGACATCATCATATGCCAGTTTGGCAGACAACCTCCCAACCCTACAACTAAGGACTATTTTCATTATAGATTAATCAGCTAATTATTTTCACGATTAACTGTTAAATCTATAAAATGTCATTAAATTGTGAAAAATGCTCATCACAATTTCCCAGACCCCAAAGTGACATTTTCAAATGTCTTCTTCGAACCAACTGTCCAAAACCCAAAGACTCTTCACTTCCTAACAAAAATGGCAAAGAAAAGCAGCAAAATCCTCACATTTAAGAAACTAAAACCAGCAATTTTGCTTGAAAAAAATGCCTGAAATGATTAACAGCTTATCAAAAAAATTTTTTGACTAATGAACTACTCACTGCAACTCTAATCTGAACCTGGTTGTCTTTATGAGAAAGCCTTGAGTAATTTTTTCCATGGTCAAAAAAAAAAGAGCTTCCACGCAAAAGAAAATGGCTCTGATTTGCCAAATGCTTTTTTGTCTGAAAATGCAATTGATTATGGTACAAACTTGTTCCATACTATGTAGGTCACTAATAAGGCCTAGAATTTAATTATAGAAAATAATTTAAATCATAATTTAAATCACAATACCAATATTGGTTAGAAAATCAGCATAAAAAAAGAACAGAACAGAGTGGCAATGCAACAGTGGCACATTTCATCTGTGGTTTACCAAAGGCACAGTCACACACATCAAATCACCATCCAGACTTGTGAACACAGGCCACACATTCACACGGCAAACACCCGGACACATGCAACCTCTGCTTGAATGCACAAATGAAGGCAGAACACACACACACACACACAACACACACAACACACACACACACACCACTCGAAACGTGTGCAGCCTCAAAAGGAGCAACTCTGGTGATCTACAGCTCTGCCCTAGAGCGCAGCAGACAAACCAAGTGTAGCAGAACGAAGAATCTCTGCTTTTTCTGTCTTTCCATGAATGGCATCAGCACTTCAGCTCTTCTGGTGGGACTCTCTCACATGCACAGATGCGCATGCGCGCACACACACACACACGCAGACAAAAGACACTAAAGAGCTGAGGATGGCATGACAGGCAGAAAAATGTAGAGGAATGATGGGAAAAAAGACAGGGTGAGGAGTGGAAGGATGCAGACACAACGCTATCATTCATTCTCTTTTTGGGGATTTGGTAAAAGTTAGCCTAGTCTGTGTGGTGTGTGTGTGAGGAGACAGTCCCAATCAGCAAAAACTCCTCCCCCTAATTCAAAGAGGCAGTATGGGATTTGCATTTTTCCCACAATTCAATTAACACGCCTGTCAGCCTCTCCTCTCCGTTCACATGCCTCCTTTGGCCATCTCTCCCTCTCACACACAAACATGCTCCCACAGACACATATCAGCTTCATGAATAGATGCATTTATTCATAAACACATGCATGCAGAAAATTGATGCATTTATTTGTTTGTTTACGAATAAACACGAGGCACTCCGACTGGGAGATGAGGAGAAAGCTCCTGGGCCGCATCCTGTCTGGACTTGTCACACTCAGGGACATGGAAAGACAGTGCTGTTAATGGATGCAGAGAGCAGTCTCAGGGGATGTCTTTCTCTCCGTCCTTCTGCGTCTCAGAAGAAGGGAAGGAGGGAAAAAGAAAGAGAGTGGCATCAAAGAATAGGGCACCATGGGGTAGGGGGTGTTAAAGAAAGACAGACACTCAGGGTCGTTATGCAGCAGGAGACCAGACGACTGAGACAAGGCCAAACCGGATTTAGAAACCAGGAAGTGGGATCAGCCACAGACGCACTGACTTTGCCGCAGGGCCGGCTAATGACTTCAGCTAGCCTCTTGTCTGATTAATAGCCTGTAATCCCATTCTCATGGATGGCATACCATTGCATTCTGCAGCAGCACTCATTAACCACTATAGAAATGCCCACTAATCAGTCAGTCCCTTTTAGCTAGCAAGGCTAATGCTAGGCTAGGCTAATCAATAGGCGGTAATCCTGTTGGCGGAGCTGCTGCAGCGTAGCGCCCCTCATTACCAGCCATAGAAATGTCTGCTAATCATTCGCCGCACGGTTATTTGTCCACAGGGCCGCAGAATCACTTTAGTGGAGGTGGTGGTGGGAGGGGAGGCTGACATTTGACAGTCGGCGGCAGAGGGTGGAAGAGACAGAGTGACACACAGAGTCACAGAGGCTGTGTAATGATTAAGAAACACATCACTCTTGCTTTTCTTTCCCGCGCTCTCCCTTTCTCCCCGTTTGCCCTCTTTGTCGAGCGTCGAGCCAGAGGGGCTCTGCTCTACATCGGCGTCATTCAAGTTTTATCAATCATCGAAAAACGCCCTCCCCGATCTATAACGGCTAATCAATAATGAAGGCTCGGAGGCTTCACAGACCACCAATACAGACAGTCGTCAGCAGTCAAGCGGATCCCCTCTCCTTGTCCTGTCTTTACAGAGCACTGAGGTGAAACAGCTGGGGCAAATCAATGTTAGCAACGGCCTTAACTCAACTTGACCGGACGGGTTTGAATTCTGGACAGTTTAATGTTGATTCTATGATCCTCCTGAAGCAGGGATTTATAAAGAAGGAGGCAGGCCTCCCCGGGGGGGCGAGTGAAAGGAAATAAAAAAAATAAAGTAGATCACATAGAATAGTCTGGATGTGTGTGAATTGGTTACAGAAATAGTTCAGTAGAATTTTACTGAGACCAAGAGTCAGAAGCAGAACAGAAATAAATGCCTTTGGTATTATGTCAAACAGCAACATTAGGCCATCTTGGCTCAATTGTTGAATGTCTATGGGATCAAGTAACATAATCATGATCCAGGAATTAAGCAAAACCAAGCAAGTAAAAAAAGAGGGGTGCCTTTTTCCAAACATTGTCTGTGGGGAGGCCCACAGTCTAGGGCTGCGTGATATGGCTGAAAGAATGTCACGATATTTTAGGCTATTATGCAATATAAAATATATATCTTGATTTACACGTTTTCTTTAAAATAGCATACCGTTAGGGCTGGGTGATATAGGAAGGTTCAACGTTCATGTTTTTTTCACTTGCCTACTTGTCCGAAGTCAATCTGCACCTGCACAAGTCAGCTTAGTTATTGAAGTTTATCAAATAACAACAAAGACTTAAGTTAATTGTCATGTTTAATCTAGTGTTGCAATGTCTATGAAAGGTCCAAGATGACGTCTTTAAATGTCTTGTTTTGTCAGTTCATAACCAAAGATATTCAGTTTAATATGATAATAAACTGAGAAAAGATTTTTTTAAAAATCTCCATATTTGAGAGACTGAAAACAGTATTTTCTGCTATTTTGCATGAAAAACTACTTTAACGACTAATCGATAAACAAAATAGTTTAATAGCTTAATTATTTTTACCACTTGCCCAGTCAGGCAAGTGAATTGCGAGATTTACTTGCCTAACATAGCATTTTAATTTCCCTGAGCAGGCGAGCAGTCCTCATTATTGAGCTGTGCCATATGGACAAAATCAAATATCACATTTGTGACCAAATGCATCGATATTGCAATGATATTGTACAGATGACAATTGGTGCTTTCACAATATATTAGCATAAATAAGATTTTTGACAGATAATCATCAGTAATGTGAGTATAATGATTTAAGGCAAATAAAGAACAGCTAGAAAACATCACTTTACTGTAATGCAGCCTTTAAAAACAGAAAAAGATGATGCGTATGCCCTATCACAATATAACGATATCCATAATCTAAGACCATGTCTAGTTCATATCATGATATCAATATAATAAATATATTGCCCAGCCCTACTCCAGTCTCAGACTTTGAAAACCCTAAAAAATACAGGAACCCACTCTTTACTCTAATAATCAGCACTATTCAAAACCAACAGTTCGGTTTTAATCAGGCTGTTCTCCACCCCTTATCAACTACACCCAAACAGCTGTCTGCTGCAAAATGGCTGCAGATAATCAGCACGCCAGGAAGTCGAACTGAAACCCCGTGTGTGTAGCGAGAGGCCCAACAGAGGTATCCACATATCCTATTGAGCTAAAGTCTCTCAACTCTGAATTGTGAGGCTGGGTTATACGTTACGGTGACCTGAGGCTGAACCTGATTTGAACTCTTGTAGCTGAGGGGAGGCAGCCATGTAGCTGAGAGAGAGGCCTGTCAACACTCGCCGCAAGCTACTGAGCAAGAAAACACATAGGGGCCATATCTCACCCTTTTATGTGTGAGATTGCGTGCACGTCCAACATCCTTTCACTATATTGTGAAGGGCAGGGAATAAAACTTGAAGAGCCACTTGCTCGACTGCATTATCTGCTGTTAGTGGGCTGATCGAGTGTTGAATTTAAGGCTAATGTTACAGTTGTTTTTTGTTCAAGTGTTTCTTGAAACAACATAGAAACAAACCTACCATTCCCTGCAACAAAAGAGGAAGAAATAAAGAGAGTGTTAAGCGTGACAACATCCAAGTGCTGTAAACTATACTAACTGCTCACTATACACTGTCCTTGGTTATCCTTTTAACCAATGCAGGGTTCAGCTAAAGATTCTCATTATCTGTTGGAATTATCAAACATTCTTTTCATTAATGGACTTATCATTTAGTGGTTTCTAATCTGCTGGGCAGGAATCCTTGTGAACTGTTGGATAATTTACCACTTGAGGCCTCAAAAAAGTATTCAAATGAAACTGTGAGAAGGAAGATTTACATATTGGTTGAACTGTTGGCAACATGTAGGCCCACACACATACAACCTGTGACAAGGGGTTGAAAGTGGACATGAACCAGGGCTAGACTTGAAATCTAGACACAAAATCATTATCAGGTTTCCTTTGATTGCTGTTTTTTGGAGAGGGATATTTCAGATGTCATGCCCATGGAGAGTTTTGGGGCTCATAACTCAAGAATGGTGGAAAAGAGATAAATATTTATCAAATATATTGCTAGGAGCTGCTAAAAAAAAGGGCCTTACGAGAGAGAGAGTCCAACTTTAAATGCATGGATGGACATACAAAATGGAGAAGATAACAGAATATGTTAACTATAATTGGAATTATTTGTGTCACGCTGGGAAAACTGGGTTAACTATGCAACTCCCTGCAGGCCACTGTTTTCTTTTTACAAATGTATGATTTTACTGTAGGCTAAAGAAAGGATCCCTCTCTAACTGTACATAGCTTTCTCTGTTTTTGTTTTAATTTGCCCCTGTGTTTGTTACAAATCTCAAAATACGGCATTTCGGACAGACATAATTGGATCTCTTATGTATACAATATTTGAAATTCACTTTAAGTGTTTTCTGAATGTCAATTAAAAACATTTTTAACAAGAAAGTAGACATAACTTTGTTTTAAGGGTCACAAGAAAAAAACAAAAAGGTTTATTTGCATTATAATGATAGTAAAGAGTCTGAAACCAGGGCATGTTTGGTATTTTGGTAGTTTTTTCTAGACACTGTCATTGATTAACCTGGTGTCTACTGAAAAGTCCATGTATTTATTAATCCACTAATGGTTTTAACACTAAATATGAAAACCAATCCATTCAGAAAAGCACCGTGGTTGGCGACTTATTTTCTCAAAATGCCTCTTTCATTATGCCCACACCTCACACACTTAAAGGGATAGATGGATTATTTGAAGTGGGGTTGTATGACGTAGGAATACTTATCAATAGTCAATGTATTACCTACAGTACATGGTGATTGGCACACCCCTAGTTAGTAGAAGCAGATGGGGGCATCAACACAGAAGTTAAGAAATGAACTGCTGTGGACGACATCACGTCCACCTAGAAATATCAATATCAGTTCAATTGTATGCTCTATTTAGAATATTTTCCCCACTTTACTTTGCCATCAGACAACCTTTTCTGATTGAAAAATCATGCTTATATAAGCCAATATCACTCTTTCCAAACCAACCAAACTCCATAGTCAAAATCAGTAAGTTAACCTCGCAGAACAAGGGAGTTGTTTTGTCACCCGCTGCCTGGATCAGTTAGTTTGTTTGTGTTATTGTGTGACTTTAGGGTTTTAAAAAGACAGTTTGGATTCCCCGAAGTCACAAAATAACACAAACAATCTAACAGATTCAGACAGCGGTAAACCGACGACTCCTGTGTTTTGCAAGGTAAAATTACAGATTTTTCCTATGGAGTTTGGTTGGTTTGGAGAAAGTCATATCTGGCTTAAATAACAGTGGTTTCCCAATCAGAAAAGTCTGTCTGATGGCAAAGTCAAGCAGTGAAAATATTGTAACTATAGTGTGTTTTGCTGCTGATGCTGTTCTCAAAAAATTACTGCATTGCTTCCATGGTGCACCTCTGGAGGTGTGTTGACCTCCATCTACTGTAGGTAAATACACTGGCCATTGATAAGTAGGCCTACCTCACACAAGCTCACTTCAAATAATCCGAACAATCCCTATAATATATCAGGTACAGTGAGGCAGGTACTGGTATTAAGTTACCACTGGCAAACCTAATTAGGGTCTGATTTCCATTAAGACAAGCAGGCTTATATCCCATGAGTGATGGTGACATGAGCCAAGTAAACGGGCAGGGAATAACTGGCCGACTGGAATAACTGGAATGTTTGTTGGGAATGCTGGAACGTGGTTGCATTTGCAGGATGAGCGGACGTAACCGGCTTTGGAGCGCCTGGCCGCCAGCGCTTAAACCTGGCTAATCTGATTGGATTAACACCAACTTGCCTGGCTACACATGAGCGCACGCACACACTCGTATAGAAATGCACGCACACACATTTGTGCTATATGCCAATCAGTCAGGGCTGCCTCTGCAGCTTCCTGGAGTTCATCTGGATTCTGGGTTGTGCTGGCTGGCTGGCTGGCTGATGGCACCATGCTGGGCTAGCACATGCACACGCATCCGCTCTCACGCCACACACACACACACTTAACCATCTTAGAGTGCAGTGATTTGTGCTGTGAATCTGAAACAGACCTATTGAAAGAGGAGTAAAGCCCAGTGCTTGACAACCGTGCTAATTGACTAGCCCCCTCCCCAGCAATGAAACTAAACGTTTTCACCCCTCCATCTTTTATCTCTTCAATCACTCCCTGACAGCTTTCCTCTTGTCCCACACTCATCCCATCCTCTTCCTCATATTACTCTTCATCTCTTCCCTCCCTCCTCTTTCCCTCATGCTCATACATGTAATCATTCATTAGAACCAAGGCAGTTGTCCATTAGGCAAAGCAGCCATTTTGGAAATTGCAGCAAATCTTCCATGAAAAGACATTTCCTCTAATGCGGTAGTCACGCTCTGAGGGAGAGGGAGAGAAAGATGGCAAAGGAGAGACAGAAAGACGAGGGGGCAGAGATGGAGAGAGGAGAAAAAAAGAGGAGAGGGAGAGGGGGAAAGAAAAGTGAAGATAGAGAGTGAGCCCCCCGGCCATAAAGCCACCAAGCGGAAAGCAAGCCTGCTGTTTGATTAGAGAGTGACACCATCATGGAGGGAAGGAGGGAGGAAAGATGGAAGGCGAGGGAGGGAAAAGTGTTTTAGAGGCAAGGCAGAGGGGATGAAGAAGAGGAGGAGGCCGCAGGAGAAGGAGAAAGAGAAGGAGAGAAAAAATGGGGAGTGATTTGAGAGGGCCGCGATAGAGGCAGTAAAATTAGCCCCATCACTTTGCTTACTAAGACGCTCTATGACACACTAGGATTAAAAACAGACACACACACACACACACACACACACAGCCAGGAGATGTGTGCACACATGCACAGGACAGATGGTATCCTCCATCTGAAAGTGTGGCTCTAATTTGAGTAAAGTGATAGGAACCTCCTTAACCAATTAGAAGCCCCATATCTAAAGGCCCTGCATTAGGGTCGGTGTCTGTTTGTTTCATTAAAGTGTGTGTACTGCTACGTGTGTGTGTGTGTGTCCCGTGGGATCAGTGAAGAACATTAAAACTGATATAAGAGGTGGGAAATGACAAATCCACTCTGAGTGGCTCTCTGCTGAGTCTGTGAGTTCTTTTCTCCCACAATGCCACTGTTCATCTCGATCTCATCTCATCACCGATCAAAGACAGACCTGTCTCTCCTACTACGAACTATTCATCTCGCCGCCGCGCGCCCCTGCTTAATGCGCCTTCCTCTAAAGCTGACACATTTGTCACCAGACCAAACTAAGCCTAATCCGTCGTAGCATTTTTTCCCCCCTCTCCCACAATTTATGATATGCTGAATTTGAAAAACCACCATATTCAATCCAATTTCCTCAATGTCTCCAGAAAGTTTTGATGCTCTCTGGAAGTAGAAACATTTTGCAGAAACACAGTGATGCAGGCCCACCTGTACAATCAATGAATAATACAACCAAGACAACAGGGCGAGGAAAATGTTACAGTATCAGTACAAAACAGTTCAATAGCAGCTTTGAACATTTAGAAATGTTTTAAAGTAATTACCTAAATATCAGACTAACTTTCTCTGTCATTTAATTGCCAACTAGTAAAAATGCATAGTTATTACACTACACTGTAAAAACAAATGTTTTGGCTCAAGAAAAATATTTAATGCAACAGTTTGCATCAACACTTTTGAATTGTGACAACTTCTATTGAACTTAAATTCAACCAACAAACTACACTGCAGGCTTGGGTGGTGTCTATTTTTTCATACATTCCTGCCATTTTACCAGGGTGTATGGTATTATGATGATATTTGTGTAAAACTCAACTGTACTCCACTGTACTGTAATACTCCTTCAGTGTAGGCAGAGCTGATCGTCATAGCGACGGTATTCTCACAGCTGGGAAACAACACACACTGAGGAGCTTTGCTTCAGTCTGAGAAGCTACAGCTTTTATTCACTGACAAACTCAGACTGTACATTTACTGCCAGACTGACAACTTCACTGCTCACCTTTTCCTTTGCTCAGTACACACTCACCAGCACAGAAACGGACCCCTGGTGGCATGAGCTGCATACTACAATACAGCAACTCCCTACCAGTTTAATAGAGAGAGAAATGTGTGTATTTAGGACCAATACACCTTTATACTGCCCAAGCCTACTACATTGAGGTATGGGAGTTCTCTTTTTCTCTACAATTTAAGGTATATTTAATTACCACTTGCTTGAAGTTGATTACTCATAAAAAAAAAGTTGTCATAACTAGTTTTTCCACATTATTTAAAAGGATTTTGTAAATGTTATGTATTTAATAATTACCATAATTTTAAACACAAGCTTTTTATTAGATTTTCTTGAGTCTTCATTACACATTAAGTTGAAATAATTACCAATATTATTATATCAACACAACTCATCAAAATAATGTCAGCAACTTAAAGGGTTTTTATAAATCAATAAATAAGGATATTTATCTTGCACCTAAGTAGTTAATTAAGTGGTGGGAAATGTTACCCCGACTTACTTTTTATAGTTTTATAATGTGTAGTTGAAACAATATGATTATTTTTATTATTGATTAATCTGTTGATTATATTCTCATTTAATCAATTAGTTGTTTGGCCCATAAAATGTCAGAAAATGGTGAATAATGTTGATCACTGTTTTCCAAAGCCCAAGGTGACCTCCTCAAATGTCTTGTTTTGTCTACAAGTCAAAGATATTCAATTTACTGTCATATAGTGTTAAAAAAAACAACTCAAAATGATTAATTGATTATCAAAATAGTTGGCGATTAATTTAATAGTAATCAATTGATTGTTTTAGCTCTAAAGTACATTGATTGATCTACAAATATTAATTTGACAGAAGTTTGATTAATTGTTTTGGTAATTTTGGCAAAAATTGCAAAATATATCTCTGAATATCTTAATGTCTTTTGAAACAAGCAATTTAAATCTGTCAACCTACGCGCTACAAACTTGTGATGGGCCAATAATGAAGATAATTGCTCCTGGCAGCCCTAAACATAAGCACGACATAAAGTAAAATGATAATAAATGTCAATTACAACTTCCCTAATAACTTTCAATTCTTCAATCTATTTGTCTGTTCATGACTTTTTCACATTTCTTGCCTGTGGGTGTGTTTTTTGACATTCAGGAGGCGTATTTATGTGCTTGAATCCACTGATGGAAATGGTCCTAATTCACATTTTATTTTTGCAGCGTTTGAAACGTTTGTGTAAAATCCACTTGACAGCTGGATGAGAACACAGCTGCACAAAGATGCTGGATCTCAACACTGGAACTGCCTCTGCTGCTGCGAGGTCAAAGATTTCTAGACGGGCCGTTTCTTCTTTTCTGCTTCTCGCAGATAACAACACATTTCCTCCACAAAGTGAGCAGGTATGTGGTCTGTCAGGCATGTAAAAAAAAAAAGGAAACTGTCTCACCACTGGCTGAGGCTACAGACTGTTTATCTCAACCACACTGACAATACGCACAGCTGATTTGACAGCTCTGCGTACGACACTGCGCCAAGAAATCCCTCACCACCGTTCTGTAAACACAGATGATCTTTTTCACACTTTCTCTGGCCTCTGCGCCACACTGCTACTGCCCTCAAGACAAATGTCCCTGAACAAGCATTACCACAGTGATACAAGGAAGTCAAACAACGAGGACTTAAACATACAAAGACAGAAGCAGATATAGAGGAAAGCAGGCAAGATGGAGAAGGGAACAAAACTGTGCTTTCAGCTTTTCCTCAGAGTTCCTCATTGCAGCGATTCACTTCACTTCCCAATGGAAGTGGAACTGCGTGTAATATGGAGCAGCATTGTTTTTCTTCAGGGTGCTATTAAGCTTATAGTCCCTTGTTCCTCCTGTCAGGAGTGATAGGATAGTCGATTATACCAGAGGCAAGAGATCCTCTGTGTGCTGTGCTCACACCCATGCATGCATACCTAGATCTCTCTCATCCACTTTGCCTTCCTGTCTCTTTCTGTTCCCGTGGCCTCTTCAGGTGCACACACACATAAACACTCACACCCATACAAGAAACAGTGCTCACAAAGTGATGAAAGCCTGTTTATCCTGCATCCACTGTGATATCTCAGCTCGCCATGCAAAATGGACGGACACGTTATCACCTCTGACCAGGGGAAACCACGGGAGTCAGGGACTGACGCCAGCAGCAAATACCAGCGCTAGTGTGTGTGTATGTGTGTGTTCCCAGCGGTAATAATCACCCGGATTAGAGCGGAGCCAAACCCCCGCAGGGTCCCCCCTCTTCCCCCCCGCCTAACAACCGGCCCAGCCCCAGCCCAGCCCTGCCCAGCCTGCAGCTCTGATCCCCAGTTTGAGCAGCCATGGGAAGCAGAGCAGCCGGCCTGACATCTCCAGCGCGTCTGGCTGCCAGACAGATAGGCAGAAAGGCGAAAAAACACTTTAAATTCCCACGAATTTCTAACCTCCCCTTTGTCCTATTGATCATCCAAAGACAAAATAAAATATGGAACAGGCTCAGGCAATACAAAGACACATAACCCATTCAACAAGCATACCCTTTAACCACAAGGGTGCAGTGAAATGGAAGTTGATATAGCCGTCAATATGTCTGGGTGAGGGATGCAATATGTTGGCAACAACAATGGGGAGCCGCGCAGAAGAAATGGGTTATAACTTAATAAGAATGCGCATCGTGTCTGGATACCTCACAGTCAATGTGAGGGATTATTACTGAGTGGAAATGTTGACTGGATGTATTACACTCCCCTGCCTGGAATAAATTCAGTATGTGATTCTGTGGGAGGGCACCCTGATACTGGCACCTATCAACAATTGTCAGAGGCACTGCTGAACTCCTGTGGCACGCAGTGTTCAAATGTCAATCAACATTTGTCTCTCAGCATCTATTATCATCCCGCTATTTCAGGACAACGCACACAATCTTTGCCACTCTTCATTTATTTTAAAAGGAGGAGAAAGCCCTTTGATTTAAGATAACACATCGACCGACTACATCCATTAACACCCTGCGGGAACCAAAATGTGTTAGTGATATTCAGTTATAACACCATTAAAATGCCTTATGTTACGTTCTGTCCTCTCTGGTATCACTACAACTTTTTTATGGTATGAATTTGACCAAAAATAGCAGGGTACTTGTGTAAAGTTCTGCTATTTTGTATATAAAAATGCTGTAAAATTTACCATTAGATTAGGCCCATTATAACTGTCTCTCCAGAGAAATAAGCCTGCATTAAAGGCAGACAAAGATGTGCAAGAAGTAGAAAGAAGAGTAGATCAGAAATGTTTAATAATTGAGTAATTTTATGTTAATTTGATTAGTTTAGTGTGATTAGATGATTTAGATCTAATCCTATAGCAACAGAATTTACAGTTTTATAAGTTTACAGGTGCCTTATTGTATCCTCGGGTAAAGTTTTGATATTTTGTGTTAAGAAATGTGATCAGATTTACCATAAATTAGGCCTATTATAACTGTCTCTCCAGGCGAGTGTGCCTGCATTAAAGGCAAACAAAGGTGTGCAAGAAGTAGGGCTGCCAGGAGTGGATAGCAAATGTTAATCATTTGGTACTTTTTGTATTAATCTGATTTAAATTTTAGTTTTACATGATTTAAATCTCATCCTAAAGCACACACAACTTAAAGCTTTATAAGTTCAGAGTGTCTTTATTGTGCCTCCAGGTAAAGTTTTGATAATTTGTGTTCTGAAATGCTGTAAAATTTACCATTAGATTAGGCCTATTATACCTGTCTCTCCAGAGAAACACGTCTGCATTAGAGAGAGTAAAAAAGGTGTGCGAGAGGTAGGGCTGCCAAGAGTGGATAGAAAATGTTAATTTGGTAATTTTTGAATAAGCTTGATTTAAATTTTAGTTTTATATGATTTAAACATCATCTCTGAGCAACACAACTTGCAGCTTTGTGAGTTTACAGTGACCTTATTGTACCTTCATGTACATTTTCTCTACTGTGGCATCGTTGCAATGCAAATGACATAAAATAACAGTAGTCTAGTTATAAAAGTTAGGATATAATCATCAAAATAATGCCAAAGAGCTGCTGTTTATTTTGACTAAATCTCACACTTGGGAGTTCTCCATAATCTAAAGTCAATAAAGCAAACATCTCCCAGTCTTACCTTTGATTTTTCTGCTTATTCTCCTTCTTGTTGAGGACGCCCGGCACACAGTTGGTGAGCTCGGTCCAGTCGGCGTGCAAGCCGCAGCTCCAGCCGGTGGAGAACCGGGAGAAGAGCCAGGTCTCCTTGCGGTTCGGCCGGTAGCAGGTACACTTCTTCTGGCCCGGTCTGCAGTCGCAGGGGACCTCCAGACGGACATTCTGGACCAGGTGCCTGCCGAAGGTAGTCCCCCCGGTCTTCTGGATGTGCAAAAACACGATCACGTCCTCGCCTTTGATTTGGAAATCGATCGTCCTCTCCAGGTCCCTGACGGGGAAATAGTATTTCTTAACGTAGTGGGGGTCCGGAGTCGGGAAGATGTCCCCCTCGTCTTCCTCCGTGAAATAACCGTGCGGGGAGCCGAAATTGATCACCCCGGGAGCCACGTACTGATAGAGAATCAGCATGAAACACACGGATCCGACGACGATCAACAAGAATTTGCTGCTCCTCTCGACCATGTTCCTTCCAAGTGCGGCGCCTGCAGTACGCTACCATTTCCCAGTCAAGCCGACAACAGGGAGCGCGGCGCTCGGCTTCTGCATTCTCGCTCTCCCCCCCCCCGGCCGACAAAGCGCTCGTTTTCGGGGCTCAAGAGTGGCTCGTTCCGCGTCGAGGCGACCGGCGAAGTTGGCTCATCGTTCACCGAGACTCTTCAACACCGTGAAAGACGCATTGTAACTCAGTTGAAAGCCCCCCCCCGTTGCCGACCCTTCCCCCGTTTACTTTACTTTGGTTTCCCGTCCACACAACAGGCTCACTGCATCACCATGGAGTTATGTACCCAAGATGCAGCGCGAATTCTACCTTTTCAACCTCTCTCGCTCCCTCTCTCTCGCTCTGAAGACCGAGTGAAAGGGAGAGTCGCTTTAATTTATTGGTTGCCACGTAACGACCGCGTCATCCGCCAGCAGCCAATAGATAGATAGATAGATAGATCTTAAGGGGTTTATTTCACAATAATGATCTGATCTTATTACATTGTTACTTACCAAAATAAATCAATCAATACACACAAAATACTGATTTAAAAAGGATTTTGTTGATTGAAAATTGCAGAGACTATGATCGGAACTGCGGCCATAGCAACGGCCTGTTCTTCATAGCAACGGTCTGTTATAAAGAAATAA
Source organism: Lutjanus argentimaculatus (assembly GCA_034769285.1). Taxonomy (NCBI): domain Eukaryota; kingdom Metazoa; phylum Chordata; class Actinopteri; order Lutjaniformes; family Lutjanidae; genus Lutjanus; species Lutjanus argentimaculatus. The sequence continues at coordinate 21,346,707 of JAWZSL010000003.1, read as the reverse complement.
CAGACCTTAGAATGTTGGGATCAGAATCGAGTATTTAACAAAGCCATGCGATTAAAATATCTACTGTTCCTCAAGTACTGTGCGTAAAGTCAGGTCATTTAAAGTCGAGATGAAATTTTAAAAATGCCTTTTAAACCCTTTTAGAGCCATCATCATATTGTGCACCTATTTCACAGTAAATGCCAAAAAATCACACAAAAAGTTGAACAAATTGTTCTTGTATCAAGATTCAATTATGGGTTTTTTTTCTATAAAACAAAATATGACATTTGCTTACATACATTAGACCGGCACATACAGATAATTCACCAAATGTCAGGTCGTGCCCCCTTTTGGAGGATAGCAAACTGGAAACCCCATATACAACAACACAATTTTTCATATTTTTAAATTACAATTTTGACAGGTTTGTTCGAATTCATGTTGAGTTAAATAAGCCTTTGTTTTATAGACCTGTATAATAATTATTCTGTGACCTTGCCTGAACCGGAGTGTTCACCATATCTTAATAAATTAAGGTTAATCAGTCAGCCATCTGGCTGCTTCAGTCTTCTACCTTCAAATTGATCAATGAGCCAACACAGTGGCCAGACACCGCTAATACTGAATTACCAGGTATTGCTGGGTTTAATGTTGTCTGTAAATAACAAAACCTCTGAATAGACAACTCTTTGAGGTGACATATTGCCGGTCTGATGTATAGGCTTGAACCAACCAGTTTCAACCAATAATATCATGACATCCGCCCATCAATCAATATAATAAGAGTAATAGTAAGGTAGAGTAATAAACTACACTTCAGCTCAATTTAATACTTTGCTGCCACAGCCTTGCTTTGGTTCCAGTTGCTATAGGTTGAGGGGGCTAATTACTAATGTTAGCAAACTTTTAGATATTCTGATGGCATTATGGAGTCAGTTTTCTGAATTTATGAATTTGACTCCTCTCTACTTCACTACAATGACACTATGTTTTAGCATGTCTCAAACATTTCAGTGTTTTTATAAAGGGCGTGTGGCTTTTTTCCTTCCATCTTGCTTTGAGTGCATTTGTCAGTTACTTATTGAGAATTTTGTTTACTCCATCTAGAAGGAAATATTGTACTTTTTACATTACATTTATGTAACAGCTACAGTCAGTCACTTTGCCTAAATGCAATGCATTGCTACAGGCTACAGGCAACTGCGCTTCTGCCCGAGGACTTCTGTGTCCCTGAGGGTAACAGGTTGTTTGTGTATGGAGTTTATTTTGTGGTAACTTTTAATATCTAAATGTGTTTGATAATATTCACAGCTGAAGCACAACAAAAGCTCAAATGGTAGGGCTCCAAAAAAGTGTCCATTTTTATCCAAATCTCAAAGCCTATAGGGACAATGTAGTTTCTAGCATTAGGACAAATAAATGCTTTTCTTGAAATATTGATTTTGGTTTTGGCTTCTTTTGACCTTATTTAAAAATTACTACAACTTCTCCTGTCTTAGAAAATATAAAAATATATTTTAGTTTCTTGTTCACGCTACAGAAATGCATTTTTTATACAAGAATCGAAGCCCGATGCTTTTATCCTCCTGCTGTAAAGTGTATTAATGATGCATCTTGAATTTCAGAATAAATTCCATCAAATACTGTTTTCCAATAGATTTTGAGGAAACCAAAGCAAATACCATTATTTATTATTTTTTCCAATTCAAGACATTTGGTGTCTCACCCCAAAGCATGCAACCATGGAAGAATATTACCAACAAAATGTTACACTGAGACAAAAACACTCATTCAGTATAAATACTTTATTCAGTTGAATCTATATTTTTTTTCAACTTCATGTTAACTATTTTGTGAAGATGGAGCAAACTGATTGTTTCATGTTGAATTAAATGTCTTTATTGACTCAGGTAAATAATCCACACAGTTTAACCTGAAACGTTTTACTCCATGCAGACATTTTTTGAAGGTTGGAGTAAAGTGATCATTTTACATTTGCTGTTCATTTCTCTCTCTCTCTTTTTTCTTTTTTTTTTCTTTTTAGCTAAACTTTGTTCTATGAACTGTCTGAAACCCACCACCTCCTTCCCTTAAAAGGGACAGTCCACCCCCGGATTGATTTGGTGTAAGTTGCTGAGTTTTGGAAATATGTCCTTTGAGATACCTTTCTTTTCTTCAGTATAATTGAACCAAGTAGCACTCGACAGGTAGTGCTCAAAGTACCAAAAAACAAAAACTCAACAATGTCTCTTCCCAGAAATAATAACTTGGTTACTCAGGATAATCCACAGACCTTGTTGTGAGCAGTTTCATGTAGGAACTACTTTCTTTCAGTTAGAAAAAAAGAAAGTAGATTTTACTGCAAACAAAGTAGTTACATGAAACTGTGCACAGCAGGACATGTGGTTTATTTTGAGCGACTGGGTCATGGTTTCTGGAAAGATACATTGCTATTGAGTTTTTCAAATGTATTTTTGGCACTTTGAACACCACAGGACCAGTGCCATCTAGTTCCATTATAGTGGAGAGAAGGCAGAAATCTCTATCTCCAAAAGTAGGTAACTCACACCAAAAAAGCAGAGACTGATAAATAGCACTAATAGAACTACAGGCAAGCGGAAAAATACATATTTTTGATTTTGGGGGGAAATGTCCCTTTAAGATAAGATAAACCTTATTGATCCCACACAGAGAAATTCACAAGTTAGGAATTTTTTTTCATCAGAAACTAAAAAAAAAAAAAAAAAACTAAACTAAAAAAAAAGTTAAATAGACGAGAATGAAATAAATAAGAAAATAACTCAAAATACTCAGAAACAACTTTTCAGGAAATAGATAAAACAAGTTCATAATATTGCCCAGACAATACAATCACCACACACAGGCCTACATATAAAAGTCAAAATAAGTCTAAATTGCTCACACTAAATGGAGAAAAAAGCAATATCAGTAAAAGCAAACACACGCCATCAGATTATGTGAAGTAGTTCTCTTCCTGAATGAAATGTGGAAGTAATAGTCCTAAAAGCCTACTCAGCTCCTTTATTCCTATTATATAAATCACAACAGCTAAAAAAGAAGGAACAACTGACAACAGTGAGAGTGATACAAAGCCCCAAACTGCTTCGTTTGCAGGAAAGCTCAAAATGTCCGACAACCATGAGATCAACCACTCCTGGTGGTTGACGCTGCTCGTCGCGTTGCTGCCGCTGGCGGTCAGCACTGAGCAATGCCGCCGCTGCCGCTGCCGTTCCTCTTCTTTAATTCAGCCGACCAACTTGTCAGGTATATTTATGTGATTCCCAGGGGCGATTACTGTCGAACATGTTTTGACTAATCACATCCACGAGTGAAAGAGAGAGACATGTTTCAACTGCTGGATATTGTGCAGATAAGACTGGCTCCTCCATGCACCAGAGCTGTCACGGTTCGTTTTTCTTCTTTTTTTTTTATTTCCACCAGTGCCCCTGAGGTTCAGCTGCAATTTCTCAGGCATTTTTTTTTTTGTTATTGCAGATGTTTATTGTGGTAATAGGGCAGAGCGAAATGACTGGCTGTGCGTAATCTTGGTGAGCTACCAGGGCCTGATTCCCACATGTTTCTTAAATGAAGCTCAATCAGTAAGATCAGCCCAATCAGCAGGCCCGGAGGGTGTGAAACCAGCAGTTGGTTGTGGCTGATGGCAAATGAGGTTGGTGAGAGATGAGGGTATATTTTCACTTGGAGTGGTTTGGGTTGATGATGTGATGTGTGCTTAGTCAGGCTGTAATTGCCTGTGTGCTTATCCACAGTTTCAGCTTCCATGATTTCCCAGTTGGAGGTGGATCTCTGAAGGCCTGCAGTGCTCGTCCTCATCCTGAAATCAGCCATAACTTATAATTTATCTCTCAGGTAGTTTTTTTTTTTTAGGAAGGCCAGGTGTTCAGGATTTTTAGATGCGCTCCTAAAACTGTTTAAGTATTTAAATATGTCTCTCCTTGCATTCCTTGTCACCGTAAAGCTAAAATAACGAGTCGTTAGTGATTTACAGGAAATTAAAACAATAATTTTGGGCGCCACTTTCTGAAAGTCAGCCTTAATAAAGGGTTTATAAGTTGTAATTAATGACTTTAATAAAGGTTATACATTTAGAGGAGTGCCGGGACAAACGTATAGGGAATTTGCCAGAGTTACAGCAGAAAAACTTTTTTTTTTTTTTTTAAATTTACTGTATCATGCTAGCTTATAATTTGGGCTCGCCAGGGTAAGGTTGACTAGAGCTGCAATGATTAACTGATTAGGAATCAGTTAGTTAATTAATTGCCAAATATTTTAATAACTGATTAATCAGTTTTAAGAAAAAAAAAGTCAACATTCTCTGATTCCAGCTTCTTAAATGTGAATATTTTCTGAGCATATTTGAGTTATAGACAAAACAAGACATTTGAGGACATCATCACGGGCTTTGGGAAACACTGATCAACATCCATCTATCCATTTTCTGTAACCGCTTATCCGTGAGGGTCGCAAGGGGGCTGGAGCCTATCCCAGCTGACATGGGTGAGAGGTACGCCCTGGACAAGTCGCCAGTTCATCGCAGGGCTGACACATAGAGACAGACAACCACTCACATTTCACACCTAGGGCAATTTAGAGTCACCAATTAACCTATTATACTGCATGTTTTTGGACTGTGGGAGGAAGCCGGAGTACCCGGAGAGAACCCACGCGGACATGAGGAGAACATGCAAACTCCACACAGAAAGGCCCTGCCGAACCCAGGACCTTCTTGCTGTGCGGTGGCAGCGCTAACCACTGCGCCATCATGCCGCCCCACTGATCAGCATTTATAGACCAAACAACTAATCGATTAATCTAGAAAACAATAAACAGATAAATCAACAAGTTGACATAGAGACAGATTATTAAAAATGTGTTTGTTCTGCTCTTTACATTTGCAGGAAATGCTCAGGGGTTAGGGCAAGGAGGTGTCATCAGACCAGATGTGTATGCAAGAGTGTGTCAGGCTGTTTTCTCTGAGAAACAGTCTGTAAGAGGTGATAATGCACTAAGTGAGTTTGACACACTGGACCAATTTCATACTATTGCAACATTCAACGTGTTAAAGTGATTTGAGAGTAACATGGTCATTTGGTGGGAGGACTAACAGAAGCAATAATGATGTTATAGGCCAGAAATATTAAGTTCTTACTTGGTTTGTGGTTGATTTAACCAGATGTTACTTTTGTGCGTCTGTGTTTCTGTCAGGAGAGAACAACACGAGTAAGTGTCATGAAGCAGAGTTCAAGTCTGATAGGATGTGGGTGCCGACAGGCAGTTAAGTGGCCCTGTGCATAAAGTGCATTGGATTGTTTTTGTCAGCATGTCTTGTACAGTCAATTGAGTGCAAAGGTGTTCACGAAAGAGCTGGGTCTTCAGTCTTTTCTTAAAGACTGAGAGGCACTCTGTAGATTGAACAGTTAGGTAGCTTGTTCCACCATCGGGGAGCAACAAAATGGAAGAGTCTAGCTAGCAACCGTGGACCCTGTTGTGGTGGCTGAATCAGCCATCTTTCATTGGCAGAGCGGAGGGAGCGTAGACCTGGATGAGGGAGTTCAGTTAGGTGGGAACTGTTTTAGTTGCTATTTTGCAGGCAAGTGTCAGGGTTTTGAATTTGATGCGGGCAGCGACTGGGAGCCAGCGGAGCGATCCGAACAGCAGGGTGACGTGTTGTTTTGGGCTGATTTAAAGCCAGACGTGCCGCCGCATTCTGGATCATCTGTAGAGGTTTGAACGTGCGTGTGGGGAGGCCTGGCAGTGAGGAGACGCAGTAGTCAATGCATGAGCCAGGAGTTGTGCTCCATGCTCAGATAGGTAGGGTCAGATCTTCCTGATGCTGTACAGGGAAAATCGACACGACCGAGCAATTGAGGCCACATTGACCTTGAAGGTTAGTTGGTCGTCACTCACGATGAAGTTTCGGCCAGACTTTGTAGGTGCGAGCTGGGTGGATTCAAGCTGGATGCTGATTTCTTGTTGTATAGAGGGATTGGCGGGGATGACGAGGAGTTTAATTGGGTTTTCTTGTGATCTAGAAGACGGGAAGTGTGATTCAAGACTGTGGATGTTTGTATTGCGGTCTCTGTTTCAGTTTTACAAACACGACACCCTTAGTCTTAACATTTTTATCTATGTAAAAATAAAAGTAAAGTATAAAAGTAGGCAAACCATTAATAAATGCTATGTTAATAGTGTGTCAATAAATGGACACTAGAGTCTTGACAGGAGGTTAAATGGTAGAGATCCATTACCTGAATGAAGCCCATATTTGCCCACATGGAGTAACAATCCAACACCAGTGTGTTAGCTGTATACTACTGACACTGTATGGATGGCATTTTCCAACACTGGTATCACTATTGGTATTGGAACAACCCTGTTAAGTGGTCACTTACAGGAATTTTTCACAACCTGGCAACCCAAATGCTGTTAGTTTTAATGACTTAGCTTGTAGCAGACTCGTAGATCTATAGAACATTAGTAAATGATTTATTAACCACCGATAAAGCTATTAGTTTCAACTTACAGGCCCTTTATAGAGGGTGATTTATTAGAAAGCGGCTCTGAATTTTGATTATTCATCATCTTAATGCTTTATTTAGCTATAAAGCCAAACACTTGCTCTCTCAAAAAAAAGCCGTACTGACTCCAAACCACATATTTTTTTTACATGCATGTTTCGGTCCCTGTTAGATCCCCTTTTCAGATCAAACTCTGATGGAAATAAATTTGTTTGGACCTTTCACCTACATATGATGTGTGTCTGCTCAGTCTGTTTCCGCTTTTAAAAAGTGATGCTTCACTTCTTTTCTCTGCTGAACTGACTGAGTTGAGCTTTTCTCTGCTATAATATAGTTGAGACTGAGTCTGTTCTTCAGTCAAAACAAGCTCTATTAGGATGCGAACTTGGACTCCGGGTACCTTCTGATCAATAATGAAATTTTCCCTTCCACACTGGGTGAAATTAACATCTTTTTAAAGATGTTCTTGGCATTTTGTCTTTATTGGACATTTTATTACCAAGGATGGATTGCTACCTGAGTAGGCTCCAGGCGTTCAGTGGGTTAACTGGTTTGTACTGGGAATAAGCACCACTAAAACCCAATATGAACTGATATGATGATGACTTTAAAGATTGAAGAGGATCCTTCTGTTAAAAGGTTTTAGGCTTTCATTATTTCAGTTTTATGCGTACATGTTGCATATTCCTAAATTAATTAGTTTAATCAAATTAAAAGATAGCAAATCTGGGACCAGGTAGTTAAAGGGCCCCAGCAGCTAATTTTTGCTTCAGGGCCCCACAGGAGGTTATAGGAGGTAATATGGCGAGAGAAAGGGGGAAGTGAGGGTTTTGGTCCATAAAATGTCTGGAAGTAGTGACTAATGCTACTTACACAATTTCCCAGAGCCCAGAGTGACGTCTTCAGATTATTAGTTTTGCTCAACCCTCTGTTTCAAAATCAACAGTGTATTTTTAACTTTCATATGAGATGGAGAAAAGCAGCATATCGTACATTTGAGAAGCTGGGGCCTCATTACAGAAACGTCCTCAGTCTGAAGTCATATCTTATCACAGTTTAGGATGACATTTAGGGTTTTTGGTTTTACAGAAACATGTTTCCTAACTGCATTTTAGGAAAAAAATGTTATGTTGTTTTCATCTTGCGTTACAACAAGCCTGTTTTGTAAATCTAAGGAGAAGGAAGTACAGGCATTTGTGTTAAAATGTAGGTAGCTTGCAGCCTGATTGTGACCAGGCAGCCACCACTGTGTTTCCAGTTTCCAACAGAGCCTCCTGAAACTTAGATCAAACTGTATGGATCAGTATTCTGTTACTACAATTCCAATTTTAGTTTACTGTTTAGTTTTAATACGGGAAAAATCTCGACTAGGCAGGCCGGTATTACAAAGGACGAGCCAAAACCAAGCACTGCCCAAGTTACAGTTCATCTCCCTCCAGCTCCGCTCATGCTCATGCTCTGATTGGAAAAAAAACAAGATGGCGACGCCCGTAATGCCGAACTCAAGGCTTCAAAACAATAGTCCTCAAAATTACCCCACTTGTGAGTGAGGCAGCCGTCGTCAAGGATACAGGCAGTCACGTGTACTTTCTTAACACAGATAGAGGCGTGCCAGGATGAGTGCTGATTAAAGAATTGCATTTACAGTTCTAATTAGGATTTCGTGAGATAAGATATGGGGGCTGAGATGGAATATGGCACAACCATGAGTTTAGAAATTGCTTCTGGAATAAGAAAATAGGATTTTTCCTGTCTTTTAAAGCTGAGTTAAGAGAGGACAAGTAGTGAGGATTTTTTTCTGTAATGAGACCCCTGGAACCAAAGAATTGATCTTCATTTTTTTTTTGCTTTATGACTCCAGAGGAACCAAAATGGGTCAGCTTAGCAATAAATCGGTGTATTTTTTCACCTCTGGTCACATCTCTACAACCAGCTCCTCTGTTCTTCCCCTTTTCCTCCTGACCACGTTCACCACATCTCCTCTGGGCTTTCCACACAGCCTCTTGGCAACCATTTACATCACCAAATCCTGAATTTATTCACATAAGTTGAATAATAAAACTCCTGCTCAGCTCAGTCTGGCTTTGGACTATTTGCACCTTGACGGGGGATGTTATTATTATTTTTTTCCCCTCTGCTCTGTCCCTTCCCTTCCTGAGATTATCCCAGCATGACTGAAGCTGAGCGGGTGAGGGCGACCAGCATGTGTGAGCCGGTTTCTCCGTCTTGAATAATTCAGCCTGCTTATTTACATGTTCTTTACTTACATTGAAGCAGCATCCGCCTGTCACACTGCTGTTAAACACACTCATGATTATGACTTCTGCCTCGCCCCTGGCATTACCCAGTTGTATTAAATACTGGGAGATTTTTGTGAGAGTGTGTGTGTGTGTGCGTGTGCGTGTCTCGCTGTGTTTGTAAGACAGGGAGAAAGCGACGGAGAATATTAATACTGTGTGTTTGTGAGTGTTAGCCTGTGGTGTTTACGGCGGTACGTTGACACGTGTGTGTGTTTGTATGTGTGTGTGTGTTTTGCTCCCACCATGCGCAGTGTCATTATGAGCGGCGTTACTTAAAGAAGATGGATGTCACAGAGTGTGTTGCCCTCTGGCTCGGGTATAGAGATATGACAGTCTGTTTATCATCAGAACCAGTTTATTGTTGCGTTTGCATAATGATCCTGTTTAGATGGATATTTTCATACTGTTTCCAGAGGCTTTGAGCTGTGTATTATGTCCTGCCTCTGTTTCACATGCACACGTTGTGTCTCTGTGTTTCTTTTATGCTCATAATGCATATAATTTATGGGCACATTTTATAAATGAGGTTTGTGTTATGATAATGAAATAAAGATGGATTGCACCAACAAAGATTCATTTTTAAATCAATTAAATCACGGTTTAACTTTAAATTGCACCAAAGTTTAAACTAGCCTGAAATTACGATTGAAATCTGAAGCTCAGTTTAGTTTTTACCCTAAGCCTTTTAATTCTGTTGCACAAAAACTTAAAACTCCAATTTAAAATGTGATCCGGTATTAACTTTAACCTTTAAAATGGCGGGCTTATTGAGACGGAGTCAGTCAGTTTAGCTAGCTAGCATACAATATAACAGGGTTTAACAATATGCAGCTAGCTAGCAAACAATATAACTCTTCTTTCTTTCTCTCTTTAAATTCAGTTAGCATCTCCATATTGATTAAACTTTATTTCATTTCTAATCAATAAACGCACTTTACTCAGATATTCCAACAGAATCTGGATTTACAAACCTAGTTTTACTAAACTCTGATTTGCACTAATCTTAGATTAAATTTAATCTTTGTTGGTGCAACCCAGTCTAAGACTCACATGCATTTATAAGAAGAAACAAACACCCAGTGCATGAAGACACACACAAGTATTTACATTTACATGATGTCCATGAAATGCCCTCAGTTAAAATCCTTTGAGTATTAATGAATTAAACTGGTGGTCAGAGGATTATAGCTGGTTTTCATGTTGACACAAAGCTAAATAGGGTTCATTAATGGTGCTTACATCTGTGTCTTGATTTTTAGGAATCCACTCTCAGGCCCTAATGTCCGCCCTCCGCACACACAAACACACACGCCACACACATACACACACACACACACACACACACACACACCGTGCTCAGACATGCTCCGTCTGTTTGTTCTTTATTTTTCATTCAGCCAGCGGCCAGGACCGAATTCCACTGAGGGGAAAAAACACAAAAACAAAAGGCAATAGGGTATTAAAAACCAACACACAAAAACCCACTCTTACTCAACTTTCTGGTGAACTTTAATTTTTTTTACGCATGCATCAGCGTATTTGTTTGTTCTTTTTAAATAAACAGGCAAAAATTAAGTCAAAGAATTAAAAATCTGTTTTCATCACGGAGCCCTGAAATGAATTATTCCCTGAACCTTCGGAGTGTTTCAGACACAAATATTTTCTTTGGATGTGCCTAAGGGGAAGTGCACACTGTAGAAAGAAAACAAAACTGGGCGCCATCTATTTCCTACATTCCAGAGTCTGTTAGTGTTTGAGAGTGTGAGTGTTTGAGAAAGAGAGTACACCGAGGAAGTTTTACAGTGTGTGTGTGTGTTCATACGTGATGTTAGTGACGTTGTGTGGGTATGTGCGTCACACGGATGTAAACGTGTGCATGCAGGTGCTTATTTGCATGCTCACGCTTCACTTGTCAGCTTGTTGTCCGTGTGTAGAAGTGAGTTCACCTTTATGGGAATAAAAAATTGTGTGTAAGCTGTTAATGAGCTACGTCAACCATGAAATTACATTTATATGTTACTAATTTGTTTCACAAATACGTTCAGAAGCAAATGTAATTGAATCATATTCACTGCCAAAGTTTCCCACCTGTCGGTTTAGGCAACAAAAGCACATTTGTGCAGTAAGCAATTCTGGAAAAAGATAGTTGTTGATTGTTGAGTCTCATTCCCAGGTCATCAAATACCAATGTTGTGCTTTGAGAGTAGAGCTGCAGCGATTATTAGATTAAACATTTGGCTGTCATCTATTAAATTAATCATGAACTATTTTGATAGTTGATGAATTGTTGAGTAATTTTTAGAGGGAAAATGTCCAAATTTGCTGATTTCAGCATCTCAAATGTCAATATTTTCTAGTTTCTTTAGTCCTTTGTGACAATAAACTCCATGTTTGTCAGAGTTTGTGAAATTCAGGTTTGGACTCAAAATGCAGACAATGGAGGCAGACTGGTGCAGTTCAAGGATATTTTCTAAACTGAAATAGAATACAAAAGGCTTATGTAAATGTTAGGCAGGGAGAGTCCTCAACCAGAGCAAAGTCAAAAACAAAACAAAACAAAAAAACAATAAATCCAAAATATGAGAAAGGAAAAAAAAAATCCAAAATACATAGAGAGGAGATAACACTAAGGTAAAAACCACAAGAAAATACAAGGAGAGTTCATGATCAGACGAGGACAAACTGGCAACTAAACAGGCAACAGACACTGGGAGATTGATAAGGGGCAGGTGGAAACAAACAAGTACAGGTGAAAACAATCAGAACTCAAAGGACAGGAAAACGGACGAAGACAGGTAAAGTAAAGCCATAAACATGAGGGGAGACAACTACAAAATAAAACAGGAAATGACTAACACAAAAACCCAAACCATGACAATATCTTCAGGTTGTGGACAAAACAAATCATCTTGGGCTTTGGGAAACAGTGATCAAGATTTTTCACAATTTTCTGACATTTTACGGATCCAAACAACTTATCGATTAATGGTGAAAATTATCGACAGATTAATTGATAATGAAAATAATCTCAACAATCAACCATCTTTTTCCAGAATAATGTCCAGGTTCATCCTGTTACATCTTTTATGTTGTTTTTTTATGTTTGTTTATGTCTTTTAGGGTAAGAATATTGGGCCTTCACTATCCTGGGGGAAAAAAAATATTATGACCAGGTGTGCTACTTTGTGTAGGACTACACAGCATTTTCACCCCTTTTCCCATGTCCCACATGTCGGGACTGTGTTCTGCATTTTGATTGGCCCTGATTTTCAAAAGTCATACCACTGCAGGACAGACACTTTTCTAAAATCTGGCTTTTATCCAACGGCTGTGAAGAAAGAAGGGAACACTGTCATCACAGAGCTGTTTGATGTCAATCAAACATCACACACACGGGTCAAGTGCAGGATAACTTGTCACCAACTTTGCTACCCTACGCCCAACAGGGAAAATTGTCATTACAAAAGTCATCACAAAGTCACAAGCTATACAAATTTGGATAGATATGATGGAAACTATGGCAAAGAAAATGAGATACAGCTAGAACAAAGATTGGAAAACTACTTATTTATTCTAGTCTAGTCTAGACTGCAAAGCATCAAGATCTTACGTGCTAAGGGTCGGTCTCAAAATTTTAGTCTACCTCTCAGCATTGTCCCACATTGTCCAAATACTACAAATATTTTACAAATACCAACCTGTCCCAGAGAAGCAATGCAACATTTGTGCCTTGTCTCGGTCCCTTCTCTTCTTTCAGTGCTCTCCAACAAGGAAAAGCTATGCTAGTTGTTATCCATGTACAACTTGACATGACAGATGGTTTGTTGCACAGAACCACTTGGGAGGTTGTCCATAGAAACTGTTTGGAAAAGGGAAGGCACTCTCAAAAAAAAAACACTTGGCACTTGATTGGATGAACCATCTGTCTATCACATCTAACTACAACCAATCAGATCAACCAGCAGAGCCAGTTGGGAAATCAAAATCTTGATAAAGCCGGTTGGGCCATTGAGAAAAGCCTTCAGTGCTGTTCGTTGCTCTTCTTTCAACGAAGAAATACTCTCCAGTTCTGATATAACTGATGCTATTGCGGTATCTGCGCTAACCTCGTCAGGAGCCACCATGGTTTGTTCTCGCACTATCTCGTGAATCCATCTGCCTCAGAAGGTAAATCCATGTAATCCTTCCTCTGAATGTTTCTTTTTTTTTTTCGAAAAACAGAAACTTTTCAGGGACACTTATGTTTTTCTGCCATGTTACTGTAGCCTAGTCCATCGCTACACTTGTTTAATCTTCAGCATCACACACCAGAAAACTCCAGTGTACTGCAAAATATAGAGATGTTTATCTGGCAGTGATAGGCATACAGTACTCAACATTGTGTGAACAAGGGATGAATGTAACAGATGTTCATTTATATGTAAAAGTACCGTGTACTTAAAACATACACCATGATCTTTCTCTAACCTTTATCAAATACTGTAAAGTATCTTGAAAAATTATGTGGATATTGTATTGCAAGAGTGGATATTGTTGAAAAATTAAATAAAATACATTTTTTTGCTGATATGTTCAGTATGATGTCACAGCACAGTTAGTATTGGTTAAATGATTTGTTGTTCACTGTAGGGATCTGAGCGACCACTAAGTCTTATGACTGTCCTACTAATTCACTGACATCAGCAATAAAGGATAACAAAAAGACCTTGCTTGAACTGTGAGCTGGACTTGATTTCTGCGATCATTTCACTCCTCCTCCGCAGAGTCACACACAGCATTGTTACTTCCTCTTCCTGTTGCCAAACATGCACAGAGCTTCACTTTCAGGTCATTTAAGTTAACAAGTAGACACAGACAGAAACTAAACCAGAAAACTGTTAATACAGGGATGAAGTTAATCATTCGTTTAAGGTTTATAAAACCACACACATCCAAGCGTGATAAATGCTAGGTGCTGGACAAGAGTGTCAAAAAAGGTGGGATATTAATTGATGTTCATGGGAGCATTATCAATTGTGTGGACTCTGTTTTTTCCTTTTTTGGTTATCATTCATCGTCCGTCACAGTCAACAATAAATGAGTCAGTCAAGACCAGAAGCACATCACTCTTTTCCTTCTTCTGACTGACTCATATTAGATCAAAAGTTTTAGATTAGATTTGAATTGTGGCAAACAGACAATGATAATGAACACTGGTAGGTTGATATCAAATACACTTCACTCAGTAGAGTGCAGATCCCTGCTAGGCAACAGATGGTGAAGCACCTACTGCAATGTCATCAAAACTGTCAGATGAAACCAGCAAAGATTTGCAAGTTGTCCCGAGCTGAAACAAGATTTCAAACTGAAGCAGTGGAGTTCCCCTAAGAGTGAGAAGTCAATGGTCGTATTAAACAGAACAATCAAAAAATAGAATTACTGCCTCACAGTTGTATGTCTCCACCAACCAGTCAAGTTGCACTTTGCATCTATGTCTGTCCAGACGCATATTAATGTATGTAGTGAAGACTGAAGGAATTTAATATGGAACTTACCACTATATTGACCTGTAACTTTATAAGAATTTAATAAAAGGTATTAAGTGTATGATTTCCAGTGAATAATTTCCAGTGAGAAACATGCTGTCTTCACCTAGAGACTATTTTTACAGAGGAGGACAGAGGACTGATAGAGAACTGAACATTATGATGTCACTGTGAAGTCGACCTTTGACCTTTTGAATATAAAATGTAATCATCTCATCATTTTATCTTTTTAGATGTTTGCGTGCAATTTTTGTAATATAATTAGTATATGAATGGCCAAAATGCATTTTGTGGGGCCACCTTGACATTTGACCTTTGACCACCAAAATCTAATCACTTTGTCTTGAGTCCAAGTGAACATTTCTGCCAAGTTTGAAAGAAATTCCCCCAAGATGTTTTTGAAATATCGCATTAAAAGAATGGGATGACCTGAAAATAAAATGTTTGCAGCCATAAAAACATAAAGGCTTAAAAGTCATCAATCGCAATCAATCGCAGTTAATCGCAGAGCTCCTTCACCATAAAGTGTTAAATGTGCACCCAAAAAACCAAGCTGATCAGTCCACTAGTACTTGAAACTGGTTGTGGACAAGATGCAGGTCTGTTAATCATGCACGCACACACTCACACTCACACACACACACAACAGCGATTACCTGATCCCCTTATGGCTTACGCCTGGGGGGAATAATTATTAACACAGAATGTACAACCAGTGTTTCATAATAATAATAATAATTTTATTCATATAGCACAAAGTGATTTCTAGATTAAAAGATTTACAGAACAAGAAACCAGAAACCCACAAAATCCCACTCCCTTAAAATACAGAATCAGGAATATTAGAGCACACAATCAAGCAGCCCTGGGCCCATACGAAGACCGAGCGCAAAATGAAAGGAGGAAATTAGTTCATAAATCAATAAGTAAATTTTCTGTTGTAAATCAGCAGTACAGTATAAAGTATAAAGTTATTTCCAAGAGACTCAAATAGTACTTGCAGTGTTTAGTCTGCATCCACCTGAAGCTGTAATGTTTTTAATTCAAGCCTCCGTGAGATTATTAGTAATGGAGCTACGCAGAGACTTTTACCTCCTCACTACCAAAATACTTGTCAGACTGTTGAACAGCATCTGAAACCCCGTCGCCACACACCTCACCTAACTTTGTGAAAACCAACAATCCAACAAGCAAGGCCACTTCATACAGCACTTGTTCAGGTGTGCGGAGGAGAAAAATAATGCAGGCTTTGAAATTCTCTCCCAAGGTCTCTCTTTTCATTCTTCACATAACTACTCGGGGTGCTACACTATGAATGTCTTTAAGGAGAGACTATCTCTTTTTTTTAAATGGCATTTTCAATTCAACAGAGAGAAGAGGAAAACCAAAACATGAGGGCTAGAATGTGGTCAGCTAATATGAGAGGCTGATATGTGGGGGTTTGAGCATTAGTGTCGAGAGATAAAGTCAAGAGGGAGAAATAAAGATTTTGTGAAAGTAATAATCCCATTTCATCTAGTATTTTTCATTCCTGTTTTTCTGTAAATGGAGGGTGTAAGTCATCTTTTCCATGAAGTGCATTAGGATGACACTGACCATAAAAAGGTCCATAGTGGGTGGTGGTTTGGTTTTTGCTTGAAACCATAAAAATCCTCAACATCATCACTTTTACACAAACCGTCAGGAGTGACTCTAAAATACAAATAGAAAACTGGCTAAAAACAACACATCAAGACTAAAGCCTAGTATCCTTGATGTTAAGCATTGCACCAATCTCAGTGAGTGGTGTTATATTCAAGGAGTTATGATCTACGTGGAGTAAGTTAGAAAGAAAAAGTAAACTTTTTTGTTTCGTCACTCCATGGAGACCATTAAACCCTTGAATATAACTGCACTCACTGAAATCGTCCAAGGAATGGACTTTAAAATGTGTTTTTTTTCCAGCTCCCCCATTTACATGTATTTGCTCACAGGTCAGTCTTGGTATAGGGAAAATGGCAGCAATGTTGATGTACAATCCAAAGGCCAGTGCAGCCTCTAAATATACATGTCTATGCTTCCAGCAAACACCTCTCCAGGTCAATGAATTGACCTTTCTTAAGTCCCGCCCCTTTTTTTCTTGGTGCTCCAATGACAGTACCTCAGTCAACTTTCTCCATTCCTGTTTCCTGTACTTAGATATGCTATGTGCTAGGCTCGTCTATGTTGACAAAATAAACAAATTTTGAAGATGGTTAAAAGATGTTGCTGGGAGACCTATAAAAGCAACATATATTCACATCTTAAGTTAGCTAATGTTAGCAAAATGTGAGTTAACTAGTCAGCTAATCTACAGTATATCAATCATATGTTAGGTAGTTAGCAAGCGTTTTGCTAACGTTAATTAACTTAACCTAACTTATATGTCGCCATATGTCCCCATATGTTGCTTTTACAGGAAAAGGAGAAACTTGGCAGAGATGCCAAGTTTGCTCAACTGTCTGGAGCACAGAGTGAAATGGGGCGGGACTTAGGAAGAGTCACTTGGTCGAGTTACACCAAGTTCTCCCAAACATGCTGCAACTAATGACTATTTTTTATCAATTAATCTATAGTCCGCAAAATGTCCAACCAACAGTCCAAAACACAATTCATTAATTGTCATAAATAACAAAAAGCAGCAAATTCTTATATTTTAGGAAGCTGGAATTGGCAATTGTTTGACGTATCTGCTTGAAAAATTACTTACACAATTAATTAATTAATTTTCTTTTGATTGACTAATCAGTTAAGTGACTTGTAGTTGCAGCTCTGGTAACCACAACCCCTCAGGTCTTTCCATCCCAGTCTCCCATTCCCAGTGCTTCCTTATATGATTTGTTGAGTCTTTGCTCATTGAGGTGATTTGCTTGCACAATCCCTTTGTCACTTTTGCCTTTATACGCATCCATAAATATAAATAGAGAGTATCTTAAAGTATGTTAGTGTATCCTTGATTGTAAGAATCATCCTTGGTTCCTCGGATGACACTAGTTCCTCTCATGCACACTCCAGTTTTAACCTTCCACATGTCATCTGTCTAACTCTGCTTCAACATTCCTCTGTGAGTGTGTGTGAGCACATTTTTGAGCACTCGTGCGTGTGTGTGCACTGTACTTTTCTCTGCAGGGTTGTTATTTTCTAGTGACAAGTTGACCCTTGAACTTTTTTGCCAGAGGACATATGTTTTCAATGGGTGTGTCAGGTTCAGCACTTAATTCTCTCTCACAGACATGAGGGATTAAAGTCTATAGGCCTGTGTCCACAGGGAATTGGATTATCTCATGTTTCAAGGCAGTTGTTAATGATTAAGGCTTTATTTAAAATGCGGCGCATAACCAGCTGTCTACTGTTTACTGGCCACTGAACGTCTATTGATCTGTGGAGATTACCAAGGCTCTATAGCTGATGGATCACAAAGAAGACTGAAGTCAAATAATTAAAATATGGTCATCAAAATTGCAAATTTGTCATTAAAAAAATCTTACTATTTACAATTACATGTATTAATCTATGAATCATTAGACTAAATCAGTCATTCCCAGAGGCCTGGTCATCACCCACAGGTGGGTCACTGGAGATTTATTTGGGCCTGCCAAAAAAATAAAAATAAAAACTTATGGAAGAAAGGCTAAAATGTCCTTTTTTGTTTTCCTGATGAGAAGAAGTAAAAACAGTGAGATGGCCCGTTGATGGAACTTGATTTCTCATTTATAAAGTATTTATCGTGTATATGTTTTCGATAATATGCGTCAAGATAAGTGGATGCGGAAATTGCAGTAAAAATGGTCAGGGACATTCATTTATGTACAAATCAACTCTTAACAAGATTTAGGAACTGGGTCACATTGGTTTGACATTTTTAAAAAGTGTGTCCCCAAAAAATGGTTTGGGAAACACTGAACTAAATTACAAAGTAATTCATTATTTAATATTTTAATGAGCAATACAATAATACATGAGATGGTTGCAGCTCTCTAACCAGTCAGAAACCATTTTACATCCCATAGATAATTTGCATTGCTTCCCAGCACAGGGCTCAGTGTCATGCAAGGTTAAATAGAGGGGCTAAATGACTTAGCATAATAGTTAAAAGGAAAAGGAAATGCAGATGGAAAAGAACATTACCCTCCTAAATCCCTGATTAAAATCTGTCTTCTTACTTCAATTTGATTTGTAGTTATTTATTTATCTTTTGAAATAACATTTTCAAATATATTTTTCAGCTTCAAATTATTTATTTAAAATTCATTCATGTATTTTTAAATGATGTACTTTAAATGATGTATTTTAAATTATATTACTTTATAATATAAGGCTTAATTTTACATTGACAGACAAATGACAGTTATAAACAGCTAATCAACTTACAGTATAGGACTCATTGTTGCTTGTTATCATCAACGTACGTCTCGCGTTCCTGCAGTGTTCCTGCAGTGTTCCTGCAGCCTGCCCGAGGTTTCCCAAGTTTGGGAAGGTGGGGGTGGCGGGAGCAGACAACTCCCTTCAACCACAGACAGTATATTAAATAGAGATTCAACCTATTTAGTGCACTATCTACAGCTCCAACTTGTTATTTTGACTGCATGCACAATTGCTGCATATTGGTCTTTTAAGTTATATTCACGTTACCTTTAGTAACGTTTGCAGACTTTCTTCCTCACTCTCTGACATATCCGAAGAAGTTATAACAGCTAGTGGCAAGTGGGAAACGCACTTTTACCTTGACTAAATTGCTGATCACTCTGGGTTTTATCATTGTTGAAAACATCCAGGACAATGTAAGTGCACAACTCAATTTCTAGACATTTTAATGCAGAAATGTTACATATTATACCCTTCAGTGATACTTGTGGTCCTATAAGGCACATAAAAGATCTTTTGCAATCTTTTAGCAGGCTTAATTTAGCTCAAATGGATGTGTAATCTTCAAAATGAAGCCTATCTTCATACCTTCTGTCACAGATAGAGGCTCAGTCTTAATGCACATGCAGATAAATGCAGCCCAGACATGATAGATCCCAACTTTTGGTGAAGGAAATGCCTTGTGATCGGCGGAGAATAATATTGCACTCAATATCAATTTTCTCTGTCAACATTTGCCTTGGGAAATTTAGCTGGTACAATGGCAGAGGACTCGAATAACCAAAGCTCTTTGTTTGAGTGGAGTGCAATCTGATCTAGCTGCTGCTCCAGTTCTTGGAAGACAACGAGCAGCTAATGGAAGCGGCGTAACCTCACACTGTCTCACTCCCTTTCCTCCTCACTGCCCCCTTCCTCTCTGTCTCTCTATTTTGCTCTTCTACCACTTTCCTTTTCTCCGTTTCGTCCTTCCTTCCTTTCATTGTGAGCCACATGGCATGAGGTTCTCACAGAGAGAAACCCACACTACCCTCTGTCACACCACTTATCTTCTTTGAAATAAATGGGCAATAATTACTGGGCTGTTGGTGGTTTTCACCTCGCAGTCCCATATCTCCTCCTCTCGTCTGTCTCAGCCTTTTTCATCTGAGCCTCCGCCACCCTCTGCCCTCCAACTCAACTTCCGTCTCATGTCAATTACTTGTTATTGGCATGACTTATTGGCAAATACAATATTGTTCCAAAGATAGCTGCAGAGTCTGGCTTCAGTAGAGTGTCTCTGCTGTGAGCAGATTGCAGATTGTAACCAAAGCTGTGTTTAAATGGACCTGCCAAAGTATCTTCTCCGGACATGAAAACAAATGTATCAGTGTGGTTCTGGTTCATCCGGGTCAGCTGTGATCACTGCCAACATGAAGTAATAATAAACTTAATTTCGGGCTGTTTCCAAAGTGTTCATGTCATGTTAAGTATAGAGGGAACGGAGAAACATATATTACCCCCTTATCCTTGTACTCTGACATTTAGAAAGCACTACTCTAACGTCTCAGTAAAAATCCACAGATTTGAACATTTCTGAAGAATTATAATCAATCAGTTTGTGCTTCAGGGCTGAAGTGAAGCTCTAACATCTGACATTTGATAGTTGCCCACTGAACAACTTAGACATCTTGAGCTACTCGACATTAAAACAGAATCAAATTTAAAAGATAAATGATAGGAAAACATGGATATTGTGAAAATGATAAGAGGATAATATGAATTCTGCAGCTTTTATTGTTTTATCTCTATTTTTATGTATTGTGTTATTGCTTATTCTTGATGGTGCTATTGTTTATTGTGTTTTAGTGACTAACACTTTAATGATTCCTGTTGTTATGTGTTTTTAGTCTGTAAAGCACTTTGCAAACCCTATTTTGGGAAGGTGCTATATAAATAAAATACATTAATATTTGCTGTCTGGCATTTGACATTTTGGAAAATGCACTTATTCGGATTCTTGCTGAGAGCTGATGAGAAAATTGATACCTTTCTCATGTCTGTCCATTAAATATAAAAAGCTACAGCCAGGAGATGATTAGTTTTGCATAAAGACTGGAAACAGGGAGAAACAGCTAGCCTGACTCTGTCCAAAAGTAGGTAAATCCACTTACCAGTATCTTTAAATGACTATATGTAAAGATTTTAGTTTAAAACATACAAAAATGAACTAAAATTATCAGCAGATTGTGAGGAAATAACAGTTTTGATGTTATGTCAGGACGTAACAGAGATATCTACTGAACCTAGCATGCTAACCAGCCAGTTAGGCCCATCCTGTCTTGAATATACCACTTTGTACCTTAAGAGGTGATACTGAGTCATTGTAGCGTCCAGTCTGCTCACAGTCCAGCAACACTGAGTGGATTCCCTGCTGGGTTTGCCTCCTGCATGGCACCCCGGGGCTGCAACATGCTGCAACTGCCCCTCTGGCCCCTCGCAGTTGGCGCTGACTAATGACATCCTTCTCACTCCTCTCACTGTTCAGAGCCACTGTAAATCACCTCAGTACTATATTCCCTGTCGTCAAACTTACCTTCTGTTGGTCTTGGAGCCTGTGTTTGGTGTCAGTCTGGCCATGTTCACTGGAAGACTGCTGAGCCCAGTTACGGTGTTTGCTCGTCTGGCTCTGGTGAAGGTGCAGTCCCTGCCTCCCTCTGGATCAAAAGCTTCTCTGCTAGCAGTGTAAACACCAACACTCCCCTGGTGCTCTGAGATTTGGACCGCTAGCTGCACAGCTAACTAGGTAATGGCATCTACAATTAGCAGCAGTTAGCTGTTACTCTGGTGATATGCTGCCCCTCAAAATATTTAGTTTTAAATGATTTTAGTAACTAAATAATGATTTTATTGTTCCTACAGGATCTATGATCAGAACTGCGTCCATAGGGGTTATTTAACTAGTTATCTAATAAACTATGGTGCCAGCCATAGTTAAATAAAATTTAATTGTAACTTAAAGGGATAGTTCACCCAAAAATTAAAATTCAGTCATTACCTTTCACCCTCATGCCAGGTTTAGTTTTTTAGTTCACAAAACACTGCTGGAGTTTCACAGGAAAACAGTGTTGCAGAATGTGGGATTTAGGAGACACCAGACGAGCAGTATGGAGGCATTTTATATTTTTATTCTGTTGTTTTTTCCATTTGAAAACTGGTCACCATTCACTTCCATTGTTTGGGAGATTATGCGACGCTGTTTTCTTGTGAAACTCCAGTCGACATGAGGATGAGTAGACAGTGACTGAATTTTCATTTTTGGGTGAACTATCCCTTTAAGAGACAAAAGACAGACTAACAAACACACAATGACAGACAACACCAACGGGCACAATGTACTTCCTCTGTCTGCTCTTCTTCACTCTCCTCATGTCACTTCTTACTCTTAACTTTATTGTCCTCCATAAGTTTTCCTTGTCTTGTCTTCACTCGTCTTCCTTCTCTTTCCTCATTGCCCTCTCTTAACCTTTCAATCTCACTCTTCTACACTCTCTTCTTTTGCCCTTCTCCATTCTCTACAATCGTACACAATAAATAGTACAATATCAGATAAAACACTTTCATATATCACAAAAGGAACACTAATATGGCAGAATTCAATAGCGTAGATCAGTGTTTCCCAATCGTGGTTCTCAGGGACTCCTGCCCTGCATGTTTTAGATGTTTCCCTGCTCCAACACACCTGAGTCAGATGATCAGCTCGTTATCAGGCTTCTGCAGAGACTTGATAATGAGCTGATCATTTGAATCAGGTGTGCTGGAGCAGGGAAGCACCTAAAACATGCAGGGCAGTGGGCCCTGGGGACCAGGATTGGGAAACACAGGCGTAGTTGATAAAATGTAGATGTGTAATAACAATCAATTTTTGTTCCAACTGTATAGCTTGCCTCATTTTTGAGTTTGTATTTATATATTTTTTTCAGGTGGTTAGATAAGCTCATCAGTTAATGGCTGTAGCTTAACACACAGACATAAGACTGGTATTGATCTTTTCAAAATGTCAAACTATTCCTTGAAGTCTTGATGTTTGAACCAAACATTGATTTAAAGAGTGTATGTATTTTCAACTGAATTATCACAAAGTAATTTTGACTGCATAATAATAGTGGCTAAATACTCTTTGCTATGTTTTACTGATCTGCTTACTGGTTTTTATTAAATTTAAGGGAAACAAATGCAGTTTAGAAGGTAGTAAACACATTCATCAGTCTAAATATCTATAATATACTTGAAGCAATGTTTAGTATCAAAATAAAGTGTATATGATTTATAGTAAATGGGGTAAAACAGTGGTTATGTGCCTTTGAGACGATGACAAATGCTCTTGTCAACCTGTTTTTGAAAATTAGTTTGGGTGACTGCCATCCGGATCACGCAGGAAATGCAGCAGCAGATGGATGCTGCAATAAAAAAAAAAAAAAAACATTTCCTCCTGTTAACATTTTATTTGTTCTCTCTGTTTATTTGTCTGCTTTTTGTCAGATGGACGGACAAGATAAAAGTGGCTCTATGATGGATATAGAAAGATGGAAGCCAGAGCGCTGAGCTCCACCACCCCGCCTCCTCCCCCTCCCTCTCCTCCCCCTCCGCCTCTTCTGTCTCCTAAGTATAAGCAGATTAAAGTTAATGATCTAAAGTGAATTAGATATTTAATCATCTTATCATCTTAGCGTAGTCAGGTCATAACTCTGCGCTGATCTGAAATCCCGTCTGTTTGACAGCGCACAGCAGAAGCACAATAAGCTAAATTCAGAGGTCGGTTTGTAGCCTCCAGTAGGTCCCACTAAATCAATTTGGAGATTGAGAAATTAAATTCACCCCCATGATTTTTTTTTTTTTTTTCAGGACGCTGTGGTTTGGTACGATACAAAAACTGTGTGATTGAGGACAAACAGTAATGGAATAGAAGTGACCCCAAAAGATGAGAAATAACCTGAGAGACGCCTCCACTGATTCATCTAATATCCCTCCTTCTTTTTAAACGGCGCTCTTCATGCTCCCCTTTGCTTCACTCTATCACCCTCCATCTGAACTCTCACTGATTGAGGTGCGAGCACTTTGATTTTACACACTTGGTTGCCTCTCACACACAAATTCAGTCTCATTTTCCTCCAGTTTTCCCTCATTTTCTCCTTCTGCTCGCTGCTGAATAAGGGTTCCAAAAGGGTTCCTTTGAAAAAGGAAGGGTTTCATTAAGAACCATTTCCATCCATGGAACCCTTTTTCCCCCTATGGAGACAAAAGGTTATAAAATATATTTATAGATTACTCCGGGTGGGTTCTAGATGTAACCTTAGAATATAAAACAGTTCTCGGAAGAACCCCCTGGACAGGTTCTACATGTAAACCTCGGAATTTTCCCTTGTTTTCTCCCTCTTCTTGCTGTTAAATCAGCGTTCCAAAAGGGTTCTTACCGAGGGGCTAAGGTTCTACCCTGAAGCCTTTGTTTCTGATGAACCCTTTTTCGTTTGTCAAGGGTTCTTTGTAAGACTAGGGGTCCTTCCTCCTGGGTGGGTTCTACTCAGTTCTTGGAATATAAAAGGATTCTTGGTAAAATAAAACTTAGATGGTGTCTAGATGAAAAGGGTTCTCAATAGATCCCATTTGGTGGGTTCTGCATGAAACCCTTGGAATATAAAAGGGTTCTAACTAGAACCCACTGATTCTCTGCAGGACTCTCTGGGTGGGTTCTTGTTAGCACCCTTAGAAGGTAGAAAGGTTCCAGATAGAATCCCCAGAAAGGGTTCTGGGTAGAACCATTACACCATTACGCACCATCCTCTGTAGAACCTCTCATAGGGGGTACTGTGTGGAACCTTTCACATGATGGTTTTAGGTATAATCCTATATGTTGGTTTCTAGGTAGAACCCTCTGAAAGAGTTCCATGTAGACCTTTATAAAAGGAACCAAAAGGGTTCTCTTATAGGGACAAACCGAAGAACCTTGTATGGTTCCAGTTAGCACTTCCTGAGATACTACTCAGAATCATTTGCCTCTGCAATACTTCAGACAGGGTTTGTCAAGGGTTCTTTATGAGACTAGGCGTTCCATCAAAAACCCTTTTTATCCAAAGAACCCTTTTTTTCTTTGTTGAACCTTGGACAGCTAAATGAAACCCTTGGAATTTAAAAAAGGTTCTCAATAGAACCTTGTAGGTGGGTTCTAGATGAAACTCTTGGCATATAAAGTTCTCGGTAGAACCCCCTTGGTAGGTTCTCTTAGAAGATGGAAAGATTTTGCATAGAACCCCTAGAAAGGGCTCTGGGTGGAACCATTACACCACTGAGGGGTTCTCTGTAAAACTCATATGGGGTTCTGGGTGGAATTCTTCACAGATAGTTCTACATATAATTCCATAAGTTGGGTTTTAGTGAGAACTCTCTGAAAGGGTTCTGAGTTGAACCTTTACGAAAGGTTCTACCAGGAACCAAAAAGGAATTTCCTATGGGGACAAGCCTAGTTAGTACTTTTATTTCTGAGAGTGTAAGGTGCACTCTTTAGTTGTCTCTTGCTTGGTACGCAATTTGTTAATTTTTGATTGGGTGGATGGAGGTGGTGCCTTTTGTAAACCTGCGACTAGTGAAGTGACTCATGAACGACCCTGTAGGCCACTAAAGATTAGAGAATATTACTCATCCAAGATCAAACTGACAGAAATGTGGAACCCAGATAAAAAGTCGCAGTCACTAATCCACCTGCTTCTTCAGCACCACAGACAGCGCTGTGGATTTATTAATATACAGCTGTATGAAGCGACTGATATTTCAGAGCCATGGTCATGGTCCACTATAGATTTTACCTTGTGGGGTGGGGGAGGGTAGCAGGTTAACAAGGGGGATGTATTTGGGCCATTTTGCTTACATGGGGGATGACCTCCCCCCTTATCCTCCCTCAAATCGCCCACTGCTCTCGCTCCTAATTTCATTGCGTTACCTCTCCCTTCTGTCGATATATCTGAATTCATTTCCATCTGCTCAGCTTCTACTCGCTCCCAGCCTGTAAAGATTGCATTGTGGTTGTATTCATGTTATCTTTGTGTGTGTGTGTTTCTGTATCTTTGCTCTGTAGCTTAGTGTTTATTCTTAAATTTTAGAAACAGCTCCATGCAGGAGCTCTTGAAAACTCGAAAAAAAAAAAAAAAGGAAGGCTGTCATGTTTCCAAAACTCAGCTGTGACTCATATTACCAATTTACCATGACCGTCTGTGTCGGGCTGCTGAAGGTTCACAGCCAGACAGATCTGATGATGGAGTTGAGGGGAAAGACGTGGAGAGAGATACAGATACAGAGTGAAACATGAAGTAAGATGGAGGCAAAAGCAGCAAAGTGAGTAGCGATATAACTGCAAAGAGATAATGGCTGCCGGTCAGGTAACACAGTTGGCTCCTGTAAGTTTTCAAACAGAAATGCTCTGTTTCGACACCATCAGAGGCCTCCCGCACCGCCTTATGTCTATGGAAGATCACCGAGAACAAAAACATCAAAAGGGCTGCAGCTTGTCTGCCAGACGCCGAAACAGCATGTGTGTCTGCATGTGTGCACCTAAAGCAGAACGTGCACCTCTCAGAGTTAGGCAGATTGTCAACCCAATTTTAAGCACACACATATGCATATGAAATAATACACACACACACACTCACAGAGGCGTATTTGCAGACATTTGAACACATTCGTGTACAGTGGAGGCAGCATCCCGCCGGTATGCCTAGTGAATTTGTCTAAATGTCACATTACTGAGGCAGCCACATGCACCTCTCCTCAACAGCCAGTCAGATAAAAGCCAGGGGGAAAAAAGATGAGAAAAAAGTTGTTTTGGAAAAAAAAAGGGAGGATAGATACAGGGGGTAAGTATTCATACACAAAAAAGAGAAGTAATTCTGGTTTGTGCAGTATCTGTCATTGGTTTACCTCTTTGTGGTTTTCTTTTGCCGCAGTCTTCAAAGTCTTCCTTATCTACCTTCCCACTCCTCAGGAGATAAGTGTGTTTCAGAGGAAATTAATGATTTTTACTGTGTCCATGCTTATTTTGTTTATTTAGAATAATGTGGCAAGGGAAGGTGCCCAAATCTTGTGTTAATTTAGTGTTATTGCGACTGTTTTGTGTCTGCGCAATCATATTATTAAAAAAAAATAAGATGTCCTAGCGCATAAAACAGCATGTAGCTACACTTTTTCATTATGAAAGCAATAAGGAAATCATCAAAACTGTGGTTCCCCTGTAGATAAAGTAAATGAACCTCTTTATTGCCATGGGGTAGACTTCACTTAGACTAGATTAGACTTCTGTTTACTCTGGTACAGGATGAAAAACATGGTCAAAGGCCAGGGGCCTGATTCATGTAACGGTTGTTTGTTTCCCACACAGCTTTTGTGGTATTCATCCAGTTTTTTTTTTAAATTTGGGAATGTTTTTTGGTAAAAACAAAATCTGTTTGTGGTTTGTCTCATTTGTAAACCCAAAAATATGCACAAATAGAACAGCACACTCAGTGTAATGCAGATCTCCGCCAGGCAACAGATGGTAAAGCACCTACTGCAATGCCATCACAACTGCCAGATGCAACCAGTTGAGATTTGTTATGAATGAAGTTTTTTGCTGCAGGTACTTTACCTCCAGCCAAACTTGTTAGATACCACTGCATCTGTATTTGTTATGTGGAAAATTTGAGAAGAGGGTTGACGACGATGTCTCAGGTCTAGGCCGGGTTAGCTTAGGTCTTATCCCGGCTGTCTTCTGCGATCACTGTCCAGTTTGTCTGGCTGGTTGACCTGTCTCCAAGTCACTAACCTGGTCCCTGCGCTTCCTTTTCCCATGTTAATGAGCGTGTTTCCGTCATCTATCATGTAGATATACCTGCTGTCTTTCAACATCCGACCAATGTTTGCTGAGATGTAAGCTAGCTTTAGCTCCAGTCTTAGCATTAACGTTATATCATGTGCACAGCTGTCAGTCAACTAAAACATTAGCTGGATATGGATTTTTTCGGCCGTGTCACAGAGTTAGTAGTAGCTTAACATAACCAGCTACACAAAATCCACCGTTGTCAGCTAGAAATTAAAAGCTGCTTTTGTTTATGTCTCTAAGGCTTCAATAACCTTGTGTTTCAACAGTTACTCCAATTTCAATGTTATCTTTGCCACTGTTATTACTGTAAACTGCATAAATGCAGTGCAGGAATGGACAGTTTGGCAGGCTTAGCAACAGTAACTAAGGAGGGCAGGGCTTAGCAAAGGGTCAGTTTAAATATTGTTATTAATTTAGAATATTAGAAGCAACCAGGCAGCTTTACAACAATAAAACATAAAGAAATCTACATTTTTGGAGAAACTCTTAAAAGCTGGGAAGTCTAATTAATTTACACTTGATGTTGGTTGGAGCCTGCATGTCCCAGCGGAAGTTGTGGCTATTCAGAAAGTTAATGTTTTGCCATAGAGCTGATTAGATTCCCTCCAATAATTACATTTAATTCCAATAAGTAACCGGTATCATGTTCCATTTCTCATGTTTATGACAAACCAAATTTCAGAAAAATCAGTTCAGATTTAAGCGAGTTAGAGTTGATTTTGTAGTCAAGTCTGCATCTTTCATTTCAATAAGGAAGAGACTTCATTCTGTGTGTATAAAATATATTTAATCGACATGTGCACAATCTGGATGAGAGATGTGGAAAGTCTTTGGTGATTAGACCCCATCGTGACGTCATCATGCATAAGGGGGTAGGAAACAGTGTAGATACTGGTGGTGGTGAATGGATTGCTGAAGATCAGGATGTGATAAGGACTAGACTTCTGATGAGCTCAACCTGGATGCTGGATTTGAAGACCGGGCGGTGAACGAGGTGGAGGAGGGTCGCAATGATTCTGCACTGAAATTACAGCTGACAGCAGCAGAGAGGAGAGCAGATTTTAAAGTTTGTCGGCAACGACATGATTGGCTGATGGAGACAGCGGCTACATCTGTTTGGTTAACTGACGAGTGAACGCCCGTAATCAGCTGATTGAGAATAAGAAGGAAAGCTGCGAATGAATGAGGCGTGAAGATATTCTTCCTGATTGAACTTGCGCTAAGGTTCATTTGTTTACTTTGCCTTGAGTGTGGTAGATTTTTACTTTAACTTTAATCTTAACCTTTTTTTTATGTGTTTTTTTTTTTCATTTAAATGTGTAATGTGCTCAAATGTTTCTATTTAAACTTGCTCTAAATGCTTTAAATGCTCTTGTAGCTTTTTTATGTTGAGCACTTGGAGTCACATTTGATGTATAACATACACTATATGAATAAAGTTTGATTGATTGATTTATATTTCACTGGAACTAATTTCATCATTTTTCCTTCTGTTTTAGAGACAGGATACAATAGTCAAAGAAACAGCTCAAATGGGCCTACAACTGATTTCCTTGGTAATTTGAAGGAGCTTGTTTTTGTCCACTACACAGCTCCACAGCAAACCACAGGAATAATTCAGATTGCTACAACACAGCAGACCCAATCCACTCATCCATTTCAGCTGTTTGGGAACTGCCTGTCCCCCTGCACACCTGGCAGCCGACAGATGTTTTTTGGTCCCTGGTTTTAAATCAAACGCCATCCTTTATCTTCTTCACACACATGCAGTTTTTGTTGCAATAACTGCACTGGTGACATCCTGGGTCCATCAGTCCACTGAGCTTGCACTTAAAATTATGGCAGTGTGTCCCTGTCACTTTTCTTGAATCAGATACAGGGAGGTTTTATTTTTTTCTCATTTGGTTTTACTGTTAAAGGTAGACTCTAAGTGGGCAGGCATATATAAATGTTTTCTAAAATTAATCAATTGCTATTTTGTATCAATGTATCTAGGCTACAATAACATTTCTTTCTTTTTTTTTAAATAGTTCATGTGCCAACTTTTAAAACATTTTATAAATAATTACTTAACTACCTACTAATATTTTGTATACAGTTTTAAAAAGTATAAGTTTTAAAAAGTGAACAAAAACCCTGTACAATAGGCATTTATTAGCAATATATTGGCAGTGGAAGCTGAGGAAACAGGAAAAAGTTGCAAGTATTTTTACGAGTAACCATGCAAAAATGTGCATAGTGATCAGTAAAATAATCAATCAACAAAACCTTCACACCTTTATACAATTGATTATCTGCAAGTGAGTGTGAGTATAGGCCTAAAAACATGTAGTATATCTGTAAGTGACTGTCCCTGTTTTATACCCTTATCTGGGCAATATATCTTCCAGGATACAAACATTTAATTCCTGATTATAAAAGTTGTGAAAATTTTATTTATTAGTTTTCAACAAGAACATAAAAGATTATCCTTAAAAAACTTGTTTCTAAGATAAAATCCCACCAGATCAATAATAAACATGAAAAAACACTTACATCATGACCAAAGTCTTTGTCTACGGTTTGTGGTGCCACTGTGCTTCACTCCCTCCTCACGCTGAGGTTCATCCTTCCATTAAGCTCAGTCAGAGAGTTAATTAGCATTGATGGATGTGCCTTTGTCAATATGAAACATGGTAGCAATCAAATGACAGTTAAACACCGATCGACCAGACAAAGAACAAGCAGGTCCGGTCATTGAGCCAGACAGTTAAATTTTACACTTTTTGAACCATATTGGCAATATTGTAAGTGTTTGAAGGATATCCGTTGTGATGAGGCTGCAGCTTTAAGAGCGTTCTGACTGATGGTGCAGTGAGAGAATGAGAGGACACGGGCTCTGCAGTGGGAGAGTTTTTCATTACTGTGCACATGTGTTTGAGTTTTATGAAGCCGACTGTTCGGCTGTGGAAATCGACTTGTTTAATGGCTCAAATTTACAATAAGTCCAAACAAATTTCTCTAATTCCCAACTGGCACGTAAGATGAATTTGAACTTAAGTTGTGTTTTTCTTGTCTGAGCACAATCGCTAGTTCACCGTGTCTATGACTTGCTTTGATAACTGGTCAATTTATGGCCTCTTTTTCCCCCGTTCTTTATTGTACAACATCACAGTACAAAAAGCATTCAAGTGACATTAAATGATATCAAACAACAGTCACATGAAAGGCGAGCAGGATGTACATAACAAAACAGGATAAGATGCCAGGGGACAGCATATCATTACAAGCACAGATGGTATTACTCATTCATATAAATACTTTAAAGGAGATGCGTGAATCTATTGTCCTGATAGCCTCCTTGTTTTTGGAGGAGAAAATAGCATGAATAAATTGGATTTGTGGATATGAAATTATGCAAAAAGAATGAGCAGGTTAACAATAATATCCTTTGATTTTATTGCCTTTACATGTAATGAAACCAAACAACACATTTTCTAAGCATAGAGTAAAATCAGAATCAAAGTCTTTGGTGTGGTTGCAGTGCCAAAACAAATAGAGGAGTGTCTCTGGAAGTATATCACAGAATGAACAATTTACATTTATACTGTTTGTCAACCTGACAGGATGGTGATTTGCTGAGTAACATCTGATTTTAAAGGACACTTCTCTTATTTTATTAGTTAATGAATATTTATAGGGTCAATTCCAAATATTTTTCCAATTCAGGTCTTTGGTAAGGCCGTTCCATTAAATAACAACCAGTGTTGGGAGTAAAAGCAACACGTTCTTGTATTGCAGTAGCCAGACATGTAACTAATTTCTTTCCTCAAATGAACAACACAATTACAACCACTGAAATTTAAATGGGCTCGTTACTTTTGTCTTATCTGAAACCGCGGAGGACAGCAGACAAATGCAGCTTGAATATGAGCTTTTTTAAAATCATAGTATGATATAAACTGTTCATCATATAAGTCTTATTAACAATTGGTTAACATATCCAGCTTCCTGTGGGTCTTTTTCAGTGAATTAATGCCAGTATCTCACCCACTGGCGTTAAATCTGTAATTTACAGGTAGGCGCTAGTTGTTGCTGCCCTCTGGTGGTCAGGAGTAAAAATAACTTGTAGTTATGATAATGGGTGCAATGATAGTTAAAAAATTTGACAGTTGTCATTAAAATACAACCCTGATTCCAAAAAAGTTGGGACACTGTAAAACAAAAACAGAATGCAATGGTTTGCAAATCACTTTGACTGACAAAGACAAGATATTTAATGTTGATTTTGGAAAACCTTTGTTGGTAAAGAGAGTTTGTTGCTGCATCTACAAATACAAGTTAAGACTCGATGCATGCAATATGAAAGCCAAATATCAACAACATCCAGAAACGCTGCCGACTTCTCTGGAGCCTGGGCTCATCTGAGATGGACTGACACAAAGTGGAAAAGTGTGCTGTTGTGTGCTGCAGATTGTTTTCAGAAATCTTGGACGTCATGATCTCTGGGCTAAAGAGGAAAAGGACCATCCAAATTGTTACCAGTGCTAACTTCAACAGCCAACATATGTGATGATATGGACGTGTGTTAGTGCACATGGCATCATGGGTAAGATGGCTCACATCTGTAAAGGCCCATTGATGCTGAAACATCATGAAAAACAAAATACAACAACAAACCTCAGACTGTTGAGCACTTGAAGTTGTATATCGAGCAAGAATGAGAAAGAATTTTACTTTCAAAACTTCAACAATTAGTGTCCTCAGTTCTCAAACACTGAGTGTTGTTGAAAGAAAATGTGATGTATCACAGTGGCAAACATGCCCCAGTCTCAACTTTTTTGGAACGTGTTGCGGGCATCATATTCAGAATGAGTAAATATTTACAAACAACAATAAAGTTAATTAGTTTGAACATTAAATATCTTGTCTTTGTACTGTAATCAATTGAATATAGATCCTTTTTTTTTGCAAATCATTGCATTCTGTTTTTATTGAAGTTTTAAACAGCATCCCATCTTTTTGGGAACAAGAGTCGTAGTACAGCTACACTAAAATAATATAGCTATGTATGCATGAATTAATTAAGAGAATTAAAAGTAACGCAAAAGTTGTTTCCCTCCAAATTACTTTTATAATGCAGTAATTGGTAAAGTAATTCAATTACTTTTTGAGAGAAGTTACTAGTAACCATAAACAATAACAAAATTTAATTAGCTTGCCAAACACCGATAACAACATAGGAATAGTAATAACATTACTCTGAGATAAACAGCAGTTTATGGCCACTTTTTTTCTGACATTTGCCTCAGTGTCTCTATGAAAATAAATGTTTTTCCTGTTCTTTCCTTGCTTCTACCACCCTCTTGCTCCCTCCTCTCCTCTCCCTCCCTCTGTCTGTGCTCTATGGATGAGTAGTTACATCATTAGTATGCCATTAGCTCTGATCATTGATTCCTCCTGCAGATCCCCCTCCCTCCTCCCCCCGTTCGCTGACACGGAATTCTGAGGAGATCCGTGAACTTTATCACCTTCAGCGTTCCGGTTTCCTCCTCAGAATTCCCACTGGATCAGCACTTTCCTCCCCTCCAGACCTTTTCTAATTATCCTGTTCCTGCCTTTCAATAAATAATTACAATAAAGGTCATCAATCAAAACCGAAACATTGATAACTGAAGAGAAAGTCCAATATCCCCTTGGCACGGCGGTGCTGCTGTCATAAATACGATGACGGACTGTGTGCGCTGGTGTGTGTGCATCCTGGAGAGTGTGTGTTTGCAGCGGCAAATAATTTTCACATAAATCATGTGCTATGAGATAGATGAAAAGCAGGGAATGCAGCGCGCGCACACACACACGTGCGGCGCTGTGATTAAGCTTTGTCTATTTATGTGTGTGCGTGCAGGCATGTGTGTGTGTAGTTTTCGAATGATAAAGGCGACAAAAGTAAACAAAATATGATCAAACACTACGGTTTGACCGGGAATTAAGCTCAGGCTAAGCCCACACACATTGCACACTAAGCAGCCCTTTCTGCATTTTGATTAGCACACACACACACACACACACACACACACACACACATACGCGCACACACACACACACCTGCATATGCTAATGTGAGTCTGCAGTCAGAGCCGTGGGGTAGTCTCTTTGGTGCCAGTGATTGGTTGCTATCTGTCTTGCCTGGAGGAACGGCGAGGCAGCCAGGCCTCCCGCCAGGCTCAGCCCAGAGAGGAGCTCTGATAACGGGGTAAAAATGTGAGCCATCCACGGCGTCAGCCTGGAGGAACCGCCGCCTCGGGCCTCTTCTGAACTGAAGCTGCAGCCTAAATGAGTTTCTGTGCCTGGCAGCTCAGTCGAACTCAACACTGTTACACACTGTTGCTCAGAACACACACACACACACACACACACACACACACACACACACACATTTCGCACATGCTCACATGCCAGAATGCACACAAGCACACACTTGCTCTCACCCATGTGTGCACCTGGTCAGCCACTTACAGAGGGAAATTAGGAAATCAGAGAGGAACATTGTCTGTTAAAAGAGTAAACAGCCTCGCTAGTTGTGTTTGAACGTGGGAGCCCAAATGCATTCATTATCCTGTTGCTTATGGAGGCATTGTGCTCTGCATGTCAACACTCCTCCACCCCCGTACACTCATCATAATGCAAAGCCAATCACACACTCACAGGCACACACACACACACACACACACACACACGCACTCACGGCTTCAATGACTCTAAAATGAGGAAATGACTTCCATTGGACTTTAAAATATTCTTATCCTTTTTCTTTTTGCCTCTCCTCACATCACTTCCCCTCTCTCGATCCGTCTTCTTCGCTCCCGTCTAATTGGTCCAAATACATGCCGGCGGTGCCGCAAACAGCACTAAATTAGTTTTCATCAAAACACAATTCCACCTGAATTCGACCTGCAAATGTGCTGAACACACAAAGATAAAGTGGTTACACTCTGAGAAAAAAAGGGTTCCAAAAGGGTTCTTCCTGAAGGGCTGAAGTTCTACCCACAACCATTTGCTTCTGTGGAACAATTTTTTAAACCAGGAGTTCATCAAGGGGTCTTTAAGGGGTTTCAGTAAGAACCCTTTTCATCCAAAGAACCCCCCTTTGAAAGAAAGTTATTCAAGGACTTCCACAATGCCCTGTGTGGGTTCTATGTAAAACCCTTGGAATATAAACAGGTTCTCGGGAGAACATCCTTGGTGGGTTCTAGATAAAATCCTTGTAATAAAAAAAGGGTTCTTGGTAGAACCCCCTGAATTGGATTCTAGATAAAGTCATTGTAATATACACAGATTCTTGCAAGATCCCCCTGTGTGGTTCTAGATAAAACCCTTGGAATATAAAAAGGTTCTCAAAAGATCCCCTGGGTGGGTTGTAGATAAATCCCTTGTGATATACAGTAAAAGTGTTCTCTGTAGAACCCCCTGAGAGGGTTTCTAGGTAAAATCCTTGTAATGTAAATGAATTCTTGGCAGAACCCCTGAGTGGTTCTACATAAAACCCTTGGAATGTAAAAGGGTTCTTGGTAGAACCCCTGAATTGGATTCTAGATAAAATCACTGTAATCTAAATGGGTTCTTGGCAGAGCCCACTGTGTGGTTCTAGATAAAACCCTTGGAATATAAAATGGCTCTGGATGGGTTTGCAGGTAAAACCCTTGTAATATAGGCAGGTTCTTGGCAGACCCCCTATGTGATTCTATATAAAACCCTTGGAATGTGAAATGGTTCTCAGTAGAACCCCACAGATGGGTTTCTAGATAAAATCCTTGTAATATAAAATGGTTCTCAGTAGAACCCGTGTATGGATTTTGAGGTAAAACCCTTAAAATATAAAAGGGTTCTTGGTAGAACTCCCTGTATGGGTTCAAATTCAAACCCTTGAAATATAAAAAGGTTCTCGGTTGAACCCCCTGCGGGTCTTCTTGTTATCTTTACCTTTAGATGATGGAAAGGTTCTGGATAGAACTCCCAGACAGCATTCTGGATGGAACCATTACACCATAGAAGGCTCCCTGTAGAACATCTCATCGTGGGGTTCTAGGTGAAACCTTTCACAGATGCTTCTAGGTATAACCCTTTAGACTGGGTTCTAGGTAGAACTCTCTGAAACATATAAATAGCAGGAACCAAAAAGTGTTCACCTATGGGGAAAAGCCTAAGAACCATTTATAGTTCCTGTTAGAACCTTTATTTCTGAGAGTGTGAGCTTTCAGAGAGAGATGATGGTTAAGGGAGACACAGATTTGCTGAAAAGGAGATTTTTGTGGATGGCGTTTGGTGTGAAAACAGGTTTCTATTAGGGAGAGGTAATGGGTAGAGCCAGGCATGTCTGTCTACAGGAGAGTGGCTTCTCAGGCAGGCGTCGTCGAAGAGACAGAGCGTGAAGCAGTTTGCTAGGCATGTCTAAAGATAGCGAGAAGAGAGCTGAGAGGGACGGGAGGAGAAGGTTGGCGGTGGGTGGTTAACCAGCCGATAACGCTGCATTCTAAACAGGTGAAAAATGCGTCACACATCTGATCTACGTCCAAGCTGCTGATGACTTCTCATCATTTGCCACTGATGTAGATGTTATTCATTGTGCGGCTCGACACCTCACCTGGCGGCTTCTGCTGACATTCATAATGATGTGGCGGTTTTTATTTGTGTCTGTCTGAGTCTGAAGTTATTTTTATTCCTGTGTCATGTGGCATGGGCTTATAAGACACCACAAACTGATAGAAAGCAGAGCTGGAGTGCAGCCAGTACAGTGTGTTTTCAAAGAAATACTCCAATAAACAAAGAATATCAAACATAATCAGATCGTTTTCAGGCCCTCATGTCTGCAATAAAACTCACAAATGACTAATAAAGCACATGTAATTGTAACCTACAAGAGAAAATTATTTATAGTTGAGGTTCAAAAACTCACTACTTTGGAAAATGCAGTTGACACAACCAATATGACCTTTAGCAGCTGTTCTGGGGCTTTTGATCATGCATAATGATCATCATTAGCAGAGAGACTTTCCCCGGTTTTCATGGAATTGAGAATATTCACTTTTCCACTTCTTTTACCCTGGCAGGTCTGTTATATAGTGGTTTTTGTTTTTTTTTTTAAGTGATGGAGTCTGCCATTTCTGCACTAGATTCAGTTTTCCTACCGAAGCACGAGGGACTAACAGGGAAACAATGCAGCATGTAATCAAGGGCAAATAACATGACGCATGCATGAATTCAGTGCTGAAATAAATGGAACATTTACTACAGTTGCTGCTTTACAGTGAACAGATGTTCAGCTGGTGAAACTTGGGCCTAAACCTGGCCCTAATATTATATGGCTTGATTTTGTTTTTTTAAATATGTTAATGTGTTAAAAAAGAAAATAAAATAAAAACATGGTGCATTTGCCCCTAAGGACTATGTTGTAGCCGTTGCCTGTTTTGCAGCTGTTGGCTGAGGCCCTCTACTGGACAAATTCAAAACTTTTTTTTTAAAACCAATTTTGCACTAATCATTTAGTCCACAATTTATGTAAAAATGGGGCCCAGGTTTAAAATGACCAGAAATACCGTTTATTCAGTGTCAAGGCAACACAACCCTGGTAAACTTGGCATCTGCTCGTATCTGCGTTTACTTAATTACTTTATGTCCCTTTTCCACAAACTTGCTGTGAGACCAGGTAAGCCCAGCCCCTCCCCTGACAGGCATGCAGGACAGCCAATAGGGAAACAGCGTAACATTATTACATGGCTCTGTTAAATACTCGATTCTGATTGGTCAATTACAGCATTCTAAGGTTTGTTATTTCTGTATAACAGGCCGTTGTTATGAAGAACAAACCGTTGCTATGGACACCATTCTGATCATAGACTCTGGAGGAATCGTTGTTAGATTGTTTTCAAATTAAATATTTTGTGTCAAATTGCTTTTTTTGGTACATAACCATGCAACAAGCAGGATAATGTACAGTGAGCAAGTCACTATTGTGAAAAATCAATAAAATCATTTTTAAATTAATATTTTGTGTCAAAAGATTCATTTATTATAGTGAAATAAACCCTGCCAGGATGATTCAAGTCCTGCATCACCCTGTCAGGGTTTGTTTCACAGTAATAATCTGCTTACTATACATTATCCCCTACATATCTGCAGTTCTTCATTAAAAATGTGTCTACAAAGCAAGACAATGACATAAATCATAAATTATGCATAGTCATTGTGAAAGTTTAGCATGTGAAAAGCAGGAAAAAAAAAACACTGAAATCACTTACCACTTTGCTCAGATCACTGCTCAGACAGTCTAGTTTACTCCAGAGTACTTCTGAATCTGACAACCACACAAAAGAAAAATACCAGGTCCTAATTTTGCAACTAAAGATCTTTGTACAGTGGCCCTGAGAGCTCAACACACTGTTATTGCTGCTATTACTGCTGTCTGTCTGCTACTGCTTCTATTTGTCTTGTATATTTTTTAAATTTTGCATAGAGAGAAGCTATAATGGCAATAAAAAACATTCTATTCTATTCTATTCTATTCTATTCTATTCTATTCTATGCTAGAACAGGAATGCTGCAAGTAACAGACAATAGTTTTTAATTCTGTATTGTTTTAATGTTTGCCATTTGTCATTAATACTTTACATGGCATTTGAATGTTATATATACTACTTATTTGAAAAGTTAAATGTCTTACCTGTTTTGATTTGTTTTAATGTCACTGCAACAGCACCATGTGTCTAGTTTCTACCTGTGGAGTTGACCTACTCAGACTGATGATTGATGTTTCTTTTTCATCTCCTGCCCTGATTTACTGCTGAGTCACAATGTTTCCAAGTGTTTGCTTTCTCAGAATGAAGTGAGGTAAAATTACCTCTGTTTCAAGGTACCCCGTGGAGTCAGAGGTTTGTTTACATTTAACAGCTCTCACCTGAACACATCATGATTAATTCTTAAGGCTTAACAAGCACAATGAACCCATTTCCTCGATTTACAAAGACTTTCTTGAATGTTTTGCCCTGCAGGCAAAACACAAGAGACAAAAAGCAGCTTTGATTATTTACTGTCATTTATGTTATGATACTGATACAACGTATTGGACAACATTTTGATATCTGCTTCAATTAATTCAGAAACATTAATAAATTCCATTTCATTTATTCATCAAGTAAAAATGCCAAACAATGGACTTCTCCTGAAGAATCACTCCTGTAAACAGATTCGTTCTTCAGTGTCACATACCAGCAATGAAAGAGAATTTCTGTCACTTACCAATTTTCTCCTGTTGGGTTTTTCTCTTTCTCATTTACTCACTCTACTTAATTAATTGTAAATTTTAGTAAATAATTTTGAGCTGCTTCAATTTAAAAATGCAGGTTAAGTGAACTACAGTTATTAGGGATGTTAATGATCAATTATTAATCAATTAATCTCTTTAAGAATTCAACCAATTAAAAATGTATTCATCAATAATTAAATGATAGAAGTAATTGCACCTCATGTGACATCATTTTGTCTGGTGGAGCCATTTGTTGAATGAGGAAACTTAAACTTGAATTGAGGAAAAAAAAAGAAAAAAATAAAAGGAGAAAAAGGTTCAATTGTTAGTAAAGCCATGGTAAATTAATTGAGCTTTGTAAATCCAGTTTTGTCAAGTTAAAGGACCAGCGTGTGATTTGATTGATATATTCTCTTATAATGATAAAACAAAGGGTCTCAGGAAATTTTAAACTCTCATGCATTGCATGCTGGGAAGTGAGAATAGAAGAGGAAAGAGAGAATATGTTGCTTGTGTGTGCAAGAAAATAAGTCGATAAAAGCACAGGAATTTTTTATTTTAAGTTCTACTTTAAGAAAGAAAAACATTTTTGTGTTCAGCATGAAACTGC
Organism: Lutjanus argentimaculatus; assembly: GCA_034769285.1. Taxonomy (NCBI): domain Eukaryota; kingdom Metazoa; phylum Chordata; class Actinopteri; order Lutjaniformes; family Lutjanidae; genus Lutjanus; species Lutjanus argentimaculatus. Next base: position 21,307,188 of record JAWZSL010000003.1, on the reverse strand, counting down.
AACTCTGGTTGTAATAATGTGTTTTTGTTAGGTTAAATGAAATTATTAATTTTCTTGAATATGACACTGACGTCATATAAACATAAAAACATTGATTACACATTTTTATTATCATTTTATTTAGTTTGTTCACTTATCAAAATGTATTCTAAATGCACAATGTACGTGCTCTTAATTGGTCTTGAAGTAATTAGAATATATCAGCTTTATAAATTTTAGTAAAATGAACACCAAAATCTCTCCACAGATGAACGCTGTGTGAATTAAAGTTTTCTGTAATCTGAATGAATCTGGAGTTTAAATATGATACAGAAATTAATTAATTTTCTGTTCCCCAGATCATGAGTGAGAAAAAAACAAGGAGGCACCAGCTGCTTGTTTTATTATGTGACTTTGAGATTTACAGTATGACCGCTGCACCTCTGCAATAAAACCACACAGGGAACTATTAACCATTCAGAGCCACACAGAGTCTGACTAATTAGCCTGTAGGGTAGCATGTATAGCACTGCATCACATTTTCTCTGCTGAATTCTCCACTGGAAGGCTACTCCAGAGGGCACTTATCACATTTTCTTACACATTACCTATTAGTAGAGGGCATTTTATCACAATTTATCTACCTCCAGGGCATCCAAGAGGGCACTTTTGCAACATTTTCTCTTCGAACATGGGGGCACCAAGAGTCCGCCAGTGATTATCATGATGGATTACTATTTATTGAGTGCTTTGAGCATCTACTCATCAACAGGTGGCGCTCACCAGAATGAACTGAGCTATTTATGAGGTTTATCCAGTTTGGTGAATCTGACTTGGAACACTCACAGAAAAAAGAAAATGTTCTCGCATGGGGTCCATCGTCTTTTTCCAAATGCTGTCACTGAAATTATGTTTGTTATATAACTAACCATATTTTTTGTAATAACGTCAAGGTGACAAACATTATTCCTGCTAATTATGTTCACAGCCAGTGTTACATTTACATTTACAAAATACATTTACATAATGTGCTGGATCCATAGGTTGATGGTTGGGGTGGACGGCTGGTTTACAAAGTGCAGGACTTTAACATCACAGTCAGAGAAAGATCGTGATTTTGGGGTAGTTTATGGCAGTAAAAGAACTTTGTCGCTCTGTCCTGAATCCTCTTACAGCTGTGGCTTGAGGGGAACACTTGCTCCGCTTTACCAATCTTTGACTTTATTACAACTCATTGTTAGAAAAAGATCGTCATTTTGGTAAATATTAATTAAAATAAATGTCATGTCACTCACACCGCTGTCTTTTGCTGTAGTCACTACGAGCAGATAGTGTACTGCGAGACTGTCTATTTTGGCAGAAAACAGATTAAATACGTTGTCAGTTGCACTTTTGCGACTTGCCACATTTTAATTAACAACATGTCCTCATTATGGTAATAGAAAAGTATTTCAGTCGGCAGTACTTTTCCCCTCAAAAACATATTTGTTGTCACTCATTAGTTGTATATAAATGAAATTTATAGGAGACAGGGCTGCTTTCTCCAAGTTTTCAAATGTCAAGATTTGGCACTTTCTCTCTTTTGCACAGAACTGTCAATTAAATATCTGAAATTTTGACTTTTGGTCAAGACAAAAAGGATTTTTCACATTTTTTGACATTTAAAGACTATATTACTTATATACAACCACTCTCTCTCTTATTTTGGAGAGAATATGCCTGGAAAATAAATATGAGATACCTCTTGACGTGTAGTTGAAAAAACTACACCTCCACACTTAATAAAATGGAAAACTACAATTTTGGAAATTATAACAAATTAACAAAATGACCACTTTCTGTAATTAATGTGTGTCCAAGCATGTTTTTATGTGTATTGGCATATGAATATGTTTATGTATGAGTAAAAGTACATATATGTAAGTGTGAATGTATTTAATGTACATAATCATGTGCAGTATGTGTCATACCTCCCCCTTCTTTTTTCTTCTTCCTTTTTTGTTTTCTTCTCTTTTTTCCACTTCAGTTGCTGTTGTTGATGTTTATGTTTGCTTGTTCAATTTAAAAATTTGATCTGTAAATTTGAAAACACATGTGCTGCATGTACAAAATTAATCTAGGAAAGTGTTTTAAGTCCAATAAATAAATAATGAATAAATACATTAATGAATTAATAAAAAAATAAAGAAAGATGTAGATGACATTCAGCTTCCTATAAATGGAGCGGAACCCGGGCTGTTTGGGTGAAACCTAAGAATCATAACCACTAGACCATATGGGAAGATCATAAGTAAGTAGACCTTCTGGTACATTTTTTTCATCGCACAACAAATTGATTCATTACAACATATTGATAACCTGACTCCACCAGGATTATCAATATACGGTGTTGCTCATCTAAAACAGCTGAACCAAGATCTCGTTCATTCACACATATGGCACCTTTAAATCTTAAACATTTTGATCCTTGTTAAAAATCTGCAGAGAGAGAAGAAGAGAAGCACCTATTTTTAAAAAACCTGGTTATTAAATTTGCGAGCAGAGCTGCAGGTGTGTTTACATCACACCGCCGATACTTTCGGGACTTATTAGGAGCACTTTATTCCAGTCTGTGCTGACTTCCCCTTTACTCTCTTTCCTCAGCACAGAGAGGCAGCAGCAGCAGAGGAAGGAGAGGGTGGTAATGCTGCCATCACACAATATTAATGGTTGCTGTGTGTGTGTGTGTGTGTGTGTCGCGCGCGTGTGTGTGCTGTGTGTATGTTTATGTGTGTGTGGCAGTCTCATTAAACAAGGTCTAGGCGCATTTAGTGTTTACAGACGATTATACTCAGACATCAACACTGATTGGAATAGAGAGATAATTGCTCCAAACAAGATGGGGGGAAGTCACTCACACACACACACAGACACGCACACACAAGACACCCTTTTTGTCATACGATATTCTTGAGACTTGGTCATGTTCATCTGCTTCCTTGTCTTTCACACACCTCTTCAACCCCCTCTCCTCCCGTCTTCCTCCCACCTTCCTGATCTCAAGGGAATGACTAACACCTGTCACGATCTCTCCAAGCTGTATAAGATAATTAATCACACATTGCAGCAAATGTCACTACATCTACATGTGTGCGCGCACAAACACACACACACACACACACACAGAGCAGGTGTTCTTGCGCCGCGTGGAAATAACTCAATAGCTGTAATGTACAAAACATCCTTTAAATATGACTGAGTCACTCTCAGCCCGCAGACCGCACTGAGTGTGTAAATGCACTCTATTGTAAACTCGTGAATTACTTTCCCATAATGCACTCTGTCAGGCTGACCTTGGCAAAGAGAGTCTGCCCGCCACCCTATAAAGCAGGCTGTAATGCTGGCCCTGTCACAAATGCAACACAACACACACATACACAAACAAGACTGCGGGGTTTATTGCACTTGAAGCAAAAGAGCAGGTGAATTAAGAAAAGAGCAAGGCAGGAAGGAAGGAAGGTGAAAGAGTGGAGCGAAAGATGCGGTAACACCTGAAAGTGGCGCAGTGACATTTATCTACGTGCATTTGAAAAACATTTGGCATGCTGATGGAGAGTTTACTCACGGGGATAACTGGTTTACGACTATAACTGGCGAGCCAACCGCTAACATGCAGGGGCATTTCTTGAGGGGAGTCCCAGAGGGTCACTGGCCACCCCTGAAACCTGATTGGCCACTCCAAGTGGCACCCCATTATCCTCGAGTATGATTGGATATCTGGCCAATGAGAGGTGGGACCTTAGTTCAAACCAACTGTTTGACGAGTGTTTTTGGATGTGCATTGTTTGGGGTTTTTTTTGTGTACTTTGAATTTTTTTTCAAGGAAAATTTACTTCATGGATCATTTTCAAGCATCATTTTTCATGAGATGTAAGTTGTGCTACTTTTTATGCTACTCACAAAAACAAACACACACACAGAAAAAAAACACAAAAAATATATACAGCAAATGGATGAATAAATCACAAAAATAAAGCAATTTTCACAGTGAAATTTAGGAGTCTCATAGCCTGAGGAAAGAATTTCTTTTTGAGGATTTAAAGAATAAAGTATGAAGCTTTATATATTTGTATGGGGCCACTCTGTTCTGTTGTGACAATTTATCTTTTCAATAAAAACTTTAAACCCAGTAATATAAGAAACTGTGAGAAACTTGAATATTAAAGTACATATTTGAAATGGTAAATTAATGGTATTCCAACATGTTTGCTTCTTCATGCCACCCCAGTCAAAAAAGTCCGGACACACCCCTGCTAACATGCTACCCAGCTAGGAACATGCTAGCGCTGGTCACAAAAGTTCTCCAAGCTTCTTTCCATAGAATCGTGAAGTGGGAGGAGATGTTAAGTGTTTTTCACATTTTCAGATCTTTAATATCTTACTAAAAAGTCCCCACATAGTGTATTTCACCATTAACAAACAATATTAAGTATTTGTTAATGATAACTAAGTGATGTGTAAACCTTTAAATATATAATCTGCAGAATTTTCCTATAGAAAACAATGTACAGATTCATATGTCATAATCCCTTTCAGTCAATGCTTTGACCCACCTATAGTGTGGTGGTGGTTGTATCTGCAAAGACCCGGCTCTCTGCCAATATTTCCTTTTTCTATTATCTATCTATCTATTATTATGTTTTCCTTGTTCTCCACTATTTTGCTTTCCTTGGGACATTTCACCAACCTAAAATGTTGATATTAGACATCATGATACATTTAGGAACAGCTGTGACAAATCGTCTCGACTCTACCTCTAAGAAATCATTAAACAAAGAGATGGAGCATATATTTTTAACACTTTTCTTTAATTAAGCAATGTCACACAAGAGGGAGAGCTGTTGGACTGATTATCATCACAGCTGTGATGATATTTAGTCCAACAGCACAACCCCGAGTGTGATATTGCTTTTATACAACAGTTAAACTGGCACCATTTATTAGCCAACACAAATAGCTCCGCAACCGGGACTGGGCTGTTGCCTAGCAACATATAAACATCTGCAGTAGAGCTCTCCTTTAGCTGTCTGGATGGATCCACAAAACTGCCTCCAGACTGTCTTCAGCTCGCTCTTCTTAACAGACTGAGTGCTGATGGTCATATTTTTGAGACACGGACCAAGCAACTGGACGGAGACCGCTTTGAAAAGGTCGGACTCAGTCTGCCTCTGCTCTGCACTCTGGTGCAGTTTGTGGTCTGAAAGCAAATACACCAGCGACAGGGTTTTATGACAGCAGATATGTGACTTCATCATGATTTCAAAAACTGAACTACTAATAAATCCATCTGCTGATCGTTGATCTGTATAAGCCGTTTATGTATTTATGCAAATCATTTTGTAACAATGGTGGCACATATGCACATAAGCACGGGTATTTTCCCTGATTAACAGATCAAAAGCTGTATAAACTGCTGTGCTTATATCCAACTCTGTGTATTTAAAGAATAAGATTAAAAAGTGTGTGACAGCGATCCCACACTAATGAGCCCTGAATCATGTACAAGACTCCTCCTGTCTCCTTCTGTCTCTATGGACTCTGTTACTCACTGTAACATTAATGCAGGCTAACGGTCATTACAACACCTGTAAGGCGGAGTGATACATGTAGGTAAAAGTTCCAGTGTTGTTGTACTCGATATCAGCACTCATGGAACGTCTCTTGTCCAATCAAATTACTTGGTCGGAACTAACTGTTGTAAATGGTTAAGAGTGAGTTATAAGCAATCTATAAACATTATCTGGCTTGTTATTATAAAGTTATTATAAAGCAACTGATATGTACCTTATGTACGTAACTGATGTATATGTTGTGTTGCGTTACATATGTGAACATATGTGTACTTACTTTAACTCAAAGCATGATCTTTTCCTAAACCTATCCAAGTAGTTTTTGTGCCTTTGTTTTGAATGTCTACGTGGAGCTAACATAGCCCAAACACAAACGTTTGTTTGGTGTGCTACGGACGTCTGTCCTTGTTTGGGCTTGTCTGATCAGTGTGCCATTGGCAGTTAGTTTTAAAAACACATTTTTAGACAACTTCCAACAGCTGCTTACATTAGAAGGATCCCTGTCGTTGGCTGTTTGATTGGTGTGCCGGGGGATGTAGAGAATGTTAGCTCACCCACAGCAGGAGCAGTTCTTACAGAAGTGAAGAGATTTTTAGATTCCTTATTAAGGGAAAAATGAATGGAACTACTTTTTATGCCCAGAACCAGGAGACCCAAAACACTGTTTTCTTTGTAGCCTACTGGACCAACAAACAACCCTGGCATTTTGTTCTGGATTATACATCATTTTATACAATACAGCACTATTGAAAAGAATAAAAGCACTGTGTTGCTAACTCTCAGTTAGCAAGCTTGTTTGCCTAGTGGTTCACAAAGTGTATTTAAAAATGTATTTTGTGCTATCGACCTTGTCTCATGACTGTCTGGGAACCATTCCTTCTTTGTTGTGCGCGTTATACTCAGAGGAGGGTTATTAAAGGTGGATGGTACAACACAGCTAATAAGCTCCAGTGGCTTCTTCTGTTAGGACTCTCTGGCTTTCTATTCCAAGGATGCAGACAGTTAAGAGAAGTGAAGTGAAGATACTGGAATGAATGATGGTGCCCACTCACTTGAATAAAAATTGCTCACAAAGCGCATAAACCACAAAAGATTTCTAGCTTCCCGGTTTACTTACATGTTGTGCAGCTCACTGCACACTGTTTCATGTGCATGTTCACGACTGGCTCATAGACTTTGCAGTACATTGTGATGATGTCGCGTGAATAAAATAATCTTTTTTACACTCTGGAAAAGTTTTGCAAGAAAATATAAAATATATACAGAGAATAATAATTAACCCTCTTTGCAGTTAGAAGCAAAAGCTTTACAGACGTTTGTTTTATAGTTTTTCCCTATGTGAGCAGTAGGGATGCAGTACCACTTCATCAAGAGATTTAGCGTCTGTTTTTTTCCCCAATGGTGTCCACAGTTCTCTGCAAAAATAGAGGGTGAAAATGATCTGTTGATAGTCATATCATTTACCTCTTTAATCTACTTCCAGTTGTTCATGTGTCTAACATCTGTCTTAAAATGGTCAAATCTGTAGATGCTGTCTAGTATGTGAGCCACACAGCAATCACGCACAGGTACACACAGCCAGTGTGGCCCGTGTGCAGGGCTCAAAACTAACTTTTTCCCTCAGTGCTCCACAGCTGTCCCAAACTCTACTTTTAATGGTCCCAAATTCAAGATTTTTTTTCATTCTATATTATAATTATAGTTTAATTACTTTGTTTCAGTAACTTGCGTCACTTCATTGATTCTAGTCTATCGTGGGATTTCTGCTAGTTCTTCCTTGCACTTATATAATAATATAATAAAAGAATTAGATCACCCTGTGTTTTGGCCACAATCAGTTTTCATTTTTCCCTTTTAGTCACTGGTTGACTTACTGATTCTGATTTATTTCTAACTGGTTGATCAGTAAATGCATCTCTGCAAACTGCAGTGCAAATTCAAACCTGTTTCCAGTACTTACACACTCTTTGAACATATTTACACTTAATTTTATTTTAAACACCAGCCAGCATGTTGGTGCTGCGTAACAGTTAAAATGATATATACTGTATATTCCATGATGGATAAACATAGTCTTATTTCATCTGTAATTATAAGTTTCTCTGCTATCCCAGAATTGCCCCAGACACTGTGTCTTTATGTCTCTGGGGCTATTTTTATTGTCCCCGGGAAAACTTTGTGGTTATTTCCTTCACCCCAGTGAGACTGATTGATTGATTCTGCTGCAAAATGTTGCAGTTTTCCAATACATGCTGGTGTGACTGGGCCTTAACAGAAGTAGGGAAAGTCTGGACTCAGTTTGTTCTCTTTTGTTTTTATTCAGCCCCCATCATTGTACAACGCTCTGTCTTATATTTCTCCTTTTCTGTCATCTTTTTCTCTATCTGTCACTTGCATCTCTCTTCCACTCTCCTCCTTCTCGCTTTCACTCCAACTTTTGGTCTTTCTTTTCCCATCTCTCTATTTCTTTGCATTTTTTATGCGTCATTCCTTCAGTCGTGTTTTTGATTAATATTGATTTAGCTGTAATAGTTGGGCTACAGGGACCCCACATTTCAATAACTTCTAATTACACGCGCGCACACACACACACACACACTCACACACACAAAACACAAACACACAAGCTTCGATAAATCTAATTGCAAGTTCCACTCATAACGCCCCTGAGTCCCGGCCCACAAATTACAACAGCAATCTGACATTGTCAATAAATATGGGTGCCATTCTGCCCGGCTGAATTCTTGTGAAATGAAAGATGCAAATAAATATTGTGAGACATTTTCTTTGATCCCCTTTTTTCCCCTCAGTCTTTTCTGTTTTCTTTCTCATATTCCTTCCTTCTTCCCTTCCTTCTCTTTACATCATCCTGTCCTTCCTCTCTCTCTCTCTCTCTCTCTCTCTCTTGGCCCACCCTTCTGTCCTGACTTTGTTTCAGCTGTTGATTCAGCATCAATCACTGCGAAATCTAATTTGTCAAACCTCAATCTAGCAGGGCCCTCAACCCCGTGCTGCTGTCTGTTTGTCTGGAGCCCCACAAATGAGATGTGTGATAAGGCAACAGAGGGAGTTCTGCCGGGAATAAAAACAGACTTTTGCACTTTGAAGTCAGAGCAGATCAAAAACAACAGAGGGCTCTTTGTGGTACAAAGGGAGCGTTTCTCCCCTTCATCCATCTTCGCTCGTTCTCCTGCACCTTTTCTTTGCAACCAGTCTGTCACTCTGTGAACTGTCACATATCACATACAGGCCCCCAACCTGCCTGTACCATACCTGTACAATCTACGTATCTACCTACCGCAGGGAAGAGATCTGACTCCTTTGTGTGTGTGTGTGTGTGTGTGTGTGTGTGTGTGTCTATGAGTGTGTGTGCATGTATATATACACGTCCCTTGAGGGTTTGTGGCAATTTGCGCAGTCTCTATGTAGGAACACGGCTGATAAAGACATGCAGTATATTCTGTTTGTCTATTTGTCTTCTCAATTCTGGGTCGTATGCTTTTAGTTGCAGGCAATCTTCCCCCCATTATTTTAGCACACCCTGAGTCTTTTCCTGTCAGTTTGATTTTTGCCGTCAAGCCTGCGAAGACGTCGTCACTGTCAGCGCTGATGTTAGGGACGTACAGTACATCTTGTGTCCCATCAGCCTCCGCAACCACCCTTCATCACACCCACCCTCCTCCCCTTCCACCGGTCCCATGTTCCCGACATGGGAGTCATTTGTCTTCTCTGTGTCCGCTGCGATGATGTGGGATAACGTCGGGGGCCAGTGGAGCAGACAGGGGAGTATTGGAATATCGATCCTCCTCCGCTCTCCCTGTCCTCCTGCTGGAGTTTTTTTTTTCCTGCCTGTGTGATAAAGCGACCGGTGCTGATGGGGTTTGGCTCCATACATTGTTTCTTATACCTTTTGTACTCGTGTATGTGTGTGTGAATGTGTGTGTGTGTGCGAGAGAGCAATTTATTTGTAGCAGGGAGTTGTTTGTGGCTGTATAGGAGTGTTCATGTTGGAGTTAACTCTGCTCTCTCAGCATTCGTATCCAGTTCATTCCCCGCTGTGTCTGTTTACACTGTACGCTAATGACTGTGTGAGTCAATCAGACGCATGTTACAATTTAAAATCTGCACATAATAAAGTCAGTCAGAGTTAGACTTATTCCTAGAGATAACGAAGACAGCAACAGGACTGGAATAAACAGCAAGTGAATGCAACTCACTGCAACGGAAAGGAAGATTCTGGCAGAGCAGAAGCAAAGATACTCATGTAAAAATAAAGACTCTGGTAAAAGAAAAAGCACTGATTCAACTTCTTTACTCTTTTTTGTCTTGTTAGGTCTACTATGTAGTTTTCATCTTGTTACAACATTTGGTCTTTTTTCGCCTCGTCATGTCTTTCTGTTTTATTCATCTTGTTACGTCTTTTATGTCGCTTTACATCATGTAACGTCTTTTACATCGTTTTTCATCTCGTTACATTCATTATGTCATTTTTTTTTGCTACATTTGTTACGTTGTTTTCGTCTGGTTATGTCTTCCCATCATTTCATTTTTTATGTCATCTTTGTCTTGTTTTGCCTTTTTTGCATTGTTATATCATTTTTCACCTTGTTACGTCTTTTACGCTGTTTTCATCTTGTTTTGTCCATTGTGTCATTTTCATCTCGTTATGTCTTTTATATTTTTTTCCATCTTGTTACATCTTTTTTTTTTTTGTCTTGTTATGGCTTTTACAGTATGTGGTTTTCATCTTGTTACATCTCTTATGTAATTATTCATCTTGTTATGATTGTTTTGTCTTGTTTCGTCAGTTTTGGCATGTGTGTGTATGTGTGCGATAGAGAGCAATTTCTTTGTATCAATGAGTCAAGTTGGCTGTGGCTTTATAGGAGTGTTCATGTTCAAGTCTGCTCTCTCAGAGTTCGTATCCAGTTCATCCCCAACCCCACTCAGGTAAGTATAGCGCTGAATCTTCGGGGATTGTAACAAACAGTCCTATTAATGAATCCTAACCTGTCTGTTTACACTGTACTCTAAAGACTGTGTGACTCAGTAAGACGCATGTTACTTCATAAAACTGCACATAATACAGTCAGAGTTAGATTTACTCCTCGAGATAATAGAGCCAACAACAGGAGTAGAAAAAACAAGTAAATGGAACTCACTGCAAAAAGTACTGAAACAGGACTAAAGTACTAAATTGTGTTGAATCCTACTTAAACAACTAAGGACTATACTTTTACTACACTGGACCTTATTTACATCTGTAGCACACACTCTAAAGTGCATGCCACAAGTGCACATAGGGGTGTCCAACTCCACTTTGCTATTAAAAAGGCATTTTACCCGGGCCCAAAGTAAGGCGCAAGGCGCAAAGTGGTCATATTTAGTCTCTCAATTAATCGTAGTGGTTTTTTGCACAACATGGATAAAACCAGTCAGAGCCAGGTGGGTGGGACCTTGATACCACATCTCCAACCCTGTTCACTACTGTGCAGACTCTGGCTGCAAAAGACATCTTCCATGCAAGATGACAGTGCTCATATCCTGGATATTTTGGCTTCATTTTTGTATACAGTGGAAGGAAGTGGAGACGTATTGGACCAGCTGGTTCCCTGCACACAGGAACGGCACAGAAATAACATCCTGATATAGCTCAATGGCTCAAAATCTAAATTTGAATTCACCGTTTTACAAACTTTTCTTTCGTTATGTTTGTGTATGCACAAAGGGCATCACATGTTTGTAATTTAAACTTAGTCACCACATCAAAACTGGCACTGTTTCTGCAGTAAAGTAAAGGAATTACCACTGACGTCTGTTCTTGTACAAATCACAAATCATCATCAAGATACTTGGTTACCTGAATACCATCACTGATTCTTAACTCAGCTGGAGCTCAAATATCCAGACAACATTTAAAACAAAGACTCCTCTGAAACTGTAGTTAAAACAAAGAAAATAATGCAGCTGTTTAACCCCAAATCTGCACTGAAAGCCTCTTATCCTTCTGTTGTCTTGGCTGGTCTGGTGCACTGTCTGTGTCTAACTCTCTCATCCCTACACAGAATCAGTGCCAAACAAATTATACATGAAGTGTCCTGACCACTGAACAACTGGTATGAACTCCTGCCCCTGGTCAAAGTTTAAACTGTCCTCTGTGCAGATTTCATCTTAACTATTAGTCCTCAAAGCAGGAGCATAAAAAAATGATTTAAAATTACTTGACAATAATGTGTGTTGTTTTCTACATTGTGGAAGTCGTTGTCTGCGCTATTGCAAGAGAAATGTTCCTCTGGTATGATCATACAGAATCACTATTATTCTTTGTTGGGTTTATTTGTGAAATATTTGCTCGAATGGAAAATTTCTCATCTAACTCCCATTACACAAAGCACGACTGACTGAGTAATAAAAGCCAATTGTTTTGTGTCATCAGAGAGTCCCTTTTATCCCCTTGGCCCCGGCCTGTGTTGTGATGTTCCTATCTGGTCAGCACTGCTTACTTTGGCACTGAGGAGAACCGGTTTCTGCGAAGTGACTCCCTGGTTGTTATGGAGCTCAACACATCCGCATGGAAAGAGACATCTGCAAAACAAAAACAGTTGGGGAAAGATCAGCACATGATAGGTGAGAAGAGGTGATAAAACATCTGTGGGAAAAAACAAAACAAACAGGCAGGGCAGTGCATACCAAAGTACATGGAGATTGTTGTTTTTAGCTTTGTGACAATGCATTTTTTAGATCATTCAGTGGGATTTCTTTTTTTTAAGAAGAACTCCACCAATTTTATACATCAAAGTCCATTTATGGGTCTTGTGGAGTAAAACTGTAGCCTATATGTAAAAAAAAAAAAAAAAACTGTTTTAAGCAGCATTGTTTGGGACTGAAGACTACAAATTTGAAAATGAAAAAAAAAAAAAAAAAAATCTGGGAACCTGAAGAGAGAAAGAAGTGAGTTTATCAGACCTCTGTGGCTCGCTCCTTACCTCTGCTTGAGGCTAGCAGCCCTGAAGCTAACACACCCGAAGAGCTATCAGAGGCAGGGATGGGGTTTAATGTGTTACAAGTGATGCACAAGTAAAAAAAGTTTTTATAAAGGACCGAGTATTTTTCGTGGTCCTTTTTTTTAAAACTGTACTTTCACTCTGTATTCAAGTATATTTTTGAGCCAATAATCTACTTTTTACTTCACTACATTTGCCATTTATACCTCCGCTACATCAAGAAGGATCCGCTCCCAGGAGGGCAAAGTCATGACCTGCCCTGCTCTGACTGTGATTGACTAGTACTCGTTACTTTTGTAAGGAGATGATTTTCCTTATTTTCTCAAGACAAAATATATAAACCTTTGACATATATAAAGATGGACAACATGGCAGCTTCCAAAAAGTGAAGCCAAAACACCTCAATTGCCCCCTGGTGGCTGGCTGCAGTATAGGTCATAAGCCCCGCCCCCTTCATGTTAGCAGATGGGACATTGGCGGCCAAACTCAATCTTTCACAAAGGTGGTTTCTGTCATTTTAGATAGTTCACAACTGAGTCGATCCAGTGTATGGGCATGACCTTGATTTTGCTGCTCTAACCTTGATCACTACTGCACAGACTCTGGCCCCAAATTACGTCACCAGCACAAGATGGCAGCGCTCATATCAGGGATGTTTTAGCTTCATTTTTGCAGAGACACGGCGTCCTATTTTGATTTACAGTCAGTGTTTATATACAATAATGCATAAACAATGCATTATACATACATGCAGGCACTCACAGCAAACACTCACAAAATGTAAATTACACAAATTCATCAACACATTTCACACGCACACACTTACACGCACGTTTGTACAGTATAGGGGCTGATTGTGATCTGTGACTCTGTGTGGCCGGACTTGTTCTCACCAGCACATCAAGAACAAAGCAGTAATTCAAATCTGTCTCCACCTTCCACCTTCAGAGCCAAGATGCTGCATATCATTTCATAGGCCCTGTGCCACTTCACACGGTGACACACACGCACACAATCACACACACACACACACGCATGCATACTGTACACGGCCGAGCAATCCAGTCCTCAACACCACCTAAAGTAATTTGTCATGTTCATGATAAATTATACCCTCTCCAGTTCATAGCCTACAGAGGATGGAGGGAGAGAGAGTAGAGTGGAGTAGGTGGAGAGAGAAGGGGGGTGTGGGGGAGCAGTTGTTTACAGCTGTCATTTGTATTTGATGCTAAAAGCAAACAAATGAAACATGACAAAATATGAGAAAATAAGGGGGAGTTAGTGCCTCATGTGGTTACGTCTGTATGGTATTTAAAGCAGTGGGTGGTAAAGTGTGGGTTATTTAGATGGTGGGCAATCACTTGACAATCAAATGTGTCCCTTTTTCAAGTGAATCCAGACCTTAAATAAAAAATGCCAACAATCACAGTTCAGTTACAACAAGCATCGGTCAATACTAAAGGCACTGTTTCAAAACTCTTCGTAACTTGGCCAAATGGATCATCTCACTTCCAAAACTCACTCAAACCATCAAAACACTTCATGCATGTCTCAAAATAAGCTTGTTGGACCAAAACACAATTTTCACTCAAAGGACATCGTTGTCACTGATAACACACTGACCGAAAAAACATAAACAAAAGGGAACATTATGTAAATGATAAACTTTTATCTTTGAAGTTTTAATGATTTTTCACATAAATCAGTGTCTAATTATAGACTAAAATAAATTATATGTAACAAGAATGAATCTGAAATGCTGTAATTTGCTTCAATATCGTATCCTGTGTCTGCATATAGTAATTAACATGTGAAAAATAAAATATTGAAACACAAACAAATTCTTGAAATTCCAGCACTGCTATAAATACAGTAATTACAATGCTTTAATTGCTTAATTCTTTGTTTCTTCACACTTCCACCCTCCCTCTGCCACTCTTCTTTACCCACCAACCTGCTGTCCTTGATCCATGTTTGCAAATATATAAATATTCTGTCACCATAATATTTATATATATTTCAGTATGACTGTTGCAGAAATGCATGAAATTTGCCAACATTCTGTTTTGATTGTGTTTGCAACAGTTTTGAAAACAACGAAGAATGTGCTGCTGACATAAAGTGTTTCGCAGGTGGTAAAGTATGAATGACAAAATAGTTGATGGATTTAGGAAAATGTGGTTACTAATTGCATTTTGGGTGAAAACAATGAAAAATGATTCACAGTTTGGTAAACAAAGACTTCTGTTTCGCTGACTGATCCAAGAGTTTTGCAGTGTGACTTCAGTTATTACTGTAGCAATTGAAAAAAACTGTTTAAGATCAATTAATCAAAAAACATGCTATTTAGACGATCTACAGTGCAGGGTATTAAGTGCTTTTAGGGTGTGTCCAGTTCCACTTTGCCATTTAAATGGTGCATAATAATGGCACAAAGTAAGGCATTAGGTGCAAAGGTGTTGTGTTTACCCATGCCTTTAAGAGCCAAGTGCATCTGCCACTGGTGCATTGCCATTTAAATTAAGGATTCAGCAAGTTGGAGATGTGAACAGAGATGTATTTGGGCACGTGGCTGTGCTGTGACATTACTGCGTGCATGGAAAACTACTACATTAATTGCTGAAAGCAGCCTCTCTAATCATTAAAATAAATTGTTCAATGAAAACACTCATGTATCAGTACAACTCATACTAAAGGAATCACCTGGAAAGCTCTCACTGCATGACATCATTTGAAGTCCGTGTAAAAGGAATTCAGAGGTTTTTTTCCAAACAGAACTGAAAAGACAGAACTATGTAGTACTGAATTGTGGAGTAGAGCAGTAGACTGTTGTTCACAATTTCTGGGTTCAGGATTTTTTAGTCAGACCTGAAATATGGCTCTGTGACACGCCAGAGCCATGGTCTCCCAACACTATAAAGAGCCACATGAACTAACAAACAACCCCTGCCAACCTACCTTCAGACTCTCTTCTGCTCAGTTCAACAACCCGACACAGAAGAAAAAAAAAACCCACCCTGTCAACATCCTCAGACTCTGGTGGTTCAAACATGTCTGAAAGTGTCCAATAAACCTGCCAGACAGAGATGTTCAGGTTGTTTTCAGGTCATAGTGGTGCTTGACACTGAGACAGCAGAGTGGACACAACCCCAGCCTTTCACAGCAGAGAAAACTGCCCATTTTTACATGATCTTGAGACCTAATTTTATATACTTTGAAATTTTTTAAATCATTCAAATTGGACTTGGTGGTTAATAACATGTTTCTGTGGTGTGACAAACTCAGAACACATTTATTATTGCTTTACACAAACTTTAAAAGATGATTTAATGATTAGAGGCTGCTTTCAGTCATTTTAAATGTTTCCAGAAACTGTGGTTGTAAACTTGACAGGACAGACGCAACTCTCCGGAGAAAACAAAGGAAATAATTTGTTTATACAGCTCTGACGGAAGTCAGGGTTTATACAGCTGCTTTACTCCAAACAATTTTACTGTTTGGACATCAGCTGTGTGTGTTTTTGTATGTGGAGAAGAACACAGATCCCGACCAATCATGTTGGATTTAAACAATTGGTATAGTTAGAGCTGCTGTGCTGTCTCATGCGTAAATGTGCACAATGTCTCTCTTCAGTCTTCATCCTATGTCACCCACCTGCATTTCATCCATTGTTAACCAGAATGTTCATTTTTATGACCTGTGGATAAGCTGCAACATCCCAGAGGCAGAGTGTCCATGTGTTGTGAACCCACGGCTGGATCATCTTACTATCTTTAATTAGGAAAATACTGTGCCATTGACTTTAGACCCAGTTTTTTGTTGGTTAATAATGCAATCATTCTCTGCAGCCCACTGTCTCTCTTACCTCTAGTGGTTTCTGCATTGTTTTGTTTTTATTTTCTCAGGTTTGGAGATATTTGTCTCCATCCCAACACTATTTAGTGTTGTGCCCAGAGTATTGATCAATTACATTAAAAAACTATTATAAAATCATGAATTAAAATTCTAAAATCTGGCCTGTTTCAAGACCTCTAAATCACTGCCTACGTCTGATGTTGTGCTCATCGACAGCTTTTTTTCTAACGTTGGGTTCACATAATATTGGATGGTTGGTAGAGATGAGAAAGATTCACATTTACGACTTGTGAGCGATCAAATTGGACAACTCGATATGTCTTTTGAGTTGCAGATGTAATGACTCAGAGAAACAGCAAGCTGGAACTCAGAGGCAGACAGGTTAGGATTCAAGTTTATGTTTACTGAAGTTAAAAAACAGGCAAGGGTCAAAACCAGGTTGGCAGGCAAAACAGGCAAAGCTATCCCTTAGGAGATCAGGCAGAGAATCGTCAATCTGAGGGTCAGGCAGTAGGTCAGGCAGGCAGAACAAAGTCTTAAAGGCAGGGCGATTTCAAACCAGACAATCTGGCAAGAAGTGAGTGGAGATGGGCCAGTGTATATACTGCAAGACTGATGAGGGAAATGGGAAACAGGTGAGCAGGTGGGCTGTGAAGGTTGGGGTGATGGGAACGGTGGGAAAAGGAGTTACTGCAGGCCAGGAGGGAGTGGCTTGATCGGAAACAACTCAGAACTGACAACTCAGAGCTGAGAATCAGAATCTGAATCTGAACTTCAGTTTTGCCTTAAATCCCAAACCTTGAATTCACAAGTTCTTTGTGTTTTTTTGCAGCAGTTTTTTCTATTTTGTTTCAGTTGTCTTGGTCACTGTGGTATAAACACAAACTATCTGCATGGTGTATGAGAAAGGGATGGGTGGATTGATTTTGTAGAATTAATACAATGATATTCATCTGGTACTGATTACATTAAAAACTATTGATAATTACACTACATAAATACAAAACATGGGTGGCTGCATTGCTTCCAATCGTTTTCAGTACTTTTGTATAACGTATGTGCCAATAAACATTTTTATTAGCTGGCCCATGTCACATAACTGTGTGCAGCCATGCCTGCATCAAACTTGTGAGAGCGTGGTGATTTTCCCTTCATACATCCACGGAGATGGACGTGATGTGATGCTACTTTTCATTTGCAGATAAAAATACAGCAAGATGCACTATTCGTGACAAGAATGCCACACAGCAGCAGCATGACTAACCTCTTCAAAACTTTAAAACCAGCACAAAACATATATGGAGGCTGAATAAAAACAAGAAGATAATTAGGCCTGTTATTATGGTGTGATTGGTTGTGTGTGTGCTTCTGTGTGCGTGTGTTTGTGCGTGCATGTGTGGGTGAGATTGTCAGTAGCTAATCTTGCATACCTCTGGACCCATCAGTGTAAATTTTTTGTGCACATTAATGACTGTATGCTCAAGGACCTCTTGAGTTTGCAAACCTTGGTAAGGGTCAAACATCATCAACAACTGCTAGGCTAAAAACAAGGTTTATCTACTAGCAGTGTTGAGAAGTAAGGAAGTGCATGTAATTAAAGTATTATAATAAAATTATAAAATAAATGCAATTGTAATCTGTTACAGTTACTGGAATAAATATGTAATTAAATAACAGCTACTAATCAAAATGTTGGTGACTACAAAGTCTGAATATTCTTTGCACTCTCCAGAGTGCACTCTTCTAGTTTATTTTATTACATGTATTGCACTACTTTGCTTTTGTAATAAATTTGAAATAAATGGTCGGTTTATGTCATGTGATTTTCCCATTTTTTTCTAAACATTATTATTTTGAAAACTGACATACCCATTTAAAAATGACCAGTATTGGTACCAGTATTGGTGAAATTGTAACAAAAAGTATTGGTATTAGGGCTGCCCTGCCCAGAAAGTCGAAAACTGGAAATCAGTCGCAGATCCCGAGCATTTGTTGTTTTTTTTTTTCCTTTGTGAGTCAGTCTACTTCACAGTTACAGGATAAACAGATAGAAGCTTAGAGAATGCACTGGGATAACATTTAAATGAAGCATTATGAATAAGGGGAATCATAAATATAGTTTTAAGTTGGCTGTCATACTTATTAAAAAAATGAATGGTTGCTTTTTAGCTGTGTTGAGCAGCTGCAAACTTTACAAACCAAGTCTCTAAATAACCACAAACCACAAAACTAACTGTGATGGAAGCAGTAAAGAGTGATAAAAACAAAGTGCAGGTGATACACTGTCAGCCACTTCACCCCAGCGCACTGCGGAGCACCAAGGGCAGCTCATATTGTTATTTTAAGTGCTGACAACATCATGGAGAGGATCGCAGCAGTGAAAGAGCTTTTTTTAAAGAGTAAGATATGTTTTGTTTAATCAGAAACAGCTGTATTATTGACTCCTTTTGCAAAACTGTGATTTTAAAGTCATTTTCAAAAACAAAAATGAAATAAAACTCACCAAAAAATGTTTTGGTTCTTCTTTCCACTGTTCCAACAATCACCAACTTTAGTTTGGTTGAAGTAAACCCTCTATTCACGGTGTGATGGAGCGCGGAGGATGCAGGGAAGATGACACTCTGCAGTGGATGACAGCATTGCTGCATCCTGGGGGAGTGACGATCTGTGGTGCGCTGGGATTTTATACCTGAACTATAGGAGGGTGCACATTTTTACTTTCTCTGCTTGCATAAAAATTAGTCTTACTGGTAAAACATACTCATGTAGGCTGATATAGAAATTTAGTGTGGCACACTGAACTGATAAAAAGAAAATCATCATATTTGTAACAGGGTTATCACAGGCAACTGGACTTGCTTGGGTTCTTGGAAATGTTCTCTCATCCAAGAGGCTTCTTCAGTTCTAACTGACTAGTGGGGAGTTTCAGGTACTTAACTTCTGTGGAGTTGCATCTGACAACTTGTTTACGAATTCCATGACCTGGACGACTGAGAATTTTCACAGACGTGAAAATCATTGTATAATCATCATACATTCATACTTAAAGGCCATATCTGATTAGACTGAAAAGACTCCGAATTGGGTTCGGCCCTAATCGTTATCATATTGGATTTAAAAAGTTTGGTATTGCCCAGCCCTAATATGAGAAAATGTTTTATTTGTCTTTCAACAAAAAAGCCTAATTCAAATAAATTTTATCTGTCTGGGACTATTGGATTTCTGACACTGAGACCAGTGGACGATCAATGCTACTGAAACAGGGGGTAAACAGTCACATGGCCATTCTCTAGTTAAAAAACCACACATGTACGACTGAGCCAGAGAATTTATTAAACTGCATTAGTCTTGGAGGTGCTGGGTGGAAGAATAGGGCAAATCTTAGAATAGCCTTATACAATATGTGTGTTTATGGAGGCTGGATGCCCACAGGACCAGCGTGAGGCATGGATAGAGACACAGCCAGGGGAGAACTCATCTGTTCCTTGGCTCTTAGCTGTTCCAACACTCATAATGCCTCCGTCCCCTGGGTGGTATTGCTTCTATAATAGCCTGCAACTATGCAGCACTGAAAAACAACCTTGCTAATTCTCTCACACACCGCGAGGGACAGACCCATGGAGAGAAACAGGGGGGGAGAAATCCTGTGCTTGTATTCCCAAGTCCAACAGACCTCTTTTGTATTCAGGTAAGTTGGCTTAACTGGGAAAATGCTGATAACTCCTTGACACAAGGTCACACATTATATGCCATTAAAAAGCAAATACAGGTATATGTACTCCACGCACAAACACGCACAATCACACATACACACACACACACACACAAGTTGACGGGTCAACAGAATTATGTAAACCACTTCGTTTCATCTTCATAATCGCCTGAGGGCTTTGAACAGTCAGGGTCACTGACACGATTATCCTATTATATTAGATAAAATAAAGGAGATGGCGAGAGACGGTGAGAGCTAGAGAGACGGGCAGGAAAGAGAAAGAGAATATTAACAAGGCTCAGGCATGCCGGAGCGTCTCCAGGTACAGTAAAGAAGGATGTGCAGGAAATACAATGGATTCCTCTGTGGCTACTCAGAAATTCTACCTCTGGAACAGGTGTGTGTGTGTGTGTGTGTGTGGGAAGGTGTGTCTGAAAAAAGAGGTAGAAATGGAGAGATGGGATGAGTCATATGGAGTGACAGCGAGAGAGGGTGATTTCAGAGTGAACTTTGAGTGTACATCTCATATATTTTCATCTGGCCTCAGGGAGAGCCGAGACCGGCTCTCTACTTCACTGTCAGCCATGACAGACTCCACTGATTGGCTTTATTCACCGCTCTGTGTGTGTTTATACGTGTATGTGTGCCTGCATGCAAAGGTGTGCACATGTTCACAGGTGATGCATGTGATGTATAGTGCAGTTATCTGTGGCCCATTTTACACATCCTCGTGCGTTATTCCGCCTCACTGTTCAGTGTGAAGCTCTATTCACACGGGACTAGTATTATCAGGGGACCTAATGTGATTTAGCAATAGCAGATGCTACTTGCACCCAGGGTGGAATAGCTAATGTGCCTGTTTACACCCAGATGTATCTTTCTTGCATGGTAGAGACAAGCACCCAGTCCAGAGCCAACAGTGCTATTTTCAAGGATTCAAGGTCATTTATCATCAAAATCAATCTACAACACAGGGTTGTACAATGAAATAAGACTTGTAGTTCTTTCATTATACACACAACATGCAAAATATATACAGATAATTAATTCAGATTGGAATAGGGTAAAAACATTAAACAAAATAAATAAAAATATACATACAGGTATTAATTCTGTTGTGCCAACAGCTGAGTCCTCCTCCCCTCATCCTGCTTAAGCCTTGTTTGTTGCATCCTGTCAGCTCAGAGTTTGTTCCACCCCTCAGGTGCAACAGCCCAATCAATTAGGATGCTGTGGAGCAAGTCTCGCTATTTGGGCACAACAGCCTCTGGTTTGCTTGAGTCCCATTTCATATGTTTCATTTTCCTGGCCAAACATAATCCAGGAGGAGCCTTAAGTCCCAGCTGCAACATGGCTTTTTCCGCTCACCTCCTCTCCTCCTGGGGTGTCCGTGGCGGTGCATGCAGCTGAACTCACTGTATGTATGAAAGATGGCGACTGCATTTGTTGATTGTCTCACAGTACGCTACTCTTTAATTCAAACCCATATTTTCATTTTCCAATGCCTACGAGGGTATTTCTGTAATAGCTGATGTGTGTTTCTGCAACAAAGCTGAAAAAGTAATGGATTAAAGCAAAAAAGTAGCAAAGTTTGCACCCGGGTGTAAATAACCAATATGGTTATACATCGGAAGAGATAAACCAGGATCTTTTCTTAAACATAACCAAGTAGTTTTGTTGCCTAAACCTAACCATACTGTAACTGAAAACTGAAAAAAAAAACCATCTGGCTTTTGTCCTCAATGAGAAAGGGTATATTTGGCATTAATTGTCAGCTCAAAT
This sequence comes from Lutjanus argentimaculatus, assembly GCA_034769285.1. NCBI lineage: Eukaryota > Metazoa > Chordata > Actinopteri > Lutjaniformes > Lutjanidae > Lutjanus > Lutjanus argentimaculatus. The sequence goes on along the minus strand of JAWZSL010000003.1, from coordinate 21,285,247 downwards.
GACTCTACAGTAGACACGGTTATTTGTTGGCTCCAGCTTTGATTGGCAGTGATGGAAACATGACACCCAGATGGACACACTCATTTTCCAACAGAGGCAATGAAGGTTTGTTGCTCTGCCCCACTTCCATACAATGGGCTCTGACTACAATGAATTTGTATGGGACACTGCTGCTCTGCCCTGTGGGCCCCCAGGGATCTGTTTAGGGTCCCATTTTATTTTTCATTTGCATGCTGCCACCAGGACAGATAATCAGTAATTTCAGCAACATCTCTTATTATTTGTGTGCTGATGACTGTTGTACTTTTTATTTAAACCTCATGAGCTCCATATACTGTCTGTACTAAACAGCTGTTTAAACACTATTAGGAACTGAACAAATAATTTCCTCCAGTTAAATGCAGGTTAAAAAAAAATGATGTTTTGATTATTGCCCCTGATATCAGGTAGAACCTCAGTACCCAATCTTCATCCTGTCAACCTAGTGAGCATAAACTTGATGTAACCAAGTGACCTTCTACACCCCCACACTACGAGCCAAGCTCTTAGGTCCTCCATTCAAGGTTTTCTAAGTGTTGTTTTGGATATATTTCAACACACAGGGAGATCATTCTTTTCAGCTGGCAGCCCTTAAGCTTTGGAATAGTCTCTCAATATGTTTGAGATCTTTGGAATCTGTGGACTTAAAAAGTAACTGAAAGCCTACCTGTGCAGACAGGCATTTGGGTAGCATATGGTATTTTATATTTTAATCTTGTGCTTTTATCTGCTTCCCCTGTATGTTGATTTGTTTTTATCTGTTTTTTTATTTATTTGATTCTCTTTGATTTGATTTGATTTCTCTGACAGTGAAGCCCTTTGTGAGTGGTGTCTGTGAAAGGCGATGTTTGTGCGCTTTATAAGTAAACTTTGTTTGCTTGCTCTTCAGCAGTGACATTAATAATATAGTTTGGAGTTGTTTCGCCCACTTTCTGCTTTTGTTGTGAGCATAAATACAAATTTGCAGCTAACCGTCTCTGTCATCATCACTCATTCTGAATGTCAATATAGCCGATGTCAGAGCTCAGCTGCTGACTGCTGTTCATCATCACATCATTATTTCATTATTATCTATTATTATTTCGATTCTATTTGAATCTTTCATGAGGGGATATTTTTATGTTGTTTGTGAGCACCTAACCTAAGACAATTCTCTATCACTATGTGATAAACAATAAAGTTTTTTAAAATTTGAATCTTGAGCTACTTGATTACCCCAAATCACAGAGATGCTGATTTGCAGGGTTTTATTATTATCACAGGACCTCTGTGTTTGGTGAAATATGGTGGGTAATTTGTGATGGAATTTGTACTTTTTAAATTCTGCATATGGCAGAAGGTGGAACAACAATACCGCCCAGTCCACGTTTGTACATTTACAGCTCTATTCACATGGAAATTGTGCAGGTCGTCTGTGATCTTGTGAATAGAGCTTTAAACGTACGGACATGGAATGCGGGGAGCATGTTGTTCTGCCTTTGAGCTGCCAGTGGAGGTAGTAACAGAGCCAGAATGATGTCTGTGTAAAATGAGTGAGCCATTCCCTTTAGGTCTCTACCCTACATTCTCTGAACATTTTCAGAACCTTCAGTAACATTGTAGGAGCTTTTGCAGAACCTTCATGGGACATAAAAATTGGTATCTTGAAATAATCAAACTCCACACAGGAAGACCCTGCCCCAGGTGGGATTCGAACCCATTATTACATCACCAGCTTTGACCCATATGTGAATATTCTGATTAGGTCCTCAACAAAACATTCTCGTAACAGGAGCATGTGGGAGAGGTTCTGTTTACGTTCCAAATGTCCTTTTAGTAACATTGCTCTGCAACAATGTGACTTTAACGTCCTCTAAAGTCATGTGGGGAACTTTCAACTGCAATATTTTAATAACCAAAAGTTTGAGGAATGTCCTCAATGTTCTTTAAAGGTCTGGGACATTCATCACCTTCAGAAAACTTATAGGGAACTTTGTGCAAGGTCCCCAGAATGTCACCACCTACATGGACAGACCTCTGTAGCCCGCTCCTTGTCTCTGCTTCAGTCTAGCAGCTCAAGGCTACATCAACTGCTAGTATTAACTAGTACATTAACTGCTGACCAAACTGCAGTGAGGTTGCATTGTGGGTAATACAGATGGTAAGTTTTCACGTGAGTCAATGTGTTGTGAGTCCATCAATATTGCAGGAGAGTAATGCTAAATTGGAGGAGCACTCTTTAAGTTTGGTATTGTCATGACTCTCTACTTTGCCATTGTAATTATCTGAATGACTGAAGTAATTATGCTGTTTTCATATTGTCATATTGTTGACATATGGTGCAGTCAAGATGTGATTTGCAATGTTGCTAATACTTTCTTTCTAGGTAGCAATACATTTGTCTAATATTCTAATCGTGTTTGGTTCAAAAAATTACAATTTACTCCTCAGCAAAATGCTAAAAAAAATCAAATACAATTATCATTACATGAATTATTATAAAATATAATTTAGAATAATATGTAACATATTGATATCTTATTTAACATGCCCATCTTTCTAACTGCTTGCCAGTCTAAACATCATTCATCATGTCAGAAACTGTCACTGACGACCTGAACTGCCACCTGCACGTAGTTCACACAACGTTGAACTATTTCTTTAATATGAAAACACTGATTAGTGCAGCTTTAACTTTATCAAAATTCAGCCAAAAGTTGGTCCTTCCTAACCTTAATGAAGTGTTTTAGTCGGTCACATGATGCAAACCTTCTCCCAGTCAACCACCTACCCCACCTCCATCCTGTGTCCTCTGTGTGCCGTATGAGTGTGTCATACACTGGACTGTTTTTTTTTTCTTTTTGCTAGTAATCATGATCCAGGCAGGACCTCCGTTTCCTCCCACATTTATTTGGCAAAGCAAATTATTAGTACATGAACGTATTTTGTAGTAGACCAGGTTGCTCTACAGAGTGTGAATTCCAGCAATAATGTGTAAGACGTGTCTAACAGTGGTGCACGGTGTATGAAATGAACTCAAGTCTCTCGGGAAGCAATTGGAGGCGAATAAAACCAACAAAGGAGAATGAGAAGAGGTGAGAGAGTGGTCTGATGAAGGCCAGATTACAAGGATTTTAAGTTTTGAACAATAAATCTGATTTGTGAAGTGAGTACTGTGCGAGGCTTTTACTGTTGACCCTAAAACACTTTGTGTTCGTCCCTCTGCTCGTGTTCAATAAACTGTTTTTCTTACATGTGCATTTCTAACATCGGTGCAAAGTGAAAGACTTGTGAGGAGAAATCACAAAGTAAAGGTGATGAGAGCCAGGTGTCAGGGATAACATCTCCACAACTCTGACGACGTTTAGCTTTTAGGAGAAAAATGCATTTAACTTTGAGTGACAGTGAAGATTAGAGCTTTTTTCATAAAAGATAAGAAATCTGCAGACATTTTCTTTCTTTTAAAGGTTTAGGTAGCCTATTTTGCTGATGGAAAATGAAAACACTGGAATAAATCAGTACCTATAAATCATTGCCTTTGATGGAAGCTCGGCAATTTGGCGGCGATACAGAGGAAAGGAACTCACATTCAAAACTTAACAGGACAGCAGCACATTTATTTTGGAAACTCCCGTGAGCTAAATGGAAAAAACAACACACCGGAGTCTCCTGTGTTCGGTGAAATATGGTAGGTAATTTGCGGCTGAATTTTTACTTCACAAGTTACACAGCAGATTTGCACAGGATTAAAATTCCAGACAACCTGTGCAAATCCTGTGTGAAATACCCCTCTACCTGCCCTGCCTGGGTGGAAGAGGAGCCTCCAACTCTCCTGTGCATGTGGTAGTAGCTGCTGAAGCACCAATGTTAGCTCCTATTTTCCCAACTTGATTCGTAGGCCTACTATATTTTTTTAAGTGTAACCATGACGTCAAAGCAAAAAAGAAAGCCACTGCTTTTCAGGTTGTACAGGGTAACGTCGGGTTTTCTAAACTGCACAACGTTTGGATTTTGAACAATTTGCGGCAGCACCACCCATGGAAGAAGGTCTTTAGAGAAACTACTGGGTATTCAATGACAATATAAGGGCAAACACCACAACGATATTTTCTGTATTTATATTTGAGTATAAATGTTTTGTAATTTGAATACTGAATACTGGACATACTGTTGAAAGACATTTTTAGTGGCAATTGGAATTGACAGTTTTTTATAGAGACTCTCCCAAATTTTGTGTCAAGAAACCCTGTATTTCTTACCATTGCTGTTTTGGCTTTGAGTTGTAGTTTGTATTAACAGAGCCAAATTGGTCTAAAAAAAAGAGAGCTGGCAGGACAGGAAAACAGGAGTGTGATGTTTTGATGACGTGATATTTAAAAAGCAGCTAGTTGCAGTTAGCAGCTAACTCAAAGAAGAACAGCAATCGAAAATGTCTGTAATTTGGGGAGAAAACATGAAAATTTAGTTTTAAGCGACAGTGATGAAAATGCGCATGCAAAAATTAGTACTTCAAGGTTGAAATCCTTAATGGTTGAAGTGAGTCTTTCCCTCGCCCCTCCTTCCCAGACTTGGGGAAGCTCATGCAGGACACATGCAACATTATAAACTGACAATAACAAGAAACGACGAGTCCTCAACTGTCAATGTAAAGTTAGGTCTGTTAGTCTGCAAACAAAAACCCACAGCTCTGAAAATATACACTTTGGACTTTGAGTTAAGTGGCTGCCTGCCAGACTCCATTAACACATTGATCAATTTAACCATTATAAACATTACTCCTTCAAAAAGATTATTAATGATTTCTCACGACTCATAAAGAGACACTTACTCATTCAGTGAACATTCAGCATTAATTTGATAATGCTGAACAGAATATAAATTTCAAAGGTGTTTCCTTGATCTCTGACATATCAGTCATTTTCTGATTTATTACAATAAATATATTACAGATTTCTCCGTTAAAGCTTTTTTCATGAAAGATAAGAAATGTGCAGATGTTTTCTTGCTTTTAAACTTCAGGAAAGTGAAAACACTAGAATAAATCAGCACTTATGAATCATTGCGTTTGATGGGAGCTCAGTAAGAATAAATTCGGATGGGATACGGAGGAAAAGAAGCTAATATTCAAAACTTAACGTGACAGCAGCACATTTATTTTGGAAACCTCCTGAGCTAAATAAAAAAAAAAAAAACAACACACCGGAGTCGCCTTCTTCTTTTCTGTTTTTTTTTTTTTTTTTTTTTTTTTACACTTTAATGCAACCCAAACACATTGTGGAGTCATAATGCTCCAGCACAGAAAATGAGAAACAACAAAAGAGGCAGACCTGGTTTATCACCTGCCTCGCTGTGCTCTGTAATGGAATGCTATTCAAATCCCCAGCTCCCCCGAATACTCTGCTGCGTGGCTGCGATCCAAAACAAAAGCCTCCTTCACTGTACCCTTGACGCAACAACCCTTAATGGTCCTTTTTGATGACGAGGCGGTGAACAGAAAACACCCCAACAGTCAATTCTCCTGACTGGCTCTCTTGATGATGAGTTCTGACGTGGGTGTTTGCTCAAGGGCAGCAGGTAGCGGGGACGGGGGAGGTGTACAGTATCCTCGGCTTTTGGAACGCAGCCCACAGTGTCGCTGGTATGTTTGACACATGCTGCAGCGCATTATAATCAGCACAGCCATCACTCAGCTGGGCCCTGCGCTCTGAGCCCACAGCATCAATTCAATCAAATGAGCTTTTCTGATCGCCATGCCTCTGGAGGGAAGCCCTGAGCATAGGAAACATGTCAGTCTAATGTCTGACACACACTCTATCTGACTGATCAAACAGCCACAGAGATAACAACTGAAGCGGGGGCTCCGGCATGTGTTTCTGAGCGGATCAGCGGTGCAGAATACTGCAGACTGGAGCCAGAGTTGCTGTGTAAGAACTTCACCCATTGATTGATGATAATGAGTCCTGCTTAAGAGCACATGATGGGGAGGAGAGAGGAAGTGGAAGAGAGCGGCGGGGACGACCTGAAAAATGGGCGCCGAAGAAGAACGACGTAGAGGAATGAAAACGAGAGGTGAAGCCACAGATGTAATATACGAGCCAAAGTGGAGGCGGAGGGTGAAAAGAAGGGGGGAAAAAAAGGAAGTGAAGGATGGAGCGGAAGGAGTAAGAGAACAAGAGGTGCAGGGGGGGGAGAAGGAATGAGGGAGAGGAGTTGATGGGGAAAGCATAAAAAAAAAACCTGTGCTTTTTTTTTTTTGCAGAAAAACCCAGGCCATCTGGTGAGATGGAATTACATTAGCAATGCACATACAGCCCTCATGCTCCTGTCTCATCAACACAGAGCAGAAACTGAGATGGCTTATGTGAATGTGTGTGTGTGGGTGATCACTGCGAGGCGCTCAAAGTGAGGTTTTGACCTTGAAATTTTTACCTCAAATCCAAACCAAAAATCCAAATCCAATTTTGTTTTTTTTTTTTACATACAATAAGAACAAGCATATAATTAGAACCTAATCACGTTGGCAAGCCAATCATAAATATTATATTAAAGAATTTTTACTATTACCATCTGCAACACAAAGTATTTTGGTATTTAAACCAGCATTTTTCATTTAACCAAGTATCCTGTATCATAAGTTCGTCGGACATTTGGAGCAAAGCAAACTGCTTGAAAATTGGTCAAACATTCAGTAAGTTGTGATGATTTTTCATTAAGAATAGATCTCCTGCCTCCATAGGCACACATGCAGTAGGAGGTGCCAAAATGGTACACAAGATTCAACCATGAGGTAATGGAGCGAACAAAATGCAGTCTGATTACAACTGTGAAAGTGTTTTAGGCAGTAAATATGGGCAAATTTTAATCCGCACAATATCATTAGAGTCCAGTGTATTGGTCAGTTTGCTCTCAATTAGTACAAAAGAAAGACATTTGGATATTTATTTTTAATAAAATGGGTTATTCCACAAAAAATGGACTGTATCGCCCAGTTTATATATGTCTACAGCTGTTTTTATCTGGATCAAAAAGTCGTAACGTACAAATACACTAAACTTTATGTCCATAGTGATGTGTTTAAAGGAGCAAAATGACTCCAAAAAATGAGTAAAATAGTTCAGATAGTGAGTTGGAGCCATAGGTATATAAAATAGGTTGAAATCCTATTTAACATACAATTTATAGTTGAAGCAACTTGTTTCTTCCTGTTCTCCTCCTCCTCAGACTGAGGAAGCTCAGGCAGGCTGCAGGAGCGCAAGATGAGCGCAACATTATAATTTGACAATAACAAGTGAGGATGAGTGCTACACTGTAAGTTGATCAGCTGTTTGTAACTCTTTCGATTGTCTGTTAGTTAAAAGCTAAGCCTCTTAGTCTAAAAACAAAAGTCAGCTGCTCTGAAAATACACAGTTTGAGTTCAGTGGCTGCCTGACTGCCTGCCAGAATCCATTAACATTTTGCTCAGTTTAACCATTTTAAGCATCTACTCCTTCTACAAGATTATTAATGATTTCTTCTGACTCCTAAACAGACACAAACTCATTTGGTAAACAGTCTGCCTTAATTTAAACTCTAACAAATGTGAAACTGGCAAACAAAAACCCAAGAATAGACCCAGAATAGAAATTCAAAGGAGGACACAGCAGCAGTAGCATTGTTGTCAGAGAAGCAACTATTTCAACTTAGCAGGTTTCCTTAGATTTAAAGATCAGCCTCAAGATTTGACTTTTTCTCTGTAACGTTTTCTGTTCCATTTTTCACTGTTTGACAATATTCATTTGGATTTTCTACTCAAACTGTGCTCTTTCTGTCTCGATTTCATTTGATTATTTCCTTCTTGAGCTCTGACTTGGGTGGGACAGGGTAAAGCGGCCTTTAGGGTGCCCTTCCAGTAGAGAAGATGCGCTAAAATTGCCTTTACTGTGGCCTTCTGGTGGAGAGGATGTGGTAAAGTGGCCTTTAGGGTGCCCTTCCAGTGGAGAAAGCAAGCTAAATTGCCATTAAGGTGCCCTTCCAGTTGAAAAAATGTGGTGAAGTGGCCTTTAGGGTGCCCTTCCAGTGGAGAAAGCAAGCTAAATTGCCATTAAGGTGCCCTTCCAGTTGAAAAAATGTGGTGAAGTGGCCTTTAGGGGGCCCTTCCAGTGGAGAAGACTCAGTAAAGTGGCCTTTAGGCTGCCCTTCCCATAGAGTAAACATGCTAAAATTGCTTTTGCCTTAATTGTAATCTAAAGCAGGGATTGGAACTGTTTCACCATAAATGCATCACAAGTCGCAGTGTGCTGTTGCCCTTTTTATTTTTTCGCTCCTGCCTCCATTGCCGGATCAGATGGACTGTTCTAACATCAAGTGGGCTGCCACTGTTTGGTGCACTAAAAGGAAGCTGTCACACCCCCCGCACCATACTTCCAATGTCTATGCCCATATTTAGCATCAATTTGCACCAAAAACTCTTCATCTGGTCAAGCATTTACGGCACAGTGGAGCATGTGAGCTATTCGTGGCCATAAATGCCTGTTCAAACTGTCCAAAGAGGAAAAAAGAGACATTAAGAGGACTGGGGGTGGCTAATGTTCGCAACTATTACCTCACATAAGAGCTCTCCCACATTTCCATTTACTCAATATTTCATGCATGAATAATCCAATACAAGCAAAAGTGCAATATTTCCACCAGGGCCCCGGCTAGATTAGCAGAGGGGGTTTGGCACTGTCCCCCTGAGGACTCCCAAGCTTCTCCCAGGAACACAGAGCAAAAGTAATCAGACACAAGACACATCTTTCTTATCTCCAGCTCACTCCTAACAAGCACATAATTGCTAATATCTTTGCTGAGCTGGAGAACGAATACCCCGGAGACTGGCTATGTATATACACCCTGATAGAGAGATGAGTACGGGTTGCTATAGGAACAAGGAAGCCTTAATGTGGTAATGCAGGGGGCAGGAGGCGTGGAGAGCAGAACAAGAAAGAAAGAGCGACAAGGTTGAGAGGACTGAAGAACTGTAAACTACAGTACTTGTGTTTGTCCCCCTTTAACTTTTTTTTATGTTTCATGGATCTTGAACAGTGAATCATGCTGGATGTAATTAGGCTTCTTTGAAACTGATCAACAGAGAAGATGATTTAATGTCAGAGTGAAAAAAAAATCCCTGCAATTTACTCTAAATTAAGTACAATTATGAAACAGGAAATAAATGCTTGAACAAGTATTCACAGCCTTTTCTGTGACAAACTTAATCAGTACTGGTGGAGCAGCCAGTAGTTGTTTTTTTAAAGGCTGTATGTGCTAAAGTAAGATTTACTGTGTTTACGCTCTAACAGCTGAATTGAAGAAAAGTACAACTGTATCAGGAAGGTCTAAAGAATGTGCCATTTTGGGCTGTCCCAGATGAAAGATGACCAACATGAAAGAAATGTGGCGATATCTTTGGTCATGGCTCATGGTCATGAGAGGTTCAAAGATAGATGTCATGTCTTGTGACCAAAGATAGCCTGGGATAAAAGTCTGACAGTGCCAGAAATTTAGGATAACCATCTCACAGTGTGGCTGCTGCTATGACCAACATCTACAAACCAACCAATAGAAATGCATGAACGTACGTTTACATGACCTCAGAACTGGCGTCCCAAGTTGGCCTCTTTTCCCTCACCATGACGGGGTTCACATTCCTCCTCCTCTTCTTTCATTTTTTTTTTCCCTACACATAAATACGACCATTGCAAGGGCTTGATTCTTGCTTAGCTAATTTGTTTACCACTAAAGGATGGATGGATGACATGCACTGATGACATTTTCTTTCATGTTGACTTGCATCGTAGCCCGTGACTCAGCTGTGCAATCATTTTGCAGACGGAGGGCTGTGGGAAAACAAAAAACAATAATAAATAGAACAACAAAATGATACAACAAACAAAATCAAGTCAAATAGAACAGTGGAATAAATAAGCAAAAGTCAGGTTGGCTAAAATACTCCTGAGAAAAGGCCAGAGTAAATAAGTGAGTTGTTTTTTGAAGTCATTTACAGAATTTGTGTGCTTTCAAAAAACAAATACAGTGATAATGTGGAGAGGGAAAGATCAACAAACGTCTTCTATTAACATAATGAGGAGAAGTTGTCAATTAACATAACTGGCAAATCGCAAAAATGGTGATACTAAATGAATCAGTAAGATGTTCACTGACAACATATTTCATTTATTTTCCACTAAAATAAGTATTTGAAATCACAGCCTAACATGTCTGTGAAGGTTCTCAGCCTTAACCTGCTAACTTACACAATACTTTTGCACATATTATATAAATGTTTTTAACTTAAAGAAACAACTCTGAACATAATCCAGGCAGGAATTATGATTCACTGCAACGTAATTATGAAAAAAGTTTAGTCATAAACAAACGTAATTTCTAGGAGACAGCGTTGACATGTCACACCCTGCACCTGTCGTCATCACCTACAGGAGTTGGGTCCTCTTATACTTGACTGCTTTGTAGACAGGCTTGTGGAATTTTTGGGAGTTTTTTTCCCAACTGACTCTTTATAAAGTTGTCGGACCAAATGTCAGTTCAATATTTGGTCTCCTCCTCCTCCATGTGCTACTGCGGCTCTTTTTTTTCTTGATGTTTTTCAATTTTCCTGATGTTAGCCTGCCAGAACTTCCTGTAATTGGTCCGAAAGTCTACACCCATACAAAAAACTATTTTCACACGAGACACTAACCGTATCATGGCTCAATCTGATCTAGACAGAGACCGCCTCTTTCAGGCAGACCAGGATTCAGCTGTTTGGTCCGGACCATATAGTCTGAGGGAGGTTTTTACACCTGCAATTTTGGTTTGGATCAAACTTGAAAGTCTGAAAGTCTGGACCAAACGAGGTAAGTATGAAGGCTTCCTCCCAGTAACTGGATCATAGGGACAAAAAAAACATCTCCAAAAGATCCAAGACACGGTAAGTGAAAAGCACCAGCAGGGCAAGGATAGAAGAAAATGAAGGGCACAGTCAGGTCAATGGTAGAATTTTTGGCAGGTGTAGTGCCAGAAAGCATGCCAGAGACAGTAACAGATACCAAAATTGACCTTACACTTAATGCTACTTCAGTCAGAGACACTTGTGTCATGGAACTGACCCATTTAAATGGTTCACAGTTCAATTTGGTAAAAAAAAATGCTGTGCTCTTTGAGGGAGCTCTCAAAAATATCTGAGCAGCAATGAGCACTCTGCAGAGAAAAACAATTCCCTCTTAACAAACACACATCTATGAACATTACGTTTTAGCAAACTGCATTAAGTGTTTCAGCAGAGGTAGTGTCGGGTTATAATGCCCACACTGTACATTTACATGAATATAAAATGTATTCAAACATTTACATATTAGGCTGGTTATGTCATGATATAGTTTAAGTTCCTGCATCCCACCCACTCCACCTCCTGGATGACTGTCCAGCGCTTTCACAAGCAGAGAACAACTATTAGCCGTGTTTTTGTCAAAGTATTTTTATGTCCTTTTTTGAATAATCGCATTAAAAAAGGTTGATGGAAATGGGAAAATTTTTAAAAACTTCCTCATCTTCACAAAAAAGTTTTCAGAGTATGTTCTGATGTTCTCTTAGAGTTTAAACTGGACTTGTGTTAATCATCATGAAGCTCTGGTAACTCTGGATACTTCCACCTGACTGAAGAGTATACAGGTCTTTATTTTCCACATTACTTTCATGCATGCAGATCTGCTGCTTTTCTACGCAGCATGTAGAAAAGTTTTTTAAAGCATGCGATGAACTCGAGAAATTTAGTTGCGATATGGTGTGCTCAGGCCAGCCCTGGCAGTATGTTAATTTCTTTTAACAGCAACCACAAACCCCATTTGTGGAGATATCTGTAATTTTACAGCATTTAGTGGCACTTTATCTCACTTTCCGGACTTTTCTCCTTTTAATGGGCTCCCTCTCAGTTCTAGTACCTTTTCTGTTTTCCTCGTACTCTCTTTCTCCACTCTATTTTTTTTGGCAACATGCACTGCATGCACTGACTGAATGTTGTGTTGCTGTGTGTGTGTGTGCAGTGACAGAAAGAGATCATACCATCAGGTTAAAAACTGATGAGGAGGCTTGTGAGGGACTGTAGAACCAGGCTCTGAACTTAGATACTTTTATGACCGAATTGCTTCAGTCCTAACAAGTACTGAAACATGCCTCATCACTCAGTACCAAATTTAAATATATATTAATCATGTAAATAAGAAGTAAAGTGGTCTCTGCAACAGCATGCAGCATGCTTGTACCAAAATCTAATAATACTGTTGATTTGCTGTCAAACGTTGGAGAGGCATGCAGGAAAAACACAAGTCAAGTCAGAGTCAAAGCGTTGTATTGTCATATGCACAAACAAGTTTCCCTGTACAATGAAATTCTTGTTTTGCTTTCCACTCTGAATGCTGTTAAACAATGACACACATATAAAAAGTGAAGAAAACTACAAAATATAAAATAAGAAAATACAAGAGACATTAATAAAGATATCTGTTACACCCAGAGACAGGGATCATTGTTTGTTTATTTTTTACCACCAGCTCCTTATCTATCTCATAACTAGCCAGTGCAGCTAACTGTTAGCCCATCCACTACGTCGCCCCGGGGCATTCCTTCCTCCCCGCTGCGCGATGGATAACCTGAAGCCAAGGTGAAGACTGCTTTCTGGAGCAAACATGTTGCGCGTAAAAGTAGAAAAACACCTGAAGTTGATGGTCAGACCTGGCTAGCTGATCTTAAGCACAGGAAGAGTAAGAGGTCTCACTCTGCCACTATTTCCCAGTGCCACAGACGCCACCCACCCTGATCCCTTCTTCTTCTTCTTTGGATATGCACACTCCTGACAATTGTTTATATTTTTCATATAGTCTCATACTGTACAGATGTTCCATCAGTTTCTTCATCTTAGTCCAGTGATCCAGGTTGAGTAAAGAGTAAAAACAGTTTCTCCAGCTGCTTGAAGTGAGTATTTGTACCATAAAGTGCAATGAAATGGATATTATGAAATTAGAACAGAAAAAAAGTATGGTTAGGGAACTGTTATCAAAATCGTAGTATCAGTACCAGTACAGTTCTAGTCGCTGCCCTCTGTTGTTTTGTTTTTTGTTTACCTGTTTCATTTAGCATTTCTAACACGTCCCTGACACTCCAGGCCAATCAGCTTGTCAGTCGCTGGGAATTGTCCCAGTGCTGGTCCACAAACACAAACATTTATACATTTACACATTTATTTATTTGGCTTTTGTTTAAAGTGACATACAACTGAGGAACAATCACAGCCTTGGTGGTTCAAAGAGAAGCCACCAAGAGAGTCAAAACTACACAGGAATTACTGAAAAACAAGAATATGAAATATCAAAGCCCAGGCCTGAGTCTGATCCAGAATTAGCCGAATTTGCTGTTAACATGAAGTGATTATTCAGTCAACTAATTATTTTGTGTTTAATAACTTTGCACTTAATTTAGATATTAATTTTCACTTTAAGAGTCAGTGTTAAAAAAAAAACTTAATTACACCTACCGTGATTTCTGTGTTGTAAAATAATAAAACGAGGAAGAAGTCCACGGGGAGTGTAAGTCGCAGTTCAACAACAGAGTCGGGAAAGAGTGATAGACAGCTGGTAATTAGGGGGCAGAAATAGAAACAAAGTGGGCGGCAGGAAAGCAGTGAGAAGGAGTGACAAAGAGAGACACCTCAACTTTGTAAAAAAGGAGCTGTGAAAATACATATTACTATTTTTATTCATATTAAATCCACTTATGTTTTCACTTCCACAGGCTCCACGAGCGTTTTCTTATAAACCTCATTTGTCAAGTCATCAAAATACATCAGCGAGGCTTTTATTGAATTGAGAAAGTGTATCGTTCTTACACTGCATTACTGGATTACCAGCTAGCTATCTGTAATGTCAGCTTTTGTACTGCGACATGAGGAAAAACCGGGGCCATAACTTATGTGTGTCACATTATGTTGGCCGAGCTCTAATCATTCTTTGATGCCAGAGGCGTTTCATTCAGCCTCCCCCTCTGTGTCTTTATCTGTCTCCCTCTCCCTCTCTGTCTATCTCTCCTCGCCTGCGTTGTGTTTGTCTCTATCTTCTGCTCTTTATCTCTCGTTTTCCTCCTCTCTGTCTCTCTGTAATCGTATTTCAATAGGACAGATAGCCACAGGAATCCAATACGCAGACCGTCTAATTGAGTCTTTAATAGGTTGTCTGATGTCTGCTTGCTGCTAGTTCACACTGAGAGACGTACAGACAGAGTTGCACTTCAAACAACATGCCACCGCCAGCTGGACGCTTTTTGAAAGGTCACTCTCTACATGGCTGGATCAGCGGCGTTAACGTGTTTTTGTTTCATTTATCAACTACAGAAAATATTGTGTTAATCTTTTCGGCTTCGCTAAAAAAAAAAAAAAAAAGACTAACATTCCTTTTTCATAGTCAGAATGACTGAGAGTCGATCAGAGAACCTGCTCATTAGAGCTGCGCTCATCCTTCAAGTTTTGGTGTATTGATTTAAATTTTACTTTCCCCTTAGTCTTTTACAAACAGAGTTAGAAAAAGAAGTTATAAATAATGTACTTTCATTGCAGCAGTTTAATCTCCAAATGAAACTTAAGTCTTTTTTTTTAAAAAAACTGACACCTACTCTGATAAAACTTTAGCTCAAGTTTAAAGTGAACTTAAAAGTTGACTTGGTCGTGTCTGAAATCATTCCCTCCTTCATTCATTTATTCACTGATCCTTGTATAATAGGGATAATAATAATAGTTCTGCACGATGGTGAATTACCATTACCATGGACGCTATTTTTTCACTCTATTGTGGGAATTTACTGATGGCACTTAAGTGCATAAATTAATTACTCAACTCAAATAAAAAGGTGGAGGGTAAATATGGTGCACTGTACAGTTCTGGAACAACATGTTTCTTTTGAACATAAGAACAAATCATAAATCATAATAATGAGTTTATGACAGTATTCTGCCTGTTATCAATCACTACTAACATAGTTCCACCCGGTTACAGTTTAACTAACATTATCAGCCATTTTATCAGATCTGTGACCGAGCAAATATTGACACTCCCTGAATACAAGGACATGAGAATACATTTACATTCATCATTTACAACAAGGTTGTATAACAAGATTTTGACACAGTGCTCTCTTAGATTGATTGATTAGATTGAAGCTGTTTAATTAAGAATATTATAGCCAGGCACAAGGAAAAAAAAAATTGAACTCAGAAAGAAAATGTCGGTTTTCTTTTCGTTTTGAGAAGAGAGTTGAAATGCCAAGAATAAAGTGAAAAGTCAAACTTTCAGTAGTTTGACTTTACTTTCAGACATAAGAAAAAATAAATCAAATTTTTAAAATTTTGCATTTTGGAGAAGTAAGTTGAAATGTTGAAAAGACTATTTTGAGAATTAAGTCAAAAAAGTATTTTAACTTTATTTTTGATATTTTGACTTTATTCTCAACATTTCAAGTTTAATCTCAAAGTGCAAAAAGAAAAAAAAAAACTTCCTTCCCTGATTTATTTATTCTTATGCCTCGCACTATTAATTAAAGTTCCACTTCATTCTCGCTTTAATTATAACATTTCAAATTAATTTCTGACAACTTTATCCTCCACATTTTGTCTTTATTTTTAACATTTTGACTTTATTCTCAAAATGCAAAAATAAAAAATAAAAAATCAACTCACATTTTTGATTTGTTTTTCCTGCAGTTTAGTTTACTGTTAATCAAACTGGCCATTGCTGTCTGAGGCTAATGTAGTGTTCTGTTAAACTGTTAATAGAGCTGTAATAAGGAAGAGGCTGCTGGTTCCAGATGTAAATCTATATTAACAATTCAAATTTTCCTTATAGTGTCCTCAGTGTTACTGAACATAAAGGATAATAATCACATGGGTTTATGTTGTGGTCATCACTTTTAGTTATTTCAGCTATGTTTCTAAAAATCAAGTTTTCTTTCTGTCAGTTTGGAGTGGTTGACAGGTCTGAATACTACGATACCCATGAGCCTCGGCTGATGCAAAGAATACAGTCTGAGGCAGTCCCATACTGAATCAGATTGGTAGCGAATTCAAAATGCTTTGTTGTTGCAGTTGGAAACAAAACACAGGACCATAACTGTGCAGCATGTCTTTACATGTTACCGCCACCTGTAGATTAGTGGAACAGTGTGCAAGCGTGTCCTCATACAGCTCATTAGCACGACTAGAGATCAAAAACTCCACAGAGAACCTTTAACGTTGATGTTTCACTTAACATTGCAAAGGAATTCTCCTCCTTTAGGCAAAAGGTAAAAAATGACCAGGTCACATCTGGTGTCAGTTACAAATCCTAAAAGCATATTTCAATTATCTCTGTCTCCGCTCTGTCTCGGGGCCAGCCAGAGCAGCTGTCCTGATAACGCTGTCTCCGTCTCACCGGGGACTCAATGGAAGGAAGGTTTAATCTGCATTAAACCAAACAGACTGATACAGAACCGGAGTAGAAGGTGCTGCATGTGACATGCAAGCGTGACTTAAAGGTCAGCTCGGGAAAGGCTTATTTCCAACACATCTTCAGATTCTGGCTGCAGAGTGACTCACTGACGAAGCTCCTCTGGTCTCCTCAATTGAACTTCAGCTAATGCTTCTGTGTAAAACATCAAGGTCTCTGGAAACGTCTTCAATCAGCTCTCAGGATTTCTTTCACAGACATACTTTGTTCCTTCCTGTCATTCCTGACAGTGTAACTGATCTGACAGTTAGTCTATGTGTGAATCCAGTTTTAATTCATTTCACAACCGCTGTAATTTAATTCTTGTTTATGTTATCTCATCTTGATTGATTCTGATTTACAATATTGTTTTCAGTTTCGCAGTTTCATCAAATAAAGACTTCAAAGGCTCAACCTTTATTGAGAATGTGGTTACCTTTCTGTATCACTATAAATCTACACAAACAGCCGGTGAAGAAGAAACAGAATCAGTAAATCATTATGATGGTTATGTATAGTTATAATGGTTCTTTAAGCACTTTAAGCACCAAAGTTCATGCTTGGCTTTGGAAACAGTGGTTTTATAAACACCCCCAACTCAAGGTAAATTGCTTTTTCCAGAGCTTTATCACACGGTCTTCAGCAGTGGAGTTTGTTCACTTGTCAGTTTGGTGTTTGACTTGGTTTTTGCTGGGCAGAAAAAAATGAGGTGTAATTTCTAACAAAAAACTTTAAGAGCTTGTATTTGTGTATTTTAAATACTTTAAGTTTATATTACATCATTTTATTCCCAAGACACACTTTTTATTCTCTTAGGTTTGCAGAAAATTAGCCCGATCACAGCTGCATTTCACTTGACTGTTTACTCAGAAACCACCGAACACACAGCCTCCAAGATATCCTGATTGGTCACTTCAAATCTATAATGTGGGAAATTCGTAGAGCTCATCTTTTCAGTGTCGGGGGCATTAAATGTGCAATATGTAAGATTACATTATGTTTTCAGGTCGTCCCATTCTTGTGAGCGCAGTGTCTCCTTGGACTCAATTAGCTGAATAGATTTTGGTGGTCAAAGGTCACGGTTACCTCACTAAACACACAACCTAAGAATTCATGCACTAATTATGACAAAATTACGCACAAATATTTAATAGGATAAAATGATAAGGTGATGACATATTTTATTCAAAAGGTTAAAGGTCATCTTAACTGTGACATCATAATGTTCTGCATCAGTCTTCTGTTCTCCTCTCTAAAAATAGTCTCTAAGTGATCACAGCATGTTTCTCACTGGAAATTACAGCTGACTTCTCACTCTGCTTAACCAGCTGCAAGTGATCAACAGCTGCTTCAGTTTGAAACCTTGTTTCAGCTCATGTTCATGTTAATGTTGGCGGAACTGTGCAAATCACCGCTGGCTGCATCTGGCAGGGTGTGGCGGCATTGCAGTCGGTGCTTCAGCATCTCTTGCCTAGCAACTAAACTAAGATTCTTACACGTTGCTTCTTTAAAGTCAGACCCATATTGTGGCTACTAAATGCCAATATCATAAATGTCATAATATCAGTTTGTAATTTGTATTTTCAAATTCAAATTACTTGCATTTTAATCAAATAATTTCTCATATAATTATTTTGTATTTTATTTTAAATACACTTGATGAGCGAGTATTTTTGTAATTTGTAAAATGATGCTTTTTGATGTATTTGTGACCATCTCTGCTTGGTCTGTAAGTACCTTGTAGAGCTGCCGATAACATCCCAGATAGAAGTTGAGCAGCTAAATAAACAGCACAAACGCAAGCGGAAATAAAAGACGGAAATTGCACACAAAACTGTTGACAACAACATCACTATTTTCCTAGAAAGAATTACAAGGCTACCTACAGGAAACCATATTTTATATAGAGTCCAAGCATCCAGACAGATACATCTGGTTGTTATATAACGAGGACGACTGTGAGTGGATGATTCAGGTTTCCAGTCCGTTATAAAATAATTCTTGTTGTACGCTTGTTTGTTTCTTTGGCTCAGAGATTACACTCTCTTGTCTGTGTGTTTGGATCATTACGGATATTGTTGACGTCGGTGCCGTGTTGCTTCGTTTGCCTAATGATATAAGACTGCGTGTGGTGAGTAAAAAGGTGAATCTGTGACAGCTGTAATGCAGTGATGTTGGAGAGGATTTGATGACTTTTCCTCTTTGTTTGGCTCGACATTTCACTCTCTTTTATATGTAGATTTGTATAAGAGTGCTCATGTGCGAGCAGATGTGTGTCCAACCTTTGTGTATGTGTACGTACTAACCAGCGCTGCAGGGCCGTGACTATATTCTATCTGCATAACGGTGGGATAATTAACATCTTCACCTGGCTCCTGGTTTGTTCGTTTAAAAAGCCTAATTAATCACAGGGACAACGTTGGGACTGGAGTCAGAGCCACCAAGCGTGAAATTACCTTTCTCAGAGACTGGGCTCAAACGTCTATAAACAGTGATCCTGCCAGCCTACCCTCTGTACCCGACTCTGCCATTCTTTATCTCGCACTATACACGGTCTGGGAGGGAGGGAGAGGAGAGGAGAAGAGCAGGAAAGGCCAGCAGAGATGGGAGACGGTGCAGACGAATAGGAACGAAGCAAGAGATCCGAGGGTTTTTTGTGATGTCCCACCACGCGGGCAGAGCGATGGTCCTGCTTTGCTGCACGTAAAAATAAAATTATCTAGTGGGCCGGCCAGGTATCTGCAACACCTACTCTGAGTGAGCTCTCTGGCCAAATCAATAAGTTTGAACTTTCCAACATGGGAGCACAGAGAGAAAACTCTTTATATCATAGACACGCGCTATCATATCCTGCTGCCGGTGTCGAGTACAGCAGCAGCGGTTCTGGGAGTAGCTTGTATGAATCATTCAGGACACCCACTCTCCCTAACCTCTCCCTCTCTACCTACCTGCCTGGCCCCGGCAACCCCCTTCCTCCTCCCTCCCCTCTCCCCGCCCACCATGAGCCGCCATCAGCATCAACCGTCTTTGTACTTAACCTCACACATCACAGCTAACTCGTATATCAATGCGGTGTTGAGACAGCGGTGCCTATTTCTGGCTCAGTAGGAGTGGATGATGGCCGCTTTGTGGTTCTGTGTGAGGTGTTGTTGAACTTGATGGAGGTGTATGTTTCATAGTGCTGTCTGCGTATTCGGAACTCTGACACTGAGTCACATGGCAGCACGTGTATGGAAACAAACCAGATCCACACATGACAATTAGATTCTTGCTGTGTTAAAGTTCCTATGAAGTTAAAGTCAATGATGAAGTATTGTTTTTAGTGCTATACATCACGTCAGTATCTGGTCTAACAATGACAAAAAGTTATTTTGTGGGTATTCTCAAGTACTCTTTAAGAAAACAAATCTCATTACACTTCGGATTTGGGGGGGACAATAGTGATATTCATCCCGGACCGATCTGGTCCGTGCTGGGGGGGCAGGCTTGGGGAGTAATGGATTACATAAAAAAAGGGCAACTGTAATCCATTACAGTTACAGATAAAAAATATGTAATCAGATTACAGATACATTTAGTAAAAATGGGGATTACAATTTTTAAAACAAAAAACGATATACTACCATGTACAGTTGCTAATTCGTTATCATGGCTTCTAGTGAAAAAATGCATCGCTGGGTGGAAAGGTCACAATTTTTTGTCTTTGAATCAATCGATCAATCAATCAATATATTGCACACAACAAAGGAAGGAACAGCTGGACAAAAGAATAAACCAAACAACAAACATAAAACACTTACAGCTGTAACTTTCTCTATTAACAATTATTAACAGACTATGAAGTTAATCTGCATTTATTTTGATAATCGATTAATCATTTTGAGTAGCTAAACTAGCTAAACTGAAACAGTCAGCTGCTGTTAGTGGACAACAGAACTGGGTTCAGCTGGTTAACACACATTCAACGCTATTCATCATCAGTCATGTCAATAACAAGTTCTTGCCGAGCTGCCTGACTGGGAACTTTTAAGTTCCCATTAAGTCAAAATAAATGTATTTTTATCACACATACTGTACATTGCACCATATGTCACTTCTACACAAAAAAAGTCATTTTGTGGATAATCTGGGGTACTTACTAATTTGTCAGAGCTTGTCTTTCTGGAAAATGATTAAAAAAAAACTTGTTGATGACTCATCCTGCGCTCGGGGGCGTGAACTAAATTTGCGTCTAATGAAACGTTTTCTTGCTTATGACTCAGCGGAGCATCAAAGGAGAATCCAACTGTTCACCTGGAGTTTACTGTTTCTCAGGTCCAGCCCTCCCTGTACAAAAGCACAGCTTCATAACTTTATTGACTGATTTGGGTGAAAGCGGATCATATTATACGGAGAAAATGTTTCCTGGTTTCCCCTCTGTTGTCCTCCAACTGCTCAGCTTCAGCTCTCGGTTACTTAAGTTCAGATTAAGGTGACCAGATTTCTGACATGAAAACAGACTTTTCCACTTTATCAGTCAGTATATCATCAATTAAATATCCACTGATACTATCTATGAAAGGGGGACCATTCTGGTTTCGACCATGGTAACTGTTATGCTGTAATAAACCATGTAGGCCGACTGACAACAAAAACTGTGATAAACTGTGTCAGAAAATCATAGTTTACGGTACCATGGTGAGTGAATGTATAGCTAACTACAGTGATTCAATACACACTATTTAATACATACATCGAGACAGAGACTATAAAATACTTTGGTTAACAGTTTCCCATTGCTTGCTCAAAAATTGTGTATTCTCTTTGAATTAACACCCTATTATTTGCGGTGATGTTCTGGATTCACGTGACACTTACTAGCTTCTGGATGAGTTTTCCACAGCGGTTTTCCCTCCAACTAGTTCAAACTGCTATAGTGAGTATCCCTGTTGGCCAAAGTGAGCACAACATGGTTGAGAGGTCAGCCGGTACCCTCTGCTGCCCGGTGTTTCTCGTCACATAAAATATCATTTAACTTTGTGGTTTGTACTTAATGCAAAGTTAAAAACAGGAACATTTCTGGGGACAGTTTCAGCCAAAAAAAACAAAAAAACAAAAACAAAACAAGGATAACTGGTAACCTGGGATAGATAGCTTCAGGTTACTTGTTGCTAAAGTAGTTAGCAGTAACTATTAGTTGTAAACTGTGGTTACGGAGCAATCGAACCAGGCTCAGCAGCCTCCCAGTGAACACGACCAGACTGCCAGGGAATACAGTACAGAGGCAGTACAGTTTAGGGAGTTTCTTAATGGAAAGATAGCCTTACTTATAACTAAAATAACTAAGCTAATTGCTAACTGCTGTTAGCCTGATTATCTGTGATTCAGCCCCGGTGTGCTGGGAGCCAAACCTGGCAAGAAAATTGTATTGGTCCTGATCTGGCTGCGCTCTTAGATCAGGAAGAGTGGAAACTTTATTATTTCTATTCACAGTGGTTTCCATGGTCTTGAGGTTTATCTGGGTTAATGCATGTAAATTTATTAAGGATTTAGCTGTCATATCAGCTGGACTTCAGCCTTCTGGTCATAATTCAGGCATCATGTTTGGGCCTTGTGAGAACACACCTTTTCAGACTTTGCTCATGCACACATTTGCAGCTGCTTTTAAAGTGTGAAATTCAACAAGGACGGGAGGACAGACATGCAAAAGAAGTGGTGCTGCGGAGAGAGTACATTTCAGGGATTTCCTTTCATGCAGAATGATGAAAATTTCAGTCATTTAAAGGTGTCAGCATGCTTCAAAGTGTTTGTCAGCTCGTCAAACATCTGAAACCCCCCTCCCCCTTCCGCCTTTCCAATACGACTCTGACAATTTTACCAAAACCAAAAACACGACAGTCACACCTACTTCGCACAGCCGAGTTGTACGGAGGTGAGAAACTAAGCAGGATTTGAACTTCTCTCTCTCAAGCTGCTGATTTCATTCTTTACACGATTACTTCCACCACTTTGTGTGAGTACAACCAAATGCAACAGCGTGAATGCCTCTGAGGAGAGACTGTGTGTGAGAAAGTGTGTTCTATTGTCCCCATTCATACAATTCATTGTGTCTCGTCTCCCTCCATGACCGGCGGGCTTTTCACAACACCTTTAGGAAATGTCCTTCCGGAGGAGTTTTGCCTTTGGGCATGTTTGAGAGGCACTTTGTATGAACTAGTTTATTTTAAGCATATGGTACCATTTAGAGCCTCAGTTTTATTAACACACTTCCAAAGGAGGATGGTCATCTCACTACCGGAGCCAAATCCACTGATTGATTAAGAGTAATCTTAATTTATTAAGGGAGCTGGAAGCAGTATTATGTTGCTTCATTGCTGATCATCTTTTTTATGATTTTTAAAAAGTATTTCAATGGCCATTTTATGTCTTCATTAGAGAGCCAATAGAAGAGAGATGACAGGAAATAAGAGGACAGTAAGAGAGATGGGGATGTAACTAAGTACATTTACTCAAGTACTGTACTTAAATACAAATTTGAAACACTTGTACTTTACTTTAATCATTTTTTTTATGCCACTTTCTACTTCTGGACCACTACTTTTATTTACAGCTTTATTCACTACATTTTTGTAGAGAAAAACGTGAAAAACTTCTAAAATATGATATTCTGTTTTAAACTACCCAGCAGTTTATACAAGTACAGACACGAGTAGCTGAGTGACAGAAACTTGATTGGCAACTATTTTGATCATCATTTTCGTAATTTTTCATGCAAAAGCATTTCATGGTTCCAGCTAAATTTGAGGATTTTCTATCTTTCCTTTTAATTACTGTGAATTATTATTTAATTAAAAGTTTTGCAAATCAAACAAACAATCAAGTCTAATTAATCCAAAATGAAAATAATCACATAGTTAAAATTAGCTTCATCTCAACCAACTAGAACAATGAAATCCTGCTTTAACATTAATCCATAAAGGTCAGCCATTAGGAATTATAGACACAATTTTCAAAATGTGACCCCTCATCCACACCCACTCCAGCATGTGAAAACCTTAAAAGGGCAACGCAGCTGTGGTTTAAACAAAAATCTTCTTACATGAATGTGCTAATGTATTATTATGTATTATTTCTTAAGCTTGGCAAACTGGACTGAATAATGCATGCAGACAATATGAGAGGGAGTTTAATAATCTAATGTCAAATCAATTGTACGAATCAATGAGGGGAAACTACAATTTACCCACTGCTGTACTTACGCATGCATCCCTGATTTAGTTATATTTTCCTGTATAACATTATGTTGGTTAATGTGAAAATTCATCTACAGTCCGATATTTTTATAAATTCATCACAGTCCGTGATTTGAAAATCTGCAGGGTAGTTGTCTAGTCTTGGTTGCAGCCGTGTCAGGAGTGTAAAGAGTATCTTTGTAAATCAATGATCACAAAAAATACAAAATCATCTCTGCTTGACAGTTAGACATGGACTGTGAGGTTAATCATGGAGTTAAGGCAAAGTTTGGGCTGATAAACAACTTTTTAGGTTACATTTTGCTCGCTTCTCCAGAAAACGACCCAAACCGAGCTGACAAAGAACACGCATCAGGCACACAAGATTTGGTGTGACGCAGCTCCCAAGGCACCCCTGGGCGAAATACCAATGTATTAGTCTAACCAGTAAGTAAGTAAACTGGTGTAGTTGATCCTAAGGGTCAACCATATGCGTCTGCAAGGTCCCCACTGAGCCTTGGTCATATGTACCCTTGACTCCCCTGAGAATGGACCTGAATGCACAAGTAACAATATTATAATGATAAAATATATAATAATATATCACTCAGTGGGGCCATTTCTCTGCATCAAGTACATTTTTCTGTTTATACTTATATACATACCAACTTTTTACTTAAAGCTATAGTGCGTAACTTCTGTCGCCCCCTAGAGGAATTCTGCGTTATTACAACAATAAAGCCGGCACTTCCATATGACGTATGCCCAGGTGAACCCCGCCCCCCACTATGCCCCCCACTCCCCACCGCTATCCCTCCGCCACCGTGATTCGCGATTCCACAACATTTTTATTCTGTTTGAAGGACAGCCGGTGAAAAAAAAGATGGACTCTTCGGAAGAGGCAATTATTGTATGTTTTTTTCTGCCACAGAAATGCAAATAGCCTATTACAAACGGGAGACAAGGTGCCTGCTAATTTGTAGCTGACAGGTTAGTGGATGAAAAGACCCAGTGGTAGTCAGCAGAAGTCATTTGTTGTCCATCGGTCACTTTCCTTCTTTGGCAAGCATTTTTTCACTGGAGGCCATGATAATCAATTGGCAGCTGGCAGAGGGGCAGTATGTTGTCCTTTATTTTAAAATGTATTTTAAAGTTGTAATCTTGTTTATAATACCCATTTTTACTAAATGTATAATCTGATTACATCTTTTTTAAATCCAGATCTGGCATTATGTATCCAGATTACGTAATGCCATTAAATGTAATCCATTACTCCCCAAGCTTGGTAACAAGCAATCATACTGGTGTATATACAGAACATCCTCTATTGATTTTAAGGATTTTATCCTCATATTGTAAATATTTTTGGGCTGCATGACTAGAAAGTTTCCAAAACAAAGTGGTGAAAGTCAGGTCACGTCCAGTGCATCGGCTCAACTTTCATTTTTGTAACTATTTGAACACAATTACCGGATGATTTGAGAGAACACAGAGACAATAGTTATTCAGCAGCAAGGCCTGCTGGGTAAGATACTCAAGAATCCCTTTTGTGTGTGAGGAAAATTAAGCATTTGAAACATGCGCGCGCGCCACACACACACAACACACATACAACACACACTGAAAGATACCAGAGGATACCACACACACATACACACACATAGTTGCAGACACACAGAGAAAAACACTGCTTTAGGTCAGAGGGGACATTCCAATCTTCTGTACAAATTTCTGATGAGCAGTGTGTTTTGCTGGTCCTGTGGGAACTGGCACAGATAATTAATTTGGTTTCATAAACTTCTGTTACCACATACTGGGCAAGTGGGAGCTCAGAGTAAACAAATATTTAAATTATTACATCCAGACGCTGACATTCCCAGGTAATCCGCATGGAATAATCATGTCCATATTGCCTGGTTGTGTGTGCATGCGTGTTCACGTGTATTTGACTGTGTGCGCCTGTTTGTTTTTTTTGTTTTTGTTTTTTTTCAGAGGAGATGGCGTACGTCTGCTGCTGCCGAGTTCCCAGGGAAATCAGAGCACATACAGAAAGAGAAAGACGGAGGGAGGTGGTGGCGGTGGCGGTGGGAGGGAGGGGTGGGATACAAATAAATAAATTTGTTGAGAAAGGCAGGGGAGCGGGAAAAAGAATTAGGAGAGGAGGGAGAGGCAGTGAGAAGGAAAAGGGAAAAGAAAGGCAGAGTTTCAGGGAGTAAAATGTTGACGCCAGGCTGCTCGCTGGCAGCTGACAGACGGAGAATGTGGGCTGGTTTCTGGGTTGCAATCAAATCCCTATAAACAGAGTGATCATTCACTCTGCCTAAACTCTACTGCATTACTGCCAACCACTGAGGACACACACTCGTACTCTCTCTCACACACATACATACAGTTGCGACAACAGATAGGTAGGATTTACAGCAGCGTTCGCAGTCTGTGCACGGTGGAAATCTTTGTACACACATTGTATATGCAGAGACGGGAGAGCAACTCTTAGAAATAAGGGTTCCAAAAGGGTTCTTTCTGAAGGGCCGAGGTTCCAGCCAGAACAATTTGCTTCTGATGAACCGTTTTTTTTAAGGGTTTGTTAAAGGTGCATTGTGAAAAGAAAAAAGTTGAGATAAGGCTACTGCCTTCACTAGATTTTTGAGTTTCGAACCAAACTCAAATTCTTAAGATTTGAAATAAACTAAACAAAGTTCTGTTGGCCTGTAATCTTTTGTTGAGATAATTTACTCTTCTTCTTTAAAAGGCAAATTCCAAATAAGTTGGGATGCTATGTAAATCGTAAATTTTCTATGAAGCCACACTGTTGCAATGTGCAAAATGTGTCCTGGTATTGTCTTGTTGAAATGAGCAGGAACGTTCCTGAAAAAGACATCGTCTGGATGGCAGCATTATGTTGCTGCAAAATCTGTACTATCACAGATTGTGGCTTTTGAAGTTGGCACTGGTAACAATCTGGATGGTTCTCCTTCTCTTTAGCCTAGAGGTCACGACATCCACGATTTCCAAAAACAATCTGACCACAGGACACTTTTCCAATTTGCATCAATCAATCTCAGATGAGCTCAGGCCCAGAAAAGTCAGCAGCGTTATCAATATCAGTTTAAATGGGCATTAAATGTTGGTTTTCAGTCTTGCCCCCTTCGTGCAGCCATTTCTCCTGATTCTCTAAAACCTTTGTAGATGTATCTGGAACTCCTTAATTAATTTTATTTGACTTTTCTTTATCATTTCATGCCAAACAATAGTAGGCAGAGCAGAGTGTGCTTCTCTCTGGCTCTCTTGTTTCTAAGGTAGATTGTACATGCCCCATCATGCCTACTCTGCTGGACTGAGTAGCTGGTTAAATTTTTTCTTTTATGTTCCTAAATTTAGATGTTACTTTTTGTAACTTTTGGAACTTAATGTGTCTGTTCACAGCGTGGTGGTTTATGCTGGTAATGGTAATTTTTGTGCTGGCTTA
This sequence comes from Lutjanus argentimaculatus, assembly GCA_034769285.1. Lineage (NCBI taxonomy): Eukaryota > Metazoa > Chordata > Actinopteri > Lutjaniformes > Lutjanidae > Lutjanus > Lutjanus argentimaculatus. Next base: position 21,258,031 of record JAWZSL010000003.1, on the reverse strand, counting down.
GTTTTAACCATTAGTGAGGTTTTGTTCCACAAGTTTATAATAACTTCTTTATTCTTTTTTTGCCACTCAAGTGTCAAATATAATATGGTTCTTTGTAGAATCCTCTGCAGAACCCCCAGGTGGATTCAACATGAAACCCCGGGAATACAAAAAGGTTCTCCGTAGAACCCCCTGGGTGGGTTTGAGATGAAACCCTTGGCATATAAATGAGTTCTCTGTAGAAAGCCCTGGGTGGGTTCTAGACAAAATTGTTGGGGTATGAAAGGGTGGATTCTTGTCAGCACCCTTAGAGGGTGGAAATGTTCAAGATAGAGCCACCAGAACCTTTCATAGCTGGTTCTAGGTATAAAACCTTATGTTGGGGTCTAGGTAGAACCCTCTGAAAGGGCTCCAGGTGGAACCTTTGCAAAAGATTCTACATGGAGCCAAAAAGGATTCTCCTATGGTGACAAGCCAAAGAACACTATGGTTCTATTCACTGTAGCACCTTCATTTCTAAGAGTGGTAGAACGAGAAGAGTGGAGAAAGGAAATGACAAGAATTATAAGAAAGAGACATGAAGGTGTTGGAAATGAAAGAGATTACCTTTAATCCCTGTGTTCCCTCAGGGGTCAAGAGTGCTCCAGTGTGTCTGTCTTTATACGAAAGGTTCCACTGTACAGAACGGTGTGATATTTCAGAGGTGATGTAGGAGTTGTGACTTTGTTGTCGTTAATGTCTGATAAGCTGCTTAGCAATATAATATTCAGAGAAATATTCAAAACTTTGCAGGCAGGTGGTTTAGAATAACAGGATAAGTGGAGAACTTCTGCACCCCAAGGATGGAATTTACCTTTTGATCTCAGTAAAAGGCGACAAAACACCTGCGTGTATGTGTGTGTCTGCGCGCACACACACTCAAAAACAACCAAGTTTGCTTCTCTGTTTGCACAATCACACACACACCCCACACACAAAAAAAAATCATTGGGCTGCACGTCAGAGTCGATCAAGAATTTCTTCCATCTCAGTCTGGACCAATACGCTGGAAGCTTACCTGTGCACTTACTCCACTCAGAGGGAGAATCAGCGAGCATGGAAACACCAAGTCAGGGAAAAGAAAAACTCTCATTGACTTCACATGCTTCTTAATGCCTCTGCCTCAAGGTCCTGCTGTCCTCAACCAGTTGCTCGCCATCAGAAGCTGATACAGCCACTGTACCGTGAAGTAATGGTTTTGTTTTCTCCATGTGTGCCACAGGTAGCTGCTCATGTGAACATTGCCTCCCGGTGCCTCCTGCAGTAAAAGGTCTGCGAGAGCTCGCTGGCTGACTGATGGATTGTCTGACTGATACCATTATGTTCTGCTTGTCTCAAAGACTATGCCCGTTCTTGCACAGCACATCTGCAGTTTACAAATGATAACTTTGGCACATTTACCACTCAAAATGTTTTACAAATTTTTACAAACAACGGGTCATGATTTCAGACAGACAAAAGCAGGCCTCTCATTTCTGTTGACAACTGACTTTTCCAGCTAATAACAACTGTAGTAATTTCTTGTGTTTTTTTACAGACTCATGGAAATACACTAGCTTAAATTGTTAATGTTAGCTAGTTAAACAAATGTTAGTTGTTTAATTTTAAGCTTTTCCACTAAAAAAAAAGGACGGGAACCATTCTCTAAAGTCTTTAAATAAAGACTAAGCTGTAGTAATATACTCTTTATTAGCACTTCTGTCTTTTATGTCTCATAGTCGTAGATGCAGTACTGTCCAGCTGTTTTTTTCAGCTAGAAGAAGGTTTTAAAAATATAAAACCTTCAAATTCATAATAGAAACAGTCACAACTGGCAATTTGAGATGTCCTGTCAACAGTTTTGTGGATATCTCTATTATAATGGTGGCTGATGGGAGAAAACTATACTGGGGCTGGTGGGGAATTTTTCGCTGCAATAATGTGAGTGGCCACTGGGAAAAATTGGTGGCAAGGCTGAGCAGCAATTTCCCACCACTTTTTTTTTTTTTTTTTCTTCTGAAATTTCAGAATGTAAACAGGTGGGTGGGGTGTTTAATCTTTTCCTTACTCTTTTGCTACTGTGTTTTTGTTTTAAGGCTAAAAAAGACACCTTCCATGAAACTCGCTAAATGAAGAGTTGCTATAAATGAAACTATAAATGAAAACCAGCTATTCAGGGGAAGGGTTTAGCAAAGTCAATTTTGAAGTAAACAAGCAGAGACAAGTTTAACAAAACAACCTTTTCTGGTGCAAAATGTCTGTTTACCAATAAAACATTCTAGCTGTGAGCTTCAGATGACTTTTTCAACACACCTGTCCCTCAAGATATTTTCCTCAAGGACATCTTGTACCGATTGATTGATTGACAGACCTTGGCCCGCTCCTCACGTCAACAGTGACACCTCCGCCGTGAGGTCAGACCAACATCTGCTCTTGTGCAGCGAGAGTCACTGCTGTGGCAGAGCTCGAAAACATCATCTTTACAAAAAGCAGCACTCGCAGAAGGAAAAGAAATCCCTCTGTCCTCTCCTCTGTGTTTCAGCTTGATGATAAAGAATTCTGGGTTGTGGATTCGGGCGGGTCCATCCGTCTCGCTGTCTTCGGGCGCTGCAGTGACGACGCCTCCATTGTCACAGCTGAGAAATGGTTTCCCACTATTTGCATTTTTATTGATGCTCCAAATTGCAAATAGCTTTCCCCTCCTTCTGTCTTTGCCTTTGCGTTGAGGAGAAAAAAACCCTCATTTGTTCAAGCAGACCCTATATAAATCACTATAGCAGAGTGAAGTGAAGTGAACTCATCTCTGAATAAAACATCAGATTGCAGACAGAGCACACTGGAAACAGTTCTGTTTTGCTCTTTGAAATTTGCTGTATTCTGCAGAGCTGGAACTAATACTGAAAAAAAAAACCAGACACAGTGCTGACATATTCCATTCTCAACAGGGGTTTGTCTGTCGACTCTGTGTCAAGAGCATGTAACATATACTACGTCTAATAAGGGGCAACGCAGTAATTGGTCAGACACATTGATTGCCTCGCTGTTTGCTGCACAAGTGCAGTATAGATTGGGCCATTACCACGGTCACTACCCTGTGGTAACAAACAACAGTATCTGCACTCTATATGAGAGTGCAATTACTTATCAGTCAGTGAATTGCTGCGAAATCCGAGTCACACAAATCTTCTCTTTTTTTTTTTCCTCGTCTTGTCTCACTTTCTTTTAGAATGAGCGACTGCAAGCCGATGAAATTTCATTGTTTATGTATTTATTCATTGTGAAGCAGGGATTACTGACTTTACAAGGTCATTCAAACAGATGAGTGAATACTCTATTGACTGAAATGTAAATACGGGCTCATACTGGGCTCCAGTCACACAGCTAGAGGTACAGCAGCTGTCTTCATTGTCCTTCATTGTCAGCCAGAGGAGCAAAAAAGTGTTTTCCTTAAACTGCTGATTAAGTCGCTCCAGCCCGCCATCAGGGTCTGGGGATCTTGGGGAATGGAAAACTAGAAAATGAGATGTTGATATTGATTGTACAATCTAAAACAGAGGGCACCTTTCAGTTTATATTAAATTACAGTTACTGACAGCCGTACAATAACCGCTTTTACACCTCTAACATTTGTGGGAAATATTACGGAAATTGTCTTTAAAAGCAGCATGTCTGAGTGTGAAATACAGCCATAAACCGGTGCCAGGGAATGACTGTTATCATTTATGACCATTTACTTTACAACACTTTTCAGCTTCCCATGCCTGTCTGGATAATTTACTCCTACGGAAGGTGTAAATCTTTTCTGAAAGATTTTACAAATATGCGCTTTAATTTTGAAGAAAGATTCAATCATTCCCTAAAACAGCTGGCCAGCAATGTTAATCAAATCAGAGTAAATAGTGTCCAAAATAAACTGAAGATACTGCACAGCACAGCGGTGTGCTTCTCTTCTGGGTAGCAGCTGGTGCAGGGTAAACCACAGAAAACCAACACATCAAAGTTCCAGCACACAGCAGGACAGACTGACACTATTTCATTAGAATTACTGCATTAAAAATAAAGCAGCTAACTTGCTGTTTTGCATGTTGCTTTATCAGATTCGCTCTGTGGCTTGATTGCCATCAAGTGTGTCTTTAAGTAGTAATACACACCTGATGGCAATCAAGCTCAGAGCCAATCTAATGAACCAACATGCAAAACGCCTGGTTTGCTCCTTTCTTGTTTTAATGCAGTGCTTCTCAATCCTGGTCCTCAGGGACCCCTGCCCTGCATGTTTTAGGTGTTTCCCTGCTCCAACAACACTGATTCAAATGATCAGCTCATCATCAAGCCTCCACAGAAGCCTGATAATGACCTGATCATTTGAATCAGATGTGTTGTAGCAGGGAAACATCTAAAACAGCAGGCAGGGGGGCCTGAGGACCAGGATTGAGAAACACTGTTTTAATGTAATCTTACAATAAAATTGTGTCAATTCTAATATCCTGGTGTGTACTGGGAACTTTTATTTATTTGGTTTACAGGAGTAAATAGTGTATTTGTTGGAGAGTATTTTCAGCTGTGAATTAGGTGCATGAGTTTTTGTGATTGCACTAGGGTGTGTGTAAACTACAGTGCCATTCTTTCATTGTAATGAAGCCACATGTCACTCTGTACAACAGTGCGGCTCATTGACATGTTTTTGAAAGTCTTCAGACAACAATGGAGCTCTACGACACAGAGGAATGAGTTAAATCGAGTTTCAGTCTGCCAGTCTGCCCTCATATACCTGCATGCATGTTTTTATTGCTGTTTTGCTGTGTCAGACTGATTTATGTTTGTGCTTTTTGTTCTGTGCGTCTGCTTTGCATGTTTCAGTTAACAGTCTAACAATGCAGCACAATGTTGTCTTTAGTCTTCTTTAGTTTTCTATTAATATTAATATTTCTCATTTATTTGTTTTGCATGTGTTGTTTTAAATAGTCCAAGTACTTGTCTTGTAGTATAAGAGTGTTCTGAATTATGTTTCTATTAACAGTAATATTCTCTTTTCTTTTCATTATTGTCCTGAATGCTTATATGTGCTTAAGGATGAATAACTGTAGTGAATAACTGTAATTTTAATCTCATATTCTGTTTTTTAGGGTGACTTTAGAGCATCTGTTCAGGGACTACAGATGAAAAATAGCCTCTTGGCTAACTTTGGTGTATTTACAGCAATGTTTATTAATCTGCACCATCCCTGTTTAATAAACCAACAAATAAAAATGAACATATTAAGAAAAGAAATACTTGTTAACAGGATAAATTTCTGGTTTTAGTCCACACTATATGATATTTGTTGTCAACAGCATAAATACAGAATTCAAAGGCTTAATCAGTAAGTTCCTAAAGGCACCAGAATGTCCCAGGACATCAAAATACAACATTTTGGGTTGGTAAAGAGTCCCAATGCAGCAAAATAATATAGTAAAATTGTGAAATACAGGCAGATGACTGGGTCGCAGCTACAGACACAACCAGCACACACTTCCACACTTCTTGTGGGTCATTAGCGGTGATTGAAAGGGATTATGTTCATGAGTCTATACACTGTTTCTTAGGAAAGTGCTGCATATTTTGCCTTTAAATGGTGTGATAATTACAGATTGTATGCATGCAGAGGTGTGTTCATGACAAAAGAGCCTCATGAATCACATACATGAACTGGAAAAAAATGGAGCTAATTACTACACTGAAGAAATGCGCTTTAAACCTGTTTTTCAAAATAATGTCCATCATGTCAACACTGAAGATTAAAATGTCTCTCTTTTTGACCAGTCCAGCTAAGCTGCAGGTGTCAGAGGTGAAAAGCAGCAATAAGTTAATGTAACAAATGTTGTTATCCCTGTGTGTGAAAGGGTCTATTCAGACCAGTTCAAAGTGACACACAAACCCGGTTATCCTTCCTGTCTACTTTCCGCTGATCCATCCGTCCTCTCGGCTCTGCTCCTTTCCAACAGTGTGCTGTCAAATCCTGCTAAGCTCCTCATCTCTTCATCGCATCCTTCTTTCTTCTCTTTTATCATCCTTTTGACATCTACACAGAGGGGGTAAAATGGAGTCATCTGTCTGTCTGTCAGAGTGAAAGGTCATTAGCCGGCGAGGGGGAAAGGGCAGGACGAGAGGAAGGGCACCTCAAGGTAATTATGAAGTGACCAGGCACACAACAGCTTTAAAAATGTATCTTAAAATTAAAAATTGCCTTGATCGGTATAATATCTCCTATTATACCATTACACTTTAAAAGATTAATTTATGTTTGAGATTATGAAGGATTTCAGCAGAAAAAAAGGTATTCTCTGTTTAAAATGATAGTTTAGCCCCAAGTTAATGAATTTTAAGCTAAAGTTATAAAATATTAGATGAAAATTCTGACAATTTTTGAATGGTTATACTTCCCCCGATAATTTGCTGACTCTATCTCATCTTTGGTACTGACATGACTGTTGTAAATCTGCTAAATTTTTTGGCATCTTGCAGTGTTTAAAGTATTTATTTATTGCAGACTCAGATGTGGAATCAAACGTTTGGCTGTTGAGAAAACCCCAAGGTCCATTTAGCTGCTAAACATCTGCTAAATGGAAGATGTGGTGAGATTGTTTCTGCAACTGCTGTTTCTAAAAACATGAATGAGCTGCTGTGAACCTCAGTTTTTAAGCCAAAATGGACGATAAGTCTTTAAAGTGATCTCTGAGAAATTTATGGCTTGCCAAAGGCAATCTGTGAACCTGTAAATCAGGCTCATTATTAATGCCTCAAACCAACACTATGAGGGAAAGAGCTTTTTTTTTACAGTAAAATATTTCTGTAAGGTTATCTGAGCCATGACACTTGTCAAGATTTCATCTAAATGGAGAGAATCATGTGAATTAATGCGTTAACATCCACTACTCTGCCCTACAAAGCCTAAATGCAGTAACTACGCAAAGGTTAAACTGAGAAAAATGGCTTTAAATTTATCATTAACCTTGTTAATGCAACTCAATTTTGATATTTTGTGGTTAACTTTTGGCAGGCAAGTTGCGTTTGTGTGAATATTAGGAGTTGAGTGCATCAGCTGATGACTCTAATTCTTCAGTCAGTGCAGACTTGCTTAGTGGCATGTTGTTTTTTTCGATACACCACCATTTTTTTATTCTTTATTCTTGCACTGTGCAATGAGACAGCTTGTCCATGGATGACTGCTGCTTCGATTTTATATCCATGCTGAAACTCTGTTTTTTTTTTCTTTGAATTAGGCAGACTAGATGCTGGTCTGGATGACTACAATAATCCCGCCCCTTCCCCTGATGTAAGCCATTCTTTGTTCTAGACCAGCAAAGTGTCAAAACAGTTTTGAAACAGTTTTCCTGGACGAGAGTCAGTTCTTTGGCTGCTGAAACACAAAGAACTGGTTCAAGATTTAGGCACCAGCTCCAAACCAGCCCTCGAACTGTCTTGGTGGGAAAAGAGTGAGAGCATCCTATGAGGAACTACTGGCAGCTACGGGCAAGGTTTAGGTGTGACTCAAGAGGCTCCTCAACAGGTTAGCGTGGACGCTGCTATAGCAACTCATAAAATCAGAACTGGAGAGCTGCTAAGAACAGTTAAGGGTCCTTCCACCTTTTATGAAGTCAAATTCAAGCACTTTTCAAGTATTCTTAAGGTTCATTTTCAAGCTGTTCCAGCTGTTTTTATCCTCAAAATGATTAGCCCTATTTCACTTTTTCTTCACATTAAATCAGATATTTTTGTGCTATAAAAAATATGTTTTGTGATATTACATAAATATAAAGTTTCATGTTTCAAAATGTCATCTGTCTATAAGTAGATTCAGCATCCTATGCAACCTAGCTGAGCCAAGACAAATCACTCATACAACTCCTGGACAAATAACTTCAAAATAAAAACTCTTTATTTATTTATTTATTTTAATTTTTCATTCTCAAACTCACTGAAATGACAACCTCCCTGCATTGGCACAGGTTTGATTTACATCATCATGGGTCATTGATCTGATTGGTTGAAGTTAGCTCATATAGATAGATGGTGATAGACAGATGTTTCATCCAATCACCTGCCAAGTAGTTTTTGAAAGTGCCTGCCCTTTTCCAAATGTTGAAATGTGCATGAAAACAGGTTGATGGAATCACACTTCCTTAATATAAGTGACATTTTTAGTCCATTTGCATTCACCCTGCGACCCCCCCTCAGTACTCATGGACAGTCAGGTGTGGGCAAAAATCACATATTTGTCTTATATTATCCCTCAAATACAAACCCTCATTGAAATGGAATGAAACGTCTGTGGCCCGTTGGAATGAAAACATCATCATATTCTGCTCGCACCTGATAAAAACTTAGCATTGCCTCCTCTACAAAGAGGATCAGTGTGATTCCCTTGAGAGAGTGAATGTTGAATTCAGCCCCAACATGTGCAGAGCACTTCTGACATATTCACACTCGCATGGATAAATGTGTTGCGTAACCGGTAAACCATCTGTTTGAGACAACGGCAGATAAATGCTAGGTAAACAGTGGACGTGACGATGTAAAAATGAATTAAGAAAGGTCCGTGAGAGCAGAGCAGACAGTGAGTTACCTGGATAATTGAGGTGGAAGAGGGGAGGTGGTGTTGAATAAGAGAACAAAGATGGCAAGCTAAAGAAAGCAGCAAGAGGAAGAGAGGTGAGCAGAATTAAAAAGAAAGAGCAGGGAGAAATAAAGAGATGAGTTCATGGACAGCTGGCTGATGAAGGGTGAGGGGAGAGAGTGGGTGAAGAGTGGGAGGGGTGATTCCTAATCTTGTTGTTTTTCTGCCTATGATGTCTCCTGTCGAACCCGGTTTGCCCCACGCTTGTCTGAGTCCACAAACACAGCACGCCACTCTCTTTCCCATGCAACTCAGCACTATGTCAACCTGCTCCGTCTCAGCCCCACCAACAAGCCCGTTCACACAAAGGATAACACTCACTGAGAGGCTCAACACATGTGCGCACACACACACACACACACACACACACACACACACACACACACACACACACACACACACACACACACACACACACACAGCGACACAGAAGAATCTGCAACACCAGCAACTTTTCCAAATCAACACACTTTTTATGCAGCGACCAAAACTGGTAGAACCAGAAGCTGTGGTTGCTTACTACTGGGGTTTGCAATCCGGGAGGACAGAGAGAGAACAACAAAGAAATTAAGATTTACTGCACAGATAGCACGGGGGAGTTTCAGTATATGGATCCCTAACGGCTTTATCAGCATTCACTCTAATACAGGCAGCAGGGGAAAGGGCACTTAGATATGTAAGGTGCATTTCATTATTACCACAACAACAGCCCCTCCTACTGGTGGGCACAAAACAACAGGTGAGCCTGAGGTATGTTTAACTGAGGACACTAATGGCTGTGACGTGGGTTAAAGAGTAAAGACTAAATCTACAGGTGTGGATGCTGTGTTAAGATGAAGAAGAGGGCAAGAGGAGAAATAATTACTGTAACTGTGTTTGTGTAAAATCATTATAAGGGTTTGTAAAACAAAATCATTAACATACCTATTAATTATTATGTGATTTAATCAGCTCTTAAGTGGGTGATTAATGGATATTGTAAGTAAATGGATTGTTATATGTTATGGTATTTCAATAGATTATATGCGCCTTAAAATTAAGTCCCTTTTAAAGTCTAAATTAAAGTATAAATTACAAGATGACTATAACGGGTATTGGTCAATTGGTCATTTTTTTCATCCCTTGAAACCTCCTTGCTTTTTATCTTTCTTTATATTTATCTGCTTACTATGTTTATTGCTTTGCACCAAACACACAGCACACAATTGCTTATATGTGAAAACCTACCTGGATATAAACTTCATTCTGAAAATGCTTGGGAAGGAGAACTTCCTTGGATAGGGACATGTCAACACAAAAATCACAAAAAAAATACTTGACAATAAAAATGCTTTTATTGTCACGGCACGGTCATGTTAGACTGTAAAACAAACAAACTCTGACGCGTTTCAAGGATTAAGCCTACAACTCCCTGACGAAGGCTCGATGCCCAAACGTGTCAGAGATTGTTTGTTTTAAGGTCTAAGATGATCATGCCGTGACAATAAAAGGTGTTTTAAGTGTTTTAAAATAGAGGTCCTCGGAGTGTTCTGTGACTTTTGTGTAAACCTGATTCTGAATTATCACCTGAATTCAGAAACTGCAGTTATTTTAAAGTACAGAATAAGGGTGCATGTAATATTATTTTTTAGTTTTTATTTTATGGGGTTAGGGCTAATAGAAAAGCATGTTCACAGCAGAAGTGCCCTCTTGTTCACCCATATGGTAGATAAAACATGATGAAGTGCCCTCAGCGGTGTCCCAGTGTGCACGAAAATGCATGCTGTTCCCTCCAGGGTTCTCTGCAGTACATGCTAGATAATTAGTTAGACTGTATATGTGCTTCTAAACGGTTAAATAATTAAAAGTGTTTTTATTGCAGAGATGTAGTAGTGTTCTAATGCACTAATTTACTTTAAATCTGAATCACATAACCAAGGTTTTGAACTGTTTCACCTAAAGCTGGCCCCACACTACAGGAGACTTGAATTCTAACAGAGTTTAAAGTCTGGTTGCACCACAGACACAACTTCACAGATTCTCACTCACACACTACAAGATTTGAAAATAATGGCATCCCACACACCACAGAGGAACATGAAGAACGTGATTGTGCGTGATTTCATGGGGAATGTGATTTCATTGGAACAACTCGCAGCAGTAATGTTGATGCTCTGCAGTGAGACAAAACAAAAGCAGAAGTTAAACGAGTCAAGATGAGAAAATGTTTGTGGAGAAGTGCTCAACACAGGCGATCTATTCTTCAGTCAGAGCTGGAGGTGAGATTTTAAATCAGTTTTAGTCAACAGTCGTATCCCGCAAGTATCCGCCAAAAACATTTAATGTTGCTAGTAAAATCTAAACAAATTTACGATTCAAAATCAGGGAGTATCCGGTCCAGACGGTAACATTAAGATTCTATAAACACCTCACACACTACAGGATCATTTGGACAGATAATCTGGTGACACCAGCCTCAAATCAAGTTGTCAGGAGAGGTGAATCTGACCCAAAGTCCGCCCAATTATCCTGCAGTGGGGCCCGCTTTAAATTCATCATGACCATCTGTCTACTGGTGCCCCATCACATACAGCCGGTTCATGTTATATTTTATTCTCCCCTGCTCCTCAGACAGTCTGACAGTCCGACTGCTGCTAAAAGACTAGTGTGAAAAAATACACTCAACAAACAATAAACACTTTTGTTTTTGCAAACATTTTTCACGAGATGAAGTAAATGATCTCAGACTTCTTTTGTTTTTGCACACAAAAGGTTCATTTCTCTCAAATTTTGAGCACAAATTTGTTATAAAATCCATGTTAGTAAGCACTTCACCTTTGCCCAGATAATCCATCCATCCTGCATATGTTAGAGTGGCCTTTAACTGTGACCAGCCCGAGGCACACCTGTGCAATAATCACACTGTTTAATCAGCATCTTGATATGCCACACCTGTCAGGTGGATGGATTATCCTGGCAACAGGAGGAGCGCTCACCAACACAGATTTGAACACATTTGTGAACCAAATTTGTGAGAAATAAACCCTTTGTTTGCACAGAAGAAAAGCATAAAATGTACATTTTAGGGCAAGCTATACAAAAAAGTTTGGACATGGACAATTTATTCATTACCAGAGTACTGTTTGGAATATAAATCTTTTGCTTATCATGAATAACCAGAAATGTGTTCCTTAACAATTTATTGGGGAATATTAGCAGCAAATAGCAATAAATTGAGCTATTAACTTAACAAAATGTATAGAGAAATGCAGTATCCTATTCATAACTTAACTTACATGACAATTAGAATTTTAATAACTTAACCTTATTAAGAGTAAGAAGTTAACCTCCATGTTAAAAGCAGCATGGATGCAATGCTCTAATCCAAAGGTTTTTTTATTATTTTGTCCACTCCCAATTACATACAAGAAGGGATCGAGCATTAGGAAAACCTTCACTTGATTAGAAATAGCCAATTATGTAAAGGGTCTAAATGAATCAACACAGAACAAATGAGCTAATCAGAGTGAAGAGCCATCACACATCTCAGTTCAGTTTTAGGTTGAATAAAGAAAACGGAAACCAGCCTGAAGAAAAAGATGGGCCTTATAATGACTTCACCAATTAAAACAAGTCTGATGAGCACCACCACCCATGTCAGTGTGATCTCAGCATCAGCAGAAATATATAACAAATAAAACAAGCCCATCGGGAAAGGCCGCAGCGGCGATTAAATGACATCACCAATCAATAAGACACTCACACCCAGAGTCCAACGAGCCATCATGGAAAACTGTGAGGGAAGAAAAGTTGTTATCTTTTCTCTCATGCTACATCTGGCAATATGTTTCCCCTCCCTCCCTTCACCGTTATTGATTTTGTCATTCAGCAGACTGAGACATCAGACTCAGGAATGAGCAAAGTTTCAGTCAGGTCAAGTTAAGCAGATGGTAAAGTGACGCAGGGAGGACATTAACAGGAAGTAACAGAAGATTCAAATCAGGTGGAACGCGCCCAACAAGTAGACTGATCCCTCTGATGCTCAATTTTCCCTTCCCCAAAGGGTCATTCACAAGAAGAATAACTATCAGTATATAATTTTCAAAATCACTCTATTTCAAGTGGATGGCGTCCAGAACACAACTTAATGGTTGTTGTGTGGACTCAGCTAGAATGATTTTAAAAACTATATATTTGTAGTTATTGTTAAAGTAACTGCATCGTTCTTGGTGTTGATGGCCCTTGAATATCGTCCCTTTTTTTTTGTGCTCCAATATCAGTTAAGTAAGCTTGGTATCTGGCAGAATATCAGTCAACTTTCCCCTCTCTGTACTTAGATATGCTACATGCCAGGCTTGTCTATGTTGAAAAGAAAACACAATTTTGAAGATGGTTAAAAGATGTGGTTGGGGGACCTGTAAAAGAAACATATATACTGTATCATTTGATGTAGATTAGCGAGCTAGATAGCTAGTGTTTTGACACCATTACCTGTCAGATGTTATTAGCTAGCTGAAATTTGTGTGGACTAGCTAGTTAGTTAGTGTTTTGCTAACATTAGCTAATTTGAGATGTGTTGGTTATTCAGGTCCCTCAGCAACATCTTTTATTCATCTTAAAATTTGTTCTTCTTTTCAACATAGACAGGCCTAACACACGGCATATTGTTGCTGTTGGACACAAACCTTGTATCTCCATACTTTGATGTTGTTGTTGTTGTTTTTTTCATAAATCAGTGCTATTAGTCATCCCTTTAACTCCCTGAAAAGTTATTAAAAGAGCTTCTAACTTTGACTAAGCAGGATTCAGTTTAATTTTAAATTCAACATTTTGGACAAATTTAAACACTTTTGGACATACAAGGTTTTTGCCTGACAGCGATGATATGTAAATACAAGAAACAGGAAAGGAGAAGGTTGACAGAGGTTCCGCTATATGCCAAGCTTGCTCAGCTCTTGTTGGAGCACAGAGCAAAAAGGGGCGGGACTTAGAAAGAGTATTAGAGTATGGAACCAGCTTTAAAGGTCTCTGTTCTGTACTAGAAACACCAATAAGACCACTAATGATACTCTATATGGTTATATAAATATATGTGGCTCTAGCTGCACTCTAACTGAGCTAACGGCAGCAGCATTTAATACTTACTTAGCAACAAGTAAAGCTAACTGTCCATCAAACTCTGTAAATCACTGAGAGAAGGCAAAATCACAACATATTTTCTCCATAAAATGTGACCCAGATCAGAGTCCTGGTTGAAAACCACTGTAAATCACCTCAGCACGACAGACGTGTGAAGGTGAATAGCACTCCAGTTAGTTTCAGTGGCATCAATGATGAGCTTGCAGGTCTCAAACACCTTGTCTCGCCCTCCCCTTTCAAACATGTAGGAGAACCTACAGTTGCCATGAAACTTGTGAAAAATGTGAAAGACCACATGTAGAGAGTGTTTGGATTGTCTGTTCTGGGCTAATGGAGAAACACGGTGGTGTAACTGGTGGACTCCATGGAAGAAGACCCGTGCCCTCAGTAGATAAACAGCTTATTCTAACGTAACAAAAACACAATGATTCTTATTTTCAGGTGAATGAAAACATACTTATGAATGTCATATTCCATTTCTGCTATATTCAATGCTCATCCCTATAAATCTTACACGTCATTAGTTTGTTCCACTCAGTGGCTGGATTATTAATCGGGAGCAATTCATGAGAAAAGCGGTAAGTATGTTGATTCACAGATATTTCTGAGCTAATCATTACCTTATGATTAATTAATACATATCTCCCAGTCTGTTCTCCAGTAACTCATTATTATCTATTACATTCAGGAATTACTCATTAAGAATTCATTCATCACCAGGTCATCCCTGATCCTTTCCTCACACGTTCCTTCGTAACTGCTTACATTTTTGTGTACCATATTGTAAAGTGTTAGCTGAATGTTTGTGTAAACTAAAGGATTAAGTGTTTCTTTATGGGTTGAGAAAATCCTCCCACTTCTTAAGCTAAACAAACAGTTTAAAAACCGCCCTTGGATTAGCTGGAAAATGCATTGTCACAAAGCTGAAAACAGGGCTGTTTTTCTGAGCTCATGAAAAGTTGACTCTTTACAGATGCGTGATTCTCACAGGACGGTGACTGATCTTGCAGAATGTGATGCATTACTGTGGATTTAACTACCCAACAGAATAAACAGCATTTTGAATAAGCTCAGCCTTAAACAACTTCAGCAGTAAAATGCAAAAACAAGACAGGAATAATTTTTTTCTGCATAACGAGTACTTTTACTTTGGATACTTTAAGTAATTGTTGCTGATAACAGGACTTGTAGTGAACTATTCTGACAGTGAGGTGATGCTACTTTCACTGAAAACACCCGAATATTTCTTCCATCACTGTTTAGAAGATGTAACTAACATGCCTTTTTTTCACAACAGACATTTTGACTTGTCAAAGTAGGAAAAGCACAGGTGTTACTAATAACAATGACAAGGGATCTGTTCCATTCCAGTGTCCCAGCAGACAGTGAACCAGCATGCACAGTACCAGAAATTCAACCATTTATTTTATTGTTTACCACCTGTGACTTTCCTACTGCAGCATGTAAAATGCTTTCTATGAAAAAAATATCTATTAATAAGAACAAATTTATGATTTTTTTATGCTGGTTATTATTCATTAATGAGAGCAATTATTGAGTTTGCAGGTTTTGAGAAAAAAAAATCACTTTATAGCTCTTTAGTGAGCTTTTTAATTTGCTTAATTAATTATTTCAGTGTGAGAAACCCAAACAACCTCTAATTAATGTCATATTTATAAATGCAGACCTGATTGCATCTTATATAAAACGAGTAAGCCTTTTATGAAAGGTCAAGGCGTGTTCTCCTTAATTCTACTTCTCCTGCAATTATAAATGTTGGTGAATCATAAATAAAGAAAATCTAATCAAGTCTGCTGATTAATTTGTTCTGTCAAGTAATATACTGCCGAAAAAAACAGTGTGAACATTAATACACACAAAAAATGTTTATTTGAGTGGTTCTTGAGCCTCTGGGCGGGTCGAGGTGCTAGGTGCACCACTGCCACACAGAGAACCTTTTAAACCCAGTATGGTTCTTCAGCGGTTCTCTTTCAGCAGCATGGTTGAGGTCAGGGTTCGAATTACACAATGGCTTTCGGGGGGAGCCCTATTACCCCCCCCCCACCCCCACCCCGCTCCATGCGGGTGTTTTTTTGTTTTTTTTTCTACCTTGTTTCAGGTGTAGCTACAGCTCCATCAGCATCCTCACGTCCATGACCCTTTTTTTTATTCCATTTAACTCTCCTCAAACACGTAAAGCGGGTGCAGAAAACAAATCCTCTGGTCCTGATTTCACGCTCCAAAATGTAAACAAGTTCGGAGAGGAGGTGTTAAGGCAAATTGACGCGCATCAAGATGCTCTCAGTGCGCGTTCTGCCGAGTCAGACGCCATCAGTGCGTTTTGGCATCAATATTAACGTCATAATCTGATCTTTGTGATGTAAACTAATGTGGAGAGATCTTAAATCAAAATTAACTCACATTTGTTTTTACATGGGACAACTTTATGAAATGTCATAGATACAGAGAAACAGCTGTTCTGCTGCGTGCATCTCTCTCTCACACACTCTCTCCTTACTGACTGTCCTTTCAGACTCACTGTCGTTTCCCTTCTGTCTGTGGATTGTTAGAATCGGGACAAAGTGGAATTCAGACCAAAAGTTCAATTTGCAACAACAAAAAGCAAACAGGAACCGAAGTAACATGTTAAGTCTATCTATCAGTCACCTCTGCTCCGTATCAGAACCACGGACAGCGCAGCGGTCACGGTGGCGCACACAACAGCGCACACAGCATCGTGTTAATTAGTGACAATACATAAAATGTGTGAATAAACACAAAACTTAACCATATTTTCACTGTTATTATTTATTTCAGGACCATCATATATTAGAGCTCCCCCCAAATGTCCCAAATGAGGCTTTTGGGGGAGCTCATGTCCTTTTCAGGTGAGCCCAGCTCCCCCTAGCTCCCCCGTAATTCGAACTATGGTTGAGGTGCTGTGTAGCACGGCTGCTGCACAAAGAACCTGTTAATCCCCTGAATGGTTCTTTAAAGGTATTCTACTGGTTCTTGAGCTTAGTTTAGTTTTAGCTGGAGAAAGAATAAAAAGATGTATAAAGTCTTACTTAATCTACTTTACTGGGAAAGTAGAGCAAATACAAAGACACCAGAACCATGAACAACGTTCTGATGGTCAAAGTCGTCATATGTTCAAATATAGACTTAACATTGGACAACATCAACATATGTATTGTCAAGCAATTATTATTTCTGATCTTTATATGACAAAAATACCCAAGAAAAGTTAAATTATAGCTTTTTTATATAGTTTATGTAGAATCATATAAAAGAAGCATATAATTTTGTTACAGATCGTTATATACTGACTATTTTGCCCCCCCAAAAATGACTTTTCATTTTCCTTTTCAATGGCATATACACCAAATGGCAGCACTCTTTCTTTAACATGAGCTCTTGGAACACAGGCGAATTCTGAGGTTGCGATCTGAATCACTCACAGGGGCCTGCTACCTCTACATGCCCCCCCATCCCACAGGCCCCAGTGCATCTGCTTAGAAGACACACAGTAAGTAGCATAGTATATAGCACCAAAAGAGGTTCCCCGATGATTATGAGCCCAAGAACTGCTCTGGGGTACTGTTTAGCAACATTTTTCTTGAAGTAATGTGGTTCTATATGGCAGCTATAGCAGTTCTATATAACACCATTTGAGAAAAGGTGGACCGAAAGTGGTTCCCCTATGATTTTGGACCTTCTTATTGAGTGCGTACTGTTCTTCCTAAAAACAGTGAAAAGTGATGTTTTTTGGAGCCAAAAACAAGAACAAATATTAACACTAGATCACTGTAAATTTGGCTCACGATGCAGTATTTCCATTTTTGCAGCTGTAATGGGCAGAAACACTGACATCATATAAACTTTCTTCATCGTCCCATCTGAATCAAACAAAAAAGGTTTGTACATCTGATCACCTAATTTGTAACCTAAGTTTAAGTTTTGTTGTTACAATCAAGACATGCACCTGGCGGGCATAAAAGGTAGTGTGTCTTAAGCAATCTGAATATTTTAAACACTATTTTTATATGACTGTTTACCTCTGCTTTTTGTTCAGTACATCTACCAGTTTTTTGGTCTATAAAATGTCTGAAAATGGTAAAAAAAAACAAAACTGTCTGACCTCTGTTTCCCAAAGCCCAAGTTAACATCCCTCAGTGCCTTGTTTTGCTCAAAACCCAAAGATATTCAGTTTACTGCATAAGAGGAGTAAAGAAACCAGAAAATATTCACATTTAAGAAACTGGAATCAGGGAATTTTGATTTTTTAAAATAAATAATTACACAACTTGATTAATCAATTATCAAAATATTTGTCGATTCATTTAATAATCAATTAATAATCCATTAATCCTTGCAGCTCTAACATCTACACTTAAATCAGTGAATGCTAATATTAATGGGTCCTAAAAATAGATAAACCCCATTAATCCCACTTGTGTTTCATATTATCTTAAGCACATAACCACAATGGCAGATATTTTGGCTGCTGCACCCCCGAGTATCCATTGGTTATACTGATTTATTTGTTTGTTTGAATCTAGTGGGATTAATAAAACTGTATTGTTTTATTATATGCGGTATTGCATTTGTTTTGTATGACATCGTAGCTCAACCCAAGTGTGTTTCTCAGCTGTGGCTCGGTTGCTGCAAGGATATTTGCAGTTTGCTGCCAAGGTGTACTAAAAGCTGGTACATAATAAGTGATTTCCAGGCTATTTGTTTACTCATGCATACTGATTTTAGGTGCTTCATTGCATTAACCCAGAGACGGGGAGAAAAGGCCCAGCCAGAAAAAATACAGTCGTGTTGAAGAAGACTGGCCAGAGGGGTCTGACAGCGAATCCTCATGTTGTTTCTCCTTTGAAGATTGTGGTGGATTTTGAGTGACTCATAAAGGTCAGGCAGGATGTCATTTCTTGTTTAAAATGTTCATCTTTGCTGTTCAGTTGTTTCATTTTTGTTTTTCTCTCTTTGTGCTCAATCTGTACTCTTGTTTGTCTCCCACTCAGTGAACTGGGACACCTGGATAACAGCCCTCTGCCTATTAAAAGAGGGAACATTTGAAGGCACTACAAATTAAATGTTATCCTGCAATTTGTTTAATAGTGCTTTTATATTGTTTTGTTTAATTGAACAAAGTTTTTTGTACAGTTTGTTTCCCACAATTATCTTTTCTTTGCCTGATGAGAAATAAATGAGATTCTTATCAGTGACATGAATGACTTTACAGCCACTTATTTGTCCATTTAAATGAGCCGAATGGGTCATTTTGTCATCTTTACATAGCAAAGACCCTGTGCAACCGCTTTGAATGACCCAAACAATTCATCACGATTTCTTAGTATGTGTTTTTCACAGTTATTTATGCACATGTTCCTAATGTCTCTGTTTTTTGCTGATTTACGAAGAAAAATACAAACCTGACATGCATACTGATTCCATAATACTGTAACTGAGTTTGTGCTGAAAACAAAAATATGAAACACTTGGAAATCACTTTCTGATGTTGCTGAAATGTACAAAAATATAAGAGCATGACACAATCACCGCAGTTTCAGTTAGAGCTGAGAGCTCAGAGAGGTAACATTTAACCAAAATGGCTCACCCTATTTCTTTCCTTTTTGTTTCAACTTCCAAAAGATGTGATCAAATTTAAAATATTCTTTTCCTCCTATTGCTGGGGACCCCATACAACTCACTCAAGGACCTAATTATGAAAACCACTGCCCTGTGAGACTGGTAAAAAAAGAACTGCAGCATCAAAATCTACAAAATGTGAAAATAAGAAGCACTGGGAAAGTTTTCATTTTAATCAGCACCAACATTGTGCACAAAGAAAGTTTGTCCTTTAGCAGAGTTTTGTGGCAGAAAGACTGGAACCATAGAGGGCTGAAGTGTCTGTGTGGTCCTCAAATAAGCATGCAACAGATCACTTGCTTGTTCTGAGTTCTTTGATGTCTTCAGCGCCCAAGGCCACAGCTCTCTTAAAGGAATAATCAGTGACATTTAACTGCCTTGTTGTACAAAATGAACATAATACATCAGCGGGGGTTTGCAAGTGCCGAACAATGCCTGTCGCTTTCCTGTGACATCAGTGCTTTCTAAACGAGCAGTCTGGTCCATCATCTTATTTATTTGTGTAGGAAAAAAGCAAAGTGTTCGCTGTGAACACTTTAACCTTGGAAAAAAGGAGACTCTGTCATGGCCTAGCCCTGCTGCAATATCCTTCATTATTTCTCTACTTCTTCTCACTGTGATCTCAAGTGAGCGTTATCTGCTGAGGAGAAGATCATTTGTGCCGTACAGGATTCCAGCAGACAAGAGACAATAATAAAGTGCCACCTTCATGGAAATAATGGAACAAGGCCTCAGCAGGGACATTGAAACCGCAGGAACTCGCTGTGAACTGAATCAAACAGCTACTGTACAGCGAGAAGCACCGACTGTTCCCGCTCACTTCACCAAAGCGCCGTCTCCCTGGCAACAAAGATCAGTTTTTGAACTCACTTCTCTCAGATGCAACCTTGAGAGGAAACATACCTTCATGAAACAGATGAGCATTAGCTGGAAACATTTGGGTGTTGCATTTCACAATGACAGTTCCTCTGGAGACGCTTATGCACATCTGTAACCTGTCACCATAACAGCAGATATCTGACAGATGTTCTGCCATTTCCACTACTTCACCTTGAGATTCTTCAGGCCATTTGAGGGCATCAATCACACAACTGATGCATACAGGTACAGTAACCAGGATGTGCCAAGCTTTTCTCCATGTCAGTCCATGTTGACTCATCTGGATATGACACTGTCTTATTTCCTGGTGTCTGTGCTCATGAACTCTGTTTGTTGATGAATGTGTGTGCTACGGGTGTCAACCAACTCACGTCAAATGATGCAAAACTCTGCAACGTGAGTTGTGCTTTAGTATCAAAACCTTATCAAAGACATTTGTTGCACATCCAGTTAAAATTGTGAAATGCATCTCAGTCTGTGTAAAGCTATAATAAATGTGTTCTGATTTGTCACACCACAGAAATGTATTATCAACCACCCAGTAAGATTTTAATGATTAAAGAAATCACCAAGTATATAAAATAAGGTCTCAAAATCATGAAAAAATGAGCAGCTTTCTCTGCTCTGAAATGCTGGGAGCATCTGCTCTGCCGTCTCGGTGTCAAATACCACTATGACCTGAGAGATGGATACTCCGTCTAGCAGCTTTATTGGACTTGTACAGACATGTTTAAAACACCAGAGCCGGATGACAGTGACCTATCAACTCGTTGGAGAATCAACTCTTTCCATCTCAGTCTGCAACAGGATGACATGGTTTTTCCTCAGCACGAGTCCTGGAACTGAAGTCAGCTGAAGTGAACTGCTGGGCTGATTTGGACTGAAAAACTCACTAAAGGTAAATTCATAACTGACTGTTGGGGATGCTGAGTCCATTTGCAGGGCTTATGCATCATCAAGTCATATTTCAGATCAGACCAAAAAATTCTGAACACCACTACCACTACAGAAGTGGTTAAAAAGAGTTTAATGGTCTAACTCAATTCAGTACTACATAGATCTCAGTGTTTTCAGCAACGATTTTCTAAAATGTATAATGTGTTTATCTGAAAATATCTGAATTCCCTTTTCACAGACTATAACATACTGTTGCCTAGATAGGGGACAAGAAACATCATCAGACAGCAACAGCTGGACGGTGTACTTGATATGGACAGGTGCATATTGCTGAGCTCCTGTTTTCTTTTGCCTCTCAACTCAAGTATAACATTTAGGCCACTGTTTTGTTCATTCATTCATTCATTCATTCATCTTCTGTAACCGCTTATCCGTGAGGGTTGTGGGGGGGCTGGAGCCTATCCCAGCTGACACTGGGCAAGAGGCGGGGTACACCCTGGACAAGTCGCCAGTTCATCACAGGGCTGACACATAGAGACAAGACAACCACTCACTCTCAATTCACACCTACGGGCAATTTAGAGTCACCATTTAACCTATTATGCTGCATGTCTTTGGACTGTGGGAGGAAGCCGGAGTACCCGGAGAGAACCCATGCAGACACGAGGAGAACATGCAAACTCCACACAGAAAGGCCCTGCCGACTCAGGGAGTTCAACTCAGGACCTTCTTGCTGTGGGCAGTAGTGCTAACCTCTGTGCCACCGTGCACTGTTTTGTTCATGTATAAGAAAATAGTAGGTGTACAACTGGGTTTGGTACGGTTGGTGTGTAGCCCATGTTAACAATAAAGAGGCTCTCTTCCTGTGGACAACGATCAGGCCTTACTTTGGAAAAAAATATGAACAGTAGTTAATGGCGTGAGACAAATAAATATTATTTTAATCCTATTTGAAATGTGTAAATTCCTGTGTGAAATCAGGAATTAGCATATGATGTTTATCAATTTAAAAGATAATTTTACAGTCAAGCAAACTGTTGAAGTATCAGACTGTGATGACCACACCCAAAAGTTGTGCCCTCCCCACAAGCTATCGTTAGCTGCTGAAGCTACGTTGCCTGTGTGTTTTTCATATGGAGATGTAGTTACACACCTGATAAAACACATCAGGTGAGATAACTAGAGACAGACACAGCGATGTTGGTGTTGATGATGTTTATTGTGTGAGACGAGATGTGGTTCACTGAGTGGTTTCATACTAAACTGAACTTAACTTTTAAACTATCTTTTAAATTGACAAACAGCATCTGAAATGTAATTAAATTCACAATTTAAATAGGATAAAAGAATTATTTGTCTTTAACCACTGACTACTGTTCATATTTTTACACCTGTCTATAATTAGTAAGCATTGTGTTCACTCAACCAAGAAACACAGATTTGAACTGTTGCAGAACTCTTACAAAGTCCATTCAGGACTGAGGGTCATTCTGTGATCCTCCCTGCTGCTAACAAAGTAAAATAATATTCAAGCTTTCATCTCCAAATAACATGAACGATATCAAGGAATTGAGGTTCTGGTCTCAAACACAACCACATGCCAGCATTACTTTCAAAATTGCTCATTCTCATTCTGATTAATGCAGCAGGTGTTCTATCAAATGTGACCATCCACTGTCAAATTTCCATAACATTAGGATTCTTGTGGCACAAGTCAGCAAGACAAAGTGACAAAGTGTAACAGAAGCCTGTGCAGGCATGACACAAAATTGTTCATCCACATGGTGTGTTTTCACATCAAAGGATGTTGCCTACAATACCTTGGTGACATGTTCCTGTTTGAGGTTTGTTCATACTGCTTTTGAACAAAACCTAGAGCTCACTTGTGGCTGCATCTTCTCCTCTAAGATTCCTCCACCCCCTACTTTTCAGGGCAGGTTGGTGTGCAAGGTCTTTGTGCAGGAAAACCACAAAGTATGGTGTTATATGTTTGCATGAATATCATTTTATTTGCAGATTAGTCTGACTCACTGGATGCACACTGCGGGTGTAAGTCTGCCACTGGTCGCATTTTAAAGCTATCTACATTTTAAAACTCCCCAGGAAACAAAAACAACCTCTGAGCTGCAACCTACATGCTGAAAACGGCAAATTAGCACCTGGGACAGTAATGGTACGAACATAACCAAGCTATCAGCTGTTACCTTTTCTTTTGCAGTGATATAGTCATTTTAATGCCAGAGCTCACCTCCCGATGTGCAAATGTTTCACCAAAACAAATTCCCCCTCAACACTATTTTGCAGCACCACCATTGTTGTATCCTGGGGTTAGCGCCGCCCAAGATGTTTGTGGTTCGTTTGAAGAAAAGCAAACAGGGTTGGGCATTTTTTTCGCACAATGTGTATGTGTGATGTGGAGTCTGACTATGCAAGACTATTTGCATATAATAGCAATGTATAAAGGTCATAAGAAAATGTCCGTGTTTGATTCAGCTGCACAGACCAAACACTAACATTTACACCAGTCGCATTCGCTATACAGACCCACCGCCAACCCTTAGCTACACATAAATCCAGCTAGCTAGCTAACCTGTCAATAGTACTGCTGCTGAAAAGTATTTTGTGACTGTAGGCGGTGATGTGGTGAGTGGGAAAAAGTTTATGTTAGTTTACTTTAAGTTTGAGAGTTAATTGTGAGTAGCACAGTTAACATTTAACATTTAAATGTGCATAATTAAACCAAAATCAAACATAAAACATGATATTAGGGTCAACAGTGTCACCATATTCCACCATATCAAGTTACATAACTTTAATATTGTGGATTTTGGTGTTCCCAAGTGATCCTAAAGTGAGCGCACAGAATATAAACACGCAGTTTATAATTGCTTGACACATCAGAGTTTGAAAATGCCAGCAACGACAGAGCAAATTAAGATTACATAAATACAGATAACAGCACTGTTTGTCCAGGAACTTATCAATATTTAGGTACTGACCAATCAGGAACCAGTACCAATTTAGTACTGGCTCTTGATACCCAACCCCACAAGCTACATGGCTCAGAGAATTCATTTAATCAAATTTTTCAAAACTGGCATTAAAGATAATAAATGTACTGATCTACCTCATACATTACATCAACTCAGCTCGATTTTTATTTATTTTATTATATATTATTATTATTATATATTATTTATTTCTGATATAATTTGACATAATTTCCCAAACCAATTATGAGGATACTTTGTGTTTCCACCCTTTTTTGTTGGATGTGTATTAATCTGAATTAAAGCCACATCCAAACACATCTAGATGTTTCTGTGGGTCTGATTTGAGAACTCTAATGCCGCACTTTTTACGGACAGAAAGTGCTGGAGAGCTGTAGGCGAGGATGGATAAAAGAACGCAGATAAAGACAGGCAGACATGGAGGAGGGAGTGGCTGTTAGCAGTTGGACAAGCACTTGACCTTTTCCTCTCTTTTTTTCCACCACATGCTGCTCCACCTCACTTCGGCAGCACACGCACGCACACTAACACACACACATGCAGACAGGCCCTTGGGGTGTGTTTAGCCCTGAGGTTGCCATCTGTACCTGCCTGTTTGGTATGCAGTGGGCTCAGCCCCCAATCCCAGTGAAGCCTATTCCCTCATAGCTCTTTGTGGCTCTCCCTGCCTCCACTTAGCATGTGTATTTGTGCATATTTACACATATGTGGGATAATTTTTTCCTTTTGTCCGTGCATGCATGTTGCTTTTGTTTTGTTGCTTTAGTTTGTTGATGTTTGCATCCGTGTGTGTGTGGGCGTATTTTGCAGGTTTGTGTTTCTTGTTGTAAGATAGATCTTAGAGTATGGCGCTGACTTTCTTGTAGCATCAGGGACTAATCCTTCAGTGTTGGGCGACCAGCTGTTATGCACGACAGCGAGCTCCTCTTAAAAGCTTCATATGTCTCCCGGCTAAGTGTGTAAATTTGCCTGGATCTATTTTATCATGGAAATTATATGGTTGCATGCCTGTACAGTTGAATAACTGATCAGGACTGTTTTGTTATGCACTGTATTAAGTGTACGGTGTTCATGTGCCTGGATCTGTGTTTGTTTATATATGTGTGTGTGTGTTTTCGTGGCATGCACTGAAAGCACCGCTCCAAGACTGAAATGAACTGAGAGAATGGATCAGCAGTATTTTTAATTAGTGTAAGATTTTGAGCATTGAACGCTTGCATGGGAAAGGCTTGATGAGAATGTTCATATTTGCCTCCGATTCCACGTCCCCGTCAATGATATTTAAAACTTAATTAACAGATGATCAATAGTGTTTACACTGTAAAGCGACTGGGGCAGATTCTAATTAGAATATCCATACATTATTAATGACATTAGCAAGCTCTGAAATTAAAAGGAGACAACTGCCGCGTTCAATTAAGCCAGCACTCACAGAGAAAAAGCGGTGGCAAACGACTGAAAATGAGAGAAAGAGAGAAGGAGTTAGTGAGGCGTAGATCAAGGAGTAGGTGGATGGAAAGTGATCAAAGTCCAGCAGAGTCAAAGAGAGTTGCTCATGTTGGCTGTAAGTCATATTAAGGTTAAGTGACATATAATAACTGAGGGATATGACTGAGATTAATTAGAATAACTTTTCTATATGAATTCCAGTGTGATAATAATATGTAATATAACAGAAAAAAATGCAAGCAATGACCCAAGTTATCTATAACGCTTGTGGAAGGAGATGAGTACAAAGTCATTATAGTTAAGATATGCATCTGAGCATGTCTACAATCAAGACTTGCCCTAGGTGTTTAAATAACATGGCCATACCTTCAAGGATAATTATAATTTATTGTAACTTGAGTGTTGTTTTATAGCTTTAACCAACTTTTCTGCCAGTTATGATAACACTGTGTGGATCCAATTTCGACAGACAGCCAGCAGCAACCCTGAGGAACTGGTAAGTCAAAGAAACCTCAATTAGTTAGCTTGGCCTGTTAGCTTTGCTGGAGCACTGAATGCGGGCCATGCAACAGCTAACTCTTGGCTGTAAGTCTGGCTGAAGTTCGGATGTAACTCACAAGTTCTGGAATACGTATGTAATATTACACTTGAGGGTGTGCTTTACTGTCATTATTAGCACAACAGCGATGCGGTCAGGACCATGGGTGCTTGCACCAAGGCCTGTAAGCATCAGAGAAATGCTAATAATGACAGTAGAGCACACCTTCAAGTGTAATATTGAGATTCTACAATGGTTACCAACAAAATAAAAGATATGAACAAAATGTATTCATATTCTAGGCCAATTTGTTCTAAAAAAAACAACTGTTGCTGGTTGTTATCTGCATTTTCCTAGAAACACATGGGGTCTGACTAATAATACTACTGGAAAATAATCAATCACGTCATTAGGAGCCCATGTAATGAAACCTGGTTTACTACTTAAGAAAGTAGGTCAATCCTGTAACGACCAGCAACAGAGACAATTTCTAGTCCCTGTTGAGTCAGCAGCCAACTTGAGCCAGCATTAAGGCTTTTTAGAGACAGTGAGATTTCCCCAACTGAATAAATACTACATGTTCAACGCAAAACTACTTTGTTAGCTCAATCTAGCTGTAACTGAGATATCTGCTGAAAAAATCAATTTTACTCGGACAGATTTCACCCAAACATTTCTTATTAATCTGGAACACTATAAAGTCTAAAAGTCAAAATGCAATCAAAAAAGACAGATTTTTGAAAATGTACATATTTCATATTTGTTAGCGTTTAACCTTTGAAAAGCATGAGCATGTGACTGTGGTCACACAAGGGAGGCTGCAGCTGCAACTACATGTTGTATAATGGACCACACAATTTGGATAAACAATGCCACTAAAAAACAGAACCTTATGTACTAGGATGAAATCAAGAAGGCCAAAGTGACCGCTGAAATGTGGTAACAAAGTGATATTGTTACAACAAAACATGAGTTATGAGGCCATCAGACAGGCTGTAAACAATCTGAAAGTTCACCCAGGTTCAGTGTTTCTCCTATAATTGTTCCAATGGGCACCCCGACAAGACCAAAAAGTCTTTTTTTAAGTGCCAAAAATGTCACCAAATATCAATTCATAAGGGAAATCAATGCAGTATTTCCTCTATCATTACCATTGGAGACCACACAGACAGTGTTTTTACTACAGCGCTGCTAGTGCCAGTCTTCTACATTAAGTGTGAAGAAGAGCTGTGAAGAGAAGAAAACAGTTGTGATCAGAAGACGGTATGATCCCAATCCTTTCATGTCAGTCCATCAAATAATGGATACTGTGCTAGAGTGACGGACCAACATTGCCATCCCTAAAATCCCTTTGGCCATGCCACCAGAATGTAGCACTGTACCCGACTCAGAATTTGACTTGGACTTGTCCGTTCAATTTCAAGATTGAACTATTTGTTCCTCCTTTTTTAGTTCAGTGCCACACTAAACTCTGATATCAGCCTACATGACTCTCATGTTCTACTCTATCTCACCATTTAATGACTTTCTTCGACATCGATGTTGTGAAAAATATTTCCACTAGGCCTGAACCATTGATTGAAATTTTATGGAAATCACAATATGGCCTAAAGCAATTTTCAAATCACAGGAGGCACAATATGTGTATAAGTGCGAAATGTGGTCAAACTACCATTGTGAATTGAATATTGTGCTGCAGAAATGTCCTGGCTTACACATCATATTTTTATTGACTTACGAAAACATCTTTGTTTGGTACAGATCTTGCGAAAATCAGTCAAAATATTCGTAATTAGATTTTTTTTTTTTTTTCCAAATCCTAATTTCTACACAATCAGAGCTCACAGTCCAACCAAAAAATCCCAGCGTACAACAAAGTGTCCCTCCTGTCAGGCTGCTGATCAGTGCTGTCAGCCAAAGAGTCAATCAGAGTGGACAGCAGTTATAGAGGAAGTTGTACCACTGTTGGTTCAAAAGTGGTTCAGCCAACTTCACTAATAGTCATCATTGGAACAGAGAGCATCAGGGAAGCCAACAGACTGCATCCTCCTGCTTTGCTGTCCGGCGTCACGCTGCCCTCTTGTTTCTGTCACCCTTCTCTGCTTCTGTCACAGATAGTTTTGTGGTTTTGGGGTAATTTTGAGGCTCGGTTTGGAAAGTTTTTGGCCTCAATTGCTGTTTCTCCTGAACTGCTCCAATGCAAGTTGACTCGGGGGTCTTCTGAACTGATGACTCGAGTCATCGATTTATTGGGGGGCAGCACTACCAGAATGGATAAAATGAAAAACAAACATTAATTTCTCCTGCATGAAAGTCGAGGCACTAAATGTTGACACTGGACAAAAATCATGAGGCGTGAAATAAATCACCAATGTGCCCAGTTTCCCTTGCAATGCCAAGGGATACTGAGCTGGAAAACTGTACACAACTACAGCAGAAGGTTGAATTTGAACCAGTGAGTCAGTCTGGAAGCTGTAATGTATGTTTGCAACTGACAGTTTGAGTAACTATTTCACGGTCTGGCTTTGTTTTCTCTTTTAAAATAAATCTTTTCATGAATGTTGCCCCATCTGACTTCTTTTTCAGATGATGCTGCATTCCCAGCTACATACAACATTTTTATCACTGATTGGGAAGATGGCAAAAACCGCAAAAATAAGACCCAGGTTGTAATAAACTGTAATTATCCTTTGACTTCTCCATCAGAACAATTTTAACACTCAATTTCAGTCGTTAAATCAGCCTCAGTGCAAAAGAAAGACTGTGAGATCCAAGCCTGAAAGTAGCATGTGAATATCATCTTAAGTTCATCTTGGTTCAGCTGCTGCCACTTGTGTCAGGGGAGTACGAAAGAAACTTCTGAGGATGAAATGTAAGAAACTCCAAGTTAGCTAATTACTAAAGGAGCTTAAACACTCATAATTAGACTTTTCTATTGTAGTATCGGGTTATCACAATGTCATGTCAATGTAATTTTAGAGGGAAGTGGAGGAGAAGTGGAAAGAAAAGTGGAGTTAGAATTGAAAAGTAGCACTTAGAGGCTCTGCTGGGAATCCACTCGAAGCATTCAGAAGCACTTGGTCCCCACCAGTGGTTTCAACATCCATTATATTGTGCTGACGTAATACACATGGATGGTATAATTTAAAAGGAAAAACCAGCGGGTTGATTTGCCAGCCAGTAAATTCCTTTTGTTGAAGTTAGACCAACTCTGGTCTGATAGCAAGCACTGTATCACACAGAAGAAACTGAAGAATAATGGCCTAATCCAAAAATAGTGTGTTTAGTTATTTAGGGCTGAGTTTAACGATTGTTTTTGTAGCAATTTATCATCTGGTCTAAACAAACACATGAGAAGACTGTGAAAGAAAATTTCCACCACAGTAACCATCAGGTTACATCTTCAATTACTTGTTTTACCTGACCAACAGCCTAAAAGCCAAAGATTTTCAGTGTACAAATGACAAAAACAGCTTAGAAACAGCTCCCAGACAAGAAATAATCGCCTGCCTCGCCACAGAGTTTCTTGTATTACAGCTAAACAGAACACTAAAATATACTTTGCTATTTTATGTGAGAAATACGCAATGCAGTAGGCAATAAGGCAATTGAGCTGCTTGTTTTATTTTGGTAAAAGAAAACAGGTCAAACAATGTTCCATTTCTTAATACTCTGTAAGTTTGTTGTGTTTATCGGACATAGCGAACGTATGTAGCATACGAAACACTGCAAACTCGCCAGCTGCACACATTTCTCTGTTGAGACTTCGGAGGATGGGAGAAGGGGGTAACTGATGATTGATTGAAATTGATAGGGCTGACGGTGGTCAGTTGGAAAACACTAATATGCATATTTTAAGTCAAACTATTCCTTTAAATTGATTAGTCTAAACTAAATCTAATCTATTGAAATGTTACTTTTTTATTATCCTTAAGAGCAATGCAGATTTTCTCTTTTCCCAGACATTTCAGAACATTGGCTTTTTGAAAAAGTAAATAGCTTTTAAAACTGTACACGTGCCAGCCATTTAAACCAACGTGAACATGGACACTAACATTCCCGTGAAAAGCCCCTTCAATAATGCTTTTTTAATTGGTCCTGCAGAGATTAACAGAGTCCTATTGAAGCAGATCATATGACCCTGAGCCTTCAGACGCAGGATGAATTGCTGACACTGTACAGTGAGAGTAGTAAGCACAGATATGATTCTCAGTGTCATTCATCAGAGGGTAATAGATGTGCCCAGTAGGCCAGAAAACAAGAGAAAGCGAGGAGCGGCGAGGAGGAGAGCGGCAGGAGGGATACATTCATTTCATCTGCGATGAAAGACAAGAGACACAATATCAAGACGTTTGGGAGGCCATCTTTCACCGTCTCTTTACTCTGGCCTTGTGCACGACTGTGTGTGAGTGTGAGAAAAGGGTAATATGATTTTCTGTCCCTCGTCTTCTGGCAAAGGATCGGGACGACCAGGCAATCTTGTCCACTGAGCTTCCAGTTTCACTTAAACTTTCAGCCTTGAAACACTAGCTCTCTTTTTCTGTTTCTCTTTTTCTGCAGCAAAAAAAATAAATAAAATAAATAAAAAATATTGCTGCATGAACACACATACATCTACACACTTGTGCATGCACACACACACACAGTCTCATCTCTCACCCTCCGTAATTAAGCCTTCATCATTGATTCTGGGGGCGTTTTGGCCGTGTAACCTAATACCGGCAGTAACATTTCTTGCATTTATAACACAAGTGAGTGTGTCTGTCTTATTTGTTTTGTGCGAGTGTGTGCGTGCTTGCGTATGTGTGTGTGTTGGTATGTGGGGTCGTGTTTCCTTGGATACACTGATGGCTCTCAGACCGCTTGTAGCGGTCCATTAGAGATCAATGGGATCCCTGCTCCTAATTCCTACTATCAGGGCGCCTCTGATCCTTATCTGCTGTGTGGAAAATGCAGTCAAAGCCATTTCATCCCATCACCACACACACACACACACAAACACACACCATACAGTATGCACACGCCAGCATGAATGTACTCACAGGCATGCTTCTCAGCCAGCCAATGTGAAGATATTCTCACCCACACAAACAAATCTTCCAGGCGTCAGGTGCATGTGTGTGTGTGTTGGTGAATGAGGAGGAGATGAATGTCTATTGAAGTCTTAAGCAGAGATCATCATTGCTGTGAATGGGCCCTGAGGTGATGGTGGTTAGACCGTGAAAGGCAAAGCTCCTGAGCTCAGGATCTGTATCTCAAACCCACAGTTGGAGAAACCAGCACACAGTCATACAGCTGCAAAGGGGGTAGAGGAGATAGCTGGTTCTCAGTGAATTTTTTAATCACTGTAGGTTCCCATTTAAAAGAATTATTTTAATGATATCCTCATTTTGCTCCAAGAAACAGAAGAACCTAATCTAGTGATACTAAACAGCCAAAATGCAGTGGCATATGTGGTCAAAATCAGAACCGAAGTCTCTACATAATTTCCATAAAAACAGCATGCAAAACTGTAGCTTGACATCACCAGACTAATTGCACAAATGCAAATTAGTCTGGAATCTCTCGTTTTCGATTTCAAGGGGCATTAGCAACCAGGAGAGTTCAATGCCTCTGGATGGAATTGGATAGACCTATAAACCAATCAGAGCAAGGAAACGTGACCTGCAACCAATCAGAGCAATGAAACGTGTGACACAGCGCTGAGGGAGTGCAAGTTGGGCTGGCGCTTGGTCCGTTTTCAAGCAAGAAAAAATGGTGGCCAGATTGCAAATTTTCTTGTATTATAGCTTAAAAGTAAATGAACACAAAAGTGAATGTAAAATCTAGAAACTTTTTTGTAATTTGTATATTTTTTGAGAACACTGTTTAAGTTTTATGTATTTACCCATTCAAACATTTTGCAGATACAATTACACAGGGATACAAAGTGTTTTATTTTTCTAATTCTGTTTTGAATATTATAGTTGCTTTAATAAGCCATTGATATTTTAGCCCATTTTTTGAACAGGGTGAATGTGACTGGTTGCAGACTAACAACCACTCCTTATTTAAGATGGCTTCTCATTGACAAGTATCAAAACATTGCAAATAAATGTTGCAGGAGGTTTTTTGCTAACCGTGATGTGTAATAGATAAAAAATGAACACAGATGACTAAAAATGTATTCAGTGCAAGTTTAGCAGATATCTCACAAGACTCCGCTATTCTTCATTCATTGTGGCTTATTATTTACTGAGATGTTTTGTGCTGTGTTCACTCACAAACATAGCTGTCACGACATGATGAGGAGAGGTAAGGATGCATCGGAGAAACAACGTGGCCAAGCAATAAATGACTGTTTCAAAGAACGGATCTGTGTATGCGTTGCTGTGAAGAGAGTTCCGTGGTAAGTAGTCAGTGAAGGAACTCAGCCACATGTCATTTTCCAACAAGAATATGCCTCCTCAGTTTGACTGAGTGGCAAAACATCCTGCAACATGGCTGCATTTAGGAGGGGAGTAAAACAAGTAATTATCAGCATAAATTAACAGCAGCTGGACTCAACAGTGATCCTTAACAAATGAAACAGTGCTGCATGACATTTGGCCTGGAATAAGTTGTCCTGTCAGAGAATTAAAGACAAACTTTTAATAACTAATCATGCCTAACGTGGATGAGAGGCCTCAGTGCCCTTCAGATTAGAGAGTTTCATGTTTTCTGTTAGGAGTGCTGGCCTGTCTGGTACACAGATATCCTCAGTCTTGGATAAAGTTCTAACAGCTGTTGTGACACTGACATTGTTGGTTATGTACAGTAATGTAGCACCCTCCTGTCCAGTGTCCTGATGATCCGTGATTTTGTATGACATGAGACATACTGTATAAAAAGCATTTCTATTGAATCTTTAAGATCTGGTATGAACTGTATCAAGATCTTCTCTGTGCTTCTCTGTATTGCAATAAACTCATCCATTCAAATATAAACAGTTGAGGCTCCTCAAGTTTATTCTTTTGTTCATCACAGTGCAGATTGACTCGAGGAACAAGTTTTTCTTCGTTGTTTCAGTTGTTTCTGTGAATCACAGCGATCCTTTTGCTTCTCTTTTCTTTGGCTTTTGGTAGTTTGTAAAAAGAACACTCAGATTTCTTGTTGAATCTATTTGTTCAGTCAATTGCACAGCGGCTCTTTCTGATTTTAGACGTGCTTTTTTGTAAAGCCAACACTGCCACTCAGTAGTCTTTTTGCCACTCAACGGGTATATTCACAGTGAGTCCACCTACTGCAATTTATTCATAAAGCACATTTATAAACAACCAAAGCTGACCAAAGTGTTGCACAATAAAATAATGACAACTGTAACTATCTATGCAGAAAAGTCATTCTGGAACATCTTCTGGAACCCTGGAAGCCTGAAATAACTGCTCTCGCTTAGCAACTCTGCAGCTTGAAGGAGAGTCCTGCACTGGTTCAGTTTTGCAAACCCACACCCACAAAGCTTAGAACCAGAGCCAACCCACTACCCACAATTATCTCGAAGTTTTTGATTCCTCCAGTGATAAAAGCATATTATTGTAGTGTATTGTGTTATATTATTGTACTCACCTGATACAATTAATTAATTTTTACCAAAGCCTGCACCCCTGAATTTGTATAAATACGTTTTTTTCCTTGTTACACAACTTTTTTGTGGCTCACCCATCAGATACACGCAGGTCCCCGACCAGGTGCACTCTCTCTAACTTGACTCTATACACAAGTTTCTTCACGTGTGTTTATCTGTGTGTGTGCTTGTCAGTGTGTACTGTCTCCTTATCAGCTGTACCTTCCATTGTGGTGCTGCTGTTGTGCTCGAGCGCTCTGAGTGTAATTTGAAGAGGTAGGTTACTGTTAGGGTAAAGCGATACAGCGGTAAACGGCATTGTTATACGGGAAGCAGAGGGATAACGGAGGCGGTCTAGATTTCACAGACGATCTCCAGCTGCTGTTATCGCACAGAGTGTAATGAAACCTTTACAGGTCAGAAACAACGGGGTACATCCTCCCTCTCTCTTGCCTCTCATCCTTTTTGTCCTCGTCTCGTTCTCTCCCTGCATCCCTCCCTCCTGTAACCTTTCTTCATCCTCTGTCTCCTCTTTTTATCTCCCTCATCATCCTTCTCCTAACCTTCTCCCATCATTTCTTGTTTTTTCATTTCCTTTTTTCCTTCTTATCCCAACCATTTATCACACCATTTTTCCTGCATCCTCTTCCCTGTCCTCATCTTTTTCTTTTCTGTATTTATTTTCAGAGACACTGACTGTTTAGTAACCAGCAGGGAAACACAGAAGGTGAAAAGTAGGAAAAGATACCTGCTTTTTTTTTTTTTATCTCTTTGACTTCATCTTGTGCAATTCTGTGCTGCCATTTTTTCTCCTTTCAGCAGCTCAAAAGACTTATTTTCATGGACAAGTTATCAACCTCTGTGGAAATGTCAAACACATTTTTGTGAAATTACAACATAGCTCCGTCTTTGGAAATGCAGCAGAAGCTTCTGAGGAAGGAAAGAAAAAAAATCTCAAGATTGTTTCACTCGAGAAATCCCAGATTTAAGCTTCTCAGACAATCAACCAATTTAGTTCATAGACGAATTTCCACAATAAGGCTTGCCGTTTTTGTTGTTTCCTGCTCTTGGTGTGCTTTTGAAGGCCCCGAGAGGTCTTGGAAGTTTGAGATTAATTACTTTTCTTTTCCGGTCGAGCAAATTAAAGACAGCTCAGAAGAGGCCCTCATCACGTAATCAACTAATCAGCTTCAACACCCCCCCCCACCACCACCACCACACACACTCCTCTGCCTCCTCCAGCCTTATCATTAGAGGGCATTTTATCCTCATTCAGCCCTCTGAAGATCAGTCCATCGCACAGGCTAAAAACAGAAAAACACTGTTCATTCTCCCGTTCGAAAATAGATTTATTGATATACTTTTTCTTTGATGGATGGCCAAAGCAGCCTCATAAAAAGGGCCCATTCTTGCCTTGGATGTTTGCAGGCGTTGTTTAGGGGCCTGGGTGGTAAAAAGTCTCAGCGGTCCGCTGGTCGAGTGGCTGGTGTTTACCCCCAGGGCAGTGAAGGGAGGCAGGCACGGAGGACCTGGGAACTCCCCCCGCCTTCCCGTCGCTCTCACCGGAGCAGAACAGCGGCGAGCTTTCACAGCAGAGAAACCACAGAGACGCAGGAGGCTGATAAGAGTGAAACAAGCCATTGAGTCTGGTTAAAAGAGAAGTTTTTCATTCCTCTATAAGTGTGGGAAAGAGTTATGCCATGGGAAAAAAAAGCTATGTGATGGGAAAAAATGTCTATGGTGCTGAGAAACAAGGGAGTGTATAAAAGAGATTTAATTAAAAATCGACTCTTGATGGGATTTACTTTTGAATTGGAAGATTTTGTTTAATTCACTGACTCATTTTTTCCGTCTTAGTCTGACCTTGAGTTGCCTTCACAGCATCCGACCTCCTCAGCTGAAAGTACAGATCAAACCGTCTCTACACTCTACACTGAGAAATAAAGGTGCTAACTAGAACCGTAAAGAGTTCTTCGGCTTGTCCCCATAGGAGAACCCTTTTTGGTCCCTTATAGAACTTTTTATAAAGGTTTCAGATGGTTAGAACCATCTACAAAAGATTCCAACCAGAACCCCCTATTAGGTTCTAAAGGAGAAACCTTCTATGGTGTAATGGTTCCACCAAGAACCCTCTCTGGAGGTTCTATCCAGACCTTTCCGCCTTTTAAGGGTACTAACACAAACTCATCCTGGGTGTTCCACCAAGAACCCTTTTACATTCTCAGGGGGTTCTTCTGAGAACCCTTTTATATTATGGAACAAAGAACTCTTGATGAAAGAGTTCTTCAAGGAATTCA
The DNA here is from genome assembly GCA_034769285.1 of Lutjanus argentimaculatus. Lineage (NCBI taxonomy): Eukaryota > Metazoa > Chordata > Actinopteri > Lutjaniformes > Lutjanidae > Lutjanus > Lutjanus argentimaculatus. The sequence continues at coordinate 21,221,952 of JAWZSL010000003.1, read as the reverse complement.
ACAACCCTCTCCGGGGTTCTGTCCCAAATCGTTCCAGTTGTTAAGGGTGCTAACAGGAACCCACCCAGAGGGTTCCCCTTTGAGCTCTTTTATATCCCAAGGGTTTTATCTAGAACTCACACAGGGTGTCCTACGCAGAAACCTTTGTACAAAGAACCTTTGACAAAAGAGTTCTTTAAGGAATTCAACAACCCTCTCTGGGGTTCTGTCCTGAATCTTTCTAGCTCAAAGCATGCTAACAAGAACCCAACCAAAAAGCCTTTTATATTTCATTAATCTAGTACGCATCCAGGGGGTCCTACTGAGAACTGTCCTATATTCCAATGTTTTTATCTAGAACCCATCCAGGAATTCTACAGAGAACTCTATATTGTGATACAAAGAACCCTCGACAAATTCTTCATAGAACCCTTAGTTCTACAAAGAGCCTTTGATGAACCTTTTCTTCAATAAAGGGTTCTTCGGTAATGAGAACCCTTTTGTATTATGGACAAAAACCCTGACAAAAGAGATTTCAAGGATTTCAACAACCCTCTCTGGGATTCTGCTGAGAAACTTTCCACCTGGCAACAAGAACCCACCCAGGGGGTTCTATTAAGAACCCCTTTATATTCCAAGGGTTATATCTAGAACCCTTGATGAACCCCTTTTCTCCAAAAACAGTGTCTCTATCCATCTTCCTCTCTTTCCCTCCTCCGTCCACCTCTCCATCTGTCTACCCCCGGCCTCCTTCCCCTCCACCCTCCGTCTCCCTCTCTTGTTACCTCCCTGCCTCCTTCTGTCGTCTATTTTTCTCCTCCATCCTTGTCCCACTCAGCTCCGAACAAGACTGATGAAAAGAACAACCAATTCTTTATCGCCTTGCCCTGATTCTCATCTCATCTCTAATCTACTGGACCCAGCAAACCCCTCATTCAGTTTGTGGTATTTTTGTGTGTCTTTGTGCTCCTACATGTGTGTGTGTGAGTCCGGCTTCAGAGTGATAAACTGATAGCATCTCTCTCTCTCATCCCGTTCTTCTGCCCACAATGGGCCCTCATAGACTGTAATAGTGCTTTCTTTCTCTTTCCATCACTCTCTATGGCGTTTTGGCACAGTCTGTTCTACAAAAGTAGTTTTCACATCACTATTTTCTGGATTGGCCAATTTTCTTTCTGACAAGAGAGCTGAACATGTGCCGTCTGAAGTCTCCCTGTGCCATATTGGCACACAACTTAAGAGTCAGGTCACAGCTTTTGGTTTGGTTTCCCGTGAAATCGAGAACATGACAATCACAGCTTGCGTTCCTTTGTGTTTGACTTCAGAGAGGACAATTATGCTATACAGTAAAAACACGCCTTTGGGTCTGCTCCAGTGTTTCCCTCTGATGAGCTTGGGAAATATCGTCGCATCTGTAGCATTTTGTCCATTGTAACATCTTCATTGTAGTCACACAATCTAAATTCCCTCTGAATGCACAATCAGTGGCTCCGGCTAATGAATACAGCTGCCTTCTCTGACCTTGGCAGAGATGAGTGAGTCCCTATTGCCCACACATGCATGATTACACACACTCAAACACAAGAGCACACACAAACACACACACACGAGCATCTGCACAAGCACATTGAGCGGCCTTCCTGTCAACTCAGCGAGGTAAATGAGTCTCCGCTCAATAGTCCGGGCCTCTTGTGGTACAAATTATCATTGTATTCATGAGCTGACAGACCTGTTACAGCTGAATATCAGCTCACCGGGTGTGTTGCTGGCAGTTACAAGTACAAATTGTGTGTTTTTTTTAGCTAATCAATGTATTGACCAACCTATAATGAGAACACACACGTGTGTCTGCGTCAAACACACTCACTCACACAGAAGCTGTCAGTGTCCGGAGGTCAGCAGGAATTATTTATGTAGCTTAGCTGTTGTGTTAGCTTATATTTGTTAAGCGATGTTAAGCTGCTGTAGAAGCCTTCATTTACAGGGCTGCCTATTCCCCGCTAACTGCACCCTGTGGCGTACATCTATCCATCAACGGCGCGGGTCAGGCCTATTTGTTTGTTTAAAGAATATCCATTTCAGCAGGCAAACAGAGCGTGTGTACATTAGCTATTTATAACCCCACATGAGCATAGCTGTGCCCGCTGGACACAAATGGCCCACGCTTATGGAAAGCTGTACATCACGCTATGGATTTATATTAGACACAGAATCAAAACATATGCTTCTCTCGAGTGTGTGTGCTTGTAAATGCCTGAGGAAATGTGCGTCGTGTTCTCAGCTTCCTGTGTCCAGATTGTTTTTGTTAAAGCCCGGAGTGGTTTTTTGTTTTACTTTATTGAGAATTTGATAAAGAACTACCATGATACCAACAGTTATGGTTTACTTCTCAACTGAGCTTTTCACTGTAGAGCAGAGTTTTAAGAGGAGTTCTTTAGGTCAGCGGATCAGGAGAAGATTTGATGAAAATTTGCCTGTCTTCCCTGCAAATAGTTTCTATTTTCTGTCTTAATTTCCATCATCCTCCCTTGCTCTGTCTTTCTGCTCCTCCTCATGACTCATCTTCCTTCATCTACCTCTGTCCTTGTACGTTGCTCCTCAACCTTTGTGTCCTACAGTACATCCTTTCAGGGACTCCATCTTTCTTTTCCGTTTCATTTCAGATTCACCCACTTGCTTTCTAGACCTCTTTAAACGCAAGCAGAAGTCTGTTTTGAGCCCCTTAGTCATCCACTGACTTTTGTATTATCAGGTAGATTTGAAATTGTTTAGATGAATGATAGTCACTTAATTGCCACCTGAGTGCTTGTTAACAATGGTAGGTCATCCATCAGTGCTAACTTGCAAGGACGATTTCCTCAGTGAACTCGATAAGGAGATAAACACAATCAACCCTGATGACATCAACCATTTATAAAAGGCAGCAGTGAAATAAAAATTAAAGCCTCTGGAAACTTAGTAATAGTAAAAATGCATATATGATATCAGAGTAAAGTTTCTTACTAAGCATCAATGTTCAACTATTAGAAACCCTGGTTTAAAAACAGACAATTTTGCTATGAAGACCATTTTTCAAGAGGGTGTATGATGTACTGCTGTGTGTGGAGTGCTGTAGACGTGGGCAGCTGCATAATGTATTTTAGAACCTAAACAAGAACCACCTAAAAAAAAAATCCATATCAGTTTAACAGTATGCTATATTTAGAACATGTTTGCTGTTTTGCTTTGTCATCAGGCAGCATTTTTCCAACAGGGAACTGAGGCTGCCATCTCTGCTTGCTTCACAACCACCAAACTCCATCGACAGAAACAGTCTTTTTACCTCGCTGGACACAGGGGTTGTAGGAGTTTGTGAGTTGTGTGTTGCTGTTAAGTGAGCAAAGACGGAGTTCACCATTAGCAAAGATTGTCTAACAGCAAAGTAAAGTGGGGAAAATGTTCTTAATATACCATACTCTTAAAGTGATACTGATGTAAAAGGTAAAATCATTGTTTGTGTTAAAGTAGTGATAACAGTTTCAGCTCCACATTGTTGAGTTGGCTCAGAGAGCAGCTGCAGCAGTGGGAATTTTGTTGCACCCACACAGCAACTGACATGATTGTTGTTATGATTGGTTTGTGGAATTAATTGTGTAATGTTCGTAATAAATCTCAGACCACAAACACACCCAATTTAAACCAAACACAGAAAAGTGTACAAAAAACTTAAAATACTTTGAATTTGGATTCAGTCTTATTTATAATACGTTTTATATGCTTACTATTATGTACATAATACCCTAAATTACATGGTTAGAAGACTACAGTGGATTTGGGTTTATAGAGGATTACTTTACTTGTCCCTGAACACACCCTACAGGTGCGTATAACAAAGAATAGATTTTTTTTTTCTTTATATATGAGGATACAAAGTTCAGTTGATTACTTTTTTATGTTTTCTTCTTTTGGCTGAGTCCATTAGGGGCCGGGTTCGGGCCATTTTTAAAAAGTAGAACTTCTCTCCTTTCATTGTGCCCATATAGGCTATGTGCAGAGCGCACAGTATGAAATGTGTTACTATTGATTATATTCTAAATAATATACTACATATGCATTTTATTCACTTGCATATACAGTAACTGTCATGTAAATTAAACATTGCCCATGCAGAGCATCACGGAGAAACTGGAGTGTGGGGAGTTCCTAAAAGTTTCTAAAGTTTTTTCAGGGCTCGGGCTGGATTGGTCTTGGGCTGAACACTTGCAGACGGTGTTGGGCTGGGGCTTGGCTAGGGCTTGAGAATCCAGCCCTCGCAAGGCTCTAATTAGTAAGGATGCAGCCGAATCCAAATATTCTGGAAAGCACAAATAATGCAATGAAAACAGATATTTCTTTGATCCCAAGCTGGTCATTATTATTCAGAAAAAGTCAGATCCATGATTACCTCGGCATAGTTAAAAAAGGTCACATCTACCTCAATCAATCACTGATTTAATGCAGCAGGATTATTCCCTTAAGCTGAAGGATATTTTTATATACTTGTATATCTTAACTGTATGCTTCTATTTCAGAATGTTATGATTCATAAACTTTTTTCAGTTTCTGATTTTTGTGGACCACCAGGCATTTTTTTAAAAAAGTTTAGAGAAAGAGAGAGACAGATGAAAAGTACAGTGTGAGAATGTGGAGATATGTTTCATATGTAATTATATTCCTAATTTAAACCATTTTGTTGCTTTGTAGGCTCCACAACCGCAGTGCCAATGAAATTAAGGTTAGAAAAAGAAACATTTGCTCATTGTAGCACTTCTGATCTTCTATCCAAATACAGATACAGAGACAGATAATTTTGTTGGTTGAACGGATACAGATAATGACATCTCTGTGCACCTCTACTAGTTAGGTGTCCACTGCAGCTCATCTGTAACAGTAGGTTTTTTTGACGGGGTGGCTTTGCTAGCGCCATGCCCAACCCCCAACCTGGAGGACCAGGTGCTGCCTTTCGTCTCACTCCTCACCAAAGACCAGTCTGGTATGGTTGAACCTGCCAGGAGCCATAGGCTCCCTCCAGCATAGCTCTCAGGATCATAGAAGTATGCAAGCCTCTTCACCACGACAAGGTGGAGAGGCTTGCTTGGAGGACATTGCTCGCCTATCAACCAACCAGTACAACATGCAGGCTAAAACTGATAGGCTTAAACACTGCCAGACAAGTTGGGCTCAGTATCAACACCTCCAAAACACAAGTGATGTGTGTTAACTCCATCCCCACAGCACCCATCCTTATTAATGAGGAACCACTTGAGTTTGTGGAAGATTTCACCTATCTGGGCAGTCTCATCAGTAAGGACAGCGGGGTATCAAAAGACATCAAAGCAAGGCTGGGAAAGGCTCAGGGTGCCTTCTCCCAACTCCGCCCCATCTGGAGATCAAAACAATACAGCCTTAAAACGAAGATCCTCCTATATAACAGCAATGTAAAGTCTGTTCTCCTGTATGGTTCAGAGAGCTGGCGAGTTGTCAAAACAGACATGAGGAGAATGGAAGTGTTCCATAATGGATGCCTCCGACGAATATGCCAGATCTTTTGGCCTAATAAGATCTCCAACAATGAACTGAACAAGAAAACAGGAAGCCAGAGCATCACCAAAGAGATAACGCACAGACGCCTGAGATGGCTAGGACGTGTTGAGGATGGAGCAGGACCGCATCACAAAAGTCGCCTTAAGATGGACACCACCAGGCAAAAGAAAACCTGGGAGGCCCAAAACCACCTGGTGCAGAACTGTGACACAAGAGCTAGAACAGATGAACCTGTCATGGGGAGAAGCCCAACATGCTGCCAGGGACCAAATGCAATGGAAAGTGCTCGTTGAAGCCTTATGTCCCATAGGAGACGAAGAGGAGTAAGTAAGTAAGTAAGTAAGTAAGCAGCTCATCTGTGTCTCGCCGGGAAGCCATGCCCCACCCAACCAGGCTTGGGAATCTGATTGTTATGATCCATATATTTAATCTGACATAGGCGTCTTATGCTGGATCCACTTCCTGATGCCACCCTCCCTATTTTCTCCAGGCTCTAGCTGGGCAATAACAAATGCATTGGCTAATGCATCTTCAGTGGCTGTTGGGAAGCAAATTGGAGTTCAGTGTTATGCCCAAGGACATTTTGATATGTGGAAAGGAGGAGGTGGAGATCAAACTGCTAACCCTGTAATCGTTAGACAACCTGCCTCAGCCGGCCTCTATTTGTATGTATAATCACTTTATTCAACCTGTATATGCACAAGGATTTCATTTATCATTTACGCTACATAAAGAAATCATCCTCTGTCTTTTACTCCAGCAGCAGGACTCTACACATCACTGTTTATTTTTTAGGACCAACTGTGCATGTTTGTCGATAGAATATTTTAGATGAAAAATGGAGTTGCCAAAACCAACACCATACAATACTGGGATGGAACCCACAAAAGCCTTAATGGCTGGTTGGTAAATAATTTCAATGCAAACACTGGCAGTTGGCTTCCAATCTGCTCATCATGACAATCTGGAGAAATATCCAAGCAACCAAGAATCTTTTCATTTAAATGCTTTGTGGTGGGTATATCTTTGTTAATAACTTTCTGTTGCAAGCAGTTTACTTTTCAGTTAATCACCTGATTAGAACTTTAGACCTGCATCAAGTCTGAATGGGCAACTGTCTTTCAAATTAAAAGATAGGTGCAGATTACTTACAAGCCGTTAGAAGAGTCATTGGTTGCTTTAATCATTCCTCCTGTGAAGCCATCCCTTTGTGACTGCACTGTAAAAGAAAATCCACTGAAAGATGAAAAAGTGAGCAGGTGCTTTGCCATCTTTTTGTGGCAAAGCACCTCATTGTTGCACATGTAAAGAAGTTACAGATGTGCCCCCTGATGACTACCTGCTTAATTTCCACAGTCTTTATTTAAAAAAAACTTTAATTCTATACTTGAAACTTAATTTGAAAATGATGGTTCAGATTCTGATTCCATGCAGGTCTAAAAGCGTTCAATCAATTCATTAAAAGGTGTTTTATAATATGAATAGTGCCAGTCCTTGATTATGATTGGCTGAGCCACGTAAAATGCCTGTGACCATTTGTGAGTTTTTTTTCTGAATTTTCCATTTCATAAACAGCATAATGCAGCACATTACAGTAAGTCAAAGAGGACCAACTGACAAAGCAAACATTAAAAAACAAAACAGATCCTGGCACCAGACAGTCTTTAAAAATTGAGAAAAAAGGAGAGTATAAAGGACTTTTACAAGTAAAAAGAAATACAAAGAATAAATGCACCAGTAAAGCCTGCGAATGCAAGTCCTAATTTTTATTTGGATATACTTTGTCATAGGAGAGACCCATCACCTAATAAACACAGCTGGGGTCATTCTGGCAATGGTTTATGGAACTGTTCTCCAATACTTTTGACTACTTGTTTCCAGACTGGAGAAACAAATGAACAATCCCTCAGGAAATTAAGAAAAGTACCTACTTCCTTTCAACACTTCCAGCAATAATTATCCTCCGTAAGTCCCCTTCTTTGAAGCTTTAACTGGTGTATAATGATTCTGTGGTGTGTAAATTTGCACCTGTATTTCAAAATGTCAGATTTTGATGTGAATTTTGATTTACCAGGTGGGCTAAACGCAGATGGGTGGATGAAAGAGATGGACAGGATAGCGGAGGAAGATCAAAAAGAAAAGAGACATGCCGAAATTAATGAGAGAGGTATTGGAGAGCTGAAAAAGTCAGGAAATGAAGCTGGGACAGTGAAACAGACTATGTGGTCATTTACAATCCACTAGGGTGACAACAGTCAGAAGTGGGCTTGTTCTGATACAGATACTGACTGACTGACCATCATTACCACGAGTTCCCAGCGTATATATTGTACATTATCTTTGTCTGTCAGATGTTGTTATTTCAGTGCTTATGTTCTGATATGGTTTTGTTTGGTGGGGATCTGTGGTAAAACCCAGAGTGGACTTTTTGATTGCTTTTTCTTTTGTATTTGTGAGCTGGATTGGACTGAACTGTTTTTAGTTTGTGGGGACAACAAATCAGATTCTTTCGCGAGCGGATTGAAGATTTCTTTTATTTTATTTTAATCATACTGGCATCAGATGGGTATGGTATTGGCTGTTACCATAGACTGCACTTACAGAAATGGAAAACATGAGAGGTCTCTAAAAGTGAAGCCAAAGCATCTTGATTGCCACCTGGTGGTTGGCTGCAGTACAGGTCATAAACCCCCAGTGTTAGTAGGTGGGAGATGGGCTAAACTAAGACGTCAAAATACATGTTAAATACATTTCTAAAGATGGTTTCTGTCATTTTGAGTGTTCCTGTGCCTGTGCTGATGTTTGTGTTTATTTTTCTGATCAGGTGTGTTTTAATTAGTTATGTGATGCTATAAAAACAGGGTTTCATGCCATGATTGACAGCTGAGCTCTGCTTGCGTTTGAGTCAACCAGCTGTGTAGGCAGAAGCTCGAAAGCGTGGCTCCAACACTGACCCTAGTGGTCAGTGTTGGAGCAGACTCTGTCTCCAAATGACACCACCAGCGCTCGTATACAGGACATTTTGGCTTAAGTTTTGCACAGTGGGAGTGGAGTGGAGTGGAGTGGAGATGCATCATCCATCTGTTAATTATGTCAATGGCCGATATGCAAAATTCAGGTATTGAAATCAGTATAGGGACAGAAAAACTGGAACATCTTTAGTTTGAAGTACACAATACAAAAAACACAAAAATGCTGGCAAAATAAACAAGAGAGCCTACAGGGATTTATGATTGAGGAGCCAGAGAACACGCTGTGTCCTGTCGCTCGTTGAAGAAGTGCCTCTCATACTGTTGCCCAATCTACTGGCCTTTTATCTCCTTCCAAAGCAGACAAACTCCACCAATGATCTACACTAACAATGTAATTTTAGCCACCTTACATGTAAGAGAAATCATGTTAGTGACAGGGCATAAATGTGAATTGTCCCTACAATTACTGGCACCCAAACTACAAGAAGAGAAGATCCTGACACCCCTTACCTGTACTAAAATCACTGTAAATCACAGCCTTTTGGGGCTTATTGTTTTATAAAATGTCAGATAATTAAGCAACCAACATAATTTCAACTCCAAACAACAACATTTCAATTAAAAGCTTTGGCTGTGTGAGTACTTTTCAACTTTAACCAAGTTAAAGCAGTTGCTGTGTACTGTCCTTTGTACAAGTCTGAGCAGAACCTGAATGCATATTGTCAATCAGCACCTCGGAAGGTTGTAGTCATGTTTTGATGGTCTTAATCCTCAGTCTCCCCAGTCTACCTTTGCATAGTCTTTCTTCTTTACCTCCTAACTCTGCAGACTTTCTTCCTGTCACCTTATTCTGAGACTTTGGCCTGTTTGAGCCTTTCTAGGAAGAAAAGCCTCTGTTGAGCTTATCTTTTGCAATGTGGATTCCCAGGAATTTAATGTTGTTGTTGTACACTTTCCACCTCCTCACCATTGATGTGGACTGGGGAATTAAGTTTGGGTAACTGGACGAACATATCACAGTGACGTTTGTTTATTTTGGCTATTTTTTTTGGCCGATATTTGTCATTTTAGTTTGCTAATTTAATGATCCTTTTTTTTTTTTTTTTTTTTTTACCAAACCAGAGTTGGTGGTTGTTTTAACAATGGAAAGACTGACCAAGATGGTTTTGGTGAGTTTATGTCTGTTGTGTTTGGATGCTCCAGGTGGGACAGAGCTGTATAAAGTGCGATTGAGACTGTGTCCTCCGTAGATCTGTTTCCTCACTAAACAAACACAAACACAAACACAGCCATTTAACTGAGAACACTGAGGCTGCTGTGTCTGCATGTTCAGTTGTCACGAAACCAGAATTTTTAAACTTTGATACAATACTAGAATAAAAAGTGATACTCAATACCACGGCAAAAGAAAAAAAAAGTCCTCATATAGGATGATTAGTTTTTCAGGCAGGAAAATAAAGACTAAGCTGAACTGAAGTCTTTTTTTATAGATTTTATCTTTTGAATATTGTTTTTAATCAAAAAAAGCATTACAGTATTGATGCTTTTGACAGCCTTACTTGGAACAACCCATTCTGTGTTCCCTACACCTTCCCTAGCCGTAAAGATGATACAGATGCCTTCATCTCCACCTCTCCCGTTCCACCATTTCTCTTCTCCACCCTTTTCTCTCTTTCTCTGCCAGATTTTCCTCAATCCCTCCTTAACCTCCTCCCATCCCTGCTGTTGTCACACAGCGCTCAAGAAGCCAAGGGCAGATGCCGGGGCCCTGTCCCTGGATGGGGCTGCTTAGTCTGAGATATACAGTCAGATATACCCTGTGCGAGATAGATGATGTGACGCGATGCCATGTTGGCCTGCAAAGGTCCAGATTACAACTGCAGCCAACACACAGAGCTGTTAACTGACAGATGGTTGAAGCGTGAATCTGCATTCAAGTCGGTAAAAGCTCAAGGCTTAAGGTTCGTCATGCTTGCACGATAAACAGTAGATGTGTGTATTCACTCTGTGTGAGCGTCTGTTAACATGTATCAACTTGTATATATGTACGTTGTATGTTACATTGTGTGTTCAATATTTGTATCTCAGTGGTTCCTCATGCATGCATTCAAGGATTCATGCATGCCATTGACGGTGCATGTGTGAGCGTCTTTGGGTGTTTGTTGGACACAGAATCAGCAGAATGCCACTGGAATGAGAATAAGTGTGGTTTTGCCATGGCAACAGACGAATGCCAGAGCAGACGGGAGCAGCAGAATTAAAGCCCAGCGCTCATCACAGCAGGGGAAGAAGAACGGAGGATCTGATTAAACCACCATCTCTGCTCCTGGAAGCCCTCAGTCGCCTCAGACCTTTTCATCTTCCATTTCAGTCTGCTGTGAGATGCTACAAAGTGAAACCAACCCAGACGCCTGCACATTCATGTCGACACAAAACCCCATTACCAGCAGGAATACAGTTTATGCATATTTTTTTATATCTTGCACTCTCATGCCGTGAATGTCTGGGTGGTGTATGACACAAACACAGACACAATAATACGCCAGAAATACAGTTATGCATAGTGACGAGCTGAGAGCAGAGCGAGTGATGCATCACCACCCTGAGCGCTGCTGTGTATCAAGGTAGATGTCAACTTGATAAGTGATTCAGAGTTTAAACTTGTCTCCAGGTTGCATGACAGAGATCTTTGATTGGTTCATAACCGGTCGATGGAGTGAAGTGCTATGCCTGCGCACACACACAGCTACACAGATACACACAGGACTCTGACTAAGTGCAGTGATTGATAGCGTCCCATGCGCTGCACAGTACTTGGGCTAATTCGGTAGACTGTGAACTCAGTAGCTGGTTTCTGGCTCCATCCCCAATGTCCCAAAACATACTGGACTAATCCCTTTCCTTTTTCCTTTTTTTTTTTTTTTTTTTGGGTCAAACGGGAGGTCTGCACCTCTTGTTTTTTTCCCTGAGGCAGCAGAAATACATGGAGGGAGACAGGGGAGGATGACACAGGGTTGAATGTCACCTCAGGTCAGCAGGTTTTCTGAGGCAACGGTCTTAACCTTTTATCCCGTCTGAACACCAATTTCTGTTTTTTATTATTTCCTAAATCTCCCACAAGAAAGAAAGCACTATGTATCACAAATATGAATTCATTTACGGCTGTATTAGGGTTACAAATTTTTATGCATTCTCCTTAACTGATACATGTAGATGAACATGTCAACAATCAATTATCAATTAATCATTAATAATTAATGAAAAAGATACAAACTTTTTCTCAGTTTAGGTTTTAGTTCAATTATTCTAGCAGCACATTAGTTATGTGAAACAGTAATTCATTAAGCACAAATTTAAACTAGAGTTGCAAATTTTGTGCATTTTTCATAACCAAGTTGACCATGGTAATACTTGATTAACCAATTGATCATTAATAATTAATAAGATGCAAAACACACATTTTGTCACATTTTTTCTTATTTTGATTTTTTTTTCTAATTTTTTTACTCTTTTTAAGTTTAATTTTAGGTTTCCTAATTCAACAGCTGACTCCGCCAGACAAAACAAGGTCAAATGGGGCACAACTGACCCTTTGCTAAGCCCCGCTCTCCTTAGTTACTGCCACTATGTCTGTCAAGCTTTCCCTCTTGCACTGCAAATACGCAGTTAACAGTGATAACGGTAGCAGATTTAACGCTGAAATTAGCAGTTATTTTTGAAACACTAGGTATTCGATTCCACAGAGAAGTAAACAAATCTCATTACTAGCTGATGACCATGGATTTTATCGGCTAAAATGATGACCCTTGCAAGTAGATTTCATAAGTGTAGCTAGCTAATGTAAGCTAATGCTAATGCTTGAACTTACTAAGACACCTGAGTCACCTGACTTTTTAATGTTTCCAAATGACACATTTTAAAATGAGAACCCTGTTAAAGGGTCTGAAATAGTTATTCAATGGCTGCATACGTGATATAACGTTCACACTAAAAGTCTGATGCTAAAGCTACATCCTAGCAAACATTGATCAAACAGAGAACTACAACACGTAAATGTATATAATAAACAGCAGAAATGCCAGAGAAAGATGCATCTTTGTCAGCCCACTTCTATTTTTCAGCAGCCTACATGCTCCTCCTCAAACCTCACACAAATCCCAATGTGACCTCTGGGAATAAGCCATGAGTTTAGCAAATGCAGTGGTATCTCACAGAAGTTTGGCTGGAGGTAACGTTACTGCACGTAGTAGTTAGCCAGACATGCTAATGTTTGCAGCTTATGACAGAGCAGAAAAAGACAGATGAAGAAGTTTAATCATTTCCTTATACACTGCTCTTGTGCTGTAGGGTTTTGAAAGACTACAAAAAAAGATGAAGAAGACACGTTGAGCAGTGTGCACAGGCCTCTAAGTCGAGCGATGCATCTTATGGCCCCATGCACACTGCCCAACATAGAGAGAAATGCAAAGCTAGTTACAGTTGCTAACCTATGATTGGACATTTGCTGTTCGGAGGAGGAGCTCAGCAAAGACTTAATTACCGATGTTTCTAGACTAACGAGGCAGACCAAACCAAACCATGAGAAAACCTGTGAGCTCTGGAGAAATGTTGCACAAAATATATATTATCAATTATCACATTTTCAATCAGTTAAATTCCTAACAACAATTATCTGATTAATCATTAACATCCCTTGTGTATATTCTATTGTTGCACCTCTTTAAACTAATCCTAATCCTAGTTTTGCACATTATGCTTCACCGGCCTCACTTTTCTCTTTTCGTTCCAATACTGTCCTTTTTTTTGGGGACTGAAGACCATGAAGGGAACGGGGCCCCCCTGAGGGTGAGCCCATCTTCCGCCTTTGTCCAACGATATTAGTTTGTCCAATGATATTAGCCGAAAGAAATTAACAATGCCCTCAAATTAAAAAAGATCACTCTGTGACCTTGCAAAGACAATTATAGCTGCTCATTCTGGCCGCACTGATGAGTTTCTTGTAGGTTCATCATCATAAGCTAAATAAGGCGCGGCTGAGATCAAAGCTGACGAGCCTGACGCCACTTTAATATAATTCATATTGACGCCCATACTGTAGTGACCGTGGAGAGTCAGCTAAGGGTAAGAGCTAAACAATGTCCAACCCCACCATTTTTTTCACCATATTTCCTCCCCTTATAGTCGGTCCTGTCAAAAAAATTATCCATATCTGCTACTGTTATCGTGTCTATTTTTAGTTAAGCACAGTTAGAATTTTCTGGTAATTACATGCAGCAATGTTTCATCCTCCTCCTTGATCTTTCTCGCAGGAGCCAATACAAAACTTCCGCTGCTAATAATGGATTTTTCTTTTGGCACCATGATGACACGCTCGCCTTGAAATGAATCTGGCTTAATATGAATGGAAACATAATTTATCATATCCCTTTCTCCACTTGGAGATCCTATGGAATACACACACACATAAAGGAGACAATATTTCTGGGAATTGGAAGGTATTCTTATGATGATTTCATGTCCTCTGCTTAGCACCTTCTCTTTCTCCGTCTCTCCTTTCTATGCACCCTGTAATTTCACTTGTAATGTGAGAGTGATGGAGTTGTGATAATGGCACGCTTTCATTTCATATGAGACAGGAAGACTCATTACAGGCCCTGACATGTTTCTCGACGGGGGAGCGAATCGCTTCCTGTTATCTCCACATCCCTGCGCGTCTCAACAGTTGTCAGTCTTACATTTCGTTTTCATCATCAGTTCCATCTTCGGAGTTTCATTAGTGCCGGGCAGCGACTCACAGAACTCAGTCAAGCATAGCTAAGTACAAGACCCAGACCTGTCTAAGTTGCGAGGTGCTGCATTGTAGCTTCAAACACAGACAAACCCATCTGTTTGCTGTCACCACAATGCATTTAAGAAGCAATATGTAGCAATTATGTGTCCAAAAATGAGTGCTGAAGACCAAAAGGTGAGTTGGAGCCATAGAGTGTATATTAAATAGGTTGAATCTTTATTTAATAATTTAAGATACCATCTATGATTGGAGCGAGTTGTTCCCCTCCGCCCCCTCCTCTCCCAAAGCAAGGAAGCTCAGGCAGGCTGCAGGGACATTACAGGAGGACAAGGCGAGCGCAACATTGTAAATTTACAGAGTGCTACGCTGTAAGTTGATCAGCTGTCAATGTGAGGCTGAGCCCATCATCCTGAAAATAAAAGCCCACTGCTCAGAAAATACACACACAGACCGCAATAACATATTGCTCAATTTAACCGATAAAAACATTTTCTCCTTCTAAAAGATTATTAATGATTTTTTAAGACTCATAAACAGACACATACTCATTCTGTGAAAATTCAGCATTAATTTGAACTCTAATTAACATGAAACAAAAACAATCTTTCCAGCCTGGATTATAAATTTCAAAGGAGGTCACCATGGCTGCAATGTTGCTGCCAGAGAAGTGAGTTTTTCAGCTTAACATTCATCAATTTCTGATGATGTCATGATCATTTCATGATTTATTATAGTAAATATATTACAAAATTCTCCTTTAAATGAGTAATATGTAACAACTGTATGTCCAAAAATGAGTACTGCAGTTCAAATTGCAAGTTAGAACCATCGATTATTTTATAAATAAGTTGAATCCCTATTTCATACACGATCTATGCTTGAAGTGAGTTGTTTCCCCTTGCCTCCTTCTCTCCAGAACCGAAGAAACTCCATTTAATGTGAAACAGGCAAGTTAAAAGTTATTCCAGCCCAGAATAGGAATTTCAAAGGAGGCCAGAAAACAAGTGTTCCAACTGGCACAAAGTGGCGCACACCACAGAGCAGCTGTCATTGCTATTTTCTGACTGATGCGGTTGTCGTTTTCTCACCAGGTGCCCAGACTGTGTAAGTAGATGTGCCCATCTATGTGCCCATCCCATGGGAGTGCTGGTCTTAAAATGAGGAGTGGTCGGCTGCAATGGTGACATACTTGATAATCTAGCTGCAAAAACAAAACTGGTCTAAAGTCAGTTGCTCAATATTTTCCTGATAATTAAAGGACACATTTTTCAGACAGCAACCTGAGCCTACAAAGGTGGATTCACAACACATGGGTGCTCTGCTTCTATTGCAGTTAATCCTCAGCTCACAATAAAAACATTCTGATCAATGGCGGATGAGTCGCAGGTGGGTGAAACAGGCTGAAGCTGTGTGCGCGTAAGAAGGGGGGTCTGTACCATTTAGGCACAGCTAGTGTAACTTTATTGATTGTTTAAATCTGACAGCATCATCATGATCTGATAATTAATGTTCTGCGCTCTTCTACACATCCAAAAGGTCTCACACACAGCTGAAGTGCCATTTCCTCTGTTCTATAAAGCAGTGGTTGGGAACCAGCGCTATAAAGTTTCAAACAGTTTTTAGTTTTGCTGTTTAAATATTAATGTAATCTGCTGCAGTGACATTACAGTGCGCATGGAGATGAAACTGTAAGCAGCCTCTGATATTTAAATCATCTCTTAAATGATGTTGAGCAGCTCAAGCTTTCCAGGTGATTGTGTTGTATTGATATATGAGTGTTTTCTTTCCTGGTTTACAGTAACTCACGTAGTATTCTTTCCATATGTGCAGATTAATCGCAGTGCCTGAATCAATTCAGTCATTTCAGCATCTCTGTCGACTTCTCAACTTGTGGAATCTATTGTTTAAATAGCAATGCTTCAGAGGCAGGTTCACCTGGCTCTTAAAGGGAATGGGGGATGGCATTCTGATTGGTTTCATTCATGTTACATCCAAAAGACACCTATGATTATAATTAGAGACTAAATACAACTTCTTTCCACATTATATGTTTGTTGAATAGCAAAGTGGAGCTGGACGCACCCTAAATACATGTGCAACATACACTTCAGATGACATGCTATAGATCATCTGCATAGGCTCCGAAATCTGTGATGGTATATCATGGTCATTTAAAGATAAATAACAGTAAATTGATTACATATTTCACCTGTAAAGAAGCAATCAAAAGGGAGGAAAAACAGGAAAATGTGACTCTTCATTAGAAGTTACTGTAGGGCTGTAAAGAAATCTTGGCAAAACTTCAAAAAAAAAAATCTCAACTCTGGATCTGTTTGCAAACCACAGCTTGTGTAAATTGGTGTTCACTTTAGAAGACTGAGAGAGATGAAAAGATATGATTAAATGAAATCTCTCAGGAGCTGAGAGCGCCCATTTTGAAAGCTGGATTTCTGTTTTTATCATATCGTCTACAGTGCACCTACAGTATAACATCAAGAGAAGATTAAACAGGGAGGCAACGGTGCCACCAGCATCTTACCCTCCTTATTTCTACTGAGCGTCCTCTGAATCAAAGCCAAGCCTTCTCTCTGTGGGGTTTACAATAACATGAATCCTGGCCTTAATAACCCGCACAGGTCAGCACAAGCACACGCACTCCTCTATCCCTTTCTTTCTCCCGACCCATTTCTCAACTTCCCTCCCCGGAGCATTAAAACAGACAACAGACCTTGGTTAGGTCATGGCCAACACAGACCTCATTTGTCACAGAGGATGAGCATCTATGAAGCTGGATTGTTAATTATGAGAGTAAAATAAAGACGTATGAGGTACGAAGGCAGATACACACACACACACAGCTGAAGCACGAGCTCACACCTTGTAAAGGTTTGAATTAAATTATGCAGGCATGCACACACACACACGGACACACAAACACGCTCGGTTGCACCTCAGTGAGCAGATGCGCACACACACATACAGATAGAGTCCCATTAGGAGCTGAATAAAGATGTATGGGTGCTATGTGTTCCATGACTCATGCTGTATTACGTAATTAATGGGTCTCAAATGGTGCAGTTTAAGTGGGATTAGTTAACTGATTAACATAAAGAACATTTTGTGCTGTAAGACAATGGGATAGTAGGTTGAGACTCGTGAGGAAAACTAAGAATTCTCGCTCAAAAGAACTGAAAAGAACGTGATAGGCCAATACTACCTGACCAATATATTGTTCTGGCAACAAATACATAAGATATTCGGATAATTAGTTAAATTCAGAGCAGAATAAGATAAATACAAAAGAAAATAAAACAAAACATACAGTTGTTCACATATATACATTGCACATACACAAATACATCCAGAAAATAATTCTTTAGTGCATTTTTTGGATACGTGCAGATTTAGCTACAATCAATTATTAAATTACTTGCTAACTACTTTGATCATTGATTAACTGGAGTATTTTTAAAGAAAAAAAAGTCAAAATTCTTTGATTCCAGCTTCTTAAATCTGAATATATTCTGGTTTCTTTACTCCTTTATGACAGTAAACTGAATGTTTTTGGGTTGACATTATATTGGGCTTTAGGAAACACTGATCAACACTTTTCATCATTTTGTGACATGTTACAGAACAACTAAGATTAATCAACAATGAAAATAATGGATAGTTGCAGCCCGAATATGAATAATTAATTAAATTCTGAGTAGAATAGGACAAAACAAGAGAAAATAAACCAACATATATATACTTATTTACATATGTACATATACACTTGTACTGCGGTGGTCCATGGTGGTACGTCCAGCTGATCTGATTGTGTTGCTGAAAGATGACGACTGCATTTGTTGATGGTCTCAGGATACATTGCTCTTTGATCGAAACCCCATGCTTCATTTTCTAAAGCCTACGAGCGTACATGTTTCAGAAATCAATCTTAAAAGTTTAGTTTAAAAGAGAAAAGTTCGAAGGAGTTACTGGCAAAACATCTACACACGCCGCTACTGGCAAAATACTGTGAACACTTGATTTTTAGCTTGTGTGTTTGTGTTTGCCTGTGTGTTCACATACTTGAGACTATTTTATTGAAACAACAAAGATCCCCTCTCCAACCTTCATTACTGTAAAAATGCAGTTGTCGTAGCTAAAAACTGAGGTCTGTCCTTGAAATGCCGTTATTACAATAATGTAAGTGGATCATCTTTTCAGATGCTGTGTAGAGTGTTCCAGTTATTCACCCCTCTGTGTGGACTGTAGTGTGAACAAAGCAGAGTGCAGGTCAAGGCTGGCTGAAGTGCGCTGGAGACAAACTAGTTCTCACCACGTCTGGAGGCAGAAAAGTTAATAGCTGCTCTGTTTGGCAACTTTTAAAGGCAGCCTGCCTTTAAAAGTTTGGACATTTGGACAGTTTCTCCTTGAAGGCATTGATGGAGTTGCACTCAGTTGTACACAAGAAAAGTGAATCAAGCAGCTGTGTAAAGAGTGAAAAAAATAGGTTGGGATGGGAGAGAAATTTAAACCCTGTCTTACTTTCTCCCCACCAAACACCTGGCCAGTCCCTGCGTGAAGTGGGCAACGTTCCAACGCTGAAATGGCATAGGGGGAGGTAACAGACGGTGTTCGACTTTCCAACAGGCACTTTGTTTGAAGCATACTGATATACAATGGTGGCAGAAGTATTGAGATCCAGTGTGTACAATGAGATTTACTGGGATCTATTGGCAGAAAATGGCAGGAATGGAATATTATATGAAGAAGTACGTTTTCAGCATATAATAGCGTATAATCACCTGAAAATAAGAATCGTTGCGTTATCGTTACCTTCGTAATGTGCTGTTCATATCTACAGAGGGAGTGGGTTAGTCCATGGAGGCCACCATGTTGCAACACTGGTTCTCGAGAGGGACTTTAGCATTTTGTACTCATAGCCTCCTCTACAGGTTCGGAAAGGGAAAGTGAGATGATGTGTTTACATCTGCAAGCTCACCACTACATGTTTCTTAATCATTCACATTGCTCCTTTAAATAAAAGTAGAAATACTATAGTCTAAAATATTCAATTACAAATAAAAGCACCAAATTAAGTATCAAAGTATTATCAGCAAAATGTACCTGAATTATCAAAAGTAAAAGTGCTCATCATGCAGAATGGCTCCTTTCACAGTGATATATTATTATAGAATATTATGTTTTTCTGGTTTTATCACTAACAAATATATGCAAGAGCATTTGAATTTTGTAGTTAGTCAAAGTTTAGCCTAATTTAGGTACTTTGCATACTTTTTAATGATTGCATAGCCCTAATGTTTCAACTAAATATTCATGAACAATGTGCTTGTGCCTCACACCACTTAAACAACTTGCCCAAATGACTGCACGAGCCACTGCATGCAGTAGTAACCTCAGATATTGATAAAAATATAGATATTATTTATAAGCCATATCACTCAGCCCTACCTACAACCAGCCATATTATAGGAAAGAACACCCTATTACCGTACAAGCATGTTTCAGTTATAAAGGCATATGTTTTATATGTTATATAGTATATAGTATGTTTTGTGTTTTGTTTTGATTGTTCACTAATGGATGTGGATTTACTGTCACATATAGTACTTCCCAAATTACGCACAACAACTAACCACCCTTGTTTTTGATCCTAGTTTTCATATGTTGAAGTAAAAGATCTAAGACTCCTCCTATGCACACAAAAGGTTAATTTCTCTCAAATTGTATTTCACAAATTTGTTAAAATCCTGCATGATTACTGCACAGGTGAACTCACAATCAAAAGCCACTCTAACATGTTCAGTTTTATTTTGAGAACAGACATTTATTAGGCACTGAACTATGGCTATTTCACACAGAGCTACAGACACCATTTTTTCCAGGAGGGCAAAGTCATGACCCATGCCTTCATTGCTTGGGTTGGGTTGGTTTAAACATGAGTGATTGGATTGGTTTAGGGGGAAATATCAGGGTAAGTCAGCTAATTTAATTGTGGAAACAGACCAAAGTTTCAACACTCTGATGAAGACACAGCCGTGTTGAAACTTTGGTCTGTTTATACAATTAAAGTTAGTGAATTAATCAGTGTGCTCCGGTCCACTTTTGTTCCCTGGTAGGAGTGGCCATGACAGTGTCTATGTCTTTTTTTTCAAGGTACAACTGCTCATTTCAGAGAAGTTTTATTTTATGAAAATAAAAAAGAGAGACTTTTATTGTGAACAGTCCAAGGCACACCTGTGTTATAATCATTCGGTTTAATCAGCATCTCTACATGCCATGGGAGAGGTTCTCACTAACACGAATTTTAACAAGTTTATGAACTAAGTTTGAGAGGAATAAACCTTTTGTGTGAGAAACAGTCTTTGATCTCTTACTTCAGCTCATGAAAAATGGGAGCAATAGTTCATAGTACATAATTTACAAAGGACCTTGTATCTGGTTAGACTGTTTTATTTCCAAGTTTGAGATATATATATAAATATATATATATATATATATATATATATATAAACATCTACTAACATTTGTCCATATCTTGTCCATATGGGAACTGCCAGACTTACTCTCAGAGAAGAATCTCAGAGACAGACTGACAAATGGGCTGACAGGAGGTCCAGTCAGAGATACAGACCGACAGAGTAACTGACCAGTAGACTGATTGACAGCCAGTCAAGAAACCAGTCAGATAAGTCAAAGCAGGCTGACTGAAGGCCGGTGAAACAAGCTGCAGGCAGACAGAGAGAAATAAGTGTTGTGAACGTCACCCAGGAGGAGTAAATAGCCGTCCTGGTGACACAGTGGGGTGGTGGCCGGGTGGAGGCGAAATAGAGGGAAAGAGATGGGGCGTAAAGAGAACAGGGTGCAATACTGAGGGGTGCTGAGGCGGTGAAATGAGGGGTTTGAACTGCTGATGTAAGCGTGGACACACTCTCTTTTTCTTTCTCTCTCTCGCGCACGCACACACACTATCGCACACACAGCGCTGACAAGCTGTTTCTACCCACGGGAAGTCATTCAGGGTTCAGGGGTTCAAATGAAAACGAATAACAGCGGCCGGCCGTATTGCTCTTCTTCTCTCTGGCTCTTTCTCTGGTGCTTTCTTGTTGCAGTCATGATCAAGCATTTCCTTCCATTTGCTCTGGCCCCCCCCGACTCAACCCATCTTCCTTCCATCCCCACTTCACCCTCACCCTTTTCCCTCAGCCACCCTCGGCTCTGGATTTCACACGGCTCCCTTTAAATATTAACAGCTACAGTCTGAAGAGTTTCGCTGTACGCTGCATAGCGCTTGCCGTTCGGAGGAGCCATTCCGTATTCATTTTAATCAGCATTCAAAGGGCGAGCATTTTCTATTCATTCTAATCTGTCTTGAGCATTTTAATAAGGACCATTCTTCGTATCTGCACTGAATTCTGTGCCGTGGAGGAATCTCCCAGGGTTAGAGTCTGCGTTTGTTGCCATCTGTAATTGGTGTTTTTTCCGTTGGGGGCCGCCTGCATCGTGTGACAGTGGCGTTGCTTGAGTATTCCATTTTATCAGGCGTCGCTTGATGCTTTTGAGGGCGGGGAATGTATTTAATCGTGAATTTGACAGAGCAGAGCGTCTGCTTTGGCTGACGGAGTATCTGTTTCATCTCAGATCAATTAACAATGGGATACACACAACGATGGGAAAGTTTACGACTGATATTCCTCTGAAACCAGTGCATAAATGTATGCATATCACAAACAAAATCCCTATGCACAGATGCTCATGCAAATAATCATAAGAGGTTTGTTTGGTTTTTTTGTTGTTTTCAGGTTACAGAGGAAAAGCACAGGAGCAAAGAGCAGGATGAATAAAATATCAATCACAGGTGCCCTGAGAAAATGTGCTGTTTCATTCATGAAACTGTCTTTTCTGACTGTCAGTTTGGTTTGTGGCCTCCAGTCGAGGAGAGCAGTCGGAGAGACACAGGAGATGTAAAAGTTTACAAACTCTGCTTTTTGAAATTCAGCCCCGTGTTGCTTCCAAGTTGTTTACAGGTAGGAAAAAAAAATCAGTGTGTCCACCAGGGGTGCAGTGATACTGTTTTTCATCAAAAACAAGTTGAGGGTATTAATTATTGACAGCTTTCCAGAAGGCAGTATACATCTTAGTATACAGCACTTATTGAAGCAAACATTTGGGGCTGGAAAGTATTGAAATCTTAACAGGGAGGAGAATCAAGGTGACAACAATAAATGAAAAAGAGTGAGCAGGTGGATGCAATACTGTTATAACTTTCAAATTCCATTCTTAACTTTGGAAATCTTAGTGACAAAACAATCCCAACTCAAGGTCCACTTACTGGTTTTGTCCAGAACTTTCAACCTGGTCACATGGCCTTCATGAGTGGATTGAGTTCTTCTCAGCTGCCAAGAGCTTTGTCCTACTGTTATTTTCTAAGTTCACGAATGAACTTAAGACACTTTATGGCTCCGTATTGCTGCCACACCAGAAAAAAAAAAAAAAAAAAAAAGATTAGTATTACGTTAAAACAAACAAAATTATCATGTTATATCACAATATACTATTTATCTTGTTATAATGTTAAAGGTTTTACCTTCTAACGTGGTTATATTTTATAAAGTTATGTTATAAAGAAGTGATCACATTATAACATGAAATAACTGACATCATAACAAGATAAATAGTATCATTTCTTGTTGTAACAATAGGTTTTCACATTATAACTAGGGATGTACATGATTAGTCATCTACACGATTGAATGTCTCCACCCTCTATTTATCAATATTTTATTCATGCACAGTGCCAGTCAACTGTTGCCTCTAAGGTGTTATGCAGCGGCCCGCCACTAGTCGGGGCTGCGGCCCCATCAGACAGCAGCCCCTCTCACCGTACACCGTAAGCGCGTATGCCCAGATGGCCCATGCAACCCCGGATGTTTTATTCAGCAAAGTTGGACAGATGACAGCTTGTAAAACCAGCACAGTCTGGCAGTGTTTTAATCTAGAAAATGGAAATAGGGTTGAATGTAGACTGTGTCAGAATAAACTGGTATATAATTACTCAACTGGACCAACATTAAGCACAGACATGGACATTAACCTGCATGCAGAGCAGGCTGCTGCTGCTAGCACTGCTAACGTTAACCACACTGTGTATCAGGCTGGCAGCCAACATCAGCTCCGGGTCGTTAACCCGCCGACACTGTGATCCTCTTCGGTTGTCATGTTTTGTAGATTAATGTGAAATGTTTGCATTGCACAGTGCAAAGTGGCACACATTTCAGCAGCAGTTAAAATACAATTTGGTGATTGCAGATTGTGATTAACAGCTTCAAATGGCTCTTAAAGCATCACACTATTCTATGCATCTCAATGAAAAGTGAGACTTTACTATACAAAAACGCTTTATTCAAAACTTTGCATACACCTATATAAGAGATGTAGATGTAGATAGATAGTAGATATGGTTTTGTAAATGTATATATTTGCTTACTTATTTTTTATTATTTTTCTGAAAAGGCATGTCATCCTTTACTCCTCTAAAGATTGGGGAAAAAAAGAAAAATCTTTGATCCTGTTATCATGTTGTTATTGTTGTTCATTTAATATTTTTGGAATATTAAGTTGGCAACCAAAGTCATTACTTTCCATCACTTGAAACATCAATTTATTTGTTCTAAATTTATGTTTTTCTGGCAGAGCAGGTTTCACTTCAGTTTTGCCCTTGAAGCTTGCAAAGCTATGTTGATGTAGTGAACCACTTCATGTTTTTACTAATCTACTGATCACAGCAGGACTCTTCTTAGGCTATTTTGGAAATTAGTTCATTTTATTCTGCTGAGTGTGATGAAACAGCAAAGTGGTGCCACTTTCTGACTTGATCTTGATTGACCACTCTGCACGAGGAGTTTATGTTGCAGTAAAGGGCAATCTGTCACTCACGCAGACAGTAATTCAAATGCGTGCCTGCCAACACTCACACACAAACACACAAACACACACCCGCAATGGCAACCTTGCAGTGACCCAGTGAAGGTGTTGGTGTGTTACAAGACAAAACGGTGGACACTAAGTTGTCTAAAAGCCCTGCTGGGATTCACCGGAGCGCTCAGGCATGTAATGCTCTTAGTACCACTTTCAACAGCAAATATACACGCAATCATGCCCAGTATATGCACACACACACATACATACCAGTACTAGAGCTGCCCCCTGAAAGTTCAAGAAAACCCTCATTCAACCGAGATTCTTCCAGTCACGCATTTG
Organism: Lutjanus argentimaculatus; assembly: GCA_034769285.1. Taxonomy (NCBI): domain Eukaryota; kingdom Metazoa; phylum Chordata; class Actinopteri; order Lutjaniformes; family Lutjanidae; genus Lutjanus; species Lutjanus argentimaculatus. Next base: position 21,197,379 of record JAWZSL010000003.1, on the reverse strand, counting down.
TGTGTCAGTGTGCATTACAATAACAGGATGAAACAGAAGCTTACAATAATACACAGGGAGAACATTTCCATGAAGAATTACAAATAAGGGGAATCATGGATGTATTTTATATATTTACTGGCTCATTTATTTAAAAAATCCTTATGACAACATGCACTGGTGGTTAATTGATGAAAGAAGGTGGAACGAGTGATTGGTAAACAAGTTTCAGCTCTTGTTTATTGCTGTGTCATTGTACACAGAGCAAAACAACAGCATGGCAACCATAGAAACAGAGGTAATGTGCTGTCAGTCACTTCACCCCAGCGCACCGCCGAGTACGCGGGGCAGGTAATGCTTGTTTGTTTGCTTGTTTTTGCCACTGACAGGCTCAGACTGTTATTCTATGTGTCTACCATTAAGGAAATGAACTCTATAGATACTTTTTTTTTTTAAAGAGTAAGATAGGTTTTGTTTAACCAGAAACAGCTGATTTATCCCTTGAAAAATTGCAATTTCACTTGTCTCCTTCATTAAATCTCCCCAGAAACAAAATAAAATGTAAAAAACATCTTGGAATGTCTTTCCAATGCTTCAAGAATCACCAACTCTGGTTTGGTCAAAATGAGTCATGACGTGACGGAGTGCGGGGCGTGCAGGGCAGGTGACAGTGCCTGCAGCCTTGGGAGAGATGCTTCACTGTGCGCTGGGATGCGCCGCAGACTTGTACTTTCTCTGACTGTGTGAGAATCTGTTTCATATCACAGATGACAAAGAAAGGTATTAAAACATGACTCTTGGTAAAACATAGTCACGTAGGCAGACAAAGGGATTTAGTGTGACACATTCATATTGGACGGCCAAATCTGAATCGACTGAAAAAATTCTTTGTCGACACAGCTCTATACTGTAACAACACACAAAACAAACCTGTAGATACAGTTCATTTTTCCACTTGACAAACCTTCCTCAAAACACACACACACACTAATGTGCAGACATCATGAGCCCAGACACACACTCAGACACCATTACTACAGTGCTTTCACAGCATATTATTTGCGTCCCATTACAGTGCAGCAATCATTTGTCCTCCATCTCTTCTGTCGAGCCTCTTATTTGACAAAGAGGAAGCAAATTCACCACTCAACTAATGGGTGATTCATCCAGATTTTCTGCTATGTATAACATTAATGTAGAAGCCATCTTACTGTAATGTTTATTTAATGCATTCCTCTACTGTCATTATACTGTCCCTGGTCTTGTTTGTGGTGCACTGCATTCATGCCTTTTTTCCATTTAAATCTTAGGCTGTTGTTTTTTTATTGGGTGCAAAAAGCTTCAACTCCCAGATCAGATTTTTTTTTTATTAAAAGCAATGACAAGCTGGGCTGGAGTGCCCTGACAACATCCTTCTTAGAGACAGATAATGTATTTTTCTGTTTTTGATGACATGAGTAGAGAAAGGAGATGTACACTCTCAGAAACAGGGCTTCATAAAAGGGTTCTTCTTAAAGGGCTGAGGTTCTGCCCAGAATCACTTGCTTCTGAAGATCTCTTTTTTGAAGAAAGGGTTTATCAAGGGTTCTTTGAAACCTTTTTTGCCCTAAGAACCCTTTTAGAAGAAAAAGTTCAAGCATTGCTCAGATCCTACAAGAACTCATTTATTAGGGGTGCATCAAGGCTTTTTTGGGTGGGCTCCAGATAAAGGCTTTGGAATATAAAAAGGTTCTCTGTAGAACTCCCAGAGTGTGTTCTAGTTAGAACCCTTGGAATACACAACAATTCTCAGTGATTCTAGATTAAATGTTTAGAACAAGGTTCTCTGTAGAACCCCCTCAGTGTGTTCTGGATAAAATCCATGGCATTTAAAAAGGTTCTCGGTCGAACCCCTTAGGTGGGTTTTAAACATAGAATGCCCTGAGCATGTTCTTGAAATATAAAAAGGCTCTCAGTAGAGCCCCTGGGTCTGTTCTAGATTAATCCCGTTTTTTTTTCTTGATAAACCCATAGAATATAATATAAAGTGTTCTCCCTGGGTGGGTTCTATTTGGCATGCTTAGATGGTGGAATGGTTCTGGACAGAACCTCTAGAGAGGGTTCTGGGTAGAACCTTTACACCAAAGAGGAGTTTCCTCTAGAACCTCTCCTAGGAGGTTCTGGGTGGAACATTTCACATATGGTCCTAAGTACAACCCTTTATGTTGGGTTCTTGTAGAACTCTCTGAAAGGGTTCCAAGTGGAACCTTTATAAAGGGTTCTAACAGGAACCAAAAAGGGTTTTCCTATGGAGAAAGCCAAAGAACACTTTATAGTTCTAGCTATCACCTTAAATTTCTGAGAGTGTTGGAGAGCGGAAATAATTCAGAGCACAAAAGACGATTTGAGGTACAGCTTGAAAAGAGCAGTTCTCCTTGGCTGTTGAATGTTTTCAAAAATAAATTCAGGACTGATTGATGGAGTGAATGATTATATTTTCAGATTTCAACCTTTCAGCATGTGCTTTCAACACAGAAAATGATCAGTGTGCGGTGGCGTGGCCGACGGATGACCTCGCAAAAGCTGTAATTGGCGGGTGTTTGACGCGTTTGGATGTTTTGACACGTAGCTGGAAGTGTTTGCCAAGAAGGCGAGAACTGAATCTGTGAATCTTTATAGTTTCTTATCATCCCTGACAACACCATAATAAGTACTCATCAGGGAAGAAACCCTATTACATGTCCAGTAAATACACTCCATGGGAATGTTTGGGCACAAACAAACATCTGCGGACTGATTTCCATTCATAAGCAGCACAGTTTCTAAAGAGCCATATGCTCTGTTTGCCACAAGCCCCCCTGCAGCAGACTGTGTGTTGTTGACTGAAGCCACCTACAGTAGCTTCACACGCTTTGAGGCTGGAGCTCGCATACATACTCTTTCATGTTTGTTTGTTTGTGTGCCTACTGTATTTCGAAGCTTGCATATATATCCTGTCTGCTTTTTTTTTTTGTTCATTGCTTTCCGTACGGCGATTAAAAATGGATGAGAACTTTATTTAGTGCGAGGCAATTCACTCTGCCAGTCAACCGTGCTGCTTGAATGAATGAGCTGTGTGTGTGTGAGTGTGTGTGAGTGTGTGCGGTTGGGTTCCTCCTGAGCTGGTGGGGGTGATGATGAGACAAGTGGATGTGGGGTTACCGCTGGGTTAAACCAGTCTACTGTCAGGTCAGCGAGAGTTCAGCAGCACAGAGGCTAGAAAGCACCAGACAGACGCAGGTAGACGGGAGGGACGATCGCTGTGGTTAAGACAGACAAGACCGCTGAGGTGGAATTCCCCCACAGAGACAGAGAGTTAGACGAGAGGATACTGGGGTTTAGGGGATTGCAATTAAATCCATGGGAAATCTAATCCTTTGGAAATGAAAGCTAATGATAAGAGCTCCCTTCAGGAATGGAAAAACAAAGTAAAATCTTGTACTTTAACCAGCGTGACATTATTCTTTCTTCACCATGGGAACCTATGGGAAGAAGTGAAGTCAGACTCCAGCTACTCCGCCTTAATGAGAAGAGATGTTAAACCCTCTATTTTTTTCTCTCACAGCTCCCTTCTCCATACTTCTTCATTTTAGTTTTTGAAACTGAGAACAGTCAAACTGCTAGCTGTAGTACTTTTTTTTATTTTTTTAGAGTGACAGTCAGTGCTTGAAGTGAAATAAAAATTGTGCTCTCAGTCAGCAACCTGCATAGTGTGAGTATTTAGGGCCAAGAACTGAATTATTAATTAGGCAGCAGGAATTAATTTGTGATACCAACCATCATTGGGTAAGTTAGGCATTTAATAAGTAGTGACATTGCAGTACTTTTTAATTCTTTTAACCAGAAATAACTGCTTACATTGCTTGTTATGTAAGCTCAGCTCTGCCGCCCAGTGTTATGCCAGTTCACACTTAAGAATAACTTGCTCAAAGTTCAGTTCACAGACATTAAAATTAACTAGTTCACTTTCATAGTTCACTTTTTTTTTTTATTCAAGTCCTTAGTCCAAAAGAGAACTAATTTGTGTTCATGTTTCCCTATTTTTAAAAATTTAATTTAATTTAATTTGATAGAAACAGAACTTCCTCTTATCAGGGACACTGAAGTCTACATGAAGTAAAACTAATAAAACTATTTTTGTATTTATTTTATTTGTAAATGTAAAATTACTTTTAAGCTCAATTCAAATAATTAAATGGAATGTAGGAATAGTCGCCTTGTCTTCTGCAAAAATACAGACAGACTTTTGCTTTGAATGCAGACAATGCTTGACACCTAAAAGATTTTGAAACACATACAAAAAAAAACTTAAGGTGCATTACTATTACTGTGATTACTTTGAGGTGTGCATTTATTTGAAATATTATCAGGGTTTCAACTGCCTCTAACCACTGTAACAATTGTCCCCACTCTTGTGTGAAATTTAATATTACAGTCAGGAAAGATGATGATGTCATACTAATAAAACCTAAAATATGTAACTGTTTGCAAATCGTAAGGTTCCAGTCTTCAGGAGGTGGCTGCACTGACAGAGCTTTCATATGGTCTTAACCAGATGTTCAACCATAGATACATCGTTTGCATCATTTAAGCTGAAGTCTTCTTCTCTCTAAGAGCGGGGATAAATTTTACACCTGGTTAGGAGCATACGTTAAGTCAAAGTTTAGGCTGTTTCTATATTTTTTGATTGATCATACTTTGTTTTCTGACTCAGGCTGCTCGAGATTGAACAATCATCTATGGTCTCTGGAATTTTTCGACAAGTCAGCTGCTTGTTCTTTTTAGTTATTACACTGAACTGCTAGGCAGTCAGTGTTTTATTGTACTGGTTGTACACTTCTATTCTCTTTTCTCAGTGTCTGTGAAATTGTCTTTTCTTTCTTGAGCTTCCATAAAGTTGCCACAAATCAGAAATAATTTGTTACAAATTATAGCTGCTGCGCAGCAATGGTCCGGGCCGGGCAATTTTAGGCAAAATTAGGCAATTCTGAGCAACAAGCAGAGTGTAGGAAGATGAAAAAAAGGTGGCATTCTAATGTGCATTTTACATCACTTGAGGCTTGAACACACAATTTCTGGTACAAGAGACTCTGCATATTGACTGACAGCTAAGCCAAATAAACAGGGAAAAGAGACAAGGCATAACAGGGAAACGTGTTGATAAAGAGTATTTGTCTCTTCCCAAAACTGCCTGGATCATAATTATTTTAACTTTAGTCATCTCTAATCCACATAGCATATACCTGAACATAAGGCTTTCACATTTGAATGTCTGTTCTGCCTTAGCTAAGGCTTGAACTCACAAATTCTGAGACTGAGGTCCATCTTCTATCTCACTGAGCTAATTGGCACGTAACAGTTCATGTGTGGCTTCACAAATTGACTAAGCCAAGGATCAGGGTGCCAGGCAGCAGCCATCCATGCCATGGAAAAGCAATTTCAAAGTGAAAGTTCCAAAGCTGTAGCACATATGGTTGATTTGTTGTGAATTTTCAAAGTTTTGAAATTTAGAGGCTTGCTGTACGCCACCATCAGGACTATTGTCTTGTGTTTCCAGTTGAGGACATCTGGCATGGGACTGGACCTTTGTGAAAAGTTTGGGTAGATTTCTCATATGGAAATGTTGTACAAGCCGAACCATCCCTATCTCACTGAGCTAACTGGCAAATGGAAATGTCACCTGTAGCTTCACAAATTGAGTAAGCCAGTCACCTGCGTGCAAGACAGCAGCTGTTAGCATGTAAAGGCAGATTTCAAACGGCTGCCAAAAATTCAGTTATTAAGACAAAAATCCCAAAATACACAAATTGCATCTAGACAGCATGGAGATGTTGGTCATTAGTTTTTAACAATAATTTATTGGCTCCAAAAGTGAAAAACTGATGTTTAAAAATGCCATTTTTGCATTGACTCCAATTATTCGCATGAGAGCAAAATTCAAAATGCTGTAAAAAATTCAGTTTTTGAGATAAAATTCTGATATTTTCCAAACATCATCTACCATGACTCCAAAATGTTGTCATTTTTTTCATGAACATTGAAAATGTATTTAGCAAGAATTTATAAGTATATGTTTATAATACCGTTTACAGTCAAACATTTTGATCCACTGTAGGCTCAATTTGTGATAAATCAAAAATCTGTGTGGATTGTTTGTGTAGGACAGTCTGAAGATGCTCTGTAGCAGGTTTGGTGTCAATTGAGCAAAAATTGTGGGAGGAGATAGGTTTAATAAGTTTTACAGTTTTTGAAAAAAACAAAGTGATGGACTTCATAATTTACAATAGGTTTAAATGTACAAAAGTTTCTTCAGTATTGGGGCTACATTTTGGTGAAAGTTGTAAATCTGTAGCACATATGGTTGATTTGTTATGAATTTTCAAAATTTTGAACTTTAGAGGCTTGCTGTAGCACCACCATCAGGACTATTGGCCTGTTTTTGCAGCTGAGGCAATCTGACATGGGACTGGACCTTTGTGCAAAGTTTGGTCATTTTTTGCGCATGGGAAGTAGGATTTCCTCGGAGAAGAAGAAGAAGAAGAAGAAGAAGAAGAAGAGAAAGAAAGAAAGAAGAACATTGAGGAAAACAATAGGGTCCTGGCAGCTTAGGCTGCCCGGCCCCTAATTAGCAAGACAGCAGGAGATTTGTAACAATGTGTCCTAGCAATGTACTCTGTTATAGCCATAGTCATGTGGGCATTCACAAGGATGTGCATCAGTAAGACTGAGCATATTAGGCTTTTGGTTTGTACAAGTGACGTCACGTCTGTTTCAACTCTTAACTGACGTCGCAATTAGGACCAGACTTATTAAAGACCAGTTGGTGGAATACATCCGGGTACTCCAAATATTGCAATAAAAGGACAAGCTATCAATTTCAGCCTTTGTTTACTGACTCAACAACAACATCAACAGTTAGCGTAGCAAAACGTGGATATTTCCAGCAGCCTCATCTTTTCATTATGTCTTTGTATTTCCTGCTTTACCTTACCTTCCTGCTCGCTAGCCTCCTAAACCGTAAGCCTCGGTGGCTTCTGGATGCTGACAGTTCATGTTGCTGTTGCCAAGCAGCAGTGTTCTCACAACTTAATCACTTGAAAGCCTATCATGTACATAACTTGTCAGAACCATGAGCTTACGAGTTCCATTTGCAGGCAGAATAATTAGTAGTTAGTTACCAGATGTAACATTTGACCTACGTTGGCAGAAGCTAGCTTCCCATTTCCTGGCCAAGCTAACACATCCCACACCATCTTTCTCTGGTGAACACAGAGACACAAAATTCATTCAAGAACTCCATCTAACTTCCACTTAAACAACAAGCTGATCCCCAAAATGTCAAAGTAATGGAACTGTGTCCTTATACTAACTAATACGAGTTTGTACTCTATAGTAATTGACATAGTATGCTGATTTTGCAGTTATTATAAGAGAAGTGCTTTACTGTTTCTAACATGTGTGCTGACAGAAATCAATCAAGCTGCTGCTGACTTTGAGGCCAATTAAACTTCAAAAAAAGCAAAGAAAAATGTTTTCTTTTTCCAAAGATTTAGAACTTTTGTTTTCCAAAATCTTTTCTTGAGTTCTCCCATAATTTGTTTTGATATAAATTCATCTTACACATCAAAAGAAATAAGGCTCCAGCTCATTCGAGATGCAGCAGCCAGAAATCTCAAATGTACACACAAAGCTGAAAGGCAAACAGAACTTTTCTATTTTCTGAGGCTTATGATTACTTACTTTATGTCTGTGTCTGTGGTTTGTGTAATGGGTGGACGTTCGGTTCTTCTTTGTCATTGAAAGTTCTTCTATCACTTCATTCTCTTGTATTTTATCTATTTTTTTTATTTATTTCACTGTATATATTTAACAATGAAGCATGCAAGTTTACTTCATACTTAATAGTTAACATGTCTACTCATATAAATAGAATTTATTAATCTTGCCTCGACAATTTTTGTATTTTTGCTGTGAGCAGCTCCACCATTTCCTTTGTGCAGTGCACTGAGGAGAAATAAGTGCACATCAACACTACACTCAAACATTAAAGGCATAATATAAAAAATGCTATCAGTCAAATTCACCTTTAACTTTGTTTACTGTGTGTTGTCTCCTTTTTGCCAAATGAATTACACTCAAAATACAAGTGTAGGGAGTTGGTAAACATCACTACATACACTACAGTACATATTCCTATATTAAATAGATACTGCACACTTTATGTTTTTTTGAGCTGTAAACAAAATTATCTTAATGTACTGTGATGAAACACATCAATTCAGTTTGAATATTGATGAGGCGTGTCACAATTTCAATATATATATTTAATATATTCAGGAGTGCAGCAGCAGCAAGCAGCAGCAGCAGCAAGCAGCGTATGTATCTACCTAAAATCTCTGCAATCCAAATCCAATTCTTCATCTTGACAAAAGGAGGGTACAATATTCTTCTCAATATTCTTCTCAACAAAACTGAGGAACCAAATCTGCCTGTTGTCGCATGATTCAAACAGTTTGGATTCTCCTGACTTCAGGCCTTCAGGCCTTGTAGGCCTCAAGCCAAACACATTCAGCTGGAAATCAAGAATCCCCACATCTTGATGGTAAACAGTGTGAATTACTGCAACAACTACACACTAAACACTGAAACTAACCAGCTGAGAAAAGGGGATGCCTCCGAAAAAAACAACCAGATGAAGATTATGTTTCACTCATGGTGGTGCATGAACTTCTGGAACAACAAAAGACATTCTACAAAGACCTGATGTGCCAACAAGAAAATCGCTTCAAAGACTTTGTCCAGATGATTCTGGATTCGTCAAACAAGCGACTGGATGGTTTGACAAGAGAAGTGCAGGAGTTAAAAACAAGCCTTCAATTTACTCAGGATGAGGTGGATGGGCTAAAACAAGCACAGGCCCGAACATCTGAACATCTTCAGTCCTTTAAGGCTGACCTCACTTCACTGCAGGGGACTGCTCTCAATGTATCTACCAAAATGGATTATATTGAGAATCATACAAGACGAAACAACATCATCATAGATGGCCTTGATGAATCTCCTAATGAAAAATGGTCTGAGACTGAAAATAAAATCAGGAGCCTTCTTTCAGAGAAGATGAAGATAGATCACCGTCAGATTGAAATTGAACATGCTTATCGTTCAGGAAAACCTGCCTCAACTGGTAATAAACCCCGACCAATTACAGTGAAGCTCCTAAGGCATAAGGACAAACTTTCTATTCTGGCCAAAGCAAAAACCCTTAAAGGGTCTAACATCTACATAAATGAGGACTTCTCTGATACTGTTCGACAGAAGAGGAGAGAACTTCTACCAGAGATGAAAGCTGCACGAGAGAGAGGTGACATAGCCTACCTAAAATATGACAAGCTAATCGTGCACCCACCATCCCACAAGCCAAGAAGAAATGAGATGACGACATAAGGTGTCCAGCCTTAGATGGCTGATTGGTATAATGGTACTGTTTTTGGTTTTTTGTTTACTTTTAATATCATATGACTAAACATGAACAGTGTTCACAGTGTCAAAAACATATGAATTTGAGCATTTACTGTGCACTTTGCAAAAATGGGTTTCATATCAAATGTACGCCTGTATCTAAAAAGACAACTGGCATATGGGCATCTTGGATCTGTAAAGACTGCGTAATTCTATTTCCTTTTCATACACTTGAGGATGATGATTTTGCCTCCTACCTGCTAGACAGACATGACTCAAAAATCATAGACGTTGATAATATGTTGTTTAATCCATTTGATTTAAATCATAAAAATGAAACTTGTCATGATTCAAATTTTGATCCTGATATAAATTTTTTCTCAACACACTCTAATCTAGGTCAATGTCACTACTATAGAGAAAGTCAGTTTAAGTCGTATATTAAATCACTTTCAACAAAGTCGAATATTTTTTCATTACTGCATCTTAATGCTCGTAGCTTACCAAAAAACTATGACCAGATTGTGCACTATTTATCACTCTTAGAACATGACTTTTCAGTAGTTGCTTTAACAGAAACATGGCTTACTGAGGAAACTAAGGATTTATATGGAATGTTATCGTATAATTCTATTCATGCTGTTAGGGAACATAAAATTGGAGGTGGTGTTGTAGTTTTTATACATAAAAAACATCACTTTGAGAATAGACCTGATCTTTCCCTTAAATCTGATAAAATTGATATAGAATCTGTGTTTATTGAAATTTCGTGCTACAACAATGGGAAAAATGTGATTGTAGGTGGTATATATAGACCTCCAGACACAGACATAATATAGTTTTAATGATAGTTTGAACAATACTTTGGAGCAAATAAATAAGGAGGGGAAAGCATGTTATATTCTTGGAGACTTTAACATCAACCTTTTTAGGGCTGAAAATCATTCTCCTACAGAAGATTTTCTGAATAATTTATATGCAAATTATTTCTATCCAACCATTAGTAAACCAACAAGAGTGACAAATAAATCTGCATCCTTAATTGATAATATATTGACAAATTCCATTCAAAATATGACAAATTCAGGAATATTATATACAGATATTTCTGATCATTTTCCAGTCTTCCAACTTACTATGATTGGTGGAACTAAAACTGAAAATCAAGTTGTTACAGAAACGTATAGAAAATTTAATGTAAGTAACAAACGTAAATTTAAGGATATGTTGGAGAAGATATCTTTTGAAGATGTATATATGGAGAATGATGCAAATTTAGCCTACAACTTATTCATGAAATCATTTAATTCTGCATTCTTTAAAAGTTTTCCATTAGTAACTTCTTTTAAAAGACTGGACAAAGATAATAACAATGGTTGGTTTACTACTGGTTTGAAAAAATCAGCCAAAATAAAAAACAAACTTTATAAAAAATATATTTTATGTCCTACACCCCTTAATCTAGCAAATTATAAGCTATATAAAAATAAATATAATCATCTTCTTAGAATGGCAAAAAAGAGTTTTTTCAGTGATCAATTTAAGAATTCTGCAAGTAATATCAAGGCCACATGGAAAATTATAAATCAATTATTACAAAAGAAAAAAACATCCACAAATTTTCCTCCTAGTTTTTCTCATGGGAAAACATCCATTACAAATCCCTTTGATATTGCTTGCAAATTCAATGAGTTTTTTGTAAATGTGGGAGTCTCTATTTCTGAAAAGATTGGTAATACAAACGAAAGTCCAACTGATTATATAAGAGGTTGTTTTCCATCAGTTTGCCATTTTGAACCTCCTGATAACAAAGAGATAAATGATATTATAATAGAGTTAAATAATTCTGCCGCAGGTCATGACGGAATTACTGCATCCCTTGTTAAAGAGGTAAAAGAATTAATTCTGAAACCATTATTACATATTTTTGCGGTATCCATGGAAACTGGTGTTATTCCCTCTGATCTCAAGATTGCAAAGGTTATTCCAATTTTTAAGTCAGGCGATCCTGGGTTTTTTACAAATTATCGTCCCATTTCAGTTCTTCCATGCTTTTCCAAAATTTTAGAAAAACTGGTATATAAACGCATTCTTAAACACTTAAACACATATAAAATACTGTATGAACACCAATATGGATTCCGCAAAAATCATTCTGCCCATATGGCCCTCTTACACCTAGTTGACAAGATTTATACTGCTTTAGAGAAGAAAGAGTTTGCATGTGGCATTTTTCTGGATCTTTCAAAAGCATTTGATGCTGTCAATCATGACATTTTACTTACAAAAATGCATAGATATGGATTTCATGACCATGTTCTGAAGTGGCTCAGTAATTATCTACATAATAGACTGCAATATGTCAGTATAAATGGTATAGAGTCTGAGAGGCATATGATACAATGTGGGGTACCACAAGGTTCCATTTTAGGGCCATTATTGTTTCTTATATACATTAATGATCTTGCAGCAGTATCAAACACTTTATGTCCAATATTATTTGCAGATGATACCAATTTACTTATTTCCAATAGAAATTTTTCTGCACTTATGAATGAAGTAAACAATGGCCTTCATGCATTTTCAAAATGGTTTCAAACTAATAGATTGGCATTAAATGTAAAAAAATCTCATTTTATGATATTTGCAGGGAAAATGAATTATAATTTGGATTCAGTGAAAGTGCATATTGATGGTGAAGAAATGATTAAAGTTTCATCAACAAGATTCCTAGGGATATTAATTGATGAGAAACTTACTTGGAAAGAGCATATTAGTTTTGTTTGCAACAAGGTCACAAAATCTCTGGGGATTATTAGAAAAATTAGCACTTTAGTACATTCATCTTGTTTTTTAACATTATACTATAGTCTGGTATATCCATATCTCACTTACTGTAATATTGTATGGGCCAGTACTTTCCCCACATATCTTCATAAAATTCTTCTGCTGCAAAAGCATTTTGTCAGAATGGCTACTTTTTCCAAGTCATGTGCCCCAACCGCTCCACTTTTTTTGAAATGTAATGTACTGGCTATTTTTGATTTAAATATTCTTCAAATATGTACATTTATTTTTAAATTGAAGTACATGGGTACAGACTTGCCACAAAGTTTTCAAACATTTTTCATTTGTAATTCTCAAGTCAAATATTATTCAACCAGACAAATCAATAACTTGTACCTACCAATGTATCATACATCTCGAGGACAGTTTTCATTAAGATACCGTGGAGTCCAATTATGGAATACAAATTTGCACTTATTAACCGATTCTTTGTCTCTATATAGATATAAAATGAAACTCAAGGAAGCTTTGATGTCAAAGAGATTTGGTATTGTAGAAGCTTGACTGATTTATGTTTTCAACATGTGTGCTGTTTTTGTGATTTTATGTTTTTCTCAATGTTTGAATATAATTTTAATTAGGTAGAAAATATTTTTGTTTGCTTCACACTGTATTGTTAGTATTATTACTGTTATTATTTTAATTTTATTTTAATTTTCCTAGGTGGGGTTTTTAGATAAGCCCGTAATGGGTTTCTACCTCACCTGCACATGTGATGTATTTGTTGCTTTTTATATTTGAATTTTTCTTCAAGAATGTGTAAATAAATAAAAAAAAAAAAAAAAAATATTGAATATAAAATTGATTGATATTAGCTTTCAATTTCAATAATCGAATCAAAAGGGCAGAAGCTGCACTTAACCTTGAATTCGTTTTTCTCTTCACGCCTGCCTACTTGCAGTATTTGGTGCTTGTTTGAAGAAAAAACAACACTTCAAAGACAACATAGTGTAGCTTAGCAGCCACTATATCACGCTTGATACTCTATAGCCTTCTTTTTAAAGAAGAAGAAGTTGTCAGGGCATAAAACCAATGATCTGGTGATCTTTACAAATCAAAACTCAATAGTCCAGCAACAGCATAGCCATCAGTGCTAAAAAAAAAATGTTTAAATGAAATCTACCTGAATCATGGCTTTGGAGAATGGTGACCCCTAATATTGACATGTCTTAACAAATGTCTAAAAATCAGCATTTCATGGTTGAAAATGGCTCAAAACTACACCTACTGTTTTTTAAATTATCCTGACACTTGCAAGGTCAATGCCAACTTAAAGCCGACCATTTGGGACTGCTCTATGTCATGATAATTATAGATATAATTTACATTAAAAAAGAAGTTTAACACCCTCTAATCAGAGTTAGGCAGGCCAACTTTCCCAGCGCCAGCTCTTGAGTGGGAGTCTATGAAACTGTGCTCATTTTCAGTGCTGATCGAGACTCATTGTTCACAAGAGTTTGGGCTGTATTTTACTCTCCAATCTGTATTTTTCAATTTTGTCGATTTGCTGTTGAAGGACAACCCAACTTTCCCTTGATGATGTTTCCATGATGCTACAGCGAAATACTGACACTCCCCAACAGAAACACACACACCTGAGAGCCTCTCAGCCCCTCTGATTTGCTCGCGTTAGCTAAGCTAGCTTCAACACAAGTGCAACACAGATTTTTTTTTCCAAAAAAGGCCACAAATGTGCTTCTAGTGTCAAAGCTACAGCGAACTCTCTGTGTCTCCAGTGTTTCTCCACAGACTCTCTGACTATGCTCTGACTACTATGATGTTCTTGTGACACTTAGCAGTGTTCAGTCCTCACCACAAAAATGTGCGTGTTGGTCAAATGTACAAGCAACTTATTCCGACCAATATGTCAGCTTATTGTTAGGTGGGCCCCCCTAGTGGACGTAGTAAGAAGTATAAGGAGCAAGAAATTCCACATTTGGACAAAGTGGGGTGGGTGGATGGCTCAAACAAGCACATGTCTTTCACCCTGGAGACTGGGGTTTGAGTCCTGTGTGAAATGAAAAGTAAACCTAGAGTTATTTAAAGTTTTGAGTAACTTCGAGGTCATCATGGATGTGATGTCTGTTGCATCACTTCCATTGCACTATGTCATGTGACATACTTAATGTAGTAATTTTAGACCAAACCAAGATCTTTTCCAAAAGCTAACCAAGTAGTTTTATTGTACGTAGTTTTTGTACCTAACCAAACTGCCACTTTTTTACCAAGTAAACCACGCCTGTAATGTTACGTGAGCTATGTCACAAAACTTAGTTAAGGTCCAGTGAGCCTGTTGCTACTGGTACCTTCCACGGTCATATATGTCGTTTTGGGAGTAATTTGCATGCAACCTATTCTGTCGTGTAGGTATGAGGATGTGTTGCTCTGGTCAGTCACACATTACGTAGCGATACGGCCACACCCCTACAATGGTTGTCTTGTGCACCCCTCTCTCAACACCTTGCCCACTTTTGAGCATTTTGCAAAATTTTTCAGTGAGTGGAGATGGTCTCCGACCCTGGGGGTGAAGCTACACTTTAAATTAGTATGTAGTAAGTGATGAAGGCATGTTTTCTGTCACAACAACCATCATCTCAATACTTTACTTTTACTTGTTTTTTCTGAGCTACAATGAGTAACTATGTCTAACAGCCCACTGTTATTTTATATATATATATAAAAGAAAAAGAAAAAACATACTACAACAGCAAAGAGATATATATGTATATGTGTGTATATATATATACAGTATATATATAATATATTATATACATATATATATATTTTGCTGTTGTAGTATGTTTTTTCTTCTTAACTGGATGGATGACTCATTGATTGCACCTGTGCCTGCCTGGTATATTTCAGTGAATCTGTAAAGGCTGATGAAAAACTGAGGGACTGAAACACTTGCTATTGATTTCAATCTTACTTTTGGTGCACCTACAATAAAGTAAATATTTTGATCTCTGCTGTATGACTCTTTGTTAAAGCTGTTTGTGTTCTACTTTGTGCTCAGGTAACCTTTTCAGTTTTAAAGCCTGCTACCTACGCACCACAGACGAGAGACATTCGACTGAATCCCCCTTTGCTATGAGTGCTGTAATTTGATTTTTTGAAAAGTGACAATCTTCTAGACTATTTTTTATTTTTCACTCTGACAGGAAGGGTATCTTAATGGCTATCAGCATGTCAATCACTGCCACGCTACGAGTACAATTAGCTGCCTTGAGGAGATGGACAAATATGGAGAACAGATCACCAGGGCGGAGGAAGGTGAGGAGAGACATGCAGCCAGAAGGATATAGGTGATGGATAGAGGGCATAGAACAATGAAATATGCATCAGGGCTCTCGTTAAATTTTAATCCAGACTGTTGACTGGAGGTTGACCCTGTTGTGACCCAACACTTGCGGGAGTGAAAATATCCGCCGCGGGAGGCGCGAGGGTGGTGGAGGGTGCAGGAGCAGGGTGAGGAAATCGTGAGGAAGGAGGGAGTAATGAGGCTGACTGGAGGTGTAGACGGGTAATTTTATCTGTCTGAGTGCCTGAGCGTCTGAGCATCGCCCCTAACTACATAAGAAGCACGGTCAAATCTGAGAGAGCTTCTAAGAATTCCCTCACATTTTTATATATGTGAAACAGGATGTGCTAAATTTCCCAACAATTCCCTGAAAAACCCACCTTAACAACATATAACTCCAGATATGTGCAGGAGTGCGTACTCAGAGGAGACTTTGCCTTGTTTCAAGTGAAATGCTGGAAGAAAATGTCAAAGAAAATCACATGTATTTTCCTCTTATAATAGAATAGTTCAAAGGGAACACGAACAATTCTCTCCCAAAGCTTGAAAACAGCACTAAGACTTTAATCTGTTGTGTTATTATAAAAAAGCTTTTATGCACACACAAAAAAGGCTTTATCCCTTTGTGCATATAGTAAGCATAACATTTGACCATATCCCCAGGAAATCAGCCTGTCACAGTGTCTGGTTTTGGGAAAAAAAGATGTTCATATTTGCAGACACTGATTGAACTGCACAGGATGATAAGGCTTATTTATGTAAATTCTGTTTTTAGTTCGTATTTGCCTTTAATGTTTTTATTCAGTAAGTTATTGCTGATGCTTGAACTTGTATCCTTTTTTCCCTTGACATTCATTATCACCGTTTATCAGATTGTTTGTGTATCTTTGTATATATGTGAGTGTTCGCAGGCATAAAAAACAGTGTGCAGGCACAGACTGTATTGGCTTATCAGTGGTTCCCAACTTTGATTAAAGTCATTAAAATTATTAGTCTTTTACCAAACTACAATATTAAACCTGCGGTGGTCTTGAATTCAGGGAAAACTGTGCTCCTGAAAGGTTTCTAAAAACCTAAAATATTGAATAAACAATGAATTAGATTTTTTTTTTTTAATTACCAACTTTATCTAAACATATGAAGGGAGTCACACAACATACTAAGAAAGGCTCTGCTCCGAAGGTGGATTTTTAATTAATAGCATTGTTCAAATGTCACTGGGATTTGTTCTGTTCTCACTTCATCTCTCTATTGTAATACAGATCTGCATTACATGGAAGGGAAAAGGGGAGCTACAGAACACAATATAAGTAATATACTGCTGTGGACAACGTCAGCAACAAAATATTTTCAGCCCTTAAAAAAGGCCCTATATTTATAGGGTTGACAATTGTGGTCAGTTGGTCAATTGAGAGGTCACTATGCTCTTGGCTGACCAAATTCTCAGTCCTGGCGTTACTGTAATTAGGAAAAAAGTGCTTCTTAATCCGTTATTGTCGCAGGGTGGAACATATGCAGATCTGATGTATTTTATTTTTGACTGACGGCAACTTACTGAACATTTGCTGGCTCCAAACACCATCTTTGACACCATGTCAAAGAAACCAGCACAAATCGCTACACTGGCCCTCCAATCTCAGAGAACAGAAGAGCTGAGTGGATCAAAGTTTATTTTTGACAACATGTTTGTGGATTTTACTCCGCCTGACTGCTTTATCAATGAGGGCCAGTAACAGTTCAAGCTCAGTGATAGATCACCATTGGCTGTCTGGGACCTGACTTCAAACTCAAAAGTTTCACTATGTTTTATGTTTTAAAGTTTTTATTTTATAGGTTATCCCATTGAATTTGGCACTACCATGCTGATGATATGGCTAGTCTCACAGGCTGGGACGATTATGACTAATGTTACAATATTGAGGGACAATCAAGAGAAACGGCGTAAACGTGAAGCCTCATTTGAAGCTAACTAAATAACCAGTAGAGGTTGGGTACTGTTTTTTTTTTCATGTTGCTTTTTTTTGGAAGTTTGTGTCACCACTGAGCTCCTGCTGCTTCTCCAAACTGGGGACATGTCAACCACCATCTGTACATAATACACTATTAATTAATACCTCATAGAACCCCACTTAAAATAATCCAAACCATGCCTTTAACACAAATATGTGGATGTACTTTAATAAAATCATCATTTTCTATTTTTCCACGTCTCCCCTGGCAACTGCAGACTTGTACCCTGGTTGGAAGCCACTGCTGTATACTACATGCGTTTGTTCATAAAGGTCTGTGCATTCCTGTGTGTATAGGTGTGTGTGCCTACCCACGGCTTTAACCACTCCCTCAACCTCTAGTGCACCGGCCCGTAGCCTCATTAATAACCCCTGCGTTTGCTGAATGGGGCTCCGGCGATCTATTGCGGTCTATTGCAGTGTTGTTTTTGTTTGGCCCTGGTCACAGTGATTCCTGGGAGATGGCAGCATCATAAATCTACAGCTTATTCATGGAGCTAACCTGACCTTTACAGCAACACTGAGAACAGAGGGAGAGGCAGAGAGGGAGATGGAAACCGAGGGAGAATAGTAGAAAAGGCCAGGGAAAAGATAGAAAAGGGAGGGAGGGTGGGAGGTGAGAGGGTTTAAAGGTAGTGCTGAGGGGGATCAGAATGATAAGGAGGAGGAAGGAGAGATATAAGAGGAGGGGAAGGAGTTGGAGAAGCAAAGCACAGCGAATAGACAGAGGCAGCTGGGGGAGATGTGAACGATAGAAAAGAGAAAAGGAAATTTAACGGAGAATAGGATAGTGAAGAGAGAGTCAAAGGATGGAGCTGGTGGGACTGAGAGGTTATTACGGGATGAAAGCAATCAATGAGTGTGAAGCGACTGGGAGATGGAGAATTGTATGCCTGTGTGTGTGCATTATTCGTGTGTGTCTCAGTCGATGGAGCCCATCTCTCGCGGACCTCCGTCACCTGTCGAGTCTCTAATAAAGTCTCCATGTTGGGGGTTTCGTTTGCTCCCAGATGGCACCGTATCTCTCTACATGAGCTGTCTAACACCCGACCAACAAAAGTAAAATGTGCTCTGAGAGTTTGAGAGTTGCTTTACGTCCCATGTGTGCGCCGTATGGCTTTTAAAGCATGTGTTTGACTGAGTCAGTGTGTTTTCAGTCCATGTGCAGACAGGCGTTCAACAGGACAAAAGGGAGGGAGAGGAAATCACATGACGGTCGTGATTATTCTCCTCATCATCAGTTTATTTGTTCTTTTAGGTCTTGTCAAATCATGGCTGCATCATTTATGTGGCCCAAAAAAGGTCATATTTTGCTCCTGAAATAGTTTGACAAAATAATCTGGGCTGTAACTAATAGTTTGAGGCTTAATTCATAATGTTGACATTCCTTTTTTTGCTGCCCTTTAATTCTATTTGAACTAGAGATGGCTCCAATAGCAATTTAAGGCATTCTTCAGGTATCGGGCTCACGACACCACTCCGTCATGCCATGTGTTTTCTATCCCTTTCCTTTTGTAATACAGCCTTGAATTGCAGCATCTTTTTGAAGACTTTGTAAAATAAATGCATGCTGGTAAATTTAACACCGAATGTCTTCTGTGATTATTTATTAAATTTTCCTTGTTGAAAATGGTTGCTGTTGTTGTTAGCGTGTTGTTAGCCATCAACTGGCAATCGCTGATCCATAGATGTATTAATAGATCCATGTGCTGATCTCAAATGCATTGGACAATGAACAACATGAGATTGACCCGTCAAAACAAAATTTGTGGTTAATGGGCTCGACCCTGCAGTAGGCATCACATGACTAAAGTATTGCTGTAATGGAGTTTTTATAACAGCCCAAGGTCCAGTCTAGCTTTTTACAGAGCTCATTAACCAATCCATTCCATCCTTTCATGAGGACAGTTTGATGTGGTTGAAAGCTCTGGAGCCTTGAGTTAAAGCTACTGTACTACAAGGAATTTTCATATTTTGTGAATTCTGGAGCCCTCTGTGGACAAAAGCAGTCATTTCCACTGTAATAACTACACAATATAAAATCAAAAATAAAATATCTAAATAAAAAAGCTCCTTCTGCTTTTTTTTTAGCTGACTAACATACTGCTCACTGTAACTTTGCCTGGGAAAATGTAAACACAGGCTTGTTTCCTCTTATTTCAAGGAGAATCTGACCAGGTGGCAGGAAGTAAGGTACAGAAATAGCCAGGTTTGGAGGTGTGGATGGTCTTGTTAACTTCCAGAGGTCATATAGAGACATCAGTAATAAACTGAGACTGTTTCTAGTAGCTTTAACATTATTTTATCCATATTAACAAAATAATATGTCAAAGTTTCAAGAAAAATATGAACGTATTTGGAGTGAAGACTATGGATCAGAGAGATTATGTTTAGTAAATATATTATTTACACAAACAGAAATACTTAAGTATACAGTAACAGAGGTGGATAATCACTGGGCTTCCAATGTAAACATTCGATGCAAATGTGGCTTATGCAAAACAAACAGAAAGAGATTCATTAAAATGAGTGAAAATGCTACAGAGGCCACAGCACAGCACATCGGTTAACACACACAAGCACACCTTTTTGCAAAGATGCAGCATGACCTCAGACCAGAACTGTTGTGTGATAACATTATACAACGCTGCTATAATTGCACCTTCCATCTTTATGTTGTTACAACTCTATTCTCAAAAGTATTGCCAGTTATAGTCTTATCTAACGTAGCCACTTTCAGATCTAAATTAAAAGCTCCCCTATTTTCCTTTGCATTTTATTAATTTTCTCAACCCCACTGCACTTTTATTTCCTTTATTAAATTTGGGACAGAACTTATTATTGCACTGATACTATATTTCTTCTCTATTATTGTTTTGTCATTTTTTATTTCAGCTTTAATTGAGTTTAAATTTTCTTCACTGTGTTTGTTGTCATGCATATCTTATATAATGCACTATACAAATTAAAGGAGAAATCTGTAATGTATTTACAGTAATAAATCATACAATGACCATGATATGTCATGAGAGACTAAGGAAACTTCACTGAATGAGTAAGTGTTTATGAGTTGTAAGAAACCATTAATAATGTTGTCGAAGCCGTAGATGTTTATAACAGTTAAATTGAGCAATACGTTAATGGAGTCTGGCAGGCAGTGAGACAGGCAGCTACTTAGCTCAAAACTCCAGAGTGTGTATTTTCAGAGCAGTGGGCTTTTGTTTTCAGGGCAGTTATAAACAGCTGATTAACTGTGATTTACAGTAAAGGATTTGTCCTTGCTTGTTATCAATTTACCAAGTCGCCTGCGTCCTGTGCTCAGCAGCGTAGGCCAACACCAACCCTATTCAACTATATGGACAATTCATGCAGTAAGCAGGTTCATTCTATAAGCCGCTCCAACGAGCCATAATTTGAGTAATTCGTGTCTATGTCCTCACTTTTTGTGCATTGTCTCTCGTGCTGTGTACACTTAACTGGTGCTTCTTAAATAGCCACTAGCATGTGTGCTCAGTTTACCATCATCCACTTCATTTTTAACACAGCTGCTTGAAATATTCTTGTCTTGATCTACACTTTTATTTGTAATAGTTCCCTATTGGAGCCATGATTGTAGTGTTTTTGAACCATTTATTTTCAGTCTTTACACCTTACCTGTTTACTAACTTGCCATCACAGTTTAGCTCATAACTACTTATAATCATGGATGACATATGTGCATGCTATGAGCATAACTGTGACTATGCAGCAGGCTGATATTGAAACAAAAATACTAGAAAGACAAAACCTATTTTAAATTACATTTCAATGATCTCATGTATTTTGATAATATTATATGTTTGAAATTAATTTATTTCCCAAAAAATCATATTTAAATACAATTTCAGCACATTAAATATACCGTCTATGGCTCCAGCTCACTATTTGGACTGCAGTACTCATTTTTGCATGTACAATTGCTACATATTGCTCCTTTAATGTGCTTAGTAATTTCTTTAAGCTACATCTTGTTGAGATTCCCCAACTTCTCCCCTGTAATATGCCCCAGAAAAAGCTCTAGACACACACAGACACACAGAAAATGCAAACACAAACCTACCCTGTTACCGCGTCTCATTATTATCTAAATGATACGCCAACCATTTGTACCTAATTGCTTCGGCAATATTGTTTCTGAACTTTCATTCCAATTGAGCTCATTAAACTGAAATTGCATGGAGATAGAGGATGATTTGTGAGCTTGCAGCATGGTGGACCGGTGACTCCATCCGTATGGAAACTGCTCTCCTCATTGGTATTCTGCACCTGTCTGCCACACAGACCCATCGTAGATCCAACGGCGGACCATTTAGAGGCAATGACTCCACTGCTGTAGAGCAACGCCACACATACACACACTGTCTTTAACATTCCACAGATGAAACACCACTACATACAGTAAGCCAATTAGCTACTACACCATTATGTTCAATAGCGAGTTAGCCAGGGAAGAGGTCATTAAGTGGTCCATGCAGTAAATGTGTGGACACAAATGTTAGTCGTTCACGAGGAAACTGGGAGTCCAATGTTTGTTTTCAAGTTGTGTTTATGAAAAAAGACCCTGGTTTGGTCTGAGGATTATTTTCTTCTCTCATGCTGTTGTCTGAGGGGATCTGGCTGTAATTTCAGTGAAATTAAACGATTTGGAAACTCAAATGAGATCCCAACAGACTGCCAGAGAAAATCAATTGAATGGTCTGGGGCTGTGGTAAGGCAGAAAATACACAAAAACACACATGCACAGACACCACACACACTTTGAAAACATTAAAACACCCAGGTTTAGCACTCGCACACATTTTCGTATCCTTCCAGAACAATTACAGGCATGCTTTTGCTGGTCTTTCTGGGGAAAATGCCTCCATTCAAGTGATGAGGGCAGAAAAATGTGAGAAAATAGATATTTGGTTCGAGTGGACCAAGTGATTCTTGAAACTGACCTCAGAAAAATGGCAGCATGGGCCATTTAGTCAAAAGCATGAGGAGTAGTTCAACATTTTATTCGATTTCTTTCCATGAGTTAGATCAACAGCTACCACTCTCATGTTTTGAGGTGTTTAATCTGCTACACAGCTGGAGCTGGATGGTGATTAGCTTAGCATAAAGACTGGAAGCAGGGTAGAACAGCTAGTTAAACAATATGCTGTCTGGACTACTGCTGACTTCCAAAGCTAACACAGTTTGTGGTTAAAGGGGAGTTATTTGCTGTAGCTATTTCTTGACCAATTTATTGGTACATCCAGTGCTGTGTCTCTTATAGCGCTGGTTGCCTGGCAACAGGACTGTGACGACAAAGTTCACTGCACCTGTTCACCAGTAGATTATTACATCACATAACTCACTTTGCAATCACAAATTGTTACTTTTACATTTTTATTTTTGCACAATCTAAACAAACAAGATACAATGTGTTAATTAGTGAGCTTTAGTGGTGTATATTGGAAGATTAAGACATGAGTTGTAGAGTTTTGGAGATATTGGCCATAGAGATTTTTGCTGTCTCCCTAATATAAAGGAACTAGATGGCACTTGGCCTGTAGTGCTCAAAGCAGCAATAAAAAAAAAAAAAAGAAAAATTCAACACCATTGTCTTTTTTCAGAAATCATACTTTAGAGATGCACTGATCGACTGGCCAGAGACCAGAACCGGCCGGTTTTTCAGTGTGACCGGCCTTGACTGGTGACTGGCCGGTCAGCGTCAAATGTCCGATTCTGTGCCAGTCATATTCGCACACATGCTCTGCACGATGGTCAAGTCATGTAACCACATAAACACAACAGTGCTGGTCACAGATACACACGCTCAGACACATGCTGGCATGGGATAGATAAAGAGAATACAGACGGTCTACAACAAGACAAAGCAGCTGAGGGTGTCGCCAAACAGCAGTAAACTTTCTAACTCTTCAGGCTAATCTTAGCCAGCAGCAGACTGCTGTTCACGGACTGACAGTTAAAATCTCACCTCCTGTTCTGGCTGAAGAATAAAAAAACTGTGTTGATGCATCTCCTCAAACATTTTCTCATCCAGATTTGTTTAAATTCTGCTTCTAGTTTGCTTGTAGTTTTAGTACAGCAACTGTTGCACCGTGTCTCGAGTTTGTATACATCTGCTTCCACATGAGATCACATGAAATCACATCCCACAAGATCCCGCAAAATCTCGTGAGATCGAGTTCCCTCTAGTACATAATATTAACATAACAATATAGTAATCTGGAGCACTTTTGGAGAAAAATGTATAAGTTATTTGGTAGTCAGTGCTTTATTATGAACGCAAATTTAATTGTACAAGAAAAAAATGTTTGTGAATGCTGTCAATTATAGTTCTTAGAAAGAAAATTAGAATTGGCCAAAATCAGAATCTGCAGATCAGACTCTTACAAAAATTGGAATCGGCCAAGAAAATTGGAATCGTGCATCTCTACCCCACTTACTCAAGATAATCCTCAGACCTTGTTTCATGTGGGAACTACTTTCTTTCTAAAGTAGAATGTATCGCACTATTTTCCTTCTGCTGGAGAGAAAATAGTTCTGATATGAAACCGCTAAAACAAAGTTTGTGGATTAACTTGCGTAACCAGGTCATGATTTCTGGAAAAAGATGTTGCTGTTGAATTTTTCAAACGTATATTTTTGGCGCTTTAAGCACCACAAGCTGAGTGCCATCTATTCTCATTATATTCGAGAGAATGCAGACATCTCTATGGCCGATATCTCCAAACCTCAAGACACACAAAAACAATCTAGGTGGATAAATGACACCAAGGGTAAAAGGAAAAATATGTAGTTTTATTTAGGGGTGAAATGTCCCTTTAAATTTTCCTGACAAGCAACCTCTTCTCTGTTATTGGCAAAGGTGGAAGTAGCATGTGTTAGGGATGTCAAAATACCAGAAATTCAGTAGTCAATACTAGTACCCCTGAAATTCCACAATTCTTAACATCTAATTCGATAACATGGTAGAAAACAAAAACAATAATAAAATTCAGACATTGATATTTTTCTTACCACCTAAAATAATACTCCTCTGAGCTTCTAAAACAAAAGACTCAGGTTGATATTTACTAAGCTCTCTGTCATGGGTGCATGTTGCCCATGTCTGGAAAGTAATGGAGTGCAAAAGTAATTTCTCCTGCTGAAGTTAGAATAGGAGTTGAACTCAGAGTGCAGCAGTGGTTTAAATTTCTGGACCATTAGTCCAGATATATTTACTTAAAACACTAACATTATATTTTGATGACAGATGGCACAGACTAAACGGTAAGGAATTGGTAGCCTAGTACTAAGAGCTATGGTTATCTCACATTTAACTAAAGATGGTAGCCTTTAGCATTTAGCCATAGAACATAGTTGACTATGCAGCAAAACAAAAAGCTGTCTCAAACAAAAATGATGGTAATGTGTGTTTCAGGATGAGGATTTTTGATTTGTTATTCTTTTCCATGGCTCGAGGCAGAGCTGTTGCTGCAGCTGCACTTTTCACATCTTCAACGTGCTGCTGACAACAACGCCAGCCAGCACAGAACAACATTTGGTTCTTCTTCCTTTAGGATTTAACATCAGTCTAGAACACATGTAGGTATATACGCTGCCTCAATCTTTTTTGGAAGAACTGCATCTCCTGCATGGATTCGACATCTGTTTTTGTGCCTCCCTAGCGTGTGTTACAGTAAAGCTGCCAGTATACTCTGTCAGAAGTACTCGAAAGGTGGAACAGCTTCAGAAACCCCCTCCCTTCACATTCACACCCACTTCACACCCTGATTATCCAGCTGTGAATTCTCCTCAGTTCTTTTTTGAACAACCACGTGCACGCGGTATGAACTTCTGATCGAGCGTAGAACTACCCACGCTAGTAGGTAGGTCTGACATCTGATTTTGCCACTGGAGACTACAGTTCACATCACAGGCTTTCTTTCTCCTACATCAGAATAAGAATCAGGTTTACTACCAAGTAGGTTTTCCATGTAAGAAATTTGCCTTGGAACATTAACATAGTACAAGAAAATCTAAATAAAGATAAAAGCAAGTACTGCAAGTCAAGCAGCATAAATAGAAAAATGACAATATGAGCAAATATTATTAAAACAATATCTACGATATGACAGTTAATAAAATGAAAGAGTTTGTACAGTTTTGTGTCAGAATGTGCAAAATATTGACAAGGGAAGGGGCAAAAGCTACCTGTGACAAAACCCTTCACTTCTCTCTCTGCTACCTTGTATCACTCTGCTCCACCACAGCCACAAGTTCAAACTACAACAATGAGAAAACAGCCAATAGGACCATCCTCTCTCTGAAATGATCTCTGATTGCCATAGTCTCTTGTCAAAGGTTAGGCTGACAACAACCAAGGAAAAAGTGCAGAAGTGTAGTTTTCTCTTAGACGACTTGAATTATAACATGCTGAAAGGTTATAATTGAAGATTTGCCTAATTATGCCAAAAAAGCTTTAAGTATAAAGAATAAAAAAAAAGAATTTCTTTGAACAATTAGTTGAAGTTGCAAACTCGACTAATATGAATAATTTCCGTAACATTCATGAACTATTTGTCTGTGAGACGTCTGCAACAGGGCTGTACAATTAATCAAAATATTAAGCTGCAATTTTTTTTAATAACAGTGTGACAAAACAGCATTATAATGAAGTACTCTAGTTCTGCAGAGATGCCCTGGCCTACAAATTTTGGTCTCCAGATGTAAGCAAACATGCTGCTTTGGTACAAATGTCAACAAATGTCGTCACATCATCTTGTTTTTAATAGTGTGTTTTTCACTGAAAATGAAAATTGTGATGCAAAGATGATCATTGTCACTGATCGCAAATCAAATCACAGCCACAATCTGTCAAAATACTCACATTATGATATTTTTTTTCCATATCGTGCAGCCGTAGTCTGCAATGATGCCAAGATTTCCTGCCTGAAAGTGACAATTTTAACCATAATAGCTCCTGAAATGGCTTTTGATCTGAACTCTATCAAGCTGAGGCTCCTCCTTGAGGGGACTGGTCACCTGCTCGATATAACCTTCCCCTTCATACACATCAACAAATTCTCATTCCTTTCTTCTCCACCACCTCCTTACATCCTTGTCTTTCTTCGGTTTACTTTGCGTTTTTCCACCTGACTTATATCCTTCCTCCTCCTCCCCTCTACTCACCCACCCTCCATCTTTTCCTACGTGAATCCCTCTCTGCCTCTTCTCTCTTTCCTGTCCTCCGTTCCCCTCCCGCCCTCCTCCTTTCCTGTCACCCTCCCCCTTCCCTCCTCATAACTTCATAACTCCGTTTTCCCCTTCCGTCTTCACTCCCCTCTCCTCCATCTCTTCAAAGTCATCTCAGTCTTCGCTGTCATTGCGCTGAGAATTACACATCGCTCAAAGCGGTAACATCTGACAAAACGCTGTTCACTGACATTGTCGGTAGTAACGCGCGAGTGATAGAGAAAGTTCACTCAAGCAGCCATCCTATTATCCCACCAGATGCACACACAAACTGTACCTACACTTTGACAGTTGTAGATACATCCAATTTACCTTGTAGTGGCCTCCCGAAGGGACAGCGACAACTGAACAGTTCGTAACTCAAAATAACAAACACACACACACTCTCCTCTTCCTCCTCCTCCCTCCCACTCTGCATTAAGTGCATTCGAGTGGCTGGTAACAGTAGCAGCGTCAGGCTTTTATCGCTGTAATTTGCAGCCATACATCAGGGTGACAGTGGCCGGGGCAGGACAGTGTCGGCCCCGCTCGCAGACACTGCCGTGCTCTCTACTGACACACGCCAAGGGCAGTCAGATAATGTAGATGTATGAATAAAACAACACAACTTTGATGTAGCAGATCACGATGCATCATTCATTCAGTGAGACACAGAAGTGAAAGATACTGTTCATTTACAGCCGCGAGGATGAGATAAGGGATGCAGGGGGATAAGCGATGCACTGGTCATGGCTGGACTTCAATCAGAAGGGAGCTTCAGTGAAAAATATACAGCGTGCTATTTATGCAGCGGCTCACATCTGCATTCAAAGAGAAATGGCCGAGGGGAGGGGGCTCCACAGAGAGAGGGATGGTGATACAGAGGGATGGAGAAGAGGATGAGAGGGATAAAATGTCATAGCTGGGGTTGATAGACGGGGAAGGTCCATCCACTCCATCTTTGAGTATATATGGAGGGATGGAGATGAAGGGGAAGAGAGGGGATGAAAAGGGAGCAAAGAGATCGCCGCGAGGTAGAGGAGGACTGTACTAGAGAGGGAGTAACAGGACCGGACAGGGAGAAAACGGGGGGGAAAGCCGAGGGATTAGACAGGCAGAGAAATGAGGGGAGAAGTTATAATGGTGTGTCCGTACAGAGGAAATAGAGAGAAAAATGTGCGGGTTGATGAAGGTGAAGAGGTACAGGTGGATTTGAATAGTAGTCTGGGGAGACCAAGGATGAGAGGACGGGGACGGGGGAGGGAGAAAGAGGGGGGAGAGGGGGAGGATTGGTAAAGGTTAAGAGGGATTTTGTTAGATCTGTTTTTTTTATTCCATCCTGACTGATTTTAATGGGGTCTTAAAGTCGCCGTGAGGTTACCTAGGCAACTAAAATACGGTGTTGGTCTGCTGGTGGGACATTGTTATCTGTGCCGAAGAAGGGACAGAGGAATTATCCACCTCTGACTGTGTGTGTGTGTGTGTGTGTGTATATGTGTGTGTGTGCTCATCTACACACAGGTATGTGTAGGTGCAGATGTGTGGCTTGTTTGTGAGTCTGTCATTAAATCTGGCTGTGTATACAGTGTGTATGTTTCACAGGTGTGTGTGTGTGGGAGGTGTGTAATGGCAGGTGTGTGCAGTACAGTATGTATCAGCCGACTGCATGTGTCTGCAGGTGTGTAAGTGTGCGGGTGTGTGTGCTGTTTCTGTTTTGAAGATGTAGTGAGTCATTCTATCTTTGTGAAGACCAATTTTAGTAATTTTCTGGAAAGTGAGGACATTTTGGACAGCTCTCACATTGCCACATGCACACATTGAGAAATTAAGATGTTTTAATTTTCTGCTTACAGCTAACTACTACTGTATGGTGGCTGTAAGCTAATTAGCAACCACACTGACTGTGACTTTGCGAGTGTGTGTTTGTGTTTGGCTCAGTGTTAGAGTGAACTCAGAGTCACCAGAGACGCAGGTTCTTCCTGTTATTTCTCTCCAGCCTCTCTCCCTTTTCCTCTCTTTATGAAGCAGATTTATAAAGCCCTGAATTATCCCGCAAATTTGTGTCAATTTGTGGCAAATTTGCGACTAATCATGTTTTCACATTTGCTTTGTATGCAGTTCCCTGTCTGAATACACAATTAGGTTTAAGGTAAAAAGGATAATTCCAGTTTATTACAACTGGGTGTCATTTTCATAGCTGTATCTATCATTTCTGTTGGTTCTGGTAACATTATAAGCCCTATTTGGATGAGACTAGTATTACCAGGGGACATCTAATAATTTGTACTTATTGCAGAGGTTGCTTGTGATCTCAATCTTGTTGTGAATCCACCATGTCTGTAATTTAAGTAAAAATTACCTACCATATTTGCGAAACACGGAGGTCATGTGATAATATTAGTCCCATGCAATTCAGCATCTCACTGATTTGGGGGCGTTTTTAGGGAGAGTTGTTTTCTCCGCCTGTCGTTCCTGCCTCTTTCCCGGTCAAGAATTATAGAGGCTGTGTTGGCAATTGCAGTTGACAATTCAAATAAAATACCTAAGTAGAAGACTACACTTCAGTAGAGTGCAGATCCTGCCAGGTAACAGATGATGAAGCACCTACTGCAATGTCACCACAACTGCCAGATGTAACCAGCGGAGATTCGCGCCAACATTGACATGACTCCCTAGAGTTGGGCGATATGTTAAAATTTTCCAAACGATCATCGTCAGCCCATCCATCAGCGATTGACGACGTCATCTTGCCCCCTCCCACCTCCTCCCGTCCTCTCCAGTCTCAGCTGGGAGATGTGCGCAAGTGGCGAATTCATTATGTTACGCATGCTGCCTACGTTCACTACATCCAATAGACAAATTAAACTCACAAAGTGTCTAGAAATTGCATGTTCTCTTAAATAGAGAAATACAACCACACACCTTCTGAATTCATGTTTCACTCTTTTACTGAACTAAGACGACCTTAATTGGCTCCTTAACTCCTTGGAAAACACACTTAATTCAAACTCGACAGTCAAAATAAATCCTCACTTTACCGTGTGAAAAGAGTGTAAAAAGTCGGACTCTACAGGCTGTTTTCCTCTCACTCGTCACCCAGCTTAGCGCGCTCATGGTCTGCTGGGTGGGTGTGAACTGCGCCGCTGGATGAGCAGAGGCTGTCACTCTGCAAACTATTACATTAGCAAAATAAAATGACATACATCACCCTAAAAATCTTCCAAAAAAAGCAACTGGCCTCTAATCGCCCAACCCTAATTTGAGCTATCACTTGGCGTTAGTCTGAGATTTAAATGTGGCACCAAAGTTCTCCTTGAACCTCAGTTCGGTGCATTTGATCCCTCCTTTACACAGCGCATCGCACACTTCGCATACTCATCATTTAATATTTTGAAGTATTATGAAGTATTTCCACGCAAAACTGGTGGCAGACAGGTGTGTTGTGTGTCTAATATGGTAGAGCCACAAGTTACTCTCCTGACTGCATTAAGGATCAGAAGTGTCTGAATTCATGGTGCTTTGTTCTTGTTAATCAATTAATTATAGCCGCAGTAAGCTCCACCGTGCACGTATGCACGCACACACACACACTCTCCTTCTGTCTCTCTCTCTGTCTCTCTGCCTCTCCCTCTCTCTCTCTCTTTCTCATCTGTGCATTTGCCACAACCTCTGGTAGCATCGCCAAGGGAAAAAAAATCGCTGTTCATCCTTTTAATCGCCAATATATGATCGGATCGCCAATCGGCACAAGCCTATGACTCCCACATACACTGTCTTGAGCTGAAACAAGGTTTCAAACTGAAGTAGTTGTTAATCACTTGTGGCCCCTAGTGGCCAATTAAGAAGACTGAGAGGTCAGCTGTCAATGTTCGTATAAAACAGAGCAGTCAAAAAATAGAATTACTGCCTCACAGTTGTATATCTCCACCAACCAGTCAAGTTGCAGTTTACATCGATGTCTGTCCAGACTCATATACTGTATGTCGTGAAGACTTTAAAGGACTTTAAGATGAAACTTGGCACTATATTGACCTGTGACTTTGAAGGAATTTAATATAAGTTATTATATGTATTTTTTCGCGAAATCAAATTAATCACTATATATAGGATTCCAGTCAATAATTTCCATGGAGAAACATGCTGTTTTTACTAAGAGACTATTTCACAGAGGAGGATTAAGAGCTGTATGATTTCACTATGACTTTGACCTTTGACCACCAAAATATAATTAGTTTATCCTTGAGTTCAAGTGGATGTTTGTACCAAGTTTGAAGAAATTCACTCAAGGCATCTTTGTGATATCGCATTCACAAGAATAGTATGCATAAAGCCATAGAAAAAAGGTTTTTCAAGGCTTTGAAAAAATTCAGAATCACAGAGGTCCTTCAGCATACAGTCATGAAATAAAATAAAATTATGCTGATCCAGATCACCTACGCTCACTCACTCACGCACGCACGCACACATGGAAGCGATTGCATGAGCCCCTCCAGGCTTTCCCTACCCTGCTGGCAGGGATAATAATTAAAGTTTATTAAAATTTGGGTGCCATTTTCATAGCTGCGTCCATCATTTCTGTTGGTTCTGACATACCGTTATACTCACCAAGATGTTCTCTTTTCTTTTTATTATTCTCCTTTCATCTTATTATTGTTCTTTTTCTATGATTGTTCTGAATGCTTCTAAATGTTAACTTTGTAATTTCAGTCTTGTATTATGTTTTTTTAAGGGTGACTGTGTAACATCTGTCCAAGGACTACAGATGAAAAATACCTTCTTGGATAACCCTGGCCCATTTACAGCAATGCTTCTGTTAAACCAACCAAAAAACAAATAAGTTGGTAAGTAAATAAATGAACAAACAAACAAACAAACAAATGAAATGAAAATAAATAAATAAACCAGAGACCATCTTACAATGGGATCACACCAGCCACAGTGCCCAGCAACATGTTAACATTTCAACCGATGAGCACTCAGTAGTCATGGGTCAGACCACAACATCTGTGGACTTGGCATTCATTTTGATCCTAAGTACAAAACTATAAAATTTCATTACTGCATTTTGCATGGATGTGATACTGTCACGTTGACAAAATCTGTCTGCAGACCAACATGTTTCTGTAGTAGTCCCCGCTACAGTAGGTGTCTCCAGGACCACATTTTGCCATCATGACGTACACAATTACATACACGCTCACGAGGTGAAAACAATACCAGCCACATGCTGTCACAGCTGGTAAATATCTGAGATTAGGGAACAGTGACACTGCTACAACAAAGTGTGACAGTACAAGAAACACAAGCAGTCAGACAAGCTGTAAACAAACTAACAGTTTAGCCAGATTCATAACTTTATAGGGAGGTAAATGTGAAACTGAGCTAGCACAAAATGTCTGTAATAATCCCTCACTGCACTGGAAAACTGTGTGTATGCACAAAAGGCAAGAAACACTATGTCAAAATTGCGGCAGGAAATTGTAATAACTGTTTACAGCACACAGATTGGGTAATAATTTTACTGTTTCCATTCATTTTCTTTTCCAAATACTGTGAGTGAACCTAACCTGGAGGTTTGTACACCCAGACTACCTGTATAATACTCTGACTGCAAGTGTCATTGAAGATTCTAGCAATTACATTGGTAAATACATTATTATTATTGCCAGAGGAATGATGTCCGAAACTATAAAAATAAGACCAAGTTGTAATAAACTGGAATTATCTTCTAATGTTAGGGTTAGGGAATGCAGCATCTTCGTAAGTATAGAAGTTCAGGTGCAGGAATGTGTTTTGTTGCAATGTACCCGTGTCTGGTATGTGCCATTTACTGGTTCCTTGAGAGTGTGCTTGTGTCTTGTGTGTAGGTGTGTTTTGTTTCCCTGCGTGTGCAGAAATGTGCCTTGTTTATCAATGCATCTGTGTATGAGCCTCACTAGTGTACATGTGTGTAAGTTTGTGTGTGTGTGCACCCATGAATCTGTCTGTCTGTGTAGCTGTGCTTGCACTATACGACAGAGTGTGAATCATCAGGAGCAGTGGAGCCATAAAGCCCAGAGCTGTTAGGCAGGATGGCTCCTGGAATGATCACAGGGAGGCTGTACTTCTATTTCCCAGGCAGCCATCACTGTGGGAGGCTGAGGAGCTGCTGTCGCTGTGTTTGCAGGGACCCGAGGGTTAGCCAGTATATACTGTAGTCACGCCTGACAGCCCAGCCAATGGCCATAATGTCAGCGACAATGATTGAACACATGAAATATGTGCTCTTTGTCCGTGGTATTGGACAGGGTGGAGGTTAGCGGTAGGGTCAGGGTAAGGGTTAAGGCAAGAGGAAAATTGCCTGTTTGGAAAGAAAGCCTGCCTCTCTGGCTGTGCCTCCATCTTTTATTAGTCAGTGTTGAGGGCTCGCCTCAGTGACAAACAAGATATTTGTCAGATTTGATTTCCTCTCTGCTGCAGAACTTTGCTGGTTACTCCAACAGAACACTGTAATATGGAGATATTAATAATGCATATGCGCCCACTGCCAGGGCGGATCTATATAATTGCACCAGACAAAACATTCTTCTGATACTCACTAACACAGCATAATTTTGAATAATAAGCTCCACTCATTTGGTGTAGTTGGGATCAAAATACCCAGATGGCTTCGATGGGAATAGATTCACAGAGTACTGGTGAGGTAAAGCTAACTTTTTCTTCATGTTCGCCCAAAAAATTATTAATTTTTAATAGTGCATGCTGATTAATGCAAAGAAAGGCTAGATAGAAATAAAAACACAAAACATATGCATGGATTTAGTCCAGTTGGATGGATCAAAGGGAAAAAAAAACAAATGACACATTACATTCTGTATTTTGCCCTTCAGCTGCAGCCTGCTCTTTCCACTGCTTCAGCCATTCTTCAGTTTTACTCTCCATATCTAATCACTCAACAGTGCCAATGTTTACATTGCACCGATGGCACTCACAGCTGCTATTAGAATATAGATGCAGTCATTGTTTTGCATGTTTTTCGCCATTTATATTAGTTATATGACATTTTGTGACAAGTGTGGGTTTTTGTCATTTACCTTCTGCTTGCAGCTGGAGAGACTAAATGGAAGCTCTGCGAAAAAGTGAATGAGAAATAACAACATTATTATTGTTAAGTGTTTCATAAGTAGTTTTGCAGGCAAGCACATCCATCAGAGCTCCAGGGGAGGGTGGGTGGAGAGCGGGAGGGGATGCAGGAACCTGGGTATGAGGGGGCTGCATGGCTGGTTTGGTGGTTGTTACTGCCTTTATCTGACTGTTGATGACTGGAGATAGCAGAGCAGGAAACAGAAGCTCAATAGTGCCATCAACAGGTGCAGGCGGGCAGTGCTGCTCACTACACCGGCTCTGAGCATCCACTGAGGCGATATTCAGTGAGCTCTTTTGGGGTGTAATGGTGAAGATTTATCAGGAATATGATCAGGTCATAAAGTGAAATATGCCATCGTCTCTACAGAGTCTGGTGAAGGATATATGAGGCATGGGGATTAAGGTGAAGATGAAGCTGGCTTGAGTCCAACCTATTCTCTGCCAAGGTTGGACTATCCTCTGGCCTTTAAAACCCTGTCAGCTATGCTCCCACACACACACACACACACACACACACACACATACTTTGGCCTTATCTTGCCCAGAAGCGAGGTCAAGGTTAGTGCACACTTCAAAATCACCACTGGACTTCCTCACACACTCTCCTTTTACCTGTACCTTAAGTCACACACACACACACAAACACACTCATGCATACTGGACACACAATAAACCTAAACACACCACACAGCGGAGTTTTTCCTCCATAAATAAGTGTGGTCCATCCATCACAGGGCCTCCACGGACCCTCCGTGCCCTCTGGCTGGTTCAACCCAGCAGCTCCAGCAGCAGCAGCACACTGGGGGATGGACAAAGAAGGTCATCCCAAACCTCCGCAAGGAGAGGGGTAATAATAATCATCATCCCTTTGAGTGTTTCTGTGTGTGTGTGTATTCCTTGTTGGCAAAGATGTGAGAAAACCAAATGGCCTACAGTGCGTTTAAGGGTGTTCTCTCTTTTTCCCCTCTTCTTTTCGTATAGATTTTCCGTCTGTCCGAGGCAAACCGTCCGACAGAGCGAGTGTAAAGGCTTCAGTGTGTGTTGCATGTTACAGGCCAGTCAATGCAGGCGAGGAGATGGAGCTCATGTAGCGCTGCAGGGAACAGATACAGATTCACCCCTCTGATAGCGCCACCAGGGAGGAGGAAATGCAGGGGAGTGGAAGCAAAAGTGTGTGTGGTGTTATGAGACAGAGAGAGTTTATGGGTGTTTCCTCCATCTGCGAGTCTGTCTGAGTGCTTGCAAATTAATTTTAATAACAAAATGGAGATGCAAATTAGAACTCAATTAATCTGTGATACACTGTTTTCAAAGTTTAAATTTGAACTGTGCTCAAAGCAACATTTGGGAGAGTTGCAGCCCAAAAGCTTTTATGATGAAGAAAAAGGCACAACACTCTCTCAAGGCCAAAAACATAACATTTATTCAAAGTATAAACGTGTAGTATTTTTTGGTACAATATTATCACAAGAAGATTAGAAGACCAAAAGAGTCACACATCTCTATTTTGATTAAATAGAATATTTAACCTTCCCTAAAGTTTAGAGGAAATTCATTTAAAACTCTGTTTTAATTCATTTTACTAAGATGTGGGCACACTGTGACGTCCAATAGTTTAGGGAGCATGAGCAGTCAGATGACAACCCTTGATAGAATAACAGAAGTGACCAAAATTATCAGTATTACTGTGGTACTGTTAAAATGTGCTGTAAATGCTCAAAAAGTACTAAACAGTTTGACATCATTGCACAAAGTTTTATATTGAAAACCTCTCATGCTGCACCTGCATCCGGGAGGCAGTTGCTAACTTTGGTTGATGCTGGACAGTATTTTCTGTGAGTTCTTCAAAGCAGGGTAATCAAACATCACAATAATTAAAATTTGAAACGATGATACTAATCTGTGGAAATTTTACTGTAGTTTATTGTGAAACTGAATATTGTTTCGTTCCTTGTTGGAATAAAAGTCCAGTTTAGCCATATAGTCTATAAACTACTTACTTGTGAAATGGAAAAGTGAGTGCAACTGGAATGTTGGTGATTTCTCAGGCTTTGCTGAGAAAAACTGTGTTAACTATGGCAAGTTGATGTTGATCCGGGATGTTAATAACAGACAGAGACAGTCCTCACCAGAAAAGTGTCTAATTTTGAAGCCAAATGCTACTGTTCGTGTTCTGCCAACCACTGTCAAAGATGATTTCTTTTAACCATGACTACAGTCTTTCCTTAACCCTTAACCGCATGGTTTTAGTTGCCAAATCTTAAAGTGACAATAAATATTTTTATAACAACTTCTATGTGAAAGGAGTCGCTCACAGTTATGATCTATCACCAACTCCGCAGTCTTCTCAGCTCTACAGAGCTTTAATTATAACATATTTCAGATCAGTTTTGGGTTTAATTACAGCCCGCACATTTGCTGTTTTGTTTCAGTCTTTGTTTCAGCTGCTCTCATAGCCTCATTTTCAGACGCAGCAGACAGCTGTTTCCAGCTCGTGTACAGTCAGGCTGCCCAGTCATAACAGCAGAAATACATAGTTAGTAACTAGTAAACATAGTAGACTACAACTGTAACTCAAAATGAATGCTAATGTTGCAATGTAGCTTTTGGATGTGTAGCAATTGTTTGCTAGTACTATATCAACTTGAAAAGACATGTCTGCAACCCCAAATGGCCAAAAAAATCTGTTATTGCAGGGTTGTTTGTAACAACAGATTCTATTGTGTCTTATGTCGTCTGAGCTCCCCAAGCTTTAGCAGTAACAGCTCAGAAAGCAATCATACAAATTATCTTTTTTAACAGCTCTTTGGAGGGCACTGATAAATTATGTCGTCCTTAAGATTTGGTTGCCAGATTAGAAAATTCTCATATAACAAATCTGCTCTTTAGATTGGAGGACTTGTTGAACAGCTTGGATAATATTTCTTACATTTGCTTTCATTTTCACTCCCAAATAAAACAGATGGTTTGTTCATCATCCACTTGTGTTTCTTACCCTGCTGAGACTTCAGAGCAGCAATGCTGCCTCGTCCCCCTGATCTCAGCAGTGGGGTTGTTTTGTATGAGGTCAACTTAACCAATAGCCAATGGCCAAACAGAGCCAGAAAATTTTCCTTTTCTGACTTTAAGACTTCCAGTTTTACACTTCTACTTAAAAAAAGTTATTTTAACATCATATTATTATGCAGATAGAGCAAGAGCAGTGTTGTGAAACTACTTAATTTGTTGTCTATAAAAAGCAAGTAAAGTGAGCAAGTAAAATCAACTTCGTGTTAGCATTTCTCTAGTCATTCTCTACTGTGTGCTCTTAATTTCAAGAGTTTGAAGTGTCTATTTTTAATTGAAATCTGCTTTTTCTTAAAAAATACCATGTTACTCACTTGAGGTCTGCTTTGTTTTTCATGTGTCATTTTAAAGTTACATTTACTCTACTTTACAGAGGAACACTTCGAACATCTATTAGATGAGACAGGTGCAGGTGCGTAAGAGAGGGGTAAACCAAATAGTTGGAGGACTTCCGCACACTGTCTAACTTGCAATGTAACATTTATTTGCGACATTTCGGTACTAGACCTTCATCAGGCAATTTTGTTATACTGTAAGTTAGACAGTGTACTCACATTTTCTGGGTAGAAAGTATTTCTTATATTTGCTGCTTGTATTTCTCTGCAATTATCAATTTTACAAAGCAATCTTATCTTAATTTTTTGTGGGTCTAGCATACTGGGGTAACTGGGCATGCTGTGGGCACACTGTGGCATCTAGCTCCCGTGTCTCTGTGGGTATGCTCTGTTGGTCCTTACCAAATAGGCCTAACAAAAACAAAAAAGGCACTTTGACACAGTACTGTAATACATGCTGGTGGCTAACCTCCCACAGCCCTGACCTGACCACTCTGAGATGAAAGCACCACATATTGTGGCACCAGATTTCTAATTGTTTCGCTTTTCTACAAAGAGAAGCCTTTATTTTCAGAATCAGTTGAAAGATGACATAATTGAGACAAAATTCCCACACACTGTCACTTTAAAAAGCAAAAATGCGTAACTGTTACCTGTTTAACGCTGTTTTCATGCATTCACGCTACAACAAATGGTTTACTCTTTGACACAAGTAGATTGCACATCGGAGCATCACGACGGCACCGCTGTGTTGAAACTGACAGAAATGGTTCACCCTCATCACGCCTCCTTTGTCTCTGCAGACTAATTAGGGAGTAATCGCTGTCAATTAAGCGAGGGAATTTATGCAACATGACACATTCCAACAGCGCTCAAGGGTCTCATGTATCCTCGTCTTGATCAGAAACTTAATGTGGTGTCCTGCTTATTTATTGGGGGCTCTTAACCTTTAGAACGGCAGGGAATGAGTCCAGGAACGGCCGGAGACCTCTGGGATTTATGTCCCCTTGTAAAATAAGATTAGTCTCAACCTCTCAGAAGCACTCTCCCCTTCAATTCAATACGATGTTGTAATTTGTTCAGCTGATAGAGAAGATTAAGCAGAAACTAATGTCTGATACCTCCATTTAGATGAAAATTTATATTGATCATCCTAGCGTGGACAAAACGTGTGTTTCATTTCAATATGGACTTGTGTGGATGACTTCATTAAAAATGAAGTAGACGTATTCTACCTGTTATTCAAGGACACAGTAGCCTATTGTTCTTGCAGTGTAACATTTCTATTATATCTACCCTTTTCAAATGTTAATCACAGTGTGCACCAAGACTTGTGAGGCTCCACTTTTGTTAATTTTGAAATAGAGGGTGTTCTTTTCTTTTCATTTGCCAAAACTAACATAATGGTTCTTAAATACATATCCAGCCTCTCTCCCTCCTGTGAACACCTGTTTGTAAAATGAGTCCTTCCAACCGCTGGGAACCTCTTATTAGCGAGTAGCACTTAACAGATGTTTGGAAAAGCTGCTTGCAGCTCTCGCTGTTACTTTATGACTACTAACAACCTAAATGTGATGTGTATGCATGATGTTTTCGCAAATTGAAATATGCAGGAACACTTAATTAATTAATGTATTATACCTTCTCTTGCTGTAGGTTCTATGCCTCTTTTCTTATTATGAAAATAATGTGCAATTGATTCTTAGCTCTTTAACCTTAAGAGTGTTTTTCATTCCTGTTTGTTCATCTTTGTTGGTTGGTTATCTCAAAAATGAGTCAAAGGTAAAGTCATGTCATTAAAAAAAAAAAAAAAACAGAGAGAAATAAACATTTTAGCAACCCAGGGGTTTATATTCTTCAATTCACTGAGGGCTTTCTAAGGCACAGTGATGCTTAGAATTAATTGCTAATGTCAGCATGCTCACAGGCTCAAAATGACAATGCTAACATGCTTACGTTTGCAGATGTTTACAGAATTCTTCAGTCAAATCAGATTTGGCCATTCAGTACGAATATGTGATGATTCGTTCTTTTTTCATTTCAGGGCACCACACAAAAATCCTGTATCAGCCTACACAAATATGTTTTACCTCATCATCTGTGATGTGAAAACATTAAATTTTCACATAGTCAGAGAGAGTAGTGTGCGTGTGTGTTCTTCTGTGTTTCCAGGTATAAAATCCCATCTGCCACAGAGCATCTCTCAAGCTGGGCTGCTGCAGCACTGTAATCAGCTGCAGGATGCACCTACTCTGCACACCGACGCTCCTTCATGCAGTGAATTGAGTTTTTATTTTGACCAAATGAGAGTTAGATTATTGGAACAATGGAAAGAGGAATGGAGAGACCTTTTTGGTGACTTTCATTTTGTTTCTGTCAAGTTTTAATGACTGCAAAAACAATTTTGGTTAAACAAAATATCATAGTATTTAAATAAAGGTCTCTCACTGTAGCAATCCTTTCAAAATTGTTTTCAGACAGTTAGAATAACAATCTGAGTCAGTCGGTGGCAAAACAAGCATTACCTGCCCTGCACACTCTGTGGTGTGCTGGGGTGCAGTGGCTGACAATATGTCACCTGCACTATGTTTCTATCACTTTTCTGCTCACAGTTAGTTTTGTAATTTGCAGTGATTTTGGAGACTCCATTTGTAAAGTTTACAGTCTGTCATGCTATTACATTGCTCCTTCTGTTATCAGTTAACCACAGCACCACCGCCACCCACCACACTATCACAAGGGTTTTTTAATAAGTGTGCCAGCTAATATAAAAATATATTTCTGATTTGCTGTGTTTATAATTCTTCATTGAAATCTTACCCCTGTGCATTTATTTGTTTTATCTTGTTATTATAATGCACGCTGACAAACAAAGGAAAGATAACAAGCTCTAATATTTACCATGTTCACCATCTTAGTTTAGTGTGTTAGCATGTCAGCATTTGCTAATTAGCACTTAACACAAATTATAGCTGAAGATGATGGGAATGTCAGTAGTGATGCTTGGATTTAAGTTAAAAGTATAGGCATTGTGGTTTATCTGTGGATCAGGTGGGCTGGGCCATAAGCATCTCCCCATTAAGAGAGATATTGCGCACATTTACACACAAGGCACAGCAGCATAACTTCATTGTTTATTAAAATCTCCCACACAAAATTTCTTGGCTATCCATCTAATAGTTGAAATATTTTAATCTGGACAAGAGTGGTTAAACAACATTGCCATCCCTATAGCCACACTGCTAGCATGGCTAAAAAAAGTACACACGGTGGCTATTTTATTGAAAGATTCCAGCATTTTCAGCATAAATATTTAACAAAAATTAAAAAGTCTGTGTTTCCCAACTGGAACTGATTAAAGAAAATATTAAAGATCCAAATGATGTCTGGTCAACAAGTGATTTTTTTTTTTTTCAAATCATAGACTTTAATGTTCTCTTAATATCACAGTAACTATTTTTTTAATAACATTTTTGCTATTTACTGAATCATGTATCCAACATGTACTTTAATGCAGATCCAGATCCATACGGAGAATTTTTCTATTATCAAAATGTACAGGATTGTACAGCTGTCCTCTTTGAATGCTTTTTGGTTTTATGTTTTCCTTTTTTCACAAACTAATCCTTGTAATTCCATTACATTTAACAATTTCACATTGCATTTCTTCACAGCAGCACATGTTGCATGAATCTGTGCTTCCAACAACACATGCTGTGATGAAAAGCATGGAGCATGTGACATGACGTGTGTTTTTCCCAAATCAGACTCGCACTTGCTTTGAAGATGACTCATCCCTTAATCCTTGTCTATTTTCACTTCTGTAGACAAGGTATAATCTGACCAATATACTATAGAATTCCTCTTAATGTATATAGTATGTGACTTCTTCATGTATTCCTTCCACAGTCCCACAAAGAAAATGACACATCCTTTCATTGGGGTGTACATTCTGCTCAAGAGATTTATGGGGTGTAACATGAAACGGATTTGCAAGCATTATTTGAGGAATTGTACTGAAAAAAAACAACATACAGCAATCTTGTAATAAAATATGATTTTAACACTAGAAAGGCTAATGGAGTTTAAGGAGCCATCTATTGAACGTGGGAAATATTATTCTGAAGGCTATTTTTTGTCTGTTGTTTCTAATCTAGAAGCACTGGTGCAAATTTTACAATTCAAATTAACCTTTTTTTGTCGTGAGGGTAAGTTCAATAGTGAATTAAATATGTTGTGTGTACCTTTGGGTTAATAACGAGTCCTTTATGTTCACATTTTCATTCAGTGAGCTGAGCAGCTGGATATATGCACAGGAAGCACTAAAAAGGCACTTTATAATGGTTCAAGGATACTCAGCCTTGAAGAACCTAATATATGCCTTGCTGCCAGTGCAGAGAGGACGACGGGTCGAAGCACTCAAGGAGAGCAGAGCACAGTGTGAACATACCGAGTGTATTTACAGTGGAATAGATGGCAGATGAGATGAGGTCTGGTTTTAATAGAGCAGAGACCTGCTCTCACAGCCAGCTGCCTTCAGAGGCCTCAGAGGAGAGGTGCCAAGGAGAGGTGAGGAGCAGAGAGGGTGTGTGTGTGAATAAAGAGAGTGTTTTTTACAGGCATGTGGGGACACTTGAACCCTGCAAGAATAAAAAAATAAAAAAACTTGGATGAATAGTCACCTGTGAGGACTGTTCAAGACCTCATTAGTGAAAAGCTGATTTTAAAGTCAAAAGGTAAGTGGCTGGGGTAGCCTGAGCTGTGCGCATGTGTGTGTGTGTGAGTATTGCAAACTTTGCTTTGTTTTCTTATGCAAACTTTGTCTCATAATATTAATGTTTATATACTACTAATACATTATGGAATAAAATTAGATACAAGATATATAAGATTCAGAAACAGTGAGTAACCAAGGAAATCACAGCATGGTACACTTTAAAGAAGGATGTGGATTGGGATGCACTGGGATGTTTAATTTTCGTCATATGTTCCTCACTTTCTAAACATAACATTTTTGCTGCTAGTGTAACCATGATTACTATACACATACATTTTGGGGTTATTTGTATTAAGTTACTTTGCTAATTTTGTGTGCCTCCCCTTGCCTGTGAGCTAGTAAGTTCCTACCTGTCATTGTGGGAGCTATGAGCGTAACAGCAGTATTTACCCTGCTGTGGACCCGAGAGTGAAGTTCAATGTACTGTACTGTCAGGCCGTTTTGGCAAAGATTAACAGGAGAATAAGGAAGACTATATAAAAAGAAGCTGTTGTGTTGTGATAACATAATTCCTGCCTGTATTATGTTTGGAGTTGTTTCTTTAAGTTGATACATTTATATAACACGCTGGATTTTAAGGTGAAAGTGTGAGGTGGATTGCAGCTTATAAAGTGCAGGACTGGGAGCCTGGGAGTCCAGGGTTTGCATCCTGACTCCTGCAACAAAAGCACTTTGGTAAAGGAAAGATTGTGATTTTGGTTAGGTTTAGGCAACAAAAGCACTTTGTGAAGGTTAGGGAAAGATTGTGATTTTTGTTAAATGTTAAAAATGATCCTCCGTCACTATGATTGGATTGTGCATTGCAAAATTACCTATTTTGTCAGAATACACATGAACCACGTTGTCGGGAAACATTTTAATTTCTATGAAACAAGGCTACCACAATCTCTTTCCCTTACCTTAAAGGAAAAGTTTTGGGTTTTGTTTGCTTTCTTGACGAGAGTTAAACCAGACTGAATCCACTCCACACGTCTGAACATTAAATACAAAGCTACCACCAGCAGCCAGCTAACTTCACATAAAGACTGTAAACTAAGGTGATAGCCAGCCTCGCCAAGATATAAAAACCCACCTATCAGCACATTTAAAGCTCATTAATTACCATGTCTTTTGTTTGTTTAATCAATACAAAAAAAAAAAAAGAAATAAATAATTTATAGTTTTGGGGGGTTTATGTGTCAGACTATGCCTTGGCTGGGAGCAGTAACTTCAACAAGTCTCCACTAGTT
The DNA here is from genome assembly GCA_034769285.1 of Lutjanus argentimaculatus. Taxonomy (NCBI): domain Eukaryota; kingdom Metazoa; phylum Chordata; class Actinopteri; order Lutjaniformes; family Lutjanidae; genus Lutjanus; species Lutjanus argentimaculatus. Next base: position 21,153,988 of record JAWZSL010000003.1, on the reverse strand, counting down.
GCCTGACAACTGGTACTGTTAACATAACAATGTGCTAATAAATGACCTTTCTAATATAAACTGTTGATATATTTTTTTATTAACTACTGTATCAGCACTTGGTTAACATGTGCTGTATATCCAGCACCGTCTGTGGTCTTCTTCAACATAATCCTACTGTCTAACCCAAAGGCAAGAAAAGTCCCATCGGAAGTATCCGATCCGATCAGTGACAATGGGTACAATAGATAAAAAAGTATCTAATTGCTTTTACATGCAGTAATTGGTAAAGTAATCCAATCACTTTTGAGAGAAGCAACTAGTAACTGTAAATCTCAGTGACTTGTCTGACTATGACGATGACCAGGTGTCCCACTTTATATGGAAGTGCACAGTGTTTTTAATCCCATGTCCCATGTCCCACATATTGAGACGATGTCCCACATTTTGATTGGCTCTAGTTTTCAAAAATCAACCCACTGCAGGACAAACTCTCCTCTAAAATCTGGCTTTTATCCAGTGGTTGTGAAGAAAGCAGGGAAAGCTGTCATCACAGGGTTGTCTGATGTCAATCAAACTGTGAGTCAGCACAAAGTCACAGGCTATGCACATTTAGTTGGAATAAAACTACCACAACAGAAAAGGAAATGTAGACACAACAAAGACTGAGAAACTACTTATCTATTCTGGTCTAGTCTGGTGTGTGCTACTGAATCAATCAGATGCCAAAGCATCAAGAAGTTACGAGCTAAGGGGCAGAATAGAAATGTTTTTTCTTAATATCAAAATTTTCTCAAAATCTCTCACCATTGGTAATGTGTCCCACATTGTCCCACAAACATACTCGCTGTCCCACACTTGGTTTTGTACAACCACTACATCCACTTCCCTATAACTTAACATGTACAGTACTGCAATGCCTCCTACACTGCAAAAAAAAAAAAAAAAAAGATTGCAGGAAAACATATTTGATGCAGAAATTTCAAGAAAGTTTCTGTTCAAAAGCTTTTTATCCTTTATAAAGTTAACACTAGAATATAAGGGTTCTTTGTCACCTGTCCCCATACAAGAACCTTTTTTGGTTCCTGATAGAACCTTCCATAAAGGTTCCGCTTGGAACCTTTCTAAGAGTTCTACCTAGAACCCAACATAAAGGTTAATACTTAGAACCATCTGTGACAGATTTCACCCAGAACCCCCTATGAGATGGTTCTGCCAAGAACCTTTTTATAAGCCAGGGGTTTTGTCTAGAACACACTCAGGTGGTTCTAATGAGAAAATTTTTAGATTCCAAAGATTTTATCAAGAACTCAACTGGGGGGTCTACTGAGAACCTTATTATACTCCAAGGGTTTTACCTTGAACCCTTCTGGAGAGTTCTACAGAGAACATTTTTTTATTCCAAGGGTTTTCTCTAGAATACACCAATGGGGGTTCTAGCTAGAAACCTTTTTATATTCCAAGGGTTTTGTCTAGAATCCACTCAGGAGGTTCTGCTGAGAACATTTTAATACTCCAAGGGTCTTATCTATGCACTGAGGGGTCCTACAGAAAAACTTTAAATATTCCAAGGGTTTTATCTAGAAAATACCAAGGGGGTTCTAGAACCTTTTTATATTCCAAGAATTTATCTAGAACCCACCCAGGTGCTTCTACTGCAGAAAACCTTTTAATATTCTAAGGGATTTATCTAGAACCCACTCAAAGGGTTCTACCGGGAACCCTTTTATATTATTGTACAAAAAACACTGGTGAACCCTTGATGAAAGAGTTCCTCAAGGATTTCCTTGATGAACCCTTTCTTCAAAAGAGGGTTCTTCAGAAGCAAATGGTTCTGAGTAGAACCTCAGCCCTCCAGGAATAACCATTTTGGAGCCCCTGTTTCTAAGAGAGCAGTAAATAAACATATAAACAGAGCTGACACAGTGCACAACACACAGCTGACATGCTTTTTGCACATATCTGAGAACATCTGTAAACATCGTCTATATGGGACAGACCAATGACTTAATAATCAGACATGTTTTTTGAATGGGAAGCATGTGAGATATTCATGAACATGCTAAGATGGCACCTCTGTTTCTGTTGCACACACAGCACACACACACACAGCACACACACACACACACACACACACACACACACACAGGAGGATACTCTTCCTCTGAAGCTCCCTCTGGTCACACTGGTCCCTCACAGCTGTGTGATGATGACAAGATACATCCAGAAACCACCCCCCACCCCTCCATCATCTCATACAAACGCACACTCATTCACGGTTACACCCTGTACCTCCTCGCCCTCTCTCCCACTCTCCAACACCGGTTTGACAGCTGTGGAGCAGCTTGCCAGCGATGTCACGCAGATAGAAAGCTTTTAACACAGAGAGGTGTGTAATATTCATAAGGAGTGCTCCACTTACTGTGTAATAGACGTTGGCGAGTGTGAGTGTGAGCAACACTGATCTGGTCCTTTGGTGATGTGGTCTAATATAATATTAATGCCAGTTGTGTGAGATAGCTTCTACTTCTACCCTGTTGTACGTTCTGCCCCATTTCTCACATGCAACTCACTCCCACATTACGGCAGAGATGCTCGTTGTGAGCTTGTTTAGCGTTGGATCCCACAGCAGGGTGCTGCAAAGCTATGCTAGGGGAGAGCAAAAGTTTGGGTGTACCTCTTTTGGGCTTTGTTCCTGCTGAGCTGCATTCTTGTTCTTGCACACACACACATTTTCCACTGAGTAGATGTAGGGCAGTAGTAGATTGGCTTGGCAGGAAAACAAAGTCCACTATCGTTTCTGCTAACCAATTTGGCAGTGATTATCTAAGGGCACAGGCGCACAAAAGGTTTGTTTTCTTTGTTTTAAGCCATAGTTTAAAAGTTCACTTTGTTGCATTTTTGCAATTAGTCCCTTTATGTTCACACTGCCCAATTACAAGTGAACCAGGGCTTGTAAACAGGAGTCACAAATAGTTCAGCATTATTGAGCAGTTTTCCTAATCTGCCATCCTGCAAGATTGAAGATTTAGGCAATACAGGAGGGAGTCAAAACAAGTCCAAGCGCTTGTAGCTTAAAGGAACAGTTCACCTCAAAATCAAAAATACATGAACTCAACAAAAATATAAATGCAACACTTTTGTTTTTGTTCCCATTTTTCATGAGTTGAGCCTCTGAAACAAATGGGGTCCAGTTTGACAGGGAATACAGCACCTGTGGGGATTCATCGTTACAGCAGCAATAACAGGACTCAGGTCACAGTGAAGACATGGCAGGTTGAAGCAGGGACAGGTGGCATGAAGTGGTTCGGATACCGTTAATGTTTACATCTCACAGTATCACAAGCAAGAGTCTCTCGTCCATGAGTAGATGCACACCTCCTTCTGCACACTGGTACAGGTGGCAGTAAAGAAAACAGTTCCTACATGAAACTGTTCACATCAAGGCCTTTGGATTGTCCTTAGTAACCGAGTCATGATTTCTGCATGACTGACTTTTTACTACCTTTTCTGCTGCTCATATCAATGAAGAACACATGAAGAAATAGCTGAATATGCACATTCGTATGTCCTTCATTCATTTAACAGTACTAGATATTTGAAGCATGAGTGAATGCTGACTATAAGATGTATAGATGAGTGACAAATGGGAGGAAAAACATGAATAAATGCGTTAAGAAATAGCTCAAATGCAGATGGTTCCATGCAGGGCGCAAAGGGTCACTGAATGGTGTGATGAATAGGAAAATGACGTGAATCATTTGCAATACACTTCACTGTCACCAAATCTCAACCCAACTGAACACCTATATTGGAGATATTGGAGGCCTCTCTTAACCCAGTGATGTGAAGCTTTCCCCTATTCATTTTCTCAAGCAAATTGCATTTTGACTTTTTGGGATTTCAGGCGGAAACAATTTAACAACATGCAAAAGAGGGTGAAATTCCACTGCAGGTCCTGCAGTGATTTGTCAAAAAACCTGACTGAAGACTAAATGTCTGCAGAGAAGAGAGAAGAGTCTTTCTTACTCTTTTGTGTGACTCTTACGAATACAATCAAAAACAAAGTGCTTTTAGACTAGGCTTAACACAATGTTGCTAATGAGCAACTCGTAATTTCTGTTGACATGCCCACAGTAATGAGTAAGAAGTGGCGAAGGTGATTAGTTCAATTACAGCGGATCTTCATTTTAATGTGTGTTCACACTTAAAACAAAGCAAACTGTTGTTCCGCTGCGATTACTTACACAAGCAATGGAAAGATGCAAGTGGGCAAGAAGACACACCAGTTAAAAATGTTTCAACTTAGACTAAAAAACTTACAATGGCCCTGGGACTTTATGAATCTACTTCATAATTGTACAGAGCAGTGTTCAAAATGCTCATTGGCAATCAGGGGGTCTCCCCTGCCTAGTGCTCCAGTGTTATACTGAAGTCCTACAAAGACTCAATACGCAAAGGTACAATGTAAAGGTCAACTGTCACATATACAATTATACAAAGTAGGGACAGGCAATATGGCCCTAAGATAATGTCATGATATTCCAGGGTATTCTGTGATAACAATATTTCTGATGATATGACAAAAACTGAAAAAGCTCTCCCTGAGCTCTCCTCACAGGATTTTTGGCTCTCCTCACACTCAACCAGGTGCTTCTGCTTAAGGTGACAAAATTAGTTTTTTGAAATTCCTCCTTTTGCTGTTACAGTCCTCTTGCACTTTTTACATATTACTGTGGTTCGTTGTACATCTGGTCTTTTGCAGCAAAACCACTTTGACACTATTGAAGTTGCTTCACTTTTTGGAACTAACTCCTCCACCGCGGAGCCTGTAGCAACATTACGTTCACTTCCAGCGATGCTTCGTGTTGTTGTGTGCAACATCATTCTGTCAGTTGTAAAAGTTGTAATATTGCCATTATCACAATATATCACGATATGAATTTTTGTTATCATGAAAGAAATGATAAAGATATATCCTGAATGATAAGTTATGGCCCACTCCTACTAAAAAGTACAGCATACAGTGAGATTCAGTCTTTGCATTTAACCCCCCCTGGTATTAGGAGCAGTGCGCAGCCACTGTGCAGCACCCAGGACCAACTCCAGTTCTAAGTCAGTGCCTTGATGTATGCAAGCAAAGGCAATCAACTAGGCCATACACTCTTTGCACACACATCACCAGGGCTATTATAATTAACAATAAGGCCACTCACATGACTACACAACCACGCAACAGCTATGGCCCTACAGCAGAATCCACACAGTCACAGCAACCATACGTTAGATGTCGAAAAATATTCTCTGATTCCACCTGCTTTGCTGTCCCACCAGCTGGCAGGACACTATTGAGCAGTCACTGCATCACCTCCATCTCTCTGAGAGGAGCTCTCAGCCTCAATTTGACCTGGTTTATGGAGTGACTGGTCGTCAGACAAGCCACCAATTCACCTGTGCATGTGCAGTAGTTGCAGAGAAACTACACTGCGAATAAAAAAAGTAAAAAAGTGAAGTAAAAGTAAAAAACTTGTTTCTAGGAATAAGTCTTATTTTTTGTCTTAAAAGAAAAATAATCTTGTTAAGCAAGTTTTGCATTAGAAAAGCAATATCATTTTAATAAAATATATCTAACTTTATCTTAATAAGATATTACAGCTATATTTCACCTTAACAAGCAACAACAATGGTTTACTTAATATTTCAGCAGAGGAACAAAATTGTTTTTCTTGTTTTAAGAGTAAGACCATTTCAGCATCTTCTCAATTTAATAATCTTATGAAATTACATCAATTAAAGTTTGATTTAGGCTAATTTTTCTTTTTTCTTTTTTTCTTTTTTTTGTTCATTGTCGATGAGTGTGAGTGTACCGGACTCTACGGAGAACCAGAACCTGCTGCCTCACATTTCACAGTAATAAAACAGCCATGGTCTGGTCTACACAACACACATACAGCAAAATACAAATGGCCGTGCTGAACACAAACTGCATGGCTCATTACCACATTGCAGTTTAACATGACCCAACTGAAAAATGCATGACACATAGCAGAACTCATAGTAGCTTCTAAGGACATTTTCAGACCTAAATACAAACTAATGAGTCAGTGCAGCGATGCATTTGGTTCAGTGCTAGAGCGAGATCCTGCAAGCATCATTATCAGATATGGAAATATGGAAAACTATTATTACTTCCAGAAAACTATATATGTGTTTAGCTCTCTCTGTTGCTCACACATTCACTCCCTCCACAGACGGACTCATTGTTGTCAATATTTTTCTTTTTTTTTTCCCTGTTTTAATTTTAAAAAAGTGGCTAAAAATAAGAATGCTTCTGGGCCTTATTTTAAAACAGTCACTTGTTTTTATCATGTTTTTTGAAGACGTTGTGTCTTATTGTAAGCTTATTCATCTCAGTTTAAAGTATAGATTCATAAATTCAGCTCAATCAAGAAACCAAAATATTCTATTTCAATAAGTTTCTTTTTTGCTAACTGTAAATCTTCAATTAAGACAGAAATTCTTAAAGTTGGATCAATGAAGAAACCAAATTTCTCATTGTAAGTATTAAGTATTTTTTAAATAAGGGAAATATTTGGCATTTTTCAGTTTCAAGACCCATTATGGACAATAAGTGGCTAGATTTATAAGCTAGTTTTTAAGAATTCTCTTCAAACTAAATTGGCTTACCACATTTTGAGTAAAACAAGACAATTTGATTACATTTTAAAATATTTGGCTTCTTCTAGTAGGGTTGTTTTGGCAGTTTGCAGCTTCGCCAGCAATGAAATTAGATTTTTTCTCTTTTTAGTTTAACCATAATGTCGAAGCAGAAAAGAACCATTCTTTATCAGGTTGTATGGGGTAACGTACCCCAACATTTCGATTGTGGACCAGCTGCAACTGTGCCATCCATGGAAAGTCTTACCAGAAACAACCAGATAATCAATGGCAATATGCGAGAAAACACCTCTACAATGTTTTTTCTGTATTCATATTTGTGAATAAATGTTTTGCAGTTAGAATAATGAATACCAGACATAGTCAAATTTTGCTGTTGAGGCTTTCAAGGGATCTTGAGCGTCAATCGAGGGGCTCTATTTGGCACCATGGTAAAGAGACTAGAGGAGAAAGGAGAGAGAACTGGAGGGAGACAACAGAAATAACTGGTGAGCTGAGCTGAGCACAAACACACACACAGTTGATTCATACAGCGCGTTGCTATCTTAAAGCTAACTAGCAGTCAATACAGTGGCTGTTTGGGGAGCTCCACCGCCATCATTAAAACAGCAAATGAGGGAATATGTTTTGGAGAAATTGTTTTCATTCCTTCAGTAGAGCTCCAGAAACTAGAAAAATCTAATCTAAGGAGCCCTAAAGCTGTTCTGGAGGTTCACGGTGACCCAACGCTTTACTTTCTTGGATTTTTCCTTTAATTTGTTACCCATCTGTATCCTCTTGCGTCCATTAACTTTTTGGCGATGTGCCTCATCCAAAACAAGCAGCACCTTGTTATTGTTCTACTGAAAGACGGCCAAACAACACCTGCACTTTTAGGTGTCTTGTTGTAGCTATTTGGCACCACCTGAGTCTGGATCTTATTATTCTCACCTGCTCGAAAGAACCACATTAAAGCAGTAAACACTCCAGAACCGAAACCTACACACCACCCTCTCATTATCACTTCCACTCTCATTTTTCTCCACATTCCCCTTCCTTCCTTGTTTCCCTTTTTGCCCTCCATTTCCATCCCTCTGTACTCACTTCCTAAGCTCTCTCCTGCCCTCCCTCTCTCCACCGCTCTGTAACTAATGGTCCTTAAATGCAGCTCCAGCTGTCGTGGTGTTGGGACTGAATCACAACAATCATGAGTTATTATCAGTGGCGTGCTGACTGATTGTGCTAATGTCCACACTGATCGTATTAATGCTGGGGTTGATTGGAACACATCCATCATAATATTCCTGGCAATGAAGAGGTAATAACCGGCATTATCCTGATAATGAAAAAGACTGTTAGGCTGAAGATTAAAACTAAACAGTGATAACAAGGGACTTCATATTTGGGAATTACTGAAAGCAGAAGGCGAAATCTTCGCTCTTCTCCCTCCCTCCCTCACTGTTTTCTCTTTCTGATGATGTCCTTGCCTCTTCTCCTTTACCTCCCAGTTCATCCCATTTACTAATTGCCAGCTAAATGCCTCATTTTGCTCCCTATACAGTACATCATTTCTTTATCTCTTCTTCTTAATTATTCACCATCCTCGTCTTCTCCTGCTTCCTTTTTAGACTCCTTTTCCTCCACATTCCTAATTATTTTATCCTCTCAGATCAGCAGACATCCAACCCTTTTTCTCCCTAAACTCCCAGAAATAAAGGTGCTAACTAAAACCATAAAGGGTTCTTTGGCTTGTCTCAACAGGACAACCCTCTTTGGTTCTGAGTAGCATGTTGTCTAAAGGCTCCACTTGGAGCGCTTTCAGAGTTCTATTTAGATGATAGGTCTTTTCCACCAACATGGAACTGGCCCGTCTCTGGTTCAAGCACCTAATTTTGAACCTGTCACAGCATTTCCACCAAACCTAATTTGCTTCAGAACCTGAAAAGTAGGTTCCTCGCTGGAACCAAAAAATGGCAGATTTTCTTTTGGAACTAAAGTGGGCATGTCATATTCTCCAGGTCGTGTTCAACTCCCTCTGGTGATCCTTGATTACAATGGTTCTGCTCAAAACTGGTGGAAACGCAGGTTTACTAGATAGCCTCAAGGTACCAAGAATCTAGAGAGGAACCGATTAAAGAGCCAGACATAATTGGTTTAAACAGCACTTTCAGAGGTTCTACAAAGAACGCCTCTATGGTGTAATGTTCCACCTATAACCCACCCACAACATGTAACGGCCCTGTTCTCATTACCACCCCTTAATAGTAAACCTTTTTGAGAATTCCCACCAAAAATAAATGAAGAGAAACGTTGGCTCCCAGCTGGAACCAAAAAATCGCATATTTTCTGTGGGAATCAAAGTAGGCAGTGTCATATTCTACAGGTTGTTGTGCTACACCTACTGTTGACTGTTATCGTAAAAAAGAGCCCTTGATAAACCCTTAATGAAAGAGATCTTCAAAGATTTCAACAATCCTTGAAGGACTCTGTCTTCCAAAAAGGGTTCTTTGGATAAAAATGGTTCTCTATGGAATCCTTCTTACAAAAAGCCCTTGAAAAACCCCGTTCTTCAAAAAAAAAGGTTCTTCAGAAGCAAACAGTTCTGGGTAGAACCTCAGTCCGTCGGGAAGGACCCTTTTGGAACCCTTATTTCTGAGAGTGTATTTCCTTGTCCTTGACGTTTATTTGTCCTCCTTAAAACCCTCCTAATTCCTCCTCTCCAATCCTTCTATTTTCTGTTTTCTCCTTATTTAACATCCCAACCGCTTATCCTCCCTTTTCCCAACTGTTTGTCCTTTCCCCCCTTTTCTCCCGGCTCATTTTTCATCCTATTTGTAGAAATCCTCCTTGCTCCTTCCCTCATTTTGTCTGCTTATTCACTGACAATCCACCTGTTTTTTCTCTCCAATTTCCATTTTCTTTTGTTTGACGCCACTGCTTTACTCTTATCCTATCTCTCTTTTCCTCATCTTCCTCCTCGTAGCAGTGAGGAGCCCTGTCCGTTTATGAGAAAGAGGGGAGTTGGGTGGGGAGGTGTGGGAGGGAGTTTGAAGAGTTTTAATGAGCCAGTGCTCACACCTATGACAGGACGAGTAAGTGATGGAAAATTAATGTGAGGGAGTGTGTGTGCGTGTGTGTATGTGTGTGCATGTGTGTGTGCATATGGGAATTTTTGGGGAACTGTGTGTTTGTGTGTTGTTATCCTATGAGAATTCACTGGCTCACCAAGCAGAGACATTTTTAACTTGTGCAATCAATATGAGTGGGCGCGTGTATACATAGCGTTGTGTGGTGTGTGTGTGTGTGTGTGTGTGCGTCTGCGTGTGTGTTATACTGATGA